>OX465597.1:345771015-348271015 GCA_950022295.1 Bromus sterilis
GTAAGCTGGGTTCTAACTTGTTATGAACAGCAAGCAAAGCTAAAGAAAACTAAAAAATTAAACCTAAGAGCGAGACGCTCAAAGCATAGCACATAACGCATGAAGTGATAAAAATATAGTGAGACGGAGGACGAACTGATGATTGTCGATGGAGAAGGGGATGCACGGGGCATCCCCAAGCTTAGAAGTTTGAGTCTCCTTGAATATTTATTGGGGATGCATGGGGGCATCCCCAAGCTTGAGCGTTTGACACTCTCGGATCTTCTTTCATCATCTTCCCTCGCACACTTGAAAACTCCCTTCATACATAACTCATCATAAGCTGATTAGAGAGGTTAGTACGCTTAATAAAATAATTTTCCTCTACTGGAAATAAAGATATTATTAAATAGATATTGTTTCTCAAGATTGCCAAAAAGTTTTTGCAAAGAAAAAGCAAGCTTAATGTTTGCAAAAGTGAGGAAAGGAAAAACGTGGCAGAATCTGTGAAAAACAGAACAACAGGTAGTAAATAATTTTTTCGGGGTACTTCTGCAACTCAAATCAAAAAACTCAGAACAGACGCTCGAAATTCAATTGTATGGAGCACGTTGTTAAAACAATTCAGATCAAAAAGATGATTTGGTGATTTTAGGATAATTTTTCCGTCCAAGGAAAGAATCTGTTTTCTGGACAGTATGTCACAAATTTTGAACTTTCTTGCAATCGGAGGCTAAACTTGGCATAAAGCTTGAAAATAAAGATACAATGATGTTGCTACAGTAGTAACAATCATCAAGACCACTAAAAACCGAAATAAAAACATCTTGGGTTGCCTCCCAACAAGCGCTTTCTTTTACGCCTTTAAGCTAGGCATGCTGATTATAAAAGGTCCTCTCATAAGAATAAGGATTTGAAGCAAAAGAGAGCATCAAGAAGGAAATATGAAATACGTTTAAGCCTAACCCACTTCCTATGCCTAGCACCGATCTCGCCGTTCCACCTTGCTCCCACTGTCGCCCGAGCTCGACATCCATGGCGGTCTACGAGCTTGACCCCCATCGCTTCCTCCTCGCCGGCCACCAAATCATTGATGGAGGGGCCAACCGCCTTCCGCGCACTTTCGTCACTGCGGGTGCTAGGCCGGAGCGGCGACACGAGGACTTCATGGTGGCAGAGATTTTTCCACCACCACCTCCCGAGGCATTAGGGCCAGCCAGAGAGGAAGTGGCGGATTTTCTTCAGGCCCGTGGCGTCATGGTGAGCTCTGTGCAACCTTGGTTTCTTGGAGTGGGCCTTTTTCAAGTCTGTGATGCTGCTGTAAGGTACTCGCTCACCCAGCATCCACCCTTTGACCTTGGAGGAGATATATTTGTGCGCTTTTACAACCATGATCAAGGTGAAGGTTTCCGTGGTGCGGATGATTTCCGTACGGGCTGGATCATGCTTATTGGGGTGCCTTTGGATTATCGCAACACTAAGAATCTATCGGAGGCCATCAATACTTTTGGGAAATTTCACTCGTGGAACTCTGAAGATCCATATTTGGTTCGCTCGATAGTGCATGCATCCTTACCCTCCAGTGAGCTTGTGCCAAGGGATGTGGTTTTTGGTGATTACGCTGAGTGGGGAGGAAACATGGTTAACTGGGCTGCTGCCTGTTACGTCCTGGGCGCGGATTGGGAAAATCAGATGTCGCAGGATTGAGGATCCCATGCCGCTCAATGGCAACCCCCATCCTTTTCCTGGGCAGCTTGTCCCAGATAACATTCCCTGGGCGCTTCCTCAATATCCGGCCCTTGGCTGGAACGACGTCCCTGCACCAGCACCTGACAATGCTCCAGTGCCCAATGACCCTCCAGGTTGGGGGAACGCAGTCTGGGGTGAAGATGAAAACCAACTGGACGAGCAGCAGGAGCAGCAACATGATGCACCTGATCAAGACCAGCAGTCCATGGTGCTGGACCACCCTGACCTCTCCGATTCTGTCGAGCAACCAGTTTTGGAGGTCGTCAATATCCCAGACGATGAGGAACAAATGCTGCAGCAGCCGGCTGATGAGGAGCCCATCTTAGCGCTCGTCCCTTATGTCCCACCCCCTATCCCTCCACAACAAGTATTTGTGGGGATGATCAAGATTGCTGCAGGACCTGAGATGCCCCCTGAAATGCAATGGAGAAGGGCTTTCTGCAGGTTGCTGCCTGAGATTTGCACTCTCCAGATCCCCAGGAGCCTGAATTTTTGCCTTGTTCTTCCACTGGTCTGCTCCAAGAGATCCTGGAGCATGGCTTTTGATGCCAATTCTCTGGATTTTTCAATATCATACATTGCTGATGATGCGGGGCCACCTGCATTAGCCCCCTACCTGCCTGCGGTGGAGCTCCCCAAGGACATCACTTTTTCCAGCCCCCCATGGTGAAGGCTGCGACATCAAGACGCAAGAAGAGGACAACTCCCATTGTTGACACTACTGTCAGGCGCTGCACCAGAAGCACGATCAAGCGTGATGGCTTCAAGGAGGGAACTTTGGCCGAACTCCCCTTGGCCCCAAAGCGCAAGAAGCCCAAGACCAAGCCCATTCCCATGATGCCTGAGGAATCTGCAGAAGGACAAGCCCAAGGCCCAGCTGTAAGGCCCGATATGCGGTATTGTTCCAGATCTAGATGTTTCCATCCAGATCCGGGGACGAAGCACATATCGGTCCCACCGCGGCATATGACGAAGTCATATGCCCCGAATTTCCAACATGATATCACAACATTACAGATACAAGATACAACATCTCATCCAATCGGCATACAACTGCCTTAATACAATACATCAGCGGAAGGTACATGTATGGGTACAAACTACAAGCAAATGCCTAGTGGCAAAGAGAAAAACATCGATCCCATAACCACACGGGTCCAGGCCCTCCGCCGGGATCCGCCTAACTAGTCGTCATCGAGTCTCCATGTGAAACGTTGATCACCATACCTGTTGTCGATCAAGAACCCTGAAAAGATTTTGGGGGTAGTATCATGAGTACAGAAGTACTCAGCATCCAATTGTAGTGGTCAACTGACCCAACAAGGACTTCATCACTCGTCATTCTAGGACAACTAGTAGCTTACGGTAAGGATGGGGTAAGTGGTGAGGTTGCTGCCGCACTAGCATTTATGAAGTGGCTAAAGATCTAGAGAGTAAGATAAGAAGCCAACAATTCGATGAGGAATCGCCTCCAACAGGTCTTGCTATCAACTACTTACGCAATCATAACACCTATCCTATCCTTGTCCTCCTCTTCGCACCCCGACGAAGAAGAAGCAGTCAAGGCACACACACATGTTGATCAAGTTATATTAAGATTATCTCAGTTGTTGTTGTCTATGAACAAGGAGTAGGTCTCAAGTCGTCCATAACCGTGGACACGGCTTCTCGAAAAGATTTAACCCTGCAGGGGTGTACTAACTGCCCATTACAAGGCTCCGCACACACGCCCATCTCTCTCAGTTGCTACCCATGATAGGCAACCATTTTATGATTTAGTCCCAAGAGATCTGGAACGACAGGTCCCTCTAACTAACAACGCACAAATCCGGGTGGCCCCCGGTGAGTCGACATCCAACTCAAAAGCCGTCCGCGCTCTCGAATCGGCCTCTACCGTCTGGATGAGGTCGGGTTAGTTGCCCAAACAGATGTGGACAACCCCCTAGCTCCCTGGGGTGGACCAACAAGAGAAACCATGTCTCCGCTGACCCAAGTTGTTTGAAAACTACCGGCCGCGGACCAGTCACACACACGTTTCAAATGGTAAATCAGCTTGGGCCACCACTAGAAATGTTTGAATCTAGGTAGGTAATAAAAGGGGACCCCATAAAATCCCACACGCGGTTAGGCACGCTCAGTCTTAAAACCAATGCCCGGAACTCGGATCCTAGGTGACTCGAATGGAACAAAGCGTCGGGGTGGGATAGCCTAGACCTTCCATCCTTTGTCGAATATAGTCATTATTTATAATAATCATATCATCCATAACAATATAATAATGTGATATCCAAAACCAAGGAGTAACAGGGTAACATCGTAGCATCCTAAGCATGCATACTAAGCAGGGGCTGAGCAACGAGCAATAGTAACATAGCAGTACAAGGTTTGCTGGGAGGGGACATGGCTGTATCGGTTTGAAAGAGGCTGTAAACATGTGGTAGGATCAAACATCGAACCTAACCTATACTAGCATGCAAACCGCTGGTTGAAATAGAATGGATCATAAGTAATGTATAGTCCTTGCCTGTTGATAAGTTGGGTTCCGAAGGTGTAGTCGATCGCAAGCTCGCATCGTCTCCGAGAGGTACCCGCGGAAGGCACACAGGAAGGAAACACTGGAAAGCAATCAACGAGCAAGCATCTATTACTACGAGGCAAACACGAGCAAGCATCAACAAGAAGAAACACGAGACATCGCACCTACCGTCGAGTGCGGTTACTAACAATTTAAGTGGAGTACTCATCACACACGACGATACCACACGTTTACGGTGGTTCAAGTTGTTTAGCTACAGGTCACCAGCAAAGTTGTTAACATGGCATCTCACTCAAGCATGGCATAGCACATAAACATGGCAAGAGGTGAAACAAAAATAAACTACCTAAGCTAGTCAATTTAAGTGGGGTGAAATCCTAGACACGACAAACTATTGCGGACCCCACGATAAATATTGCACTTGGTACTGTTTTTCCCTAAACAATTTTATTATTTTTATTAGAAAGCTAGAACAGCATAAACACAATCTACATGCAATTCTAGTCAAGTTTCATATAAAGAACATTTTAATCGGAGCAACGGTTAAAAAGTTATTGCAATTACAGTTTACAGTGGCAAGAATTTGTAATTAGCAGTCAAACAGCATGTAAACAAGGTCAAACATGGCAACAATCAACATTTTATTAATCTACGTGTAAAACGGAGCAACTTTCATGTAGAAAGCGTCTCCATCGGAGCTACCGTTCAAAAGATATGCGCGTCGCAAAAAAAACTATATAATCTGCCTATTTAAAAAAAACTAGGAAAGTAAAAAAAAACACTACCGGGCCGAAACAGAGGCGCTGCCTAATTAAACAACGCTCAGGGGCGCTAAATAGCTACACGGGCCGGCCCAACAGAAAAATAGAAATAAAAAAAAGAAAAAAAAAGGCGCCTCACCAGTTGGGCCGAGCCCATGGAGGCGCAGGGGAGGCGGACTAGGCCGGCTGGGTGTGCTGGGCCTTGGGGGCGCGCGTTGGCCGGCCCACCTGGCTACGGCAGCGGCTGGAGGGGGCGCTGGATCGGGATCGTGCCCGATCCCGTCCTTGTCAACGACGGCGGTGGCGCCCCAGCGGCAGTCCGGCGAGCGAGGTGGCACGGAGGGGGCCCGACGAGGAAGCGCTTTGCGGCGGGGACCGTCCATGGCGACGCGGGGCCGTCGGCTGCTGGCCATGGCGAGCGCGGCGACATGGAGCTCCCTGGCGGCGGCGACGTCTCTGAGCTTGAGGCCAAGGCAGCGACTCCGGTGGCCTGTGGGTGCAGAGAGGAGAGGGGGAGGTCAGGGTGATGCGGAGGGGAGGGAAGGAGGTGGCAGGGCGCGGCTCCCTGGCCGGAGGCGCAGGCGGCGGCGGGTGCCGGATTCCCACGGCGTGGAGGCCTGCTCGGGCTCCACGGGCTCAAACGGTTGGAGGTGGGGGAAGCCTAGGAGGCTACGTGGCGGCTCCTGGGCCGTCGGATCGCCCGATCGGACGGTCCAGGATGATTCTGGCTGGGATTTGCTAGAATTGGGGTAAAACTGCAAAAATTGGGGCTAAGCTTGAGGGGGTGGCTGCAATTTTGTGGCTAGGGAAACCCTAGAAAAGGGGTGGGAGTGTGGTGGTCTTTATATAGCCCTGGTGGCTGGCAGTTTGCAAAAACATCCCCGGTTTTTCTCTCGCGCGCGCGGTGCTCACGTTTCTGACCGCCGGGGGTCCGCAGTACCTCCGATTCGGGTAAAACTTCGAACTGCGCGATCAACGCGTCGAGCCGGCGGCTTTCATTTCGCGCTGGAACCGTTCTGAGAACACTTTCTGGCGCGCTATAAAAATATCCCGTTTAATTATTAAACGGGGTTTTTGTTCCGTTGGATGCGGCTGGTCTCGTGCGGTTTTTGCGACGGTGATCGGGTGAAACCCGGTATCGCAAAGGTCGAGTGTCAGGGTGTCAAGGGTCGGTCTCCGTCCGATACGAGATAAGAGGGGGAAAAATAATCGCCGATCGATAAATCGGGGATGCAAACACCGCAAACAAATCAGACAATCAACCAATTCACACCGAAAACAAAATTTTGATTTTTGTGAAATCTGGGCTGTTACAATACAACACCACCAACAAGGGATCTCGTCCCGAGATCCAGGACGATCTGGGGGGGAGGAGGGGGAGAGAAAAGAGAGTCGACGATTCTTCAACACCACCAACAAGGGACTCTGCTCCATGTCGACGTCGAACTTCCGTCGAGAAACTTTCCGCAGGGAGACGACAACGTCGGAATAACGAGAACGTCAGTGACAAGAGGAAGAACGATCGCGAAAACCAGATCAAGGGATAGTGATTTTCGATGCAAGTCGTAAAAACACCGGTAAAGGAGGGAGGGCAAAGGACGACCCAGATGTTATCCGAAACCGGAGAAGCTAAAGGTACTACAGGAATTCCCACCTGAGCTCGGAATCGAGACAATACGCTGCAAGCAAGGCATTGTAACGGTTCCGAAACTCCACACTCATCGAGATCCTAGAGTTTGAAGGGGATAAGACGAGAATTAAAACTCTTACGACACTTGCCCTGACCAGAGCAAGGGTAAGGAGTAAAAAGATTCCTACTCTCCGATAACTAACTTACAAAATAGTTTTTGTCTAGACTCGACTTCTGCCAGAAAAGGGGATCCTACGGTCGGTAAGGCTCTGATACCAAGTGGTAAGTCCCGATATGCGGTACTGTTCTAGATCTAGATGTTTCCATCCAGATCCGGGGACGAAGCACATATCGGTCCCACCGCGGCATATGACGAAGTCATATGCCCCGGATTTCCAACATGATATCACAACATTACAGATACAAGATACAACATCTCATACAATTGGCATACAACTGCCTTAATACAATACATCAGCGGAAGGTACATGTATGGGTACAAACTACAAGCAAATGCCTAGTGGCAAAGAGAAAAACATCGATCCCATAACCACACGGGTCCAGGCCCTCCTCCGGGATCCGCCTAACTAGTCGTCATCGAGTCTCCACGTGAAACGTCGATCACCATACCTGTTGTCGATCAAGAACCCTGGAAAGAGTTTGGGGGTAGTATCATGAGTACAGAAGTACTCAGCATCCAATTGTAGTGGTCAACTGACCCAACAAGGACTTCATCACTCGTCATTCTAGGACAACTAGTAGCTTACGGTAAGGATGGGGTAAGTGGTGAGGTTGCTGCCGCACTAGCATTTATGAAGTGGCTAAAGATCTAGAGAGTAAGATAAGAAGCCAAGAATTCGATGAGGAATCGCCTCCAACAGGTCTTGCTATCAACTACTTACGCAATCATAACACCTATCCTATCCTTGTCCTCCTCTTCGCACCCCGACGAAGAAGAAGCAGTCAAGGCACACACACATGTTGATCAAGTTATATTAAGATTATCTCAGTTGTTGTTGTCTATGAACAAGGAGTAGGTCTCAAGTCGTCCATAACCGTGGACACGGCTTCTCGAAAAGATTTAACCCTGCAGGGGTGTACTAACTGCCCATTACAAGGCTCCGCACACACGCCCATCTCTCTCAGTTGCTACCCATGATAGGCAACCATTTTATGATTTAGTCCCAAGAGATCTGGAACGACAGGTCCCTCTAACTAACAACGCACAAATCCGGGTGGCCCCCGGTGAGTCGACATCCAACTCAAAAGCCGTCCGCGCTCTCGAATCGGCCTCTACCGTCTGGATGAGGTCGGGTTAGTTGCCCAAACAGATGTGGACAACCCCCTAGCTCCCTGGGGTGGACCAACAAGAGAAACCATGTCTCCGTTGACCCAAGTTGTTTGAAAACTACCGGCCGCGGACCAGTCACACACACGTTTCAAATGGTAAATCAGCTTGGGCCACCACTAGAAATGTTTGAATCTAGGTAGGTAATAAAAGGGGACCCCATAAAATCCCACACGCGGTTAGGCACGCTCAGTCTTAAAACCAATGCCCGGAACTCGGATCCTAGGTGACTCGAATGGAACAAAGCGTCGGGGTGGGATAGCCTAGACCTTCCATCCTTTGTCGAATATAGTCATTATTTATAATAATCATATCATCCATAACAATATAATAATGTGATATCCAAAACCAAGGAGTAACAGGGTAACATCGTAGCATCCTAAGCATGCATACTAAGCAGGGGCTGAGCAACGAGCAATAGTAACATAGCAGTACAAAGTTTGCTGGGAGGGGACATGGCTGTATCGGTTTGAAAGAGGCTGTAAACATGTGGTAGGATCAAACATCGAACCTAACCTATACTAGCATGCAAACCGCTGGTTGAAATAGAATGGATCATAAGTAATGTATAGTCCTTGCCTGTTGATAAGTTGGGTTCCGAAGGTGTAGTCGATCGCAAGCTCGCATCGTCTCCGAGAGGTACCCGCGGAAGGCACACAGGAAGGAAACACTGGAAAGCAATCAACGAGCAAGCATCTATTACTACGAGGCAAACACGAGCAAGCATCAACAAGAAGAAACACGAGACATCGCACCTACCGTCGAGTGCGGTTACTAACAATTTAAGTGGAGTACTCATCACACACGACGATACCACACGTTTACGGTGGTTCAAGTTGTTTAGCTACAGGTCACCAGCAAAGTTGTTAACATGGCATCTCACTCAAGCATGGCATAGCACATAAACATGGCAAGAGGTGAAACAAAAATAAACTACCTAAGCTAGTCAATTTAAGTGGGGTGAAATCCTAGACACGACAAACTATTGCGGACCCCACGATAAATATTGCACTTGGTACTGTTTTTCCCTAAACAATTTTATTATTTTTATTAGAAAGCTAGAACAGCATAAACACAATCTACATGCAATTCTAGTCAAGTTTCATATAAAGAACATTTTAATCGGAGCAACGGTTAAAAAGTTATTGCAATTACAGTTTACAGTGGCAATAATTTGTAATTAGCAGTCAAACAGCATGTAAACAAGGTCAAACATGGCAACAATCAACATTTTATTAATCTACGCGTAAAACGGAGCAACTTTCATGTAGAAAGCGTCTCCATCGGAGCTACCGTTCAAAAGATATGCGCGTCGCAAAAAAACTATATAATCTGCCTATTTAAAAAAAACTAGGAAAGTAAAAAAAAACACTACCGGGCCGAAACAGAGGCGCTGCCTAATTAAACAACGCTCAGGGGCGCTAAATAGCTACACGGGCCGGCCCAACAGAAAAATAGAAATAAAAAAAAGAAAAAAAAGGCGCCTCACCAGTTGGGCCGAGCCCATGGAGGCGCAGGGGAGGCGGACTAGGCCGGCTGGGTGTGCTGGGCCTTGGGGGCGCGCGTTGGCCGGCCCACCTGGCCACGGCAGCGGCTGGAGGGGGCGCTGGATCGGGATCGTGCCCGATCCCGTCCTTGTCAACGACGGCGGTGGCGCCCCAGCGGCAGTCCGGCGAGCGAGGTGGCACGGAGGGGGCCCGACGAGGAAGCGCTTTGCGGCGGGGACCGTCCATGGCGACGCGGGGCCGTCGGCTGCTGGCCATGGCGAGCGCGGCGACATGGAGCTCCCTGGCGGCGGCGACGTCTCTGAGCTTGAGGCCAAGGCAGCGACTCCGGCGGCCTGTGGGTGCAGAGAGGAGAGGGGGAGGTCAGGGTGATGCGGAGGGGAGGGAAGGAGGTGGCAGGGCGCGGCTCCCTGGCCGGAGGCGCAGGCGGCGGCGGGTGCCGGATTCCCACGGCGTGGAGGCCTGCTCGGGCTCCACGGGCTCAAACGGTTGGAGGTGGGGGAAGCCTAGGAGGCTACGTGGCGGCTCCTGGGCCGTCGGATCGCCCGATCGGACGGTCCAGGATGATTCTGGCTGGGATTTGCTAGAATTGGGGTAAAACTGCAAAAATTGGGGCTAAGCTTGAGGGGGTGGCTGCAATTTTGTGGCTAGGGAAACCCTAGAAAAGGGGTGGGAGTGTGGTGGTCTTTATATAGCCCTGGTGGCTGGCAGTTTGCAAAAACATCCCCGGTTTTTCTCTCTCGCGCGCGGTGCTCACGTTTCTGACCGCCGGGGGTCCGCAGTACCTCCGATTCGGGTAAAACTTCGAACTGCGCGATCAACGCGTCGAGCCGGCGGCTTTCATTTCGCGCTGGAACCGTTCTGAGAACACTTTCTGGCGCGCTATAAAAATATCCCGTTTAATTATTAAACGGGGTTTTTGTTCCGTTGGATGCGGCTGGTCTCGTGCGGTTTTTGCGACGGTGATCGGGTGAAACCCGGTATCGCAAAGGTCGAGTGTCAGGGTGTCAAGGGTCGGTCTCCGTCCGATACGAGATAAGAGGGGGAAAAATAATCGCCGATCGATAAATCGGGGATGCAAACACCGCAAACAAATCAGACAATCAACCAATTCACACCGAAAACAAAATTTTGATTTTTGTGAAATCTGGGCTGTTACAATACAACACCACCAACAAGGGATCTCGTCCCAAGATCCAGGACGATCTGGGGGTGAGGAGGGGGAGAGAAAAGAGAGTCGACGATTCTTCAACACCACCAACAAGGGACTCTGCTCCATGTCGACGTCGAACTTCCGTCGAGAAACTTTCCGCAGGGAGACGACAACGTCGGAATAACGAGAACGTCAGTGACAAGAGGAAGAACGATCGCGAAAACCAGATCAAGGGATAGTGATTTTCGATGCAAGTCGCAAAAACACCGGTAAAGGAGGGAGGGCAAAGGACGACCCAGATGTTATCCGAAACCGGAGAAGCTAAAGGTACTACAGGAATTCCCACCTGAGCTCGGAATCGAGACAATACGCTGCAAGCAAGGCATTGTAACGGTTCCGAAACTCCACACTCATCGAGATCCTAGAGTTTGAAGGGGATAAGACGAGAATTAAAACTCTTACGACACTTGTCCTGACCAGAGCAAGGGTAAGGAGTAAAAAGATTCCTACTCTCCGATAACTAACTTACAAAATAGCTTTTGTCTAGACTCGACTTCTGCCAGAAAAGGGGATCCTACGGTCGGTAAGGCTCTGATACCAAGTGGTAAGTCCCGATATGCGGTACTGTTCTAGATCTAGATGTTTCCATCCAGATCCGGGGACGAAGCACATATCGGTCCCACCGCGGCATATGACGAAGTCATATGCCCCGGATTTCCAACATGATATCACAACATTACAGATACAAGACACAACATCTCATACAATTGGCATACAACTGCCTTAATACAATACATCAGCGGAAGGTACATGTATGGGTACAAACTACAAGCAAATGCCTAGTGGAAAAGAGAAAAACATCGATCCCATAACCACACGGGTCCAGGCCCTCCTCCGGGATCCGCCTAACTAGTCGTCATCGAGTCTCCACATGAAACGTCGATCACCATACCTGTTGTCGATCAAGAACCCTGGAAAGAGTTTGGGGGTAGTATCATGAGTACAGAAGTACTCAGCATCCAACTGTAGTGGTCAACTGACCCAGCATGGACTTCATCACTCGTCATTCTAGGACAACTAGTAGCTTACGGTAAGGATGGGGTAAGTGGTGAGGTTGCTGCCGCACTAGCATTTATGAAGTGGCTAACGATCTAGATAGTAAGATAAGAAGCCAAGAATTCGATGAGGAATCGCCTCCAACAGGTCTTGCTATCAACTACTTACGCAATCATAACACCTATCCTATCCTTGTCCTCCTCTTCGCATCCCGACGAAGAAGAAGCAGTCAAGGCACACACCCACGTTGATCAAGTTATATTAAGATTATCTCAGTTGTTGTTGTCTATGAACAAGGAGTAGGTATCAAGTCGTCCATAACCGTGGACACGGCTTCTCGAAAAGATTTAACCCTGCAGGGGTGTACCAACTGCCCATTACAAGGCTCCGCACGCACGCCCATCTCTCTCAGTTGCTACCCATGATAGGCAACCATTTTATGATTTAGTCCCAAGAGATCTGGAACGACATGTCCCTCTAACTAACAACGCACAAATCCGGGTGGCCCCCGGTGAGTCGACATCCAACTCAAAAGCCGGCCGCGCTCTCGAATCGGCCTCTACCGTCTGGATGAGGTCGGGTTAGTTGCCCAAACAGATGTGGACAACCCCCTAACTCCCTGGGGTGGACCAACAAGAGAAACCATGTCTCCGCTAGCCCAAGTTGTTTGAAAACTACCGGCCGCGGACCAGTCACACACACGTTTCAAATGGTAAATCAGCTTGGGCCACCACTAGAAATGTTTGAAGCTAGGTAGGTAAGAAAAGGGGACCCCATAAAATCCCACACGCGGTTAGGCACGCTCAGTCTTAAAACCAATACCCGGAACTCGGATCCTAGGTGACTCGAATGGAACAAAGTGCCGGGGCGGGATAGCCTAGACCTTCCATGCTTCGTCGAATATAGTCAACATTTATAATAATCATATCATCCATAACAATATAATAATGTGATATCCCAAACCAAGGAGTAACAGGGTAACATCGTAGCATCCTAAAAATGCATACTAAGCAGGGGATGAGCAACGAGCAATAGTAACATATGATACGTCCAAAACGTATCTATAATTTCTGCTTGCTCCATGCATGTTTTGTGTGATATTGCTATGATCTAGATACACTTTCATACACTTTTGATCATATTTGGACTAACCTATTAACTCAGTGCACCCAGTGCCAGTTCCTGTTTTCTGCTGTTTTTCCATTTCAGTTTTCCCCCATATAAAAAGTGCCAGAAAAATTCGGGAAAATTCAGATAAAAAATCAGCGTGACGGAAGCTTCGAGAAGAGCCTGGGAGGGGCCAGAGGGGAGCCAGGGGGGCCCAGGCGGCCACCCGGCGCGGCCCCACCCCTGGCCGCGCCAGGGGGGCGCCTGGGGCCCCTGGCCCACCTCTGGCTGCCCCCTTTTGCCTATTTATCCCCCGTCACGGGAAAACTCCAAAAGCAGAACCCTATTCCGCGAACTCGCCTCTGTTCCGCCGCCGCCGCGCTTCCGAAGATCGGGAGCACCAGAAGACCTCTTCCCGGCACCCTGCCGGAGGGAGGATTAACCTCCGGGAGTCTCCTCTCCACCATGGATTCTCCCCGGATGTCTTGTGAGTAGTTTTCCTTGGACCATGGGTCCGTGATCAGTAGCTATGTGATGTTCTCCTCCCCTCTTTGATCTTCATTGTTTAGACCTCGTGAGTTGCCCTACATGATCGAGGCACCTTTGTAATATTTCTGCTATTGCTATGTTGAGTTTGATAGGATCTGATGGATTATGAGATTATGTTCAGATTGTGATAGAGTAATATATTTGGTTTTTATCTCTTATATTTTTTGTTCCTAAGTAATTCTTGCATGTTCTCCGTTGCTGTTTATTGCTTTGGCCAAGTAGTAGGTAGTGACTCCAAGAGGGAGCGTTGTGCTAGATTGTGGGTTCATGCCCCCCGATGACACGCTTGAGTGACAGAAACATGAGTCTAGGGGATGTGCTGTCGCCACAAGGGGGAAAACAACGGTGCTTGTAACCGCGGTTACAAGGATTGTTTACTTTATGCAGAGTTCTTTTTAATGCAGTTGTCTGTTGCTTTGGGTTTACACTTTGGTTGGGGCTCGCAACTTAATACCAGCGAGATGTTCTGGATAGATATCTCAAGGTGGATAATTAGTAGTAGATGCAGATGGATTCCTGTTTACTTACCTTGGCGTACTGCCTGTGCTTTTGAACCTCTTCCTTTCTTTTGTAGCATAATTAGCATTGCGGTGCGTTCTTAATCCTGTCAATTGCCTTTCTGTAATTTGTTTACCTCGCATAGCAATTTTATCGTCTTTTGGGAGAGAGACATCACTAGCGAACATCACATATCCCGGGCCATATCCTTATCATTATTTCCACGCTATATTTACTTTTCTGCATTTACTTTCAAGTTGCTATCATTATCCCTTGCGTTTATCCTTTGTAAACAACAAGACCGGAGAGACTGACAACCTCTCTGAACTTCGTTGGGAACAAAGTTATCTGTGTCTGTGTGCAGGTCCGCGTCAGTCGCGCCGCTGACACCTACTTATCATCTTTGGAGTCCTGCTGGAGACAAACCTTGGTATCTTCACCAAGGGAAATTTGCTGTTGTGCTACATCACTCCTTCCACTTGGGGCTCACCAACGAAGGGCGAGAAATCACTATCATTACCTCGCACTTCAAGCCAAATTTCTGGTGCCGTTGCCGGGGACTCCAAGCGCTAAGATAGGGGAGTTGCACACTACCCTATACCTTTTTTTTAGTCTTGTTAGTTTATCTTTCAGTTTTTATCTTTGTGTCTTTGATCAAAAACTACAAAAAAATCTACCACACTTGCTGCTACTATGGGTTCCACTGAAAACACCAAGTTGTGTGACTTCACTAGTCACAACAACCAAGACTTTATCTGCACTCCCATTGCCACACCTGCCACTTCAGCTACTTCTTATGAAATCAAACCTGCTTTGCTAAACCTTGTTATGAGAGATCAATTCTCTGGTGCTGGAGATGCTGCTGCTTTACACTTGAATAATTTTGTTGAATTATGTGATATGCAAAAGTATAAAGAAGTAGAAGGTGATGTTATTAAGCTCAAGCTCTTTCCTTTCTCTTTAAGGGGAGATGCTAAAATCTGGTTCCAAGATTTGCCTAGAAATAGCATAGATTCTTGGGATAAGTGCAAAGATGCTTTTATAGGGAAGTACTACCCTCCTGCTAAGATTATCCAATTGAGGAGCAATATTATGAATTTTAAGCAATTGGATAATGAACACGTTGCCCAAGCTTGGGAACGAATGAAATCTCTTGTTAAGAAATGCCCTACACATGGTTTGACTACCTGGATGGTTATCCAGACTTTTTATGCAGGCTTGAACTTTACCTCGCGGAACCTGTTAGATTCGGCCGCGGGAGGAACCTTTATGTCAACTACACTTGGTGCTGCCACGAAGCTTCTCGATGAAATGATGACCAATTATTCCCAATGGCACACCGAACGCGCTCCAACAGGTAGGAAGGTAAATTCTGTCGAGGAAATTACCTCCCTCAATGAAAAAGTTGACTTAATTATGTCTCTACTTACCAAGCAACCCTCTATTGATCCTCATGATGTTCCTTTAAATTCTTTGGTTGCTCAAGAACAAGTAGATGTGAACTTTATTGCTAGAAACAACTTCAACAACAATGCTTATAGGGGAAATTTTGCTAGCAATCCTAGACCGTTTCAATCCAACTATGGGAACAACAACACCTACCCTAGCAACAAGAACCCCTCTTCTGAATTAGAAAGCATGCTTAGAGACTTTATCACTACCCAAAAAGCCTTCAACAAAAACGTAGAGGAGAAATTATCTAAAATAGATAATCTCTCTTTGAAGGTAGAAAGCTTAGCCCTTGATATTGAGATGCTCAAAATTAGAACCTCCCCCCTTGAGGAGAATAAGGCCACTCCTATTAATGCTATCCAGTTACAAATCAATGAAAACATTAGGATGATGGCTAAACTTAAAGAAAGATGGGCTAGAGAAAAAGAGGAAGAGGATAGAATTAAGAACCTTCCTACACACCACACAGTTGCCACTATCCAAATTGTTGAGGACACCCAAACTATTAGCACCCAATGCACTCCTAGTCCCGTTGGACCTATTAATGGTGATGCTAATACCTCAACCGTAGAAAAAGAAACTCCTATGAACATAGAGGGTTTCAAACAAGTGAGCCTAGATGACACTACTACCACCTTTGATAGTAGTGATATTGATTTTGATAGTTGTACCCTCTCAGAAGTTATCAGTTTGCTACACAAAATGTCTAGAGACCCCCACAGTAGCACACTTAATCTTGCCTTCACGGAGCATGTCACAAATGCTCTCATCAAAGCTAGGGGGGAGAAGCTTAGAGTAGAAGCCTCCATACCTAGGAAGCTAGATGATGGTTGGGACCCTATGATCAAAATTAAATTAAATAACTTCTCTTGCTATGCTTTATGTGATGTTGGAGCTAGTACCTCCGTTATGCCCAAAAGAATATTTGATATGTTTGAATTGAAACCTTTCGAGCCTTGTTCTTATGGTGTTCGTCTTGTTGATACTTCCGTAAAGCAACCTTTAGGGAAGATCGACGATGTTCTTATCATTTTCAATGACAACTATGTCCCCGTTGATTTTATTGTTATGGATATAGAGTGTGAACCTTTATATCCAATTATTTTGGGACGTCCTTTTCTTCGCACTGTTGGTGCGGTGATTGACATGAAAGAGGGGAATATAAAACTCCAATTACCATTTAAAAAGGGGATGGAACAATTCCCTAGAAATAAAATCAAGTTACCTTTTGAGTCCGTTACACGGGCTAGTTATTCTCTTTCTCTTGATAAAACTTGATTCTTCTTTTTTGCATCATGCCTAGCTAATGGCTTTAAAGAAGCACTTTCGGGAGGCAGCCTGCAACGAATTTAGGTTTTTTCTTTTTGCTTTTGTTGTGTCTTGATGATTGTTACTTCTGTAGCAACATCATTGTATCTTTATTTTTCAGCTTTGTGCCAAGTTATAGCCTCTTACGGCAAGGGAAGTGAAAGTTGTGACATGCTGTCCAGAAAACAGGTTCTGTCCTCGTGACCAGAAACATTCCAGAAAAATCCCAGTTCATCTTTTTGAGCTGAATTTTTTACACAGTATGATCTATACAATTACGAAACTTCCATATGATCTAAGTTTTTTGATTTGAGTTGCAGAAGTACCCCTAAAAAATTATTTACTATCTGCTGTTCTGTTTTTCACAGATTCTGCCACGTTTTGTCTCTCCTAAATTTTGAAAACCTTAAGCTTGCTTTTTCTTTGAAAAAACTTTTTGGCACTCTTGAGAAACAGTATCTCTTCAAGAATATCTTTATATCCAGTGGAATTTTTTTATTTATTAAGGGTACTAACCTCTCTAATCAGCTTATGATGAGTTATGTATGAAGGGAGTTTTCAAGTGTGCGATGGAAGATGATGAAAGAAGATCCAGGAGTGTCAAGCGCTCAAGCTTGGGGATGCCCCCATGCATCCCCAATAAATATTCAAGGAGACTCAAGCGTCTAAGCTTGGGGATTCCCCCGTGCATCCTCTTCTCCTTCAACAATCATCAGTTCGTCCTTCGTCTCACTATATTTTTATCACTTCATGCGTTATGTGCTATGCTTGGAGCGTCTCGCTCTTAGGTTTTATTTTTATTTAGCTTTGCTTGCTGTTCATAACAAGTTAGGTCCTGTCTTAATTTGTGTGGGAGAGAAACATGCTCCACTTTCAAAATCTAGAACACATCATAGGATTTTTCATGCCTATCTTCTTGCTGTTGTGTGTTCTTGATCTTTTCATAGCTACTGCCTTGTTTAGTCTTAGTCTTAGTCTTAGTTTGTCTTTAGCAAGAGCCTTGGCTTTTGTTTAGTTTGTTGCTGCAACTCTTTTAAGTTTTCATGTTTATCTTGTTAAGAGAGTTGGTTGTTGCACTGAGTTGTGTCTTGTCTTGAAAGTAGGTAATTGAGGTTGCTATTTAATTTTAGTAGTAGCTTGCAATAGTTTTGAGGTATTGATGTGAGTAATGTTTGAACTTTTGGTGTCAAGAGCTCTTGCCTATTAGTGATAGGTGTCGTATTTTGGGCAATCCGTGTTTATTTTCAAAACCTACAAAACTAGTTGAGAACTCTAGCTACTAGATAGATCACTACTCTTCTGAGGGGTCGAATATCAGAGAACACTCACGTACCATGAGTCGAGGATGCGCAAGGATAACCAAACCCCCATACACTCCTACTCGGGGTACTTGTCTCTTTGTGAACCTCCTTATTAGATTGAGAGTTACCGATAATAAGTGCATGAGTTCTTTGGACTAATGTAAGTATTGAGAGTTGACACTTCCAACTTCCCATATTTTGCTAGCCTTTCCCGTGCCGTGCATTACCTTCTTCTCACTCCGAGAGTTGGTGTCCACCTTCGCCGGTACTTCCAAACCCTTGGCATGATACGCTCTGTCATCATAAGCCTCCCTTTATCTTTCCTCAAAACAGCCACCATACCTACGTATCAAGGCATTTCCATAACCTTTCCGAGTTACATTGCCATGCAACTTCCACCTCTTCATGACTTGATCTTCATGTCATACATGTTCCTGCTACACTGACAGCGGCATACATTGCATACATCATGATAGTTACATCTTCTTTATGATTTTGAGTACCTTGTAAAGTGTGAAAGATCTCCTTTACCTTCTTGTAAATTAGAGTGTTGCCCTTAAGTGAGGAAAAGATCCCAAAGTGGACACATTAAAAGATCCCAAACAGGACAAATGAGAGTTAAATAGAAACAGCCATTGAGGCCACAAAAAAAAATACAAAAAAAATAGAAAAAAGAGTAAAAGAAATAAAAAGAGAGAAAGGGGCAACACTACTATTCTTTTGAGAGATCCACACTAGTACTCCCTTTATATCCTTGTACTCCATAGAGATGATCATTATGCATATAGCTATGTGGGGACCTTCACACTATAGAACTTGGCTTGCATATTCCAAGGATGAGCCTCCTCAAAAGAGCTCTAGGTCTTCATGAGCGAGCAAGTTAGATGCACCCCCACTAGTTCCATTGGAGAGCTTCCTAGCTCGTATGTGCATCCATTGCATGGCAATCCCTACTCCTCACATCATATCTATCATTTGGCATCTCTTGCCTATGATTGTCCTCATTGATGTGAGCCTTTCTCATTGCTTTTTGTCTTCCTCCTCCACCATATTTCTCTCTTTGCCATCCTAAAGTGTCAACTCTCTTGCTTACGCTCATCCATTGCATGAGTGCTCGAAATATTGAAAAATGAGTGGATCAAATTGACTTGTACCTGGCTAGTGGTCTGGGGACGAGTCAAGATAAGATCCCAAAGAGGACCAAGTGTGAAACTTTAGTAGATTGAGTTCTCAACACAAAAATACTTTTTTCTCGTATTCCCTATCCCCCTTCTTGCACGCAAACACATTCGAGTCACGGACAGCGAGAGCTCTTGCACCTTTTGTTCTTTTGTTACTTATTTCAATGCTAATATAGACCCTTGCCTGTTATGACTTGAATTGAATCTCTAACCTTGATTGCTTTACTTTTCAAAGTTCTTATATGGTTGCTAGCATGTCACCACAGAAATTATGTTGTTATCATTTACCTACTCGAGGACGAGCAGGAATTAAGCTTGGGGATGTTGATACGTCCAAAACGTATCTATAATTTCTGCTTTCTCCATGCATGTTTTGTGTGATATTGCTATGATCTAGATACACTTTCATACAATTTTGATCATATTTGGACTAACCTATTAACTCAGTGCACCCCAGTGCCAGTTCCTGTTTTCTGCTATTTTTCTATTTCAGTTTTCCCCCATATAAAAAGTGCTAGAAAAATTCGGGAAAATTCAGATAAAAAATCAGCGTGACGGAAGCTTCGAGAAGAGCCCGGGAGGGGCCAGAGGGAAGCCAGGGGGGCCCAGGCGGCCACCCGGCGCATCCCCACCCCTGGCCGCGCCAGGGGGGGACGCCTGGGGCCCCTGGCCCACCTCTGGCTGCCCCCTTTCGCCTATTTATCCCCCGTCACGGGAAAACTCCAGAAGCAGAACCCTATTCCGCGAACTCGCCTCTGTTCCGCCGCCACCGCGCTTCCGAAGATCGGGAGCACCAGAAGACCTCTTCCCGGCACCCTGCCGGAGGGAGGATTGACCTCCGGGAGTCTCCTCTCCACCATGGATGCTCCCCGGATGTCTCGTGAGTAGTTTTCCTTGGACCATGGGTCCGTGATCAGTAGCTATGTGATGTTCTCCTCCCCTCTTTGATCTTCATTGTTTAGACCTCGTGAGCTGCCCTACATGATCGAGGCACCTTTGTAATATTTCTGCTATTGCTATGTTGAGTTTGATAGGATCTGATGGATTATGAGATTATGTTCAGATTGTGATAGAGTAATATATTTGGTTTTTATCTCTTATATTTTTTTTCCTAAGTAATTCTTGCATGTTCTCCGTTGCTGTTTATTGCTTTGGCCAAGTAGTAGGTAGTGACTCCAAGAGGGAGCGTTGTGCTAGATTGTGGGTTCATGCCCCCCGATGACACGCTTGAGTGACAGAAACATGAGTCTAGGGGATGTGCTGTTGCCACAAGGGGGAAAACAACGGTGCTTGTAACCGCGGTTACAAGGATTGTTTACTTTACGCAGAGTTCTTTTTAATGCAGTTGTCTGTTGCTTTGGGTTTACACTTTGGGTGGGGCTCGCAACTTAATACTAGCGAGATATTCTAGATAGATATCTCAAGGTGGATGATTAGTAGTAGATGCAGATGGATTTCGGTCTACTTACCTTGGCGTACTGCCTGTGCTTTTGAACCTCTTCCTTTCTTTTGTAGCATAATTAGCATTGCGGTGCGTTCTTAATCCTGTCAATTGCCTTTCTGTAATTTGTTTACCTCGCATAGAAATTTTATCGTCTTTTGGGAGAGAGACATCACTAGCGAACATCACGTATCCCGGTCCATATCCTTATCATTATTTCCACGCTATATTTGCTTTTCTGCATTTACTTTCAAGTTGCTATCATTATCCCTTGCGTTTTATCCTTTGTAAACAACAAGACCGGAGAGACTGATAACCTCTCTGAACTTCGTTGGGAACAAAGTTATCTGTGTCTGTGTGCAGGTCCGCGTCAGTCGCGCCGCTGACACCTACTTATCATCTCTGGAGTCCTGCTGGAGACAAACCTTGGTATCTTCACCGTGGGAAATTTGATGCTGTGCTACATCACGCCTTCCACTTGGGGCTCACCAACGAAGGGCGAGAAATCACTATCATTACCTCGCACATCAACATAGCAGTACAAGGTTTGCTGGGAGGGGACATGGCTGTATCGGTTTGAAAGAGGCTGTAAACATGTGGTAGGATCAAACATCGAACCTAACCTATACTAGCATGCAAACCGCTGGTTGAAATAGAATGGATCATAAGTAATGTATAGTCCTTGCCTGTTGATAAGTCGGGTTCCGAAGGTGTAGTCGATCGCAAGCTCGCATCGTCTCCGAGAGGTACCCGCGGAAGGCACACAGGAAGGAAACACTGGAAAGCAATCAACGAGCAAGCATCTATTACTACGAGGCAAACACGAGCAAGCATCAACAAGAAGCAACACGAGACATCGCACCTACCGTCGAGAGCGGTTACTAACAATTTAAGTGGAGTAATCGTCACACACGACGATACCGCACGTTTACGGTGGTTCAAGTTGTTTAGCTACAGGTGATCAGCAAAGTTGTTAACATGGCATCTCACTCAAGCATGGCATATCACACAAACATGGCAAGAGGTGAAGCATAAATAAACTACCTAAGCAAGTCAATTTAAGTGGGGTGAAATCCTAGACACGACAAACTATTGCGGACCCCACGATAAATATTGCACTTGGTACTGTTTTTCCCTAAACAATTTTATTTTTTTATTAGCAAGCAAGAACAGCATAAACACAATCTACATGCAATTCTAGTCAAGTTTCATATAAAGAACATTTTAATCGGAGCAACGGTTAAAAAGTTATTGCAATTATAGTTTATAGTGGCAAGCAGTTGTAACTAGCAGTCAAACAGCATGTAAACAAGGTCAAACATGGCAACAATCAACATTTTATTAATCTACACGCAAAACGGAGCAACTTTCATGTAGAAAGTGTCTCCATCGGAGCTACCGGTGAAAAGATATGCACGTTGCAAAAAAAACTATATAATCTGCCTATTTAAAAAAACTAGGAAAGTAAAAAAAACACTAGCGGGCCGAAACAGAGGCGCTGCCTAATTAAACAACGCTCAGGGGCGCTAAATAGCTACACGGGCCGGCCCAACAGAACAATAGAAATAAAAAAATAAAAAAGGCGCCTCACCAGTTGGGCCGAGCCCATGGAGGCGCAGGGGAAGCGGATTAGGCCGGCTGGGCGTGCTGGGCCTTGGGGGCGTGCGTTGGCCGGCCCACCTAGCCACGGCAGTGGCTGGAGGGGGCGCTGGATCGGGATCGTGCCCGATCCCGTCCTTGTCGACGACGGCGGCGGCGCTCCAGCGGCAGTCCCGCGAGCGAGGTGGCACGGAGGGGGCCCGACGAGGAAGCGCTTTGCGGCGGGGACCGTCCATGGCGACGCGGGGCCGTCGGCTGCTGGCCATGGCGAGCGCGGCGACATGGAGCTCCCTGGCGGCGGCGACGTCTCTGAGCTTGAGGCCAAGGCAGCGACTCCGGTGGCCTGTGGGTGCAGAGAGGAGAGGGGGAGGTCAGGGTGATGCGGAGGGGAGGGAAGGAGGTGGCAGGGCGCGGCTCCCTGGCCGGAGGCGCAGGCGGCGGCGGGTGCCGGATTCCCACGGCGTGGAGGCCTGCTCGGGCTCCACGGGCTCAAACGGTTGGAGGTGGGGGAAGCCTAGGAGGCTACGTGGCGGCTCCTGGGCCGTCGGATCGCCCGATCGGACGGTCCAGGATGATTCTGGCTGGGATTTGCTAGAATTGGGGTAAAACTGCAAAAATTGGGGCTAAGCTTGAGGGGGTGGCTGCAATTTTGTGGCTAGGGAAACCCTAGAAAAGGGGTGGGAGTGTGGTGGTCTTTATATAGCCCTGGTGGCTGGCAGTTTGCAAAAACATCCCCGGTTTTTCTCTCGCGCGCGCGGTGCTCACGTTTCTGACCGCCGGGGGTCTGCAGTACCTCCGATTCGGGTAAAACTTCGAACTGCGCGATCAGCGCGTCGAGCCGGTGGCTTTCACCTCGCACTGGAACAGTTCGGAGAACACTTTCTGGCGCGCTATAAAAATATCCCGTTTAATTATTAAACGGGGTTTTTGTTCCGTTGGATGCGGCTGGTCTCGTGCGGTTTTCGCGACGGTGATCGGGTGAAACCCGGTGTCGCAAAGGTCGAGTGTCAGGGTGGCAAGGGTCGGTCTCCGTCCGATACGAGATAAGAGGGGGAAAAATAATCGCCGATCGATAAATCGGGGATGCAAACACCGCAAACAAACCAGACAATCAACCAATTCACACCGAAAACAAAATTTCATTTTTTGTGAAATCTGGGCTGTTACACCAGCTCAGGAGGAGGAGCCGGTGTTGCCACCCACTCCAATCAAAGTCCTTCAGACCATTGGCGCTGACCTACAGATTGACCCAGCTCTGCTGACGAAGGAGAAGCTTATGGCGACTCCATCCTCTTCTATGGCACCTCATGAGGATGATGATGTTTAGCTCCTTTTCTGCTCTTTGGGTTTGGCAAGCCCCTAAATTGGCCAGTTGTGATACTGTTCTTGGGAAGCTTTCTTTTGGCCCTCGGGTCTTTTGTGGGAACTGGTCGATATCTGTAATGTTTACAATTATCTTGCTTTCTTTCTCTTTTAATTTCCATGAATTTCACAACTACTAGAGATTGGAAAGTGCTATGTTGGAATATTCGTGGTCTGAATTCTACAGCCAGGCAAAGCGCCGTGCGTGAGAAAATTGAGGACAACCAGTGTGCGGTTATATGCCTTCAGGAAACCAAATGTGAGAATATTGACCACAATTCTATTAGATATTTCTGCCCCAGGCGATTTGATCAATTCGCTGTAGTTCCCTCGAGAGGTGCCTTTGGTGGAATCCTTACTATTTGGAATTCAGATATTTTTGATGGGCAGTTGGTGGACACTCAAGCTTTTGGGATGGTGATCCATTTCACCTCCTCTCACAAAGCAAAATCTTGGACTTTGGTGAATGTCTATGGCCCTTGTGTGCAACAACAGAGAGATCTTTTTGTGGATTGGCTTTATCACTAGTCCATCCCTTTTGATGCTAATTGGCTTCTACTTGGGGACTTTAATTTTATTAGATCACTGGATAACAGGAATCTGCCTGGAGGTGATGTTAACGACATGTTCATCTTCAATGAGATAATTGGCCACCTTGGTCTGCTTGAGCTCCCTCTCAAAGGCAGGAGATTCACATGGTCTAACATGATGGAGAACCCTTTGCTGGAGCAGCTGGATTGGTTTTTCACCTCTGCTAATTGGATCTTATGTTACCCCTCCTCCCAGGTGCTGCCTTTGGCTAAGACTGCTTCTGATCATGTACCCTGTGTGGTGGCCATAATCACCTCCATCCCAAAAGCTAACTTATTCAGATTTGAAAACTATTGGGTGGAGATGCCTGGGTTCCTGGATTGTCTTAAATCCTCTTGGGAAGTTTCATCCTCTAAAGCTCACTCTGTGGCTACAATTGTGGACAAGTTCAAGAGACTTAGAAGGGCCCTTAAACACTGGCAAAATTTTTTTCCAACTTCAAGGTGCTTATCTCCAAGTGCAACAGGGTCATTTTCATACTTGACTGCCTGGAAGAGTTCAGGAAGCTGTCTGTGCCTGAGTCCAATTTCAGGAAGGTTGTCAAGTTGCATCTTGAAAAAATCCTACATTGGCAACATATGTACTGGAAAAAAGATGCACCCAAAGATATGTTAAGGTGGGGGAGGAGAACTCAAAGTTTTTTCAGGCAATGGCCTCTGAGAGACATAGAAGGGATTCTATTGCCTCTCTTTAGTTAGCTTATGGAACTCCATGCTCCACACATGGTCTCCTTGCTACTGCTTTTTGGTCTGCTTTTAAAAACAGAATGGGAGTGGCCAAAGGTATTGTCATGGCTTATAATCTGAATGCTCTGCTTGCTCCAGTGGAGGGCTTGGACGCCTTGGTGGCTCCTTTTGACAGGAAAGAAATGGATGATACAATCAAGTTCATGCCACCTGACAAATCCCCTAGACCTGATGGTTTTAATGGTAGATTTTTGAAATCTTGCTGGTCCATAATTTGTTCTGACTTCTATAGGTTGGCTGAGGATTTCCACAGTGGACATGCTGACCTGGAAGGTTTAAATGGTTCCTTTATCACTCTCATCCCCAAGAAAACTGTTCTTGAAACTGTGAATGACTTCAGACCCATCTCTCTTACTAGTGTGGGTATTAAGTTTCTCACCAAAATGGCTGCCAACAGGTTCCAGAAATACATCAGAAGGTGCCTTCACAAAAACCAATATGGATTTATCAAGGAGAGATCCATTCAGGACTGCATTGCTTGGATTTTGGAATATCTTCATCAGTGCCACCAATCCAAAAGATCTTTGTTGCTGCTCAAGATTGACTTTGAGAAAGCTTTTGATTCTATTGAGCATGAGGCAATCTTGGAAATTTTAAAGCACAAAGGTTTCCCCCACAAATGGAGAGTTTGGGTGCAGCAGCTTTTGGATAGGGGGTCTTCCTCTGTTCTATTAAATGGCATCCCAGGGAGACAATTTAAATGTAAAAGGGGGGGGTCAGACAGGGTCATCCCTTATCCCCTCTCCTTTTTGTGCTTGCTGCTGATTTGTTCCAATCAGTGGTTAATGACCTGTTGATAAGAGGACACCTCAGTTTACCTATTCCCTGTCATGACCCTGATTTTCCTATTGTGCAATATGCTGATGACACAATCTTGATTATGCCTGCTGAGGTTCAACAAGTTCTTAGGCTAAAAGAGGCTCTTAAAAGTTTCTCTCAGTCCACTGGCCTGGATATCAATTACAATAAATCCTCCATGTTTCCCATTAGTCTTGATGATGTTTCCATTGTTGAAATGGCTACAGCTTTTGGTTGCCAAGTGGGGAAGCTTCCCTTCACATATTTGGGGTTGCCTGTGGGCACTACCAGACCTAAGATTGTGGATTTGCTTCCTTTGGTTGACTGCATGGAGAGGAGGCTTACTGCCATCTCTTGTTTCTTAACCCAGGGGGGAAAGCTTCAGCTGTTGAACTCTGTGATATCTTCCATTCCCATTTACTACCTTTGCTCTCTGCACATTCCTGCTAGTATCATCAAGCAGTTGGAGAGGATACAGAGACAATGTCTTTGGAGGAAGTATGGACATGATTCAGGAAAATCACTTGCTGCATGGGACCTTGTTTGCAGACCCAAGAATAAAGGTGGCCTGGGTATCCTCAATTTGCAACTGCAGAATCAAGCTTTATTGATGAAGCACCTGAACAAGTTTTACAATAAAGAGGATGTGCCCTGGGTATCTCTTGTTTGGAACACTTATTATCATGAGAGAGTGCCCCATGCTACTGAGCTCTGTGGCTCCTTTTGGTGGAAAGATGTGGCCAAATTTATGGATAGCTTTGTGGCTGTTTCTCAGATCAAGTTGGGTGTGGGGGACTCTGTGTAATTGTGAAATGATTTCTGGATCAACCACACCAATGCTACTTTAGCCCAAAAGTTTCCAAGACTGTTCTCCTTTGCTAAGGATCCTCTTATATCTGTAAAGGAGGCCAAGGATGTTGCTGAACTCACTGACCTTTTCAACTTACCTCTCTCTGCTCAGGCTTTCCAGGAGCTCAGTGAACTTCAACAGATCCTGCAGAATCACAGTGTTGAGGAAGCAAGGGATTGCTGGACATGGAGGTTGAATGGGAAAGGACAGTATACTGCTAAGAAGTTCTACATTTTGGTGCATGATCCTATACAATCTAATCCTCTTTTAAATTGGATTTGGAAATCTTGCTGTATACTGAAAACCAAAGTTTTTGCCTGGCTGGTGATCATGGATCGTCTCAATACCAAAGACATGATTATCAGAAGGAACTGGCATATCCAGGATGGACCTGAGTGTGTTCTTTGCCCCACACATCACCTGGAAAACAGAGATCATCTCTTCTTTCAGTGCAATTTCTGTGCTAGAATCTGGGCATATCTGCAAATTGATTGGAACAATGGCTCTGACATGTTTCACATTGCCAAGATGGCCAGGGAGTCTTTCAATAAACCTTTCTTTACTGAAGTGGTGTTCACTGCCTGGTGGAATATTTGGTTGGTGAGGAATGCTAAATGTTTCAAGCATGTCAGACCATGTTTTGCCAAATGGAGAGCTGGCTTCATTCATGATATAACTCTTCTTAGTTATAGAATTAAGCCTAGATTTAAAGATAAGTTACTTAGATGGATTGATTTCCTTCCACCCTGAGAGGGTGTTTTTTTGAAGCTTTTGTTGTACATTTGTAAATATTGTGGTCCTGGTAATAAAATACTGGGGGGGTACCTTACCCTTCAGTTTGAAAGCTTAAAAAAAAGAAGCACAAAAGAGACAAGAATAGGAAAGTGGAACAAGAACAACTTCAAAACTTTCAACATGAAGAGAGGTGTTTTTGTAACATGGAAGTTTCTACAACCAAACTTTCCTCTCCCAAAGTAATTTTCAGTAGTATCATGAACAACATCAAGAATATAACTATCACATAAATCAAGTTGTTCATGACCTACATGCACACGTGTATAGTTTTCAACACGGTCTTTAGGATCATAAGATAAATGCAACCCATCACATTGAGCCTTAATAAGGACACAATTCTTCGGAATATGATTTGGAGATTTCAACAGGATAATAGAAAATCAAGATTGGGTGCAATAGCAAAAATTTCATGCTTAACATGAGGAACTATAGCAAGTTCATCTTCGCAAACATAATCCATATTGGCATCATGGCCATCAACAAAGCAAGTATCAAATTATTCAGAAAGGGTTGTATCAAGTGAGTCCTCGGAGTCATGGGATTCCTCATCAAAGCAATCATTAGCCTCTTCTTGGGCAGCAAACATTTTATTTTTAAATCCTCAATATAAGCATTGGAAGTATAATTCTCGAAGCAATAAGCAAGAACTGCAAAGTTTTCAGACTTGTGAATAGTATCGTAATACTTTTCAATCAAAGAAGCAATCTCATAAGCACCCTTATAAGCAACAAACTCTTCAATATTTTCAACATAAAGTAATCATAAACACCTTTAGCATAAGAAGATAAGATCTGATTGTCATTAACCTCACATTGGAAAGGAAGGTGTTTACGATCTATATTAGAGCAACAAGTAAAATCATAAATGTAGCATAAACACTCAGCATAGCAATAAGAAGTTTGTATTTGGTCCCATAAGTGTTTCCCTTTCTGAGATAAACAGTGTCGTGTATAATGAGCATGCTCATCCAATGATTTTCCCTCAACCAAGTCGGTTGGCTTTTTAGCGCGAGCACAAATTGATCGAAGCAGATCCAAGTGAAACATGTCCATCCTACCATATTTGGGTGGTTCCACACCCATGATAAAGATAGCATCAGTAGGCAGACAAAGACAAAGACAAAAGATATCAACTATTTTTTTGGTTTTTCATATAAGACACACAAGCTAAAGAAAAACTGGAAAGTAATATACAAGACTAAAAAGCAAAGATAAAAGATAGTTTGCAACTCCCCTATCTTGAATATTTGAGTCACCGGCAACGGTGCCAGAAATTTGGCGGTTGACGGGACCAATCTTTTGTCACCTCGGAATCCCCAGCGACGGCGCCAGATATTTGCTTGATGTGCGAGAGATGATAATGGCTTCTTGCCCTTCGTTGGTTACCCCAAGTGGAAGGTGAGATGTAGGATAGCAGCAAATTTCCCCTAACGTAGAGGATATGGTTTGTATCCCGTAGGACTCCGAAAGCTACAAGTAGGTGTCAACGACGCAATTGACGCGAACCTGCACACAGAACAAATAACTTTGCTCCCAACGATGTTCAGAGAGGTTGTCAATCTCTCCGGCCTTATTGTTTACAAAGGATCAAACGCAAGGGATAAAGGATAATAGTGGCTGCAACTAGAAAGTAAAAGCAGTAAGTAAATTGAGCGTGTAAACAGTGATGAGAATATGGACTGGGGTCCCATGATGTTCACTAGTGATGTCTCTCTCCCAAAAGACGATAAAAGTTCTATGCGAGGTAAACAAATCATAGCTGGGCAATTGACAGGATTAAAAACGCACCGCAATGCTAACTATGCTACAAAGAAAGGAAGAGGCTCAAAAGCATGGGTAGTATGCCAAAATAAGTAGACCAAAATCCAATTGAATCTACTACTAATCATCCACCTTGAGATATCTATCCAGAACATCTCGCTGGTATTCAGTTGCCAGCCCCACCCAAAGTGTAAACCCAAAGCAACAAAAAACTTCATTAGAAGAACTTTGCGTAAAGTAAACAATCCTTGCAACCGCAGTTACAAGCACCGTTGTTTTCCCCCTTGTGGCAACAACACATCCCCTAGACTCATGTTTCTGTCACTCAAGCTAGTCATTAGGGGGCATGAACCCACAGTCGAGCATAACGTTCCCTCTTGGAGTCACTACCTACTACTTGGCCAAAGCAGTAAACAGCAACGGAGAACATGCAAGAATTACTCAAGAACAAAAATGTAAAAGATAAGAACCAAATATATTACTCAATCACAAACTGAGCATAGTCTCATAATCCATCAGATCCCATTAAACTTAGCATAGCAACAATAGAAAGAATTACATATGTGCCTTGATCATGTAGGGTAGCTCACAAGGTCTAATCCATGAAGAACAAAGAGGGGAGGAGAACATCACATAGCTACTGATCATGGACCCATGGTCCAAGGTAGACTACTCATGGATCATTTGTGAAGCTGGTGGAGGAGAAACTCTCGGAGGTCAATCCTCCCTCCGGCAGGGTGCCGGAAGAGGTCTATTGGCGCTCCCGATCTTGGAAGCGCGGCGGCCGCGGAACAGAGCCGAGATCGCGAAAAAGGGTTCTGTCTTCCGAGGTTTCCCGTCACGAAGAATATATATAGGCGAAGGGGGGCCATCCCGTGGGGCCACCAGGTGTCCAGGAGGCCCCACCCTAGGGCGCGCCTGGAGGGCGCCTGGGCCCTGGTGGTGGCCCTTTGGCCCCACTTTGGTTCTTTCGGAAGCTTCTGGTATGATGCTTTTTTATTGTATTTTTCCAGAATTATTGGAGCATTTTTAATATAGGGGAAACTTGAAATAGAAAAACAGCAGAAAACAGGAACTGACACTGGGGTGCACTGAGTTAATAGGTTAGTCCAAATATGATCAAAAGTGTATGAAAGTGTATATAAATCATAGCAATATCACACAAAACATGCATGGAGCAAGTAGAAATTATAGATACGTTTGGGACGTATCAGGCGCCACTACGGAGTCAGCAACGAGTGGAGTACAAGGATTACTCATTGATAGCTCACACTTGATGTGGCTCGGCAGGGCCGTGGTAGGGGCCTTTGGCGGTGTCTGCTCTGTTCCGTACCTGTTGCAGTTATATATATTTTGTATCCGCGTTCACTCCCTAGAGTGATCACGACCCACTATCTAATTCTAGTTAACTAACAATGCTCACGGCCAACTGCTAAATATTGCACAATTATAATAGGAAGCATATGATAAAGGAAGGTACATCAAGGGGCGACAATGAGATGCTATGCAATGAATAGGAATTAACATAATAGCAGCAACAACAATGCCTAGTGCATATCTGGGGAACGAGAATGACTCTGCTTGCCTAGAAGCTCGACGATAGGGGTACGGTCGTCGACGACATAGTCGTACTCAGCAGCGGTGTAGTCCGCGGCAGCATCGGGGTCTACCGGAGAAGAAGGGGAAAGAATCAATAAATACAAAGCAATCATTTGCAAACAGATGCATGGCATAACATCAGCAATATTAGCGGTGTTCTAATGCAGTACAAAGTGTTTGGCTCGGAGCGGGAATTCATCAGGGGATGAATTGCCAGCTCCGGGTGATTATCGACAAACGATCCGGAGGGAAAATGTTCCACGTTCGGTATGCTAGAGGGGTGTGATGGGCATACAGATAGCGTATTCTTATTTTTTGTATTTTCTGGTCAATTTTGATGTATAATTTTTTTTCATCTGACCTACGGATTAAAAGATATTTAATTTCAAAGTTTAAATCAATTTGAAATAATTTCTAGATTTTATTTTATTATTTAATTACAACATTACCCAAATCAGTGATATTGACCTGGTCAAACCTGATAAGTGGGACCTATTGACCAGTGGGTCCCACATGTCAGTCTCTATCTATTTAAATAAATCATTTTTTAAGAAATGCACTGGACCCACATGTCATACACAGAGGCATTTAAATTCAGTTTTATTTTAATAAATAACACAAAGGGCTCACATGTCATTCTCTATTATCTATTAAAATCTAATTTAATTGTTTAATCGGTGATGGGCGCCACCTGTCATGGGACCAGGGGTTATATTCATGTATTAGAAGGGATGGGCCCACATGTAAGTGATTGGGGGGTATTTTAACCATTATCTTTTAACTTAACATGGGGTTATGCCTAACCGATTTTTGTTCACTTAATTAACTGGCCTCGGGCCCACTGGACAGTGAGAGAGAGGGAGGGAGTTTGCCCCTAATGACCCCGGCCATGTCGGTCGGCCGGCGGCTCAACGCTGGTGTCCACTGACCACGGCGGAGCCCGCGGTTCTGGCCACGAGAAGGCCCCCCAAGGCACCAAAGTGACACCTGCACTCAACCGCGTCGAGGGGAGTAAGCGGCGACCACAGGGGAGGCCGGAAACGATGCCGGCGAGGACCAACTGCGGCGCCCGGAGCTCGGCCTGGCGGAAAAGGCTATTCGGGTGCGTTGAGACAAATGGAAGGCTCAAGGGGCATCTACGCGAGGCGGTCAGCACGATGGTGACGCGTACGGGACCAAATGGTCGTCGTGGCTACGCCGACGACGAGCGCACGCGGTGGCGGGCTCGGTTATGAGGAGGGCGCCAACTACGACCACAAGGATAGGTAGGGGAGAACGGCGTTCCGTGCGGGGGCTCACCGCGGTTCTGCAGACGTGCAAAGTGGGCTCGGGGGGGGGGGGCGTGGGGTGGGGCGGTGTGGCCGAAATTTGCGATGACGAGCGGCGGAGTAGAGGAGGAAGACGACTTCGATTCGCAACGTGTGGTGGCTCCCGGGACGTCCTCTTCTGCATGACGACATGGACGACGGGGGCGAGCTCAACGAACACAATGGCAGGGCTCGGGGACGACGATGGCCACGTGTGCCCACGGTGGCGGCGACGGCGAGGTCGACGCGAGAAGAACCGAGAGGGGAGGGCGTGAGCGAGGGGGAAAAGATCATGGGCGAGATCTAGGGTTTGGGGGGAAGGAGGTGTGGCCATGCCCTTATCCTCGCCTGGGTGCCGTGTATTGCCGCCACGGCGATGGCCGCGGCCATGGCCGGCGCGGATGGCCTCCACGGGGTGGGGATGAGCAGTAAGAGGAGGAGAGGGGGTGGGCTGGGCCCGAGGTGGGCCTTGCCCTGGGCGTAGGATTAGCCCTTTTCTATTTGTATTTGTTTTTTGTTTTCTTTTCCTTTTTCTTTTCTGTCCTATTTCAATTGGACATTGTTTCATTTTTGCAAAATGTGAAACATCTTCCACAATTAGTGTTGCACTTTAAAGAGTGCCACAAAAAGTTTTGTGCCCAAATAAAATCAATTGCAGTTTTGTTTTATTTAAAAGGGATTAAATGCTACTGAAATGCTTCTATTTAGGATTGTTTAATTTATTTAAACCTTAAATAAATTTCCATTGTTGTTCCAACATGATCCACTGATTTTTAGGGATTTGACAAAATTGGTTGCACAATTGATGGACAAAGTTTTATGTTTCACTTTGTTTTTAACATCAAGCAAAGGGGTTCTTGGATTTGTTTTGATTCAAAGATGATCAAGGGAAGATTAGGAACAATAATTGTCATTAGCAAAAGTGATTACTATTACATGACAAAGAGGGTGTTACAACTTAGTCCTTAGACCGCGATGATTATACGTAATTACTGTCTACCAGGATACTTTAACCTGCATCCACCATCTGACTGAAATATGCTAGACATAAAGGTGTATCTTAGGTATTCCGAAGTAGACACGTTAATGAGTATGAAAATAGATCAAAACGGGATTTGTCAGTCCATGTGACGGACATGTACTCTGGGCCCACTCGGTGATATTGCATAAACAACTTGCAAGCAAGTGACTAGGTCACAAGAGATGTAATAGGCACAGACGAGTAAACTTGTTTGTTGAGAACGAGGTATGAACTAGGTATAAGGATACCGACGATCAAACCCCGGGCAAACAAAGTACCGCAGGACAAAGGGATCAAGTCTTATCGTTAACGGTTTCCAACAACGATTCAAGTTCATTCGATGGAAGCGCAGGGACTATCAAGGATTGTAACCAGGTCCTACTGATGGTCATTGATCAAGAGAGTTGCATGATCATGTCTGTTGTTTCCCAGACCGTAGGGTGTCACACGTAAGGGCAATCGATGCATTAGGATAGATTCAGGATCATCGGTGAAAAAAGGAGAGAGCACCAGAATTGTTCCGGGAATTGCCAGAAGCTGTTCTGGATATTTTGAAAGGTTGAAAATAAAGTATAATTATATTTAATAATGTTTTTTATTTAATTGAAAGAATTAAATATTAAAATATATTTAAATTAATTAATAAAATGGAAAAAAGGCAAATGGGCCGTATGGGGCCCATTAGGGAAGGGAGGGGTTTCCCCCCTTGGGCCATGCGCCAAGGGTGGGGCCCATCCCCCCTACGGGCGGCGCACCCCCTCCCCTTGGGAGTTTAGTCCCACATGGTGGAGGGGAAGAGGATGGCACCCCCTTGGCCTATATAAGGAGGGGAATGATACGTCTCAAACGTATCGATAATTTCTGCTCGCTCCATGCATGTTTTGTGTGATATTGCTATGATCTAGGTACACTTTCATACACTTTTGATCATATTTGGACTAACCTACTAACTCAGTGCACCCCAGTGTCAGTTCTTGTTTTATACTATTTTTTATTTCAGTTTTACCCCATATAAAAAGTGCTGCAAAAATCCAGGAAAAATCAGATAAAAAATCAGCGTGTCGGAAGACTCCAGAAGCCCTAAGGAGGGTCAGGGGGCCACCACCAGGCACCTAGGCGGCCACCTGGCTGCCCCCTTCGCCTATTTATTCTCCGTCACGAGAAACTTCTGGAAAGAGAACCCTATTTCGTAATCTCGCCTCTGTTCCTCCGCCGCCGCGCTTCCAAGATCGGGAGCACCGTCAGGACCCTTCTCGGCACCCTTCCGGAGGGAGGATCGACCTCCGGGAGTTTCCCCTCCACCATGGACGCTTCCCGGATGTGCCGTGAGTAGTCTACCTTGGACCATGGGTCCGTGATCAGTAGCTATGTGATGTTCTCCTCCCCTCCTTGTTCTTCATGGTTTAGACCTCGTGAGTTGCCCTACATGATCGAGGCACTTATGTAATTCTTTTGCTGTTTGATGGGATCTGATGGATTATGAGATTATGTTCAGATCGTGATAGAGTAATATATTTGGTTTTGATCTCTTATATTTTTGTTCTGAAGTAATTCTTGCATGTTCTCCGTTGCTGTTTATTGCTTTGGCCATGTGGTAGGTAGCAACTCCAAGAGGGAACGTTATGCTCGATTGTGGGTACATGCCCCCTGATGACACGCTTGAGTGACATAAACATGAGTCTAGGGGATGTGTTGTGGCCACAAGGGGGAAAACAACGGTGCTTGTAACCGCGGTTGCATGGATTGTTTACTTTACGCAAAGTTCTTTTAATGCAGTTGTCTGTTGCTTTGGGTTTACACTTTGGGTGGGCTCGCAACTTAATACCAGCGAGATGTTCTAGATAGACATCTCAAGGTGGATGATTAGTAGTAGATGCAGATGGATTTGGGTCTACTTATTTGGGCGTACTTCCCATGGTTATGAGACTCTTCCTTTCTTTTGTATCATAGTTAGCATTGCGGTGCGTTTATAATCCTGTCAATTTCCCATCTGTAATTTGTTTATCTCGCATAGCAGTTTATCGTCTTTTGGGAGAGAGACATCACTAGTGAACATCACGGGACCCCGGTCCATATTCTCATCATTGTTTACAAGCTATTTCCTTTTTCAGTATTTACTTTCAGTTTCTATCATCATTGTCATTATCCCTTGTGTATTTGACCCTTTGTAAATAACAAGACCGGAGAGATGGACAACCTCTCTGAACTTCGTTGGGAGCAAAGTTAATTGTATTGTGTGCAGGTCCAGGTCAAGGAAGCAACGTTTGTCGTAAACGGTGCCATATTTTTCTTGCCACCTACTTATCATTGCCGCAGTCCTACGGGAGACAAACCCTATCCTCTACATAGGGGAAATTTGATGTTATCCTACTTCTCACCTTCCACTTGGGGTAACGAACGAAGGGAGAGAAGCCATTACCACTTCCACAACATCAAGAAAATTTCTGGCGCCGTTGCCGGGGACTCCGAGTGATAATATAGGGGAGTTTCCCACTATCTTTTACCTTTACTTTTTAGTCTTTTTAGTTTACCTGTCTGTTTTTATCTTCGTGTCTTATATCCAAAATTACAAAAAAATCTGCCACACTTGCTTCTACTATGGGTTCCACTGAAAACACCAAGTTTTGTGACTTCACTAGTCACAACAACAAAGAATTTATTTGCACTCATATTTCCACACCTGCCACTTCAGCTACCTCTTATGAAATTAAACCTGCTTTGCTAAACCTTGTTATGAGAGATCAATTCTCTGGTGCTGGAGATGCTGCTGCTTTACACTTGAATAAATTTGTTGAATTATGTGATATGCAAAAGTATAAAGAAGTAGAAGGTGATGTTGTACCTGCCACTTCTTCCTCTCTCTTTGAGGGACGAAGCTAAAATCTGGTTTCAATCTTTTCCTAGGAATAACATAGATTCTTGGGATAAGTGCAAAGATGCTTTTATTCGGAAGTATTACCCACCTGCAAAAATTATCCAATTGAGGGGTAACATTATGAATTTTAGGCAATTGGATAATGAACACGTTGCCCAAGCTTGGGAACGTATGAAATCTCTTGTTAAGAAATGCCCTACACATGGTTTGACTACCTGGATGGTTATCGAGACTTTTTATGCAGGCTTGAACTTTACCTCGCGGTACCTGTTAGATTCGGCTGCGGGAGGAACCTTTATGTCAACTACACTTAGTGCAGCCACCAAACTCCTCGATGAGATGATGACCAACTATTCCCAATGGCACACCGAACGCGCTCCAACAGGCAGGAAGGTAAATTCTGTCGAGGAAGTTACCTCCCTAAATGATAAAGTTGATTTAATTATGTCTCTACTTACCAAGCAACCCTCTATTGATCCTCATGATGTTCCTTTAAATTCTTTGGTTGCTCAGGGACAAGTAGATGTGAACTTCATTTCTAGAAACAATTTTAATAATAATGCTTATAGGGGCAACTTTGCTAGTAATCCTAGACCGTTTCCATCCACTTATGGGAACAACAACACTTACCCTAGCAACAAGAACCCCACTTCTGAATTAGCAAACATGCTTAGAGACTTTATCACTACCCAAAAAACCTTCAACAAGAATGTGGAAGAAAATCTAACTAAATTAGATAATCTTTGTTTGAAGGTAGACAACTTAGCCCTTGATGTTGAGATGTTAAAAAGTCGAACCTCTACCCTTGAGGAGAGCAAGGCCACCCTTATTAATGCTATCCAATTACAAATCTATGAGAATATTAGGATGATGGCTAAACTTAAAGAAAGATGGGCTAGAGAAAAAGAGGAAGATGATAGAATTAAGAGCCTCCTACGCACCACACAGTTGCCACTATCCAAATTGTTGAGGATACCAAAACTATTAGCACCCAATGCACTCCTGGTCCCATTGGACCTATTAATGGTGTTGCTAATACCTCAACTGTAGAATAAGAAACCCCTATGAACATAGAGGGTTTCAAACAAGTGAGCCTAGATGACACTACTACCACCTTCGATAGTAGTGATATTGATTTTGATAGTTGCACCCTCTCAGAAGCTATCAACTTACTACACAAAATGTCTAGAGACCCCCACACTAGCACACTCAATCTTGCCTTCACAGAGCATATCACAAATGCTCTCATCAAAGCTAGGGAGGAGAAGCTTAGGATAGAAGCCTCCATACCTAGGAAGCTAGATGATGGTTGGGACCCTATGATCAAAATTAATTAAATAACTTCTCTTGCTACGCTTTATGTGACGTTGGAGCTAGTACCTCCGTCATGCCCAAAAGAATTGATGATATGTTTGAATTGAAACATTTTGATTCTTGTTCTTTTGGTGTCCGTCTTGTCGACTCTTCCTCAAAGAAACCTTTGGGAAAGATCGACGATGTTCTTGTCATTGTCAATGAAAACTATGTTCCCGTTGATTTCATTATTATGGATATAGAGTGTGAACCTTTATGTCCAATTATTTTGGGACATCCTTTTCTCCGCACCGTTGGTGCTATCATTGACATGAAAGAGGGTAATATAAAATTTCAATTCCCTCTCAAAAAGGGGATGGAACACTTCCCTAGAAAGAAAGTAAAGTTACCTTTTGAGTCCGTTACACGGGCTAGCTATTCTCTTTCTCTTGATAAAACTTGATTCTTCGTTTGCCTTATGTCAAGCGCTCAAGCTTGGGGATGCTCCCATGCATCCCCAATAAATATTCAAGGATACTCAAGCGTCTAAGCTTGGGGATTCCCCCATGCATCCCCTTCTCAATCAACAATCATTAGTTCTTCCTTCGTCTCACTATATTTTTATCACTTCATGCGTTATGTGCTATGCTTGGAGCGTCTCGCTCTTAGGTTTTTATTTTTAGTTTTCTTTAGCTTTGCTTGCTGTTCATAACAATTTAGACCCCGTCTTACTTTGTGTGGGAGAGAAACAGGCTCCACTTTCAAAATCTAGAAGACATCATAGGATTCTTCATGCCTATCTTTTTGCTGTTGTGTGTTCTTTATATTTTCGTAGCTACTGCCATGTTTAGTTTTAGTATTAGTTTGTCTTTAGAAAGAGCCTTGGGTTTTTTTTAGTTTGTTGCTGGAACTCTATTTAGTTTTCATGTTTATCTTGTTAAGAGAGTTGGTTGTTCACTGAGTTATGTCTTGTTTTGAAAGTAGGTAATTGAGGTTGCTATTTAATTTTAGTAGTAACTTGCAATAGTTTTGAGGTATTGATGTGAGTAATTTTTGAACTTTTGGTGTCAAGAGCTCTATCCTATTAGTGATAGGTATCGTATTTTGGGAAATTCGTGTTTATTTTCAAAACCTACAAAACTAGTTGAGAACTCTAGCTACTAGATGGATCACTACTCTTCTGAGGGGTTGAATATTAGAGTACACTCACGTACCATGAGTCAAGGATGCGCAAGGACAACCAAACCCCCATACACTCCTCCTCGGGGTACTTGTCTTTTTGTGAACCTCCTCATTAGATTAAGAGTTACCGATAATAAGTGCATGAGTTCTTCAGACTAATGTAAGTATTGAAAGTTGACACTTCCACCTCCTCATATTTGCTAGCCTCTCTTGTGCCTTGCATTGCCTTCTTCTCACTCCGAGAGTTGGCGTACACCTTCGCCGGTACATCCAAACCCTTGGCATGATACACTCTGTCATCATAAACCTGTTGGATATATGCTCTAGAGGCAAATAATATATGATTATTCCAATATATCTAAGCAAGTTCATAACCAGTTTCATACCGTGCTATAACTGCGTCAGTGAAACAATGATGCAGGTGTGGTATAGAAACCCCCAGAGTTCCTAGTTAGCCTCTACATCGATAACTAGTTCATGGTCAACATGATGATCGTAGTTTCGCGATCATGGGCAATTAAGTCTCTTGACTATGAGGTCACCTCACTGGTTAAGTGACGTGGTGAACATTACCCAAAGTAAGCATTACAGCATGATCAAATCTTATGAAGGTTCAGTGTTGTAATTACAGAACGTGGTAGACCGTTCCTTTGACTGTGAGTACGTGCATAATCACTATCTTCCCGGATGCTTTGACTTACATCCCACCACCTGACTGAAATATGCGGGTCATAACGGTTGTATCTTAGGTATTCCGTGGAGATATGTTGAGGAGTATTGTTACAAGAGTGGGATTTGTCAATCCATATAATGGATAGATACTCGGGGCCTACTCGGTGAGATTCCATCCATAAAGCTGCGCAACGTGTGACTAGGTCACGGGATGAATATCACGGGAACGAGTGAATAAGGATTTGTTCAGAACAAGGTTGAACCAGACATAGGATGTCATTGATCGAATCTCGGAACAATCCAGTATCGCTGACAAAGGGAATGCTATACGGTGTAAGGTCCAATCGGTGTTGATATCCGGAATGCACAGGGGTCATTATGGGCATCCAGGTCCCGCTGATGATCATTGACCATAGCCTCTGCGAGGTCATGACTGGAGTGTTCTCGGACCGTATGGTAACACACTTAAGGGCTCGATGAAATCGGAGACCTTTTCGGAACCATCGGAGCAACCAGAGAATAAAGGAAACAATATCGGAGAAGTACCGTGTTGAACCGAAACAAGTTCGGAGTGAACCGGAAGGTGTTCCGGAGCACCGGGAGATGGAATATTATGTTTTAGTTATTAATTAATTGAATTAATAATTAAAATCATTTTATTTCTAATTAATATGTGCTATGGGCCTTAGTGGAGAAAAAGGCCCATTAGGGGAATTAAAAGGGAAAAAGAAAAAGAAAAAGAGGGGGGGAGGCGCCATGGGCCCTAGGGCCCATGAGGGGAGCGCCCCCTCCCCCCCCTTGGCCGGCCACCCCCCTTAGCAAGGGACTTTAGTCCCACATTGCTAAGGGAGGGGGGTTGACTCCCTCCCCTCTGCCTATATATAGATAGCCAGGGTGCACATATTTGATACACAGAAATTCGTGAGAAAATAAATATTACTCTGAATTGAGATCGGTTTTCTCCGGTCTTCTCCCCTCCCTTGTCTCTTTCACGGTGGGCTCCCTAGTGTGAGTCTATAGTGGAATTGAGGCTTCTCTGCTAGAATCGGAGGCCGTCGTGCTGCCGAAGCTCCGTCCGGAGGTCTGCTTCCGCCACCTCCGCTGGATCGGAGAACGGAGGTCGTCATCGAGTCTCGTACGTGTGCGAGTACTACGAGGTGCTGCACGTGTGGCACTACACCCATCCGGGTGCTCAACACAGCCAGGGGGCTGTGAAACTTGATCGGATACATCAACCACGTTTGCGGGAACGTTTCCCGCGCAACGAACTACACCCCGAGGTATGTTATTTCCGCACTACTTTCCGTTACGGTAATACGGCTAGCTAGATCTTGGGTTATGGGAACGCTAGTTAGAAAAATTTGTGTTTTCTGCTGCGAACCCCAACAGTGGTATCATGAGCTAGGTCTATGCTTAGTATTACTGTACGGATAGAACACATCGGGGATGTGGGCGTTGATTGTATGATTGTTACCCTCCCACGTGTACTTGTTCACATCTGCGGCATTGTTTGATGAAGCGGCCCCCGACCGACTTTACGCGTACACTTACGCGAGACTGGTTCCACGCTTGACATACGGCTTGTACCGTATAAAGTGGCTGGGGGGTGTCTGTCTCTCTACTTTAGCGGATGTGGCATTTGCAACGGAGGGCCCCGTGCGGGGTGTAATAGAGACAATCGTATGGTTGACGTTGTGGTTGACTCGTAGGTTAAAACCTGTTTAACTATGAAAGCCCTAGCAGCCACGTAAAACTTGCAATATACAACTAGACCGTCTAAACCTTGTATTGCTAAGTGGGGGCTATCGTGTGTTTGTTTGTGATGTAGTGATAACTTTGCTATGTGTTACTAGTAAGTAGTAATCGTCATCATAAAACAAACTAAAATGGAGACACTGTAGACTTAGTGTTGCCATAGCTCAGACATCTTAAAACTTGCTAGTATAGGATACACGACGGTAGCATGTGATAAGATGATCCCTTTACAAAGCGAAACACAAGTATTCTACCGAAGTGTGCACCGCCTGGAAGGTTCTCCCATATGGCTTGATGCTCCGTACATACCGGAGTTGTCCTACATATTAAATGGAGTTCGCATGAGGTTGGGTTCGGCAAGCCTGGCATATGAAGATATGGCCTTGCTGAGCAGCATATAACATGGAGGTTAATTTGGCGAGCCTAGCATATGCAGATATGGCCTCGGAATACTAGAGATCGAAAGATCGAGCATGAGTCACAGTACATATAAGATAATGTGATCGCACAAGTTTTTGTCTACCTTTGAAACTGACCCGTCGGCCGTGTGATATTCGAGGTCGGGCAGTGAATCTGGATCATGTAATCACTAAAACTTCCTAGGGATGAAATGTTTTAGTGCGAGCTCATTTATAATATGATTATATGAACTCATTGTTGTGAACTAGTCTTAATTGTGTTCCTTGCAATTATGTTTGTAGAAAATGGATAATACCCAGTACCTTGAAATGGTTTCCTTCTTACATGGTGAAAGACTTAAAGAAAATGGGTCAAACTTCATTAGTTGGTACTTACGCCTTAGAGCCGTGCTCAAGAGAATCAACCTTTCATTCTTAACTAAAAAGCATGTGGGAAACCCTCCAGCAAACGACATGGATGCACAAGCGGCGACTGATTATCAGTATCGTCGAAGGACATATGCCATAGCTAAGGGTATCATAGAAACCAGCATTCCGCAACCTTTGCGTGAGGAGTATGCTGATTTGGATACATATGATATGATCGATGAGCTAAAGTCATCAAACTTGCATCAGTTTAGAGTTTCCAGATTTGAGTTAGAAAGTGAGTTTCTCTCTACAAAGATGGAAGAAGGCTCTTGCCTGAAGGCACACTTGGCCAAGATGCATGAGATACATCTGAGCCTCGTAGATGATTTTGACTATGAGACCACACATGAGTCTGCGATATACACGGTGTTACACTCGCTTCCACCGAGCTATACAGACCATGTCCATGGCTATGTCGGCAGAGGTGAAAGCCTCGATTTCTCTGACTTCATGGATATACTTCAGTACCTAGAGGTCGAACCCATTGAAGGAGAAGTTGTCGATGGAGAAGGTATATACTTGATATACTTTATAAATGTTTATTCCCTTATACAACAGTTGCAGTAAATGAGTATCTGATACTTATTCTGTTTTATGAAAACAGGACCTGCCGTTGCATGGACGGGAAGAGGTGAAATCGAGGATTGATGGATATCAAGTCAGTTGATGGCCAGCATGGATTTCGCCGAGACATCTATCATAGGAGATACTTAGAGTATTAGATAAATATTATGTAATAATTATAGTATGAACACTTAGTTGTGTGTCTTGCATCTCGCGAGACAAAGTTATTCATGTAATGAGACAAGTCAGTTGTTCCATCTTTATGAATAAAAGTGTGCTTATACTTTGATTACGTCTTGATTTATGATATGATAGAAAGCATTTATAATACTACTATTATTGTCAAGAAATATTCAATGTTTAATGATAAAGTTGTCTTGATTATAACAAGTCAAAGATTTGATTGCATGAGGTGACTTCATAACGGATGAATTCATTAAATGTATGATCTATTAACTTGTGAGTTCATTAGCGAATGAAAATCATAACTTGATTGCATGAGATGGATTAGATACACGATCTATGAACCTCTGCAATAAATATAACCATGAAAAGGTTCTAGCAAGTAGAACTTGTGCCAATCATTATACATAAATGATGTAGAATGGGCATGTGAGTTATCATTAAAGACTTCATATGATTAATTGAAAGTTGTATTCAATTGAGATCATAAAACTGAGATTCGGGAATCGCAGTGAGAAGTGAGAATACAAGGATACATATCACTACGCTACGATCCGAAGTGATAAGTATTGATATTGACATAATGGGAGACTTGTGGAAATTGTACCACAAACTACGATGGAAGTTGAAAGTGCTAGACTACTTAAACCATTCGTGGTCATACTAAACCGTAGTATGGTCTAAACATTCTTTCCCCTAGCACTATATTTATTGTAGAATAAGATTGTTTAATTCATTAAGTTAAAACACCCACTTCATGAATAGGAAACCATCCTGAATCTAACGAGACATGATAGCTCCATAACTGATGGTGTTATAAGGTTTCTTAAAAGAAAGATTTTCTTTGTAATAAAACTACAAGCAATTGAAATTACATATTCTCCCCGAATGGCAAAATTTGTGTTGCTTAATTGGTAATACGAGAAAAGTCTCTCAACAGGGATCCAATGGGAGATAATGGAAACTTTGACCTGGGTATTGGACCTTGCCTTCAGAATATCAGAGTATTGCAACGGAAGCATGTTCCGCTGTAATGACACTATATAAGGAAGGATATGCCAAAGATGATTGATCTTGGTATATGAGTTGAAGCCATTGTTGAATTTAGAAGGTTGTCATGAATACGTTCTGTACAGAACAATAATCATGAGTCTTCTTAATAAAACAATAAAGAATAACATTGCTTGAAGACACAAAGGAATGATGGTAGCCTAAAACACGAGGAGAAATGAAATAATATTGAGTTACATATAGGATGGCTCACGTCCCGTGAAATAAATCGGTTATTTCATATTCTCGACAAACTGGAGAGTTATTGAGAATAATGTAATGGGCATAAGGCATTATTTGGTTATGACCAAAGGTCAATGGTGATTGACTACAGAAACGTAGGAATGCTTTAATCAATAAAATATTTCATTTACACTACGATGGACCATAGCCTGAAATTGCATCTCAGTCAAATTTGGGGTTTGAAAGAGAATTGCAATGGGTATGACGAAGGTTACTTCGTTAAAAGGATGGACTATAGTACCTCAAGACAGGAACCCTCAACCTTGATTTGATCAAGTGATTTTGTGATGACCAAAATATTGAGTGGGCCTGCAGTTTCATGAAACTGAGTGGGAGCTTTGAAGACTTCCCAGAGACTTGGAATGCAGAGGGCATTTTCTGAGTGGGAGCTTTGGAAGTTCTGTCATTATGTGAGACATAGTGAACAATAAAATGACTTGATGAAAGCTGAACCACAAATATATGAGTATATGATCGATATATTTGAGTGGGAGCATGGTCATTGTCTCAAACATATATGCATTGATATGTGTGAAGAATGATCTCATATATATGGATATGCATTGATTGTGTATATAGAGAATCGTCTTATATACATATGTGCATTATGATATATATAGAGCATAAGGCAAATAAAATACAAGATTGCAAGAAATCTTCTTTTATGTGAAATACCAACACATTACACGTTGAAATCTATATGAGTAGATTAAGATACGGATAATGAAACAAAGTGAAGGTTGGAATAATCTTCTAGACAAGAAACAGGTTCTTGTGGCTAGAAATTATATAATGGATGAAATCCAAATATCACAAGCAATGTCTTGATGAAAGAATAAAGATGCACCATGTACTGGACATGTGATCTTATATGTTCTTGACATATGAATCTACCATATAACATGCGTTGTGAATCCAACAACAGAATGACTCAAAAGTTCTTGGAAGAAGAACAGATTCCGATGTGCTTTAGGAGTAAAACACAGAATCTGAATAAAGTCCATGCATTTAGTATATGAGGAATACTGAGGACTGTTCTCTAAAATATAGAAAGGATAATAGACTTGAATGTAATGCAAGATTACAATTGCAAGCCATATTATGGGTCTATATGGAATTAGAGACATCACCAAAGACATGAAAGAAATGTGAGCAAAATTCACGGCACTACAAACATAATACTACTTAAAAAAGTAGACGTATGGATAAAAGTTTAGCATTAGAAGTATTGGACTTCTGGTTGAGTGTATTTCCCAGTATATATGACTAAGGATGAGTCTTCTAAAGACTGACCCAAGAGATCATTGGAGGATACCGTGAAATAATAGTCTCACTCTCCCGCGAAACTTATATCCAACCATTATATGATAATGAGTGGTATGTCAAAAGAGTTTTTTGACCTGTACCAGTTGCAAAGGAAACATACGAATCTGAATTGGTGCAGTTCGTTGACGAACCCTCTTCCATGAGCATGCATGATCAATGAAACACTTATGTGATAAGATGATTATGATCGGAAAAATGCGGCTAGATTATTAGCACTCTAGTGCAAGTGGGAGACTGTTGGATATATGCTCTAGAGGCAAATAATATATGATTACTCCAATATATCTAAGCAAGTTCATAACCAGTTTCATACCATGCTAGAACTGCGTCAGTGAAACAATGATGCAGGTGTGGTATAGAAACCCCCAGAGTTCCTAGTTAGCCTCTACATCAATAACTAGTTCATGGTCAACATGATGATCGTGGTTTCGCGATCATGGACAATTAAGTCTCTTGACTATGAGGTCACCTCACTGGTTAAGTGACGTGGTGAACATTACCCAAAGTAAGCATTACAGCATGATCAAATCTTATGAAGGTTCAGTGTTGTAATTACAGAACGTGGTAGACCGTTCCTTTGACTGTGAGTACGTGCATAATCACTATCTTCCCGGATGCTTTGACTTACATCCCACCACCTGACTGAAATATGCGGGTCATAACGGTTGTATCTTAGGTATTCCGTGGAGATATGTTGAGGAGTATTGTTACAAGAGCGGGATTTGTCAATCCATATAATGGATAGATACTCGGGGCCCACTCGGTGAGATTCCATCCATAAAGCTGCGTAGCGTGTGACTAGGTCACGGGGATGAATATCACGGGAACGAGTGAATAAGGATTTGTTCGGAACGAGGTTGAACCAGACATAGGATGTCATTGATCGAATCTCGGAACAATCCAGTATCGCTGACAAAGGGAATGCTATACGGCGTAAGGTCCAATCGGTGTTGATATCCGGAATGCACAGGGGTCATTATGGGCCTCCAGGTCCCGCTGATGATCATTGACCATAGCCTCTGCGAGGTCATGACTGGAGTGTTCTCGGACCGTATGGTAACACACTTAAGGGCTCGATGAAATCGGAGACCTTTTCAGAACCATCGGAGCAACCAGAGAATAAAGGAAACAATATCGGAGAAGTACCGTGTTGAACCGAAACAAGTTCGGAGTGAACCGGAAGGTGTTCCGGAGCACCGGGAGATGGAATATTATGTTTTAGTTAATAATTAATTGAATTAATAATTAAAATCATTTTATTTCTAATTAATATGTGCTATGGGCCTTAGTGGAGAAAAAGGCCCATTAGGGGAATTAAAAGGGAAAAAGAAAAAGAAAAAGAGGGAGAGGCGCCATGGGCCCTAGGGCCCATGAGGGGAGCGCCCCCTCCCCCCCCCCCTTGGCCGGCCACCCCCCTTAGCAAGGGACTTTAGTCCCACATTGCTAAGGGAGGGGGGTTGACTCCCTCCCCTCTGCCTATATATAGATAGCCAGGGTGCACATATTTGATACACAGAAATTCATGAGAAAATAAATATTACTCCGAATTGAGATCGGTTTTCTCCGGTCTTCTCCCCTCCCTTGTCTCTTTCACGGTGGGCTACCTAGTGTGAGTCTATAGTGGAATTGAGGCTTCTCTGCTAGAATCGGAGGCCGTCGTGCTGCCGAAGCTCCGTCCGGAGGTCTGCTTCCGCCACCTCCGCTGGATCGGAGAACGGAGGTCGTCATCGAGTCTCGTACGTGTGCGAGTACTACGAGGTGCTGCACGTGTGGCACTACACCCATCCGGGTGCTCAACACAGCCAGGGGGCTGTGAAACTTGATCGGCTACATCAACCACGTTTGCGGTAACATTTCCCGCGCAACGGACTACACCCCGAGGTATGTTATTTCCGCACTACTTTCCGTTACGGTAATACGGCTAGCTAGATCTTGGGTTATGGGAACGCTAGTTAGAAAAATTTGTGTTTTCTGCTGCGAACCCCAAAAAAACCTCCTTATATCTTTCTTCAAAACAGCCACTATACCTACCTATCAAGGCATTTCCATAGCCTTTCCGAGATATATTGCCATGCAACTTCCACCTCTTCATGACTTGATCTTCATGTCATACATGTTCGTGCTGCACTAGCAGCGACATAAATTGCATACATCATGATAGCTACATCTTCTTTATGATTTGAGTACCTTGTAAAGTGTGAAAGATCTTCTATACCCTCTTGTAAATTAGAGTGTTGCCCTTAATTGAGGAAAAGATCCCAAAGTGGACAAAATAAAAGATCCCAAAGAGGACAAATGAGAGTTAAATAGAAAGAGCCATTGAGGCCACCAAAAAATACAAAAAATAGAAAAAAGAGAAAAAATAAAATAAAAAGAGAGAAAGGGGCAACACTACTATCCTTTTGAAAGATGCACACTAGTACTACCTCTTATCCTTGTACTCCATAGATATGATCATGCATACAGCTATGTGGGGACCTTCACATTATAGAACATGGCTTGCATATTCCAAGGATGAGCATCCTCAAACGGGCTCTAGGTCTTCATGAGCGAGCAATTTAGATGAACCCCCACTAGTTCTATTGGAGAGATTTTCAGCTCATATGTGCATCCGTTGCATGGCAATCCCTACTCCTCACATCATATCTATCATTAGGCCCTCTCGCCTATGATTGTCCTCATTGATGTGAGCCCTTATCATTCTTTTTGTCTTCCTCCTCCACCATATTCTCTCTTTGCCATCCTAAGTGTCAACTATCGTGCGTACGCTCATCCATTGCATGAGTGCTCAAAATATCGAAAAGGAGTGGATCAAATTGACTTGTACCATGCTAGTGGTCTGGGGACGAGTCAAGATAAGATTCCAAAGAAGACCAAGTGTGAAACTTTAGTAGATTGATTTCTCAACAAAAATACTTTTTCTTCTCGTATTCCCTATCCCCCTTCTTGCACGCAAACACCATTTGGAGACATTCGAGTCACGGACAGTGAGAGCTCTTGCACCTAATGTTCTTTCGTTGCTTGTTTCAATGCTAATATAGACAATTGCATGTTATGACTTGAATTCAATTGCATACCTTGATTTCTTTACTTTTCAAAGTTCTTATATGGTTGATAGCATGTCACTACAAAAATTATGCCTGTTATCATTTACCTACTCGAGGACGAGCAGGAATTAAGCTTGGGGATGTTGATACGTCTCAAACGTATCGATAATTTCTGCTCGCTCCATGCATGTTTTGTGTGATATTGTGTGATATTGCTATGATCATATTTGGACTAACCTACTAACTCAGTGCACCCCGGTGCCAGTTCCTGTTTTCTGCTGTTTTTTATTTCAGTTCTCCCCCATATAAAAATTGCTCCAAAAATCCGGGAAAAATTAGATAAAAAATCAGCATGTCGGAAGACTCCAGAAGCCCGAAGGAGGGCCAGGGGGCCACCTCCAGGCACCCACGCAGGATTCAGCGGTAAAAAGTGGACGCTGAGTTGCTGAAGAAGAATACCTCCAAATTACCTGAAAATCGACGGAGGTCATTTTTAGAAGATTAACGATGATACGCCGAAAAGGGGCCAGAGGGGGGCCACAGGGTGCCTAGGCGGCCACCTGGCGCGGCCCCCACCCTGGCCGAGCCGGGAGGGCGCCTGGACCCCTGGGCCCACTCCCGGCTCCCCCTTTGGCCTATATATCACTCATATTCCAAAAACCCTAAAGGAGGGAGAGTTTTCGGAGTTCCTCCGCCGCTCCATGGCGGAAACCTACAGAGAAGAAAAACCATCTCCGGCGGGCATATTCTGCCGGGGAGAACACCTCCCGGAAGGGGAGATCGTCGCCATCGTCATCACCATCGTCATGGGCATCATTGAGATCATCATCAACGTCATCCCCAACATCAGCACCATCTTAACCACCATCACATCTCACCTCACAAGTCCAACTTGTGTTGTAATCTGTACTATCTATCCTCTCTACTCTAACGGTGTTGATTACTACCGTGTGATGAATGCTATTGAGTTTTGTTGGAGAATTGTCATTGTGTCCAGATTGTTTATCATATATTTATCCCCACTGATCATGACATCTTTTATGTCTTGTGAGTAGTTACTTTAGTTCTTGAGGACATGGGATAAGTCTAGTTGCTAGTAGTCATATGATGTTGAAGTAATATGTGTTGTTTGATATTTAAGTTAAGTTTTTATTTTCCTAGTGGTGTTGTGTGAGTCGAACACTCAACACTTCGCCTTATTAAGGACCTAGGGGAATACACTGTGTACAAAGTATGCTTACGGTGGGTTACCGGAGTGACAGAAACCTGAACCCCAGTTCGCACGCTTTTGCACAAGGGAACAATGGACCATCGATCATATTGCTAAGGTTAGGCTTTTGCCTTAATTAATATCTTGTATTTGCGGATGCTTGCAAGGTGATTAATCATAAGAGTGCACTTATCTTAGTCTAGAGGGTGCACTACCATAGATCCACCCACTCAACACTTATCAACACGGCACATAGTACCGATACGAAATATGGCGAAAACACATGACTATTTCTCCCGTGTGTCCTCAAGAACGCTTTAGCCTTTATAAGTTCAGTTGCTAGGCATATCCTTTTCTCAAAAGGATCGGGCCACTTGTACTCCTCAGTACTTTTTACTTTGCTCGCTTTTACCTTTTTGCTGCTTATATAAAAAATCCCTAAAAAGTTATCTTTCAGTTCCTGCAGCTATTTCTTTACCAAAGTCACTTACCAATACCTTCTGCTCCTCATTGGGTTCGACACTCTTATTTATCGAAAATGCTACAAACGATCCCCTACAGTTGAGGATCATCAAGTACTGTTTTCTGGCGCCGTTGCCGGGGAGCGTAGCGCTATTAGTAAGTGAAGCTGGTAAGGAAGTTTTTATATTTCTGTTTTTATTTTCGCTGTTGCTACTTTTATCCTTATGGACACCTCTACTATTTGATCGTTTTTTATGGGGAAACGCCCCACGACTGTGGTTGCCACACCTACCCCTACTGAAATTGTGCCTTACAAAATACCGTCTGGTATTATCGATCATGTCTTAGCTAATCGTTATGCAGGAGATAGACATCCCGGTGAACACTTGCTATATTTATCACAACTATGTTCATAATTCAAGCTTGCAGGTGTGTCACTGGAGTTCGTCATGAAGAAATTATTCTCCGTATCACTTATAGGTAAAGCTTCAGATTGGTGTAAGCTCCTTGATAACTCACATCTACTTAGTTGGGAAGAGCTTATGTCTCTGTTTTATACAAAGTTTTACCCTCTTCATGAAATTCATCGAGACAAGAATTACATCTACAACTTTGGTCTCACGACGGAGAGAGCATCGCTCAAGCTTGGGGGAGACTTAAATCCCTAATGTTCAAATGTCCTATTCATGAACTCCCCAAAGATATTGTAATTACAAATTTTTATGCCAGGCTTTCCCGTCAAGATAAGGAGATGTTGGATGCCTCCTCTAGCGAGGTATTCCAAACAAGAGTGTTGAAGAAAAGTGGGGTCTCATCGAAAGGATCCAGAAGAATACCGAAGACTGGGAAATCGACAAAGGTATTGAACCCGCTATAGATTATGGGCATGATTATATTGAGAGCTATGTGAAAACTGATTATTTCAATACCTTTTGTTCTAAGATTGGTCTTGATTCCCAGCTTATGATTGATTTCTGTAAGAACTTTGCCTCTCACATTGATCTTCGAAAGAAGAGAAGGCTCGGTACCATAAGACCTTTAAAGAATTACCTGTTGATATTTTTGTTGCTGACCCTATTTTGCCTGCAGTTTTCTATGAAAATCCCCATTTTCCTACAAGGATGAGGGAGCACTCTTTTGTGACAGGCATAATGAATAAGAGTGAGAGAAGAACTGACGAACCTGAGGACCTGATCAAGGTCTGTCCTCAAGTTGAGGTGATTAAATATTTAGTTACTAATGATGTTTCAGATTCCAAGATAATTTTTTGTGCTGTTTCAACCAACATTGTCACAGCCAAGAATAAGAGCCCAATTTCAGGTACACTAGTTGTATCTGTCAAGATAGGAGATCACAACTATTACGGGCTCTGTGATCTAGAATCCAGTGCTAGCGCTATTCCATATTCACTGTATTAGGAGATCATGGGTGAGATTTCACCCTGTGAACTTGAAGAAGTTGATGTTACCATTTATCTAGCAAACAAGGAAACTATCTCTCCCATCGGAATTGTGAGAGATGTTGAAGTCCTATGTGGAAAGGTAAAGTATCCTACCGACTTTCTCGTACTTGGTTCAGTGCAAGATAGGTTTTGCCCTATTATCCTTGGTAGACCTTTCCTCAGCACTTGTGGTGCTGTTATAGACTGTAAGAAAGGTAAAGTCTCTGTTGAATTCAATGGTGAGCCATATGAATTTAACTTTTCTAAATTTTCCAAGCAACCTCGTGGTACTAATTTACTTAGTGATGATAAAATTATCGAAAATATAGCTTCTATTGCTATTCCTCCTAATGATCCTTTGCAGCAATATATGGAAGACCACGAGAAGGATATGCATATGCAGGAAAGAAATGAGTTGGACGAAATATTCACAAGACAAACTGCTATCCTGAAGCACAACCTTCCAGTTGAGTCTTTAGGAATCCTAGCACAACCAAAAGAAGACCCTATGTTTGACCTCAAACCACTTCCCGATACGCTCAAGTATGCTTATTTAGATGAAAATAAAATATATCATGTCATTATCAATGCTAACCTTTCAGGATTTGAAGAAGAGCGATTATTGGAGACACTTCGCAGACACCGTGGTGCCTTGGGCTATACCCTTGACGACCTTAAGGGGATCAGCCCATCGATTTGCCAACACACTATCAATATCGAGCCCGATGCTAAGCCAGTTGTTGATTATCAACGACGGATGAACCCAAAGGATGAAGGACGTGGTTAGGACGGAGATTCTCAAACTCCTAGCCTCAGGTATCATCTATCCTATAGATGATAGTAGGTGGGAAAGTCCAGTTCATTGTGTTCCTAAGAAAGGAGTATGACTGTTGTTCCTAATGATAAAAATGAACTAATACCTCAAAGAGTTGTGTTTGGATATAGAATGTGTATTGACTACAGGAAGTTGAAAAAGGCAACCAGGAAGGATCACTACCCACTGCCCTTTATTGATCAGATGCTAGAGAGGTTGTCTAAAAACACCCACTTTTGCTATCTTGATGGGTACTCCGGCTTCTCTCAAATTAATTTCAACACTGCCGATCAAGAGAAGACTACCTTCACGTTTCCTTACGGTACTTATGCTTACAGGCGTATGCCTTTTGGTTTAAGCAATGCACCTACTACTTTTCAGAGATGTATGTCTGCATTTTTTCATGGTTTCTGTGAGGAGATTGTGGAAGTCTTCATGGACGATTTCTCCGTCTATGGAACTTCCTTTGACCACTGTCTCCACAATCTTAATAAAGTTTTGCAGAGATGCGAGGATACAAACTTAGTTCTAAAATGGAAAAATGTCACTTCATGGTTAACGAAGGGATCGTGCTTGGTCACAAGATTTCCGAGAGGGGAATTGAAGTGGACAAGGCGAAGATTGAAGCTATTGAAATGATGCCCTATCCAAGGGACATTAAAGGTATTCATAGTTTTCTCGGTCATGCTGGTTTCTATAGAAGATTTATCAAAGACTTTTCTAAGACCTCGAGACCCCTCACTAATCTTCTCCAGAAGGATGTTCCTTTTGTATTTGATGAAGATTGTAAGGAGGCTTTCAAAGTTCTTAAGAAAGCTTTGATAACCGCTCCTATAGTACAACCACCTGACTGGAAATTTCCCTTTGAAATTATGTGTGATGCTAGTGATTTTGCCGTTGGAGCTGTGTTAGGACAAAGGTTTGATAGGAAATGGAATGTTATACATTATGCTAGCAAGACCCTTGATAGTGCTCAAAAGAATTATGCTACTACTGAGAAGGAATTCTTAGCAGTAGTGTTTGCTTGTGATAAATTTATACCTTATATTGTTGATTCTAAAGTTATTATTCATATTGACCATGCTGCTCTTAAGTACCTCATGGAGAAGAAGGATGTCAAACCAAGAATCATCAGGTGGGTACTCCTTCTTCAAGAATTTGACTTACAGATTGTTGATAGAAAAGGATCAGACAATCCGGTGGCGGACAATCTTTCAAGGATGGAAGATATACCGCATGACCCCATCCCAGTCAAAGACAGTTTTCCAGATGAACAACTTGTCGTTGTAAAAGTACAATCTCTCTCCGATCCTTGGTTTGCAGATTATGCTAATTTTATCATTGCAAAGTATTTGCCTGCAGGTTTAACATTTCAGCAAAGGAAGAAGTTCTTCCATGATTTGAGGCACTACTTTTGGGATGACCCTCATCTTTTCAAAGAAGGTCCTGACGGGATCGAGAGAAGATGCATACCGGAACATGAGCAGACAGACATCCTCAAGCAATGTCACGACAGTCCCTACGGAGGACATCACGCCGGTGAGAGGACCGCACATAAGGTTCTCCAATCAGGTTTTTATTGGCCTACTCTCTTTAAAGATGCTAGAAATTATGTCTTATCTTGTGATAAGTGTCAGAGAGTTGGTAATATTAGTAGGAGGAATGAGATGCCGATGAATTACTCACTAGTGATTGAGCCTTTTGATTTTTGGGGTTTTGATTTTATCGGTCCTTTTCCTCCTTCAAACAAGTACACTCACATTTTAGTAGCTATTGATTATGTGACCAAGTGGGTTGAAGCAATCCCCATTGAGAGTGTTGATCACAAAACATCTTTGAAAATGCTCAAAGATTTAATTTTCGCTAGGTTTGGTGTACCTAGGTATCTTATGACTGATGGAGGATCACACTTCACGCATGGAGCTTTTAGAAAATCTCTAGCCAAGTACGATGTCAATCATAGAATTGCTTCACCGTACCATCCTCAAACTAGTGGGCAGGTTGAGCTCACCAATAGAGAGATCAAGTTGATCTTGCAAAAGACAGTTAACATTTCTAGAAAGGAATGGTCAAAGAAGTTAGGAGATGCTTTGTAGGCGTATAGAGCTGCTTACAAAAACCCCATCGGCATGTCCCCGTATAAGATGGTCTATGGCAAGGCTTGCCATTTCCCATTGGAATTAGAACATAAAGCTTTCTGGGCTGTTAGAGAGCTTAATGCTGACCTAAGGTTAGCCGGTGAAAAGCGTCTCATGAACTTGACTTCTCTAGATGAGTGGAGAAGTGAAGCTTACGAGAGTGCTAAAATGTTCAAGGAAAAGGTAAATAAGTGGCATGATAGAAGGATTCTAAAACGTGAATTTAATGTTGGTGATAAAGTTTTGTTGTTTAGATCCCGTTTCAGGTTTTCTCCAGGAAAATTACTTTCCAGATGGGAAGGGCCATTTCATATCGAAGAAGTCTACCGGTCAGGTGCAATTAAGATTAACAATTTTGATGGCACCGAACCACAAGTTGTGAATGGACAAAGACTCAAGCATTACATGGCGGGAGATCCCGTCAACGTTGATGTAAATATAATACACACAACAACTCATGAAGAATATGTTGCAGCCCCGTTTCAGATACCAGCAGAAGCAGAATAAGAAAAGGTATGTATTACAGTAAGGAAACATCACGAAACCGCCATAAAAGTTCCAGATTACGCGTTTTTTCAAAATATAGAAAATTCGGAGCCTGATTGGAGCCGGAGAGGGGCTCCAGGGGGCCCAGGCGCCCCCTAGCGCGGTCTACCTCCTGGCCGCTTCGGGAGGCCGCCTGGGCAACCCGGAGCACGTCTCCGACTCCACTTTGGCTCGTTTCCTTCCATATATTGCAGAAATTTTTGCTATATATTTGCCCGGATAGCTCCGGCACCGTATCTGTTGATTTCGTGTGTTTTCTTCTCGAGCTGTTTCTGCCAGGAAATCTTTTAGCTAGACCTAGGTGTCATGGCATCCCCAAGTTCCCCCAAGGACAAGTTCGTCGTCAATGTCATCAACCCTTACCTCGCTCAGGTGAAGATCCATCCTCGAATTGTCCAGTTGGAGGATGGTGGCCTTCACCAAGAGGATCTAAAGGAACCTGTCAAGGAGGGAACATCGAGGCCAGGTTAGAAGAGATGGAGCAAGAAGTCTTCAAGTACAAGAAGATGGTTCAACGGGGTGTTGAAGCCAACTTCGACATCATCAACGAGCTGAAGTCGTTCTACAAGAAGGAGATGAGGGGGATTTGGTCAAGCATGACCGCTGCAGAAGAAAGAATTGATGATCTCCAAGGGCAGATCTATGATCTGCACAACCAGAACTATGAGTATGAACTAAAGTTTATGCGCATGGGTTTAGGTGCTAGAAGCAGGATCTTGGAGACCGAAACCTCTCATGGGACCGGGGAACCTCTACCATGGAAGCGCTTCGTCCATGACTACATCAACAACAACCACAACAAGAATGAGGAGTAAATCTCCTTGGGTAATGGCATCCCCGCAGCTTGTTCCAAGATTGGGGGAGTGCCCGGTATCTTTATCTTTATCTTTGTATTTTAGAGTCAAGTAGAGTAATATCATGTCTAGGGAAGTTATTATATGAAATAGGTGTTTGCATTGAGGTCTATCACTGCTTCTGTGGAGAGATTATATCTGTGAGTGTGGAATTGTCTATGATGGAATATTAATGAGAAGTCTATTGGTTTCTTCGCTGAACTCGGTATTCTCTTCGAGCAATCGACCTTATATGATGATTCTTATGGGGAGTATTGACCTTATATCAGGTAGGCTTTGAAAACTTTATTTAATTTTGGCAAACATAGATTTGGTCTTGACAACATGCATGTTTTCTCAAGTAGCGACATAGCCAAAACGTTTATGTTATTATGCCTGAAATGTTATGTTGACAAGGAAGACAACTTTTATGCTTACCTTAATGTTTATTCTTTATATGTTTTGCATCTAAATTAGCATCAATTGTCTGTTCTCTCAAAGCCTTTGCTAGCCAAACCCTTTGCCTAGCAGATTTCTTCTTGTGCATCCATACCCTGAAACCAACATCTTCCATATGAGTCCACCATACCTTCCTATTCATGGTATTCCCCTACCACTCTTATAAGTATAGAATTTATGTGTTATCCTTAAATGTTCAAAATCTCCTGTTTTGTGCCTCTTGTTTAGCTCATGAGGAAGTAGTAGGTAATTCATGATCTTCTTAAGTTGGACAAGTTTTACCTCAGGATTGCATGTAATGTGCAAACCCATAATTCGAGGAGGAAATGGCATGAGTGCGCCCAGCTCGAAAGATAATATAACAAACAAACCCTCCTTCACGCTTGGTCTATGAGAAAGCGGAAACTTTGGCAGTTACAAACAAAGGAGATTAAGGGGATGTGATCATCCCCACTTGGGAGCCGTTCCTCGAAACTTGTCCATCTTGAGAAGTAATTGAGCTATCTATTAGCATTCGTTGACAAACTATGCACATCCCAAAATTTATTTTTATTCTGTTTGATTTAAGGATAGCACATAAGTTTTCCCTGCTTGCCTTTAACAAGGCCTTTCCTTTACTTTTATATTGAGTCAGTTTTCCTACTTATTTCCTTTCCCAAAGAGAACAGACACTTGATGTTGATGAGGATTCATCCATATAATGCTGCATTAAGTTTTTCCATGCCACATCATTGTTGACATTATCCTTTGATAAATAAGTTGTTTGCGAAAGCTTTTGCCAAGCAAAGATCTTCCTTTGTGTTAATATTTGCACTTCTTGACTAATAACATGTTCTTTCAAAATCTTGAAATTGTTTTATTATAAATAGAAAGAGCAAAAGTGGAAATTATTGGTTGTCCTTTGACCAAGGATATGTTTGCCATAATTTGATGAGTTTTCTCAGCCCTACTTTTGATTATAATTGTTATTAGGTTCTCATAAGGACCTTATGAGTTGAGGTTGTTGTTGAGGATGCTTGAGTTTGATGAAGAAACCTTGATGCTTCTTGTCCGTATTTTATTTATCGACACTTCACTCTCTAAACTTGTGGACACGTTTACCGAGCTCCGCATTCGCTTGGGACAAGCGAGGTCTAAGCTTGGGGGAGTTGATACGTCCAAAATGCATCACTATTTTATATAGTAATTATTTCTTATTCATTGATATATTTCATGTTATGATGTTGTTCTTATGTTGTTTTGGCTTATTCTACATAGTTTGCAACTTTCCGTTGCCGAAGCAGCAGACGCAGGATTCGGCGGTAAAAAGTGGACGCTGAGTTGCTGAAGAAGAATACCTCCAAATTACCTGAAAATCGACGGAGGGCATTTTTAAGAAGATTAACGAAGATACGCCGAAGAGGGGCCACAGGGGGGCCACAGGGTGCCCAGGCGGCCACCTGGCGCGACCCCCACCCTAGCAGCGCCGGGAGGGCGCCTGGACCCCTGATGCCACTCCCGGCTCCACCTTTGGCCTATATATCACTCATATTCCAAAAACCCTAAAGGAGGGAGAGTTTCCGGAGTTCCGCCGCCGCTCCGTGGCAGAAACCTAGAGAGAAGAAAAGACATCTCCGGCGGGCAGATTCCGCCTGGGAGAACACCTCCCGGAAGGGGAGATCGTCGCCATCGTCATCACCATCGTCACGGGCATCATCGAGATCATCATCAACATCATCTCCAACATCAACACCATCTTCACCACCATCCAATCTCACCTCACAAGTCCAACTTGTGTTGTAATCCGTACTATCTATCCTCTCTACTCTAACGATGTTGATTAATAACGTGTGATGAATGCTATTGAGTTTTGTTGGAGAATTATCATTGTGTCCAGATTGTTTATCATATATTTATCCCCACTGATCATGATCTCTTTTATGTCTTGTGAGTAGTTACTTTAGCTCTTGATGACATGGGAGAAGTCTAGTTGCTAGTAGTCATATGATGTTGAAGTAATATGTGTTGTTTGATATTTAAGTTGTGTTGTTATTTTCCTAGTGGTGTTGTGTGATTCGAACACTCAACACTTCGCCTTATTAAGGACCTAGGGGAATACATTGTGTACAAAGTATGCTTACGGTGGGTTGCCGGAGTGACAGAACCTTAACCCTAGTTCACACGCTTTTGCACAAGGGAACAATGGATCATCGATAGTATTTCTATGGTTAGGCTTTTGCCTTAATTACTATCTTGTATTTGTGGATGCTTGCAAGGTGTTTAATCATAAGAGTGCACTTATCTTAGTCTAGAGGGTGCACTAGCATAGATCCACCAACTCAACACTTATCAACACGGCACATAGTACCGATACGGAATATGGCGAAAACACATGACTATTTCTCCCGTGTGTCCTCAAGAACGCTTTAGCCTTTATAAGTTTAGTTGCTAGGCATATCCTTTGCTCAAAAGGATCGGGCTTCTTGTACTCCTCACTGCTTTTTTACTTTTCTCGCTTTTACCTTTTTGCCGCTTATATAAAAAATCCCTAAAAAGTTATCTTTTAGTTCCTGCAGCTATTTAATTACCAAAGTCACTTACCAATACCTTCTGCTCCTCGTTGGGTTCGACACTCTTATTTATCGAAAATGCTACAAACGGTCCACTACAGTTGAGGGTCATCAGTGGACCCCCTGCCTGCCCCCCTTCGCCTATTTAATCTCCATCCCGGGAAACTTCCGAAAAGAGAACCCTATTTCGCAATCTCGCCTCTGTTCCGACGCCGCCGCGCTTCCAAGATCAGGAGCACCGTCAGGATCCTTCCCGGCACCCTGCCGGAGGGAGGATCGACCTCCGGGAGCTTCCTCTCCACCATGGATGCTTCCTGGATGTGCCGTGAGTAGTCTACCTTGGACCATGGGTCCTTGATCAGTAGCTATGTGATGTTCTCCTCCCCTGTTTCTTATTCGTGGTTTAGACCTCGTGAGCTGCCCTACATGATCGAGGCACTTATGTAATTCTTCTGCTGTTGGTATGCTGAGTTTGATTGCATCTGATGGATTATGAGATTATGTTTAGATTGTGATAGAGTAATATATTTGGTTTTGATCTCTTATATTTTTATTCCTAAGTAATTCTTGCATGTTCTCCGTTGATGTTTATTGCTTTGGCCAAGTGGTAGGTAGTAACTCCAAGAGGGAACGTTATGCTCGATTGTGGGTACATGCCCCCTGATGACACGCTTGAGTGACAGAAACATGAGTCTAGGGGATGTGTTGTGGCCACAAGGGGGAAACAACGGTGCTTGTAACCGCGGTTGCAAGGATTGTTTACTTCGCGCAAAGTTCTTTTAATGCATTTGTCTGTTGCTTTGGGTTTACACTTTGGGTGGGGCTTGCAACTTAGTACCAGCGAGATGTTCTGGATAGATATCTCAAGGTGGATGATTAGTAGTAGATGCAGATGGATTTCGGTCTACTTATTTTGGCGTACTACCCATGCTTATGAGCCTCTTCCTTTCTTTTGTAGCATAGTTAGCATTGCGGTGCGTTTATAATCCTGTCAATTGCCCATCTGTAATTTGTTTACCTCGCATAGCAGTTTTATCGTCTTTTGGGAGAGAGACATCACTAGTGAACATCACGGGACCCCGGTCCATATTCTAATCATTGTTTACAAGCTATTTCCTTTTTCAGTATTTACTTTCAGTTGCTATCATCATTATCATTATCCCTTGTGTGTTTGACCCTTTGTAAACAACAAGACCGGAGAGATTGACAACCTCTCTGAACTTCGTTGGGAGCAAAGTTAATTGTATTGTTTGCAGGTCCAGGTCAAGGAAGCAACGTTTGTTGTAAACGGTGTCATTGTTTTCTTTCCACCTACTTATCATTACCGGAGTACTACGGGAGACAACCCCTATCCTCTACATAGGGGAAATTTCCTGCTATCATACATCTTACCTTCCACTTGGGGTAACCAACGAAGGGCGGGAAGCCATTACCACTTCCACGCCATCAGGGAAGACCCCCCTTTTTCCATACAACATTAACTTTGCTCTTGTCTCTCTTTCTCCTACCTCGAGTGGACTCCCCTTGTTTGGAGTTTTCACCTGGTTGAGAGTTCTCCACCAAAGCACGCCGTCGCTCTGCCGGAGTCGGGATCCGAATCCGTCTTATTTCTGGTACTACTTCATCACCGGAGGTTGCCGGGAGTCTCCATCGCCAGTGGTCTTCTACATGACAGGGAGGTCATAGGTTCAGAGTCTACGCCAACCACGTTCCTAAGAACGTTTCCCTCTTTCGGCTTCAAAGGTATGAACACCGATTCCCTCCATTACATTACATCGCCATAACATAGATCTTGGGTTCGGGTATCGTAGGTAGGAAAATTTATTGTTTTCTGCCCCGTATCCCAACAACTAGTTCAATTGGAGAGCTTCCCATAACTCATATGTGCATCCGTTGCATGGAAATCCCTACTCCTCACATCATATCTATCATTTGGCTTTCTCTCGCCTATGCTTGTCCTTATTGATGTGAGCCTTTCACAGCTTTTTTGTCTTCCTTCCCCATCATTATTCTATTTCCCATCCTAAGTGCCAACTAATCTTGCTCGCGCTCATTCATTGCATGAGTGCTCGAAATCGAATGGGAGGGGATCAGTTTGACTTGTAACTGGCCAGTGGTCTGGGGACGAGTCATAATAAGATTCCAAAGGAGACTAAGTGAGAAGTTTTAGTAGATTGAGTTCTCAACAACTACTAATATTTTTTATGCTCTAAACCCATCTCCCACTTATTGCACAAGAAACACCGATTGGAGACATTCGAGTCACGGACAGCGAGAGCTCTTGCACCTTTATGTTCTTACTTTTCTAATTTCAATACTAGATATAGACTCTTGCTTGTTATTGTCTTGACTTGAATTGCATATCTTACTTGTTGTACTTTAAAGTTCAAATCTTTGTTGTTAGCCTGTTGATACTCTCTCCTCGTTGGTTACCCCAAGTGGAAGGTGAGATGTAGGATAGCGGCTAATTTCCCTCGGTGAAGATACCAAGGTTTGTCTCCAGTAGGACTCCAGAGATGATAAGTAGGTGTTAGAGGTGCAACTGACGTGGACCTGCACACAACACAAATAACTTTGCTTCCCAACGAGTACAGGGAGGTTTTCAATCTCTCCGGCCTTGCTGTTCACAAAGGATCAACGCAACATATAATAATGATAATGGTGATAGCAACTAGAAAGTAAAAGCAGGAAAATAAAAGAGTGTGTAAACAATGATGAGAATATGGACCGGGGTCCCGTGATGTTCACTAGTGATGTCTCTCTCCCAAAAGACGATAAAACTGCTATGCGAGGTAAACAAATTACAGCTGGGCAATTGACAGGATTAAAAACGCTCCGCAAAGCTAACTATGCTACAAAGAAAGGACGAGGCTCAAAAGCATGGGAAGTACGCCAAAATAAGTAGACTGAAATCCAACTGCATCTACTAGTAATCATCCACCTTGAGATATATATCGAGACCATCTCGCTGGTATCAAGTTGCGAGCCCCACCCAAAGTGTAAACCCAAAGCAACAAACAACTGCATTAAAAAGAACTCTGCGTAAAGTAAACAATCCTTGCAACCGCGGTTACAAGCACCGTTGTTTTCCCCCTTGTGGCAACAACACATCCCCTAGACTCATGTTTCTGTCACTCAAGCATGTCATCGGGGGGACTGAACCCACAATCGAGCATAACCTTCCCTCTTGGAGTCACTACCTACAACTTGGCCAAGGCAATGAACAATAACGAAGAACATGCAAGAATTACATAGGAATAAAAAAATAAAAGATAAGAACCAAATATATTACTCAATCCCAATCTGAATATAATCTCATAATCCATCATATCCCAGCAAACTCAGCATAGCAACAGCAGAAAATTACATATGTGCCTCCATCATGTAGGGCAGCTCACGAGGTCTAAACCATGAAGAACAAAGAGGGGAGGAGAACATCACATAGCTACTGATTACGGACCCATGGTCCGAGGGAAACTACTCACGGAACATCCGGGAAGCATCCATGGTGGAGGGGAAGCTCCCGGAGGTCAATCCTCCCTCCGGCAGGGTGTCGGGAAGGGGTCTGCTGGCGCTCCCGATCTTGGAAGCGCAGCGGCGGCGGAACAGAGGCGAGATCGCGAAAAGGGGTTCTGTCCTCGGAGGTTTCGCGTCACGGGGAATAAATAGGCGAAGGGGGGCATCCAGGGGGGCCACCAGGGGTCCAGGCGCCCCCCTTGCACGACCAAGCCCAAGGCCGCGCCAGGTGGCCGCCTGGGTCCCTGGTGGTGGCCCTCTGGCCCCACTTTGGTGATTCCGGAAGCTTCCGTTGCGCTGATTTTTTATCCGCTTTTCCCGAATTTTTGGAGCATTTTTAATATGGGGGAAACCTGGAATAGAAAAACAGCAGAAAACAGGAACTGGCACTGTGGTGCACTGAGTTAATAAGTTAGTTCAAATATGATCAAAAGTGTATGAAAGTGTATCTAGATCATAGCAATATCACACAAAACATGCATGGAGAGGGCAGAAATTATAGATACGTTTGGGACGTATCACCTCTCACCACAGAAATTATCTTGGTTGTCATTTACCTGCTCGAGGATGAGGAGAAATTAAGCTTGGGGATTTTGATACGTCCCAAACGTATCTATAATTTCTTCTTGTTCCATGATTATATTGGTGATATTGTTATATGTTTTTCTACACTTTTATACCTTTTACAACAAATTTGGACTAATCTACTAATTCAGTGCTAGGTGCCAGTTTCTGTCTGCTGTTGTCCGTGCATTGCAGGAAAATGCCAATTATTGAAGTGCTCAAAAAAATCCAGAAAAACGATATAAAAAATTTGTGTGACAGAAGTCTCCAGAAGGCCGGAGGGGAGCCGGGGGAGCCAGAGGGGCCTGATTCGACACACGGGGAGCCAAAGAGTATTTATAAGCTTTGACAGTTGAGTTGTCAATTCAACCGCACATGAAATATACTTGCTTGAAACAAAAGATAAGTGGTAATGGTAATAGGATAATGATAGTGGCAACAGCAAAAGTAACAGCAAAAGTAACAACTAATGACCAGCAGGATTGAAAACACTGTAGGCTAGGGAGATGGATGGTTGGGCGCTGCATGGATGAGAGTGAACATGTAATAAATTCTAAGACGGGGCAAGGCACACAGAAAAGCAATGATCATCTAGGCAAATATCAAACATTAGGCATGTATCCCGTAGGTAGTTGTGCGTGCTTGCAATAAGAACTTGCGCAACATCTTTTGTCCTACCATCCCGCTACGAACGGGGCCAAAGGGAACTTATGGAGATTAAGGTGCTCCTGTCAAAGAGCACCGGAACAAAGAAATAAACTCAATGGATACATGGAATCCTCAAATTATGGACCATCCCCTTTGGTGTCCCAAGCTGTCACCTTTGGGATCGCCGGTTCCGGGCCATAGTAGGTGCATACAACTCATAGATAGGATCTAGTACACAAATATATTCATGAAAACACATAGGGTTCAGATCTGAGAACATGGCACTCGGGCCCAAAGTGACAAGCATTAAGAGCAACAAGTTGAAGCAAAGAATATAAACACCAATCTAGATGATAGGAAACATGCCCCCAACAATCTGACGAACTATTACATGATCAAACTCATCCAATCCCTACCATCCCCTTTGCCTACAGCAGGGAATTACTCACACATGTGAAGAGAAGTCATGGAGGATGGATGGAGTGGTGATGGTGATGACGATGGCAACGATCTCCCTTCTTCGGAGGCCAAATCAGCCTCCAGATTAGCCCTCCCGAAGAAGAACAGAGGGTGGCGGCGGCTCCACGACGGAAACTGGGAAAACGACTTCTGTTCTGGGGTTTTCCCGTCACGGGGATAAACAGGAGTCTCGGTAGGGCACCAGAGGAGGGGGGAGGCGGCCAGAGGGCGCGGCCCCACCCCTGGCCGCGCCAGGGGGCGCCTGGGGCCCCCAGGACTCCCCTCTGGTCCCACTTCTGGCTTCTGGCTCCTTCGGGTGCGTGGATTTTCTGGTATTTTTCTGGGAATTTTCTGGAACGTCTAAAAATCCATTTTCCTTCACACAATAAAACCATACAGGCAGCTCTGCTGAAAACAGCGTTAGTCTGGATTAGTTTCGTCCAAATCATGCAAGAATGAGGGCAAAACAATAGCAAAAGTGTTTGGAAAAGTAGTTACGTTTGAGACGTATCAACTCCCCCAAGCTTAGCATATTGCTTGTCCTCAAGCAATTCAGTTCAACGAACTGGACATGACAAAGAAAACTTTGACAAACTCTTTTGCTTCGTTAGATGTATATAAGCATGTACTATAAAAGAGTTTAGCAAGTGTTGAAATAGTGCTATAAGGACAATGCACGAAGAAATTCTTCTTTCATGTGATCAGTCACAAACAACTAAAAGTAAATAATATACTGCTGAAAATCAAAACAGGATCACAATGCACATAACTTGAACATACTTGAGTGGCATTTCGCTAGCCTCCATGAGTGAAGCAAAACATAAATGCAGAAACTCCTCCGGAGTTTTAAAGGTGACTAGAACTCAGTATTTCAGACTAGTAATAACACAAGCATGCAGAAGACAATGTAATACTTTGGGACAATGCGTGTTACACTAAGAATGACAATTATGCTCTCATAGTTGGTGCTTTGAAGAAAGAAGGGGAGACTCTAGAACCGTGGCTTTTGATGGCAAGGTTGAAAACCCGTGAAAGGAAGCAAAGACTAAACATGTGCCAGAGCTCTTGGTTTTGAAAACAGAGATAAAACATTTTTGAGAAATGCAACTCTCCAGTCAACGGTGAACGGTAAAGGTCTCTCAATATCTCCCATGCCAGCCATATATAATGCCTTTTGCTTACACATATTCCCTTATCCATAAATCCTTTGATGGTCTACGGAACCTTTTATTTTTCCTCAAGGTTGGAAGGAGGGTATCGTTCCATCTATCATAAGCAGCATTTGGTCCATTTCACTCCATCATCAAGTATGGGGGAAGTGTAACTCTCATATATATATATATATTTGTTGTTTTGACAAGTTAAAACTTCCGTCAAAATATTTTTGGCATGAAAGATACTGATTTCCCCTCACCGCACCATGAGCTTGTACGGTTACAAAAGGGAAACTTTTGAATAAATTTCGAGATGGCACAAGAAAGTCTAAGTTAGGAGTGGCCGGTAAATACCACATATAGGTAGGTATGGTGGACTCAAATGGAACAACTGGGTTTGAAAAGGAGTTTGGAAGCACAAGCAGAATTCCGCTTAGTGCGAGCGAAGGCTAGCAAAAGACTGTGAAGCGACCAACTAGAGAGCAATAAATGTCATAATCATGCAGAGCGACAAAGCAACATTGAATCGGGCATGAAAGTGATATAACTATTCTGAAACAAAAAGATCATCAAGGCAAAATAGACTTTTTTAGTCATAAGCATGTGTGAACATGTGCCAAGTCAATCCAAAAATTCTCCGAAGGGAAATACCACTTCAGTATGCCAAACCATGAACAATGCAATGCATGTAAATCATTTCAACAACACATTATGTACTCTAGCTATTTGAGACTAGCCACAAGGAAAGCATGAACACTGGGAAAGCATTGTAAACATAGCACTATGTCGCTACAAGCTGGTCTCTAGATCATAAGTACAGGCATATGTACAGAAGTAGAAACAAGAAGAGTTCATACCGGTTTTCCTTGTTGCTTCCCTTCCATCGATCTTCGTCATTACTGCCTTGTCACTTGCACGATCGAACGTGGGAAATATAATCAAATGCCATCACGGACTCGAGCTGATATCTGAAAACAAACAAAACTAAAGAAAGAAAAAAGATCTTTTTGGCTTTTTAAAGGTATAAACGAGAGCAAAAGAAAAGAGAAAATCTTTTTGTTGTTTTTGCAAAGAAAGAAGGAAAGAAGAACGGGAAAAAACTTCGAAAAGATCAAAGCGAACAAAAATAAAACGGATAATACAATGGAAAAGTGAGAAGGGCACGTACTCCCCCAAGCTTAGGCTTTTAACCTAAGTTGGTAGTAGCTAATGTCCCCAGGAGCCTCCTGCTCCAGGGTAGTACTGGTGAGTACAAGGGTCGTATTGATTCGACACACGGGGAGCCAAAGAGTATTTATAAGCTTTGACAGTTGAGTTGTCAATTCAACCGCACCTGAAATATACTTGCTTGCAACAAAAGATAAGTGGTAATGGTAATAGGATAATGATAGTGGCAACAGCAAAAGTAACAGCAAAAGTAACAACTAATGACCAGCAGGATTGAAAACACTGTAGGCTAGGGAGATGGATGGTTGGGCGCTGCATGGATGAGAGTGAACATGTAATAAATTCTAACACGGGGCAAGGCACACAGAAAAGCAATGATCATCTAGGCAAATATCAAACATTAGGCATGTATCCCGTAGGTAGTTGTGCGTACTTGCAATAAGAACTTGCACAACATCTTTTGTCCTGCCATCCCGATACGAACGGGGCCAAAGGGAACTTATGGAGATTAAGGTGCTCCTGTCAAAGAGCACCGGAACAAAGCAATAAACTCAATGGATACATGGAATCCTCAAATTATGGACCATCCCCTTTGGTGTCCCAAGTTTTCACCTTTGGGATCGCCGGTTCCGGGCCATAATAGGTGCATACAACTCATAGATAGGATCTAGAACACAAATATATTCATGAAAAAACATAGGGTTCAGATCTGAAAACATGGCACTCGGGCCCAAAGTGACAAGCATTAAGAGCAACAAGTTGAAGCAAAGAAGATAAACACCAATCTAGATGATAGGAAACATGCCCCCAACAATCTGATGAACTATTACATGATCAAACTCATACAATCCCTACCATCCCCTTTGCCTACAGCAGGGAATTACTCACACATGTGAAGAGAAGTCATGGAGGATGGATGGAGTGGTGATGGTGATGACGATGGCGACGATCTCCCCTCTCCGGAGGCCAAATCAGCCTCCAGATTAGCCCTCCCGAAGAAGAACAGAGGGTGGCGGCGGCTCCGCGACGGAAACTGGGAAAACGACTTCTGTTCTGGGGTTTTCCCGTCACGGGGATAAATAGGAGTCTCGGTAGGCCACCAAAGGAGGGGGGAGGCACCCAGGCGGCCAGAGGGCGCGGCCCCACCCCTGGCCGCGCCTGGGGCCCCCAGGACTCCCCTCTGGTCCCACTTCTGGCTTCTGGCTCCTTCGGGTGCGTGGATTTTCTGGTATTTTTGTGGGAATTTTCTGGAACGTCTAAAAATCCATTTTCCTGCACACAATAAAACCATACAGGTAGTTCTGCTGAAAACAGCATTAGTCCGGGTTAGTTTCGTCCAAATCATGCAAGAATGAGGGCAAAACAATAGCAAAAGTGTTTGGAAAAGTAGATACGTTTGAGACGTATCAGGGCCCACCCCCCTGACCAGGAGGGTCCCTGGCGCTTCCTGGGGCAGGGTCGAGCCACCTGGCCGCCTGGTCAGGTGGGGCCCCCTGGTCCCCCCTTTGGCCTTTTTATCCCTCCTGTTTTGAAAACCCTCGGGAGGACCTCCGTTACGTGATTTTCACCATTGTTCCGCCGCCGCCGCGATTCCGATCTCAGGATCGCCAGAAGACCTGTCCCGACACCCTATTGGAGGGAGGAATCATTTCCGGGAGCTCCTCCATCACCATGATCGCTTCCCGGATGTGTCGTGAGTAGTCCCCCTTGGACCATGGGTCCATGATCAGTAGCTAGATGATGTCTTCTCTCCAATCTTGTGCTTCATTTCTTGGACCTTGTGAGCTTCCCTACATGGTCAAGGCACTTTTGTATTAGCTTCTATGTTGCTATGCTATGTTTGCTGGGATTCGATGGATTATGAGATTATGTTTAGTTTGTGATGAGTAATATATTTGGTTTACCTTTTATGTTTTAGTTCTTGAGTGTTCTTGCATGTTCTCCGTTGCTTTTAGTACTATGGCCAAGTAGTAGATAGTGACTCCAAGAGGGAGCATTATGCCTGATTGTGGGTTCATGTCCCCCGATGTCTAGCTTGAGTGAAATAAACATGATACTAGGGGATGTGTTTTTGCCAATAGGGAGAAAACAATGGTGCTTTTAACTGCGGCTGCAAGGATATATTGCTTACATTACAAGAGTATTAATGCAGTTGTCTATTGCTTTGATCCTGCAGTTTGGCTGGGGTTCGCAACTTAATACCAGCGAGATGTTCTGGATAGATATGTCAAGGTGGATGATTAGTGAGTAGATGCTGATGAATAAACGGTCTACTCGTTGTGGTGTAATGCCCATACAATTGAGCCTCTAGCTTTCTTGTAGCATGATTAGCATTGCGGTGCGTTTATAATTCTATCAATTTTCCAGCTATAATTCATTCACCCAGCATAGTTGTTTATCGTCTTTTGGGAGAGAGACAACACTAGTGAAAGTATTGGGACCCCAGTCCATATTTCCATCATAGTTTACACCATTCACCTTTACTGCTATATTTCCTTTCCATTGCCATCACCACTACTACTTGCACCCTTGTCTTTGATCCTTTGTAAGGACCAAGACCAGAGAGATTGACAACCTCTTTGTACTCGTTGGGAGCAAAGTTATTTGCTTTTGTGTGCAGGTTCAGGTGAAGGAAGAAACCCTACGTGCGCCATTGTTTACTTCACCACCTTCTTGTTACACTTGGAGTCCTACAGGAGACATAACCCTATCCTCTCAAGTTAGGGGAAATTTGTTGTTGTCTACATCTCAACCTTCCACCTGGGTAGTGATACATCTAAAACGTATCTACTTTCCCAAACACTTTTGCTATTGTTTTGACCTCATTCTTGCATGATTTGAACTAAACTAACCCAGACTGACGTTGTTTTCAGAAGAGTTGCCTATATGGTTTTATTGTGTGCAGGAAAATGGATTTTTAGGTGCCTCAAAAAATTCCAGGAAAATTCAAAAAAAATCCACGCACCAGAAGCTTCCATGTGCCAGAAGTGGGGCCAAAGGGGGGCAGAGGGGGCCCAGGCACCCTTCTGGCGCGGCCCCACACCGGCCACGTCGGGGGGGGGGGGGCCTGGGGGATCCCACCTCCTCTGGTGCCCTACCTGGCCTCCTATTTATTCTCGTGACGCGAAAACCCCAGAACAGAAGTCGTTTTCCCAGTTTCCGTCGCGGAGCCGCCGCCACCCTCTGTTCTTCCTCGGGAGGGCTAATCTAGAGGCTATTTTGGCCTTCGGTGAGGGGAGATCGTCGCCATCGTCATCATCATCACCACTCTATCCTCCCTCCATGACTTCTCCTCTCATGTGTGAGTAATTCCCTGCTGTAGACAAAGGGGATGGTAGGGATTGGATGAGTTAGATCATGTAATAGTTCGTCAGATTGTTCGGGGCATGTTGCCTATCATCTACTTTGGTGTTTATCATCTTTTCTACAACTTGTTTCTCTTAATGCTTGTCACTTTGGGCCCGATTGCCATGTTTTCATATCTGAACCACTTGTATTTTCATGAGTATATTTATGTTCTTGATCCTATCTATGAGTTGTATGCACCTATTATGGTCCGAAACCGGCGATCCCAAAGGTGACAACTTGGGACACCAAAGGGGATGGACCATAATTTGAGGATTTCATGTATCCATTGAGTTTAATGCTTTGTTCCGGTGCTCTTTGACAGGAGCACCTTAATCTCCATAAGTTCCTTTTGGCCCCGTTCGTAGCGGGATGGTAGGACAAAAGATGTTGTGCAAGTTCTTATTGCAAGCACGCACAACTACCTACATGATACATGCCTAATGTTTGATATTTTCCTAGATGATCATTGCTTTTCTGTGTGCCTTGCCCCGTGTTAAAATCTATTACATGTTCACTCTCATCCAAGCAGAGCCCAACCATCCATCTCCCTAGCCTACAGTTTTTTAATCATGCTGGTCACTAGTTGTTACTTTCGCTGTTTCACTTTTGCTGTCGCCACTATCACTATCCTATCACCGTTGCTATTAATATTTTGTTGCAAGCAAGTATATTTCAGGTGCGGTTGAATTGACAACTCAACTGTTAAAGATTATAAATATTCTTTGGCTCCCCTTGTGTCGAATCAATAAATTGGGTTATCTTACCCGCGAAGACTATCTCGATCCCCTACAGTTGAGGGTCATCAAGTACTGTTTTCTGGCGCCGTTGCCAGGGAGCATAGCTTTATTTACAAGTCTACTTGAAGTATTCTGCCTGCTGCACTTCGTCCACTATGGGTAAGAAAGGAGACCCCAAGGTTCCGATCATACCATCCACTACAAGAAAAGGTATTGTTCTGAGCACTAGTGCTACACTTGATTCACCTTCCGTTATAAGTAAGTTTGCTTCACCACCTTCACATGCTACTTCTACTGAGTCTGTTACTATGTTTGATACTTTTGATGATGCTTGCACTACTCTTGATGATATTGGTTCACTTGGTTACGCTCTTGATAAAAAGATCGTTGTTGCTGCTAAACAATCTCGAATTGAAATTCCTATTACTCGCTACCCTATTGGTGCTACTTATGATTATCCTGACCTGAGTGACCTCAAGAAGAGACTTATTGAGGATGATTATATTATTCTTGATGATGATTTATGCAGGGAACTTACAGAGTGTTCCAACTCTGACCCTGGAGCTATTAAGAAGCTGCTTGAAAAGCACTCTATGAAGAACAAGATTACTCCTGATCCTGAATTTGCTACATCTCCAATATGCATCACTGATCCTGATTATGATTTCTTTGTTGATCTTTCACTTATATCTATAGTTGAAGCTGACCCCTTTTATGGCAAAGAAAAATATGATGCTATAGCTCACCTGACCAAACTCGCTGAGTTGGGTGACTTGTTTACTACTGATGAGAGGATACGAAACTTTTATGTGTCTAAGCTTTTTCTTTTTTCTTTGAAGGAAGAAGCTAAAGCATGGTATGCTGCACTACACTATGGTTCCATTAAGAGTCATCAGGACTTAGCTCAATCTTTTGTTGATAAATATTTTCCTGCTCACATGCAACATGCTGCTTTACAAAGAATTTATAACTTTAAACAGTTGCAGCATGAGCACCTCCCTAAAGCTTGGGGGAGGTACTGCGGCTTAATTAAGGCTAGACCGGGAAATGAAGTCCCAAATAATGAATTACTTGATATATTTTATGTTGGTCTAACCGATGAATCTAGATCCTATTTGGATAGTTGTGCTGGTTGTGTTTTCACGGAAAGAACACCAGACGATGCTGAAGAATTAATGGGCATGATTGCCAAGAACCACGAAGATTGGTCCATCCATGAACCACCTCCACCACCAAAGAAGAGGGGCATACTTGTCCTCAGCCCCGAAGATATGCAAGAATCAAAGAAGTCTATAAAGGAGAAAGGCATTAAAGCCGAAGATGTGAATAACCTACCTCCTATTGAGAAGTTGTGTGAGCTTACTACTCACCCTTTCTTGGTAGAGGTACACTCTCTTTTAGATTTCAATGAAAGTGACATCCCTAAAGGTAAGCCTCCTGATCAATGTTTAGATGAGCTTGATAATTTTATTATTAAGCAAAACCATTTTAATATGAGGATACAAAATCAGTTGCATGATAATTCCCTTGCTATCAAAAGTTTACTTGATGTTATAGGTAGAACATGTAATGATGTTAAATGTCTTGTTAAGCATTTTCATATGGTTCAAACTCAGCTTGAACAGATTTCTAATGTGCAAAAAGATTTGCTTGCTAATACTGCCAAACAAGATATACATGCCTATGGTATAAAGACTAGGGGTGGAACACACACCCAGGATCCTCTCTATCCCGAGGGGCATCCAAAGAGGATCGAGCAAGATTCTCAAGTGCAGGTAGAAGACGAGATTGTTGGCTATCCAAAGAAGAAGAAACATAAGGAAGCTGACAACTCCAATGATCCTATTACAAGTGAAGAACCTGCTGTTGATCCTAACAACATATCTACCTCCGATGCTGAAACTGAAGACGGTGCTGAGCCTGAAAAAGATATGGAGAAGAATGATCCTCCCGAGGTGCAAGAAGAAGAAGCATCCGATAAACGCAAGAATTATACTAGAGAAGACTTCATCGCAAGAAGACACGGGAAGGTAAGAGAACCATGGGTACAGAAACCCATGCCCTTTCCAGGTAAGTCTCTCAAATCTAAAGAAGAACAACACTATAATAAATTTTGTGAATGGATGAAACCTCTTTTTCTTCAAATTCCTTTGACTGATGCTATCAAATTACCTCCTTATTCAAAATATATGAAGGATATTGTTACTAATAAAATAAAGTCCCTAATGAGACAATATCTACTATGCTTGCTAACTACTCTTTCAGTGGCAAGATTCCTGAGAAGCTTGGTGTTCCAGGTATACCCACCATTCCTTGCTCCATAAAGAATAATTATGTTAAAACTGCCTTATGTGACCATGGAGCAGGAGTGAGTGTTATTCCTTTCTCTCTTTACAAGAGGCTATGTTTATAAAACCTAATCCCTACAGATATCTCTCTTGAGATGGCTGACAAGTCAACAGCTATCCCGATTGGTATTTGTGAGGATGTTCCTGTTGAAGTTTCTAAATGCTTAATTCTTACAGATTTTGTTGTGCTTGACATGCCCGAGGATGGGAGCATGTCCATTATTCTAGGTGTTGGATATATGCTCTAGAGGCAAATAATATATGATTATTCCAATATATCTAAGCAAGTCCATAACTAGCTTCATACCATGCTAGAACTATATCAGTGAAACAATGATACAGGTGTGGTATAGAAACCCCCAGAGTTCCTAGTTAGCCTCTATTTCAATAACTAGTTCATGGTCAACATGATGGTCGTGGTTTCGCGATCATGGACAATTAAGTCTCTTGACTATGAGGTCACCTTACTGGATGAGTGACGTGATGAACATTACCCAAAGTAAGCATTATAGGATGATCAATCTTATGAAGGTTCAGTGTTGTAATTACAGAACGTAGTAGACCGTTCCTTTGACCGTGAGTACATGCATAATTTCTATCTACTCAGATGCTTTGACTTACATGCCACCACCTGACTGAAATATGCGGGTCATAACAGTTGTATCTTGGGTATTCAGTGGAGATATGTTGAGGAGTATTGTTACAAGAGCAGGATTTTTCAATCCATGTGATGGATGGATGGATACTCAGGGCCCACTCGGTGAGATTCCATCCATAAAGTTGTGCAGCGTGTGACTAGGTCACGGGGATGAATATCACGGGAACGAGTGAATAAGGATTTGTCATAACGAGGTTGAACCAGACATAGGATGTCATTGAACGAATCTCGGACTAATCCAGTATCGTTGACAAAGGGAATGCTATACGACGTAAGGTCCAATCGGTATTGATATCCGGAATGCACAGGGGTCATTATGGGCATGCAGGTCCTGCTGATGATCATTGACCGTAGCCTAATCTCGGTCATGACTCGAGTGTTTTCGGACCGTAGGGTAACACACTTAAGGGCTCGATGAAATCGTAGACCTTTTCGGAACTATCGGAGTTACCGGAGATATGAGAGACAACTCCGAAATTGTTTCGGAGGGGAGACGGAAAAAGGTTTCGTGGTTTTCGAATTGTTCGAAAAGTTATTTAGATATGTTTTATTATTTAATTAATGAATTAAATATTAAAATATTATTTAAATAATTTAATGGAATAGTATTCTTTTGTTTTTTTGTTTTTTTTTTATAGAAAAGAAAAAAAGAAAAAAAGAAAAAAAGAAAAAGAAAAAAAGGGGGGCAAGTGGGCGCCATGGGCTAGGCCCATATGGGGTAACACACTTAAGGGCTCGATGAAGTCGGAGACCTTTTCGGAACTATCGGAGTTACCGGAGATATGAGAGAGAACTCCGAAATTGTTTCGGAGGGGAGACGGAAAAAGGTTCCGTGGTTTTCGAATTGTTCGGAAATTTATTTAGATATATTTTATTATTTAATTAATGAATTAAATATTAAAATATTATTTAATTAATTTAATGGAATAATATTCCTTTGTTTTTTTTCTTTATAGAAAGGAAAAAAAAGGGGGGGCAAGTGGGCGCCATGGGCTAGGCCCATGTGGGCCAGTTGGCCATGTGGTGTGGACGCCGGCCACATGCATGCGCCAGGCCATGCACCCCCACGCCGGCCAACTAGTAGTTAATGTGGTACTAGTTTAGTACCACATCGCTAGTTGACAGGCATGCACACCCCCTTTTCCCCTATATATAGATATGGTGGATAGCTCTTTTTCAACACAGAAAATTCCAGAAAAATACAGATAAATTATATTGATCTCTCTCTCCCTCTTTCTCCCTCCTATGAGCGGACTCCCCTTGTTTGGAGGATGCACTAGGTTGGAGATGTCTTCACTATACGCACGCCGTTGTGCTGCTGAAACTCTGGTTCCGGAGGTCTGCTTCCGCCACCTTCGTTGGATCAGAGTTCGGAGGTCGTCATCGAGTCTCGTACATGTGCGAGTACCACGAGGTGCTACACGTGTGGCACTACACCCATCCGGGTGCTCAACACAACCAGGGGGCTGTGAAACTTGTTCGACTACACCAGCCACGTTTGCGGGAACGTTTCCCGCGCAACGGACTACACCCCGAGGTATGTTATTCCGCACTCCTTTCCGTTACGGTAATATGGCTAGCTAGATCTTGGGTTATGGGAAACGCTAGTTAGGAAAAATTTGTGTTTTCCGCTGCGCACCCCAACACTAGGTAGACCTTTTCTTAACACCGCAGGTGCTATTATTGATTGCAATAAAGAAAATGTTACTTTCAACGTTGATGACAAAGAACACTCGGTGTATTTTCCAAAGAAGATCGACAAAAGGCATGGCCTTAACTCTATAGAGAATATCGAGACCGTGAAGATTGGAGAATGTGATTGTCCTCTACATGTGCACCACAAATACAAAACCATTATGGTGGGGACATTGTCCAATAAAGTAAAGGTGCAATGATGACTTCATGAGAGGTGAGACTTTCTACTCTATATATCGCCGGTTTGTTGGTAAGACTTGATCAACCTTGATAGCTAGCATGTTTTATATAGGTAAAAGGTGGAGCTTGTTATGTTTTCATTTGCTTTAGCTTTTGTTCTCCTTGATATACCGAGTTTACATGTTTTTAAAGCTTCACATTTCTAACCACTGCTTCAAGTTTTCGGAGAGTTTCACAGCTTTTTGAACCTTGAAATTTTTTCAACAGTGAAGTTTTCAGAAAAAATCCATAAAAATCAAAATCAAAATTTCCACGCCAAAAGTGACCCGGGGGCACCTGGGGCCCAGGCGGCCATCTGGCGCGGCCTGCCTGATACGTCCAAAACGTATCTATAATTTTTGCTTTCTCCATGCATCTTTTGAGTGATATTGCTATGATATTGATGCACTTCCATACACTTTTGATTATATTTGGGCTAACCTATTAACTCAGTGCACCCAGTGCCAGTTCCTGTTTTCTCCTGTTTTTGTATTTCAGGTTTTCCCATTACTTAAAGTGCCAGAAAAATTCCGGGAAAAATATAGAAAAAATTAGCATACAGGAAGCTTCGGGAAGAGCCCAAGTGGGGCCAGAGGGGAGCCAGGGGTGGCCCAGGCAGCTACCTGGCGCGGACACCCCCTAGGCCGCGCCAGGGGGGCGCCTGGGGCCCCTGGTCCACCTCTGGCTGCCCCCTTCGCCTATATATCTCTCTCGTCCCGAAAACCTCGAGGACGGAACCCTTTTTCGCGATCTCTCTATTACGCCGCCGTGCTTCCAAGATCGGGAGCACCAGGAGCCCTCTTCCCGGCACCCTGACGGAGGGAGGAACCACCTCCGGGAGCTTCTCCACCACCATGGATGCTTCCCAGATGAACCGTGAGTAGTCCACCTTGGACCATGGGTCCATGATCAGTAGCTATGTGATGTTTTCCTCCCCTCTTTGTTCTTCATGGTTTAGACCTCGTGAGCTGCCCTAAATGATCGAGGCACATATGTAATCTTTCTGCTATTGCTATGCTGAGTTTGCTGGGATCTGACGGATTATGAGACTATGTTCAGATTGTGTTTGAGTAATATATTTGATTCTCCTCTTTTATATTTATGTTCTTGAGTAATTATTGCATGTTCTCCGTTGCTGTTTATTGCTTTGGCCAAGTAGTAGGTAGTAACTACAAGAGGGAGTGTTATGCATGATTGTGGGTTCATGCCCCCTGATGACTAGCTTGAGTGACAGAAACATGAGTCTAGGGGATGTGTTGTTGCCACAAGGGGGGAAACAACGGTGCTTGTACTTGCGGGTGCAAGGATTGTTTACTTTACGCAAAGTTCTTTAATGCAGTTATCTGTTGCTTTGAGTTTACACTTTGGGTAGGATTCGCAACTTAATACCATTAAGATGTTCTGGATAGATATCTCAAGCTGGATGAGTAGTAGGTAGATGCAGATGGATTTCGGTCTACTTGTCTTGGCGTACTGCCCATGCTTTTGAGCCTCTTCCTTTCTTAGTGGCATAGTTAGCATTGGTTTGCGCAAATATTCCTATCAATTGCCCAACTGTAATTTGTTTAGCTCGCATGGCTATGTTATCATCTTTTGGGAGAGAGATATCACTAGTGAACATCATGGGACCCCGGTCCATATTTCCACCACTTTTTACACCCGTTATTTATTTTCTGCTTTATTTCCTTTTCTGTTGCTATCACTATCATTATTATCCAGTGCGTTTGATCCTTTGTAAACAACAAGGCTGGAGGGATTGACAACCTCTCTGAACTCGTTGGGAGCAAAGTTATCTGTTGTGTGTGCAGGTCCACGTCAACTGCCTAATTGCTGGCGCCGTTGTCACCTTCCTGTCGTTGTCGGAGTCCTACTGAGACAAACCTTGGTATCTTCACCGAGGGAAATTTGCTGATGTCCACATCTCAACCTTCCACTTTGGGTAACCAACGAGGGGCGAGAAGCCATCAAAGCTAATTTCTGGCGCCGTTGCCGGGGACTCCACTCTTCAAGATAGGGGAGCTGCACACTATCTTTTATCTTTTCTTTTTAGTCTTGTTAGTTTACCTTTCAGTTTTTGCTTTAGTGTCTCGTATCAAAAATCAAAAAAATAGTTACCTTGCTTGCTGATGCTATGGGTTCCACCGAGAACACCAAGTTGTGTAACTTCACTAGTCATAAAACAGTGACTTTATCTGCACTCCTATTTCTCCACCTGCCACTTCAACACCTTCTTATGAGATTAAACCTGCTTTGCTGAACCTTGTTATGAAAGATCAATTCTCCGGTGCTGGAGATGATGCTGCTTTTCACTTAAATAATTTTGTTGAGCTCTGTGATATGCAAAAGTACAAAGAAGTAGATGGTGATATCGTTAAGCTTAAGCTTTTTCCTTTCTCCTTGAGAGGAGGAGCTAAAATTTGGTTTCAATCCTTGCCTAGGAATAGCATAGATTCTTGGGATAAGTGCAAGGATGCTTTTATGGGGAATTACTACCCCCCAGCTAAGATTATCGAATTGAGGAGTAATAATATGAATTTTAAGCAATTGGATAATGAGCACGTTGCCCAAGCTTGGGAACGCATGAAATCTCTTGTTAAGAATTGCCCTACGCATGGTTTGACTACTTGGATGGTTATCCAAACTTTATATGCAGGCTTGAACTTTACCTCGCGGAACTTTCTAGATTCGGCCGCGGGAGGAACCTTTATGTCAACAATGCTTGGTGCCGCCACAAAACTACTCGATGAGATGATGACCAACTATTCCCAATGGCACACCAAAAGAGCTCCAACAGGTAGGAAGGTAAACTTGTCGAGGAGATCTCCTCCTTAAATGAAAAGTTTGACTTGATTATGTCTCTACTTACCAAGCAATCTCCTCTTGATCCTCATGATGTTCCTCTAAATTCTTTGATTGCTAAAGATCTAGTAGAAGTGAACTGTATCTCTAGAAACAACTTCAATAACAATGCTTATAGGAGTAATTTTGGTAGCAATCCTAAAACGTTCCCCTCCAACAACTATGGGAACAAAAACATTTATCCTAGCACCAAGAACTCCACTTCTGAACTAGAGAGTATGCTTAAGGACTTCATCACTACCCAGAAAGCCTTCAACAAGAGTGTAGAGGAAAAACTAGACAAATTAGATAATCTCTCGTCGAAGGTAGACAATTTATCCCATAAAGTAGAATTTCTTAAAATTAGAACTTCTCCTCTTGAGGAGAGGAAGGTCACTCCTATGAATGCTATTCAAGTGAAAATTAATGAAAACATTAGGATGATGGCTAAACTTAAAGAGAGATGGGCTAGAGAAAAGGAGGAAGAAGATAGAATTAAGAGCCTTCCTACACACCATACCGTTGCTACTATCCAAGTTGTTGAGGATATCCAAACTCTTAGCACCCAATGCACCCCTAGTCCCATAGGACCTATTAATGGTGATGCTATGACCTCAACCCTAGAAGAAGAAACTCCTAGGACTATAGAAGCTACCAAACAAGTGAGCCTAAAGGACACCACTACCACTTTATTTGATAGTAGTGACCTTGATTTTGATAATTGCACCCTTTCTGAAGTTATTGGTTTCCTTCACAAGATGTCTAGAGATCCCCACGCTAGCACACTTAATCTTGCCTTCACGGAGCATATCACTAATGCTCTCATTAAAGCTAGGGAGGATAAGCTTAGGGTAGAATCCTCCATACCTAGAAAGCTAGAAGATGGTTGGGATCCTATGATTAAATTTAAGTTGAATAATTTCTCTTGCTATGATTTATGTGATGTTGGAGCTAGTACCTCCGTTATGCCCAAAAGAATGTATGATATATTTGAATTGAAAACTTTTGATCCTTGTTCTTTTGGTGTTCGTCTTGTTGACTCTTCCGTAAAGAAACCTTTGGGGAAGATCGATGATGTTCTTATCATTTTCAATGACAATTATGTTCCCGTTGATTTTACTATTATGGACATTGAATGTGAACCATCATGTCCAGTTATTTTGGGACACCCTTTTCTTCGCACCGTTGGTGCTGTTATTGATATAAAAGAAGGGAGTATAAAATTCCAATTCCCTCTCAAGAAAGGGATGGAACGCTTCCCTAGAAATAAGATTAAGTTGCCTTTTTAGTTCGTCACACGTGCTAGTCATTTTCTTGATAAGACTTGATCTTTTTGCATCATGCCTAGCTTAAAGGCATAAATGAAAGCGCTTTCGGGAGGCAGCCCGCAACGAATTTAGGTTTTCCTTTTTGTTTTTCTTCTATTTTTAGTGGTCTTGATGATTGTTACTACTGTAGCAACATCATTGTATCTTTACTTTTCAACCTTTGTGCCATTTATAGCCTCATATGACAAGGGAAGTGAAAGTTGTGACATGCTGTCCAGAAAACAGATTATGTCCTCGTGACGGGAAAAATCGTAGAAAAATCCCAGTTCATCTTTTTGAGCTAAATTTTTTACACATAGTGATCTATACAATCACGGAACTTTCGTATGCTCTGAGTTTTTTTATTTGAGTTGCATAAGTATCCCTAAAAAATTCTTTACTACCTGCTGGTCTTTTTTTCACAGATTATGTCCTATTTTTCCTTTTCTTCATTTTGCAAACCTTAAGCTTGCTTTTTCTTTGCAAAAACTTTTTGGCGATCTTGAGAAACATTAGATATTCAATAATATCCTAATTTCTAGTAGAGAAAAAATTATTTTATTGTGGGTACTAACCTCGCTAATCAGATTGTGATGAGTTATATATGAAGATAGTTTTGAAGTGTGCGAGGGAAGATGACAAAAGAAGATTCAGGAGGGTCAAATGCTCAAGCTTGGGGATGCCCCCGTGCACCCCCAAGAAATATTCAAGAAGACTCAAGCATCTAAGCTTGGGGATTCCCCCATGCATCCCCTTCTCCATCAACAATTATCAGTTCCTCTTTCGTTCCACTATGTTTTTATCACTTCATGCGTTATGTGCTATGCTTGGAGCGTCTTGCTCTTTATTTCCTTTTTAGTTTTCTTTAGCTTTGCTTGATGTTCATAACAAGTTAGAACCCAGCTTTCTTTGTGTGGGAGAGAAACACGCTCCACTTCACCCTAGAACACAACATAGGATTTTCATGCTTATCTTTGTTGTGTGTGTTCTTTATCTTTTTCGTAGTTGTTGTCATGTTAAGCTCTTAGTTTTCATTCTTATCTTTTTAAGAGCTTTTGTTTAGTTTGTTGCTGGAACTCTCTTGAGTTTTCATGTTTATCTTGTTTAGAGAGTTTGCCTGTTGCACTGCGTTTTGTGTCTTGACTTGAAGTAGGTAATTGAGGTTGCTATTCAATTTTAGTAGTAACTTGCAATAGTTTTGAGGTATTCCCACGAGTAATGTTTGAACTTTTGGTGGCAAGAGCTTTAGCCTATTAGTGATAGATGTCGTATTTTGGGCAATCCGTGTTTATTTTCGAAAAACCTACAAAATTAGTTGAGAACTTTAGCTACTAGATGGATCACTAATCTTTGGAGGGGTCGAATATTAGAGTACACTCACGTACCATGAGTCGAGGATGCGCAAGGATAACGAAACCCCCATACACTCCTCCTCGGGGTACTTGTATATTTTAGAACCTCCTAATTAGATTGAGAGTTACCGATAATAAGTGCATGAGTTCTTCGGACTAATGTGAGTATTCGAAAGTTGACACTTCCACCCAGCCATATTTTTCTAGCCTCTTCGGTACCGTGCATTGCCCTTTCTCGCCTCGAGAGTTGGCGCATACTTCGCCGGTGCATCCAAATCCTTGGCACGATACGCTCTGTCATCATAAGCCTCATTATATCCTTCCTCAAAACAACCACCATACCTACCTATCAAGGCATTTCCATAGCCTTTCCGAGATACATTGCCATGCAACATCCACCTTCTCATGACTTGATCTTCATGTCATACATGCTTTTGCTTGATCGATGAGCCGCATGCTAGTTGGGCCTTGCCCTAATCATTGCTACATGATGCGCTAGTATCATTGCGTATCCTGCTACACTGGCAGAGGCATACATTTGCATACTTCATAATAGTTTCATTTTCTTTATGTTGAGTACTTTTGTAAAGTGTGAAAGATCTTCTATACTTGTTGTAATATATAGAGTGTTGCCCCTAAAGTGAGGAAAAGATCCCAAAGAGGACAAAATCAAAAGATCCCAAAGAGGACAAATGAGAGTTAAATAGAAAGATCCATTGAGGCCACCAAAAAAATACAAAAAATAGAAAAAATGAGAAAAAGAAATAAAAAGAGAGAAGGGGGCACACTACTATTCCTTTTGAGAGATCCACACTCGTACTCCCTCTTATATCTTGTACTCCATAGAGATTATCATTCATGCATATAGCTATGTGGGGACCTTCACACTATAGAACTTGGCTTGTATATTCCAATGATGAGCCTCCTCAAATGAGCTCTAGGTCTTCTTGAGCAAGCGAGTTGGATGCACCCCCACTAGTTCCATTGGAGAGCTTACCTTAGCTCATATGTGCATCCGTTGCATGGAAATCCCTACTCCTCACATCATATCTATCATTTGTCTTTCTCTCGCCTATGATTGTCCTCATTGATGTGAGCCTTTCACACCTTTTTTGTCTTCCTCCCCCATCATTTTTCTCTCTTTTCCATACTAAGTGTCAACTTTCTTTCTTAAGCTCATCCATTGCATGAGTGCTCAAAATATCGAAAGGGAGTGGATCATTTTGACTTGTACCTGGCTAGTGGTCTGGGGATGAGTCAAGATAAGATTCTAAAGAAGACCAAGTGTGAAACTTTAGTAGATTAAGTTCTCAACAATAAAAACTATGTTTTACTCTCTCGTATATCCCTATCCCCTTTCTTGCATGCAAACACCATTTGGAGACATTCGAGTCACGGACAGCGAGAGCTCTTGCACCTTTATGTTCTTATGTTGCTTGTTTCAATGCTAATATAGACTCTTGCATGTTATGACTTGAATCGAATTACATGGCTTGATTGGTTTACTTAAAAGTTCTTATATGGTTGGTAGCATGTCACCACAGAAATTATGCTTGTTATCATTTACCTACTCGAGGACGAGCAGGAATTAAGCTTGGGGATGTTGATACGTCCAAAACGTATCTGTAATTTCTGCTTGCTCCATGCATCTATTGTGTGATATTGCTATGATATTGATGCACTTCCATACACTTTTGATCATATTTGGACTAAACTATTAACTCAGTTCACCCCAGTGCCAGTTCCTGTTTTCTGCTGTTTTTGTATTTCAGGTTTTCCCATTACTTAAAGTGCCAGAAAAATTCTGGGAAAATATAGGAAAAATCAGCATACATGAAGCTTCGGGAAGAGCCCAAGTGGGGCCACAGGGGAGCCAGGGGTGGCCCAGGCGGCCACCTGGCGCGGCCACCCCCTAGGCCGCGCCAGGGGGCGCCTGGGGCCCCTGGTCCACCTCTGGCTGCCCCCTTCGCCTATATCTCTCTCTCGTCCCGAAACCCTCGAGGACGGAACCCTTTTTCGCGATCTCTCCTCTGTTCAGCCGCCGCCGCGCTTCCAAGATCGGGAGCACCAGGAGCCCTCTTCCCGGCACCCTGCCGGAGGGAGGAACCACCTCCGGGAGCTTCTCCACCACCATGGATGCCTCCCGGATGAACCGTGAGTAGTCCACCTTGGACCATGGGTCCATGATCAGTAGCTATGTGATGTTCTCCTCCCCTCTTTGTTCTTCATGGTTTAGACCTCGTGAGCTGCCCTACATGATCGAGGCACATATGTAATCTTTTTGCTGTTGCTATGCTGAGTTTGCTGGGATCTGATGGATTATGACACTATTTTCAGATTGTGTTTGAGTAATATATTTGATTCTCCTCTTTTATATTTATGTTCTTGAGTAATTCTTGCATGTTCTCCGTTGCTGTTTATTTCTTTGGCCAAGTAGTAGGTAGTAACTCCAAGAGGGAGCGTTATGCATGATTGTGGGTTCATGCCCCCTGATGACTAGCTTGAGTGACAGAAACATGAGTCTAGGGGATGTGTTGTTGCCACAAGGGGGAAAACAACGGTGCTTGTACTTGCGGGTGCAAGGATTGTTTACTTTACACAAAGTTCTTTAATGCGGTTATCTGTTGCTTTGAGTTTACACTTTGGATGGGATTCGCAACTTAATACCAGCGAGATGTTCTGGATAGATATCTCAAGGTGGATGATTAGTAGGTAGATGCAGATGGATTTCGGTCTACTTGTCTTGGCGTACCGCCCATGCTTTGGAGCCTCTTCCTTTCTTAGTTGCATGGTTAGCATTGGTTTGCGCACATAATCCTGTCAATTGCCCAGCCGTAATTTGTTTACCTCGCATGGCTATTTTATCTTCTTTTGGGAAAGAGACATCACTAGTGAACATCATGGGACCCCGGTCCATATTTCCACCACTGTTTACACCCGTTATTTATTTTCTGCTTTATTTCCTTTTCTGTTGATATCGCTATCATTATTATCCCGTGCGTTCCTTTGTAAACAACAAGGCCGGAGGGATTGACAACCTCTCTGAACTCGTTTGGAGCAAAGTTATCTGTTGTGTGTGCAGGTCCACGTCAACCGCCTAAATGCTGGCGCCATTGTCACCTTCCTGTCGTTGTCGGAGTCCTACTGGAGACAAACCTTGGTATCTTCACCGAGGGAAATTTGTTGTTGTCTACATCTCAACCTTCCACTTTGGGTAACCAACGAGGGGCGAGAAGCCATCACTGCCCCCTGGCCGCGCCCACAGGGCGCCTGGGGCCCACAGGGCAGCCAGCAAGGTATGTCTTCTTCCCCTCTCTCTCTTTCTCTCCAAAAACAAGAGTTCTGCACTTGTTCTTGCGTTCTTGCTGTTCTTGGAGGCGATTTTTGATCTCTCTCTACAACGCATCGTTTGAGCTGAGATTTTGAGCAAATACTCCCTGATATGTAACTCCTCCACCCCTCCAATTAGATTTTTGATTGGTGGCTTCATTTGTGATTATTTACTATTTAGTAGTTATTGGTGCTGTTCTTATGAGATTGCATGCATGTGTAGAAATTTATTTTCCAACTTTTGATGCAAGTTTATACCTTAGGTAAGTGAGTAGAGTAGTTTGTTTCAACCTACTTTGCTTAAATCCTTGTTTTTTGTGAATTGTCAAAAAAAATCCAGAAATGAGTTTGCTAGGAAAAGCAAAGGGGTGGCTTGGGAAGAAGAAGCCCGAGCGCTCCGATCGAGTTACTTGAGCTGCAGCTTCACCCTCGGCTGTTAGGGTGAACTACAATAAAGATCATGTGCCCCTAGAGTTGTTGGAAAACACGAGTTCAGCACGTGCAATGACGTATCCGTTCGATGCTTTCCTCGAAGCTGCATGAATTAAGGAGGGATTCTACGGCCTTTGGGCCAATGCAGGTTTGACACGGCTAGCAACATGGCGTGTTGCTCAGTATGAAAAACGCACCTCCTGTTTTATTAATAGTTTCAGATATAATCATGATGCTGGTATTATTGAGTTTAAAATTTACAATGATCTTTTGACCATGTCTTTGGCAAGATTTTGTGATATAATAGGTGTGCCGAACGTTGGACTGACGGCAAAGATGAACTCTCAGCATTCCGAGCTGAAAACCTTCTTCAACTCTCTTTGCAGCCAGGAAACGAGGGATATTCATGGCTTGAAGATTTCCAGCATCTTATTCCCCCACCTCAGGTATTTTGCGTATTTTATTTCTAGAGGGTTGTTAGCTCGTGACAACACGAGCATCAATTCTGCACCGGATATTGCTATCCTGGCAAACACCCTCTCAGGGAAGAATAAGTATAATGTGGGTGCCTTAATTGCTCGACGCCTTGCTATGAATGGTAACAAGGGAGATTTATTTGGTGGCGTTTACGCCACACTTATCCTAGAGTCTCTTAATGGCACCCCACACCCTGATGACAAGCCTTTTACTTCTGTAAACTTTGATCTTGCTGGTATGAAGAGGCATGAGTTTGTTACCAGGACTTCCGAGTTTGGTAACCTTGTTTATATCTTGCGTTTCGGATCTTCTACGAAACGCGAGATCCGTCTACCTGCACCTCTTTTGTTTGATTTTTCTTGCAGAAAAGGATGGTCCTTTGATGTTATCCAGTTTGATGAGTTCGTGGTCCAGTATCATTTTCATAACCCCATGGAAGGGGTTGTGCCCAACGAGGAGGAGCACGGTGAGTTTCCACATTTTCAAGGGGAGACCGTCACCCAGTTTGGTGAAGGGTCTTCCTTTTCTTGGAGCGTGGATCCTTCCTCGTGGGAGGATCCGAGGACTTCGGTGTACGCACCTGAAGCTCCGCATGACCCGTGGACTTACCCGTACCACCCCGGAGCAGGAGGCTCCTCGGGGCAGTAGTTGTTACCAACTTAGGCCAAACGCCTAAGCTTGGGGGAGTATGTGCCCTTCTCTCTTTTCCATTGTATTATCCGTTTTATTTTGTTCGCTTTGATCTTCTTTGCTCTTTTAATTTTCAAAAACAACAAAAAGATTTCTCTTTTCTTTTTCTTTCATAAACCTTTGAAAAAACCCAAAAGGATTTCCTTTCTCTCTTTAGTTTGCTTTGTTTTTAGATTTCAGCTCGAGTCCGTGATGGCTTTTGATTATATTTCCCATGTTCGATCGTGTAAGTGACAAGACAGTAATGACGAAGATCGATGGAAGGGAAGCAACAAGGAAAACCGGTATGAACTCTTCTTGTTTCTATTTTTGTACATATGCATGTACTTATGATGTAGAGACCAGCTTGTAGCGACATAGTGATGTATTTACAATGCTTTCCCAGTGGTTCATGCTTTCTTTGTGGCTGATCTCAAATAGATAGAGTGCATAATGTGTTGTTGAAATGATTTACATGCATTGCATTGTTCATGGTTTGGCATATTGAAGTGGTATTTCCCTTCGGAGAATTCTTGGATTGACTTGGCACATGTTCACACATGTTTATGACTAAAAACTATATCATGCCTCGATGAACCTTTTATTTCAGAATAGTTATATCACTTTCATGCATGATTCAATGTTGCTTTGTCGCTCTGCATGATTATGACCATTATTGCTCTCTAGTTGGTCGCTTCCCGGTCTTTTGCTAGCCTTCCCTCGCACTAAGCGGAATTCTGCTTGTGTATCCAAACTCCTTTTCAAACCAGATATTCCACTTGAGTCCACCATACCTTCCTATGTATGGTATTTTCCGGCCATCCCTAACTTTGACTTTCTTGTGCCATCTCGAAATTTATTCAAAGGCTTCCCTTTTGTAACCGTACAAGCTCATGGTGCAGTGAACGAAAATCAGTATCTACCATGCCAAAAATATTTTGACGGAAGTTTTAACTAGTCATTAAAAAAAAGAGTTACACCTCCCCCATACTTGCTGATGGAATGAAATGGACCAAATGCTGCTAATGATAGATCGAACGAGAAAACTTCCTTCCATACTTGATGCACAATAAAGGTACCATAGACCGTCAAATGATAGATGGATAAGGGAACAAAAGTGTAAGCAAAAAGCATTAATATGGTGGCATGGGAAATGTTGAGAGACCTTTACCGTTCACCGTTGACTGGAAAGTTGCACTTCCCAAAAGAATTTTATCTCAGTTTTTAAAACCGAGAGCTCTGGTACTTGTTTAGTCTTTCCTTCCAACCATGGGTTTTCAACCTTGCCATCAAAAAGCCACGGTTCGAGAGTCTCCCCTAATTCCTCCAAAGCACCAACTATTGAGAGCATAATTGTCATTCTTAGTGTAACATGCATTGTCTCAAAGTACCACATTGTCTTCTGCATGATTGTGATATTGCTTGTTCTGAAATTCTTAGTTCTAGTCTCCTTTAAAACTCCGGAGGAGTTTCTGCATTTATGTTTTGCTTCACTCATGGAGGCTAGCGAGATACCACTCTCGTATGTTCAAGCTATGTGCATTGTGATCTTGTCTTGATTTTAAACAACTTATTATTTACTTTTGGTTGTTTGTGAGTGATCACTTGAAAGAAGGATTGCTTCGTGCATTGTCCTCGTAGCATTGTCTCAATACTTGCTAAAATCTTTTCGTAGCACATGCTTATATACATCTTATGAAGCAAAAGAGTTTGTCAAAGTTTGCTTTGTCACGTCCAGTTCATTTAACTGAATTGCTTAAGGACAAGCAATACGCTAAGCTTGGGGGATTTGATACGTCTCAAACGTATCTACTTTTCCAAACACTTTTGCTATTGTTTTGACCTCATTTTTGCATGATTTGAACTAAACTAACCCAGACTGGCGTTGTTTTCAGCAGAGCTGCCTGTATGGTTTTATTGGGTGCAGGAAAATGGATTTTTTGGTGCCTCAGAAAATTTCGGGAAAATTCACAGAAAATCCACGCACTAGAGCGTTCATGTGCCAGAAGTGGGGACAGAGGGGCCCCAGGCGCCCTGCTGGCGCGGCCCCACCCTGGTCGCGCCGGGGGGCCGCCTGGGGGGATCCCACCTCCTCTGGTGCCCTACCTGGCCTCCTATTTATTCCCGTGACGTGAAAACCCCAGAACAGAAGTCGTTTTCCCAGTTTCCGTCGCGGGGCCGCCGCCACCCTCTATTCTTCCTCGGGAGGGCTAATCTGGAGGCTGTTTTGGCCTCCAGTGAGGGGAGATCATCGCCATAGTCATCATCATCACCACTCTATCCTCTCTCCATGACTTCTCCTCTCATGTGTGAGTAATTCCCTGTTGTAGGCAAAGGGGATGGTAGGGATTGGATGAGTTAGATCATGTGTTAGTTCGTCAGATTGTTGGGGGCATGTTGCATATCATCTACTTTGGTGTTTATCATCTTTGCTACAACTTGTTGCTCTTAATGCTTGTCACTTTGGTCCCGGGTGCCATGTTTTCAGATCTGAACCACTTGTGTTTCATGAGTATATTTATGTTCTTGATCCTATCTATGAGTTGTATGCAACTTTTATGTTCCGGAACCAACGATCCCAAAGGTGACAGCTTGGACACCAAAGGGGATGGACCATAATTTGAGGATTTCATGTATCCATTGAGTTTAATGCTTTGTTCCGGTGCTCTTTGACAGGAGCACCTTAATCTCCATAAGTTCATTTTGGCCCCGTTGGTAGCGGGATGGTAGGACAAAAGATGTTGTGAAAGTTCTTATTGCAAGCACGCAGAACTACCTACGGGATACATGCCTAATGTTTGATATTTGCCTAGATGATCCTTGCTTTTCTTTGTGCCTTGCCCCGTGTTAAAATATATTACATGTTCACTCTCATCCATGCAGCGCCCAACCATCCATCTCCCTAGCCTATAGTGTTTTAATCCTGTTGGTCACTAGTTGTTAGTTTCGTTGTTTAGCTTTCGTTGTCGCCACTATCACAGTTGCTATTAATATTTTGTTGCAAGAAAGTATATTTCAGGTGCGGTTGAATTGACAAATCAACTGTTAAAGCTTATAAATATTCTTTGGCTCCCCTTGTGTCGAATCAATAAATTGGGTTATCTTACCCACGAAGACTATATCGATCCCCTACAGTTGAGGGTCATCAGGTAGCCAACGAGGAGCACTATCCAGTGCCATCATACGCTGACGTGTCAGGGAAGAGGACGAGCACGTCCGTCGCTACATGGTCATGTTGGACGCCAGGTTCTCCAATACCTAGCAGATTCTTCAGGGATCTCACCCGAGCTACGAGTTGTGATGGTTTCTTCTTTTTGGGTGTGTATCGCCCGCGGGTCAGCTCTGGGTCGACGTCGAGTTTGATTTTTCGAGATGTAGTTCTGATATATTATTGTTGCATTAACTGGATTACTCTAGATGTATTAGTGATTTTATTGTTGCATTAACTAGATTATTTGAGATGTATTAGTGATTTTATATGATATAATATTTTTGTTGCCATTTTATTCGAGATCATCATTTTTTCCCTTTTGTTTTAAATGCCGATGATTAAAACCGTTGTGACACCATATGATAGCATGGTTGGTCGAGTGAGACTTGTGATATGTACAAGTATGTAACTTGTGCACCTTACTTGGCTTGCTCGCTCCATCCCTATAGTTGCTTGTATATGTCCAATCTAAATATGAGGAACAAATCATATTACTTTTCATGATATGTGTGTTCATTTTGAATTAATTTTTTGAATTATGAACACAGAAAATGTCTGACGACCTTATGATCCCCAAGTGCGAGTATTGTCACGACGACTCAGGCCGGTGCAAAGATCATGTGTTGGATGAAGACACATACTTCTGCCTCACGCTTAGGTCTGGCTTCAAAAATCGTACGGTATGCAACTTCAACGACATGTTCTTCTTATTTAAGCATGCATGACTTAAGTTTTGTTTTAACGTGTTATTTTTTTATGATTCAACTAGTGCATCACTTGCTTTGCAAGACGTCATGTTTGTGGCAAGATCAATGTACATGCTTTCGAAGAAACTGTTACAAAAGAAGTTAAACTTAAGACGAAACATTTCGTTCTTAAGGTTAACATCTTTAATGAACCAGATGACACATTCTTTGGATGTTCAAAATTGGAAGCATTATGAAAGACATATGCATTTGATGATAATATGAAAATAACATTCGATCTTGGATGTCGTCGTCGAGGCACCGGTGTTTTTCGTGATGATGACATTTCGGTGGAACTAGGCGACATGATTCGAATTCGATCTTCATGTGAGTTTGTTAAAAACAATTTGTTAATTCTACAACGTATTTTCTTTGCTTCCAAATATTGACAACTTATTTATAATTGCCAGCTTATGTTCTTGCCACGGAAGAAGTACCAAAGCTTGTTGAGAATACATTTTATAATGATGGCTTGGATCTAAATATGAATGAACAAGATAAATTTATCAAAGTTCTTAAATTGTTACCTTCGCATGTGAACCATTTCAAGGCTGACCCATCTTTTGGACCATACGTGCCATTTGTACTTCGCCTCTTAGAGGACTATATGCTTAAATGGCCTAGCTTGGTAAGATTTTTACCATTCTGTCAGTAGACTATCTTCTTCAAAAATGCATTCTTATTAAGTATACTCCATTACTAACTATGCTACTAATATGTATGTTCTTTAACAGAGGATTTTGTCGTGGGAAAGTCACGGCAGATGTCCGAAGAGTCGAACTTAATATGGGACCTTTACTGCGAGGCGATTTTGTGGAGAGAGTCGACATTGACAAGAGACTCGGCGATTTACCCAGGTTTCAGGCCCTCTTTGTCTTGAGGTAAAAGCCTACTCTTGCTTCCTCTTATTATGAGTTCCGACTCTCGAAAGAAGAGTCGGTTTGGTCAATTACAAGAGAGTCAATCGAAAGCTTAGTCTCGATGAGATCTAGGTTTCGCTGACAAGTGTCTAGTCCTATCTTAGGCTAAGATTGTTCTCTGACCCTGAATCCCATGGACCTCGGCTTATAAAGGCGCCAGTGTCTCGGGATACCGCGAGTCCGACTCCGACACGAGGTGGAGTCCTATTCTACTTTACAAATATGCTATGTGCTATACAAGGTAAGTCAGTTTCCTTCTACGACTTCAATCTTCTTTTCATGGCGCAACCAGACTTGGGACGGGTCTTCTCTCGTGGGACTTTAGTAGGCGAGTCGGCCCATAGACCTAATGTCGGGTCTGGGCTTTAGTCCATCCCCCCGACATTAGCCCCCAGGATTGGCGTGATGCTTCAGTCTTCACGACAATCTTTTTGTTGCCATCGTGGTTGCCGACTCGCTAGCTTGAACAAAACCGACTCCCGTCCTCTTTGAGATTCTCTGGAGAGTCGGTGCATATCTTATTGGTCTTCAAGGAATCAATCTTCGTCGAGCCGGCTCTTGCGACTGTACCGACTCACACTCTTCGGTGTTCAAACCCGGCTCTATTCTTTTTAACAATAGATCCGATCTTTCCGTTTTGTTTAGAATCTTTAAACGGTTTTTTATATCCCAATCTTTGCGGCGTGATTAATGCCCACTAGATTTGTTCGCAGAAATTGAGGTATTTCCTGCCGTTAGACATCATCATGCGACGCCTCGGTTTCTGGGACGGTTTCCTTTATAAAAAGATTTCGTCTCCCATCTACCTTTTCTATCCCGTTCACACCCCTTTTTCATCGTCTTCTTCCTTGCGCACAGAAATTCTGAGCTCTACTTCCGTCGCGGCGTCAAGTTCTTCTCCTTCCAGCGGATTGCGAAGAACGGCCTGGATCCGTTCCACTATTGCTCGTTACTCGAGTAAGTTCTCCTCTCCACCTCTTGCTTCAGATGTTCCGTTCATCGCCATTGCCATAGACCTTCAAGCTTTTACTGTCCGATAGCCTGAGGTAGTTTTTAATCGTATATCCGGATTAGTATGTTTTGCCATATAGGCTCGGTTTCCCCGTAGACTGTCTATGTTTATAGCTTGTCCGGGAAGATATTGTAGATCTGTGATTCCTGACTGCTTAGGGTTTCTTCCGTAACTGTCAGATTTCGTTCATATTTTTCATTGATTTTACTGAGCCTGGTAGATCCTTTCACATTGTCGTAATTTGTGAAACTTGTTTGTGTATCCATCATAGAGTCGATTTTTGTCCGACTTCCTGGATTTGAGCTGTGTAGTCATTATAGAGTTGATCTGGATCCGATTTTTTGGACTTTGGATAGGGTTGTCCATTACTTGTTTTAATTGGCTCGGTATCATCTTTCATGTCTTAGATCCGATTCTTGCACCATGGGAAAATAAGGTTGTTGCCCATAAAAAGTTGGCGGGCAAGAAGCCACCAAAGCCGCCGACTCAAAGGACATCTGTAGAGGCGAATTGGACAAAAAGTCCTGTCACTTTAGAACAATTAGATAAGATGGTAGCAGATGGAATCCTTCCACCCCAGGATGAGACCAAGTGGCGAGTCCCAGGAGAAGAGACCCGGCCTAACCCCAAGGAGGGTGAGATTATCATTTTTGCTGATCATGTGACCCAGGGTTTTCGTCCTCCCGGGTCAAAGTTTTTCAGGAGCGTGTTGCACTGGTATAAGCTGCATCTCCAAGACTTGAGTGCCAACTCGGTGCTCAATATATGTCACTTTCAAGTGTTTTGTGAGGCCTACTTACAAATCGTGCCAATTCTTGGTTTGTTTGCCGAGTTTTACTATTGCAACAAACAAACTGAGCATAGTGGAGGGTCGGCTTTGGAATGTGGGTGAGTTACTATCCAGAAGCGGGCCAAGTCAATCTTCCCGGCTCCCCGTCTCATTAGCAAGGTGAAGGACTGGCAGAAGTCGTATTTTTATTGTGTGGTGAAGGAGATTCCTGGTGAGCATCCTATGTCTGGCTTTCGTGAGAGCCAGCTGGTGTTCCATGATAGCCTGAATCTTTATCCTAAGGAAAAGCACCAAAAGAGGAATGAGAAGATAATTGCTCGGATGAAGGCCTTGTTAGCCCACGGGCTTACTGGCAGGGATTTAACCCGGTGCTGGGTTGGTTGGCAGATCCATCCTCTCAGCAAAAGAGATCGTCTTATGTGTGAATACACTAAAAAAAGATGACTCCATGTGTTTTTCTCACAATGAGCTTTCTCCTGACGAGGTAGCGAGAGCTTGCAAGAAGTTTCTTCAGGAGAAGCTTGATGATCTGAAGAGAGTCGGTCTGGCTCCGTTCTGCATAGCTAATCCTGCTCCAAAGGTATGTTCTCGCCATATGCTTTGTCCTGTTGTTTGTTTGATGTTGTTTTTTGAATTTCCGACTCTCCTTTCTTCCAGGATGACAACCCATGGTGGGCTGCGGGACAAGATTTTGTTGGTAGTGCTAAGAGTCCGAGTCATACGGTAAGAGTCAATCATTCTTCTTTTTTGAAATGTACTTCCTTTTCCTGGCCCTTCTCGTCTTTGGCAGTGTGACTCAGGTGATAATGAGGATGAAGAGGAAGAAGAGGAGGTTGAACAAGATGAAGTCCCTCCTGTCGAAGCCGACTCTCACAAGGAGAGTCAGAATGTAGATCCACCGATATGTGACTTTTCCAGCTCTTCTTAGTTTGTAGGACCTTTGTATCCTTATGTTGTATCTTTTCCAATAGGCGCGGGACTCAAAGAGACGTACTCGTAGTACCGACTCGGGGGACCCTCTCTTGATTCTGAAGAATGAACCTCGCCGTGTTCAAAGCAAAGCTGCTGATGTGCCGACTCTTGCTAGTGAGTCAATAAATCTTAAGGATGATCCACCGCAAACCGACAATTCTTCTTCGGAAGGATCATCTGCCTAAGCAACTATCCCCATCAACCGCGGGTGAGTGTCTTTATTGTTGTGCTGACTTTATCGGCTTATATATATTTCTTGATGAGTCGTGTCTTCTTCTTCTGAGCAGTGCTCGAATTGATCCCAAGGATCTGGCCGACTCTGAGATTATAAAAGAGTCGACAGATTTGCCGAAGGCTGAGAATTTGAAGAGGGCCGGTTTAAATGAGTCAAGTCCTTCCGGACCCTACAAGGATACTTCTCCTGCCGATGTTACCAAGAAGCCGGAGGATCAGATTGTTGAGGAGGCCCCAAGTTCTACACTAGCTCCTTTGGAGAAAGTGATCGACGAAGAAGTAACGATTACAGGGACTCACCAGGGCATCCCACCTGCTAAGACAGTGTTGGCAAAAATCGTGGAAAGTAAAGAGCCGGTGAAGAGTCGATCAAGTGAGTTAACTTTTGAGAAATATTCTCTTGAGGAGTTATATAAACGATCACTGGCTTGTACCACTGAGCAACATAACATAGTTGTCCAGCTCCGATAGCACTATGAGGTACCCTTCTATGTTGTCTATGCAATATAATATCTGTAGCCCCCATAAGCCGGCATGGTTTGTTGAAAAACCATGGTGGGTTGTGTTTCTATGGAATCATTATAAGTTGGAAAAAATGCTAGAGTCGATAGAGATTTTTGGGTTGTAGCCCCCATGAGTCGATGTGATTTTATTTCACAGGGTTAGAATTTTGAAGGTGTAGCCCCCAAGTAGCTAGTTAGCAGGGTGTCTGAGCAGATATTTAGTGATTTGTCTTTTTTTTTACAGACTCTTGCTTTGAAGCTCGGAAATGATGCTTGTCAGGTGGAGGAGAGATGTAGAGATGAGATGTCCAAGCGTGAGCAGGCTGAGAAGCAAGTTGACCAGCTGCTTGATGAGATGAGGAAGAAAGGGGATGAGCTAAGTCAGATGAAAGCCGACTCTGCTGAGATTCAGAATGCATTGAAAAAGGCATCTGATGACATGCAGGCTCAGCGTGATGCGGCCGAGAATAATCTAGAGTCGGCTGAGAAGATGCTTGAGATGCTAAAGGGAAGCGTCAACCGACTCGTATCAGCAATTTTTGGTGAGTCGGACAAGCTTTTTGTATTTTCTGTTTCTCCGACTTTCTGTGTTATTTTGCTGATTTTGTTATACCTGCGTATTTGTTGCAGGAAAAGAGCATGACATTGTGAAAGAGTCTCCTGGGATGAAGTTGACTTGTACCTTTGCCATCTTGAAGCAGCTTCTTGAAGGTGCCTGCAAGGCTATAGGTGCGACCCAGCCGAAGCCCCCGAGTATGAAGAGGATTACTGATATGATGGGGCCTCTTTCGGTTGTTCCCGACTGGGTGAAGCTTGGTAAGCGCTCGGCTTGTCGGATGGTTGTGATGCGAGGCCTGGAGCTTTCCAAAGCCTATCATCCTAGCTTGAAGTCGGAATTGTTGGTTGTCGGCTTTCCTGAGTTCAATACCGACAATTCGAGTTTTTCCAAGGATGACCACACCAAGATTCGTAGAGAGACTCGTTATGCTGCAAACAAGATAGCTGATGAGATGGAGTTGTCTTACTTAGAAGCTTGTTATGATGATACCAATAAGAGGCACCGAGTCGATTTGTCGGTTCCAATCGAGTTTGCTCTTCTTCCATCTCCGAAGAAGGTCCCAGAGCCGGCTGGTTCTGTTGAGCCGGCTTTAGGTGCGAAAGAAGATGAGATGAAGATGGATGACATCTCGGATGCGAAGTTGGTTGAGATGTGTAATGTCCTTATATTATCTGCAGGTGCTGTCGGGCCGTCTTCACGAAGAAAAGCCGGTGACCAAGCGTAGGCCTTTTATTTGTCGTCTCAGAAAAACTCTGTGATACTTTTAATATGGTCGTAGTGTCGGGTTTGTAATATTGGGAGACTTGTCCCGTGGCTTGTGACCAGTGTTTTGGTCAAGTACTTTTATGCTACCTTGTCTTGGATGTTGCCTTGTGGCGACTGAATATTCATCTTTTCATGGAACAAATCGATCTTCAGCTTTTGACTTTGTGCTTTGTCGACTTGCGATAGTATTTTTCTTTGGGAGAGTTTGATCTCAGCTGAGTCGGTTTATATACCTGTCTTTTCTATGATTGCAGCCGATTGTCCTTGTGGGTAGAAAAGTCGGCGTATGTGCCATAACGCCAAGACCTTGTGATAAGGAATTTTTTCAATGTTGCCCCCCAAGAGTCGGTGCTTGCATCAGTGTGCGGTGTCGAGTCTTTGCTTGAGAAGAAACTTTGAAGTGTAGTCCCCATAAGTCGTTTTATGCACCTGAGTGTTTTGTGCCGAGTCACATAGGTCTAACTTGTGTCTGTGAGAAAAAAATTGTGATTATGCGTGATGTTTTATGTATGCAAGGATGTCAAAGGCTAGTAGAAGTCGACTTAAACCTCATCTTCTCGCGTTGAGATATATTATTGGTTAAGAAATCCAAAACATCTCTGTAGAGCCGGCTTTCCAGTAACTAGCGTGCCGGGCTCTTAGGACTAAATTCGATAGATGGTTTTATGTAAACCTTGAAGTTTAGACCAACCGGTTGTGCACTAGTCAAGGAACATCTAGACTGTATAGGCCGGGTGGCGTGGCCAAGTCATGTTTATGCCAGGATATCTTCGGTCTTTAGGAGTCGATGGGAACCATCAACCCCCCCCCCTTATCCCTTATCAAAACAAACACAAGTAAAAAAATTTACATGTATATGTCGGCTTTTTCCGGTAGGAGTTGACGAGTGTCATCAGGCCCCCCTCTTTCACCTTATGTAAGCAATATACATGCCCAGAGCCGGTAGAGGGTTCATCAAGCCCCCAGGTCTCTGATAATTATGCGGTTTATTATGCAATATGTAATATGATGCAATGTAATGAAATATGAAAAAAAAATTGGGATACGGGGCAGAAAACACAAATTTTTCATACCTACGGTACCCGAACCCAAGATCTATGCTATGGCGATGTAAAGTAACGGAGGGAATCGGTGTTCATACCTTTGAAGACCGAAAGAGGGAAAAGTTCTTGCGAACGTGGCTGGCGCAGACTCGGAACTACGACCTCCATGTCGTGTAATAGACCACCGGCGAGGATGACTCCCCGTTGAGCTCCAGCGATGAAGTAGCACCACAGGTGTAGTGCCTCGAAGAGATTATACACGTACGGTACAATCGATGTTCCTCCCGGGCCCCGAACCAGGCGAGCAGCAGAATAAAGACGGATTCGGATCCCGACTCCAGCAGAGCGACGGCCTGCCTTATGGTGGAGAACTCTAATCCACGTGCAGCCTCCAAACAAGGGGAGTCCACTTCCAGGAAGGAGAAGGAGAGAGAGGAATAATTGTGTGTTGAAAAAGGGGGGTGTACCCCTCCTTATATAGGCCAAGGGGGGTGCTATCATCCTCCCCTCCCTCATGTGGGACTAAACTCCCAAGGGGGGGAGGTGCACCGGCCAAGGGGGGGAACCCCCTCCTCCCCTAATGGGCCCCATAGGCCCATATAACCTTTTTCCGTTTTTTTTAATTATTTTAATATGTTTAAATATTTAATTCAGATAACTAAATAATAAAACATTATTAAAACAAATTAAAATCTATTTTGAACCATTCAAAATGTCCGGAACAACTTTTGTCCTCCTCCGGAACTATTCCAGTGATTTCTCCTATTTCACCGATTGATCCCGAAACTGTCCTATGCATCGATTGCCCTTAAGTGTAACACCCTAACGGTCTGGGAAACAACAGACATGGTCGACACTCTTCTCATTGACCAATGACTAGTCAGTTGGACTCCTTGACAGCCCTGCGCTTCCATCGAATGAACTTCAATCGCTTTTGGAAACCGTTAACAATATGACGTAATCCCTTTGTGCTGCGGTACTTTGTTTGTCCGAGGTTCGATCATCGGTATCCCACATTCCGTGTTCACATCTCGTTCACAACAAACAAGTTTACTCGTCCGTGCCTATTGCATCTCTCGTGACCTAGTCACTTGCTTGCAAGCTATTGATGCAATATCACCGAGTGGGCCCAGAGTACATGTCCTGTTACAAGGACTGACAAATCCCGCTCTGATCTATTAACATACTCATGAACCATCTATTTCGGAATACCCAAAGTGCGCCGTTATAGCCAGCATATTTCAGTCAGGCGGTGGGGTACAAATCAAAGTCTCCTCATAGATGACAATTATGTCTGATCATTACGGTCTAAGGACTAAGCCATACGTTACAAAGTCATCGCAACGCTGAACTATGTGACTCGATCATATTGCAATACTTTAGGTGGTGTATGTCCATCACATCATTCCCCTAATGATATGACCTCATTGTCATTGGACTTAAGTGTCTCCATGATCAGGAAAGCTTGATCAATCAATTGCCCAATGAGATAGTTTACCCGAGTTAAACTACGGACCCATGTTTTATACTACACCTGTATTAGTATTTCCAAGTAATACAGTTATAGCACAGTATAAAACGTATTATGAACAAAACGGATATGTGACAAATATCTTTATTAATTTGTATCTAGGGCACATATCCAACAGTCTCCCACTTGCACTAGATTACAAATTACACTAGTTTACATAAGGTATGTATATAACACCAATATTCTCTCGGTGTTCTTCAAACTTGCCTTGTGGAAGAGGTTTAGTCATCGGGTCTGCCGCGTTCAGATCCGTATGTATCTTGTGAATCCTAGTGTGTCCATCCCGGACATAGTCTCGCGTCACATGAAACTTTCAGAGAATGTGCTTGGCTGTAGAGTGAGTTCTTGGCTCCTTCGCGTTAGCAATGGCACCCGTGTTGTCGCAGAAGATTCCCACGGGGTCAGTGCAACTGGGAAAGACGCCAAGCTCGATCACGAACTTCTTCAGCCACAACGCCTCGTTTGACGCTTCGCAAGCGGCAATATACTCCGATTCCATTGTATATTGGGCGACGACTGACTGTTTGCCGCTCCTCCAGCTAATTGCGCCACCGTTCAACATGAAAACATATCCCATCTGGGATTTCGAATCATCTAGGTCTGAGCTGAGGCTTGTGTCAACGTAACCCTTTACGGTGAGCTCCTCATCAACTCCTCCATAAACGAGAAAGAGATCCTTTGTTCTTCTCAAGTACTTTAGGATGTTCTTTACTGCGGTCCAGTGAGCCATTCCCGGATTACTCTGTTAGCGATTAGTCATTCTAATAGCCAGCACTAAATCCGGCCGGGTACATAACATAGCATACATGAGAGAACCTATGGCTGAGGCATAGTTTTTTTAGGACATTTCCTCCTTCTCTTTTTCTGTGGTCGGGCACTGAGTCACACTTAGTTTGACACCTTTTATAACTGGCAAGAGGCCTCTCTTGGAGTTATCCATACTGAACCTTTTCAATATCTTGTCAATATAAGTGCTCTGACTCAAAGCCAATAGTCGATTAGGTCTATCTTTATAGATTAGGTCCTTCATGGAAAATTGTCCATTCAGATATTCCTTCACCTTCTCCTAAGAATTTCTTATCGTTCCCTATTAGCAATATGTCATCTACATATAACACAAGGAATGGTACAGAGCTCCCACTCAGTTTCTTATAGACGCAGAACTCTTCGACGTTTTGGACAAATCCAAAAGCTTTAATGACCTCATCAAATCGAAGATTCCAGCTCCGAGATGCTTGCTTCAACCCATAGATGGACCGTTGAAGCTTGCACACCTTACCAGCATTCCTTGGCTCGATAAACCCCTCTGGTTGCATCATATACAACTCTTCCTCAATGTTTCCATTTAGGAATGCAGTTTTCACATCCATCTGTCATATCTCGTAATCATGATATGCAGCTATTGCTAGTAGGATCCGAATAGACTTTATCATCGCTACAGGAGAGAACGTCTCCTCGTAGTCAACTCCTTGAATTTGTCGGAAACCCTTCGCGATAAGTCGAGCTTTGTAGACAGATACGTTTCCGTCTGCGTTAGTCTTTTTCTTGAAAATCCATTTATTCTTGACGGCCTTGCGGTCCTCGGGAATATCCACCAAAGTCCAAACTTTGTTGGTGTACATGGAGTCTATTTCGGATTTCATGGCTTCAAGCCATTTCTCGGACTCGGGTCCCTCCATTGCTTATTTGTAACTCGTAGGTTCATCTGACTCATCAGCCGAGGTTGCATTCACAAGATGTCCGTAAAACTCAGTAGCTTGACGGACTCTTGATGACCTACGGGGCATAATAGGTTCCTCTTCATTCTCATCATGATCATCATGTATGTCAGGATCGTTATGAATGTCGTTCTGGCCATTCTCTTCAGCTCCCACTGTGGAAGAAGGTTCCAGAACAACTTCTGTGGCCGTTTCTTCCTATTGGAGTGATTGGTCAGTCACTTCATCGAGGTTTATTTTCCTCCCACTCAACTCTTTCGAGAGAAACTCTTTCTCAAGAAAGTGTCTAGTCTTGGAAACAAACGTTTTGCTCTCAGACTGATTGTGGAAGGTGTATCCACAAGTTTCCTTGGGATAGCCCACAAAGATGCACTTATCCGCCTTGGATTCAAGTTTGTCAGGCTGTAGTTTCCTAACATAAGCCTCACAACCCCAAATCTTCAGGTGAGACAACTTAGGTTGCGTGCCATGCTATTCTTCAAATGGTGTTGTCTTTACGGATTTGGATGGTGCCCTATTAGGAACGTAAGCGGCAGTTTCTAATGCATACCCCCAGAATGACACAGGCAAATCAGTATGAGACAACATCGATCGTACGCTATCCAATAGGGTTCGATTACGTCGTTCAGCCACACCGTTTCTCTAAGGTGTGCCTGCCGGTGTAAGCTGTGGTACTATGCCACAAGACTTCAGATGATTGCCAAACTCGTGACTTAAATACTCGCCACCTCGATCCGATCGAAGGTGCTTGATTTTCTTTCCGAGTTGATTCTCGACCTCATTCTGAAATTCCTTGAACCTTTCAAAGGTTTCAGACTTATGCTTCATCAAGTAAATATACCCATATCTACTCAAGTCACCAGTAAAGGTCACGAAGTAACGAAGACCACTGCGTGTGGGGACGTTCATGGGTCCACATACATCTGTATGTATGATCCCCAATAAGTCATCCGCACGCTCCATTATCCCATTGAATGGAGTCCTTGTCATTTTGCCCATGAGGCATGGTTCACATGTATCAAGGGATCCAAAATCCAATGAATCAATAAGTCCATCCTTATGGAGCCTCTCCATGCGCTTTATACCAATATGACCAAGTCGGCAATGCCACATCATCATGTGCTCCTCATCACTACTCTTTAATCTTTTGGCCTCTATATTGTTAATGTGACACACGTCACCATCGAGATCAAGTACGAATAAACCACGTTGCTCCGGCACGTGAACATAAAACACTTCATCCTTATAAATCAATCAACCAATTGTATCAGACTTAAAAGAATAGTGGTCTCGCTTCAAGCAAGATCCACTAACGATGTTCACACTCAATGCGGGTACATAGTAGCATTTATTCAGAACTAAAACTAATCCCGAAGGGATACTAAGATGCTTCGTGCCGACCACCAACACATCAATTTGATAGCCATTCCCCACGCGCATCGTCACTTCATCTTTCAGCAAGCGTCTCTTATTCCTTAGTCCCTGAACGAAGTTAGAAATATGAGCGACAGATCCTGTATCAAGTATCCAGGATGTGTTCCCGGCGCTTGTCAAGAAAAGATCAACAATATGTATATCAAATATACCTTCGTCTCTCTTGGTGACCTTGCCAGCCTTCTTGTCCTTTAGGTACTTGGGGCAGTTGCGTTTCCAGTGACCTTCACCCTTGCAGTAGAAGCACTCAACTCCGGGTTTGGGCTTAGGTGCCTTGGGAGGAGCGACAACTGACTTGCCATCCCTTTTGGGGCCACCTTTCTTAGCCTTCTCCCGTCTGCTTGACTTCTTAAACTCAGTGGTCTTGTTGACCATGAAGACAGCGTGCTCCTTCTTGATTTCAACATCAGCACTCTTCAGCATGGCGAACAACTCAGAAGGGGTTTTGGTCATCCCCTGCATGTTGTAGTTCAGCACAAAGCCTTTGTAGCTAGGGGGAAGCGACTGCAACACCCTATCAACAGCAAGTTCATCTGGAATCTGACATTCCAGAGCATTCAAGCGTTGAACGTAGCCAGACATTTTGACCATGTGCTCACTCACGCTATCGTGCCCGTCCATCTTTGCTGAGAAGAAGGCTTCAGAAGCCTCATACCGTTCAGCCCTGGCTTGAGGTGCAAAGACCGCCTTGAGGTCGGTGATATTCTCATATGCACCCATCCTCTCAGAGCGTTTCTGCAGCTCAGCCTCCATGGAGTAGAGCATGCCACTTTGGACAAGGTTGTAATCATCAGTCTTGGAGAGATAGACATTCTTCTCATCCTGACTGGCATCATCTGCTGGTGCGTCACCTAATGCGCCCTCTAGTACATATGCCATTTTGAGGGGAACGAGGAGAATCCTCAGGGTGCGGAACCAGTTGGTGAAGTTTGACCCATCAGTTTTCAGTTTGTCTTTCTCTAGGAACGATCCTAAGTTGAAAGAGGGGCGTGGTGCTGCCATCTACAAAGTTTGATTCACAAGGATACATGTTTAGACTTTTGTTCATAATGTGGAGTTTTCAATTTAATCTTTAAAATTCTAGAAAGCTCCCACTTAGATAAACACCTCTCAATTTAACTAAGTGATTACACAATCCCAGACCCCATACCTCCCCCGATCGTCACGACCATCAGTATGCGACCCAAGTAGGCCTCTAAGCCAATCACATCAGGTATGTGACTCGTGCTCGATCTTTCGATCTACTGTGTTCCAGGCCCGCATCTACATACGTCAAGCCTGCCAATCGAACCTTGATGTTAGCTGTTCAGCAAGGCCATATTTGCATATGCTAGGCTTGCCGAACCCAACCTCATGCGAACGACGTTTAATATGTGTGACACCCGGTATGTACGGAATGTCGGCTATATGGGAGAACCTTCCAGGCGGTGCCCACCAAGGGAGAACACAATGTTGGTATTGTGAGAGATGGTCATATTTGTGCTACCGTCGTCATATCTAGCATACTAGCATAAACAGGAAGTAAAACTGTAAATCATACAAACTATGATACCCCTTCGTGCAAAGCAAAGTCAAACGCCATTCTACTTTAGCTTGTGCAAGTTTTACGTGGCTTCTAGGGGTTTCTAGAGAGAGAACCGTTTCTATCCTGTGAAAAACATGCCACAACACCGTCTCCCATCCGTCTCTATTACACCCCTGTCGGGGCCCTTCATTGCAAACATCTTCGCATCGCTATTGCAGAGAGACAGACACCCCCAGCCACTTTATATGGTACAAGCCATATGTCAAGCGTGGAACCAGTCTCGCGTAAACACGTAAGGTCGGTCGGGGGCCGCTTCATCAAACATTTCCGCAATGTTAAATGAGTACACGTGGGAGGGTAACGAATGAAGATTCGATGCCCACATCCTAGATGTGTTCTACCCGTACAATACATCTACGCATAGCTAGCTCTGATACCACTGTTGGGATACGGGCAGAAAACATAAAATTTTCATACTACGGTACCCGAACCCAAGATCTATGCTACGGCGATGTAAAGTAACGGAGGGAATCGGTGTTCATACCATTGAAGACCGAAAGAGGGAAACGTTCTTGCGAACGTGGCTGGCGCAGACTCGGAACTACGACCTCCCTGTCGTGTAGTAGACTACCGGCGAGGATGACTCCCGGTTGAGCTCCAGCGATGAAGTAGCACCACAGGTGTAGTGCCTCTAAGAGATTATACACGTACGGTACAATTGATGTTCCTCCCGGGCCCCGAACCAGGCGAGCAGCGGAAGAAAGACGGATTCGGATCCCGACTCCAGCAGAGCGACGTCCTGCCTTATGGTGGAGAACTCCAATCCAGGTGCAGCCTCCAAACAAGGGGAGTCCACTTCCAGGAAGGAGAAGGAGAGAGAGGAATAATTGTGTGTTGGAAAAAGGGGGGGTGTACCCCCTCCTTACATAGGCCAAGGGGGGTGCTATCCTCCTCCCCTCCCCCATGTGGGACTAAACTCCCAATGGGGGGGAGGTGCGCCGGCCAAGGGGGGGATGGGCCCCACCCTTGGCGCCAAGCCCAAGGGGGGGGGACCCCCTCCTCCCCTAATGGGCCCCATAGGCCCATATAGCCTTTTCCATTTTTTTAATTATTTTAATATGTTTAAATATTTAATTAAGATAATTAAATAATAAAATATTATTAAAACAAAATAAACTTTATTTTGAACCATTCAAAATGTCCGGAACAACTTCCGTCCTCCTCCGAAACTATTCTAGTGATTTCTCCTACTTCGCCGATTGATCCCGAAACTGTCCTATGCATCGATTGCCCTTAAGTGTAACACCCTAACGGTCCGGGAAACAACAGAGATGGTCGAGACTCTTCTCATTGACCAATGACTTGTCAGTTGGACCTAGTTACAATCCTTGACAGCCTCTGCGCTTCCATCGAATGAACTTCAATCAATTTTGGAAACCGTTAACGATACGGCGTAATCCCTTTGTGCCGCGGTACTTTGTTTGTCCGAGGTTCAATCGTCGGTATCCCACATACCGTGTTCACATCTCGTTCACAACAAACAAGTTTACTCGTCCGTGCCTATTGCATCTCCCGTGACCTAGTCACTTGCTTGCAAGCTATTGATGCAATATCACCGAGTGGGCCCGGAGTACCTGTCCTGTTACAAGGACTGACAAATCCCGCTCTGATCTATTAACATACTCATCAACCATCTATTTCAGAATACCCAAAGTGCACCGTTATAGCCAGCATATTTCAGTCAGGCGGTGGGATACAAATCAAAGTCTCCTCATAGATGACAATTACGTATGATCATTACGGTCTAAGGACTAAGCCATACGTTACAAAGTCATCGCAACGCTGAACTATGTGACTCGATCACATTGCAATACTTTAGGTGGGTGTATGTCCATCACATCATTCCCCTAATGATATGACCTCATTGTCAATGGACTTAAGTGTCGCCATGATCAGGAAAGCTTGATCAATCAATTTCCCAATGAGATAGTTTACCCGAGTTACACTACAGACCCATGTTTTATACTACACCTGTATTAGTATTTCCAAGTAATACAGTTATAGCACAGTATAAAATGTATTATGAACAAAACGGATATGTGACAAATATCTTTATTAATTTTTCTCTAGGGCACATATCCAACAAAAATTGTGCAAGGAATTGATGTTTATGCATAAGTATGGCGAGAGCCGGTGCGATAGGGTTGACTTTGACACGTGGCGAGAGCCTGGTGCGATTTTGAGATCGAATTTATTAACTTTGACTGAAAGTCGGTTGAGATCAAGGATCGACTCTATGGCGAACTCCAGTTGCGATCGAAGATCAACTTTTTATTTAAATGTGGCGATGGCCTAATGCGATGGGAATCGACTTACATTGAGAACAAGAAATGAAAATCCGGCTCTTATTGCGGGCGGGTCCATATTCTTGATCTTCTATAGTAGTATGAGCCGACAGGGGCTTCGTCGTACTGGTTTCTTTTTGGATGCTTTCCTCGATTAGGCGTTTGTATTCTTGCATGAAGGAACATCGTTCCCAAGTTTGTTTAGCAGGGCGACCAGGTTTGTTATGCCTAGTACACGCTCCTTGGATGGCTTGTGCGCAGCCCTGGTGCATTTTTTCCTGCTAGGACGGTTGAGCGTGGCTCTGGGGATGATTGTTGCCGAGGCGTTTGCGCTTCCTATTGTTCGTCTGGTTTGGGCTTGGAATTATCCCGTACCTTGCTTCGTTGGACTCGGCGTAGCTGATGACAGCGTCTACGAGCCCCTCAGGTCTTCGGCTACCTCCTTGATGCGTTTCAGTGCGTTGGTTATAGGTGTGAGTCGGTCGCCTATCGACTCTTGGGGGTTGTAGTGTTGTGATTGCTGTGAGAGTCGGTCCTGGGCTTCTGCGAGAGTTCAACGTTCCCAACCTATCTCCTTCTGTAACCTTGTGGTTTTTTCCTTGTATTCTTCCAACTCCAGGTCAGGATTGGCTCTGTTCCGGCTCAATCACTGCCATATGTTGGTGGTTTGTGTGTCGGAGTCGTCCGATAGATTCTGGACGTTGTCGGCTTTAGGAGCCGGGCTCCTATCTTCTGAAGCGTGTCGTCGTCTTCGATTTTTTGTTGCAAAAACAGCTTCTTCCCGAGGGGAATTGAAATAGGGAGAATCCGGGTTATATTCCTTTGGGTCAGATCCGAGTCCCCCTTGTTTGACGGATCGGATTGACCCGGTGTCCTCATACTGATCTTCTCCTTGGTATGAGTCGGTTTCAGAGAGATTCTCTGTGTCATTGCGAGCCTGGATCTCAGCGGTGTGTTTTGGCTCTGGGGATCCACCAATAAATCCTACAAAGGCATGATGGGGGTGTTGTTTTGCCGGCTCATACCTGGAGAGCCGCTTGTTTGCTGGTAAGTAGACGATGCGTTTTTCAGGCCATAAGGCATGACGGAGACCCGGTTTGAGGTTTCCGTGAGGGATTCTAGGCCCGGATCTAGTTCGGCTTTATTTGTTTAGCCGATGAAGATGTGGATGGATCCGATCTGGACCCGAAACCCTAATTCGATGGAATCAGCTTCAGGACCCCAAGTGGAGTCGTCGATGCAGAACTTTCTGCGCCGACTTCTGGTAATCCGTCCGGCAACGAATCCCTCCATGCCTTGTAGATCTCCCTCCAGAATCTCAACACCTGCGAGCGCATGCCCCACGGTGGGCGCCAACTGTCGTGGGAAAGTCACAGCCGATGTCCGAAGAGTCGAACTTAATATGGGACCTTTACTGCGAGGCGGTTTCGTGGAGAGAGTCGACATTGACAAGAGACTCGACGATTTACCTAGGTTTCAACCCCTCTTTGTCTCGAGGTAAAATCCTACTCCTTCTTCCTCTTATTATGAGTTCCGACTCTCGAAAGAAGAGTCGCTTTGGTCGATTACAAGAGAGTCGATCGAAAACTTAGTCTCGATGAGATCTAGGTTTCTCCGACAAGTGTCTAGTCCTATCTTAGGCTTACATTGTTCTCTGACCCTGGATCCCATGGACCTCGGCTTATAAAGGCGCTAGTGTCCCGGGATTCCGCGAGTCCGACTCCGACATGAGGTGGAGTCTATACAAGGTAAGTCAAATTCCTTCTACGGCCTCAATCTTCTTTTCTTGGCGCAACCGGACTTGGGCCGGGTCTTCCCTCGTGGGCCTTTAGTAGGCGAGTCCGCCCATAGACCTAATGTCGGGTCTGGGCTTTAGTCCATCCCCCCGACAGATCTTGCAAGTTGTTACGCCTAGGTAGATGCTGGGATTGAAAGGCGAAGTCAAAATTGTTTGTGCACGACCATGGAGTGAACCTTTCAAACATGATTACAACACTGAAAGTGAAACAGATGGTTGTGTCAAAATCAAAGCATGGAGGAAGATAGTGGTCCAGAAGAAACCACATCAGGAGACAAGTTGTTCTCTATTCTTTACTATGGACAATTTGGACGTGGTTTTTGGTTTTATTTTCTTTCACCTTCGCGTGTTGAGTAGGTCTTACTAGTTATATGTGCTCGGAGTAGGTTATATAGTAGTGGACGTAAAAATTTAGGTATTACTTTGCTTAAAGTCTTGGGGTTATCGTGAGATATTGTTACTTGTAATATGCACGCGTTGTTTTTTATGATAAGATATTGTTATTTGTGATGTGTTTTGAAGTGATTTTGTCATTGTGGGTTATTGTGTACTGCTATTGTTGTAAATATTGTTGTGATTGTAGGATATTGTATATTTATGTATAAAATGCTGCTGGAATATTTTTTTTTAAATACACTGCTGGCGTACACACTGATATACTGCTGACGTACACAATATGGTATCACTGCCTCATGGGCGGTGCTTTGCGTTTGCCAGGAAAGGAGTGAAATACCGCTGGCGGCCACAGATCTGTACGCCAGCGGTAATGTCCAATAGAGCTAGCGTACGACAGACCCGCTAGCGATAAACCTTACCACTGGCGTATGTTTGTTCGCGAGCAGTAGCGAAAAAGCGTCCGCCAACAATAACCTATTTTCTATTAGTGTCGGTTCCTGCTAGGATTGTTAGTTTGGTTAAAGAAGTGTTTAGCGCGAACGATTCCTTTAGCTGACATGATAAACCAATTGCATCGAGATCCGTGCAAAATGAGGCAATGGTTGAAAGTCCATTGCGCCATGACACGAATAAGCATATTTTTTTAATTGTACCTGACTTTGTTTTTGTATTACTATTATACCTTGCATCGAACACATTTAATTTTATGAATAATATAGCCACATGCATTATTTAAATGCAGAAGCCGAGGATAAAACCTTCTTTTCATATATTTTTTGAAGTTTGCTTATCCAAAACAGCTTCAGAGCTTGCAACATCTATACTTTATCGAAAGAAAGTCTTTTTTTTGGCGAAAGAAAGTCTTTCGCGGTAATATACAACACGTACGTGTCTAGTGCAGCAAAATTATCCTTTGCTGCTTGGAGCAGTCAATCATAAAGTTTGGTTATCACGGCATTGTGGCCTAGGCATCGCCATCCGGCTAGCTAGGGGCAGGAACATGCGCGTGAGCATCACTCATTAGCACGTAATCGATATGAGGGCACTCCCAATGCTAATATCTTAGCACGATATCATAGGCATTTTGCTTATGTGGCATAGTACTTAATGAAGAAAGAGAGGAAGGTTGTATCTTAGCTAAGATACAACCCTTGCACGTGGCCATATGCAAAAAGCATTATTAAACCAATCACATGTATGCATGAGACTAAAATCATTAAATAAGATACAATCCCTAAGAAACAATGCATTGTAGTGGTTGTATCTTAAGTTTTTATTGCTCCTATGATACTGTGCTAAAAAACAATGCATTGGGAGAGCGCTGAAGGGTGTGTCACCAAGAAAGACAGACTCCATGTGCAACGGCACCGATACGTGCGCGGCGAGGAGGCACCCGGATTGTGTTTGATATGTACGAATCACACACGTATGCACCTAGTCGACGTAGTAGGGTCGTCCCCGTTTGGGGACTAGGCTCACAACTGTCCCCAAGCTTTGCGAAATTAAAATGAGCACGGTACGATGTGACGAGGAAACCGCAGAACCACTTGAACTGCTCGATCTAACCCACAGGCTTATCTTTCAAGTTTCTGCATGTAATATATATATTCTTCTGTCTTCTCTGGTGCACATGAGATCAATTATGCATATGGGCGTTACGTGCAACACATGAAATTTCATGACTATAACAAGCAAGCTGGCGAATCAACCTGTGGTTGAGTTGGTTAGGTGGATGGTTGTATCCCCAGCCCATCAGAGTTCAAATCTCAGATTTGACAATGGTGCTCGTATTTTTCTGGATTTATTTCAGGGCTTCCGGTGATGCGCTTTCAGTGGGAGGAGACGTTCCCGTCGAAAACGAGGTGGTGGGTTCGTTAATCTCAAGATGATGTACCGGCTCAGTATTATGGAAACTGGAATGGTACTGTACGACGTACGTATAGGCGGAGGGAGAAATTTCCACTTGTATATTGTTCTCAATTCAAACAAAAATTGAGCATATTTACGTGTGAAATCATGTAAAAAATCACAGTCTAGTTTATATGAAAAAACAAATAAAAATCATTGATTCAATTTATGTAAGAACCCCGAATCAAAAGTCATACAATCGAAGGAGCTAAACATCTTGCCGAAGCAAGAAATACAAAGGACCCATACACAAAAACAGGTGCGTGGACACAACACAACCCAATCATGAAACAACTAAGAGCTACTCTAGCACATGTGTTACCCATCGTTGGCCCCTATATATACAAAAAATATATAGCTTGAACACAGCCGTCAAATCCGATCGATTCGTAAAAGCTATGTGGGTGGTCCGCAAAATCCTCTTTGAACCGTTATATAGGAGGCGGAAGGGGGGGTAAGATTGGCATCTCACATTCCATCTCCTTTCCGCCGCCGCATCCCACTCCAACTCCGGTGATAAATCCCGATGGCAAGAGGAGGAGGAAGCAGCCGTGGAGGGCGAAGCGTCTCCCCTCCGGCCAAGCGGACTCACAATGACGACGAGGCAAGCCCCCTCCCCCCCCCCCCTGCGTCCTCCCATCGACCCGCTGAGGTCGGAGCAAGACCGTGCCCGCGGCGCCTTCTCCCACAATCGGAATAGCTGTTGGATGCGGTTCTATGAGCTTGGCGACCTTCTCTGGCCGTCGATGGTGCGCTTCCGCGCCGCGGAGCGCGAGCTCATCGAGGCCAAAGAGGTCGTGGCGGCGGGTGCGAACGGCGCCAGCGAGCGTCTAGAGGTTGTAAGGGAGGAGTACGACCTCTTGTACGCCCTCATGCAGTCGGGTTTCGATTTTCACCTTCACGGCGGCCATTAATCCGGCGGCGGTGGCGGCGCAGTTCCGGTTTAGGTTTTTATTTTGTTGCTATCTTTTTGTATTTCGGCGTAATTCCAGCTATGAATGTAGCCACACAATATTTAAGTTTGAGAAAAAAATTAGATATGGCGTTTGCGATGGCGTATATGTTCTGGGGAGTTTGATTTCATGTCACATATCAATTATGGGGCGAGCATCATCTGACTTTTGCAGTAAGAATATTTACACTACGTTTGGATGTATGTATTCAGCCTTTGAATTGGGAATTGGTATTGCTAGCCTCCAATTCAGTTGTCAGGATGTCTTCGATATTGATTGATGGAAAGGGATCCCATACAGAGCCTGAATCATTTTGCTTGTGCACGTCCCCGATGAATACCGATCCCGAGGCCTCTGGTTTGCCCAGAATTGCTCGCTCCTGCAAAACTTACCGGTTCATCTCTGTTAGAAAACAGAACGAAGAGAGAAACTGGGAGCGCCAGCGCCGCCCCCCTCGTCTCTTCCGATCGCCGGCCTCCAATAAGCCCCCGCCATGAAGGAGAGGAGCAAGGAGCACCAGCGCCGCCCTCGTCTCTTCCGCTCGCCGCTCCCCCTCGTCCCCATCCCCGTCCCAGTCACCTACACATCCACGCCCACCACAACGTCATCTTCTATCTCCAGCATCCCCATTCCCATCCTCATCCATTGGCCGGATGTGGGCGGCGGAAACTTCATCCTCACGACCATGACTCCATTCTTTCCTCCTGCAGTGCTTTCTTGGCAGCGGTAGTCTAGGAGCATGGCGTGGCGTCGACAGATCTTCTCCTGTGCAGCGCGAAGCCACATCGGCAAGGAGTGGCGGAAAGGATTAGCAGTGCAACAGCCGGTAATCAGCGATAGGGTGAAGCGGCAAGGACTAGCATGCAACGCTGGCAAGCAGGGCTGCTCCTTCCGGTTAGGTTGTTTGCTCTCTCGAATCAAGGTAATAAACTAAAATTTGCCTTCCTAGTTCCTCGTCAATCTTCAGCCGTACACGAAGTAATCACAGTGACAGCGCTCAAATAATTTCATCTTCACAATCTTCATACTTACGTAACTATGCAATTTCAGACTTTGTCATCCAAACATGACTTGGTAATGAAATCTCACGGAAATTCCAACAGCCAATTCAGCGAACAACCAAACAAATGAATTCGTATTTATACCATTTCAATTTCCTTGTCAAATTGGTATTCTAGTCAATTCAATACAAAGCCTTTCAATACAGACATCCAAACAGAGCGAACCTGGTAGAGTTGCTCTAAGCATGAAGGAGTAGGATAATGCAACACAAATTTTTCATGGACACATACAAAAAGGCACTGGCAAAGAGATAATTTGTGGAGGCAGCACACAATGCCATAAGACAACACAGAAGCAAACTCAAACATACATCAACATATGAGTTCCTACAACAGCAACATCAAATAGTCAAAGCCACTAATTTTGAAGTATCATTGGGTGCCACCATCTAGTAGCTGCACCAATATATGCGTGGAACCATCGAACACACACAAGTTCATGTTCGTGGTGTCTAAACGATTTAGGTCCAACGGCAATGGAGACCCTTTCGTCGGCACACCCCCACGTGGTGCTTACGTGGAAGCACGGGATGGCCTATCGACGTGGGTGTTGTAGTGGAGAAGTCCATTCACTGTGCAGGACGTCGGGATAGGATGATCTCGGTCAAGTCCTACTCGTAACGATCCTGGTGGTAGCATGGCGCTCAAAACCTTTTCAAAAATCGACGATGCCATCTACAGGTACAAGGTGAACTGCATTTCACGTCACCTTGTTGATGTGAGAAGCAACCCAAATAGTAAAGGCTGCCGAAATCACTAGTTTAAGAGTACTCGTTGTAACGAGTACCGCGTTTCCTCCGCGCGCGACACTTGGCGCTTCGCGCGTGCGCCAAGTGGCGCGCTCTGGTGCTTTTTCGTTTTTCCTGTTTTTTGAAGGCACGAGTGGCTCAATAAAGGAGGCACGAATGCCTAAAAAAAGAGTCACGAGCGACTCAAAAAAGGAGGCACGAGCGCCTCAAAAAAGGCACGAGTGCCTTTTCACGTTTTTCAGTTTTTTCTGTTTTTAATGGCACAAGTGCCTCAAAAAAGGCACGATAGTGCCTTTTCACGTTTTTTTGTTTTTCCTGTTTTTTGAGGCACGAGTGCCTTTTTCGGAGGCACGAGGCACGACTCGTGCCTTCCGCGGAGGTAAGGTCGTGCCTTTTTTTTCGAATTTTTTTTTGTTTTTTTTTTCACCAAAACGTATAGAAAAAACGTTCGAAAACCGGAAAAATCGAAAAAAACACCGAAAAAACCAATTTTAAACATCAAAAACGCGTACACAAAAAAAAATCTGAGGGATCGCTGTGAGCGCGACACGTGGCGTTGTTCGCTGGAGCGGGCTGCGAACGAGTACTCCCTAATTAGTTGCTCCCAAAGGCTACACTCGAAACTTTACTGTTGAAAAAGCTGGCCCGTGGTGTGGGCTGCACAAACTCTTTTAAGGACAAGGCTCAAGTCATCGAGTTAAACATATTTTTTTTGAGTGAAAAATGCAATTGTATACCCAGGAAAAAAACATATGCAATTGTATCGATGTATAGGATACGAACATGATTTTTTTAAAATATTTTATATTTTTAACAAATTTTAAAAATATATATCAAATAAAAAAACTATGATCCATCGGTCAACTTATGCCGAAGAGGGTCTTTCCGGTCAAACGTAAGCCAAAGTGGGCCTTTTCGGCCATTGGTAGGCCGAAGACTGTGTGGTGAGGGCCGAAAAGCTATCTTTGGTCTCTCTCTATTAGGCCGAAGAGTATGTCTCCATTTTATTTTAGCGTCACTCACATTAATGATTTGTCCAGTATCTCAATTTATTATTGTACTATATCACAATTTCTATTGTTTTGCAACATTTTTTGAGATTTTTAAGCTAATAATTTTCTAAACTAGACACATATTTTTTAAATGCACGATTAACATTTTTAATTTATGTTTTTGATTTATACCTTTTCATAAGCATTGTGCATTTTTGTATACACCAAAATAGTTTTAAACATATATTTATGTATAATTTTTTCCATACATATTGTATTCTATGTGTCGCAAACATGTTATTGTGCGAACATGTATTCTATCTGTGTGTGTGTGTGTGTTTAGCATTATCTAAACTAGAGGGTACCCCGCGCGTTGCTGCGGAAATATATTGAAATATATTTTGGATGATTTGATTGTATGAAACATGAATAATTGAATTGATAATATATAAAATGAAATTAATAGATACATGTTATGTGTTGTATTTTATTATTGTGCAGTTGAAAATATTTATTAAATATAACTGACGTAATAAAATGCAAAACTTTTCCATGTATGTTGAGTGAGGTGGCATGTGTCATGAAATGGATGTGTGCATGAAAAAAACTAATAATAAAGAGCTCGTTCTCATGCATATTATGGTGGACCTTTGATGAGGTGGCATGTGTGATGTTAAGATAATAGAGGCAGTGGGGATCAACTTCTTAAGAATAGTAGATACATGATGAACATTTTTTTAAATTTATATGACATGTTTATATATGAGTTTATCATTATCTAAGTACATGATGAACATTATGATAGATTTTCCATGTTACCAACATTTACAACATATTGGTGTATTTAGAAAACTATTAGCTTATAATCGCATGAAAATATTGCAAAACAATAGAAATTTGATATACTACAACAATAAATTGAGATAATGGACAAATCATAGTGGCGGTAAAATAAAATAGAGACGTAAATGGTTAAGGTGGAAAAATAAAGTACTGAATAGAGAAACCAGTTTGAAAAAAAGGACTCCTCGGCTTAAGGGAAGTCAAAGAGTACTCTTCGGCCTAAGGGTGACCAAAGAATGCTCTTCGGCACTGGCCACACGGTCTTCGGCCTACCAATGACCGAAAAGTCCCACTTCTGCCTATGGTTGACTGAAAAGACCCTCTTCGGCCTAGGAGAGACTGATGGAGTCATAGTTTTCTTAATTTGACATATATTTTCCGAATTAAGAAAAAAAGACAATATGTAAAAAAAACCTACGAACATGGGAAAGTGTTAATATGACCCCGAGCTCAAATAAAGTCACATGAACAGTTTTTTTAAATGGAACATCTACAAATATTCTAACATCCTGTAAAATTTCACCACGAAAAGACATTTGTAGAGATGTGTGCAAAAAACCTTAAAATATGTTTTAAAATGTGTTCTTTTGAGTACTAAATTTTGTTTTTTGTATAATCATTCAAACATGTCTTTTCAAAATATTTTTTTATAGAATGTTAGAACATCTATTGATGTTGTAGTATGATTTTTAAATTTTTATTGTTTATAGGGTGCATTTGAGCTGAGGATTATATACTCCATGTCTGATGGCGCTACAGGCACACATGCAGTTGAGTAACAACAGAACGTATCTGGTGCACCCGCACAATTGGTGCTACCAGTGCACCCGTTTTCCGTTGCACATTCAAAAGTATTCGAAAAATTCTACAAAAACGAGTTGATGTTCTCAATGTATGTTTGTACAATCTTCCAAAATTTCAGCTCCAAAATTCTAACAAATCTAGTCAGATTTTTATTTTTTGTTTCTTACAATTTGTTAGGACTTTGGAGCTGAATTTTTTAGAGGTTATACAAGCATACATTGAGAATATTCACTATTTTTTGTAGAATTAAAAAAAATGATTTTTTTGTGGGTGCACCGATAGCATCAATCCCCTCGGTGCACCAAATACGTCCTCTGAGTAACAAACATTGCATGAAGAGAATTTTGTACAGCCGGGACGAATTGGATGAATTCATGGACTTCGATGTAATAGTGTACTCATGCAGATTTAATGCAACTCTAATAGGTCAATAAAAAAATCATAATTAAAATAAACAGGTTGATACATTTGGTCAGCATGCATTCTTGGTTCTTTGCAGATAAAAATGTGGCTCAATACGCGAGGTAAATGGACGCAAGTTTAGGTCAGGATTGCATCGATACCGCCTGGACGAGCGCACGTCCTCCCCTGGCCCACCAATCAGGGACACAAAATTTCATTCTTACCTCCTCTTCTTCATCTACAACCATGGCCGACACGCCAATGCCCGTCGTCGTCCTTGTTCACGTCATCGCCGCCCACTCCGAAAGTCCGAATACGATGAAGAAGGAGAACATCCAAAAGAAGCGGCTGGATGAATCAACAAAGAGGGGCGTCCAACGAAGGAGAGAGAATACGAAGGAAGAGGCAGACACCTCTGCCTAGACTGCAATTCAGGCTTAGGCCGCCACAGCAGACGCCGACGGCATCGTCGCCAAGGCCGCGCAAACAGCCGCACGAACATCCTTCCTCCTCCCCATATTAGCGGCGACTCGACCATGCTCGTCGCCGCAATCACCGCTACCAACACGGGCTCGTTAGTTGCATGGTTACTTCATCTTAACTGCTACCTGACCATACTTTTACAACTTTTTCATTTTGGCCAAAAAGCCATAAAAGCTTCTAAACAGGCGGTAATTCAATTTCGAACGTGAGCTTATCTACACCCTATGAAGAATGAAATCAAAACAGACAGTAGAAAATTTCAAAAAATCTGAAGTTTTTTGTGGTGCAAGATGCTCAAATGTCTGATGTTCGAGTAAATTTTTAGGATATTTGAAGATTCGAGGAGCTCGTGAAAAAAAAGATAAAATCTGGTGCAAATAGTGTTGTTCTCAAAAGTTTCTCACACATTTGAAATTTGTATTTTTTGCCACAAGCTCCTTGAATGTCTAAACTTTTTGAATTTGTGCACGAACATCGCACACGTGAGCATCTTGCACTAAAAAACATTTTTTTGAATTGTTTACTATTTAAAACATTTGTTTCGCTCATACCTAGGTTCATCTAAGCCCAGGTGCAGAATAGTCGCACTCATAAATAGGTGCTTTTGAAGTTTTTATGGATTTTGAAGATAAATATTATTACATTGATTCATCAAAAATAATAAAATCTTATAAATAGGTGTTTTAAAGCTTTTATGGCTTTTTAAGCAAAGTGTAAAAGCTGAAAAATCAAAAGCAAAAGCGCAAACAAACATGACATTATTCGAGCAACTAAACAACTACATGGTGTTAGTGTAATGGTAATATCTTTTCACCCTTACTTAGGAGGCCTGAGTTCTAATCCCAGGATCCTCTAATATTTACTGTTTATTGCTATGGTGAAAAATACGCACAATATAAAATTAATCAAAAATACTTATAGATACATGGCAATTTTGCAATAAAAAATTTGTTGGACTTAACTTGCCATGCTCTATAGTGCGATTGATCGAAGGGAACCATGGTAAGCACGAGCATTTTTCGTGGTAAAGCCTAGTTGATGTGACGCAGCACATCCCAGTACACACGCATAGAAATATTTCGGTGTAGTTTCCCCTTTTTGTTACCACTCGCAACTGAGAATTGACATCTGCTTTCGTTTTTGCACAGGATCGAGTTGCCATTTTTCTGATCGCGGCTGCCATGCCTAGAATGCTAGAACTATCATGTCCAAAAATTATGTTACATGGCTACATAACTAAAGAATTCCATGCTATATATACAACAAATGCAATGTCCAAAAACTATATTTACCATGCAATACTCGACCAGTGCGCTAACCATGTGCTACGCCGGGGAAACTGACGTTCGCCCCCTATGTTTACCTTTTTATTTATTGTGTGTTGGTTTTGATTTTAAGATAGCTAACCGGATTTGAGGTCCAATGTTATACGATTTATTGATGTGAGACTTCAGTTATAAGCTATTTCATAAAATACCTAAAAGATAGTGATCTATTGATAAACTCTTAGCTCCATGATATAGCAAAACCTAAAAAAATACTAGGGTGATCACACATTTGAATATACCTTTCTTTCTTCTTGCTGGCCAAAAACCATAATTTAAATTACGTTTGATAGAAAAAAAATCACTAGCCAAACAGGTAAATTATAACAAAATGTTTTACAAGAACATGTTGTTGTAAATTTGAAAAATAAATAGAACAAAGAATGTGACGTTGTATTTTCCCTCCTAAAAGTAGGATACTCTGGCTTCTGTACGAAGCGATGTACATAGCCATATGCAGTGGCTGAGCTTCATGCGGGCCAAACTGATCGAGCTATGCCCCCCTCCCAAGCTCACAGAAAAACATGTATGTACCCTTGTGCAACACGCTTTAGTTGGGTAGTCAATTGACTATCCATATTTTTTGGTAATGCAAGTAAATATTATAATTTTTATGATATAAATATATGTATTTAACTACACAAGTTTAAATTGACTACACAACTTTGAAGCTCTGACTCCGCCACTGCCTTTGTGTATTATAAACCTATTTACCACTAAAAATCAGCTAAATTTATTATGATAGCCCCCCTTTTCCCCATGATTTTGCTTCAAGCTCCGCCATTGGCTATACATGATGTTGTAATCCAACACAATTAAATCTGAGAATGGTTGGGTAACTAAACCAAACTTGAACTGAACCCACGTGCTACATGTAAGCAAACCAAACCAAACTTGACCATTGAGAAATGTATTCACACCAAACCCAAACCAAACCATGCGCCATCTCCACCTAAACTGAACTAAAACCATGGTTATAAACTATGGTTATAACATATGGTCAACCACAGTTACCACCACATGTACGTACAGTACACACTAAAGCCAATGGCTAGCTGTCACGGTCAACAACAATCACCTCTCTTCCAACACTGAGCTGCTCTGCTAGCAACAGTAGCACCAAGTCTTTTCCACTCTGATACTGCTAAACGAAAGGAAGTACCATACATTACATAACACCAGATTTGCAACTGTAAATTAAACCTGGATGTTTTATCAACGCAACATCATCACAATGATTAACAGCAACATAGTGAACTTATGTCTTCCTTGCGTCAACAATCTTCGTCACATAATTATACCTTGCACAAATGAAACTAGGACTACAAGAACAACACCACCACTGGGCTGCTGTGCTAGCTACCACAAGCCTTGTTCTACTGCAGCTGTTGCTACCACTGGGTTGTAGTTGAATTCTGCATCACCCCGTTTAGCCACAAGGACGCCTGCACTGACATTCAACTGTCGCCGGTGCTTCGGGCTTCGCCGCCGGAGTCTCCTCCTCCTTCAAAATTTTACAACATAACCACAAGTTCAGAATTCACAAGTTAAAAAATCATATAAGATATAAAATACATCGGGATGCTGGTTCATAATTTAGTTTATATAAAATACATTCCCTAGAAGTCGACTTAAGACCATACATCACAGTTGAAAAACTGAAATCATAGCATCACAGTTGAGAAACTCAGACTTGAAGGATTTAAGGACTAACTACAAACAGTTTGTGCGCATGAACAATGAGGAGGCTAAGGTAGCCAGCCGAACCAAACAGCATGTGTCAACACATAATTTAAGACAGTTGCCACTCTCCTGTTCAGACAATTCTGGTGACCGTCGTTGGATAACAATAATCATCTAGACTGTCCAGTTTGGTGATATGCGTTGAAGTACCTTGGCAATGGCTACTTAAAGCGAGGCAAGGGAAGGGAACACAAGCAGCAGGTTTGAACGGGAATAATTCAAACAAAAAAGTTATAGATTAGGAAGCAGTTGAAACCTGGATCATGTAATCATGATACAGATTAGGAAGCAGTTGAAGCCAGGAGCCCAGGACTACATAAGTTAGGCGAGTACAACACCCTCCTGCATATGCATCTTGATCTTGAGAATAAATATAATAATTTAGTGCACAAACCAATTAGTAGTTTACTACAGTGCACTGGTAAGTTTTTTTGTGGAAACTTGGGTGAAACTAATTGAACATAAATCCCCGCAAGCTGTAATTTAGATGCAACTAAGGCTTAGTTTGCGGTTAATGAACTTAGTTTGGTTATTAACCACAATGTCAAGCACAACCTAAGTCGAGCAATCAGCAATTGGCTACATCCTACTCAAGATATATGGTCAGCCACGGAGGCAACAACCAAAAAGTAAGCAACCAGTAAACTGAATAATAAAGGTAGTGAACAAATAGGAAAATGTGAAGCAGTTAACTCACCCTCCTTTGGTATGAACATCCAATCTTTAGTGCAAACAAGCGCTTGTAGCTCTTTTAGAAATTATAACCTATAGTACAGAATGCAAGGTGTTCAAAATCATTGACAATAGGATTGATACAATGCAGCAAGCATATATATTTCAGCTCTTTTAGAAATTATAAGCCTATAGTACAGAAAGCATTTTATCCTTTTACATTTTCTATAGTACAGAAATCACTTTTTCAATTGAGATTCAGACAGGATAATTCTGATTATTATGGTAGGTTCTGGCTGTTTATTTACTTCTTTTTCATTTCAAAAGATAGCAGACCAGACCTATGAAAGAGTACACTAGTTGGACGGCAAAGGCTAAAACCAGAAACGAAACTGAACCTGGGAGGGACTTCCTTGCTTCCTTTTCAGTTTTCACCCAACTAGAAACGGTCAGAGATGCTGCTATGTCAAGCATGAAGCAATAATTCAGAAATCGTCGGTGTAAACACAAACTTGCAGCCCGAAGATCGACATTACGATCTAGCAATTCAAAGTACCATTGACAGAGGAGGAGATAGGAAAGTGAGGAGGAAGAGGAGCTCACCGAGCGGGGAAAGTCCAGGCTTCGTCGTCTATAGACAGATGGGGTCGCGGCCGGAGGAGTGCCGGCGAGTAGCGGCCGGAGGAGAGCGCCGATGAGCCGTGGCCGAGCTGAGCGAGGCGGCCACGGGAGATGCGTCCAGCGGCAGGAAGAGGTGCGCAGTAGAGCGGCGGGAGGAGGTGGCGGGACGAGGAGCGCCGGCGAGTAGCGGCCAGAGGAGAGTGCCGGTGAGCCGTGGCCGAGCTGAGCGAGGCGGCCACGGGAGATGCGTCCAGCGGCAGGAAGAGGTGCGCAGTAGAGCGGCGGGAGGAGGTGGCGGGACGAGGAGCGCCGGCCGAACTCAAGGTGGCGCCGTAGCGGTCTGGCGGCGGGCGGCGGCTGGACTCGAAGGGACCGAGGGAGGAACCCTCGAACAGTCGAGAGGAAGATACTTGTTGGGTTTGTGCAGGCTAGGAACCGGTTTTAAGCCCATTGATAACTAAACTATTCAAGCCCATAACCAACTATCACCAAATTGTTTTTTCTGTATACCCAAACCAAACCAAACTAAAAAATATCTAAACTTAATAAAACCTAAACCAGTAAAACCCGTAAGGAAAACTGAACCATTTTAACCGGTTTTTTAAAAACCATTCTCAGATTTAAACACAATATCAAATATAACCTCTTACATCAAGAAAATTCTTCGAATATCACGAGTCCACATGGTCATTTCTAGACCCACAAGGACCTGGATTTTGACATTCATTCATCGAATTACATGCACTCCACCAGATGAAAACAAGAGGTCATGCAAGAGTTATCATTTTTAACAACCTGTTTTAGCTAATCCCACATTTCCTCCTCCTGCTCGCCGTTTCTCAAAAGCCCCGTTCACTTCGCGACCGAAACAGCCGCTGGCATATCTTTGGGCAGTTTGCGCGATGCGAATATCCTCCTAGCTAGTGTACAGTAGTTTACGATTTCAACTCATTTTTGAATGCGCGACGATATTGCGAACCCTACGGTAGAAAACGGAAGCTTCGCAGCAGGTTCCAAGGAAACAAACGGGCGCCGAACGAACTGCAATCTCGATCAACCTCCTCCTGACGGCACCCCACAAAATCCACCTGCGTCGTCAGACGTTAAAAAGGCTCCGGAATTGGTTTGTACCAGGAGAATGTACTTGGAGTTGGAGGAGACGAGGATAAACCGTACAGTAAATAGGTTGAGATTAGCACAGCAGGGGGGGCAGAGTAACTTTGGAATCCATGTTTTACTGCTGATAAACTGGGCGTGGCTTTTACTGCTCACCAGGCCGGCCGGGGGAGGGGGAGGGGGAGGACCGAGAGTCCAGGGGTGGGGTGGGGGTGGGGGTGGGGTAGTGCTGTCAGGCTTGGCTCAGTGGCTCACGCTGCTCTTGGCTTTATTTACTCCTTAAGAATCGTTCCATCCAGCTGACCTCCGCCTCCCAGCTCCACGCCAATTAAACCCTACTACTACTCCCACTACTCTTCTCCTTCTCGCCGCTCGCGTTATCCTCGCATACAAAAACGAAACAACAAGGCGCCGAGTAACGCAGAGCCGCAGATAGAATCCCGGCCTCCTTGTATCTACCGCTCTCTCGCTCGCGCACCGCACCGCGCGGCGGCCATGGAGGCGTCGGCGCCCGACTACAACACGCACGGCGGCTACTTCGGCCGCGACAAGAAGCCCGCCGCCGCCTGCGGGGACCTCTTCGTCGTCGACGACCTCCTCGCCCTGCCCGGCGACGACGAGGAGGAAGAACCGGAGGCCGAGGCCGCCTTCGTGCCGCCCACCGCCGTCAAGCAGGAGGCCGGTGTTGCCAACGGGTCCGCCGACTCGTCCACCGTCACCGCCCTCGACTCCTGCAGCAACTCCTTCTCCGGCGGCCTCAACGACGGCGACTTCTCCGGCGGACTCTGCGAGCCGGTACCTTTTCTTTCTTTCTCCTCGTACCATCCTTCGACTGCAATTCCAATGAATTCTTCTTCCTTTAGTCCGCTATAATCTAGTGAACGAGTTCACGTGTTTTTTGTACAAAAATTTGTTCGTCTGAATTTCTTTATTAGATTAGATTAGACGAGCAGAATTCATGAAAATGCTCATACGAATTTTTAGGTGTGATATATTCCGCAATTAAACTACTCCAAAAATATCGTCCAGAATTGCGCATATAACTCCAAGTCAGTTTTGTTTCTCTCGCGCCGAGTAACCGAAATAGGAAACAGCTGCCACGCGTAAATAGCACTGTACACGGTACCAAAAATAGCAGCTTTCGCCTTCAGCGCTAGCTGGACACTTCTTCCATGCAGGATGCAGCACACACGGCTTTCCAAAGTTTTACTATTTGCTTAATTATAGAGAAAATTACTAATGAAGCAAAATGCATGGCTAAACTTGGTGTGAATTATGTGCATGCGCAGTACGATCAACTGGCGGAGCTGGAATGGCTGTCCAACTACATGGGCGAGGGCGAAGAGAGCTTCGCCACGGAGGACCTCCAGAAGCTGCAGCTCATCTCCGGCATTCCCTCCGGCGGCTTCTCCTCGGCGAACGGCCCACCTGCTCCGGCGAACACCGCCGCTCTGGCCGCCTCCACGGCGCAGCCCGGCATGTTCATGCCGGAGGGCCCCGTCCCCGCCAAGGCACGCAGCAAGCGGTCCCGCGTCGCGCCAGGCAACTGGTCGTCCCGCCTGCTGGTTCTCCCGCCGCCACCGGCCTCCCCGCCGTCCCCTGCGTCCATGGCCATCTCGCCGGCAGAGTCCGGCATCTCAGCCCAGGCATTCCACGTGAAGAAGCCTTCCAAGCCGGCCAAGAAGAAGGAGATGCCGCCGCAGGCTCAGCCGGCGAGCCCGCCCACGGCGCCCACGGGCGTCACGGCGGCGGCCAACGAAGGTCGGCGCTGCCTGCACTGCGAGACGGACAAGACGCCGCAGTGGAGGACGGGGCCCATGGGGCCCAAGACGCTGTGCAACGCGTGCGGGGTGCGGTACAAGTCGGGGCGGCTGGTGCCGGAGTACCGGCCGGCGGCGAGCCCGACGTTCGTCATGTCCAAGCACTCCAACTCCCACCGCAAGGTGCTGGAGCTCCGCCGGCAGAGGGAGATGCACCACCAGCCGTCGGTGGCGGACGGCGTGGGAAGGATAATGCACATGGAGAGGCACCTGCTGTTCGACGGGCCGGCGGCGCCGCCCATCATCTCCGGCGACGACTTCTTGATCCACCACCACTTAGGGACGGACTACCGGCAGCAACTCATGTAGACGAGTCGTGAGTTGAGTTAGAACTGATCAGTTAGCCCAGGAGAATAATAATGGAAGCAGCTAAAACCCCAAGGACTACCGGAAATGTTGGAAGAACTGCAAATGTTTGTTTAGGAGTTTATTTTCCCAGTTTTCTCTCTTCCGTTTTGCTTAGACTGTGTACCTTTTCGTTCAGCTCAAAATTTTCGTGTCAATTTAGTTTATGATATGATCCATACTCTCCCGTTTCCCGCTTGAGATTAGTTCACCCCTACATACTTACCCCTCAGAAAATAATTCTAGGGAGTTGAATTCTTCCATTTCTTAGCATTTTTGTAATACTAAATGATTTTTCATTTCTCCTTTTTTCTGCTCCTAAAACATGAAAACAAGGTTATTTTGGTTTAGGCCAATCGATCTCAAGTCACAGATGTTGTGTGTGCAACCGACCGAGAGCAAGGCGAGTGTGCCATTGCCCACCCACCATGAGTGATCAGTCCGTGGGAAGGGAGCTCACACGTGATGATTAGAATCTCGCGTGAGAAAAAGATGCCCTCTCTCTGGATCGTTGGATCCAATCGGAGCTCTTCCCCTGGCTGTAATGCACTTTGGTGGTGGCGTCGTTGGGGTAACTTGGGTTCATCATTGCACTGCACCTCCACTCCACCACCTTTCCTTTCCTTGGATTTCCGGATAAGCAAGTGTCCCTCGCTCCCTGCTGCAACCTTGCCTGCGTTTGCCGTTGTTGCCAAGTGGCCAAGTGAAGCTTCGTTTTACCATGGCGTACGTAACTAAAACTGACTGTCACACGTCAGAAGCGCAGCCCAGAACAAGGTCAGAAACTAATGCAGTGGAGCCGAGAGGGCAGGCAAACGTTGGCGCTCAGCGGTGGACAAGTGGAGGGGCATATAAAAGCGGGAGCCGTGGTGGATCGGGGCCGGGGCGGCAGGGCAGGGCGCCCGGCGACGCGCGGAGGCGCTCCGTGGCTCACATGGGGGTGGCAATAGAGAAACCCGAGATAGAGGTGAGAGACGGGGGAATGACGCAGTAGAATACTCGGGCTGCGAGCGAGCCTCTGAAATTCATTCTGACGGAGGATTGCAATATTTCTGCTGCGTTGGTCCGGGCGTCCTCGTGATCCCAGACACGCAGGCAGGCAGGCAGGCGTTGGTGATCCAGATGGAACCAGCGTTTTTATACCCCTGGATCCATCGGGTGCTGGGCTTTACGCTACTGCCCGCGTCGTCAAGATGAGTTGACAAACTTTTTCACCGGCTCTGAAATCTGAATATGCTCCTGGCGCCGGAGCATGTATGCGCCCCCGGCCTCGGTACCGCAAACGCCTGCGCCTTGCGCACCAGCATCAGCACCAGCAGGGCATGGTGATTTTACAGCACCGCACAATGCCTCTGTCTGCTCCATCGTCCACTTGGGGAAGACACAGGAAGTACATGCACGGATCAAAGCTCGGCTCACGCGCGCATCTTGTGCACGTACGTACGCACTGGCTGGCTGGCGGTTCGTCGTGCGTGGTTGGCTTGGTTGCACGGTCAATGCCATCGCCATTGGCATTGGCACGGGCAGGACGAGATCGATCGGGGGATCGGGGGATCAAGGAGCACAGATTCGTCGCGGGTTAAACTAAGCGGGGAGGGGCGTGCGAGCCGGGCAAGCGTCGTGGGGGGTGTCGACCCGCCCACATGCGCCGTGGCCGGGCGGCCGGGGTAACGTCGCCGTGGGCTTTTGCTGGGGGGTAACGTGCTGGCCCCCTCTCCCTCCCCCGTGCAGCTAGCTAGTAGGAGTAGCTGCTTGCCTTGGTCGCCGGCGAGTGAGGTGAACAGTGCGGCTCACGACTCCGGGCACGTGCGTCCACGTGCGCGTGCGTGAGAGCACCCACCTCCCCACCCGCCGGGGCGGCTTTCCGGTGGGGCCGCAGCGGTGGCAAGCACCGGCGAATCAGCTTAGCTAAGCTGTACTACTACGTACGTACATTGCCACCTGCAACTTGTTTGACGTGATTACTTCTATCCTCTTCGAGAGCTGCCGCCTGCCGGCCGGAGCCTGGCCTTCGTCATTTTGTTTTGAGTAATGCTTCACTATATACGTACTATGCCTGCAAAATACAATCTTTCACTTGGTTTCTGTACAGTCTAGAATGCAATCGTGCTCGGAGATGCAGTGGAGCCGTTCGATGCAGTGATGGAGGGCGACCTTTTGGACAGAGAAAAGAAGATGGATATTTCTAGAGACTCGTCTACACGACAGCAGAGGAAACAAACACGTACACATGCTTTGCTTCCGCGAAGAAAAATGATATGCGAGTGCGTGACTGTAAAGTCTCACGCGTACGTAGCAAACACACACTTCTCCTGGCTTCCGCCAAGGCCCGTGACGTGCTCCCATGGCTTCCGTTTCATCTCGATCGATGGAGAGGAACCGTTACTGCAATGCTCAGATGGTGCCTGCCCAGTTCCTTAACACGCACACCTGAGACTGCGACAACGACGACGACGGCGACGATGACCTTACAGTGGCTAGTTTAGCAGAGCAGCAAAGTGTGTTCCAAGGTTCCTTTCCGTTTCTACAACGATTCAGCGTGTTGCTTAAAGCTGCACGTAATCGGAGAAGTTAATGATCGTGCTTGCTTGCTTCAACTGGTGAAATGTTTGTTCCTGAACGAAGGAAGTGGAAAGACAAGGAATGATATGAAGCTCGCCGTGGAACCACGGGGAGAACAAACAAAACTTAAGTTGTGTATTGTAGTGTCTCAGTTGCAGGCAAGAGCTCCACCGACATTGGGATTTACAGTATAAGCTTAAACATGTAACTATCCCTGAAATCCTTTTTTCGAGCAAAGTGACATGAAAAGAAATAAATACTAGATGATATCCCGCGTGTTGCCGCGGAAATCTTGCTATAAAAAATGTATAACCATTGCTAAAAGGGGATTGCTAAATCTCAGTCGACTGAGATTTAACTAAGTCTTAGTCGATGCTATATTCATGAGATTATGCGTGGAGATCCGTACAAAAAATAAATTTAAACTTCTTATTTCTTTCTTTTTACATGTACTATCACTTGACTGAGACTTAGTTAAGTCTTAGTCGACTGAGACCTAGACACACCCTTGCTAAAAATATCTAAAACAAATGAAATGCTAATGTAGTCTAAAAATTCAATGGTATAAAAAGAGAAAAAAACCTATAAAAATATCATTTCTATATTATAAAAACTATTTATGATTAATATGGATGAATTTTATATGATAGTACACTATACATAGAGCAATGCAAAAACCATATAATTTATGATATGCATGCATGTCCCTTGCTCATGTGGCATGGTTGCATGTCTAGGAAAAATAGGTAGTGGGCTATAGCTATTTAGGAACTAGATGATGTCGTGCACATTGTTGCGGATTTTTTTTATAAAATATTTCAGTGAAGTGTTTGGTTAAATAGTACATGTATATTTGAACCAATAATTTTTGAATTAATATATGCATTTAATATAAACATCATAATAGAATGAAAATTTCCATGCATATATGTTGCATGTGGTTTTTTTATAATGCATAGTGGCATATTGAAGTTGATCTTTATAATGCATGTAGAATGATGAGATAACATGTTTGTATGATGAGAAAAATATGCTACTAGAGGCTAGCTATTTAGGTACAGACGATAGAAAATTCAGACAGTGGCTCCTGGATTTACTGGCATTTCCTACTCTGCGTGTGGGTCGCTGCTCCTCGAGATCCAGTTGAACCAGTTGAACCGGCCCAATTAGCTTCACGTAGGTTAGTTCGAATTTTTATTTGATTTTATATTATTACTTGTAGTTTAGAAAGCATCTAATTTTTTATACAAACTTATATATAGTTAAAAACAATAAAACAGAAAATTTGAAAAAAATAATATAGCGTAGATATTTTGTTAATTCAATGTTTAAAGTGTGCTGACAAATTAAAAAAATATTTTGGATATATAAAAGAGTTCACTTGTTTTTTGAAATATGTACGAGGTATTTTTATAAAATATATATAATATAGAAAACTATTCATTAAATTCAAATAAAATTATTTAATATCATTCAAGAAATGTCGGTTGTACTTTAGATGATTTCAAGCATTCCAAAAATATGTGTTTCAAATTATTAAATTGATAAATATAAAATTTTATTATTAAGTAGAAATTAACATGTTTTCAAAAACATGTATTTTAATAAAGGTTAATAATGCATTTAGAAAATAATAAACATTTGAAAACTAATTTTTTTATATGTATATATAAATATACGATGTGTATATAAATAGACACTAAAATAAAAAAATTAAGAAATTATATATTGATTGGTAAACTTTGATAAATAATGTTCCAAATATATACAATATTTACTATGCGTATGCGTTTGAAAAAAGGAAAATAAGAAAACGACAGAAACCTGATGAAAAACAAAGAAAAAAATGGTAAACAATGTAAGAAGACCATGGAAACCACAAAGAAGACCTATGCAAAATAGTACAACATTTTTTTGAGCTGTAAACAGTTAAACATTTGATTTTCAAACCATAAGAAATGTCGAGTGCCGCTACAATATTTGGCCAGCCCATTGGCATCACGTTGTAGGCGAGTTCTGTGTATTAGAGAGAGCAACTAGCACTCGTCCGCGGCTCGGCCCAGCGAACAACGCCACGTGTCGCGTTCACATCATTTTCTCGGAATTTCGTTTTTTTAATTTTTGTGTATGTACTTTTGGTGTTTAAAATTGTTTTTTTCCATGGTTTTTTCGACTTTCCTGATTTTCGTGCGTTTATTCTATACATTTTGGTGAAAAAAAATAAAATAAAAAAAAGAGGTACGACCTTGCCTCCGTGAAAGGCACGACCGTGCCTTCGCGGGAGACACGAGTCATGCCTCGTGCCTCCGCGAGGAAAGGCACTGTCGTGCCCCCGCAAAAGGCACTATCGTGCCTCCACGAAAGGCACTCCTGCCTCCGTAAAAAGGCACTGTCATGCCTCCGCGAAAGGCACTCGTTCCTCTGAGAGAGGCACTATCGTGCCTCCACGAGCGGCACTTGTGCCTTTAAAAACAGAAAAAGCGGAAAAGCTCCAAAGCGCACCACTTGACGCACGCGGAGGAAGCACGGTGTTCGTTGCTACGAGTACTGTAAAACTAGTGATTTCGACGTGATTAGGCTGCACATACCTCGACGTTGGTGGGCTGGTTTACTGGTAGTTTTCCCATCTTTCTTTGGATTTTTTTCTTTTCTTGTTTCACCGGTTATCTTTAGATTTTTAATTTTTTTGAACATCAAAATTTATGTACTTTTTTTAAATACAAGAATATGATTCAAATTTGAGAATAATTTTTAAAATCTCAGATTTTTTTTAAAAATTTCAACATAATTCGAATTAATATATATTTTTATGAATCAATGAAGGTTTTCTAAATCTAGCAGTAGTATTTTTGAATTCGTGAACACTTTTATGATTCTTGATTATATTTTCAATTTGCAACATTTAAATTTGTTTGCTGATATGTTTTCGTAATTCAGGGAATGTATTAATTAATGAACATTTTTGAAGTTTGCGAAGTCATTTTAAAAATCAGAATTTGTTTCTTAAATTCATAGTAATTTTGAAGTGTTGGATTGTTCTTTAGAATTCAGGAAAGTGCAGTCGGTGTGGCAAAACAAGCCTCCCCAAAGGCGAGGGGGGCCATCCAGATACGTCATGTAGATTAGAAGTAGGAAGACTGCAAACCTTATCTAAGTACCTATGTGTTGGAAAAAACATGAGGAGCAGGTCCCTTGGTGGCGAGTCAAGGGCCTCATTTTCAATGTTGGGTGTTGGGTCGCTAGTTGCAATAGACATTGCCACGACTAAAGATTACCCCCTTCGTTCCAAAGGAAGTGTCTCAACCTTAATACAACTTTGTACTAAAGCTAGTATAAAGTTAAGACACTTATTTTAGAACGGAGGGAGTAGAATCTAATGATGCAGGGGTGGCAGACTCATGGAGACACTCGTTGTTGAAATGCACAACATCTCACTGTGTGCGGGCCTTGGGAGAAGTAGAGATTATTGGGCTTCTATAGTCTTGAAAAAATGGTGTTATTAAGTATAAATTAGCATGTGTTCAAAAACATGTATTTGAAAAAAGTTTAACAATGCATTTAGAAAATAATAAACATTTCCAAAATAATTGTAAATACGTTTATTAAATTGTACAATATGTATAAAAATAGACACAAAACATTTTTTTAAAGTTAATAATTTATCTAAATATTTGTTAACATTGATAAATTATGTTCCAAATTTATAATATTTACTACGTGTATGAACAAATAAACATGTGTGAAAAAAATGAAAACTAGAAAACCACAGAAACATTAAGAAACAATAAAATGTAAAACAATGTAATAGAAGACCATTGACACCCAATCGAAAACCGAAGCATATTAGTAAAACATTTGATTTTAAAACCATTAAAGAAGTTGCATGCCGCTACAATATTTGGCTAGCCAATTCACATCGCATTATAGCCGAGTTGTATTACGTCTGGATTAAACTGCACATACCTCGACGCTGGTGGGCTTGTTTACTGGTGGGTTTTCCCATCTTCTTTTTGGAATTTTTCTTTACTTGTTTCAACGGTTATATTTTGATTTTTCATTTTTCTTCAACATCAAAATTTGTGTATATTTTGTGAAATAGAAGAATATTCCTAAAATTTGAAATAATTCTTGAAATCTTGGAACATTTTTAATCTATCAACATATTTTGAACTAATGGACATTTTTATGAATTAGTGACGGTTTTCTAAATATAGTAGTATTATTTTGAAGTCATGAACACTTTTATGACTCTCCTTTATATTTTAAATTCACAACTTAAAAAAATCCTTATATGTTTTTGTAATTCAGGAAAATTATTAATTCATGAATATCTGATAAGTTTGTGAAGTCATTTAAAAAAATAGAATTTGTTTTTTTTAATTCATGATAACTCTTAAATGTTGGATTGTTTTTTGAATTCAGGAAATATGCAGTTGGTGCGGCTACACAGGGCTCCCCAAAGGCGAGAGAGGCCACCCAGACATCATGTAGATTAGCAATTTGATTAAGAAGACTACAAACCTTATCTAAGCACCTATGCATCGGTAAAAGCATGAGGAGCAGGTCCCTTGGTGGTTGAGTCAAGGGCCTCGTTGTCAATGTTGGGTATTAGGTCGCTAGTTGCAATCGACATTGCCTCAACTAAATAGTGGTATCTAATGATGCAGGGTGCAGGCTCATGAAGACAATCGTTGTTGAAATGCACAACATCTCGCTGTGTGGGCCTTGGCAGACGAAGAGATTGTTGAGATTTTGTATGTTAAGGAACCAAGAGCAAAGCAGTGGATGGGGACTTTAATTGAGTCTATGCAATGCTCAGATTTGATAAAATTCTTTGGCATGCAAGGAGGAAATATATTCATGAAGATATATACTAGAGCCCATACTTTACCCATATATTCGTCCAGAAGTATATTCAAAGCTTGATGGTATCAAATTTATTCCTGTTGTTTCTACTAGAGTTGTACCATCAACTAGGAACCGAGGTAGTTGGACTCGGCCTAGTTCAGTCTTTATCGAGATTAATGTGGACAAAGATTTTTCCTTAGCTGGAACAACGAGCTCTACATCGACAATCTGCGAAGATCACAAGGAATTTACATGGGCTTATCAACTATGGTATTTTTCGGAATTACTAACCCAACTTGTTTGTAGGCTCTGGCTTGACGAGAAGCAATAACACTTGTGCGCGATCTTAAGGTGGATTGACGAGGATCGGCCTCGGCAAATCCTAGGGTTAGGTACCCTAGGTTTCGTGTATGGGGAAAGAGAGCGACGTGGCCTGCGCGTTGGTAGGATTCGGAGGTGACAAGAGACATATGGGGCACGATTTACCCAGCTTCAGGCTCCCGGAGGGAAAACCCTACATGCTGCTTGTCTGATCTTGTATATATTGATGATGATGTACAGGGGTGCCGTGAGGGCTTTGGTGGAGAGAGATCTGTCTAGTTCTATGCGTGGGGGTTTAGACGATGTGTGTTTAGATGTCTAGAGAGGTGCCCATGCCTTGCTTTATATAGATAGCTAGGTAGGGGTTTACATGAGTCCTAGTTGACTACAAGTAGGAGTCCTTATCTTGCGCCTCAAGTCTTGGTCTTCATGTCGGTTCGCGAGTCTTCTAGTGGTCCGCCAGTCTTGACACACACCAGGTACCCTCACGATGAGGAGTCGTGGGGTCACCCCCTCGTCAGTAGCCCCCGAGTGCCTGGGGGACTCGAAGAGTCGCGCAGGGACTCGAATCTGCAGTAGCCGCCGTAGTGCGTGTCGATCATTTGCTGATGAACAGTCAAAGATGTCGTGAGTATGCTCCTGATGGGAGTATTTGGATGAAGCATCAAAATTGTAGTCCGGTTCGTCTTCGTATTTCATCGTCGGGTGGAGAGAAGTTGCCCAGTCGAGCGGTCGTCGGGTGCGCGTCAGCGCTCCCGATGGGAGTAGCCCCCGAGGCTATGTGCGACTCGTAGAGTCGCGCATAGGCTCAAGTTGTTTTTAAGCTAACCTCGTCGTTCTTGTCAGCTGCGTGAGTAGTGCTCGTCGGGTGCGCGTCAGCGCTCTTGATGGGAGTAGCCCCCGAGGCTATGTTCGATTGCTTGCAGTCGAGCATAGACTCAATACTTCTTCGTCGTCGAGTAATTTTCATCTGAGGAAGTGCTTGACTCAGGTCTTGCGTCGTAGGCGTGAGTTGTTGTAGGGATCAGTCGTGGACGAGGAGGTTGGCCTCGCCGCGTCACGAGAGCGCCCAGCCCCCGAGCACCTGCTGAGAAGGAGAAAAAGGTGCAACTATATTAAGATGTACTTACGCGATATACAAAAGAATTGTAAGGTGCATGATTTGCAGATGTTGCACTTTTGTCGAGTGGATAATGTAGAAGCATATAAAGTTTATGCTTGTCTTTTCATGAGTAGGCCCTCGAGCAACATACTCGTGCCGGGTAACAGGGACGCTATGCCAGACTTGTTGAACCCGGAGACAAGAGCGGCCTTTTAGTACCCAGCCTCACTACTTTGACGAACGTGAATAAACAACATATAAAACTGAGCATGATCCAAAGTATAGTTTTGAAGCCCTCGAGATGGTTCTGCACGACTGCGTAGTCAGCAGGATGATTTTGTAGCCCTCAGATGTTTCTGCACGACTGCGTAGCCGGCAAGATGATTTTTTAGCCCTCAGATATTTCTGCACGACTGTGTAGCCGGCAGGATGATTTTTTAGCCCTCAGATGTTTGTGTGCGACTGCGTAGTCGTCTTTGGTGACTGATCGAGAATGTATAATGGTTTTGGAATCATAACATATAAGAGTGTAAAGAAAACTTAGCTGTAGGATCGACGCGGCGGAGGATGTCGAAGATGAGCAGTCAAGTAGTCGACAATGAGCAGTCGACGAGGCGAGAACGGAGTCGATGTGACGGCGACTGCGACGTTCAGCCCCCGAGTCCGCGAGCCCCCGAGTGTTGAGGTGGCGGAGTTGCACAGTGAAGTCATCGTGATGAAGTTGTTCGGCGAGCGACGAGAGGAATCGACGTGGCGATTCCTGCGCGATGGAGCTCAGTACGGGAGATCCCATACAAAGAAGCTCGGCGCAGGATGATTCGTGTGCTTGGAGTCGACGGTGCGGCGAGTGACCGAGAAGGACTCGATGCGTCGGGCAGGATCCTTCGATTGCTCGTTGGGTGATGTCGTTGTAACGGCGCGAGTCGATGTAGAAACGTTGGCGAGTCATCCATGGCATGTCGAGTTGGAGTAAAAGCATTGTGGGTCAAGATTGAACCCGAATTTGCGATTGGAAATTCGCGATCTCGCGTAGATCCAAAAACGCGTTCCAGTGCGAGAGCCGCTGACGGAGATCTAATCGTTGGAATTTTCTGAAATTTTGTGTGCTTATGAGGGATTGTATCCCGCATGCTTTCACCGGAGGGATCTTCGAGTTGATGTCCGCGCCAACGTCAGGAATTTATTTTCTTGAGTCGCGCGGAGTTCCGTCAGATTCCGAGACTGATTCAGTGCGGGAGTCGCCGACGGAGATCCAGCCGTTGGAATTTTCTGAAATTTTCACAGACTTTCGAAAATTGGATTTCACATCTTTCCATCGAAGGGATCGTCGAGATGAGCTCCGAGTCGCCGTCACGAGTGCCCAAAACACAGACGTTTTTCTGTCCCGTAGGTTGCGCGTGAGTGCTTTTGTTGATGTCGATCTTCGAGTGGCGCGCTCGAAAATTTTCTCGTTTTCTCCGTGAGCTCGGTGTAGATCTTCATGTACTTGTTGAAGAAGCCCTTGAGTTGTGACTTACTGGAGATGGGACCGCCGAGATCGTGATTCCAACCTGTGTAGTTTCCCACAGACGGCGCCAATTGACGAGGATCGGCCTCGGCAAATCCTAGGGTTAGGTACCCTAGGTTTCGTGTAGGGGGAAAGAGAGCGACGTGACCTGCGTGTTGGTAGGATTCAGAGGTGACAAGCGACACATGGGGTACGATTTACCCAGCTTCAGGCTCCCGGAGGGAAAACCCTACATGCTGCTTGTCTGATCTTTTATTGATGATGATGTACAGGGGTGCCGTGAGGGCTTTGGTGGAGAGAGATCTGTCTAGTTCTATGCGTGGGGGTTTAGAAGATGTGTGTTTAGATGTCTAGAGAGGTGCCCTTGCCTTGCTTTATATAGATAGACAGGTAGGGGTTTACATGAGTCCTAGTTGACTACAAGTAGGAGTCCTTGTCTTGCGCCTCAAGTCTTGGTCTTCATGTCAGTTCACGAGTCTTCTAGTGGTCCGCGAGTCTTGACACACACCAGGTACCCTCATGATGAGGAGTCGTGGGGTCACCCCCTCATCATGGATAATATTTGATCACATACGTTGGCCCTAGGTATGGAACTGGCGGCGTTCCAACAAAAATACCCTGGCCTCCCACTCTCGCCCCATAAATTACCGCCAAACTCCTTCCAACCAGTTATCGACAGATGTGATGCCTATCTTTTCGGATGGTGCACATTCCTTCTCTCCAGGGGTGGACGTCTCATCCTTCTATCCGCGGTTCTTGACAGTCTCCCAACCTATTTCATGTTATGTTTCACACTACCAAAAAGTGTCCTGGAAGAAATTGATAAGCGTAGGAGGATTTTTTTCTGGTCTAACGATGACTCCTTCTCAGGGGAAAAGTGTCTGGTTGCGTGGGATAGGGTCTGTATGCCCAAGCAAGCGGGTGGTCTTGGTGTCAAAAACTTAAAAGCACAATTTTTTGCCTTATGTTGAAATTTGCTTTCAAATTCATGCACTCCCCATGCTGCCCTGGAAAGAGTGGATCCTCAACCACTCACCACTTCATATAGGACTAGGTAAAAACGCCTCTTTCCTTGGCAAAGCACTTTATAAACACTTGCATTCACTCAGAGAAATATCTGAAGTTACCATTGGGGGATGGAACTGCTACTTTCTTTTGGCTTTTTTTACTTTCTTTTGGCTTGATAGATGGATTCTTCCTGAGCCCCTATATCTGGCCTTTCCTGCTCTGTTCACCCACCATACACGACGAAATGCTAGGGTAGTCACTATTATGATGGATGGAATCGATCTGGGCTTGCGTAGTAGGCTAACCCAAACTTCCTCACATGAATTGGTCTCTTTAAGATTGTTGTTGCAGGATGTGGCTCTATCTGACGCTCCCGATGTGAGGTCTCTACTAAATTGATCCCCCTTCTCCACCAAAGGTGCCTACGACGCCCTTGCGTCCTAGCTTGTAGATCCACACCTCACACATATTTGGGACAACCGGGTCCCCAATAGGGTGCCAGTCTTTGGCTGGCTCTTCTATCTGGATAGGCTCAACACAAGGGAAAATCTTCATCGCAAGACCATCATTTCATCTTCTGCATGCCCACGCTTCACCGCCGCTCCGGAAGATCGAGGACACCTCTTCTTTACATGCCCGACTTCTCAGGGCATATGAGATGCTATTGGCGTCGCACCGCTCCACACCCCCTTGGCGAGCATATGGTCACTACTGCCTTCACTTGGCCTACCAGCAGCTATATGGCCTTTCATTCTATTGCTTCTACTCTGGAAAACCTGGGATGCTAGAAATGCAAACACTTTCAGGGGTTTGACCATGTCTCCCAATGATGTAATCAAGGCGGTCATAGATGACCTAACTCTTTGGTCCCATCGCCTTCATAAGGCGGAGGCCAAACATCACGCCGGCTTGTGGCGTGATTTCTTCTCTTCCCGCCTCTCTTAATCCCTTGTAAAGTGACAACAAAAAACAAAAAATGAAATTTATTCAGGTGGGAAGCCTTCCCCCCCGGTGACAGTTTCAAAATTAAATAAATATTTGATCACATATGATTCAAAGGGTTACTCGAGTACCGAGCCATAATTTTCAGGATGGAAACCCAAGGTCTAGCCTTCATTGGTTGTACCTGGCAATGACATTTCCGAAGGCATTGTTTTGGAAACTCGGTCTTTCTCCGAGGTAATAATCAAAGATCTTCGATCAGGCGATAACAACGCTTGTGCATTATTTCCTTCTTGGAGGTGTTGCTTTTAGAGCCCCTAGTTTATAGTACATGTGTTGTATTCTATGGTGGTTAGTGTGCTTCTATTGTGAGTGGTTGTACACCACGCCGGGCCTTTTATTTTTTATTTTCTCTTTCTTTTATTTTTGTTCTTGGTTGTGTGCATCCTAGATGTCTTCGAACATCTTGTTCATGCAGAGGTTGGGTGCAATTGGTATTCTCGCGATATTAATATACCCCCTTATCGTAAAAATGTGATTCAAAGGGGTTGGTGGAAGATATCAGGTATAGAACCGATGGGCCATATGGCATGATCATTAGAGAAATTTCATCGATTTTACAGTTCCTTAATTCTTGCAATTTTATTCTAAAGGTAGAGCCACCAATAAATAAGGCACATAGTCTAGTTAAATTTGCTACTTCGCTTGAGCAGGGCAGACATGTGTGGTTACTACATCCTTATAATCAATTACTAACTCCATCCCAAAGTAAAGATTTCATTTTTAATATAATTTTATATTAAATAGTATAAATTACACTAAAGTTGTATCATTTATTTTGAAACGAAGGGAGTATAAAAAAAAGCAAACACCACTATATGTGTTACATATAGAAAGAGTCTTTTTGCATTATAATACGTATCTCATTCATATCATAAAGATCATAGTACAAATAATGTAAATACCAACATGATTTTGGAAAAGGAGGGAGGACCCCCGGCCTCTGCATCAAAATGATGCATGCATCCATTTTATTAAACACAAAGTGCATAATCCGATACATCCAGAAACTAAAATAAACACATGGCCACAACCGGCAAAAATAGGAAGAGAAGCCTATGCGCCTATCCTATTATTGGACCGCCATCCAAACCGGTTGAAAATAGCCCGTGCTACCATCTCCCAACGGTTGCACCCAGTATCCAAAAGCTCCTTGGCTTCCGCAGTGTTGAGTAATGACCACATACGGATCAATCCCGAAGTCCTGAAAATAACCTGCAAGAAATTTGAAATATTCGACCTATTAAAAGCAATATCATTACGACACAACCAAAGAGCCCATAATAATGCACACACTCCTACACGAATATGCGCCGCCGTATTGGACTCTACCCCACTTAACCAATCTCCAAAAAGATGATCTACATTGTGAGGAGGACTAAAAATACCGACATGATAAAACTTAAAAAAATAGCAGAACGCTAGCCTTTGCACAAAGGACCAACAACCAAGAAGTAAAGTTACAATCAAGACCTAAGAATCCTCTGAACTTGATATCAATGTCCGTCACCTGCCTCTGGCACCACCACGGTAGCCACCAAAGGAAAAAAAATGATGTATCACCTACTCACCCGAACTTGACGCGACTCCATTGTTTATATGCAACTTTGTAAACCTCCAAGGTGGCTCACCAAGGTGGCTCACCAAAGGTGAGGTCACTGCCGTTGAACGAATAAGACCGGGGCAACACCCCGAGATGGTCATCGAGCTCTAGATCTAGCACCCCATCACGACTAAAACACCAAAGGTGAAAACCATACTTGTCAGCCATCAAATTTTGTCGATGCATACCACAATTTGCATCTGCTCCTGGACTCCCTCCCAAGCTCCGCGTCGCTGGAGCAGATGTTGTCGCAACGTCGAAGCTCGAGGACACGAGTCTACCACAAGGATGCCATCACCACCATGACATCCTGGCTTGGACAGACTAGCTCTCAAATCCATCATCGATCATAAAGACGATTGTCCTGTCAAACAAAAATTTAAATCTTCTTTATTTAGCATCACTATCGTTGTCACCAAAGTTAAAACGTTAAACAATCCAAAAACCTAAGATATTAGAACCCTAACATAAAGCTAAAATGATCCGCACGCACGAGATAAGATGACCTCCTCACTACTGACGAGCAAAAGATTGTCAGCGGAGGAGAGCCGCCGGAAGACGGACGCTGAAATGGACAACTCCTGGCGGCGACGGCTAGCTAGGGTTCTAGTCGCTGGCTTGGAGGAAAATGCGAGTGCCCTTTTTGTTGTTTCGCACTAGGCCTCTGCCGTGTGAGGATCGGAGCCCTGATCCGATGGATAGACGTATACGTATAGGTATTGCTAAAAAATCGTACACGTATCGGACTAAATCGTAGTACGGAAAGGAGCCCGAATCGGAGTTATGCTTAACAAGAACGTCCTCTTCCCTGGCTCGTGTTCTCTTCTATATATACATGCACCTTGCTGTGTTGTGGTACGTGCAAAAATCAAGAAGGAAAAGTGTTGAGCAACCCAAGACGAGAGACATGGGGAGCACCGGACCTGGACGAGAGATCTGGTTTCCGGTTCGCGAGCGAGGAGCGGGCCTCCTCGGCAGCCGGAGACGGAGAGTGCTCATCGCCAACGGCTTGGGCGTCTACTCCTTGGCACACGGTCGCTACATCCGTAAGACGCGATGCCTGCTTTACCTCGAGCTGACTGCGGATCTCGCTCCGCTCCTCAAAGCCTACCGCTCGCTGCAAAAGCTCGGGATGAAGAATTGGCCGGAGCACGACAAGAAAGCGAGGAGGGAGATCACGCTCTCGAAGCGCAAGCTCATGGACGTGTACTGGGATACCATGCCGGAAAAGCGCAGGGCGAGAGCCACGCAGAGCTTCGCGAAGGTGATGTACAAGCACCGGATGCTCTATCCTTTCGTCGTGTGCATCGTCGTCCTTATGGGAGTAGATCTGGCGCGTCGGATGCTACTCGGCAGAGACATGTCAATCTGGATGCTGCTGATAGGCATCCTACTGATATGGTTTGTGGTAGCATGGATGGAGACACAGGTCACGACTTATTTTGAGGCTAGGTGGAACTTCCCCCGCTCGGAAATCTACAATATTTTGGAATTTGAGTTGGCAAATTGATTCTATAAGGGTTAAATTATTCTTTCTTGTAATATATAGTGGTACTTTAAATATGATCTCCTGCGAGCTGTTTGAGATTTCCCATCTTACATGTGCTACATTTACAATTAACTAGCAAATGTATATCGTATGAAAATATATTTTATGATGAAAATTACTAATTAAGGGATACCTTTTTAGAGCATCTTCAACAGGCGCTCAAAAATGTGATGCCAAATTTTTTTACAGCGCCACTTTAGCGCTCCGTAGTCGAAATCAGTTTTTCAGATGCACTAAAATTTGGCGCAGATGTTACATCGGTTTCCGAGACCCATTAAAATACATCACCACAAATAAATTTATCCAACAAACAGGTTCCTAATGTTTATAGAAAAGACCCTATAAAAGTTTTTGAAAAATCAATTTGTTCCCTGCACAAATCCTACAGCGCGTTGAACTTGACAACATCTGTTCCAGCTGGTTTTTTGTCCTCCGTGCGCTAAAAATCAGTTTAATACATCGTGCGGTTAATTTAGCGCGGCTGTTGGAGATGCACTTAGGGCATCTCCATGCACTTAGGGCATCTCCACTCGATCCCTAAAAAATAGATGAGTAAAGAACCTAATAAAATTAGTGAAGTAAATTTTTACTCCACTAATTGGGACCAGACCAAATCGAACTCCTAAATTACCGGAGTAATTTATTTCATCAATTCTTTTAGCGGGAGTAGTTCCTTCTCGGGACCGAGGCTTGCACCATAGATATGTGGTTATTCTTCTATTATGTGATCTTGATTGCGATCATGAGCCATGTTAATCTAGTTGAATCCCATAATTTGCCCCCTCCTATCTCATTTATATGCTGGATATGATGTGCTTTTTTATGATATTTTTGAAATCCATGGTGACGCGAAGACGCCATGATTAGGGAAATATTAAACATGGATTTGTTCTTCTTATTGGATTGAATAATGGAATCATGAGTGTCTCTTGATGGTTGTGTTTAGTATAATTTTTATGGTGCTTCGGTGATAGGATGGACACTTTGTCATATTAGAAAGAGACTATTCAAGAGATGTGTTGTGGTGCTTGTTAGTAGGGTGAATTGCATATATGTCACTCAAAACTTACCCGTACCCTCATATGACATTGGAATTTCCCTCTCTCAAACATGCCACTCAAAATTTACACCGCGTGCAAATATACCATTGTCGTGAGTTGACTGTTAAATGGTAGTTGAAAAGACAGTTTTACCGCTAAACATAATAATTTCAGCATGGAAGTAGAAAACAAGTAAAATAATATTAGCACATAAATGAATTAAATTTTTGACAACATTTCCCATTAATTCTAATAGAATCACAATTTGCATAATAAGTTACAACACCATGTATATGAAAACGCAGAGCTATGGCACAAAATATATCTCACAAGTATCAAAGTTGTCCGAAGACCATATTGGTTCATCACAACACAATAAACAGAGAGGTCTCAACATGTTTTAATGTCAAACATGCACCAAACAGAGCACACACTACAAGTCCAATCTAACAGGTGCTCTTTTCCTCCTAGTGGTCATAACTAGGCTATGAGATGCCCTTTTGCTTCTTGTACCCATGTCTGGGCTATCACGTGGAGCAATTTTAGTGCATTTTTCTTTGCCCTTTGGTGTCTGCTCCCCAATAGAAACGCTCGTGATGCAACCTTCTCTTTGGCAGCCTTATCTTTTCCCTCTCGCGGTGCACTCTTCTTACATTTTTCCTTTTGTTCCCAAAAAGCATGTTTTGGTTTTTTAGAACCTTTATTAGATCTGTACACATAATGTATATGTGGTAAGCACATTGCATGGTTCATAAAGGTAACAATCAGCAACTAAATAATATAGATGGAAATATACCTCACTAAACTAGAACTTGGGACATCATCCTCATTTATTTGGGAAACTAGATCAGTGTTGTTTTTAGATACCCAAAGATTACCCAATGTTTTCCCATGTTGACAGGAGTCTAAAGGACGTATAAGTTTAATGCAATCTTACCTAGATGGGTATACCATGACAGGAGCAGTTGTAGAAGCACATGTAACTACCATGGTTGTCTCAAGGTCCTGTATGTCACTCTTCTTGTTTCTCCTCTTCTTTGGTCCCCCCTTAAGACAAAGAAGGGTTATAAAATAAATAAATAAAAATCTGGAAAAATAAATTTAGGGAGTAAATCGTACTTTTGAAGAAGCATAGCTATTTTTTGTTCAAAATCACCATCTCTACAACTGTGCCAATGGTGTTTACATATTGGGCATTTGTGAGCCCGTTTTGAACTTTCTTCGGATCCTTTGTATCTATTCTTTCTTCTTCTCTCCGCTACGCTCTTTAATATAGGTGGTTCTAGGAAGAAGGCATGATCACCTTTGGGCCATTGAGACTTGTTAACCAATCCAGGAATGATATGCGCGTATGCAACCCTAAACTTTTGCACACTTCGACATAATCCTCTATAGACCCTCGAACATGCCCAATGAATGCAATAGCATGCACACGAGTTTTTCGACAAACCTGCCACTCTCTACAAGTGCAAGTCCACAAGGATTTCTTCCTATCGTCGAATACAAAGTTAGGATTTGTGCAAGGCACATCACTAGCACCACCTTCATTGTCTCTATCATTCGAGTACATGTCTTCCTCGTCGACACCAACATGCTCATTTTCCTCAAATGGATTTTCTAAGTCACTTCCAACATAATTCACTTCCTCATGTTCCTCGTCAACACCAAGACGAGTGACATTGTTGCGCTGACTGCTAGGTGCTTGAGGTGCTCTTGAAGGTCTAGCATTGACATTATGAACTCTAATTCTCATCTCCATTGATTTTTTACTACCAAACTTAGCAAACAAGCAACCATGTCATGGTCATTACTTAATTCATGGATTGTTCTGTTGGACTCTTCAAAATAATGAAACGTCACTGTTTCATTCATACGCCATACATATTTTCTTCAATTGCAGCAACAAACATGGTAGCAGCCAGAATCAAAAAGTGAACACTCAAAAGATAGAAGTAAAAACATGAACATTCTAGGCAAAAGTGGGGCATGTCTCTCTAAAAAAAAGCATGCTAGGACCCAACTTGTTATGACCAACAAACAAAACAGAACAAAACTGAAAACTAAAAAGCTAGACGCTATAAGAAAAGCACCTAACATGTGAAGTGATAAAAATATAGAGCTAGGAAGGATGAACTGATAATTATTGATGAACAAGGGGATGCATGGGGGCATCCCCAAGCTTAGACGCTTGAGTCTCCTTGAATATTTCTTGGGGGTGCCGGTGGCATCCCCAAGCTTAAGCTTTTGGCACTCCACGATCTTCTTTCATCATCTCCATTCGTAACACTTGAAAACTTTCTTCACACGAAACTTTTTATAAACTGATTAGAGGGTTAGTGCAAAAAACAGTTTCACTTGGGTACTGTTGGAACACATTGGAACACTCAAATTAAACATTAGTTAATGTTCTCCAACTTTATTTAAGTCTTTTCCCCGAAAAACCATGAACAAAGTGCACAAAAGAAGGAAATGCAATTACAAGGCAGAAATATGGGAAAACAGAACAATCTGTGAAACTCACATAAAAGCGGGCACTTCTGTAGATCAAATAAAAAAACTCAAAACTAATGAAAGTGTAAAATTTGTATAGCACATGTTGTGTAAAAATTTCATATAAAAAAGATGATGCGGTGATTTTTTTTATTTTCCGCACTGAAGCATACAAAATATGTTTTCTGGCAACATGTCACAACTTTTCTCTCCCTCAACATTAGAGGCTAAAACTTGGCACAAAACTTGAAAATAAAGATACAATGGAGTTGCTACAATCGTAAAAAACTCCAAGACACACTAAAACAAAAAGAAGAAACTGAAAGGAAAAGCATTTTGAATTGCCTCCCAATAAGAGCTTTCTTTAATGCCTTTGTGCTAGGCACAAAACCCAAGATCAAGTCGTATCTATTGAACCATCTTCAAGATCATAAAAAACTCTTCAATAGTGCAACTAGTCTTGTTGGGAGGACTCTCAAATAAATCTCTAATACTAACACTTCTAGGAACAAAGGCAAAGGTAGTAATACCAATGGAATGTTCATTCTTAATTTTACTCAAAATAGACACTTCTTCCATGGTTTTCAAAGTCTCGTTCCCCTTGGTGATGGGTGTATCGAATTTTGGTTGAGGGATCTTAGGCACATAAATGAACTTAGGTCCCTTTTTCACCGGGGTTTCCACTTTCTTGGTTTTGATTGAGGATAAAGTTGTTCGTAAAGCATCAATTACCTACTCAAACTTATCTATACTAGAAGGATCATGATCCTTGTATTTAAGGTCTTCAAAGTGTTCTAAGTTTATTTATTGAGCTATCAAGCCTATTCATATTCTCTTGTAAGCTACGATTGATGTCACGAGAGTTTACTTCTCGCCCCTCGTTGGTTACCCAAAGCGAAGATGCTAAGGTTGAGTATCGAACCAGTAGGACTCCAAGATCGACAAGTAGGTGGTTCGGCAAGTGATGCGCCCTTTGAATATAATCATTTGCTTCTCCTGGACCTGCACACATAATAGATAACTTTTCTCCCAACGAGTACAAAGGAGTTGTCAATTCCTCCGGCCTTGTTGTTTACAAAGGATAAAAACGCACGGGATAATAATGATGGTGATAACAACGAAAAAGTAAATAAAGCAGTAAATTGATAGCGAGAGTAAACAGTATTGGTAATATGGACCGGGGTCCTGTGATGTTCACTAGTGATGTATCTCTTCCAAAATACGATAAAATAGCCATGCGAGGTAAACAAATTATAGCTGGGCAATTGATAGGATTATGTGCGCAAACCAATGCTAATTATGCTATAAAGAAAGGAAGAGGCTCAAAATCTTGGGCGGTACGCCAAATCAAGTAGACCGAAATCCATATGCATCTACCTACTAATCATCCACCTTGAGATATCTATTCAGAACATCTCGCTAGTATTAAGTTGCGAATCCCACCCAAAGTGTAAACTCAAAGCAACAGACAACTGCATTAAAGAACTTTGCGTAAAGTAAACAACCCTTGCACCCGCAAGTACAAGCACCGTTGTTTTCTCCCTTGTGGCAACAACACATCCCCTAGACTCATGTTTCTGTCACTCAAGCTAGTCATCGGGGGGCATGAACCCACAATCATGCATAACGCTCCCTCTTGGATTCACTACCTACTACTTGGCCAAAGCAATAAACAATAACGGAGAACATGCAAGAATTACTCAAGAACATAAATATAAAAGAGGAGAATCAAATATATTACTCAAACACAATCTGAACATAATCTCATAATCCATCGGATCCCAGCAAAACCAGCATAGCAATAGCAGAAATATTACATATGTGCCTCGATCATGTAGGGCAGCTCACGAGGTCTAATCCATGAAGAACAAGAGGGGAGGAGAACATCACATAGCTACTGATCATAGACCCATGGTCCAAGGTGGACTACTCACGGTTCATCCGGGAAGCATCCATGGTGGTGGAGAAGCTCCCGGAGGTGGTTCCTCCCTCCGGCAGGGTGCCGGGAAGAGGTCTCCTGGTGCTCCCGATCTTGGAAGCGCGGCGACGGCGGAACAGAGGAGAGATCGCGAAAAAGGGTTCCCGTCACGGGGTTTTTGCGTCACGGAGAATATATGGGCGAAGGGGGCAGCCAGGGGGCCCACCAGGGGTCCAGGCGGCCTCCTGGCGCGGCCCACCCTAGGGCGCGCCGGGAGGGCGCCTGGGGCCCTGGTGGGTCCCCTCTGCCCCCCCTCGGTGATTCCCGAAGCTTCCGAAGCGTTGATTTTTTATTGGATTTTCCCGAATTTTTGGAGCACTTTTAATATGGGGGAAACCTGAAATAGAAAAAAAGAAGAAAACAGGAACTGGCACTGGGGTGCACTGAGTTAATAGGTTAGTCCAAATATGATCAAAAGTGTATGGAAGTTCATCAATATCATAGCAATATCCCACAAAAGAGGCATGGAGCAAGCAGAAATGATAGATACGTTTTGGACGTATCAACATCCCTAAGCTTAATTCCTGCTCGTCCTCGAGTAGGTAAATGATAAAAGCATAATTTCTGTGGTGACATGCTACCAATCATATAAGAACTTTTAAGTAAAGCAATCAAGGCATGTAATTCAATTCAAGTCATAACAGGCAAGAGTCTATATTTAACATTGAAACAAGCAACATAAGAACATAAAGGTGCAAGAGCTCTCGCTGTCCGTGACTCGAATGTCTCCAAATGGTCTTTGCGTGCAAGAAAGGGGATAGGGATATACGAGAAAAAGCTACTTTTGTGTTGAGAACTCAATCTACTAAAGTTTCACACTTGATCTTCTTTGGAATCTTATCTTGACTCATCCCCAAACCATTATCCAGGTACAAGTAAAAATGATCCACTCCTTTTCGACATTTTGAGCACTCTTGCAATGGATGAGCGTAAGCACAAGGAAATGGCCTATCAACCTGGCGAATATGCTTACCTTCGTGTCACTCCCATGAGGGGCACTCATCGTTTCGGGATCAAAGGCAAGTTAGCTCCTCGCTACATTGGCCCGTTCCGTATCCTTTCCAGGAGTGGACCAGTGGCATACCGATTGGAATTGCCGCTGAACCTCTCACAAGTACATGATGTCTTTCACGTGTCGCAACTCCGATGCTGCTTCAAGGACCCTATTCGAGAAGTGGAACATGATATGATTGAGCTGCAACAGGATTTGACTTATCACGAGCATCCTAGTCGCATACTTGATCAGTTAGAACGCAAAACCCGCAACAAGACGACCAAGTTCCTCAAAGTTCAGTGATCGAATCATTCTGAAGATGAAGCCACCTGGGAACGCGAAGATCGTCTTCGCGATGAATACCCCGATCTTTTCCTCGCTGCCACTTAAATTCTCGGGACGAGAATTCTTGTAGTGGGGGAGATTTGTAACACCCTCAGTGTCTGTAACAGTAATCCTTTTGCCAATGAAAAATTTCTGTTACTAAATCTCACTTTGATCATCTTTGCATTTGATCACTCCAAAAATCCTTTTGGTTGTTATTAAAAATAATGTGATAAATCAAACTTTGTCCAAAATTGTGGAACCAATTTTATTACATGCCTAAAAATCAATGGACCATGTTAAACCAACATTGGATATTTATTGCAATATCTAAATATTGCAAACAATTCAAACCAGTGCTAAAACAATCCCTTTCATCAGTTGCATATCCAAAACAAATATTAAATGATTTTATAAAAGGTCCAAACTTTTTGTAGGAGTAGTCCAAAATGTAACAATAATATTGGAGCAGGTTACACGTTTTACAAAAATGTTAAATCAACTAAAACAAATAAAAACAGAAAGGAAAGAACAAAAAAAAAGAAAAAGAAGAAAAAGAAAACCTAATCTAACGCTCGTGGGCGAGGCCCCCCTCCCCTCTCCACTGGGCCAGGCCACCCCGGCCCACTCCCCCTCCCCATCATCTTCAACCCCTGTTCAGGGGGTACCGTGGCGTCCATCCCGCGGCGGCCACGCCACGGCCGTCGCCGTGGCACGCATCCGGCGGCCGCCGACGGGGATAAGAACCCCGGGGCACCCCGCGTCCCGGCGTGAAACGTAACCCTAGTCGCGCCCTCCCCATCTCTCCCTTCCTTGCACCGCTCTCCTCTGGACGTGCTCGCCACCGCCGCCGTGGGCACGCGCTTGTCGCCGGCGCGGCCACCTTGCCTCCCACCTCAAGACAGGACGTCCTGGAGCTTCACCGTCCTCGTCCCGTTCGTCCACACCTACTGAACCAAGCCGGGGCGGCGCGTGCGCTCGGAATCGCGCTGGGTTCTCCGCCACGGTCGCCGCCGTTCGCCGTCAAATTCGTCGCCGGCAGCACGAGCTCGGCCTCCCCGACCCCTGCGCCGCATCCACTGTGATCCCGCGCAACCCTCCCTAAACCTTTTCCCCCCTCCGCCGTGCCCCATAGCGCCGTCCACCACTGGCCGTGGCTCCGACCCCGCCGCGGGCTCGCCTCCGGTGGGCGTCGCCCACCCCGGCCTCCCGTGGGCTCCCCTAGAAGCGCACGGGCGAGGGCATCCTGTTGGTGCCCTCGGCTCATCCCACCGCCGCCCGTAGCGCGGTTCCGATGGAGCGCCGCCGCGACGGCCTCGTCGCCGGCTTGCAGCTGTGGGTTAAGCCCACTGGCAGGTAGACCCCCTGCCTAACTAATTAGATTAGGGGCCTAAACCCCCTGTTAAGATGAAATAACCCCCCCTAATTAAAATTGATTAAAAAAAGGTTAGTGATATATGTCAATGACATGTGGGCCCTTCTGGGTATTTAGTTAAATTATTCTAAATTAGTTGTGTAGTATATGACATGTGGACCCCTCAGTTAATTGGATAAATAAATCGATTGGTTAGTACTGTGACTATGACATGTGGGCCCACTATCCTTTTAATTAAATAAAATGGTTTATTACTGCTGCTGTGTATGACATGTAGGTCCCACCTGTAAGTTTGACCAGTCAAAGCTCTGTCCTAGATAATGCTATTTAATTAATAAAAGAAATCCAGGAAATGATTTAAAATTGATTTAAAAACATAAATTCAATATCTTTTAAACCGTAAGTCAGATTCAAAAACTTTATACATCAAAGTTGATCAGAAAAATATAAAGGTCAAGAATACGCTACCCGTATACCCACCACCCCCCTCTAACACAACGAACATCGACATTCCCCCCTCCGGGCCGTCTGTCCGATAATTGCCCGATACCGTAAAACTCTACGGATGAATTTATTCTGAACACGAAAGTTGTTCAGAATGGATCAACTAGCACGGTTACACCCTTCACCTGTTTTTCGGATGTCCATGACACCTCCGGCATGATACCTTCCCCCTTCGGACACCCTGTCCGATAATCACCCGGAGTTGACAGTTCATCCAGGGATGAATTCCCGCTCCGTGCTACGTGTATCGTACAACGTTAGAGCATCGTTAACATTTCATATGTCATGTATTGTATTTGTATTGCTATTATTGCTGTGTATTTATTGTTTCCCCCCTCTTTTATTGTCCGGTAGTCTCGACGTCCGCTGCTGATGCCCCTGTGATCGACTACTTCGTCGATGACCGTACCTCTACCGTCGAGCTTACAGGCAAGCAGAGTCATTCTCTTCCCCAGATATCGCCTATCTTTCCGTACTTTCTTGCACTAGGCATTGCTGCTGCTACGTTATAATCCTATTCAATTGCATAGCCTGTCTTTGTCACCCCTTGATGTACCTTCCTTTATCCTATGCTGCCTCTTATATATATTATATTCAGCAGTTAGCCCTGCGCCTTGTTAGTCAATAGGATTAGATAGCGGGTCGTGTTCACTCTGGGAGTGAATGCGGATACGATACATTACAACTGCTACAGGTACGGTTTAGAGAAGACACCGCTTCAGGCCCTACCCCGGCTCTGCCGAGCCACATCAAGTGTGAGCTATCGAGGAGAAATCCTTGTACTCCACTCGTTGCTGACTCTGTATAGCCGTCCTAGGGTACTGAACCACGGTTGTCCTTACAGGTAAGGAGTCGGGTGACCCAACGGTGCCCACGCAGGTTATCTTAGCGGAACGACAGGTCAGGTGTATTCCACCGGTGTGCGGCGGGTCTGGTACTGTTCTGGCCGAAGGATTTCCTGTTGTACGAAAGTCGAGCTCTTCGGAGCAAACGCGAGACAAGGTAAGGAGACGGTTCACCTTGTTGGTAACCGCACGAGTTGGTGGGACGACAGGGCAGGCACCGACGTTACTGGTTGTCCTGGCTGCTGTTGTTGTCCGCGACTCACCGAGAAAGGGGCAACGATAACGGTTGTCCCGACAGATAATAATAAAATGACTTAACGGTTCAGATGGATGACTTGAGAGGCCGCAAAGGCCTATACGCACTACCTTCACGTGGGGTTACGGTGTGGGCCCTCCGCGTTGTGGTCTCGTTCGAAAGATCTGAAAGACGTCCAATTTCATCATTGTGGTTAGGTCGATCCGCATCCTGGAAGAGTTGCGTGGAATCACCTGGCACACAACGACCCGGAGGGTGAGGGGCGACGGTCCAAGACCCCCTTGCGCTTAGGACTGTAGACCGGAGGGGACCTCTCTGATGAGCCATAGGATGGGCCTCGACGTGTCGGATAGCCTCGATGGGGCATTCCCTAACAAGGTGTACGCCACCCTGGAGATCCGAGCGTGCAGGCTGAACAGTAGTGCACCCCTGCAGGGAGTTTGATCTATTCGAATAGCCGTGTCCACGATAACAGGACGCTTTATGCTGAAGCCAGAGCCTACTACTACAAACTACTACTATTAAACTGTTGGTTCCGGTTTCTCTTCCTCGCAGGGAAGTCGAGGAGGGGATCTCGGAGGCATATATAATTGTTATCTATACAACTTACTATTATACAATGCTGCAACAAGTTCTGCTGCATTGTTACTTTCATTACTGTTATATTAAACTGTTGGCTGATTCTTACCTCGTGTTGCAAGACTCGTCGGAAGATGCTAGTCTTCGATAGGCCTAGCTTCTTAACCTTATTTTGATTTCTACCTTACAGTCCACTATATACAGCCTCCCCCTTTCCATTTGATACATGCATAAATGCTTAGTAGCGGACGTAAGACTAGCGGGTATGCTAGATACTCACCCTTGCTTTATTTCCCCTTTTCGCTTTGCCTGATCGGCCGCTGCAGTCGACGTTGGAGCCCATGAGCAGGAGATTCCAATAGGAGCCTACTACGACGTCGAGTTCCCGTTGACCAGGAGTAGTTCGGTGCATCCCAGGCAGGAGGCCTCGCCTTTTCGATTTGTACCTCTGATGTTATTTGTGCTAGCCTTCTTAAGGCAAAAATTGACTAACTATGTCTGTACTCAGATATTATGTTTGTATGAGTTATGTATTCGGGTCCGGGTGACCCCCCCTTCATTATAATATATTGGTTTATCCTTTTGTGTTTAGTGTTGTGCTGTGATATTCTCACCGTGGCACCTTGATCTCGATCATGTACCCTGCGTGTATGATTACTGTACATGATCGTAAATCGAGGGCGTCACAGTATTGAAGGTCTAGCATTGACATTATGAACTCTAATTCTCATCTCCATTGATTTTTTACTACCAAACTTAGCAAACAAGCAACCATGTCATGGTCATTACTTAATTCATGGATTGTTCTGTTGGACTCTTCAAAATAATGAAATGTCACTGTTTCATTCATACGCCATACATATTTTCTTCAATTGCAGCAACAAACATGGTAGCAGCCATAATCAAAAAGTGAACACTCAAAAGATAGAAGTGAAAACATGAACATTCTAGGCAAAAGTGGGGCATGTCTCTCTAAGAAAAAGCATGCTAGGACCCAACTTGTTATGACCAGCAAACAAAACAGAACAAAACTGAAAACTAAAAAGCTAGACGCTATAAGAAAAGCACCTAACATGTGAAGTGATAAAAATATAGAGCTAGGAAGGATGAACTGATAATTATTGATGAACAAGGGGATGCATGGGGGCATCCCCAAGCTTAGACGCTTGAGTCTCCTTGAATATTTCTTGGGGGTGCCGGTGGCATCCCCAAGCTTAAGCTTTTGGCACTCCACGATCTTCTTTCATCATCTCCATTCCTAACACTTGAAAACTTTCTTCACACGAAACTTTTTATAAACTGATTAGAGGGTTAGTGCAAAAAAAACAGTTTCACTTGGGTACTGTTGGAACACATTGGAACACTCAAATTTAACATTAGTTAATGTTCTCCAACTTTGTTTAAGTCTTTTCCCCCAAAAACCATGAACAAAGTGCACAAAAGAAGGAAATGCAACTACAAGGCAGAAATATGGGAAAACAGAACAATCTGTGAAACTCACATAAAAGCGGGCACTTCTGTAGATCAAATAAAAAAACTCAAAACTAATGAAAGTGTAAAATTTGTATAGCACATGTTGTGTAAAAATTTCATATAAAAAAGATGATGCGGTGATTTTTTTTATTTTCCGCACTGAAGCATACAAAATATGTTTTCTGGCAACATGTCACAACTTTTCTCTCCCTCAACATTAGAGGCTAAAACTTGGCACAAAACTTGAAAATAAAGATACAATGGAGTTGCTACAATCGTAAAAAAACTCCAAGACACACTAAAACAAAAAGAAGAAACTGTAAGGAAAAGCATTTTGGATTGCCTCCCAATAAGCGCTTTCTTTAATGCCTTTGTGCTAGGCACAAAACCCAAGATCAAATCGTATCTATTGAACCATCTTCAAGATCATAAAAAACTCTTCAATAGTGCAACTAGTCTTTTTGGGAGGACTCTCAAATAAATCTCTAATACTAACACTTCTAGGAACAAAGGCAAAGGTAGTAATACCAATGGAATGTTCATTCTTAATTTTACTCAAAATAGACACTTCTTCCATGGTTTTCAAAGTCTCGTTCCCCTTGGTGATGGGTGTATCGAATTTTGGTTGAGGGATCTTAGGCACATAAATGAACTTAGGTCCCTTTTTCACCGGGGTTTCCACTTTCTTGGTTTTGATTGAGGATAAAGTTGTTCGTAAAGCATCAATTACCTAGTCAAACTTATCTATCCTAGAAGGATCATGATCCTTGTATTTAAGGTCTTCAAAGTTTTGCTAAGTTTATTTATTGAGCTATCAAGCCTATTCATATTCTCTTGTATCCTACGATTGATGTAACGAGAGTTTACTTCTCGCCCCTCGTTGGTTACCCAAAGTGGAAGGTTGAGACGTAGCGTAGCAGCAAATTTCCCTTAGCGAAGATGCTAAGGTTGAGTAACGAACCAGTAGGACTCCAAGATCGACAAGTAGGTGGTTCGGCAAGTGGTGCGCCGTTTGAATATAATCACTTGCTTCTCCTGTACCTGCACACACAATAGATAAATTTTCTCCCAATGAGTACAGAGGAGTTGTCAATTCCTCCGGCCTTGTTGTTTACAAAGGATACAAACGCACGGGATAATAATGATAGTGATAGCAAAGGAAAAGTAAATAAAGCAGTAAATTGATAGTGGGTGTAAATAGTATTGGAAATATGGACCGGGGTCCTATGATGTTCACTAGTGATGTATCTCTCCCAAAAGACGATAAAATAGCCATGCGAGGTAAACAAATTATATCTGGGCAATTGATAGGATTATGTGCGCAAACCAATGCTAATTATGCTATAAAGAAAGGAAGAGGCTCAAAAGCTTGGGCGGTACGCCAAATCAAGTAGACCGAAATCTATCTGCATCTACCTACTAATCATCCACCTTGAGATATCTATCCAGAACATCTCGCTGGTATTAAGTTGCGACTCCCACCCAAAGTGTAAACTCAAAGCAACATACAACTGCATTAAAGAACTTTGTGTAAAGTAAACAATCCTTGCACCCGCAAGTACAAGCACCGTTGTTTTCTCCCTTGTGGCAACAACACATCCCCTAGACTCATGATTCTGTCACTCAAGCTAGTCATCGGGGGGCATGAACCCACAATCATGCATAACGCTCCCTCTTGGATTCACTACCTACTACTTGGCCAAAGCAATAAACAGCAACGGAGAACATGCAAGAATTACTCAAGAACATAAATATAAAAGAGAAGAATCAAATATATTACTCAAACACAATCTGAACATAATCTCATAATCCATCGGATCCCAGCAAAATCAGCATAACAATAGCAGAAATATTACATATGTGGCTCGATCAAGTAGGGCAGCTCACGAGGTCTAATCCATGAAGAACAAAGAGGGGAGGAGAACATCACATAGCTACTGATCATAGACCCATGGTCCAAGGTGGAATACTCACGGTTCATCCGGGAAGAATCCATGGTGGTGGAGAAGCTCCCGGAGGTGGTTCCTCCCTCCGGCAGGGTGCCGGGAAGAGGTCTCCTGGTGCTCCCGATCTTGGAAGCGCGGCGACGGCGGAACAGAGGAGAGATCGCGAAAAAGGGTTCCCGTCACGGGTTTTTTGCGTCATGGAGAATATATGGGCGAAGGGGGGCAGCCAGGGGTCCAGGCGGCCTCCTGGCGCGGCCCCACCCTAGGGCGCGCCGGGAGGGCGTCTGGGGCCCTGGTGGGTCCCCTCTGCCCCCCCTCGGTGATTCCCGAAGCTTCCGAAGCTCTGATTTTTTATTGGATTTTCCCGAATTTTTGGAGCACTTTTAATATGGGGGAAACCTGAAATAGAAAAACAGCAGAAAACAGGAACTGGCACTGGGGTGCACTGAGTTAATAGGTTAGTCCAAATATGATCAAAAGTGTATGGAAGTTCATCAATATCATAGCAATATCACACAAAAGAGGCATGGAGCAAGCAGAAATGATAGATACGTTTTGGACGTATCAACATCCCTAAGCTTAATTCCTGCTCGTCCTCGAGTAGGTAAATGATAAAAGCATAATTTCTGTGGTGACATGCTACCAATCATATAAGAACTTTTAAGTAAAGCAATCAAGGCATGTAATTCAATTCAAGTCATAACAGGCAAGAGTCTATATTTAGCATTGAAACAAGCAACATAAGAACATAAAGGTGCAAGAGCTCTCGCTGTCCGTGACATGAATGTCTCCAAATGGTCTTTGCGTGCAAGAAAGGGGATAGGGATATACGAGAAAAAGCTATTTTTGTGTTGAGAACTCAATCTACTAAAGTTTCACACTTGATCTTCTTTGGATCTTGACTCATCCCCAGACCACTAGCCAGGTACAAGTCAAAATGATCGACTCCTTTTCGACATTTTGAGCACTCATGCAATGGATGAGCGTAAGAAAGAAAGTTGACACTTAGGATGGCAAAGAGAGAATAAGGTGGACGAGGAAGACAAAAAGGGTGTGAAAGGCTCACATCAATGACGGTAATCATAGGCGAGAGAAAGCCAAATGATAGATATGATGTGAGGAGTAGGGATTGCCATGCAACAGATGCACATATGAGCTAAAAAGCTCTCCAATGGAACTAGTGGGGGTGCATCCAACTTGCTTCCTCAAGAAGACCTAGAGCTCATTTGAGGAGGCTCATCATTGGAATATACAAGCCAAGTTTTATAGTGTGAAGGTCCCCACATAGCTATATGCATGAATGATAATTTCTATGGAGTACAAGATATAAAAGAGAGTACGAGTGTGGATCTCTCAAAAGGAATAATATTGTGCCCCCTTCTCTCTTTTTTATTTCTTTATCTCTTTTTTCTATTTTTTTGTATTTTTTGGTGGCCTGAATGGCTCTTTCTATTTCTCTCATTTGTCCTCTTTGGGATCTTTTAATTTGTCCTCTTTGGGATCTTTTCCTCACTTTAGGGCAACACTCTGTATATTACAAAAAGTATAGAAGATCTTTCACACTTTACAAGGTACTCAAATCATAAAGAAGATGTAACTATCATGAAGTATGCAAATGTATGCCTCCGCCAGTGTAGCAGGATATGCAATGATACTAGCGCGTCATGTAGCAATGATTAGGGCAAGACCCAACTAGCATGCGGCTCATCGATCAAGCAAGTAGCATGTATGGCATGAAGATCAAGTCATGAGAAGGTGGATGTTGCATGGCAATATATCTCGGAAAGGTTATGGAAATGCCTTGATAGGTAGGTATGGTGGCTGTTTTGAGAAATAATATAAGGAGGTTTATGATGACAGAGCGTATCGTGCCAAGGATTTGGATGTACCGACGAAGGTGGACGCCAACTCTCGGAGTGAGAAGGAGGCAATGCACGGCATAGGAAAGGCTAGAAAAATATGGGAAGGTGGAAGCGTCAAATTTTGAATACTCACATTAGTCCGAAGAACTCATGCACTTATTATCGGTAACTCTCAATCTAATAAGGAGGTTCACAAAGAGACAAGTACCCCGAGGAGGAGTGTATGGGGGTTTGGTTATCCTTGCGTATCCTCGACTCATGGTACGTAAGTGTACTCTAATATTCGATCCCTCAGAAGAGTAGTAATCCATCTATTAGCTAAAGTTCTCAACTAATTTGTAAGTTTTGAAAATAAATACGGATTGCCAAAATACGATATCTATCACTAATAGGCTGATACGTCCCAAACGTATCTATAATTTCTGCTTGCTCCATGCATGTTTTGTGTGATATTGCTATGTTTTTGATATATTTTCATATATGTTTATAACATATTTTGGAACTAACCTATTAATGGTTGCAAGAGTGCACAAGTTCTTGTTTTTCTACTTTATGTGTAGGAATTACTTGGATAAAGGAAAGATCACAAAAGAAAGCCTTGTAAGAGTTGAACTCTAACTTTCCCGAAATCTGTCCCCACGAGACAGGTTTTAAAGATCGCCTCGGAATCGCTAGAAGACGGCCTCAAACGGAAAAACTTAAAACTACAAAGTTGTAGGGAATTTTTTCCGGTGGATTTAGACATAAAATTCGGCCCAATCGGAGTTCGTATGCTTCCAGAAACCCCGAAATACAGACGACGTAGTCTGGGTGACGGCAATCCGAGAGTCTATATAAAGAGAGAGGAAACCTAGGTCAAAGGGCACCACGAAAATTCCTCCTACTTGGCAGACGTCTTGAGGGGGAGATCAACCTCTACTTCCCTGAGTTCGATAAACCTTACGTCATCCACTTGAGGGAAATTGCTGCTGTCCTACAAACCTCTGCGCTTGGAGGCCCAACATAGTCTACACGAATAGAAGCGTGCGTAGACATCAAGGTATTTCTGGCGCCTTTGCCGGGGAGGTAAGCTTTGAAGGTATATATTTAGAACTTGCAATTAAATCTTTTTGTTTCTTGTTTTTATTTTCACTAGTTAGGCTTTATGGAAAACAACAAAATTTTTATGAGAGAGCTTTATGAGCTCTATCTTGAGTTAGAACATGAAGTGTTTGAGGAGGAGATCAAAAAGTCTATGGAGCTTTATTATTTGCACAACACTCATGATAGTAGTAATGTTATTTGCATGTCTTCTTTGAATACTTTTGATGCTAATGATATGCAAAGCTATAAGCTTGGGGATGCTACGTTTGATGATCTTTTTAGCCCCCCAAGTTTTGATGAGGAAATTTATTTTGATGATACTTTGCCTCCTATCTATGATGATTATTGTGATGACACTTATGGTATAAAGAATGAATGTTTGGAAGTGTATCATGATAAGAATGATTCATGTGATAGCTATTTTCTTGAGTTTGCTCCCACTATTACTAATGAGAAGGATTTTGCTTATGTGGAGAGTAACAAAATTTCTATGCTTGTGGACCATGATAAGAATTTTTTATGTGATACTTATATTGTTGAGTTTATTCATGATCCCACTGAAAATTATTATGAGAGGGGAACATATGCTTATAGATATTTCAATAATATCAAGTTCCCTCTCTTTATGTTGAAGGTTTTGAAGTTGCACTTATTTTGCCTTCCTATGCTAATATCTTTATGCTTCAATGAGTTATTTCTCTACAAGATCCCTTTTCATAGAAAGCATGTTAGACTTAAATGTGTTTGATATTTTCTTCTTGATGCTCTGTTTTGTTCTTCAACTCTTATTTCTACGAGAGCATCACTAAAATCTTAAGCCTAGCTAATGGCTTTAAAGAAGCGCTTTCGGGAGGCAGCCCGCAATGAATTTAGGATTTTTTTTTGTTTTTCCTTCTGTTTTTAGTGGTCTTTATGATTGTTACTACTGCAGCAATATCATTGTATCTTTACTTTTCAAGCTTTGTGCCATTTATAGCCTCATATGACAAGGGAAGTGAAAGTTGTGACATGCTGTCCAGAAAACAGATTCTGTCCTCGTGACGGGAAAAATCACAGAAAAATTCCAGTTTATATTTTTGAGCTGAAATTTTTACACAGCGTGCTCTATACAATTATGGAACTTTTGTATGTTCTGAGTTTTTTGATTTGAGTTGCAGAAGTACCCCTAAAAATTCTTTACTACCTGCTGTTCTGTTTTTCACAGATTTTGTCACGTTTTGTCTCTCCTAACTTTTTCAAACCTTAAGCTTGCTTTTTCTTTGCAAAAACCTTTTGGAAATCTTGAGGAACAGTAGCTCTTCAAGAATATCTTTATATCCAGTGGGTAAAAATTATTTTATTATGGGTACTAACCTCGCTAATAAGATTATGATGAGTTATGTATGAAGGGAGTTTTCAAGTGTGCGATGGAAGATGATGAAAGAAGATCCAGGAGTGTCAAGCGCTCAAGCTTGGGGATGCCCCCATGCATCCCCAATAAATATTCAAGGAGACTCAAGCGTCTAAGCTTGGGGATGCCCCCGTGCATCCCCTTCTCCATCAACAATCATCAGTTCGTCCTTCGTCTCACTATATTTTTATCACTTCATGCGTTATGTGCTATGCTTGGAGCGTCTCGCTCTTAGGTTTTATTTTTAGTTTTCTTTAGCTTTGCTTGCTCTTCATAACAAGTTAGATCACGTCTTACTTTGTGTGGGGGAGAAACACGCTTCACTTTCAAAATATAGAACACATCATAGGATTTTTCATGCCTATCTTTTTGCTGTTGTGTGTTCTTTACCTTTCCGTAGATACTGCCATGTTTAGTTTTAGCTTTAGTTTGTCTTTAGCAAGAGCCTTTGCTTTTGTTTAGTTTGTTGCTGGAACTCTCTTTAGTTTTCATGTTTATCTTGTTAAGACAGTTGGTTGTTGCACTGAGTTGTGTCTTGTCTTGAAAGTAGGTAAATGAGGTTGCTATTTAATTTTAGTAGTAACTTGCAATAGTTTTGAGGTATTGATGTGAGTAATGTATGAACTTTTGATGTCAAGAGCTCTAGCCTATTAGTGATAGGTGTCGTATTTTGGGAAATCCGTGTTTATTTTCAAAACCTACAAAACTAGTTGAGAACTCTAGCTACTAGATGGATCACTACTCTTCTGAGGGGTCGGATATTAGAGTACACTCACGTACCATGAGTCGAGGATGCGCAAGGATAACCAAACCCCCATACACTCCTCCTCGGGGGTACTTGTCTCTTTGTGAACCTCCTTACTAGATTGAGAGTTATCGATAATAAGTGCATGAGTTCTTCGGACTAATGTAAGTATTGAAAGCTGACACTTCCACCTCCTCATATTTGCTAGCCTCTCCTATGCCGTGCATTGCTTTCTTCTCACTCCGAGAGTTGGCGTCCACCTTCGCCGGTACATCCAAACCCTTGGCAGGATACACTCTGTCATCATAAACCTCCTTATATCTTTTCTCAAAATAGCCACCATACCTACCTATCAAGTCATTTCCATAGCCTTTCCGAGATACATTGCCATGCAACATCCATCTTCTCATGACTTGATCTTCATGTCATACATGCTACTTGCTTGATCGATGAGCCGCATGCTAGTTGGGCCTTGTCCTAATCATTGCTACATGATGCGCTAGTATCATTGCATATCCTGCTATCCTGGCAGAGGCATACATTTGCATCATGATAGTTATATCTTTTTTATGTGAGTACCTTTGTAAAGTGTGAAAGATCTCCTATATTCTTGTAAAATATAGAGTGTTGTCCCTAAAGTCAGGAAAAGATCCCAAAGGGGACAAAATATTAGATCCCAAAGAGGACAAATGAGAGTTAAATAGAAAGAGCCATTGAGGCCACCAAAAAATACAAAAAAATAGAAAAAAGAGAAAAAGAAAAATAAAAAGAGAGAAGGGGGCACACTACAATTCCTTTTGAGAGATCCACACTAGTACTTCATCCTCTATCCCTTGTACTCCATAGAGATCATCATCATGCATATAGCTATGTGGGGACCTTCACATTATAGAAATTGACTTGTATATTCCAATGATGAGCCTCCTCAAATGAGCTCTAGGTCTTCTTGAGCAAGCAAGTTGGATGCACCCCCACTAGTTCCATTGGAGAGCTTACCTTAGCTCACATGTGCATCCGTTGTATGGAAATCCATACTCCTCACATCATATCTATGATTTGGCTTTCTCTCGCCTATGATTGTCCTCATTGATGTGAGCCTTTCACACCATTTTTGTCTTCCTCCTCCACCTTTTCTCTTTTTGCCATCCTAAGTGTCAACTTTCTTGCTTACGCTCATCCATTGTATGAGTGCTCAAAATGTCGAAAAGGAGTGGATCATTTTGACTTGTACCTGGCTAGTGGTCTCAGGATGAGTCAAGATAAGATTTGAAAGAAGACCAAGTGTGAAACTTTAGTAGATTGAGTTCTCAACACAAAAATATTTTTTTCTCGTAGATACTTATCCTTTTCTTGCACGCAAACACCATTTGGAGACATTCGAGTCACGGACAGCGAGAGCTCTTGCACATTTATGTTCTTATGTTGCTTGTTTCAATGCTAATATAGACTCTTGCCTGTTATGACTTGAATTGAATTACATGCTTTGATTGCTTGACTTAAGAGTTCTTATATGTTTGATAGCATGTCACCAAAGAAAATTATGTTTGTTATCATTTACCTACTCGAGGACGAGCAGGAATTAAGCTTGGGTATGTTGATACGTCCCAAACGTATCTATAATTTCTGCTTGCTCCATGCATGTTTTGTGTGATATTGCTATGTTTTTTATATACTTTCATATATGTTTATAACATATTTTGAACTAACCTATTAATGGTTGCAAGAGTGCACAAGTTCTTGTTTTTCTACTTTATGTGTATGAATTACTTGGATAAAGGAAAGATCACAAAAGGAAGCCTTGTAAGAGTTGGACTCTAACTTTCCCGAAATCTGTCCCCACCAGACAGGTTTTAAAGATCGTCTCGGAATCGCTAGAAGACGGCCTCAAACGGAAAAACTTAAAACTACAAAGTTGTAGGGAATTTTTTTCCGGTGGATTTAGACATAAAATTCGGCCCAATAGGAGTTCGGATGCTTCCAGAAACCCTGAAATATGGAAGACGTAATCTGGATGACAGGAATCCGAGAGTCTATATAAAGAGAGGAAACCTAGGTCAAAGGGCACCACGAAAATTCCTCCTACTTGGCAGCCGTCTTGAGGGGGAGATCAATCTCCACAGAAGCAGCATCTCCAAGGAAGAATAATGGGCCAAGGGCCGCTTCCCCAAGGGCCGTGGCCGTGGCCGTGGGCGCCGCCGCCGCCGTGGCCACCGCCGTCGCCGTCTCCTTCATCTCCTCCGGGCTGCATCTCTCCATCAACAACTCTCTCTCTCACCATGTCCATGTGTGAGTAGTTCCCCTCGGGGCTAAGGATTATATCTTGATCTGTGTGGTTTCTCTCTCTCCCATGATGTGATCTTTGTTGTGATCATAGGCTATGTTAATCTAGGGTGATCCCATGATATTTCCCCTTCCTCTATGTATTGGATTGATGTACTCACTTGATCTTATCTAGTATAATCCCCGAGACCATGATGACAGCGGTCTATTGGACATGGGTTAGAAGAATATTATCATGAGTGATTTTCTCTTTTGTGTGTGGATTGAAGATCGAGAGTCTCTTGGTGCTTGTCTTTGACTATCCTTGAGATATGTTGTGGTGATTGTGGTACTCTCTTTGGATGGCCGCGATGACATTGGGAAATCCATAGATTGAGAACTACGAACTTTGAGGTGTGCTTTTGTAGCCCTACATAATTCTCAACCTCTCTTGACCACAAAGGAATGATCTCCGAGTGCGTTTCCATTGCATGTTGTATGGGAAATATCATGTGATTAGACTATGTTAATGTTGTTGGGAGTTGCCACTAGTGAAAGTATGAAGCCTAGGCCTTGTTTCCATCATTGTTACACTGTTTGCACTCACTTTTGTTACTTGTTTCTTTGCTGCACTTTTTATTACAGATTTATATTACTTCGTTTTATCACACCTATCACCCATATTTTACCATCTCTTCGCCGAACTAGTGCACCTATACAACTCCTAGTTGTATTAGGTGTGTTGGGGACACAAGAGACTTCTTGTATCTTAATTGTAGGGTTGCTTGAGAGAGACCATCTTCAACCTCTACTTCCTTGAGTTCGATAAACCTTAGGTCATCCACTTGAGGGAAATTGCTGCTGTCCTACAAACCTCTGCGCTTGGAGGCCCAACATAGTCTACAAGAATAAAAGCGTGCGTAGACATCATAGGCTAAAGCTCTTGACACCAAAATTCCAAACATTACTCAAAGCAATACCTCAAAACTATTGCAAGTTACTACTACAAAAGAATAGCAACCTCAATTACCTACTTCAAGTCAAGACACACAACTCAGTGCAACAGGAAAACTCTCTAAACAAGATAAACATGAAAACTCAAGAGAGTTCTAGCAACAAACTAAAAAAAAGCTCTTAAAAAGATAAGCATGAAAACTAAGAGCTAAACATGGTAGTAGCTATGAAAAAGATAAAGAACAATCACAACAAAGAAATAGGCATGAAAAATCATATGATGTGCTCTAGATTTTGAAAGTGGAGCGTTTTTCTCTCCCACACAAAGAAAGCTAGGTTCTAACTTGTTATGAACATCAAGCAAAGCTAAATAAAACTAAAAATAAAACCTAAGAGCGAGACGCTCCAAGCATAGCACATAACGCATGAAGTGATAAAAATATAGTGAAACGAGAGACGAACTGATAATTGTTGATGGAGAAGGGGATGCACGGGGGCATCCCCAAGCTTAAATGCTTGAGTCTCCTTGAATATTTCTTGGGGATGCATGGGGCATCCCCAAGCTTGAGTGTTTGACACTACTGAATCTTCTTTCATCATCTTCCCTCGCACACTTGAAAACTCCCTTCATACATAACTCATCATAATCTGATTAGCGAAGTTAGTACCCATAATAAAATAATTTTTTTCTCTACTGGAAATAAGGATAATATTTAAGAGCTACTGTTTCTCAAGATTGCCAAAAAGTTTTTGTAAGTAAAAAAGCAAGCTTAAGGTTTGCAAAATGAAGAAAACGCAAAACAGGACAGAATCTGTGAAAAACAGACCAGCAGGTAGTAATTTTTTTTAGGGATACTTCTGCAACTCAAATAAAAAAAATCAGAACATACAAAAGTTCCGTAATTGTATATAGCATGCTGTGTAAAAATTTCAGCTCAAAAAAAAACGAACTGGGATTTTTCTGTGATTTTTCTAGTCATGAGGACAGAATCTGTTTTCTGGACAGCATGTCACAACTTTCACTTCCCTTGTCATACGAGGCTTTAAATGGCACAAAGCTTGAAAAGTAAAGATACAATGATGTTGCTACAGTATTAACAATCATCAAGACCACTACAAACAGAAGAAAAACAAAAAATAAAACCTAAATTCGTTGCGGGCTGCCTCCCGAAAGCGCTTCTTTAAAGCAATTAGCTAGACATAATGCAAAAGATCAAGTCTTTTCAAGAAAATAGCTAGCCCGTGTGACGGGCTCAAAAGGCAACTTAATATTTTTCCTAGGGAAGTGTTCCATCCCTTTCTTGAGAGGGAATTGGAATTTTATAATCCCTTCTTTCATATCAATAATAGCACCTATGGTGCGAAGAAAAAGACGTCCCAAAATAATTGGAGATGATGGTTCACATTCAATGTCCATAATAGTAAAATCAACGGGAACATAATTGTCATTGACAATGATAAGAACATCATCGATCTTCCCCAAAGGTTTCTTTATGGAAGAATCGACAAGACGAACACCAAAAGAACAAGGATCAAAAGGTTTTAATTCAAATATATCATACATTCTTTTGGGCATAACGGAGGTACTAGCTCCAACATCACATAAAGCATAGCAAGAGAAGTTATTCAACTTAATTTTAATCATAGGATCCCAACCATCTTCTAGCTTTCTAGGTATGGAGGCTTCTACCCTAAGCTTCTCCTCCCTAGCTTTAATGAGAGCATTAGTGATATGCTCCGTGAAGGGAAGATTAAGTGTGCTAGTGTGGGGATCTCTAGACATCTTGTGCAGGAAACAAATAACTTAAGAAAGGGTGCAATTATCAAAATCAAGGTCACTACTATCAATTAAAGTGGTAGTGGTGTCCTTTAGGCTCACTTGTTTGGTAGCTTCTATAATCATAGGAGTTTCTTCTTCTACGGTTGAGGTCATAGCATCACCATTAATAGGTCCTATGGGACTAGGGGTGCATTGGGTGCTAAGAGTTTGGATATCCTCAACCACTTGGATAGTAGCAATAGTATGGTGTGTAGGAAGGCTCTTAATTCTATCTTATTCCTCCTTTCTCTAGCCCATCTCTCTTTAAGTTTAGCCATCATCCTAATGTTTTCATTAATTTGCACTTGAATAGAATTCATAGGAGTGACCTTCCTCTCCTCGAGAGGAGAAGTTCTAATTTTAAGCAATTCTACTTCATGGGCTAAGTTGTCTACCTTCGACGAGAGATTATCTAATTTGTCTAGCTTTTCCTCTACACTCTTGTTGAAGGCTTTTTGGGTAGTGATGAAGTCTTTAAGCATACTCTCTAATTCAGAAGTGGAGTTTTTGGTGCTAGGATAAGTGTTGTTGTTCCCATAGTTGTTGGAGGGGAACGGTCTAGGATTGCTACCAAAATTACTCCTATAAGCATTGTTATTGAAGTTGTTTCTAGAGATAAAGTTCACATCTACTTGATCTTGAGCAATCAAAGAATTTGAAGGAACGTCATGAGGATCAATAGGAGATTGCTTGGTAAGTAGAGACATAATCAAGTCAACTTTTTCATTTAGGGAGGAGATCTCCTCAACAGAGTTTACCTTCCTACCTGTTGGAGCTCTTTCGGTGTGCCATTGGGAATAGTTGGTCATCATCTCATCGAGTAGTTTTGTGGCAGCACCAAGTGTAGTTGACGTAAAGGTTCCTCCCGCGGCCGAATCTAGCAAGTTCCGCGAGGTAAAGTTCAAGCCTGCATAAAAAGTTTGGATAACCATCCAAGTAGTCAAACCATGCGTAGGGCAATCCTTAACAAGAGATTTCATGCGTTCCCAAGCTTAGGCAACGTGTTCATTATCCAATTGCTTAAAATTCATAATATAACTCCTCAATTGGATAATTTTAGCAGGGGGGTAGTACTTCCCAATAAAATCATCCTTGCAGTTATCCCAAGAATCTATACTATTCCTAGGCAAGGATTGAAACCAGATTTATCTCCTCCTCTCAAGGAGAAAGGAAAAAGCTTAAGCTTAACAATATCACCATCTACTTATTTGTACTTTTGCATATCACAGAGCTCAATAAAATTATTTAAGTGCAAAGCAGCATCATCTCCAGCACCAGAGAATTGATCTTTCATAACAAGATTCAGCAAAGCAGGTTTAATCTCATAAGAAGGTGCTAAAGTGGCAGGTGTAGAAATAGGAGTGCAGATAAAGTCACTGTTGTTATGACTAGTAAAGTCACACAACTTGGTATTCTCTGAGGAACCCATAGCAGTAGCAAGCAAGGTAACTATTTTTTTGATTTTTGATAAAGGACACTAAAGCAAAAACTGAAAGGTAAACTAACAAGACTAAAAAGCAAAGATAAAAGATAGTGTGCAACTCCCCTATCTTGAAGAGTGGAGTCCCCGGCAACGGCGCCAGAAATTGCTTTGATGTCACGAGAGTTTACTTCTCGCCCCTCGTTGGTTACCCAAAGTGGAAGGTTGAGATGTAGCGTAGCAGCAAATTTCCCTTAGCGAAGATGCTAAGGTTGAGTATCGAACTAGTAGGACTCCAAGATCGACAAGTAGGTGGTTCGGCAAGTGATGCGTCATTTGAAAATAATCACTTGCTTCTCCTGGACCTGCACACACTACAGATAACTTTGCTCCCAACGAGTACAAAGGAGTTTTCAATTCCTCCGGCCTTGTTGTTTACAAAGGATAAAACGCACGGGATAGTAATGATAGTGATAGCAACAGAAAAGTAAATAAAGCAGTAAATTGATAGCGGGTGTAAACAGTATTGGAAATATGGACCGGGGTCCTATGATGTTCACTAGTGATGTCTCTCTCCCAAAAGACGATAAAATAGCCATGCGAGGCAAACAAATTACAGCTGGGCAATTGACAGGATTATGTACGCAAACCAATGCTAACTATGCTATAAAGAAAGGAAGAGGCTCAAAAGCTTGGGCGGTACGCCAAATCAAGTAGACCGAAATCCATCTGCATCTACCTACTAATCATCCACCTTGAGATTCCTATCCGAAACATCTCGCCGGTATTAAGTTGCGAATCCCACCCAAAAGTGTAAACTCAAAGCAACAGACAACTGCATTAAAGAACTTTGCATAAAGTAAACTATCCTTGCATCCGCAAGTGCAAGCACCGTTGTTTACTCCCTTGTGGCAACAACACATCCCCTAGACTCATGTTTCTGTCACTCAAGCTAGTCATCGGGGGGCATGAACCCACAATCATGCATAACGCTCCCTCTTGGAGTCACTACCTACTACTTGGCCAAAGCAATAAATAGCAACGGAGAACATGCAATAATTACTCAAGAACATAAATATAAAAGAGGAGAATCAAATATATTACTCAAACACAATCTGAACATAATCTCATAATCCATCGGATCCCAGCAAACTCAGCATAGCAACAACAGAAAGATTACATATGTGCCTCGATCATGTAGGGCAGCTCACGAGGTCTAATCCATGAAGAACAAAGAGGGGAGGAGAACATCACATAGCTACTGATCATAGACCCATGGTCCAAGGTGGACTACTCACGATTCATCCGGGAAGCATCCATGGTGGTGTAGAAGCTCCAGGAGGTGGTTCCTCCCTCCGGCAAGGTGCCGGGAAGAGGTCTCCTCGTGCTCCCGATCTTGGAAGCACGGCGGCGGCGGAACAGAGGAGAGATCGCGAAAAAGGGTTCCCGTCACGGGGTTTTTGCGTCACGGAGAATATATGGGCGAAGGGGGGCAGCCAGGGGGGCCACCAGGGGTCCAGGCGGTCCCCTGGCGCGGCCCCACTCTAGGGCGCGCCAGGAGGGCGCCTGGGGCCCTGGTGGGTCCCCTCTGCCCCCCCTCGGTGATTCCCGAAGCTTACGAAGCGCTGATTTTTATTGGATTTTTGCCGAATTTTTGGAGCACTTTTAATATGGGGAAACCTGAAATAGAAAAACAGCAGAAAACAGGAAGAGGCACTGGGGTGCACTTAGTTAATAGGTTAGTCCAAATATGATCAAAAGTGTATGGAAGTTCATCAATATCATAGCAATATCACACAAAAGATGCATGGAGCTAGAAGAAATTATAGATACGTTTTGGACGTATCAACGATCTACTTCGTTTATCTTACTCATGCTTGGTATCTCTTTCTCTATCTTTTCCAGCTTACTCATAATGTGTTCTAAAGTTATCTCTTGGTTTGTGTCAACAATAGGGGGAAGTCCAATTCAGAATGTTTGCTTAGCTAAGGTAGCGGTTCATTTTTTGGATCCATAGGTGTTCTCAGGTGCAATCACAAACAATTGATTGTACGAACTGTGTGCTGTTCATCACCAACACTTAGATTTTCAGAAGCGTGCCTGATAGATTAAGCATCCCATACTTTTTAGTAACGATAACCAATTGGGAGAAGGGATAGCGATTCATTGTTTGCAGTCGTGGGTTTTATGAATGCTCATAGTGGACAGTTGTTTGGACGAACCGTCAACCTTGTTTTCACACACGGAAGGATTTTCAGAAGCGTCCTTGATAAATTACACATCTCACACATTTCAGTAACTATGAACGATTGCGAATGGCTAGCGGTCCATTGTTTGCAACCATGGGTGTTCACCCTTCGTATCACGGACGGTTGTTTGGCCGAATCGTCAGTCGTATATCGCCCACGAAAGGTTGGTTGATGGCCTATGTTTTCTAGACGATTCAGTTTTGGACACACGGATTTTTATTTCTACAGTTTGTGTTCATAACATCGCAAACAGTTTTGACCAAGTGTTTTGGAACGGGTGTCGTGATAACATCAATCTGCACTAGTGAATCAACACATTCCTCCTTTCCAGACCACTCTATCATCGACGTCGCTAGACAAGGCAACCCTTCTGGGCTCTCATCCATCAACACCCGTCGGACGTCGAGATCCCGTTGCATCATGCACCCGAGCATGACCGAGTTAATTGCAAAAAACCACGACAATTCGGGCGAGTATTGCAGAAAACACACATTTTCAGATTTTCTGCAAAAGACACTATTTTTTTGCAAAAACCACAGATTGCTCGATTTACTTCATTTAAGTATGTTTATGACAGGTGGGGCCTACATGTAAGGGTGACTTGGATCAAATCATAAAATTATTTTGCAGAAAGATCCCTCATTGTTTTTTTAAAAGCAATCGGGTCCTCCCATCTCCCACGGTGGGTGCGCCGCCAGACCCAGCCTCACCCCCCTGCCGTCGGCCGCCCAGCCTCACTCCCCTGCCGCCGGCCTTCATGGCCTCTCTCCCCCGTGTCGACGCCACCACGACCACCTCCAGGTCGGCCAGGCCGCCAAGGAGGCTGCATCACGTGTCGCCGTTGCCGCTGGGTGCGCGCCCGCCTGTGCCACCCCGCCTCCTCCCGCAGTAAAGCAACAGAAGCAACCCCACTGGTGCGACGCGGTGGACGACGGCGACCAGCTCACGGGCGCGGCGGCGCACATGCCATCTCGGACGGCTCACAGTGGATGTCACGCTGGACGACGCGTTGGACGTCGGCGGGCTGCTCACGGGCGCGGCGGTGGAGCAGGGAGGTGGAGCTCCAGAGCCTGGGATCGGTGTCCGGCGGCTGCGCGTTGTCCCATGCCGGGCCGACGAGGGAGAGGAAATGGCCGTGGCGGCACGCGAGGAACTGGGTGTAAGGCCCGATATGCGGTAATGTTCCAGATCTAGATGTTTCCATCCAGATCCGGGGATGAAGCACATATCGGTCCCACCGCGACATATGACATAGCCATATGCCCCGGATGTCCAACACGATATCACAACATTACAGCTACATGGATACAACATCTCATACAATCGGCATACAACTGCCTTAAATACAATACATCAGCGGAAGATACATGTCTGAGTACAGACTACAAACAAATGCCTAGTGGCAAAGAGAAAAACATCGATCCCATAACCACACGGGTCCAGGCCCTCCGCCGGGATCCACCTAACTAGTCGTCGTCGAGTCTCCACGTGAAACGTCGATCATCGTACCTGTTGTCGATCAAGAACCCTGAAAAGAGTTTGGGGGTAGTATCATGAGTACAGAAGTACTCAGCATCCAACTGTAGTGGTCATCTGACCCAGCAAGGATTTCATCACTCGTCATTCTAGGAAAACTAGTAGTTTACGGTAAGGATGGGGTAAGTGATGAGGTTGTTGCCGCACTAGCATTTATGAAGTGGCTAACGATCTAGAGAGTAAGATAATAAGCCAAGCATTCGATGAGGAATCGCCTCCAACAAGTCTTGCTATCAACTACTTACGCAAGAATAACACCTATCCTATCCTTGTCCTCCTCTTCGCATCCCGACGAAGAAGAAGCAATCAAGGCACACACACACGTTGATCAAGTTACATTAAGATTATCTCAGTTGTTGTTGTCTATGAACAAGGAGTAGGTCTCAAGTCATCCATAACCGTGGACACGACTTCTCGAAAAGATTTAACCCTGTAGGGGTGTACAGACTGCCCATTACAAGGCTCCGCACGCACGCCCATCTCTCTCAGTTTCTACCCATGATAGGCAACCACTTTATTATTTAGTCCCAAGAGATCCGGAACGACAAGTCCCTCTAACTAACAACGCACAAATCCGGGTGGCCCCCGGTGAGTCGACATCCAACTCAAAAGCCAGCCGCACTCTCGAATCGGCCTCTACTGTCTGGACGAGGCCGGGTTAGCTACCCAAACAGATGTGGGCAGCCCCCTAGCTTCCAGGTGTGGACCAACAAAGGAACTATGTCTCCGCTGGCCCGAGTTGTTTGAAAACTTGCGAGGTCGACACTCACACACACACGTTTTGCAAAAGGTAAAACCAGCTTGGGCCACCACTAGAAATGTTTGAAGCTAGATAGGTAAGAAGAGGGGACCCCATAAAATCCCACCCGCGGTTAGGCACGCTCAGTCTTAAAACCAATACCCGGAACTCGGATCCTAGGTGACTCGAATGGAACAAAGCGTCGGGGCGGGATAGCCTAGACCTTCCATCCTTCGTCGAATATAGTCAACATTTATAATAATCATGTCATCAACAACAATATAATAATGTGATATCCCAAACCAAGGAGTAACAGGGTAACATTGTAGCATCCTAAGCATGCATACTAAGCAGGGGCTGAGCAACGAGCAATAGTAACATAGCAGTACATGGTTTGCTGGGAGGGGTCATGGATGTATCGGTTTGAAAGAGGCTGTAAACATGTGGTAGGATCAAACGTCGAACCTAACCTAGACTAGCATGCAAACCGCTGGTTGAAATAGAATGGATCATAAGTAATGTATAGTCCTTGCCTGTTGATAAGTCGGGTTCCGAAGGTGTAGTTGATCGCAAGCTCGCATCGTCTCCGAGAGGTACCCGCGGAAGCACACAAGACGGTAAACACTGGAAAGCAATCAACGAGCAAACACTCTATTACTACGAAGCAAACACGAGCAAGCATCAACAAGAAGGCAACACGAGACATCACACCTACCGTCGAGAGCGGTTACTAACAGGTTAAGTGGAGTACTCATCACACACGACGATACCGCACATTTAAAAAGGTTCAAGTTGCTTAGCTACAGGTGACCAACAAAGGTTGTTAACATGGCAAAGCACAGGAGCATGGCATAGCACACAAACATGGCAAGAGGTGAAGCATAAATAAACTATCTAATCTAGGTCACTTTAAGTGGGGGTAAAACCTATACATGGCAAACTACTGCAGACCCCACGATAAAAATGGAATTTGGTACTGTTTTGGCCTAAACAATATTTTATTATTTTTATTAGCAGGCAAGAGCAGCATAAACACAATCTACATGCAATTCTAGTCAAGTTACATATAAGAAAAAATTTAAACCGAGCAACGGTTAAAAAGTTATAGCAATTACAATTTACAGTGGCAAGCAGTGTAATTAACAGTCAAACAACATGTAAACAAAGTCAAACATGGCAAAGGAGCACAAATTATTAAACTAGACACAATTCTAAGCAAGTTTCATGTTTTACGCGTCGCGATCGGAGCTACGGTTAAAAAGTTACGGGCAACGCAAAAAAAAACTAATACAATCTGCCTAAATTAAACTAGAAAAGAAAAAAAGAAAAAAAAACAGATAGAAAAAAAAGAGGCCTCACCCAAGTGGGCCGAGGCCCATGGAGGCAGAGGAGGCGCTGGGGCCTGGCCGAGCTGGGCTGCGGATCTGGAGGCCGGCTCCTGCTGGGCCGCAACGCTGGGAGGCGGCCCACCTGGCGGGGCGAGCGGCTCGGCTGTCGGCCGCCCGAGCGAGCACGGCCGCGACGCCGGCGGCGTTGCTGGTCCGGCGAGGAGGGCCTGGCCAGGCGGCGACGAGCGCGGGGGCTGCGGGGCGCTGCGGATCCGGTCGTTGGGGCAGCCACCGGCTCAATCCCGTGGCGGCGGCTTCGAGTTGCTTCCATGTCGGGGCGTCGCTCGGGACCTCCATGGATATTGCGCTGCGAGGGAGGGAGAGAGAGCAGAGAGGAGGAGTTAGGAGAGAGGGAGGTCAGGGAGGAGAGGGAAGAGAGGAGAGGGGGTGTCGGCGGGGTGGGTGCTGCCGGCGTCGGCCGGACTTGGAGGCGGCGGCGGCGCCATGTCCACGGGAGGCAGGTGGAGAGGAGATAGGAGGAGAGAGGAGCACGGGTTGGTGGGGAGGCTGGGGCGCATCTGGGCCGTTGGATCGGCCGATCCGACGGTCCAGATCGCCTGAGAGGCTAAAATTTGGGCAAAAAATGGGCAAATTGCAAAAAATGGGGCTATTGTGAGGGGGGTGGCTGCAATTTTGTGGCTAGGGAAGCCCTAGAGATGGGTGGGAGTGTGGTGGTCTTTATATAGCCCGGGTGGCTGGCAGTTTGCAATAACATCCCCGGTTTTTCTCTCTCGCGCGCGGTGCTCACGTTTCTGACTGCCGGGGGTCCGCAGTACCTCCGATTCGGGTAAAACTTCGAACTGCGCGATCAGCGCGTCGAGCCGGCGGCGTTCACCTCGCGCTGGAACCGTTCTGAGAACACTTTCCGGCGCGCTATAAAATATCCCGTTTGCTTAGTAAACGGGGTTTTTCGTTCCGTTGGCTGCGGCTGGTCTCGTGCAGTTTTCGTGGCGGTGATCGGGTGAAACCCGGTGTCGCAAATGTCGAGTGTCAGGGTGGCAAGGGTCGGTATTCGTCCGGTACGAGATAAGAGGGGGAAAAATAATCGCCGATCGATAAATCGGGGATGCAAACACCGCAAACAAATCAGACAATCGAACAATTCACGGCGAATTTTTTTTAAATTTTTTGCAAAAACTAGGCTGATACACTGGGCGAGGGGGACGCCGTGGATGCCGGAGAAGTCGAGCATGGCGGGCTCGAGGACGAAGGGGAACGCGTGGCGAGGGGCAGCTGCGGCGCCGTAGCCAAGGCCGAGGGACAGGGAGAGCGGGGAGGAGACAATGGCCGTCTGGGGACGGGGCTGCCGCGCCCGTCTGTGGCCGGCGGCGTTCGATGGAAGAAGAGAAGGAGAGGGGGACCTGATTTCTTTCTTTATTTTTTGTAGGGGTGTTTCTGTAAAATATCACTTTTACATTTAAAAAGTGCTAACCACCTGATCTGTGGTGTTTGCAAAAAATTAGCAAAAAAATTAGTGTTTTTTGCAATACTCGCCCGAATTATCGTGGTTTTTTGCAATTAACTCGAGCATGACCTTTGTCGACTCAAAAGATGCCATGTCGCGCAACATTCTCGAACACCGCCATCTACCACTAGTCCCACAAACCAAGTCCAACTGCCACACTTTTCCCCCAAGGGGAGAATGATGCTAGGCGCTATCAGCGTCCGATCCAGATTATATTTAGGGTTTACTCCGAAGCGATTTGGGCAGCGATCGTGAACTGCATCGTCGATGCCTTCAACAAGGTTACAACAACCGTGGGTGACATCATTAACGGCGTTGGCTGCCACAAGAGCCTCCCCGCAGTCCCACTCGCCCTCACTGATATGGACGGCTTGTCCATTTGGTACTCCACCACAAGCTGCTTCACCGTCCGAAATCTGGCCCGGCCCCCTAGGGGGGAGCGGGCCGTAATCTGCATGAACGCAGTTGCTGGCCTCGTTTGCCTCAGGCCCGCACAGAGCAAGAGCCAACGCAAAGAACCCACATGAATTGGGGATGACGTAAGGCAACGACAAGCTATATAAATCACAGGAGGCTCTCTAGCTATCCCCCGTCTCCCGTCATCTTTGCTCTCTTGCTAGCCGTCCACCCTTCCGCCCGATCACCGCACGCCATCGCCATGGGTTATCGTTTGCCTGCCGTCGGCCCCATGCCCGCAGCCAACGCCAAGAACAAGCCCCGATAACCACAACCGCTTCGCCGTCTTGCGCAAGCTGCGTAAGAAGCGCGACACCTCCTCCGCCCGGACCGCAGCGCTCGTCGCCTCCGCCGCCGCGACTGCCACGACCGACGCCGCCTCCGCCTCGACCACCGCGACCAACGCCTCCGCCACCAAGGCCAAGGCCAAGCAACGCCGGCACCGTCCCCTACCACCTGTACCTGAGGAGCGTCCCGTGCAGGTCGCTGATCCAGAAGCGACGAGGGGTCGCAACTTCTTCGCCTTACTGGCCATCGGCTGAAGGAATAAGCCATGCACTGGCTGTCGGTCGGCGTGAGCGCGTCCAGGCCAGACCAGGGGCAGGGCGTGTAGACGTCCATGTAGCGTGTGTGTGGGTCGTGCGTTGGAGTTAGTTAGCAGCTAGCGCGTATGTAGCGTTGGTTAGCTGTGCATGCAGTTTGGATGGAGCCGTGACGAGCGCGTTTTGTGCGCCTCGTGCGCGCGGCCGGATCAGGCCGCGTCGAGCGCGTTTGTGGGCGTCGTGCGCGCGGCCGGATCGAGCGGGCAGAGTGGAGGGCGCGTGGAGTTGGAGCTACCGGTGCCGGTCCTGCTATAAAACTGTACTGCTCCTTTGTAACCCAGTGAGGTGAAAAATAGAAAAGGCGTACGTGCGCAAGGGTGTTTGAGCGCCTGAAAAAATTCCGAGTTCTTCTTCTACCTTCGTCCAACTATACCAGTGCGAGTTAGCTAGGAGTGGTCCCAACATTTGGTATCAGAGCGACGGGTTTGAAGGACCTTGCCGGCGATGGCGCTCGTTCCGTACGGCGGCGGATCGGGGAGCACCATGTCGCATCCGGTCCCACAGCTCACGGGTGACAACTACACCACGTGGGCGATCAAGGTGGAGGCGGACCTCAACGCTGCAGGCCTATGGGAGGCGGTGGAGCCGCCGGAGGATGCGGCAGCAGCCGTGATCGCCAAGAAGGACAAGTCGGCGCGGGCGTACCTGTTCCGCGCGCTCTCTGAGGATCTTCTGCTACAGGTTGCGTCCAAGAAGACGGCGGCGGAGGTGTGGGCGAGTCTCAAGGCGAGATTCGTCGGGGCGGACCGAGTCCGGGCGGCGCGGCTTGGCACTCTCCGAGGGGAGTTTGAGATGCTGCGCATGGCGGAGGGCGACACGCTGGATGGTTTTGCCGGCAAGCTCAGCGGCATGGCGGCGCGCTTCGCAGGACTCGGGTCGACGCTGGACGATGCCGCGATGGTGAAGAAGCTCCTCGACTCCGTGCCGGATCGCTTGTACGCGGCTGTGGCCGGAATCGAGCAGTTTTGCGACGTCTCCACCATGCCGTTCGAGGACGCACTCGGTCGCCTGAAGGCCTTCGACGAGCGACTGCAGCGGCGTGGACAGGCGGGCGGTGAGCGCGGCGACGGCCAACTTCTGCTGACGGCCGCCCAGTGGGAGGCGCGGCGTCGCGGGCTCGGAGACAACCACGACGAAGACGACGCCAAGAGCAATGCGGGCGCGGGAGGCAAAGGACGCCGGGGCAAGTGCCACAACTGTGGCGTCCGCGGCCATTTTGCTCGGGATTGTCCGCAGCCAAAGAAGCAGGAGCAGCGGGTGCTTCTCGTCGACGTCGACGACGAGCCGGCCCTCCTGTAGATCATGGCTTAGGGCGTGAATGAAGGAATAAGCCATGCACTGGCTGTCGGTCGGCGTGAGCGCGCCCAGGCCAGACCAGGGGCAGGGCGTGTAGACGTCCATGTAGCGTGTGTGTGGGTCGTGCGTTGGAGTTAGTTAGCAGCTAACGCGTATGTAGCGTTGGTTAGCTGTGCATGCAGTTTGGATGGAGCCGTGACGAGCGCGTTTTGTGCGCCTCGTGCGCGCGGCCGGATCAGGCCGCGTCGAGCGCGTTTGTGGGCGTCGTGCGCGCGGCCGGATCGAGCGGGCAGAGTGGAGGGCGCGTGGAGTTGGAGCTACCGGTGCCGGTCCTGCTATAAAACTGTACTGCTCCTTTGTAACCCAGTGAGGTGAAAAATAGAAAAGGCGTACGTGCGCAAGGGTGTTTGAGCGCCTGAAAAAATTCCGAGTTCTTCTTCTACCTTCGTCCAACTATACCAGTGCGAGTTAGCTAGGAGTGGTCCCAACATCGCCGTCGTGTTCGGCTTCCTTCCTCGCCGCTTCTAAGCACTACACCGCAGCGCCGACAAACATCCTCAACCCGCTCTTCCGCCGCCGGTACGCCCCTCGTCCCTCCTCGCTCGTTCCGCTCTTCCATTTGCACTTGCCGAAAGAATCCAAGAACGCGAAAGAATTCAAGAACGCGAGTCGTAGAATAGGGAGGCAAAAGAAGAGGGGTTAGGGGGCGCCGGCGCGCGGCACTGGCCGAATCGGGCGAAGCCATTCACGGCGGAGGAGTTCTGGGATGGCCGGCGCATTGGCCGATCGAAGCGGCGGAGCACCTCTGGTTGGTGGCTTGGTGCGCGCTCCGCCGCCTGATTCCGGCTCGTTCTGGAATGGCGGTCGAATTGGCCGAAGCGGCGGAGCACCTCTAGTTGGTGGCTTGGTGCGCGCTCCGCCGCCTGATTCCGGCTAGTTCGCTGCGGTGCCGCCGGTGCGCCGCCACATACTCTGCTACTCTTCGCTCACGGCATTGATTCTGTTTGTTTTTTGTAACTGCAATACTGCATCCTTAATTCATTTTTAGTCAAATGGCTGATGTTCGATGTTTCATTTCAGACGGACCCCGGCGGCATGGTTTAGCGGATCAACTCAACTACGTAGAAAGGAGTCAAGTTCAAGCACATCTGGCCGAGGGCCCAGGGAGCAATAGACAGACTATCAATACTGAGTAGTAGAGTAGATTTAGAGTGCATGGAGACCTTACGATGTCAGCATTTTTGTCGATCTACAAAGAGAGGAATGATCCATCTGTGAATTCCTTTATCCATATCTGCATGCATATAGAAAACTTGATGGATAGTATATGTGCGAACTGTAAATTTCTTCCATGAACATAACCACTACACTTGTTAGTTTCTTTTCCGTGCATTCTTTGATGATGCATATGTGCAATTTGAGCCAAGGTTGGTGGCAAATCTTTGATAGTAAGTTCTTTTCTATTCATTGTTTTAGCAGTGCAATTTGTTTTGGTTGTATCTCTTTGCGGTTGGTTATTCATGAAATCAGTTTTGCATCAATGTACTATAAGGAAAATGCTATTTGTTGTACCGTTGCTAGAAAATGGAAACTTCACAAAAACAATTTCGAGGGCCCAGGGATGATATATGCAACAGACAGATTATTAATACTGAGTAGTAGTAGATTTAGAGTGGATGGAGACCTTAAGGTGTCAGTATTTTTGTCGACCTTCAGACAGAGGAACGATCCATCTTTTCGAAAAAAAAGAGGAATGATCCATATTTACATTCGTTCATTCATATCTGCATTCATAAACAAAACTTGATATATTTCTCAAAAAAAACTTGATATACATACTCCAGTATTGCGGCAAAGTGCACCTATCTTCCATGAACATAACCACTATTTGTTAGTCTCTTTCCTGTGCATTCTTTGATTATGCATATGTGCAATTTGAGCCAAAGTTGTGATGAAGCTTTGATAAATGTGTTTTGCTATTCACTGTGCCAGCAGTGCTTTTTTTTTCTGTTCAATATAGTGCGTTGGTACAAATTTGTGAGATGTTGTATCTCTTTGCGTTTACTCATGACATCAGTTTTGTATCTATATATACTACAGTGAAATGCTATTTGTTGCATCAACATTATAAACTGGAGAGATTACGAAACATTTAGAACATCAATTTTGGCCCTATCGGCTTCATCTACACAAGATGGAAGATCGATCATCTTTTTTAAGCATCTCCAACAGATTATTATTTTTATTTCCAAATAGCTATTTCAATAGACCTTTTTCTCTGAAGAAGGATTTTTTGAGGTCGAGCTCCATGGAACCTATATTTTGAAAAATTCAAAAAAACTATTTCATAGTTTTTGAAAAAAAAATCTGAAAAGAATTGTACAAGTAAACAAGGATGTGATGTGTATGTGTGTAAAATTTCAATATGAAATGCGGTGAAATGGGATCTACACAAAAAAGGCAAATTCATGTTATGAAAGGATGAATAGTACCATATGTTAATAAACCTTAGACTTGTTTTTTTTTTGCACAACCCTCATTTTTTGGTATTTCGTACTAAAATTTACATACTTGTGCATTACGCCTTCATTTATCTCTGTATTTGTTTCAGAATTTTTGGAGATGTGAACATATAAAATTTCACGAATTTTGAGTTTTGCATTTTGGAGGCCTCCATGGAGCTCGTCCTCCACTAGCAATTTTCTCTTTTGCTTTATGTTTTAGATAAAGCACATAATACAAGCAAAAATAATATAGAGGGAGATTTGATCTTATCTTATAATCTATAAGACTTTGGTGGAGATCAATGAATGTATTTTTCACTGCTCGACTTGTTGTCGGTCGCCACCGCATTGCCGACACTATTGACGCGGCCACGATATTGCTGTGTCGCGCAGCTGCCATGTCGTCGCCACCGGATTTCGTCAAGTCATCATCGACACGCCTCGCCGGATCTCAACATCAAATAGAAAAAATGGCATGCTGACATGTGTGACCCATTTGTTATGTTTGGTGTAGGGAGAATTTGATAGGTGAACTGTTAAAGCAATGCGCCTCCGAGTGTCTATAAAATTATTAGTAAAGTTGTACATGTGTTTGGATGGAGTTTTATAGGTAGTCTGTTGAAGAAGCTCTTAGCTTTGTGACAACGTTCTCCCATGATGCATCATGGTATGATAATTAAAAAAATTTAATCGATTTCTTAAAATTCAAAGAAGTAAACCGTTGAGTATCCTTTAAAGGAGTATGTTTTCTCCTGTAAAAATATTTTTAAAGCTGATCCTTTATATTTAACTCCTTCAAATTATTTTCTTGTCAAATCTTTTAGTTTTAGTTTGCATACTTCATTTCAACTATATATTAGCACACATATTAAATCCAAATATAATAATTATCATTCACATACTTCATGAATATTACAAATTAAGAGTTTACAAATCAAGTTATTCAAATTCAAACATATGGAAGGGTTCAAATGAAGTAAAAAAAAGCATGATAAAAACACCATTAAGTGATATGGGATGTCACTGATGCTCAACAAGATCATCTTGGAGATGAGTATAAACTTCTCGATTCCCGATGCTTCGATGTGTTGTGAGAAATCTCTGGATCATGTTTGCGTCGTGCTCTGGCTGAACCGGATCCCCATTGAAGATGTATCTGAGATGTTCCCCATCATGCATCTCTCCTCTTCAATGATAATGTTTATGCAAGACAATGCAACATATCATTATTTGCAATACTAAGTCGGGGTTTCAATAGTCAACAGGGCCCCGGATAATGGCAAAGCGCTTCTAAAGCACACGGAAATCTCTCTCCACATCCTTTTTTTTTACTCTTGATGCATTGAAAAGTGTGATCTCTTGTTACCTTGTTAGGACACGAAATTGTCTTGACGAATGAGGTCCATGGAGGATATATTTCATCTGCAATATAGTAACCATCATGTATTCATGACCATTGAACTTAGTTGCTAGTAGGAGCTTCTCCGGTAACCAACCTAACAAACAATGGTGATTTGACATCACGTTCGGGTCATTATGATAGCCATACAATCCAAAGAAATGCTCACATAATTCATAAGTATTACAAAATTGAGAGATTACGAATCTAGTTATTCAAATTCAAACATATAGAATTGTTCAAATGAAGTAAGAAACATGATAAAAAAGCACTATTAAGTGACATGGAGATGTCACTGATGCTCAAGAAGATCATCTTGGAGTTGGGTATGAACTTCTCGGTTCTTGATGCTTCGATGTGGTACGTGAAATCTATGGATCATATTTGCATCGTGCTCTGGCTCTACAGGATCCTCATTGATGTATCAGAAGTTCCCTATCGTGCATCTCTCCTCTTTAATGATAATGTCTATGCAAGATAATGCAACAAATTATTATTTGGCATAACACCTTGGGGTTTGAATTTCTTCTTGCTCCATGCATGTTTTGGGTGATATTGTTATGCTTCTGATACACTTTCATACAGTTTTGATCATATTTGGACTAACCTATTAACTCAGTGCACCCAGTGCCAGTTTTTGTTTTCTGCTGTCTTTTTATTTCAGGTTTTCCCATTACGTAAAATGCCAGAAAAATTCCAAGAAAAATATATAAAAAATCAGCATACCGGAAGCTTCCAGATGCCCGAAGGGGGGCTAGAGGGGCCCCACCTAGTGCCCAGGCGGCCAGGGGGCGCGACCTAGGGTGGGGCCGCACCGGGAGGACGCCTGGACTCCTGGTGGCCCCCTTGGCTGCCCCCCTTCGCCTATATATTTCTCTCGTCCCGAAACCCTCAAGGACAGAACCCTTTTTCGCGATCTCGCCTTTGTTACGTCATCGCCGCGCTTCCAAGATCGGGAGCACCAGAAGACCTCTTCTCGGCACCCTGCCGGATGGAGGATTGACCTCCGGGAGCTTCTCCACCACCATGGACGCTTCCGAATAAGCCGTGAGTAGTCCACCTTGGACCATGGGTCCATGATCAGTTTTTGAATTTAAGGACTGTGAAGCATGAGCTCCACAGTATTTTATTGCAAATAAAACAGAGGGGAGAACCAAAAGTTCTCAAGAGTAATACATGGATAATTACAGAGAGGGCCTACCTATACAAACCAATGCAAATTATTAATCCAAAGAAGCAACTGATCTCTAGTATCTCCCTGAAATCTATGTGAAAGCAGGGTGATGTCATGCACAAAGTGCCTTCTCCAGGAGGTGAAAGAGAAGCTCCCCCCTGAAGGTCTTTCCATTCCTTTGTAACCAGATGCACCAGGCAGCAGTGAGAACAACTTCTAAGAAAAAAGGTCTTGAAAAATTGCTCCTGGCCTGGGCGAAGAAAGATACGGGTCCATAATCAGTAGATATGTTATGTCCTCTCCCCCTCTTTTTTCTTCGTGGATTAGACCTTGTGAGCTGCCCTACATGATCAAGGCACATATGTAATTCTTTCTGCTGTTGCTATGTTGAGTTTGCTGGGATATGATGGATTATGAGAATATGTTCAGTTTGTGATGAGTAATATATTTGGTTCTTCTCCTTTTATATTTGTGTTCTTGAGTAATTATTGCATGTTCTCCTTTGCTGTTTATTGCTTCGGCCAAGTAGTAGGTAGTAACTCCAAGAGGGAGCGTTATGCATGATTGTGGGTTCATGCCCCCTGATGACTAGCTTGAGTGACAGAAACATGAGTCTAGGGGATGTGTTGTTGCCACAAGGGGGAAAACAACGGTGCTTGTAACCGTAGTTGCAAGGATTGTTTATTTTACGCAGAGTTCCTTTAATGCAGTTGTCTGTTGCTTTGGGTTTACACTTTGGGTGGGTCTCGCAACTTAATACCAGCGAGATGTTCTGGATAGATATCTCAAGGTGGATGATTAGTAGTAGATGCAGATGGATTTCGGTCTACTTATCTTAGCGTACTACCCATGCTTTTGAGCCTCTTCCTTTTTTTGTAGCATAGTTAGCATTGCGGTGCGTTTTTAATCCTGTCAATTGCCCAACTGTAATTTGTTTACCACGCATAGCTGTTTATCGTCTTTTGGGAGAGAAACATCACTAGTGAACTTCATGGGACCCCGGTCCATATTTCCACCACTGTTTACACCCTCAATTTACTTCCTGTTTTACTTTCTAGTTGCAGTTATCTTTATCTTTTATCTCTTGCGTTTGATCCTTCGTAAACGGTGATAGGGCATATTTCCCCTTGATTGGTTTTAGTGATTGATGACAATACATTTACGGATTAACCGGGTGCGATGAGCATTTCAGATAATTATATTCATGGCACAAGACGGTTATTGCCCCCTCGATGAATGAAGCGTGAAGACGGAGTTTTCCTTTTGATTTCCTTTTTGGTAATTTGAGTCATAGGAAAACCGTACTATGAAGAGGGGATCCGCTATGGAATGGTGGGTGGAATCTCACACATTCTCACTTTCTGCACCCACACATTTCCCGTGTGTCGTGGAGGTGTGAATCATGGTGGCATTGGCTCCCTAGCTCTGCCAGGGCGGTACTACCGCTCTAGGAGCGGTAGTGCCGCGCCACGGTAGTACCGGGACCCAGTACCGTAACCACTATCGGAATCCCACTGGACTCTGCGGTAGTAGGCACGGCATTGGGGCTCGGTAGTACCGCTCCCAGTACGGTAGTACCGTGGACAAGTACCGCACCCACTACCGGAACCCCACTGGACTCCGCGGTAGTGGGCAAGACACTGGCCCTCGGTAGTACCGTGGGGCGGTAGTACCGTGCCAGGTACGGCAGTACCGCGCCGGTAGTACCGGGGACAGTACCGCACGCACTACCGGAATCCATCTGGACTCCACGGTAGTGACCCTCGGCAGTACTGTTGGCACGGTAGTACCGCAGCTGGTACGGTAGTACCGCGCCGTGGTAGTACCGCTTCGGGAGCGGTACTACCATGGTTGGTGGGCTGCCAACGGCTGCATTTTTGCCCACCTATAAAAGGGGGTCATCTTCCCCATTGAGACTTACCTCATTTATTGCTCTCACCTCCATTGACGCCCAAGCTCCATTCTTGCCCGATCTCCCTCCCTAGCCATCAAAACTTGTTGATTCGCTAGGGTGTGGAAGAGGAGGCCCCGATCTACATTTCCACCAAAGGATATTTGATTCCCCCATTAATCCCGTGTGGATCTTGTTACTCTTGGGCGCGTTGGTGCCCTAGATAGAAGAGGTCACCTCGAAGCCACATTCCATTGTGGTGAAGCTTCGTGGTTTCGTTGGGAGCCTCCAATTAAGTTGTGGAGATTTCCCCAACCTTGTTTGTAAAGGTTTGGTTGCCACCTTCAAGGCCGCCTCGTAGTGGATCACGGCATCTTGCATTGGTAAGAGCGTGAGGAGAAATAGGGTGGCCCTCGTTGGCTTCGTGTGAGCATTGTGCTCCTCACCCTCTCCAAACGGAGACGTACTTCCCGAAAGGGAAGGAACTTCGTAACATATCCTTGTCTCCCGTGTTCCCTTTACCTTTACTTTGTGCAAATTATTTTCATCGCTTTTGTATTGCTTGCTTTTGTTGTGTGCACTTGTTGGCATATAGGTTGTTCACATAGTTGCATATCTAGACATCCTATATTTATTGTTGAGCCTAATTTGTTAAGAAAACCTTAAAAATTGTTAGTCGCCTATTCACCCCCCTCTAGTCGACATTCCGATCCTTCCAATTGGTATCAGAGCCTCGTCTCTTATTGAGTGCTTTAACGCCTTAAGAGGATGTCGCAAGGGGATAAACCGGAAGAGGTTGAGCTACTAGGAGTTACTTCGGACCCCTCCCGTTCGGAAGAGGTTCCAAGTAACGAGGGCTTCACGAATACGCTCGCGAAGGATGACTTGTCATCTATCTCTCGACATGAGTACACTGAAGGCATGTCCGCCATCAAGGCTCACATGAATAAAGTTACTGATATGCTTAGTAATCTCATGTCGAGAATGCCCAGGGAGGGCAACCCCACCAGCACCCCCAACATTCCGAAGTTGGGTGGAAGAGATGTCATCTCCCAATCTAGTGATGGTGGTAGGAATGATAGCCGTTCTATTCCTCTTCAAGGGAATGGATCGGGTATTCATCCCGCGGTCGCTCCTCCAGTTACCTATAACTCATTACCCCTTCCCGAGCCTCATTTTGCACATGCAGGCATTACTCCCATCCTTAACAAGGATTCTTATCATGTTTGGGCTCATCGCATGAAGAGACACTTGAAGGGCTCCTCGGTGGAGCTGTGGCGCATCATTGAGCAGGGATTCAATCCTCGTGACCGCCACAACATTATCAACAGTCATGCCTTGCTTGTGATAGGAAATGGGTTGAAGGAAGTGCAAGATAATCTTGTCCGGAAGTGTGAAACGGCCAAAGAGATGTGGGATCTTCTTGATAAGACTCTCATGGGAATCCCTAGCGTACGGTGCTCAAAGTTTGACAAGATCCAAGATCAAGCCAACCACTTTGTCAGGAATGAAGGAGAATCTTCTTAGGATGTTCATCAAAGGTTGGTGGCACTTGCCAACACTATGACGGACCACGGGAGCATGGAAACCGATGATGAATGGATAAATAGGAAGTTCATCATGGCTATGCTCCTACATAAGAAGCATATCACCAAGATCATTCGTCAAAGACCCGATTTACGTGACTTAACCTCCAACCAAGTCTTGGATGAATTTTTTGCCATGGAGATCTTGGACTCCATGGCCGAGTTGAAGTTGGCTCGCTAAAGTGGCACCAAAATTCCGTCTCTTTCCTTGAAGACCAAAGAAGTTAAACTTGAGGAAGATGATGATGAAGACGATGTTGGACCGGAGGACACCAAGTATGCTTACAATGAGCACATGGCTCTTGCCTCAAGAAAATTTTGGGGCAACAAGAAGAACTTCAAGTCCAACACAAGTAGCTTCAAGCCAAAGGGCCAAAGGATAAGGACTTGCTTCAATTGTGGCAATGTGAGTCATTTTGTTTCGGATTGTCCTTATGAGAAGAGAGAAGATCACGGTGGCAAGCTCATCCGTAAGTACAAGAACAAGTCACCTTTGAACAAGAACTTTGTGAAAAAGAAGCCACAACGTGTGTTGGTGGCTCAAGAAGAATACTACTCCGATGATGAGGATGATGAAGAAAGTGGTGAGATTGTGGCAACCGCCAACGTTGCTATCGCCATCGAATCCCCCTCATCAACGTCTCTCTTCAAATCCCCCAGCGAGAACCCTCACATCATCCACAAGTGCCTTATGGCCAAGACTACCTCGGTAACTCCTCACTCTAAACTGTTTACTCCCACTAACCCATCTTTGTTGGATTGTGTGGAGGAAAATGAGGAGCCCAAGGTACAAGAAGAAAATGAATTCGAGTTATTCATGTCTAAAATCAAAGGTGAAGCCAAGACACACTTTGTGGCTCTCTTGGAACAACTAGGTGAAGCCCATGCTCACATTGAGCAACTTGATGAGACTATCACCGAGTTGCAAGGCCATAGTCGCGACTATGCGGATGTGATAGGGGAGCTATCTCATTCTCTTGAAGAAGAGCGTGAGCTTAAGTTGTCTCTTGATGAGACTTATACTAGTGATATCTCTAAGCTAAAACTTGACCTTAAACATTCTAATGCCATTTCTTGTGATCTCAAGACTAAAAATGACGAACTAGTTGAGGCTCATGAAAGACTTCTTGTGTACCATGAGAAAGTCGAAAAGGACCACAAGTCCTTAAAGCACGAACTCATGGCTCTCAAGAAGGCACATGAGGAAACTAGTATTCAACTCACTAAAGAGATTAATACCTTTTATCCTATTATTGTGGTAGAGAAACCTAGTTCCTCTAATCCTTGTTGTGAGCATGTTACTCTCATTGAGGAAAACGCTAGGTTGAAGGCACAACTTGAGAAGGGAATTGTCTCGTGCATTCAAGGAGAGAAGAACCTTAATGATCTCTTAAGTTCTCAAAAGGAGGTCATTGGCAAGGAAGACATTGGTTTTGATGCAAGCTCATCAAAGAAGAAGAACAAGAAGAGGAAGAACAAAAATAAGAAGGGCAAGGCCCCTTATCTTTCAAAGGAAGTCACCTTTGTGAAGGAAGGGGAGAAGCCTCAAGAAAAGGTGGCAACGGCCATTGAGGGTGGAGTGACCAAGAGGAGTGGTGCCATCCCCAATGACTTTGCCGGACCAACTGACCCCTCTTATGTTCTTTGTTGCACTAATGATGGGCATGTTTATGCCAAATTTGTTGGTTCTTTTCATGAGTATATTGCACGGTCCATTTGGGTGCCTAAGACCCTTGTTACCAACGCGAGAGGACCCATTCGTGAATGGGTACCTAAATCCAAGCATTGATCTCATGTAGGTGGCGGCTTCCGGTGGAGGTTCATGTATACTTGATAGCGGGGCTACAAGTCATATGACCGGAAGCAAGGACATGTTGGTGGACATTGATTTTGTACCATCTCGAACCACCCGTGTCCAATTTGGTGATGCAAACACGTCAAAGGTATTAGGTCTTGTCAAAGTAATAATTTCTCCGGACTCGTCCATTGATAAAGTATTACTAGTTGAGACTTGTGCCTTTAATTTACTATCCGTTCGTCAACTTGCTATGATGGGCCTTTGCACGTTCTTTGATAAATACATGGTCACCTTGTTGTGGAGCAAAAATCTTAAAGTAGCCTTTGTTGGACACGTGGATGACGGTATGTATGTGGTGGACTTTTCTAAAGTCACCACCAAAACCGCCATGTGTCTAATGGCTAAAGTTGATGTGGGATGGCTTTGGCACCGCCGACTAGCCCATGCCAATATGAGGTCTTTGCAAACACTTCTCAAGGGTGACATGTCATTGGACTAACAAATGTTAGCTTTGCCAAAGATCGTGCTTGTAGGGAGTGCATTGAAGGGAAGCTACATGAGAAGAAACATACCGTCAAGAATATTATCTCCACCAAGAGGCCTTTGGAGCTCCTTCACGTGGATCTCTTTGGGCCTCCCTCATATGATAGTCTTGGCGGAAAGAAGTATTGCTTGGTTATTGTGGATGACTACTCAAGATATACATGGGTTTATTTCTTCAAGAATAAAAGTGAGACCCAACAAACCATCATCGAGTTTTCCAATGAAGCTCAACATCAACACAACTCGAAGATTTTGGCAATTAGAAGTGACAACGGCACCGACTTCAAGAACTACACCTTGGATGAATTCCTTGGGGATGAGGGGATCAAACATAAATATTTCGTTGCATATACCCCTCAAAAAAATGGTGTTGCGGAGAGGAAGAATCGCACTCTAATTGATGCGGCAAGAACAATGATGGCGGAGTTCAAGAGTCCATACAACTTTTGGGCCGAGACCATCAACACTGCTTGTCATGCAACCAACCGTCTTTATCTCCGCAAGATCTTGAACAAAACTCCGTATGAAATCATCACCAGGAAGAAGCCCAACATCAAGTATTTTCGGCTCTTTGGGTGTAAGTGTTTCATTCTTAAGAAGGGTGCTCGTTTGTCTAAGTTTGAGTCTAAGACAAATGAGGACATATTTGTTGGTTATGCTTCAAACTCTCACGACTATAGAGTCTACAACAAGTCTTCAGTACTTGTTGAAGAATCTAGCAGCGTGGAGTTCGATGAACATAATTGCTCCCAAGTAGGGCAAAGTGATCTTAATGATGTAGGTGATGAAATTCCTCCTCAAGCCATAAGATAAATGGGTGTGGTTCATTTCCTACCTGTTGAGGAACCCCTTGTGGTGGAAGGAGAAGGACAATGCTCTACGCACGTGGAGCCATCGCCTCCTCAAGATCAACAAGCAAACCAAGAACAAGATAAAGGCCCTCACTCGCCCGAACAAGATCAAGGTCAAGATCCAATCATTGATGACGGTGATGCACCAAATGATGACCAAGATCAAGTTCTCGTTCAAGGGGAAGCTCAAGATGATGAGCAAGTCCTTGAAGTTGCTCATTCTTCCGAAGATGGTCCTCTCGAGCCATCTCAAGAAGCTTTGGATGAAGAAAGAGTTCTCCGAGCACTCAAGATTGCTTCCCGGTTAAATTGACAAGATCTTTCGGTGGATCAAGTGCGCGGAAGCATCCAAAAGGGGGTAACAACTCGTAGTCAATTGAGAAACTTTTGTGCCCATAATGCATTTGTTTCTTGTGTTGAACCCCAAAAGGTAGATGAGGATCTTGAAGATCCGGATTGGCTTGAGGACATGCATGATGAAATCAGTAACTTCAAGCGCAACAATGTGTGGTCATTAGTGGAGAGACCCAAAGGTGATCATAATGTCATTGGGACCAAGTGGATAATCATGAACAAGCAAGATGCACTTGGTATTGTCATCCGGAACAAGGCAAGGTTGGTGGCTCAAGGTTTTTCCGAAGTCAAAGGTATTGACTATGGTGAAACTTTTTCCCCCGTGACTCGTCTTGAGTCCATTCGTATTGCTCTTTCTTATGCTTCTCATCATATCTTCAAGTTATATCAAATGGATGTGAAGAGTGCTTTTCTTAATGGTCCCATTAATGAGTTGGTGATGGCAATAGAGTGTTAATACTCTTCAAGACTCGTTGGTTATCCCAAGTGCAGAGTGAGATATAGTGCAGAGGCAAGTTTTCCCTTGGCAAAGATACCAAGGTTTGTCTCTCGTAGTACTCCGAAGGATACAAAAAGGTGGTAAAGTGAACAATGGTGCCGAGGTTGCTAGCTTCACGTGGACCTGCACACAGATACAAATAACTTTGCTCCCAACGAGTACAGAGGAGTTGTCAATTCCTCCGACCTTGCCGTTTACAAAGGATCAACGCAAGAGATAAAAGTGGAACTGAAAGTAAGCTAAGGGTGTAAACATTAATATGAAGATGGACCGGGGTCCCGTGATTTTCACTAGTGATGTCTCTCTCCCAAAAGAAGATAAAAGTGCTAGGGAGGTAAACAAATCATAGTTGGGAAATTGACAGGATTATGAAGGCACCGCAATGCTAACTATGCTGCAAAGAAAGGAAGGGCTCAAAAGAAATGGGCAGTAAGCCAAGGTAAGTAGACCGAAATCCATCTGCATCTACTACGAATCATCCACCTTGAGATATCTATCCAGAACATCTCGCTGGTATTAAGTTGTGAATCCCACCCAAAGTGTAAACTCAAAGCAACAGACAACTGCATTAAAAGAACTTTGCGTAAAGTAAACAATCCTTTCACCCGCGGATACAAGCACCGTTGTTTTATCCTTGGTGGCAACAATACATCCCCTAGTCTCATGTTTCTGTCACTCAAGCTAGACATCAAGGGGCTGAACCCACAATCAAGCATAATGCTCCCTCTTGGAGTTGCAATAAATCACTTGGCCAAAGTAAAATATGGCAACGGAGAATATGCAAGAATTTATTCAAGAACAAAATATAAAAGATAAGAACCAAATATATTACTCATCACAATCTGAACATAGTCTCATAATCCATCAGATCCCAACAAACTCAGCATAGCAACAACAGAAAATTACAAAGGTGTCTCGATCATGTGAGGCAGCTCACGAGGTCTCAAAAGTGGAAGCACAAAGAGGGGAGAGGAACATCACATAGCTACTGGTCACGGACCCATGGTCTAAAGGAAACTACTCACGGTACCTACGGGACGCGTCCATAGCTATGGATGGTCTCCCGGAGGGGGTTCCTTGTCCCGGCAGGGTGCCGGGGCAGCTTCTCCAGGCAGCCCCGATCTAGAAACGGCGGCGGCGGTAGTACAGAGGCGAGTCCGCGAAAAAGAGATCCGTCTTAGGGGTTTCCACCCCGAGGGATAAATATAGGCGCGGCCTAGGTGGGGCCGCACCAGGGACCCTTCTGGAGTCCCTGTGGTGGCCCCCCCTCCGCTGCCTTGGTGATTCCGGAAGCTTCCGTGTCGCTGATTTTTTATCTGATTTGTCCAGATTTTTTGGAGCACTTTTAATGGCCGGAAAACCTGAAATACAAAAACAGCAGAAAACAGCCACTGGCAGTTGGGTGCACTGGGTTAATAGATTAGTCCAAATATGCTCAAAAGTGTATGAAAGTTCAAGCAAAACATGGCAAAGTCACACAAAACATGCGTGGAGCAAGCAGAAATTATAGATACATTTTGGACGTATCAATATCCCCAAGCTTAATTCCTTCTCATCCTCGAGTAGGTAAATGATAACAAGCATAATTTCTGTGGTGACATGCCACACAACCATATAAGGACTTTTAAGTAAAGCAATCAAAGCATGCAATTCAATTCAAGTCTTAACAAGCAAGAGTCTATATTAGCATTGACACAAGCAACAAAAGAACAAAAGGTGCAAGAGCTCTCGCTGTCCATGACTCGAATGTCTCCAGATGGTGTTTGCGTGCAAGCAGGGGACTGGGAAAAAGAGAGAAAAAAGGATATTGAGAACAACTATCTAGTAAAGTTTCACACTTGGTCTCCTTTGGATTCTTATCTTGACTCGTCCCCAGACCACTAGCCATGTACAAGTCAAATTGATCCACTCCCTTTCGATATTTTGAGCACTCATGCAATGGATGAGCGTGAGAAAGAAAGTTGACACCTAAAAGGCGAAACAGAAAGAAGGTGGGGGAGGAAGACAAAAAGGTGTGAAAGGCTCACATCAATGAGGACAATCATAGGAAAGAGAAGGCCATATGATAGATACTATGTGAGGAGTAGGGATTGCCATGCAACGGATGCACATGTGAGCTAAAAGCTCTCCAAAGTAACTAGTGGGGGTGCATCTAACTTGCTTGCTCAAGAAGACCTAGAGCTCGTTTGAGGAGGCTCATGATTGGAATATACAAGCCAAGTTCTATAGTGTGAAGGTCCCCACATAGCTATATGCATGATGATGATCTCTATGGAGTACAAGGGATAGAGGATGAAGTACTAGTGTGGATCTGTCAAAAGGAATAGTAGTGTCCCCCCTTCTCTCTTTCTATTTTTTTCTCCTTTTTCTATTTTTTGTATTTTTTATGGCCTCAATGGCTCTTTCTATTTAACTCTCATTTGTCCTCTTTGGGATCTTTTGATTTTGTCCTCTTTGGGATCTTTTGCTCACTTTAGGGGAAACACTCTATTTTTTACAAGAATATAGGAGATCTTTCACACTTTACAAAGGTACTCACATAAAGAAGATATAACTATCATGATGCAAATGTATGACATGAGGATCAAGTCATGAGAAGGTGGATGTTGCATGGCAATGTATCTCGGAAAGGCTATGAAAATGCCTTGTAGGTAGGTATGGTGGCTGTTTTGAGGAAAGATATAAGGAGGTTTATGATGACAGAGCGTATCGTGCTAAGGGTTTGGATGCACCGGCGAAGTATGCACCAACTCTCAGGGCGAGAGAGGGCAATGCACGGTACCGAAGAGGCTAGAAGAAGTATAGGTGGGTGGAAGTGTCAACTTTCGAATACTCACATTAGTCCGAAGAACTCATGCACTTATTATCGGTAACTCTCAATCTAATCAGGAGGTTCACAAAGAGACAAGTACCCCGAGGAGGAGTGTATGGGGGTTTGGTTATCCGTGCGCATCCTCGACTCATGGTACGTGAGTGTACTCTAATATTCGAACCCTCTAGAGGTTAGTGATCAATCTAGTAGCTAGAGTTCTCAACATGGGTTTTTTGGTTTTCTAAAAACACACGGATTTCCCAAAATACGACATATATCACTAATAGGCTCGAGCTCTTGACACCAAAAGTTCAAACATTACTCTAGTCAATACCTCAAAACTATTGCAAGTTACTACTACAAAGAGAAAAGCAACTTCAACTACCTACTTCTAGTCAAGACACAAAAATCAGTGCAACAGGCAAACTTTCTAACAAGATAAAACATGCAACCTACAGAAATTTCAACCGAAAAAAAAAGTAAAGCTCTAGAAAAACTAAAGAACTACAACTAAACAGAGCAGCAGCTAAGAAAAGAAAAAGAACAACTCACAGCTAAAAGAACAAGCATGCAAATCCTTTGAGGAGTTCTAGTTCAAGCGGAGCGTGTAAATCTCCCACACAAAATATTAAGCTGGGGTCTAACTTGTTACTACAGAAAACAAAGCAAAAACAAACTAAAAATAAAATCTAAGAGCGAGACGCTCCAAGCATAGCACATAACGCATGAAGTGATAAAAGTATAGTGCAACGAGAGACGAACTGATAATTGTTGATGAAGAAGGGGATGCATGGGGGCATCCCCAAGCTTAGAAGCTTGAGTCTCCTTGAATATTTATTGGGGGTGCACATGGGCATCCCCAAGCTTGAGCGTTTGACACTCCAAGATCTTCTTTCATCATCTTCCATCGCGCACTTGAAAACTCCCTTCATACATAACTCATGGTAGACTGATTAGAGAGGTTAGTACCCTAATAAAATAATTTTACTATACTGTAAATAAATATAATCTTGAAGATCTACTGTTTCTCAAGATTTCCAAAAAGTTTTTGCAAAGAAAAAGCAAGCTTAAGGTTTGCAACAGTAAGGCGAGACAAAACGTGGCAGAATCTGTGAAAAACAGAACAACAGGTATAAAATAATTTTCTAGGGATACTTATGCAACTCAAATAAAAAAACTCAGAACATACGCAAGTTTCGTAATTGTATAGAGCACGCTGTGTAAAAAATTCAGCTCAAAAAGATGAACTGGGATTTTTCTCTGATTTTTCTAGTCACGAGGACAGAATCTGTTTTCTGGACAGCATGTCACAACTTTCACTTCCCTTGTCGTATGAGGCTATAAAAGGCACAAAGCTTGAAAAGTAAAGATACAATGATGTTGCTACAGTAGTAACAATCATCAAGACCACTAAGAACAGAAGAAAAGCAAAAATAAAAGCCTAAATTCGTTGTGGGCTACCTCCCGAAAGCGCTTCTTTAAATCCATTAGCTAGGCTTAATGCAGAAGATCAAAGTTCTCCAAAATCATCGGAAGGTTTACCAAGGATATCAAAAGGGTTTTCAATAAGCTCATCCTTGTTCTTCCAAGGGAAAAGGTACGTACCTTTTGCTTTACCACACAAACGTATTTGTCCTTTACCTATATCAATGAAGCCTTTCATGGCTCGGAGGAAGTCCCTTCCAAGCACTATATTTCCTTGATTGGCCTTCATGATGGAGAAGTCAATCTCCACACTCCTTTTTGGAAACATGACCTGGACATCTTTCAATCTTCCCTGGATCTCAGAAATATCACCATTAGAATGTTCATGGAAAGATGGAAATTTTTCCATGCTTGCAAGGTACAAAGAATCATAAATAAAGCTAGGCATTATAGAAACTGTAGATCCAATGTCACAAAAAGCAAGGAAGTTTTGATTAGATATAAAAATCCTAGAAAAAGACTCCCAGTCATTTTCTATTTCCAAAATCTCCTCTGTAGGAGGATTTGGTTTTCTACTACTTTTAAGTCTACAGCATCAAGTTTTTTCTCAATAGTAGCAATTCTATCTATAACAGTATCAAGACCATAAAAAAAATAACTAGATAAACCATGTATAATTTCAAAAGCTCTAGCTTCATCACACTCTAAAAAATCTCCTTCAGCTATAAGATCAAGAGAGTGCTTACACCACTTAAAAAGGCCAAAGTAAAAATTTCTAAGCACAATTCTTATAGGTAACCAAGGCATGTTTGCCTTATGTGCTTCAGAAATTCTGTCCCATGCCTTCTTCATATTCTCCCCATTCCTTTGGTGGAAATCCAAGACCTCAGATTCCCTCATAGTACCAACTCCTAACATACTTGACCACACAAGAAAGGTAACATGTATTTTTGGTATTTTTGATAAGGGACACAAAAGTAAAAACTGAAAGGTAAACTAACAAGACTAAAAAGCAAAGATAAAAGATAGTGTGCAACTCCCCTATCTTGTAGGCCGGAGTCCCCGGCAACGGCGCCAAAAAACTTGCTGATGGCAAGAGAGTGTTAATACTCTTCAAGCCTCGTTGGTTACCCCAAGTGCAGAGTGAGATATAGTGCAGCGGCAAGTTTTCCCTTGGCAAATATACCAAGGTTTGTCTCCCGTAGGACTCCGAAGGATACAAGAAGGTGGTAAAGTGAACAATGGCGCCGAGGTTGCTAGCTTCACCTGGACCTGCACACAGATACAAATAACTTTTCTCCCAACGAGTACAGAGGAGTTGTCAATTCCTCCGGCCTTGCCGTTTACAAAGGATCAACGCAAGAGATAAAAGTGGAACTGAAAGTAAAGACTGAAAGTAAGCTAAGGGTGTAAACAGTAATATGAAGATGGACCGGGGTCCCGTGATTTTCACTAGTGATGTCTCTCTCCCAAAAGAAGATAAAAGTGCAAGCGAGGTAAACAAATCATAGTTGGGCAATTGACAGGATTATGAAGGCACCGCAATGCTAACTATGCTGCAAAGAAAGGAAGGGCTCAAAAGCAATGGGCAGTACGCCAAGTTAGGTAGACCGAAATCCATCTGCATCTACTACGAATCATCCACCTTGAGATATCTATCCAGAACATCTCGCTGGTATTAAGTTGTGAATCCCACCCAAAGTGTAAACTCAAAGCAACAGACAACTGCATTAAAAGAACTTTACGTAAAGTAAACAATCCTTGCACCCCACGGATACAAGCACCGTTGTTTTATCCCTGGTGGCAACAGTACATCCCCTAGTCTCATGTTTCTGTCACTCAAGCTAGACATCAAGGGGTTGAACCCACAATCAAGCATAACGCTCCCTCTTGGAGTTGCAATAAATCACTTGGCCAAAGTAAAATACGGCAACGGAGAACATGCAAGAATTTACTCAAGAACAAAATATAAAAGATAAGAACCAAATATATTACTCATCACAATCTGAACATAGTCTCATAATCCATCAGATCCCAACAAACTCAGCATAGCAACAACAGAAAATTACAAAGGTGCCTCGATCATGTGAGGCAGCTCACGAGGTCTCGAAAGTGGAAGCACAAAGAGGGGAGAGGAACATCACATAGCTACTGGTCACGGACCCATGGTCCAAAGGAAACTACTCATGGTACCTACGGGAGGCGTCCATGGCTATGGAAGGTCTCCCGGAGGGGGTTCCTCCTCCCGACAGGGTGCCGGGGAAGCTTCTCCAGGCAGCCCCGATCTAGAAACGGCGGCGGCGGCGGTACAGAGGCGAGTTCGCGAAAAAGAGATTCGTCTTAGGGGTTTCCACCCCGAGGGGTATATATAGGCGAAGCGGGGCACCGAGAGGGGCCACAGGGCAGCCAGGAGGCTCCCTGGCGCGGCTTAGGGTCGGGCCGCGCCAGGGACCCTTCTGGAGCCCTGTGGTGGCCCCCTCCGCTGCCTTGGTGATTCCGGAAGCTTTCGTGTCGTTTTTTATCTGATTTTTTCGGATTTTTTGGAGCACTTTTAATGGCCGGAAAACCTGAAATACAAAAACAACAGAAAACAACAACTGGCAGTTGGGTGCACTGGGTTAATAGATTAGTCCAAATATGCTCAAAAGTGTATGAAAGTTCAAGCAAAACATGGCAAAGTCACACAAAACATGCATGGAGCAAGCAGAAATTATAGATACGTTTGGGACGTATCAATATCCCCAAGCTTAATCATGTCTATAAGCTCGACAAGGCACTCTATGGCCTCAAGCAAGCACCACGCGCTTGGTATGAGCACCTTACCGAGTTCTTAGTTGATTATGGGTTTGAAATTGGGCAAATCGATCCCACTCTTTTTACTAAGAGGGTTGGTGGGTAATTGTTCATATGTCAACTATATGTTGATGATATTATATTTGGTTCGATTAACCAATCTTCAATGAAGAATTTGCTAAGCTAATGACCGACAAGTTTGAGATGTCTATGATGGGAGAGTTGGAGTTCTTCCTCGGTTTTGAAGCGAAGCAATTGTGAAGAGGAACCTTCATCAACCAAGCCAAATACACGCAAGACATGCTCAAGAGGTTCAAGTATGATGGTCTTAAAGGAGGCAAGACCCCCATGACACTCAAGTATCAACTTGACCTCGACCCGAACGGCAAAGAGGTAGACCAAAGGGAGTATCGTTCTATGATTGGTTCTTTGTTGTATCTTTATGCATCTAGGCCAGATATCATGTTGAGTGTGGGCATGTATGAAAGATTTCAATCCGCACCAAAAGAGAGTCACGTCATGGCTGTCAAAAGAATCTTTTGATATTTGGTTCATACCCCAAACTCTGGGTTGTGGTATCCTAAAGGCTCAAGCTTCAACCTCGTCGGGTACACGGATTCGGATTGGGCGGGTGACAAGGTGGAAAGGAAGTCCACTTCCGGAGGATGCCAATTCCTTGGTAGGTCTTTGGTGAGTTGGTCATCCAAGAAGCAAAATTGTGTTTCCCTCTCTACGACCAAAGCCGAGTACATTGCCGCCGCAAGTTTTTGTGCTCAATTATTATGGATGAGGCAAACTTTAAAGGATTACGATGTCACTTGTGACAAAGTGCCTTTTTATGTGACAATGAAAGTGCTACCAAGATCGCGTACAACCCCGTTTAACATAGCAAGATGAAGCATATTGAGATTCGTCATCACTTTATTCGAGATCATGTGAAACGGGGTGATATTGATCTTTCATATGTGGGCACCGGAGATCAACTTGCGGATATTTTCACCAAGCCCTTGGATGAAGCAAGATTCCGAGAGTTAAGGCATGAGCTAAATATCATTGATTCAAGTAATGCGGTTTGAAGAACTTTCCCACACGCCCCTTCTCAACATGAAATCTAGCTTGTATGTATGCATGGACATAGGGGGAGTGTTGCTTAATTCATAGGCAATCACTCCACCTATTATGAACAAAGAGATAAAATTCTTTCACTATGGTCATCTTCGGCGGCTATCATGGTCACCCAAGGTGACAACAGTGCTTCAAAGAAGAGCATTGGCAATGGACCCAAGATACATCTTTGTGGTGTCATACCAAACAAGCTCAAACATGGTGGCTTCGACCACCGCCCCTCTCCTTGGGAGGGTTGGTTCATGTTTGTGTTTGTTTCCATTTGTTTTGATTTGCATTTTGATCACTTAGAGATTGCTCGTGCTTCTCCATGTTGATTTTGATCTCGGAGTGTTCTCATCCCGCTGATGTTTTAGAGTCTCCAACCCAAGCCCTTCTCCCTAAAACCTCCGATGCAAAAGCTCACGTCTCTTGAACCTTGGCTGTGATGTCCTGCTGCCAGCGGTACTACCGCTCGACGGCACGGTACTACCGCTACCGCGGTACTACCGTGAAACGTGCGGTACCACCGCTGTATCCAGGAAGAGGTATAACCGAGGGGGTACGGGGAGTTCCTCCCCATACCCCCATTCAGTTACTCCCTCCTCTTGTCTGCAGCAGCGGCGGCTGCCGCGATGCCCACCCTTGGTGCGTTGAATCGGCACCGTATCCTTCGTCCTCCTTCGGTGGGATCAATCCAAACCCTCCCCATGTGCCATGGATCTCGGTATTGCCCCGTTTGTCTTGAATCTTGTGTCTAGGGAAATGTCTTTTGGATCCACTAGATTTTTGGCTAAGTCTAGGCAATTTGAGGACTTAGGGTGATTGCTAGATAAGGATGATGTAGTATGTTTGGCTTGATGTGGAGTTTTGGCGCTACGGTATTACCGGATCTGAGATCCGTGCTCTCAGCTGCCCATGCGGTACTACCGCTGGGCTCCCGCGGTACTACCCCTAAGGCACGGTACTACCGTGTTTCCCAGACTGACATCATGCTAAGTTCAGTACCTCGTTCATTTTGTTTCGAGCTTTTGCATCTCATGTGTTGTTTCATCTATTCCCTTGCATTTGGTGTTGGTCAGGTGATGGCTCTCGTCGGAATCCCAAGCGCAAGGCCACCGGTATTTCCTTCAAGACAACTGCTCAGAAGAGGAAGGAACCAGTCAAACCAGTTTCAGAGTATTCACTTCCCGAGTACAAGGCATACCGTTGGTGTCTACACACGCTTCTATTCTTGTAGACTATGTTGGGCCTCCAAGCGCAGAGTTTGTAGGACAACAACAATTTCCCTCAAGTGGATGACCTAAGGTTTATCGAACTCAGGGAAGTAGATGTTGAAGATGGCCTCTCTCAAGAAACCCTGCAATTAAGATACAATAAGTCTCTTGTGTCCCCAACACACCTAATACAACTAGGAGTTGTATGGGTGCACTAGTTCGGCGAAGAGATGGTAAAATATGGGTGATAGGTGTGGCAAAACAAAGTAATATAAATTTGTAATAAAAAGTGCAGCAAGGAAACATGTGACAAAAGTGAGCACAAACGGTGTAACAATGGTGGAAACAAGGCCTAGGCTTCATACTTTCACTAGTGGCAACTCTCAACAACATTAACATAGTCTAATCACATGATATTTCCACTAAAACATGCATTGGAGACGTACTCGGAGGTCATTCCTTTGTGGTCAAGAGAGGACGAGAATTATGTAGGGCTACAAAAGCACACCTCAGAGTTCGTAGTTCTCAATCTATGGATTTCCCAATGTCACCGCGGCCATCCAAAGAGAGTACCACAATCACCACAACATATCTCAAGGATAGTCAAAGACAAGCACCAAGAGACTCTCAATCTTAAATCAACACACAAAAGAGAAAATCACTCATGAAAATATTCTTCTAATCCATGTCCAATAGACCGCTGTAACCATGGTCTCGAGGATTATACTACATAAGATCAAGTGAGTACATCAATCCAATACATAGAGGAAGGGGAAATATCATGGGATCACCCTAGATTAACATAGCCTATGATCACATCATGGGAGAGAGAATTGACCACATAGCTACTAGTAGAAACCTTAGCCCCGAGGAGAACTACTGACACGTGGACATGGTGAGAGAGAGAGTGTCGGGACCCGGGGTTAGCGTATGTAATTCCAGTCACGATACAATCACATGGAGAGCCGAGAACCGTACCCACTTGTCTAAGCAGACAAGGCCAAGCACAGAACGTTCTCGGTAAGCATCGAACGTGAGGGGCATCCCATTCAGGTCGGATGATCAACTGAGATGGGTCCTCAACGTCCGCTCACAAGTCTAAATGCTTATGGGTGGTGAATCCCATACTCATAGACAAGTCTCCTCAACCATGTTATCGATTGGATCCTAACTCTTACATAAACTTACTCCAGCCCGATCACTTAGTCGGGGTCTAGGGCGGGCTCGATCATACAACAAAGTGTGCACGTGACAGAGTCACGAGCAATCACATCGCGATGCCCCAAGCTGCGCACATCTAAGGGCCAGTTGGTGTATAAAAGACCGCCAGCCAGATCACAACTAAGGTCTCGAAAACCCATACTAAGACATGCATGTTATAATCATACACGCAACACACATGCCTAGTATGAACAGCAGGTATCATCACATAACTCTACAAAGTGTATCTTTATTGACTTACACATAGAGCATACAAAGATCACATATCTGTGATCACATTACATCATACAACGGAAGCAAATTAGGTCTAAGTACAGACAAGTTTAACAAATGGCTTAGAGAAGCCTTGTAAACATACATGCCCTTCCACGAGGGACCAGACTGCTGTCTGGGACTATGCTAACTTAGTCAAAGTCGAGCTCCACGAAGGTGACTCCATCGGGGCCCGGGTTCTCATCTAAAACATAGAATAAGCAAACGTGAGTACAAAGTCGTACTCAGCAAGACTTACATCAGAACTAAACTACTCATGCTCAAGTATCAAGGTAAAGGAGGTGGGGTTCAACATGCAGAAGTGCTAGCTTTGACTTGGCTAGTCCTGTGCTACGAGTACCAGACTTTGAGGTAAGAAGCGTACACGAGTCCACTACATCTCCAACCAATACACCACTATGGTTACTTCCTCGACTTCCCCACGAGGAGGCACGCCATAGCACTCACGCTTATCTTGCGAGTTTTATAAGTATCCATTCAAGTTGTCTATGATCAAGTAGAGGTTTCCAAGTAGTCCATAACCGCGGACACGGCTATTCGAATAGTTCATTAACCCTGCAGGGGTGTACATCTTCACACGCGTGTCATCACTTATCGTCTCGTTCTTGTCACCCTTCAAGCGGGTGTCGGACGTGGATGAAACCAAGGCACTACCCTCACATCACCTTCTCTAATCCAGGAGTCGACTACCTGAGTTTTTCACCGCTCGAGAGTCCGGCCGGTTCCACGAAACGGACTCAGATAATGCAAGGGACCGAGACGCCACCTTTGACAGATGGTTTCACTGCCTCACAGGTCCACCCACATATCTATACATAAATCAAATGGAAAGCCCGAATCTAGTGTGACTCCTGGACTGGATCGGGTACGTAAAGAGGCCAAACGGGGCTCCCATAAAACCCTACATGTGGTCATACTCTTTGTCTTGGATCACAAAACAGGAACTCGAGGCCTAGGGCAGTGTTCAACGAGACAACCCACTATGTACTCCTACACAACCTCTCATCGTTCACCTTTGCTTAGGGTGGATTCACCAACACGTTTACATCAGCACCACTGTGTTCATTCCATCCCGACTCACAATCATAACATCCTCATTGTATCACTAAGCAGCAATAAGCAGTAACAGTTGTAGGGGCCACATGCTCATCATTCAACTCCTAAATCTGCTAGGATTGTGGTTTGCTTAATACGGTGGCAAAATGATAGGTCATGCATCGGAGTGGGTTGAACTATACGAAAGAACGTGTCTCGGTGATCTCCTAAACATGCATAAGCGAGACTGAGAGGGAATTGGGATTTTATAGATATGATCAATGGGGGTTTGCTTGCCTTGCTGACAATACAAGGGTCTTAACGGTGGTCTTCTTCTTCGGGGTGATCACCGTCTCGGCGAAGCTGTTACCGGCACAATCATCAACAAAGGGGAACACAAATAAAGTACAATGCTCAAGCACATGTTAAGTTGTGACATGATGTAAAGGGTACTGATTTGTGGAAATTTCAATTTAATTGAAGTATATTGCATTTGGAATGCAAATTCAAACTTCAAATTTGAATTCAAATTAAGCCATATGCACATTTGCTACTGTTGCCCCATTTTAAAATGGTCAAACATAATTTTTTTGCATATTCTTAATCCTTGTATTTTTCTGATAATTTTTCATATATTATATGTTTAATTTGGAGTTGGTATGAATTTTCTATGAATTTCCAAAGTTTAAATGATTTTCTGGAATTTTCTGGATTATTTTAATTCTCTGGAAATTCTTTATTGCGTCAGCAGTGACGTGTGGATGATGTCACAGGGGCTCTGGCCAGTGGGCCAGCCCTGTCAGTGGGAGAGGGCTAATCCCTCTCTGTGTAAACTAAACAGAGGGGTTAAGGGGGCCAGGGGGCCCACCTGTCATAAACTCCAAGGGGGATTAGCAAGGTGATTAAGGCCCTAATGGCCTGGGCTGCCGGCGGCTCGACGCCGGCGTCACTGGACGCGGCGGCGCCTCGCCGTAGTGGCGATTCCGGCCACTGGAGAGCTCGCCGAGGCCACCAGAGGGACGCCCGAGGTCACCCGCGTCACCCAGTGCCCACGGGGAGGCTCGGGGGTGGCCGGAGCCTCGCCGGCGTCAACGTGGCGCGGCGACCGTGGCACTGCTGCGACGGGGATGGCGAAAACGTGCGCGGGAGAGGGGGATTTTGGGTTCAGCGTAGCCAGAGCGTGGTGGCGGAAACTTTGGGCACATCCACGTGACCAATTGGTCACCGGAGTGTTGCCGGCGACGACTCGCGCGGCGGTGCAGTACTGCTCTCATGGCAGCAATGGCTAGACGAAGAGAGGGAACGCGCGGAGAGGGGCAAATCGTCGAGGAGCTCACCAGGAACTAAATGGAGTTGACGGCGAGGACGAAGGTGGCTTTTCGGAGACGAAATTGATGATGGCGCACGGCGACCGGAGGCGAGGAAGACCGTGCGATTCTCTTGCTCCAGGGGGTCCCGGCTCCTAATGTTTGGCACAGTGACGAAAACGAGCACTTCGAGCCTCGTGGACACCTCGGAGAAGCTAGAGGAAGACGATGGCTATGCGGGTGCGACGACGTGATCCGGCGGGTTCTCGGGTTGCACGGGAAAGGCGAGGAGGAGAGGGGGAAGAGGTCCAGAGAGAGGGGAATGGACGCGGTGGACTTCTGGGCGTCTCCAGGCGCCACGGGAAGAGAGGGGGAGGCAGGTAGCTGCCTGGCACGCCCACGGCGGTCGCCGGCGTGCTGCCTGCCTGCCTGTCCTGGGGAGGAAGACGCATGTGCCCTCCCCAGGTGGGCTGGGCTGGAAGGCCGTGAGTTGGGCTGAAAGCCAGGGATTCTTCCCCTTTTCTTTTTCTTCATCTGTAAATAGGTTGGCCCCACTAAATAAATTAGCTAGGCATTTTTAATAAATGTCCAAATAATTTTATAAATCCTAGGTGACCACTAGTTAGTCACATAAAGAATTTGGACATTTTTGAAATTCAATAAATTTGAATTTCAATTCAAATAGGGGTAAACTTTAATTTCCAGAGCACCTTTTGAATATTAGAAAATTCGATGAGTATGGGAAAATACCCAAACCACTTTTAAAATGATCAGCATCATTTATAGGAATTTTCCAAATATTCAAATGATTTTTGGAAAAAGATTTTTATCTGGCCATTTGAAATAATTTCTCAGGGCTTTCTTTTCCCCATTTTTGAATTTCATTTGGAAATTTTGCATGATGCAAAAGGGCACAAACAATCCTAGCACTTACCCTAGTTGGGGTTCTGACAGAGAGAGAGAGAGAGAGAGAGAGAGTTGTTGATGGAGAGGTGCAGCCCGGAGGAGATGAAGGAGACGGCGGCGGCCACGGCGACGCCCACGGCCACGGCGGTGGCCACGGCCCTTGGGACCTTCTTCTTCCCTGGAGATGGTGCTGCTGTGGAGATTTATCTCCCCCTCAAGACGGCTGCCAAGAGGGAGGAAATTTCATGGTGCCCTTTGACCTAGGTTTCCTCTCTTTATATAGACTCTTGGATTCCCGTCATCCAGATTACGTCTTCGGTATTTCGAGTACAGAGGGAGCATCGAAACTCCGATTGGGCTGAATTTTATGTCCAGATTCACCGGAAAAAAAATCCCTACAACTTTGTAGTTTTAAGTTTTTCCGTTTGAGGCCGTATTCTAGCGTTTCCGAGGCGATCTTTAAAACCTGTCTGGTGGGGACAGATTTCGGGAGAGTTAGAGTCCAACTCCTACAAAGATTCTTTTTGTGATTTTTCCTTTATCCAAGTAATTCCTACATATAAAGTACAAAAATAAGAACTTGTGCACTCTTGCAACCATTAATAGGTTAGTTCTAAAATATGTTGAAAGTGTATCAAAAGCATAGCAATATCACACAAAACATGCATGGAGCAAGCAGAAATTATAGATAGTTTGAGACGTATCAACCGTGAAGTCAATATGTACCGCCGGGATCAAGATCCGGCCTTTGTTGGCACTCAGTTCTGGAACAGGGCTCAGAGGGATGTGTTCCATTTGATTCTGAAGGACAAGAAGAACAAGTATGTTCCTCATGTGAAGTTTGTCCACCTGGGGCATATGCGGGCTCACCCCGAGTACTTTGGCGAGGCCTATGCTCTATGTGAGCAGTTTGGGATTCTGGATATCATCTCCTTCAACAAAAGGTTCGATGTCGAGCTCCTTGCCCAGTTCTTTGCCACCGTGTACTTCACCAATCGTGAAGATCGGACCATCATTTGGATGTGCAAGGAGGAGCAGGTGAGATGCACCTGGGAGGCCTTCATGAGGGCTCTGCATATTCCCGTCTCCACTAGGGATGAGCTAGTGGGTGTTCGGCCGCACACCACGGGGAATGCCAAGAACAAGAGCTTGTTGTGTCCGTATCAGACATCTATTCCCTATACTGATGCCAAGGTAAATCAGAAGTACAAAGTGGTTCTCTGCCCGTTCTTGGACATCATGCACCGCATCTTCAGGACTTCTCTGTTTCCTCGGGTTGGAAATCTGGACATGGTTCACAGCTACCTGGTGAACATGCTGCTCCTCTGTGTAGAGTGCAAGGCCACCACGCAGACCTTGGATGTTTGTGACATTATGTGGGAGGAGCTCTATCTTGCTGTGATGGTACGGAAGGTCCCAATTTATGGCCCATATCTGCAGGTCCTATTCGAGATCACTTGGGAAGCTACCTTTGAGGCGGGGGCTCTTCCAGTTGGGCCTCTGACTGCTCACAAAGAGGTCCAGCTGCGCATCAAGGACAACTGGGTTGGCGGTCACGGTCCTGCTCAAGGTTCTCCAGCTCCCGCCGGATCTAATGAGGAGGTTCAGGAGGAGCCGGAGGCAGGTGGCGGTAGTGTTCCCCGCACTCGCTCTGGTGCGAGCTTTGGTGTTGGGGGTTCGTCTTCTGCACATGGTTCTGAGCAGCCTGGATGGGCTGCCAAGCTCACCAGTAAGGTGAAGCAGCTCTTTTGCCTTCAGACAGACATTCAACACATGATGTATGAGGCCCACAAGAGGGAGAAGCTGAACCGTAGGCGTCAGAACGCCTTCTACAGGTCTCAGGTGATGGAAGTGCTGGAAGGGTCCGAAAAGAACATCACTCCAAAGGATAAGTGGATCTCCAAGTTCAGCAAGTGGGATCTCAATGATGATGTGCCTGGCCCCTCTTCCTCCTCTCAGCAGCCCGCTTCTGACGACCCGGAGGCAGCAGTGGAGTCGGAGGAGTCTGATGAGGACGAGGACTATGACGACGACGTCGAGTAGTCCATCACCTTGGGGCGCTAGGTCGCTCTCTGCCTTTTTGCGTCTCGATGCCAAAGGGGGAGAGAGTTTAGGTCTCTGATTTGCATCTTCTCAGGGTTTGGCGAGTCACAAGCGTGTTTTATTTGTCTCATTTGCTCCGCTTGTGAACTCCGTTTATTTTCTTTGGTTTTTCAGTCCGTCTTATGAGACTTTCGTTATGTATGGTGTGAGACATATGCTATCCTTGTTCGTACTCTTATTGTCTGGTTATGTGATGCTTTGCTATTACCTATTATCTTTATGCTTATATGTGTGTTTCTAGCTAAGTATGGCCTAGTTTATAAAATATAGGGGGAGTGTCTTCCTTATGTGTGTGTCTTGCATTCCAAAAGCATATCTAAATTGATGCACACATCTAGGGGGAGCCTGTCTATATTTTGTAAACAAATGGCATGTTTCAAATTCCCTATTGTTTTATTGTGCAAATCTTGTGTTGTCATCAATACACCAAAAAGGGGGAGATTGATAGGGCATATTTCCCCTTGATTGGTTTTCGTGATTGATGACAATACATTTGCGGATTAACCGGTTGCGATGAGCATTTCAGATAATTATATTCATGGCACAAGACGGTGATTGCCCCATCGGTGAATGAAGCATGAAGACGGAGTTTTCCTTTCGATTTACTTTTTGGTAATTTGAGTCGTAGGAAAACCGTACTATGAAGAGGGGATCCGCTATGGAATGGTGGGTGAAATCATCACACAATCTCACTTTCTGCACCCACATATTTCCCGTGCGTCGTGGAGGTGTGAATCTTGGTGGCATTGGCTCCCTGGCTCTGCCAAGGCGGTAGTACCGCTCTAGGAGCGGTAGTACTGGGACCCAGTACCGCACCCACTACCGGAATCCCACTGGACTCTGTGGTAGTGGGTACGACACTGGGGCTCGGTAGTACCGTGGAGCGGTAGTACCGCTCCCAGTACGGTACTACCATGGACAAGTACCGCACCCACTACCGGAACCCCACTGGACTCCGCGGTAGTGGGCATGGCACTGGCCCTCGGTAGTACCGTGGGGCGGTAGTACCGTGCTAGGTACGGTAGTACCGGGGCCAGTACCGCACCCACTACCGGAATCCCTCTGGACTCCACGGTAGTGGGCACGGTAGTGACCCTCGGTAGTACCGTTGGCACGGTAGTACCGCTTCGGGAGAGGTACTACCGTGGTTGGTGGGCTGCCAACGGCTGCATTTTTCCCACCTATAAAAGGGGGTCTTCTTCCCCATTGAGACTTACCTCATTTATTGCTCTCACCTCCATTGACGCCTAAGCTCCATTCTTGCCCGATCTCCCTCCCTAGCCATCAAAACTTGTTGATTCTCTAGGGTGTGGAAGAGGAGGCCCCGATCTACACTTCCACCAAAGGATATTTGATTCCCCCCATTAATCCCATGTGGATCTTGTTACTCTTGGGCGCGTTGGTGCCCTAGACGGAAGAGGTCACCTCAAAGCCACATTCCAGTATGGTGAAGCTTCGTGGTTTCGTTGGGAGACTCCAATTAAGTTGTGGAGATTGCCCCAACCTTGTTTGTAAAGGTTTGGTTTCCACCTTCAAGGCCGCCTCATAGTGGATCACTGCATCTTGCATTGGTAAGAGTGTGAGGAGAAATAGGATGGCCCTCATTGGCTTCATGTGAGCATTGTGCTCCTCACCCTCTCCAAACGGAGACGTACTTCTCGAAAGAGAAGGAACTTCGGTAACATATCCTTGTCTCCCGTGTTCCCTTTACCTTTACTTTGTGCAAGTTATTTTCATCGCTGTTATCTTGGTTGCTTTTGTTGTGTTGCACTTGTTGGCATATAGGTTGTTCACATAGTTGCATATCTAGACAACCTATATTTATTTTTGAGCCTAATTTGTTAAGAAAACCTTAAAAATTATTAGTCGCCTATTCACCCCCCCCTCTAGTCGACATTCCGATCCTTTCAAACGGCAAGGCCGGAGAGATTGACAACCTCTTTGTACTCGGTGGGAGCAAAGTTATTTGTATCTGTGTGCATGTCCAGGCTAAGCAAGTGATTTTCAACGACGCATCACTTGCCTTAACCACCTACTTGTCGCTGTTGGAGTCATACGGGAGATGATCTAAACCTTGGTATGTTTTCCAAGAGAAATTGCCACTACGCTTCATCTCAAACTTCCATTTGGGGTAGCCAACGAGGGGCAATACACGCCTTGCATCAATCATGAACATACTCCATAATATAACCATCACATAAAGCATGCTTTTCATGATCTACAAGCACATAATTCATATCAAGCTCCAAAATAGTGGGGTAAAATTTAACTAAAGTCATGACCTCTCCGAACCCACTTTTGACAATGTAGTAACAAGATGATTGCTCGCTCTCCAAAAGTATGGGCTACTTCTAGATAAAGTCAAGACCTCTCAAATACCATTTATATCATCACAATTTATATCATCAAGCAACATAGGACCATCATCTAGATTATTATCATATAAACTTTCTAAGAAAAACTCCTCATCATCAAGAACATCCATGCTAGGCATAAATAGAGGATTATCATAAGACTTAACAAAATATCAAGGGTTATCATAAATAAGAGTAGCAAAATCATCCTTGCAAGTCTCATTCATGGGGGCATCATGGACACAAGCATCAATTTCATCAAAATGGATATTTCAAAACATTCAATAGGATCATAGCAATCAATATAGCATTCATCCTCCTTCGATAAGCATGGAGGGCAACCATATAAAGTAAGAGTCAAAGAGTTACTCTCATTAGTAGGTAGAGATGGGTAGCTATTTCATTCTTCCTCCCTTTGTTCGTCACTCTCATCCTCTTTTTCATCCAATGCGCTTTCAGTTTCAGCAATTTCTTCTTACATAGAGTCCTGCAAAGCATTAGTCTCTTCCTTTTGTGGAGAGAACCTTTTGAGATAGTCAGTAATATAAGCATTATCATTCAAAATCTCAAAGCAATAATTAAGTATAGCAATACTCTCAGATTTGTAAGGGGCATTATCAATATCCTCAACAAAGGAAGCAATTTCATAGGCACCCTTAAAGACAACAAATTCTTCTATTTGTGCTACATCAAAGAAATCATAATGTCCCTTAGCATAAGAAGCGAAGGTTTCATTATCATTACACCAACATTGGAAAGGAAGGTGTTTAAACATCAAGTAGCAACAAGATTCATCACAACAAAAAGATTTATCATAATCAGAGCATAAGTTTATAGCATATCTATCAACTTGAGCTATAAGTTTCCATATAAATATCCCTTTTTCAGACAGGCAGTATTCCTTATAATACTTTTGTTGATCGTCAGTGAATCCACCTTGCCAATGAGATCTAGTTTCAAAGAATTTAACCATTGTAAGCAAACAGAGTAATAAGCAAAAGTGTACTTATCAAGTGAACTTATAAGTAAAGCTATGCTCCCCGGCAACGGCGCCAGAAAATAGTCTTGATAACCCACAAGTGTAGGGGATCGCAACAGTCTTCGCAGGTAGGTATAACCCAATTTGTTGATTCGACACAAGGGGAGCCAAAGAATACTTATAAGCCTTAGCAGTTGAGTTGTCAATTCAACCACACCTGGAAAAAAGCACTAGACAAGATATAAGTAGCAAGGTACCGGGACAGGGTCTTCTGGCGATCCCGATCTCGGGATCGCTGTGGCGGCGGAACAGTGGTGAAAATCGCGTGACGGGGAACATCCTGAGGGTTTACGGAACGAGGGCTAAATATAGGCCGAAGGAGGGCACCAGGGGAGGTCCCACCCCTCCAGGCAGGCCCCTGGCGCGGACTCCCTCCTGTCCGCGCCACCTGGCCGCCTGGGAGGAGGGTGGCCCCCCTGTAACAGCCCAGATTTCACAAAAAAATTAAAATTTTGTTTTCGGTGTGAATTGTTTGATTGTCTGATTTGTTTGCGGTGTTTGCATCCCCGATTTATCGATCGGCGATTATTTTTCCCCCTCTTGTCTCGTACCGGACGGAGACCGACCCTTGCCACCCTGGCACTCGACCTTTGCGACACCGGGTTTCACCCAATCACCGTCGCGAAAACCGCATGAGACCAGCCACAGCCAACGGAATGAAAAACCCCGTTTAATAATTAAACGGGTTATTTTTTAGCGCGCCGGAAAGTGTTCTCGGAACGGTTCAAGCGCGAGGTGAACGCCGCCGGCTCGACGCGCCGATCGCGCAGTTTGATGTTTTACCCGAATCGGAGGTCCTGCGGACCCCCGGCGGTCAGAAACGTAAACACCGCGCGCGAGAGAGAAAACCGGGGATGTTTTTCAAACTGCCAGCCACCTGGGCTATATAAATACCACCACTCTCCCACCCCTTTCTAGGGTTGCCCTAGACCAAAATTGCAGCCACCCCCTCCACTTTGCCCCAAAATTGCCCCATTTTCGCAATTTAGCCATTTTTTCCGAAACCCTAGCCATATGCAAATATGAGCCGTTGGATCTGACCATCCAACGGTTCAGATCCGTCCTGGCGTCCCACCTTCCATTTCTCTCTCCTCGTGCCGCCGCCTCCAGCCCGTGGGTGTCGCCGCCGCGTTTCGGCCTGCGAGCCGCCGCGCCGCAGCCTCCCTCTCCCCGCGCTCCTCCTCCTCTCCCTTCTCTTCTTCTCCCTCTCCTCTCACCTCCTCTATCTCCCTCCTCGCAGGAGCTGGCCGGCAGCACGTCGCCACCATGGACGGGGCAACAAGCTTCCGCCGTCACCCTGATCTGCTCGTCGGAGCTCCTTCGCCCACTGCCAGGACCGGAATCGGCTAGAACAGCGTTGCCCGCTCCCGTTCCCCGCCTCCCGGCCTCCTCCCTACCCCTCCGGACTGCCGCCGGTGCGCCGCCATCCGCAGGTGGCCGGAACCGAGCCGGCCAGATGGCCGCTTGTGCCGAGCAGGGCGCCACCCCGCCTAGGCCTCTTCGACAGGTGGGGCCACGGCCCCAGCAGCCAGCGCGGGCCCAACTCCCTCTCCAGCCGCCGCCATGGGCCGAGCCCAGTTGGGTGAGGCCCGTTTGTTTCTTTTCCTTGAGGACCCTGTGATTTTTTTAAGTCCCCGGTATTATTGCTGCTGATTCAATTTTTCGATTAGCTTTGCGCATGAACCGTAGCTTGGATGACGTTGCGCCCAAAAGGAAAATTGTTTAGAATTGTGTGTACTTCAGTTCATCTTTTGTGAGCATTTTGATTTGATGCCATCTTGATGTTGTTAATCTCTGTTGAAGTGGGCATCAGGCTGTTAACTGCTATTATTTTCTGCTAGTGTGATGCTTTTGTTATTTTATTGCAACTTTGGTTGATGATTGTGACACATCCATGAGGCCTATTGCATTGATTCTTGTTGCATACTGTTAAGCATCATGTCTACTTCCATTATATGTATTGCATTGTCATAGTCATGTTTAGCTCCAAAGTTGCTATGCCACTGTTTTTGATAGCCACCTTTGTTTTTCTCTAAGTCTGTAACTTTCCGATGCCTTGTTGCTTGCTTAATATCTTTTGATCTGTGATGCCTATTACCTTGATTCTTGTTTGTACCTGATCACCATCATGCCTACTCCATGCTCATGTATTTCTATGTCATGTTGCTGCACTTTTGCATATAGCTTTACCCCTGTTTATACAGCATGAAAATAAGAGTTTCTGCCATGTTTTCCTGATTTTCACTAAGTCCTAGACCAGTAATGTTTTATAGATTTTTGTGTTGCTTATAACTAGTGAACCATGATGCCTTTTTGCATGATTACTTTTTCCATGCCTTCCCTGCCATATCTACTTTAGTTGCATATCATTTTTGGGCATGTTTGCATTCATTATCCTGTTTATGCAATGCTCTAAAGTGTGCTTCCTGATGTTTGGCAGATTGTGTTCCAAACTTGTTTTGCTTGTATCTTTTTAACCGTAACTCCGTTTGGAGTGTTCTTTATATGTAACTTGATTAGTTTTTCATGTACTCTGTGTTTATGCTATTTTTTCTGCTGTTAACTAACCTAAAATATGGTTTAGGGCAGAACAGTACCAAATGTTCTAATTGTCGTCCGGCACTTACTGTATGCCATGTTTAGGTCGTTCCTCACTTAAATTGACTAGCATAGATAGTTTACATTATGCTTCACCTCTTGTCATGTTTGTGTGGTATGCTATGATTGAGTGAGATGCCATGTTAACAACCTTTGCTCATCTTGGGTAGCTAAACAACTTGAACCCTTGTAAACGTGTGTTATCGTCGTGTGTGACGTGTACTCCACTTAACCTGTTAGTAACCGCTCTCGACGGTAGGTGCGATGTCTCATGTTTCCTTCTTGTTGATGCTTGCTCGTGTTTGCTTCGTAGTAATAGATGCTTGCTCGTTGATTGCTTTCCAGTGTTTACCGTCTTGTGTGCTTCCGCGGGTACCTCTCGGAGACGATGTGAGCTTGCGATCAACTACACATTCGGAACCCGACTTATCAACAGGAAAGGGCTATACATTACTTATGATCCATTCTATTTCGACTAGCGGTTTGCATTCTCGTCTAGGATAGGTTTGATGCTTGATCCTACCACATGTTTACAACCTCTTTCAAACCGATACAGCCGTGTCCCCTCCCAGCAAACCATGTACTCCTATGTTACTATTGCTCGTTGCTCATCCCCTGTGTAGTATGCATGCTTAGGATGCTACGATGTTACCCTGTTACTCCTTGGTTTGTGCTATCACATTATTATATCGTTGTTGATGATATGATTATTAAAATGTTGACTATATTCGACGAAGGATGGAAGGTCTAGGCTATCCCGCCCCGATGCTTTGTTCCATTCGAGTCACCTAGGACCCGAGTTCCGGGTATTGTGTCTCTTGACAAGCGTGCCTAACCGCGTGTGGGATACTATGGGGTCCCCTTTTCTTACCTACCGAGCTTCAAACATTTCCAGTGGTGGCCCAAGCTGATTTTACCATTTGAAAACCATGCATATATGTATGTCGGGTAGCTCCTGGCAGATATCTTTTAAAACAACCTGGGCCTGCGGAGACATAGTTTCCTTGTTGGTCCAACCTGTCTGGCTGGGGACCCGGACTCATGTGAGAATTCACCGGCAATGCAAACCCGCGACAGACGGTAGAGACCAGATCGAGAGAGCGGCCGGCTCCTGATATGGATGTCAACTCACCGGGGGCCACCCGGATTTGTTCGTTGTTAGCTAGAGGGACCTGTCGTTTCGGATCTCTTGGAACTAAATCATAAAATGGTTTCCTGTGATGGGTAGCACCTGAGAGAGATGGGTGTCCGTGTGGAGCCTTGTAATGGGCAGTTGGTACACCCCTGCAGGGTTAAATATTTTCGAGAAGCCGTGTCCACGGTTATGGACGACTTGAGACCTACTCCTTGTTCATAGACAACAACAACTGAGATAATCTTAATATAATTTGATCAACGTGTGTGTGCCTTGACTGCTTCTTCTTCGTCGGGATGCGAAGAGGAGGAAAAGGATAGGATAGGTGTTATGCTTGCGTAAGTAGGTGGATAGCAGACTTGTTGGAGGTGATTGCTCATCGAATGCTTGGCTTCTTATCTTACTCTTTAGATCGTTAGCCACTTCATAAATGCTAGTGCGGCAACAACCTCGCCACTTACCCCATCCTTACCTTAAACTACTAGTTGTCCTAGAATGACGAGTGATGAAGTCCTTGCTGGGTCAGTTGACCACTACAGTTGGATGTTGAGTACTTCTGTACTCATGATACTACCCGCAAACTCTTTTCAGGGTTCTTGATCGACAACAGGTATGGTGATCAACGTTTCACGTGGAGACTCGACGACGACTAGTTAGGCGGATCCCGGCGGAGGGCCTGGACCCGTGTGGTTATGGGATCGTTGATTTTCTCTTTGCCACTAGGCATTTGATTGTAGTCTATACTCATACATGTATCTTTCGCTGTTGTACTGTATTAAGGCAGTTGTATGCCGATTATCCTTGTATCTATAATGTTGTGATATCGTGTTGGCAATCCGGGGCATATGGCTATGTCATATGTCGCGGTGGGACCGATATGTGCTTCATCCCCGGATCTGGATGGAAACATCTAGATCTGGAACAGTACCGCATATCTGGCCTTACAACTTGGTATCAAAGCCTTACCGACCGTAGGATCCCTTCTCTGGCCGAAGTCGAGTCTAGACAAAAACTATTTCGTAGTTACTAAGTAAGTTATCGGAGAATAGGAATATTTTTACTCCTTATCCATGCCCTGGTCAGGACCAGTGTCGTAAGTGTTTCATTCTCGCCTTATCCCCTTCAAACTTTAGGATCTCGAGAGTGTGGAGTTTCGGAACCGTTACAATGCCTTGCTTGCAGCGTATTGTCTCGATTTCGATCTCAGGTTGGGAAATCCTGTAGTACCTTTAGAAATTCCGACTCGGGTTAAATATCTTGGTCGTCCGTTGATTTCAGTCCTCTTGCCCAGTATCCTCACGATTTCAGTGAGAATGCTTCTCTTGATCGTCTCTTGAACTTTTGTTCTTCCTCCTGATCTCTCGATGGTTTCGTTTTTCGACGTTGTCGTCTCTCCGCGGAAAAATCTCTCGACGGAGTTCGTTGTTCGACATGGAGCAGAGTCCCTTGTTGGTGGTGTTGAAGATCGTCGACTCTTTTCTCTCCCCGTTCCCCTCTTCCCCGGATCGTCCTGGATCTCGGGACGAGATCCCTTGTTGGTGGTGTTGTATTGTAATAGCCCAGATTTCAAAAAAAAATTAAAATTTTGTTTGGGCGTGAATTGTTTGATTTTCTGATTTGTTTGCGGTGTTTGCATCCCCGATTTATCGATCGGCGATTATTTTTTCCCTCTTGTCTCGTACCAGACGGAGACCGACCCTTGCCACCCTGACACTCGACCTTTGCGACACTGGGTTTCATCCGATCACCGTCGCGAAAACCGCATGAGACAAGTGATACGTCCCAAATGTATCTATAACTTCTGCTTGCTCCATGCATGTTTTGTGTGACTTTGCCATGATTTTCTTGAACTTTCATACACTTTTGAGCATATTTGGACTAATCTATTAACCCAGTGCACCCAGCTGCCAGTTGTTGTTTTCTACTGTTTTTGTATTTCAGGTTTTCCGGCCATTAAAAGTGCTCCAAAAAAATCGGAAAAATCAGATAAAAAATCAGCGACACGGAAGCTTCCGAAAACACCAAAGGAGGGAAGGGGGGGCACCACAGGGACTCCAGAAGGGTCCTGGAGCGGCCCCACCCTAGGCCGCGCCAGGGAGCCTCCTGGCTGCCCTGTGGCCCCTCTCGGTGCCCCCTTCGCCTATATTTGGCCCTCGGGGTGGAAACCCCTAGGATTGATCTCTTTTTCGCAAACTCGCCTCTGTACCGCCGTCGCCGCCGTTTCTAGATCGGGTCTGCCTGGAGAAGCTTCCCCGGCACCCTGCCGGGAGGAGGAACCCCCTCCGGGAGACTATCCATAGCCATGGACGCCTCCTGTATGTACCGTGAGTAGTTTCCCTTGGACCATGGGTCCGTGACCAGTAGCTACGTGATGTTCCTCTCCCCTCTTTGTGCTTCCACTTTCGAGACCTCGTGAGCTGCCTCACATGATCGAGGCACCTTTGTAATTTTCTGCTCTTGCTATGCTGAGTTTGCTGGTATCTGATGGATTATGAGACTATGTTCAGATTGTGATGAGTAATATATTTGGTTCTTATCTTTTATATTTTGTTCTTGAGTAAATTCTTGCATGTTCTCCGTTGCCGTATTTTACTTTGGCCATGTGATTTGTTGCAACTCCAAGAGGGAGCGTTATGCTTGATTGTGGGTTCTGCCCCTTGATGTCTAGCTTGAGTGACAGAAACATGAGACTAGGGGATGTGCTGTTGCCACCGGGATAAAACAACGGTGCTTGTACTCGCGGGTGCAAGGATTGTTTACTTTACACAAAGTTCTTTTAATGCAGTTGTCTGTTGCTTTGAATTTACACTTTGGGTGGGATTCGCAACTTAATACCAGCGAGATGTTCTGGATAGATATCTCAAGGTGGATGATTCTTAGTAGATGCAGTTGGATTTCGGTCTACTTACCTTGGCGTACCACCCATTGCTTTTGAGCCCTTCCTTTCTTTGCAGCATAGTTAGCATTGCGGTGCCTTCATAATTCTGTCAATTGCCCAGCTGTGATTTGTTTACCTCGCTAGCACTTTTATCATCTTTTGGGAGAGAGACATCACTAGTGAAAATCACGGGACCCCGGTCCATCTTCACATTATTGTTTACACCCTTAGCTTACTTTTAGTCTTTACTTTCAGTCCCACTTTTATCTCTTGTGTTGATCCTTTGTAAACAACAAGGCCGGAGGAATTGACAACTCCTCTGTACTCGTTGGGAGCAAACTTATTTGTATCTGTGTGCAGGTCCAGGTGAAGCTAGCAACCTCGCCTCCATTGTTCACTTTACCACCTTCTTGTATCCTTCGGAGTCCTACGGGAGACAAACCTTGGTATCTTTGCCAAGGGAAAACTTGCCGCCGCACTATATCTCACCCTGCACTTGGGGACCAACGAGGCTTGAAGAGTATTAACACTCTCTTGCCACCAGCAAGTTTTCTGGCGCCGTTGCCGGGGACTCCGGTCTACAAGATAGGGGAGTTGCACACTATCTTTTATCTTTGATTTTTAGTCTTGTTAGTTTACCTTTCAGTTTTTACTTTTGTGTCCCTTATCAAAAATACCAAAAATACCTGTTACCTTTCTTGTGTGGTCAAGTATGTTAGGAGTTGGTACTATGAGGGAATCCGAGGTCTTGGATTTCCACCAAAGGAATGGGGAGAATATGAAGAAGGCATGGGAAAGAATTTCTGAAGCACATAAGGCAAATATGCCTTGGTTACCTATAAGAATTGTGCTTATAAATTTTTACTTTGGCCTTTTTAAGTGGTGTAAGCACTCTCTTGATCTTATAGCTGAAGGAGACTTTTTAGAGTGTGATGAAGCTAGAGATCTTGAAATTATACATGGTTTATCTAGTTTTTTGTTTATGATGGTCTTGATACTGTTGTAAATAGAATTTCTACTATTGAGAAGAAACTTGATGCTCTAGACTTAAAAGTAGTAAAAAAACAAAATCCTCCTAGAGAGGAGATTTTGGAAATAGAAAATGACTGGGAGCCTTTTGTTAGGATTTTTATCTCTAATCAGAACTTCCTTGCTTTTTGTGACATTGGATCTACAGTTTCTATAATGCCAAGCTTTATTTATGATTCTTTGTACCTTGCAAGCATGGACAAATTTCCATCTTTCCATGAGCATTCTAATGGTGATATTTCTGAGATCCAGGGAAGATTGAAAGATGTCCAGGTCATGTTTCTTAAAATAAGTGTGGAGATTTACTTCTTCATCATGAAGGCCAATCGAGGAAATATAGTGCTTGGAAGGGACTTCCTCCGAGACATGAAAGGCTTCATTGATATAGGTAAAGGACAAATACATTTGCGTGGTAAAGAAAAAGGTACGTACCTTTTCCCTCGGAAGAACAAGGATGAGCTTATTGAAAACCCTTTTGATATCCTTGGTGAACCTTCCGATGATTTTGGAGAATTTTGATCTATTTGCATTATGCCTAGCTAATGGCTCTAAAGAAGCGCTTTCGGGAGGCAGCCCGCAACGAATTTAGGTTTTTATTTTTTGCTTTTCTTCTGTTTTTAGTGGTCTTGATGATTGTTACTACTGTAGCAACATCATTGTATCTTTACTTTTCAAGCTTTGTGCCTTTTATAGCCTCGTACGACAAGGGAAGTGAAAGTTGTGACATGCTGTCCAGAAAACAGATTCTGTCCTTGTGACTAGAAAAATCAGAGAAAAATCCCAGTTCAAATTTTTGAGCTGAATGTTTTACACAGCGTGACCTATACAATTACGAAACTTTCGTATGTAATGAGTTTTTTTATTTGAGTTGCAGAAGTATCCCTAAAAAATTATTTACTACCTGCTGTTCTGTTTTTCACAGATTATGCCACGTTTTGTCTCTCTTTACTTTTGCAAACCTTAAGCTTGCTTTTTCTTTGCAAAAACTTTTTGGAAATCTTCAGAAACAGTAGCTATTCAAGAATATCTTTATTTACAGTAAGGGAAAAATTATATTAATAGGGTACTAACCTCTCTAATCAGGTACAATGAGTTATGTATGAAGGGAGTTTTCAAGTGCGCGATGGAAGATGATGAAAGAAGATCTTGGAGTGTCAAACGCTAAAGCTTGGGGATTCCCATGTGCACCCCTAATAAATATTCAAGGAGACTCAAGCATCTAAGCTTGGGGATGCCCCCCTGCATCCCCTTCTTCATCAACAATTATCAGTTTGTCTCTCGTTGCACTATATTTTTATCACTTCATGCGTTATGTGCTATGCTAGGAGCGTCTCGCTCTTAGGTTTTATTTTTAGTTTTATTTAGCTTTGTTTGCTGTAGTAACAAGTTATACCACAGCTTACTCTTTTGTGTGGGAGAGATACACGCTCCGCTTGAACTAGAACTCCTCATAGGATTTGCATGCTTATTCTTTTAGTTGTGAGTTGTTCTTTTTCTTTTCTTAGCTGCTGCTCTGTTTAGTTGTAGTGTTTTTGTTTTTCTAGAGCTTTTCTTTTGTTTTAGGTTGAACTTTCTATAGGTTGCATGTTTTATCTTGTTAGAAAGTTTGCCTGTTGCACTGAGTTTTTTGTCTTGACTAGAAGTAGGTAGTTGAAGTTGTTGTTCTCTTTGTAGTAGTAACTTGCAATAGTTTTGAGGTATTGACTAGAGTAATGTTTGAACTTTTGGTGTCAAGAGCTCGAGCCTATTAGTGATAGATGTCGTATTTTAGGCAATCCGTGTGTTTTTCAAAAACCAAAAACCATGTTTAGAACTCTAGCTACTAGATGGATCACTAACCTCTAGAGGGTTCGAATATTAGAGTACACTCACGTACCATGAGTCGAGGATGCGCAAGGATAACCAAACACCCATACACTCCTCCTCGGGGTACTTGTCTCTTTGTGAACCTCCTGATTAGATTGAGAGTTACCGATAATAAGTGCATGAGTTCTTTGGACTAATGTGAGTATTCGAAAGTTGAAACTTCCACCCACCTATACTTTTTCTAGCCTCTTCGGTACCGTGCATTGCCCTTTCTCACCTTGAGAGTTGGCGCATACTTCGCTGGTGCATCCAAACCCTTGGCACGATACGCTCTTTAATCATAAGCCTCCTTATATCTTTCCTCAAAACAGCCACCATACCTACCTACAAGGCATTTCCATAGCCTTTCCGAGATACATTGCCATGCAACATCCACCTTCTCATGACGTGATCTTCATGTCATACATGCTACTTGCTTGATCGATGATCCGCATGCTAGTTGGGCCTTGCCCTAATCATTGCTACATGACGCGCTAGTATCATTGCATATCCTGCTATCCTGGCAGAAGCATACATTTGCATCATGATAGTTATATCTTTATTATGTGAGTACCTTTGTAAAGTCTGAAAGATATCCTATATTCTTGTAAAATATAGAGTGTTGCCCCTAAAGTGAGGAAAAGATCCCAAACAGGACAAAATAAAAAGATCCCAAAGAGGACAAATGAGAGTTAAATAGAAAGAGCCATTCAGGCCACCAAAAAAATAAAAAAAAATAGAAAAAAGAGAAAAAGAAAATAAAAAGAGAGAAGGGGGAACATTACTACTCCTTTTGAGAGATCCACACTAATTCTTCATCCTCCATCCCTTGTACTCCGTAGAGATCATCATCATGCATATAGCTATGTGGGGACCTTCACACTATAGAACTTGGCTTGTATATTCCAATGATGAGCCTCCTCAAACGAGCTCTAGGTCTTCTTGAGCAAGCAAGTTAGATGCACGCCCACTAGTTCCCTTGGAGAGCTTTTAGCTCACATGTGCATCAGTTGCATGGCAATCCCTACTCCTCACATCATATCTACCATATGTCCTTCTCTCGCCTATGATTGTCCTCATTGATGTGAGCCTTTCACACCTTTTTTGTCTTCCTCCTCCACCTTCTTTCTGTTTCGCCTTTTAGGTGTCAACTTTCTTGCTCACGCTCATCCATTGCATGAGGGCTCAAAATATCGAAAGGGAGTGGATCTATTTGACTTGTACCTGGCTAGTGGTCTGGGGACGAGTCAAGATAAGAATCCAAAGGAGACCAAGTGTGAAACTTTAGTAGATAGTTGTTCTCAACAACCTTTTTTCTCTCTTTTTCCCAGTCCCCTTCTTGCACGCAAACACCATCTGGAGACATTCGAGTCACGGACAGCGAGAGCTCTTGCACCTTTTGTTCTTTTGTTACTTGTGTCAATGCTAATATAGACTCTTGCTTGTTAAGACTTGAATTGAATTGCATGTTTTGATTGCTTTACTTAAAAGTCCTTATATGGTTGTGTGGCATGTCACCACAGAAATTATGCTTGTTATCATTTACCTACTCGGGGACGAGCAGGAATTAAGTTTGGGGACGTTGATACGTCCCAAACTTATCTATAATTTCTGCTTGCTCCATGCATGTTTTGTGTGACTTTGCCATGATTTTCTTGAACTTTCATACACTTTTGAGCATATTTGGACTAATCTATTAACCCAGTGCACCCAGCTGCCATTTGCTGTTTTCTGCTATTTTTTATTTCAGGTTTTCCAGCCATAAAAAGTGCTCCAAAAAATCCAGAAAAATCAGATAAAATATCAGCGACACGGAAGCTTCCGGAAACACCAAAGGAGGGAAGGGGGGCCACCACCAGGAGTCCGGGAGGCCCCCTGGCGCGGCCCCACCCTAGGCCGCGCCAGGAGGTCTCCTGGCTGCCTGGTGGGTCCCCTCGACACCCCCCTTCGCCTATATTTACCCCTCGGGGTGGAAACCCCTAAGAGGGACTCTTCTTTCGCGATCTCGCCTCTTTTCCGCAGCCGCCGCCGTTTCAAGATCGGGGCTGCCTGGAGAAGCTGCTGCGGCACCCTGTCGGGAGAAGCTACCCCCTCCGGGAGACCATCCATAGCCATGGACGCCTCCCGTATGTACCGTGAGTAGTTTCCCTTGGACCATGGGTCCGTGACCAGTAGCTATGTGATCTATCTATCCCTTCTTTGTGCTTCCACTTTCGAGACCTCGTGAGCTGCCTCGCATGATTGAGGCACCTTTGTAATTTTCTGCCGTTGCTATGCTGAGTTTGTATGGATCTAATGGATTATGAGACTATGTTCAGATTGTAATGAGTAATATATTTGGTTCTTCTCTTTTATATTTGTTCTTGAGTAAATTCTTGCATGTTCTTCGTTGCCGTATTTTACTTTTGCCAAGTGATTTATTGCAACTCCAAGAGGGAGCGTTATGCTTGATTGTGGGTTCAGCCCGTTGATGTCTAGCTTGAGTGACAGAAACATGAGACTAGGGGATGTGCTGTTGCCACCAGGGATAAAACAACGGTGCTTGTATCTGCGGGTGCAAGGATTGTTTACTTTACGCAAAGTTCTTTTAATGCAGTTGTCTATTGCTTTGAGTTTACACTTTGGGTGGCATTCGCAACTTAATACCAGCGAGATGTTCTAGATAGATATCTCAAGGTGGATGATTCGTAGTAGATGCAGATGGATTTCGGTCTACTTACCTTGGCGTAATGCCCATTGCTTTTGAGCCCTTCCTTTCTTTGCAGCATAGTTAGCATTGCGGTGCCTTCATAATCCTGTCAATTTCCCAACTGTTATTTGTTTACTTCGCTAGCACTTTTATCGTCTTTTGGGAGAGAGACATCACTAGTGAAAATCACGTGACCTTGGTCCATCTTCATATCATTGTTTACACCCTCAATTTAATTTCAGCCTTTACTTTCAGTTGCCACTATCATTATCTCTTGCGTTGATCCTTTGTAAACGGCAAGGCCGGAGGAATTGACAACTCCTCTATACTCGTTGGGAGCAAAGTTATTTGTATCTGTGTGCAAGTCCAGGTGAAGTTAGCAACCTCGGCGCTATTGTTCACTTTACCACCTTCTTTTATCCTTTGGAGTCCTACGGGAGACAAACCTTGGTATCTTTGCCAAGGGAAAACTTGCCGCTGCACTATATCTCACCCTGCACTTGGGGTAATCAACGAGGGCTTGAAGAGTATAACACTCTCTTGCCATCAGCAAGTTTTCTGGCGCCGTTTCCGGGGACTCCAGCCTACAAGATAGGGGAGTTGCACACTATCTTTTATCTTTGCTTTTTAGTCTTGTTAGTTTACCTTTCAGTTTTTTCATTTGTGTCCCTTATCAAAAATACCAAAAATAACGGCTACTACTATGGGTTCCAATGAAAACACCAAGTTGTGTGACTTCACTAGTCACAACAACAGTGACTTTATCTGCGCTCCTATTTCTACACCTGCTACTTCAACACCTTCTTATGAGATTAAACCTACTTTGCTAAACCTTGTTATGAAAGACCAATTCTCTGGTGCTAGAGATGATGCTGCTTTGCATTTAAATAATTTTATTGAGCTTTGTGATATGCAAAAGTACAAAGAAGTAGAAGGTGAAATTGTTAAGCTTAAGCTTTTTTCCTTTCTCTTTGAGGGATGAAGCTAAAATCTGGTTTCAATCCTTGCCTAAGAATAGCATAGATTCTTGGGATAAGTGCAAGGATGCTTTTATCGGGAAGTACTATCCCCCTGCTAAAATTATTCAATTGAGGAGTAACATTATGAATTTCAGGCAATTGGATAATGAACACGTTGCCCAAGCATGGGAACGTATGAAGACGCTTGTCAAGAACTGCCCTACACATGGACTGACTACCTGGATGGTTATCCAGACTTTTTATGCAGGCTTGAACTTTACCTCGCGGAACCTGTTAGATTCGGCCGCAGGAGGAACCTTTATGTCGACCACAATTGGTGCTGCTACAAAGCTACTTGACGAGATGATGCTGAACTACTCTTAGTGGCACACCGAAAGATCTCCAACTGGTAAGAAGGTAAATTTTGTCGAGGAGATCTCCTCTCTAAATGAAAAGGTTGACCTTATCATGTCTTTACTTACCAAGCAGTCTCCTATTGATCCTCAAAATGTTCCTTTAAATTCTTTGATTGCTCAGGATCAAGTAGATGTGAACTTTATCTCTAGAAACAACTTCAACAATAATGCTTATAGGGGCAACTTTGCTATTAATCCTAGACCGTTTCCATCCACTTATGGGAACAACAACACCTATCCTAGCAACAAGAACCCCACCTCTGAACTAGAGAGTATGCTTAAATACTTTATCACTTTCCAAAAAGCCTTCAACAAGAATGTGGAAGAAAAACTAGTTAAATTAGATAATCTTTGTTTGAAGGTGGATAACTTAGCCCTTGATGTTGAGATGTTAAAAATCAGAACCTCTCCCCTTGAGGAGAGTAAGGTCACTCCTATTAATGCTATCCAGTTACAAATCAATGAAAATATTAGGATGATGGCTAAACTCAAAGAAAGAGGGGCTAGAGAAAAAGAGGAAGAGGATAGAATTAAGAGCCTTCCTACCTACCACACAGTAGCTACTATCCAAGTAGTTGAGGATGTCCAAACTATTAGCACCCATCACACCCCTAGTCCCACTGGACCTATCAATGGTGATGCTACCACCTCAACCATAGATGAAGAAACCTCTATGAACATAGAGGATTTCAAACAAGTGAGATTAAATGATATCACTACCTCCCTAATAGATAGTAGTGACTTAGACTTTGACAACTGCACTTTATCTGAAGTTATTGGTTTCCTACACAAGATGTCTAGAGACCCCCACACTAGCACACTTAATCTTGCCTTCACAGAGCATATCACCAATGCTCTAATCAAAGTTAGGGAGGAGAAGCTTAGACTAGAAGCCTCCATACCTAGGAAGCTAGAAGATGGTTGGGATACTATGATAAAAATCAAATTGAATAACTTCTCTTGTTATGCTCTTTGTGATGTTGGAGCAAGTACCTCTGTTATGCCAAAAAGAATGTATGATATGCTTGAATTGAAACCTTTTGATCCATGCTCTTTTGGTGTTCGTCTTGTTGATTCTTCCGTAATGAAACCTTTGGGGAAGATCGACGATGTTCTTATCATTGTCAATGACAATTATGTTCCCGTTGATTTTACTATTATGGACATTGAATGTGAACCTTCTTGTCCAATTATTTTGGGACGTCCTTTTCTTCGCACAGTTGGTGTTGTTATTGACATGAAAGAAGGGATTATCAAATTCCAATTCCCTCTCAAGAAAGGGATGGAACACTTCCCTAGGAAAAAGATTAAGTTACCTTTTGAGTCCGTCACACGGGCTAGTTATTTTTTTTGAAAAGACTTGATCTTTTGCATTAAGCCTAGCTAATGGCTTTAAAGAAGCGCTTTCGGGAGGCAGCCTGCAATGAATTTAGGTTTTCCTTTTTGCTTTTCTTCTGTTTTTAGTGGTCTTGATGATTTTTACTACTGTAGAAACATCATTGTATCTTTGCTTTTCAAGCTTTGTGCCTTTTATAGCCTCATACGACAAGGGAAGTGAGAGTTGTGACATGCTGTCCAGAAAACAGATTCTGTCCTTGTGACTAGAAAAATCAAAGAAAAATCCCAGTTCATCTTTTTGAGCTGAAATTTTTACACAGCATTCCCTATACAATTACGAAAATTGCGTATGTTCTGAGTTTTTTTATTTGAGTTCGAGAAGTATCCCTAAAAAATTATTTTCTTTCTGCTGTTCTAATTTTCACAGATTCTGCCATGTTTTGTCTCCTTACTTTTGCGAACCTTAAGCTTGCTTCTTCTTTGAAAAAACTTTTTGGCAATCTTGGGAAACAGTAGATCTTCAATATTATCTTTATTTCCAGTGGAGAAAAAATATTTTATTAGGATACTAACCTCTCTAATCAGTCTACAATGAGTTATGTATGAAGGGAGTTTTCAAGTGCGCGATGGATGTTGATGAAAGAAGATTTTGGAGTGTCAAACGCTCAAGCTTGGGGATGCCCATGTGCACCCCCAATAAATATTCAAGGAGACTCAAGCTTATAAGCTTGGGGATGCCCCGTGCATCCCCTACTTCATCAAAAATTATCAGTTCGTCTCTCGTTGCACTATATTTTTATCACTTCATGCGTTATGTGCTATACTTGGAGCGTCTCGCTCTTTACTTTTCTAGGCTTGTTTTTTCTTTGTTTGCTGTAGTATCAAGTTATATCCAAGCTTACTTACTCTTTTGTGTGGGAGATACACACGCTCCGCTTGAATTAGAACTCCTCATAGGATTTGCATGCTTATTCTTTTAGCTGTGAGTTGTTCTTTTTCTTTTCTTAGGTGCTGCTCTGTTTAGTTGTAGTGCTTTAGTTTTTCTAGAGCTTTACTTTTGTTTTAGGTTGAACTTTCTATAGGTTGCATTTTTAATCTTGTTAGAAAGTTTGCCTGTTGCACTGAGTTTTGTGTCTTGACTAGAAGTAGGTAGTTGAAGTTGCTTTTCTCTTTGTAGTAGTAACTTGTAATAGTTTTGAGGTATTGACTAGAGTAATGTTTGAACTTTTGGTGTCAAGAGCTCAATCCTATTAATGATAGATGTCGTATTTTGGGAAATCCGTGTGTTTTTCGAAGACCAAAAACCCCTGTTGAGAACTCTAGCTACTAGATGGATCACGAACCTCTGGAGGGTTCGAATATCAGAGAACACTCACGTACCATGAGTCGAGGATGCGCAAGGATAACCAAACCCCCATACACCCCTCATCGGGGTACTTGTCTCTTTGTGAACCTCCTGATTAGATTGAGAGTTACCGATAATAAGTGCATGAGTTCTTCGGACTAATGTGAGTATTCGAAAGTTGACACTTCCACCCACCTATACTTTTTCTAGCATCTTCGGTACCATGCATTGCCCTTTCTCATCTTGAGAGTTGGCGCATACTTCGCCGGTGCATCCAAACCCTTGGCACGATACGCTCTGTAATCATAAACCTCCTTATATCTTTCCTAAAAATAGCCACCATACCTACCTACAAGGCAGTTTCATAGCCTTTCCGAGATACATTGCCATGCAACATCCATCTTCTCATGACTTGATCTTCATGTCATACATGTTCCTGCTATCCTGGAAGAAGCATACATTTGCATCATGATAGTTATATCTTCTTTATGTGAGTACCTTTGTAAAGTGTGAAAGATCTCCTATATTCTTGTAAAATATAGAGTGTTGCCCCTAATGTGAGGAAAAGATCCCAAAGAGGACAAAATCAAAAGATCCCAAAGAGGACAAATGAGATTTAAATAGAAAGATCCATTGAGCCCACCAAAAAATACAAAAAAATAGAAAAAAAAGAGAAAAGGAAATAAAAAGAGAGAAGGGGGCACACTACTATTCCTTTTGAGAGATCCACACTAGTACTTCATCCTCTATCCCTTGTACTCCATAGAGATCATCATCATGCATATAGCTATGGGGGGACCTTCACACTATAAAACTTGGCTTGTATATTCCAATGATGAGCCTCCTCAAACGAGCTCTAGGTCTTCTTGAGCAAGCAAGTTAGATGCACCCCCACTAGTTCCTTTGGAGAGATTTTAGCTCACATGTGCATCCGTTGCATGGCAATCTCTACTCCTCACATCATATCTATCATATGGCCTTCTCTCGCCTATGATTGTCCTCATTGATGTGAGCCTTTCACACCTTCTTGTCTTCCTCTTCCACCTTCTTTCTGCTTCGCCTTTTAGGTGTCAATTTTCTTGTTCACGCTCATCCATTGCATGAGTGCTCAAAATATCGAAAGGGAGTGGATATGTTTGACTTGTACCTGGCTAGTGGTCTGGGGACGAGCCAAGATAAGAATCCAAAGGAGACAAGTGTGAAACTTTAGTAGATAGTTGTTCTCAACAACCTTTTTTCTCTCTTTTTCCCAGTCCATTGCTTGCACGCAAACACCACCTGGAGACATTTGAGTCACGGACAGCGAGAGCTCTTGCACCTTTTGTTCTTTTGTTGCTTGTGCCAATGCTAATATATACTCTTGCTTGTTAAGACTTGAATCGAATTGCATGCTTTGATTGCTTTACTTAAAAGTCCTTTTATGGTTGTGTGGCATGTCACCACAGAAGTTATGCTTGTTATCATTCACCTACTCGAGCACGAGCAGGAATTAAGCTTGGGAATGTTGATACGTCCCAAACGTATCTATAATTTCTGCTTGCTCCATGCATGTTTTGTGTGACTTTGCCATGTTTTGCTTGAACTTTCATACAATTGTGAGCATATTTGGACTAATCTATTAACCCAGTGCACCCAGCTGCCAGTTGGTGTTTTCTTCTGTTTTTGTATTTCAGGTGTTCCGGCATTAAAAGTGCTCCAAAAAATCCGGGAAAATCAGATAAAAAATCAGCGCCACGGAAGCTTCCGGAAACACCAAAGGAGCAGAGGGGGGCCACCACCAGGAGGCCAGGAGGGCCCCTGGCGCGGCCCCACCCTAGGCCGCGCCAGGAGGCCTCCTGGCTGCCTGGTGGGTCCCCTCGACACCCCCTTCGCCTATATTTACCCCTCGGGGTGGAAACCCCTAAGAGGGACTCCTCTTTCGCAATCTCGCCTCTGGTCCACCGCCGCGGCCGTTTCAAGATCGTGGATTACTGGAGAAGCTGCTCCGGCACCCTGCCGGGAGAAGCTACCCCCTCCGGGAGACCATCCATAGCCATGGACGCCTCCCGTATGTACCGTGAGTAGTTTCCCTTGGACCATGGATCCGTGACCAGTAGCTATGTGATCTATCTCTCCCTTCTTTGTGATTCCACTTTCGAGACCTCGTGAGCTGCCTCACATGATGGAGGCACCTTTGTAATTTTCTGTCGTTGCTATGCTGAGTTTGTTGGGATCTGATGGATTATGAGACTATGTTCAGATTGTGATGAGTAATATATTTGGTTCTTCTCTTTTATATTTTGTTCTTGAGTAAATTCTTGCATGTTCTCCGTTGCCGTATTTTACTTTGGCCAAGTGATTTATTGCAACTCCAAGAGGGAGCGTTATGCTTGATTGTGGGTTCAACCCCTTTATGTCTAGCTTGAGTGAGAGAAACATGAGACTAGGGGATGTTCTGTTGCCACCAGGGTAAAACAACGGTGCTTGTATCTGCGGGTGGAATGATTGTTTACTTTACGCAAAGTTTTTTTAATGCAGTTGTCTGTTGCTTTGAGTTTACACTTTGGGTGGGATTCGCAACTTAATACCAACGAGATGTTCTGGATAGATATCTCAAGGTGGATGATTCGTAGTAGATGCAGATGGATTTCGGTCTACTTACCTTGGCGTACTGCCCATTGCTTTTGAGCCCTTCCTTTATTTGCATCACAGTTAGCATTGCGGTGCCTTCATAATCCTGTCAATTGCCCAACTATGATTTGTTTACCTCGCTAGCACTTTTATCGTCTTTTGGGAGAGAGACATCACTAGTGAAAATCATTGTAAGAGCAAAGTTTTGCCCCCGTGTGTTTTGGATATTGTTGGACAAGACAGTAGAGGAACTAACAATGTTTTCTAGTGTAAACAGTTGAATAGGTTCCTGAAGGGCAAGCTAGGTGATAAAGCTTCACGGAAGGTTTTCAAGTTATCGAAGAATTACCCCCTTAGCGAAGCTTAATCACGGAGGATGACCCCCAAAAATGAAGGTGTCCTGAAGCTGAACTGATTGAAGGAAATGAAGAAGACGACGCAAGACTCAGATGTTTTTGTGTAGTTCTTTTTCTGTTCTTTTAGTCATAGGACCAACCGTACTATCAAGAGGGGTATTTAGTTTGTGGTCACCGAAGTAATTGAGAAAATGCTCAGATCAAATCCACATCTAGTGAGAAGCCTGAGTGAAGATATCTCATCTGCACTGAGTTAAGTTTCAGTAGCAAAGACTTCGTTCTTTGGCTTCTGAAGCAGAACTAAGTCCGTGAGTCAGCTTTACTTGTTCCGCAAGTAAAGTTGCGCGGTGATAACAAATCCGACCGTTGTGCACACGTGTCAAGCTGTCACCTCGGGTCAATTTGGTCATTCCGCACCTCGGGATCGCCAACTATAAATACGCCGCCCCCTCCTCCATTTGCGGGTGGCTGCTCTGGGAATATTCCTAAGAGAGACAGAAGAGAGCACCCCAAAGACTTCACCGAAGCAAAACCCAAAATCCAGAATATTGAAGCCTAAGTCCCATTGATCTGAGTAGATTCAAGATGACTTAGGTGAAAGCTTACTAGCCTTTTTATCTTGGAGAACTGCAATTCTCCTAGATGGTTAGAGTGTTGTTCTTCAGAGAGCGAAGAGTAATTGTCGCCTCGAAGTCCAGTTTATCAAAGGTTTTGGTGATTTCCTCAATAATCAACCACAAGTGAAGAACTGACCAAGCTCAAGGAGTTTGGTGCAGTGGAGCAACGGACGGAGAAAGATTTGCTCTCGGTGTTCAATCACCAGTCCCTCCAACCAGACGTAGCGCTTTGCAGAGCATGAACTGGTCGAACAAACATCGCCAAGTCCCAGTTCGTTTTACTTCTTGCATTTACCTTCAGTATTGCATTTGCTTCGCATTTATGCTTCAATGCGTTTTGATTCACTTCATTTAGTTTCGCTTCCAGTTTTACTTCACTGTTCCGAACTACTTATGCTTCACTTCAATAGTTTCAGTAGAAAATTTTGAAGTGATCATTCACCCCTTCCCCCTCTGATCACATACTTGGACTTTCAATTGGTATCAGAGCTAGTCACTCCCTACACTCTTTGTGTTTTGGATTAACCTCCTGGAGTGTCTTCAAGTATGTCTTTCGCAACTATTCGCTCCGGCGAACCTATTCCTGTTTTCAATGGGAAGGACTACCCGTACTGGAAGGACAAAATGAAGAGAAATATCATGGCTATCAACTCAACTGCCTGGCAAGTTGTCTTGTATGGAGTCACTGTTGCCGATGAGAAGGCCATCACTCCTGAAGATGCAAAACTGATTTATCTTGATTCTGAAGTTTGGCTTTTCATCACCAATCATCTGACACCAGAAAAGTATCATGAAGTGAAGAATATTCCATCTGTCAAAGGTGTCTGGTACTATCTTGAAAAGATTGGTGAAGGTGTTTCTACCCAGAAGGATGCCAGAATTGACACACTCGAAAGCAAATTCTATCGCTTCAAGAGAAACAAGGGTGAAAAAGTCAGCTTCATTTACAGCAGACTCACAGCTCTTGCTAATGAGTTGATTTCCCTCGGTGCTGATGACATTACTCATCACTCAGTTGTAAGAACTTTGCTTCGCTCATTGGATGATTCGTTTGATCACATTGTGCTGATGATCAAAGAAAGGACTGATTTCAGACGTCTTGTTGCCGCTGATATTCTTGAGAGGCTCAATACCTTTCAAATGGAAGAAGATGAGAAACGTGACATAAATGGCTCTCGAAGAAAAACTCATGCTTTGAAAGCAAAATCTTCGCGTCATTCTTCACCCGAAGTCAGTTTTGCTTCAGGTGTCGAATCTGATGACCCTGCAAGCATTGGAAAGGATTTAGCATTGATCATGAGATGCTTCAACCGCTTCCAAAGAAAAGGTTTTTCTTCACCGAAGAAGAGTTATTCTTCAAGAAGCTCAACTCACTCATCTCACCGCTCATCCTCAAGAAGCTCTCCATGGAAGGACAACTGCTGCTACAAGTGCAAGAAGCCAGGTCACTACATTGTTGATTGCCCTCTGTGGGAAGCTGAGAACAAATCAAAGCATTCGCTCAGAGACTCCTCAACCAAGTCCCACAGATCTTCCAGAAGCTATGAGTCCAAGAGACATGACTCCAGTTCGAGAAGAGATAAGAAGAAAGATTCTGATGATGACAAGAGGAAGAAGTATCATAAGAAGCGTGAGGGTTCTTCATCGAAGACTCACTCGTCTCGACGAAGCAGTTCTCACCTTGCCAAGGCCTATCTGGGCAAGGAGATGAACTCTGAAGACGAAGCCTCTGGGTCCGAAGCTGAATCAGGCTCAAGGTTTGGGTCTGGGTCCGAATCAGATGGTGTTGCTGGTTTGGCATTCGCTTCAGCAGATGCTTCAACTAAAGCTTCGAGCTCATTCTTCACCAACAACAGTAGTGAAGATGAAACTCATGCATATTGCTGTTGGGGTTCGCAGCAGAAAACACAAATTTTTCTAACTAGCGTTCCCATAACCCAAGATCTAGCTAGCCGTATTACCGTAACGGAAAGGAGTGCGGAAATAACATACCTCGGGGTGTAGTCCGTTGCGCGGGAAACGTTCCCGCAAACGTGGTTGATGTAGCCGATCAAGTTTCACAGCCCCTTGGCTGTGTTGAGCACCCGGATGAGTGTAGTGCCACACGTGTAGCACCTCGTAGTACTCGCACAAGTACGAGACTCGATGACGACCTCCGTTCTCCGACCCAGCGAAGGTGGCGGAAGCAGACCTCCGGACGGAGCTTCGGCAGCACGACGGCCTTCGATTCTAGCAGAGAAGCCTCAATTCCACTATAGGATCACACTAGGGAGCCCACCGTGAAAGAGACAAGGGAGGGGAGAAGACCGGAGAAAACCGATCTCAATTCGAGTAAATACTAATTTAATCCCATTTATTGTGTATTTGGCTTAATTAAAGATGTGCACCATGGCCCTCTTTATATAGGGGTAGGGGAGGGAGTCAACCCCCCTCCCTTAGCAATGTGGGACTATCCCACATGCTAGGGGGGGGCGGCCAAGGGGGTAGAGGGGGCGCCACCCTCATGGGCCCTAGGGCCCATGGCGCCTCCCCCCCCACTCCCTTTTTTTCTTTTTCTTTTTCCCTTTTATTTCTTCCCCTAATGGGACTTTTTCTCCACTAAGGCCCATTGCACATATTAATTAGAAATAAAATGATTTTAATTATTAATTCAATTAATTAATAACTAAAACATAATATTCCATCTCCCGGTGCTCCGGAACACCTTCCGATTCACTCCGAACTTGTTCGGTTCAACACGGTACTTCTCCGATGTTGTTTCCTTTATTCTCTGGTTACTCCGATGGTTCCGAAAAGGTCTCCGATTTCATCGAGCCCTTAAGTGTGTTACCCTACGGTCCGAGAACACTCCAGCCATGACCGAGATGAGGCTACGGTCCATGATCATCAGCGGGACCTGGATGCCCATAATGACCCCTGTGCATTCCGGATATCAAACACCGATTGGACCTTACGCCGTATAGCATTCCCTTTGTCAACGGTACTGGATTGTTCCGAGATTCGATCAATGACATCCTATGCCTGGTTCAACCTCGTTCTGAACTAATCCTCATTCACTCGTTCCCGTGATATTCATCCCCGTGACCTAGTCACACGCTGCAGCTTTATGGATGGAATATCACCGAGTGGGCCCCGAGTATCTATCCATTATATGGATTGACAAATCCCGCTCTTGTAACAATACTCCTCAACATATCTCCACGGAATACCCAAGATACAACCGTTATGACCCGCATATTTCAGTCAGGTGGTGGGATGTAGGTCAAAGCATCCGGGAAGATAGCAATTATGCACGTACTCACGGTCAAAGGAACGGTCTACCACGTTCTGTAATTACAACACTGAACCTTCACAAGATTTGATCATGCTGTAATGCTTACTTTGGGTAATGTTCATCACGTCACTTAACCAGTGAGGTGATCTCATAGTCAAGAGACTTAATTGTCCATGATCGCGAAACCACGACCATCATGTTGACCATGATCTTGTTATCGATGTAGAGGCTAACTAGGAACTCTGGGGGTTTCTATACCACACATGCATCATTGTTTCACTAACACAGTTCTAGCACGGTATGAAACTGGTTATGAACTTGCTTAGATATATTTGAATAATCATATATTATTTGCCTCTAGAGCATATATCCAACAGTCTCCCACTTGCACTAGAGTGCTAATAATCTAGCCGCATTTTTCCGATCATAATCATCTTATCACATAAGTGTTCATTGATCATGCATGCTCATGGAAGAGGTTTCGTCAACGAACTGCACCAATTCAGATTCGTATGTTTCCTTTGCAACTGTTACAGGTCAAAAGATCTTTTGACATACCACTCATTATCATATAATGGTTGGATATAAGTTTCGCGGGATAGTGAGACTATTATTTCACAGTATCCTCCAATGATCTCTTGGTTCAGTATTTAGAAGACTCATCCTTAGTCATATATACTGGGAAATACACTCAACCAGAAGTCCAATACTTCTAATGCTAAACTTTTATCCATACGTCTACTTTTTTAAGTAGTATTATGTTTGTAGTGCCGTGAATTTTGCTCACATTTCTTTCATGTCTTTGGTGATGTCTCTAATTCCATATAGACCCATAATATGGCTTGCAATTGTAATCTTGCATTACATTCAAGTCTATTATCCTTTCTATATTTTAGAGAACAGTCCTCAGTATTCCTCATATACTGAATGCATGGACTTTATTCAGATTCTGTGTTTTACTCCTAAAGCACATCGGAATGTGTTCTTCTTCCAAGAACTTTTGAGTCATTCTGTTGTTCGATTCACAATGCATGTTATATGGTAGAATCATATGTCAAGAACATATAAGATCACATGTCCAGTACATGGTGCATCTCTATTCTTCCATCGAGACATTGCTTGTGATATTTGGATTTCATCCATTATATAATTTCTAGCCACAAGAACCTGTTTCGTGTCTTAGAAGATTATTCCAACCTTCACTTCGTTTCATTATCCGTATCTTAATCTACTCATATAGATTTCAACGTGTAATGTGTTGGTATTTCACATAAAAGAAGATTCTTGCAATCTTGTATTTTATTTGCCTTATGCTCTATATATATATCATAATGCACATATGTATATAAGACGATTCTCTATATACACAATCAATGCATATCCATATATATACATATGAGATCATTCTTCACACATATCAATGCATATATGTTTGAGACAATGATCATGCTCCCACTCAAATATATCCATCATATACTCATATATTTGTGGTTCAGCTTTCATCAAGTCATTTTATTGTTCACTATGTCTCACATAATGACAAAGCTTCCAAAGCTCCCACTCAGAAAATGCCCTCTGCATTCCAAGTTTCCGGGAAGTCTTCAAAGCTCCCACTCAGTTTCATGAAACTGCAGGCCCACTCAATATTTTGTTCATCACAAAATCACTTGATCAAATCAAGGTTGAGGGTTCCTGTCTTGAGGTACTATAGTCCATCCTTTTAACGAAATAACCTTCGTCATGCCCATTGCAATTCTCTTTCAAATCCCAAATTTGACTGAGATGCAATTTCAGGCTATGGTCCATCGTAGTGTAAATGAAATATTTTATTGATTAAAGCATTCCTACGTTTCCATAGTCAATCATCATTGAACTTTGGTCATAACCAAATAATGCCTTATGCCCATTACATTATTCTCAATAACTCTCCAGTTTGTCGAGAATATGAAATAACCGATTTATTTCACGGGACATGAGCCATCCTATATGTAACTCAATATTATTTCATTTCTCCTCGTGTTCTAGGCTACCATCATTCCTTTGTGTCTCAAGCAATGTTATTCTTTATTGTTTTATTGAGAAGACTCATGATTATTGTTCTGTACAGAATGTATTCATGACAACCTTCTAAATTCAACAATGGCTTCAATTCATATACCAAGATTAATCATCTATGGCATATCCTTCCTTATACAGTGTCATTACAGCGGAACATGCTTCCGTTGTAATACTCTGATATTCTGAAGGCAAGGTCCAATACCCCGGTCAAAGTTTCCATTATCTCCCATTGGATCCGTGTCGAGAGACTTCTTCTCGCATTACCAATCAAGCAACACACATTTTGCTATTCGGGGAGAATATGTAATTTCAATTGCTTGTAGTTTTATTACAAAGAAATTCTTTCTTTTAAGAAACCTTATAACACCATCAGTTATGGAGCTATCATGTCTCGTTAGATTCAGGATGGTTTCCTATTCATGAAGTGGGTGTTTTAACTTAATGAATTAAACAACCTTATTCGACAATAACTATAGTGCTAGGGGAAAGAACGTTTAGACCATACTACGGTTTAGTATGACTACGAATGGTTTAAGTAGTCTAGCACTTTCAACTTCCATCGTAGTTTGTGGTACAACTCCCACAAGTCTCCCATTATGTCAATATCAATACTTATCACTTCGGATTTTAGCGTAGTGATATGTATCCTTGTATTCTCACTTCTCACTGTGATTCCTGAATCTCAGTTTTATGATCTCAATTGAATACAACTTTCAATTAATCATATGAAGTCTTTAATGATAACTCACGTGCCCATTTAGTACATCATTTATGTATAATGATTGGCACAAGTTCTACTTGCTAGAACCTTGTCATGGTTATATTTATTGCAGAGGTTCATAGATCGTGTATCTAATCCATCTCATGCAATCAAGTTATGACTTTCATTCGATAATGAACTCACAAGTTAATAGATCATACATTTAATGAATTCATCAGTTATGAAGTTACCTCATGCAATCAAATCTTTGACTTGTTATAATCAAGACAACTTTATCATTAAACATTGAATATTTCTTGACAATAATAGCAGTATTATAATGCTTTCTATCATATCATAAATAAAGACGTAATCAAAGTATAAGCACACTTTTATTCATAAAGATGGAACAACTGACTTGTCTCATTACATGAATAACTTTGTCTCGCGAGATGCAAGACACACAACTAAGTGTTCATACTATAATGATTACATAAGATTTATCTAATACTCTACGTATCTCCTATGATAGATGTCTCGGCAGAATCCATGCTGGCCATCAACTGACTTGATATCCATCAATCCTCGATTTCACCTCGTCCCGTCCATGCAACGGCAGGTCCTGTTTTCATAAAACAGAATAAGTATCAGATACACATTTACTGCAAATGTTGTATAAGGGAGTAAACATTTATAAAGTATATCAAGTATATACCTTCTCCATCCACGACTTCTGCATCCTCGATAGGAGCAGTGTCCGCGGACAAGAGATCAGTCTTGAAGTTCTGGAGACTCATATTAGCTCCTCTTCCGACATAGCTATGAACATAATCACCATAACTCGGAGGGAGTGAGTGCAATAACGTGTTTATTGCAAACTCTTCTGTGGTGCTTTCGTTCATTGTCCAATATTCATAGTCCTCCACTAGGGTCAGGTACATCTCATGCATCATGTCCAAGTGATCACCAAGGCTTGTGCATTCTTCCATCTTTGTAGATAGAAACTTGCTTTCTAACTCAAAACTGGCAACTCTGAATGTCACAACCCTCTTTTAGGTATGTGCTAGGATTTGAGTGCCCCTTTGCATCATGTGAAAAATTCAAAAGAAAATCAGAATTGGGGAAAAAAGCCCTAGAGAATTTTATTAAATAGCCAGATAAAAATCTTTTTTTCCAAAAATCTTTTGAACATTTGGAAAATTCATATAAATGATGCTGGTCATTTTAAAAGTGGTTTGGGATCAATCTCATGCTCATGGAATTTTGTAATTTTCAAACAATGCCTTGGAAAATTAAATAAACTCCTACTTGATTTGAAATTCAAATTATATGAATTTCAAAAATCTCCAAAACTTGTGAGTGGCTAGCTACATGTCACATGAGGCCACATAAATGTTTTGAGGATTTATAAAAATACTTTGGTATTTGTTTTATCAAAGTGAACACAGAGCAAAAATAATTAAAAAGAAAAGAGGACAGAGAGGGGAAAAGTGGCCCAACTTATCCTCCCCCTGGCCCATCTGGCCGGCCCAGCCCAGCCACCCCTGTTGTCGTCTACCCCAAGCAGCTCGCTCTCGAGCATGCCGGGGGCGACGACTGCCACCGCGATGGCCAGAGGCTTGTAGGCCTCCCCCTCGCCTCCAGGCTCGCCGCGAGGACGCCCAGAAGCCCCCTCCCCTTTACCCTCACTCTCTGCTCTCTCTGCGTCCTTCGCCTCGTCGTTTTCCTCAACGGCCGAAGCGCACCGGAGGGCGCCGCCGCGCGCACGCGTGCTCCCAGCAAGCCTAGACTCACGAAAAGTTGTCTAGGAAGATCGCCGTCGACGGAGTCCTCGCCGTGCAGAAGATGGACGACCAATTCCACCCCGAGCCGCCGCAATCTTCATCGATTTCTCGCCGGAGCCGCCGGACCCCGTCGTCGATTCCATCGTCACCACGACACCCCCGACCTCGCCGCTCCCTCCATCTGCTTCAGGGTGAGCCCACGAACCTCCTCCCTCTCTCAGCGCTCAAAACCGTGGCCCGAGCCGCCTTCGTCATTGAGCTGAGCTCCGGTCGCCGCCGCGTTGCTCGCCGCCGTCGCGTGCGACCTCGCCGGTGACACCCGAGTGGCTCACGCGATGCGTACGTACCCGAGTCACGTCCCAGTGGCCTCCCCGTGCCAAATGGTGGCCGGGAAGCCCACTCCGGCGAACCTCTGTGGCACGCCGTGGTCGCCGCCGGCTAACCGCCGGTGGGTAGATTAGCTTAAGGCTAATCACCCCCACTAACCACCCCAGCAACCACTGACTGTGGGCCCTGACCCCCCCCTAATGGCCTCTGTTAATTTAATCCAACCGGGGTTAATCCCTGAGAGACTGACATGGGGGCCCCAGCAGTCAGACCCCCCTAACGTCACTGTGCCACAGGGATGACGCAGTAAATCAGCTTCTGAATTAAAAAGAATTAAAAGAAATCAGAAAAATCCAGAAAATAGCCAAAACTTCAATAAATCATAGAAAATTCATATTAACTCCAAATTGGACAAATAATATATGAAAAATGATCAGCGAAAATTCTCTATCCAAATATGAAACTTTCAACCATGTTTGAGTTGATTTTAAAATGGGACCAGTAGCTTTTGCTATTTGGCTTAATTGGAATTAATTCAAATTTAATTCAAATGCTAATTCAACTTGGACCTTTGCAATGCAACCTTGATCACTTGTACATCAGAGGCACATTCCACACATGATCACATGATTTTTAAAGAACAAACAATGGCATTTGCAACTTGGCTAAATTTACCAACATATGGAGTTTGAATTTGCATTTCAAATGCAATACACTTCATTTAAATCAAATGTGCCATAAACAATACCAAGCACATCATGGACAACATAATCATGTGCTTGTGCATTTTATTTTGATGTTGCCCCCCTTTTGTTGATGATTGTGCCGATAACAGTGCCTCCGAGACGGTGATCACCCCCGACGAAGAAGAAGATCGGTAAACCCCTTGTATCGTCAGCAAGGCAAGCAAACCCCATTGATCATGTCTATAAAATCCTATTTCCCTCTCAGTCTCGCTTATGCATGTTTAGGAGATCACCGAGACACGTTCTTTCGCATAGTTGAACCCATTCCGATGCATGACCTATCATTTTGTCACCGTATTAAGCAAACCACAATCCTAGAAGATTTAGGAGTTGAATGATGAGCATGTGGCCCCTGCAACTGTTACTGCTTATTGCTGCTTAGTGATACAATGAGGATGTATGATTGTGAGCCGGGATGGAATGAACACAGTGATGCTGATGATAACGTGTTGGTGAATCCACCCTAAACAAAGGTGAACGATGAGAGGTTGTGTAGGAGTACACAGTGGGTTGTCTCGTTGAACACTGCCCTAGGCCCCGAGTTCCTATTTTGTGATCCAAGACAAAGAGTATGACCACATGTAAGGTTTTATGGGGACCCCGTTTGGCCTCTTTACGTACCTGATCCGGTCCAGGAGTCACAATAGATTCGAGCTTTCCATTTGTCATATGCATAGAAAAAGAATGAAGAAAAGGTTGCATCATATAGATATGTGGGTGGACCTGTGAGGAAGTGAAACCATCTGGCAGAGGTGGCGTCTCGGTCCCTTGTATTATCTGAGTCCGTTTCGTGGAACCGGCCGGACTGTTGAGCGGTGCCAAACTCAGGTAGTCGACTCCTGGATTAGAGAAGGTGATGTGAGGATAGTGCCTTGGTTTCATCCATGTCTGACACTCGCTTGAAGGGTGACAAGAACGAGACGATAAGTGATGACACGCGTGTGAAGATGTACACCCCTGCAGGGTTAATGAACTATTCGAATAGCTGTGTCCACGGTTATGGACTACTTGGAGACCTCTACTTGATCATAGACAACTTGAATGGATACTTCTAATACTCGTAAGATAAGTGTGAGTTCTATGGCGTGTTTCCTCGTGGGGAAGTCGAGGAAGTAACCATAGTGGTGTATTGTTTGGAGACTTGTAGTGGACTCATGTACGCTTCTTACCTCAAGTCTGGTATTCGTAGTACAGGACTAGCCAAGTCAAAGCTGGCACTTCTGCATGATGAAACCCCACCTCCTTTTACCTTGAAACTTGAGCATGAGTAGTTTAGTGTTGATGTAAGTCTTGCTGAGTATGACTTTGTACTCACGTTTGCTTATTCTATGTTTTAGATGAGAACCCGGACCCCGATGGAGTCACCGACCTGAAGCTCGACATTGACTAAGTTAGCATAGTCCCAGACAGCAGTCTGGTCCCTCGTGGAAGGGCATGTTTGTTTACAAGGCTTCTCTAAGCCATTTGTTAAAATTGTCTGTACTCAGACCTAATTTGCTTCCGTTGTATGATGTAATGTTGATCACAGACATGTGATCTTTGTATGCTCTATGTGTAAGTCAATAAAGAAGTACTTTGTAGAGTTATGTGATGATACCTGCTGTTCATACTAGGCATGTGTGCTGCGTGTATGTTTATAACATGCATGTCTTAGTATCGGTTTTCGAGACCTTAGTTGTGATCTGGCTGGCGGTCTTTTATACACCAAGTGGCCCTTAGATGTGCGCAGCTTGGGGCATCGCGATGCGATTGTTCGTGACTCTGTCACGTGCACACTTTGTTGTATGATCGAGCCCGCCCTAGACCCCGACTAAGTGATCGGGCTGGAGTAAGTCTATGTAAGAGTTAGGATTCAATCGATAACATGGTTGAGGCGACTTGTCTATGAATATGGGATTCACCACCCATAAGTATTTAGACTCGTGAGAGGACGATGAGGACCCATCTCAGTTGATCATCCGGCCTGAATGGGATGCCCCTCACATTCGATGCTTTCCGAGAGTGTTCTGTGCTTGGCCTTGTCTGCTTAGACAAGTGGGTACGGCTCTCGGCTCTCCACGTGATTGTATCGTGACTGGAATTACATAGGCCTATTCCGGGTCCCGACACTGAACTCACGTACGAACATTGTCTTTAGCGTGTCCATCATGTCATATGAGCTAGTGTCCTGAAACTGTATGCCCAAAACCTCTGACATGCTGAAGATCATGACATTCCTAACTACGGAGCATTTCTGTCGGCGAGCATAATGATCAAGTATCCCTTGATCGCCAACATGATCGTCCAGATATTCTTCCACATGCAATTCTATTGTAAACAAGATGTTTGCTCTCTTGAGCGACGTCCTAAGGCGTAAGTACCAACTAATGAAGTTTGACCCATTTTCTCTAAGTCTTTCACCTTCCATGAATAAAGATAGTTCACGTTCCTCTAGTGCATTCATTTTCTACAAACATAACTGCAAGGAACACAATTAAGACTAGTTCACAACAATGAGTTCATATAATCATATTATAAATGAGCTCGCACTAAAACAATTCATCCCTAGGAAGTTTTAGTGATTACATGATCCAGATTCACTGCCCGACCTCGAATATCACACGATCGACGGGTCAGTTTCAAAGGTAGACAACAACTTGTGCGATCACATTATCTTATATGTACTGTGACTCATGCTCGATCTTTAGATCTCTAGTATTCCGAGGCCATATCTGCATATGCTAGGCTCGCCAAATTAACCTCCATGTTATATGCTGCTTAGCAAGGCCATATCTGCATATGCCAGGCTTGCCGAACCCAACCTCATGCGAACTCCATTGAATATGTAGGACAACTCCGGTATGTACGGAGCATCAAGCCATATGGGAGAACCTTCCAGGCGGTGCACACTTTGGTAGAATACTTGTGTTTGGCTTTGTTAAGGGATCATCTTATCACATGCTACCGTTGTGTATCTTATACTAGCAAGTTTTAAGATGTCTGAGCTATGGCAACACTAAGTCTACAGTGTCTCCATTTTAGTTTGTTTTATGATGACGATTACTACTTACTAGTAACACGTACCAAAGCTATCGCTACATCACAAACAAAAGAATGATAGCCCCCGCTTAGCAATACAAGGTTTAGACGGTCTAGTTGTATATTGCAAGTTTTACGTGGCTGCTAGGGCTTTCATAGTTAAACAGGTTTTAACCTACGAGTCAACCATACGATTGTCTCTATTACACCCCGCACGGGGCCCTTCGTTGCAAATGCCACATCCTCTAAAGTAGAGAGACAGACACCCCCCCATCCACTTTATACGGTACAAGCCGTATGTCAAGCGTGGAACCAGTCTCGCGTAAGCGTACGCGTAAGGTCGGTCGGGGCCGCTTCATCAAACAATGACGCAGATGTGAACAAGTACACGTGGGAGGGTAACAATCATACAATCAACGCCCACATCCCCGATGTGTTCTATCCGTACAGTAATACTAAGCATAGACCTAGCTCATGATACCACTGTTGGGGTTCGCAGCAGAAAACACAAATTTTTCTAACTAGCGTTCCCATAACTCAAGATCTAGCTAGCCGTATTACCGTAACGGAAAGGAGTGCGGAAATAACATACCTCGGGGTGTAGTCCGTTGCGCGGGAAATGTTCCCGTAAACGTGGTTGATGACGACCCCCTGGCTATGTTGAGCACCCGGATGGGTGTAGTGCCACACGTGTAGCACCTCGTAGTACTCGCACACGTACGAAACTCGATGACGACCTCCGTTCTCCGATCCAGCGAAGGTGGCGGAAGCAGACCTCCGGACGGAGCTTCGGCAGCACGACGGCCTCCGATTCTAGCAGAGAAGCCTCAATTCCACTATAGGCTCACACTAGGGATCCCACCATGAAAGAGACAAGGGAGGGCAGAAGACCGGAGAAAACCGATCTCAATTCGGAGTAAATACTAATTTAATCTGATTTATTGTGTATTTGGCTTAATTAAATATGTGCACCATGGCCCTCTTTATATAGGGGTAGGGGAGGGAGTCAACCCCCCTCCCTTAGCAATGTGGGACTATCCCACATGCTAGGGGGGCGCCACCCTCATGGGCCCTAGGGCCCATGGCGCCTCCCCCACCCCCCACTCCCTTTTTTTTCTTTTTCTTTTTCCCTTTTATTTCTTCCCCTAATGGGCCTTTTTCTCCACTAAGGCCCATTGCACATATTAATTAGAAATAAAATGATTTTAATTATTAATTCAATTAATTAATAACTAAAACATAATATTACATCTCCCGGTGCTCCGGAACACCTTCCGGTTCACTCCGAACTTGTTCGGTTCAACACGGTACTTCTCCGATGTTGTTTCCTTTATTCTTTGGTTACTCCGATGGTTACGAAAAGGTCTCCGATTTCATCGAGCCCTTAAGTGTGTTACCCTATGGTCCGAGAACACTCCAGTCATGACCGAGATGAGGCTACGGTCAATGATCATCAGCGGGACCTGGATGCCCATAATGACCCCTGTGCATTCTGGATATCAAACACCGATTGGACCTTACGCCGTATAGCATTCCCTTTGTCAACGATACTGGATTGTTCCGAGATTCGATCAATGACATCCTATGTCTGGTTCAACCTCGTTCTGAACTAATCCTCATTCACTCGTTCCTGTGATATTCATCCCCGTGACCTAGTCACACGCTGCAGCTTTATGGATGGAATCTCACCGAGTGGGCCCCGAGTATCTATCCATTATATGGATTGCTAATCCCGCTCTTGTAACAATACTCCTCAACATATCTCCATGGAATACCCAAGATACAACCGTTATGACCCGCATATTTCAGTCAGGTGGTGGGATGTAGGTCAAAGCATCCGGGAAGATAGCAATTATGCACGTACTCACGGTCAAAGGAACGGTCTACCACGTTCTGTAATTACAACACTGAACCTTCACAAGATTTGATCATGCTGTAATGCTTACTTTGGGTAATGTTCATCACGTCACTTAACCGGTGAGGTGATCTCATAGTCAAGAGACTTAATTGTCCATGATCGCGAAACCACGACCATCATGTTGACCATGAACTAGTTATCGATGTAGAGGCTAACTAGGAACTCTGGGGGTTTCTATACCACACCTGCATCATTGTTTCACTGACACAGTTCTAGCAAGGTATGAAACTGGTTATGAACTTGCTTAGATATATTGCAATAATCATATATTATCTGCCTCTAGAACATATATCCAACAATTGCTTCATGGCCAAGGCGAAGGTATCTTCATCCAAATCTAACTACGATACTTCTGATTGTTCCTCATATGATAGTGATTCGAAGATAAGCTATGCTAAACTTTCTAAAATTGCTTCAATCCAACAAGATGAACTTGATTCGCTAAGCAAAACCATTAAGAAATCAGAAACTCTGTTGATCGATGAGATAGAGAAAGGTCAAACTTTGACTAATGAGCATGCAACTCTGAAGGAAAAGTTTGAAGAATTATCCTCTAGGCATGATCTTCTTTACGTTGATTATGAGAAGCTTACCTATGAATTTCTTCAAAGGAAAATGGCTCTCGAAAGACTGAAAGAGGCTCATGCAGAGTTGGAAAATGTCAATCTCTCTCTCATGGCTCAACAAGGTTCTGAAGCAAATCATAAAACTAATTCACCTTGCTTAACCTGTCTGGAACGAAGCAAAACTGATTCCAAAGGCAAAACTCCTATTGTTATTGATGATACTAATGCCTTTGATGAGGAAAATCCTGCTGTTACCGAGGAACTCCTCAGGTTGAAAAACTTAGTTGAAACAGGCATGTTCAAAAGTGTGCAAGGTCACCAGTATCTTTGTGATATCCTGAGGAAGGCTCTCCTTCATAGGAATCCCAGGAATGAAGGTGTTGGTTTCGAGAGAAAGATAAACCCTGATGGCACCTATTGGGAACCTGAGCAGTATCCTAAAACTGTTTGGGTCCTAGCGAAGGAGAAACCTATTGATATTTCTAACCTTTCAGGTTTTGACTGCAAAATGAACAAAGCCATTGTGGATGAATCACTTGATTCAGACTACAAGCTCATTAAAGACGAACATGGAAAGGTTACTGCTGAGTATGTTGGCACTCCTCCTAAGAATGGCTTCTATAAGAGGCAAATATGGGTGCAGAAAACACTTGTGGAAAAACTGCCTGCTAACCATACCATGCAGGGAAAGCCTTCGGTACCACCGAATCATTTCTATTCTCTAGAAACGAGAAATGATTCACTAGTGCCCGAATCAAATGTTCCGCAGAAGCAATACTATCGCAATGGTCGTTATACTTATCGTCCTCATGATAATAATACTAAGATCGCATATGCTCATTCTTATCCTAATCATTCACAGAGGACTTACATTTATGGTGTGCTTGATGGTACACCAAAGCAATACACTCCTGTTCGCTTTAATATTGCTTCAACCAGTGCTTCAACATCTTCTCAGTCACCTGCTCATTTGTGGGTGGTTAAGAAGAACTAATTCTTCTGCAGGGCTATGTCTCCGGTGGATCCGAATGGGTCATGGATAGTGGTTGCACAAATCATATGACCGGAGACAAGGAGTTATTCACCGAAGAAAAACTATCTCACTCTTCTCAGAAGTACATTACCTTCGATGATAACAACAAGGGTAAAGTTTTAGGGTTGGGTAAGGTTGCCATATCGAAAGATAAGCACATTGACAAGGTTATGCTAGTCCAATCTCTTGGATATAATCTTATGTCTATTTCTAAGTTATGCGATATGGGTATGCTTGTTCTATTTTCTGCTTCGCGTTGTGTTGTCTTTTCACAGGATGACTATACGTTTGTCTTCGAGGGTTACCGAAAAGGAGATTTATACATTGTTGATTTTTCTTCGGGCCCTGCCGTATCCACATGCTTAATGGCAAAAGCTTCATCTGGATGGTTATGGCATCGAAGACTTGGTCATGCAGGGATGAGAAATCTTCATAATCTAGTGAAGAAGAACCATGTTATTGGCCTTAGCGAAGTAAAATTCGATAAGGATCGTCTCTGCAGTGCTTGTGAAGCTGGTAAAATTATGAAGAAACATGATTCAGCGAAGACTATCATGACTACTACTCGTCCTCTTGAATTGCTTCATATGGATCTTTTTGGTCCTCAAAATTATGCAAGCCTGGGAGGAAACAAATATGGTCTTGTATGTTGATGATTTCTCTCGTTATACTTGGGTTTTCTTTTTGGATGACAAGAGCAAAGTTGTTGAAATCTTCAAGTCATTCGCTAAGAGAGCTCAAACCGAATATGAATTATCTCTGAAGCATATCCGAAGTGATAATGGAACTGAATTCAAAAATACTCATATTGAAGATTTTCTTGATGATCATGATTTTACACATGAGTTCTATGCTGCTTACACACCTCAACAGAATGGTGTTGTTGAAAGGAAGAATAGAACTCTTATTGAAATGGCCAGAACTATGCTTGCTGAATACAAGACTCCTATTAGGTTCTGGGCCGAAGCAATTAACACAGCCTGTCATATCATCAACAAGGTTTACCTTCACAAATTTCTGAAGATAACTTCACATGATCTTATCACTGGTAACAAACCAAATGTTTCGTACCTTAGGGTATTTGGTGCTCCTTGCTTTATTAGAGATATGAATCATAGCTCCAAATTTTCCCCTAAGGCACATGAAGGTTTTCTTTTAGGTTATGGCTCAACCTCTCACACTTACAGAGTGTATAACTCTCACTTTGGGAAAGTTATGGAAACTGTAAATGTGAGGTTTGATGAAACTAATGGCTCTCAAAAAGAGCATTTGCTTCATGATCTAGATGAACCACCTCTTGATGAAGTGATCAGGTCCATGGCTATTGGAGATATTCGCCCTGTTGAAGCCAATCCTCGTCAAGCTAATATGGATGATGATGGTCCAATGTTCCCACACATAGCGCGGGGCGCTGGAGATCAACATCCTGAAGCTAATGATGAACAGGACGAAGAAGAGCAAGGGAACGAAGGAAATGCTAATCCTGAAGGAAATGCTGAAGCTGAAGGTGAAGCAGATCCTGAAGCTGAAGAAGATCCTGAAGCAGAAGCTGAGCCTGAAGCAAATGATTCAACCTTATCACGAGTTCGAAGAAGAGTTGATGTTGATTCGATCCTCGAAGAAATTCATCAACCAGGTCGTCCCACAACTCGCTCTCGTACTCGGTTGGCTAACTTCTGTGAAAAAATTTCGTTTGTCTCCATGCTAGAACCTTCAAAGTTTGATGAACCCATGAAGGATCCAGATTGGTTAACTGCTATGCTCGAAGAACTTAACCAATTCGAGCAAAACAAAGTCTGGTCCTTAGTCGATAGACCTGATCCCACGAAGCACAACATCATTGGTACAAAGTGGATTTTTCGCAACAAGCAAGATGAAGACGGTATAGTGGTAAGAAACAAAGCACGACTGGTAGCACAAGGTTACACCCAAATCGAAGGTATTGATTTTGGCGAAACTTATGCTCCAGTTGCTCGTCTCGAATCCATTCGTGTTATGCTTGCTTTTGCAAATTTCAATGGTATTCTACTTTATCAAATGGATGTGAAAAGTGCTTTTCTTAACGGAGAAATCGAGGAAGAAGTGTATGTCATGCAGCCTCCAAGTTTTGAAGACCCAAAGAAACCCGACATGGTGTACAGGTTACACAAGGCCCTCTACGGGTTGAAGCAAGCACCTCGTGCTTGGTACGACACACTGAAGGATTTCCTTCTGAAGAAAGGCTTCAAACCAGGAACAACTGACCCTACACTTTTCACTCGATCTTATAATGGTGATTTGTTTGTATGTCAAATATATGTGGATGATATTATTTTTGGCTGCACGAACACTGAAATCAGCGAAGAATTTGCCAAAATGATGTCGAAGAAATATGAGATGTCTATGATGGGTGAATTGAAGTTTTTCCTTGGACTTCAAATCCGTCAACAGAAGAATGGCACCTTTATTTCTCAAGAAAAATATCTCAAGGATTGCCTGAAGAAGTTTGGTCTTACTGATTGCAAAACTATTAAGACTCCAATGCCTACCAATGGCTTCTTAGATGCAGATGAGAAGGGCAAAGCCTTCGACCAGAAGAAATATCGGTCTATGATTGGATCTCTTTTATATCTTTGTGCATCTAGACCTGATATTATGCTTTCAGTATGCATTTGTGCTCGTTTTCAGGCCAATCCAAAGGAGTCACATCATACTGTTGTAAAGCGAATTCTTCGGTATCTTGCTCACACACCAACCTTGGGCTTATGGTACCCCAAGGGAGCTCAGTTTGATCTCATTGGCTATTCTGATTCAGACTGGGCTGGTGATCGTGTGGATAGGAAATCAACTTTAGGGACTTGTAATTTCCTTGGAAGATCAGTTGTGTGTTGGGCTTCAAAGAAGCAAAACTGTGTTTCAATATCTACTGCTGAAGCTGAATACATTACTGCTGGATCATGTTGTACTCAAATTCTATGGCTGATGCAAACGCTGAAGGATTATGGTATTCATGTGAAGAAAATTCCACTTCTATGTGATAATGAGAGTGCAATCAAAATTGCTCACAATCCGGTGCAACACTCTCGCACGAAGCATATTGACATTCGCCATCATTTTCTTCATGATCATGTTCAGCGAGAAGATATTGTTATAAGTCATGTCAGAACTGAAGATCAACTGGCTGACATATTCACGAAACCATTGGATGAGAAAAGGTTATGTGCGTTAAAGTGTGAGCTCAATATATTGGACTCACGCAATGTACTATAAGACCGAACCTTTCACTCCTGTATATATTCATTTACTTCGTTGCTTACCTTTTTAGTTTCGTTGTTTGATTTTGCTTCGTTTATTTGATTTTATTTCGCTTGGATCTAGTCCTCTATGCTTATCACCTTTTGCTTCGTTTGGTTTTTCTTCGAGGTGATAAGTTTCGGACCCTGCCCTTTCTATTCTTCTTCTTTCTTATTCTGTCTGTCCAAAATGGGTGAGCACAATTGAAATGGAAAGTATTTTGCTTCGAACATCATTGAGTTCCGAATCAAATGCCTCCAATTTTTATCGAAGTTTTACTCAAGTCGAGGACATATTCTTCGGTCGTTGAGATCCCGTCAAATCCGGGTCGTTGAGATTTTCTCGCGATTCACCACGAAATCCTCGCCGTAGAATCCAGAGAGACGGTCGCTGGGAGCCGTCCGATCAGATCTGATAACTCCTGTCAGACCTGCCTATATAAGGCATCCCCCCAGCGAATCCACCCGTCCACTTCATTCTCTTCTCTCCGGAACCCTTTCTCTCCCGAGCGCCCGCCGAGCTCTTCGTCCCCGTCGCCATTCTCGCCGCTTCACTGCCGGAAGAGCGCCGCCGTGGACTTCACGCCGACGACGAGCACATCCTCTCCGCTCATCGCCGTCGTAGCTGCTCGACGCCATCGAGTTATGGTACGTCGAGCCTCGATCCAATCTCTGTCTTCATCTGTTCTTCCCTTTCCAGATTGGATCCGAGTTCTTAGGTTGTTTTGGGATGTTTCCTTAGGTTTCTTTGATCCGTTGGATCGTTGCTCTGTTGGGAAACCTGTTTCTGCTAGCAAAAGGTTCCCATCTCGATTCAGGTTAGAAGTTAGGGCTTGAGACTATCTGTTCTGTGTTAGGGTTTCAGTTCATCTTGGATGAAGTTAAGTCTAGCTCATAACAGACTAGAATCATCACCCTTATTCATCACTGAATCTCTTGTCAAAACCTTTTGTTTTCGGATCGAAACTTTTGCTGGTGCTCATTCCATACTTGCCTTTTCCCTCGCTACCTTTATGCTTTTCACAGGATGTCTGCGGAGTTAGGCTTCGGGAATGAGTCCCCCAATCTTCACCACATCAACGAAGCAGAACGGTCTGCTCAGAAGAAGAAAGGTGGCAGAACGAAGGAAACCAACAATGCCAGAGGCATCCCCGAGTACATTCGCATTGAGCTTGGATATGACACGCCTCCTGGAGAAACCAAAGATCAGCGCAAGACTCGCTTGAAAAACATTCGCCGGTACTGGGCTGTCCGTTGGTACAAGTACAAAAGCATTCCCGACTGGAAGTGGGCTATGCAATTTGCCTTCAGTCCACCCTATCAATATACTTCGGCCATGTGCAGTCAGTACACCAAAGAAAATCGTCATTTATACTACCCAGTTCCACCGAAGCTCCCTCACCCCAATACCCTTAAGACCCCAGATGATTATCCTGATGAGCAAGAGCGTTTGAAGATTGCTGCTGAGAAGAAGAGACTGAAAGAAGCCAAGAAAGCTGCCAAGTTAGCTGAAGCTGAAGCCCATGATGTTGGGCCTAGCTCGAAGAAGAAGAAGAAGAAGAAACTGAAGAAGAAATCTGCTTCTCCTCCTCATGCTACCACAGAGGATGAAGAGCAAGCTAAACAAGAACAAGCTGCTCTGGAGGATTCGATGTTGGACGAATCAAATGCTGCTGATGACGAATCTGAATCCGAAGCAGATGATGAGTCAGATCCTGCTCCCCCCCAAGAAGCAAAGGCTTCAGATTTCACTGAAGAAGAAGCCAGGAGAGAAACCTGCTGCTAAGGGGATTTTTATTCAAGACCCCAAGGACAAGTCCTCCGCTCGCCCCACCATTGATCTATCAAACTTGGTGGTTGCGAAGCCCTTGGCCTCCAAGCCACCGGCTGATGCCCTCAACACTGAGAGGCGATCGAAGCAGAGGCATGACCATGCTAAGAAACAACCTGCAAAGGCTTCGGCACCAACGAAGCCCAAGCAGTCTGCCCCACCAAACCCTTCAGCGAAGCGAAAGCTCACTGAAGAAGAATTGAGACAGAAAGACCTCGAAGAGGCACTTGAGCGCAACATTCTTGCTAGAAGTTCTGCAGAAAATAAGAAAGCAGATGAGAATGCTGCCAGAAAGCACAAGGAGTTGGACTCCGCCAGATTGGCTGCAGAAAAGGCTGAGACGAAGCGCAAGCTCGCCGAAGCCGAAAAGAATGAAGAGAAAGCTGCCGCTGAAGCTAAACAGTTGGCTGAGCATGAAGCAAAATGCAAGGCCACTTTAGACGGCCTTAGGACAAAGAAAGCTGAGAAAGCAGCTAGGGCAAGTCAGAAGAAGACCGTTGTTGATATGACTTCCCCCACTGAAGCTATTCCATCGAAGCAGAAAGGCACATCTCTTCCTGAAGCTCAAGCTGAAGCTGGTCTCCACAGTGACCATCAGTTCCCTGACCCACGTGAAGGCGAACTCTGGGATCAGTTGGGCATCACTGAAGCCCTTTGGGAGAAATGTGTTGCTGAAGAGCCTGAAGCTGTTGATCTTGGAGAAGTTTATATCTCAAGCTCCATCGAAGCAATGATCTCCATCATGATCATTCAGCTGAAGGATTTGCATTCAAGAGATAGGGCTGAAGTCAAAAAGATTCACAACTATCAGAAGCGCGCTGAATCTGAACTAGATGAAGAATTCAAACAACACGCTCTGAAACTGCTTCAACAAGTGACGGACGTCAACACCACCACCAAGAACAACATCAAAATCTTCAGAGACAAAATCAAGGCCGCTGTTGATGAAATGGTGAAGACCCATAATGCATCCATTATTGAAAGAGATTCACGGAAACGCAAAGCTTCGCCCGAAGCTGAACCGGTTGTTGCACAACCATCGGCTGCAAAGCCTGCTGCTTCAAAGGCTTCAGGTCCTTCACCCAAGAAGAAAACCACAAAGAAGCGGAAGGTTACTTTGGCTTTAGCTGCTGACATGGACACCAGTGATGAGCAGCCGAAGGAAACTCCTGAAGCAGTTCCCACTCCTACACCGAAGCCAAAGCCATCCCAGACCATACCAAAACCTTCAGCTCCACCCACCAAAACCCCCACACCTCCTCCTACCAGATCCACTCCCTAACCAACTCCACCACAAAGAGCTCCTACCTCAACTCCAACACCTGCACGAACTCCCACACCCATTCCACCCCGTGCACCCACACCCATCCGTGATCCAACCCCCTCACCTCAAAGGATTCCCACTCCACCAGCTGCTCCCGCACCACCTCCATCACCTCCCCATGAAGCTAATTCTCCCTATCCATCCCACTCCATAACCCGTGGCACCCGAGACTACTCCTCAGCCAGAACCGCTCAAGACTCCGAATTGAATGTGCCTCATACCGAAGCACATGACGACGAAGAAGAACAAGTTCAGATACTGAATCTTTCGCAAGAGCAAGCGCTCATTGTCGCTCAAACTGCTGGCCCTTCAAGAGCCAATCAATCAGCTCCTCTGCAAAGGTTTCGTGCTCATTCGCGCCCCTGCCAAGATACCCAGCTTGACTCAAATTACCCTCGTGAAACTTTTCCTATCTTCAATGGCGTTGGTTATTCTTCAAGGCATGGTCCGGATTTCAACTTAGAACAGCATCAGAAGTGCCACCGTTTCTTTGGTGTCAGTCTGTATGCTTCAGATCGCACTGCAGATGATCTTTGCTTTTGGACTGCAGAGCAAGAAATCCTATACACCAAAGTCTTCTGTCAGCAAGGAGTTCTGTTCAGGCATAAATTTCTGGATATGCGAAGTCTTTCCACTGCCACTTGCTTTCAGAACATCGCCGAAACCATTGAGAATCATAATTTGACTCGGTTGTTTGCTTTAAACACTCCCTTCAATTCCGAACTCATCAAGCAATTCTATGCAACTCTCTATGTTTCTGGTGATGCAAATGAACCCAGCTCATGGACGCTGGAATGGATGATCCAAGGTAAAGTCTTCAGAATGTCCTCTGCTGAATTCATGGAGATTGTCAATATTCCAAGGCATTCTGGAGTTAAAGAAAAGATTCACTTAGAACCTGATCTGGCTGAAGAAGAATTTGCTACGTTGTTAGACCCTGAAGTCTCTGCAAGCTACCTAACTGACAACATTCGCCCGAAGCATTTGAACTTTATCTCCAGGACTTGGTTCTACATCATGTCCAACTCTTTGATTCCATTGAGTACTGCTTCGGAAGAATCGAATATTTACCCAGAGACAAGGCATGCAATTATGAAGCTCACTCATGGTCTCATCTTTGACTTTGAAGACTGCTTCATTAGGAACTTGGTTCATGCAGCAGAGCTTCCATTCACACTGAAACCTTATGCTCCCTGGCTGCAAGTTGTATGCGATTATGGCAGGAACGAAGACTTTGTGGCTCGCCATCATCCGAAGCTTTTCCTTCCACCAATGCGTGACACTTTGGCATTGCTGAGGAAGCCCAATGATCCTTTTGCCACATACGTTGGCGTGCGCCATGAAGTTGTAACATCCCAATTTTCCAAATTCGGATGTTAATAGATCATCATATGCATCTCATGCTGCTTCCGCATTTTTCTGGAATTTTAAAATATTTTTAAACATTTTTCAACACATGGCAGTTCGCTGGAGAGGATATAAAAGGACTTATCCCCATTTTTAATTTGTTGGAAAATAGTTTAAAATATTTATGGGAGACTTTTTAATTTTACTTTGGAGTTATAAATATTTTCTAAAGTTATTTTTGGAATTTATTTATGCTCTGGAAAAGTTTTTAAATCAATTTTCGGAGTTTTCGATATTTTTAAAAATGCCAGAAAAGTATTTAAAAATATTTAAAAATAAGTTGAAAAGTTTTTATGTTATTTTATTATTTTGGTCAAGCCAAAAAATTCAATTTTATTATTTTAAAAATATTGGCGAAGACGGAATTTTAAAATAAATTTCCGTGAATTTTCTAAAATTGTTTTGGGCCTAATGGGCCTGGTCTGTTTTTTTCCAGCAGACCGAATTTGTTTTTATTTCGGATTTAAAAAAAAAGAGGCATTAGGGGCTGGCTATAAATAGCCCCGTTTAGGCTAAGTTTATTTTTCGCCAGCGTTTTAGGGTTAGCTTTAATCTAATCCGCGGACCCGCCGCCGCCGACGTCATCGCCGGAGCTTCGCCGGAATTTTCGCCGGAGCACCGCCGGAGTGCGTTTTTGTTGCGTTTTCGAGGTAATTTTTCGCGAAGTACCGCCGTGCGCCGCCGTCCCGTGCTCGCCGGAGCATCGCCGGAGCCGCACCGCCGCCTGGCCGCCGCGCCACCCCGGCCGCGCCGCCGCCCCGCTGGCCGGCGAGCCGCCGCCCGCCTCCATGGACGGCCGCGCAGCCGTGGCCGCCCGTGGCAGCCCGTGCGCGCGCGCAGGCCGTGCGCCCCTGCCGCCGCGCCGGCGCCCGCCTGGCCGCGCCCCCCGCCGGCCTTGGCCGCCCCGCCGGCCGCTGCTGGCCGGGCCCGAGCCGGAGCTGCTCATGGCCGCAGCCATGGCTGGCCTCTGTGCCCAGCCGCGAGGAAGACGAGCCTGTAGAAAAAAAAAACGATTAGGAAAACGGTTCGCAAAAAAAAAATTCAGATCTGGATCCAAACCGTCAGGGACCCGATCGCGTTTTTTGCAAAAATTTTATTTATGTATCAGTCCTTTTTGCAGTAGAACCCCCCGGTACCCCCGTTTTTCACCCGAAACCGTTTTCGCGACTACGTTTTAACCGTAACTCGGAATTAGGCGATTCCAATTGCGTTGCGACCGTGTAGAAATTATCTAGCCAGTAGACCTAGTGTTACAGAAGTTTGAAGTATTTAAATTTGGATCCCAAGCTGATCCAAGTTTGAACTTCCGGCAGCCGTAACTGTTTACTGGTGTGCCCGTTTTCGCCGTTTCTTTTTGCGTTGGTTTTTATTTGACAAGTACTTTAAGTTTAGCTACTGTTAGGCAAGTTTTGCTACTGTTCTTTGAATGTTTATTATTGTTTGTGCATAATTGTATTGAACATATGATTGATTGGTGCTATGTTTGCTCGTATAGATTGTCCGGAGTGTGCCGCCTCGTTTTGTGAGGATTGTGATCGTCAGGACCAGCAAGAAGGCAAGTGATACTTTGACCATACTCATACCTATATTTTCTAGATGCATTATGTCAGGGAATATCAATCTATTGCATGATAGGTAGTTTACTTTACTGTTGCTGCAAAACCAGTTAGGATAGCCACATGTCTTGACTTGTCTACTGTAGATCAACCTAGCCGTGTTGTTACTTTATTGCTATGCTTTGTAGACGAGGTTGGGCTGTGAGAATTCATGGAGTGCATGTGAGCTATTTAATAAACTGTGTAGCAACTTTATAATAAATAGAAATCATCTCTGGACGGGCGGGTTGCATCCCGGTAGTTGTGGCTCAGTTGAGGACAATGCCGGGGTTAAATGCACCCAATGGTTGTTTGGCGGTGAACCGGGTGCGTCATGGTGTCTACCCTCTCACGCAGTGGGTGCCGTCCAGGCTCAAAAAGATCAGACATGCAATATTACTAGTAGCTTCCGTGTACAGCCACTGGCTATATGGGCTCTGGCTTAGATGAGTAAGTTGTGGGGAACCTGGCCCTGGTAGCTAGCTGATGTAGAATTGTGTTAGGTGTACCGACTACCAAAGGGTGGAGGCAACCTCTTCGGAAAGTCTTTGTCTCAATCTTCGGGTTGAGTCCAGTGGGGAATGTGTACAAACCTCTGCAGAGCGTATAAACTGATCATGATTAGCCGTGTCCACGGTTACGGACGAACTTTGAGCAACTAGTCAGTACTGTTGATGAATGATCTTGACAGATGAATACTTAATAATAATTTGGTTGGGACAAGAGTAGCATGGGTTGCTGTGTGTTTCAGGTAGAACTCAACTTAAAATTTTGACTAGTTTAGTTCAGGAGAAAATTGGCTTTCTGCGAAACAAAACCATAAGCCTTTCCTTTGACTTACCTTGCATGTAGATGTAGGTCCTTTATATAAACTTTTTTCGTGTCATTTGCCGTACAAATCAGATGTACTGACCCGTTGTCGGGCTGTAACCTTCGGTGTTGCAGGTTTTTCAGACGATCAGTAAGGTGCGTTTAGGGGTTGCGAGTCTACACTCAGCATGTTCGCATGTGGCTGTTGATGGGACTCCACGTTACTTGCTTTTGCTTCCGCTATATTTATATTGAATAAGCTAGCCTTGAGCTATGCAACTTGTTACTTATTTACTTTGGATCATACATTGTAATAATGATGCACTTGTACTTTGATATACATCTATTATACTGTGTGTGCCAGCGAGTTCGATCCAGGGACTGGCACTTGAGCACAGAGACTTCAATTCGGTGTGAATTGGGTCGTTACAGATGGTATCAGAGCAGTGTGTTGACTGTAGGACGTGACCCTAGAAAATGGAGTAGAAAAGCCATAGGAATCAAAATATTACTTTATACACTCTGTCTTGTACTTACTTACCTCCTCTATCTCGTATCCATACCTGTTCTAATCTTGCCTTACCTCTCTTTGATTATAGATGACCACTATTTCATACCGTGCTATGGCGTTTGGACCTGAGCTCAGGGGGATTTGCCACTTCCTGAACATCTATGCGCCAGTCTTTCAGCCGAGCCTAGTGGAGACAAGGGGAGCAGACGACTATTGGCAAGTGGAGACTTTCATCCTTGGAAGCATGGAGAATGAAGAACGGGTGATCACGGAGTCCTTCGAAGTGCAGGCCCAGGAGAAGGAGTGGTGTGTGCGCATGGCCGCTCACAAAGCTCTTGGACGCATTGTGCAGAAGTATGCCGCCCAGCTAAAGGGTACGGTGTACGCGGAGATGGCCAAGGTTCTCCCGTCGGGGAACATATTACCAAAGAGGTTCAGGTATGTGCCTGGGGCCATTTGGCCAGGTACAACCAGCTACATCATCCAAATCCTGGAGAAGCACACTCATTGCCTGGAGAAGTGTACTCAGTGGGACCTCTATACCATTACTGAGTTGCAGCAGAGGAACACCAGGCTCAAGAGGACAACAACAAGCTGAAGCAGGAAAAGTTGGAGATGCAAGCAGAGATGAAAAGGCTAAAGGAGAAAATGAAGGCCAATGGAATTGAAGAACCAGAAGAGGAGCCAGAAGTAGGCACCTCGGCAGAAGAAGAGGAGCCGAGTCTCAAAAGGCGCAACCACATCAGCGGGCGCGATTACCGCATGCTGTTTAGCAAAGACAGCATCCGGAATTACTTCGTCTAGTCTTAGTGCTCTATCGTTATCGGGTTAGCGTATTTGACCATGTCGACTTATTCGGTGTGGCAATACTAGGTTGCTTGATATACTCTTATGTTATTCGTTATTGTGTTGAGGATTTTATATTACCCGAGGTTGTTATGAGGATCTTTTATCAGTTATAAAAGTTATTTTAAAACTATATGGTGTGACATGTGATTAGTTTTCCGTATGAGTGCATTGGTTGATGATTGTTATATGTTTGATGTTATGGTGATATTGATTGGTGAAGTTGATTTGTGATATATGTATTTTATTGTATATATATAATGTTTGCCATGATCATAATATGCATATGGGTAGGAGTATATTTCCCTACCTACTTTCTGTCTAAATTCTTACCTATTCTTACCCAACAGATGCCGCCGAGACGTGATCCCACGGGGAATGAGAACAACCATGGAGTACCAGCCTATATGCAGCAGTTGCTTCAAGGACAAGCTCAGCTGATCCAGTTGCTCACGCAGAACATGGGCAACAACAACAATGCGCCACCACCGCCACCGGTGGACACGCTTGCAAGGTTCCTGAGGTTGAATCCTCAGAGGTTCTCTAGCACTCCTGAGCCCATAGTGGCGGATGACTGGCTTCGTTCAGTGGGCCGGAATATGGAGACTTTTGGCTGCACTGAGGCAGAGAGAGTGAGGTTTGCCTCACATTTGCTGGAGGGTCCTGCCGCTGCTTGGTGGGACAACTACTTGCTGACTTACCCCATCGACACCATCCCATGGGCGCAGTTCCAGTCTGCCTTTCGCGCCGCACATGTTTCAGCAGGCGCCATGAGCTTGAAGAAGAAGGAGTTCCACAGTTTGCGTCAGGGAGGTCGTTCAGTGGCCGAGTATGTTGAGGTGTTCAACAAGCTTGCTAGATATGCTCCAGATGATGTCAGGAATGATGCTGCAAGGCAGGAGAAGTTCTTGGAGGGGCTGAATGATGAGTTGGGAGTCCAGCTGACAGTGGCTACTTTTGCTAACTGCCAGGCGCTCATAGACAAGGCTATTGTGTTGGAAGGCAAGCAACAATCCATTGAGAACCGCAAGAGGAAGTACAACAACAACAATGGTGGCAAGCACAACTCTGGACCGCAGCAGAAGCCACGCAGTTCTTATGTTGGCAATGGAGGACATAGCCATGGACATAACCACAATGGTGGGAATGGCCATGTTCACAGTGGAGGACACAACCATCAGGGTGGAAATGGTCGCAACCATAATGGCCACAACCACCACAATGGCAACAAGAATGGCAATGGCAACGGAAGGAACAATGGGAATGGGAGAAGCAATGGAGCTAATGGAGGAAATGGAAACCATCGTCAGAATGGCCAGGCACCAAAGGACTTGAGTCACATCCAGTGTTTCAAGTGCAAGAACATGGGACACTATGCCACAGACTGCCCGGAGTCCAATGGGAATGGAGTCGCCAAGCCCAATCCTTTCAAGGGGCATGTGAACCATGTCAATGTGGAGGAGATCTATGATGAGCCTGATGCTGTGATTGGTAAGTTCTTTATCAATTCAGTACCCGCACTTGTTCTTTTTGATTCTGGTGCATCGCATTCTTTCATATCGAGGGTATTTGTGGATAAGCATGAGTTACCTACCGTAGTTCTTAAGTCATCTATGCTCATAAGTTCACCGGGAGCGGAGATGTCAGCTAGTTTGGGTTGCTATCAGTTGAGCCTAGCCATTGGGAAGCATGTTTTTCCTACAGATTTGATTGTGTTGAAGTCACAAGGTTTGGATATTATTTTGGGCATGGATTGGTTAGCCAGATACCAAGGTGTTATTGATTGTGCCAGTCGGTCTATCACTCTCAGTACACCGAGTGGACAGAAGATCAGATATGTGTCCAAGTATAAGCATCAGCACGCCCAGGTGAATTCTCTTAAGGGGGGTAGCCTGGATGATGTGCGTATTGTGAGGGAGTATCCAGATGTGTTTCCGGAGGAGTTGCCAGGTATGCCACCGGATAGGGAGATTGAGTTCCTTATTGATTTAATACCAGGCACTGGGCCTATTGCTAAGAGACCGTATAGGATGCCCGCTAATGAACTTGCAGAGTTAAAGGAACAGATCAGAGAGTTGCAGGAGAAGGGGTTCATTCGCCCAAGCTCGTCACCTTGGGGATCTCCAGTGTTGTTCGTTGAGAAGAAGGATGGAACCCAGAGGATGTGTGTTGATTACCGTTCTCTGAATGACGTTACTATCAAGAACAAGTATCCTTTACCGGTGATTAATGATCTATTTGACCAGTTGGAGGGAGCTTGTGTATTCTCTAAAATTGATCTTCGTTCTGGTTATCATCAAGTCAAGATTCGGGAGAAGGATATTCCGAAGACTGCTTTTACTACAAGGTATGGGTTGTATGAGTATACTGTTATGTCATTTGGATTGACTAATGCTCCGGCATACTTCATGAATATGATGAACAAGGTGTTTATGGAGTTCTTGGATAAATTCGTTGTGGTGTTCATTGATGATATATTGGTGTATTCCAAGAATGAGCGAGAGCATGAGGCACATTTGCGTTTGGTATTGGAGAAGCTCAGGGAGCACAAGTTGTATGCCAAGTTCAGCAAGTGTGAGTTTTGGTTGAAGGAGGTCGGATTCCTTGGACATGTCGTGTCAGGAGAAGGAGTAGCTGTGGACCCATCTAAGGTTTCAACAGTTACAGAATGGGAGACACCCGCGTCAGTTGGAGACATTCGCAGTTTCTTGGGTCTTGCAGGATATTATAGGAGATTCATTGAGAATTTCTCCAAGCTTGCAAAACCAATGACTGAGCTGTTGAAGAAAGAGAATAAGTTTGTTTGGAGTGAGGCATGTGAAGCCAGCTTTCAGGAATTGAAGAAACGGTTAGTGACTGCACCTGTTTTATGTTTGCCTGATATACATAAGGATTTCCAAGTCTATTGTGATGCATCTCGTCGAGGACTTGGTTGTGTTTTGATGCAAGGAGGTAGAGTTGTTGCTTATGCTTCTCGTCAGCTTAAGAACCATGAGCAGAACTATCCTACACATGATTTGGAGTTAGCTGCAGTTGTTCATGCATTGAAAACTTGGAGGCAATATCTTATTGGTAATCATTGTGATGTTTTTACTGATCATAAGAGTTTGAAGTATATCTTTACACAGAAGGATTTGAATCTCAGGCAGAGTAGATGGCTGGAGCTTATTAAGGATTATGATTTGAATGTACAGTATCATCCTGGTAAAGCGAATGTGGTTGCTGATGCATTGAGCCGTAAGAGTCATATCAATTTTACTAATGTTGAGGATATGCCACGTGAGTTATGTGAGCAGTTCAAGAAGCTCAGGTTGGAGATAGTTCCTAAGGGATATGTGGCAACATTGGAAGTGAAGCCAAATCTATTGGAAAGGATCAGAGAAGCCCAGAAGGGTGATGCAGAAATTGATGAGATAAAAGTGAATATGACCAAGGGAAAAGCAGAGGGTTTCCGTGAGGATGAACATGGAGCCATTTGGTTTGAGAAACGCATTTGTGTACCGCAGGATGCGGAGATCAGGGAGTTGATTCTTCAGGAGGCACATGATGCACCTTATTCTATTCACCCCAGGAATACCAAGATGTATTTGGATTTGAGGGAGAGATTTTGGTGGCCCAGCCTGAAGCGAGAGATAGCCCAGTTTATTGCTTTGTGTGATGTTTGCCAGAGAGTCAAGGCTGAGCATCAGAAGCCAGCAGGTTTGTTGCAGCCTTTGCCTATACCAGATTGGAAGTGGGATCAGATAGGTATGGACTTTATTACTGGTTTACCCAGGACTCGGTCAGGTTATGATTCTATTTGGGTGATTGTTGATCGTTTGACCAAGGTTGCTCACTTCATTCCAGTGAAGACAACTTATAACAGTGCCAAGCTAGCCAAGATTTATATGTCCAGGATCGTGTGTTTGCATGGAGTTCCAAGCAAGGTTGTGTCTGATAGAGGTACTCAGTTTACTTCGAAGTTTTGGCGTCAGTTGCATGAGACCTTGGGCACTAGGCTGGAGTTCAGTACAGCGTTCCATCCTCAGACAGATGGGCAGACCGAGAGAGTCAATCAGATCTTGGAGGATATGTTGAGGGCTTGTGCGTTGGATTATGGTTCGAGTTGGGATGACAACTTACCGTATGCTGAGTTCTCGTATAACAACAGTTACCAGGCTAGTCTTCGGATGGCACCATTCGAGTTACTGTATGGCAGGAAGTGCAGAACTCCGTTGATGTGGGATGAGGTAGGAGAACGTCAGTTGTTTGGACCGGACCTGATCAGAGATGCTGAGGAGAAAGTCAAGTTGATCCGTGATAGACTGAAGATAGCACAGTCCAGGCAGAAGAGTTATGCAGATGCTAAGCGCAAGGATGTAACCTATGAGGTTGGAGACCGTGCGTATCTCAGAGTTTCCCCAATTCGCGGAATCAAGAGGTTTGGAATCAAGGGCAAGTTAGCACCACGTTTTGTGGGGCCTTACAAGATCTTGGAGCGCAGAGGAGAGGTAGCTTATCAGTTGGAGTTGCCAGAAGCTTTGTCAGGAGTTCATGATGTGTTTCACGTATCCCAGCTGAAGAAGTGTCATGCAGAGATGGCAGATATTCCTTTGAGAGATACTGTGCCACTTGAGGCAATCCAGTTGGAGAGTGACTTGACTTATGAGGAGAAGCCTGTGAAGATTCTGGAGACTGCCGAAAGAGTTACCCGCACCAAGACGATCAGACTATGCAAAGTTCAGTGGGATCATCATACCGAAGAGGAAGCAACTTGGGAGCGCGAAGAAGATCTGAAGCAAGACCACCCGCATCTCTTTGCTGGCCAGCTCGAATCTCGAGGGCGAGATTCATCTTAAGGGGGGTAGGTTTGTAACATCCCAATTTTCCAAATTCGGATGTTAATAGATCATCATATGCATCTCATGCTGCTTCCGCATTTTTCTGGAATTTTAAAATATTTTTAAACATTTTTCAACACATGGCAGTTCGCTGGAGAGGATATAAAAGGACTTATCCCCATTTTTAATTTGTTGGAAAATAGTTTAAAATATTTATGGGAGACTTTTTAATTTTACTTTGGAGTTATAAATATTTTCTAAAGTTATTTTTGGAATTTATTTATGCTCTGGAAAAGTTTTTAAATCAATTTTCGGAGTTTTCGGTATTTTTAAAAATGCCAGAAAAGTATTTAAAAATATTTAAAAATAAGTTGAAAAGTTTTTATGTTATTTTATTATTTTGGTCAAGCCAAAAAATTCAATTTTATTATTTTAAAAATATTGGCGAAGACGGAATTTTAAAATAAATTTCCGTGAATTTTCTAAAATTGTTTTGGGCCTAATGGGCCTGGTCTGTTTTTTTTTCCAGCAGACAGAATTTGTTTTTATTTCGGATTTAAAAAAAAAAGAGGCATTAGGGGCTGGCTATAAATAGCCCCGTTTAGGCTAAGTTTATTTTTCGCCAGCGTTTTAGGGTTAGCTCTAATCTAATACGCGGACCCGCCGCCGCCGACGTCATCGCCGGAGCTTCGCCGGAATTTTCGCCGGAGTACCGCCGGAGTGCGTTTTTGTTGCGTTTTCGAGGTAATTTTTCGCGAAGTACCGCCGTGCGCCGCCGTCCCGTGCTCGCCGGAGCATCGCCGGAGCCGCACCGCCGCCTGGCCGCCGCGCCACCCCGGCCGCGCCGCCGCCCGCCTCCATGGCCGGCCGCGCAGCCGTGGCCGCCCGTGGCAGCCCGTGCGCGCGCGCAGGCCGTGCGCCCCTGCCGCCTCGCCGGCGCCCGCCTGGCCGCGCCCCCCGCCGGCCTTGGCCGCCCCGCCGGCCGCTGCTGGCCGGGCCCGAGCCGGAGCTGCTCATGGTCGCAGCCATGGCTGGCCTCTGTGCCCAGCCGCGAGGAAGACGAGCCTGTAGAAAAAAAAACGATTAGGAAAACGGTTCGCAAAAAAAAAAATTCAGATCTGGATCCAAACCGTCAGGGACCCGATCGCGTTTTTTGCAAAAAATTTATTTATGTATCAGTCCTTTTTGCAGTAGAACCCCCCGGTACCCCCGTTTTTCACCCGAAACCGTTTTCGCGACTACGTTTTAACCGTAACTCGGAATTAGGCGATTCCAATTGCGTTGCGAACGTGTAGAAATTATCTAGCCAGTAGACCTAGTGTCACAGGAGTTTGAAGTATTTAAATTTGGATCCCAAGCTGATCCAAGTTTGAACTTCCGGCAGCCGTAACTGTTTACCGGTGTGCCCGTTTTCGCCGTTTCTTTTTGCGTTGGTTTTTATTTGACAAGTACTTTAAGTTTAGCTACTGTTAGGCAAGTTTTTCTACTGTTCTTTGAGTGTTTACTATTGTTTGTGCATAATTGTATTGAACATATGATTGATTGGTGCTATGTTTGCTCGTATAGATTGTCCGGAGTGTGCCGCCTCGTTTTGTGAGGATTGTGATCGTCAGGACCAGCAAGAAGGCAAGTGATACTTTGACCATACTCATACCTATATTTTCTATATGCATTATGTCAGGGAATATCAATCTATTGCATGATAGGTAGTTTACTTTACTGTTGCTGCAAAACCAGTTAGGATAGCCACATGTCTTGACTTGTCTACTGTAGATCAACCTAGCCGTGTTGTTACTTTATTGCTATGCTTTGTAGACGAGGTTGGGCTGTGAGAATTCATGGAGTGCATGTGAGCTATTTAATAAACTGTGTAGCAACTTTATAATAAATAGAAATCATCTCTGGACGGGCGGGTTGCATCCCGGTAGTTGTGGCTCGGTTGAGGACAATGCCGGGGTTAAATGCACCCAATGGTTGTTTGGAGGTGAACCGGGTGCGTCATGGTGTCTACCCTCTCACGCAGTGGGCGCCGTCCAGGCTCAAAAAGATCAGACATGCAATATTACTAGTAGCTTCCGTGTACAGCCACTGGCTATATGGGCTCTGGCTTAGATGAGTAAGTTGTGGGGAACCTGGCCCTAGTAGCTAGCTGATGTAGAATTGTGTTAGGTGTACCGGCTACCAAAGGGTGGAGGCAACTTCTTCGGAAAGTCTTTGTCTCAATCTTCGGGTTGAGTCCAGTGGGGAACGTGTACAAACCTCTGCAGAGCGTATAAACTGATCATGATTAGCCGTGTCCACGGTTACGGACGAACTTTGAGCAACTAGTTAGTACTGTTGATGAATGATCTTGACAGATGAACACTTAATAATAATTTGGTTGGGACAAGAGTAGCATGGGTTGCTGTGTGTTTCAGGTAGAACTCAACTTAAAATTTTGACTAGTTTAGTTCAGGAGAAAATTGGCTTTCTGCAAAACAAAACCATAAGCCTTTCCTTTGACTTACCTTGCATGTAGCTGTAGGTCCTTTATATAAACTTTTTTCGTGTCATTTGCCGTACAAATCAGATGTACTGACCCGTTGTCGGGCTGTAACCTTCGGTGTTGCAGGTTTTTCAGACGATCAGTAAGGTGCGTTTAGGGGTTGCGAGTCTACACTCAGCATGTTCGCATGTGGCTGTTGATGGGACTCCACGTTACTTGCTTTTGCTTCCGCTATATTTATATTGAATAAGCTAGCCTTGAGCTATGCAACTTGTTACTTATTTACTCTGGATCATACGTTGTAATAATGATGCACTTGTACTTTGATATACATCTATTATACTGTGTGTGCCAGCGAGTTCGATCCAGGGACTGGCACTTGAGCACAGAGACTTCAATTCGGTGTGAATTGGGTCGTTACAGAAGTCAATGAGCGAAACTTATCCAAGAAGTTCCAGAAAGACTGCCACAACTTTGAAGTCAATCTTCGGTGGCAGAAAATGCTTGAAAACTACATTGAAGCCAATCAGCGCCAGATGCAATTTCTTGCTGATGAGATCAACAGAGTTGGCAACATTGCACTCAATAACAATCAGTTTCTGCGTGTTCTCAAACGTCATTCCTAGAAGGGGCTCCGGAAATTCAATTCTGTCAAAGGCCTTCGTAAAGATCGCATCTACAAAGAGTATGAGCACCTCCAGTGAAACTTTTCTCGTGATGATACAGTTGACCGCCAGAATCCAAAGATCCCTCCCCTGCACAAGATTGATGAAGTATTCTTCGTCAACGAACCTGAACCCATCCGGCCTGATACAGTCTCTGAGAATGACTCCATCACATCCAAGGACGTCGACGGCCTCGACGACAGCGACCTAGACATCAACCTCATCACCCAGACGCGCCACGAAGCTATTCCTACGTATTCTTCAGAAGAAGAATCCTCTAGCGATCAGTCTTCGTCGGATGAATCTTCGTCAAGCTCAGCTTCGTCGGGTTCCCAGGGTGCTGATGCCGCACAATAGTTCTCTCGAACCTTTTCTCAACCTTTTTTCCAATCATTGACAAAAAGGGGGAGAATGAGGGCATCGATGAGTTAGATTTGCATCGGGAAAGGGCTTTTGCTATTTGCTTTTGCTTCGCTTGGTTAAGTTACAACAAACATTCCATTCTTTTCGATTGGGTTGTAACTTAAGTTTAACTTCGGTCCTGCTACTCCTGTGCTACGCTTAAGTTTTAATAACCCCTTTGCTTGCAAGTATTGCTTCGTATCTTCTATCTTGCAGGTGGTTATTATTTTCTAAGTCACAGGTCATTGGAAGCAATTGCATACATTTCTGGATATATATCTTCAAATGCAATTGTATTCGCTAAGATATTTGTTTTGCTCTCCACCAAAGAAAATTCTCTCAATCATTAACTTCGATTATATAAATCTTCGATGCTTGTATTCAGGGGGAGCCAAAAACTTCATATCTTAGAGTTTGTCCCATCACTTCACAAAAAAAACTTCAGTATCTTTTATCGATGCCTGTTTTGTCAACAATAGTCCAAAAAGGGGGAGATTGTAAGAGCAAAGTTTTGCCCCCGTGTGTTTTGGATATTGTTGGACAAGACAGTAGAGGAACTAACAATGTTTTCTAGTGTAAACAGTTGAATAGGTTCCTGAAGGGCAAGCTAGGTGATAAAGATTCAGGGAAGCTTTTCAAGTTATCGAAGAATTACCCCCTGAGCGAAGCTTAATCACGGAGGATGACCCCCAAAAATGAAGGTGTCCTGAAGCTCAACTCATTGAAGGAAATGAAGAAGATGGCGCAAGACTCGGATGTTTTTGTGTAGTTCTTTTTCTATTCTTTGAGTCATAGGACAAACCGTACTATCAAGAGGGGTATTTAGTTTGTGTACACCGAAGTCATTGAGAAAATGCTCAGATCAAATCCACACCTAGTGAGAAGACTGAGCGAAGAAATCTCATGTGCACTGAGTTAAGTTTCAGTAGCAAAGACTTCGTTCTTTGGCTTCTGAAGCAGAACTAAGTCCGTGAGTCAGCTTTACTTGTTCCGCAAGTAAAGTTGCGCGGTGATAACAAATCCGACCGTTGTGGACACGTGTCAAGCTGTCACCTCGGGTCAATTTGGTCATTCCGCACCTCGGGATCGCCAACTATAAATACGCCGCCCCCTCCTCCATTTGCGGGTGGCTGCTCTAAGAATATTCCTAAGAGAGACAGAAGAGGGCACCCCAAAGACTTCACCGAAGAAAAACCCAAAATCCAGAATACTGAAGCCTAAGTCCCATTGATCTGAGTAGATTCAAGGTGACTTAGGTGAAATCTTACTAGCCTTTTTATCTTGGAGAACTGCAATTCTCCTAGACGGTTAGAGTGTTGTTCTTCAGAGAGCGAAGAGTAATTGTCGCCTCGAAGTCCAGTTTGTCAAAGGTTTCGGTGATTTCCTCAATAATCAACCACGAGTGAAGAACTGACCAAGCTCAAGGAGTTTGGTGCAGTGGAGCAACGGACGGAGAGTGAATTGCTCCAGGTGTTCAATCACCAGTCCCTCCAACCAGACGTAGCGCTTTGCAGAGCGTGAACTGGTCGAACAAACATCGCCGAGTCCCAGTTCGTTTTACTTCTTGCATTTACCTTCCGTATTGCATTTGCTTCGCAGTTATGCTTCAATGCGTTTTGATTCACTGCATTTAGTTTCGCTTCCAGTTTTACTTCGCTGTTCCGCACTACTTATGCTTCACTTCAATAGTTTCAGTAGAAAATTTTGAAGTGATCATTCACCCCCTCCCCCTCTGATCACATACTTGGACTTTCAATCACGTGACCTTGGTCCATCTTCATATCATTGTTTACACCCTCAATTTACTTTCAACCTTTACTTTCAGTTGCCACTATCATTATCTCTTGCGTTGATCCTTTGTAAACGGCAAGGCCGGAGGAATTGACAACTCCTCTGTACTCGTTGGGAGCAAAGTTATTTGTATCTGTGTGCAGGTCCAGGTGAAGTTAGAAACCTCGGCGCCATTGTTCACTTACCACCTTCTTGTATCCTTCGGTGTCCTACGGGAGACAAACCTTGTTATCTTTGCCAAGGGAAAACTTGCCGCTGCACTATATCTCACCTGCACTTGGGGTAATCAACGAGGGCTTGAAGAGTATAATACTCTCTTGCCATCAACAAGCAATAGCTAAGCTTGGGGGAGTTGATACGTCTCAAACGTATCTACTTTTCCAAACACTTTTGCTATTGTTTTGGCTTCATTCTTGCATGATTTGAACGAAACTAACCCGGACTGACGCTGTTTTCAGAAGAGCTACCAGTGATGTTTTCTTTTGTGCAGGTTTCTGGATATTTAGGTACGCTGCAAAATACCAAGAAAATATATAAAAAATCAGCATTCCGGAAGCTTCCGAGGATCCAAAGGGGGGCCACAGGGCAGCCAGGGGGCAGCCAGGAGGGTGCCTGGCGCGGCCCAGTCCCTGGCGGCGCCACCTACCCTCCTGGCTGGGTCCCACACCCCCTGGTGACCTACCTTGGCCCCTAGTTATTCTCCCGACGCAGAAACCCCAGAACAGAAATCGCTTTTCCAATCTACGTCGCGGAGCCGCCGCCACCCTCTGTCCTTCTCCGGGAGAGCTAATCTGGAGGCTGCTTTGGCCTCCGGTGAGGGGAAATCATCGCCATCGTCATCACCATCACCACTCCATCATCCCTCCATGTCATATCCATCCATGTGTGAGTAATTCCGTGCTGTAGGAAAAGGGGATGGTAGGGATTGGATTTGTTAGATCATGTAATAGTTCAATCAGATTGTTGGGGACATGTTGCCTATCATCTACTTGGTGTTTATCATCTCTGTTACAACTTGTTGCTCTTAATGCTTGCCAATTTGGGCCCGAGTGCCATGATTTCAGACCTGATCACCCTTTTGTTTCTTGAGTTTTTGGTGTTCTTGATCCGATCTATGAGTTGTATGCACCTATTATAGTCTGGAACCGGCGATCCCAATGGTGACAGCTTGGGACACCAAAGGGGATGGACTATAATTTGAGGATTCCGTGTATCCATGAAGTGTTAATGCTTGGTTCCGGTGCTCTTTGACAGGAGTACCTTAATCTCCCTAAGTTCCTTTTGGCCCCGTTTGTAGCGAGAGGGTAGGAGAAAGATGTTGTGCAAAGTTCTTATTGCAAGCACGTACAACTACCTTGGGATACATGCCTGATGTTTGATATTTTCCTAGATGATCCTTTCTTTCTTGTGAGCCTTGCCCGTGTTAGAATCTATTACATGTTCGTTCTCATCCAAGCAGCGCCCAACCATCCATCTCCCTAGCCTACAGTGTTTTCTTTCCTGCTGGTTACTAGTTGTTTACCTTTGCTGTTCCACCACCACTATCACCACTATTACCACCGTCTCACAGTTTCTACTAATACCTTTGTGCAAGCAAGTGTTTATTTCAGGTGCGGTTGAATTGACAACTCAATTGTCAAAGCCTGTACGTATTCTTTGTGTCCCCAAGTGTCGAATCAATAAATTGGGTTATCTTGCCCGCGAAGACTATCTCGATCCCCTACAGTTGAGGGTTATCACCACCATGGACGGGGCAACAAGCTTCCGCCGATGCCCTGATCTCTCGTCGGAGCTCCTTCGCCCGCCACCAAGACCGAAATTGGCCGGAACCGCGTTGCCCGCGCCCATTCCCCGCCTCCTGGCCTCCTCCCTACCCCACCGGACTGCCGCCATCCGCCGGTGGCCGGAACCGAGCCGGCCAGACGGCCGCTCGTGCCGAGCAGGGCGCCACCCCTGCCTGGGCCTCTTCGCCAGGTGGGCCGACGGCCCCAGCAGCCACCACGGGCCCAACTCCCTCTCCAACCGCCGCCATGGGCCAAGCCTAGTTGGGTGAGGCCTGTTTGCTTTTTTTTCCGTGAGAACCCTGTGATTTTTTCTAAGTCCCTGGTATTATTGCTGCTGATTCAATTTTTCGATTAGATTTATGCATGAACCGTAGCTTGGATGACGTTGCGCCCAAAAGGAAAATTGTTTAGAATTGTGTGTACTTCAGTTCATCTTTTGTGAGCATTTTGATTTGATGCCATCTTGATGTTGTTAATCTCTGTTGAAGTGAGCATCCGGATGTTAACTTCTATTATTTTCTGCTAGTGTGTTGCTACTGTTATTTTATTGCAACTTTGGTTGATGATTGTGACACATCCATGAGGCCTATTGCATTGATTCTTGTTGCATACTTTTAAGCATCATGTCTACTTCCATTATATGTATTGCATTGTCATGTTTACATTCCTGGTCATAGTTATGTTTAGCTCCAAAGTTGCTATGCTACTGTTTTTGACAGCCACCTTTGTTTTTCTCTAAGTCTGTAACTTTCCGATGCCATGTTGTTTGCTTAATATCTTTTGATCTGTGATGCCTATTACCTTGATTCTTGTTTGTACCTGATCACCATCATGCCTACTCCATGATCATGTATTGCTATGTCATGTTGCTGCACTTTTGCATATAGCTTTACCCCTATTTATACAGCATGAAAATAACAGTTTCTGCCATGTTTTCCTGATTTTCACTAAGTCCTAGACTAGTAATGTTTTATAGATTTTTGTGTTGCTTATAACTAGTGAACCATGATGCCTTTTTGCATGATTAATTTTTCCATGCCTTCCCTGCCATATATACTTTAGTTGCATATCATTTGTGGGCATGTTTGCATTCATTATCCTGTTTATGCAATGCTCTAAAGTGTGTTTCCTGATGTTTGGCAGATTGTGTTCCAAACTTGTTTTGCTTGTATCTTTTTAACCGTAACTCCGTTTGGAGTGTTCTTTATATGTAACTTTATTAGTTTTTCATGTACTTTGTGTTTATGCTATTTTTTGCTGCTGTTAACCAACCTAAAATATGGTTTAGGGCAGAACAGTACCAAATGTATTAATTGTCGTGCGACACTTAGTGTATGCCATGTTTAGGTCGTGCCTCACTTAAATTGACTAGCATAGATAGTTCACATTATGCTTCACCTCTTGTCATGTTTGTGTGCTATCCTATGATTGAGTGAGATGCCATGTTAACAACCTTTGCTCATCTTGGGTAGCTAAACAACTTGAACCCTTATAAACGTGCGGTATCGTCGTGTGTGACGTGTACTCCACTTAACCTGTTAGTAACCGCTCCCGACGGTAGGTGCGATGTCTCGTGTTGCCTTCTTGTTGATGCTTGCTCGTGTTTGCTTCGTAGTAATAGATGTTTGCTCGTTGATTGCTTTCAAGTGTTTACCGTCTTGTGTGCTTCCGCGGGTACCTCCCGGAGACGATGTGAGCTTGTGATCAACTACACATTCGGAACCCGACTTATCAACAGGAAAGGACTATACATTACTTATGATCCATTCTATTTCAACCAGCGGTTTGCATGCTAGTCTAGGATAGGTTCGATGTTTGATCGTACCACATGTTTACAGCCTCTTTCAAACCGATACAGCCATGTCCCCTTCCAGCAAACCATGTACTGCTATGTTACTATTGCTCGTTGCTCAGCCCCTGCTTAGTATGCATGCTTAGGATGCTACGATGTTACCCTGTTACTCCTTGGTTTGGGCTATCACATTATTATATTGTTGTTGATGATATGATTATTATAATGTTGACTATTTTCGACGAAGGATGGAAGGTCTAGGCTATCCTGCCCCGATGCTTTGTTCCATTCGAGTCACCTAGGACCCGAGTTCCGGGCATTGTGTCTCTTGAAAAGCGTGCCTAACCGCGTGTGGGATACTATGGGGTCCCCTTTTCTTACCTACCTAGCTTCAAACATTTCAAGTGGTGGCCCAAGCTGATTTTACCATTTGAAAACCATGCATATATGTCTGTCGGGTAGCTCCTGGCATATATCTTTTAAAACAACCTGGGCCAGCGGAGACATAGTTTCCTTGTTGGTCTAACCTGTCCGGCTGAGGACCCGGACTCATGTGAGAATTCACCGGCAATCCAAACCTGCGACAAACGGTAGAGACCAGATCGAGAGAGCGGTCGGCTTCTGATCTGGATGTCGACTCACCGCGGGCCACCCGGATTTGTTCGTTGTTAGCTAGAGGGACCTGTCGTTTCGGATCTCTTGGAACTAAATCATAAAATGGTTGCCTGTGATGGGTAGCAACTGAGAGAGATGGGCGTGCGTGCGAAGCCTTGTAATGGGCAGTTGGTACACCCCTGCAGGGTTAAATCTTTTCGAGAAGCCGTGTCCACGGTTATGGACGACTTGAGACCTACTCCTTGTTCATAGACAACAACAACAACAACTGAGATAATCTTAATATAATTTGATCAACGTGTGTGTGCCTTGACTGCTTCTTCTTCGTCGGGATGCGAAGAGGAGGAAAAGTATAGGATAGGTGTTATGCTTGCGTAAGTAGGTGGATAGCAGACTTATTGGAGGCGATTCCTCATCGAATGCTTGGCTTCTTATCTTGCTCTTTAGATCGTTAGACACTTCATAAATGCTAGTGCGGCAACAACCTCACCACTTACCCCATCCTTACCGTAAACTACTAGTTGTCCTAGAATGACGAGTGATGAAGTCCTTGCTGGGTCAGTTGACCACTACAGTTGGATGTTGAGTACTTCTGTACTCATGATACTACCCCAAAACTATTTTCAGGGTTCTTGATCGACAACAGGTATGGTGATCGACGTTTCACGTGGAGACTCGACGACGACTAGTTAGGCGGATCCCGGCGGAGGGCCTGGACCCGTGTGGTTATGGGATCGATGATTTTCTCTTTGCCACTAGGCATTTGATTGTAGTCTATACTCAGACATGTATCTTCCGTTGTTGTACTGTATTAAGGCAGTTGTATGCCGATTGTATGAGATGTTGTATCCTTGTATCTGTAATGTTGTGATATCATGTTGGAAATCCGGGGCATATGGCTATGTCATATGTCGCGGTGGGACCGATATGTGCTTCATCCCTGGATCTAGATGGAAACATCTAGATCTGGAACAGTACCGCATATCGGGCCTTACAACTTGGTATCAGAGCCTTACCGACTGTAGGATCCCTTCTCTGGCCGAAGTCGAGTCTAGACAAAAACTATTTCGTAGTTACTAAGTTAGTTATCGGAGAGTAGGAATCTTTTTACTCCTTATCCTTGCTTTGGTCAGGACCAGTGTCGTAAGTGTTAAATTCTCGCCTTATCCCCTTCAAACTTTAGGATCTCGAGAGTGTGGAGTTTCGGAACCATTACAATGCCTTGCTTGCAACGTATTGTCTCGATTCCGATCTCAGGTTGGGAAATCCTGTAGTACCTTTAGATCTTCCGACTCGGGCTAAATATCTTGGTCGTCCGTTGACTTCAGTCTTCTTGCCCAATTTCCTCACGATTTCAGTGAGAATGCTTCTCTTGATCGTCGCTTGGACTTTTGTTCTTCCTCCTGATCTCTCGATGGTTTCGTTTTTTGACGTTGTCGTCTCTCTGCGGAAAAATCTCTCGACGGAGTTCGTTGTTCGACATGAAGGAGAGTCCCTTGTTGGTCGTGTTGAAGATCGTCGACTCTTTTATCTCCCCCTTCCCCTCTCCCCCAGATCGTCCTGGATCTCGGGAAGACATCCCTTGTTGGTGGTGTTGTATTGTAAGAGCCCAGATTTCACAAAAAAATTAAAATTTTGTTTTCAATGTGAATTGTTTGATTGTCTGATTTGTTTGCGGTGTTTGCATCCCTGATTTATCGATCAGCGATTACTTTTCCCCCTCTTGTCTCGTACCGGGCGAAGATCGACCCTTTCCACCCTGACACTCGACCTTTGCGACACCGGGTTTCACCCGATCACCATCGCGAAAACCGCATGAGACCACCCGCAGCCAACGGAACGAAAAAACCCTGTTTAATAATTAAACGGGTTATTTTTTAGCGCGCCGGAAAGTGTTCTCGGAATGTTTCCAGCGCGAGGTGAACGCCGCACGCTCGACGCGCTGATCGCACAATTCGAAGTTTTACACGAATCGGAGGTCCTGCAGACCCCCGGCGGTCAGAAACGTAAACACCGCGCGTGAGAGAGAAAAACCGGGGATGTTTTTGCAAACTGCCAGCCACCTGGGCTATATAAATACCACCACTCTCCCACCCCTTTCTAGGGTTTCCCTAGACCAAAATTGAACCACCCCCTCCACTTTGCCCCAAAATTGCCCCATTTTTGCAATTTAGCCATTTTTTTCCGAAACCCTAGCCAGATGCAAATCTGAGCCATTGGATCTGACCATCCAACAGTTCAGATCCGTCCTGGCCTCCCACCTGCCCTTTCTCTCTCCTCGTGTCACCGCCTCCAGCCCGTGGGCGCCGCCGCCGCGTTTCAGTCGGCGAGCCACCGCGCCGCAGCATCCCTCTCACTGCGCTTCTCCTCCTCTCCCTTCTCTTCTTCTCCCTCTCCTCTCACCTCCTCTGTCTCCCTCCTCGCAAGAGCTCGCCGGCAGCACGTCGCCACCATGGACGGGGCAACAAGCTTCTGCCGCCGCCCTAATCTGCTCTTCGGAGCTCCTTCGCCCGCCGCCAAGACCAGAATCGGCCGGAACCGCGTTGCCCGCGCCCGTTCCCGCCTCCCAGCCTCCTCCCTACCCCACCGGACTGCCGCCGGTGCGCCGCCATCCGCCGGTGTCTGGAACCGAGCCGGCCAGACGGTCGCTCATGCCGAGCAGTGCGCCACCCCTGCCTGGGCCTCTTCGCCAGGTGGGCCGACAGCCCCAGCAGCCACCACGGGCCCAACTCCCTCTCCAGCCGCCGCCATGGGCCAAGCCCAGTTGGGTGAGGCCCGTTTGCTTTTTTTTCTTGAGAACCCTATGATTTTTTCTAAGTCCCTGGTTGACGAGGGGGTGACCCCACGACTCCTACGGATGAGCCTACCCGGTGTACCCGAAGACAGAAGGCCCACAAAGATGCCGTCTGGGCCCAGCCTTGGCCCACTAGTGGCACCGACGTGGGAGTCCGCGACTCATAAGGAAGGTGCAAACTTGTCCTACGGAACAAGAGCAGGGTTAGGAAACCTCATCTGTAATCCAGGACGGACTCCCCGAGACCTAGCCTAGTATATAAGGGCTTGGAGGGGAGACGTCAAGGAAGAAGCAATACACAATCTGTAACCCTAGCCTTGTGCGCACTAGCCTTGGCTCCCCTGTAATCGCCATCTCCAATCAATAACATCGAGCAGGAACGTATCCTCCTGTTAGCCTCGGCCACCGTGAGAAGAGCACGGAGTACGACCGCCGCGACCACGACGAAGTCGGCCGCAGCTAGTCGTACCTGCGCCTCGTTTTGGCCCCATGAGAAGATGAAGAAGAGGAGCAAGATGGGCAGAGGATGAACATTACTGCCAGATGAACACAAGGGGTCTATTTATAGCACAACCACAAGGGCACGCAGAAGCCCAAACGACGGCAGCAATTAATTCAAAGACCAAGCAAGCCAAGCGATTCGAATTCCGAGACAAAGATGCCTTCACACGGGCGGCACTGTGCGCTGGACGCATCACATCTCGCGCATTTTCAATACATGCATCGATAACTCAACTGGCGGCTGCAGCACGCCACCAAAAGCCACCATTATGACCGGTCATGAAGACATGACGGTTAGCAGAGAGAGCATCTTTGACGGTCCTCCAGCAAGGAGATAGTTATCTTCACCAACAAAAGGTAAATCAAAGGGGCAGCGAACAAAAAATGCAGCTTGCACGCTCCGTTCTCTACATGGTTTAAATACATTTTTTTAATATATCTAACTCCCATCGGGAGCGTATCCACCCATGAGAGTTTCGGGTGCTCCCTCACCTATAAGTAAAAACATGCTCGAGTGATTACTCGCACCCATGAGAGTTTCGGGTGCTCCCTCACCTAGAAGTAAAAGCGTGCTCAAGTAATTACTCGCACTCATGAGAGTCTCGGGTGCTCCCTCACCACGACAGAAGATAATCAGATCTGCACTCGCTAGATCGAGCAGTCCCAGAGTATCGGGTGCTCCCTCACCCCGAGAGAAAAAGCGATACTCGAGTGATTACTCGCAAGACTCTATGTACCCGAACACTCGAAGACCTCCAGAGCAAATACTCCTCTACGATACTCCTCGTCCGAGCACTCGGCAAAGCTCCGCGAGCGACCTCTAAAACAGCTCACTTGATTGTTTATTCCAAGTGGGTGCATCATCTACTAAGGCTCCGAGCCTCAATAAAAATACATATTCCTGGAACACGATACACTGTGCCCAGATGCCACGCAAGCTTAGCGTGTAGGTAAGACCCCGTTGCGCAGATCGGCCGGGCTGGGACTTGCCGCAGAGAGATTTCACTCCCAACCTTTTCCATGCGCTTGCATGATAGAAAAAGTCGGGCGGACGCACCTAGTCTACGAACTTTACTGGCGGCAATTGATCATTGTAAGACCTGCAGCGGCATGACTTTTGCTTGACACAAGTGTTCCAAGCTCATGTCGAGGGACATGGGTTTGATTGGGATACTGCGGTTTTTGCCACTAGTGCAATTCACCAAGGCTCGACTAGTCGACTCCTTGGGCCCTTTCAGCTTAGCATCCCTCGAAACAGGTTTTTTCATGGCCCCGGACTGCCAGCGACCCGCGGTTGAACTGTGCATACATCAAAACGACGCAAGAATGACTCGAGTCCTTGTGCGCCTCTTCGAGTCCCCCAGGCACTCGGGGGCTACTGACGAGGGGGTGACCCCACGACTCCTACGGATGAGCCTACCCGGTGTACCCGAAGACAGAAGGCCCACAAAGATGTCGCCTGGGCCCAGCTTTGGCCCACTAGTGGCACCGACGTGGGAGTTCGCGACTCATAAGGAAGGTGCAAACTTGCCGTACGGAACAAGATCAGGGTTAGGAAACCTCATCTGTAATCCAGGACGGACTCCCCGAGACCTAGCCTAGTATATAAGGGCTTGGAGGGGAGACGTCAAGGAAGAAGCAATACACAATCTGTAACCCTAGCCTTGTACGCACTAGCCTTGGCTCCCCTGTAATCGCCATCTCCAATCAATAACATCAAGCAGGAATGTATCCTCCTGTTAGCCGACGAGCTATCGTCCAACCTATGCCTCTCATGACTAACCCAGGATCCCTGACCATGGGATTTGCCGGGGTACATCCTCGTCAATTGGCGTCGTCTGTGGGAACTACAGAGGTTGGAATTACGATCTCGGCGGTTCCGTCTTCAGCAAGCCACAACTCAAGAGCAAGAACCAGATGCAATCCACCCAAGGAATTCAAGATCACGGCGAATATCTCTGCCGCCCCAGCAAGATCGCTCAGCCTGTAGCCGTGTCAAGACCAATACTACGGCGGCAACCGAGCCCACCGCCAGCGAAGGAGAACTCGACGACCCAAAAGAAAGGCGTGAGGGTTCCACACGGAGATCCCGATCGACGAACTACAACATGAAGAAGAGGACTTGCCGACCACTCGACGACCCACCGCCACCCAGGCACCCGCCGCACAAAAAGACACCGACTCCGAGCTCGAGATCAGCGACCGCCAAGATCATCGCCAACAAGAAAGAAATCGACGACTCAGAAGACAGGTGTGAGGATCCTATGAAGAGACCGCACTCGTCGAGTCGAACTATACAGCCACGCGCTCGCCGACCACTCGACGACCCGCCGTCGTGCGGACAGCCGCCGCCCGCCAGGACAGCGACTCTAATACTCAAACCGACGAATACTACGACCCAGATCGAAGGCCAGACGAATTCTCCAATCTCATAAGGAACCACAATCTAAGCGAAGGGATCGAAGTCGCCCCGCGAGCTCGCGAGCACCCAGCGGACCACGCGTTGTTCTTCCGAATCTCAAGGAGGAAGCGGCACGCCGGATCCAGCAAGCTCACGGTCAGGGAACAGCTAGAAGGACCCTGCACGATCCACTGCTTCGATGACAACTGGGGAAACATCAGATCGAGCCACACTCTGGGAGACTGCCGCCTGTTCAACGAACTCGCCGACAGCCTCAAGGAGGAAAAACATTAAGAAGCCAAGCGCGCCCGACGAACCGAGCAGTCGCCCACTCAAGGACAGGTGTACACGATCCAAGAAGGCAAGGTATCGCAAGCCCAACAGGACCCCTACACCCTGCAGGCCAGAGCGGCCGAGAACCTAAACACAATCGAAGTCTACCAGCTACACAACGCAGAAACCAGCATCATGTTCTCCCAGAGCGACCACCCGCTTGCAGTCCCAAGGCCGGGGCACGCGCCCCTGGTCCTCGATGCCCAAATTGGAGGATACGACATGGACAGAATATTTATGGACGGAGGCAACAACATGAACATAATCTTCGTCAGCACCCTACGCAAGATGTTGATCCCACGATCAGTATGGAAGAAATCAAGCACCCTGTTATACGGAGTAGTCCCAGGAGAAGCGGCTACTTCCCTTGGAATAATCGAACTCTAAGTCGTCTTTGGCAGCAGAAACAATTTCGCAAGACACACCCTTGAGTTCGAGGTACTTGATTGGCAGTCGCAGTACCACGCCATACTGGGACGCCCAGCATTCGCACAATTCATGGCAGTCCCGCACTACGCCTACCTCAAACTCAAGATGCCAGGATCCGCGGGCGTCATTACAGTCAACGGGAGCTTTATCAAGTCAGACAAATGTGATCGCGATTTCCACAAAGTCTCTGACACCTTTTGTAACACCCTCAGTGTCAGGCATCGGTAAAACTTTTGTTAATGATTAAACCTCTGTGATTAGCAAGTCTCTAATCACCTTGATCATGCCTTGTTCATCTTTGATTCCAAACAAACTCAAATTGCCTTTGGATGAATATTAAAAATAAGTGGAAATAAAACTTGGTCCAAAAATTGTGAAAGCAATTTTGTAAAATAACTAATTATTAGTGGACCATGCCAATATGGTTTTGGGTATTTATCATGCCACTGAAAAATTCAAACAATTCAAACCAGTGGCTAAACAACAACAATTCTCAGTTGAATATAAAAAAGAAATGGTAAATAATTTTCTTTTGCCACCAAACTTTTTGTGCCATCTCAATATGGTGCAATACCAATTATGGATCAAGTTCCATATTTCACAAAATTGTAAAAAACAACTAAAAAGAAATACAAAAAAATAGAGCAGAAAAGAAAAAGAAATACAAAAGAATAATTAAAAAAACCTATCTACCACCTGGGGGAAAGCCCACCAGGCCACCCCTTTCCCTTCCCCCCCCCCCGGTGGCCCAGCCCAGCCCCCTACCTTCTTGTCTTCTTCCTCTCTCTGCGTGGAGAGCATCCACCGGCTCCATGGTCGGCCGAGCCGCCGTGTCGGCCATCCCGTGGCTCACCGGCGGGATAAGGTCGCCCCCCACCTCAACCCTAACCCTAGACGCCCCTCAGCCCCCCCCCACCCCCGCGCGCCCTCCCCATCTCTCCCTCCCTCGCGCCGCTGTTCTCTGGACAGGCTCGTCTTCGCCGTCGTGGCCACGGCCTCGTCGCCGGCGTGGCCAGCGTCCTCCGCAGCCCACCCCACCGTGTCCTGGAGCCTCCCCGGCCTCCTCCTCGTCTTCCCGTGCTGGACTTCGTCGCCGGTAGCCACCGGTACCGCCAAATCGGGTCGTCCCTTCCACCGCGGACGCGCTGCCATTGTCGTCAAATTGGCTCTGCCCGGACCTCCTCGCGCCACCACGAGCCCTCCCCGAGCACCGTTGTGAGCTTCTGCATCTCCTCCTCCTCTCTCCTCGCCGGAACGGCCGCCGTAGCTCCCTTCCCCGGCATCCTCTGCTTCGGACGTCACCGTGCGGCCATGGCCGGGCATGCCCGTGCCCGGTGCGCCCAGACCGCGTGCCCCATGTCCAGAGCGTGCACGGCGTGCGCCTGGTCACGCCCACCCCTTGCCTCGCCCCAGCTCACCGGGAAGCATCTGTGCTCGCCTCCGTGCGCCCCTGCTCGCGCCGGCGTGCCCGCACAGTGGGCTAATCCCCAGTTTAACCAGTAACCCCCCCTATACAGCATGACAGGTGGGCCATGCCCCTTAATTAACGTGCAAATTAAAACAATAAGAAAACTATTAGTTAACTAGTAAGTCACTTACAGATGGGCCCCATGCCCTTAACATTAATTAAGTTGTTTAATTAACACTGTGAGTCAATGACATCTGGGCCCCTGGCCTTTTATTTTATAAAAAAATGTTTTATTAAAACTGTTACGATAACATGTGGGACCCCACTGTCATATAAATAAATTTAATGATTTTGTTAAACTATGAGGATGACATGTGGGTCCCCTTTAATATTCAGATAAATAAAATGAGTTTTATTAGAACTGTGTCTATGACAAATAGGTCCCACTGGTCAGTTTGACCAGTCAACAAACTGTTCTGGATAATGTTACTGTTTTAATAATAAAATAATTCCAGAAAATCTTTTAAAATGATTTAAACTTTGAATTTGAATATCTTTTAAACCGTAAGTCAGATTCAAAAACTTTATACATGAAAATTGATCAGAAAAATATAACGAATTCAAATACGCTATCCGTATACCAACCACACCCCTCTAACACAACGAACACCGACATCCCCCCCTCCGGGCTGTCTGTCAATAATTCCCGGTGCCGGTAAAAACCTGCCGGATGAATTTATTCCGAACACGAAAGTTGTCCGGAATGGTTCAACTAACACGGATACACCCCCCCCCTTATCTTTGTCGGATGTCCACGACACCTCCGGCATGAACCCTTCCCCCTCCGAACACCCTGTCCGGTAATCACCCGGAGCCGGTAGTTCATCCCCGGATGAATTCCTGCTCCGAGCAACGTGCATTGCACTGCGTTAGAACACCATTAACTTTGCATACGTCATGCCATGTATTTGTTTTCTATGATTGCTTTGTATTTACTGTGTTTATCCCCATTATTCTCCGGTAGACCCCACTACCGTCGTCGACTACACCGCCGCTGGGTACGACTACTTCGTCGACGACCCTGGCCCTACCGTCGAGCTTCCAGGCAAGCAGAGCCATTCTCTTCCCCAGATATCGCCTACCTTTCCGTACTTTCTTGCACTAGGCATTTTTACTGTTGCTGCTACGTTACAATCCTATTCAATTGCATAGCCTGATTTTGTCGCCCCTTGATGTACCTTTCTTATCCTATGTTGCCTATTATAATTATGCATTATTCGGCAGTGAACCCTGCACATTGTTAGCTAGGATTAGATAGCGGGCTTTGACCACTCAGGGGAGTGACGCGGATACAACTTATTACAACTGCACAGGTACGGTACAATGCAGACACCGCCTAAGGCCCCCTAGCTCGGCTCTGCCGAGCCACCATCAAGTGTGAGCTATCAAGGACTAATCCTTGTACTCCACTCGTTGATGACTCTGTATAGCCGCTCTAGGTACCTGAGCACGGTTGTCCTTAAGGTAAGAAGTCGGGCGACCCAACGGTGCCCGCGAGAGGTATATTGTCGGGAACGACAGGGAGGGTACGACCGACGTTACTGGCGTGCTTGGCCCCTGCTCGTATCTCGCGAGAGTTACCAAACCACGAAAAAGTTGAGCTATACCAAGAGCACACGCGAGATAAGGTAAGGAGACGGTTCACCTTGTCGGTAACCGCGCGCTTTGACGGGACGACAGGGCAGGCCCCGACATTACCGGTGGGCCTTGTTGCTGTTCGTTGTCCGTTGTGTTGTTAGTCAGACAGCGATAACGGTTGTCTGCGAGATAATATTAAAATGCTAAATGGTTCGGCGGATGACTTGAGAGACCCGTTGGTCTGTACGCACTACCTACACGTGGGATTACGGTGTGGGCCCTCCGCGTCGTAGTTTGTCCGAAAGCTCTTCAGACGTCAGCAGTACTGCGGCCTGATCGCCGGGAAGCCGTGTTGTCTTATTTTCTGTAGCAGGTGTGTTTGGATTTGCTTTTGCTTCACCGGCCAGACTCGCACCATGCAGGAGCGTGCAAGGGTGAGGGACCTAGACCCCTTGGCGCATAGGATATAGTCCGGCGGATGGCCTCTCTGCTGAGCCTAGGATGGGTTGCGTCGTGTCGGATAGCCTCAGTGGGGCATTCCCTAACAAGGTGTACGCCACCCTGGAGATCCGAGCGTGCAGGATGAACAGTAGTGCACCCCTGCAGGAAGTTTAATCTATTCGAATAGCCGTGTCCACGGTAACAGGACGCTTTATGCTGAAGCTGGATCTTACCACTACAAACTATTACTATTAAACTGTATGGTTCTGGGTTTTCTTCCTCGCAGGGAAGTCGAGGAGGGGAACTCGGAGGCCTTATTATTAATCATTACAACTTACTATTATACAATGTTGCAGCAACTTCTGCTTCATTGTTACTTTATTGCTTTATATGAACTGTTGGCTGTTTCTCTTCTCATGCTGCAAGACAACGTCAGAAAATGCTTGTAAGTCCAAGTATGTGATCAAAGGGGGGGGTGAATGATCACTTCAAATTTTTGCATGAAACTGTGAAGTGAAGCATAACTAGGCAGCAGAAGAGATTCAACAGAAAGGTAAACATTGAAGCAGAACAGGATTGAATCATAACATAGCGAATCAAAAGCATCGAATCAATTGCATTGAAGCAAATCACTGAAGCAATTGATAAACTGAATATAAGTGCGGAAAGTAAAACAAACTCTTGACTCGGCGATGTTTGTTCGACCAGTTCACACTCTGCAAAGTGCTACGTCTGGTTGGAGGGACTTGTGATTGAACAAAGGAGCTAACCTCTCTCCGTCCGTATCTCCACTGCACCAATCTCCTTGAGCTTGGTCAGTTCTTCACTCGTGGTTGATTATTGAGGAAATCACCGAAACCTTTGACAAACTGGACTTCGAGGCGACAATAACTCTTCGCTCTCTAAAGAACAACTCTCTAACCGTCTAGGAGAATTGCCGTTCTCCAAGATAAAAAGGCTAGCAAACTTCTTCCTAAGTCATAATGAATCAACTCAGATCAGTAGGACTTATACTTCGGTGGATGGGTTTTTCGGTTTGCTTCAGTGGGGTTTGCTCTTTCTCTTCACTGTCAGGAAATATTCTTGGAGCAGCCACCGGCCAATGAGGGCGGGGGTGGCGTATTTATAGGTGGCAATCCCTAGGTGCGAAATGACTGAAGTGACCCGATGTGACAGCTTGACACCTGTCCGCAACGGTCATATTTCCAATCAAAGCGCAACTTTACTTGCGGTACAAGTAAAGCTGACTCACGGACTTGGTTCTGCTTCAGTAGCCGAAAGAACTAAGTCTTCGCTGGTGAAGCATTACCTAGTGCACATGAGATTTCTCAACTCTGGCTTCTCACTGGTTTGGATTCGATCTGAGTCTTTTCACCAAAACCTTCGTAGTACATTTACTAAACCCCTCTTGATAGTACGGTTTTTCCTACGACTCAACGAAGTGAAAAGGAACTACGCAAAAACTACCAATTCTTGCGCCATCTTGGTCATCTCCTTCGATGAGACGAGCTTCAGGATTCCTTATCTTTTTAGGGTCGACATCCGTGATGAGCTTACTCCAGAGGATATGCTTCAGTAAGTATGTAAATCTTCGTTGAAGCTTTATCACCAACCTATAACTTCAGGAACCTAACCATTTGTTTTACACTAGAAAACTTGTTAGTTCCTCTACTGTTTTGTCCAACAATATCCAAAACTCATGGGGGCATAACTTTGCTTTTACAATCTCCCCCTTTTTGGACTATTGTTGACAAAACAGGCATCGATAAAAGATATGGAATTTTGAGTTGAGATGAGAGCAAACTCTAAGATATGAAGCTTTTGACTCCCCCTGAATGCAAGCATCGAAGATTTATATAGTCGAAGTGAATGCTTGATGAAGAATATCATTGATGGGAAGCCTAACACATATCTTAGTGAATCAATTGCATATAGAGAATATTTGTCTTGAAGAATATGCAATCATCCAATAACCTGTGAACTTAAAGGATAACAATCACCTGCAAGATAAGAGATACGAGAGCAACTTGCAAGCACGGGGGGTTATTAACACATAACAGTAGCAGTTCACAACCGAAGTAAAACTTAAGTTACAACCCAATCGAAGCGAATGGAAAGTTTGTTGTAACTTAACACACAACGCAAAAGATCGAATCAAATCCCTAAACCCCGCAGTGAATCTAAACTCAATCGATGCTACTTTCTCCCCCTTTTTTCAATAATTGGACAAAAGGTTGAGAGGTAGATCAAGAGTGTTTACGCGTTTGCTGAAACCCGGGGACCCTGCTGATTGTCTTCGCCTGAAGAAGATGCATCTCTAGAAGTGTCTCCTTCGGTCGAAGCAGGTGACTCCAGTTCGTCAATGTCCATCGGTGCTTGAAGCAGATCAAGATCACTGTCGTTGAGAGGGTCATCTTCTTGCTTCGAGGTGTGGGAGTCTTCATCGGATAGGGTATCTGGGAGAATCTGTTCAGCTGGATTAACAAATAAAACTTCATCAATCTTTTCCAACGGCGGGATCTTTGGGTTGGGGCGGTCGATCGAATCATTTCGGGAGAAGTGACGTTGAAGATGTGGATACTCCTTGAAAATCCGGTCAGCTTCAAGCTTCTTCATAGAGTTGAACTTCATTAATCCTTTCCAAGAGTGGCGCTTCAAAACCTTCAAGTACTGGTTGTTGTTTAAAGCAATGTTGTCAACTCTATTGATCTCATCTGAAATATGTTGCATTTGGCGTTGATTTCCTTCAATGAAGTTTTTCAAGCATTTGTTGAGTGCGAATGCCAACTTCAAAGTGATAAACTTCCTTCTGGAATTTCTTCGACATGTTGCGTTCATTGACATGCTGTCTGACTCCGACATATGTGGCAAATGGATCATTTGGCCTTCTGAAGATATTCATAGTATCGCGCACAGGAGGACAGAACAGCTTCGGGTGATGTTTCGCAACGAAGTCTTCCCTGCGTCCATGATTGCAAATGGCTTGCAGCCAGGGAGCATATGGCTTCAATTGATGTACAAGTTCAACAGCTTGGACCATATACCGAAGGAAACAATCCTCGAAGTCAAACACATGGCCATGGGTAAGCTTCAGCAAAGCATGACGTGTGTGATAATGAATTTTGGATTCTTCATTTGCAGTGCTGAGAGGCATCAGTGAGTTAGACAAGATGTAAAACCAAGTCTTCGATATGAATACCAGATGCTTCGGGCGAATATTTTCAGGCATGTGATCTCCGGTGACTTCGGGATCCAGAAGTGATGCAAATACAGCTTCAGTGGGATCAGGTATCAAATGAACCTTTGCCAGTTCTCCAGTGTGTCTTGGGATGTTCACAATGTCCATGAATTCATCAGAATGCATCCTAAACACCTTTCCTTGAATCATCCACTCAAGAATCCATGTGCTTGTATCATCAGGATTTCCAGAGACATAGAGAGTGGCATAGAATTGCTTCACTAGCTCGGAATTGAATGGGGTCTCCATGGCAAACATGTCGGTCAGATTATGTGCTTCGATGGTTTCCATGATATTCTGGAAGCACGTTGCAAAAGATAGACTTCGCATATCCAAATACTTATGCCTGAAAAGAACACCCTTCTGGCAGTAGAGCTTCGTGTAGAGAATTTGTTGCTCAGCTGTCCAAAAACGAAGGTCATCTACAATCCGGGGTGAATCATATGGACTTGCGCTAAAGAATCGAAGCTTCTGGCGATGAACTTCGAGATTGAATTCAGGGCCATGTCTTGAAGAAGATTCATCTCCCAAGAATATGGGAAAAGTCTCTCGAGGGTAGATGGAGTCCAGTTGAGTATCTTGTGCAGGGATGCAGTGAGGAGTGTGCCTTCGAGAAACTATGGCTCTCTCTTGCGGTTGATTTATGATTGCCAATTCATTTGCTTCGACTTCGGCATCTGCATCGGCTTCAGCATCACGTTCTTTGGCTTCTCCTTCTTGTTCTTCAGACTCCTCAGCAGAGTGAGCCGAAGAATAATCCTTTGCAGGAATTTCTTGAGGAGGAGGAGAAGGATCTGGCTCAAAGTTGTCGTGGGCGGACGGTTGAGGAGCGGGTTGAGGAGGAGGTGGAGTTCGAACACGGGGTGGAACGACTTCGGGAGCAGTTGGCTTCGCAGATAGTTTGGGAAGAGTGATAATCTTGCATCGAGGAGGCGATGCTTGCCTTGGGGCCTTCTTGGCCGGATGAGAGCTCACCTCATCAGCTTCGTCTGTATCTATAATAAGACGTCTCTTTCTCTGTTGCAGCTGGGGAAGGGGTGAAGCTAATTGCTTGAGCATGGCTTCGCGCTTCTTGGAGTCAAGAGCCATGACTGAAGCATTATGAGTTTTGCAACATTCTTCAACGGCAGACTTGATCTTGCCTTGATACACTAGAATATTTTGCTTCGTCTTCTCGTTTACATCAGCAATTTTCTTCGAAGCAGCTTCGGCTTCGTTCTTGAAATCCTCATCTGATTCAGCATCTGCTTTCTTCTTAAATTTCAGGATTTTAGCAGTTTTAGATCTGTCCCTAGCATGCAAATCCCTCAGCTGATTGTATAAGGTTTCAATCATAGCAGAAAGTGTTGGTGTAATATAGACATTCCCAACATCCACAGCTTTGGGATCAACAGCTTCAGCGAGCTGGCAGAATGCCTGATTCAGGATCAAGCAGTCCCAAAGTTCTCCTTCTCTTGCATTAGGGAAGTTATGTTGACTCTGCTCAGTTTCTTCATGAGCTTCGGGGGCAGGGGCTGCGACTGGCTTCGGAGAGATATCCTTTGGTGCCATGTCAACAGCAGCTTCCTTCTGAGCGGCTCTGGCAGCTTTCTCTGCTTTCTTTGTGCGAATGACATCAAGTTGAGCTTGGCGCTTGGCTTCAGCTTCACTAAGCTGTTTGGCTTCGGCAGCAGCCTTAGCCTCTTGAGATTTTGCTTCAGTGAGCTTGCGCTTCGCTTCAGCTTTCTGATTCGATTCAGCCAGCTCTTTCCTCTGCTTCTCCAACTTAGCAGCATCTCTATCAGCTTTCTCTTTTTCTTTAGCTTCTTTATCAGCCTTAGCTTGGGCTTGTGCTTCAGCATGAAGGCGTTCAGCTTCAGCACGGTCACGCTTACGCAATTCTGCTTCTGACAGCTTCTTAGTGCCGACCTGGGCAAAAGTCTGGCCAGGCTTGGCAACAGATGCCTTCAGCTTCGAAGCTTTGGCTGGTTCAGGAGCTTTAGCTTCGGGCTTAGCAGGCTTTGCCTGCAGGTCATGCCTTTCCTTGGTTCTTTGTTCAGCTGGAACAACGCCGCGAGGTGGCTTAGTAGCCAAGGGAGCCTCAACCACCAAGTTCGTCAAATCAATATTTCTCTTGGGAACAGGAGGGTCAGATGGATCTTGAATCCTAATGCCCTTTGGAGCAGACGGTTTCTCTCCATCCTTCTTCTTCAGTGGCTTTCGAAGACGAAGTGTCTTGGGACTAGGGGGAAAGGGGGTGTCCTCAGACTCATCATCTGCTTCTTCAGCATGGTCTTCATCAATTGAGTCTTCTAGCTGTTCAGCAGCATTAGCTTTGTCATCAGCTTCATTATCACCCTCTTCTTCTGAAGCAGGAGGGGGTGAAGCACTCAGTTTTCGAAGCTTTCGCCTCTTCTTAGGCTTCGATGCTTCTGCTTCATCTAGCCCTGCAGCAGCAAGTGCTTTGGCTTTCTTCTCTTCTCGAAGCCTTTTCTTCTCAGCCAAAATTGCAAGTCTCTCTTTCTCATCAAGATAGTCATCTGGAGTCTTGAGAGTGTTTGGGTGAGGAACAGCAGGAAGCTTCGGGTAGTACTTCTTCCTGTTTGCGGCATTCTATTGGGCACACATGGCAGTGGTGTACCGATAAGGAGGGCTGAAAGAAAACTGCATTGCCCACTTCCAATTTGGGATGCTCTTGTACTTGTACCACCTTATGGCCCAGTAGCGTCGAATCCTTTGCAATCGAATCTTTCTGTCATGATCAGTTTCTTCAGGCGGTGTGTCATAGCCCATCTTGATGCGAATGGCTTCAGGTATGCCTCGGGCATTCTTGACTTCCTTTGTCTTGCCACCTTTGCCTTTCTGCTTCGGTGGCTCTGGATAGTTTTCGAGCCCTTCAACGATGGGTGACTCATTCCCCATGGCAGCCTCTTCGTCAGACATCCTGAGACCAGAAATATAGACAAGAGGGAACAGGAAAGGGAATGAATAAGCACTGGCAAAAGTTTCGACCAAAACCAAATTTTGACAAGAACCCAGAGCAATCTAAGATCAGATGCAAATCTGTCAATGGATTGGGCTAGAACTAGTTAAAGAACAAGACCTAACTCAGTCCAAAAACACATAATAGATCGAATCTCAAAAACTGACCTGAGAAGATGGGATAACTTTGATGCTAAGAACAGTTTTCCCAAGGGGCAATGATCAGCGCGGATCAGTACAATCCTAAAATCAGAAAAAAAAACCCTAACAAAACTTAGATCCAAGCCCTAGATGAAGAACTAGCAGAGAAGATTGGATCCAAGAAGCTTAGCGTACCCTAACTTGGTGACGCGAAGCGGCTACGGCGACGGAGTGCGGAGACTTGCTCTTCGTCGACGGGGAACGTCCACGGCGGCGGCGGTCCGGCAGTGAAGCGGCGCAGTCGTCGTCGGGAACGGGAGCTCTGCGGCGTGCTCGAGGAGGAAGACGGAGAATTCGGGAGAGAATGAACGTGGGGGAAACGGTTCGCTGGATGCATCGCCTTAAATAGGCCCGATCTGAAACGGTTGCCAGATCGTATCGGACGGTTCCCAGCGAGTGTCTCTTCCGATTCAACGGCTCAGATGAAGTGGCGGATCGCGAGCGAATCTCAACGGCCCGTAAAAGACGGGGACTCAACAGCCGAAGAATGAGTCTTGACCGAGAGCAAAAACTTCCATAAAGTTGGAAGCATTTGATTCGGAACTCAATGACGTTCGAAGAAATATGCTTTCCGTTTCAATCGTGCTTAACATTCAAGACAGAGTAGATTGGGAGCGAATCAGAATGGAGGGGGTAGGGTCCGAAACTTATCACTTTGAAGAACAACAACGAAGCTAAAAGTGATAAGTATAGGGGATAGAAGAAACGAACAAATAAAAGCAACACATAACTGAAAGCAAATAACGAACGAAGCTAAACACAAAGATTTGGACGAAGGAAAACTCAAACGAAACTAAACAAACAAACACTCAACAAAGGTGAATATAGACAATGAAAAGGTTCGATCTTACTGAACATTGTGTGAGTCTAGGATGTTTAGCTCACATCTCAATGTACAAAACCTTTTCTCGTCCAATGGCTTCGTGAATATATCTGCCAATTGATCTTCAGTTCTTACATGGATAATCTCAATGTCTTCGCGCTGAACATGATCTCGAAGGAAATGGTGACGAATATCAATATGCTTCGTTCGAGAGTGTTGCACAGGATTGTGTGCAATCTTGATGGCACTCTCATTATCACAAAGCAGAGGGATTTTATTCACAAATATGCCATAATCTTTCAGCGTCTTCTTAAGCCAAAGTATTTGAGTGCAGCATGAGCCAGCAGCAATGTATTCATCTTCAGCAGTAGATATTGAGACACAGTTCTGTTTCTTTGAAGCCCAACACACAAGAGATCTACCAACAAAATGACAAGTGCCTGAGGTAGATTTCCTGTCAACCCTATCACCAGCTCAGTCTGAATCAGAATAACCAATCAAATCAAACTGAGTTCCTTTGGGATACCAAAGTCCTAATGAAGGAGTATGTGCTAGATATCGAAGAATTCGCTTCACAGCAATATGATGTGATTCCTTCGGATTTGCCTGAAAACGAGCACAAATACAAACTGATAGCATAATATCAGGCCTAGATGCACATAAGTATAAGAGTGAACCTATCATAGACCGATAATTCTTCTGATCGAAGGGTTTCCCTTTCTCATCAGCATCAGGAAATCCATTTGTAGGCATGGGAGTTCTGATGGTCTTGCATTCAGCAAGATCAAATTTCTTCAGGCAATCCTTCAAGTATTTCTCCAGTGAAATAAAGGTGCCATTCTTCTGTTGGCGAATCTGAAGTCCAAGGAAAAATTTCAATTCACCCATCATAGACATCTCATATTTCTTCGACATCATCCTTGCAAATTCTTCGCTGATTTCAGAGTTAGTGCAGCCAAAAATAATATCATCTACATATATCTGACACACGAATAGATCATTGTTATATGATCGAGTGAAAAGAGTGGGGTCAGTGGTTCCAGGTTTGAAGCCTTTCTTCAGGAGGAAATCCTTCAATGTTTCATACCAAGAACGAGGTGCTTGCTTCAGTCCATACAAAGCTTTGTGAAGCCTGTACACCATATCAGGATTCTTTGAGTCTTCAAAACCTGGAGGTTGCATAACATACACTTCTTCTTCTATTTCACCATTAAGAAAATCACTTTTGACATCCATTTGATATAGCAAAATGTTCTTGTGGTTAGCAAAAGCAAGCATGACACGAATGGATTCGAGACGGGATAATGGAGCATAGGTTTCACCAAAATCAATGCCTTCGATTTGGGTGTAACCTTGTGCTACCAATCTAGCCTTATTTCTTACCACAATACCATCTTCATCTTGCTTGTTGCGAAATATCCACTTTGTGCCAATAAAATTGTGCTTCGTGGGATCTGGCCTGTCAACAAGTGACCAGACTTTGTTCCTATCAAATTGGTGAAGTTCTTCCATCAAAGCTAATAACCAATCAGGGTATTTCATGGCTTCATCATATTTTGAAGGCTCTAGCATGGAAACAAAAGAAAAACTTCCACAGAAGTTAGCCAAACGAGTACGAGAACGAGTAGTGGGACGACCTGGTTGATTGATATCTTCGAGGATCGAATCCACATCAACTCTTCTTCGAACTCGTGATAACGTAGCATCATTTGCTTCAGCCTCAGCTTCTGCTTCAGGATCTGCTTCAGCTTCAGCTTCGGCATTTCCTTCAGGATTTGCATTTCCTTCGTTCCCTTGTCCTTCTTCGTCCTGTTTATCATTAGCTTCAGGATGTTGATCTCCAGCGCCCCGGCCTATGTGTGGGAACATTGGACCATCATCATCCCTAACAGCTTGACGTGGATTGGCTTCAACAGGGCGAATCTCTCCAATAGCCATGGACCTGATCACTTCATCAAGTGGAGGTTCATCTAGATCATGAGGCAAATGCTCTTTTTGAGAGCCATTAGTTTCATCAAACCTCACATTCACCGTTTCCATAACTTTCCCAAAGTGAGAGTTATAGACTCTGTAAGTGTGAGAGTTTGAGCCATAACCTAAAAGAAAACCTTCATGTGCCTTAGGGGCAAATTTGGAGCTATGATTCATATCTCTAATAAAGCATGGAGCACCAAATACCCTAAGATATGAAACATTTGGTTTGTTACCAGTGATAAGCTCATGTGAAGTTTTCTTCAGGAACTTGTGAAGGTAAACCTTGTTGATGATGTGACATGCAGTGTTGATAGCTTCGGCCCAGAACCTAATAGGAGTCTTGTATTCAGCAAGCATAGTTCTGGCCATTTCAATGAGAGTTCTATTCTTCCTTTCAACTATGCCATTCTGTTGAGGTGTATATGCAACAGAGAATTCGTGAGTAAAACCATGATCATCAAGAAAATCTTCAATATGAGTATTTTTGAACTCAGTTCCATTATCACTTCGGATATGCTTCAGAGATAATTCATATTCTGTTTGAGCTCTCTTAGCGAATGACTTGAAGATTTCAACAACTTTGCTCTTGTCATCCAAGAAGAAAACCCAAGTATAACGCGAGAAGTCATCAACAATAACAAGACCATATTTGTTTCCTCCCAGGCTTGCATAGTTTTGAGGACCAAAAAGATCCATATGAAGCAATTCAAGAGGACGAGTGGTAGTCATGATAGTCTTCGTTGAATGATGTTTATTCGTGATTTTACCAGCTTCACAAGCACTGCAGAGACGATCCTTATCGAATTTTACTTCGCTAAGACCAATAATATGTTTCTTCTTCACTAGATTATGAAGATTTCTGATCCCTGCATGACCAAGTCTTCGATGCCATAACCAACCAAATGAAGCTTTTTCCATTAAGCATGTGGATACAGCAGGGCCCGAAGAAAAATCAACAATGTATAAATCTCCCTTTCGGTAACCCTCGAAGACAAACGTATAGTCATCCTGTGAAAAGACAACACACCGCGAAGCAGAAAATAGAACAAGCATACCCATATCGCATAACTTTGAAATAGACATAAGATTATATCCAAGAGATTGGACCAGCATAGCCTTGTCAATGTTCTTATCTTTTGATATGGCAACCTTACCCAAGCCTAACACTTTACCCTTATTGTTATCACCGAAGGTAATGTACTTCTGAGAAGATTGAGATAGTTTTTCTTCGGTGAATAACTCCTTGTCTCCGGTCATATGATTTGTACAACCACTATCCATGACCCATTCGGATCCACCGGAGACATAGCCCTGCAGAAGAATTAGTTCTTCTTAACCACCCACAAACGAGCAGGTGACTGAGAAGATGTTGAAGCACTGGTTGAAGCAATATTAAATCGAACAGGAGTGTATTGCTTCGGTGTACCATCAAGCACACCATAAATGTAAGTCCTGTGCGAATGGTTAGCATAAGAGTGAGCATATGCAATCTTAGTATGATTATTATGAGGACGATACGTATGGCGAACAGTACGATAGTATTGCTTCTGTGGAATATTTGATTCGGACACCAGTGAATCATTTTGTGTCTCAAGAGAGTAGAAATGATTCGGTGGTACCGAAGGCTTTCCCTGCATAGTATGGTTAGCAGGCAGTTTTTCCACAAGTGCTTTCTGCACCCATATCTGCCTCTTATAGAAGCCATTCTTCGGTGGAGTACCTACATACTCAGCTGTAACTTTTCCCTGTTCATCCTTAATGAGTTTGTAGTCTGAATCAAGTGATTCATCCACAATGGCTTTGTTCATTTTGCAGTCGAAACCTGAAAGGTTAGCAATATCAATGGGTTTCTCCTTTGCTAGAACCCAAACAGTCTTAGGATACTGCTCAGGCTCCCAATAGGTGCCATCGGGGTTTATCTTTCTCTCGAAACCAACACCCTCATTCCTGGGATTCCTGTGAAGGAGAGCCTTCCTCAGGATATCACAGAGATATTGGTGTCCTTGCACACTTTTGAACATGCCTGTTTCAAATAAGTTTTTCAACCTGAGGAGTTCCTCGGTAACAGCAGGATTTTCCTCATCAGAGGCATTAGTATCATCAATAACAATAGGAGCTTTCCCTTTGGAATCAGTTTTGCTTCGTTCCAAACAATCCAAAAAAGGTGATTCAGTTTTATGATTTGCTTCAGAACCTTGTTGAGCCATGAGAGAGAGATTGACATTTTCCAATTCTTCATGAGCCTCTTTCAGTTTTTCGAGAGCCATTTTCCTCTGAAGAAATTTATAGGTGAGCTTCTCATAATCAACTGAAAGAAGATCATGCCGAGAGGATAATTCTTCAAACTTATCCTTCAGAGCAGCATGCTCATTAGTTAAAGTTTGACCTCTCTCAATCTCATCGATCAACAAAGTTTCAGATTTATTAATGGTTTTTCTTGGTGAATCAAGTTCATCTTGTTGGATTGAAGCAATTTTAGCAAGTTTAGCATAACTTATCTTTGAATCACTTTCATATGAGGAACAATCAGAAGTATCATAGTTTGATTTGGATGAAGATACCTTAGCCTTGGCCATGAAGCAATATGAAGGAGTTTCATCTTCACTGCTGTTGTTGGTGAAGAATGAGCTCGAAGCATTGGTTGAAGCATCTGCCGAAGCGAAAGCCAAACCAGCAACACCATCTGATTCGGACCTAGACCCAGACCTTGAGTCTTGTTCAGCTTCGGAACCAGAGGCTTCATCTTTAGAGTTCATCTCCTTTCCCAGATAGGCCTTGTCACGGTGAGAGTTGCTTCGACGAGACGAGTGAGTCTTCGATGAAGAACCCTCACGCTTCTTATGATACTTCTTCCTCGTATCATCATCAGAATCTTTCTTCTTTTCTCTTCTTGAACTGGAATCATGTCTCTTTGACTCATGACTTCTGGAGGATCTGTGAGACTTCGATGAAGAGTCTCTGAGCGAATGCTTCGATTTGTTCTCAGCTTCCCACAGAGGGCAATCAGCAATGTAGTGACCAGGTTTCTTGCACTTATAGCAGCAATTGTCCTTTGATGGAGAGCTTCTTGAGGATGAACGGTGAGAAGAATGACTTGAGCTTCTTGAAGGATAACTCTTCTTCGGTGAAGAAAAACCTTTTCTCTGAAAGCGATTGAAGCGTCTCATGATCAATGCTAGATCTTTTCCAATGCTTGCAGGATCATCTGATTCGACACCTGAAGCAGAACTGACTTCGGATGAAGAATGACGCGAAGCTTTTGCTTTCAAGGCATGAGATCTTCTTCGAGAACCATTTATGTCACGTTTCTCATCTTCTTCCATCTCAAAGGTATTGAGTCTCTCAAGAATATCAGCGGCGACAAGACGTCTGAAATCAGTCCTTTCCTTGATCATCAGCACAATGTGATCAAACGAATCATCCAATGAGCGAAGCAGAGTTCTAACGACTGAGTGAGGAGTAATGTCATCTGCACCAAGTGAAATCAATTCATTTGCAAGAGCAGTGAGTCTGCTGTAAATGGAGCTGACTTTTTCACCCTCATTTCTCTTGAATCGATAGAATTTCCTTCGAAGTGTGTCAATTCTGGCATCCTTCTGGGTAGAAACACCTTCACCAATCTTCTCAAGATAGTCCCAGAAACCTTTGGCCAAAGGAATATTCTTCACTTTATGATACTTCTCTGGTGTCAGATGATTGGTGATGAAGACCCAGACTTCAGAATCAAGATCGATCAGCTTCGCTTCTTCAGGAGTGATGGCGTTCTCGTCTGCAACTGTAACTCCATGCAAGACAACTTGCCAGGCAGTTGAGTTGATAGCCATAATATTTCTCTTCATCTTGTCCTTCCAGTATGGATATTCCTTTCCATTGAACACGGGTATGGGTTCGCCGGAGCGAATGGCTGCGAAAGACATACTTGCAAAACACTCTAGGAGGTTAATCCAAATAAAGAGTGACTAGCTCTGATACCAATTGTAAGTCCACGTATGTGATCAGAGGGGGAGCGGGTGAATGATCACTTCAAATTTTTGCATGAAACTGTGAAGTGAAGCATAACTAGGCAGCAGAAGAGATTCAACAGAAAGGTAAACATTGAAGCAGAACAGGATTGAAGCATAACATAGCGAATCAAAAGCATCGAATCAATTGCATTCAAGCAAATCACTTAAGCAATTGATAAACTGAATGTAGGTGCGGAAAGTAAAACGAACTCTTGACTCGGCGATGTTTGTTCGACTAGTTCACACTCTACAAAGTGCTACGTCTGGTTGTAGGGACTTGTGATTGAACATAGGAGCTAACCTCTCTCAGTCCGTATCTCCACTGCACCAATCTCCTTGAGCTTGGTCAGTTCTTCACTCGTGGTTTATTATTGACGAAATCACCGAAACCTTTGACAAACTGGACTTCCAGGCGACAATAACTCTTCGCTCTCTGAAGAACAACTCTCTAACCGTTTAGGAGAATTGCAGTTCTCCAAGATAAAAAGGCTAGCAAACTTCTTCCTAAGTCATAATGAATCAACTCAGATCAGTAGGACTTATACTTCGGTGGATGGGTTTTTCGGTTTGCTTCAGTGGGGTTTGCTCTTTCTCTTCACTGTCAGGAAATATTCTTGGAGCAGCCACCGGCCAATGAGGGCGGGGGTGGCGTATTTATAGGTGGCAATCCCTAGGTGCGAAATGACTGAAGTGACCCGATGTGACAGCTTGACACCTATCCGCAACGGTCATATTTCCAATCAAAGCGCAACTTTACTTGCGGTCCAAGTAAAGCTGACTCACGGACTTGGTTCTGCTTCAGTAGCCGAAAGAACTAAGTCTTCGCTGGTGAAGCATTACCTAGTGCACATGAGATTTCTCAACTCTGGCTTCTCACTGGTTTGGATTCTATTTGAGTCTTTTCACCAAAACCTTCGGAGTACATTTACTAAACCCCTCTTGATAGTACGGTTTTTCCTACGACTCAACGAAGTGAAAAAGAACTACGCAAAAACTACCAAGTCTTGCGCCATCTTGGTCATCTCCTTTGATGAGACGAGCTTCAGGATTCCTTATCTTTTTAGGGGTCGACATCCGTGATGAGCTTCACTCCAGAGGATATGCTTCAGTAAGTATGTAAATCTTCGTTGAAGCTTTATCACCAACCTATAACTTCAGGAACCTAACCATCTGTTTTACACTAGAAAACTTGTTAGTTCCTCTACTGTTTTGTCCAACAATATCCAAAACTCATGGGGGCATAACTTTGCTCTTACAATGCTAGTCTTTGATAGGCCTAGCTTCTTACCCTTATTCTGATTTCTATCTTGCAGTCCACTATATACAGCCTCCCCTTTCCATTTGATACAATGCATAATACTTAGTAGTGAACGTAAGACTCGCGGGTATGCTAGATACTCAGCTTTGCTTTATTTCCCCTTTTATGTTTTGCCTTATCGGCCGCTGCAGTCGACGTTGGAGCCCAGGAGCAGGAGTACCCCGGAGGCGGATACTACTACGTCGAGACCCCCGCGGACCAGGACCAGGAGTAGTTTCGGAGGCTCCCAGGCAGGAGGCCTTGCCTTTTCGATCTGTATCTCTGATGTTATTTGTGCTAGCCTTCTTAAGGCAAAACTTGACGAACTATGTTTGTACTCAGATATTATGGCTTGTATAACTTATGTATTCGGGTCCGCGCGGCCCCCTTTATTGTAACATATTGGTTTATCCTTTTGTGTTTAGTGTTGTGCTGTGATATTCTCACCGTGGCACCCTAATCTCAGCCGTGTACCCTGCGTGTATGATTACTGTACACGGATTGATTTTGGGGGCGTCACAAGTTGGTATCAGAGCCGACTGCCTGTAGGAAGCCACACAACCACTACCTGGTCGAAGTTGAGTCTAGTCCTTGAAAAAAAAAACTATTTTGCTAACTTAATATTTGGCTTACGGGCCCACATCGATGTCACTACGTGTGATATCTATGGTATTAGGATCCTTTTCTCCTTACCTATGCTCTGGGACTCTGCTCTCTTATCCTTGCTGGTAAGTTTTACAAACTCTGACATTAGGATCACGTTCTCTTGATTCCATCCGGTGTTTTGGTGCTTCCCCATTGATTGAGTCGTGCCGCAGGAGTTCTACCCCAGGTCCCGGACCGCGGATCCCATTCTCATTCTAGGCAGGTCGCGCGTCCTCTGGCATTAACTCTTGTGGCCAACAGTTTTCTTGCGGCGTGATTGACATAGTGGAATCTATGTCGCGTCGTGTAATCCTTACCGCGGTCTGCGCGCCGCCTAGTGAGTCATTTTTCCTTAATTTCTACGACGTTACGCTGCCCGATTTTCGATTGATTCTATGTGTGGATGTGTATGTCTTATATGACTACTCCTATATATCCGCGCCTCCTCTTTGTTGTCGCTTTACCTCTTACTCGTTTCCGGCATCTCGTTAATATGTTCATCGCTGAAATACCCCTGTTAAATTTTAGCAGGATGGCTGGTCGTGGTGATCGTGGTCGCGGTCGTGGTGCCAACGATCCACCTCCGCCGCCGGACTACATGGCCGCGATGATGCAGCAGTTTCAGATGAACCAAGTATTCATGCAAGGAGTCATAGATCAGCTCCAGTATCAGAACCAAAACCAGCACCAGAACCAACCGCCTGTGGTTACTCTGCGGGATTTCATGCGTCTCAATCCCCCTCTCTTCCACCAACCGGAACAGCCGTTGGATGCCGATGATTGGCTCCGTGATATCAACCGTCAGTTGGAGTTCGCTAATGTGAGCGCTGCTGATTATGTCAACTTCGCGTCCTATTTCCTGCGTGGTCCCGCTGCTCAGTGGTGGGACACTTACAAGGGCTCGCTAGCTGAAGGGACCGTCGTCACCTGGAATGACTTCAAGACTGCCTTCCATGCTCGTTATGTCCCCCAGGCGATTATGAATCGTATGAAGGCCGAGTTCCGCAACCTTGTTCAGAGCAACAAAACTGTCGAGGCATATCAGATGGAATTCCTCCGCCTCTCCCGCTATGCTGCAAGTGACCTTCCAAATGATGCGATTAGGCAAGAGAAGTTCCGTGATGGACTCAACCCAGATCTCCAGCTTGCACTGGCTTTGCACGTCTTCCCCGACTTCGCCACCATGGTGAACCAGACTATCACTCTTGAGACCGCTCAGCTTAAATTCGGTGGTTCGCCGAAGCGCCCCCGTGATGCTGGCTCATCTTCGGGCACAACACAGAAGCAACGCGTTTGGCTTCCACACAGTGTGTTTCGTCCAACTGCCCCGGCAGCAAGGCCGTCGTATGTTGCACCCCGTCTGCCTCCGCCCCCGCTGAGACAGCCGAAGACTGAGACTGCACCCCTCTGTCCTCAAGATGGCCTGTGTTTGAAGTGCCGTCAGCCAGGCCATATTTCCAGAGACTGCCCTCAGCGACAGAATCAACTAGTAGTTCACCCTGCTGGCCGCGGAAATGGTCGTGGCAACAATGGGACCCTCAACTATAATACTGGGTCAAATACTCATGCTCGTGGTCATGCTTACAACATTAACGTTGAAGCAGCTCAGGAACAACCCGCTACTGTGATGGCTACACTCCTCGTTAACTCAATACCTGCTACTGTTTTATTTGATACAGGAGCATCGCATTCATTTATGTCTGGAGCATTTGCATCTAAGCACGGGATATACCACGAAAAGATGTGTACCCCCTTAATAGTCCGGACTCCCGGTACCCAGTGTCGTGTTGACATGGTTGCACCTAACCTCACTGTCGAGATCAAAAGGTTTGAGTTCATGGTTTCTCCACACATTCTGAAAACCTCCACCATCGACCTTATCCTTGGAATGGATTGGCTGAAAACCCACGATGCCGCACTTTATTGTGGCACCAAAGTCATCCAACTTTTTCATCCTTCTGGCGCGATTGTGAGTCATACTGCCATTGTGTTGATGAATGCCGAAGATCGTATATATGCTCTAAATGCCTTGAATGTCGCACCTCTCAAAGGGATTGAGAAAGTCCCAATTGTTTGTGATTTTACCGACGTATTCCCAGAAGAACTGCCGGGGATACCCCCGATTAGGGAAGTTGAATTCGTCATCGACTTGAAGCTTGGCACCGTCCCTATGGCCAAGCGCACATATAAGATGCCACCTCACCACCTCCTTGAATTGAAGAAGGAGATCGACACGGCCCTCGAGAAAGGCTTCATCCGTCCAAGTTCCTCTTCTTGGGGAGCACCTTCTCTCTTTGTCAAGAAGAGTGATGGCACGAACCGTTTGGTCCAAGATTACCGACCTATCAACCAGGCCACGATACAGAACAAGTACCCCCTCCCTCAGATCAATGATCTTTATGATCAACTTGCTGGATCCACGGTGTTTTCAAAACTCGACTTAAGGTTGGGTTACCATCAGATCCGGGTCCGTGATGAGGACATCCCGAAGACCGCATTCATTACTCGCTATGGTTCATACGAGTACACTATCATGTCCTTTGGCTTGACCAATGCACCAGCCACCTTCTCCAGATTGATGAACTATATATTCATGGAATACCTCGACAAGTTCATCGTGGTTTATCTGGATGATATATTGATTTACTCCAAGACCGATGCAGAACATGCGTAACATCTTCGTCTTATACTGGAAAAGCTTCGAGAACACAAACTCTATGCTAAGTATTCTAAGTATGAATTCTGGCTTCCCGAAGTAACCTACCTTGGTCATGTGATTTCCAAGGATGGTGTTGCCGTCAACCCCGAACGTATTCAGGCTATTCTTGACTGGACTCCGCCCAGGACTGTCAAGCAAGTCCGAAGTTTCCTCGGCCTTGCTAGCTATTGCCGCCGTTTCGTCGAGAACTTCTCCAAGATTGCCAAGCCTCTCACTAATCTGCTTCACAAAGGCGTCAAGTTTGAGTGGACTGATAAATGTCAAGAAAGTTTTCAAGCTCTGAAGGACAAGCTCACTTCTCCCCCAGTGCTTGCTCCCCCTGATACTCAGAAGGACTTCGTGATATATTGCGATGCGTCTCGTCAAGGATTAGGCTGTGTCCTAATGCAAGAGAGCAAAGTGATTGCTTATGTCTCTCGTCAACTGCGTGCTCACGAAGATAAGTATCCAACACATGATCTCGAATTGGCAGCTGTAATTTATGCATTGAAGCTGTGGAGACATTACCTCGTTGGTAACCGTTGCGAGATCTACACCGATCACCAAAGCCTGAAGTACCTGTTTACGCAACCCGACCTGAACCTCCGCCAACAGAGATGGCTAGAGACAATAGCCGACTACAACATGGGAATTTCTTACACCCCGGGCAAAGCTAATGTGGTGGCCGATGCCTTAAGCCGCAAAGCCTATTGTAGTGAACTGGAAGTTCAAGTAGAGCAGCCACGTCTGTATGAAGAGCTCCGCAAGCTGAACATCGAAATTGTTCCGCAGGGATATGTGAACTCCCTGGTGGTCAAACCAGACCTCGACACCCGCATCAAGACGGTACAACATTATGACTCTGACATTTGGAAGATTAAGCGTCGTGTCGCCAACGGAGAGCCCTCATTCTTCACTATTGATGCAAATGATGATAATGCGGTGTACTTCAAGGGTCGTTTAGTGGTTCCGGTAGCCAAGGCCAACCTGAATTACGCCTCTGATGTCATGAAACAAGCTCATGATACACCTTTGTCGATTCACCCTGGTAGTACCAAGATGTACCAAGACATTCGTCAGCGGTACTGGTGGTCCAACATGAAACAAGACATTGCTCGTTATGTTGATGAGTGTGACGTTTGCCGTCGCGTGAAAGCCGAACATCAAAGACCTGCTGGTACTCTGCAACCACTTTCTATTCCTGAATGGAAGTGGGACAAGGTTGAAATGGACTTCGTCACCGGATTTCCCCGATCACAGAAGGGTCATGATGCCATCTTTGTCGTCATCGACTGATTCTCCAAGGTTGCCCATTTTCTGCCAGTCAAGGAGACGATCTCTGCTAGTCAGTTAGCAGACTTATATGTTTCCAGAATTGTTTCCCTCCACGGTATTCCGTTGGAGATCAGTTCCGACCGAGGCAGCATTTTCACCTCTCAGTTCTGGGATAGTTTCCAAGAAGCTATGGGAACTCACCTAAATTTCAGCACCGCTTATCACCCCCAGTCGCAAGGCCAAGTCGAACGAGTCAATCAAGTGCTTGAAGATATGCTTCGAGCTTGTGTCATTTCATTCGGTAAGAAATGGGAGGAATCGCTTCCATTTGCTGAATTCTCGTACAACAATAGCTATCAAGCTAGTCTGAAGATGGCACCCTTTGAAGTTCTCTATGGACGTAAGTGTCGAACCCCTCTTAATTGGTCAGAAACTGGGGAACGAACTCTCATTGGTCCGGACATTATACAGCATGCCGAAGATCAGGTTCGCGTTATTCGTGAACACTTGAAAGCTGCTCAGTCCAGCCAGAAGAGCAACTATGACCGCAAGCACAAGGAAATGAACTATCAGCCCGGCGAGCAAGCTTACCTTTGTGTCACTCCCATGAGAGGCACTCATCGTTTCGGAATCAAAGGCAAGTTAGCTCCTCGCTACATTGGCCTGTTCCGTATTCTTTCCCGGAGTGGACCCGTGGCATACCGGTTGGAATTGCCGCCGAACCTCTCTCAAGTCCACGATGTATTCCACGTGTCGCAACTCCGACGCTGCTTCAAGGACCCTATTCGCGAAGTGGAACATGATCTGATTGAATTGCAACAGGACTTGAATTATCAAGAACATCCGAGCCGCATTCTCGATCAGTCTGAACGCAAGACCCGCAACAAGACAACCAAGTTCCTCAAAGTTCAGTGGTCGAATCATTCTCAAGATGAAGCCACTTGGGAACGCGAAGATCGTCTTCGTGAAGAATACCCCGATCTTTTTCCCGCTACCACTTAGATTGTCGGGACGAGAATTCCTGTAGTGGGGGAGATTTGTAACACCCTCAGTGTCAGGCATCGGTAAAACTTTTGTTAATGATTAAACCTCTGTGATTAGCAAGTCTCTAATCACCTTGATCATGCCTTGTTCATCTTTGATTCCAAACAAACTCAAATTGCCTTTGGATGAATATTAAAAATAAGTGGAAATAAAACTTGGTCCAAAAATTGTGAAAGCAATTTTGTAAAATCACTATTAATCAGTGGACCATGCCAATATGGTTTTGGGTACTTATCATGCCACTGAAAAGTTCAAACAATTCAAACCAGTGGCTAAACAGCAACAATTCTCAGTTGAATATTAAAAAGAAATGATAAATAATTTTCTTTTGCCACCAAACTTTTTGTGGCATCTCAATATGGTGCAATACCAATTATGGATCAAGTTCCATATTTTACAAAATTATAAAAAACAACTAAAAAGAAATACAAAAAAATAAAATAGAGCAGAAAAGAAAAAGAAATACAAAAGAATAATTAAAAAAACATATCTACCACCTGGGGGCAAAGCCCACCAGGCCACCCCTTTCCCTTCCCCCCGGTGGCCCAGCCCAGCCCCCTACCTTCTTGTCTTCTTCCTCTCTCTGCGTGGAGAACATCGACCGGCTCCATGGCCGGCCGAGCCGCCGTGTCGGCCATCCCGCGGCTCACCGGCGGGATAAGGTCGCCCTCACCTCAACCCTAACCCTAGACGCCCCTCAGCCCCCCACCCACCCCACCCCCCGCGCCCTCCCCATCTCTCCCTCCCTCGCGCCGCTGTTCTCTGGAAAGGCTCGTCTTCGCCGGCGTGGCCAGCGTCCTCCGCAGCCCACCCCACCGTGTTCTGGAGCCTCCACGGCCTCCTCCTCGTCTTCCCGTGCTGGACTTCGTCGTCGGTAGCCACCGGTACCGCCGAATCGGGACGCCCCTTCCACCGCGGACGCGCCGCCATTGTCGTCATATTGGCTCCGCCCGGACCTCCTCGCGCCACCACGAGCCCTCCCCGAGCACCGCTGTGAGCTTCTGCATCTCCTCCTCCTCTCTCCTCGCCGGAACGGCCGCCGTAGCTCCCTTCCCCGGCATCCTCTGCTTCGGACGTCACCGTGCCGCCATGGCCGGGCATGCCCGTGCCCGGTGCGCCCAGACCGCGTGCCCTATGTCCAGAGCGTGCACGGCGTGCGCCTGGTCACGCCCACCCCCTGCCTCGCCCCATCTCGCCGGGAAGCATCTGTGCTCGCCTCCGTGCGCCCCTGCTCGCGCCGGCGTGCCCGCACAGTGGGCTAATCCCCAGTTTAACCAGTAACCCCCCCTATACAGTATGACAGGTGGGCCATGCTCCTTAATTAACGTGCAAATTAAAACAATAAGAAAACTATTAGTTAACTAGTAAGTCACTTACAGATGGGCCCCATGCCCTTAACATTAATTAAGTTGTTTAATTAACACTGTGAGTCAATGACATGTGGGCCCCTGGCCTTTTATTTTATAAAAAAATGTTTTATTAAAACTGTTACAATGACATGTGGGACCCCACTGTCATATAAATAAATTTAATGATTTTGTTAAACTATGAGGATGACATGTGGGTCCCCTTTAATATTCAGATAAATAAAATGAATTTTATTAGAACTGTGTCTATGACAAATAGGTCCCACTGGTCAGTTTGACCAGTCAACAAACTATTCTGGATAATGTTACTGTTTTAATAATAAAATAATTCCAGAAAATATTTTAAAATGATTTAAACTTTGAATTTGAATATCTTTTAAACCGTAAGTCAGATTCAAAAACTTTATACATGAAAATTGATCAGAAAATTATAACGAATACAAATACGCTATCCGTATACCAACCACACCCCTCTAACACAACGAACACCGACATCCCCCCTCCGGGCTGTCTGTCGATAATTCCCGGTGCCGGTAAAAACCTGCTGGATGAATTTATTCCGAACACGAAAGTTGTCCGGAATGGTTCAACTAACACGGATACACCCCCTTATCTTTGTCGGATGTCCACGACACCTCCGGCATGAACCCTTCCCCCTCCGGACACCCTGTCCGGTAATCACCCGGAGCCGGTAGTTCATCCCCGGATGAATTCCCGCTCCGAGCAACGTGCATTGCACTGCGTTAGAACACCGTTAACTTTGCATACGTCATACCATGTATTTGTTTGCTACGATTGCTTTGTATTTACTGTGTTTATCCCCATTATTCTCCGGTAGACCCCACTGCCGTCGTCGACTACACCGCCGCCGGGTACGACTACTTCGTCGACGACCCTGCCCCTACCGTCGAGCTTCCAGGCAAGCAGAGCCATTCTCTTCCCCAGATATCGCCTACCTTTCCGTACTTTCTTGCACTAGGCATTGTTACTGCTGCTGCTACGTTACAATCCTATTCAATTGAATAGCCTGATTTTGTCGCCCCTTGATGTACCTTTCTTATCCTATGCTGCCTATTATAATTATGCATTATTCAGCAGTGAACCCTGCACATTGTTAGCTAGGATTAGATAGCGGGTCGTGACCACTCAGGGGAGTGACGCGGATACAACTTATTACAACTGCACAGGTACGGTACAATGCAGACACCGCATAAGGCCCCCTAGCTCGGCTCTGCCGAGCCACCATCAAGTGTGAGCTATCAAGGAGTAATCCTTGTACTCCACTTGTTGATGACTCTGTATAGCCGCTCTAGGTACCTGAGAACGGTTGTCCTTAAGGTAAGAAGTCGGGCGACCCAACGGTGCCCGCGAACGGTATATTGTCGAGAACGACAGGGAGGGTACGACCGACGTTAATGCGTGCTTGGCCCCTGCTCGTATCTCGTGAGAGTTACCAAACCACGAAAAAGTCGAGCTATACCAAGAGCACACGCGAGACAAGGTAAGGAGACGGTTCACCTTGTCGGTAACCGCGCGCTTTGACGGGACGACAGGGCAGGCCCCGACGTACGTTACCGGTGGGCCTTGTTGCTATTCGTTGTCCGTTGTGTTGTTAGTCAGACAGCGATAACGGTTGTCTGCGAGATAATATTCAAATGCTAAATGGTTCGGCGGATGACTTGAGAGACCCGTTGGTCTGTACGCACTACCTACACGTGGGATTACGGTGTGGGCCCTCCGCGTCGTAGTTTGTCCGAAAGCTCTTCAGACGTCAGCAGTACTGCGGCCTGATCGCCGGGAAGCCGTGTTGTCTTATTGCTGCAGCAGGTGTGTTTGGATTTGCTTTTGCTTCACCGGCCAGACTCGCACCGTGCAGGAGCGTGCAAGGGTGAGGGACCTAGACCCCTTGGCGCATAGGATATAGTCCGGCGGATGGCCTCTCTGCTGAGCCTAGGATGGGTTGCGTCGTGTCGGATAGCCTCGGTGGGGCATTCCCTAACAAGGTGTACGCCACCCTGGAGATCCGAGCGTGCAGGCTGAACAGTAGTGCACCCCTGCAGGGAGTTTAATCTATTCGAATAGCCGTGTCCACGGTAACAGGACGCTTTATGCTGAAGCTGGATCTTACCACTACAAACTATTACTATTAAACTGTATGGTTCCGGGTTTTCTTCCTCGCAGGGAAGTCGAGGAGGGGAACTCGGAGGCATTATTATTATTAATCATTACAACTTACTATTATACAATGTTGCAGCAACTTCTGCTTCATTGTTACTTTATTGCTTTATATGAACTGTTGGCTATTTCTCTTCTCATGCTGCAAGACAACGTCAGAAGATGCTAGTCTTCGATAGGCCTAGCTTCTTACCCTTATTATGATTTCTATCTTGCAGTCCACTATATACAGCGTCCCCTTTCCATTTGATACAATGCATAATGCTTAGTAACGGACGTAAGACTCGCGGGTATGCTAGATACTCACCTTTTCTTTATTTCCCCTTTTATGTTTTGACTGATTGGCCGCTGCAGTCGATGTTGGAGCCCAGGAGCAGGAGTACCCTGGAGGCGGATACTACTACGTCGAGACCCCTGCTGACCAGGACCAGGAGTACTTTCGGAGGCTCCCAGGCAGGAGGCCTTGCCTTTTCGATCTGTATCTCTGATGTTATTTGTGCTAGCCTTCTTAAGGCAAAACTTGACTAACTATGTCTGTACTCAGATATTATGGCTTGTATAACTTATGTATTCGGGTCCGCGCGACCCCCTTTATTGTAACATATTGGTTTATCCTTTTGTGTTTAGTGTTGTGCTGTGATATTCTCACCGTGGCACCCTAATCTCAGTCGTGTACCCTGCGTGTATGATTACTGTACACGGATTGATTTTGGGGGCGTCACACCTTTGGAGCCGAGCAAGAACTCACAGAAATAGCCATGGCGATAGACAAAAGTATCTTTCCGCTAGCAAGTCGAAGCGAGTCAAAAGAGTATGGACGGGACTTCAAGATCGACAGCGACACGGTCACCCACCGGGTGCACCCGACAGACCCAGAAAAAATAGTCCGCGTGTACGCCCACCTCCAGGAAGAGGAAGCGACTGCCCTCATCACTTTCCTCCGCGAAGAATGGGAAATATTTGCCTGGTGCCCAGCCGACATGCCAGGAGTACCGCGCGAGTTCGCAGAACACGCGCTGCGCATCAAGCCAAAAACCAAGCCAGTGAAGCAGGCGCTACGAAGATTCTCAGAACCCAAACGCAGAGCAATCGAGGAGGAAGTCAACCGACTACTCGACGCCCAATTCATCCGAGAGACGAAGAAAGCCACTTGGGTCGCCAACCCTGTGCTAGTCCCCAAGAAAGACATGGACGTACTGCGAATGTGCGTCGACTACGGGCCAGTCAACAAACACTTCCCAAAGGACCACTTTCCCCTGCTGAGAATCGATCAGATAATCGACTCGACAGCAGGATGCGATCTACTATCGTACCTCGACGCTTACTCAGGATACAATCAGATCAGGATGAAGGAAGAAGACGAAGATCATACATCATTCATCACCCCTTACGGCGTATTTTTCTACAGAACAATGCCCTTCGGACTCAAGAACGCCGGCGCCACATACCAGCGGATGATGCAAGCCTGCTTAAAAGAGAAAATAGGAAGAAATATGCAAGTCTATGTGGATGACATTGTCATCAAAACCTATAGTGCAAACACACTACTCGACGACCTGCGCGAAACCTTCGCAACACTCAACAAGTACAGAATCAAGCTCAACCCGAAGAAGTGCGCATTCGGCGTCCCGGACGGGAAGTTGCTCAGGTACATGGTCTCTGCCCGAGGAATCGAACCAAACCCGGAGAAAGTTCAAGCAATCGCCAGAATGCAGGAACCAACCAACATCACAGGCGTGCAGCAGCTCACCGGAAGACTCGCAACCCTGGGTCGTTTCATCAACAGATTGGGAGAGCGCACATTGCCATTCTACCAGTTGCTGAGAAAAGGAGAGAAATTCGAGTGGACCGAAGAAGCCCGCAAAGCATTCGCAGACCTAAAGAAGACACTGTCAACCCCACCGACCCTGGCGGTACCTAAAGAAAAAGAAAAATTGTACCTCTACGTGCCATTACGCAACAGCGTGGTAAGCACAGTACTCGTCGTCGAGCGTACAGAAGAAGGCAAGATCCAGAGCATACAGAGGCCGATCTACTACCTCAGCATGATCTTGACAAAATCCCAGCAGTGGTACCCGCACTACCAGAAGCTACTACTGGCCATCATCACGACCTCAAGAAAGGTGTCGCACTACTTCAACGAACACCCCATCACAATCGTGAGTAGCGCACCACTCGCAGACATTCTCAACAACCCCGGAGCGACTGGGCGAGTCGCCGAGTGGAACATTGAGCTCAGTCCGCGGGACCTGCAATTCAAGCACCCGACAGCAATCAAGGCCCAAGTACTCCCATATTTTTTGGTCGAGTGGACGGAGGTCCAGACACCAGGCCCTCCGGACCTATCGAACTCATGGAAAATGTTCTTCGATGGGTCCAAAAGACAGCAAGGAGCCGGAGCAGGAGTCGTTCTGGTTTCCCCCAAAGGAACCAAGATCAACTACGTCCTCCAGATCAACTTCAGCCACGCCTCCAATAACGAAGCCGAATAACGAGGCACTGCTCTACGGCATGCGCATGGCCAAAACATGCGGTGCCACTCGCCTCGTAATCTACAAAGACTCCAACCTCGTCGTCCAGCAAGCGATGAAAGACTGCAATGCAGTAGCCGACAACATGGCGGCCTATCAGAAACTCTACAACACTGTCGAAGGAAGTTTCGACGGCTGCAAGCTCAATCATATCCCGAGATCAAACAACACAGAAGCCGATGAACTCGCAAACATTGGCTCGACCCGAGGACCAGTACCACCTGGCGTTTTCCTCGAAAGCATCAGCCAGAGATCCATCAAGGAAAAAACAGCAGCACCAGAGGTAACTGCAGATGACAACAACACAGAGTCAGCACAGGTGGCATCAGCGAGTCCATCTGAAGGCAACAGCAGCCACGCGGTCGAACCTACATACCCAACAGCACTCGAAGGACCCGCGTGGACAAAACCGTTCCTCCGATTCCTAATCAAAGGCACGCTGCCGCAAGATGTCGCAGAAGCCCGGCGCATCAGTCGTCGATCAAAGGCATTCACAGTGATCAACAGACAGTTATACAAGCGCAGAATCACCCAGATACTCCAGAAGTGCATCGATGAAGAAGACGGCAAAGCCCTACTGCTCGAAATCCATGAGGGCACCTGCGGGCACCACGCGAGCAGTCGAGTGCTCGTGTCCAAAGCATTCCGAGCAGGGTTTTACTGGCCCACTGCGATGAAAAATGCAGAAGACATCGTACGACGTTGCATCGCCTGTCAAAAATTCACCAGCAGACCGCACACTCCAGCCTCAGAACTCAAGACCATACCACTATCATGGCCCTTCGCCACCTGGGGACTCGACATGGTGGGCCCACTCAAGAAATCATCAAAAGGAGGAAGAACTCACCTGCTAGTAGCAGTCGACAAGTTCACCAAATGGATCGAAGCAGTGCCCATCACCAACTCCACAGCCCTCACAGCGGTGAATTTCATCAAATCAATTATCTTCAGGTTCGGAGTGCTGCACAAAATCATCACGGACAACGGCACAAACTTCATAGCGGCAGAATTCCAAAACTTCTGCGAAGAACTGGGCATCAAAATCAACTACGCATCAATCGCACACCCGCAATCCAACGGCCAGGTAGAAAAAGCAAACGGCCTAGTATGCGGAGGACTCAAAAAAAGGCTCCTTGCACCACTCAAGCAGGCCGCGGGCAACTGGGTAGAAGAACTCCCTGCAGTACTATGGAGCTTACGCACCACCCCAAATACTGCAACCCAGTACACACCTTTCTTCATGGTGTACGGGTCGGAGGCAGTGCTACCACATGACCTCAAATTTGGGGCACCCCGGATCTCTGGGTACGAAGAAGAGGAAGCATAAGAAGCACTGCATAATGACAAGGACATAGCAGATGAAGCAAGGGACACAGTCCTAGCAAAGTCAGAGGGGTACCAGGACAAACTGCACACTTACCAAAGCAGCCGCCTGCGCACCAGAACCTTCAATAAGGGCGACCTTGTCCTACGTCTCATACAAGAGAAAGTCCACAAGCTTTCCCCCCAATGGGAAGGACCGTTCATAATCACAGAAGTCATAGGAGAAGGCGCCTATAGAATGAAGAACCCGGAGACTGACGAGGACGTGGGAAATCCATGGAACGTAGCGAACCTACGCCTGTTCTACCCATAGTCCCCACCAGTCATGCTCAAGAGACAACTCATGTAACCCTTCGACGCAATAAAATCATGTTGCCCGAATTCTACCACCTTAAAGCACTCGGGGGCTCGAGTACAAAACTCCCCCCGAGAGACGCTATCATCGCAATCGCGATCTTTTACCAAAGCACTCGGGGGCTCGAGTACAAAAATCCCCCCGAGAGACGCTATCGTCACAATCACGATCTTTTACAAAAGCACTCAGGGGCTCGAGTACAAAACTCCCCCCGAGAGACGCTATCGTCGCAATCGCGATCTTTCACCAAAGCACTCGGGGGCTCGAGTAGAAAATCTCCCCCCGAGAGACGCTATCGTCGCAATCGCGATCTTTTCACCAAAGCACTCGGGGGCTCGAGTAGAAAATCTCCCCCCGAGAGACGCTATCGTCGCAATCGCGATATTTTCACCAAAGAACTCGGGGGCTCGAGTAGAAAATCTCCCCCCGAGAGACGCTATCGTCGCAATCGCGATCTTTTCACCAAAACACTCGGGGGCTCGAGTACAAAATCTCCCCCCGAGAGACGTCATCATCGCTCACGCAGCCCGAAAATCAAAAGGGTCCAAGCAAAAACCCATCGACAAGCGCCACCCGTTGAACTCTGTCCGGAATCAAAAGGAAAGACACGGCTACAACCAGATGGAACACCATGTACTTTGAAGAAATTTTGGAAGGAGCGCAGGACACAGACTCCTTTAGTCTTCACCTGATCGCCAACGATCACCTAAAGACTCGGGGGATACTCCCATCGGGAGCGCTGCCGCGCACCCGATAAAAGAGAGAAAATAATGGAAGAACGACAAAGGAAACAAATCTCAGCCTACGTTCGACTCTCCTACTCAAACGTAGCCTCGGGGACTACTCCCATCGGGAGCGCTGACGCGCACCTGATAGAACCCATAGTGCAAAGTTTTGATGGACTCGAAGACAGCTATCGATCGCAAAAGACTCGAAGACATCTCTTGGTTGCGATGGACTCGAAGACAGCTCTCGATCGCAAAAGACTCGAAGACAGCTCTCGGTTGCAATGGACTCGAAGACAGCTCTCGATCGCAATAGACTCGAAGACAGCTCTCGGTTGCAAAGGACTCGAAGACAGCTCTCGATCGCAAAGGACTCGAACACAGTTATCGGTTGCAAAGGGCTCAAAGACAAATTCCATTGCAAAGGCTCAAGCACAGTTCACATCATAAGGATCATTTTCAGTACAAAAAGATTCAAAGTACATTGGATAGAAGGCAGCTTTGATTACTCGAAGGCAATCCTCATTACATTAAGAACTAACCTACTTACAAAAGACACAAGCATCCAATAAGCCTACAACATCAATTACCCAAGGAATTATGACTTCTACATGTGTGTCCATGCTGGGATGATTGGCACTAAGACAACGAGCATCATCACAGACAAAGGAGGAGTCGAAGCAGCAGGCTCATGATGTCAATGACATAACAAAAGCTTCTTCTCCAGCTCCACCCGAGTTGCCGACGTAGATGACGCCGTTGCCTCAAGTTCAAGCGTCGAGAAAACGATTTCCAACCAAAGCCAAGAAAAATCAAGCGGGAACTATCGATCTCCAGCTTAACATAAGAAGGAGATCGAGCGCACCCCTGAAGACGAAGTAGCAAGCCATCAAGACTGCGCTCAGAAACAAGGGCAGAAAATGCAAAAGGAAGCAGAATGCGAGCGGCGTTCCGACCACGGACAAGCAGGAGGAAACCATAGCGCCAAAAACTCTCCTCCGAAGAAGAGGAGGAAGGCGTCGACGATGCACCACGACGGCCATCGTGAGAAGAGCGCGGAGTACGACCGCCATGACCACGACGAACTCGGCCGCGCTAGTCGTACCTGCGCCTCGTTTTGGCCCCATGAGAAGATGAAGAAGAGGAGCAAGATGGGCAGAGGATGAACATTACTGCCAGATGAACACAAGGGGTCTATTTATAGCACAACCACAAGGGCACGCAGAAGCCCAGACGACGGCAGCAATTAATTCAAAGACCAAGCAAGCCAAGAGATTCGAATTCCGAGACAAAGATGCCTTCACACGGGCGGCACTGTGCGCTAGACGCGTCACATCTCGCGCGTTTTCAATACATGCATCGATAACTCAACAGGCGGCTGCAGCACGCCACCAAAAGCCACCATTATGACCGGTCATGAAGACATGACGGTTAGCAAACAGAGCATCTTTGACGGTCCTCCAGCAAGGAGATAGTTATCTTCACCAACAAAAGGTAAATCAAAGGGGCAGCGAACAGAAAATGCAGCTTGCACGCTCCGTTTTCTACATGGTTTAAATACATTTTTTCAATATATCTAACTCCCATCGGGAGCGTATCCACCCATGAGAGTTTTGGGTGCTCCCTCACCTATAAGTAAAAACGTTCTCAAGTGATTACTCGCACCCATGAGAGTTTCGGGTGCTCCCTCACCTAGAAGTAAAAGCGTGCTCGAGTAATTACTCGCACTCATGAGAGTCTCGGGTGCTCCCTCACCACGACAGAAGATAATCAGATCTGCACTCGCTAGATCGAGCAGTCCCAGAGTATCAGGTGCTCCCTCAACCCGAGAGCAAAAGCGATACTCGAGTGATTACTCGCAAGACTCTATGTACCCGAACACTCGAAGACCTCCCGAGAAAATACTCCTCTACGATTCTCCTCGCCCGAGCACTCGGCAAAGCTCCTCAAGCGACCGCTAAAACAGCTCACTTGATTGTTTATTCCAAGTGGGTGCATCATCTACTAAGGCTCCGAGCCTCAATAAAAATACATATTCCTCGAACACGATACACTGTGCCCAGATGCCGCACAAGCTTAGCGTGTAGGTAAGACCCCGCTGCGCAGATCGTCCGGGCTGGGACTTGCCGCAGAGCGATTTCACTCCCAACCTTTTCCATGCGCTTGCATGATAGAAAAGGCCGGGCGGACGCGCCTAGTCTACGAACTTTACTGGCAGCAATTGATCACTGTAAGACCTGCAGCGGCATGACTTTTGCTTGACACCGGTGTTCCAAGCTCATGTCGAGGGACATGGGTTTGATTGGGATACTGCGGTTTTTGCCACTAGTGCAATTCACCAAGGCTCGACTAGTCGACTCCTTGGGCCCTTTCAGCTTAGCATCCCTCGAAACAGGTTTTGTCATGGCCCCAGACTGCCAGCGACCCGCGATTGAACCGTGCATACATCAAAATGACTCGAGTCCTTGCGCGCCTCTTCGAGTCCCCCAGGCACTCGGGGGCTACTGACGAGGGGGTGACCCCACGACTCCTACAGATGAGCCTACCCGGTGTACCCGAAGACAGAAGGCCCACAAAGATGTCGCCTGGGCCCAGCCTTGGCCCACTAGTGGCACCGACGTGGGAGTCCGCGACTCATAAGGAAGGTGCAAACTTGCCGTACGGAACAATATCAGGGTTAGGAAACCTCATCTGTAATCCAGGACGGACTCCCTGAGACCTAGCCTAGTATATAAGGGCTTGGAGGGGAGACGTCAAGGAAGAAGCAATACACAATCTGTAACCCTAGCCTTGTGCGCACTAGCCTTGGCTCCCCTGTAATCGCCATCTCCAATCAATAACATCGAGCAGGAACGTATCCTCCTGTTAGCCGACGAGCTATCGTCCAACCTGTGCCTCTCATGACTAACCCAGGGTCCCTGACCATGGGATTTGCCGGGGTACATCCCCGTCACTGGTATTATTGCTGCTGATTCAATTTTTCGATTAGATTTGCGCATGAACCATAGCTTGCATGACGTTGCGCCCAAAAGGAAAATTGTTTAGAATTGTGTGTACTTCAGTTCATCTTTTGTGAGCATTTTGATTTGATTCCATCTTGATGTTGTCAATCTCTTTTGAAGTGGACATCAGGCTGTTAACTGCTATTATTTTCTGCTAGTGTGCTGCTGCTGTTATTTTATTGCAACTTTGGTTGATGATTGTGACACATCCATGAGGCCTATTGCATTGATTCTTGTTGCATGCTATTAAGCATCATTTCTACTTCCATTATATGTATTGCATTGTCATGTTTACATTCCTGGTCATAGTTATGTTTAGCTCCAAAGTGGCTATGCCACTGTTTTTGACAGCCACCTTTGTTTTTATCTAAGTCTGTAACTTTCCGATGCCATGTTGCTTGCTTAATATCTTTTGATCTGTGATGCCTATTACCTTGATTCTAGTTTGTACCTGATCACCATCATGCCTACTCCATGCTCATGTATTGCTATGTCATGTTGCTGCACTTTTGCATATAGCTTTACCCATGTTTATACAACATGAAAATAACAGTTTCTGCCATGTTTTCCTGATTTTCACTAAGTCCTAGACCAGTAATGTTTTATAGATTTTTGTGTTGCTTATAACTAGTGAACCATGATGCATTTTTGCATGATTCCTTTTTCCATGCCTTCCCTGCCATGTCTACTTTAGTTGCATATCATTTGTGAGCATGTTTGCATTCATTATCATGTTTATGCAATGCTCTAAAGTGTGCTTCCTGATGTTTGGCAGATTGTGTTCCAAATTTGTTTTGCTTGTATCTTTTTAACCGTAACTCCGTTTGGAGTGTTCTTATATGTAACTTGATTAGTTTTTCATGTACTGTGCGTTTATGCTATTGTTTTCTGCTGTTAACCAACCTAAAAATGGTTTAGGGCAAAACAGTACCAAATGTTTTAATTGTCGTGCGACACTTAGTGTATGCCATGTTTAGGTTGTGCCTCACTTAAATTGACTGGCATAGATAGTTTACCTTATGCTTCATCTCTTGTCATGTTTGTGTGCTATGCTATGCTTGAGTGAGATGCCATGTTAACAACCTTTGCTCATCTTGGGTAGCTAAACAACTTGAACCCTTGTAAACGTGCGGTATCGTCGTGTGTGACGTGTACTCCACTTAACCTGTTAGTAACCGCTCTGGACGGTAGGTGCCATGTCTCGTGTTGCCTTCTTGTTGATGCTTGCTCGTGTTTGCTTCGTAGTAATAGATGCTTGCTCGTTGATTTCTTTATAGTGTTTACCGTCTTGTGTGCTTCCGTGGGTACCTGTCGGAGACGATGCGAGCTTGCGATCAACTACACATTCGGAACCCGACTTATCAACAGGCAAGGACTATACATTACTTATGATCCATTCTATTTCAACCAGCGGTTTGCATGCTAGTCTAGGATAGGTTCGATGTTTGATCCTACCACATGTTTACAGCCTCTTTCAAACTGATACAACCATGCCCCCTTCCAACAAACCATGTACTGATATGTTACTATTGCTCGTTGCTCAGCCCCTGCTTAGTATGCATGCTTAGGATGCTACGATGTTACCCTGTTACTCCTTGGTTTGGGCTATCAAATTATTATATTGTTGTTGATGATATGATTATTATAATGTTGACTATATTCGACGAAGGATGGAAGGTCTAAGCTATCCCGCCCCGATGCTTTGTTCCATTCGAGTCACCTAGGACCCGAGTTCCGGGTATTGTGTCTCTTGACGAGCGTGCCTAACCGTGTGTGGGATACTATGGGGTCCCCTTTTCTTACCTACCTAGCTTCAAACATTTCCAGTGGTGGCCCAAGCTGATTTTACCATTTGAAAACCATGCATATATGTCTGTCGGGTAGCTCCTGGCAGATATCTTTGAAAACAACCTGGGCCAGCGGAGAGATAGTTTCCTTATTGGTCCAACCTGTCCAGCTGAGGACCCGGACTCATGTGAGAATTCACCGACAATCCAAACCTGCGACAGACGATAGAGACCAGATCGAGAGAGCGGCCGGATCCTGATCTGGATGTCGACTCACCGGGGGCCACCCGGATTTGTTCGTTGTTAGCTAGAGGGACCTGTTGTTTCGGATCTTTTGGATATAAATCATAAAATGGTTGCTTGTGATGGGTAGCAACTGAGAGAGATGGGCGTGTGTGCGGAGCCTTGTAATGGGCAGTTGGTACACCCCTGCAGGGTTTAATCTTTTCGAGAAGCCGTGTCCACGGTTATGGACGACTTGATACCTACTCCTTGTTCATAGACAACAACAACTGAGATAATCTTAATATAATTTGATCAACGTGTGTGTGCCTTGATTGATTCTTCTTAGTCGGGATGCGAAGAGGAGGAAAAGGATAGGATAGGTGTTATGCTTGCGTAAGTAGGTGGATAGCAGACTTGTTGGAGGCGATTCCTCATCGAATGCTTGGCTTCTTATCTTACTCTTTAGATCGTTAGACACTTCATAAATGCTAGTGCGGCAGCAACCTCACCACTTACCCCATCCTTACCGTAAACTACTAGTTGTCCTAGAATGACGAGTGATGAAGTCCTTGCTGGGTCATTTGACCACTACAGTTGGATGCTGAGTACTTCTGTACTCATGATACTACCCCAAAACTCTTTTCAGGGTTCTTAATCGACAACAGGTAATGTGATCGACGTTTCACGTGGAGACTCGACGACGACTAGTTAGGCGGATCCCGGTGGAGGGCCTGGACCCGTGTGGTTATGGGATCGATGATTTTCTCTTTGCCACTAGGCATTTGATTGTAGTCTATACTCAGACATGTATCTTCCGTTGTTGTACTGTATTAAGGCAGTTGTATGCCGATTGTATGAGATGTTGTATCCTTGTATCTGTAATGTTGTGATATCATGTTGGAAATCCAGGGCATATGGCTATGTCATATGTCGCGGTGGGACCGATATGTGCTTCGTCCCCGAATCTGGATGGAAACATCTAGATCTGGAACAGTACCGCATATCGGGCCTTACACCCCCTCTGGACCCCCTTTAGTCTTCTGGAGACTTCTTCTGCACTAATTTTTTATATATTTTTATGGAATTTTCCGAGCACTTTAAATATTGGTAAATAACTGCAATGCACGGACAACAGCAGACAGAAACTGACACTGGGGCACTGAGTTAGTAGGTTAGTCCAAATATGTGTAAAAAGGTATGAAAGTGTAGTAAAACATGTAGGAAAGTCACCCACATAAGCATGGAACAAGAAGAAATTATAGATATGTTTGGGACGTATCAGTCCTCCTTTGGCATATATTTAGCCCTCGGTACAGAAAGTCAGAAACCCTCAAGGAGAGCCCCGTTACACGATTTCGTCCATTGTTCCGCCGCCGAAGCGTTTCCGATCTCGGGATCGCCAGAAGAACCTGTCTTGAGACCCTGTCGGAGGGAGGATTGACCTCCGAAGGCCTCTCCATCACCATGATCGGCTCCGAGATGCGTTGTAAGTAGTCCCCCTTGGGCGATGGGTCCATGACCAGTAGCTATGAGATGTCTTCTCTCCAATCTTGTGCTTCAATGTTTAGCCCTTGTGAGCTTCATACCATGATCAAGGAACATTTGTATTACTTCCTGTTTTGCTATGCTGTGTTTGCTAGGATCCGACGGATTATGATATTAGGTTCAGTTTGTGATGAGTAATATATTTGGTTTACCTTTATATTTGTGCTCTTGAGTATTCTTGCATGTTCTCTGTTGCATTTGTTACTTGGCCAACTAGTAGATTGCAAATCCAAGAGGGAGCGTTATGCCCCCCGATGTCTAGCTTGAGTGACAAAAACATGAGACTAGGGGATGTGTTGTTGCCACTAGGGAGAAAACAGCAGTGCTTGTAATTGTGGTTGAAAGGATTTCTTACATTACGCATAGAGTGTTAAGGCAATTGTCCATTGCTTTGAGCTTACAATTTGGTTGGGGTTCGCAACTTAATACTAGCGAGATGTTCTGGATATATATCTCAAGGTGGATGATTGGTGAGTAGACGATGATGGATAAATGATCTACTTGTTTTGGTGTAATGCCCATACGGTTGAGTGTAACACCCTCGGTGTCAAGCTACAGTGATCACCTATTGTTAATGATTAATCACAATGATTAATATTGCCTTGATCATATTCAAAATCAAATAATATTAAAACCCCTTTGGATGGAATTAAAAAAATGGAAATAAAAGTGATACCAAAAATATTGCAAAAAAATTTATAAAATGTAAAAAAATCATTAGGCCATATTAAAATACAAATGGTATTTTATTACAATGTTCAAATATTTTAAACAAATCAAACAGTAGAAAAACAACCACCTTTGTTCCGTTTTAAATAAACCCAAAATGCAAATGAATTTATTTTGCAACAAAACTTTTTATGGTGGTGTTGTAATGTCTAAGGGCAATATTGGAGCAAGTTCCATATTTTACAAAATCACAAGTGTGCTAAACAAATAAAATAGAATTACAAAATAAAAACAGAAAAGAAAAGAAAAGAAAATAGAAAATGCTATCTGGCGCCTGGGGCAGAGCCAATCAGGCCCAGCCCACCCCCATCTTCTCCTCTCCTCCCCATCCCCCAGTTCAACCGACCCAATGCCATGGCGCCATGGCCGCACGGTCGGTGTTGCCGTCGGACCAGCTCGCCTCCTCACGCCGCTACAGGAGCCCGGGGATGGGTAAGGGCAAGCCCGTGCCCCCCTTGGACGTTGGAAAAGATCTTCCCCCTCCCCCGCTCGTTCTTCCTCTCATCGGGCTCGCCGTGCCGAACCGCGGCCGCGCCGGCGTGTCCACCGTGGCCAACGGCCACCGTTGGCTGCTCCGGCGTGTCCAGGAGGTTCCCCACCCACTTATTTGTCACCCCGCGCGTCAATTCCAGCAGAAGCTCCCCGGAGGTCGCGAATCGGGTCTTCTCCTCCGCTGCGGCCGCCGTGCTCGACGACGATTGTGTCGTCGTTCGAGCCCCTCCGACCTCCCTGAGACGTCCTCGAGCATCCCCGTGAACATCTGGTTCGATTCCCCTCCTTTTCCCCTATGTTCCGTGTTGTTTACCACCTCCCCGTCGTTATCGTGTGCGCGAGCACCATGGACGGGAGCTCATCCGTGCCGCTACCGCTGCCTGATGTTGCTTGCGGCTGCGGTGTTGCTGGTGCGCCCAGGGAGCGCCCTGTGCGTGCGCACTGCACCTGCCGCTGCGGCCGTGCCCCTGAGGCTCGCCTCCTTTACCCCCCTGTCGTGGCCCCTTGCGTGGCTTGCTGCGCCGCCGCCCGTGGCTCCCTGGCTGCGCCACCGCGCGCCATGGGCGCCCGTGTGTGTGTGCGCCTCACCGCCTCTGGCAATCGTCGCCGCCGCCCCACTCCGGCCGGCTGCGCCCGCCTTCGGCAACCGCTGCCGCCAGCGCGGCTGCTGGCCCTGGTCGCCGGTGCCCTTGTGCGTGCGTGCGGTTCCAGCGTGGAGGGCACAGTTGTGCCCCTATCCAGTGGGCCATCTAGCGCCCTAGAAAAACGAAATAAAAAAATTAAAAAAAGATGATTAGTGAAACAGTTAATTAGTTAGTCAATTATTTAGTTAATTAGCTCAAGCACTCTATGACACGTGGACCCAATATTAAATTATAAAGAAATCAAAATAGAAATATCTAAGTCAATGACAATGGGACCCACTTGTCAGGTTGACCAGTCAACAGTCCTCTGTCAGTTGACCAGGTCAACATTACTGTTCTGGATAAGGTTGATAAAATTAATAAAAACCATTCTATAAATGTTTAAAAAATGATTTAGAACTTTAGAAATTAATATATTTTTAACCGTAACTCTGATGAAAAAAATTTATACATGAAAATTGCTCAGAAAAATATAACGGATAGGGATACGCTACCCATACCCCCACCGCACCCCTCTAACTTATCAAACACGAAACATTTCCTCTCCGGTTCATCTGTTTGTCAGACGACCGGAGCCGGTAGAACTTTTCGGATGAAAATATTCTGAATATGAAAGTTGTTCAGAATGGATCTACGAGCACGGACACACTATCCACATTTCTTTCAGATGTCTCTAACACTGCAGACATGGAACCTTCCCCTCCAGATCATCTGTCCGGTAATCAACCGGTACCTATGAGTCATCCCCGGATAAATTCCCGCTCCGCCTAAAAATACTTAACACCTCGTTAGAACACCGCCAAAAATGCGTTTGCCATGTATTGTATTTGTATTGCTATTATTGTCGTGTATTTATTGTTTCTTCCCCCCTTCTTATTCGATAGACCTCGATACCGCTACCGCCATCGACGTTGTCGAGTACGACTACTACGTCGACGACCGTACCCCTACTACCGAGCTTCCAGGCAAGCAGAGCCATTTTTCTTCCCCGGATATCGCCTATCTTTTCCGTACTTTTCTTGCACTAGGCATTGCTTCTGCTGCTATGTTACAATCCTATTCAAATGCATAGCTTGTCATTGTCTCCCTTTGATGTACCTTCCTTTATCCTATAATGCTTATTATATATATTATATTCAGCAGTTAGCCCTGCGCCATGTTAGTCAACTAGGATTATCTAGCGGGACGTGATCACTCTGGGGAGTGACACAGATACAATTTATTATAACTGCAACAGGTACGGTACAAAGCAGATGACCAAGGGAACCTACAACGGCGAGACTCTCCGAGTCGCTTCAAGTTTGACTTACGAGTGGATGGTGTCGTCGATATGTGACGTCAGATGCCATGGGATGGCTAAAGTGAGGGGAAGACGCGAGGGAGAGGATGTCGATGGTGCCGGAATCGGGTTGGGTACAAACACGGTAGAGGACACCACGATGTACCCAGGTTCGGGGCTCTCCGGAGAGATAACACCCCTACTCCTGCTTGTCTCTTATATATCAATGATTTGGCTACAATAACTGCTTCTCTATCTTCTCAGGGGAAGGTGAGTGCCGCCGCCGTGGACGAGGCTCTCTCCTGCTTCCCTGAGGAGTTACTACTAGCAGTAAATGAACTGAGGGGAGAATGAGTGAATGGTGCTCTTTTGCGGATCGTCCCCCACGCAGGAGGGGTACCCGGGCTCTTATAGCATGAGCCCGGGGTACATCGGTAACTTCACTGCCGATTGGGCCCAGCTGTCATCCTCTAGTCGGCCTGGGCCCACCGACTGCTCCTCTCCGGGTGATCCGGATCCTACGAGCGGCGGCCCATGCTGTAGACCCATAGGGCATGGGGATGAACAGTGGAGCTAGGAGGTGCGGTCTTGTCGCCCTGTCCGCGGAATCGGCGGAGAGGTCGACACCGTATCTCCACCAGATCTTCGACATGACTTGGCCTTCCTGCCACCCAGATATCTCGGGATAGTGCATTTATGACCTCGTAATCATACCCCCGACTGGCGTCGGGGTCTACTTCCTCCAAGGGTAGTAGGTTATTCCGATTGCGCCTAGGACGACTGGTGGTCCTTGGCAAGGTCGATTGCTCTGGGCAATCGGCCTTCCAGGTGCCTGCCTCGGCCCAGCTGCGGATCAATCGGATGATCGTCTTTGTGAAGGAGTGGACCGATTGTGCCTGGGCCAACTGCCGGCATTTGATACGGCTGATTGCTTCGGAGCAATCGGCCGTACATCTGCCCAGCTCGGCCCAGCTGCGGCCCAATCGGTCCCTCCTTGTCTTGAAAGATTGCTTCCGCTTGGGTTAGCCTACCCGGGTACCAATCCCCCGACAGTAGCCCCTAAAGCTGTAAAGGTCCCACGGTCATTTGACCGCGGGGCCTTTGCAGTTTTTAATATTTCCTCGATATCTTCCGACTGCTATGGCCTCATCGGGTGCGTCATTCCGGGTTCGTCGACCAACTCGGAGATCACACTCGGCTGGCCGAAACTTTGTCCGATTGGATTTGGGTCGCCTCCAATTCGTGTCTTCACTTTTTTGAGAATGAAATCTTTCGCCGATTACATTCCAACGGTTACCTCCGATTCTTCCGGGATACGGTCAATGAGCCGGGACCCACGACCCACGCGCGACTTGACGTAACTGCAGGTCTCGACCCCCACGTCGCACGCCTCGCCTCCCGCGCCAGGATTCTTTGCGCTGGTCTGCCGGTTGGCCTTCCTATGTGCTAGGCCACACCAAGCCACACAGCCGCAAACACATCCCACTCCCCTCCCCCGCCGCCCATATAAGCCACAGGGGAAGGCCCTGTTCCTCTTCCTTCTCCCAGACGCCATCTTCCTCCTCCAGCTCTTGCTCTTCCGTGCCATTGTCGCTCCGCTCGAAGCTCCCTGCTGCTCCTGCGACTTGGCCTCTGCGCCTTGGATCTGCTCCGGCCACGGACCCGTGCGCTCCGCCGCCTCCGCGGTAACTCCTCACCACTGCTCTCGCACTCCTCGTCCCTCTTCTACTCTCCACCCGCGAACGCCATGGCGCCACGGCGAGATGTTTCTCAGGCGAGCCGCGGATGCTGGAAAGGCTCGACAGCCACTGTCGGCGCCGTCCAGTCTCTGATTCGCGCCCGGAAGATGCCCGCGGAGATCGAATGGCGTATTCCCGGTGCTGAGGTCGTGCCCAACGCGCGTGCTGGCGAGAGGGTTGTATTCCTTGCTCACTTTGAGCGTGGATTCGGCCTTCCCGCCAGCACCTTCTTCCGCGGGTTCCTCGACTTCCACCGACTGCAACCACACCACCTTGCGGTCAACTTTATCATGATTCTTTCCGGCTTCGTGACACTCTGCGAAGGGTATCTCGGCTGCCGCCCAAGCATTGCTCTCTGGAAGCAATTTTTCAACCTCCGAGCTCACAACGCTCGGACGGGAGCTGTGGTGCCATCTACCACTGAAGGCGGCGAACCGAAGTACACGACTGATATGACCGACTGCGGCAGTTGCCTTGTCGCAGCCGGCAAGCCGAGGTACAAGAGTCCCGAGATTTTCCAATCATGCAAGAATTGGCAGACCTCATTTTTCTACGTCAAGTCACCTGACCAGGGTCCCGATCTCCTGAATCTGCCCGAGTTCTCCCTCGCCCGGCCGACTGAAAAACACCAGTGGTCGCTGAAGTATGGCGTCGGAGATTGCGATGTCGACGCCCAGGTCGCCAGGATCGCCCAGATTGAGCAAGAAGGACTTCTCCCGACTGACCTGGTAGCCGCTTGGATTCAAGTCCGAGTGCTCCCCCTTCAGCGCCGAGTGCACCGCATCTGTGATATGTCGGGCCCCCGAGACCCCACTCGGCTCTGCACGTGGCGGGTGAAGAAGGAAGACCTCTGCGCCAGAGTGAGGGCTATTACATCTAGCCGTTTGCCTGACCCCTTCCTCTTTGGGCTTGACTGCCTCACTCGCCAGCAAAAATCGCCTGTGGTAAGCTCCGATTGCTTTTTTCTTCTTAGCCTCTCTGATTACTTTTATCTTCTTTCCCAGCATTTTATTCAGTCCAACTTGATGGAAGACGGCCAGGTGGCCAGCGTGTATGCCCCCGACCGCGCAGAGGACGACCCCGCCGACTTCGAGTATAACGGCGAGGTTCCTACCGCCGAGTCCGGTGACAATGATGATGATGAGGACGAGTCTTCCGGAGAATCCTCCGATTCTACAGATGCAGACGACGCTGATGCTGAGGCCGCCGACCCCCAGAGGATCGACACTCGACCAATAGCTCAAGGGGGTACGCCTGACCCTTCCCTTGAGCAATTTTTGGCCGAATGGAGTGATGACGATAGTGTCTCAAAGGCCGATGGTTTTGATGCAGCTCCTCGTACCAAACCTCCGAAGGCGCCGGTAAAATGCACCTCGGCAACCAGCTCCTCCGCTGGTGCTGCTCCCAACAAGGCCGCTAAGGTAGCGTCGACAACCACCAAGGGCAAACAACCCCAGGCGACGACCACCCGAAGGCCGACTTCCCAGGCGCCGCTGGATGTCGCCCCGCTGAGATGCCGGATGCCCTCTGGCGCACCAAGAACAGTTGGGTATGCTTTTATCTTCATGCCTTGCACTTTACTTCCTTCCTTATACTGATTCACCTCCTCTTTCTTCTTTCAGGGAACCGATTGGGCTTGACGATGTCGACGCCTACATTCCAGTCCGTGCTAGCGTCGTCATCTCGTCTGCTGCATCTGCCGCCGCCATCCACAAACGGCCACCTACTTCTCATCGCTCCTCTAAGGATGCCGAGCGTGCTGCCAAGAAGGCCCGCCTTGAGACGACTAAGAAGACTTCTTCCTCTTCCTTTGCTTCCAAGACTTCCAAGAGTGCAGCTGATCGGGGAGCTACTGGTAGCAGAGGAACACAATCGGTCGACCCGATTGCCCCATCTCCGCCACGCCGCTCCGACCCGACCTCCACTACCGTGACTGCTGCTGCTCCGATTGCCACGTCTGAACCACCAATAGTGACGACTCCGTCGCCAATCGTGGTGTCCGCACCGCCGATTGTAATGACTGTGCCACCGGTTGTACTGTCCGCGCCATCGACGGTGACGACCCTGCCGCCAGTTGCCGTTATCACCTCCGCTTCAGTTCGTCTGGTTGCGCCGCCACCACAACCGGGTGCCTCCGGCCCTCAGGTGACGTCAATGCCACTAGCCTTCACCACTGCTGCCTCCGCCGTTGCTCAAACTTTGGTGCCAGCGCCGACCTCCTCTGCGTCGGAAGTTCTGATGCGCTCGGTGGACCAGTTCCGGGCCGAATATTCTCGCGCCCGTCACGTCGGCACCGAGCCTGACTCTTCACACCGCCCTCAAGACCCTCTGACGACCACTCTCAGTCGGGTAAATGAATTTGCTGACGCCCTTGCTCGGGACCTCCAACAGCTCAACTGTCATCACATGGTAAACTCTTGACTTTCCTTTTATGTCTTTCCTTTACTCGAGAAGCTTTTCTTCCGGTGGGTGCGTGCAAGCGCACCCACTGGGTGTAGTCCCCGAGATTCGGGCCGGTTGCTTGCAATCGGTTTGGATCTTTTATACTCTTTGCTTTATCTCTTGCCTTCCTTCAATCGGGAGACTTTTCTTCCGGTGAGTGCGCGCAAGCGCACCCACTGGGTGTAGTCCCCGAGATTCGGGTCGGTTGCTTGCACTCGGTTTGGATCTTTTATACTCTTTGCTTCATCTCTTGCCTTCCTTCAATCGGGAGACTTTTCTTCCGGTGGGTGCGCGCAAGCGCACCCACTGGGTGTAGTCCCCGAGATTCGGGCCGATTGCTAGCAATCGAATCGGATCTTCTTTTGACTGTCGTATCTCTAAACTCCCTCTTGCTATTCCTCGCAGGATGTTATGGAAGAAAGGCGCGAGGTCTTCGAAAAGCTCCTCGATGCTTACACCGCCAGCCTCCGAACTCTCGCCCAGGCCCAGCTGGAGGTCAATAATCAATCGCCCGAGATCAATAAACTGAAAAGTAACTTCTATACCATTTCTGTTTTCTCTCCGATTGATAGTCACTCTTGTACTCATATCTTCATGTTCTCTTCTAGCTTATGTTCCCGTGGTAGATAACCTTCAGGGCCGAATTGCTGAATTGACTGCAGAACTCAACCAGCATGGCCCAGCACTCGCCAAAGCCAAGGAAGAAATGACCCGACTGCAGGGGGTAGAAACTAATCTAACTCGGACTATCCAAAGCCTTCCTTCTGAGATGGCTGCCCTTGAAAGAAAACATCTGGCCGACCTGGCTGCCCTGACGGCTACTGGTGATGGTCTCGTTGCCGAGCGAGATGCTGCCATCGCTGCCCGAGAAGCCTTGCAAGCTGAGAGGGACGAAGCAGTTGCTGCGCGGGATTCCATTCGACGGGATCGCGACGAACATGTCGCCAAGTACGAGGAGCTGGAGAAACGCAGCTACGATGAGACCACCCGGTTGCGCCGCCGAGCCAAAGGCTTCTGTGACACAATGACCGAGATGGACGTCCTCCTTAGCGGTAACTGTTTCCTGCATCCGAGTGCACTTTCCAATTGCTTTCCTCTTTTATCTTGCTGCTCATGCTTTCTTTCGTGACGCAGAGGCTTGGCCTGAGTCTGAAGCAGCTGCCTACGCGGCCGTAGCTAAGTCCCGAGAAGAAACTGTTGCTGCCGGAGGAACCTGTCAACTTGAAGACAACGTCTGGACTCGGCACGAATATCTGATTGGCACAGAAGCCCGCATCCCTGTTATCAAGGGAATTGCATTGTCATTCAAGCTCGGCATCCTGAAAATTGTTGAATCACTATGGTCACCGACTGAGCTTAAGGTCGGACTCCAAAAAATGAAAAACGTCGTTGGCTCCTCCGCCGGCACCCGCGAGCCTGGAACACAAGACGAAGAGGATTCTGACAAGGGGGAGGCTCCGAATGCTACCACTGAGCAAACTCGGACTCTCCTTAAGGTCATCCCACGTCGGATCGACGTTCTGCTGAACTCTGCAGGTCGGACTGGCGCAGAGACTGCTCTCCAGACTGTGCTGAGCTGGTACCCTCAGGTGAAGCTTTCCCAACTCTATAGCCTCAGAGAAAACGCTGCCGACCTGCTTGAGAAGACCTACACCGAGGTAAATCGGCTAGCCAGCACTATGGTGAACTGGTTCTCTCCGTACGAGTACACTCCGTATCTCGACGAGGGAGGGAATCCGCTCGTTGCACCTTCAATCTCTGGCCTGGCCGAGGAGCTTCTGATAGCGGCTCATCCCATACATCTCCAAGATCTAAGCGGACTGGCGCCACATCTTCTGAAGCGCAATCGGAGCCAGATGCCGCGCATGCTGATCCGACTGCCCCGACCTCTAGCTCTGTGCCTCCGACTGCTCCGACTTCCTGAGCCATGCTCCCGACTATGTTACTTGATGTAGTTTGCCGACACTGGATCGACCTTATCTCATTTTGTTTTTTCAACTATTTGCTTGTAAGACATAATTTTAATTCTGTCGACACCCACTGGGTGTGACTTTGATGTAATGAACTTATTCGGCCTTGGGCCTGCTATCTCTGATGCAATCCGATTGCTTAGTTCTGGCTTTTACTTGCGCGATCGACTTTGCGTCTTTGTCGGTTTCCTTTATCGGTCTGCACTTGGGGATGTCTACCGTGTCTGCCTTGCTGCCGTCCTACGGCCTGCAATCGGCTCAACGGTAGATTACCAGCCAAGGTTCGATAAGCTTTTTATTTTTTACACGACAAGGTTTAACGCAAAGGATTCTGCGACAGTGGGAGCCGATTTCTCGCTACCAGGCTCGATGCCCTGGTTTGCAGCGCAATCGGTAACTTTGTCTTATCGAATATGCCGTTGGTGGCGCGTTTCGAATTGTTTCCCGGGAACTTGTACTACCGACTGCTCCAATCGCAACCCTTCTCAATGCCACAAACCTTTTAGTGATTTGCGCTTGAGCTAGGTGCCGAGTTGAGTGCCAGCCCGCAGTCCCCGTGCCTCGATGGCTTATTCGCCTGACCTCGTGGTCAGTCAGTCCCCGGGTGCGTTACGCACGTCTCAGGTATGACTGAGCGTTGCCGACTGAGGCTAGCTCTTCGAATGCAATTATACAAAGGTAATCGAATGCTCATTTTCAGAGGCATGATAGCTTTTACTGATTGTTTGCCGAATGGCTTACACAAATTTCTGCCGCTCAACTATAGAACGGACATAACAACTCGGCGTTCCACGGCCGCTCCGTCTCTACTCCTGACGTGTCTTTGTGCCGAGTGCCCTTGGTGCAGTCGATCAGATAATGGGAGTTGTTCTTGAGCGCTCGGCTGATGACGAATGGCCCTTCCCAGGGTGAGGATAGCTTGTGCTGCCCGTCTGACTTCTGCATTCGGCGTAACACCATATCCCCCTCTCGGAACGCGAGAGGACAGATCTTCTTGCTGTGGTAATGTCGTAACTTCTGCTGATAGACTGCTGACCTGGACAAAGCCAACAGACAAGCTTCTTCTTTGAGGTCGATGCCATCTTCTCGTGCCAATCTGGCTTCTTCTTCGGTATATAGGGCATGCCGAGGTGAATCAAACTCAATGTCGGATGGGATAACTGCTTCTAAGCCGTACACCAGGAAGAAAGGAGTGAATCCAGTCGACCTGTTTGGCGTAGTCCTCAAACTAAACAAGACTGCAGGGAGTTCATCAATCCATGCGCCGGGTGCCCTCTCGAGTGGCTCCACCAATCGGGGTCTGATACCCGAGAGAATAAGACCATTTTCTCTTTCTACTTGACCATTTGATCGCGGATGCGCCACAGATGCCAGATCAAGCCGGATGCCCTGCTGAGATGCATATCGAGCCAGCGCACCCTTTGCAAAATTTGTGTCGTTGTCGGTGATGATGCTGTTAGGCACACCGTATCTGCACACAATGTCAGCCACAAACCGAACCGCAGTCGGACCATCCAGCTTCTTGACCGGTCTGGCTTCAATCCACTTGGTAAACTTGTCCACTGCAACTAGAAGATGTGTCATGCCACTTCGAGCTCTCTTGAATGGTCCAACCATATCTAAACCCCATACTGCAAACGGCCACGCTATTGGGATTATCTTCAATGTCGATGCTGGCTGATGACTTCTTGCCTTGAACCGCTGACAACCCTTGCAGTACTTCACCAAATTCTCAGCCGCTGCAAGCGCAGTCGGCCAGTAGAAACCATGTCGGAAAGCTTTGCTGGCGACGGCCTTTGCAGATGCATGATGTCCGCATTCACCTTGATGAATGTCTCTGAGCAGCTCCAAGCCTCTGTCCTCTTCTACACATCTCTGAAAGATACCAGTTGCACTCTTGCGCACTAGCTCATTGTTAATTATTGTGTAAGCTCAAGATCGGCGGCTGATTTGCCGTGATTCTATTTCGTCTTCTGGGAGGACTCCGTCTGCTAGGAAATCTCTGATCGGCTGTGCCCATGATGGCGCGCTGACAACTACCATTACCACTGCATGCTGGGGTGGGTCTTCCTCTTGGATCTCCGTTCCTTGGCCACTGGCCTCCTTGATCTCGGCCTCTTGGACCTCTATCATTTCTACCTCTGCCTCTGAACTGCCGATTGCGGCGCCTGGCACGCATTCGGCAGCCCCTGATGTCGACTTCTCGTCTGGAGCTGGAGCTTCTTCATTGGAATCGGCAATTTCTAATATCATTGGTTCTTCGGAGGTTGTGCTTCCTGGTATTGCCTCTGCTTGCTTCCCTTTGGCTTTGCTCTTCTCATAGCTTTTGGCAGCCCCTGGCTCGCAGTCGGCAGCCCCTGGCTTGCAGTCGGCGGCCCCTGGTGCTGTTGCCGAGACACCTTGGGCGCTGGACTGCTTCTTCAAGGTTGCAATTTTTGCCGGTTGAGCTTCTTTTGCCTTCTTCAATGCTTCAAGGTCGGTCTCCGAGATAAAAATGGACTCGGATTCTGGGGATGGTATGATGGATGGTTTCTTGATGTGCTCCAGCGACACACCTGGTGGGATAGCTTGTCTTGTTGAGCCGAGCTTGGACAACGCATCTGCTGCCTCATTGTTTGCTCTTGGCACATGATGGAACTCGCAACCTTCAAAGTACCCGCTGATCTGCTGCACCAGGAAGCGATAGATTGCCATGTTTGCGTCCTTTGCATCCCAGGTGCCTGTGCATTGTTGTACAACCAGGTCGGAGTCGCCAAAGCACTCAATATTCCGAATACCGATTTCCTTGGCAAGCTTGATACCATGCACAAGGGCTTCGTACTCGGCGACATTGTTTGATGCTGCAAAGTGGATCTGGAGCACATATTGCAATTGATCTCCTCTTGGTGAAGTGAGTACCACACCAGCCCCTAGGCCGCTCTTCATCTTGGAGCCGTCAAAGTGCATTCGCCAGAAATCCGACTCTGGGAGCTGCGGCATATACTGAGTTTCGGCCCAGTCCACCAAGAAATCGGCTAATGCTTGTGACTTGATTGCAGTTCTCGGCTCATATTGGATGCCATGACTAGCGACTTCAATTGCCCATTTTGCCACTCTTCCGGTTGCATCTCTGCTTCCCATGATGTCGGCCAGTGGAGCCGAGCTGATGACGGTGATCAAGTGGGCTTGAAAGTATGGCTTCAATCTCTTGGGTGCCATGTACACTCCATAGCACATCTTCTGGTAGTGAGGGTAGTTCTGCTTGGACGCCGAGAGCACTTCGCTGATGTAATACACTGGGCGCTGAATTTGTTGTGCCTTGTCCTTCTCGGGCCGCTCCACCACCATAACTGCGCTGATTACCCGATTGGTTGCCGCAATGTATAACATCATTGGCTCCTTCTCAATCGGGGCAGCCAGAATCGGCGCTGTGGAGAGCATTCGCTTGAGCTCTCGGAATGCTTCGCTTGCCTGGGGGGTCCAGGTGAACTTCTTTGTCTTCTTCATCAATTGGTACAATGGGATTGCTTTTTCACCTAGCCGACTGAGGAATCGGCTGAGTGATGCTAGGCAACCGGTGAACTTCTGTACCTGCTTCAGGGTCTTGGGCTGTTCCATGCGCTCTATTGCAGCTATCTTCTCGGGATTGCATTCGATTCCTCTCTCGGAAACGAGAAATCCCAAGAGCTTGCCAGCTTGGACTCCAAAGACGCACTTCTCCGGGTTGAGCTTGATCTGATAAGTTCTCAAATTGGCGAATGTTTCCCTGAGGTCATCTAACAGCGTGACTCCCTTTGCCGACTTCACCACTAAATCGTCCACGTAAACGTGGAGATTTCTGCCGAGCTGAGAGTGTGTGCATCTCTGAATTGTGCGCTGATAAGTGGCACCTCCATTCTTCAAATGTCGGGACCCGGGGTTAGCGTATGCAAGCCTCGCTACAACACAATCATATGGAGAGCCGAGAACCGTACCCACTTGTCTAAGAAGACAAGGCCAAGCACAGAACGTTCTCGGAAAGCATCGAACGTGAGGGGCATCCCATCCAGGCCGGATGATCAACTGAAATGGGTCCTCATTGTCCGCACACAAGTCTAAATGATATGGGTGGTGAACTCCCATACTCATAGACAAGTCGCCTCAACCATACTATCGATTGTATTATAACCCTTACATAGACTTACTCCAGCCCGATCACTTAGTCGGGGTCTAGGGCGGGCTCGATCATACCTCAAAGTGTGTACGAGACAGAGTCTCGAACAATCGCATCACGATGCCCCAAGCTGCGCACATCTAAGGGCCACTTGGTGTATAAAAGACCGCCAGCCAGATCACAACTAAGGTCTCGAAAACCCATACAAAGACATGCATGTTATAAACATACACGCAGCACACATGCCTTGTATGAACAGCAGGTATCATTGCAATTCTCTACAAAGTATACATCTTTATTAATAACTCTTACAGGGTGCACACAGAGATCACAAGCATGTGATCCAACATTACAACAAACAAGCGGAAGCAAAGTAGGTCTGAGTACAGACAAGTTTAACAAATGGCTTAGAGAAGCCTTATCTAAAAACAAGCCCTCCACGAGGGAACCAGTCGTCTGACTGGGACTACACTAGCTTGGTCTTGGTCTGAGTCTTCATTCTTCGAGCTTCGGTTATAAGCCACCATCGGGGTTGGTGGTTCATCTAAAACATAGATTAAGCAAATGTGAGTACAAAATCGTACTCAGCAAGACTTACATAGGAGCTATACTACTCATGCATATGTATCAAGGTAAAGGGAGGTGCGGTTTCACTTGCAGAAGTGCCAGCTTCGACTTGGCTAGTCCTGAACTACGAGTACCAGACTTGAGGTAAGAAGCGTACACGAGTCCACTACATCTCTTCAACCAATTACACCACTATGGTTACTTCCTCGACTTCCCCACGAGAAGCACACCATAGCACTCACGCTTATCTTGCGAGTTTTAGAAGTATCCAGTTCAAGTTGTCTAATAATCGAGCACAGCTCTCCAAGTAGTCCCTTACCGCGGACGCGGCTATTCGAATAGTTTATTAACCCTGCAGGGGTGTACTGCTACACACATGAAACTATCAGTTACCGCCTTTGTACTCTACACCGTTTAAGAGGTGCCGGCGAGGATAATTCCCACAACTTTTACCTCACAACCAATTCAAATTCAATGGAGACGCCTATCTGGGCTGGAATCCACATCGTGAACCCGGCCGGTTTACCGATGTGGTCCCAGAAGATGTGTGCAAGGTCCCAAGCCGGTCTGAATAGCCGTTCTTCCACTTCGCAGACCGTGCCACAGACCTACCAGAACTCCGAACTAATGCGACTCATTGAACTGAGAAGGGGTGAGTTAGTAGGTTGAGCGGGGGTCCATGTGCCCAACATGTGGTAGTACTCTTCGTCTTGGATCACCACACAAGAACTCGGGCTTAGGGCGGTGTTCAACGAGACAACCCACTGTGTACTCCTACACAGCCTCTCATCGTTCACCTTGTATTAGGGTAGATTCACCAACACATTTCACTTTCATCAACACCATGTTTATCATCATCCCGACTCACATCATAAGCAACATCATTGTACCACTAAGCATGCAATAAGCAGTAACAGTTGCAGGGGGCATATGATATCAACCAACTCCTACATCTGCTAGGATTGTGGTTTGCTTACTACTGTGACAAGATGATAGGTCATGCAAAGGATATGGGTTCAACTATGCGGTAGAAACGTTATCATGGTGATCATCCTAAACAATGCATAAGCGAGACATGAGAGGGAAGTGGGATTTTATAGACATGATCAATGGGGGTTTGCTTGCCTTGCTGACGAGGTTTCGATAACGGTGTCTTCAATGAAGGGGGCAGCCTCCTGGTCCAGTTCCACCTCTACTCGACAAACAACAAGCAAAGTAGCAAAGTAAATACAATGCACAGTCACATGATGGAAGGTTGAAACTTGATGTACATGCTTTGATGTGTGAAGCAATTCCATTTAAATGGAGTATATTGCAAATTGAATTGCAAATTCAAACTCCAATTTGAATTCAAACTTAACCAAGTACATGTGACATTGTTTGATCATTTTGAACCTTTTGGAAATGTGTATGATATGCCTCTGAAGTGTGGTTGAATTGCAGTATAATTCCATGGTCCAAGTTGCAAAAGCATTTGATTTGAATTTGAATTAATTCCAAATAATTCAAATGACATATGCTACTGGTCCCATTTTAAAATCAACTCAAACATAGTTGAAAGTTGCATTTTTGGATAGCTTATTTTCTCCTGATCATTTTTCATATATTATTTGTCCAATTTGGAGTTAATATGAATTTTCTATGAATTTTCAAAGTTTGGGGTATTTTCTGGAATTTCTGGAAATTCTTTAATTCAATTTGATTTTCTGGAAATTCATTTAATCGATTTATTGCGCCAGGCTGACGTCAGGGGGGGCTGACAACAGGGGCCCACCTGTCTGTCTCTGCGGGTTAAAACCCTGTTAGTTTAAATCTAACATTGGTTAGTTAGCGGCCTGGGCCCACTGTTAGTGGCCCAAGGGTTAGGATTAGTGGGGGGGTTAGCTTAGGTTTAGTGGCTCTAATGGAGGGGCCGCCGGAACCCTGTCGGAGACTCGCCGGAGTTGGGTTTTAGGGCGCGGGGAGGGATCTGGAGGGCATGGGCTTGCTCCTCGTCGTCTTCCGCATCTAGTGGAGTGGTCGGGGTTCAAAGACATGGCCTGTGGCGTCGGCTACTTCAACCGCGGCGGCAGGCCGAGCTCGGACCTCGCCGGAACTAGGCGGGAGGGCACAGGAAGAGGCGCGGCTAGGGGCGAAAAGGAGCTCTGCTCACCGCGAACGCGAAGAAGGGCTCGGGGAAGCCGGAGGGAGCTCGGTGGCGTCGAATTCGGAGTTCTCCTCCTCGGCGGCCGGCGGCGAAGTCTTGGTGCTCGCGACGTCTCCGGTGGCTCCGAGCTTCAATTGAGGCGGGGGTTCGAAGAGGACGTCGCCGCTGGATCAATTGGACAAGACGGCGGGGCCTCGGGCTGCCGGTGGCCACGTCGGGGCGTTGGCGCGCTCCGGCTAGGTCACGGGGGCGCTCGGTTTTTCGTCGCCGGAGGGGAAAGAGAGGGGCTGGGTGAGCTGGAGGTGCGGGGGGGCTTCTGCGGCGATGCGTGGCGCAAGAGAGAGGGAAGGGGAGGCCTAGGAGGCGCGGGCGTCGTCGTGTCGTCGCCGTGGCCATGCTCTGCTCCAGCGAGCAGCTTGGCTCGGCAGGGAAGAAGACGACAAGCGTCTGGGGTGGGCTGGGCCGAGGCTAGGTAAGGTGGGCCTCGCCTGTGGGCGTGAGGTAAGCTGTTCTCTGCTCTGTTTTTCCTTTTTCTTTTTCTTTCTCTGTAAATAGGTTGACCTAGCTAAATAAAATAGCTAGGTATTTTTATAAATGCTGAAAAAATTTATATGGCCTCATAATAAAATAGACTAGCCACTTATAAAGTTTCAACATTTTTAAAATTCAAATAATTTGAATCTTAACTCAAATAGGGTTATTTTATTAATTCCAAGGCACTGTTTGAATATTAGAAAATTCCATGAGTCTGGGATTGCTCCCAAACCATTTTTAAAATGATCAACACCATTTATAGGAATTTTCCAAATGTTCAAATGATTTTTGGAAGAAGATTTTTATCTGGCCATTTGATTTAATTTCTCAGGGCTTTTCCTTTCCCCATTTTGAATTTCTTTTTGAATTTTTGGCATGATGCAAAGTAACACTTGATCCTATCACATACCTAACTTGGGGTTGTGACATCAAACCAAATGGCATGGTGATATAGCAATAAGCCCCGAAAGGGGTTATAAATGCAGTTTTTATCTGGTCTTCCACGGCAAGTTTGATCTGGTGATAGCCAGTAGTGGCATCCAGAAAAGACAAAAGCTCGCAGCCGGCCGTAGAATCAATCACTTGATCAATACGGGGCAGAGCAAACGGATCTTTCGGGCACGCTTTGTTCAGGCAAGTGTAATCGATACACATGCGCCAGGTCTTATTCTTCTTCATGACGAGGACTGGATTCGCCAGCCACTCGGGGTAAAACACTTCCATGATGAAACCTGCAGCTTGCAGCTTCGCAACCTCTTCACCGATTGCCCTTCTCTTGTCTTCAGAGAAACATCTCAAGGGTTGCTTGACCGGCTTCGAGCCTGGCCGAATATGTAGCTTGTGCTCGGCGAGTTCTCTGGCACACCAGGCATGTCTTGCGGAGACCATGCAAAGATGTCCCGATTCTCACGGAGAAACTCGATGAGCTCGCTTTCCTATTTATCGCTAAGTCCAGCTCCGACTACAACAAACTTGGTTGAGTCGGAGGGATCTAGAGCGATCTTCTTGCTGTCCTTGGCCGACTGAAAAGCCGACTCCTCGTCTACTCTCTTTGCTGGGCCGACTGGAAGTGGATTCTTGTTCTGTGCTTGCGCCATTGCAATCACCTTGCTGAGCTGACGCTTCTCCGTCTCAACCACTTGAGAATCAGCCAAACTGCTGCCAGCGGATGTGCACTCGAGGGACTTCCTGAAGTCCCCGGTGACAGTGATGACGCCGTTTGGCCCTGGGATCTTCATCTTTAGGTATGTCTGCTGCACGTTGATCATGAACTTGGCAAACGCTGGCAATCCCAACAGAGCATGGTAAGGACTACTGAGGTCGGCGACTTCAAACCAAATCGGCTCTCTCCTGAAGTTTTCTTCTGTGCCGAATATAACATCCAGCCGAATGCGACCCATGGGGGTGCAAGACAATCCAGGGAAAATCCCATGGAAAGTTGTCCGACTGCGCTCCAGGTCCTTCTCTGTGAGCCCTAGCTTGACCAATGTGTCCCTGTACAGAATGTTGATTGTGCTTCCTCCATCAACGAGCACTCGGGAGAACTTGCATGAAAACCTTGGTCCTGCGAACAGAGCATCCACCACCAGCGGATAGTTGCCCGGATTCGGCAAAATGGTAGGGTGATCTGCTCTGTCCCAGGATATAGGACATTCGGACCAATGCATAAACTGGGGAATCGATGGCATAGTGGCATTAACCTCCTGAGCTCGGGCTCTCCGACTGCCCTTGTCTGTGGACTCGCTGGTGAAAATCATGTAGGCAGCCTCTTGCTGTGGGAACTGGTTTTGCTGCTGAGGCGGTCCTCTGTTCTGGGGTGGTGGTGGGGGTGGAGGTGGTAAAGCTTCTCCCTTCGCGATCCTTCTCACAAAGTCGCACTGCCGAGTGGTGTGTGCAGACGGCCTGCCCGGCGTGCTGTGCAACTTGCATGGTGCGTCCAGCATATCCTCGAACGTGTACTTGGGCTTCATCTGCCCCGGGGGTCTCACATTCGGTCTCATCTTCCGACTGCCTCCTGCAGCCGCTGGATCTTCTTCGCTCTGGACAACGGCCACCTTCCTGTTGCCGTACTGGGTATCGGGCTGCTCATCCTTGCGCTTGCCATTGTTCTGCTGGTTGTTGTTGTTGTTGCGGTTGTTCTCTCTTCTTTCCTTCCTACTGAGGCCTTGATTCCCTGTGTCCGACTGCGGAGCCCCTGGTGACTGGATTACACCTCCAACTCCGAGATGGATAGGGCGCATCGCAGAATCGGACATAGCGAACGCATTTGCCACCTTCATGAGCTCGGCGAGCGACGTGAAGTCTTTGCGGAGCAGCTTGTGCTTCAACATTGAGTCGGCCAGGCATCCATCTGTGAAGTACTGAATGGCCTGGATCTCATGGACTCCTTCGCATGAATTCTTCAGCCTGATCCACCGAGATAAGTAATCTCGGAGGGGCTCATATTTGCCTTGCACACAAAGAGCTAGCTGCCGCGGGAGGTTGGGCCTCTCATACGTGCTTGTGAAGTTGTGGATAAATGCACTCGTGAAGTCCTCCCAGCAGTTCACACTGTCCTTGGGAAAACTGTTCAACCACGTCCGAGCTGAACCATGCAGCATCAGAGGTGCATAGCGGACTGCTACGCGCCGATTGCCTCCTGCGATGCGAACCGCCGTCAGGTAATCGGATAGCCAGTCTTCAGGCTTCACAGAACCATTGTACTTGGGAGTGTCTCTCGGCAGCGTGAAGCCTTTGGGAAACTTTTCAGTCCGAATACGATGACCAAAACATGATGGGCCAGCTTCTCCTTCTTCATCCTCTTGAGCCTCCTTCTCCAGGAGTTCAATGCGGTGCCTTGCATCATTCTGGCCGATTTGGCGAGGGCCAAGTCGGGCGCTGATTGCTTGTCTTGGTGCCGATTGCTGCGGCATGTCATTGCGCCTGCTGTTAACAGCTGGCTCTTCGACTCTTCTGCTTGCTGCTGGGGGTGGCCGATTGCTTCTGACCTTACTCTCATGCCGAGATGGAGCGGGTTGATGTCTGTTCTGGCGCGATGCATTCGGTCGCTGGCTAGCTCCCGCATTCGGCCTCACAGTTCCTCTCGACGCCCCGGGTTCTGCATTTTGATTATCCATTGCAACGAGCCTCTGCTCCTTTGCGGCTGCCAACAGCTCACGCATTCGGCGCGACTGCTCGCGCCGCTCATCTCCCTCCAGGTCTTCTAGCTCGAGTGCTATCTGCTCGGCTGCTCTCAGGTTCTTATCCGGCGTGCTGTATGTCGGCCTCTGGATGAATGCCGACTGCGCCGGTTTCTCCGGTTGCACTGGCCTCCTTGGTCGCTCCGGCTGCTCGGCGCCCGACAGCTGCTGGTTGACTGCCCTGTCTCGTCTTCTCAGATCTTCCAGGACTGCGGGCTCAATCGGCCGGCGCGGTCCTGCATGCGCTGCGTTGTATTCCCTTGTGATGGCTCTCAGCCTGCGCTCTTCTGCCAGCACCTGCTCAGCCCTGCGAGCCAGAGCGAGCCGTGCTGTTTCCAGCTCCGTGTGCACTTGCTCGGGATCACCATTCCTGTTCACGGGTGTGTATAACACATCCCGCAACGCGCTGGTGCCGATTCTCTCCGCAACCTCTGCTGCCTCCTTGGCTCTTCTTGCTGCGCTCGCTGCGCCGCGATTGCTTGATGACGACGTCCCCGCCATCAGGACATCAGCGTGCACTCGGCCGTCCTCTCTGCCAGGCGCTGCGCTGCAGCCCCTGGTCAAGAGCGGATCTGTGGTGCACGAGAAAACACGAATCTCCCTAGGATATGCCTCGGAGAAGCTGCCGATGAAGAGGCGGTGGCTGCCGACCTGCAGCGACACACTGGGCGGCAGGGGTGCTCCATCCCTGTACCGCGCCGAGTAGTCCACCACGTAATCGATTGCCCCACGCCTTAGAATCAGGCCGGAGGCGTGGCTACCGCCTGATGCAGAGGAAAATCCCGTCCGGATCGTTACTCCAGTCGACGCCTCGGTCTGCCCCACGGTGGGCGCCAACTGTCGTCGATATGTGACGTCAGATGCCATGGGATGGCTAAAGTGAGGGGAAGACGCGAGGGAGAGGATGTCGATGGTGCCGGAATCGGGTTGGGTACAAGCACGGTAGAGGACACCACGATGTACCCAGGTTCGGGGCTCTCCGGAGAGATAACACCCCTACTCCTGCTTGTCTCTTATATATCAATGCTCTGGCTACAATAACTGCTTCTCTATCTTCTCAGGGGAAGGTGAGTGCCGCCGCCGTGGACGAGGCTCTCTCCTGCTTCCCTGAGGAGTTACTACTAGCAGTAAATGAACTGAGGGGAGAATGAGTGAATGGTGCTCTTTTGCGGATCGTCCCCCACGCAGGAGGGGTACCCGGGCTCTTATAGCATGAGCCCGGGGTACATCGGTAACTTCACTGCCGATTGGGCCCAGCTGTCATCCTCTAGTCGGCCTGGGCCCACCGACTGCTCCTCTCCGGGTGATCCGGATCCTACGAGTGGCGGCCCATGCTGTAGACCCATAGGGCATGGGGATGAACAGTGGAGCTAGGAGGTGCGGTCTTGTCGCCCTGTCCGCGAAATCGGCGGAGAGGTCGACACCGTATCTCCACCAGATCTTCGACATGACTTGGCCTTCCTGCCACCCAGATATCTCGGGATAGTGCATTTATGACCTCGTAATCATACCCCCAACTGGCGTCGGGGTCTACTTCCTCCAAGGGTAGTAGGTTATTCCGATTGCGCCTGGGCCGACTGGTGGTCCTTGGCAAGGTTGATTGCTCTGGGCAATCGTCCTTCCAGGTGCCTTCCTCGGCCCAGCTGCGGATCAATCGGATGATCGTCTTTGTGAAGGAGTGGACCGATTGCGCCTGGGCCGACTGCCGGCATTTGATACGGCTGATTGCTTCGGAGCAATCAGCCGTACATCTGCCCAGCTCGGCCCAGCTGCGGCCCAATCGGTCCCTCCTTGTCTTGAAAGATTGCTTCCGCTTGGGTTAGCCTACCCGGGTACCAATCCCCCGACAGATGGACTCGTATTTTACTCTCGTCGTCGACTCGGTAGCGTAGCACCACCGGGATGATACGAGGATATTCCTCTTTAGTTCATTCCGTTGATGTCTCGGTCGAACCTCTTCAAGTGTACCATCGAGGTTGATTCCTCCTGGTTTCACTTGATGGTAGGCACTCGAATCAACTGGTGTCCTTAAAGGTAAGTAGTCGGGTGTAACACCCTCAGTGTCAGGCATCAATAAAACTTTTGTTAATAATAAACCTCTGTGATTAGCAAGTCTCTAATCACCCTTGATCATGCCTTATTCATCTTTGAGTTCAAACAAACCCAAAATGCCTTTTGATGAATATTAAAAATGGGGACCTCTCTGATGAGCCGTAGGATGGGCCTCGGCGTGTCGAAGATCCTCGGTGGGGCATTCCCTAACAAGGTGTACGCCACCCTGGAGACCCGAGCGTGCAGGTTGAACAGTAGTGCACCCCTGCAGGGAGTTTGATCTATTCGAATAGTCGTGTCCACGGTAACAGGACGCTTTATGTTGAAGCCAGAGCCTACTACTACAAACTACTACTATTAAACTGTTGGCTCCGCTTTCTCTTCCTCGCAGGGAGTCGAAGAAGGGAACTCAGAGGCATTTATAATTGTTAATAATTACAACTTACTATTATACAATGGTGCAACAACTTCTGCTGCATTGTTATTACATTCATGTTATTGAACTGTTGGCTATTCTCTTCCTGTGCTTCAAGACTCGTCGGAAGATGCTAGTCTTCGATAGGCCTAGATTCTCATCCTTATTCTGGTTTTCTACCATTCAGTCCACTATATACAGCCTCCCCTTTCCATTTGATACAAATGCATAAATGCTTAGTAGCAGACGTAAGACTCGCGGGATGCTAGATACTCACCTTTGCTTTATTTCCCCCCTTTGTTTTATATACCTGACCGGTTGCTGCCATCAGACGTTGGAGCCTTGGAGTCTAGGAGCAGGAGATCCCCGATGCCGACCACCGCAACATGAAGATCCCCGATGCCTTCTACGACGTCGAGCTCCCCGTTGACCAGGAGTAGTTTGGAGGTTCCCAGGCAGGAGGCCTCGCCTTTTCGATCGTTGTTGTTTTTGCGCTAGCCTTCTTAAGGCAACCTTGTATTCTTGTGTCTGTACTCAGATACTATTGCTTCCGCTAACTTTGTGCTCTCGAGCTATTGTATTCGAGTCCTCGTGGCCCCTGGCTTGTATTAAACATCTTGTATTATTTTATTTGTAGATTTGTGTTGTGATATCTCACTATGAGTCCCTGATCTCGATCGTGTACATTGTGTGTATGATTACTGTACACGACTTGATTTTGGGGGCGTCACATTGAGCATATTTACTTTCTAGTAGCATAATTAGCATTGGGATGCGTTTATAATTCTGTTAATTGCCTAGCTGTAATTTGTTCACCCAACATAGTTGTTTATCGTCTTTTGGGAGTGAGACACCGCTAGTGAAAGTCATGGGACCCCGGTCCATATTTCCATCATACTTTACATTGTTTACTTTTACTGCTTTTATTTTTCTTCCAGTCGCACCATTATTATTCCCCCTGTGTTTTGATCCTTTATAAACAGCAAGGCCGGAGAGATTGACAACCTCTCTGAACTCGTTGGGAGCAAAGTTATTTGTGTTCTTGTGTGCAGGTCCACGTCAACTCCACGCCAGCAGCTAATTTCTGGCGCCGTTGTCGCCTTCTTGTCGAGGTTGGAATCCTACTGGAGACATAAACCTTGGTATCTTCACGGAGGTAAATTTGCTGCTATCTACATCATAACCTTCCACTTGGAATAACAAACGAGGAGGTGTTATCTACACCCATCAGATGTATCAGTGACCACATCAGCACGGGCTCCACACCCATCATCAACCCCTTGCTTGTCGTCGCTAGATGGAAAGCTTCGAGGTGGGAAGAGAGAGCACAAGGAGCAGATGGTGCAAGAAAGAGAGAGCGCAGGGGCCGAGAATCTTCCAATCGAAGGAGTATGTGATAGCTGCACCGCATGCAACAAAAGCTTTATGGAGTCCTGGGCAATTACCTAGGCGTTGTGGGGGAAGTGGGGGCACACCTAGCCAACTGATACGTCCCAAACATATCTATAATTTCTGCTTGCTCCATGCATGTTTTGTGTGATATTGCGATGACCTAGATACACTTTCATACACTTTTGATCATATTTGGACTAACTTATTAACTCAGTGCACCACAGTGCCAGTTCCTGTTTTCTGTTGTTCTTCTATTTCAGGTTTCCCCCATATTAAAAGTGCTCCAAAAATTCAGGAAAATCAGATAAAAAATCAGTGTACGGTAACCTTCCGGAATCACCTAGGTGGGGCCAGAGGGCCACCACCAGGGACCCAGGCGGCCACCTGGCGCGGCCTAGGGTTTGGCCGCGCCAGGGGGGCGCATGGACCCCTGGTGGCCCCTTGTCTGCCCCTTCCCTATTTAATAGGGGAGTTGCATACTATCTTTTACCTTTGCTTTTTAGTCTTGTTAGTTTACCTTTCCAATTTTTGTTTTTGCTTTTGTGTCTTTATGAAAAAACAAAAAAATAGTTGCTACCTTTTGTCTTTGCCTTTGTCTGCCTACTGATGCTATCTTTGCCATGGGTGCTGAACCACCCAAATATGGTAGGATGGACATGTTTCACTTGGATCGTCTTCGATCAATTTGTGCTCGCGCTAAAAACCCAACCGACTTGGTTGAGGGAAAATCATTGGATGAGCATGCTCATTATACGCGGCACCGCCTATCTTAGAAAGGGAAACACTTATGGGATCAAATACATGTTTCTTATTGCCATGCTGAATTTTTGTGCCACATTTATGATTTTACTTGCTGCTCTAATATAGATCATAAACACCTTCCTTTCCAATGTGAGTTTAATGAAAATGAGATCTTATCTTCTTATGCTAAAGGTGTTTATGATTACTTTGATGTTGAAAAGATTGAAGAGTTTGTTGATTTTAAAGGTGCTTATGAGATTGCTTCTTTGATTGAAAAGTATTATGATACTAGTCACAAGTCTGAAAACTTTGCAGTTCTTGCTTATTGCTTCTAGAATTATACTTCCAATTTTTATATTGAGGATTTTAAAAATAAAATGTTTGCTGCCCAAGAAGAGGCTAATGATTGCTTTGATGAGGAATCCCATGATTCCGAGGACTCACTTCATACATCCCTTTCTGAAAATCTTGATACTTGCTTTGTTGATGGCCATGATGCCAATATGGATTACGCTCGCGAAGATGAACTTTCTATAGTTCCATACGTCAAGCATGAAATTGTTGCTATTGCACCCACACTTCATTGCCCTATTATCCTTTTGAAATCTCCAACTCTAGAGAATTTTCCTCTTATCAAAGCTCAATGTTATGGGTTGCATTTATCTTATGATCCTAAAAACCGTGTTGAGAACAATACACGTGTGCTTGTAGGTCGTGAACAATATGATTTATGTGATAGTTATATTATTGATGTTGTTCATGATACTACTGAAAAAAAAATTGAGAGAGGAAAGTTTGGTTATAGAAACTTCCATGTTACAAAAACTCCTCTCTTTATGTTGAAAGTTTTGAAGTTGTTCTTGTCCCACCTTCCTATGCTTGTCTCTTTGTGATTCTTTGATTTATTTTCTTACAAGATGACAATGCATAGGAAGTGGGTTACGCTTAAATGCGTTTCATATTTGCTTCTTGATGCTCTCGTTTGCTTCAAATCCTTATTCTTATGATGGCATCTTTTAAAATCTTTATGCCTAGCTTAAAGGCGTAAAAGAAAGCGCTTGTTGGGAGGAAACCCAAGATGTTTTTACTTCTGTTTTTAGTGGTCTTGATGATTGCTACTACTGTAGCAACATCATTGTATCTTTATTTTCAAGCTTTGTGCCAAGTTATAGCCTCTTACGATAAGGGAAGCAAAAGTTGTGACATGTTGTCCAGTAAACAGATTCTGTCTTCTTGACGGAAAAAATCGGATCAAATCACCAGTTCATCTTTTTCATCTGAATTGTTTACACAGCATGCTCTATACAATTGTTAAACTTTCGTATGTTATGAGTTTTTTGATTTGATTTGCAGAAGTGCCCCGAAAAAATTCTCTACCACCTGTTGTTCTGTTTTTCACGGATTCTGCCCCGTTTTATCTCTTCTTACTTTTGCAAACCTTAAGCTTGCTTTTTCTTTGCAAAAACCTTTTGGCAATCTTGAGAAACAGTAGCTCTTCAATAATATCTTTATATCCAGTGGGGAAAAATTATTTTATTAAGGGTACTAACCTCTCTAATTAGCTTATGATGAGTTATGTATGAAGGGAGTTTTCAAGTGTGCGATGGAAGATGATGAAAGAAGATCCGGGAGTGTCAAGCGCTCAAGCTTGGGGATGCCCCCATGCATCCCCAATAAATATTCAAGGAGACTCAAGCGTCTAAGCTTGGGGATGCCCCCGTGCATCCCCTTCTCGATCAACAATCATCAGTTCGTCCTTCGTCTCACTATATTTTTATATCTTCATGCATTATTTGCTATGCTTGGAGCGTCTCGCTCTTAGGTTATATTTTTAGTTTTCTTTAGCTTTGCTTGTTGTTCATAACAAGTTAGACCCCATGTTACTTTGTGTGGGAGAGAAACACGCTCCACTCCAATCTAGAACACATCATAGGATTTTTCATGCTTATCTTTCTGCTGTTGTGTGTTGTTTATCTTTTCATAGCTACTGCCATGTTTAGTTTTAGTTTTAGTTTGTCTTTAGCAAGAGCCTTGGATTTTTTTTAGTTTTTTGCTGGAACTCTCTTTAGTTTTCATGTTTATCTTGTTAAGAGAGTTGGTTGTTGCACTGAGTTGTGTCTTGTCTTGAAAGTAGGTAATTGAGGTTGCTATTTAATTTTAGTAGTAACTTGCAATAGTTTTGAGGTATTGTTGTGAGTAATGTTTGAACTTTTGGTGTCAAGATCTCTAGCCTATTAGTGATAGGTGTCGTATTTTGGGCAATCCGTGTTTATTTTCAAAACCTACAAAACCAGTTAAGAACTCTAGCTACTAGATGGATCGCTAATCTTTTGAGGGATCGGATATTAGAGTACACTCACGTACCATGAGTCGAGGATGCGCAAGGATAACCAAACCCCCATACACTCCTCCTTGGGGTACTTGTCTCTTTGTGAACCTCCTCATTAGATTGAGAGTTACCGATAATATTGCATGAGTTCTTAGGACTAATGTAAGTATTGAAAGTTGACACTTCCACCTCCTCATATTTGCTAGCCTCTTCCCTACTATTCATTTCCCTCTTCTCACTCCGAGAGTTGGCGTCCACCTTCGCCGGTACATCCAAACCCTTGGCATGATACGCTCTGTCATCATAACCCTCCTTATATCTTTCCTCAAAACATCCACCATACTTACCTATCAAGGCATTTCCATAGCCTTTCTGAGATATATTTCCATGCAACTTCCACCTCTTCATGACTTGATCTTCATTTCATACATGTTCCTGCTACACTGGCAGAGGCATACATTGCATACATCATGATAGATACATCTTCTTTATGTTTGAGTACCTTGTAAAGTTTGAAGATCTTCTATACCCTCTTGTAAAATAGAGTGTTTCCCTTAAGTGAGGAAAAGATCCCAAAGTGGACAAAATAAAAGATCCCAAAGAGGACAAATGAGAGTTAAATAGAAAGAGCCATTGAGGCCACCAAAAAATACAAAAATAGAAAAAAGAGAAAAGAAAATAAAAAGAGAGAAAGGGGCAACACTACTATCCTTTTGAAAGATCCACACTAGTACTCCCTCTTATCCTTGTACTCCATAGAGATGATCATTTATGCATATAGCTATGTGGGGACCTTCACACTATAGAACTTGGCTTGCATATTCCAAGGATGAGCCTCCTCAAACGAGCTCTAGGTCTTCATGAGCGAGCAAGTTGGATGCACCCCCACTAGTTCCATTGGAGAGCTTTTTTTAGCTCATATGTGCATCTGTTGCATGGCAATCCCTACTCCTCACATCATATCTATCATTTGGCTCTCTCGCCTATGATTGCCCTCATTGATGTGAGCCCTTCTCACTTTTTTGTCTTCCTCCTCCACCATATTTCTCTCTTTGCCATCCTAAGTGTCAACTCTCGTGCTTACTCTCATCCATTGCATGAGTGCTCAAAATATCGAAAGGGAGTGGATCAAATTGACTTGTACCTGGCTAGTGGTCTGGGGACGAGTCAAGATAAGATTCCAAAGAAGATCAAGTGTGAAACTTTAGTAGATTGAGTTCTCAACAAAAAATACTTTTTTCTTGTATTCCCTATCCCCCTTCTTGCACGCAAACACCATTTGGAGACATTCGAGTCACGGACAGCGAGAGCTCTTGCACCTAATGTTCCTTTGTTACTTGTTTCACTGCTAATATAGGGTCTTGCATGTTATGACTTGAATTGAATCACATACCTCGATTGCTTTAATTTTCGAAGTTTTCTTATATGGTTGCTAGCATGTCACCACATAAATTATGCTTGTTATCATTTACCTACTCGAGGACGAGCATGAATTAAGCTTGGGGATGTTGATACGCCCCAAACGTATCTATAATTTCTGCTTGCTCCATGCATGTTTTGTGTGATATTGTTATGATCTAGATACACTTTCATACATTTTTTATCATATTTGGACTAACTTATTAACTCAGTGCACCACAGTGCCAGTTCCTGTTTTCTACTGTTTTTCTATTTAAGGTTTTCCCCATATTAAAAGTGCTCCAAAAATTCGGGAAAATCAGATAAAAAAATCAGCGTACAGGAACCTTCCGAAATCACCTGGGTGGGGCCAGAGGGCCACCACCAGGGACCCAGGCGGCCACCTGGCGCGGCCTAGGGTATGGCCGCACTAGGGGGGGCGCCTAGACCCCTAGTGCCCCCTGGCTGCCCCCCTTCTCCTATTTAATCTCCGTGACGCGAAACCCCCGAAGACAGAACCCTTTTTCGCGATCTCGCCTCTGTTCCACAGCCGCCGCGCTTCCAAGATCGGGAGCGCCAGCAGACTTCTTCCCGGCACCCTGCATGTTCCTAACTAATTCTTGCATGTTCTCCGTTGCTGTTTATTGCTTTGGCCAAGTAGTAGGTAGTGACTCCAAGAGGGAACGTTATGCTCGATTGTGGGTTCATGCCCCCCGATGACACGCTTGAGTGACAGAAACATGAGTCTAGGAGATGTGCTATTGCCACAAGGGGGAAAACAATGGTGCTTGTAACCACGGTTGCAAGGATTGTTTACTTTACGCAAAATTCTTTTTAATGCAGTTGTCTGTTGCTTTGGGTTTACACTTTGGGTGGGGCTCGCAACTTAATACCAGCGAGATGTTCTGGATAGATATCTCAAGGTGGATAATTAGTAGTAGATGCAGTTGGATTTCGGTCTACTTATTTTGGCGTACCGCCCATGCTTTTGAGCATCGTCCTTTCTTTGTAGCATAGTTAACATTGCGGTGCGTTTTTAATCCTGTCAATTGCCCATCTGTAATTTGTTTACCTCGCATAGCAGTTTTATCATCTTTTGGGAGAGAGACATCACTAGTGAACGCCACGGGACCCCAGTCCATATTCTCATTACTGTTTACACGTTCATTTATTTTCCTACTTTTACTTTCAAGTTGCTATCACCATTATCATTATCCCTTGCGTTTGATCCTTTGTCAACAACAAGGCCGGAGAGATTGGCAACCTCTCTGTACTCGTTGGGAAGCAAAGTTACTTGTGTTATGTGCAGGTCCACGTCAGTTGCATCGCTGACACCTACTTATCATCTCCGGAGTCCTACCGGAGACAAACCTTGGTGTCTTCACCGAGGGAAATTTGCCGCTACCCTACATCTCACCTTCCACTTGGGGTAACCAACAAGGAGAGATATCACCAACCATGTCGCCACTTGCCACCGCCTGGGCCCTATAGTCCACTTTGGACCCACGCACATCGCGAGCCCGGTGGCCCAGCGAGACCTCCTTCTCCAGGCAAGACCCCTCCGCCACTCCGCGAGGCCTCCTTTGAAGGGGGACAACACACTTCTACGCACGTGACTTTGCGCTCACCGCATGGGTGACACACTCGTCTGCGCTGGGTGAAAACCACGAAGACCTAGCTGACAAGACTTGCCTCTTTCGTGATGAAATGACACCAACCAGCTGAAGCAGCCAAAGCAAGCCCCAAAGCCCGCCTCTTTGGTGCAAGAAGACCAAGACGACGCTACGCGCTAGGAGGGACGTCACCGAGAGCGTCTCCGACAATCCCACATCCATGTCGTGGACGATGACTTTATTCGACCATAAACCAAGTCAAAGAGTAGGCAAGGGCCGTGCTCTTGTCCCCCTGTTTTGTTGCTATGTGACAACCCTTCCAGCCATAATTTTGGAAAGAGGACCAGAGCGACTATAAAAGGGGGCGGTGCCACCACCTTACAGAGGGACTTCTCCTTCGAACCAATTTCACCACACTTGTACTATCACTACACAACTAGTGCAATCCAGACAAGTAGGAGTAGGATTTTACACCGCACGGTAGCCTGAACCCTGGTAAACTCTCTGTGTTCCTGCTGCACTGTTTTCATTGTCTTCACCGCGAGGTCGCCGAGGTTCGTGAGACTGCATGTTCAACCCCTTGTGTTCGAACGTAGCTCTTGGAGATACCATTAGGGGCCAACCTCTGGAAATTTTGCATGATATAAACCATTGTAGTATGATTTTGGATATGAACTATGCATTTTAGTTGTTGCCAATTTGAATTTTGTGGTACGAGTGTATGAGATCTATTCCGCGCCGAAGCGGTAGCAGTACCATAAACCACTTTACGGGCGACCCTTGAAACAATTATGTTAGCAATATGATGATTTCACATGGTATTAGCCATTGCACAATGATTTTGGATATGAAGTATGTATTTTTAGTTGTTGTTAATTCAAATTTTGTGGTATAAGTATATGAGATCTATTCCGTGTCAAAGCGATCGGGTAATGTAAATTACTTTGCGGACGGTTCTTAAATCATCTCCGTTAGTCATCATGTATTTGAACACGAAAATAGCCATGGAGTATAATTTAGGGCAAAAAATGTGTCATTTTTGGTATGAAAACACCCATCTCCAACGACAGCTCTGAAGTTGGTGCCTTGTTGTATTCCTGCATGGTTCCATGCCCGCGGAATATGTTTTTGGCAGTTGATCGATTTTTTTTAGGGCAACATCAGACATTTTCATGTGGTCCAGCCTAGTTCCGATCGTGAAAGAAGTTTTTAGGCAGCAACCGGGCTACCGCAAATACGCATCACTTGATAATTTTTGGGACCTACCCAAAAACTAATTTCTCCTCTCATCATGTTTCGGGCGTATGCGTATTTTCTTGATGAAAAAAATGGAAGACAATGGCTGCTACTGAAGATGCTCTTAAAACAGTTTTGTTAGTGAAACGTGAAAAATGGTATGATTAAACAATAAATACAAAAGGCAAAAATAATGGAATACTCGCCCACCGTGGGGCTCGAACCCACGACCACAAGGTTAAGAGCCTTGCGCTCTACCAACTGAGCTAGACGGGCTTGATGAATTCTTTAGAAATTGTCTTTATATATAGATATATGTTATAATCCTGTCCCATCAAGCAAACCCACCGGTCGGTCGGATCCGACTTCCGAGCCCCGCCAGCACCAACCATCCCGCGAGAGAACCCCCACTGCAGCGGCCGGAAATCTCATCACTCAGTTCATCTACCCAGCTCATCGTCGCCGTCGCCAGCCACCCTTCTCTCGCCGGGGCGGTGATCCCGCCATGGCCTCCTGGCTCAAGGTCGCCGAAGGTACGCGCCAGAGCTTCCTCTCCCCTCCCCTCCTTCCGATTCGCCGCCGAGATCCACCTCTCATACCGGCTAAGATCTGGGGTTTCTCCCGGCAACTCTCGTACTGCATCCGCGGCGGTTACTCCGTGGGGTTACGACGCCAGCTGCGAAATCCATTGGCATCTCATTGCCTGCCTGATACGCCATGAGTTGTTCGTTGGCAATGTGAAGCTGTAACATGTTTCCTGTTTTTATTTTTTTCCGTAACAGACTTGCTCGAAGTAGTCGACCGGAGGGCGAAAAGCGTGGCCACGGAGCTGTCCGACGAGCAGCCTGCTTCTCAGCCTTCAGGTAAAGATGGCCCCGTGTTTACTCGCTGCACATCCAGCTGCTCAGCGAATCGGAATATAGGAGTAATCTCTAATGTTTGTTTACTGAAGGATCGGGTGGCCAAGAAGGGCAACCGAAGAGGGGAAAGCCCAGGGAGAAGGTCAGCAACTGGATAAGCATGCATACTGGATGCCGCCTTTGCAGACTGCATGCCTGATGCCTGATATCTGAATTTTTCCTGTAAATTCGCATTGCAGAGTTCATTGAAGCTCACTACTGGGGCTCAGAAGGAGAGGAAAAACAGGCAGCCGCCGCGGGAGAGGATTAAGATTGAGAAGATCAAACCTTCGACGACGCGTACGGATCCATCGAATGATGATGCTGTCGCTAGTGTCAGTGAACCTGAAGTCGCTTCAGTCGATCTTACGGGAGCGAATGCTGAGAGCACATCGGACAAAGTAGAGAACACTGCTGTTGACCTTAAAAATGATGCAGCTGCTAATGTTATTGATAATGCGGTTGAAGTCCAGTCAAAGGAGAAAAACCCTGAGGATACAGGTCCCATCACGGATCCTGTTGCAGATTCTGGACATTTGGAGAGTGCTTCTAAAAGCCCTGTTCCTTCAGTTCCAGATGATAAAAATGAGCCAAGCAGCAGTAACCAGTCTACTGAGATTGGTTTAACGGCCAGTTTGGTTGATAAAGACACCGCTGTGGCTGTTATCCAGGAGAGAAATATCTCTGGAGTGACCGATACACAAGGTTCTGGCGAATCCCAAGATTCGAAGAAAGATAATTTGTCAGATCCGCCAGAGATCACACAAAATCAACAGCAACATAAGTCTGATTCAGTTCCTCTGAAGGATCAAGACCAACTTGAGGAGGTAGGCTCTAGTCAATTGCACTCATAATGACCAAGATGTGCTGATGTGAGTGCATTCTCTACTTATAGCGTTGTCTTGTTGGTCTTTGTCAGGCTCAGGGATTATTAAAGACCGCTGCAAAAACTGGCCAGTCAAAAGAAGCTAGATTAGCTCGGGTAAGGATTAGTATAAGTCTAGTGACCCTTACCTACTTGCCTTTGTTGTGATTAGGTCCATACGTTGACCGGTTGGTTTACATTTTACTTATCAATAGGTTTGTGCTGGACTTTCAACCCGTCTCCAAGAATATAAATCTGAGAATGCACAGCTGGAGGAGCTTCTTGTTCAGGAGGTCAGATTATCTTACCAAAATCTTCTCATTACATTTTTCCCCACTTACCTTATCCCCATGCATGGTAGAGTCGTTTTCTCTAATATATATTGATGTTGTAACACATAATTAACAGAGAGAGAAATGTAGCTCACATGAAGCTTATATAAAGCAACTACAGCAAGAACTATCAGTGTCCAGAGTACAAGGCTCACGAGTTGAATCTAACATGGTTGATGCTTTGGCTTCAAAAAACACTGAGATTGAGTCTCTAGCTAAATCATTGGACTCTTGGAAGAAGAAAGCAGCAGCTTCAGAAGAAATGCTTGCATCTCTACAGGTTTCCATCTTTCGTACTCTTTTAAGCTTCTTTTTTTATGCTCCTGTAACACCACTACCATTGCCAAAGGAAACCATACATTGTGGCTAGTATATTCTGTACAGTTGCAGAGTTTAGCGTATGATTGTATGAACTCCATAGTTGTCCTTCTTCACTGTTGTCCTCAATCATTATAATTGTTTGAAATATGCACAGTGGTCATTCTTTCTGGGATTTGCTACTCACATGTTTTCTTTTCTTGTCACGATCTAATTATGATTGCATTGTAATGTGTTCTTTTCTTTTCCATTTGGAATACTGTAGAGGTGCTTGTGGTGTTTCCTTTCTAGTTGCATGCAGATAATGTCTCAAGTAGCCATATTTTGGGGTTGCAGTAGGAGGATTATGGATATTCTGCACTCAGTCCAAGAACTCAAGATGCTCATGCCCTTTGCGGATTCTTGTAGTTTTGTTAATATCCATTCTTCTCTCTCTTCTTAAAAAACATCTAGCTGTGCAACTTAGCATAAAAACTTTTTGACGATGTTGAAAAATCCACCCTCCTAGTTTTATTCTGGGACCGGGAGTGGGAGTTGCTCATTTTCATTTTATACGCACATCTGCATGTGACTGTTTTTTGACATAAGGAGAGTCTCTTAAATCTCTAGCATTCTGTCTTCATAGTTTTAATAGATCTTCATGTTCAATCTGCTCGAATTTTGAGTTCGAGCTGGTTTTGTTGCAAATCAGTATGAACCCGAATGTCCCGTGCTCTCTCGAATGTGGATTGTCAGACTCAGATATTGCAGAAGTCTTGGACTTATTCTCAGAAACTAGTAACTGTGTGTTTAAGTTGTACAGCTTGATATGTTCTCTTTTGGATATACTAGATTTTCAACAGTATGACTATATGGGTGATTTTTATCATTTTTTCTTACGTTTTTAAGCTTCTATAACTGATGTTATCGGACAATAAATTTTATTTTGTTTTCTGCTGATACTAGGAAGATATGGATGGCCTTAAGAGGAATCGCGAGCTTACTGAAACCAGGATCATCCAGGTTAGTAAAATAGGCTTTCTGGGGTAGGATACTAGAATAGCCCTCATGTTTTCATGTAGTTAACTAACCTCCATATGTACCATTTACATTTTAGGCTTTACGAGAGGAACTTTCAACCGTTGAGCGGAGGGCTGAAGAGGAGCGTATTGCACATAATGCTACAAAGATGGTAATTTATTAAAGTGCATTCATTTTTATTGCTTTGTCTTTACCATAGTTTCTTATGTTGTAAATTTTAATATTTTCTGTTACATTGCAGGCAGCTGTTGAGAGAGAAGTAGAATTGGAGCATCGGGCTGTTGAGGCATCAAATGCTCTTGCTAGAATCCAGGTAATTTTACAAGGTATAAATATCAAGCATCAGCATATGGTCTATTATGTGAGGATGCGAAAGTTATCAGCCATTTTTCTTGAACACTAACAAGAAAACTGCTAGTTAGTACTATGTCGATGTTCGGTTCACATTGACGTTTCTTGCAATATCATGCGCAGTGCAAGTGGCATTTATCATAGCCTGACTTTATTTGTTTCCAACAACTAGTTAATCTACTATGTTGTAGCAGCAGAATGAATAACCCTTTTGAATGACTTGGTATGTTTACTCATGTATGATCAAAATGTTTTGGCATATGACGCTATCCTTTTAGTTGTGTTCATCTGTTACACATGTAACTTTTATGTAGCAGCAGAATGAATAACCCTTTTGAATGACTTGTTATGTTTACTTGTGTATGATCAAAATGTTTTGTCATATGACGCTATCCTGTTAGTTGCGTTCATCTGTTACACATGTAACTTTTATGTTTCAGGGGCCTGTGCTTCATTCACTAATGTGATTTAGAATATGTTTCCACCAATTTTTAAGCTCCCGTGTTTAATAGTTTGATTCGTACCATTATTTCTTTCAATTTAATCCAAATCTTGTAGTTGTAACAGTGACACTTTATTTAGATTATATGAATGTCACATTTCAGGCTATTGATCTCTAATTTCAACACAATTATTGCTACTAGTATTAAACTGTCATATGGCTGATTCTGTTCCTAAAGAAACAATAGCAAATTTAGTTTAATTTGACTGTTATGTGGGCATACAGAGAGCTGCTGATCAAAGCTCGTCGAGGGCAATGGAATTTGAGCACAAAGTAGCTGTACTTGAGGTAAATTCCTTTCTGTACTATGCATAGTATCTGAACAGCTTAGTTCCTGCTATTCACTATTGGTAGACGTCAAGAGGCAAGGGAACCGGATCATTCTGGTCAAGTTGGTCATTGCGGACTTAGTTCTCAATGTTATCACCGCCTATGCCCCGCAAGTAGGCCACAATGGGAGCACCAAGTTAGAGTTCTGGGAAGGTCTGGAGGACTTGGTTAAGAGTGTACCTATTGGTGACGGCTTTTCATAGGAGACCTCAATGGCCACGTGGGTACATCTAACACAGGTTTTGAAGGGGTGCATGGGGGCTTTGGATATGGTAGTAGGAACCAAAAAGGAGAGGATGGCTTAAGCTTCGCTTTAGCCTACAACATGATTGTAGCTGACACGCTCTTCAGAAAGAGAGAATCTCATCTAGTGACTAGATGTCTTTTAGTAGTGGACAACACTCTAGCAAGATTGATTTTGTCCTCTCGAGAAGAGAAGACAGTCGTGCTTGCCTAGATTGTAAGGTGATACCTGGAGAGAGTGTTATGGCTCAACATAAGCTTGTGGTGGCTGACTTTCGCTTTCGGATTCGTGTCCAGCGGGGTAAGCGCGCCAAATTTGCTAGAACGAAGTAGTGGAAGCTCAAGGGGGAGGCAACTCAGGCTTTCAAGGAGTGGGTTATGAAGTAGGGCGCTTGGGAGGAAGGAGGTGATGCAAACAATATGTGGATGAAGATGGCGACTTGCGTTCGTCGGATAGCTTTCGAGGATGAAAGGAGGCAAGGCGATGGGTCTTGATTGTATCTCCATCGAGGTGTGGAGAGGCCTTGGAGACACAACGATAGTATGGTTAACCAAGTTTTTCAACCTCATTTTTCGGTCAAACAACATGCCCGGAGAATGGAGGCGGAGTATATTAGTACCAAACTTTAGGAACAAAGCGGATGTTCAGAGTTGTACTAATTACCGTGGGATTAAGCTGATGAGCCATACACTGAAGCTATGGGAGAGAATCATTGAGCACCGCGTAAGAAGAATGACATGCGTGACCAAAAATCAGTTTGGATATTAGTACCAATCTTTAATAAGAAAGGGGGATGTTCGAAGTTGTACTAAGTACCGTGGGATTAAGCTGATGAGCCATACAATGAAGCTATGGGAGAGTCATTGAGCACCGCGTAAGAAGAATGACATGCGTGGCCAAAATCAGTTTGGGTTCATGCTTGGGAGGTCGACCATGGAAGCCATTTTCTTGGTACGACAACTCATGGAGAGATACAGGGAGCAAAAGAAGGACTTCCATATGTTCATTGACTTGGAGAAGGTCTATGATAATATACCACAGAAATGTTATCTGGTGGGCATTGGAGAAACACAAACTTCCAACAAAGTACATTACCCTCATCAAGGACATGTATGACAATGTTGTGACAAGTGTGTGAACAAGCGATGGCTACACTGATGACTTCCCAATTAAAATAGGACTGCACCAGGAGCCAGCTTTGAGCCCTTATCTTTTCGCTTTGGTGATGGATGAGGTCCACACGGGATATACAAGTGGACATCCCATGGTGTATGCTTTTTGCGGATGATGTGGTGCTAGTCGACGATAGTCGGGCGGGTTAATACTTGTGGAGACATACTTTAGAATCAAAAGGCTTTAGGCTTAGTAGAACTAAAAGTAAGTACATGAGGTGCGGTTTCAGTACTACTGGGCATGAGGAAGAGGAAGTTAGTCTTGATGGGTAGGTGGTACCTCAGAAGGACACCTTTCGATATTTTGGGTCAATGCTGTAGAATGATGGTGATATTGATGAAGATGTGAGCCATCGAATCAAAGTTGGATGGCTGAAGTGGTGCCAAGCTTCTGGCTTTCTCTGTGATAAGAGAGTGCCACAAAAGCTAAAAGGCAAGTTCTATAGAACGACGATTCGACCTGCGATGTTGTATGGCGCTGAATGTTGGCCAACTAAAAGGCGACATGTCCAACAACTAGGTGTGGAAGAGATGCACAAGTTGAGATGGGTATGTGGCCACACAAGAAATGATCGAGTCCGGAATGATGATATACGTGAGAGAGTTGGGGTGGCACCAATTGAAGAGAAGCTTGTCCAACATCGCCTGAGATGGTTTGGGCATATCCAGGGTAGGCCTCCTGAAGCGCCTGTGCATAGCAGGCGGTTAAGGCATGCTGATAATGTCAAGAGAAGTCAGGGGAGACCAAACTTGACTTGGGAGGAGTTTGTGAAGAGAGATCTGAAGGAATGGGTTATCACCAAAGATCTAGCTCTGAACAGCGTTGCGTGGAAGTTAGCCATCCACGTGCCAGAACCATGACTTGGTTTCGATATCTTATGGGTTTCAGCTCTAGCCTACCCCAACTTGTTTGGGACTGACAGGCTTTGTTGTTGTTGTTGTTGTTGTTGTTGTATTCACTATTGATACCCTGGTTGTCTCAGGTTGAATGTGCATCGCTGCACCAAGAACTACAGGAGATGGAAGCTCGCAATCGCCGTGCTCAGAAAAAGCCTTCTGAAGAAGCTAATCAAGTTCTTCAGGTTAATATTTTCTTCTAAAACCATATTGTGAAACTGTTTACTACCATATATACACATGCTATCTGTATTTATGTATTTTTGGTTTGGAAATAATCAAATAATAGAACTTAGCGTATTGCGCACTATCATGAAATGTACTCCCTCCATTCGGAAATAAGTGGCGTGGTTTTAGTTTAAAAAAACACGTCACTTATTTCCGAACGGAGGCAGTAACATTTTGGTGTTTGTTTCTCTTACTGCTGTGCTTTTGGAAAGCAGATACAGGCATGGCAGGAGGAAGTTGAGCGAGCACGCCAAAGCCAAAGAGAGGCAGAAAGCAAGATATCTTCCTTGGAGGTACCATTTAATTCATAAGATATCAAAGAATCAGTTGTCAAGTAATAAATAGAAGTTTAGGTGATAAAAATGCTAATATGATGACCAGGTATATATCACAGAAAATGTAAAAAAAAAACAATGGAGTTGTTTTCATTATAGTAGTCAGAATGCTTTGTCTTGCACTATTATTTGTTCAACATCTTTATTTGTATGATGTAGGCTGAGTTGCAGAAGATGAGAGTTGAAATGGCTGGAATGAGAAGAGATGCAGAGCATTATTCTAGACAGGTTGTTAATCCTAATCCCTTTTTTGTTAAAACTGGGCGAATGCAACCTTTACTATGACCCACCTTATAACTAGATGAATGCAACATTTACTACAATCCACCTTGTTACCAGATTATACTTAATAGTTACAATATTTTTTCATGCAAATGTGTCTTTTTAGGAGCATGTTGAGCTAGAGAAGAGATACCGTGAGCTCACTGATTTGCTGGTATGTGATGAAGCATACCGATTTCCTTTTGTGTCATTGATATTTTGGTTAACAAGAGCTAATTTATTATCTAATGCATCATTTCTTCCAGTACCACAAGCAAACACAGTTAGAATCCATGGCCAGTGAAAAAGGTGCATTAGAGTTCCAACTGGAGAAATCATTGAAGCAATTCCATGAAGTGCAGGTTCCTAATATCTTTTCTTCCTATGTTACTTGCTATAATCATTGACCTGCAGATGTTCTTATCTTGCTACCGTTCTGTTATCAATGTGTTTCATTTGATAGGTAGAAGCAGAAAGGAGTAGGGTTTCTCGCAGATCAGCATCATCATGGGAAGAAGATACGGATATGAATGCGCTAGAGTATGTTACCATTTTTTTTATTAGACGTGCAGGAAAATTTTGTTTATAAGCATGCCAATCGTTTTCTGATTCTATGAGAATGTTCAGTCAAAACAGAAGCAACTTTGTGTTGCGATATTTCCAAATTTTTAGCTGTGTTCCTCTATTTGCAATTTCTAGGACAGTTTTAGATAATTAGCTTACGTATTTCAGGCCTCTTCCTCTGCATCATCGACACATGGCAACGGCAAATCAGCAGGTATATGTATCCAATGGAAATCTGAAGTGCTGCATCATATCAATTAGTGGGAGAGTACTAATATTTTACCTTGCTTTTGTGTCCCAGTTACAAAAAGCTGCAAAGTTTTTAGATTCAGGGGCTGTGAGGGCGACAAGATTTCTGTGGCGGCATCCTGTTGCCCGAGTCAGCCTTTTATTCTATCTGGCAAGAACGGCATAACTTTCCTCCTGTATGCTTTATTTTAAATCATGTTTAAGGTTGATCTTTAATTTAATGTGTTCGTGCTTGTACCAGGTTTTTGTGCATTTATTCTTGATGTACTTGATGCAGCGCCTGCAGGTACTCAACTATGCTATACTTCTATCACATTTATTTTATTCCATTCATGTGGTTTCATATCTTGGTCAGGCACATGCTGTTGTTTCTTTTCGTTGTATCTGTGTGGTATTATTTATCACATGAAGCTCCTCTGCTAAACTTTTAAGCCGAAGTTGACTGATCAGCATGTTGGAATGTTACAGGACTTCGCGGCGGAAGAAACCGTGAAATCATCAATGGGGGACCTGGCCAATGTGAAGTTGCCATAGGCTTTACGGTCTCTTCCCGCCCCTCACTTATTTCGGCATTACCTCCTGATTATAGCTCTATACGAGGCCATTATGTTCCCTACAGGGAGTTTGAGGGTTGCCTGTGAAACCCTTGTGTGTTCGGAGTAGGCCAGCCATTAAGGTTTCTTGGTTTGATGCGGTGTTAACCCTGCTACAATTTTTTCTCCCCCGTCCCTCTCTTTTGTAAAGTAATGTTCTTTGGTTGGCTATGGCCTATGGGCTTTATAATCCATTCTTTAACACCATATTGATCACAAATGTAGCAGCTCATATGGACAGCTTGACCCGATAAATAATGTGTCATACAGGCCACTTGTGCCAACTCTTGTACTTACACGGACTGTTGGGGATCGATGAGGCAAAACTGGGTACGAAATGAGAAAAATGTCTTGATACTTGAGTTTGTATAGCATCGTCTCTTCTCATCTGGATGCTGTCTATATGGTAAATGTCTTGATACTTGAGTTTGTATAGCATCGTCTCTTCTCACCTGGATGCTGTCTATATGGTAAATGTCTTGATACTTGAGTTTGTATAGCATCGTCTCTTCTCATCTGGATGCTATCTATATGGTGCACAGTGGTTTGAGCTGCGGACTTTAAACAGAAGGGTGTGCTAGGCGCGAACTGTGAGCTGGAGGGTGCGCAAATGTCTTGTTCGCTGGTCCTGGAGTTGTGCTGCGCGTGTGTAGCGAGGAGGCGGAGAGCTCATGTGATGTGTTTGCTGGCTGAATGCAGCTGGGAACTTTGGTAGCCTGGGAACGTAACAATCCCAGTAGGAATTTCGGCGCGGACACTTAACACTTTCCAAGCTAATTTTGGACGTTGGGACTTTATGCGTTCTTTCGGACGTTGGAACCTTGCAATTTTTTAGGGTCTACAAGACATTTTTTTACAGTAAGGGTCTACAAGACATGAGGTGAAACATTGCTGCTTAATCCTACCCTACATTTTTCTTTCAAAAATAGTTAAGTCTTGTATTAGGATTTATTTTTTCAATTTTGTGAAATAAGACAGATAGGAATGGGGACCCGTCCTGTTGTTTTTTTAGCTCTTGTTTCCCTTACGTTTTGGTTTCCCTGGCAGTATCCATGAGGTGGTGGCAGTGATATCACCTTGGACTAAGGTATATTTTTTATTTCTTCCTATCTTGACGGCATATTTGACATAGACAAAGGGCTTGTCAGAGTATGTGTTGCTAGATTTGTTGCATATACTCAAATCTTGGTAGTTAGAGCATCTCTAGCCTTTCGGCCCCCTAAGCCGGTTTTCAGCGCTATTTTAGCGCCGCTTGGGGGGCGCTCGGGCGGCGAAATCCGCTTGGGGCGGCCGCCCCCCCCCCTAGCCGCGCCCTCAAGTGGCCGCAGCTGCGGTCCAAATTCGACCCAAAACGGCACAAATTGATATTTTAAACGCAAATTCAACGCAATTCGGCATAATTCGGCGCAAATTCACCACAGTTCGACACAATTCGGCGCAAATATCGTCACAGTTTGGCACACATCGTAGAATACAATCACATAGTTCGGCACAAATACAAATCAAACTAGGCATTGCCTTTGCGCATCCATAGATGATCCACTAGATCTTCCTGCAGTTGACGATGCACGTGCGGGTCTCGGATCTCCTGGCGCATGTTGAGATATGCTGTCCAATCTGGCGGTATCTCGTGATCAACAACTGCAAGAGGCCCCTGGTTGAGATATGGTTCAGTGTCATACATTGGATCCTCTTTCTCGCTCTCAATGATCATGTTGTGCAAAATGACACAACAATTCATCACCTCCCACATTTGATCTTTCGACCAAGTCTGAGCGGGGTACCGAACAACGGCAAATCGAGATTGGAGCATCCCAAATGCCCGCTCGACATCCTTCCTGCAAGACTCCTGACACTTGGCAAAGTGGGAGCACTTCCCTCCTGGCACAGGGTTTGAGATAGTCTTCACAAATACCGGCCATCTTGGATAGATGCCATCTGCTAGGTAGTATCCCTTGTTGTACTGGTGCCCATTGACCTCGAAGTTCACCGGAGGAGCATGACCTTCGACAAGCCTGACAAAGACATTTGAGCACTGCAGGATGTTGATGTCATTGTGTGTTCCTGGCATGCCAAAGAAGGAGTGCCAAATCCAGAGATCATGTGTAGCAATTGCCTCAAGTACCACACTGCAGTGACCTTTTGCGCCCTTGTACATCCCCTGCCAAGAAAATGGACAGTCCTTCCATTCCCAATGCATGCAATCGATGCTTCCAAGCATCCCAGGAAATCCTCTTACTTCATTCTCTGCTAGGATCCGAGCAGTGTCTTCACATTGAGTGCTCGCAAGTACTGTCCTCCAAAGCAGCCCACCACTGCTCTGCAAAACTTGTACATACACTCAAGGGCGGTGGACTCGGCCATGCGTGTATAGTATTCCTGTTGATCACCAGGAGCTTCGTATGCAAGCATCCTCATTGCCGTTGTGCACTTCTGAAGTGTGGAGAATCCAACTGTGCCGGTGCAATCTTTCTTGCAAACGAAGTAGTTGTCGTACTCTCGAAGTGAATTGACAATGCGAAGAAAAAGCTTTCGGCCCATGCGATACCGGCGCTGGAATGTCTTCTCGCCATGTAGGGGAACATCGGCAAAGTAGTCGGAGTAGAGCAAGCAATAGCCCTCCGGACGACACCTCTCCTTTGCCTTCCGGTGGCCCATCTTGGAGCCGCCCCGCTGCGGCGCCGTGTTGGCGCCGGACAGGTCGGCCAAGGCGGCGAGCATCATGAGGTGCTCGTCGTCCTCGGAGCCGCCGGCGGACTCTTCCTCCTCCATCAGCGCGGCGAAGAGCGCCTCGTCGTCAGAGTCCATCTCGGCGTGGCAATTCGCCGAACACCTGGGGTGCGGTGTGGTCGTGGCCAGTCGCCGGTGGTCTCGGCTGTTCGCGTCGCGCCGACCAAACGCCGCTGTACTAGGCAAACTTGGAAGGGGGGGGAGGTGGGGTGGAGCAGCGGTGTGTTTGGAGGCGGCGCAATGGCTACCTTGCGGCGGCGCGGCACCGGCGACGACAAGGGTGGTGGGGGAGAGGGGGTCGTTTTTGGGACGGTTTGCTCTGCCAGTGGGCCAGCCGGCTCTTTTCGTTTCGTCCGGCGCCCCCAAGCGACCCCAGCGCGTCGGGTTCGCTTGGGATCGCTGGACTCAAACGTGAGTACAAAGTCGTACTCAGCAAGACTTACGTAGGAGCTATACTACTCATGCACATGTATCAAGGTAAAGGGAGGTGGGGTTCATAAGCAGAAGTGCCAACTTTGACTTGGCTAGTCCTGAACTACGAGTACCAGACTTGAGGTAAGAAGCGTACACGAGTCCACTACATCTCCAACCAATTACACCACTATGGTGCCTTCCTCGACTTCCCACGAGAAAGCACGCCATAACACTCACGCTTATCTTGGCAAGTTTTATAAGTATCCATTGAAGTTGCCTAATAATCAAGCACAACTTTCCAAGCAGTCCTTAACCGCGGACGCGGCTATTCGAATAGTTTTGTTAACCCTGCAGGGGTGTACCGCTACACACACACACGCATCAGTTACCGCCTGGGAGTGGGACCCTTCAAGCGGGTACCGGCGAGGATGTTGCCACGACACTTCGCCCACATCTCCGTTCTAGTCCAGAGAGTCGCCTATCTGAGGGGGATCCGTAAGGAAGTCCGGCCGAGGTTCCACTACGGCCTCAAACGATGTGTGCAGGGTCCCAAGCCGGTCTGAATAGCCGTTCTTCCACTTCGCAGACCGTGCCACAGCCCTACCAGAACTTGCGAACTAATGCGACTTCTGGGGTTCGAACGGGGTCAGTGAGCCCAATGTGTGGTTGTACTCTTCTTCTTGGATCACCACACAAGAACTCGGACTTAAGGCGGTGTTCAACGAGACAACCCACTGTGTACTCCTACACAGCCTCTCATCGTTCACCTTGTATTAGGGTAGATTCACCAACACATTTCCACCATCATCAACATGATTGCTACCATCCCGACTCACATAACAGTATCAACATTGTATCACTCTAAGCATGCAATAAGCAGTAACAGTTGCAGGGGCCACATGATATCAATCAACTCCTACATTTGCTAGGATTGTGGTTTGCGTACTACTGTGACAAATGATATGTCATGCAAAGGAATGGGTTCATCTATGCGGTAGAAACGTAGCATGGTAATCATCCTAAACAATGCATAAGCGAGACTGAGAGGGAAGTGGGATTTTATCGACATGATCAATGGGGGTTTGCTTGCCTTGCTGACGAGGTTCACACGCGGTGTCTTCAACGAAGGGGGTGATCTCGGGTTCCGGCTCCACCTCTATTCGACAAACAACACAAACATCGAAACAATAATAAGACAATGCTCAAACACATGAGTTGAAGGTTGAAACTTGATGTATGTGTCACTGATGTGTGAGTTATTCCATTTAAAAGGAGTATATTGCAATTGAATTGCAAATTCAAACTCCATTTGATTTCTCGATGAATTTCAAATGCATTTGAATCCATGAATGTTCATTTGAAATGGTTGAGCATGAAGTGATGTTGTAAAGGTGAGGTAAAGTCTCTGATGTGTGGATGAAACCATTTAAAAGAAGTGTGTTGCAAAGTCATTTGCAAAATCACTCCAAATTTGAATTTGAAAAGGATCCATATGCACATATGCCACTGTTCACCCATTTTAAAATGGTCAAACATGAAAACAAAGTGCATATTCTGAATCCTTGTATTTTTCTGATAATTTTAGACATATTATTTGTCCAATTTGGAGTTAAAATGAATTAGTTATGAATTTCCAAAGTTTAAGCTATTTTCTAGAATTTCTGAATAATCTTTAAATTGGAAAAAGGGTTTATTGCGTAGGCATGACGTCACAGTGACGTGGGAGGGGGGGCTGACGTGTGGGTCCGGCTTGTCAGTGTCACAGGGTTTTAATCCCCTCTGTTTAAACTAACGGAGGGGTTAGGGGGGTTGGGGGCCCCACCTGTCATTGACCTGGGGTCAACTAACAAGAGGGCTTAGCCCCTAATGACAGCCACGTCGGCCCATCGTAGGCGGCGACCTCTGCACACAGTGGAGGCACGCCGGGACGGCCCAAACGGCCACGGGGGAAGCCACAAAGGGCACCAGTGCGTGCCCCGTGCTCGCGCGCATCACACAGAACACGCGGGGGTCACTGGGAGGCTCCAGGGCGACGTCGTCTTTAAAGGTGGCGGCGGCCGGAGCCACTGGATCGACGAGCTCGTCGTCCAGGGCACGAGGAGAGCAACGGGGAGGGGGAAATCGATCGCACGCTCACCCTGAACGCGTTGACGAGCTCGACGGGGCCGGAGGTTGGCTGGAGGAGGGGGAATCGCTCGCCGGAGTGTGCGGTGGCCGACGGAGAAGTCTTGACACGGTCGTCACCTCCGTTGGTCCCGGGTTCGAATCGAAGGCGCTGCTCGAGGAAGTCGAGGACGGCGGAGCTACTGGACACGTTGGCGCGGCGCCTCGTCGTCGTTGGCCACGCAGGAGCTCGTCGGTGCTCTCTGGATGGCTCGGGGCTACGCGAGATTAGCGAGGAGGGAGGGAGGAAAAGATGCGCTGTGAGGTGGAAAGAGGAGCGGGGCGACGTGGGCGTCTCCTGGAGCGATAAGGTCGCCTGGGAGGGTGCCAGGCAGCCTAGTAGCTGCCGCTGGCGTCGGCATGCGCTCCAGCGAGCTGCTTGCCGCGCCGGGGAAGAAGACAAAAGGAGGGGGCAGGCCTGGGCCGTGGGAAGATAAGTTGGGCCGAGAGGCCCAGGTAGGTGGGCTTCTTTCTTCTTTTTCTTTTCTTCTCTGTTTTCTTCTGCTATTTGTTTTGGTACTGCTAAATAAAATAGCAAACCATTTTATAAAATGCTGAAACTTTTTACATGGCCTCATAATATATTAGGCTATCCACTTATAAAGTTTGGCACTTTTTAAAATTCAAATCATTTGAATTTTAAACCAAATAGGGGTTTTTGATTAATTCCAAGGTCCTGTTTGAATATTTGTAAAATCCATGAGCATGGGATTGCCACCACACCACTTGATATGTGATCACACTCATTTATTGGAGTTTTCAAAAATGCAAAAGGAATTTTTGGAGCAACTTTTATTCTGACCATTTGAATTAAATTCATCTGGGGGGGGGGGGTTTATTCACCCATTTCAATTTCTTATTGAAATTTTTAACATGATGCAAAGTTACTTGCTAACCCTAGCACATACCTAAAAGAGGGTTCTGACAACGGGGGCATCCCCAAGCTTAGACGATTGAGTCTCCTTGAATATTTCTTGGGGGTGCCGGAGGCATCCCCAAGCTTAAGCTCTTTGCACTCCTAAATCTTCTTTCATCATCTTCCTTCGCACACTTAAAAACTCCCTTCATACGAAACTCATCATAAATAGATTAGAGCGCTTAGTGCTAATAATAAATTGATTCTACTTTGCCTTCGTTGGAAAAAAATATTCTCAATAGTGGAGATTGTTTATCAAGATTGCCAAAAGATTTTTGCAAAGAAAAAGCATGCATAAGAATTGCAAAACCAAAGAAGCGCAAAACATGAAGAATCTGGGAAAAACAGAACAACAGGTAGTAATTAATTTTTCGGAGGCACTTCTGTAGCTCAAATAAAAAAAAACTCAAAACTGGAGACAGTTAGCCAATTGTATAGAGCTTTCTGTCAAAAAAATCAGATCAAAAAGATGATCTGATGATTTTATACGATTTTTTCCATCGAGCAGACATAATCTGTTTTCTGGACAACATGTCACAACGTTTGGTTTACTTATCAACATAAATAAAGATACAATGATGTTGCTACAGTAGTAACAAAGCATCAAGACCAGTAAAAATGAAAGTAAAAACATTTTGGGTTGTATCCTAATAAGAGTTTTCTTTTATGCCTTTAGCTAGGCATGAAGCAACAAGATAAAAAATTTCAGTATCAAAAGCATATCTTGCCCGTATAACGAACTCAAAAGGTAACTTCATATTTTTCCTAGGGAAATGTTCCATGCCCTTCTTGAGGGGAAATTGGAATCTTATAATCCCTTCTTTCATGTTAATGATAGCACCAACGGTGCGAATAAAATGTCATCCCAAAATAATAGAACATGAGGTATCACACTCAATATCCATGACAAGAAAATCAACGGGAGCATAATTATTATTGACCAAAATAAGAACATCATCTATTCTTCCCAAAGTTTCCTTACAGAAGAATGAACAAGGTGAACATCCAAAGAACAAGGATCAAAAGGTTTCAATTCAAACATATCATACATTCTTTTGGGCATAACGGAGGCACTAGCTCCAACATCACATAAAGCAAAGCAAGCAAAGTTATTCAATTTGATCTTGACCATAGGATCCCGACGATCTTCTAGTTTTCTATGAACTGAAACTTCTATTCTAAGTTTTTCCTACCTAGCTTTGATAAGAGCATTAATGATATGCTAGGTGAAGGCAATATTAAGTGAACTAGTGTGGGGGTCTTTGGCCAGCTTTTGTAAAAACTTAATAACTTCGGAGAGATTGAAATTTTCAAAGTAAAGTTCACTACCACTAATTAAAGGTAAGTGATATTATCTAAATTTGTTTTATCTTTGACAATCTCCAAGGTAAAGGAGCTTTTTTATTCCAAGTTTGAGGTTTTATCATCACCATTGATAGGTCGATTGGTTGGACTAGGGGTGTGATGGGTGCTAAAAGTTTTTTAGTCCTCAAACACATGTAAAGTAGAAAGTATAGTGTATGTAGGAAGGTTCTTAACTCTCTCTTCCTCTTGTTTCTCTCTAGCCCATCTCTCCTTAAGTTTGGCTAGCATTCTATGTTCTCATTAATTTGCACTTGAATATCATTTAAAGGTGTAGTCTTCTTTTCCTCGAGGGATGAAGTCCTAATTTTAAGCATATAAACATCATGAGCAATATTATCAACCTTTAAAGAGAGACTATCAATCTTGTCTAGTTTTTCCTCTACATTCTTTTTGAAAGACTTTTGAGAGGTAATAAAGTCCTTAAGCATGCTCTATAATTCAAAAGTGGAGTTTTTGGCACTAGGATAGGTGTTGTTGTTGTTGTTGTTCCCATAAGAGTTGTTTGAGGGGAACGGTCTAGGATTATTGTTACGAAAACACTCCTATAAGCATTATTATTGAAGTTGTTCCTAGAAATAAAATTAACATATATTTGCTTTTTCTCTTGAGCAGCCAAAGAATTCAAAGGAACATCACGAGGATCAATAGGATCTTGCTTAGTAAGTAAAGACATGATCAAGGCAACCTTTTCATTTAAAGAGGAGATCTCCTCAATAGAGTTTAACTTTCTACCTGTTGGAGATCGTTCGGTGTGCCATTAAGAGTAGTTTGTCATCATATCATCTAATAGCTTCGTAGCAACACCAAGTGTGGTTGACATAAAGGTACCTCCCGCGGACGAGTCTAACAGATTTCGTGAGGTAAAGTTCAATCCTGCATAGAAGGTCTGGATAACCATCCAAGTAGTTAATCCATGAGTAGGACAATTCTTAACAAGAGATTTCATACTTTCCCAAGCTTGAGCAACATGTTCATTATCAAGTTGTCTAAAATTCATAATGTTACTCCTCAACTGAATAATCTTAGCAGGTGGGTAGTACTTCCGAATAAAAACATCCTTACATTTATCCCAAGAATCTATGCTATTCCTAGGTAAGGATTGGATCCACTCCTTAGCTCTTCCTCTCAAAGAGAAGGAAAAAGCTTAAGTTTAACAAGATCACCATCTACTTCCTTATAGTTTTGCATATCACCTCCAACACCGGATAATTGTTCTTTCATAACAAGGTTGAGCAAAGCAGGTTTAATTTCATAAGAAGGCGCCGAGGTGGCGGGTGGAGAAATAGGAGTGCAAATAAAGTCACTATTGTTGTGACTTGTGAAGTCACAAAGCTTAGTGTTTTCAGTGGAACCCATAGTAACAGCATCAAGCAAGAACAGAGTAACTATTTTTTTGGTGTTTTTGGTATAAGACACAAAAGCAAAGATAAATATTGGAAAGTAAACAAACAAGACTAAAAAACAAAGGTAAAAGGTAGTGTGCAACTCCCCTATCTTGAGACTTGGAATCCCTGACAACGGCGCCAAAAATTTAGCTTGATGGGTGCAGATAGCACCTCCTTGTTGGTTACCCCAAGTGGAAGGTCATGATGCAGATAACGGTAAATTTCCCTCGGTGACGATACGAAGGTTTATGTCTCCCGTAGGATTCCGGAGACGACAAGAAGCAGGCAAACGAGCAATGCGCCGTCTATAAGATATTATTTGCTTGACCTGGACCTGCACACAAGAACGTAAATAACTTTGATCCCAATGAGTTCGAGAGGTTGTCAATCTCTCCGGCCTTGATGTTTACAAAGGATCAAACACAATGGGAAAACTGATAATTGTTCGGCTGAAAGGAAATAAAGCAGTAAATAAAAGCGGTGTAAACTATGGTGGAAATATGGACTGGGGTGCCATGACTTTCACTAGTGACGTCTCTCTCCCAAAAGACAGTAAACAACTATGCTGGGTTAACAAATTACAGTTGGGAAATTGACAGGATTACGAAAGCACCGCAATGCTAATTATGTTATTTGAAAGTAAAGAGGCTCAATCGTATGGGCATTACACCAAGACAAGTAGACCGTTTATTCATCAACATCTACTCACTAATCATCCACCTTTAGATATCTATCCAGAACATCTCGCTGGTATTAAGTTGAGAACCCCAACCAAATTGTAAGTTCAAAGTAACGGACAACTGCCTTTACACTCTATGTGTAACGTAAGCAATCCTTATGACACACAGTCATAAGCAACTGAATGAAGCATGACAATACTAAATAAAGGTAACTAAAATTATTTAGCGAGTAAACATAGTACTAATTAATAATGACGAACCAATGACGATCTCACATATGCTTGATCACAATGATACTAATTAACTAACTACTAATCGAATCTATGGCAGTTGGATTGATGGACGTAGTCCGGAGTAACTGTATCGGAGTTGCCAGTAGGATTGCAGTACACCATGACGTCCGGACTATCATAGTCGAGGTACAACGTCACCCTCTCCCCAGCTTCCATCCCACATGCATCCGCAAGGGCTCTCCAAGCATCACACCTGAGATAGCCGCGGTTTGCCTCATTGGTGACAAGACAAAGGAACGTCTCAGTTGTCTGCATATTCATGAACTTGCGATGGATTTGGCAGGAATCTCAATGGATTCGATGAACTTGTCTAAGAGGTCAAATCTGTACCCACAAGGGATAACCTGAGCAAAAGAAGAATGAGATTTGTTAAACATAATGAAAAAAATCAATATAGCTAGAACATGTTGAAATAAAATGCAATGTCCTAGTTCGAAAGTCATCTGGATGATCTATAAAGAACTTCATGTCCTTCTGCCATCTCACTACGCCACAGGCCGCACATGGAGGATCCATTACTACATTCGTTTTGACACAAAACGCATAGATACAGTTCAACATATGTAAGATAGACATATAACAAGATATAGATTCATTACGCGTACTTCACACATTCTAATAAGTGACTAAGCTTCTTCACACATTCTAATAAGTGACTAAGCAGTTATACAAACCACATAAACATAGTTCAACATAAACATCAAAGTTAAACATTCGCAAATAACTTGCGCTACCCATCTACCAGCTAGTTCTGACCCCCCTAAGGGGCTAGCCTCATCATTGTCATACTCCCCCAAGATCGAACTCATACCAATCCATGGGATCTTCCTTCGATTTCTTCTTGGATTGATATTGCATGAGCATTATCTTGTTCAACTCCACGAGTTTATCGTCCGTCGCCAACCTCTTCACCTTAGGGTCGAATAGCTGCTTCTCGGCCTTGCGGTTCTCCTTCTCCTCAGGCTTGGTGCACACCTGCATCCCTTACGATGCGAGGAACTACGCATGCTCACGGTCCTCGGGGAAGTTAATACACGCATTATGTTGAAACAACTCAATAACCCTAGCATCTTACGCGCGCGCTGCTTCCTCGGGTGCTCCAATGGCCGAGTTTGTGCGACACATTGTCCTTCCTAATAGTGGCATACCACTTGCTACTTTTTTTCACGAACACCATGAAAGTTCGATGCCATCTCTGAAGATGCAAATTAAAACACCGAATTTATATAAGTTAGTAAAAATTAGGACTAACACCACACAAATGTACAACGAAAAGTAACATTACAATCTAAAAGACTACAACTAAGAATAGTTGTACAAAATTTACAACTAAAACTAGCAGTACACAATCTACAAATAAATTTATCTAACACTACAATCTACAAGAAAACTAAGATTAGCACTACACAATTTACAACTAAAACTAACTACATGTTGGTAAACATAGTAGAAAACAAAATTATCGGCCTACGTAGAAATCAACCAAGATCATTGATACGTCTAAAATGCATCACTATTTTGTATCACAATTTACCTCTATTCATTGATATATTACACATTATGATGTTGTTCTCATGGTGTTTTAGCTTGTTTTACACCGTTTACAACTTTTCGGTGCCGAAACAGCAGACGCCGGAATCAGCGGAGAAACGTGCACACAGAGTGGGCATACCAGCACATCTCCAAATGACCTGAAATTTTTCAGGAAGTCGTTTTCTGAAGGATTAACGAAGGCATGCAAAAGGGTACCTGGGGGGGGGGGGCACCAACCCACCAGGCGATCTGGTGGCGCGGCCACCCCGTAGGCCATGCCAAGTGGCCGCCTGGTGAGGGGGACCCACCCCCGGGGTTCTCCTTCGACACATATGTCCCTCGAGACCTAATTCTTCCAGAACATAAGTTGGATCGGGAGTTCATCCGCCTCTCTGAGGCGGAAACCACCAGAGAAGAAAGTCCTTTCCGGCGGGAAGATTCCGCCGGAGAGAACTCCTTCCGGAGGGGGAGCTCATCCTCATCGTCATCACCATCGTCACAAGCATCATCGAGATCATTATCACCATCATCCTCATCACCAGCACCATCTCCATCTCCATCCCATCTCACTTTACCATTGCAATCCGCATTGTAACTTGCACTATTCATCCCCTATGCGACACCCCAAAATCGGACCGTCTACAGTAATCATACATGCAAGGTACACGATCAAGATCAGGGAGTCACGGTGAGATATCACAACACAACTCTACAAATAAAATAATACAAGCTATATAATACAAGCCAGGGGCCATGAGGGCTCGAATACAATAGCTCGAGAGCACAAACTTAGCGGAAGCAATAGTATCTGAGTACAAACACGAATACCATGGTTGCCTTAAGAAGGCTAGAACAAATAACATCAGATCGAAAAGGCAAGGCCTCTTTCCTGGGAACCTCCGAACTACTCCTGGTCAACGGGGAACTCGACGTCGTAGAAGGCATTGGGGATCTTCACGTTGCGGTGGCCGGCATTGGGGATCCTCTTCTCCTGGACGCCTCTCGTCTGATTACAGCAATCCGGGTATATAAACAAAGGGGGGGGGGTAAATAAAGCAAGGGTGAGTATCTAGCATACCCGCGAGTCTTACGTCCGCTACTAAGCATTTATGCATTTGTATCAAATGGAAAGGGCGGCTATATATAGTGGACTGAATGGTAGAAAGTCAGAATAAGGATGAGAACCTAGGCCTATAGAAGACTAGCATCTTCCGACGAGTCTTGCAACATGAGAAGAGAATAACCACCAGTTATATAAAGCATAAAGTAAAAAATGCAGCAGAAGTTGCTGCAGCATTGTATAATAGTAAGTTGTATTAGTAAACAATTATCAATGCCTCCGAGAATCCTTCCTCGACTTCCCTGCGAGGAAGAAAACCCGGAACCAATCAGTTTAGTAGTACTAGTTTGTAGTAGTAGGATCTGGCTTCAAAATAAAGCGTCATGTTACCGTGGACACGGCTATCCGAATAGATTACCTTCCCTGCAGGGGCTGCACTACTATTACCCTACACGCTCGGATCTCCAAGGTGGCGTACACCTTGTTAGGGAATGCCCCACCGAGGCTATCCGGTACGCCGAAGTCCATCCTTCAAGCTCAACAGAGAGGCCATCCGTCGGTCTAAATCCTAAGCACAAAGGGACTTTGGACCCCTGCCCTTTGTACTACTGCACGGTGATGGCGTGGAAGTGGTAATGGCTTCTCGCCCTTCGTTGGTTACCCCAAGTGGAAGGTGAGATGTAGGATAGCAGCAAATTTCCCCTATGTAGAGGATAGGGTTTGTCTCCCGTAGGACTCCGGCAATGATAAGTAGGTGAAAGCGGCGCAACTGACGTGGACCTGCACACAATACAATTAACTTTTCTCCCAACGAAGTTCAGAGAGGTTGTCAATCTCTCCGGTCTTGTTGTTTACAAAGGGTCAAACACACAAGGGATAATGATAATGATAGCAACTGAAAGTAAATATATAAAAGTAAACGAGCTCGAAAACAATGATGAGAATAAGGACCGGGGTCCCGTGATGTTCACTAGTGATGTCTCTCTCCCAAAAGACGATAAAACTTCTATGCGAGGTATGTTGGATATATGCTCTAGAGGTCACCTCATTGAATGAATGACGTGATGAACATTACCCAATGCAAGCATTGCAACATGATAAAATCATAAAAGTCCAGTGTTGTAATTACAGAATGTAGTAGCCTGTTCCTTTGACCGTGAGATCACGCATAATTTCTATCTTCTGAGGATGCTTTGAGTGCATTAATCGTCGCACTGAAACATGGTGACCATAAAGGTGTATCTTGGGCTATCCGATGGGATATGTTGAGGAGTGTTGATTCAAGAGCGGGATTTGTCAATCCATATGATGGAAAGATACTTCATGGCCAACTCGGTGAGATTGCATCCATAAAGCTGCGCAGCGTGTGATTAGGTCACAAGGATGAATATCACGGAACGAGTGAATAAGATTTGTCGGTAACAAGATTGAACTAATGCATTGGATGCAGTTGATCGAATCTTGGACTAATCTAGTATCGCATGACAAAGGGAATGGTATACAACGTGTACGGTTCAATCGGTTACTTTCGGAATGCACAGGGGTCATTATGGGCATCCAGGTCCCGCTATTGATCATTTGCCGTAGCCTTTGTCTCGGTCATGACTGGAGTGTTCTCGGACCGTAGGGTAACACACTTAAGGGCTCGATGAATATCAGAGACCTTTTCGGAACTATCGGAGTTACCGGAGAAGAGAGAAAGACGTACCGGAAAAGTTCCATGTTGGTCCGAAGGACGTTCGGAGTGAGCTGGAAGGAGTTCCGGATCATCGGGAGATGAAATAATATGTATTATTTATTAATTAAGTGAATTAATAATTAATAATAATTTATTTCAGATTAAAAAGTGCAATGGGCCTTATTTGTGAAAGAAGCCCATTAGGGGAAGGAGGAAAATGAAAGGGAAAAGGAAAAAGGGGGGGGGGCGCCATGGGCCTTGGGGCCCATGTGGGTGGCGCCCCACTTCCCCCCTCCTCCTAGCCGCACCCTCCCCCCTTGGCAAGGATTAGTCCCACATTTCCAAGGGAAGGGGGGTTGACTTCTTCTGTCTGCCTATATAAAGATGGGCAGGGGTGCACTTCTTTAATACAGAAAAATTCGCAGAGAATTCAATATTACTCCGAATTGAGATCAGTTTTCACCGGTCTTCTCCCCTCTCTCGTCTCTCTCAAGCCGGGGTCCCCTTGTCTGGAACCTGTGCTGGGATTGAGGCTTCTCTGCTACGCGGACGCCGTCGTGCTGCCAAAACTCCGGTTCCGAGAGGTCTACTTCCGCCACCTTCACTGGATCGGAGAACGGAGGTCGTCATCGAGTCCGTACGTGTGCAAGTACTACGAGGTGCTGCACGTGCGACACTACCACCCAACATGGTGCTAACACAGCCAGGGGGCTGTGAAAGGTTTACGTCTTCATCAACCACGTTTGCGGGAACGTTTCCCGCGCCATGGACTACACCCCGAGGTATGTTTCCGCAAGTCTTTCCGTTACGGCATTACAGCTAGATAGATCTTGGGTTAAGGGCGACGCTAGTTAGAAAAATTATTGTTTTCTGCTGCGAGACCCAACAACGGTATGAGGAGCTAGATCTATGCTTCGTATTTCTGTACGGTTAGAACACATCGGGGATGTGGGCGTTGATTCTACGATTGTTACCCTCTCACGTGTACTTGTTATATCTGTGGCATTGTTTGATGAAGTGGCCCCCGACCGACCTTACGCGTACGCTTACGCGAGACTGGTTCCACGCTTGACATACATCTTGTACCGTATAAAGTGGCTCTGAGGGGTGTCTGTCTCTCTTACTTTAGCGGATATGGCATTTGCAACGGAGGGCCCCGTACGGGGTATAATAGAGACAATCTATAATCAGCGTTGTGGTTCAATGTTCGTAGAAACGGTTGATCTATGAAAAGCCCTAGCAGCCACGTAAAACATGCAATATACAAAATAGAGGCGTCTAACTTTATATTGCAGAGGGGGCTATTGTTGTTTGCTTAATCTTGATGTAGTGATAGCTTTGCTATGTGTTACTAGAAAGTAGTAAACGTTCATCATGATGAAACAAACTTAAATGGAGACACTGTAGACTTAGTGGCACCATGATCATACATCTTAAAACATGCTAGTTTAGGATACACGACGGTAGCATAAAATAAGATGATCCCTTATAAAATGCCAAACATAAGTATTCTACCGAAGTGTGGACCACCTGGAAGGTTCTCTTTATGATAGGCAGGCCGTGACGATCGGGTGTCATACATACATTAGAGTTCGCATGAGGTTGGGCCTGGCAAGCCTAACATATGTCGATATGGCCTTGCTAAGCAGCATATAACACTAAGGTCAATTTGGCGAGCCTAGCATATGTAGATATGGCCTCGGAATACTAGAGATCGAAAGATCGAGCATGAGTCACATATAGGATGTGATCGCACAAACTAGTTGTCTACCTTTGAAACTAATCCGTCGGCCGTTGTGATATTCGAGGACAGATAGTGAATCTGGATCATGTAATCACTAAAACTTCTTAGGGATGATTGTTTTAGTGTGAGCTCATCTATAATATGATTATTATGAACTAGTATTAATTGTTTTCCTTGCAAATATTTTGTAGAAAATTAAAATGGACATGAATCAGTATCATGGATTGGTTACTTTCTTACGTGGTGAAAGACTTAAAGATGATGGGTCAAATTTCGTTGATTGGTACTTATACCTTAGGACTGTGCTCAAGAGAGCTAACCTCTTGTTCGTGATACAAGAGCGTATGGGAGACCCTCCAGTAGACAACATGGATGAAAAAGTAATGCTTGATTACCATAATCGTCGAAGGACTTACGCCATGGTTAAAAGTTTCATAGAAACTAGCTTTCCACAAGATTTACGTGAACAATATGCGGATATGGACACGTTTGACACAATCGACATGATGAAGTCATTGTTTATACATCAGTTCAGAGTGGCCAGATTTGAATTAGAAAATGAGTTTCTTACTACAAAGATGGAAGAGAACACTTGTCTGAAAACTCACGTAGCCAAGATGCAGGGGATACATCTGAAACTCGTGGAGGACTGTAAGGCCCCTGATGCGGTGCTAACTCGAGTTAGTCGCTTTCGCGTCCCGCTCAAGTTACTAGCGCATAAAAGGCCACCGACTCACGACACTTGCACTCGTGTCGCTGCCGGATTCTCGACAACAGATATAAGAACAATGAACTTAATACTAAGACATAAATATATAGAGTCCAGGGCATACATCGCCGCTGGTATTTATTACATCATCTCAGAGGGCCGTGGACCCCACAGTACATCATGCAACAAGAGGAAGACAATCACGACCGAGTACGGTCAAAATCCAAATTTCCCTAGAGAGGGCTGCACATAAATAGTCCACCCACGGATCGTCCGAGCCCAACTATAGGATCTACTGAACGAAGTCATCCTCATCGTCGTCCTCCGGGGGCACCTCCACGAAGTATTGTCCGGTGTTCGGGTCGAGGTAGTAGTCAACTGCAGCGGCCGATCAGGCAAAACAGTAAAAGCACAAAAGGAAAACAGGGGTGAGATTATATCATTACAGGATAACTAACTCCTACGGTAAGACAAGATAAAGGTAAAGGTTGCAGCCGCACTAGCATATATGGTGGCTATCGTTCTATTAGAGTAGAGGTAAGATCCAAGAATACACGTGACATCGTGTCATAAGTCCACTATTCACCTACTTACATCAAGCATAACACAACCTGGATCTTCTCTCGGTCCCCCTGGACGAAGAAAAGCAACCAAGGCACTCACACGGTAGGCAAGTTTTCAATTATGATTCAAATTGATGTTATTCTATGAACAAGGAGTAGGTCTCAAGTCGTCCATAACCGCGGACACAGATTTTCGAAAAGATTTAACCCTGCAGGGGTGTACCAACTGCCCATCATAGGCTTCGCATGTACGCATGGTTTCCACTTGGCTAGGTAAGCGCCTGAAACTTCGGAACGTCAGAGTCCCTCTAACTAACAACACACAATTCCGGGTGGCCCCCGGTGAGTCGACATCCAACTCAAAAGCCGGCCGCGCTCTCGAATCGGTCTCTACCATATGGCCAAGGTCGGGTTTAGTCTCACCTATATAACAGGGGACTTCCCTAGCTCACCAGTGTGGACCAACCAGAGGAACTATGTCCCCGTTGGTCCAGGTTGTTTCGAAAACTGCTGGGTAACCAACCAAGCACACACACGTTTGCAAATAGTAAATCAGCTTGGGCCACCACTAGAACTGTATGAAGCTAGGTAGGTAAGACAAGGGGACCCCATAGAATCCCACACACGATTAGGCACGGTCGTCAAGAAACACAATACCCGGAACTCGGGACCTAGGTGACTCAAATGGAACAAAACACCTGGCGGGAACAGCCTGGTCTCCCATCATTCGTCAAGTATATAATTAACATCATAATAATAAAAAATATCAACCAACTTCTATAAATAACATGATATCCCAAACCATAGCATAGGGTACGCAGCAAGTTTTCCTACTCATACTAAGCAATGGCTGAGCAGCGGTAACTTAGCAATACAATGTTTTGCTGGGATGTGGGGATCATGGCTGTTTGGGTTTGATTATGGCATGAAGAAGGTGGATAGGATCAAACAAACGTTCTAGACTACAGCTAGGCAGGTAGGCAGAAAGGTATAAATCTTCCCCTTGCCTGGGTAATCGGTCGACGGAGCAGACGTAGCAGGGTCCTCGGGCTCGGTGTCGGAAACCTCCACGTAAGTCTCCTCGGCAGTCTCAGGTGCTAACGTAAAGTATCGGCAAGGAAAAGGCACACAAGTAAGCAACGGTTGCAATGCACAGGCAAAGAGGGTATGATCAAGTTTAATAGACATGATGTGACCCTATCTAGTCAATTTAAATGAAGGTGGTGACGACACGTCAACAACTTCATGTGCAATTATTATATTTTTATGGCTTTGGCCTTAGCCTTAATTGGTGTAAGTAACATGGCAACATGACATGATCAACAATGCAATTAGCAGAAATAATTTCAACGTGAAAGTAAAACATTGATTCCGGAGACGGAGAGATGTCGATGAACTTGACATCGGAAAGGTGCAGCAAAAGAAAGGAACCCAACCACATTGCATATGACAACATGCTAGGGGCTGGTTTTTGATGCAAGGATTTGAAGATGACATGAAAGGAGACTTGGAATGAAAAGATGATCAGGTTCAACATGCACTGAAGTTGAAAGAAACAAAGAAAAGAAAGGCAAGGTTGGATATGGTTAGGTGATCACACCATGTCCATTGAATTGCACAAAACCTCAAATGGACATCACCACTTTAACCCTTGCATTTTTCTACCCCAAAACCATATAAGGCATGGCACACTTTGAATTTGCAAAACACCGTGAAAATACAAAAGAAGTGAGGGGCTTCTTTGCAAAATTAGCACCACTCCAAAATTAGAGGGGGCAAACTGCAAAATGAACATCACCACTGTGATCAGTGGGCAATTCTACCCCAAATTCATATACGGGATGCCACATTTGAGGTGAAAGATCTCCAAGGTTCAAATTCATTTTGAATTTGAATTCAAACTCAAATTGAATTTAAACAGAAAAGAAAAAAATGAAAAGGAAAAGAGAAAAAAGAAAGGGCTCAGCCCCACTGGGCTGGATTCGGCAAACCGGCCCATCTCTCCTCTTCTCCCTCTGGGCCAGCCCACCAGGCTTCTCTCCACTGGCAGGTGGGGCCCGGCTGTCAGCCGCTTGCAAAAAATACAAAAATTGGGGGCGTCGGGCTGGGATTCGAACCCACGACCCCTCGCACACTGCTGCTACTCGCTACCACTGCGCTACTGCATGTTTTCTGAACCGATACATGTACGAAGTCAGTAGAGGTATGCCTCTGCTGGACTGAACTTCAAAACTGGACGGCGACGACGAGTTGCGGGGACGCTCGCCATGCCGGCAGGACTCCGGCGGCTCTGCTCTGGCTCGGGAACGTGAGCTGGTACATCCATATACACGTAGGTGCACCACGTGGTCGAGGTGGCGCACTGGCTCGCTTGTTCTTCTCCTCTGAAGCCCACGACGGCGACAGCTTCAGACACGCAGCTCGAATGCGCCGCGCGTGAACCCGAGACAATTCCGGCGAGCTTGCGCTGGTAGCCGCTCACCTACTGCTCCTAAACGACGCAGGGAACCACCACGACAACGTGGGTGCCCGGATCCGAGACCGAAACGCCCCAAGGGGGGGATTTCTCGCAGGAAAGATCATGGCGCCGACTGCATCTGCACCTCTTCAGACACCTGCAGTTCAGGCGACGACAGACGAGTGGCAAGAGCTCAAGGTGGCTCCTTGCAGCCAAACACACGTCCTGGGCACACCTAGAGCGCGCGCAAACATGCTCCGGACACGCCATGGGAAAAGCGGCCTCGGCCGCTCGACTACGACTCCACCCGACGACCGGAAAACGAAGACGAGCTCAGGATCACGACCCACTTGCTACGGGAGGAAGGGGAACCCTTGCGGCTCACCTTGGGGATGTTGCAGACGACCCCGAGCCGAGACGTGGAGGAAGGAGCCGTTCACCACCGTCGTGGAAGAAGGGGACCGCGACGACCCTTGTCGGCGCGGAGACGGCTGCGAGGTCCCGGCTTGTCCTGCACGGCATGGATAGGGAGGTGAGGTGCAGGGGACGGTGCACGCGAGCGCACGGCCACCAATTTGGCACGGCGGCGAGCAATTTTGAAGGAAACAGCCGGCGGCCATGGCGGAACAGGGGAGGGAAGAGGAGACGAACCCGGCGGCGGCGATGGGAAACGAGTGGGGAAACGGAACCCTAGGGGGGTCCTGGGGCTCGGGAGCTCGGCTTATAAGGAGGGGGAGGCCTCCATCCATGTCGGCAGGCGTCGACGTCGATGCTCCTCTCCGGCTGAGAGAGAGAGAGAGAGAGGGAGGGGACCCTGGACACGCTGTAAAGACGATGAGCCAGGGCCGCCCGATCTTGATCCAGCGGCCATCGGCGACCCCACGTAACGCTTCGGTGGCACGGGCCAGGCGGGCCGCGAAGAAGTGGGGCGAGGCCTGCTGGGCTGGGCCTGGCAGGTCCTCTGCCTCCAGGAAAAAAAAGACAATTTCCATTTATGAAAACAGAAAAAGTCCAAGAGTTTTTGTGGCCAATCCACAAAAGAGAAAAACATATAAAAATATGTTTTGGAAACCTTGAAATATTCTCCAATTTATAAAATTGGTTTGACCATTTTTGGAGCAACTAAAATGTGGGGCCATTTTTGGAAATTCAAATCACATTGAACTGTGGCCCACATTTTTGAAGTTGGCAAAAATGTTGCAAGGTTTTTAAAAAGCTTGGGAAGGGCAAGGAATTGGCTATGCCAAGTTTGGGGTCAAGGAGAGCATGCATGCAACATTGAAAAATCTTCAAACACCCTTCTTGAACCATTTTGGATGCAAACTCAAACAAACCAAATGGGCTCCAATCCCAATGCAAATTTAAATCACCACATGAAATGTGAAACTCTAGCATCATGCCAAGTTACAAAGTCATCAGACAAGGTACAATCATGTTGATTTGTTATTATTTCAAATGGGATGTTACAAGGACTTTGACTATTGGACCACAGAGGAGTCTGCTATAAACACGGTGCTACACTCGCTTCCACCGAGTTACACATTCTTTGTCCATGATTATGTCGGAAGAGGTGAAAGCCTTAAATTCTTTGAGTTCATGGTCAACCTCCAAGATTTAGAGGTTGAACCCATTGAAGGAGAAATTGTTGATGGAGAAGGTATATGTTTGATATACTCATTATAAATGTTTGTTCCCTTATACAACATTTGCAGTTTAATAAGTATTTGATACTTGTTCTGTTTTATGAAAACAGGGCATGCCGTTGCATGGACGGGAAGAGGTGCGATCCAGGATTGATGGCAACCAAGACAGTTGATGGCCACCAAGATTTCACCAAGACATCTATCATAGAATTATACTTAGAGTATTAGATAAATCTTTTGTAATCGATTAAGTATGAACACTTAGTGATATGTCTTGCATCTCGCAAGACAAAGTTATTCATGTTTTGAGACAAGTTAGTTGTTCCAGTTTGATGAATAAAGTGTGCTTATACTATGATTGCAATTGAGTTTATATTATGATAGAAGCATTTATATAACACCATAATTGTCAAGCGATATTCAATGTTTAACGATTGAGTTATTATGAATAACAACAAAGTCAAAAGTCATAGTTAGATTAAATGCATGAGATGAATTCTTAAATGATGAACTCATTAGATACTCGATCTATTAACTCATGAATTTATTATCAACCAAGATGACTGATGACGGAGTTCTAGCAAAGTAGAACTTGCGCCAAACATTGTACATAAATGATGTATTAACCAAGCGCATGAATAATCATTAAAGATGCTTCGCATGATTAATTGAACAAAGATTCAATTGAGATCATAAATCTGAGATTACGGAATCATAGTGAAGTAAAATATAAGAAAACGAATCACCATGATGTGATCAAAGTGATAAGTATTATAATTGACATAAATGGGAGACTTGTGGAAGTAATACCACAAATTACGATGGAAGTTTAAATTGCTCAAGCACCTACAACCATTCGTAGTCATGCTAAAATGTAGTATGGTCTAAATACATTCCCCTTACGCTAATGCTATTTTGAATGAACAAAGTTGTTATAATTTATTAAGTTAAAACACCCACTTCATGATATAAGGAAACCATTCTGAATTTAATGAAGCTGATGACTCCATATAGATGATGGTGTTAGAAAGTTTCTAGAAGTTTTATATGATATAACTTTATTTGTATTAGAGTTGTGAGCAATTGTAAAACACACCTTCCCAAATAGCAGAACTTGTATTGCTTCAATTGGTGAATGAGAAGATGGTTCTCAAGGAATAAACAAATGGGAGAAAAGTGAATTCTTTGACCAGGGTGATTGACCCTGCCTCCAGATAACAGAGTAACGCAACGGAAAACGTTCCGCTGAAATGACTCCATGAGAAGAGGAAATATGCTATTGATGATGATCATGGTATATTAGTTAAAGCCTTAGTTTAAAAAAATAAGAAGATTGTCATGAATATGTTCTGTACAGAGCAATAATCATGAGTCTTCCTAAGTGAAACAAAAGGGACACTGCTCATAAATTATGAAGTATTGATGGTTACCTAGGAAACGAGGAGAAGTGAAATCATATTGAGTTGCATATGGGATGGCTCACATCCTATGAAATAAAGTAGTTATTTCACATTCCCAATAACCAAGAAGTTATTAAGAATGATGCAACACATAAAGATTGATTTGGCACATAAAAGATATTATGGCTAAATTCAATAATGATTGACTATGGAAGCGTAGCAATGCTAAATCAATATGGGCATTTCATTCACAAACACTATACTGGGACCATAGCCTGAAGAAAATTGCATCACATTCAAATTTGGAATTTGAAGAGAAGTAGCAAATGGCATAACGAAGGAATGTTTCGATAAGATTGACCATAGTACCTCAAGTCAGAAACTCTCAACCTTGATTTGATCAAGTGATTTTGAAGTAATCAAAATATTGAGATGGACTGCAATTTCATGAAATTGAGTGGGAGCTTTGGAGACTTCCTGAAAACTTGGAATGCAGAGAGCATTTTCTGAGTGGGAGCTTTGGGAGCAATATTATTATGTCTAACATAATTAGAATAGAAACTTAATAAAAGCTTACTTACAGATATATATCGGATAGATTTGAGTGGGAGCACAATGTCAATTTCATATATATACGATGATATATGTGAAAAAAATCTCATATATATACGTTGATATACATGGAGATTAAGGCTAATAAGATGAAAGGATTACGAGAATCTTATATGAACGAAATACAGATGTGTCACATACTAAAATCTATAAGGATAGATTAGGACACGTGTAATGAACATCAAAAGGATTGGAATGATATCCTAAACAAGAAAAGGTTCTTGTGGCTAGGAATTATATAAAGGATGTAAAACCTTAATATCACAAAATAATGTTTTAATGGAAGAATAGGGATGCACTTTGTCTCAAGATATGTGATCCTATATGACCTTTGACATATGATTCTACCATAAAACGGAAGTTGTGAATCCAATAACAGAATGACTCAAAGGTTCTTAGAAGAAGAACAGGTTCCGATGTGCTTGGTTGGCAAAACACAGAACCTGAGCAAAGTCCAAGCATTTAGTATCTGAAGAGAAACTGAGGACAATACTCTAAATGATAGAAAAGATAATATACTTGAATGTAATACTGGATTATGATTGCAAGCCTTATTATGGGTCTATATGAATTAGAGATATCACCAAAAGGAATAGAAAGGAAATGTGAGCTATAATTTCACGAACCAAAACTCTACAAAATATAAATATCTACTTAAGGAAGTAGAAGGTTGAATAAAGTTTAGCGTAAGAAGTTTAGACTTCTGGTTGAGTGTATTTTTTAGTATACATGACTATGGGAGTCCTAGGGACTAAAACCATTTTGTCATTAGAGAATACTGTAAAATAAGAAGTCTCACTCTCCCGCCAAACTTATAATTCAAGCATTATTAGATAATGAAGTGTATATCAAGCAAGTTGACCAATACCTGTTGCAAAGGAACATACGAATCTGAACGGGTACATATCGTTGACGAAACCTCTTCCATGAGCAAGCATGATCAATAAACACTTATATGATAAGATGATTATGATCGAGAAAATATGCAGCTAGATTATTTGCTATCTAGTGCAAGTGGGAGACTGTTGGATATATGCTCTAGAGGCAAATAATATATGATTATTACAATATATCTAAATAAGTTCATGACCAGTTTCATACTGTGCTGGAACTGTATCAGTGAAACAATGATACAGGTGTGGTATAGAAACAACCAGAGTTCCTAGTCAGCCTCCCATGATGACTGTTTTATCATCAACTGATGATTGTGGTTTCACGATCATGGACAATCAAGTCAATTGGCGGTAAGGTCACCTCATTGAATGAATGACGTGATGAACATTACCCAATGCAAGCGTTGCAACATGATCAAATCGTAAAAGTTCAGTGTAGTAATTACAGAACGTAGTAGCTTGTTCCTTTGACCGTGAGATCACGCATAATTGCTATCTTTTGGGGATGCTTTGAGTGCATTAACCGTCACACTGAAACATGGTGACCATAAAGGTGTATCTTGGTCTATCCGATGGGATATGTTGAGGAGTGTTGATTCAAGAGCGGGATTTGTCAATCCATATAATGGAAAGATACTTCATGGCCAACTCGGTGAGATTGCATCCATAAAGCTGCGCAGCGTGTGACTAGGTCACAAGGATGAATATCACGGAACGAGTGAATAAGATTTGTCGGTAACAAGATAGAACTAATGCATTGGATTCAGTTGATCGAATCTTGGACTAATCTAGTATCGCATGACAAAGGGAATGGTATTCAATCGGTTACTTCCGGAATGCACAAGGGTCATTATGGGCATCCAGGTCCCGCTATTGATCATTGGCCGTAGCCTTTGTCTCGGTCATGACTGTAGTGTTCTCGTACCATAGAGTAACACACTTAAGGGCACGATGAATATCGGAGACCTTTTCGAAACTATCGGAGTTACCGGAGAAGAGAGAAAGACGTACCGGAAAAGTTCCGTGTTGGTCCGAAGGACGTTCGGAGTGAGCGGGAAGGAGTTCCGGATCATCGGGAGATGAAATAATATGTATTATTTATTAATTAAGTGAATTAATAATTAATAATAATTTATTTCAGATTAAAAAGTGCAATGGGCCTTATTTGTGAAAGAAGCCCATTAGGGGAAGGAGGAAAAAAAAGGGAAAAGGAAAAGAAAAAAAAGGGGGGGGGGACCCGGGGTTAGCGTATGAAAATCCCGCTACGACATAGTCATATGGAGAGCCGAGAACCGTACCCACTTGTCTAAGCAGACAAGGCCAACCACAGAACGTTCTCGGAAAGCATCGTACGGGAGGGGCATCCCATCCAGGCCGGATGATCATCTGAGATGGGTCCTCATCGTGCGCACACAAGTCTAATGATATGGATGATGAACTCCCATATTCGCAGACAAGTCGCCTCAACCATACTATCGACTATCTCATAACTCTTACATAGATTTACTCCAGCCCGATCACTTAGTAGGGGGTCTAGGGCGGGCTCGATCATATATCAAAGTGTGCACGAGGCAGGGTCTCGAACAATCGCATCGCGATTCCCCAAGCTGCGCACATCTAAGGGCCACTTGGTGTATAAAAGACCGCCAGCCAGATCACAACTAAGGTCTCGAAAACCCATACAAAAACATGTATGTTATAAACATACACGCATCACACATGCCTTGTATGAACAGCAGGTATCATTGCAATTCTCTACAAAGTATACAACTTTATTGATAACTCTTACAGAGTGCACACAGAGATCACAAGTCTGTGATCCAACTTTACATCAAACATGCGGAAGCAAAGTAGGTATGAGTACAGAAAATTTTAACAAATGGCTTAGAGAAGCCTTATCTAAAAACAAGGCCTCCACGAGGGAACCAGTCGTCTGACTGGGACTACACTAGCTTGGTCTTCAGTCGTCGAGCTCGATGAAGAATCCACCTTCGGGGTCAGTGGGTTCATCTAAAACATATAATAAGCAAACGTGAGTACAAAGTCGTACTCAGCAAGACTTACGTAGGAACTATACTACTCATGCACATGTATCAAGGAAAAGGGAGGCGGGGTTTCACTTGCAGAAGTGCCAGCTTTGACTTGGCTAGTCCTGAACTACGAGTACCAGACTTGAGGTAAGAAGCGTACACGAGTCCACTACATCTCCAACCAATACACCACTATGGTTACTTCCTCGACTTCCCCACGAGGAGCACACCATAGCACTCACGCTTATCTTGCGAGTTTTAGAAGTATCCAGTTCAAGTTGTCTAATAATCGAGCACGGCTCTCCAAGTAGTCCCTTACCGCGGACGCGGCTATTCGAATAGTTTATTAACCCTGCAGGGGTGTACTGCTACACACATGAAACCATCAGTTACCGCCGGGATCTCGTCACCCTTCAAGTGGGTGTCGGCGAGGATAATTTCCACAACTTTTACCTCACAGCCAACTCAAATTCAATGGAGACGCCTATCTGGGCTGGAATCCACATTGTGAACCCGGCCGGTTTACCGATGTGGTCCCAGAAGATGTGTGCAGGGTCCCAAGCCGGTCTGAATAGCCGTTCTTCCACTTCGCAGACCGTGCCACAGACCTACCAGAACTCCGAACTAATGCGACTCATTGAACTGAGAAGGGGTGAGTTAGTAGGTTGAGCGGGGGTCCATTTGCCCAACATGTGGTAGTACTCTTCGTCTTGGATCACCACACAAGAACTCGGGCTTAAGGCGGTGTTCAACGAGACAACCCACTGTGTACTCATACACAACCTCTCATCGTTCACCTTGTATTAGGGTAGATTCACCAACACAGTTTCACTTTCATCAACACCATGTTCACTATCACCCCGACTCACATCAAAAACATCCTCATTGTAAACTCTAAGCATGCAATAAGCAGTAACAGTTGCAGGGGCCACATGACATCAATCAACTCCTATGTCAGCTAGGATTGTGGTTTGCTTGCTACTGTGACAAGATTATAGGTCATGCATCGGATATGGGTTCAACTATGCGGTAGAATCGATACAAGGTGATCTCCTAAACATGCATAAGCGAGACTGAGAGGGAATTGGGAATTTATAGACATGATCAATGGGGGTTTGCTTGCCTTGCTGACGAGGTTCATTCACGGGGTCTTCAAGGAAGGGGGTGATCTCGGTTTCCGACTCCACTTCTATCAGCAACATGACAATCATAGGATCAACATAATGTACAATGCACAATCACATGAATAAGATTGTAATGGTGATTTTCAAGGTTGCATTGTGTGGACAAATCTATTTAAAAGGAGTATATTGCAATTGAGTTGCAAATTCAAACTCCATTTGATTTATCGATGAATTTAAAATGCATTTGAATGCATGAATGTTCATTTGAAAAGGTTGAGCATGAAGTGATGTTGTAAAGGTGAGGTAAAACCTCTGATGTGTGGATGAATCCATCTAAAATAAATGTGTTGCAAAGTCATTTGCAAATTCACTCCAAATTTGAATTTGAAAAGGATCCATATGCATGTTTGCTACTGTTCACCCATTTTAAAATGGTCAAACATAGAAAAAAGTTGCATATTCATAATCCTTGTATTTTTCTGATAATTTTAGTCATATTATTTGTCCAATTTGGAGTTAATATGAATTAGTTATTGAACTTCAAAGTTTAAAGCATTTTCTGGATTTTTCTGAAATAAATTAATCATTTAAAAGATTTATTGCGCCAGCTTGACGTCAGGGTGACGTCAGGGGGCAGCTGACGTGTGGGTCCACCAAGTCAGTGGGGGGGGGGGTTAATTCCTGTGGTTAGATTAGCACAGGGGTTAGTTTAGTGGGCTGGGGCCCACTGTCATAGGCTGTGGTGGGGGGGGGGTGATTAGTGGGGGGTTAGGCTCGGGTTAGGGTTCTAATGGCGCCGGCTTGACACCGGTGGCTCTGCCACGGTGGGGCCCTCGCCGGAATCGGCTAGGGGCCACGGGGAGGGCAACGGAGAGCACGGGCGTGTTCCTTGTGCTCCCGCGCGTCGAATGGATGCAGCTGGGGGTCGTGGGGAGGACCAGAGGGACGGCGGCGACTACTCTGGCGGAAGCAGAGAACCGGCGAGGTCGTAGACGAGGCTAGGGGGCACGGCTTGAGCTGGGACTTGGCGTGTTCGAAGTCTAGAGGAACCAGGAGCCAAACGCGCGTACTGGGGCAACGCCAAGGGCACGAGAGGCTACGCCGCGTCGACCATGGCGGCGAGTGAGCTCGGGATGCATGGCGGATCGCGATAGGAAGGAAGGGGGCGGCCGTGAGATAGTTTGGGTGAAGCAGAAGCTCACCCTGGTGCTGCTGGAAGTGACGGCGAGGCCGGAGAGGCTTGGGCGGCGGAGCAATCGACGATGGAGCTCCCCGGCGGCCGGAGCTTGAAGACGAAGCTGGCGTCGTCTGTTGAGGCGCTCGGGCTCGATTGATTGGGGGGAACGGCGGAGACGTCTGCTGCGGTTCTTCTGGACACGGTGGCGCGGCTCGGGGACGACGGTGGCCACGAGTTCTTCACGGCATGGCGACGGCGGCGCTCGGGTCTCCGTCGAGCTTGCCGAGAGAGAGGGTGCAGGCGTCTCCAGAGGGGGGGGGGGAATGGGTGCGGCGTGCTCCAGGACGTCTCCAGACGCGATGCCGGCCACCGAGCTGCTTGCCGTCGTGGAGGTAGACGACAAGAGCTAGGTGGGCTGGGCTGGGCCGGAAGGAGGCTGGGGGGGTTAAGTTGGGCTGCTTCCAGGTGAGCCCCTTTTTCTTATTTATTTTCTAATTTCTTTTTTGTCTTTGTTTTGGTTTTGCTAAATAAAATAGCAAACCATTTTATTAAATGCTGAAACTTTTTATGTGGCTCCACAATATACTAGGCTAGCCACTTGTAAAGTTTGAACATTTTTTAAATTCAAATTATTTGAACTTTAAATCAAAAAGGGTTTTTTGATTAATTCCAAGGTCCTGTTTGAATATTTGAAAAATCCATGAGCATGGGGTGGGTCCCACATCACTTGAAATGTGATCATACTCATTTATAAGATTTTTCAAAAATCTAACATGAAGTTTTGGAGAAGATTTATTTCTGGCCTTTTGAATGAATTCATCTGGGGATTGTTCTCTCTCCCATTTTGATTTCTTTTGAAATTTTTAACATGATGCAAGATGAATTTGATCCTAGCACATTACCTAACAGAGGGTTCTGACTCTGACAACTCGCCCCCACTCAAAAGAATCTCGTCCCGAGATTCAGAAGTCTGCGGAAGGAAGGAGGTGTACTCGGCACGGAGACAATCTTCTCTTTCCCACGTGGCTTCTCTCTCAGAGTGGTGTGACCATTGCACTTTCAGAAACTTAATCTTCTGACGACGAGTGACACGCTCTGCGGAATCAAGAATACGAACGGGGTATTCTCGATAAGAAAGGTCATCTTGGAGATCAAGCGTTTCATGGTCGACTTCGCGGATGGGGTCCTTGAAGCAACGCCTGAGTTGTGACACATGGAATACATCATGTACTCGGGAAAGGTGCGGGGGTAGTTCAAGTTGGTAGGCAACTTCTCCATGTTTAGCAAGAATGCGGAAAGGTCTGATGTAGCGTGGGGCCAATTTGCCTTTGATACCGAATCTTTGGGTTCCCTTCAGAGGAGTAACCTGAAGGTAAGCCTTCTCGTCCAGATTGTAGCTCTCTTGCCTATGATGACGATCATAGTAGCTTTTCTGACGAGAATGGGCGGCCTTCAATTGATCACGAACAATGCGAACTTTCTCTTCTGCTTCCTTGATCATATCCGGTCCAAAGAATTGTCTTTCACCGGTTTCTGACCAGTTTAGGGGTGTTCGACATCGTCGTCCATATAGGAGTTCAAAAGGAGCCATGTTCAGACTAGATTGGAAACTATTGTTATAAGAAAATTCGGCGAATGGAAGAGACTTCTCCCAATTCTTTCCGAATGAGATAACACAATCTCTGAGCATGTCTTCAAGAATTTGGTTAACCCTTTCGACTTGACCACTAGACTGAGGATGGAAAGCTGTACTAAAGGAGAGATGAGTTCCCATAGCATGTTGGAAGCTTCCCCAAAATCTAGAGGTGAAAAGGCTACCACGATCAGAATTGATTTCCAAAGGAACACCATGAAGAGACACAATTTTAGAGACATACAAGTCCGCTAACTGGCTAGCAGTTATTGACTCGCGAACGGGAAGGAAGTGAGCAACTTTGGAAAGTCTATCCACCACAACAAAGATGACATCATTTCCTTTCTGGGTTTTTGGAAAGCCAGTGATGAAATCCATAGTGACTTTGTCCCATTTCCACTCTGGAATAGGCAAAGGCTGAAGTGTACCATCAGGTCTTTGGTGCTCGGCCTTAATGCGACGACAAACATCACCTTCGGCAATAAACTGAGCAATTTCTCTCTTCATCCTAGTCCACCAAAATCTCTGGCATAGATCTCAGTACATTTTTGTGCTACTGGGATGAATCGAGAGGGGTGTGTCATGGGATTCTTTGAGGATGAGTTGCCTTAGTTCCCTATTCTTAGGTACTACCAAACGATTTTCAAAGAATACCGTTCCCTTACTATCTGTGGAGAAACATTTAGCAACTCCGCTAGCAATGTTCTCCTTGATCCGGCGAACACCTCGTGCACGCCTTTGGGCAACTATGATTTGATCCTCAAGAGTTGGTTTCGCACCAGGTTGAAAAGAGATCCACGAGGAAAAATCTCGAGGTTCAGCTTTCGAAATTCCTCATGAAGAAGCGCTTGATACTGTTGTAACATGAGGTTGTTACAATACGACTTACGACTTAGTGCATCAGCCATGACATTGGCTTTGCCCGGGGTGTAAGAAATTCCTAAGTCATAATCTTTTATCAACTCAATCCACCGTCTTTGCCTGAGATTAAGATCTGGCTGGGTGAATATGTATTTGAGGCTTTGGTGGTCGGAATAGATCTCACAACGATTAACAAGGAGGTAATTGTCAGGGCATGAACTACGGCAGCGAGTTCAAGGTCATGGGTAGGATAGTTCTCTTCATGTGGACGCAACTGGCGTGAAGCATAAGCTACGACATGTCTATCTTGCATAAGTATGCATCCTAACCCTTGCCGTGAGGCGTCACAAAAGATCTCGAAATGCTTCTTGGTGTCTGGAGGCGCAAGTACGGGTGCAGAAGTCAATCTTCTTTTTAGCTCTTGAAAGCTTTCCTCGCACTTGGGGGTCCATTGGAATTTCTTATCTTTCTTGAGGAGTTCAGTTAGAGGCTTTGCAACTTTAGAAAAGTTCTCGACGAAGCGACGACAATAGCTGGCTAGGCCAAGAAAACTCCTAACTTGCTTAACCGATTCAGGCGGAGTCCACTCAAGGACGGCCTGAACTCTCTCGGGATTGATAGCAATGCCTTTTGCAGAAATAACGTAGCCTAAATAGGTCACTTCTGGTAGCCAGAATTCACACTTGGAGAATTTAGCATACATGCGATGCTCTCTAAGTTTCATCAATACCAGCCTAAGATGTTCTGCGTGATCTTCTTCGTTCTTCGAGTAGATGAGAATGTCATCAAGATAAACTACAACAAGTTTATCTAGGTACTCCATGAAGATCGAATTCATCAAGCGCGAGAATGTGGCGGGGGCATTGGTTAAACCGAAGGACATGACGGTGTACTCATAAAGACCATAACGAGTAGTGAAAGCCGTCTTGGGAATGTCCTCGTTTCCGATTTTGATTTGATGATATCGTAATCTCAAATCCATTTTGGAGAAGACAGAGGATCCAGCAAGTTGATCATAAAGATCATTGATCCTGGGCAGTGGGTACTTGTTCTTTATCGTCGCTAGATTTAGCGGGCAATAGTCTACGCACATCCTTTCTGTTCCATCTTTCTTCGTTACGAACAGAATGGGGAAAACCCATGGCGATGAGCTAGGGCGGATGAAGCCTTTTGCCAACGAAGCTTCAAGTTGGATTTTGAGCTCAGCTAACTCACGTGGGGCCATTCTATATGGGCGTCTGGATATTGGGGCGGTTCCTGGGATAAGATCTACCACAAATCTACAGATCTGTCAGGTGGTATGCCTGGCAGCTCTTCTGGAAAGACATCCGGGAAGTCACGAACCACCGGAATATCTTCAAGGTCTGGAAGAGGAAGCACATTCAAAGAATGCACCTGGGTTTTAGAGCTTGGTGAGGTGTACTTGATTGTCTGGCCTGATGGATGGGTTAGTTTCACTGACTTGGCTTTAAAATCAAGGACAACATTCTGTCTTGATAACCAATCCATACCTAAGATAACATCAATGTCTGAAGACTTGAGGGCTATAAGTGAGGCAAGGAATACTAAACCCTCAATTGCAACTTCATTCTCATGACTCACCATGGCGGTGTGCCATCTGGATCCAGGGGCTTGCACAACTAAGGGGGTGGATAACATCGAAAAGGAGATGTCATGTGATAGTGCAAATTCCTGGGATATGAATGAGTGAGATGCTCCTGGGTCGAAAAGAACCGAAGCTGGGGTGGAATTGACCGGAAGGGTTCCGAGTACAACATCGGTTGACTTGTGGGAATCTAGAATGGATACATGATTCACATAACCATGTTCATAAACAGGAGGCTTGACATTGGAAGTCTTGGGTGGTGGCTTACCACGACGAAAGGCTTGCTTTGGATTAGGTGTGGTGGCTACATGATTTTGAGGACACTCTCGAACATTGTGGCCAGATTGTCCACATTGGAAACAAACACCACGTGGAATGAAAGGAACTTGAGCACTTGATTGTCCAACAACATTCCAAGGAGGAAGATTGGGTTGAGGTGGACGATATATGGTGGTTGGTGGTCTAGAAGAACTTACAGCATGACTGACGTCACTGAAGGGAATCCAAACACAGCGTTTCCGAGAAACTGGGCCAGAAGATTGTGCAAACTCACGATCACGCTTACGAGACTCTTCATACAACTCATTTCCATACTCGGCCTTGAAGGATTTGTCGACCAAGTCCCTGAAGTTGACGAACTCGTGAAGATTCAGGTCATGACGAAGGACGGGGCTAAGTCCCTTGCGGAACCTTGCTTGTTTCTTGGCATCGGTGGATACTTCTTCTTGGGCATAACGTGCTAGACGAGTGAACTCAGTCTGATACTCATGAACAGTCATCTTTCCTTGGGTCAGATTGCAAAATTCTTCTCTCTTGCGCTCCATCAGCTGATCCGGAATATGATATCCTCGGAAGTCATCACAGAACTCTTGCCAAGTCACCACGTGACCTACTGGTTGCATTGCTACGAAGTTCTCCCACCATTGAAGAGCAACACCTTCCAGAAAGTATACCGCGAATAGCACACGATCACTTGGAGCAACATGGGCTGTCTCAAGCTTACACTCGAGGGAACGAAGCCAATCATCGGCATCAAGGGGCTCAGAAGAACATCGGAATACTGGCGGGTTGAGGAGAATGAAGTCCTGGATGGTAACAACACTATGATGCTGACGAGAAGTGTTCTGCTCAATACGCTCGAGAAGACGTGTCTGATCACGACGATTCTGCTCAGCCTCCAACATGATTTCTGCCGTTGAGGTTGGTGGTGGAGGTTCTTCACCGTCTATGTTACCGGAACTGGGGTCAACACCTTGATTTGCACCTAACATTCTGTGTGATAAGAATCCACATTCAGAATAGGATTTATGATACACGTCTAAGCTAAGGCAACAAGACTATAATGCAACGGCATCAAAGTCACAAACGGACAGCATAACGGCTGCACCGGGATGGAAAATGAGACAACCAGCAAGATAACGAACATCAATTCCCTAAGAACACTATGGAATGATGGCTTTGGAAGACCACAACACTCCTACAACTACAAAGAAGCAATCAACGAGATGTCCTAGTAAAGACATAGATGAGCCTAGTCCTATCTTCCCGTATAATAAGATGAGGGTGACTCAGAACTCAGATCGATGAGGATAAGGAGAAAAAAGAAGTCTTACGTTGTTCCCTTATACCCAAAGTAGCTATATAACTATAGAATGCTAGACTCGACTTCGGCCAAGGTTAGATAATCCTACAGGCAGTCCTGCTCTGATACCAAGTTTGTCGGGACCCGGGGTTAGCGTATGCAAGTCCCGCTACGACATAGTCATATGGAGAGCCGAGAACCGTACCCACTTGTCTAAGCAGACAAGGCCAAGCACAGAACGTTCTCGGAAAGAATCGTACGTGAGGGGCATCCCATCAGGACGGATGATCATCTGAGATGGGTCCTCATCGTCCGCACACAAGTCTAATGATATGGGTGATGAACTCCCATATTCGCAGACAAGTCGCCTCAACCATACTATCGACTATCTCATAACTCTTACATAGACTTACTCTATCCCGATCACTTAGTCGGGGTCTAGGGCGGGCTCGATCATACATCAAAGTGTGCACAAGACAGAGTCTTGAACAATCGCATCGCGATGCCCCAAGCTGCGCACATCTAAGGGCCACTTGGTGTATAAAAGACCGCCAGCCAGATCACAACTAAGGTCTCGAAAACCCATACAAAGACATGCATGTTATAAACATACACGCATCACACATGCCTTGTATGAACAGCAGGTATCATTGCAATTCTCTACAAAGTATATAACTTTATTGATAACTCCTACAGAGTGCACACAGAGATCACAAGTCTGTGATCCAACATTACATCAAACATGTGGAAGCAAAGTAGGTCTGAGTACAGACAAGTTTAACAAATGGCTTAGAGAAGCCTTATCTAGAAACAAGCCCTCCACGAGGGAACCAGTCGTCTGACTGGGACTACACTAGCTTGGTCTTCAGTTGTCGAGCTCGATGAAGAATCCACCTTCGGGGTCAGTGGGTTCATCTAAAACATAGAATAAGCAAACGTGAGTACAAAGTCGTACTCAGCAAGACTTATGTAGGAACTATACTACTCATGCACATGTATCAAGGAAAAGGGAGGCGGGGTTTCACTTGCAGAAGTGCTAGCTTTGACTTGGCTAGTCCTGAACTACGAGTACCAGACTTGAGGTAAGAAGCGTACACGAGTCCACTACATCTCCAACCAATACACCACTATGGTTACTTCCTCGACTTCCCCACGAGGAGCACACCATAGCACTCACGCTTATCTTGTGAGTTTTAGAAGTATCCAGTTCAAGTTGTCTAATAATCGAGAACAGCTCTCCAAGTAGTCCCTTACCGCGGACGCGGCTATTCGAATAGTTTATTAACCCTGGGGTGTACTGCTACACACATGAAACCATCAGTTACCGCCGGGATCTCGTCACCCTTCAAGAGGGTGTCTGCGAGGATAATTTCCACAACTTTTACCTCACAGCCAACTCAAATTCAATGGAGACGCCTATCTGGGCTGGAATCCACATCGTGAACCCGGCCGTTTTACTGATGTGGTCCCAGAAGATGTGTGCAGGGTCCCAAGCCGGTCTGAATAGCCGTTCTTCCACTTCGCAGACCGTGCCACAGACCTACCAGAACTCCGAACTAATGCGACTCATTGAACTGAGAAGGGGTGAGTTAGTAGGTTGAGCGGGGGTCCATGTGCCCAACATGTGGTAGTACTCTTCGTCTTGGATCACCACACAAGAACTCGGGCTTAAGGCGGTGTTCAACGAGACAACCCACTGTGTACTCCTACACAGCCTCTCATCGTTCACCTTGTATTAGGGTAGATTCACCAACACAGTTTCACTTTCATCAACACCATGTTCACTATCATCCCGACTCACATCACAAACATCCTCATTGTAAACTCTAAGCATGCAATAAGCAGTAACAGTTGCAGGGGCCACATGACATCAATCAACTCCTATGTCAGCTAGGATTGTGGTTTGCTTGCTACTCTGACAAGATGATAGGTCATGCATCGGATATGGGTTCAACTATGCGGTAGAATCGATACAAGGTGATCTCCTAAGCATGCATAAGCGAGACTGAGAGGGAATTGGGAATTTATAGACATGATCAATGGGGGTTTGCTTGCCTTGCTGACGAGGTTCAGTCACGGGGTCTTCAACGAAGGGGGTGATCTCGGTTTCCGGCTCCACTTCTATCAGCAACATGACAATCATAGGATCAACATAATGTACAATGCACAATCACATGAATAAGATTGTAATGGTGATGTTCAAGGTTGCATTGTGTGGACAAATCTATTTAAAAGGAGTATATTGCAATTGAGTTGCAAATTCAAACTCCATTTGATTTATCGATGAATTTAAAATGCATTTGAATGCATGAATGTTCATTTGAAAAGGTTGAGCATGAAGTGATGTTGTAAAGGTGAGGTAAAACCTCTGATGTGTGGATGAATCCATCTAAAATAAATGTGTTGCAAAGTCATTTGCAAATTCACTCCAAATTTGAATTTGAAAATGATCCATATGCATGTTTGCTACTGTTCACCCATTTTAAAATGGTCAAACATAGAAACAAGTTGCATATTCATAATCCTTGTATTTTTCTGATAATTTTAGACATGTTATTTGTCCAATTTGGAGTTAATATGAATTAGTTATTGAACTTCAAAGTTTAAAGCATTTTCTGGATTTTTCTGAAATAAATTAATCATTTAAAAGATTTACTGCGCCAGCCTGACGTCAGGGTGACGTCAGGGGGCAGATGACGTGTGGGTCCACCAAGTCAGTGGGGGGGGGGGGGGTTAATTCCTGTGGTTAGATTAGCACAGGGGTTAGTTTAGTGGGCTGGGGCCCACTGTCATAGGCTGTGGGGGGTGATTGGTGGGGGGTTAGGCTCGGGTTAGGGTTCTAATGGCGCCGGCTTGACGCCGGTGGCTCTGCCACGGCGGCGCCCTCGCCGGAATCGGCTAGGGGCCATGGGGAGGACAACGGAGAGCACGTGCGTGTTCCTTGTGCTCCCGCGCGTCGAATGGATGCAGCTGGGGGTCGTGGGGAGGACCAGAGGGACGACGACGACTACTCCGGCGGAAGCAGAGAACCGGCGAGGTCGTAGACGAGGCTAGGGGGCACGGCTTGAGCTGGGACTTGACGCGTTTGAAGTCTAGAGGAACCAGGAGCCAAACGCGCGTACTGGGGCAACGCCAGGGGCACGAGAGGCTATGCCACGTCGACCATGGCGGCGAGTGAGCTCGGGATCCATGGCGGATCGCGATAGGGAGGAAGGGGGCGGCCGTGAGATAGTTTGGGTGAAGCAGAAGCTCACCCTGGTGCTGCTGTAAGTGACGGCGAGGCCGGAGAGGCTTGGGCGGCGGAGCAATCGACGATGGAGCTCCCCGGCGGCCGGAGCTTGAAGACGAAGCTGGCGTCGTCTGCTGAGGCGCTCGGGCTCGATTGACTGGGGGGAACGGCGAAGACGTCTGCTGCGGTTCTTCTGGACACGGTGGCGCGGCTCGGGGACGACGGTGGCCACGAGTTCTTCACGGCATGGCGACGGCGGCGCTCGGGTCTCCGTCGAGCTTGGCGAGAGAGAGGGTGCGGGCGTCTCCAGAGGGGGGGGGGAATGGGTGCGGCATGCTCCAGGACGTCTCCAGACGCGACGACGTGGAAGGGAGCAAGCAGGAGGTGTCCAGGCACGTCGGCGGCCTCGGCATGCCGGCCACCGAGCTGCTTGCCATCGTGGAGGTAGACGACAAGAGCTAGGTGGGCTGGGCTGGGCCGAAAGGAGGCTGGGGGGGTTAAGTTGGGCTGCTTCCAGGTGAGCCCCTTTTTCTTATTTCTTTTATAATTTCTTTTCTGTCTTTTTTTTTGGTTTTGCTAAATAAAATAGCAAACCATACTAGGCTAGCCACTTGTAAAGTTTGAACATTTTTAAAATTCAAATTATTTGAACTTTAAATCAAAAATAGGTTTTTGATTAATTCCAAGGTCCTGTTTGAATATTTGAAAAGTCCATGAGCATGGGGTGGGTGCCACATCACTTGAAATGTGATCACACTCATTTATAAGATTTTTCAAAAATCTAAGATGAATTTTTGGAGAAGATTTATTTCTGGCCTTTTGAATTAATTCATCTGGGGGGTGTTCTCTCTCCCATTTTGATTTCTTTTGAAATTTTTAACATGATGCAAGATGACTTTGATCCTAGCACATTACCTAACAGAGGGTTCTGACAACCGGTCTTCTCCCCTCTCTCGTCTCTCTCAAGCCGGGGTCCTCTTGTCTGGAACCTGTGCTGGGATTGAGGCTTCTCTGCTACGCGGACGCCGTCGTGCTGCCAAAACTCCGGTTCCGGGAGGTCTACTTCCGCCACCTTCGCTGGATCGGAGAACAGAGGTCGTCATCGAGTCCGTACGTGTGCGAGTACTACGAGGTGCTGCACGTGCGGCACTACCACCCAACAGGGTGCTAACACAGCCAGGGGGCTGTGAAAGGTTTACTGCTTCATCAACCATGTTTGCGGGAACGTTTCCCGCGCAACGGACTACACCCCGAGGTATGTTTCCGCAAGTCTTTCCGTTACGGCATTACAGCTAGATAGATCTTGGGTTAAGGGCGACGCTAGTTAGAAAGATTATTGTTTTCTGCTGCGAGACCCAACAAGGTAAACAAATTACAGAAGGGCAATTGACAGGATTATAAACGCACCGCAATGCTAACTATGCTACAAAAGAAAGGAGGAGGCTCATAAGAATGGGCAGTACGCCAAAATAAGTAGACCGAAATCCATCTGCATCTACTACTAATCATCCACCTTGAGATATCTATCCAGAACATCCCGCTGGTATTAAGTTGCGAGCCCCACCCAAAGTGTAAACCCAAAGCAACAAACAACTGCATTAAAAATAACTTTGCGTAAAGTAAACAATCCTTGCAACCGTGGTTACAAGCACCGTCGTTTTCCCCCTTGTGGCCACATCACATCCCCTAGACTCATGTTTCTGTCACTCAAGCGTGTCATCAGGAGGCATGTACCCACAATCGAGCATAACGTTTCCTCTTGAAGTTACTACCTACCACTTGACCAAAGCAATAAACAGCAACGGAGAACATGAAAGAATTACTTGGGAACAAAAATATAAGAGATAAAAACCAAATATATTACTCTATCACGATCTGAACATAATCTCATAATCTATCAGATCCCATCAAACTCAGCATATCAACAACAGAAGAATTACATAAGTGCCTCGATCATGTAGGGAAGCTCACGAGGTATAAACCATGAAGAACAAAGAGGAGAGGAGAACATCATATAGCTACTGATCACGGACCCATGGTCCAAGGTAGACTACTCACGACACATCCGAGAAGCGTCCATGGTGGAGGAGAAGCTCCCGGAGGTCGATCCTCCCTCCGGCAGGGTGCCGGGAAGGGTCCTGACGGTGCTCCCGATCTTGGAAGCGCGGTGGCGGCGGAACAGAGGAGAGATTGTGAAATAGGGTTCTGCCTTCGGAAGTTTCCCGTGACGGAGAATAAATAGGCGAAGGGGTTAGCCAGGGGGGCCACCAGGGGTCCAGGCGCCCCCCTGGTGCGGCCAAGCCCCTGAACGCGCCAGGTGGCCGCCTGGTGGTGGGCCCCTGGCCCTCCTTCCGGCTTCTGGAGTCTTCCGACACGCTGATTTTTTATCTGATTTTCCCGGATTTTTGGAGCACTTTTTATATGGGGAAAACTGAAATAAAAAACAAAAAAAAACAGGAACTGGCACTGGGGTGCACTGAGTTAGTAGGTTAGTACAAATATGATCAAAAGTGTATGAAAGTGTATCTACATCATAGCAATATCACACAAATCATGCATGGAGCGAGCATAAATTATCGATACGTTTGAGATGTATCAACATCCCCAAGCTTAATTCCTGCTCGTCCTCGAGTAGCTAAATGGTAACATGCATAATTTCTGTGGTGACATGCTAGCAACCATATAAGAACTTTGAAAAGTAAAGAAATCAAGGTATGCAATTCAATTCAATTCATAACATGCAAGAGTCTATATTAGCATTGAAACAAGCAACAAAAGAACATTAGGTGCAAGAGCTCTCGCTGTCCGTGACTCGAATGTCTCCAAATGGTGTTTGTGTGCAAGAAGGGGGATAGGGAATACGAGAAGAAAAAGTATTTTTTGTTGAGAACTCAATCTACTAAAGTTTCACACATGGTCTTCTTTGGAATCTTATCTTGACTCGTCCCCAGACCACAAGCCAGGTACAAGTCAATTTGATCCACTCCTTTTCGATATTTTGAGCACTCATGCAATGGATGAGCGTAAGCACGAGAGTTGACACTTAGGATGGAAAAGAGAGAAATATGATGGAGGAGGAAGACAAAAAGGTGAGAAAGGCTCACATCAATGAGGACAATCATTTGCGAGAAGCCAAATGATAGATATTATGTGAGGAGTAGGGATTGCCATGCAACGGATGCACATATGAGCTGAAAAGCTCTCCAATGGGACTAGTGGGGGTGCATCTAACTTGCTTGCTCATGAAGACCTAGAGCTCTTTTGAGGAGGCTCATCCTTGGAATATGCAAGCCAAGTTCTATAGTGTGAAGGTCCCCACATAGCTATATGCATGATCATCTCTATGGAGTACAAGGATAAGAGGGAGTACTAGTGTGGATCTTTCAAAAGGATAGTAGTGTTGCCCAATTATCTCTTTTTATTTCTTTTTTTTCTATTTTTCTATTTTTTTCTATTTTTTTGGTGGCCTCAATGGCTCTTTATATTTAACTCTCATTTGTCCTCTTTGGGATCTTTTATTTTGTCCACTTTGGGATCTTTTCCTCACTCAAGGGCAACACTCTAATTTTTACAAGAGGGTATAGAAGATCTTTCACACTTTACAAGGTACTAAAAACATAAAGAAGATGTAGCTATCATGATGTATGCAATGTATGCCGCTGCCAGTGTAGCAGGAACATGTATGACATGAAGATCAAGTCATGAAGAGGTAGATGTTGCATGGCAATATATCTCGGAAAGGCTATGGAAATGCCTTGATAGGTAGGTATGGTGACTGTTTTGAGAAAATATATAAGGAGGTTTATGATGACAGAGCGTATCATGCCAAGGGTTTCGATGTACCGGCGAAGGTGGACGCCAACTCTCGGAGTGAGAAGGAGGCAATGAACGACACAAGAAAGGCTAGCAAATATGAGGAGGTGGAAGTGTCAACTTTCAATACTTACATTAGTCCGAAGAAGTCATGCACTTATTATCGGTAACTCTCAATCTAATGATGAGGTTCACAAAGAGACAAGTACCCCGAGGTGGAGTGTATGGGGGTTTGGTTATCCTTGCGCATCCTCGACTCATGGTACGTGAGTGTACTCTAATATCCGATCCCTCCAAAGATTAGTGATCCATCTAGTAGCTAGAGTTCTCAACTAGTTTTGTAGGTTTTGAAAATAAACACAGATTGCCCAAAATACGACACCTATCACTAATAGTCTAGAGCTCTTGACACCAAAAGTTCAAACATTACTCACATCAATACCTCAAAACTATTGCAAGTTACTACTATAATTAAATAGCAACCTCAATTACCTACTCTCAAGACAAGACATAACTCAGTGCAACAACCAACTCTCTTAACAAGATAAACATGAAAACTAAAGAGAGTTCCAGCAACAAACTAAAACAAAAGCCAAGGCTCTTCCTAAAGACAAACTAAAACTAAGACTAAACATGGCAGTAGCTATGAAAAGATAAAGAACACACAACAGCAAGAAGATAGGCAGGAAAAATCCCATGATTTGTTCTAAATTTTGAAAGTGGAGCGTGTTTCTCTCCCACAAAAATTAAGACAGGACCTAACTTGCTATGAACAGCAAGCAAAGCTAAAGAAACTAAAAATAAAACCTAAGAGCGAGACACTCCAAGCATAGCACATAACGCATGAAGTGATAAAAATATAGTGAGACGAAGGACGAACTGATGATTGTTGATGGAGAAGGGGATGCACATGGGCATCCCCAAGCTTAGACGCTTGAGTCTCCTTGAATATTTATTGGGGATGCATGGGAGAATCCCCAAGCTTGAGAGCTTGACACTCCCGAATCTTCTTTCATCATCTTCCATCGCACACTTGAAAACTCCCTTCATACATAACTCATCATAAGCTAATTATAGAGGTTAGTACCCTTAATAAATAATTTTCCCCACCGGATATAAAGATATTCTTGAAGAGCTACTGTTTCTCAAGATTTCCAAAAGGTTTTTGTAAATAAAAAGCAAGCTTAAGGTTTGCAAAATTTAGGAGAGCAAAACGTGGCAGAATCTGTGAAAAACAGAACAGCAGGTAGTAAAGAATTTTTTAGGGGTACTTCTGCAACTCAAATAAAAAAACTCAGAACATACGAAAGTTCCTTGATTGTATAGAGCACGCTGTGTAAAAAATTCAGGTCAAAAATATGAACTAGTGATTTTATATGATTTTTCCCGTCACGAGGACAGAATCTGTTTTCTGGACATCATGTCACAACTTTCACATCCCTTGTCATATGAGGCTATAACTTGGCACAAAGCTTGAAAATAAAGATACAATGATGCTTATATAGTATTAAAAATAATCAAGACCACTAAAAATAGAAGTAAAAACATCTTGGGTTGTCTCCCAACAAGCGCTGTATTTTACGCCTTTGAGCTAGGCATGAAGATTTTAAAAGATGCTCTCATAAGAATGAGGATTTGATGCAAAAGAGAGTTCAAGAAGCAAAAAATGGAACACATTTAAGCCTAACCCACTTCCTATGCCTAGGAATCTTGTAAGGAAAAAAAAATCAAAGAAGAACAAAGTGACATGCATAGGAAGGTGGAACAAGAACAACTTCAAAACTTTCAACATGAAGAGAGGTGTTTTTATAACATGGAAGTTTCTACAACCAAACTTTCCTCTCTCAAAGTAATTTTCAGTAGTATCATGAACAACATAAATAATATAATTATCACATAAATTATATTTTTCATGACCTACAAGCACACGTGTATAGTTTTCAACACGGTCTTTAGGAACATAAGATAAATGCATCCCATCACATTGAGCCTTAATAAGAGCACAGTTCTCCGGAATATGAGTTGGAGATTTCAAATGGATAATAAGACAATATGTGTGGGTGCAATAGAAAAAATTTCATGCTTAACATAAGGAACTATAGAGAGTTCATCTTTGTCAGCATCATCCATAGTGGGATCATGGCCATCAACAAAGAAAGTATCAAAATCTTCAGAAAGGGATATTTCAAGTGAGTCCTGGGAATCATGGGATTCCTCATCAAAGCAATCATTATCCTCTTCTATGGAAACAAACATTTTATTTTTAAAATCCTCAATATAAGGATTGGAAGTATAATTCTCGAAGCAATAAGCAAGAACTGCAAAGTTTCGGACTTGTGACTAGTATCATAATACTTTTCAATCAAAGAAGCAATCTCATAAGCACCTTTAAATGCAACAAACTCTTCAATCTTTCAACATCAAAGTAATCATAAAAACCTTTAGCATAAGAAGATAAGATCTCATTTTCATTAAACTCACATTGGAAATGAAGGTGTTTATGATCTATATTAGAGCAGCAAGTAAAATCATAAATTTGGCACAAAAATTCAGCATGGCAATAAGAAACATGTACTTGATCCCATAAGTGTTTCCCTTTCTGAGATAGGCGGTGCCGCGTATAATGAGCATGCTCATCCAGTGGTTTTCCTTCAACCAAGTCGGTTGGGTTTTTAGCGCGAGCACAAATTGATCGAAGACGATCCAAGTAAAACATGTGCATCCTACCATATTTGGGTGGTTCCACACCCATGGTAAAGATAGCATCAGTAGGCATACAAAGACAAAGGTAAAAGATAGCAACTAATTTTTTTTTCATAAAGACACAAAAGCAAAAAAAAACTGGAAAGGTAAACTAAAAAGAATAAAAAGAAAAGGTAAGAGATAGCGGGAAACTCCCCTATCTTATCACTCGGAGTCCCCGGCAACGGCGCCAGAGATTTTCTTGATGGCGTGGAAGTGGTAATGGCTTCTCGCCCTTCGTTGGTTACCCCGAGTGGAAGGTGAGATGTAGGATAGCAGAAAATTTCCCCTATGTAGAGGATATGGTTTGTCTCCCGTAGGAGTCCGGCAATGATAAGTAGGTGACAGAGGCGCAACTGGCGCGGACCTGCACACAATAAAATTAACTTTGCTCCCAATGAAGTTCAGAGAGGTTGTCAATCTCTCCGGTCTTGTTGTTTACAAAGGGTCAAACACACAAGGGATAATGATAATGATAGCAGCTAAAAGTAAATACAGAAAAGTAAATGAGCTCGAAAACAATGATAAGAATAAGGACTGGGGTCCCGTGATGTTCACTAGTGATGTCTCTCTCCCAAAAGATGATAAAACTTCTATGCGAGGTAAAAAAATTACAGAAATTGACAGGATTATAAACGCACCGCAATGCTAACTATGCTACAAACGAAAGGAAGAGGCTCATAAGCATGGGCAGTATGCCAATAAGTAGACTGAAATCCATCTGCATCTACTACTAATCATCCACATTGAGATATCTATCCAAAACATCTCGCTGGTATTAAGTTGCGAGCCCCACCCAAAGTGTAAACCCAGAGCAATAGACAACTGCATTAAAAAGAACTTTGCGTAAAGTAAGCAATCCTTGCAACCGCGGTTACAAGCACCGTTGTTTTCCCCCTTGTGGCCACAACACATCCCCTAGACTCATGTTTCTGTCACTCAAGCGTGTCATCAGGGGGCATGTACCCACAATCGAGCATAACGTTCCCTCTTGAAGTTACTACCTACCACTTGGCCAAATCAATAAACAGCAACAGAGAACACGCAAGAATTACTTAGGAACAAAAATATAAGAGATAAAAACCAAATATAGTACTATATCACGATCTGAACATAATCTCATAATCCATCAGATCCCATCAAACTCAGCATAGCAACAGCAGAAGAATTACATAAGTGCCTCGATCATGTAGGGAAGCTCACGAGGTCTAAACCATGAAGAACAAAGAGGGTAGGAGAACATCACATAGCTACTGATCACGGACCTATGGTCCAAGGTAGACTACTCACGCCAAATCCGGGAAGCGTCCATGGTGGAGGAGAAGCTCCCGGAGGTCGATCCTCCCTCCGGCAGGGTGTCGGGAAGGGTCCTGACGGTGCTCCCGATCTTGGAAGCGCGGCGGCAGCAGAACAAAGGAGAGATTGCGAAATAGGGTTCTGTCTTCAGAAGTTTCCCGTGATGGAGAATAAATAGGCGAAGGGGGTAGCCAAGGGGGCCACCAGGGGTCCAGGCGCCCCCCTGGCGCGGCCAGGCCCCTGGCCGCCTGGTGGTGGGCCCCTGGCCCTCCTTCGGGCTTCTGGAGTCTTCCGACACGCTGATTTTTTATCTGATTTTTTCCGGATTTTTGGAGCACTTTTTATATGGGGGAAAACTGAAATAAAAAAACAGCAGAAAACAGGAACTAGCACTGGGGTGCACTGAGTTAGTAGGTTAGTCCAAATATGATCAAAAGTGTATGAAAGTGTATCTAGATCATAGCAATATCACACAAAACATGCATGGAGCGAGCAGAAATTATCGATACATTTGAGATGTATCACACGGTACGTGGCTCGCCGGTGAAGCAGACCCACCTCCCACTATCGGAGTAGGCGGTCCAAGCCCGACAATTAGCCCGAAATTAAGATGACGTCTGAAGAGTCATCGAACGAGGCTACAACGCAGAGGGCCCACACCGTAATCCCACGTGGAGGTAGTGCGTATAGGGCACGTCGACCCACACAAGTCATCCACCTGACCCAGTTAAGCATTTTATTATTATCTTGCAGACAACAGTTATCGTTGTCCGACTAGTAACACAACGGACAACGAACAGCAGCCAAGACCACCAGTACATCGGTGCCTGCCCTATCATCCCGTCAAGGCACGCGGTTACCAACAAGGTGGACCGACTCCTTACCTTATCTCGCGTGTGCTCCTAGAGGAGCTCGACTTACGTGGTTTGGTATCTCACGACCCAAGATGGTATCCGCTTGTCTTGCCGTCCCGATACAATACCTCTCGCGGGCACCGTTGGTTCACACGACTACTTACCTTTAAGGACACCAGTTGATTCAGGTGCCTACCATCAAGTGAAAACAGGAGGATTCACCCTCGATGGTACACTTGAAGAGGTTCGACCGAGACATCAGCGGAATGAACTAAAGAGGAAATCCTCGTATCATCCCGGTGGTGCTACACTACCGAGTCGGCGACGAGAGTGAGATACGAGTCCATCCACTCGTAAGTCAAACTTGAAGCGACTTAGAGAGTCTCGCCGTTGTAGGTTCCCTTGGACGTCTGCTCTGTACCATACATGTTGCAGTTATAATAACTTATACCCGTGTACACTCCCCAGAGCGATCACGGCCCGCTATCTAATCCTAGTTGACTAACAAAGCGCAGGGCCAACTGCTGAATATTGCATAGTTATAATAGGCAGCATAGGATAAAGGAAGGTACATCAAGGGGCGACAATGACAGGCTATGCAATGAATAGGAATTAACATAATAGCAGCAACATGCCTAGTGCAAGAAATGTATGGAAAAGATAGGCGATATCTGGGGAAGGAATATGGCTCTGCTTGCCTGGAAGCTTGGTAGTAGGGGTACGATCGTCAATGAAGTAGTCGTACTCGGCAAAGGTATCGTCGGAGGTAGTGTCGAGGTCTATCAGAGAATAAGGGGGGAGAAACAATAAATACACAACAATAATAGCAATACAAATTCAAGACATGGCAAACACATTGTTGGCGGTGTTCTATCGTAGTGTTAAGTATTTTTAGGCGGAGCGGGAATTTATCCGGGGATGACTCATCGGTACCGGTTGATTAACGGACAGATTATCCGGAGGGGAAGGTTCCATGTATGCAGTGTTAGAGATATCTGACAGACACGTGGATAGTGTATCCGTGCTCGTTGATCCATTCATAAGAACTTTCATATACATAACATTCTCATCCCGAAAGTTTTACCGGCTCCGCTCGTCTGACAAACAGATGTACCGAAGGGGAAATGTTCCATGTTCGGTTTGTTACAGGGGTGTGGCGGGTATACGGGTAGCTACGGGTAGCGTATTCGTATCTGTGATATTTTTCTGATCAAGTTTGATGTATAAAGTTTTTCCATCAGAGTTACGGATTAAAAAATATTAATTTCTAAGTTTAAATCATTTTTATATTAATTTCTGAGATTTCTTTATTATTTAAATAGAAACATTATTCAAAACAGTGCTGACATGTGGAGCCACCCTGTCATAGGTTGAGGCCTTTGACTGGTCAAACTGACCAGTGGGCCCCATGTGTCATAAAAACATATATTAAGAGTCATTTTAATTAATCTAAATAACCTATGGGGTCGACATGTGATACACACTAGTGTTAATAACCATTTAAATTAATCCAGTGATTATCTTAAGTGCCCGGGCCCACATGTCAATTCCCTAGTTTAATAAAGTGGGGGTTATTTTAACAAAAATGTTGACTTAATTAAAAGGCCTTGGGCCCACGGGTCAGAGAAAAAAAAGGGGGGAATTAACCCACGACTAACCAACCGTGCATGCCGGTGGCGAGGGATGAGGGGCTCGCCGGCGAGGCCGTCGCGGCCAGAGCCAGTAGGGGCGAGCGGGTGGCTGTGGGGGGGCGGGGATCGGCCTCGGCAAATCCCATGGTCAGGGACCCTGGGTTTATCATAGAGAAGGAACAGGTTGGACGATACTCGTCGGCTAACAGGAGAAGCACTTCCTGCTCGATATTATTGCATGAGGGGGCGATTACAAGGGAGGCCAAGGCGAGTTCTCGCAAGACCAGGAGAGTAGATTGGATATTGGATGATGAGACGTCTCCCCTCCCAGCCTTTATATACTAGGCCAGGTCTCGGGGAGTCCGTCCTAGATTACAGAGATAGTTTCCTAACCCTAGTCTTGCCTTGTGTGCCAAGTTGTGCCCTCCATATTAGTCGTGGACCCCTACGTCGGTGCCTTGAGTGGACCAGTCATGGGCCTGTCGAGGCCTTCCAGCGGGCCTTCTGTCTTCATACACACCAGGCATCCTCACACGCAGGAGTCGTGGGGTCAACCCCTCGTCAGTAGTGTAACGCCCCGGTCACACACCGGCTCCCGGCGTACACCTGGCGGGATCTAGACTGTCCCCACAGACCAACACTAGTCTTTCCTGCGCACTTTGTCCTCACTCGTGCGCACCCGGGAACAACTTCCCGGTCGGTCACCCATCCTCACATCGCTCCAAGCCAAGCACGCTTAACTTTGGAGTTCTTTGGATCCGGGCTCCGGGAAAAGAAGGTGCACCTTGTTGATATGAGTAGTCTTTCATTCCTACTAAGCCAGGATGTCACAAGTAGCCCCCGAGTGCCTGGGGGACTCGAAGAGTCGCGCAGGGACTCGAATTCGTCACTTGTTTTATCATCGCTGGCGCAGCATAGCTGCAGGTCGCTGGCAGTTTTGAGCCATGACAATACCTGTTTCGAGGGATTGCTCAGCTGAAAGGGCCCAAGGAGTTGACTGGTCGAGCCTTGGTGAATTGCGCTAGTGGCAAATACCGCAGTAGCCCAATCAAGCCCACGTCCCTCGACATGAACTTGGAACGACCGGTGTCTAGCAAATTCATGCCGCTGCAGGTCTTATAGGATCAATTGCTACCAGTCTAAGCAAATATCGGCTCTTTCTATCATGCGAGTGCAGGGAAAAGATCGGGAGTGAAGTCGCTCTGTGGCAAGTCCAGGCCCCGCCGTTCTGTGCAGCGGGGTCTTACCTACACGCTAAGCTTGCGTGGCATTTGGGTACAGTGTGTCGTGGCCCAGGTATAATTGTTTTTTGTAGAGGCACGGAGCTTGGTTAGCGATGCACCCACTTGGAATAAACAATCAAGTTAGTTATTAGTAGCCACTCGCGGAGCTTTTGCGTGCTCAGGCGAGGGGTCATATAGGAAAGCATCCGCTCGGAATGTCGTCGAGTGCGTGGGTAGTTTAGCTCGTTGAGCTTTTGCGAGTAGTGACTTGAGCGCTTTTTGTTTTCAAGGTGAGGGAGCATCCGAACTCCACAGATGTGTTGTTTCCGCTGACGCGAGTAGTCTTGCGAGTGCATGTTCGCCTTTTGGGTGAGGGAGCACCCGAAACTCTATAAGTGCGATTGGTTTACTCGAGCATATTCTCATCTTCTGGGTGAGGGAGCACCCGAACTCTCAAGCTTTTGGTCTTTTACTCTTCTTTTGATAAAGATACTCACGATGGGAGTAAAAGATTTTGGAATCGGAATATTTTGGCACTTTAGAGATAGGTGACCTTTGCCAGTCTTTTATTTTTTCCAATTGTTTTTATCCTGATCCGTCCTTCTTGGGATGCCGCGTGGATAGGCTTTATCATGCTATTTGGTGACCTATGATGATGCTTGGTCTTCGATCTGTCGCGTCTACTAGCCATAATGACGACTTTGGACGCCACGATGCCCGGTGCCCGTTGGATTTCCAAGGTGTGTATGGGAAACAGGCGAGATTTGACGCGTCCTTTAAATATTGTTGACCGTGTCAAGGCATCTTTTCTTGGAATTCGTAACGCCCGACGTGTTTGGTCTTTGATTTAATGATGGCGCCTCCTGGGCTTCTATATTTTTTCCTGGTTTGCCCCTGGGCTGCGCTATAAATGCCCGCTGCTTTGTTGCCTGGGCTTGGACATCCGCTTTTCTCCCTTTCTTCTTCTTCTTCTTCTTCCTATGTCTCCCAAGCGGGGTGGTGGTGCGTCTGGCCGAGCTCATGGACGGCGTGGTCGTGGTGGCCGTACCCCTCGCTCTTCTCGTGGTGGGCGTCGTGGAGTTGAGGCGACGCCCTCCTCGTCTTGCACGGACGAGGGTATTTGGCGCTATGATTTCCTTCTGCGCATTCTTAGTCGCACTGCTACTCGGATCCCTCTCCCATTCTCATTTGCCTCCATGATTTCTGAGCTTAATCTGAGTGGTCTGTGGCTTCGGCTTCAGGGGTGCGCTCGACCTCCTGCTTGGGTTGAGCTTTCTGTTGATGGATCCTTCTTGGATTTTCTTGATGCTGGCTGGAGGCCGTTTTCACAGTAGCTAAACTTGCGTGATGGGGATAGTCTTTGCTGTCGTTTTGATGGTGAAGATACCCTCATTGTTTGTGCGTTTGATGCCGGTGGTAATCGTTTGGATCCATACTGGGAGGAAACAGGCAGTGACAGTTCTGATGGGTCGAGGGGTGGTTCGCCTGCTTCTCCTGAGCTTCATCTTCTGCCGACTCCTCGGCTGGTGGTGCTTGCTCTTCTAGTTCTAAGGATGAGCTGGACGTCAAGCCGGTCGTCAAGCGGGTGCGTCAGTAGGCGAGGCACCTTGTAGAACTGGAGGAAAACGACTTTCTTCTTCGCAGGCTCAGTTTCTACTTTGTCTGTGGTGATGCTCGTCAGGTTGTGGGACGAAAGTGCCAATTATCTCAGCATGAGCACATATGTAGAAGTCATAATTCCCTGGGATAATTGATATTGTAACCCGTCTGGTAGCTACTCGAGTCCTTTTGTAATCATAATTGTCCTCAACTCCTTTGTAATGGAAAATTGTCTTCGACTCCTTTGTAATAAAAAATGTCTTTGACTCCTTTGTAATGGAAAATTGTCTTCGACTCCTTTGTAATGGAAATTTCTTCGACTCCTTGTATAAATTTTATCGGGTGCGCGGCAGCGCTCCTGATGAGAGTAGCCCCCGAGGCTACGTTTGATTTGTAGAATCAAGCGGAGGCTATGATTTTTATTCACCTGGACCGTCCTTTCTTGTATCTGTTTTCCAAATTTTCATCGGGTGCACGGCAGCGCTCCCGATGGGAGTATCCCCCGAGTATTTAGGTGATCGTTTGCGATCAGGTGAAGACTAAAGGACTTTGCATTTTCCGATACGATTATCTTGTGAGAAAAACTCTTGGTATTTCGAGGAGATCTTGTGTTCTGGTTCCCGAGTCTTTTCAGGTAGAATCGCGTGAGCGAGGATAGCGTCTCCCGGGGGGAGTTTATGCTCGAGTCCCCGAGTGCTTTTAAGTAAAGCCGCGCGAGCGAGGATAACGTCTCTCGGAGGGAATTTATGCTCGAGCCCCCCAGTGCTTTTAAGTAAAGGTCGCGTGAGCGAGTGATACGTCCAAAATGCATCACTATTTTATATAGTAATTCTTTCTTATGCATTGATATATTTCACGATATGATGCTATTCTTATGTTGTTTTGGCTTATATTACACATTTTGCAACTTTCCAATGCCGAAGCAGCAGATGCAGGATTCAGCGGTAAAAAGTGGACGCTGAGTTGCTGAAGAAGAACACCTCCAAATTAACTAAAAATCGACGCAGGCTATTTTCCAGCAGGATCACGAAGACACGCAAAAGAGCGAGCAGAGGGGGGCCACAGGGTGCCCAGGCGGCCACCTGGCGCGACCCCACCCCTGGCCGCGCCGGGAGGGCGCCTGGACCCCCGGGGCCACTCCCGGCTCCCCCTCTGGCCTATATACTCCTCGTCCTCCAAAAACCCTAAAAGAGGGAGAGTTTCCAGAGTTTCGCCGCCTCTCCGTGGCGGAAACCTACAGAGAAGAAAAGCCATCTCTCGCGGGCAGATTCCGCCGGGGAGATCACCTCCCGGAAGGGGAGATCGTCACCATCGTCATCACCATCGTCACGGGCATCATCGAGATTATCATCAACATCATCCCCATCATCATGACCATCTCCACCTCCATCCAATCTTGTCTCACAATTGCAACTCGTGTTGTAATCCGTACTATCTATCCTCTCTACTCTACCGGTGTTGATTACTACTTTGTGGTGAATGCTATTGAGTTTTGTTGGAGAAATATTATTGTGTTCAGATTGTTTATCATCTATTTATCCCCACTGATCATGATCTCTTTTATGTCTTGTGAGTAGTTACTTTAGTTCTTTAGGACATGGGAGATGTCTAGTTGCTAGTAGTCATATGATGTTGAAGTAATATGTGTTGGTTGATATTTAAGTTGTGTTTTTATTTTCCTAGTGGTGTTGTGTGAGTCAAACACTCAACACTTCGCCTTATCAAGGACCTAGGGGAATGCATTGTGTATAAAGAATGCTTACGGTGTGTTGCCGGAGTGACAGAAACCTAAACCCCACTTCGCACACTTTTGCACAAGGGAACAATGGATCACCGATCGTATTGCTATGGTTAGGCTTTTGCCTTAAATACTATCTTGTATTTGCGGATGCTTGCAAGGTGTTTAATCATAAGAGTACACGTATCTTAGTCTAGAGGGTGTACTAGCATAGATCCACCCACTCAACACTTATCAACAAGCACATAGTACCGATACGGAATATGGCGAAAGCACATGACTACCTCTCCCGTGTGTCCTCAAGAACACTTTATCTTTTATAAAGTTCAGTTGCTAAGCCTATCCTTTTCTAAGAAAGGATTGGGCCACTCTTTACTATTCAGTATCTTTTACTTTGCTCGTTTTTACTATCCTGTCGCTTATACCAAGAAAACCCCTAAAAAGTTATCTTTCAGTGCTTGCAGTTATCTCCTTACCAAAGTCACTTGCTACTACCTTCTGCTCCTCGTTGGGTTCGACACTCTTACTTATCGAAAAGACTGCAATAGATCCCTCTACGTTGAGGGTCATCAAGGTACGTTTTCTAGCGTCGTTGCCGGGGAGTGTAGCGCTATTAGTAAGTGAAGCCGGTAAGGAAGTTTTTATATTTCTGTTTTAGTTTTGCTGTTACTGCTTTTGTCCTTATGGACACCCCTACTATTGGATCGTTGTTCTTGGGGAGCCTCCCCACAACTAAGGTAGTTACTCCTGACCCTGCTGAAATTGTGCCTTATAAAATACCATCTGGTATTATCGATTATGTCCTAGCTAATCGCTATGCTGGAGACAGACATCCAGGTGAACACTTGCTATATTTATCACAACTATGTTCATTATTCAAGCTTGCAGGTGTGTCACTGGAGTTCATTATGAAGAAATTATTCTCCGTATCGCTTACAGACAAAGCTTCAGATTGGTATAAGCACCTCGATAACTCACATTCTCTTAATTGGGAAGAGCTTATGTCTCTCTTTTATACAAAGTTTTACCCTCTTCATGAAGTTTATCGAGACAGGAATTACATCTATAACTTTAGGTCTCGCAACGGAGAGAGCACCGCTCAAGCTTGGGGGAGGCTTAAATCCCTAATGTTCAAATGTCCTATCCATAAGCTCCCCAAAGATATTATACTTACAAATTTTTATGCCATGCTTTCTCGTCAGGATAAGGAAAGGCTGGATACCTCCTCTAGCGGGGTATTTCAGACAAAGGGTGTTGAAGAAAGATGGGATCTCATCGAAAGGATCCAGAAGAATACTGAAGATTGGGAAATCGATAAAGGTATTGAACCTGCTATAAATTATGAGCATGATTATATTGAGAGCTATGTGAAAACTGATTATTTTAATACCTTTTGCTCTAAGATTGGTCTGGACTCCCGTCTAATGATTGATTTTTGTAAGAACTTTGCCTCTCATATTGATTCTTCTAAGATGAAGAAGGATCAGTACCATAAGCCTTTCAAAGAAGTACCTATTGATATTCACGTTGCTGATCCTGTTTTGCCTACAGTTATGTATGAACATCCCCCTTTTCCTTCAAGAATAAGGGAGCACTCTTTTGTGACAGGCATCATAAATAAAAGTGAGAGAAGAACATGTGAACCTGAGGACCAGATCAGAGTCGATCCTCAAGTTGCTATGGTTAAAGATTTAGTTACTAATGATGTTTCAGATTCTATTATAAATTTTTGTGCTGTTTCAACTAACATTGTCACAGCCAAGAATAAAAGCCCAATTTCAGGTACACCAGTTGTATCTGTTAAAATAGGAGATCACAATTATTACGGGCTATGCGATCTGGGATCAAGTGCTAGCGCGATTCCTTATTCGCTTTATCAAGAGATCATGAGTGAGATTTCACCCTGTGAACCTGAAGAGATTGATGTTACTATTCATCTTGAAAACAAAGCTACTATCTCTCCTATTGGGATTGTGAGAGATGTTGAAGTCCTATGTGGAAAGGTAAAGTATCCTACCGACTTTCTTGTACTTGGTTCAGTACAAGATAGTTTTTGTCCTATTATTTTTTGTAGACCTTTTCTCAGAACCTGTGGATCTATTATAGATTGCAAGAAAGGTAAAGTTTCTGTTGAATTCAATGGTGAGCCATATGAATTTAACTTTTCTAAGATTTCCAAGCAGCCTCGTGGTACTGAATTACCTAGTGATGATAAAATTATTGAAAGTATTGCTTCTATTGCTATTCCCCCTAATGATCCTTTGCAACAATACATGAAGGACCACGAGAATGATACTCATATGCAGGAAAGAAAAGAAATTGATGAAATCTTCTTGAGACAACCTGCTATCCTGAAGAAAAACCTTCCGGTTGAACCTTTGGGAATTCTATCCAAACCAAAAGAAGACCCGGTGTTTGATCTCAAACCTCTTCCCGATAAACTCAAGTATGCTTATTTAGATGAAAAGAAAGTATATCCTGTTATTATTAACTCTAACCTTTCAGGATATGAAGAAGAGCGATTATTGGAAGTACTTCGTAAACACCGTGGTGAAATTGGCTATACCCTTGATGACCTTAAGGGAATTAGTCCATCTATCTGTCAACATACTATCAACCTCGAGCCCGATGCTAAACCTGTTGTTGATCATCAACGACGGTTGAACCCAAAGATGATGGATGTTGTGAGGACCGAAATCCTCAAGCTTCTAGCCGCAGGTATTATCTACCCTATAGCCGATAGTAAGTGGGAAAGTCCAGTTCATTGTGTTCCTAAGAAAGGAGGGACAACTGCAGTCCCTAATGATAAGAATGAACTAATACGTCAGAGAATTATTATTGGATATAGAATGTGTATTGATTACAGGAAGTTGAACAAGGCAACCAGGAAGGACCACTACCCGCTTCCCTTTATTGATCAGATGCTTGAGAGGCTGTAGAAAAACACCCACTTTTGCTATCTTGACTGGTACTCTGGCTTCTCTCAAATTCATGTTAACACTGCCGATCAAGAGAAGACCACTTTCACTTGTCCTTATGGTACTTATGCTTATAGGTGTATGCCTTTTGGTTTATGCAATGCCCCTGCTACTTTTCAGAGATGTATGTCTGCAATATTTCATGGTTTCTGTGAGGAGATTGTGGAAGTCTTCATGGACGATTTCTCCATATATGGAACTTCCTTTGACCACTGTCTCCACAATCTTAATAACGTTTTGCAGAGATGCAAGGATACAAACTTAGTTCTAAACTGGGAAAAGTGCCACTTCATGGTTAACGAAGGTATCGTGCTTGGCCACAGATTTCCGAGAGGGGAATTGAAGTGGACAAGGCGAAGATTGAAGCTATCGAAAGGATGCCCTATCCAAGGGACATTAAAGGTATTCGTAGTTTTCTCGGTCATGCTGGTTTCTATAGAAGATTTATTAAAGACTTTTCTAAGACCTCGAGACCCCTCACTAATCTTCTCCAGAAGGATGTTCCTTTTGTATTTGATGAACATTGTAAGGAGGCTTTCAAAGTTCTTAAGAAAGCTTTAATAACCGCTCCTATAGTACAACCGCCTGACTGGAGTTTGCCCTTCGAAATTATGTGTGATGCTAGTGATTTTGCTGTTGGAGATGTTTTAGGACAAAGGGTTGATAAAAAGTTGAATGTTATTTATTATGCTAGTAAGACCCTTGATAATGCTCAAAAGAATTATGCTACTACTGAGAAGGAATTCTTAGCAGTAGTGTTTGCTTGTGATAAGTTTAGGCAGTATATTGTTGATTCTAAAGTTATTATCCATACTGACCATGCTTCCATTAAGTATCTTATGACGAAGAAGGATGCCAAACCAAGGCTCATCAGATGGGTACTCCTTCTTCAAGAATTTGATTTACAGATTGTTGATAGAAAAGGAGCAGACAACCCTGTAGCGGACAATCTTTCAAGGATGGAAGATATACCGCATGATCCCATCCCAGTCAACGACAGTTTTCCTGACGAACAACTTGCCTTTGTTAAAGTACAATCTCTTTCCGATCCTTGGTTTGCAGATTATGCTAATTTTATCGTTGCAAAGTATTTGCCTCCAGGTTTAACATTTCAGCAAAGGAAGAAGTTCTTCCATGATTTGAGGCATTACTTTTGGGATGACCCACATCTTTTCAAAGAAGGTCCGGACGGGATCGTGAGAAGATGCATACCGGAGCACGAGCAGAAGGACATTCTCAAGCAATGTCACGATAGTCCCTACGGAGGACATCACGCCGGTGAGAGGACCGCACATAAGGTTCTCCAATCAGGTTTTTATTGGCCTACTCTCTTTAAAGATGCTAGAAATTATGTTTTAGCCTGTGATAAATGTCAGAGAGTTGGTAATATTAGTAGGAGGAATGAGATGCCTATGAATTACTCACTAGTGATTGAGCCTTTTGATTGCTGGGGTTTTGATTTTATGGGTCCTTTTCCTTCTTCGCACAAGTACACTCACATATTAGTTGCTGTTGATTATGTAACCAAGTGGGTTGAAGCAATCCCCACTGAAAGTGCTGATCACAAAACATCTTTGAAAATGCTCAAAGATGTAATTTTCCCTAGGTTTGGTGTACCTAGGTATCTCATGACTGATGGAGGATCACACTTCACGCATGGAGCTTTTAGAAAAGCTTTAGCCAAGTACGATGTCAATCATAGAATTGTGTCACCGTACAATCCTCAAACTAGTGGGCAAGTTGAGCTCACCAATAGAGAGATCAAGTTGATCTTGCAAAAGACAGTTAACCGAAATAGGAAGGACTGGTCAAATAAGTTAGGAGATGCTCTGTGGGCGTATATAACTGCTTACAAAAACCCCATGGGCATGTCGCCCTATAAAATGGTCTATGGCAAGGCTTGCCATCTGCCATTAGAGTTAGAACACAAAGCTTTCTGGGCTGTTAGAGAGCTTAATGCTGACCCAAAGTTAGCTGGTGAAAAGCGTCTCATGAACTTGACTTCTCTAGATGAGTGGAGAAGTGAAGCTTACGAGAGCGCTAAAATGTTCAAGGAAAAGGTAAAGAAGTGGCATGATAGGAGGATTCTGAAACGTGAATTTAATGTTGGTGATAAAGTTTTATTGTTTAGATCCCGTTTCAGGTTTTCTCCAGGTAAACTACTTTCCAGGTGGGAAGGGCCATTTCATATCGAAGAAGTCTACCGGTCTGGTGCAATTAAGATTAACAATTTTGAAAGCACCAAACCTCAAGTTGTGAATGGGAAAAGACTCAAGCATTACATGGCGGGAGATCCCGTCAATGTTGATGTAAATATAATACACACAACAAATCGTGAAGAACATGTTGCAGCCCTGTTTCAGACACCGACAGAAGAAGAATAAGAAAAGGTATGTATTAAGGTAAGGAAACATCGCGAACCGCCATAAAAGTTCCATATTATGAGTTTTTTACAAAATTAGGAAAATTCGAGGCCTAAGCGGAGCCGGAGAGGAGCTCCAGGGGGCCCAGGCGCCCCCCTGGCGCGCCCTACCTCATGGCCGCGCCGGGAGGCCGACTGGGCACCCAGGAGTCCGTCTCCGACCCCACTTTGGCTTGTTACCTTCCTTTTGTTGCAGAAATTTTTGCTATATATTCACCCGAATCATTCCGGCAACGTATCTCGCGATTTCGTGTGTTTTCTCTTCAATCTGTTTCTGCCAGGGTAAAAAGCTATTGTTAGAGATGTCTTCTTGTGGCTCAAGTGGAGAGGACTTCATGAGACGGCGTCTACGTGAAGTTCAAAAAGATCTCAACCAAGGGAAATACATAGATTGGGCCACATAAGAAGAAATCGCTGCAAAGCGAGCGGAGATGGAGCGTTCTATGAGAAAAGAAGTCAAAATTATCACCGCCCAGCAACCAGGGGGTCCATCAACACAAGGAGGAAGATCAAGCAACCCCATCATGGTGGGGAGTGTCCAACCATATTATGATCTCTCTCTTAACCTTTCAGGAATGGCCCCTACACTTGAAGATCAACGTACGATTTCTACCATCTCCGAAGCTTACCGCATCACCAATCAACTGTGTGAAAATTTCCGTGTACTAAAGGTGCAAGTGGAGATTTTGGAGAAGGAAAGCCAAACCCTTCGTCGTGTCATCAAAGATTTGAAGAATCAACGACAACAAGAATGAGGAGTAAATCTCCTCGGGTAATGGCATCCCCTCAGCTTGTTCCAAGCTTGGGGGAGTGCCCGGTATATTTATCTTTATCTTAGTCTTTCAGAGTCAAGTAGAGTCGTATCATGTCTAGGGAGTTTATTATATGAAATAGGTGTTTGCATTGAGGTCTATCACTCCGTCTGTGGAGAGAATTGTATCCGTGAGTGTGGAGTCGTCTATATTGGAATATTAATGAGAAGTCTATTGGTTCCTTCGCTGCACTCGGTATTCTCTTCACGCAATCGGCATCATATGACGATTCTTATGGGGAGTATTGACCTTATATTAGGTATGGCTTTGAAAATTTTATTTAATTTTGGCAAACATAGCTTTGGTCTTGACAACATACATGTTTTCTCAAGTAGCGACATAGCCAAAACCTTTATGTTATTATGCTTGAAGTGTTATGTTGACAAGGAAGACAACTTGATGTGTTATGCTTACCTTAATGTTTATGCCTTATATGTTTTGCATCTAAATTAGCATCAACTGTCTGTTCTCTCAAAGCCTTTGCTAGCCAAAATCTTTGCCAAGTAGATTTCTGCTTGTGCATCCATACCCTGAAACCATTACCTTCCATGTGAGTCCACCTTACCTTCCTATTCGTGGTATTCCCCTACCACTCCTATAAGTATAGAATTTGTGTTATCCTTAAATGTTCAAAATCCTCTGTTTTGTGCCTCTTGTTTAGCTCATGAGGAAGTAGTAGGTAATTCATGATCTTCTTAAGTTGGACAAGTTTTATCCCGGGATTGCATGTCTAATCTGCAAACCCATAATACGAGGAGGAACTGGCATGGGTGCGCCCAACTCGAAAGATAATATAACAAACTAACCCTCCTTCACGCTTGGTCTATGAGAAATCAGAAACTTTGGCAGTGATAAACAAAGGAGATTAAGGAGATGTGACCGTCCTCACTTGGGAGCCGTTCCTCAAAACTTGTCCATCTTGAGAAGTAATTGAGCTATCTATTAGCATTCGTTGACAAACTATGCACCGCCCCAAAATCTATTTTATTCTGTTTGATTTAAGGATAGCACATGAGTTTTCCCTGCTTGCCCTTAACAAGGCTTTTCTTCCACTTTCTTGTTGAGTCAGTTTTCCCATTTCCTTCTTTTCCCTAAGAGAACAGACATTTGATGTTGATGAGGATTCATTCATATAGAGCTGCATTAAGTTTTGCCATGCCATATCCTTGTTGACATTATCTTTTGATAAGTAAGTTGTTTGCGAAAGATTTTGCCTAGCGAGCATCTTCCTTCGTGTTAGCATTTGCACTTCAGGACTATTAACATGTCCTTTCAAAAGCTTCAAATTGTTTGTAGTTGTCCTTTGACCAAGGTTATGTTTGCCATAATTTGATGAGTTTCCTCAGCCCTACTTTTGATTATAATTGTTATTACTTTCTCATGAGGGCCTTATGAGTTGAAGTTGCTGTTGAAGATGCTTGAGTTTGATGGAGAAACCTTGAGGCTTCTTGTCCGTATTTTATTTATCGACACTTCACTCTCTAAACTTGTGGACAGGTTTATCGAGCTCAGTATTTGCTTGGGGACAAGCGAGGTCTAAGGTTGGGGGAGTTGATACGTCCAAAATGCATCACTATTTTATATGGTAATTCTTTCTTATTCATTGATATATTTGACGATATGATGCTATTCTTATGTTGTTTTGGCGTATTTTACTCAGTTTGCAACTTTCCAGTGCCGAAGCAGCAGATGCAGGATTCAGAGGTAAAAAGTGGACGCTGAGTTGCTGAAGAAGAACACCTCCAAATTACCTGAAAATTGACGGAGGCTGTTTTCCAGCAGGATCACGAAGACACGCAAAAGAGCGACCAGAGGGGGGGCACAAGGTGCCCAGGCGGCCACCTGGCGCGGCCCCACCCCTGGCCGCGCCGGGAGGGCGCCTGGACCCCCGGGGCCACTCCCGGCTCCCCCCTCTGGCCTATATACTCCTCGTCGTCCAAAAACCCTAAAAGAGGGAGAGTTTCCGGAGTTCCGCCGCCGCTCCGTGGTGGAAACCTACAGAGAAGAAAATCCATCTCTGGCGGGAAGATTCCGCCGGGGAGATCACCTCCCGGAAGGGGAGATCGTCGCCATCGTCATCACCATCGTCACGGGCATCATCGAGATCATCATTAACATCATCCCCATCATCAGCACCATCTCCTCCACCATCCAATCTTGTCTCACAATTGCAACTCGTGTTGTAATCCGTACTATCTATCCTCTCTACTCTACCGGTGTTGATTACTACTTTGTGGTGAATGCTATTGAGTTTTGTTGGAGAAATATTATTGTGTTCAGATTGTTTATCATCTATTTATCCCCACTGATCATGATCTCTTTTATGTCTTGTGAGTAGTTACTTTAGTTCTTGACGACATGGGAGAAGTCTAGTTGCTAGTAGTCATATGATGTTGAAGTAATATGTGTTGGTTGATATTTAAGTTGTGTTGTTATTTTCCTAGTGGTGTTGTGTGAGTCGAACACTCAACACTTCGCCTTATCAAGGACCTAGGGGAATGCATTGTGTATAAAGAATGCTTACGGTGTGTTGCCGGAGTGACAGAAACCTAAACCCCGGTTCGCACACTTTTGCACAAGGGAACAATGGATCACCGATCGTATTGCTATGGTTAGGCTTTTGCCTTAAATACTATCTTTTATTTGCGGATGCTTGCAAGGTGTTTAATCATAAGAGTACACTTATCTTAGTCTAGAGGGTGTACTAGCATAGATCCACCCACTCAACACTTATCAACACAGCACATAGTACCGATACGGAATATGGCGAAAGCACATGACTACCTCTCCCGTGTGTCCTCAAGAACACTTTAGCTTTTATAAAGTTCAGTTGCTAAGCCTCTCCTTTGCTAAGAAAGGATTGGGCCACTCTTGACTATTCAGTATCTTTTACTTTGCTCGTTTTTACTATCCTGTCGCTTATACCAAGAAAACCCCTAAAAAGTTATCTTTCAGTTCTTGGAGTTATCTCCTTACCAAAGTCACTTGCTACTACCTTCTGCTCCTCGTTGGGTTCGACACTCTTACTTATCGAAAACACTGCAATATATCCCTCTACGTTGAGGGTCATCAACGAGGATAGCATCTCTCGGGGGGAGTTTATGCTCGAGCCCCCGAGTGCTTTTAAGTAAAGGTCGCGTGAGCGAGGATAGCGTCTCTCGGGGGAAGTTTATGCTCGAGTACCCGAGTGCTTTTAAGTGATGAAGTTTGGGCAACACCATTTTATTTCTTCGAGTTTTACATGGGTTGCCGATCGGTACTGCTGCCGATGCCGCTGAAATGCCTGGATGACTATGGGTAGAACAGGCGTAGGTTCTCTACGTTCCATCGATTTCCCACGTCTTCATCGGTCTTCGGGTTCTTCAACCTGCATGCGCCGCCTCCTATGACCTCCGAGATTATGAATGGCCCTTCCCATTGCGGGGCAAGTTTGTGCACTTTTTCTTGTATCAGCCGTAAGACAAGGTCTCCTTTGCTGAAAGTTCTGGTCCGCAAGCGACTGCTTTGATATGTGCGCAGCTTGTCCTGGTATCCTTCAGATATTGCTATGATTGTGTCCCGTACTTTGTCCGCTGTGTCTTTATCGTTCTGTAGTGCTTCTTCTGCCTCTTCCTCTTCGTACCCTGAGATTCGGGGGGCTCTAAATTTTAAGTCGTGTGGCAGCACTACTCCTGCCCCGTACACCATGAAGAAAGGTTTATAATGGGTCGAGCTGTTTGGGGTGGTTCGCAGGCTCCATAGTACCACGGGGAGTTCTTCTACCCAGTTTCCTGCGGCTTGTTCTAGTGGTGCGAGGAGTCGTTTCTGTATTCCTCCGCATACTAGGCCATTTGCTTTCTCCACTTGGCCGTTGGATTGTGGGTGCGCGACTGATGCGTAGTTGACTTTGATGCCCAACTCCCGACAAAAGTTTTGGAATTCTGCTTGCTGTGAAGTTTGTACCATTGTTTGTGATGATGTTGTGTGGGACGCCGAATCTGAAGATGATTGACTTGATGAAGTTACCTGCCGTGAGGGCTGTTGAGCTGGTGATTGGTACTACCTCGATCCATTTGGTGAACTTGTCGAATGCGACTAGTGGGTGTGTTCGTCCTCCTTTTGAGGATTTCTTGAGTGGAACCACCATGTCTAGTCCCCAGGTGGCGAATGGCCAGGACAGTGGTATAGTTTTGAGTTCTGACGCTGGGGCGTGTGGCCTGTTGGCGAACTTTTTTCAAGCGTTGCAACGCCGCACGATATCTTCCGCATTTCTCATGGCGTTTGGCCAGTAGAACCATGCTCGAAAAGCCTTGGCCACGAGTGCGCGACTACTCGCATGATGCCCACAGGTGCCTTCATGGATCTCGACCAGTAGGGCTTTGCCATCTTCTTCATCAATACACCTTTGGAGGATCTGAGAGATGCTGCGCTTGTATAGCTGTCTGTTGATTACTGCGAATGCTTTGGATCGGTGACTGATGCGTCGGGCTTCTGTGACGTCTTGTGGTAGAGTGCCTTCGATTAGGAATCTAAGGAATGGTTTTGCCCAGAATGGGTCTTCGAGTGCGGCTAGCTCTGCGACTTCGACTGCTTGGCTGCTTGTGTTTTTGGCTGGGCTCGCAGCCGCCACCTGCGCTGGTTCATTTGTGTCATAGGCCTCTGCATCTTCCTCGGGCGTCGCTGGTTTTACTTTGATTGATCTCTGGCTAATGCTCTCGAGGAAAACGCCTGGTTGTACTAGTCATCGAGTCGATCCGATGTTCGCGAGCTCGTCGGCCTCCGTGTTGTTTTCTCTGGAGACGTAGTTGAGTTCGCAGCCGTTGAATTATCCCTCCAGTGTATTGTAGAGCTTCTGGTAGGCCATCATGTTGTCTGCGACTGCGTTACAGTCCCTCATCGCCTGCTGGAAGACGAGGTTGGAGTCGCCGTGGATTGAGAGGCGAGTGGCGCCGCAAGTTTTTTGCCATGCGCATGCCGTGGAGTAGTGCCTCGTATTCTGCTTTGTTGTTGGAGCCATTGCTGAAGTTGATCTGGAGGACGTATCTGAGCTTCGTTCCTTTGGGGGGGAGACTAGTACGACACCTTCTCTGGCTCCTTGCTGTCGTTTGGTCCCATCGAAGAACATTGTCCATGAGTTGGACAGATCCGGGGGGGGGGGGTGTTTGGACCTCTGTCCACTCGACCAGGAAGTCTAGGAGTACTTGGGCTTTGATTGCTGTTGGGTGCTTGAACTACATGTCTCGCGGACTGAGCTCGATGTTCCACTCAGCGACTCGGCCGGTCGCTCCGGGGTTGTTGAGGATGTCCTCGAGTGGTGCACTGCTCACAATTGTGATGGGGTGTTCGTCGAAGTAGTGCGATACTTTTCTTGAGGTCATGATGATGGCGAGCAGGAGCTTCTGGTAGTGAGGGTACCATTGTTGGGGCTTTGTGAGGAGCATGCTTAGGTAGTAGACTGGCCTTTGTATTCTCTGGACTTTTCCTTCTTCTGCGCGCTCGACGACGAGCGCCGTGCTGACTACGCTACTGCGCGTTGTTATGTAGAGGTACAATTTCTCCCGTTCTTTGGGCACCACCAAGATTGGTGGGGTCGAGAGGGTTTTCTTTAGGTCTGCGAATGCATTCCGGGCTTCCTCGGTCCACTCGAATTTTTCTCCTTTTCTGAGAAGTTAGTAGAATGGTAAGGTCCTTTCTCCCAGCCTGCTGATGAAACGACTCAGTGTTGCGAGTCTTCCTGTGAGCTGCTGCACGCCTTTGATGTTGGTTGGCTTTTGCATCTTGGAGATTGCTTGGACTTTTTCGGGGTTTGCTTCGATTCCTCGGGCGGAGACCATGTGCCCAAGTAGTTTTCCGGCTGGGACGCCGAATATGCATTTTTTGGGGTTAAGCTTGATTCTGTACTTGTTGAGGGCCGCGAATGTTTCACGGAGGTTGTCGAGTAGCGTGCTTGCGCTGTAGGTTTTGATGACAATGTCGTCTACGTAGACCTGGATGTTTCTGCCAATTTGGTCTCTCAAACACGCTTGCATCATCCGTTGGTACGTGGCTCCGGCATATTTTAGACCGAAGGGTATTGTTTTGTAGCAGAACACACCGTAGGGGGTGATTAACGAGGTGTGCTCTTCATCTTCTTCCTTCATCCTAATCTTTGTATCCTGAGTATGCATCGAGGAAGGACAGGAGGTCGCATCCTGCTGTAGAGTCGATTATCTGGTCGATTCTTGGCAGGGAGGAGTGGTCTTTCGGGCAATGCTTGTTGACAGGTCCGTAGTCGACGCACATCCTCAGTACGCCAGTGTCTTTTTTAGGGACCAGAACTGGGTTTGGAATCCAGGTTGCTTTCTTTGTATCCCGGATGAATTGTGCGTCGAGTAGTCGGTTGATTTCTTCTCCGATTGCTCTGCGCTTGGGTTCTGAGAATCTTCGCAGCGCCTGCTTTACTGGCTTAGTGTTTGGGTTTATACGGAGCGCGTGTTCTGCAAATTCTCGCGGTATTCCGGGCATGTCGGCTGGGCACCAGGCGAAGATTTTCCACTCTTCGCGAAGGAAGGCTATGAGGGTGGCTGCTTGTTCTTCTAGGAGGTGGGCGTATACGCGGACCGTCTTCTCTGGGTCCGTTGGGTGAACTTGGTGGGTGATTGTGTCACTGTCGACGCTGAAATCGCGGTCGAATTCTTTTGTCTCGCTTCGGCTCGCAAGTGGAAAAATGCTTTTATCCGTCACCATGGCTATTTCTTCGAGTTGTTGTTGGGCTCCAAACGTTTCGGAGACTTTGTGGAAGTCGCGATCGCACTAGTCCGATTTGGTGAAGCTTCAATTGAATGTGATGACTCCTGCGGGTCCTGGCATCTTGAGTTTGAGATATGAATAGTGCGGAACCGCCATGAATTGTGCAAACGCTGGTCGCCCGAGTATGGCGTGGTACTGCGACTGCCAGTCGAGTACTTCAAACTCGAGGACTTATCTTGCGAAGTTGCGCTTGTTGGCGAAGATGACGTCGAGCTCGATTGTTCCGATGGAGGTGGCTGCTTCGCCTGGGACTACACCATATATTGTGGTGCCTGACTTCTTCCAAACTGATCGTGGGATCAGCATCTTGTGTAGGGTGCTGGTGAAGATTATGTTTAGGCGGTTGCCTCTGTCCATGAAGACTATGTCCATGTCGTAACCTCCGATCTGGGCGTCAAGGACCAGGGGTGCATGCCCCGGCCTTGGGACTGCGGGCGGGTGGTCGTTTTGAGAGAAGCTGATGTTGGTCTCTGTGCCACATAGTTGGTAGATTTCTGCTGTCTTTAAGCTCTCGTTTCTCGGGTCTACAGGGTGTAAGCATCCTGTTTTGCTTTTGAGGGTCTTCCTTCTTGGATCATGCAGACTCGTCTGTGGGACGTAGGGTATTGCCTTTCTGTACTTCTTGCCGGTGACTGCGCGTTTCTTCGGGTGCGCTTGGCTTCACGCTGCTTTTCCTCCTTGAGGCTGTTGGAGAGTTCGGTGAATAAGCGACAATCTCCTAGGGTGTGGCTTGCTCTGAGGCGTCCCCACCCATCTTCGAAACAGTGGATCATGCAAGGTCCTTCCAGCTGCTCTCTAGCTGTTAGCTTACTGGAGCTAGCGTTCCTTCTTCTCCTTGAGACTTGGAAAACTTGCGAGTGATCTTCTGAACGGTCGTGGAATCTTGGGTCGAGCTCTATCCCATCGCTGAGCGACTGGTACTGGATGAAGTTGGCGAATTCATCTGGCCTTCGATCTGGGTCGTAGTATTAGCTGGTCTGGGTTTCAGAGTCGCTGCCTTGTTGCACGGCGGGAGTCCGGGTGGCGGCGGGTCGTCGAGTGGCTGGCGAGTCTTCTGTCACGCGTTGCGACTCCTCGAGTGGGATTCCCGCGTAGAGTCCTCGCGCTTGCCTTCTGGGTCATCGAGTTCTTTTCCGTCGGCGGCAGATCTGGCAGTTGTCAAGATATTGGGCTTGTTTCATCTACGGAATAGGTGATCTTGATGGTGCGTTGGAGATGCTTGTGGTGAACTTGAACTCCTCGAGCGGGTTAGATTTGGCTCTATCCCTCGAGTCGTGATTTTCTGACGATGGAACCGCCGAGATCGTGATTCCAACCTGTGTAGTTCCCACAGACGGCGCCAATTGACGAGGATCGGCCTCGGCAAATCCCATGGTCAGGGACCCTGGGTTTATCATAGAGAAGGAACAGGTTGAACGATACTCGTCGGCTAACAGGACAAGCACTTCCTTCTCGATATTATTGCATGAGGGGGCGATTACAAGGGAGGCCAAGGAGAGTTCTCGCAAGACCAGGAGAGTAGATTGGATATTGGATGATGAGACGTCTCCCCTCCCCGCCTTTATATACTAGGCCGGGTGTCGGAGAGTCCGTCCTATATTACAGAGATAGTTTCCTAACCCTAGTCTTTCCTTGTGCGCCAAGTCGTGCCTTCCATATTAGTCGTGGACTCCTACGTCGGTGCTTTGAGTCGACCAGTCGTGGCCTGTCGAGGCTTTCCAGCGGGCATTCTGTCTTCATACACACCAGGTATCCTCACACACAGGAGTCGTGGGGTCAACCCCTCGTCAGCATGGCCACGCACGGCCGGGCGCACGCGAGCACGTGGTTAGGAGGGCACAGGGAGTGCGGCCGTGGTGAGAAGCACGGCGGTCGAAGCTCGCTGTGCACGACAGGGGTGGCTAGCAGGCGGAATCAAAGGGGGAGAGGGAGGAACGAGCGCAGCAGCTCACAAGGATTGCAGGGGAGAGGTCAGGTAGGCCGGAGAAGGTGTGCAGCGGCGGCCATCGTCGCTGAGGTGTCGCGGAAGCCGGCAGGGGAACCGGCCCAATTCCGGCGATATGGAGACCGTCAGATCGATTCGATGTGCGCAGGCGAAGTAGAAAAGCATCGTGGTGCTCCTGGACATCGACGCGGGCGCCATGGAGGACCGTGGTCACGCCGACGAGCTTGGCCATAGTGACGACATGCTTCTGGCTTTGACGGGGTCTGCTAGGAGGAAGGGGGCAGAGCTGTGGGGGAAAAGCGGGCGGTTACGGTTCGGGGCAGGGCAAGGCGGGTCTTATCCACCTCGGCACACTGTAGCGGTGCAGGGAGGTGGTCCGTCGACGATGTGGTAGCTGCCTCGGTCGCGATGGTCTCGGTCGGTGGAATAGTAGGAGGGAGACGAGGGGAGAGGGGGTTGGCTGGGCTGGGCCCAGTGGGAGGGTAGGGGGCTTGCCCCGGGTGGGCTTCGCCCTGGGCGGGTTATAGGTTTTCTAAATTTTGTATTTTCTGCGACTCCATCATTTCTGATTTATTTTGTTCAGCTAGTGTATGAATTTTATTAAATGTGCAAGTGGCTCAAATATTTGTTTGGCCACCTAATGATTTTTGTTCAAGGTGCCACTTGTTCTCATATCTGTGTTGCACTTTAGAGAGACGCCACAAAAAGTTTGGGCATTATTAAAAATCATTTAGTATTTATTTTTGAACTGCAATTGATTAAATGTAACTTTTGGCTGCTGTTTGGAATTTTTTATATTATTTTATAGCTTGATAAATTCCCATGCACATATTATTATGACCTACTTATTATTATGCATTTTATAAAATTGGTCGCAAGGTTTTTGGTTGAACTTTATTTTTCACCAAGTTTTGGAATTTTTAATTGAGTTAAATTTGAACAAGCCATGGTCAAGGGTGATCATCACATCCCTAATCATGGTGACTTGGCAACATTAAAAGTGATTACTGTAGGTGATTACTGTAGTGTGACATCCGGGGTGCTAGAAATCTCCACCACTATAAAGAATTCTCGTCCCGAGAATTAAAAGTAGGGTAAGGGGTAAGGTTTCGGTTCCGCATTCTAACGACTCTTCTGGTGCTTGTTGTCCTTATCGAAAGAGTTGATCCCTAATGTTGTTGTCTTCCTTTCTCTCCATCAGTGCATCTCGATGAGTGGTCATCCTTCCATCGGGGATCCATCATACTTATGGATAGGGTAGGAGGGGATACTTAGGGGGGGTCGGATCGCACTACTAGGAAAGGGCCTTATAGTGGCGTCCTTTTTTTTGCCGTTAGTGGCGCATTTCAAATGCGCCACTAAGGACAAGCCACTAATAAGGCCTTAATAGTGGCGCCTTTCAAATGCGCCACCCCTAAAACTCTTATGCGTGACGCATTTCGAAATGCGCCACCCATAAGCCCTTATGGGTGGCGCATTCTGAAAGTGCTCCACTATTAAAAAAAAATTGAATCTGGAAAACGATTTTTTTATTTTTTTTCTTAATTTTAGGTTAGTATGCTTAATGGCCGGTCACTATGCTTAATCTCAGGTCAAACTTCCCCGAGGGTCACCCATCCTAACACTACTCTAGCCCCAGCACGCTTAATTCTCGGTTCTATTCAACTCCCACTCCAGCTCACCTAGCAGGCACTTGTTGATATATCTATCATATAAAAACCATGTTGATGTGTAGGACCTTGTTGATGTTCATGGGTGTGCTAAAATTTTCAACATTTTTTTGAAACTTTCTCGATGGGACCATTAGCATATTTTGAAAAAAAATAAAAAAATTGAAAATTTTAAATTAATTTTTTTTTGTTTTTTAATGTTACTAGCTAAAATTTTCAACTTTTTTTTGAAACTTCCCGATCGGTCCTACACATTTTTTATTAAAAACTAAAAAAAAAAAAATTTTTTCTGGTACTAGTGGTGCATTTCATAGAAAACGCACCACTAATAAGTTCATACTTTTTTCATTTTTTTGTCTCCAGATCTTCAAATGCCCGTAACTTTTTTCTGTTAGGTTTTGAGGATTCTAAAAATGTTCAACGGGGTTCCCTTGGTTGAATTTGGATATAACTTTTCGAGTAGATGATTTTTCATATAAAAAACTTTTTCATCGGAGGTCGTATGCAAAAGTTGTGCCCATTTTACAAAATTCTCGAGAGATTTTGCAAAAAAAGTCGAAATTCATATTTGTAAATTTTCCTAACAATTAGACCACATATCACATTGGAAACTTATTTTCTTTTATTTTTCTTAAAACTGAAAAGGCGGTCCACGGTGGGGGGTGTATTTGTGTGTTGGGAATTTTCCCACCACATTTTTAGGTTAGTAGTGGCGCATATGCAAGATGCGCCACCCCTAAGCCCTTATGGGTGGCGCATTCTGAATGTGCCACTAATAATTCCTTAGGGGTGGCGCATCTCCAAAATGTGCCACCTATAAGGTTCTTAGGGGTGACGCATTTCTCCAAATGCGCCACGTATAAGAGGATCCAGGGCTGGCCCAATCTTAGGGGTGGCGCATTTTCAAAAATGTGCCACCTATAAGAGCTTATAGGTGGCGCATTTTTGACCAGTGCGCCACCCCTTACAACATAGTGACGCATTACATAAAAAATGCGCCACTAATAAGGTTTCCATGTATAGCTATTTCTCTAGTAGTGTCGGTACCAGGTTAATCAACCGAGGTTGTCCAAGGGAATGGGGTACAAAGCATCTCTTGGTTTAAACTCAGAGAAATACATCAAGAGAAACAAAAAGAAGGTATGAGAAGTTTCAAGTGGACAGGCATGCATTCGTTATCAATGACGGATGATGAAAGGGGTCTAGAGCATCAGGCATAAGCACTGAGTCTTATATCGCACTGACATCTCAACGTAGAGGGCGCGTGAATCACATACGAGGTCAAGCACATGGAATAATCCTTGGGAACGTGGATGTACAAAGGAGTCAGGTTTCGATCATGTGGAACTGTGGCTTAGAGTGGTGACATATTACGCGATCACGATGCAAGGATTGTCAGAGAACAGCTTGTCAGCTATGCCGGCAACAACATCGGTACCAAGAGCAGTGGACAAAGAGAACCATTTTTCCTGCTCGTTAAGACAAGGCGGACCAATTGGCAAAGTTCTCATCCCGGTGGTTACCAAAATGTCATCAACAATGGCAACAAGGGGTTACTGACGAGGTTGTACACCGAGGTGTTTACATAAGCAGGGGAATTATCACTGCTTAGGTTACAAAAAAGGTTAAACAGACCAATGGAAAGGAAAATGTAGTTATACACAAGCATTAGGTGTATATCCTTCCCAGGGAAAGTAGAGCACGACATACACGACCAAGTGGTACTGGCAGGGAGTCAAGGGAGGTTGTCGATGATAACACAAATCCTCGAGGGGCAGGGATGGTATTTCACACAATGAATCCAATTGACACATGGAAGAAGCCATGTAAGATTAGTTGGAAATAATCCACCAAAGGTCGGGTGGTTCGCAAAGAATATGATGTGAGTACCGGCACTCAACAAGAAGGAGAAAGAATGCAAAGGCATCGGGTGATAGAAGCATCAAAATAATTCGATGCTTAAGTACAAGGGAATTATGATTTCCAGATCGGGAGGTGGATGTAATTATCTATACAGACTTATCGGTGGCAGGGCATTGCAAAGGCGATGAACACATAGGTTCTCGGGAATTCATCAAAGAGTATCTTAGCATCTTCTGGTGAATCAGGTCATCATCTGTGATGAGGGCTCTCCGGGAGGAAGCAGTCACGAGAACCTAGATTAGATTTAGAAAAATATTTAACACGAAATGGAGGAGAGATCAGAGTCCCAGAGTAAAGGTACGGAGTAAAAAATCCTAATACCATCCCAGTTTGCGATGTGGGTCCGTAAGCCACAACATCAGTGTTATTAAATCAGTTTTGCAAACACTAGACTTGACTTCTACCAAGGAGTTGGAAGGGGGTGTCCTACAGGCAGTCGAATATGATACCAACTTGTGACGCCCTCAAAATCGGACCGTGTACGGTAATCATACACGCAAGGTACACGATCGAGATAAGGGACTCACGGTGAGATATCACAACACAACTCTACAAATAAAATAATACAAGTTGTATAATACAAGCCAGGGGCCACGAGGGCTCGAATACAACAACTCGAGAGCACAAAGTTAGCGGGAGCAATAGTATTTGAGTACATACACGAATAACATGGTTGCCTTAATAAGGCTAGAACAAATAACATCAGATCGAAAAGTCAAGGCCTCCTGCCTGGGAACCTCCGAACTACTCCTGGTCAACGCGGAATTCGACGGCGTAGAAGGCATCGGGGATCTTCATGTAATGGTGGTCGACATCGGGGATCTTCTACTCCTGGATGCCTCGCGTCTGATTGGAGCAATCAGGGTATATAAAACAAAGGGGGGCAATAAAGCAAGGGTGAGTATCTAGCATACCCTCGAGTCTTACGTCTGCTACTAAGCATTTATGCATTTGTATCAAATGGAAAGGGGAGGCTATATATAGTGGACTGAATGGTAGAAAGTTAGAATAAGCATGAGAAGCTAGGCCTATCGAAGACTAGCATCTTCCGATGAGTCTTGCAGCATGAGAAGAGACTAGCCAACAGTTATATAAAGCATAAAGTAACAATGCAACAGAAGTTGCTACAACATTGTATAATAGTAAGTTATATTAGTAAACAATTATCAATGCCTCCGAGAATCCTTCCTCGACTTCCCTGCGAGGAAGAAAACCCGGAACCAATTAGTTTAGTAGTATTAGTTTGTAGTAGTAGGATCTGGCTTCAGCATAAAGCGTCTTGTTACCGTGGACACGGCTATCCGAATAGATTATCTTCCTTGCAGGGGTTGCACTATTGCTACCCTACATGCTCAGATCTCCAGGGTGGCGTACACCTTGCTAGGGAATGCCCCACCGAGGCTATCCAATACGCCGAAGTCCATCCTTCTAGCTCAACAGAGAGGCCATCCGCCAGTCTAAATCCTAAGCACAAAGGGACTTTGGACCCCTGCCCTTTGTACTCCTCCACGGTACGTGGCTGACCGGTGAAGCAGACCCACCTCCCACTACCGGAGTAGGCGGTCCAAGCCCGGCAATCAGCCCGAAGTAAAGCTGACGTCTGAAGAGCCATCGAACGAGACTACAATGCAGACGGCCCACACCATAATCCCACGTGGAGGTAGTGCGTATAGGGCACGTCGAGCCACTCAAGTCATCCACCTGAACCAGTTAAGCATTTTATTATTATCTCGCAGACAACCATTATCGTTGTCTGACTAGTAACACAACGGACAACGAATAGCAGCCAGGACCACCAGTACATCGGTGCCTGCCCTATCGTCCTGTCAAAGCACGCGGTTACCAACAAGGTGAACCGACTCCTTACCTTATATCGCGTGTGCTCCTGGAGGAGCTCGACTAACTTGGTTTGGTATCTCACGGCCAACGAGCAAGGACCAGGCCCACGATGGTATCCGCCTGTCTTGCCGTCCCAATACAATACCTCTCGCGGGCACCTTAGGTCACCCGACTACTTACCTTTAAGGACACCAGTTGATTCAGGTGCCTACCATCAAGTGAAACCAGGAGGAATCACCCTTGATGGTACACTTGAAGAGGTTTGACCGAGACATCAGCGGAATGAACTAAGAGGAAATCCTCGTATCATCCCGGTTGTGCCACGCTACCGAGTCGGCGACGAGAGTGAAATACGAGTCCATCCACTCATAAGTCAAACTTGAAGCGACTCGGAGAGTCTCGCCGTTGTAGGTTCCCTTGGGCGTCTGCTCTGTATCGTACCTGTTGCAGTTATAATAACTTATACCCGCGTACACTCCCCAGAGCGATCACGACCAGCTATCTAATCCTAGTTGACTAATAGTGCGTAGGGCCAACTTCTGAATATTCCATAATTATAATAGGCAGCATAGGATAAAGGAAGGTACATCAAGGGGAGACAATGACAGGCTATGCAATGAATAGAAATTAACGTAATTGCAGCAACAATGCCTAGTGCAAGAAATGTACAGAAAAGATAGGCGATATCCGGGGAAGGAAAATGGCTCTACTTTCCTGGAATCTTCGTAGTAGGGGTACGGTCATCGACGAAGTAGTCGTACTCGGCAATGGTGTCTTCGGCAGCAGTGTTCAGGTCTATCGAAGAATAAGGGGGAGAAAAAATAAATACACAGCAATAATAGCAATACAAATTATAGACATGGCAAACGCATTGTTGGCGGTGTTTTAACGTAGTGTTAAGTATTTTTAGGCGGAGCGGGAATTTATCCGAGGATGACTCATCAGTACTGATTGATTACCGGACAGATGATACAGAGGGGAAGGTTCCATGTCTGTAGTGTTAGAGACATCTGACAGACATGTGGACAGTGTATCCGTGCTCGTTGATCCAGTCATAACAACTTTCATATACAGAACATTCTCATATGAAAAGTTTTACCGGCTCTGGTCGTCTGACAGACAGATGAGCCGAAGGGGAAATGTTCCACGTTCAGTATGTTAGAGGGGTGCGGTAGGTATACGGGTAGCGTATTCGTATCCGTGATATTTTTCTGATCAAGTTTTATGTATAAAGTTTTTCCATCAGAGTTACGGATTAAAAGATATTAATTTCTAAGTTTAAATCATTTATATATTAATTTATGGGATTTTCTTTTATTATTTAAACAGAAACATTATCCAAAACAATGCTGACATGTGGGGCCACCCTGTCATAGGCTGAGACCTTTGACTGGTCAAACTGACCACTGGGCCCCATGTGTCATAAAAACATATATTAAGAGTCATTTAATTAATCTAAATAACCTATGGCTAACCACGGGATAGAGAGAAAAAAGGGGGGAATTAACCCACGGCTAACCAGCCATGCACGCCGGCAGCGAGGGATGAGGGGCTCGCCGGCGAGGCTGTCGTGGCCAGTAGGGGCGAGCGGGCGGCTGTGGGGGGAGGCAGGGCGTGGCCACGCATGGCCGGGCGTGCGCGAGAACGCGTTTAGGGAGGGAACGGGGAGCGCAGAAGTGGTGAGAAGCACGGCGGCCGGAGCTCGCCGTCCACGGCAGGGGTGGCTAGCAGGCGGAATCAAAGGGGGAGAGGGAGGAACGGGCGCGGTAGCTCACAAGGATTGCATGGGAGAGGTCAGGGAGGCCAGAGAAGGCGTGCAGCGGCGGCAATCGTCGGCGAGGTGTCGTGGTAGCCGGCGGGGGAACCGGCCCAATTCATTCGATGTGGAGGCCGTCGGATCGATTCGATGTGCGCAGGCGAAGTAGACGAGCACCGCGGTGCTCCTGGACATCGACGCAGGCTCCAGGGAGGACCGTGGCCACGCCGATGAGCTTGGCCATGGCGACGGCGACGGTGACAGGCTTCTGGCGTTGACGGGATCGGCTAGGAGGAAGGGGGACCGAGCTGTGGGGTAAAAGTGGGCGGTTAGGGTTCGGGGCGGGAAAGGGAGGTCTTATCCACCTCAGCGCACTGTAGAAGTGCAGGGAGGTGGTCCGGTGATGACGTGGTGGCTGCCTCGGTCGCCATGGTCTCGGTCGGTGGAACAGTAGGAGGGAGACGAGGGGAGAGGGGGATGGCTGGGCTGGTCCCAGTGGGAGGGTAGGGGGGCTTTCCCTGGGTGGGCTTCGCCCTGGGCGGGTTATAGGTTCTCTACTTTCTGTATTTTCTTCGACTCCATCATTACTGGTTTATTTTTTTCAGCTAGTGTATGAATTTTATTAAATGTGCAAGTGGCTCCAATATTCACCTAATATATTGATATGCTGCCACATAAAGCTTGAGACTTATATAAATTCTTTTGAATTTTATATAAACAACAAATGATTATTATGGATCGTTTTAGTACTGTTTTTTATTTGTTTGGCCACCTAATAATTTTTTGTTCAAGGTTCCACTTGTCCCCATATCTGTGTTGCACTTTAGAGAGATGCCACAAAAAGTTTGGGCATTATTAAAAATCATTTAGTATTTGTTTTTGAACTGCAACTGATTAAATGTGACTTTTGGCTGCTGTTTGGAATTGTTTGTATTATTTTATAGCTTGATAAATTCCCATGCACATATTATTATGATCTACAGAATATTATGCATTTATAAAATTATTTGCAAGGTTTTTGGTTGAACTTTATTTTTCACCAAGTTTTGGAATTTTTAATTGAGTTGAATTTGAACAAGCCATGCTCAAGGGTTATCATCACATGCCTAATCATGGTGACTTGGAAACAGTAAAAGTGATTACTGTAGGTGATTACTGTAGTGTGACACCCGGGGTGTTACACCCTCTACTTTACTGGTGTTGATTACTCTTTTGTGGTGAATGCTATTAAGTTTTGTTGGAGAATTATTGGTATGATCAGATTGTTCATCATATATTCATCACCTTTGACATGATCTCTTTTATGTCTTCTGAGTAGTTTCTTTAGTTCTTGAGGACATGGGAGAAGTCTTGTTGTTAGTAGTCATATGATGTTGAAGTAATAGGTGTTGTTTGATATTTAAGTTGTGGTGTCATTCTTCTATTGGTGTTATGTGAACGTCGACTACATAATACTTCACCTTTTTAACGACTTAGGGGAATACATTGTGTATAAAGGACGCTTACGGTGGGTTGCCGGAGTGACAGAAACATGAACCCTAGTTCGCACACTTTTGCACGAGGGAGTGTTGGATCCTAAAGTTTATTGCTATGGTTAGGCTTTGCCTTAATTTATCTCTTATATTTGCGGATGCTTGCAAGAGGTTTAATCATAAGAGTGCAATTGTCTTAGTGTAGGTGGTATGCTAGCATAGGTTCACCCACACAATAATTATCAACACAAAACATAGTGCTAGACGGAATATGGCGAAAGTAACTTGACTACCTCTCCCGTGTGTCCTCAGGAACGCTTTAATCTTTATAAGTTTAATCCTTCGGCTTATCCTTTGTGTTCAAAAGGATTGGGCCACTTGCTGCACCCCCCATCATTTAATTTACTTGCTTTTATTTACTTGTTGCTTATACCAAAAAACCCATAAAAATTTACCTTTCAGTACTTGCAGTCATTCCTTCCTCAATATCACTTGTCATTACCTTCTGCTCCTCATTGGGTTCGACACTCTTACTTATCGAAAAGGCTACGACAGATCCCCTTCACTTGCGGGTCATCAATCATATATGAAGATTGCATACAAGGTTTAGGCCATGATCACCAACATTGCAGCGGAAGAGTAGAGTTGGTGAAGACCGTCGATGCAGATCCCCGCATCTAGGAATTTCAATGACCTCCCAACCGCGAGGTTATCGATTGATATAGTGAGGATAGTTCTCTCACTCCTCGTTGGTTACCCCAAGTGGAAGGTGAGATGTAGCGTAGCAGCAAATTTCCCTCGGTGAAGATACCAAGGTTTGTCTCCAGTAGGACTCGCAGAAATACAAGAAGGTGACAACAGCGCTAGAAATTACTTCGGGCTACGGTGCCAGAAATTGGGCAGTTGTCAGGACCTGCACACAGAAACAAATAACTTTTCTCCCAAAGAATACAGAGGAGTTGTCAATTCCTCCGGCCTTGCTGTTTACAAAGGATCAACGCAAGAGATAATAGTGCAACTGAAAGTAAATTGAAAGTGTAAACAATGGTGTGAATAAGGACCGGGGTCCCGTGATCTTCACTAGTGATGTCTCTCTCCCAAAAGACGATAAAAGTGCTAGCAAGGTAAAAAAATCACAGCTGGGCAATTGACAGGATTATAAACGCACTGCAATGATAACTATGCTACAAAAGAAAGGAAGAGGCTCAAAAGCAATGGGCAGTACGCCAAGGTAAGTAGACCGAAATCCATCTGCATCTACTACGAATCATCCACCTTGATATCTATCCAGAACATCTTGCCGGTATTAAGTATTGAATCCCACCCAAAGTGTAAACTCAAAGCAACAGACAACTGCATTAAAAGAACTATGCGTAAAGTAAACAATCCTTGCACCCGCAAGTACAAGCACCGTTGTTTTATCCCTGGTGGCAACAGCACATCCCCAAGTCTCATGTTTCTGTCACTCAAGCTAGACATCAAGGGGCTGAACCAACAATCAAGCATAATGCTCCCTCTTGGAGTTGCAACAAATCACTTGGCCAAAGTAAAATACGGCAATGGAGAACATGCAAGAATTTACTAAAGAACACAAATATAAAAGAGAACCAAATATACTACTCATCACAATCTGAACATAATCTCATAATCCATCAGATCCCAGCAAACTCAATATAGCAACACATAAAATTACAAAGGTGCCTCGATCATGTGAGGCAACTCACGAGGTCTCGAAAGTGAAAGCACAAAGAGGGGAGGAGTGCATCACATAGCTACTGGTCACGGACCCATGGTCCAAGGGGCACTACTCACGGCACATCCGGGAGGCGTCCATGGCGATGGATGGTCTCCCGGAGGGGATTCCCCCTTCCGGGAGGGTGCCGGGGCAGCTTCTCCTGGCAGCCCCGATCTTGAAACGGCGGCGGCGGCAGAACAGAGAGGAGAACGGGAATGGCAGATCGATATTAGGGGTTTCCGTCACGGGGGGTAAATATAGGCCAAAGGAGGCACCGAGAGGGGCCACGGGGCAACCAGGAGGCCTCCTGGCGCGGCCTAGGGTGGGGCCGTGCTAGGGACCCTCCTGGGGCCCTGGTGGGTCCACCCCCTTCCTTCCTTAGCGATTCGGGAAGCTTCCGGGTCACTGATTTTTTATATAATTTTTCCGGGATTTATTTGGCAGTTTTAATGGCCGGAAAACCTGAAATACAAAAACAACAGAAAACAGGAACTGGCAACTGGGTGCACTGAGTTAATAGGTTAGTCCAAATATGCTCAAAAGTGTATGAAAGTTCAAGCAAAACATGGCAACGTCACACAAAACATGCATGGAGCAGCGCAGAAATTATAGATACGTTTGGGACGTATCAACATCCCCAAGCTTAATTCCTGCTCGTCCTCGAGTAGGGAAATGATAACAAGCATAATTTATGTGGTGACATGCCACACAACCATATAAGGACTTTTAAGTAAAGCAATCAAAGCATGCAATTCAATTCAAGTCTTAGCAGGCAAGAGTCTATATTAGCATTGACACAACCAACAAAAGAACAAAAGGTGCAAGAGCTCTCGCTGTCCGTGACTCGAATGTCTCCAAATGGTGTTTGCGTGCAAGAAGGGGCATATGGGAATACGAGATAAAAAATAGTTGTTGAGAAATACTATCTACTAAAGTTTCACACTTAGTCTCCTTTGGATTCTTATCTTGACTCGTCCCCAGACCACTAGTCAGGTACAAGTCAAACTGATCCACTCCCTTTCGATATTTTGAGAACTCATGCAATGGATGAGCGTGAGCAAGAAAGTTGACACCTAAAAGGAGAAACAGAAAGAAGGTGGAGGAGGAAGACAAAAAAGGCGTGAAAGGCTCACATCAATGAGGACAATCATAGGTGAGAGAAGGCCAAGGGAAATAGTGGGGGTGCATCTAACTTGCTTGCTCAAGAAGACCTAGAGCTCGTTTGAGGAGGCTCATCATTGGAATATACAAGCCAAGTTCTATACTGTGAAGGGTCCCCAAATAGCTATATGCATGTATGATGATCTCTATGGAGTACAAGGGATAGAGGATGAAGTACTAGTGTGGATCTATCAAAAGGAATAGCAGTGTGCCACTTCTCTCTTTTTATTTTTCTTTTTCTCTTTTTTCTATTTTTTTGTATTTTTTTGGTGGCCTCAATGGCGCTTTCTATTTCTCTCATTGTCCTCTTTGGGATCTCTTGATTTTGTCCTATTTGGGATCTTTTCCTCACTTTAGGGGCAACACTCTATATTTTACAAGAATATAGGAGATCTTTCACACTTTACAAAGGTACTCACATAAAAAAGATGTAACTATCATGATGCAAATGTATGCCTCTGCCAGGGTAGCAGGATATGCAATGATACTAGCGCGTCATGTAGCAATGATTAGGGCAAGGCCCAACTAGCATGCGGCTCATCGATCAAGCAAGTAGCATGTATGACATGAAGATCAAGTCATGAGAAGATGGATGTTGCATGGCAATATATCTCGGAAAGGCTATGGAATGCCTTGATAGGTAGGTATGGTGGCTGTTTTGAGGAAGGATATAAGGAGGTTTATGATGACAGAGCGTATCGTGCCAAGGGTTTGGATGTACCGGCGAAGGTGGACGCCACAGGAGAGGCTAGAAAAAAGAATAGGAGGTGGAAGTGTCAACTTTCGAATACTCACATTAGTCTGAAGAACTCATGCACTTATTATCGGTAACTCTCAATCTAATAAGGAGTTTCTCAAAGAGACAAGTACCCCGAGGAGGAGTGTATGGGGGTTTGGTTATCCTTGCGCATCCTCGACTCATGGTACGTGAGTGTACTCTAATATTCGAACCCTCCAAATGTTAGTGATCCATCTAGTAGCTAGAGTTCTCAACAAGGGTTTTCGTTTTCAAAAATCACACAGATTGCCCAAAATACGACATATATCACTAATAGGCTCGAGCTCTAGACACCAAAAGTTCAAACATTACTCTAGTCAATACCTCAAAACTATTGCAAGTTACTACTACAAAGAGAATAGCAACTTGAACTACCTACTTTCTAGTCAAGACACAAAACTCAGTGCAACAGGCAAACTCTCTAACAAGATAAAACATGAAACCTATAGAAAGTTCAACCTAAGACAAAACAAAAGCTCTAGAAGAAAACTAAAGCACAACAACTAAACAGGGCAGCAGCTAAGAAAAGAAAAAGAACAACTCACAGCTAAAGAAAATAAGCATGCAAATCCTATGAGGAGTTCTAGTTCAAGCGGAGCGTGTTTCTCTCCCACACAAAAGAAAGCAGGGGTCTAACTTGTTATAACAGCAAACAAAGAAAAAACAAACCTAAGAAAAGTAAAGAGCGAGACGCTCCAAGCATAGCACATAACGCATGAAGTGATAAAAATATAGTGCAACGAGGGACGAACTGATAATTGTTGATGAAGAACGGGATGCACGGGGGCATCCCCAAGCTCAGATGCTTGATTCTCCTTGAATATTTATTGGGGGTGAATGGGGGCATCCCCAAGCTTGAGCGTTTGACACTCCAGGATCTTCTTTCATCATCTTCCATCGCACACTTGAAAACTCCCTTCATACATAACTCATCATAAGCTGATTAGAGACGTTAGTACCCTATTAAAATAATTTTCCTCTACTGAAAATAAAGATATTCTTGAAGAGCTACTGTTTATCAAGATTGCAAAAAAAAATTTGCAAAGAAAAAAGCAAGATTAAGGTTTGGAAAAGTTTGGAGAGACAAAACGTGGCAGAATCTGTGAAAAACAGAACATCAGGTAGTAAAGAATTTTTTAGGGATACTTTTGCAACTCAAATAAAAAAACTCAGAAGATAAGAAAGTTCCGTGATTTTATAGAGCACGCTGTGTAAAACATTCAGCTCAAAAATATGAACTGGGATTTTTCTACGATTTTTCCCGTCACGAGGACAGAATCTGTTTTTCTGGACAGCATGTCACAACTTTCACTTCCCTTGTCATCTGAGGCTATAATTGGCACAAAGCTTGAAAAGTACAGATACAATGATGTTGCTACAGTAGTAACAATCATCAAGACCACTAAGAACAGAAGAAAAGACATCTTGGGTTTCCTCCCAACAAGAGCTTTCTTTTACGCCTTTAAGCTAGGCATAAGATTTTAAAAGATACTCTCATAAGAATAAAGATTTGAAGCAAAAGAGAGCACCAAGAAGCAAATATGAAACACATTTAAGCCTAACACACTTCCTATGCATTAGCATCTTGTAAGAAAATAAATCAAAGAAGCACAAAGAGACAAGCATAGGAAGGTGGGACAAGAACAACTTCAAAACTTTCAACATAAAGAGAGGAGTTTTTGTAACATGGGAGTTTCTATAACCAAACTTTCCTCTCTCAAAATAATTTTCACTAGTATCATGAACAACATCAAGAATATAACTATCACATAAATCATATTGTTCATGACCTACAAGCACATGTGTATTGTTTTCAACACGGTCTTTAGGATTATAAGATAAATGCAACCCATCACATTGAGCCTTGATAAGAGCAACATTCTCCGGAATATGAGTTGGAGATTTCAAAAGGATAATAGGACAATCAAGTGTGGGTGCAATAGCAACAATTTCATGCTTAACATAAGGAACTATAGAGAGTTCATCTTTGTCAGCATCATCCATATTGGCATCATGGCCATCAACAAATCAAGTATCAAGATCTTCATAAAGGGATATTTCAAGTGAGTCCTCGGAATCATGGGATTCCTCATCATAGCAACCATTGGCCTCTTCTAGGGAAGCAAACATTTTATTTTTTAAATCCTCAATATAAGAATTGGAAGTATAATTCTCGAAGCAATAAGCAAGAACTGCAAAGTTTTTGGACTGGTGAATAGTATCGTGATACCTTTCAATCAAAGAAGCAATCTCATAAGCACCTTTAAAAGCAACAAACTCTTCGATCTTTTCAACATCAAAGTAATCATAAACACCTTTAGCATAAGAAGATAAGATCTCATTTTCATTGAACTCACATTGGAAAGTGAGGTGTTTATGATCTATATTAGACAACAAGTAAAATCATAATTGTAGCACAAAAGTTTAGCATGGCAATAATAAACATGTATTTGATCCCATAAGTGTTTCCCTTTCTGAGATAGGCGGTGCCGCGTATAATGAGCACGCTCATCCAATGATTTTCCCTCAACCAAGTTGGTTGGGTTTTTAGCGCGAGCACAAATTGATCGAAGACGATCCAAGTGAAACATGTCAAACATGTCCATCCTACCATATTTGGGTGGTTCAACACCCATGGTAGAGATAGCATCAGTAGGCAGAGAAAAGCAAAGACAAAAGGTAGCAACTATTTTTTTTTTGGTTTTTCATAAAGACACAAAAGCTAAAGCAAAAAACTGGAAAGTAATCTAACAAGACTAAAAAGTAAAGGTAAAAGGTAGTGTGCAACTCCCATATCTTGTAGACAGGAGTCCTCGGCAACGGCACCAGAAATTAGCTTAATACGGTGAGGATAGTTCTCTCACTCCTCGTTGGTTACCCCAAGTGGAAGGTGAGATTTAGCGTAGCAGCAAATTTCCCTCAGTGAAGATACCAAGATTTGTCTCCAGTAGGACTCGCAGAAATACAAGAAGGTGACAACAACGCCAGAAATTACTTCGGGCTACGGTGCCAGAAATTTGGCGGTTGTCAGGACCTGCACACAGAAACAAATAACTTTGCTCCCAACGAGTACAGAGGAATTGTCAATTCCTCCGGCCTTGCTGTTTACAAAGGATCAACGCAAGAGATAATAGTGCAACTGAAAGTAAGAACTGACAGTAAATTGAAAGTGTAAACAATGGTGTGAATATGGACCGGGGTCCCGTGATGTTCACTAGTGATGTCTCTCTCCCAAAAGACGATAAAAGTGCTAGCGAGGTAAACAAATCACAGCTGGGAAATTGACAGGATTATAAACGCACCGCAATGCTAACTATGCTACAAAAGAAAGGAAGAGGCTCATAAGAAATGGGAAGTGCGCCAAGGTAAGTAGACCGAAATCCATCTGCATCTACTACGAATCATCGACCTTGAGATATCTATCCAGAACATCTCGCTGGTATTAAGTTGCGAATCACACCCAAAGTGTAAACTCAAAGCAACATACAACTGCATTAAAAGAATTATGCGTAAAGTAAACAATCCTTGCACCCTCAAGTACAAGCACCGTTGTTTTATCCCTGGTGACAACAACACATCCCCTAGTCTCATGTTTCTGTCACTCAAGCTAGACATCAAGGGGTTGAACCCACAATCAAGCATAATGCTCCCTCTTGGAGTTGAAACAAATCACTTGGCCAAAGTAAAATACGGCAACGGAGAACATGCAAGAATTTACTGAAGAACAAAAATATAAAAGAGAACCAAACATACTACTCATCACAATCTGAACATAATCTCATAATCCATCAGATCCCAGCAAACTCAGCATAGCAACACAGAAAATTACAAAGGTGCCTCGATCATGTGAGGCAGCTCACGAGGTCTCTAAAGTGAAAGCACAAAGAGGGGAGGAGTACATCACATAGCTACTGTCCCGGACCCATTGTCCAAGGGGGACTACTCACGGCACATCCGGGAGGCGTACATGGCGATGGATGGTCTCCCAGAGGGGATTCCCCCTTCCGGCAGGGTGCCGGGGCAGCTTCTCCTGGCAGCCCTGATCTTGAAACTTCGGCAGCGGCGGAACAGAGAAGAGAACGGGAATGGCAGATCGATATTAGGGGTTTCCATCACGGGGGTAAATATAGGCCAAAGGGGGCACCGAGAAAGGCCACAGGGCAGCCAGGAGGCCTCCTGGTGCGGCCTAGAGTGGGACCGCGCCAGGGATCCTCCTAGGGCCCTGATGGGTCCACCCCCTTCCTTCCTTGGTGATTCGGGAAGCTTCCAGGTCGCTGATTTTTTATATAATTTTTCCGGGATTTATTTGGCACTTTTAATGGCCGGAAAACCTGAAATACAAAAATAGCAGAAAACAAGAACTGGCAACAGGCTGCACTGAGTTAATAGGTTAGTCCAAATATGCTCAAAAGTGTATGAAAGTTCAAGCAAAACATGGCAAAGTCACACAAAACATGCATGGAGCAGCGCAGAAATTATAGATACGTTTGGGACGTATCATCGATCCCTCGAACCGTCATGCGATCTAGTCCCATGAACAAGTTCCTAGAAGAAGGGCCGAAGGCACGACCCCTCTATTAGTATCCACACATCATGTACCAGCAATCCAGCGGCGCTCCACCGTCTAGAGAAGAACGCCACCGAGAAAACTAGAGGGAGAAAATCCTATCGAATTCCGATTTTAAACATCGTCTAAACCGGGGTCCAAAAGTGTAGAAACGGGGTTTAGAGGGAGGAGGGGTGGCGCAGGAGGGCTTGGGATTATTTGCCCCCACCCTTGCCCCTCATTATATAGGTGGCCGGGAGGCCCCCTAGGCGACCTCAGGGGTGTAGTTGGGATTCCTACTCCCAAAGGGATTCCAACCACAAGGGGAGTCCTACCCCAAAGAGGAGTGCAATCCTACTCCGAGTAGGATTACTCCCCCTTGGTGCGCCCCACCTCCTGGCCGACTTGGGCCAGACTAGGTGGCTTCCCCCAATCCAGGGGGTGGGTGCAGTGGGTGGTACTGTTTGGAAACTTCCAGAAGCTTCCAGGACCTTCTAGGACCATTCTCAGCTATTCCGAGACCTTCCGAGATGGTTTCAGAACATTCGGGGCACCTCTGGAATACTTACAAGACCTTTTGGGACCATTTTTGGACGTTTCAGAACCATCTGGATAGGTTCCGGGACAATCCAGGTTATAGTCTAATATATCCGATGATCGTGAAAGTTGTCGGGACGCCCAACGATTATCTGGAAACCATTCCGGGTGATCCAAGACTTCCCCAATACCATTCCCATATGTTATGGAACCACCTGGGACTACTCCAGAGTGATCTGGACATATCCTTAAATACTCAAAAGTACTTCTGGTGCCATTATGAACAATTTCGTAAATACCCGAAACTACTTTCGGTGCCTGTATGAACTATTCTGCTTTGCTTCCACTAAACCTTCTAGTATTCTAACATACTACTTCTCGTTAAGTGTGTGACCCAATAGGTTCGGTATTATGCGGGCATGACTCGAAACATCTTCCGGACATAAGACAATATCCTTTTGCCGATAGCCAATAATCAACAGCGGAGTAATGGACACCCATGTTGACTCCCGCACATGCACAAAGAAACTTTGAGTGAGCCATTATGTTTAGTCATGTACCATTCCCTTTTCTTCGCGATGTAGGACAAAGTCATAGGAGAAAAGTTTGGCACCTAATGGGTATAGATAACACCTCCTCGTTGGTTACCCCAAGTGGAAGGTTATGATGTAGATAGCAGGAAATTTCCCTTCAGTGAGGATTGTAAGGTTTATCAAACTAGGAGGATTCCTGCAATGATATGTAGGTGGCTAGTAATTTCCCTGGCACTTAGAAATTACTTGACCTGAACCTGCACACAAGACACAACTAACTCTGCTCCCAACGAGTACATAGAGGTTGTCAATCTCTCCGGCCTTGTTGTTTACAAAGGTTAAACGCAAAGGGGAAATAGTAATGCAACAGAAAGGAAATAAAGCAGTAAATAGTACTGGTGTGAACTTATGAAGAGAATTTGGACAGGGGTTTCATCGCGCTCACTAATGATGTCTCTCTCCCAAAATACGGTAAACCATTATGGGTGATGAACAAATTATAGCTAGGCAATTGACAGAATTATAAACACACTGCAATGCTAATTATGCTATAGAAAATAAAAGGCTTAATCGTATGGGCATTACACTGAATCAAGTAGATCAATTATTCATTAGCATCTACTGAATAATTATCCACCTTGAGATATCTATTCAGAACAAATTGTTAGTAAGTTGCAAGCCACAACTAATGTTTCTATCACTCAAGCTGGACATCAGGAGGCATGAAGCCATTATCTAGGATAACACTCCCTCTTGGAATTACAACCTACTACTTGGACAAAGCAACAAACTGCAACGGAGAACATGCATGACTACTCAAGAACACAATATAAAAGAGATCAAAATATATCAATTATGAAAACTGAACATAATCTCATAATCCATTGAATCCCAGCAAACACAACATAGAAACATGGAAATTATAACATACATGCCTTGATCATGTTAGGAAGCTCACAAGGTCTAGACAATGAACCACAAGATTTGAGAGAAGACATCAACTAGCTTGTTGCCATGGACCCCTCTCTAGTGGTTCAACCAATCGAGGCTTGATGGCTGATAATATAAGTCCGTTTTCTCTTTCTGCTTGGCCATTCGATTGCGGGTGAGCAACCGATGCCACATCTAGCCGAATGCCCTGCTGAGATGCATATCGTGTTAGTGCTCCCTTTGCGAAGTTTGTTCCATTATCCGTGATAATACTGTGCGGCAACCCATATCTGCTTGCGATGTCTGCTATGAATTTGACTGCTGTCGGACCGTTCAATTTCTTGATCGGTCGGGCTTCAATCCCCTTGGTAAATTTGTAGGCTGCAACCAAAAGGTGAGTCAAACCGCCCATGACCGGCCTGAATGGTCCAATCATGTCGAGCCCCATACTGCGAACGACCAAGTTATTGGGATGGTCTTGAGTGCTGATGTCGGTTGGTGGCTTTTGGCCTTGAAACGCTGGCAACCATTTTAGTGTTTCACCAGGTTCTCGGTTGTTGCTCTCACAGCCGGCCAGTAAAACCCGTGGCAAAAATCCTTGGCTACTATTGCTGCTGTGGATGCGTGGTGGCCACACTCGGCTTGATGGATATCTCTCAGCAACTCCAGCCCCTTGTCTTCTTCCACACAACGCTGAAGGACTCTGGTTGTGCTGTGGTGAATCAGCTCGTTGTTGATGATGGTATACGCGCCAGATCGGCACTGTATCTGTCGAGCTTCCACCTCATCTGGGGGTAAAGTGTAGTCCACCAGGCAATCTCTGAATTGCTGCCCCCAAGATGGGGCGGTCACTACGACCAGAGTGGCCGCCACTACTGGAACAGGTGCTTCTTCTTCTTCGGAATCGGATCTGGATGCTTCTTGCATTGTGACTTCAGTCCCCGAGCTGACGACAACAGCCTTGGACCGCAGTCGGCAGCACCTGGTGCCGTTGGCTGTGATGAAGCTGCAACCCCTAGTGCTGTCGATTGCGCTTTCAGATCGGACATCTTGATAGGATGTGCCAACTTTGCTTGCTTCAAGATTTCCAGGTCGGCCTCTTGTATGAAAATTGATTCTAACTCTGGTGAAGGCTTGATGGATGGTTTTTTTATGTGCTCTAAAGATATGCCTGGCGGAATGGAATATCTGGTAGAGCCTATCTTGGAGAGTGCATCTGCTGCCTCATTGTTTGCTCTGGGCACTTGATGAAATTCACAGCCCTCAAAAGACCCACTGAGCTGTTGGACTAGGAAACGATAGCTTGTCATATTTGCATATTTTTCATCCCAGTTCCCTGTGCACTGCTGCACCACCAGGTTGGAGTCGCCAAAACAGATGATGTTCCTGATGCCGATCTCTTTGGCCAGCCGGATCCCGTGTACCAGTGCTTCGTATTCGGCCACATTGTTGGATGCAGCAAAGTGAATTTGCAACACATAGTTTAACTGGTCACCCTTGGGAGATGTGAGGACAATGCTAGCCCCTAGGCCGCTCTTCATCTTGGAACCATCAAAGTGTATCCTTCAGTGGTCCGAATCGGGGGGCAGGGCGGCTCGTATTGAGTCTCAACCCAATCCACCAAGAAATCGGCCAGTGCCTGGGATTTGATTGCAGTTCGTGGTTCTTATTTGATGCTATATTTTGAAATATCAATAGCCCACTTTTCCACTCGGTCAGATGCGTCTCGACTGCCTATGATTTCTGCTAGCGGTGCCGAGCTGACCACTGTGATCGGATGGGCCTCGAAATATGGCTTCAATTTCTTGGCTGACATGTACACTCCATAGCACACTTCTGATAGTGAGGGTAGTTCTGCTTGGATGTTGAAAACACTTCACTAACATAGTACACTGGCCTCTAGATCGATTGTGCTTTGTCCTTTTCGGTGCGCTCCACGACCATCACCACACTGATCACTCGAGGCGTTGCCGCGATGTATAACATCATTGGTTCCTTCTCAATCGGTGCAGCAAGGACTGGTGCAGCGGAGAGCATGCGCTTGAGCTCTTTGAAGGCTTCGTCCGCTTGCGGGGTCCAGGTGAACTTGTCCGTTTTCTTCATCAGCTGGTATAGTGGGGTTACTTTCTCTCCCAACCGACTGAGAAATCGGCTGAGTTATGCCAAGCATTCGGTGAATTTCTGCACTTGTTTGAGATTTCTGGGTTGATCCATTCTGTCGATTGCGGCTATCTTCTCGGGGTTGCATTCGATTCAGAAACGAGAAACCCCAAGAGTTTGTCGACTGGAACACCGAATACACATTTCTCTGGGTTGAGCTTGATCTGGTAGGTGCGCAAATTTGCAAAAGTTTCTCTGTGAATTTCTAGTAATGCCATGCCTTGCACCGACTTGACTACTAGATCATCCACGTACACATGGATGTTTTTGCCGAGCTGGGACTTTACACAATGCTACATGGTACACTAGTAGGTTGCACCACCATTTTTCAGACCAAAAGGCATAGTGATGTAACAATAAGCCCCAAAAGGGGTTATGAAAGCAGTTTTTATTTGATCTTCCCCAGCTAGTTTGATTCGGTGATAGCCAGCAGTGGCATCCAGAAATGACAAAAAGTCGCAGCCGGCCGTAGAGTCAATTACTTGATCTATATGGGGCAGAGCAAACAGAATATTTGGGGCATGCTTTGTTCACGCAAGTGTAATTGAGACACATGCGCCAAGTCCCATTCTTCTTCATAACCAAAAATGGATTTACTAGCCAGTCCGGATAGAATACTTCCATGATGAACCCTGCTGCGAGTAGCTTGGTGATCTCTTTGCCGATTTCTCTCCTTTTGTCTTCGGAAAAGCGTCGATGAGGTTGCTTGACCGGCTTGGATCCTGGTCGGATGTGAAGCTTGTGCTCGGCAAGTTCCCTCGGCACTCCAGGCATGTCTTGTGGAGACCATGCAAAGATGTCCCGGTTCTCATGGAGGAAATCGATGAGCTCTCTTTCCTATTTGCTGCTCAGTCCGGCTCCGACAACCACAAACTTGCTGGGTCGGAGGAATCTAGAGCAATCTTCTTGTTGTCCTTGGCGGCTTGAAATGTGGTCTCATCTTCAGCTCGCTTGGAGATGCCTACCGGAAGCGGTGTTTTGCTCTGAGCTTGGTCCATGGCTACCACCTTGCCGAGCTGACGCTTCTCCTCGACCACAACAAGGGAATCGGCAAAATAGGAACCAGCAGAAGAGCACTCGAGGGATTTCGTGTAGTCGCCGCAGACGTTGATGACGCCATTTGGCCCTGGGAGCTTCATCTTCAGGTAAGGTTGGAAAACATTGAGCATGAACTTGGCGATTGCGGGCAGTCCCAAAATCATATGGTATGGGCTGCTTAGATCGACCACCTCTAACCAGATCGGCTCTCGGTGGAAATTCTGCTTTGTTCCAAAGATAACTTCCAGCCGAATGCGACCCATAGGAGTTGGTGCTAGACCGGGAACGATGCCGTCGAAAGTGGTCCTGCTGGGCTGCAAATCTTGCTCGGTGAGCCCTAGCTTGATCATGATCTCCCTGTATAGAATGTTGATGGTACTGCCACCATCAATAAGCACTTGGGAGAACAAGCACGAGAACTTTGGCGATGTAATAAGAGCATCCACCACCAGAGTGTAGCTTCCAGTATTTGGCATAATGCTCGGGTGGTCTTCTCTGTCCCACGTGATGGCCTTGTCCGACCAGTCATCAATAAGCAACGAAAGAACATTAGGTGCAAGAGCTCTCACTGTCCGTGACTCGAATGTCTCCAAATGGTGTTTGCATGCAAGAAGGGGGATAGGGAATACGAGAAAAAAGGTATTATTGTTGAGAACTCAATCTACTAAAGTTTCACACTTGGTCTTCTTTGGAATCTTATCTTGACTCGTCCCCAGACCACTAGCCAGGTACAAGTAAATTTGATCCACTCCTTTTCGATATTTTAAGCACTCATGCAATGGATGAGCGTAAGCACGAGAGTTGACACTTAGGATGGCAAAGAGAATATGGTGGAGGAGGAAGTCAAAAAGGTTAGAAAGGCTCACATCAATGAGGACAATCATAGGCGAGAAGGCCAAATGATAGATATGATGTGAGGAGTAGGGATTGCCATGCAACGGATGCACATATGAGATGAAAAGCTCGCCAATGGAAATAGTGGGGGTGCATCTAACTTGCTCGCTCATGAAGACCTAGAGCTCTTTTGAGGAGGCTCATCCTTGGAATATGCAAGCCAAGTTCTATAGTGTGAAGGTCCCCACGTAGCTATATGCATGATCATCTCTATGGAGTACAAGAATAAGAGGGAGTACTAGTGTGGATCTTTCAAAAGGATAGTAGTGTTGCCCCTTTCTATTTTTTTCTTTTTTTTATATTTTTGTATTTTTTGGTGGCCTCAATGGCTCTTTCTATTTAACTCTCATTTGTCCTCTTTGGGATCTTTTATTTTGTCCACTTTGGGATCTTTTCCTCACTTAAGGGTAACACTCTAATTTACAGGAGGGTATATTTAACTCTCGGAGTGAGAAGGAGGCAATGCACGACACGGGAGAGGCTAGCAAATATGATGAGGTGGAAGTGTCAACTTTCAATACTTACATTAGTCCGAAGAACTCATGCACTTATTATCGGTAACTCTCAATCTAATGAGGAGGTTCACAAAGAGACAAGTACCCCGAGGAGGAGTGTATGGGGGTTTGGTTATCCTTGCGCATCCTCGACTCATGGTACGTGAGTGTACTCTAATATCCGACCCCTCAGAAGAGTAGTGATCCATCTAGTAGCTAGAGTTCTCAACTAGTTTTGTAGGTTTTTGAAAATAAACACGGATTGCCCAAAATACGACACCTATCACTAATAGGCTAGAGATCTTGACACCAAAAGTTCAAACATTACTCACATCAATACCTCAAAACTATTGCAAGTTACTACTAAAATTAAATAGCAACCTCAATTACCTACTTCTCAAAACAAGATATAACTCAGTGCAACAACCAACTCTCTTAACAAGATAAACATGGAAACTAAAGAGAGTTCCAGAAACAAACTAAACAAAAGCCAAGGCTCTTGCTAATGACAAACTAAGACTAAAACTAAACCTGGCAGTAGCTACGAAAAGATAAAGAACACACAACAGCAAAAGATATGCATGAAGAATCCTATGATGTGTTCTAGATTTTGAAAGTGGAGCGTGTTTCTCTCCCACACAAAGTAAGACGGGATCTAACTTGTTATGAACAGCAAGCAAAGCTATAGAAAACTAAAAACAAAACATAAGAGCGAGACGCTCCAAGCATAGCACATAACGCATGAAGTGATAAAAATATAGTGAGACGAAGGACGAAATGATGATTGTTGATGGAGAAGGGGATGCACGGGAGAATCCCCAAGCTTAGATGCTTGAGTCTCATTGAATATTTGTTGGGGATGCATGGGGGCATCCCCAAGCTTGAGCGCTTGACACTCCCGAATCTTCTTTCATCATCTTCCATCGCACACTTGAAAACTCCCTTCATACACAACTCATCAAAACTGATTAGAGAGGTTAGTACCCTTAATAAATAATTTTTCCCCACTGGATATAAATATATTCTTGAAGAGATATTGTTTCTCAAGATTGCCAAAAGGTTTTTGCAAAGAAAAATCAAGATTAAGGTTTGCAAAAGTTAGGAGAGACAAGACGTGGCAGAATCTGTGAAAAACAGAACAGCAGGTAGTAAAGAATTTTTTAGGGATACTTCTGTAACTCAAATAAAAAAACTCAGAATATTCGTGATTGTATAGAGCACGCTGTGTAAAAAATTCAGCTCATAAAGATGAACTGGTGATTTATTCTGATTTTTCCTGTCACGAGGACAGAATCTGTTTTCTGGACAGCATGTCACAACTTTCACTTCCCTTGTCATATGAGGCTATACTTGGCACAAAGCTTGAAAAATAAAGACACAATGATGTTGCAACAGTAGTAACAATCATCAAGACCACTAAAAACAGAAGTAAAAAACATCTTGGGTTGCCTCCCAACAAGCGCTTTCTTTACGCCTTTAAGCTTGGCATAAAGATTATGAAAGATGCTCTCACAAGAGAATAAGGATTTGAAGCAAAAGAGAGCATCAAGAAGAAAATATGAAACATATTTAAGCCTAACTCACTTCCTATGCATAGGCATCTTGTAAGAAAATAAATCAAAGAAGCAAAAAGAAACCAGCATGGGAGGTGGAACAAGAACATCTTCAAAACTTTCAACATAAAGAGAGGTGTTTTTGTAACATGAAAGTTTTTACTACCAGCCTTTCCTCTCTCAAAATAATTTTCAGTAGTATCATGAACAACATCAAGAATATAACTATCACATAAATCATGTTGTTCATGACCTACAAGCACACGTGTATAGTTTTAAACACGGTCTTTAGGATTATAAGATAAATGCAACCCATCACATTGAGCCTTTATAAGAGCACAATTCTCCGGAATATGAGTTGGAGATTTCAAAAGGATAATAGGAGAATTAAGTTTGGATGCAATTGCAAAAATTTCATGCTTAACATGAGGAACTATAGCAAGTTCATCTCCGTAAGCATCATCCATAGTGGCATCACGACCATAAGCATAGAAGGCATCAACTTCATCAAAAAGGGATATTTCAAAAGAATCCATGGGATCATAACACTCATATAAGGTAAGAGTCAAATAATTACTCTCATTAGAAGGTAGACGTGGATGGCTCCATTCTTCCTCCTTTTCTTCGTCACTCTCCTCCTCTTTTTCATCCAAGGAGCTTTTAGGTTCAGCAATTTCTTCTTCCATAGAGTCCTACAAATCATTAGTCTCTTCCTTTGGGGGAGAGATTCTCTCAAGATGATCAGTAATATAATAATTTGCATCGTAATTTTCCAAATAATAGTTAAGTATAGCAAGACTCTCAGATTTGTAAGGGGCATCATCAATATTTTTAAAAAGAGAAGTAATTTCATAGGCACCCTTATAAGCAACAAATTCTTCTATTTCCTCAGCATCATAAAAATCATAGTTTCTCATAGCATAAGAAGCTAAGGTTTCATCATCATTGTATTCACATTGGAAAGCAAGGTGTTTGTGCCTCATAAAGCAACAAGATTCATCCCTGCAGAAAGATTTATTATATATTGAGCACAAGTTTCTACCATACTCATACAACTGATGTATTTGTTTCCATAAGTGTATCCCCTTTTGAGACAAGCGGTGTTCCTTGTACCACTTTTGTTGATCCTCGGTGAATCCTCCATGCCAATAAGATCTAGTTTCAAAGAAGTTAGACATTGATTGGCAAGTAAGGAACTAGACATACTATATATTTATATATATATATTTATATATATATATATATTGGATTTTTGATATAGGACACAAAGATAAAAACAGAAAGGTAAACTAACAAGACTAAAAAGTAAAGGTCAAAGTGTAACATCTCAAAATTCTCCGAATTTTGGAATGTTAATAAATAAATAGATAATGATTGTTTGCTTGATGTGTTTGATTTTCTCTGGGATTTAAAACTTTTTGGAGTTTATTGAATATTAAAATGAGAAGGAATAAAAGGACTTTCCCTAATATTCAAAATCGATGTTTTTGGAATTTATTATTTAGAACAAAACCAACAAAAAAATGAGAGAAGGTAATATGACTCCTTCAACATATTAAAAGGTTGGAAAATATTTTAAATCATTATTGGAATTCTTCTTTTGAATATTCAAAACATTTTTCAACTCAAGGAAATTCATTTGAGAGGTTATAAAATGACGTATTCCCCTTTTTAATAAAGTTATAAATTATTTAAATATTACTTTAAAATTTTAAATTTTATTTTGAGTATTATAAATAACTCTAAAATTATTTTAGGGATTTTATAATGCTAAGAGAGCTTTTTATTTCATCGAACTGATTTATTAAATATTTTAAAAGAATTGAAAAAGTATTCCAATGAGATATTTTTATTTTACCAAATTATTTATTGGTTTGACAATTTTTAAAATTTATATTTTATTATTTAGAAATGGTTTGTTAATGCTTTTGATCAAATAAAAATATTTTAAATAATTTATTGGACTTTATTTGATTTATGAAAAGTATTTTCTATTTAAATAAAGTATTTAGAAAATGTTTTTATTTTTATTTTGTTTTTTCGAAAATGTATTCATTAATAAATTTCTTTGTATTATTTGATGAATTTAGAAATTTATTTCATATTTTTCTGATGAGTAATTATTTTTCTACAATTGTGTGAAGTTTTGGTTTTTAAAGAAAAAGGAAAATCCGTAGCCCGGCCCAGTAGTTGTCTCCGCCGCGAGCGCAATTAGAGCCCAACTCGGTTCGATTGTTTTATTTTCTTTCCTCTGGTTATAAATAGAAATCCAAATTTTTCTTTTTTTCCTTTTTCTTTTTTTCTCTGGAAAACCCTAGCGCAGCGGGACCCGCGGGCCGCCACCGCCGGGCCCCGCCGTCAGCCCGCCGCCGCCGGAGCTCCTCACGCCGCGCCGCCCGTGGCCGGAGCGCCCCGCCGCCGCCGCTCGTCGCTGTCGCCGCCTCCAGCGCCGCGGCCACGCCCCCCACTGACCGCGCCTCCCCGCCCCGCCCTGGCCGGCGCCGCCACGGAGGGCAGGCCGCTGGAGCCGCCCCGCCCGAGGCCAGCTAGCCGGAGCCACGGGCCAAGCCGCCACCCCCTGTGCCACGGCCAGCCGCAGGGCCTTCTCGCCGCCGCGCCACCCACGGCCGAGCCGCTGCCCCACGCCGCCTCCTCTCGCCGCCCACCATCCCCACCTCGCCGGAGCAGCCGGAGTTCGCCGGAGAAGACGACTTCGCCGGAGTCAAACCGGTCAGATCTGGTCAACTTCCCCGCAGGGACCCGATTGCTTTTTCAGAAAATTTATATTCGCGAACAAGTCCCTGTTGGCAGAAAACACCCCGTTCTCGCACCGGCAATATCTCCGCAACCGTAAGTCGGATCGAGGTGAAACTTTTTCCTACGCACTCGCGTTGTTCTGTACCTTAGCATGGTATCAACTTTTCACACTTTGCACACTTTTGAATTTGAAGTTATTCAAATTCAAAGTTCATATTGCCGGAGGCCATATCTTTTAAACCGTTGATCCAAATCAAGTGCTTCTTTTTGCGTTGGACCACTCGTGTCATGTACTTTCTGTCTATATCATGTGTAGGAAAACCTTTGTGATTGTTTTGTTGATCTTTTGTTTGTCCTTGTGATGTGATTGCTTATTCGAGTTCCTTCGTTTGCGATAGATTTCTCGGAGTGTGACGAGTAGAGTTGACTGGCCCGTGAGAGCGAAGATCTTCATCGAATGTATAAGGCAAGTTACACTTAGACCATACCTCAACCTATATTTTCTATTATGCATGTAGCAAATTATCACTCTATGCATGTGTAGGACTATATATTAGTTATGCTTTAAACCTAGTAGGATAGCCATATGCTCTGACCTTGTATTTCATTGTCGCCCTAGGATCGTGGTTGTTATATACTGCTATTGCTTTGTAGACGGGGATTAGTTGAGTTGTCATTTGAGCTATGTGAGGATTAATGACTTGAATAGCAAACTTAAATAGAAATCACTTCTGGACGGGCGGGTTGCATCCTGGTGGCTGTGCCTTGTCTAAGGACAGTGTCGGGGTTAAATGCACTCAATGGTTGTTTTAGTGGTGAACCGGGTGCGTCATGGCAAGTACCCTCTGACGCAGTGGGCGCCGTCCAGGCTAAAAAATATCGGACAGACAGTGTGACTAATAGCTTCCATGTACAACCACTGGCTATATGGGCTCTGGCTTAGATGAGTAAGTTGTGGGTAACCTGGCCCTGGTAGCTAGCTGATGTAGATATGATAGGTGTACCAGCTACCAAAGGGTGGAGGAAACCTCTTCTGAAAGACTGTCTCAATCTTCGGGTTGAGTCCAGTGGGGAAAGTGTACAAACCTCTGCAGAGTGTAAAAACTGATCATTATTAGCCGTGTCCACGGTTACGGACAACTTTGAGCAACTGGGTATTATTGTTGTTGGATGGTCTTGACAGATATTTCACCTTAATAAGAATTTGAGTGGGAACTTTTAATAAAGGGATGGTTGGAATTGGTGTAGCCCGATTCAACCATACTTAGGACTAACAAGATAAATTAAAATTTGATTAGTTGTAGTATGTGAGGGAAAAACTGGCTTTCTGCAAAACTAAACTATAAACCTTTCCTTTGACTTACCTTGCATGTAGCGATAGGTCTGTTATAGCCTTTTTTGTGTGACTTGTCGTACAAATCAGATGTACTGACCCGTTGTCGGGCTGTAACCTTCGGTGTTGTAGGATTGTATACGATGAGTAAGTGATGCGATGTAGGGTTACGATGTCTATACTCAACTATGCCGGTGGAGTTGATGGACGCCACGAAGCTCTTTATTGTTTTTCTGCTGTATTCTATTTGTAAGCTAGCCTTGAGCTATCCAGGTATGCTTTATTTTAATACTGGATCTTCGAGGTAATATATATGACATGTGGTTTATTCTTGATATTACATCATGTACTATGTGTGCTAGCTATTGATCCAGGTACTAGCACAGAATGCACAGAGACTTGGATTCTTAGCGAATCGGGTCGTTACAGATGGTATCAGAGCCCATGTTGACTGTAGGTCGTGACCCTACAAAATGGATAGGAAAAGCCATAGGAACAAAAATATTTTATCACTCTTTGATTACTTACTCTCTTCACTAGTATTTCTCATCTATTATTCACCTTCTAAAACCCCTCATCTTGTTTTACTGTAAATACCCCTCTGAGTTGCTTACCCCTGAATACAAGACATTTGGGAGGTGCATCATCAACCTCGTGGATCAGTTGGAGTTATGATTACCGGAACTAGAAGGAGTAACTTATGGTGATCAATAAGTTTTGACACTACGAGAGGAATATTTAAGATCAGCTTAGCTGAGAAGGATGAAGCTTAGAATCAGACCACCACCTTTTATGTGAAGTTAGATGAACGAATTTTCGCGTGGTATGATGAGATCGTATGTCTTGCACATATGACCTTACTCTAGGTGTTGTTTGCGTGTTTTGACTTTTGTGACTGTATTGTTTGTTGTTATGTGTTACTGTCGAACGTAGGTGTTTTTGCTGCTTTCTTGTTTGAGTGCATATGTTTGGTGTTATCTTTAGTTGTTGTCTTGTCGGTGTTATAGTTTTGCCCTAACCCTCGTCGCATAGGTTTAATAGATGGAGTATGAAGTAGGACTCGCCTTTTCTGGGGCGATGTCGAGACTGAAGGTGGATCAGTGGATTTATAATATGGAGGAGCACATGAAGATAAACAAGGTTGGAAGTGAGGACATGGTCCCCTATGCTGTTAAGTACTTGGTAGAAGAGGCTGCCACTTGGTGGAGAATGCACCAAGCAATTGACCAATCACGAAGGAAGATTTCCTGGAAGGAATTTACAAGAAGTTTGTTGGGATCCCGCCTCGTCACCCCAACAAAAAGGACGGTAAACCTTAAGAGGATCCGTGCCTGTACAATTTGCGGAGAAACAGGACACTCCTATGATGGACACCAAGATGGATGTCCCTATTGTGAAGAAATTCACTCGGGTGGAGAATGCCCCACTGCACAAGTCACATGTCTTGTGTGTGAAGGAACTGGTCATTATCCCGTTCAGTGTCACCTTTACACCATGACACAACAAGTGATTCAACAACAAAAGGAATGGATGAAGAAGATTATCCAAGAGTTCAAGGAAGCACCTATGAAGAAGAAAAGGAAAAATCTTAGCGAAATTCAGTGTTATCGGTGCAAGAATATGGGACATTACGCCAACATGTGTCCAGAATTGAAGGGAAAGAAGAAGATGTGATCGTGGAAGCAAGGATGCTGACTTGAAGAAGCTTATGTTTGGCAATTGGAGAATAGAATATTCGTAGGTGTGCACTAAGTGTATGGTGTTACCTTTTAATGTCAGTTGGAGATGTTGATCGAGGCACGTTTTGCTATGGATTGATTAGATGTGTTATGTCATGATTGTTTTGTTAAGTTTTGCTTGTGGCCTTGACCCTGTTATGTCTTGTTTTGATGTGATGTGTTGTGCTTTGTGGTTCTTCTTCGTGAGTAGAATAAGTTTACGTTACCTTAGACCTCTTATCTAATTAGTATGCTTCAAGACTGAAGGAGACACAACAACAAGAAGGATAAGTTGATAATTGACTCAACGATATGAAGATCGCTTCGACAATGCAAAACTGAAGCTACCGTCATTGAAGACTTGAAGACCTGGAGATTCAAAGTTTCTACCGTTAGATCGTTTCCGTGAGCTGTCATCTCTTGTGTTTTACTGACAGCTACACATCAAAACTTATATTTTCAAAACTAGTGTGATGTTTGTATGGGTATCTATCTTTCTCTCTCTCTCTCTACCTCGCTATCTACATTCTATCCCCCCTCATCCTCATCCCTAAGCTGAAGAAGCTACTACAATGGCTGCAAATGTCAAGACTGGAATGAAGATGGATGCAACCAATGATGAGTTCAAAGTTAACCCCGTGTGCCAGGATCTTACAACAAGCAAGCACAATCTTGCTGAAGGGAGAACTCTGGAGGAAGTTGTAGTCCACCAGTACACGTTTTATAGCAGTTTGCGCAAACCTGAGTGTTGAGGAAAAAATAGATCTTTTGCTTGGCTTGCAGAACCATGGACTTATCTGAATCCAGTTCAAGATCAAGAGTACTTTCTGCAATGCATGTGAGGATGACCGAGTGTTAGATTGCGAGATTCGCTAAACCATATACAAGGTAATGATTTGGGTGCGGAATGGATTGGCCCCCATGACGATTACCCTTATTATTCGCTCTTGCTATGCGGGATAGTAAATCTTGAGTGACTTACCTATAGGAGAGAGACGGCGATGTTAAACCCGAACCATAGAATGGTACGATGTGTGACCCCTGTAGGAGATTACCTTTTGTGTTACACAGTGAGTATAAACCAAGACTGTTTGCTGCAGGTATCCCGTAGAAGTATTCTTGATGACCACCAAGAGTGTATCGATAGTTGGTTAGTATTGGAGCCTGACCGTTATCTATGAAGTCCCAGTACTTGCAGGACCCGTCTTTTGGATGCGGTGTTCAAGACAACGACGGAGTTCGAGGAATGTACGAAGGATGTTATCTATGGAGTACGATTTTGAAGACCACGTCGCATTCCTTTTAAGGGTGGTAGCATCCTAGCTCATCGGAGGATCGATAGACTTTCATGAAGACCCGAACCCTAACCTTTCTTTCTAGCCTTCTCGAATCTCGAGGACGAGATTCCTTTTAAGGGTGGTAGTGTGTAACATCCCAAAATTTTCCGAATTTTGGAATGTTAATAAAAAAATAGATAATGATTGTTTGCTTGATGTGTTTGATTTTCTCTGGGATTTAAAACTTTTTGGACTTTATTGAATATTAAAATGAGAGGGAATAAAACGACTTCCCCTAATATTCAAAATCTATGTTTTTGGAATTTATTATTTAGAACAAAACCAACAAAAAAGGTAATATGACTCCTTCAACATATTAAAAGGTTGGAAAATGTTTTAAATCATTATTGGAATTCTTATTTTGAATATTCAAAACATTTTTCAACTCAAGGAAATTCATTTGAGAGGATATAATATGACTTATTCCCCTTTTTAATAAAGTTGTAAAATATTTAGAATATTACTTTAAAGTTTTTAAAATTTATTTTGAGTATTATAAATAACTCTAAAATTATTTTAGGGATTTTATAATGCTAAGAGAGATTTTTATTTCATCGAATTGATTTATTAAATATTTTAAAAGAGTTGAAAAAGTATTCCAATGGGATATTTTTATCTTACCAAATTATTTATTGGTGTGACAATTTTTAAAATTTATATTTTATTATTTAGAAATGGTTTGTTAATGCTTTTGATCAAATAAAAATATTTTAAATAATTTATTGGACTTTATTTTATTTATGAAAAGTATTTTCTATTTAAATAAAGTATTTAGAAAATGTTTTTATTTTTATTTTGTTTTTTCGAAAATGTATTCATTAAATAAATTTCTTTGTATTATTTGGTGAATTTAGAAATTTATTTCATATTTTTCTGATGAGTAATTATTTTTCTACAATTGTGTGAAGTTTCGATTTTTAAAGAAAAAGGAAAATCCGTAGCCCGGCCCAGTAGTTGTCTCCGCCGCGAGCGCAATTAGAGCCCAAGTCGGATCGATTGTTTTTTTTTCTTTCCTCTGGTTATAAATATAAATCCAAATTTTTCTTTTTTCCTTTTTATTTTTTTCTCTGGAAAACCCTAGCGCAGCGGGACCCGCGGGCCGCCGCCGCCGCCGGAGCTCCTCACGCCGCGCCGCCCGTGGCCGGAGCGCCCCGCCGCCGCCGCCTCCAGCGCCGCCGCCGCGCCCCCCAGTGACCGCGCCTCCCCGCCCCGCCCTGGCCGGCGCCGCCACGGAGGGTAGGCCGCCGGTGCCGCCCCGCCCGAGGCCAGCTCGCCGGAGCCACGGGCCAAGCCGCCGCCCCCTGTGCCACGGCCAGCCGCCGCGCCGCCCACGGCCGAGCCGCCGCCCCTAGCCGCTGCCCCACGCCGCCTCCTCTCGCCGGCCACCATCCCCACCTCGCCGGAGCAGCCGGAGTTCGCCGGAGAAGACGACTTCGCCGGAGTCAAACCGTCCAGATCTGGTCAACTTCCCCGCAGGGACCCGATTGCTTTTTCAGAAAATTTATATTCGCGAACAAGTCCCTGTTGGCAGAAAACTCCCTATTTTCGCACCGGCAATATCTCCGCAACCGTAAGTCGGATCGAGGTGAAAAATTTTCCTACGCACTCGCATTGTTCTGTACTTTAGCATGGAATCAACTTTTCACACTTTGCACACTTTTGAATTTGAAGTTATTCAAATTCAAAATTCATATTGCCGGAGGCCATATCATTTAAACTGTTGATCCAAATCGAGTGCTTCTTTTTGCGTTGTTCCACAAATTACAATGCTTGGACACTTCAATATTGGTTATATGCCTGAACATCGTAATCATACTCTATTGAATAGTGTATGGTCTAAGTTATCTCTTACCGAGTTACGTTATTATTGTTCAGAGTTATTAATTTAATATGCAAACACTCACTTCAGTATAGGGAACCATCTGAGTTCGTGGAAACCGAACATTATATATGTTATGGTGTGCCAGGGTTTCTAGGAAGCCTGATTTATATGATAAATCATCTTTGTAGTGTATCCTTAGACAACTATGGATATATCTTTCATAACTAGAGCCAAAGGAGCAAAACTTATATTGCTAAGTTTGGTGTTTGTCAAGAATTTTTCTTGATAAATGTGGTAATGGAAGAAAAGTGAAAGTTCAACGAAGGTAATTGACCTTGCCTCCAAATGTCAGAGTAGCACAACGGAATATGTTCCGGAAGCAAAGCTCTACCATTAGAGGATAAACTAATGATAAAGATCATGATGTTTTGATGGAAACTTTTACTGAGCAAAGTATGATTCAAGAATGCATATTTTCCCCTTGTGCAAAATGATATTCATGATTCACGTGTCGAGTTAATGGAACAAGACATACCTACGAACTACGAAGAAGCGATGGTGGACCTAAGTACAAGATATGACTATGAGTCATGAAATCCTATATTGAGTTTCATTTAAGATTGCTTGAATCGTATCCAGTAAGGAGGTTGCTTGATATTCCCAATAACTTCATGGTTATAAGGAATGAATGTGAACATCAAAGAAGACATCAAGATTGATTTTTCACAAAGAATGTCTCTGACAAATTCAATAGGTTGACTACAACATGTAGCAATGCTTGAGTCAATGGGATATTCACTACAATTGATCCAAAACTATTATCAATACCGTGACTTCCTCAAATCCTTCATTTGAAGAATTGTTGTAATTGGTACAACAAGAAGGTTTTGAAAGACATATGGATACTAGTGTCTCGTAACCGGGATTCTCGATTTGATTAATAATCAAAGGATTTTGGACTTGACCCAAATATCGAGAAAACATGCATTTGCATGAAACTGAGTAGGAGTTGAATAGTTTCCTAAACTTAATATGTGGACGACATATTTTGAGTGGGAGCTATGGGAGTATTATCCTAGTCTTATATGTAACCGACATATTTGAGTAGGAGCCATGTGGTTATTATCCTGAACTTGATATGTGTCTGACATATCTAAGTGGGAGCTATATGGATGTTATCCTTACCTTATATGTAACTGACATATTTGAGTGGGAGCTATGTGAGTGTTATCCTGAACTTAATATGTGCAAGACATATTTTGAGTGGGAGCGTGACAACATTCTCATATATGGATAACATATTAAGAATGATGTAGTTGGTATTAATGATTATTTGAATCTTGCATAAATGAAGATGAATAAGTATTAAACATTGAAAATCTATTAAGATAGATTAATGTGTTTGATAAGCATTGAGTCAAAATACTTTCCTGGATAAGATTCTGAGGGAGTTCAGAATGGGACAAGTCAAGAAGTAGTTCTTACTTGTATATCCAAGAGAAGTATCGAGTTAATCTCAGTACAAGAACAATGGTTAATTAAATTAAAGAAATGGATGTGCTGGATCCTCTATGCCTTTGTCATAGGTTCTTTCATATAAAACCAGAGTTATGTACTCGATGTAATGTGACCCAAGTTCTTAGTAGTAAGAACATGATGTGATATGATTTATGAGTAAATCATTGAACAAAGAGTTGAGCTTATCCTTCAGTATCTGGAGAGAACTGAGGATACATCTCAAATTTGTAAAGGATAGTGGACTTGACCATAAATGTTATGCTGGTTCAAGTTCTGACACTAACCTAGAAAATTGAGATATCATACTAATAAATGCCTAAGTTGAAAAAACATGGTTAGACATCAAAGTTGCATACAATGCACTAAGGAATAAGTCTACATTGATGTGGCTACTTTAGAAGTGCAGGAGTTATAATTTGGCTGGAGAAGTTCGACTTCTGAATAAGTGAATTTTTAGTGTGCATGACTAAGTGAAGGTCCGCGTGATCCAACGGACGTCATTGCTGAAACACAACGAACGCAGTCTCACTCCACCGCCAAAGAAATATACCTCATCATTATATTGGATAATGAAGGAATGTCAAACTAGGTGACATTAATGATTTGCAAAAGACATACGGATCTGAATGGTTCAGACCGTTGATACAACCTTTTCCACAAGCAAGCATGATCTATAACCATATACATGATGTGGAGTTATGATCCACAGGAAAATGCAGCTAGATTATTTGTACTCTAGTGCAAGTGGGAGACTGTTGGGAATGTGCCCTAGAGGAAAATAAAATATGTTTTATTGAGCATATTCCATTAGTTTATAATATGTTTTATACTATGCTATAACTGTATTAAGCGGAAACCTTAATACATGTGTCAAACAACCAGGTCCCTAGTTAACTCTAGTATACTAGTCCATTGGGCGATTGATGATCAAGGTTTCCTGATCATGAGACAAATAAGTCTATTAGCAATGGAGTCATATCATTGGGATAATGATATGATGGACATACACCCACCAGAAGTGTTGCGATGTGATCAAGTCACATAGTTCGACATTGCGATAACTATAACGTAGTGACCAGATCCTTTGATCGTAATGATCATACGTAATTGTGATCTATGAGGATACTTTGATTTCTATCCCACCGCCTGACTGAAATATGTTGGCCATAACGGTGCACTTTGGGTATTCCGAAATAGATGGTTGATGAGTATGCAAATAGATCAAAGAGGGATTTGTCCATCCGAGTGACGGATAGGTACTCTGGGCCCACTCGGTGATATTGCATCATAAGGTTTGCGCAAACATGTGACTAGGTCACGGAGTTGTAATATCACGGGAACGAGTAAACTTGTTTGTTGAGAATGAGGACGAACTTGGTATATTGGATACCGATGATCAAACCTCGGACAAGCAAAGTACCGTAGGACAAAGGGAACAGGCACATGGTTAACGGATCCAACACCGCTTGAAGTTCATTCGATGGAAGCGCAGGGGCCGTCTAGGATTGTAACTAGATCTGATCGATGGTCATTGAGCAAGAAAGTGTCTTGATCATGTCTGTTGTTTCCCGTACCGTAGGGTGCCACACTTAAGGGTATTCGACGCATTAAGGATTGATTCGGGATCGCCAGAGAAATAAGAGAGAACTCCGAAATCGTTTCGGAGGAGAGACGAAAAAGTTTCCGTGGTTCCGAATTGTTCAAAAAGTTATTTGAATATGTTTTATTATTTAATTAAATGAATTAAATATTAAAATATAATTTAAATAATTAATGGAATGTTATTCTTTTTTTTGTTTTTTCTTTACGAGAAAGAAGAAAGAAAAAAAAGGAATAAAAGAAAAAAGAAAAAAAAGGTGTGGGGGCGCCATGGGCTTGTGGCCCATATGTGGCCACTTGGCCACATGGGCACATGCGGCATGGCCATGGCCCTTGGCCGGCCACCCCACGACCACGCATGTGCCTAGCACATGTGGTGCTAATTTTTAGTACCACATCGTTAGTCCACGTATCTGCGTAGCTACTTTTCCCCCTATATATAGATGTGGAGGGTGTTCCTTTTTCAACACAGAAAATTCCAAAAAAATATAGATAAATTATGTTGATCTCTCTCTCCCGCTTTCTCCCTCCTATGAGCGGACTCCCCTTGTATGGAGTCTGCACTAGGTTGGAGGCTTCTCCACTATACGCACGCCGTCGTGCTGCCCAGGATCCGAATCCATCTTCTTTCCGTTGCTCGCCTGGTCCGGAGCCCGGAGGGACGCCGGGTACACTATATGTGTGTAATTCCACGAGGCGCTACACTTGTGGCGCTACTTCATCGTCGTGGCCATATCGCGGCGTCTTCACCGACAACGTTCCGACGGGGAAGTAATCCCGTCATCGGTCTCAAGGACTGGGTGGCTAATCGAGTCATCGTGGAGCTTCACGGCATCAGGGATTGCTGGTACGACTACATCAACCACGTTCACGCGGGAACGTTTCCCGCTCAACGGACTACATACGGGTATGTGACCTATTCCATCTGTTACTTGCATCGCCACAGCATAGGTCTTGGGATTGGGTATCGTAGGCTATGAAAATTTTGTGTTTTCTGCCCCGAACCCCAACAGTGCGTCCATTGCATGGAAATCCCTAGTCCTCACATCATATCTATCATTTGGCTTTATCTCGCCTATGATTGTCCTCATTGATGTGAGCCTTTCACACCTTTTTGTCTTCCTCCTCCACCATATCTCTCTCTTTGTCATCCTAAGTGTCAACTCTCGTGCTTACGCTCATCCATTGCATGAGTGACAAAATATCGAAAGGGAGTGGATCTAATTGAATTTTACCTGGCTAGTGGTCTGGGGACGAGTCAAGATAAGATACCAAAGAAGACTAAGTGTGAAACTTTAGTAGATTGAGTTCTCAACAAATAAATATTTTTTGTCATATTCCCATCTCCCACTTCTTGCACACAAACACCATCTGGAGACATTCGAGTCACGGACAACGAGAGCTCTTGCACCTTTATGTTCTTATGTTGCCTATTTCAATGCTAATATAGAATCTTGTATGTTATGACTTGAATTGAATTACGTACCTTGATTCATTTACTTAAAAGTTCTTATATGGTTCGTAGCATGTCACCACAGAAATTATGCTTGTTATAATTTACCTACTCGAGGACGAGCAGGAATTAAGCTTGGGGATGTTGATACGTCCCAAACGTATCTATAATTTCTGCTTGCTCCATGCATGTTTTGTGTGATATTGCTATGTTTTAGATACACTTTCATACACTTTTGATCATATTTGGACTACCTATTAACTCAGTGCACCCAATGCCAGTTCCTATTTTCTGATGTTTTCTTATTTCAGGTTTCCCCTTATTAAAAATGCTCCAAAAATTCCGGGAAAATCCAATAAAAATTCAGCGCTTCGGAAGCTTCCAGAGTCCTGAAGGGGGGGCCGGAGGGGACCCACCAGGGCCCCAGGCGCCCTCCCGGCGCGCCCTAGGGTGGGGCCGCACCAGGGGGCCGCCTGGACCCCTAGTGGCCCCCCTGGCTGCCCCCCTTTGCCTATATTTATCTCTCGACCCGAAACCCCCGAGGACAGAACCCTTTTTCGCGATCTCGCCTCTATTCTGTCGCCGACGCGCTTCCAAGATCGGGAGCTCCAGAAGACCTCTTCCCGGCACCCTGTCGGAAGGAGGATTGACCTCCGGGATCTTCTCCACCACCATGGACGCTTCCCGGATGATCCATGAGTAGTCCACCTTGGACCATGGGTCCATGATCAGTAGCTATGTGATGTTCTCCTCCCCTCTTTGTTCTTCATGGATTAGACCTTGTGAGCTGCCTTACATGATCAAGGCACATATGTAATTCTTTATGTTGTTGCTATGTTGATTTTGTTGGGATGTGATGGATTATGAGACTATGTTTAGATTGTGATTGAGTAATATATTTGGTTCTTATCTTTTATATTTTTGTTCTTGAGTAATTCTTGCATGTTGTCCGTTGTTGTTTATTGCTTTGGCCAAGTAGTAGGTAGTGACTCCAAGAGGGAGCGTTATGCTTGACTGTGGGTTCATGCCCCCTGATGACTAGCTTGAGTGATAGAAACATGAGTCTAGGGGATGTGTTGTTGCCACATGGGTTCTTTTAATGCAGTTGTCTATTGCTTTGGGTTTACACTTTGGGTGGGGCTCGCAACTTAATACCAGCGAGATGTTTTGGATAGATATCTCAAGGTGGATGATTAGTAGTAGATGCAGATGGATTTCGGTCTACTTATTTTGGCGTACCGCCCATGCTTTTGAGCCTCTTCCTTTCTTTGTAGCATAGTTAGCATTGCGGTGTGTTTTTAATCCTGTCAATTGCCCAGCTGTGATTTGTTTACCTCGCATAGCAGTTTTATCGTCTTTTGGGAGAGAGACATCACTAGTGAACATCATGGGACCCCGGTCCATATTTCCACCACTGTTTAAACCCTCAATTTACTTATTGCTTTTACTTTCATTTGCAGTCACTATTATCCTTTATCCCTTGCGTTTGATCCTTTGTAAACAACAAGGCCAGAGAGATTTACAACCTGTCTGAACTTCATTGGGAGCAAAGTTTCTTGTTGTGTGTGTAGGTCAAGGTTAAGAAAGTTATTCTTTTCAGATGGCGCATCACTTGCCGCGCCACCTAATTGTAGTTATCGGAGTCCTACGGGAGACACTCTAACCCTTGGCATCTTTGCCAAGGGAAACTTGCCGCTACGCTACATCTCACCTTCCACTTGGGGTAACCAACGAAGGGCGAGAAGTCGTTATCATATCTCGCGTATCACCGACGGAGGATCACATTTTACACATTGTGCTTTTAGAAAAGCTTTAGCAAAGTATGATGTCAACCATAGGATTGCTTCACCTTACCACCCTCAAACGAGTGGGCAAGTTGAGTTCACAAATAGAGAGATCAAGTTGATCTTACAAAAGATAGTGAACAGTTCTAGAAAGCACTGGTCCAAAAAGTAAGGAGATGCCTTGTGGGCGTACAGAACTGCTCACAAGAATCCCATGGGCATGTCCCCTTATAAGATGGTATATGGCAAGGCATGCCATTTGCCCCTAGAACTAGAACATAAGGCTTTCTGGGTTGTTAGAGAGCATAATGCTGACCCCAAAACTTGCTGGTGAAAAGTGTCTCATGAACTTGACTTCTCTAGATGAGTGGAGAAGTGAAGCTTACGAGAGCGCGAGAATGTTTAAGGAAAAGGTAAAGAAGTGGCATGACAGGAGAATTTTGAAGCATGAATTTAATGATGGCGATAAAGTTTGTTGTTTAGATCTCATTTCAGGTTTTCTCCAGGTAAATTACTTTCTAGATGGGAAGGACCTTTCCACATTGAATAAGTCTACCGCTCCGGTGCAATCAAGATTAAAAATTTTGAAGGAACCAAACCTCAAGTTCTGAATGGGAAAAGACTTAAGCATTACCTCGCAAGAGACCCTGTCAATGTTGATGTGGATACAATACGAACCACCACTCACGAAGAACATGTTGCAACATTGATTTAGACACCATTAGAAGCAGAATAAGAATAGCTATGTAATACGGTAAGAAAACTTCGCGAACATCCATAAATGTTCTGTATTACGTGTTTTTGCAAAATTAGGAAAATTCCGAGCCGAAGTGGAGCCGGAGAGGAGCTCCTGGGGCTCCAGGCGCCCTGGTGGCGCAGCCTGCCTCCTGGCCGCGCCAGGTGTCCTCCTGGGCCACCAGGAGCCCGTCTCCGACTCCCCTTTGGCCCCCTAGATTCCTTTCGGTGCAGAAATTTTTGCTATATATTTGCCCGGATCGTCTCGGCTTTGTATCTTGCGATTTCATGCGTTCTCTTTTCGATTTGTTGTTTCCAGGAAAACTTTCAGCAACCCTAGGTGTCATGGCTTCCCCAAGTTCCCCTAAAGAAAAGTTCACGCCAACGTTATCAATCCTTACCTCGCAGAGGTGAAGAGGCATCCTCAAACACTTTGGATGGAGGATGGTGCCCTTCACCAAGAATATCTGAAGGGACCGGTGATACGTCCAAAATGCATCACTATTTTATATAGTAATTCTTTCCTATTCATTGATATATTTCATGTTATGATGCTATTCTTATGTTGTTTTGGCTTGTTTTACACAGTTTGCAACTTTTCAATGCCGAAGCAGCTGACGCAGGATTCAGCGGTAAAAAGTGGACGTTGAGTTGCTGAAACAGAAGACCTCCAAATTACCTGAAAATCGACGGAGGCCATTTTCCAGAAGGATGACGAGGCCACGCAAAATAGGAGACAGAGGGGGCCACAGGGTGCCCAGGCGGCCACCTGGCGCGGCTCCCACCCTGGCCGCGCCCGGAGGGCGCCTGGACCCCTGGGGCCACTCCCGGCTCCCCCTTTGGCGTATATATCAATCGTCGTTCGAAAACCCTAAAATGAGAGGAGTTTCGCGAGTTCCGCTGCCGCTCCGTGGCGGAAACCTACAGAGGAGAAAAGACATCTCGGCGGGCAGATTCCGCCGGGGAGACCACCTCCCGGAAGGGGAGATCATCGCCATCGTCATCACCATCGTCACAGGCATCATCGAGCTCATCATCAACATCATCCCCAACATCAGCACCATCTCCATCTTAATATCATCTCACCTCACAAGTTTAACTTGTGTTGTAATCCGTACTATATATCCTCTCTACTCTATCAGTGTTGATTGCTACCGTGTGATGAATGCTATTGAGTTTTGTTGGAGAAATATCATTGTGTCCAGATTGTTTATCACCTATTTATCCCCTCTTATCATGATCTATTTTATGTCTTGTGAGTAGTTACTTTAGTTCTTTAGGACATGGGAGCAGTCTAGTTGTTAGTAGTCATATGATGTTGAAGTAATACGTGTTGTTTGATATTTAAGTTATGTTGTTATTTTCCTAGTGGTGTTGTGTGACTCGAACACTCAACACTTCGCCTTACTAAGGACCTAGGGGAATGCATTGTGTATAAATAATGCTTACGGTGGGTTGCCGGAGTGACAGAAACCTGAACCCCAGTTCGCACGCTTTTGCATAAGGGAACAATGGATCATCGATCGTATTGCTATGGTTAGGATTTTTCCTTAATTACTATCTTGTATTTGCGGATGCTTGCGAGGTGTTTAATCATAAGAGTGCACTTATCTTAGTCTAGAGGGTGTACTAGCATAGATCCACCCACTCAACACTTATCAACACAACACATAGTACCGGCGCGGAATATGGTGAAAGCACGTGACTATTTCTCCCGTGTGTCCTCAAGAACGCTTTAGCCTTTATAAGTTCAGTTGCTAGGCCTATACTTTGCTCAAAAGGATTGGGCCACTTTTTTACTCCTCAATGCCTGTTACTTTGCTCGCTTTTACCTTCTTGTTGCTTATACCCAAAAACACCTAAAAAGCTATCTTTCAGTTCCTGGAGCTATTTCTTTGCCAAAGTCACTTACCAATACCTTCTGCTCCTCGTCGGGTTCGACACTCTTACTTATCGAAAACGCTACAAACGATGCCCTACAGTTGAGGTTCATCAAGTACTGTTTTCTGGCGCCGTTGCCGGGGAGCGTAGCGCTATTAGTAAGTGAAGCTGGTAAGGAAGTTTCTATATTTCTGTTTTTGTTTGTTGTTGCTGCTCTTTGTCCTCATGGACACCTCAACTCTTGATTCGTTGATTATGGGGAAACGCCCCACAAGTGTGGTGGTCACTCCTACCCCTACTGAAATTGTGCCTTGCAAAATACCTTCTGTTATTATCAATTATGTCTTGGCTAATCGTTATGCAGGAGATAGACATCCAGGTGAACACTTGCTATATTTATCACAACTATGCTCATTATTTAAGCTTGCAGATGTGTCAATGGAGATCTTCATGAATAAATTATTCTCCGTATCACTTATAGATAAAGCTTCAGATTGGTATAAGCTCCTCGATAACTCACATCAACTTAATTGGGAAGAGCTTATGTCTCTCTTTTATACAAAGTTTTATCCTCTTCATGAAATTCATCGAGACAGGAACTATATCTACAACTTTTGGTCTCATGAAGGAGAGAGCACCGCTCAAGCTTGGGGGGAGATTGAAGTCCCTAATGTTCAAATGTCCTATCCATGAACTCCCCAAAGATATTATACTTACAAATTTTTATGCCAGGCTTTCTCGTCAGGATAAGGAGATGTTGGATGCCTCCTCTAGCGGGGTATTCCAAACAAGGAGCACTGAAGAAAAATGGGATCTCATCGAGAGGATCCAGAAGAATACTGAAGACTGGGAAATCAACAAAGGTATTGAACCCGCTATAAATTATGAGTATGATTACATTGAGAGCTATGTGAAAACTGATTATTTTAATACCTTTTGTTCCCCATCTTATGATTGATTTTTGTAAGAACTTTGCCTCTCACATTGACTCTTCTAAGGAGGATAAGGATCAGTATCATAAACCCTTTAAAGAATTACCTGTTGATATTCATGTTACTGACCCTATTCTGCCTGCAGTTTTATATGAAAAGCCCCCTTTTCCTACAAGGATGAGGGGGCATTCTTTTGTGACAAGCATAATAAATAAAAGTTTGAGAAGAACTGACAAACCTGAGGACCAGATCAAGGTCAATCCTCAAGTTGCGGTGGTTAAAGATTTAGTTACTAATGATGTTTGAGATTCCAAGATAATTTTTTGTGTTGTTTCAACTAACATTGTTACTGCCAAGAATAAAAGCCGAATTTCAGGTACACCAGTTGTATCTGTCAAAATAGGAGATCGCAATTATTACGGGCTATGCGATCTGGGATACAGTGCTAGCGCTATTCCTTATTCAATCTATCAGGAGATCATGGGTCAGATTTCACCATGTGAACTTGAAGAGGTTGATGTTACTATTTATCTAGCAAATAAAGAAACTATCTCTCCCATTGGAATTGTGAGAGATGTTGAAGTCCTATGCGGAAAGGTAAAGTATCCTACCGACTTTCTAGTACTTGGTTCAGTGCAAGATAGTTTTTGCCCTATTATCTTTGGTAGGCCTTTCCTCAGAACTTGTGGAGCTATTATAGACTGCAAAAAAGGTAAAGTTTCTGTTGAATTCAATGGCGAGCCATATGAATTTAACTTTTCTAAATTCTCCAACCAACCTCTTGGTACTGATTTACCTAGTCATGATAAAATTATTGAAGATATTGCTTATATTGCTATTCCTCCTAATGATACTTTGCAGCAATATATGGAAGACCACGAGAATGATATGCATATGCAAGAAAGAAATGAGTTGGATGAAATATTCGCAAGACAAACTGCTATCCTGAAGCACAACCTTCCGGTTGAACCACTAGGAATCCTAGCACAACCAAAAGAAGACCCGGTGTTTAACCTCAAACCACTGCCCGATACGCTCAAGTACGCTTATTTAGATGAAAAGAAAATATATCATGCTATTATCAATGCTAACCTTTCAAGATTTGAAGAAGAGCGATTATTGGAGACACTTCGTAGACACCGTGGTGCCCTAGGCTATACCCTTGATGACCTTAAGGGAATTAGTCCATCAATTTTCCAACATACTATCAATCTTGAGCCCGACGCTAAGCCAGTTGTAGATCATCAACGACGGCTGAACCCAAAGACGAAGGACGTGGTTATGACAGAGATTCTCAAGCTTCTAGCCGCAGGTATTATCTATCCCATAGCTGATAGTAGGTGGGTAAGTCCAGTTCATTGTGTTCCTAAGAAAGGAGGTATGATTGTTGTTCCTAATGATAAAAATGAATTGATACCTCAAAGAGTTGTTATTGGATATAGAATGTGTATTGATTACAGGAAGTTGAACAAGGCGACCAGGAAGGATCACTACCCGCTACCCTTTATTGATCAGATGCTTGAGAGGTTGTCCAAAAACACCCACTTTGCTATCTTGACGAGTACTTCGGCTTCTCTCAAATTCATGTTAACACTGCCGATCAAGAGAAGACCACTTTCACATGTCCTTACGGTACTTATGCTTATAGGCGTATGTCTTTTAGTTTATGCAATGCACCTGCTACTTTTCAGGGATGTATGTCTGCTATTTTTCATGGTTTCTATGAAGAGATTGTGGAAGTCTTCATGGACGATTTCTCCGTCTATGGAACTTCCTTTGACCACTGTCTCCACAATCTTAATAATGTTTTGCAGAGATGCGAGGACACAAACTTAGTTTTAAACTAGGAAAAGTGCCACTTCATGGTTAACGAAGGGATCGTTCTTGGTCACAAGATTTCCGAGAGGGGAATTGAAGTGGACAAAGCGAAGATTGAAGCTATTGAAAGGATGCCCTATCCAAGGGACATTAAAGGTATTTCTCGGTCATGCTGGTTTCTATAGAAAATTTATTAAAGACTTTTGTAAGACCTCGAGACCCCTCACTAATCTTCTCCAGAAGGATATTCCTTTTGTATTTGATGAAGATTGTAAGGAGGCTTTCGAATTTCTTAAGAAAGCTTTGATAACCGCTCATATAGTACAACCACCTGACTGGAAATTGCCCTTTGAAATTATGTGTGATGCTAGTGATTTTGTTGTTGGAGCTGTTTTAGGACAAAGGGTTGATAAGAAATTGAATGGTATACATTATGCTAGCAAAACCCTTGATAGTGCTCAAAAGAATTATGCTACTACTGAGAAGGAATTCTTAGCAGTAGTGTTTTCTTGTGATAAGTTTAGACCTTATATTGTTGATTCAAAAGTCATTATTCATACTGACCATGCTTCCCTTAAGTATCTTATGGCGAAGAAGGATGCCAAACCAAGACTCATCATGTGGGTACTCCTTCTTCAAGAATTTGATCTACAGATTGTTGATAGGAAAGGACCAGACAATCCGGTGGCGGATAATATTTCAAGGATGGAAGATATACCGCATGATCCCATCCCAGTCAACGACAGTTTTCCAGACGAACAACTTACCGTTGTAAAAGTACAATCTCTTTCCGACCCTTGGTTTGCAGATTATGCTAATTTTATCGTTCAAAGTATTTGCCTCCGGGTTTAACATTTCAGCAAAGGAAGAAGTTCTTCCATGTTTGAGGCATTACTTTTTGGATGACCCTCATCTTTTCAAAGAAGGTCCGGACGGGATCGTGATAAGATGCATACCGGAACACGAACAGAAGGACATTCTCAGACAATGTCATGATAGTCCCTATGGAGGACATCATGCCGGTGAGAGGACCGCGCATAAGGTTCTCCAATTAGGTTTTTATTGGCCTACTCTCTTTAAAGATGCTAGAAATTATGTTTTATCTTGTGATAAGTGTCAGAGAGTTGGTAATATTAGTAGGAGGAATGAGATGCCTATGAATTACTCTCTAGTGATTGAGCCTTTTGATTGCTGGGGTTTTGATTTTATGGGTCATTTTCCTCCCTCACACAAGTACACGCACATTTTAGTATCTGTTGATTATGTAACCAAGTGGGTTGAAGCAATCCCCATTGAGAGTGTTGATCACAAGACATCTTTGAAAATGCTCAAAGATGTAATTTTCCCTAGGTTTGGTGTACCAAGGTATCTAATGACTGATGGAGGATCACACTTCACGCATGGAGCTTTTAGAAAAGCTCTAACCAAGTACAATGTCAATCATATAATTTCTTCACCGTACCATCCTCAAACTAGTGGGAAAGTTGAGCTCACCAATAGAGAGATCAAGTTGATCTTGCAAAAGACAGTTAACAGTTCTAGGAAGGGCTGGTCAAAGAAGTTAGGAGATGCTTTGTGGGCTGTGACACCCCGCCTGAATACCACTGTACACAGACGAGTGTCGCCCACACACCAGCCCAGGAATCACTCTGGTGTGCGCGCTTACAACACGTACCAAGTGTTGGAAATATGCCCTATAGGCAATAATAAAATGTTATTATATATATTTCCACGTTCGTAATTAATGTTTATATTTCTGTGCTATAATTGCAATGATCCTGACTGGAAATGTAAACACCAAGAGTTCCTGGTTTAGCCTCTCAGACCAGCTCATGTGCTAACCGATGATTACGTTTCTTAATCATGGACATTGTTCTGGTAACAAGGATTTCAGTAGCAATGAGAACATATTGTTAGCAGAACAATGATGTTGAACCGACCCCAGTATTGAATGATATACTTAGAGATCGCATCGTAACAACGTTATAAGTCATATCATGAAATGTTATCATATACGTAATTCCTTAGACCATGAGAGTATCGAGTTGCTTCACACAGGAAGATGTACTTTGGTTCTTAGATGAATCCTCCCGTTACTGGGAAGTAGTAAAATAAATTCTGGGTACATCCGATGGTGTGTCTAGTAACTGCGATAGTTCAAAACTGGGATTTGCTCCTTCACGATGAAGAAGATATTCACTTCGGGGCCACTCGGTATGACAGTATCCAATATAGTCTGGCCAAACGCATTGTGATTTAGTCACGGGGATACCGGAATACGATAACGAGAAAAGGGACAAACGAGCAAAGAGGATAACGAGTGGCTTGCGTTCAAGAAGTTGTTACACATGGGTGCCAAACTTCTCTCCTCTGACTTTGTCATATATCGCGAAGCAAAGGGAATGGTACATGGCTAACATAAAGGTTCACTCGAAGTTTATTCGTGTATGTGCGGGAGTCAACATGGGTGTCCATGGCTCCGCTGTTGATTATTGGCTATTGACAAAAGGCTGTTGACCTGTGTCCGGAAGATGAGCTGGGTCATGTCCGCATTATACCGAACCTATTGGGTCACACACTTAACGAGTAGTAATCTGTTAGAGAACTAGTAGATGAAAAGAGAAAGGGTACCGGAATTTTTTCGGGTGGAACCGGAAGTGTTTCCGGGTAGCACTTGAAGTGTTCTAGGTGGTACCGAATGGTTTCGGAATATTCCTGAACGGTCTCGGATGATTCCAGAGTATTCAAGAAGAGTCTTGAAGTGGTAACAAGACATCCGTGATAGTCTCGGAAGGTTTTGCAACATTCGGTAATAGTTGTGGAAAGGTTACGGAACATCGGGAAATTGTTCTGGGGCTTCTAGAAATGTTTCGGGAGGTTCCGGAAGGTTCCCGGGAGCTTATGGAAGTATCCGGAGGGTTAAGGAACTCTCCAAACCGTGGAAACTGGCGTTAGACCAAGTAGGAAGGTCCACAAGGTCGTAACTCGGAAGGAAAAGGACTTTCCTTGAGTCCAAGGCCCAGACGCCAGGGTCCCTGGCATTTTGGACCAGGACGTCGGGGTCCGCGGCGTTTCGGCGGGGAATCCGTGTTGGACTCCTCTTGGTGGCCAAAACCGACTTTGGGGAGAACCCTCTCCCAAGTTGCGACCCCAGGCTTCCACCTATGTATTCGGGGGCAGGGGTAGCCCCAAAGATACACCAGAAAAGCCCCAAGGCTGCCCCAGCTAAATCCCACGTGCCTCTAATTCTCTTCGGGCTAGATCGTTCTAGTCCGGACGCCGTTAGGCTCTTCTCCCTCTAGTTTCTCTCGGTGTTGTTCTTCTCTGGACGGCGGAGCGCTGCTGGATTGCTACATCGGTATGTGTGGATACCGGTAGAGGGATCATACCTTTGATCCTTCTTCGAGGTCCTTCTTCTTCCTCGGAGATCATGTTCGAGGGACTTGTTCGTGGTACTTGATCGGGACGGTTCGCGGGACAGATCGCGCAACGGATAGTGGAACGGTATGCGGGATCAATATCCTCGCGGTTGGGAGTTCATTGAAATTCCTAGCTGCAGGGATCTGCACCAACGGTCTTCACCAACTCTACTTCCGCTACATCGGTTGGTGAGCCATGACCTAAAACCTTGTATGCAATCTTCATAGATGATCTTGGGTGATTGCTACGTAGGCCGAATTTTTTTGTTTTCTACTGCGTTTCCCAACAGTGGTATCAGAGCGATCTATGAGTAGATGCATGTTTAGGTCTAGATCATATGTCTGATATGAGGCATTGATTTTCTTGTTGCTTCCCTGTCATGTGATTTTTTCTGTGCTTGATGGCAAGTTGAGATTTTGATACAAGGATTGAGTTTTCCATCGATCCCTCTATGCTGCTTTCAGTATGCTGGTTGCCTTGATCATGGTCTACATCAAACTCCTTGGATCTCATCTTAATCTCACAATAGAAGATTTAACATGGAGGGGCTTGTGGGTTTTATGAACTCAAATCCACACGGGGGTCACGCGTTGAACGAAGTTTGGCTTGTGGCATTAGTTGCTACACGCACCCCGAACGTTAAACTAGCAACATTGAAGTACCATGTTTGGTTTGTATAGGGAACAACGTTTGCATGTAACCTGCTAATCAACCACGATAAAATTTGCAACAACCCGTGTAGATGGCGATCTAACTTGTTTTTGCAGAGTATCCCTGTGATGTGGTAAAGCCTTCAAGATTTTCAATGTGTTTGTATGAGATGCTATATGTTATGTAAAATTTATTCGCGACCTGCGTGTCGTGGTACGACATGATGACTGGAGTCATATGATTGTCACTTAATTATGGCCTGCGTGCCAGAACTGTTTATTAGCTCGAGGCAAAGCAATAGATAGATGCAAGGTGATGATCTACGATGCGGAGGTGGACCCCGACGCACACGCCGGAAGCCGTGGTGATGTTCCCGGCGCCAAGGACAAAGTTGGTGGACACGGTGACTTCAACCACGACGACGTGAAGACAATGAAGACTTCACGAAGCAAAGGGCTATACTATATCACATAATTTTATGAACTGCCTGTGATGTTTATCCCTTTGATTTACCCTTGTTTGATGCGCGGTAGTTGTGTTTTATTAGGGTGATCTCTCGCAAAACAATATCAAGTTGATAGTGTTCTTCCAACTGTAGCACCGTCTATACTATGTTTCACACCGGAGCAGGTCATGTCACATGGGTGCACACGGTGTGACGCATAAAAGGCGGGTGTGTTAAAAGAACACACAACACATTACACTTGGTTGTCTTGACGGTTTGGATAAAAGTTTGCTACCAGAACACGCCCATCGAAAGATGAACAAGAATCACATGTGTTGTTATTGGCAAGTTGGCCTACCGGTCCAGTCTAAGTCATCAGTGATGTCACATCAATGGCGGACGATTGGGTCGGATCTTGAATCACTCCAGCATCAATTACGAGAGATATTGATCTGAGTGGGAGCGCACTTAATAATTAAATTGATTAATCACAAGTGTAACTTAATTATGAACAAAGTCTTAGTATTTGCATTATCGTTGTAGAATAATGGCTCGCGTTACCACCTTCCCAATTGATTTTGATTAACTGTATTATCTGGTAAAAACTTTACGATTGATACCGTATTGTGAGGACTATCCTCAATAGTGTCGAGAAGGAGCTTGTCCTATCGCAAAAAATTTATGCTCTCTCGCTGATGCTATGGATGATGTGACTTACGTCCATAATCCAAAATGCTAGAATTCCACCACAGCTAAGTGCATTGTCTTCACCACCATGAAACTCGAACTTCGAAACGTTTGGGATAGTTATGTTATATTCATAGAACTGAAAAATTGTTTTCAGTGGTAAGACAATTAATGTTGGATATAAGATATCTAGTACAATGTATGATTGTAAGCATTAGTGAAAATGTTCACTGTCCTCTAAACAAAACTGATAAGTGTGGGATCCAGAAGAACACCGATCATATGATGATGAGAATTAAGGGAAAGGAAGTCCAAAGGATGTTAGTAAGACTCACACGCCGGAAAGTCCATGGCATGCGCCACCCTTGATCATATGTGATCTTCTGAGAGTAGGAGTGACATTGGAAATAAGACTATGATACGCATAATGGCAAAACGAAAGAAGATTGGGAAACCCAGCTCAGAAATGAAAGTCATACAAAGTTATAGATGAATTCATTGCTGGTCAAAAGATGTAATTCTTGGGAATCATGATTAAATGGTTAATCTTAATTCTTGGGTATTGTGATTAAACTGTTGATCACTAGAATATCACTTCGACTGCATATCGTTGCAAATCGATGCAAGAAATACTATGGCCTTTATGACTAGCTAATGATGAGTTTTAACACACACGAGAACACGGTAAAAGGTTTACTATACTGTGTGTTGACTCTATGATTATCTTCATAATTCATTTTAGAGTTGAGTACATTGTTACTACACTTTAGCCTTGTTGCAAAACATCATTTTTGAATTATGTTTATTGCAAGAGAGTTGTTCAAAGCTATGAATAACATAAAGGCCATACTTCTATTGTGAATAGGTTGTATGTTATGAATCTTGATAATAATGCTAAACATCCATAACACTGACGCTAAACGTCGCAAGACTAACAGAAATACCACAAGTGTGTGGCACTGCAGTTTGTCACAAGTGACATAACATGCATGAAGAATTTCCATAAGTGATGGACTTTTGAGTCATATGATTATGAATCACTTGACGCTTGCATACATTGTCTAAAAGTAATGTGACTAAAACACCGTTGATAGGCCATGCCTGAACGGGCAACTAAATTATTGCAAATCATACATGATGATGTGTGTAGTCCAATAAGTGTAGTTGTGTGCAGTGGATTTTCTATCTTCACTCGTGAATTGAAGTAAATATGTGGATATCTGTTCAATGGATACATACGTCTGAAATCTTTGAAACGTTCAAGGAAACTTAGAGTGAAATAGAAATGTATTGTAACAAGAAATAATGCTTCTACAAATTAGATTGTAGAAAGTAATATTTGAGTTACAAGTTTAGCGAACATATGATGAGAAGAAGTGTCATAACTTGTGCCTCCCGAAACACCACTATGAGTAAAGTGTTCGAGAGACATAATCAAGCCATGTATGACACCGTAAGATTAAACATGACGTTTATCAATTTTCCATTATACTTATTAAGTTATTCGTTAGTGACTACAACTTTTACACTGAAAAGAGCACCATCAAATCTGTTGAAATGACATCATATTAGATATGATATGGGAATGTTAAAACCATATTGCCTTTTTCTTAAAATTTGGGTATATGAGACATGTGTTTGACATGCTCAAAACACCAAATCAGATAAGTGCTACTTTGTTAAGGTTATTCCAAAAGGTTTGGTATTCCTCTATCACTACACCAAAGCAAAAAAAATGTTTGTTGTTTAGAACGGTGTGTTTTGACGAAAATAGTTTCTTGCAAAAGAGTGAGTGGGAGGACAATGCAGCTTGTTAAAGATTGTTGAATATTCAAATAAGTGCGCAGCTGAACCACACAGGTTAGACAAAACCCGTACAAACATTCATGATATGTAAAATGAGATATTGTTGTTCGACAATGATAAACCTGTGATATACAAAGAAGCGTTGATGGGCCCTGACTCTGGGATTTTTCTAAATGCCAAATAATCCGAGATAGTATCCATGGAAGTGAGTCAAGTTTTGAACTTGGTAGACCCTCCGAAAGACTAAGAGTCTGAAGAATATATAAATGGATCTATAACTGATTTGGATGAAATTATTTTATCCATAAAGCTCAATTCGTTGGAAATATGTTTTCTAGCAAGTTCAAAGGTTGACTACGGCGAAGTAATGTCGACCGTAGAGATGCTTTAGTCAGTTCGGGTTATACTAGCAATTACTACATATCTTATTTAAAGGATATGGTAGAATGAACGTCAAAACAAAGTTTCCAGACAGAAATACAACAACGGACGTATATCTGATACGACCGGAATGTTTTGATAATTCAAAGGATGCTGGAATAGATGCAAGCCTCGGATATCCAGTAATGGACTGAAACTAGCATAATGGAGTTGGAATTTTTGTTGTGATGAAATTACCAAAAGAGTTTGTTTTCATCAGGAATAACGAAGATGCTTGAATATTCAAGAAAGTAAGTGGGAGCTGAATAATATTTCTAAAAACCTTATGTAGATGACATATTGTTGATTAGAAATGATATAAATTTCTTGACACGAGTAAGGACTTCATTGGAAATAGTTTTCAGTTGATGTACTTGGGCTAATATAGCATTAGTATTGAGCATATTGATCTATGCAGATAGTAAGTGCCTGATCATGCTAAAGCCAACGTTACATGTTGACATGATACTAAAGTAGTTTAGTATGAATACGCCAAGAAAGATGTTCTTGCCGAGGTCATGGTGAAAATTTGTTTGCAAAAATCAGTGTTCATGAACACAGACAAAGCAAAACATATGAATTGAATTCACTCACCTATGTGTTTGGATTAATCATGTACACCATAATATGTAAAACGACCAGATATGTCCAATGCTCTAAAAGGTTGTGAGCAAGATACCAAAGTGATCAATATGTTGATCATTGGACAAACAGTGAAAAGTTAAACTTATGATAGATAAGATATGTTTCTCAAAATGGAGATAATGAAGAGCTCGTTGTAATAAGTTACACCAGCTGAATTTTGATGTAAACAGTTACACCAATTCAGTCTTCATACTTACTCCGACCGATTTTTGATTTTAATTGGGATTATGTGTTTCACACGTAAGGGTGGCGCGGTATGGAGGAACTTTGTCAAGTTCGATGCTGTGGCAAATTCTATAACACAGGCTAAGTATATTGTTGCTTAAAGAAGTAACAAGGAGGGTATTTTGAATCATAAGTTCATTTATGAACATGGTATGGTTTCCTAGATGCTTGAAACTCATGGAACATTGATGAATGATTTCATGACTTATTCTAAGGAACCAAGGTCCTACCAATTGATTCAAACATATACAAAGCTAAACTGATAAAATTAGTGAATTTTATGATAGCGTGAAAACGCGAAGATATGCAAGATACAAGCGGGCCTCAAACGTCAGATCCGAAGATGAAGTCTATATCACAAATGAAGAATGCATTACACCGGTATGCCATAGGTGTAAAGTTCTCAAGCACTGACAATATTATTGACTCTAGTGCAAGTGGGAGACTGTTGGAAATATGCCCTAGAGGCAATAATAAAATGTTATTATATATATGTGACGCCCCCAAAATCAGACCGTGTACAGTAATCATACACGCAAGGTACACGATCGAGATCAGGGACTCACGGTAAGATATCACAACACAACTCTACAAATAAAAATAATACAAGCTGTTTAATACAAGCCAGGGGCCACGAGGGCTCGAATACAACAGCCCGAAAGCACAAAGTTAGCGGAAGCAATAGTATCTGAGTACAGACACAAGGGTACAAGGTTGCCTTAAGAAGGCTAGCACAAATAACAACCGATCGAAAAGGCGAGGCCTCCTGCCTGGGAACCTCCAAACTACTCCTGGTCAACAGGGACCTCGACGTCGTAGAAGGCATCGGGGATCTTCACGTTTCGGTGGTCGACATCGGGGATCTCCTGCTCCTGGACTCCAAGGCTCCAACGTCGACTGCAGCAGCCGATCAGGCAAAACCATAAAAGGGGAAAAATAAAGCAGGTGAGTATCTAGCATACCCGCGAGTCTTACGTTCGCTACTAAGCATTATGCATTGTATCAACGGAGAGAAGAGGTTGTATATAGTGGACTGCAAGATAGAAATCAGAATAAGGGTAAGAAGCTAGGCCTATCGAAGACTAGCAACTTCCAACGATGTCTTGCAGCATGAGAAGAGAAACACCCAATAGTTCAATAGCAGAAATGTAATAACAATGCAGCAGAAGTTGTTGCAGCATTGTATAATAATAAATTGTAATAATTAATAATAATAATGCCTCTGAGTTCCCTTCCTCGACTCCCTGCGAGGAACCATACAGTTTAATAGTAGTAGTTTCTAGTGGTAAGATCCAGCTTCAGCATAAAGCGTCCTGTTACCGTGGACACGGCTATTCGAATAGATTAATGTTCCCTGCAGGGGTGCACTGGCATGACTCTACGACGCTCAGATCTCCAGGGTGGCGGGAACCTTGTTAGGGAACGCTCCACCAAAGCTATCCGACACAAATCAGCCCATCCTTCGGCAATCAACAGAGAGGTCATCCGTCAGACTATATCCTATGTACGCCGGGCTTTGGACCCTAACCCGAACGTACTCCTGCACGGTGCGTGACTGGCCGGTGAAGCAAAATCAAAGCAAATACAAATACACCGCTCGAGCAAGAGAAGACAACACCACTTCCCGGCAATCAGCCCGCGGTACTGCTGACGTCTGAAGTCCCTCGAAGGAGACTACGATGCAGGGGAGCCCACACTCCTCATCCCACGTGTAGGTAGTGCGTACAAGCCAAAAGGCTACTCAAGACATCCGCCGAACCATTTAGCATTTTAATTAACCTGCGTGACAACCGTTATCGTTGCCTCGACTTAACCGACCCGCGGTCAACGACAGCAGTCAGGACCACCAGTACATCGGTGCCTGCCCTGTCGTCCACCAAGTCACTGCGGTTACCAACAAGGTGAACCGTATCCTTACCTTGTCTCGCGTGTGCTCTTGGTAGAGCTCGACTTTTCGTAGTTTGGTAACTCTCGCGAGATACGAGCAAGGGCCAAGCACGCCAGTAACGTCGGTCATACCCTCCCTGTCGTTCCCGACAATATACCTCTTGCTCGAGCGGTGTTGGACTCCTCCTGGTGGCCAAAACCGACTTTGGGGAGAACCCTCGCCCAAGTTACGACCCCAGGCTTCCACCTATATATTCGGGGGCAGGGGTAGCCCCAAAGATACACCAGAAAAGCCCCAAGGTTGTCCCAGCTAAATCCCACGCGCCTCTAATTCTCTTAGGGCTAGATCGTTCTAGTCCGGACGCCGCTAGGCTCTTCTCCCACTAGTTTCTCTCGGTGGCGTTCTTCTCTGGACGGCGGAGCGCTGCTGGATTGCTACATCGGGATGTGTGGATACCGGTAGGGGGATCATACCTTTGATCCTTCTTCGAGGTCCTTCTTCTTCCTCGGAGATCATGTTCGAGGGACTTGTTCGTGGGATTTGATCGGGACAGATCGCGGGACGGTTCGTGGGACAGATCGCGCAACGGATCGTGGAACGGTACGCGGGATCAATATCCTCGCAGTTGGGAGGTCATTGAAATTCCTAGCTGCGGGGATCTACACCAATGGTCTTCACCAACTCTACTTCCGCTACATCGGTTGGTGAGCCATGACCTAAAACCTTGTATGCAATCTTCATAGATGATCTTTGGTGATTGCTACGTAGGCCGAAATTTTTTGTTTTCTACTGCATTTCCCAAAACCAAGAACATAGGCACAACTGTAAAAGGATTCATAAGCCAAAGTGGCTTGAATCAATATATTACCATCATAGATGGTTCATTACAGAGATAGGGGCAGCGGAATAATAACTGTCTACGGCAACACGGACTTGGAGCGGCTCCAATCCACAGGGATCTGACTGGGTTACTCTTCCTAGATCGCAAACGCTCGACTCCTCCTAGGGAAAGCGGATCCTTAGATAAACCTGAAAATCTGGCTACGCGAATAGCCAGGGATGAAAGCCATGTGAGTACGTTTGAATGTACTCGCAAACAAGCAAACCAAGTAACATATACACCAAGCAAAGCAATTCATGGCATTCAAGCATGCACAAGTTATTAGAGTATATTAGTTATCATGGCCTAGCAGTTTAAACAATATTAACATGATGAATCTGAACAATATTAACATGATGAATCTAGCATACTATTCAGAGCAAAACCAGAGCAATAACAATCAACACATGGAATGATCAATATCATCATAATGAAATGAGCATTCTACCATGATTAAGACTAGTGTAAACAACACATGGAGCACTCATGATCATCGCATGACCATGCAGCTTACCTCGGAGTTGTTACCGACTCCACCATCAAGTGACGGGTCATCGCATGACCACTCAACGGATTAGGTGTCCTTATGTTACCACCCAATCATTCCGGTCATCACATGACCACTCAATGGATTAGGTGTCCTTATGTTACCACCCAATCATTCCGATCATCGCATGACCAGCAACTCAGCACCATTATTATACCGGTTTGTGTTGACCATAGTGCGACCTAGTACGAACTGTGTCCCATGACCGAGGACGCGGCTATTCGAATAGATTGTGACTCTGCAGAGTTTGTGCACGTTACCCACACTATGGAGTTCTTCCTCCACCCAGCACTCCGGAACTTGTCCCACAGGATCCTTGGAACTCGTTCCGCAATAGTGGGCTAGGACTTCTCCAACGAAACTTGCCTATCGCGTAACCTTCCTACGGTAGCACCGACACACTGCCTTGGGTATCCCTGTGTCCTTCCGACACCGACCATCACATGGCCCTGACCAACACGTGGTCTACTAACTTTGTCCCCTCTGGGACCCCCGGGTAAATAACTCTGGATTTCAAGGTTATCACCACCTAACGGGCCAGCGTAGCGTGCGTGCATAACCTCCCCTCTTTGGTGATACTCGTAGAAGGCACTACGATAGCCCAAGCTAAGGCCCGCCCATACAGGAAAATGTGGTTGCACGAATAAAGCCCGGTTCGGTGGCACTTGGTCAACGGTTATATTATGTTCATCAAGTTTTAGCATTAGTTCTTGCAGCATAAATTGAACAAGGCAACATGGCATGAACATAACACTACCACCAAACACGTGCAACCACTAGCATGGCATGGTATGAATCTAGTAAGCATGGATATTAAAGCATGAATAAGGTCAACACATGTAAAACTACCGGCATAAGCATGATATAATTAACATGAACAACATGGGCATGATACTAACCAGTAAACATGGCATGATCATTTTTAACTCATCATATCAAGTAGGCAGGTTATCAATAACATAAGCATGATACTCATGAGTGAACATAGCATGATCAACATAAACATAGAACACAAGCATGGCATAAACATGTCAAGTCAAGTTAACAGCTCAGGGTTTAGTTCATCGTCAAACCAACATGACGAGATCACATTTTAAACACACAAGAACAACATGGCACAATGCTTAGAGCATATATCAGATGGCTTGATTGCCTGGGGGTCGAAGAATCCACCGGACGGACGTGCGATCGCCCTCCGAGAAGATCTGACGGGACTGGCGATTCTCCGGCGAAGCCTAACGACAACCGGGGGCAAAAGGGTAAAATCTAACAATGCAAACACATCATGAAATTTTCACCAACGGAACGAGCTCGAAAAACTGAGAACCTGGGCTCTTGAATCATCGCAATTGGAGTTACGGTCGCGAAGATACGGTCGTTCGTTCGATAGACGGGAAAACAGGAATATCGGGTGAACGTCCACAAATTAGCAGCTTCAGCCCGGAGAGAGAGAGTGTCTTTTCCGAAAATATGTTTTCACCGAAGCGAAAGCGTATTCCGGCCCGGCACTGTAGGAAAATACGCTTCCGCTGTAGGGAAAACGCATTTCCTCCAAAGCTGTACAAAAGTACGCTTTTATAGCCGGAAGGCGTATTCTCAAATTGCGCCTCCACTGATTCCGCGCGGGCCCGAGGCTATCACGCTGACGCGCGGGCCCCACGCGCCAGCGCCTCCTCTCTCCTTGCTCTGCTTCCTCTGTTCTCCCCTGCTCGATCTCGCGGAACAGAGCAGGCGCGGCCGGCGTTACCGCCGTCCTCTGGCGGCGCGGGGGAGGGCTCGTTGGCGCTAGTCTTCGGCTGCGGCTCGCCGGGCGGAGCCGCCGGGGTCTCCGGCGGCACGGGCCGGCCAGCGGGGCGGGTCGCGGCGGTCCGATCCGGTCGACAGCGGGATTGGCCGCGGCGGCGGCCTCCTGGGCCACAATGCGCGCGGCGGGGGTGCAAGGAGCTGCGGCTGGAGGGGGGCTCCGAGGCGGCGGGCTGGAAGGAGCTGGAGTGGTGGGGCGCGGCGGCCAGAGCCGTGTCCGACGGCGGCCATGGCCGCGAGGCCGAGGCCGTGGCGACTTAGGAACCGAAAGGGAGGGGAGATGGAGCGCTGCTGCTGGAGGGGAAGGGCTCGGGTGCTCCTTTTATAGCCCGGGGAGAGGCTCGAGCACGAGCTCGAAGAATCGAGAGCATGGCCACGTGTCGGCCAGCTCGCGGAGCATCGCATGTCGGCACAAGTGCCCAGCAGCAAAAAAACAAGGCGGGAGCGCACGCGGTGACCAGGACCAACTTGGGGAGCACGCTGGACATGATCAGACACGAAGAAATGGACACGGAAAATCGGGGCACAGTGCAAACACCTTGCAGAGCACGCCATGTGCATGGTCACCCAGGCACCCACGTGTCCAGATCATGCTTTTGGCTTTGGACCATGTCCACTGTGTGGTGTGACTCCTCAGGAAGCTATAGCACCACAGTTGGCATGTCATACATGGCCTGGAGCACTGAAAGTGACATGACCTAGCTTGGACCAGCAAGGTGTTTGTGCTGAACTGGGGGAGGCTCATCTGGTGGAATGGGATGAAACTTGGGTCACAGCAATATTATCCATAGGTGATTACTCCTGCCAAGTTTTAGCTCAAATGGACCACTGTACATACCACTTCCTTTACAAATGCACCAACTAGGCAAAAGGTGTTTGTGCTGTGGTGTGGCTAGCACACTAGTATCCTTGGCTTGAAATTTGTCAGATCTTCATCATACACTAGGATAAGTATGTACACAAAATTTCAGCTCAAATGGACAAGTATAGCTTGCACTTCCTTCACAAAGTTGCCTGTTGGACAGAAACTTTGGGAATTTATTGTGCATTACTGGCTTGTCCATTAGGGCTCAAATTTGGTACAACACCATGACATGGTCAGGTGAAAAGGCACAAAAAGTTTGGTAGGCAATGGACAAACATAAATAACACTTCCTTTGGAAAGTGTTATTCTGCCCTGAATTTGGAAATGGAAGCTATGCTCAAACTTTGAACTATGGAACCCCATGTTTTGATATAAATGGCCATGGGTTGGATACTAGGAGCTCCACAATTTATTTGAGCAAAAATGGGGCAACCAAAATGGTAGCTCCTTTGCGAATGGGCTAAAAGGGAATTATTGGCTTTATAAAGAAAATCACAATTTCCTTTATTCAATCATAGCCAATATCTTTGGGAGAGGTCAAGAGGATAACCAAGATCATCTCCACAAGTTTACATAACCTTTAGATATGTCCAGGTATTTTCCGGATTTAATTCCATCGATTGGCACAAATGGAATTAAGTCGGTATGAAGAACATTGCACCTGACGTGGAAATATCCTTGCATATCCGGGATCGAGGGTCTGGGGAGGGATCTTGCCTTGCAAAGGGGCAGAGAAGAGGGTTGCAAGGTCAAGGATTGTCTGGATTCTTCTGGTCATAAACCAGACTCCAGGGGAAAAAGATCGGGAGAAAAATCTAGGAAGGATTAACAGCACAAACATTGATAACCCGATTTTTGGGGTGTTACATGGGCGTATAGAACTTCTTAAAAGAACCCCATGGGCATGTCTCCCTATAAGATGGTCTATAGAAAGGCTTGCCATTTGCCATTAGAGTTAGAACACAAAGCTTTCTAGGTTGTTAGAGAGCTTAATGTTGACCCAAAGTTAGCTGGTGAAAAGCGTCTCATGAACTTGACTTCTCTAGATGAGTGGAGAAGTAAATCTTACGATAGCGCTAAAATGTTTAAGGAAAAGGTAAAGAAGTGGCATGATAGAAGGATTCTGAAATGTGAATTTAATGTTGGTGATAAATTTTTGTTGTTTAGATCTCGTTTCAGGTTTTCTCCAGGTAAAATTACTTTCCAGATGGGAAGGACCATTTCATGTCGAAGAAGTATACCAATCCGGTGCAATCAAGATTAACAATTTTGATGGAACCAAATCCCAAGTTTTGAACGGGCAAAGACTCAAGCATTACATGGTGGGAGACCCTGTCAATGTTGACGTGAATTTAATACACACAACAACTCATGAAGAATATGTTGCAGCCCGATTTCACACACCAGTAGAAGAAGAATAAGGAAATCTATGTATTACGGTAAGGAAACATCGCGAACCGCCATAAAAGTTCCATATTACAAGTTTTTGCAAAATATAGAAAATTCATAGACTAATTAGAGTCGGAGAGGAGCTCCAGGGGGCCCAGCCCCCCCCCCCCGGCGCGGCCTACCTCCTGGCCGCGCCGGGTGGCCGCCTGGGCACCCCGGAGTCCGTCTCCGACTCCACTTTGGCTCGTTACCTTCCTTTTTTGCATAAAAATTTGCTATATATTTTCCCGGATAGTCCCGGCACCGTATCTCGCAATTTCGTGTGTTTTCTTCTCGAGATGTTTCTGCCAGGACAAAAGTTGATTATTAGATATGTCTTCTTGCGGCTCGAGTGGAGAAGACTTCTTGGGGCGACGTCTACGCCAAGTTCAGTAGGATCTAAACCAAGGGAAGCACGTTGATTGGGCTACAGAAAAAGAAATTGCCGCAAGACAAGCGGAGATGGAGCGCTCTGTGAGAGAGGAAGTCAAGATTATTACTGCCCAACAACAAGGAGGTCCAAGAAATCACATCATGGTGGGATCTGTCCAACCTCAATATGATCTTTCTCTTAATCTTTCAGGAACTCCCCCTTCAATTGAAGATCAACGTATGATCTCTACCATCTCCGAGGCTTACCACATCACCAATCAACTCTGTGAAAATTTCCGTGTACTGAAAGTACAGGTGGAACTCTTGGAATTAGAAAATCGAACCCTTCACTGTGTCATTAGAGATCTGAAGAATGAACAACAACAGGAATGAGGAGTAATCTCCTCGGGTAATGGCATCCCCTCAGCTTGTTCCAAGCTTGGGGGACTGCCTGATATCTTTATCTTTATCTTAGTCTTTTAGAGTCAAGTAGAGTCGTACCATGTCTAGGGAAGTTATTATATGAAATAGGTGTTTGCATTGAGGTCTATCACTCCTTTGTGGGGAGTCTTGTATTCGTGAGTGTGGAGTCGTCTATGATGGAATATTAATGAGAAGTCTATTGATCCCTTCACCGCACTCGGCATTCTCTTCATGCAATCGGCCTGATATGATGATTCTTATGGGGAGTATTGACCTTATATCAGGTATGGCTCCGAAAACTTTATTTAATTTTGGCAAACATAGCTTTGGTCATGACAACATGCATGTTTTCTCAAGTAGCGACATAGCCAAAACCTTTGTGTTATTATGCTTGAAGTGTTATGTTGACAAGGAAGACAACTTGATGTGTTATGCTTACCTTAATGCTTATGCTTTATATGTTTTGCATCTAAGTTAGCATCAATTGTCCGTTCTCTCAAAGCCTTTGCTAGCCAAAATCTTTGCCTAGCAGATTTCTTCTTGTGCATCCATACCTTGAAACCAATATCTTCCATATGAGTCCACCATACCTTCCTATTCGTGGTATTTCACTACCACTCCTAAAAGTATAGAATTTATGTGTTATCCTTAAATGTTGAAAATCTTCTGTTTTGTGCCTCTTGTTTAGCTCATGAGGAAGTAGTAGGTAATTCATGATCTTCTTAAGTTGGACAAGTTTTACCCCGGGATTGCATGTCTAATCTGCTAACCCATAATACGAGGAGGAACTGGCATGAGTGCGCCCAGCTCGAAAGATAATACAACAAACAAACCCTCCTTCATGCTTGGTCTATGAGAAATCAGAAACTTTGGCAGTGATAAACAAAGGAGATTAAGGGATGTGATCGTCCCCACTTGGGAGCCGTTCCTCGAAACCAGCCCATCTTGAGAATTAATTGAGCTATCTATTAGCATCGTTGACAAACTATGCACCTCCCAAAATTAATTTTCATTCTGTTTGAAAGGATAGCACATGAGTTTTCCCTGCTTGCCTATAACAAGGCCTATCTTTTACTTTTATGTTGAGTCACTTTCCCCGCTTCCTTCTACTCCCAAGGAGAACAGACACTTGATGTTGATGAGGATTCATCCATATAATGCTGCATTAAGTTTTGCCATGCCACATCCTTGTTGACATTATCTTTTGATAAGTAAGTTGTTTGCAAAGCTTATGCCAAGCAAACATCTTCGTTTGTGTTAGCATTTGCACTTCATGACTAATAACATGTTCTTTCAAAGCCTTCAAATTGTTTCATTATAAAGAGAAAGAGCAGAAGTAAAAGTTATTAGTTGTCCTTTGACCAAGGATATGTTTGCCATAATTTGATGAGTTTTCTCAGCCCTAATTTTGATTATAATTGTTATTACTTTCTCATAAGGACCTTATGAGTTGAGGTTGTTGTTGAGGATGCTTGAGTTTGGTGAAGAAGTCATGATGCTTCTTGTCCGTATTCTATTTATCGACACTTCACTCTCTAAACTTGTGGACAGTTTTACCGAGCTCAGTATTCGCTTGGGGACAAGCGAGGTCTGAGCTTGGGGGAGTTGATACGTCCAAAATGCATCACTATTTTATATAGTAATTCTTTCCTATTCATTGATATATTTCATGTTATGATGCTATTCTTATGTTGTTTTGGCTTGTTTTACACAATTTGCAACTTTCCGATGCCGAACCAGCAGACGCAGGATTCAGCGGTAAAAAGTGGACGCTGAGTTGCTGAAGCAGAAGACCTCCAAATTACCTGAAAATTGACGGAGGCCATTTTCCAGAAGGATGACGAGCACACGCCAGAGGGTGGCCACAGGGTGCCCAGGCGGCCACCTGGCGTGGCCCCCACCCTGGCCGCGCGGGGAGGACGCCTGGACCCCTGGGGCCACTCCCGGCTCCCCCCCTTTGGCCTATATATCACTCGTCGTCCGAAAACCCTAAAGAGAGAGGAGTTTCGCGAGTTCCGCCGCCGCTCCGTGACGGAAACCTACAAAGAAGAAAAGACATCGCAGGCGGGATATTCCGCCGGGGAGACCACCTCCCGGAAGGGGAGATCATCGCCATCGTCATCACCACCTTCACGGTCATCATCGAGATCATCATCAACATCATCCCCAACATTAGCACTATATCCATCTTCATCTCATCTCACCTCACAAGTTTAACTTGTGTTGTAATACGTACTATCTATCCTCTCTACTCTATTAGTGTTGATTGCTACCGTGTCATGAATGCTATTGAATTTTGTTGGAGAAATATCATTGTGTCCAGATTGTTTATCACCTATTTATCCCCTCTGATCATGATCTCTTTTATGTCTTCTGAGTATTTACTTTAGTTCTTGAGGACATGGGAGAAGTCTAGTTGTTAGTAGTCATATGATGTTGAAGTAATATGTGTTGTTTGATATTTAAGTTGTGTTGTTATTTTCCTAGTGGTGTTATGTGAGTCGAACACTCAACACTTCGCCTTACGAAGGACCTAGGGGAATGCATTGTGTATAAAGAATGCTTATGGTGGGTTGCCGGAGTGACAGAAACTTGAACCCCAATTCGCATGCTTTTGCACAAGGGAACAATGGATCATCGATCGTATTGATATGGTTAGGATTTTACCTTAATTACTATCTTGTATTTGCGGATGCTTGCGAGGTGTTTAATCATAAGAGTGCACTTATCTTAGTCTAGAGTGTGTACTAGCATAGATCCACCCACTCAACACTTATCAACACAGCACATAGTACCGGCGCGGAATATGGTGAAAGCATGTGACTATTTCTCCCGTGTGTCCTCAAGAATGCTTTAGCATTTATAAGTCCAGTTGCTAGGCCTATCCTTTGCTCAAAAGGATTGGGCCACTTGTTACTCCGCAGTGTCTTTTACTTTGCTCGCTTTTACCTTCTTGTTGCTTATACCGAAAACCCCCTAAAAAGCTATCTTTCAGTTCCTGCAGCTATTTCTTTGCCAGAGTCACTTACCAATACCTTCTGCTCCTCGTTGGGTTCGACACTCTTACTTATCGAAAACGCTACAAACGATCCCCTACAGTTAAGGGTCATCAACCGTTCAAGGAGGGGAGCACCAAGGCCAGACTGGAAGAAGTGGAGCAATAAGTCTTCAAGTACAAGCTGATGATCGAGCGTGGTGTTGAGGCCAACAATGGCATCATCACCGAGCTTAAGAAGCAACATGAGGAGGAGATGAAGGAAGTGCACTCAAGCATATCCGCGCTAGAAACCAAAGTGTTCGAGCTTCAAGGACACATCTATGACCTCCAAAACCAGAACTGTGAGTATGAACTAAAGTTTTTGCGCATGGGCCTAGCTGTCGACTGCAGGATTCAGGAAACAAAAGAATCATGTGTGGATGGAGGACGTTTACCATGGAAACATTTTCCTGAGACCTACCTGATGTACAAGAACAGAGATCAAGAATAAAATCTTCTTGGGTAATGGCACCCCCGTAGCTTGTTCCAAGCTTGGGGGAGTGCCCGGTATCTTTATCTTTATATTTGTCTTTTGTGGTCAAGTTTAGTGTTGTATCATGTCTAGGGAAGTTATCTCATAAAATAGGTGTTTGCATTGAGGTCTATCACTCCTATGTGGAGAGTCTTGTATCCGTGAGTGTGCAATTGTCTATGATGGAATATTAATGAGAAGTTTATTGGTTTCTTCGCTGCACTTGGTATTCTCTTCATGCAATCGACCTTATATGTTGATTATAATGGGAGTATTGATCTTATATATCAGATATGGCCTTTAAAACTTTACTTAATCTTGGCAAATATAGCTTTGGTCATAACAAAAAGCATGAGTTTTTCTAGTAGCGGCATAATTATACGTCCCAAACGTATCTATAATTTCTGCTTACTCCATGCATGTTGTGTGTGATATTGCTATGATCTAGATACACTTTCATACACTTTTGATCATATTTGGACTAACTTATTAACTCAGTGCACCACAGTGCCAGTTCCTATTTTCTGCTGTTTTTCTATTTCAGGTTTCCCCCATATTAAAAGTGCTCCAAAAATTCGGGAAAAATCAGACAAAAAATCAACACAACGGAAGCTTCCGGAGTCCCGGAGGAGGGCCGGAGGGGCCCCACCTGGTGCCCAGGCGGCTAGGTGGCGCGGTCTATGGTTTGGCCGGGGCGGGAGGCCGCCTGGACACCTAGTGCCCCCATGGCTGCCCCCTTCGCCTATATATTCTCCGTGACATGAAACTTCCGAAGAGAGAGCCCTTTTTCGCGATCTCGCCTCTGTTCCTCCTCCACCGCGCTTCCAAGATCGGGAGCGCCAGCAGACCTCTTCCCGGCACCCTGTCGGAGGGAGGATTGACCTCCGGGAACCTCCCCTTCACTATGGACGCTTCCCGGATGATCCGTGAGTAGTCTACCTTGTACCATGGGTCCGTGATCAGTAGCTATGTGATGTTCTCCTCCCCTCTTTGTTCTTCATGGTTTAGACCTCATGAGTTGCCTACATGATCGAGGCACATATGTAATTTTCTGTTGTTGCTATGTTGAGTTTGCTGGGATCTGATGGATTATGAGACTATGTTCAGATTGTGATTGAGTAATATATTTGGTTCTTATCTTTTATATTGTTGTTCCTCAGTAATTCTTCCATGTTCTCCGTTGTTGTTTATTGATTTGGCCAAGTAGTAGGTAGTGACTCCAAGAGGGAAAGTTATGCTCGATTGTGGGTTCATGCCCCCTGATGACACGCTTGAGTGACAGAAACATGAGTCTAGGGGATGTGTTGTTGCCACAAGGGGGAAAACAACGGTGCTTGTAACCGCAGTTGCAAGGATTGTTTACTTTACGCAAGGTGCGTTTTAATGCAGTTGTCTGTTGCTTTGGGTTTACACTTTGGGTGGGGCTCACAACTTAATACCAGCGAGATGGTCTTGATAGATATCTCAAGGTGGATGATTAGTAGTAGATGCAGTTGGATTTTTGTCTACTTATATTGGCGTACCGCCCATGCTTTTGAGCCTCGTCCTTTCTTTGTAGCATAGTTAGCATTGCGGTGTTTTTTTAATCCTGTCAATTGCCCGGCTGTGATTTATTTACCTCACATAGCAATTTTATCATCTTTTGGGAGAGAGACATCACTAGTGAACAACACGGGACCCCAGTCCATATTCTCATCATTGTTTACGCGCTCTTTTATTTTCCTGCTTTTACTTTCTAGTTGCTATCACCATTATCATTATCCCTTGTGTTTGATCCTTTGTGAACTACAAGACCGGAGAGATTGACAACCTCTCTGAACTTCGTTGGGAGAAAAGTTATTTGTGTCTGTGTGCAAGTCCACGTCAACCGCTAAATTTCTAGCATCGTTGTCACCTACTTTGCTGCTTTTGAGTCCTACGGGAGACAAACCCTATCCTCTACATAGGGGAAATTTGTTGCTATCCTACATCTCACCTTCCACTTGGGGTAACCAACGAAGGGCGATAAGCCATTACTATCTCACGCAAATCAAGCAAATTTCAGGCGCCATTGCCGGGGACTCCAAGTGTCAAGATAGGGGAGTTGCACACTATCTTTTATCTTTGCTTTTTAGTCTTGTTAGTTTACCTTTCAGTTTTTATCTTAGTGTCCTATATCAAAAATCACAAAAAAATTATTTACCTTGCTAGTAGTTGTCATCATGTCTGGTCCTTTTGCCTTTGTTCAGACAAAGGTTCTCACCTTTAAACAAAAAGGTGGTGAAAGTTTAAAAGATGCTTGGTATAGAATTAATGATTCTCAGAAAAGAGCCACCAAGAAGCAATCCACCACTATCCTGCTTAGAAATTTTTATGTCGGGATTACTCCTTGTAATAGGTTTATTTTAGATACTGCTATCAATGGGAATTTCCTAGAAGCCCCAATATGGGAGTCTCTTAATGTTATTGAAAATCTTGTTGGAAATCTCCATGTTGCTAACATTCAAGAGGATATCACTCTAGTTCACATTATGAAAAAACTTGAAAAGATAGAACTAGAAATACCAAGAATAAGTAGGATAAATGAGTTGGATCGCAAGATTCAAGGGAATTTGAATAGACTTGATAGCTCCATGCATAAAATTATCAAAACTTTGGAGACCATCAAATTCCATGACTTGGATCCTTCTAGGATAGATAAGATTGAGGAAATCATTGACACTTTGGGAAATACTTTCTTCTCAATCAAACCAAAAAAGGTAGAAACTCCGGCAAGGAAGGAACCTAAGTTCAATTATGTCCCTAAGGTTCCTCGAACTAAAAATAATCCACCCATTGCCAAAAGAGTTGAAACCGTGAAAACTTTGGAAGAAATGCCCCTCTTGGATAAATTTATAAATGAAACTCCAATTGATTTTCCGCCTTTTGGTTTTATCCCTAGAAGTGTCTTTATTAGGCCTTTATTTTAAAGACCTCTTAAGACTAGTTGTACAATTGAAGAGCTTTTTGATGATTTTGATGATGGTTCAATTGAACAACTTGATTCTTCTTTTGCTTTATGCCTAGCTTAAAGGCGTAAAAGAAAGCGCTTGTTGGGAGGTAACCCAAGATGTTTTCACTTCTGTTTTTAGTGGTCTTGATGATTGTTACTAATGTAGCAACATCATTGTATCTTTATTTTCAAGCTTTGTGCCAAGTTCTAGCCTCTTATGATAAGGGAAGCAAAAGTTATGACATGCTGTCCAGAAAACAGATTTTGTCTGCTTGACGGAAAAAATCAAAACAAATCACGAGTTCGTATTTTTGATCTGAATTATTTACACAACATGCTCTATACAATTGTGAAACTTTCATATGTTCTGAGTTTTTTGATTTGAGTTGCAGAAGTACCCCGAAAAAATTCTTTACTACCTGTTGTTCTATTTTTCACAGATTCTGCGACGTTTTGCCTTTCCTTACTTTTGCAAACCTTAAGATTGCTTTTTCTTTGCAAAAACTTTTTGGCAATCTTGATAAATAGTAGATCTTCAAGAATATGTTTATTTAAAGTGGAGAAAAAATATTTTAGTAAGGGTACTAACGTCTCTAATCAGCTCATGATGAGTTATGTATGAAGGGAGTTTTCAAGTGTGCGAGGGAAGATGATGAAAGAAGATCCGGGAGTGTCAAGCGCTCAAGCTTGGGGATGCTCCCATGCATCCCCAATAAATATTCAAGGAGACTCGAGCATCTAAGCTTGGGGATGCCCCCGTGCATCCCCTTCTCCATCAACAATCATCAGTTCGTCCTTCGTCTCACTATATTTTTATCACTTCATGCGTTATGTGCTATGCTTGGAGCATCTCGCTCTTAGGTTTCCTTTTTAGTTTTCTTTAGCTTTGCTTGTTGTTCATAACAAGTTAGACCCCAGCTTACTTTGTGTGGGAGAGAAACACGCTCCACTTCAATCTAGAACACATCATATGATTTTCACGCTTATCTTTCTCTGTTATGTGTTCTTTATCTTTTCGTAGCCGCTGCCATGTTTAGTTTTAGTGTTTATCTTTAGCAAGAGCTTTAGCTTTTGTTTAGTTTGTTGCTGAAACTCTCTTTACTTTTCATGTTTATCTTGTTAAGAGAGTTGGTTGTTGCACTGAGTTGTGTCTTGTCGTGAAGTAGGTAATTGTAACACCCTGGGAGTCAAGTTACAGTGATCACCTTTTGTTAATGACAAATCACAATGATTAACCTTACCTTGATCATCTTTAAATCAAATGATATTAAAAGTCCCTTGGTTGGAATTAAAAACAAATGTGGGAATAAAACTTAACCAAAAAAATATTGTGACCAATTTTATTAAATGCATAATAATCAATAGATCATTTTAAAATAACAGTGGGAATTTATTACAAGGTTTAAATAATGTAAACAACTCAAAACAATAGCAAAACAGTAGCATTTGACACCTTTAAATAAAACAAAATTATAAATGAATTTAATTGGTGCCCAAACTTTTTGTAGCAGCGTAGTAAATTATAATATAAATATTGGAGCAATTATCATATTTTACATAAATCAAATAGTGGCTAAGCAAAATAAACACATAAAAGAAAACGAAAAAGAAATGCAGAAAATGGAAAAAAATTCTAAGTGTCGCCTGGGCAGTAACCCCAGTGGGCCCAGCCCAACCGGCGCCCCCCCCCATCCCTAACCTCCTGTTCACGGGGGGGGGGCGTTGAGGCCATCCATGGCCCCGGACATGCCGTGTCGGCCATCCACGGCCAGCCGGCGGCGTTAAGGGGCACCCCTGGCCCCGAACCCTAGCCCACCCCAATTACCTCCCTCGCGCACCAGATACTCCTGCTCTCCTCGCCCCCCTCCGCTGCAACCGAAGATCGGCGTCGCCATGGCTCGTCGTGGCCATGGCCTGGGACCTCGCCACGCCTCCTCTCCGTGGCTGCCCGTTCCGTGGGCCTCGACTTCGTCGACGGTGCGCACTGCCCCGAGCCGCTGGCCTCAGCATCACCACCATCGTGCGCCTCCTCGCCGACACGTCCGCCGGGCGCCACGCCCGATCCGCCACCGAGGGGCCTCCCCGAGCCATCCCGCGACCACATGAGACTCATTGTGAGCTTTCCCCCTGACTACCTTGTTTCCCCTGCAAATCCGTCGTTGTAGACCCCTCCCGCCTCAACGCCATCGCCTCCATGGACGCATGCTCCGGCCGCCGCTGTTTTTCGCTGCCGGTGAGGATCCCGTCGGTCCTAACCACTGCCACCACCCCCTTGAGATGCGTCGCGCTAGCCTCGTCCGTTCCTGCCCTCCGCCACTTGATTTGGTCATCGGCGGCGTCCTCCTGAGAGACTGACCTGTGGGCGCTAACACTTAAAATAATCACTGGTTTAATTAACTAGATTAATTAGATGTCTCACTTACAAGTGGGACCCTACTGTCAGTTAGTTAAATTAAATAGATTTATTAGCTATGTGTATGACATGTACGTCCCATCTGTCACACAATATTTTGGATAATGTTGTGGGTAATGTTAGGTTTAATAATAAAAGAAATTCTAATAAATGATTTAAACTCTAGAAAATCATATATTTTAATCCGTATGTCAGATGAAAATATTTTATATATCAAAGTTGATCAGAAAAATATCATGAATATGAATACGCTACCCGTATACCCACAGCACCCCTCCAACATACCGAACGTGGAACATTTCCCCTTCGGTTCATCTGTCTGTCAGACGCCAGGTACCGATAAAATTTCCCCGATGAAAATGTTCTGAACATAAAAGTTGTTCGGATTGCATCAAAGATCACGGATATACTGTCCACATGTCTGTCAGATATTCATGACACTACAGACATGCAACCTTCCCCCTCCGGGCCGCCTGTCGATAATCACCCGGAGTCGGTAGTTCATCCCCGGATGAATTCCCGCTCCGAGCAACGTGCATTGCACTGCGTTAGAACACCGTTAACATTGCGTTTTCCATGTCTTGTATTTGTATTGCTATTATTGCCATGCATTTATTGTTTCTCTCCCCCGCCCCTCTTATTGTCCGATAGACCCGACGATCGTTGTCGACGCCCGTGTGATCAACTACGTCGTCGACGGCCGTACCCCTACCATCGAGCTTCCAGGCAAGCAGAGCCATTCTCTTCCCCAGATATCGCCTATCTTTTTCCGTACTTTCTTTCACTAGGCATTGTTACTGCTGCTGCTACGTTACAATCCTATTCAATTGCATAGCCTGTTTTTGTCGCCCCTTGTTGTATCTTCCTTTATCCTATGTTGCCTGCTATAACTATATATTATATTCAGCAGTGAGCCCTGCATTGTTAGCTAGGATTAGATAGCGGGTCGTGACCACTCATGGGAGAGACGCGGATACAAAATATTATAACTGCAACAGGTACGGATCAATGCAGACGCCCTAGGGAACCTACAACGGCGAGACTCTGCCGAGTCGCTTCGAGTTTGACTTACGAGTGGAATGGACTCGTATTTCACTCTCATCGGCTCAGTAGCGTAGCATCACCGGGATTATACGAGGTTTACCTCTTTAGTTCATTCCGCTGATGTCTCTGTCGAACCTCTTTTAAGTGTACCATCGAGGGTGATACCTCCTAGTTGCACTTAATGGTAGGCACTGGAATCAACTGGTGTCCTTAAAGGTAAGATTCGGGCGACCCAACGGTGCCCGCGAGCGGTATATTGTCGGGAGCGACAGGGAGGGTACGACCGACGTTACTGGCGTGCTTGGCCCCTGCTCGTATCTCGTGGGAGTTACCAAACCACGAAAAGTCGAGCTCTACCAAGATCACATGCGAGACAAGGTAAGGAGATGATTCACCTTGTTGGTAACCGCGCGCTTTGACGGGACGATAGGGCAGGCCCCGACGTTACTGGTGGACCTTGTCGTTGTTCGTTGTCCGTTGTGTTGTTAGTCAAACAGCGATAACGGTTGTCTGCGAGATAATAATAAAATATTAAATGGTTCGGCGGATGACTTGAGAGGCCGCAAAGGCCTGTACGCACTACCTTCACGTGGGATAAGGAGTTATGGGCTCCCTAAGTCATAGTTTGTCCGAAAGCTCTTCAGACGTCAGAAGTATCGCGGCCTCCATTGTTGTTTATTGCTTTGGCCAAGTAGTAGGTAGTGACTCCAAGAGGGAACGTTATGCTCGATTGTGGGTTCATGCCCCCTGATGACACGCTTGAGTGACAGAAACATGAGTCTAGGGGATGTGTTGTTGCCACAAGGGGGAAAACAACGGTGCTTGTAACTGCGGTTGCAAAGATTGTTTACTTTACGCAAGGTTCTTTTTAATGCAGTTGTTTGTTGCTTTGGGTTTACACTTTGGGTGGGGCTCGCAACTTAATACCAGCGAGATGTTCTGGATAGATATCTCAAGGTGGATGATTAATAGTAGATGCAGTTGGATTTCGGTCTACTTATTTTGGCGTACCGCCCATGCTTTTGAGCCTCGTCCTTTCTTTGTAGCATAGTTAGCATTGCGGTGCGTTTTTAATCCTTTCAATTGCCCAGCTGTGATTTCTTTACCTCGCATAGCAATTTTATCGTCTTTTGGGAGAGAGACATCACTAGTGAACATCACGGGACCCGGTCCATATTCTAATCACTGTTTACACGCTATTTTATTTTCCTGCTTTTACTTTCTAGTTGCTATCACCATTATCATTATCCCTTGTGTTTGATCCTTTGTGAACTACAAGACCGGAGAGATTGAAAACCTCTCTGAACTTCGTTGGGAGCAAAGTTATTTGTGTCTGCGTGCAGGTCCACGTCACGCTAAATTTCTAACGCCGTTGTCACCTACTTTGCTGCTTTTGAGTCCTACGGGAGACAAACCCTATCCTCTACATAGGGGAAATTTGATGCTATCCTACATCTCACCTTCCACTTGGGGTAACTAACGAAGGTCGAGAATCCATTGCTATCTCTCGCACATCACATAGCCAAAACCTTTATGTTCTTATGCTTGAAGTGTTATGCTAACAAGGAAGACCACTTGATGTTTCATGCCAATTCTGAATGTAGACTTTATATTGTTTTGCATCCAAGTCAACATCATTTTTCTGCTTTTAAAAGCCTTTTCTAGCCAAACCATGTACTAAGCGGGAATACTGCTTGTGCACCCATACCTTCAAACCTCAACCTTCCAAAGAGTCCACCGTACCTTTCCTGTTTGTGGTATTTCACGGCCACTCCTAAAGTATATTATTCATGTGATATCTTTAAACCTTCAAAATAGTATGTTCCTTGTTTTGTGCCTCTGTTTTAGCTCATGAGGAAGTAGTAAATAATTCATGATCTTCTTATGTTGGACAAGCTTTATCTTGGGATTATGTCTAATCTACAAACCCCTAATACGAAGAGGGACTGGCATGAGTGCGCCCAGCTCGTAAAAGATAATAGGAACAAACAAACCCTCCTTCACGCTTGGTTCATGAGAAATTAGAAAACTTTGGCAGTGATAAACAAAGGAGATTAAGGGGATGTGATCGTCCCCACCTTGGGAGCCGTTCCTCGAAACTTGTCCAGCATGAGAAGTAATTGGGCTATCTACTAGCATTCGTTGACGCATTATGCACCTCCCAAAAGCTTATTTTATAATCTTATTGATTTCAAAACTTCTAAAAGCTTAGCACATGAGTTTTACCTACTTCCCTCTACAAAGGGCTAAGCCTTTACTTTTATATTGAGTCGGTAAACCCACTTATTTCTATCCCACAAAGAGCAGACACCTTATGTTGACAAAGATGAGTGCATTTATATTGTCTCGTTGAGAATTGCCATATTACATCTTTGTTGACATTATGATTAAGATAAGCAAGTTGTTTGTTGAGCTTTGCTACATCAAACATCATCCTTTGTGTTAGCATTTTCACTTCTTGACTAATAACATGTTATTTCAAAAGCTTCAAATGATCTTATCAAAATATAAAGGAAAGAGCAAAAAGTTAAAAGTTATTAGTTGTTCCTTGACCAATGACATGTTTGCCATGATTTGATGAGTTTCCTCGGTCCTACTTTTGATTGTAATTGATATTTCTCTTTCATAAGGGCCATATGAGTTAAGGTTGTTGTTGAGGATGCTTGAGTTTAGTGGAAGGAATTATGATGCTTCTTGTCCGTATTCTTATTATCGACACTTCACTCTCTAAACTTGTAGACAGGTTTAACGAGCTCAGTATTCGCTTGGGGACAAGCGAGGTCTAAGCTTGGGGGAGTTGATACGTCCAAAATGCATCACTATTTTATATCATAATTTACCTCTATTCATTGATATGTTTCATATTATGATGATGTTCTTATAGTGTTTTGGCTTGTTTTACACAGTTTGCAACTTTCCGGTGCCGAAACAGCAGACGCAAGAATCAACAGGGAAAAGGGCACGTAGAGTGGCCATATCAACACATATCCAAATATCCTGAAAATCACGGGGGAGGAATTTAAGAAGATATAACGAAGATTGGCCGAAGGGCACCCAGAGGGGGGCCACCAGGGCTCCAAGCGCCCTGGTGGCGCAGCCCCCTAGGCCGCGCCACCTGGCCGCCTGGGGGTGGGGCCCACTCCAGGTACCCCCCCCCCCCTTTGTCCTATATCATCCTCGTGACCTAAAAATCCCAGAACAATGAGAGTTTTCGGAGTTCCGCTGTCGATCCGTGGCGAAAACCTACAGAGAAGAAAAGACCTTTCCGGCGGGCAGATTCCGCCGGGGAGAACTCCTCCCAGAGGGGGAGATTGTCCTCATCGTCATCGCCATCATCACGGGCATCATCGAGATCATCATCACCATCATCCTCACCATCAGCACCATCTCCATCTTCATCCCATCTCATCTCACCATTGCAATCCAAGTTGTAACTTGTACTATCCATCCCCTCTACTCTACCATTGTTGATTACTCTTTTGTGGTGAATGCTATTGAGTTTTGTTGGGGAAGTATTGTTATGACCAGATTGTTTATCATATATTTATCACCTCTGATCATGATCTATTTTATGTCTTGTGAGTAGTTCCTTTAGTTCTTGAGGACATGGAGAAGTCTAGTCGTTAGTAGTCATATGATGTTGAAGTAATATGTGATGTTTGATATTTAAGTTGTGGTGTTATTCTTCTAGTGGTGTTGTGTGAACGTCGACTACATAACACTTCGCCTTTTTAAGGACCTAGGGGAATACATTGTGTATAAAGTATGCCTATGGTAGGATGCCGGAGTGACAGAAACCTGAACCCCAGTTCACACACTTTTGCACGAGGGAGTGTTGGATCCTAAAGTTTATTGCTATGGTTAGGCTTTGCCTTAATTTCTCTCTTGTATTTGCGGATGATTGCAAGAGGTTTAATCATAAGAGTGTACTTATCTTAGTCTAGAAAGTGCGCTAGCATAGGTTCACCCACACAACACTTATCAACATAAAACATAGTACTAAGACAGAATATGGCAAAAGCACATGACTATTTCTCCCGTGTGTCCTCAAGAACGTTTTAGCCTTGATAAGTTTGATCCTTTGTCTTATCCTTTGCACAGAAGGATTGGGCCCTTGCTTCACCTTATCACAATTTACTTTACTTGCATTTATCTCCTTGTTGCTTATACCAGAAAACCCATAAAAAAGTTACCTTTCAGTACTTGCAGTTATTCCTTTCTCAAGATCACTTGTCAATACCTTCTGCTCCTCGCTGGGTTCGATACTCTAACTTATCGAAAAGGCTACTATAGATCCCCTACACTTGTGGGTCATCACCCATGCCAATAGCCAATATGCTTATTAATGAAGCTTCTGGACATAAAGTTATTAGCTTTCTCGATGGTAATGCGGGATATCACTACTGCAAAGAGGGGCTAACACGATACTCCTTTCCCAGTCCCTTGTATGAAATTGTTTGCGATGCTATCAACGCAAATGATATAAATAAAAAATCGTTTGGCCGAAACTGAACCATCTGGGACACATAACCGAAAGGCCACAATTCCAAAAATTATTGCGTGGGTGATGTAGGGCTGACGGGTCTTTGAAAATCGGTCTGGGATGTTTAGGGTGAAAGCCCGTGGTTGCAAAGAATGGACCGCTAGCTCTTTATTGCAATCGTTCATAGTAACTGAAATATTTGGAATGCCTAATCTATCAGGCACACTTCTGAAAATCCTTCCGTGTGTGAAACAAGGGGTGGCTTCAATTCAAATGTCATCTAAAAAGGGTGAGACTTGGCATGTTGTCGTCATTTCACGAACATGGTCCGTGCTAAAAGTTCCAGTGGATTACTAGAAAAATTAGATACATTTCGTTCACAAATCGGGCCATTCAGTTCGAAGTTTCAGAGTTTCGATCGGAAACAATCACAACACAAGGGCATCACGTTATTCTTAAATCCTTTAAACCTCAATATTTTTATATGATCAACATTAAGCATTCACACTAACATACTAAAATTTCAAACGTTTCTGACTTCATTTTGCAATTTAAATGCATATAATGAATTGTTTTTTAGCATAATGACCTTGGAATATCTCGTAAACCATAATGTAGGACGATGGTCGTTGGATTTAACTTGCGCCGAAAGATAGTCATTGGATCTTACTGCGATCCGTGAGAAGCAGGTTATGCGACCTGACTGGTTGGATATTTGTTCAGGTATATTACACACAGATAATTATGCAGAAACATTTGCGATAGCACTTACCGAAAATTATCATTGGTCGCGTCAATATCTAACCCGCCCATCTCTCCATCCACCACCAACTTTTCAATGTTCCTGTATCATCTCACTCGGGTAAAAAAAATGCCCGTTTGCGATAAGATGGTAGCCCATAAGGATTTATTTCTAGTTTATTCTGCGATACCACTTCTCCCGCCTATATCCTCCCCACCTACCCAAAATTTTCGCCAGCCGTGAGAATATCTAAGCCGCCCCCTCCTTCCTTCCACCACCAAAGGCCGCATCCCCCCTTCTTGTTCAAACCCTCCTCTGCACCTCCTAACGCTGCGGCCTAGACGACGCAGGCAACTCCAGCGAAGTGCTACACGGCGCAGCCCCGCCCACGTTCCGCACACCGGGCGTGGCGGCCTACACGGCGCACCCCCCCCCCCCATTCCGTATACCTCGCGCGGCGGCCTAGAATGTGTACGCCGCCCTCCCCCTCCCTGATAGCCGCACCGCTCGCCCTGTTCTGGTAAGATCTCGTCCGCCCTCCTCATGCGCATGCTCTTACTCCTTCATCGATCCTGATGCTTATGTTATAGTTACTTGATCGACTTTCCATGTCTTGAATCTGCTCGATTGTATGTTTTTTGCGGATTGGTTGTATTGTTTAGTTTCCATGAGCGAACCTATCATCATTGATCACCTCTGCATTTATGTCGTTCTTCACTCAAGGGGCAAGCGAGATACCACTGTACTATGTTTAGACTATGAGCATTGCAATCTTGAAGTAATTTTCAGTTTCATATCATCCATTCTTAGCCTGTTTGCGTTCTTTTTCACGAGCTTGAATGTACACTTTGTGCATGATATTCATAACACTGTTCCAATGCTCATTAGATCCGATCGCAGCTACTTAGCTGTAATTTCCATGTCTTGAATCTGATCGTTTGTATGATTCATTTTGTATGAATGAACCTCTTATCATTGATTTCCCCCAATTCGTACATGACTTAACCATTTTATACTTCATCAAATTGCAGGTTAGCAATGGTTGGCTCTGAGACTTACAACCGAGGTATGCACTTGGTCTAAAGGTATTATACTCATTAATATACAATCGAAGGAAAAAAATGACAGTGTTTGGGGTCTAACATTTACATCTTGCTTGTAGCTCCTTTTACAAGATGTATAGATCCACTGTTCGACCCATTCTGCATCTGGGGAAACGAGGTCACCATGACGATCAACCAAGTCAAGAAACTTAGAAAGATTGTTAGGATAAAGAAACTGGCCACGAAAGACACCAAACTCTTTGTTTGCACAATGAATAAGACTTCAGTTTGCTGTAAGATGGTACTAATTTACCCCCCCCCTACCATATTTTTTCACATGCACATAATTTCAATACCGAGAAACGATATTTATGCCCACCTTTGCATGCAGTCTTTTCTGAAGCAGTTCACCGATGATTACCTCTCAACCCACTTGTTTGGTCAAGAGGCAAGAAAGGTTTTTTGTACAACACCCACGCTATAATATTGAAGTATTCCTGAAGAGGGCGAACGATGGACGGGCAATCATCAACACTCGTTGGGATAAAGTCGCACATGCGTTAAACATTATCGTAGGGTCAATTTTTGCATTCTGCTTCCACAGCTTCCCAGACGAGATTCATCTGTCTATCTACAGACTATGAAACTATACTTCGCAAAGGATGTAATAACAAAGATTTGGTGCTTATATATTGTGGCTGGTTGTACTGTGATTTCAGTAACACTGTGTTATATATATATATATATATATATATATATATCTGGTGGGAACATTTTTTTTATAAATGCCCTTCTTACATCAATTAAAAAATGACTAAAATGTTTCACATAAATATATTGCTAAATAATCATTTTTGTAGTTACAGCATTGCACATATTTCTGCATATAATTTTGCCACAGATAGGTGTGTACATCACACACGTTCGATAAGAAATGAGCGTTGGGATTTATTTATAATTCCACACCATATTTTGTGCACAACCGTTTGTATTGTTAAGCGTACAGCACACACCGTTTGGACGAAAAGAACGTTTGGGATTTAATTATGAAACCACATGAGCATTTGTGCACAAACGTTTGTGTAGGTGTCAGCAACACAAACGTGTACTATATACAAACTGTATGGAATAGCTTTGGGAATCCCACGCAGTTCCTGACACACCAGCGTTTGGGATAGTATAACTCAACACAAATGTAGTTTATGTATTAAACGTATGCCATAGGATAATAATCTCAAACGGACATTGTGGATAAGTGTTTGCGATAAAAAAAGGTCATCTCAAACGTTCGAGTTCTCTTATGCGTCTGCATGGACTATCCATAGGAAACGGTTTCTGGCTATCGTGTGGAATACCCCCCCCCCATCGCAATCGAGAGCAAGGCGATGGTTCCGGTTCCCGTAGGCAATAGGGGTCAAAAACCGTTTGGATAGTTGTCGCGTGCACTAGTGTATAATCAGATTTTTATGGCCGAAGAGGATATTTACAAGACTGCTTTTCGGTGCCCCAGTTTTGTTGGTTTATTTGAGTGGGTGGTGATGACTTTTGGTTTGAAGAATGCCGGTGCCACATATCAAAGGGCCATGAACTTAATTTTTCATGATTTACTTGGTGTTATACATGAGGTCTATATTGATGATATTGTTGTTAAATCAGATGCTTTTGAATCTCACTTAGCTGATTTGCGTTTAGCTTTTGAGAGGATGAAGAAATATGGACTGAAGATGAATCCTTTGAAGTGTGATTTTGGTGTATTGGCTGGAAAATTCTTGGGTTTTATTATTCACGAGGACGGTATAGAAATTGATCCCAAGAAGATAGAAGCTATACAGAAGGTGGAGGCTCCAATGTGCAAGAGAGATATGCACAAGTTCCTTGACAAGATTAATTATTTGAGGATATTCATTGCTAATTTTTCACGGAAGGTTGATGCATTTACCCATATACTTTGGTTAAATAATGACGTTGATTTTACTTGGGGGGCAAAACAGTAAGAAGCATTTGACATGATTAAGAAATATTTATGCACTCCTCCGGTGTTGAAAGCACCTAAGCATGGGAAGCCCTTTAGACTTTATATTGCGGTGGAGAAATGTGTTATTGGTGTTGTTCTGACTCAAGAGACTGAAGGGAAGGAACATGCTATTACTTATTTTAGCCGGCGTCTTTTAGATGCTGAAACAAGGTATACCTTCATTGAGAAAATATGCTTATGCTTATATTATGCTTGCACAAAATTGAGACATATTCTAGTGCGTAGTAATTGCATAGTAGCTTGTCAAACAGATGTCATCAAAGACATGTTGCATAGGACAATTCCTAGTGGTAGAATTGGCAAATGGGCTTATGCTTTCATTGAGTATGATTTGGCTTATGAATCTTCGAAATCTATGAAAGGCCAAATTATTGCTGATTTTATAGTTGAACATCGGATTGATAGTGAGCATGATATTGATATAAACCTTGTTTCGTTAGTACGATGGAGATTATATTTTGATGGTTCAGTTTGTAGCAATGGCCAAGGTGTCGGTGTTGTTTATATATCTCCTCATGGTGTTATTTTTGAGGCCTCATGCCGATTAGAATACTTTTGCACCAATAATCACGCTGAATATGAAGCATTGTTATTCGGCTTAAAGATGTTGCTTTATATAGGTGCTACACATATTGAGGCTTTTGGTGATTCATTATTGGTAGTGTAGCAAGTTTCTGGAGTGTTTAAATGCTTTGATGAATCACTCAATGTTTATCTTGATAGATGTCTAGATGTAGTTTCTAATTTAGATCATTTTAGTATTTGTTATATACCTAGACATGGCAATTGGAAAGCAAATGGATTGGCACAACAAGCATCTAGTCATCATGTTGATCGTGGCATGTTTTATATTTCTCAAGAACCGATGTCTTGCTTTGCCAGCATATAAGAGGCCGAATTAGAACTTAATACTTCGGCCATTAATGAGATATCTAGTGCAGGTGAAAATCAAGACTGGAGGAAGCCCATTATTGATTATTTGCGTGATCCTAGTAAAAGGGTGGAAGGGACTGTCCGGCATATAGCTTTTAAGTATGAGTTGAGGGATGATGACCTTTAACGTCGAACGGTTGATGATGTTTCTTTAAAGTGCTTGGATGATGATCAAGGGAGAGTTGCTATGGGAGAGGTACATGAAGGAATATGTGGTACTCATCAATCAGCTCCAAAGATGAAGTGGTTATTGCAACGTGCTGGATTTATTGGCCGACTATGATTGGTGATTGCTTCAAATACTATAAAGGATGTGAATCTTGTCAAAATTTTGGTGATATTCAGTTGGCTCCCGCTACTATGTTACATCCTATTATTAAGTCGTGGCCTTTCAGAGGTTGGAGATTAAATTTCATTGGAAAAATTCATCCTTCCTCTTCAAAGGGGCATCGGTTTGTGTTGGTGGCGACTGATTATTTCACCAAGTGGTCTGAAGCAGTACCTCTCAGGAATATGAAGCATATGGAGGCAATTAAATTTATAACCGATCATATTATTCATAGATTCTGCATCCCTCAAACATTGACTACGGATCAAGGTTCATCTTTCATGGCACATCAAGTTAGAGAATTTGCTGAATCTTATAATATAAAGTTGCTCAATTCCTCCCCGTATTATGCCCAAGCTAATGGACAAGTTGAGTCTAGTAATAAGATATTGATCAAGCTCATCAAAAAGAAAATTGAAGATAATCCAAGGAGATGGCATGAGCTATTGTCTGAAGCTTTGTAGGAAAATTTCAAGGCATAGTGCTACGAAGGTAACACCATATGAGCTTGTATATCAACGATCATGTGTTACAAGTTTATAATGTTTGGGAACATGGACCAAAACACGTGGTGCAAATCCTTCCTCGCAACAACGAAGCGAGCACACTCCCCATCTAGCCGATTTTTACATCAGCACCACCTCCTTCGCCCTCGCTCCAGCCCTCACCCCACCATTCACTCCCGTCAAATCTACATCGACTCCATCACTCCTGTCCCGCTCCCCGCACTCGCCACGGCGCGCTGCGATGGGTACCCCTTCCCCTCCCCCTCAAGATCCGCGTTGTTGTTGTTGTTTGGCGGCGTAATCTAAGGGATCAAGAGAGAAGGGCGTCGGTATTGGTAATCGGAGTAGAAAACAAAAAATATCGGCACTACGAAACCAAACCCAAGAACAGATCTAGGAAGATGCAGACAAGGTTATCGATCTTGTTACCTTCTTACAACCGTTCAACGGATCCACTTCTCTCACAGCGGAAGATGTTGATGGAGAGTCGGAGAAGCGTGAAGATGAACACTCCCACGAATAGATCTAATCACCGTGGAGTCCCTCGAACGAAGATCGAACGTACGATCTCTCTACGGTTGATCCACACGTACAGTGTAGATGATCCGGCAAGGCTCCACCGTCCAGAGCTCGGCGCCATCGGAGTAGAGAGGAGGGAGGAGCAGCCCTTCGGGGTGGATGAGATTGGATCTAATGAGAGGGAGAGAGAGGCGGCAGCCCTTCGAGAGAGAACAACTTCAATTGTGTGTTGAAGGGGTGCCCCCACCTCCTCTATTTATAGGTGGAGGGGGAGGGGAGCCATCTTGGAGGAGGGGGCAGACCTAGGGGTGGCGCCCTAGGGTTTCCCCTCCCTTAGGGATGCGCCAAGGGGGAGGGGGAAGCTTCCTGGAAGCTCCCCCCAAGGCGCCCTCCCCTCTTGGGCTCCTTTGGCCCAAGTGCTCCCTCCCCACTTGGGCCTTCCAAGTGAGAGGGAGCCCATTGATATTAAATTCATTAAATTAATTCCGAAACCTTTTCGAAATACATAATAAATGAATATTAAACATATCTAGACCAACTCGGAACTTTTCCGGCCCTCCGGTTTTACCCGGTTTTCTTAAAACTCTTCCCGGTACCTTACCGGGTCCCCTAAACGGTTCCGGTTTTCTCATCGATCATAACCTGATCACTCCGAGACTTTCGCGGTGTGATAAATACATGCTCCTATCACTCTAGTACTCTACAGATCATCTACCTTTAAGTGTGTGACCCCATAGGTTCGGTAGGATACGGACATGAACCGGAAACTGACTTTCTCGCGGAACAATAACCGATAGCGGAGCCATGGACACCCATAACGGTTCCCGTACCTACACGAATATAAATTCGAGTGAACCACAAGCTTAACATGCCAGTCCTATTTGCTTCACGATACTATACAAAACTTGAGGTGAGATCTATTAGGTATCCGCATAATTAACCATTAACCATTATACCAAGTCATTCTCCTTCTTGTATTGTTCCATTTTCTCGTTTAGTATTCCGGTATCCCTTGTGATCAATTCACAGTGTCTGCCCAGACGATGTTGGATGTCGTAATACCGAGAGGGCCCATAGAAGTATCTCTCCTTCGTTAGAGGAGCAAATTCCCAACTCGGATCATTAAGTCCCTTGACACACTTTCGGGTGTGAGTGATCAAAGCCGTTATTGCCACGCCTGTTACGGGTGGTGTTGGGACAGTGTCAAAACCCACCATCCGGTATGAAGTTACGAAACATTCTTATGGTCATGAAGGACACATGCATATTAACTTTAGATGATTTTACTTATAACATGAAAACGATGTGATCTCAAAGTAAATCATACAATTGGGTCGGTTCAGCACCCTTGTTCTGGCAACAATGTGCTCCCATGTGTTACCGGCATTTCCAATGCCCTATCAACAGGAAAACATGTCATCCATAACACACGGGTTAGTCCTAGAGGCAGACTAAGAACACTTGGTGTTTATACTCCACACCTGCATATGGGTTTTCCTCTGGAGGCAGTTAACATGCTACTTGGCAAACCTCCGCATAAGCCATTACAGTTACAGCACAGACATATAAACATTAATAATGAACATGGAATTATAATAATACAATTTATTATTGCCTCTAGGGCATAATTCCAACAGTCTCCCACTTGCACTAGAGACAATAATCTAGTTGCATGGTTTACTCAGACCAATTGCACTTTGGTCTTCATGCTTGCTCGTGGTATAGACTTCGTCACAGAGCTTAACGCTTTTAGGCTCGTCTCAATCCTGCTTATCTTAATATACCCCTTCATACTTTATGAAGTATTTAAAGATAGGGCACTATCGTTCAACATGTTTGGACTACAATGAGCTCTTAGCTTACTTTGCTTTGATCATGATGCTCATATCAAAATATGGTTTATGTAGATCAAGCATTCGGAACTATGCCAATCACTATGATGGTGTTCCTGATCCAAATACCCTCCTATGCAACTGTAAGGCCCGATATGTGGTACTGTTCTGAATCTAGATGTTTCCATCCAGATCCAGGGACGAAGCACATATCGGTCCCACCGCGACATATGACAACGCCATATGCCCCGGATTTCCAACATGATATCACAACATTACAGCTACAAGGATACATATCTCATACAATCGGCATACAACTTCCTTATATACAATACATCAGCGGAAGGTATATGTCTGAGTACAGACTACAATCAAATGCCTACTGGCAAAGAGAAAATCATCGATCCCCATAACCACACGGGTCCAGGGCCTCCGCCGGGATCCGCCTAACTAGTCGTCGTCGATTCTCCGCGTGAAACGTCGATCACCATACCTGTTGTCGATCAAGAACCCTGAAAAGAGTTTGGGGGTAGTATCATGAGTACAGAAGTACTCAGCATCCAACTGTGGTGGTCAACTGACCCAACAAGGACTTCATCACTCGTCATTCTAGGACAACTAGTAGTTTACGGTAAGGATGGGGTAAGTGGTGAGGTTTCTGCCACACTAACATTTATGAAGTGGCTAACGATCTAGAGAGTAAGATAAGAAGCCAAGCATTCGATGAGGAATCGCCTCCAACAAGTCTTGCTATCCACCTACTTACGCAAGCATAACACCTATCATATCCTTGTCCTCCTCTTCGCATCCCGACGAAGAAGAGGCAGTCAAGGCACACACACGTTGATCAAGTTATATTAAGATTATCTCAGTTGTTGTTGTCTATGAACAAGGAGTAGGTCTCAAGTCGTCCATAACCGTGGACACGGCTTCTCGAAAAGATTTAACCCTGCAGGGGTGTACCAACTGCCCATTACAAGGCTCCGCACGCACGCCCATCTCTCTCAGTTGCTACCCATGATAGGCAACCATTTTATGATTTAGTCCCAAGAGATCCGGAATGACAGGTCCCTCTAACTAACAACGCACAAATCCGGGTGGCCCCGGTGAGTCGACATCCAACTCAAAAGCCGGACGCGCTCTCGAATCAGCCTCTGCCGTCCGGACGAGGTCGGGTTAGCTACCAAAACATATGTGGGCAGCCCCCTAGCTTCCAGGTGTGGACCAACAAAGAAACCATGTCTCCGCTGGCCCAAGTTGTTTTAAATAATATCTGTCAGGAGCTACCCGACAAACACACACACGATTTTCAAATGGTAAATTCAGCTTGGGCCACCACTAGAAATGTTTGAAGCTAGGTAGGTAAGAAGAGGGGACCCCATAGAATCCCACACGCGGTTAGGCACGCTCGTCAAGAGACACAATACCCGGAACTCGAGTCCTAGGTGACTCGAATGGAACAAAGCGTCGGGGCGGGATAGCCTAGACCTTCCATCCTTCGTCGAATATAGTCAACATTTATAATAATCATATCATCAACAACAATATAATAATATGATATTCCGAACCAAGGAGTAACAGGAGGTAACATTCGTGGCATCCTAAGCATGCATACTAAGCAGGGGGCTGAGCAACGAGCAATAGTAACATAGCAGTAGATGGTTTGCTGGGAGGGGACATGACTGTATCGGTTTGAAAGAGGCTGTAAACATGTGGTAGGATCAAACATCGAACCTAACCTAGACTAGCATGCAAACCGCTGGTTGAAATAGAATGGATCATAAGTAATGTATAGTCCTTAGCTGTTGATAAGTCGGGTTCCGAAGGTGTAGCCGATCAAAATCTCGCATCGTCTCCGAGAGGTACCGGCGGAAGCACACAAGACGGTAAACACTGGAAAGCAATCAACGAGCAAGCATCTATTACTACGAAGCAAACACGAGCAAGCATCAACAAGAAGGCAACACGAGACATCGCACCTACCATCGAGAGCGGTTACTAACAGGTTAAGTGGAGTATTTGTCTCACACGACGATACCGCACGTTTACGATGGTTCAAGTTGTTTAGCTACACAAGGTGAGCAAAAGTTGTTAACATGGCATCTCACTCAAGCATGGCATAGCACACAAACATTTCAAGAGGTGAAGCATAAAGAAAACTATCTATACTAGTCAATTTAAGTGTGGGGGGGGGTAAACCTATACATGGCAACTATTGCGGACCCCGCGATAATTATAATGTTTGGTACTGTTTTGCCCTAAACAATATTTATTATTTTTATTAGCAAGCAAGAGCAGCATAAACACAATCTACATGCAATTCTAGTCAAGTTACATAGAAAGAACATTTTAAACGGAGCAACGGTTAAAAAGTTATTGCAATTACAGTTTACAGTGGCAAGGGTTATAATTAGCAGTAAAACAGCATGTAAACAAGTTCAAACATGGAAAAGAAGCACATTTTATTAATCTACACAAAATTCTAAGCAAGTTTCATGTTTAAAGCGTCGCGATCCGAGCTACCGTTAAAAAGATACGCGCATCGCGAAACGGTAACACGAATCTGCAAATAAATAAATTAGAAAAGTAAAAAAAAAATAGCTAACGGGCCGAATCTAGTGCTATTGGGCCCAACAGTGCAGCAGCAGCAATTAATAAAAAAACGAAAAAGGGGGCGTCTCACCATTGGGCCAAGGCCCAGCCGCAGCAGGCGGCGGATAGCACTGCCTCGCTCATGGGAGGAGGCTATGTTACGGGCCGAGGGGGCGCGCCAGCCCAGGACGGGGTTGGTGGCGGCTGGGCCGCGTTGGAACAGGTCGGCCCACGCGGTCACGCACCCGAGCGGCTGCGAGTTCGCGTCCCTGACGAGGACGAGCGGCATGGCGGTCCCAGCCAGCTTCTCCGGCGAGGGGCAAGGTGGCGCCGGGCGACGTGGAGGCCAGGAACGGAGCGAGGCCGGTTGGGAGCGGCCGGGTCCGGTTGGAGGCGGCGCGGCAGTGGGGCACGGGTTCGGCGCGGCGCCTCGGGGAGCTTGGAGCTCGGCTCCAGCGGCCATGGCGGCTCCGGCGGTCGCCGGCTATGGCGCACGACCTGCGAAAGAGAAGAGAGAGGGGTCGTGAGGGAGAGGAGAGGGAGGAGAGGGAGAGGCGCAACGGGGCTGCTGACTGGGGCGGAGGGCGCGGCGGCTGTCGACGACGAGGCAAGGTGGCTCGGGCTCGGGGAGCCTCCACGGGGGAGGAGCTCGGGCGTGGGCTTCGGGCAGATCCACAGGGCGACGTGGCGCATTCAGAGCCACCGATCTGGAGATCCAATGGTTGCGGTTGCTTCACATCTAGGGTTTTGAGAATTTGGGATAAAATGGGAAGATTTGAGTTTTTGCAAGGGGGTGGCTGCAATTTTTAGGCCATGGAAACCCTAGAAAGGGGTGGGGGAGTGGTGGTCTTCATATAGCCTAGGTGGCTGGCAATTTGCAAAAACATCCCCGGTTTTTCTCTCTCGCGCGTGCGGTGTTTACGTTTCTGACCGCCGGGGGTCCGCAGGACCTCCGATTCGGGTAAAACTTCGAACTGCCGATCAACGCGTCGAGCCGGCGGCGTTCACCTAGCGCTGTAACCGTTCCGAGAACACTTTTCGGCGTGCTATAAAAATATCCCGTTTACTTATTAAACGGGGTTTTTCGTTTCGTTGGCTGCGGCTGGTCTCGTGCGGTTTTCACGACGGTGATCGGGTGAAACCCAGTGTCGCAAAGGTCGAGTGTCAGGGTGGCAAGGGTCGGTCTCCGTCCGGTACGAGATAAGAGGGGGGAAATAATCGCCGATCGATAAATCGGGGATGCGAACACCGTAAACAAATCAGACAATCAAACAATTCACGCAGAAAACAAATATTTTAGTTTTTGTGAAATCTGGGCTGTTACAGCAACTACCAGAGTTGCCATGTTTCATGTCTACGTTGTAGAAATCCCGCTATGTGCCTTAGTTTGAAAAAACATTTTCAACATCCAATTTTGCTACTTAGCTATAGACCGATTAAAAATATTACAAATCATTATGAAACTTTGTTTCATCTATTTGTAATGAACTCTTCAGTTTTTTCCTCATAGAACTTTCTTCATCTGATGTACTTCAAGAGAATTAATCTACTAATTAGATTACTTTGGTGCTCGTTGCACTTTCAGGACATCCAATACCTTAGTGCTTTATTTTGCTAAAATATTTATTCTCAATCACTCATATGTTATTCACATATATGATTAGAATCGTGCTCCCACTTAATTCCATATCTTATATGATTATTGATGAAATAATAACTTTTATAACTTCATCAAAAAACTATTACTCCAGCTCTGTGATATTTTCTTCAACTATGGACTGATCTTTGAAGCATTCTCACTTTTACTAATATCGTATAGATCATTAAATCCTTTCAGGTTGTATCATGCATACACCCTTTGTTTAATTTTCTCAGAAGAAAAATCCATATGTCATACTTCGTAAGTATGTCGCGATTATCAGTAATTTTCCATATGAACATTTGCATCACTACACATATTGTAGTCAACCTTTTGAACTCTATCGAAAAACTTATTTTACGATAAGTTGAGCAATATCAACGATTAAGCTATCGTCTATGTTCATATCTATGAAAGTCAAATCCACTCTAATGATCAGGTATCCTTAGGAGGGTTTTACCAAGTTCTCAACTTGATTTTGGTGGATGGCTTTCATATAGTTTTTATGTTTTTTTAAGCCATACAGTGGAGTTAGTGCTCGTCATGGTTTCTTGTAGTTCACGGGTTTATCACACTATAGAACCACTTTGGTCCAACGTGAATTTACAAAGCTGTGTGATACATCATAAGACTTGATCATTTCATCTCTTGAACACATTTCAGAGTTCCATCATTCCTTTTCATCAAATGTAGGAATTTCTGGTTTGGTCATAGAGTTTATCTCTAGAACGAGTTTCTGAGTTTCATTCTGTAGAACCAAATGATTCAATGTAATCATTATCAAGCTATTAGTACTCCCACTTAATTGGATAACGCACTTCAACTACATCAGAAATGATAATTAACATAAACACACACATGTGATATTGCATATTGTCTCTCTTCAAGGGTTAATGGGATCCTTCTCTGGATCCTCGAATATCAACCCAGCAACCTCTTTCTTCGTGAATATCAAACCATAAACCTTGTTTGAGGGACTACATGGTCGATCTACCGACTTAGCTTCGCTTGAAGATTGAGATCTATCCCAGCTCACCATCTCTCTCTCTCTCTCTCTCTCTCTCTCCTATGGTGTTTATGATCAAACCTCATTTGCGCTTAACCAATTAATCAATTCAAATACAATCGTTGATGAGGATCACTTCGCCGTGGTTGTCGCCCATGTTGGAAGACCAAACACTCCCGAATGAGAGAAACCCTAGCCCTTAGTGGTTATTCGTCAATCGCTTTTGCGATCGCCTCTCTAGCAAAACTTCCGCTCATGGTGCACTTACTTTTTTTTTGCGGTGAAGTTGGGGTCACCGAATCAAGCTTGACGAGTGATGACAATGCCGCTTGTAGGTTATCTCACCCGATGCATTTTTTTCGACAATATATGAAGACTATATTGATGACCATGTAAGTCAGTGCCGTGCTTCCACAAATTATTTGAGGAATCCTTTTATCCTCGCCTTGTTTTAAAATTTAATTTTAGGGTTTTTTAGATGATCATCCCTACAGCGGTCCTAAGGGAAAATTTACAGCACATTACGCGGTCACGTGTTGCAAGTTTGTAATGCTTGGGCGCAGGGATCAAAACACGCGGTGCTAATCCTTTCCTTCCTCGCAACGAACGAAGCGAGCACACTCCCTCCGCGTCTAGCCGATTTTTACATCAGCACCACCACCACCGCCTCCGCCCTCGTTCCAGCCCTCACCCCAGCATTCCCTTCCGTCAAATCTGCGCCGACTCCGGCACTCCCGTCCCGCTCCCCGCACTCGCCACCGCGCGCCGCGACGTGTACCCGCTCCCTCCCCCTCGAGATCGGCGTTGCCGCTGCTGTTTGGCGGCGGAATCTGAGGGATCGGGACCGGAGGGGGGCGTCGGCCATGGGGCTCAATGGCTGACGATGCCAGTGCTGCGTAGTGCGGCTCGCAGGGCCCGTGAGGCGCAGGAGAATCCGGCGGCGGCGGCGGCGGAGGTGCCGGTGCCACCGGCGGCGAGGAGGCGCAGGTCGGCGAGACGGCAGGAGGCAGGAGTCGTGCCTGAGGCCGCCGCGGCGGAGGAAGAGAGAAAGGAGGAGGAGGAGATCGGCCCCGCGGAGGTCCCGGAGGAGCGCGCTGGTGAGGAGCCCATGGAAGACCATGACAGCGCCGACAAACAGACCGGCGAGGATGCCTCTCCAATCCCTGAGACGGTGAGATGTTCCTACCATATTTAGCTTGTGCCTAGTTTCCGTAGATTCGATGAGCTCACACTATCCTGAGGTTAACTCTGCTAAGGAGATTTTCTAAGGCGATAAGCTGGTTGTTGGTTGGAGCGTTTAATCTACTCCATAGATTGTAGATATATGTGTTGTAGCGTTTAATCTACTCGCATGATCCTGGTCTGTGCTGTTTATTTTACCTGCCAATGTGTTAGCTTGCTCCAATTTGCCACTAATTGAGGTTCCAAATAATCCCTTTTTGATCGTTTAATATGTGTCTGTTCTATACAGGTCCAAGTGGCCAATTCACCTAGGTATAGAGTTGACAGGAAGCTTGGGAAAGGAGGATTTGGCCAAGTATATGTTGGCCGCCGCATTTCAGCTAACGCTCCAGGCGCAGTTGAGGTAATAGATGATCTGGCCACCAACCTACTAAAAAAGCTCCTGTGTAGCAGTGGAGATAATATTGGCAGTGGTGAATATTTTTTTCGCTTTTGTCTGATAGGTGGCGTTAAAGTTTGAGCATAAGAACAGCAAAGGATGTAACCATGGGCCTCCTTATGAGTGGCAGGTTTACGAGTAAGTGGATTCATGATCTTGTGACTTGGGGGTACTAGGAAGATAAATGTTTTGCTGTAATTCTCAGACAATTGGTGCTGAGTGCTGCTGACTGATTTTCATGGTTATCACATGTACAGTGTCCTCGGTGGCATTCACGGGGTTCCCCGAGTCCACTACAAAGGGCGCCAAGGGGACTACTTCATTATGGTAACGGCACTCGCTTTGGACTAACATAAGCTTATTTAATTTTGCTCATTTCTAGATTTTTCTTAAGTTCCTTCAAAATTGCAGGTTATGGATATGCTCGGTCTCAGTCTGTGGGATGCATGTAGTAATAATTCCCACACGTGAGTTATCAGATTAATCAAACATTTCCATAGTATTTTAGGTTTTACCTGAGCATTAACATCACTATTTATTTCGCAGAATGTCGGTTGAGATGGTTGCTTGCATTGCTATTGAAGCTATCTCCATACTTGAGAAAGTGCACTCAAAAGGGTGAGTTGGCTCCCTTACTCTTGGTCATCCATCCTTCCCCTTCATCTCATAAATTTAAACAATTGCAGATATGTCCATGGGGATGTGAAACCTGAGAATTTCTTGCTTGGACCTCCTGGAACTCCGGAAGAGAAAAAACTGTTCCTCGTCGACCTTGGCTTAGGTAATTAATTTTACTCCCTCATCAAGTTACCAACATGTTGATTCACACACAAAAAAAAGTTACCAACATGGTGATAATCCTATGTATTCAGCTCTTCTTTAGGTTGGTGTTACATTTAGGAGTCTGAATTAATCGGGTGTTCTTTCATTAATGACAGCTACCAAGTGGAAGGATAGATCAACAGGCCTTCATGTTGATTATGACCAGCGACCTGATATATTCAGGTGACTAGATATGGCTTTTATGATAACTGACCTGCATCGTTTACATTGTGGCTAGCACTTTATGTATAATGTTGAATATTGGATATTTGTGGTATTTCTCTATGCACTTTGTTTCCTGTCTTTCCAGAAATCCATCAACCCAGCTGTTTCACCAGGAGCCGTCCTTTTTTTGGTCACTGCCATCCATTTTTGTACTATCCTTGTGTAATTTGTCCTCATTTGTTTGTCATTCCCTTATCTTGCGAAACCACTAGCATTTATATTCGTCTTAACATTGCCGAATACATCAGATGCTACTTGATACCAGCCAACACATCCTGTCTGGCGCTCTCTCTGTTCATATCTTAGGCTGCTCAGCTTTTTTGGATTTGTTAGGCCCAATGAAAAATTGAGCGGACGCTCAGGGTCGTTTAAGCACGCTAAAGCACCGAGCGGTAGCCTAGCACTTCGCTTTCAGCCTAGCGCTGAACTAAGCATCGTAGAAATAAAGCGTGCCTAAGCGCTTGATTAAGCGTTGAGCAAGCGGGTTAAGCGTCCTAAAGCGGGCCTAGGCGGAAAAAGGCACCGGCTGAGCGTCCAGGACGTGGGCGGGAGGAAATAAAAAAAGTTGAGGGAAAAAAAGGGAAACACTGCTCTGGATAGGGCTTAGTGAGGGGCTCTCCTGGGATACAATGTAGAAAAAGGCTTCCCCTTGCGTGCACATGGAGCTTGGCGGCGTCGGCAAATAAAGCTCCTCGGCAGCGTCAAATCAACCTCGCGTGCCGCCGTTCTTCTCACAGCTTCCACCAACTCCTCAACCTCCTTGGCTCCCCTTCTCCCCCCCTTCGCCGCCTCGCCCATCGGGCTTCCCCGGTTTTTCAGTGATGAATCTGGTCGCCTTCCTCCACCTGAGCTCGCCCCCCTGTCCACTTTCATTGGCAATGTGTTGTCCCCTGTTCTATCCATACAGTGTCCGTACAAAACGCTTAAGTGCACCTAGGCACCGTTTAAGCTGTCATTGCACAAAGCAGTGGCCACCGCTCGCTCAACGCCTAACGCTTTAAAAAATCTTGGTTAGGCCCGTAGATTACCTCTCTCACGAGAGAATTAATTAACGCCGTTCACGAGCTGTTACTACAAGTAATTTGGGGCGCATGCAAGTAGGCCATTTAATGCCACAGCCTGTACTCTAGATTCTTTCTACACCATGTAGGCATGCATCCAATGGAAATGAGTGAGGGGGGTTAGAGGAATTAAACATCGTGCCTTGGTTCTGCAATTTTGGCCCTCTGGACTTACATACCCGAACGGAGGGAGTATGTTGATTGCTGCCCATTCTGAATAGGAAATACATTTTTTGTCAAATCATTGAGATGTCAAACTTAACTTCATGTAATAGTAATTAGTAGACGTGACATGTCCGTGCCTCTGCATCTCAGGTTGCTTGCACACACAGCTAGATCATTTGAATGTCTATACTGGTCTTATTGTTTTGTTATGGCTGTTGTTTCAGGGGAACAGTTCGTTATGCTAGTGTTCATGCACATCTTGGGAGAATAGGTAGCAGGAGGGATGATTTAGAATCTCTAGCTTATACACTAGTCTTTCTTCTACGGGGACGTCTACCTTGGCAAGGCTACCAGGTAATTTAGGACGCTCGCATTTCCAATTTTGTTTGATTCTAGTGATGTATACATGTAAACTGGTAATTTTATTACCTGCAGGGTGAAAACAAGGGCTTTCTTGTTTGCAAAAAGAAAATGTCCACCTCTCCAGAATCTCTCTGTAACTTCTGCCCACAGCCCTTTAAGGAGTTTGTTGAGTATGTGGTCAACTTGAAGTTTGAAGAAGAACCCAACTATGCTAAGTGTATCTCTCTTTTTGATAGTATAGTGGGCCCAAATCCAGATATTAGGCCAATTAACACAGATGGTGCTCAGAAGGTACAGTCTTATTTTGTACTCCCTGCGTCTCAAAATAAGTGTCGCTGATTTAGTACAACTTTAGTACAAAGTTGTACGAAGTCAAAGACACTTAATTTTGGGATGGAGGGAGTAGTTTGCTATTTGAAAACATTGCTTCAGTTCTTCTAATCTCTCTTGCAACTTCTATATAGCTTATACACCAAGTTGGCCAAAAGAGAGGGCGCATATCGCTGGAAGAAGAGACAGACGAACAACCAAAGAAGAAGATAAGGATGGGAATGCCTGCAACACAGTGGATAAGTGTTTATAATGCAAGGCGGCCTATGAAACAAAGGTACCATCTCTTATAAGGCACAAGATTTTAATTGTGGTTAACAGTGTGGTGCGCCTATTTTTGTCGAGGCAAAACTATACATATATATTTGCAACATAACTGTTCTGGATGTTGCAGGTATCACTACAATGTTGCAGATTCAAGGCTTGTACAACACATTGACAAAGGGAATGAAGATGGACTGTTTATCAGTTGCATAGCATCTTGTACAAATCTCTGGGCTCTAATCATGGATGCTGGCACTGGGTTCTCTTCTCAAGTTTATGAACTCTCACCACATTTTCTTCACAAAGTGAGTAATCTGTAGTCTGTTTCTTTCATGGCTGTCATCCTTGCAAAACAACTACTAAACCTTTTGAGGCAAGGTTTCGTATATAATCTGTTTCAACATTCTCTATTTATACGTCATGATTTCTGGTTATTTGAAGGAATGGATAATGGACCAATGGGATAGGAACTACTATATAACTGCACTTGCTGGAGCAAACAATGGAAATTCCCTGATAGTGATGTCTAAAGGTAACAAGCTGGTTGTTTTTAAGGCCCTATCTGTCTTACAATAGAAATATTATTTTTGACTATATCTAGCTTGTCTATCCAGGAACAATGTATACTCAGCAGTCCTACAAAGTAAGCGATACCTTTCCCTTCAAATGGATAAACAAGAAATGGCGTGATGGTTTCTATGTGACTTCCATGGCAACTGCTGGAAATAAATGGGCGGTTGTTATGTCTCGCAATGCAGGGTTTTCCGAACAGGTACTCTCATTTACACCGGTGGTGTTTCTGTTTACTTCGACACTGCCAAGCCAAGTTCATTTTCTAAATTTGCGTTCCTTGTATGTCATCCATTTATTTTCCAGGTTGTTGAGCTGGACTTCTTGTACCCTAGTGAGGGTGTCCATAAGAGGTGGGACAATGGTTACCGGATAACAGCAACTGCTGCGACTTTTGATCAGACTGCGCTGATTTTAAGTGTGCCAAGAAGGAAGCTCACTGATGAAACTCAAGAGACACTGAGAACATCTACTTTCCCCAGTCAGCATGTGAAGGTCCGTCTTCGTCACATACCACACTACTTATTACTGATAATATGTGTAGTTCTTCCTTAATAATGTTAGAAGTTTGTCGTGACAAATTGTTTGCTTGTGTCGTTGCAGGAGAAATGGTCCAAGAATCTCTACCTTGCTTCAGTATGCTATGGGCGTACTGTATCCTAGAGGTGTATTGCCGTGTGGGTTGAAGCCATTTAGGGCCGAGTTAGCCTCATCATCCTTTTGATCCAGCTCAGTAGTAGTTTTGTGTTCGTGGGCAAGTTGTGAATGCGACCCGTCGTGGTGTTCTTGTGAAGATGTTTCTGCTTTATCGCTCTTAATTATAGAATAGTGTGTACAGTAGTAAATGTTAACCTTTTTGTTTTAGCGAACGACTCTTAACTGTAGTGTGAGGTGACATTTAAATGTGTAAACACCTGGCTTATATGATTGAGCACCTGCCTGGTTATGTGAGAGCCTCAAGAGGTTCCTGCTTCCCACCCCTATCTTTTTGGTTCCCATCTAATCAATATTCTCCTTCAAACTGACATGCTGGTTCCATTTCCATTTCCACAAGCCGAGCTGAACTGGAAACGAAGAGTGAGCTGCATTTTCAGGGCAACAAGTCCTGCCGCAGCTTCTCTAAGACCAAATCGTATACAAGCATGGCAGGAGAAAGTTGTAAACGAGCACAAGGCAAGCTGCCACCATGATCTGCTGCTTCAACTGAATCATCTTCCCGGCATCCGGGTCTAGGGGCTCGCTTTCCAAAGAGCAGGAGTGGAGGTACTCCGCTGATACAACATGATCATCGTTGCTGTAAGCCGGTTTCCCAGCCACGCTTTTGTAGAGCCCGCTGCTCCATGCCTTCAGCTGGTCTCCGACGGTGACCACGACAGCGCCGTCGACGGGACGGAACCTGGACCACCCCCGCGGGGAGACGACGTGGAACGTCGAGGCGCCGGGGCAGAGGTGGAGAGCGAGACCCCGCGGGCGGCGCGAGCTCTTGATCAGCATCCTCAGGATGTCGTCCTGGCTGATGGGACCAGAGCCGCTGCCGCTACAGAGGTGGTTGCGGATGCAGAGGAGCGAGAAGCTGCTGTCAGCTCCGGCCAAGGAACCGGTGGCGCCAATGCTGTGTCGCTGCAAGGCGTCCATGAGTTTGGCTGCGGTTTGCTCCAGCTGGGTGAAGAGATCGCCTGCTCCGTTCCTCCTAGAGACAGCAAAAATCAGAGCAAAATTAGTACAGTAGAACATCATCTCGTTTGAATGTTTTTCTTCCGACCAAATGGAGACTAGTTCGACTTCGTACCTGAACTGGCCTCCTTCGCTCGGTGACCACCACATCTCCTCACCTTCTTCGTCATCCTCTGCACCAGCCTCCTTCTCCTTCACGTCCGGCGTAGGCGAGCTCGCCCTCCTTACCGCTGCAGCTGAGACCAAGCGCTGATCGACCCCGTGCCCAACCACCTGGAAGCAGCCAAACGCGCCGGCCGCCGACCTCAGCGCCTCCACCGCCGCCGGCCCACCGGCACCCAGCGAGGCCAGCAGGCGCATGTCGATGACTGGGGGAACCCACGCCGCCTTACCCTTATTATTCTTCCGTTGTGGAACTGCCCTCTCCGGCAGCCGCAGCACCGGGACTCTGGCGGAGCAGCGCAAGAACCTGCCGACCTCGTCATCCTCGTTGCCGTCGCAGTCGGGGAACTCGCCGTACTCAGGCGACCCCGAGCTGCTGTTCGTCAGGACGCCGGTGACAGGAGACGGCGGCGGTGCCCGGAACTCAAGAACCCGGAGCTCCCTAGGCCTGTCGAGATAGGTAACGAAGGATGCAGCAGCCATCGCACCCGGCCGGAGGTCTCTAAGCTTGCTGGGCTAGTTCTGGCTGCTCTAACCTACTGCACAGATGGTTGGCGACGGCATGCATGGGCTTGAGCTCCTCTTGTGCTGTGACTTTGTAAGGGACGCTGAGGGAGGCTGAGCTTCCTTTCTCTTTGTGGTGGCAGAGGGGAGTGATGATACGAGAAACCAGGTTGCCAGCGCATTGTGTCAGTCAGAGGAGTCGCATTAGGTAACGGTATGTGCTGTATGTGGTACGATCTGAACACTATCATTCCGCGTTCTGCTAAAGATGTTCCTCGAACGCCAAAGTGCTCTGCTTTCTTTGAGCTGCTTTATTAAATCGAGGCCTGCCCTGTTGAGCGTCATCTTGTCCGTGACGTTTAGGTTAGGTTCTTTCTTCTTCTTGTGCCGCAAGCTTTCGCTGTGTTGTATCAGAGGTACCAGTTCAGTTCTCCTGAGCAGCTATACCGAAGAGTGGGCCGAGTAGTAGTAATATTCCGCCTTCTGCTAAAGATGTTCCTCGAACGCCAAAGCGCTCTCTCTGCTTTCTTTGAGCTGCTTTATTAAATCAGGGCCTCCTGTTGAGCGTCAAGATGATCGTAATCGTTCAGTATCAATATGTACTCTTTTGCTACTAGTACCAATAGCGGGGATAGCTCAGTTGGGAGAGCGTCAGACTGAAGATCTGAAGGTCGCGTGTTCGATCCACGCTCACCGCAATCTCAATTTTTTCACTTTTCGATGTTCTGACGTTAGCTTGTGCGCGTAGAGCGTGCTCTTCTTTTTTTTGAACTTTGAAAAAAGGATCATACTTCCCAGTTCCATTTCAATGGCCTAGTTTCTGTTTATCCACGCCGGAAGCAAGCACTTGTTTCTGTTTATACAAAATGATTGATCTTTGAGCATCTCCAGCCGCCCCTTAAGAGCTTTTTCTTTCGTCGGTTCAAAAAATTTCACCCAAGAGCTTAAGTTCCATCCGTTCGAACCGAACTTAGCGCCGGTGGACCCAGGCCAAACCCAACGCGCTGAGGGGCGATCGGGGGCACCGAGGGAAAAACAAAAATGGCACAAAAATAAATCACGCCAGCGACTGTGACTCGTCGTCCTCATCGCCTCGCCTCGGCTCCCACGTGATTCAATGTTGTCGCCGGTCAGCCGTCCGTCAGGACTAGTCATGCAGTCCAATCGACCACGCGGTCACAGTAATTGCGAGCCACCGCCACGCGTCCCACCCTTTTCCGCCACACTTCTACACAAGTTCCGCCCTCTCGCCACTACAAAAGCCAACCCTCCTCACCGCCGCTCGCCGCACACTCGCCATATCTTCGACACACACGCTCGTCGTACACTCGCCACCTCTCGCGACGTCTCTTCTCCGCATCTCCTTTCTCGCCCACAGAACGGCCGACCACATGGGGGAGAGGTTTCCCGACAACGGGGTGGCGGCCAACGGCTTAGACCGCCGCTGGTTGCATGCGTGGGAGGCTCGCCTGCTGCTGGAGGCGAACTACCCTACGCCGACGGACATGCGCGTACTAGGTGTATGGCGGCTGAGCGTCGATGGTGTCCACGTGCCTCTGTCGCCCACCAGCGAGGACTGCGCCGCCGAGATCGAGGCGATTCGCGACGCCATGCCGCTTTATGCGCGCGAAGAAGCACGCTGGGCGGCGGACAACCACACACTCTGGATGACGTACTTCCAGCAGCTCCACACCGAGCAGCTGGCGTCCACCAACTGCGGCCCGGTACCGAGGGAGCGCCACAACTCCGACGGCCGCCGTCAATGGTGGGCGTGCCCGGGCGAACCCTCTCCGCTGTCCTCGAGCACATCGAGGGAGCCAATGAGACGGGACTGGAGTACCCATCGCCGTCCCTTTCTCGCCGCGGCGGCGGGAGCTCATGGTTGCCGAGGCGAATGTCCTCGGCGTCCTCGTCATCCTCTAGCTCTGGCTCCCGCTCCTCCGGGTCGGCGCTGGCGCCGCCACTCGTCCCCGTCAAGCCCGAGCCGTAGGAGACGCGGCTCCGTCGGCGCAGCCGCGACGGCAGCCTCATCATAAACGAGGGCCGCCGCGTCGCTTCCCCTCCCCGCGCCCACCTTCGCCTGGTGAAGCCGAAGAAGGAGGCAACGACCATGGTGAAGGTGAAGCAGGATCACGAGGCCATGGCCGCCGAACTCGACGGTGCCCTCGCCTGGTCGCGCGATGATTACGTCGTGCAGGAGATGTAGCGCCAGCGCCGTGCTCTAGAAAAATCGCCAAGCGGCGTCGCGGCCGTGACCAAGGCGGCGGCGTCGTGCTTAACGACAACTACGAGGAAGTCGTTGCGCCGAGCAAACCGTTCCGCGGCAGCGATCCAGGGCAGGGCTGCCGCAGCACTGCCCCCAAAGGACGAGCCGAGCAACGGCGAGGACGGCGGCGACTATACCGTCTTCTACAACCTGCTCGACATGCAGTAGTTTATGTTTTCTTTAATTCGCCAAGATATAATGAAATCGCGTGTATTTCATCCAAATTGACTGGATTTCATCAAGCTTGGGATTTTGTCTTTTGCCATTGCGTTCACGTCTGGGAACCAGAGCCCCGCCCCCCGCCAAAAATAGCACCAACGACGCCCAAGAAACTCTATTTTCCCTCAAAAACGCCTTTGAGGGACCGAACAGCTCAAGATGCAGATGGGACGTCGACTACGCCATCACTGATGAGGCAGATGGCAGTTCACGCTCCCGCGACAGCACGGGCGGTTAGGGTTCCTCCTCCACCGATCTCGTCGCCTTCCTCCCCAATTCCGACGGGCTCACCAGCGCCATGGCGGCGATCGCCGAACGCGACGGATGCTGCTCGGGCGTCATTGATGAAGCAGACCTCGGTGTCATGCGCTTCGTCGCGCCATGAGCCGCCGACGAGACTCCCTGATCTGAGATGGAGTGCTTCATACGCTTCAGACCTTCGTGCGGCTCGGACCATGGAGTTTCGCAGGGGGACGGTGGTTCTGCGCCGGGATGCTTGGCGTCTCGTGCTCTTCGATGAGCAGGGGGCTACGGTGGATGCGAGATGCTTGCGGGAGGGGGAATGGATTGAGGATGGTGGTATTATCCAGTTCCCGTGTTTTCTGGCTCGTGTGGACTGTAGAATCCGGCGATCTGCGATGGCAGGCTCCGCGGCGGCGGGCTCCCCGGCGGCGAGTCAACAAGTCAGCGCGCCACGTTGGCTGAATACCGGTTCGATGCGGGGAAGTGGCGCGGGGGTGCTGGGTTCAGGTCCGGCTGGACCAGCTCCATCCGCCATGGATTCGCGACACGTGGGGATGGATCCCGCCGTTGCTTTAGCCGCGACCGAGGCTATATATTCTCCCTATCCGCCGCCCCTTGACCTAGATCTGGCTCTTGCTCATTTCTGGGCGGCGAAGAAACACAGCTCCAGATCCGATCCTCCTTCGTATGAGTGGTGGGAGGGGAAGGTGAGGGGTGATAGCAAATCCTTTGCTGCTGTAGTTGCTGCTCCTCCTCCTCCTGAGACGGTGATGGGTGACCGGGGGAGCAGGAGGGACGGCTTCGGATCAGGCAGGGTTGGCCGCGGTGCGGGGCGCTTCGGCCGTGGCAACGGGAGAGGCCGCAACATCTGGATCCGCGAGCGTGATGGCGAGGAGAGTTCATCCGACCCGCGCATGGATGCTTCTGCTGGATCTGAACCGTGGGATGCAGCGGTGGCGGCGTCAAGCGGGTCGCCGCAGCAACGCGGGGGCCCGATCTGGGTGGAAAAGAAGAAGCCCGTGGCTCCTCCGCGTGGGAAGCTAGGTGGCGCGCCTCCTGTGCAAGATCTTCACCGACCCATCGCTTCGACTCCAGTCCAGGTGAACACGTCCATGATCTCTCCTCCGTGCCCGATTTGCAAGGTTGTTGGACACTTACCTGCGAGTTGCCCACATGCTTACTGTGAGAGGTGTGGTCTGCTGGGTCATTTGGCGTCTGGTTGCAATACGTTTCTGCCATGGGAGTGTATTGCTCCTATGTGTGCTTTCCAGGCTAGAGGGCAAGGTTTTTACTATATCCATGATTCTTGTTCGATTAAGAGGAAAAAAAGATAAAGCATCTCATATTGTAGTGACTATTATAGAGGGTGAGGCTTCTGGAAAACAACTTGAGAAAGCTTTCAACGAGTATCTAGCTACTGGGTGGAAATGTACTGCCCGTGCTACTAGTCCTGGCACATATGTTATTCGCTTTCCATCTCATCGTGATGTTGAGAAGGCATGTTATGGTGACAGGATGATTCTGAAATCTTGTGGGGTGGTGGTGCGTATTGCTCCTTGGTCTGCAAACATTGGGGCCAAGGGGGAAATGGAAGTAGCATGGGTGAAAGTTAAGAACATTCCCACTGACAAACGAAGTGATCGCAATGTGGCTTATGTTTCTTCCTTGGTGGGTGTCCCATTGGAAATTGATTTCTCTACTTTATACCGGCCTGATTCGGTTCGTGTGCGCATGGGTTGTCGCAGTGTGGATGATATTCCTGTTGTGGCAGAGGGAATGTTGGGTTCTCAATTTTATGACTTCTTCTATGAAATTGAGAAAGTAATATCTCGTGATCCTATGAGAACTAAGAATGGTGTAAGGAATGAGGGTGATCCGGGACATTCAGGGGCTAAAAACAGAAAATGGATGATTCACTGAATATGAAAGAAAAAAGTGATGAGCATAATGAGGAAAATGCTCGGCCATATGGGAAAAATGTTGCTGAAAATATGGTGGATGAAATATCTGATGAGGAGTCTGAGGAGGTGAGTAACTCTCTCCTGTTGGAAACCAGGAGGCTGCGGGATATGAATCCATTTCTGGCCCCATGAATTGGATTGTTCTCTGCTCGCAAGAAAACAAGAGCACTGATGATATTCAGGTGCTTCTTGATCCCATTCTAACTCGATACATATACTCTATGGACATGGGGGTCAAATCATATGTTGATGTGGTGGGGAAAAACTTCCAGGTGGAGGAAATTGAGAATGATGAGATGGAAGGTGGGGACGCAACTATGTACACGGTACAACTCCCTGGTTCTCCTGTTGGGTGTGAGAGGGATATTATTCCCACTCCTCCCGTGATCTTTGAACATATGAGATTCAGCAAGCGCAACATCCAGAAAGCGGGAGAGAGCATGGTGGACAGAGCTGCTGCTCTCACCAGGAAGCGCAACCTGGAAGGTATACCTCCTCCCAATCCTCAAAAAAATTCCTTTGAGGTATTGTCCAATGCTGATTTGATGCTTAGGGCAAGTAATATGGGTGTGGTAATTCCTGATAATGACTTTACCCCTGTTAATATTATCCGGGAACTTGAGATGAGTAGATCTCATATTGAAAACAACGGCGGACGAATCCCTAGTGAAAACATGTTCATTACTAATGAGTTGGGCTGTCATATTCCTGTTAGTGATAAGTGGGGGGATGAAAACGAGGTTGACAATGAATTTGATGAAAAGATATATAGCAATGAGGGATCTAGGGTTAAGAAAAACAATAAGAAAAAGGTGGTTTTTATTTCTAGGCCTGTTACTAGGATTCAGGCGGGAAGTACTATGGTTCCCTGCTCTTTTGAGGCAGCTGCACATTCTCCTTGCAGTGCTACCAAAAGGAAGGGAAAAAATAAAAAGAAACTCAAATGATGAACATCTTATTCTGGAATTGCAGAGGGGTGGGTAAAAAAGGAATGGTAGCCTGGCTCTCTGACATGATTAGGGACCATTCCCTGGATATCATTTGTTTACAGGAGACTCATAAGAAAAAATATAAAGAGAATTTTATGAGAAGACTGGATAGCTATAAGAATTTTGTGTGGGATTTTGTCCCCTCAGTGGGAAAATCTGGTGGTATCCTATGTGGAGTTAGGCAAAATAAGTTTGATGTCATTTCATGGGGTAAAGAAAAAATATATTCTGCAAGTGAACCTTTTCGATGTGGATAAAAAAACGTGGACTTTGTGTGTGGTTTATGGGGCGGCCCATGATGAATTCAAAAATGAATTCCTTATGGAGTTGGCTGATACTTGTGGACATATGTCTGTCCCCTATATTGTGGGAGGGGACTTTAATGTGTTGCGACACAATGGTGAGAAAAATAAAAACTGGCACAACTCTCCTCATGTAGATATGTTTAACTCTATTACCAATTCTTTTAACTTGTTTGAGATTCATATTGAGGGGGGGGCTGTATACTTGGTCTAATAATCAAGATCACCCTACTTTGGAAAAGTTGGATAGGGTGCTGATGTCTGACGACTGGGAGCATTTGTTTCCATCTGTCACTGTTAGAAAGCTTGTGAGGGATCTTTCTGATCATAATGCCCTGTTGTTAGAAGCTGAACCCAACACTCATACTACCCCTGTCAATAGAGAATTTCGATTCGAGATGAGTTGGCTTAAGAACCCTGAGTTTCTTCCCTTGACCGAGAAAATTTGGAGGAAAAAGGTGAATAGTCTTAATTGTATTGATGTGTTGAATATTAAGCTGAAAAGATTTAAAAAATTCTTTAAAGGATGGGGGTCTGACAAATTTGGGCATAACAGAAAAAGGAAAAAATAAATTAGAGCCGAACTTGCTTACTTAGAAGAGTTGGAGGAGTGTGAAATTTTATCTCCTAACTTGTGTAGTAAGAAGTTAGGCTTGCTTTATGAGCTTAATGAGTTGATTATCAACGAAGAGCTTTTCTTACTGCAACAATCCCATGAGAAGTGGCTTCTTCAGGGGGATATGAATACTGTGTACTATCACAAGATTGCCAACGGCAATAAGCGTAAACACACTATACACTCGTTGTGTGTAGGTGATGATGTGATTGAGGGCACGGAAAATCTTTTACACCACGCAACTGGGTTTTATAAGGACCTGTTTGGTCCTGCTCCTGGTAATATATTCGAATTGGACCCTGATCTTTGGAGAGATGACGAGAGGATCACGGATAGGGACCGTAGTGTCCTTGACTCCCCCTTTACTATTGAGGAGATTAAAAAGCCTTATTTGCTATGAAAAGCAATAGAGCACCTGGGATGGACAATATCCCTGCTGAGTTTTATCAGTTTTGTTGGGATTTTGTGCAAGATGATTTGTTGGCTTTATCCCAGGAGTTTTATGAGGGGAAGCTGGAATTGCATCGTTTGAACTATGGGGTTATTACTCTCTTGCCTAAAATGAGTGGTGCTAATAAAATCCAACAATTCAGACCCATTTGCCTCTTAAGATGTCCCTATAAACTTATCACTAAGGTCATGGATAATAGAGTTGCGGCGTATGCTGATACTTTATTCAGTGTTCATCAGAATGCTTTTATTAAGCATAGAAATATTAAGGATGGTGTACTCACTTTACATGAAGTGTTGCACCAAGTTCACATTAAGAAACGTAGTGGGATTGTTTTGAAGCTTGACTTTGAGAAGGCGTATGACAAAGTCAATTGGGATTTTTTGTTGGGATGTCTCAAAATGAGGGGTTTTAGTGATAAATGGTGTGGATGGGTGCGTGATATACTCCACGGGGGGACTGTTTGTGTTAAAATGAATAACACAGTTGGGCCTTATTTCCTGAGTCATAAGGGGGTGAGGCAAGGAGACCCTCTCTCTCCTTTTTTGTTTAACATAATTGCGGAATGCTTGTGTAAGATGGTATTGACAGCACAAGATAACAATATTCTGGTTGGTTTGGCCCCTGAGTTGATTAATAATGGGGTAGCCATTTTACAATATGCCGAAGACACGGTCTTCTGTTTAGAGCCTGACATTGATAAAGCATTGAACCTGAAATTGCTTTTGTATATGTTCGAATTGATGTCAGGATTAAAGATCAATTTTCAAAAAAGTGAGATATTATGTGTTGGGGGCGATGATGAGATGTTGCAAACCTATGCAGATATCTTTAATTGCCAAATTGGGCATTTTCCTATGAAATATTTGGGAGTTCCCGTGGGGTACTCCCATTTGCGCACTAGTGATTGGGATTTGCTGGAGGCGGAATTTATTAGCAAATGTGGCTCGGGGTTGGGGAGCACAGCCTCCTCTGGTGGTAGATTGACTCTCCTTAATGCAAATCTATCCAGCATCTCTTTTTATTACATGTCCATGTTTATGCTACCCAAAATTGTTATCAAGCGTTTAGATGTGCATAGAAGGAGGTTCTTTTGGCAATCATCTAGCGTTAAAAAGCGATATTATATGGTGAAATGGGACAGGATTTGTAGATCCAAAAAGCATGGTGGCCTTGGGGTCAAAAACTTACATAGACAAAATGTAAGCTTGTTGGTGAAATGGTGGTGGAAACTTGAAAAAAGGTAAAGGCTTATGGCAAGATGTGGTCAAAGCCAAGTATTTTCGGAGAGATACTGTGGCTTTTGTGAAGGAGAAATTTCATGATTCTCTGTGCTGGAAAGCTATTTTACGAGTGAAGGACATATATATGATGGGGATGAAAATTAAAATGAACTCCGGTAATATTGTTCGACTATGGCTGGACAAAATTGATGATGGGCCCCCTTTAGGCGAACGCCTTGCAGAGCTTTTTGACATTTGCAATATCCCTGGGTGTATTGTGGCTCAGGGTCTAGATGCTGATGTCGCCAGCCTCTTTAGGAGGAGATTGACTCCCAGATTGGTTGAGCAATGGGTTACGATCCAGAATGTTGTGCGACCTTTGAGATCGGGTGATGAACCTGATGTGGTTTCCTTAGGGATTGGTAAAAAGAGTGTTTTCACCACGAGATCGGTTTACGAACTGTTGGAATCAACGACTCATGGTTGTGATTTCAGATGGGTGTGGGATGCTTGTATCCCCCTGAAAATCCAGATATTCTTGTGGCAGATGCATCAGGATGAAGTTCTAACCAGGGATGCCATGAAACGTAGGCAGTGGCTTGGGAATCCCCAATGTTCTTTCTGTTCCGGTTATGAATCTCGTGATCATCTTTTTTTCACCTGCCCTGTGGCTAGGGTAACTTGGAGAACAGTGGCTTCGGTTTTTGGGGTGGATTTTTGCCCCAATAACATGTGGCAAAAAAATTTCCTGATGCTATACTATTTTTCCTGGAGGGGAAAAATTTTATACTGTGAGGTTGGCTGCCATCTGTTGGGCAGCGTGGAACATTCGTAATAGGGCAACTTTTGAGCACAAAATTTTGAAAAATCCTTTTGAAGTGGTTTTTTCAGCTTGTGCCAACTTGATGCATTGGGCAGGTCTTCAGAAACTAGAGACTGAGGCGGAGGACTTGAAGAGAGGGGCAGGGATGCTGCGCGACAATGCGACTCAGATGATGCGAATTTGTGGGACGGCGCTGAGCGGCAGGAACTGACTTCGGTGGACTCTTCTCCAAAAGGTCGTGTGATGATGATGCTTGGCTCTATCTTCATTTAGTTCCTGCGAGTAACAAAACACTTGGGATGTCTTGTTGGTCTTTTGGGTCTGTAAGGATAAACTGATTGAACTGTGTTGGATAGATGGGATGCCTGCTGGGTTTTTGCCCCATGGCTGGGATCCATTTTTTGGTCTTTAGGTTGTGGGTTTCCCAGCTAGGCTGCTTTTCATCTATCCCCCCCCCCCCCCCCTCCTGTTTGGGGTCGCAAAACTTTGTATTTCCGTTAATCTGATTAATGGAAAGGGGTGTGTATCCGGTTAAAAAAAAACAGCTGAAGATGCCCTTACTTCCCACTTTCATTTCATGCAGTGGGAACATGTGCCGGCTTCAGTTTTAAAGGCAAAATCTTCGATGATCACCATGAGTATCAATCAATTTCAGAAGGCTAATAATTAAACACATGCTCATCATATGTCGTCACAGCGGCCAGCAAGCGTACGTAGCTCGGCTGCTCATATCATTAATTCAAACCACTGGGGTGTCGTATTACAGGTACATGGCTGCGTGACCAGCGAAATCGAGATACAATAAGGTACATCCATCCATCATAAACCGCGTCTTGTGTTACAGGTTTACAGAACAAATCATTCTGAGTCTCGTCGTTACAGACGCAAAGATACCGCAGCAGCCCATCGTCATCAACTCATCATCATCATCTGCTAGGCTACCCGCTTCTTAGGGGCCTTGATCGAAGATGCTCCAGTCGGGACCTGGCTGGCTATTGAGTTCCGGCGACCTGGTGTACGAATATAATAGCTCCAGTTAGTACAACATTTTTTGGTTTTGTAATGTCATGCTTAGGCATGCCATTTTCTGTGAAATTTCATAGTGTCAGACGGTCCAAGAGCATCCTCGGATGAGTTTTCTGGTAAATACCAGGCACCAGAGTATAGAAATGCATGGCCAGTTGCTTGCAAATGCGTACCTAAAGTCGTCTTTGGAACAGGTTCCTTCGGTTTCGGTCTGGAAGCCGATGGCTGCCCATTCTTCGTCAGGAAAAATCTGGTCAGTCTTGATGGACCTTTCTGCCTGCAATTGTACAAAATGTTGTTACACATCAGGCTGAGAGGCGTTTTCTGTGATGCCACAAGAACTGATGGGAAACCCTTTTGAGTTCAGAGTTCCGTGTTTCAATGTTTTGCAGGGAGGCGTAAACTGAGGCTCTGTTCGGTATACGGGTGAGGAAAACAAAGGAACATAGAAATATGCAGGAATAGAGTTTGTTGTACAGTACAATCCTGCAGTTTGCAAAACAAAGGAATAAGAAAAGAAGGTGTGTTCGGTTCAAAGGAAATTTTTGTACTGATGCAGTAGTATTAGGAGTATTTTATTATGCCAGAGTTGTCTAATCACTGCATACTGGTTTATCTACTCTCATACTCATGTAAAAGTAATATTTTTATATTCATCTTACACGGTGGTGCCTCGGGCCTCCACCCAAAAAAGAGGCTAGACCAGATGTGTGCATTCCTGTGAAATGAACACTGTTTACGCATATTTCCATAGGAATACTGTAGTTGATTCCTTCGGTCCGAACACCATCGAAGGAAAAAAAAACTGTGGAATAAACTTTCCTATGGAAAAGGAGGAAATCCTGTGAAGCGATCAGGGCCTGAATTTCATCAGTGGTGCATGATGGTTTCATACGAGAGATAGAAAATAAAGTAGAGTGAGCAACGTACGTTCGATCTGCTGCTGGTTCTGAAGCGCTGCCAACAGAATACTCAGTTTCTCCTACTGAGCAACCATCGTCAGACGCGTTATCCTCATATTCGGTTTCACCTGATCCTGCATGCATACATTTCTAGGTTATTGCCTCTGTTGACTACTGTATAATTTTGAAGACTTGACACAACTCTATCACTAGACTTCAGCAATCTTTCACCTGATATTAGTTGGCTCTGTTGGCTTGTCATGGTGAGTGGTGTCAAACCTGCAGAGGGCGTAGACTGTTTTACCAAGCTACTGCCATTTCTGTCTGTTAATGAACTGGGAGATTTGACACCGTTCACTTGAAGCTGTTCGATCTCCATATCTTTTCGTGATATAGTGTCTTTCAAAGATGCAACCTGGATACAATGACGATGACACTTGAGAATTCGAGACAGAAAAAATATTCATAACCGAAAGTATAGCTAGTTATGTTTTTCTTTTGTATCCCGTTCAGTAGTTAACTTGAGGTGATACAACAAGGAAAATACCCTATAAACTGGTCATCTGAACTCTACATAAAGTTTGCTTACCAATGTTTAGAGTTTAAATGAAAAATGTAATCTGGAATTCATCAGAGATGGTAGGGCAAAAAACACCTGTTCTAGTAGATCTTTTATATCCTTGCCCTCTTTGTTGCTTTTTGCAGCACCTAACTCAACCCCGGAAACTCTTTCAGCAAATTTCAAAGTACTTATGGTTTCTGAACATGATTCCACATCAGGGTTTATTTGAACAAACATTAGAGTCTTTGCTTGCCCCCCTACATGAAAAGAGTAATTTTTGTAAAAAAAAACAAGTAATTTTGTACACATACACATGTACTGCCAGCCTTATGTTACCTAAAGAGCTCTGAAGAACTTGAGTCAGTTTGCTGTTTCTGTAGGGCACATGGGCATTCTTCTGGGCCAAAGCAAAAATGACATCTCCAAGAGCAGAAAGAGATTTGTTAATATGCTGTGCCTCCTTCAATCTATCTCCGGTTGCTTCAGATCGCTCAACTCTCTCACTCCCAGCAAGATCAATCAGATGTAGACATCCTCGAGAAGTAGATCCATTCTTCACGTCCAGCCCTCTAACATGCACGGTTAAAATGCTGCATGCAAATGAAGCTTTTAGAACAGTATCTCACAAGATTTTTATGGGATTGTTTCCCTTAATAGTCAATCTACGTACCTATGGGACCTACTACTCCTTTCATTCAGCGCTGTTGATCCAACTGCTCTATTTGCTTGTCCAATTTCCATTAAGTCTAATACATCTGATGTTGATTTGACAGGAATTAAACTCGCATCGGGTACAACAAGTCCATTAGGTTGAGAAGTATTCCAGATCCCGAGTGTTTCTTTATGTTAAGAATAACATGTTATACTAATAACAAAACAAAGAAATACATGTTAACAGAACAAAATATATGCTCAATAAAGGATATCTCTTCTGTGCAATATCATTTGATAGAAGATCCCGGACTTGTTCGTTGTATATCTCAACCATTTGCACTTCCACCTCATATGAGAAAGTGTTTCTCCTTTTTAACGAGATATCAAACAAGTCATTCAAAGCTCGATAGTTAACACCCCAATCTTCTTTTGATGTGCCCGGGCCGCTCTATAACAAAAACGCCAACACATACAGTTAGTAATGTATATTGTTTTTTCACTTGTATGGGTGGGTGTACACAATTTCAGAATGCAGACTTGTGCATCTCAAAAATATATGTGCAAACATTGCTCAACAATATAGTAACATGTGAAGTATACAAAAAGATGAGTGCAGCTTCATAGTTTAAATAATAAGCTGTGCATATTGTCTCTTTTGTACAATGCTCATTCAGTCATATTTTGACTCACAATTGCTGATGCACATGTGTGCACACAAATGTGACTTTTAAATCATGTGCTCTAACCCATACTAAGCACATTATTTTTTAATTAGTAATATCCCCAGGAAAAGGTATTAATCAAGTTTGTTTTCTTGAACAAGTCAAAGATTAGTTAATACCATTGTGTATGTTTTGCCAGATCCAGTTTGACCGTATGCAAAAATGCACACATTGAATCCATCAAGGACAGATCTAATCAAAGGTTGGATGTCGGAGAAAACTTCAGCTGCAAGTTGTTACATAACTCGTTAGTGGTCAATGTTTAAATATACACAAAAATAATTGTTTTTGATCAATTACTTAGTTTAATGAGATATACCTTGAGAAACATGTGTACTAAAGACCTTGTTAAACTTGAACATCCGATAGCCATCCTTTCCTTGCTTGGAGGGGTTTGAAATGAGAATCTCGCCATTTTCACCAATATAATCAACTGCGGTTGATTTCCCATCTTGACCAGGAAGAAATGGTCGTACACGACAATATACTCTTATATTACCTAATAAGAAGCAATATACTAACAAATTAGTTACAGTCCCAAAGTGCGCTTCAACGGTAAACAGCGCAAGAATTACCTTTTAGTTCTTGCACTTCATTAAATAACTTTTGATTTTCAGCAAGAACCCCATGGTAATTTTCAGCAGCATCTACCAAACCTTTTAGGCCAAGTCCTACACACAAGTATGAATAGTAAGACAAAGCAAACCAAAATAGTGAAGTAACAAAATATGGTTTGTGTATATGAACAATGCAAATACACATGCCATGAGCAATAACCTACATACCCATGTTAGATATTTCATCCCTCCATTTCATTTGGAGGGCAAACATTTCCTGTTTAATTGACTGAGACGATATCCTTATGTCCTAAAGAAGTTGAATAGTCAGAAAAATATAAACTAAGATACAAAGGAACTTAATTACACAAAGATCCACTACACTAACCTTAATAGACAGTTTTTGATTATCCATGAAACTTCGAAAAGTATTTGCCTTCTTGCTCCACAGTTGCGATTTTAGTTCAGAAGCAGCTTCAACTTCTTCAACTCTCTTTTTCGACTGCATAAGAAGATTCTCAGCCTCCTTAGCTCTTAGAGTTAAGTGTTCCTCCAATTGGTTTGTTTTTGCTTCCATCTGCTCCCTGTATTCTTCAAACATTCTACTCATGACTTGAATTTCATTCTGAAGGTTAGTGACTGTGTTCTCTGCATTCTCCTTTTCACGCATCAGCCGAACCATGTCCTGCTCACCTAGTTTTCTCCTCTCGTCAATTTTTGACTTCTCTACCTATAAGAAAAATACACGCATACTATTTTTATCATAATTATTTAACACTGCATATGCATATAGCACATAACTAATGTGTAACCTCAAATTTATATACTCCAAAATAGAGTTTCCAATGTCCTTTAAGAATGAGATATTTCTAGATACTAAAGTAGAACACATGAAACTTACAAAAGAGACTAACAGAAATATACGAGGATTCATTGAATACCTTAACTAGCTCAAGACGGTTTATTGCCATCTGAAAAGATAACCACATGTTGTCAGTATTACAACATACTGTGGACATTTTCTAGCGATCGACAATTTGGGATCTTACCTCGTTTTCTTCATTTGTTCCATTTACTAATGTCTCGAGTGCTTTAATTTTTGAGCGGTACTTATCCTCGCGAGTTTTGATGACACTATTTTGCTGAAAATTAAGTTATCTGATTAAGGAATTCAATTCACACGGAAAAGGGGGCAAGTTCAAACAAAATGTATCATTCCCTTACATTTCTAATGTGCTCTGCTTGAATAGAAATGCGGTGCTCAATCTCTTGAACAACATTCCTTAGTAAATGAACAACTCGCTGAGGCAAGTAGGAAAAAGTTAGTCATCAATAATAAAGGATAAAATAAATAAACATTACTGTTCCACAAATCATTTATTCAAAGTCACCAGAACTAGGCATACATGTGGTATTTCTCCTCTTTTTCGCTCAATACTTTCATCCAGAATGCCGTTAACAACTCTAAGAAGTGATTGAGTAGGGGCATTCTAAAAAAAAGTTGGTTATCATTAGCACAAGGGCGAGATAAATAAGCATTAAGTTGGTATGGAATGTGACACTATAGATATTACATCTAAACTGTTTGACTGGATCATCTCTGAAATCTTAGCAGCAGGAAGATCTGTGTACTGTCCACGCTTAAATTGGAAAGCCTCGCTGACCTTTTGTCCTGCAAAGGATGGAAAAGTTAACCATAGATTAACACAATTAGTCCCCTGAGTCAAAACTGGAGGATATCAACAGAACCTGAAAGTTATAAATGTAACTTGCATATATAAATTTTCATCAGTGTGGCAATTGTAGAACTCTATAATTAACAGGCTGTGCTACATCTAGCCAATGCCAATCATCAGCACTAAGCAGCCAAATACTGAGTATATTACAGTGCTTGATGGCCCAAATGATACATGGCAATTTATGCAAGAGAAACAAGAACACACGCACACCTGAAAGAAGTGGACTTCTTTGTGGGGATTTGGGGTCCCAAAGACCTCTTCTTCTGTCCTCTGCAGGAGTTCTCCTTCCTGGCGTGGAAACTGGAGCCACGGGCCTTGATGGGGTCTTAGCAGCATAGTTAGACATAGTTTCACCCAATCCTGTTGACACATTATCCCTTAGAGCCAAGAGACACTCTACTATAGAAGACATTGATCCCTGTAATCATCGAACCGACTGGAGTTAATAAAAAACATGAGAACATAGAAGGATATGGACACAAAGACAGAACTGCAAATTCATTTGGCAGCTTTAAAGTGGGTCTGGTGGTATCTAGCTTTACTGTATCTTCCTCTTAAAAATATCTCAACAGATCCATAATCCTAAGTGTTAGGAGTAAGCGTCAGAGGAATGTTAGTTAATACTTTTAACAAACTTGCTTCTTATGTTCAACAGAGTTCTACAGCAGCATATTAATATCTAACTAAGACCACTTTGGTTTCACATCAATAAACCCTTCCAATCTTACTAATGATAACAAGGGGCAAAGTTAATGGGACATCTCATATCATATAAGTGCAATTAAATCGTCTATATAAGCTCTATGCCTACAAGATTAGAGTCCTTGATGGAAAAAGGGTCCAAGTAAGTAAGTACGGTAGTAAACACAAACTATGCTAACATATTAGGATACAGCTACTAACATCATAATTGTCATGACAGGAGACACATGACAGTACTATATAACAAATTTCACATAACAGGAGCAACCTTACCTCCTCAAGATCCTTGACACTGAATCCTGGCAGCCCCATCTCCGCGATAACAGAGAGGAACTTCTTCACATTTGACCGATTGTCTGATGCATAACCACCCCAAACCCCCTACAAACGAAGCCATATCAGCACAGCAAGGGGGAAACAGGCAGAAAGTATCCGCTATTTCTGAGATGGATTAGCCACCTCCAGAGCACCAGGCATGAGCTTGTCCGCAGTGTAGCACAGCGCCGTTCCATCAACAAGGTACTCCCGCAGCTCCTCGTCTGAAGAATCCAGCGGCAAATCGAACTCCGGCAGCAACCCGCCGAGCCAATCTATCACCTCGGCACGCCGGTCGTCTGGAAATGTTTGTATCACCGAAAGAAAACAAGCGTGAGAAAAGGGTACAATGTGTCGAAATCGAAATCTTGAGCTCCCAAATCAACAAAAGAACACAGTACAAAAACGACGGTATCGGAACAAAAATTAAGCAAAGCGGGTGCTAAAGATAAACAGGTGCACCAAAATAGGCACGAAGAACCTCAGCGTCTCAAACACTGGGCCTGACCAGGAGCTTGACAAGAACTGAATCTCACTCGGTTTGGAGTTTCAGCACATCCACACAAATGGTGCGTGAAAAGTTTAAAAGAACCAAACTTTGAGCTCGGCAGCTTGAACTGGGCCATTCTTCCATCCCGAACAGAAAAGGAAAGGCTCAGATCGACGGTCTCACCTGCGTGGAAGTCCTCGAACTGGCAACCGAAGGTCCCCATGCCTAGCCGCCCGGACTGGAGGGTGCACGGCGCCGGAATGCCGGTCGATCCGGGGCCAGATCGAGCCCTCCGGCGGGGCGAGCGCCGGATTCGGCGGAATCTAGCGGCTTGGAAGCAATGCGGGAGGTGGATCCGGAGCTCTGGGGCTTTTGGTTTGGGTTTTCTTGGCGCTCCCCTCTCCCCCTGGTCCTCGTGCTGGAATGTGCTCTGGTTTCAGCAGCTCATCCTTTGTTTTTGTTCTTTTTCTTGGGTGTTTGTTTTTTTCCTGCGAGCTTTTTCTTCGGTGGTTAGTTGGGGATTGATTTCGATTTTTGCGTGTGCGTTAAGGCCGCTCAGTAGCCAGTACTACTGTCTCTCCCGTGTAGAGGGGTTAACTAGGTTAATTATGGGGTTAACGGAAATGTGGTCCTTTAATCAACCTCCATTTTCAAAACAACAATTATGGCTCACCGGTAATTCCTTGCGGTACTGGGTTCTAGTGATCCTGTACCAGGCACAAGCTTTTGCAGAAGAAAAATGAATCATGAATTTGAGCATTGAGATTTAAAACTGTAAATTTCCGTAGAAAAGATATACTACTGTATCTCTTTTGAAGTTGCCCAAAGCTCTAGATTTACGACTCCAGCCCTTTGCTTGTGCGCAATCCATGAACGGAAACTTTTTTTTTGAGTGAGATTGTCCATTTCCACGTTGAAACTGTATTTTCCATTATTTTTAAAAGTAAAAAAAAACAGATTTTTCTATTTATTTTTAGGTTACGAGGTATGCGTCTGTGGCCACAAGGGTTAAATATCATTCAACACGATAAGAGCAACTCTAGCACCTTCGTCATTTGCAGTACCGCGAGACACCTGGTGGAACAGATATGACACCTCGTATCGCAAATTCCTTTTGCGGTACGAGATGTGGTATCCGTTTCGCGCCAAACGCCACGTGGTACTGCAAATACATATATTGCACATAATTCATATAAACTGAATATGAAAGAGTATCATATTTGATGATAAAGCATTAACAGAACATGGCACAAATACAGTTCAAAAGCACACCAATTTACAATAGGTTCTACAGTCGAATGCAAGCAACCGTTTTTTGAGTGAGATTGTCCATACCACATTGACACTGTATTTTCCATTACTTTTTGAAAGTTGAAAAAACATTATTATTTTCTATTTATTTTTAGGTGATTATGTATTGTTTGAAAAAATATCTTTCGACACGATAAGAGCAACTCTAGCAAATCCGTCATTTTCACGGCCATGTATCCCGTTCATGGGTTGTTCGTAAACGGATTTGCAGTACTCCGAGACTCTCGGTGGAACAGATACAATCTTTCTCTCCTCATAGGCACATTTTCTTGCCCACTTTTCCTCTTTGTACTTCTCTCTCTTCTCGAGAATCTCACTCTTGTTGGCCAAATGTTTGGTCAATATACTTTCTTTGACCTTCACCATTTCATTGATTTGATCTCTCATTGCTATAGCCTCGGCTGACCTCCTCACCCTCTCTTTCTCCTTCTTATATCCAGGGGCTTGCCCCTGTTTCTTCCCCCCTTTGGTGCTTCATTACTTTCTTCGTCATCCTCCAAGTTTACAAGGGAGCCTTTCTTTGGAGTTCATTGTCCCTCAAGCTCCATTCCTCACTATCCCTGAGCAAAAGCCAACAATGCCCAAAGGTGAATGGTCTAACCTTGAAACTCGGGCTTTGCTTGAACAACTCATTGGCAATCTGATCCTACATTGAGCATGAAAAAGGGTGATCACAACTAGTGAATCAATGGGCAAACACAAAAATGGGTGGAACTTACATAATCATCGATTGTGCATTCACTTGGAGGGACATTTCTCATTTGGGACAAGTATCCACTCCAGCGGTTGCATGTTTTCTTGATTGCAATCCATCGACCTTGAAATTATTTCAAAGAACGGGTGGAGGGAATCGACACAAGTTTGTGGTATTTATCTTCAATCCTTTGCCAATATTTCTTCCCATTTTGATCTTTTCCTGTGATCGCGTCGAGAGATACATTCTCCCATGCACGAATCAAACATTTGTCCTCCACTTTTGTGTCGGGACCCGGGGTTAGCGTATGCAAGTCCAGCTAAGACATAGTCATATGGAGAGCCGAGAACCGTACCCACTTGTCTAAGCAGACAAGGCCAAGCACAGAACGTTCTCGGAAAGCATCGTACGTGAGGGGTATCCCATCCAGGCCGGATGATCAACTGAGATGGGTCCTCATCGTCCGCACACAAGTCTAATGATATGGGTGATGAGCTCCCATATTCAAAGACAAGTCGCCTCAACCATACTATCGACTATCTCATAACTCTTACATAAACTTACTCCAGCCCGATCACTTAGTCGGGGTCTAGGGCGGGCTCGATCATACCACAAAGTGTGCCCGAGACAGAGTCTCGAACAATCGCATCGCGATGCCCCAAGCTGCGCACATCTAAGGGCCACTTGGTGTATGAAAGACCGCCAGCCAGATCACAACTAAGGTCTCGAAAACCCATACAAAGACATGCATGTTATAACCATACACGCAACACACATGCCTTGTATAAACAGCAGGTATCATTGCAATTCTCTACAAAGTATACATTTTTATTGATAACTCTTATAGAGCGCACACAGAGATCACAAACATGTGATCCAACATTACAACACAAGCGGAAGCAAAGTATGTCTGAGTACAGACAAGTTTAACAAATGGCTTAAGAAGCCTTATTTAAACACATGCCCTCCACGAGGGAACCAGTCGTCTGACTGGGACTAGACTAGCTTGATCTTCAGTCGTCCAGCTCGATGAAGAAGCCACCTTCGGGGTCAGTGGTTTCATCTAAAACATAGATTAAGCAAACGTGAGTACAAAGTCGTACTCAGCAAGACTTACATAGGAGCTATACTACTCATGCACATGTATCAAGGTAAAGGTAGGTGGGGTTTCACTTGCAGAAGTGCCAGCTTTGACTTGGCTAGTCATGAACTACGAGTACCAGACTTGAGGTAAGAAGCGTACACGAGTCCACTACTTTCTCCAATCAATTACACCACTATGGTGCCTTCCTCAACTTCCCCACGAGAAAGCACGCCATAGCACTCACACTTATCTTGGTGTGTTTTAGAAGTATCCAGTTCAAGTTGTCTAATAATCAAGCTAAGCTTTCCAAGCAGTCCTTAACCGCGGACGCGGCTATTCGAATAGTTTTGTTAACCCTGCAGGGGTGTACCGCTACACACACATGACCATCATTTACCGCCTTTGATCTCGACACCATTCAAGGGGTGCCAGCGAGGATGCTCACCACAACTGTTACCTCATAGCCGATCTAGTCCGAGAAAGCCGCCTACTTGGGTTGGCTACCACTATCGTGAACCCGGCCGGTTTACCGAAGTGGACCCAAGTGATGTGTGCGTGGTGCATAAGCCGGTCTCGGGTGAGCCGTTCTCTCACTTAGCATCCAGGCCACAAGCCTACCAGAACTCCGAACTATTGCGACATCTGGACATCGAAAGGGATGAGTTAGTAAGCTGAGAGGGGTCAGTGAGCCCAATGTGTGGTTGTACTCTTCATCTTGGATCACCACACAAGAACTCGGACTTAGGGCGGTGTTCAACGGGACAACCCACCGTGTACTCCTACACAACCTCTCATCGTTCACCTTGTATTAGGGTAGATTCACCAACACCTTTCTACCATCATCAACATGATCACTACCATCCCGACTCACATAACAGTATCATCATGGTATCACTCTAAGCATGCAATAAGCAGTAACAATTGCAGGGGCCACATGATATCAATCAACTCCTACATTTTCTAGGATTGTGGTTTGCTTACTACTGTGACAAAATGAAAGGTCATGCAAAGGAATGGGTTCATCTATGCGGTAGAAACGTAGCATGGTAATCATCCTATATAATGCATAAGCGAGACATGAGAGGGAAGTGGGATTTTATCGACATGATCAATGGGGGTTTGCTTGCCTTGCTGACGAGGTTCGGGTTCGGGGTCTTCAACGAAGGGGGCAGCCTCCTGCTCCGGTTCCACCTCTACTCGACAAACAACAAACAAGGTAGCAAAGTAAATACAATGCACAATCACATGATGGAAGGTTGAAACTTGATGTATATGCTTTGATGTGTGAAGCAATTCCATTTAAATGGAGTATATTGCAAATTGAATTGCAAATTCAAACTCCAATTTGAATTCAAACTTAGCCAAGTTACATGTGACATTGTTTGATCAATTTGAATCATTTTGAAATGTGTATGATATGCCTCTGATGTGTAAGTGAAATGTAGCATGTTGTCATGGTTCAAGTTGCAAAAACTTTTGAATTGGATTTGATTTAATTCCATTTAAATCAAATAGCAAATGCTACTGATCCCATTTTAAAATCAACTGAAACAAAGTTGAAAGTTGGATATTTGGATATCTTATTTTCTCCTGATCATTTTTCATATATTATTTGTCTAATTTGGAGTTAATATGAATTTTCTATGAATTTACAAAGTTTGGGCTATTTTTTGGATTTTCTGGAATTCTTTAATTCATTTCTAATTTTCTGGAAATGATTTACTGCGTCAGCATGACCTCATGCTGGCGTCAGGGGGGGCTGACATGTGGGGCCGGCCTGTCAGTCACTGGGTTAATTAATCCGGCTGTTTAATTTAACTAGTGGCTTAATTAAGCCACTGGGGCCCAGTGTCAGTGACCTAGGGTCACTTAACCCAGGTGGGGTTAAGCCCCTAATCGTGGCCACGTCGGCGGGCTGCCGGCGGCTAAACGCCGGCATCACAGACGCGGCGGCGCTGCACGGGGAGGGTGCTCCTGGCCACCATTTGGCACGGGGAGAGCACGGGACGGCTCCTCGAGCTCGTCTGCGTCTCGTGGTGAACACGGGGGACCCTGGGGGGCACCGGAGCTACGCCGACGACGACTTTTGGCGGCGGCCGTGGCTCGGTTTAGAAGCAGTAGTCGGCTCCGTGCACCAAAATGGACGAGAACCAGTGCATTGCAACGCTGGGGTGGAGGGGAACACGACGCGCGCTCTGGCTGAGACGGAGGGGCACAGGGGCGACCTCGAGCTCATCCATGGCGGAGGCCGTGCTCGACTCTCATGGCAAAACTCAAAGTAGAAGGAGAAAAACTCCAGGGTTGGTCGGGGAGGATGAAGGAGCTCACACTGATGCTAGCAGAGGGGTCAGGGAGGTCGGGGAGGTCGTGGTGGCGGCGAATTCGACGACGGTGACTTGCGGGTCCGGCGACTCCTCGATGAAGCTGGCGTTGTCTGCTGAGGCGCTCGGGCTCGATTGATTGAGGGGAACGACGAAAACGCCTGCTGCGGTTCTTCTGGACACGGTGGCACGGCTCGGGGACGACGTTGGCTGCGTGGACTCGGCGGCGTGCTCCACGGCGGTCCTCAGGCGGCGACGAAATCGAGCACGGGAGGAGGAGGAAGCTCTGGAGGGGGGGAATGGATTGGGACGAGCGAGAGACGTCTCCAGGCACGAGAAGGAGGCACGGGGAGGCCTGGAAGGTGCTCGGCGGCGACGTGTCGTCCACGGCTGGCTCGGTGGCATTCCACCGAGCAGCTTGGAGGCGCGGGGCGGGGAAGAAGACCCTGCTGCCCCTCTGGGCCGGGTGGGCTGGATGGGCCGGCTTCGCCTGGGCGTCTGGTAAGGTTTTCTGTTTCTTTTTCTGTTTTTCTTTTCTGCCTTTTTGTTTTGCTGTGCTAAATAAATAGCTAGGCATTTTATTAAATGCTGAAATTTTTTATATGGCCTCATAATAATATAGACTAGCCACTTATAAAGTTTCAACATTTTTAAAATTCAAATAATTTGAATCTTAACTCAATTAGGGATTTTTAATTAATTCCAAGGCACTGTTTGAATATTTGAAAAATCCATGAGCATGGGATGGGTCCCACATCACTTGATATGTGATCACACTCATTTATAAGACTTTTCAAAAATCTAACATGAATTTTTGGAGAAGATTTTTATCTGGCGTTTTGAATTAATTCATCGGGGGGGTTCCTTCTCCCATTATGCTTTTGATTTTGATTTCAAAGATTTCTTTTGAAATTTTAACATGATGCAAGTGACTTGCTAACCCTAGCACATTACCTAACAGAGGGTTCTGACATTTTGTATAGTTTCCTATCCTCTTCGCGAAATGGCCTAGAGTACCATCAACCTCTTCTTCATATACTTCTTCCACTTCATCGTCGTCGTCGTCGTCGTCATCCTTGGCCTCAATCTATGGATTTGCGGTCCGTGTGACATCAATATCATAATCGTCAAGAGTGCATCAAATCCACCGCGTTTACATCCAACGTATCTGAATATGATTACGTGCTACAAGAGTGTATTCAGAATCGTAAAAGAGGTACAAAGAGGTGTAGGAATTCATAGTCGACAGAAAAATATACACCTTTTACCTTTTGTACATGGACGAACACGTACTCGTAGATTCTTGTGTATCGGGCGAACGAAACAACAACAACGATCGCCTGATCATAGTCTTCTTGACCATCCTCGTCGGACCATCGACTGCTTGGATGACACGACTCCCATGTCGCTTCCGTTTTGTGACGGAAGGAACAAGGCCAGTGGTCGTGGGAACCAAGGAGGCGGGGATTTGCCGATTGAGCTAATACATCAAGTTTAGGATCCATATCAATGAGTGTGCAACTAGCGAGCGTGAAACAAGAGAGCGCGGGTCAGAATTGCGCGGACGACGGGGGCGGGAGGGGCGGTAACGGTACTGCATATCAACGGTTATTTTGCAGGCCGGACGCTTTTGACGGATCTGCTAAAATTGCTCTAAGATGATCATATGTGACAAATTTTGATGCAAAACAAATAAACAAATAAGATTATGTTTTTCTTATAAAGTATTATTTTCATGTCATTTCTTAGACTAGTGAAAATAATTATGTGCCTATGATTGTCCTGCTTTATTGGATTACTAAAGATAAAATAATGATTGATATTTATTTAAATACAGATCGTGAATGATTGATTTTGTCGAGTTGCCAAAGATATTTGGTTGGTATCAAACTTTACCATAAGAAACAATTTTATTGACAAACTCTGAATTTATTGCTATATTGTAGATTGATCTGGTTTGTTGGGTTATCGAGGTTGATTTGCTGGAAACAAAAATGGTTAGAAAACTAGGAAAATCGATGAAGGGTGGGAGAAGGGATGAAGTTAAGAGGGTCGAGCGAGGCTAGACCCCCCGCCCCCCTCACCAAACAAATAAACAAAAATCTATGTAAGATAGAATATTATTTTTTAAATTAGTTTAGAAGAAGAGTATCAAAGTTGAAAAGCCAAAAATATAAGAAATCTAAGGCACACATAAATGGGGCAAACAATCACAACATAACATCAAGACTTGTTAACAAGATTTAACATCCAACTAAAGGAACAAGATTTGACATTATCTTTCAAAGTGGAAGTATCATAAAAGTATCAGGCATTACCACCTGATACGTCCCAAACGTATCTATAATTGATGCTTGTCCCGTGCACTTTTATGTGACATTGCTACATGTTTTGCTACACTTTCATATCATTTTACACATATTTGGACTAACCTACTAACTCAGTGCACCCAATGCCAGTTTACATCTGCTGATGTCTTTTAGTTGAAGTGATTTTACCCCAATTAAAAGTGCTCCGCAATTCCAAAAATATCAGAATAAAAATCAGCATGACGGAAGCTTTCGGAACCCCAAAGGAGGGCCAGGGGGCCACCTGGCGCCCAGGTGGCGCGACCCCACCCCTGGTCGCGCCACCAGGGCGCCTGAAAGCCCCAGGTGGCCCCTGGCTGCCCCCTTTGGCCTATATTACCTATTCGTTCCAGAAACCCTCGAGGAGAACCCCACATCGCGAAATACCTCTCTGTTCCGCCGCCGCCGCGCTTCCAAGATCGGGAGCACCAGAAGACCTCTTCTCGGCACCCTGCCGGAGGGAGGATTGAGCTCCGGGAGCTTCTCCACCACCATGGACGCTTCCTGGATGTACCGTGAGCAGTCCCCCTTGGACCATGGGTCCATGACCAGTAGCTACGTGACGTCTTCTCTCCAACCTTATTCTTCAATGTTTAGTCCTTGTGAGCTGCCCTACATGAGCAAGGCACCTATGTAATTTTCCTGCTATTGCTATGATGTGTTTGCTGGGATCCGATGGATTATGAGATTATGTTCAGATCATGATGAGTTGTATATTTGGTTTACCTTTTATATTTTGTTCTTGAGTAATTCTTGCATGTTCTCTGTTGCTTTTTATTGCTTTGGCCAAGTAGTAGATAGTAACTCCAAGAGGGAGTGTTACGCTTGATTGTGGGTTCATGCCCCCCGATGTCTAGCTTGAGTGACAGAAACATGAGACTAGGGGGTGTGATGTTTCCACCAGGGAGAAAACAACAGTGCTTGTAACCGCGGTTGCAAGGATTATTTACCTTACGCATAGATTGTTAATGCAATTGTCTGTTGCTTTGAGTTTACACTTTGGGTGAGGCTTGCAACTTAATATCAACGAGATGTTCTGGATAGATATCTCAAGGTGGATGATTAGTGAGTAGATGCAGATGGATCTCGGTCTACTTGTCTTGGCATACGGCCCGTACTTTTAAGCCTCTTACTTTCAAGTAGCATAATTAGCATTGCGGTGCGTTTATAATTCTGTCAGTTGACCAGCTGTAATTTGTTCACCCAGCTTAGCTGTTTTATCTTCTTTTGAGAGAGAGACATCACTAGTGAACATCATGGGACCCCGATCCATATTTCCACCATTGTTTACACCTCCACTTTATTTATTGCTTTTACTTTCGGTTGCTATCATCACCACTATCATTATCCCTTGCATTTGATCCTTTGTAAACAACAAGGCCGGAGAGATTGACAACCTCTCTGAACTTCGTTGGGAGAAAAGTTACTTGTTGTGTGTGCAGGTCCAGGTAAAGTAAACAAACTCGGTTGTGAACGACGCCATTGTTCACTTTACCACCTACTTGTCATGTTCGGAGTCCTACGGGAGACAAACCTTGGTATCTTCACCAAGGGAAATTTGCCGCTATCTACATCTCAACCTTCCACTTGGGGTAACCAACGAAGGGAGAGAAGCCGTTATCATCTCTCGTACCATCAAGCAAATTTTTGGCGCCGTTGCCGGGGACTCCAATCTTCAAGATAGGGGAGTTGCACACTATCTTTTATCTTTGCTTTTTAGTCTTGTTAGTTTACCTTTCAGTTTTTATCTTAGTGTCCTTTATCAAAAATCACAAAAAAATTGTTTACCTTGTTCTTGCTTGCTGCTACCACTATGGGTTCCACTGAAAACACTAAGTTGTGTGACTTCACTAGTCACAACAACAATGACTTTATCTGCACACCTATCACTTCAGCACCTTCCTATGAAATTAAACCTGCTTTGTTTAATCTTGTTATGAAAGATCAATTCTCCGGTGCTGGAGATGCTGCTGCTTTACCCTTGAATAATTTTTTTTGAGCTTTGTGATATGCAAAAGTATAAAGAAGTAGATGGTGATATTGTTAAGCTTAAGCTTTTTCCTTTCTCCTTGAGAGGAGGAGCTAAAATTTGGTTTCAATCATTGCCTAGGAATAGCATAGATTCTTGGGATAAGTGCAAGGATGCTTTTATTGGGAAGTACTACCCACCTGCTAAGATTATCCAATTGAGGAGTAATATTATGAATTTTAAGCAACTAGATAATGAACACGTTGCCCAAGGTTGGGAACGCATGAAATCTCTTGTTAAGAATTGCCCTGCACATGGTTTGACTACTTGGATGGTTATCTAGACTTTTTATGCAGGCTTGAACTTTACCTCGTGGAATCTGTTAGAATCGGCCGCGGGAGGAACTTTTATGTCAACTACACTTGGTGCTGCCACAAAGCTAGTAGATGAGATGATGGCAAACTATTCTCAATGGCACACAGAAAGAGCTCCAACAGGTAGGAAGGTAAACTTTTTTGAGGAAATCTCCTCCCTAAATAAAAAAGTTGACTTGATCATGTCTTTACTTACTAAGCAAGCTCCTATAGATCCTCATGATGTTCCTTTAAATTCCTTGGTTGCTCAAGAACAAGTTTATTTTAATTTTATTTCTAGGAACAACTTTAATAATAATGCTTATAGGAGTAATTTTGGTAGCAATCATAGACCGTTCCCATCCAACAACTATGGGAACAACAACACTTATCCTAGCACCAAAAACTCCACTTCTGAAATAGAGAGCATTCTTAAGGACTTTATCACTTCTCAAAAAGCCTTCAACAAGAGTGTAGAAGAGAAATTAGAAAAAATAGATAACCTCTCTTCAAAGGTTGACAACATAGCTCATGAGGTAGAATTTCTTAAGATTAGAACTTCTCCCCTAGAGGAGAGGAAAACCACACCCATGAATGCTATCCAAGTCCAAATTAATGAGAATATTAGAATGCTAGCCAAACTTAAGGATAGATGGGCTAGAGAAAAGGAAGAGGAAGATAGAATTAAGAGTCTTCCTACACACACTACTGTCTCCACTATACAAGTTGTTCAGGACCTCAAAACTTTTAGCACCCAACACATTCCTAGTCCCACTGGACCTATTAATGGTGATGCTAATACCTCAACCCTCCCCGTCCCACCCCGCACCCCTCCCTCCGGATCGAGAATCCTTCTCAAAATTATTGTGCAGAGAAACAAAACCGACCTTCCATCCCCTATTACTTCTCCAACCAGTCGAAGAACACACATGATTTCCTCAAAAAATATCCTCCCCTCGCTCTGAAAGTCCAAGTATGTGATCAGAGGGGGAGGGGGTGAATGATCACTTCAAATTTTCAAGTGAAGCTTTGAAGTGAAGCATAAACTTAGCAGAAAAGGATTGCAGAACCAAGAAACAGGGAAGCAAAACTAGTATCAAAACTAAAGTTAGCGAATCAAAACACGTTGAAGCTTTAACAGGAAGCAAATGCAATGCGGTAAGTAAATGCTCGAAGCAAAACAGACTCTTGACTCAGCGATGTTTGTTCGACCAGTTCACGCTCTGCAAAGCGCTACGTCTGGTTGGAGGGACTGGTGATTGAACACCTGGAGCAAAACTCTCTCCGTCCGTTGCTCCACTGCACCAATCTCCTTGAGCTTGGCCAGTTTTGACTCGGGCTAGATTATCAAGGAAATATCCGAAACCTTTGACAAACTTGAACTTCGAGGCGACAATTACTGTTCTCTCTCCGAAGACGACACTCTAATCGTCTAGGAGAATTGCAGTTCTCCAAGATAAGAAGGCTAGCAAGTTTTCACCTAAGTCATAGCGAATCTACTCAGATCAATGGGACTTAGGATTTGGTGGTTGGCTTTTGGGTTTTGCTTCGGTGGCGTTCTTGGGATGCTCTCTTCAGTCTCTCTCAGGAATATTCTCAGAGCAGCCACCCGCAAATGGAGGCGGGGCGGCGTATTTATAGTTGGAGATCCCGAGGTGAGAAATGACTGATTTGACCCGGAGCGACAGCTTGACGCGTGTCCACAACGGTCGGATTTGTCATTACTGCGCAACTTTACTTGCGGAACAAGTAAGGCTGACTCACGGACTTAGTTATGCTTCGGAAGCCAAAAAACGAAGACTTTGCTACCGAAACTTAACTCAGTGCACATGAGATTTCTTCACTCAGTATTCTCACTTGGTTTAGTTTTGATCTGAGCATTTCCTCAATAACTTCGGTGTCTAGAAACTAAAACCCCTCTTGATAGTACGGTTTCTCCTATGACTCAAAGTACAGAAAAAGAACTACACAAAAACGTCTCAGTCTTGCGCCGTCTTCTTCATTTCCTTCAGTGAGTTGAGCTTCAGGACACCTTCATTTTTGGGGGTCATCCTCCGTGATTAAGCTTCACTCAAATGGTACTGATTCGATAATTTGAAAACCTTCCTTGAAGCTTTATCACCTAGCTTGTCCTTCAGGAACCTAATCAATTGTTTACACTAGAAAACATTGTTAGTTCCTCTACTGTCTTGTCCAACAATATCCAAAACACGTGAGGGCAAAACTTTGCTCTTACAATCTCCCCCTTTTTGGACTATTGTTGACAAAACAGGCATCGATAAAAGTATATTGAAGTTTTTGTGAAGTGATGGGACAAACACTAAGATATGAAGTTTTTGGCTCCCCTGAATTCAAGCATCGAAGATTTATATGATCGAAGTAAATCCTTGAGGAATATTTCTTCGTTGGAGAGCAAAACAAATATCTTAGCGAATGCAATTGTAAGTGAGAATATAAATCCATAAGTATGCGCAATTCCTTCCAATAACCTGTGACTTAAAGTAATAACCACCTGCAAGATAGATGATACAAAGGAATACTTTGCAAACAAGGGGTTATTAAAACGTAAGTGTTTCACAGGAGTAGCACAACCGAATGTAGACTTAAGTTACAACCCAATTGAAGGGAAAGGAATGTTTGTTGTAACTTAACCAAAAGAGAATGCAAGAGCCCTATCCCCGATGCAAATCTAACTCATCGATGCCAATTCTTCTCCCCCTTTTTGTCAATGATTGGAAAAAAGGTTGGGAAGAGGACCGAGAGAACTATTTTGCGGTATCAGCACCCTTGGAACCCGACGAAGCAGAGCTTGACGTAGACTCGTCCGAAGAAGATTGATCTCCTGAAGATTCTTCTTCCGACTCGGGCGAAGGAAGAACTTCGAGGTTCTTCTGGGTGATGAGGTTGATGTCGAGGTTGCTGTCGTCGAGGCCGGTGTCGTCCTTCGAAGTGACCGAGTCATTCTCTGAAACGGTATCGGGCCTGATAGGTTCTGGTTCATTTACGAAGGACACCTCATCAATTTTGTGCTGGGGAGGGAGCTTCTGATTCGGTCTGTCAACTGTGTCATCTCTGGAAAAGTTTTGCTGGAGATGCTCGTATTCTTTGAAGATGCGATCCTTACGAAGTCCTTTCACTGAGTTGAATTTCCTCAGGCCTTTCCAAGAGTGGCGTTTCAGCACACGAAGATACTGATTATTATTCAGCGCAATGTTGCCGATACGGTTGATTTCATCTGCCAAGAACTGCACCTGACGCCGATTTGCTTCAATGAAGTTTTCGAGTAATTGATGCGACCAAAGATTTACTTCAAAGTGATGGCAGTCTTTCTGGAACCGCTTCGATACGTTCCTTTCATTTACTTCGTGGCGCACCCCAACATATGTGGCAAAGATGTCATTGGGTTTCCTCAACAATTCCAAAGTGTCACGCACTGGAGGTGTGAAAAGCTTCGGATGGTGACGCGCCACAAAATCTTCATTTCTGCCATAGTTACAGACATGCTGGAGCCAGGGATCATATGGCTTCAGAGTGAAGGGTAGTTCAGCAGCATGCACAAGATTGCAAAGGAAACAGTCCTCGAAGTCAAATACCAGACCATGAGTGAGCTTCATAATAGCATGCCTGACTTCAGGATAGAGATTCGATTCTTCGGAAGCAGTACTCAGCGGGATCAAAGATTTCGACGAGATATAAAACCAAGTCTTGGAAATGAAAATCAAATGCTTCGGGCGAATGTTTTTAGGAATATAATCAGCCGTGACTTTGGTATCCAGCAAGGTTGCAAACTGTTCTTCAGTCAGGTCTGGCTCCAAGTGAATCTTTTCTAGTTCTCCAGTATGCCTTGGAATATTGACAATCTCCATGAACTTGGACGAAGACATTCTGAATACTTCTCCTTGAATCATCCATTCCAGAATCCAATTGCTGGGCACATTTGCATCACCCGAAACATATAATGTGGCATAAAAGTGTTTAATCGAAGCGAAGATCATCTGCAGTTCTATCCGAAGCATATGGGTTGACGCCAAAGAATTGGTGGAGCTTCTGATGCTGTTCTAGACTAAATTCAGGTCCGTGCCGCGAAGAACAACCAACACCCTTGAAAATTGGAAAAGTTTCACGAGGTTAATTGGTGTCCAGCTAGGTGTCTTGGCTTGGACGGCAGAGAGGATGAGTCTTTTTCAGGGGAGCAATTGGGGAAACTTGAGAAGGGCTAGCAGTCTGAGCAACAATCAAGGCCTGCTCTTTCCAAGAGTTGAGGATTTGAACTTTTTCATCTTCGTCTTGTGCTTCAGGCTGGGGCACATGAGCTTCAGACTCTTGAGTTGTTCTGTCAGGAGAAAATTCTCGAGAGTCACGAGTTCTTGAGTTTGAGGGAGAGGGTTCATGTGCTTCCGGGGGAGGTGAATGCGGTGGAGCAGGAGCAGCAGGTGGGGTTGAAGTTCTTTGAGGTGCGGGGGATGGAGCAGGTGGGGTTGTTGCGGCGGGAGGAGGAGTGGGTTCAGCTGCGGGTGGAGTTGGTGCGGGAGTGCGGGGTGTAGGGGTTTGCTTGGGAGTCTAAGATTTTGGTGGAGGTGTGGGAGTCTTGGTGGGTGGAGCTGAAGGCTTTTGTGGTTTTGATGGCTTAGGCTTCGGCTGAGGGGCAGGAGGAGTGGGAGTGGGGTCTTGGGTCTGCTGGACAGGAGTTTCATCACTGATGTCCTTGTCTGAAGCCGAGGCAAGAGTCATCTTGCGTCTCTTGGTTGTCCTCTTCTTTGGAGAGGGACTTGCAGGTTTAGCTTCCGATGCTTTTGCTGCAGCTGGTTCAGCTTCCGAAGCTTTTGCTGCAGCTGGTTCAGCTTCAAGCGCTGCCTTGCGCTTCTTGGAATCTCTTTCCATGATGGAAGCATTATGGGTTTTAACCATTTAATCGACCGCATCCTTGATCTTTCCTTTATACAGCTTGATGTTTTCCTTGGTGCTGGTGTTCACATCAGTCACCTTCTGAAGCATTTTCAAAGCGCGCACCTTGAAATCTTCATCAGTTTCAGCTTCAGCACGCTATTGATAGTTGTGGATTTTGGAAGTTTCATACCTGTCTCTTGAATGCAAATCCTTCAGCTGACCGATCATTGTGGTGATCATTGCTTCGATGGAGCCTGATATATAGACTTCACCGAGATCAACAACTTCAGGATTCTCTGCAGCACACTTCTTCCAGAGTGCCTCAGTAACACCTAGGTGATCCCATAGTTCTCCTTCACGAGGATCAGGAAATTGATGCCCACTTTGGCAATTTTTCTATCAAAACCCCAAGTTAGGTATGTGCTAATATAGCAAGTCACTTTGCATCATGTTGACAATTTCAAAAGAAATCATTTGAAATCAAATTCAAATGCAAAATGGGAGAAGGAACCCCCCAGATGAATTAATTCAAAAGGCCAGAAATATATCTTCTCCAAAAATTCCTGTTTGATTTTTGAAAAGTCTTATAAATGAGCATGATCACATATCAAGTGACGTGGGACCAACCCCATGCTCATGCATTTTTCAAATATTCAAATAGGACCTTGGAATTAATCAAAAACCCCTATTTGATTTAAAGTTCAAATAATTTGAATTTTAAAAATGTTCAAACTTTACAAGTGGCCAGCCTAGTATTTTTTGAATCCACATAAAAAGTTTCAGCATTTAATAAAATGGTTTGCTATTTTATTTAGCAGTTCCAAAACAAATAACAGAAGAAAAAAAAAGAAAAAGGAAAAGGGAAAGTGGCCCACTTACTTGGACCTCCCCAGCCCAACTCACCGCACCGCAGCCCAAGCCCGCAGCCTCCCCTTGTCGTCTTCCCCGGCGCGGCAAGCAGCTCGCTGGAGCGCATGCCGACGCCGGCGGCAGCAGCCTGCCTGCCTGGAGGCCTCCCAGGCATCCTTATCGCGCCAGAGAGACGCCGTGGACGGCCGCTTCTCTTTCCCCCTTTCCAGCGCCATCTTTTCTTCCTCCCTCGCTCGATTTCGCCTTGGACAGAAAGTTCGCCGGAGCGCGCAGCCATGGAATCCGCGGCCACCGTGCCCTAGAGCTCTAACCAGCAAGTCCACCGTGTTCGTCGCCCTCGACTTCGTCTTCACGCAGAAGCTGGAGCCCTAATTCCTCCCCGAGCCGACGCCATCGTCTTCAACCTCTCGCTGGACCCGCGAGCTCGCCGCCGTCGATTCGCCGCCGTTGAAGCCTCCCCGAGCAAGCCGTCGCTTCCGTTCAACTCAGGGTGAGCGCGGGATCAAAACCCCTAACCTTTGCCCCTCGATTTCGTCCTCTAGCCGGATCTGCCATGGGAGCCGTAGCTCAACGCCGCCGTGGTGCTCGTCGGCGAGCACCCGTGAAGCAATCGAGCTCGGGGCCATGTCCTTCACCTCCGCCGTGCTCCACTGCGTCGATCTAGCCTAACCCTGCTTCAAATGGAGCCCTGCATCAAGTTTTGTCTCGCAGCCGTGGCTCCGCCGCCGCAAAGCTCGTCGCCGTCAAGCCTCCCGAGCACCCCAGCCACCCCAACTTGGCCCAATCAATGCGCCACGCCGAGAGCTACGTCTCAGTGGTCGCAGCGCATCGTTTGGTGCCCGGAAACGCCGTAACCGTGGACGCCGCCGCGTCTGGACGTCGCCGGCGACTAGCTGCCGGCGAGGCTGACGTGGTGGGCTTGTTTAACTGCTAATCCCCCCTTAGAGACACTTACACGTGGGCCCTAGCCCCTAATTAACCCACTGTTAATTAAAACAAATCGGGAGTTAACACTGAGAGGCTGACAGCCCTGGCCCACAGGTCAGTTTGACTAGAGTCAAACCCCTGACGCCAGCATTACATCACAGTGACGCAATAAGTGCCTTTTCTAATTAAAAACAATTCCAAAAAATCCAAAAAAAGGCTTAAACTTTGGAAATTCATAGAAAATTCATATTAACTCCAAATTTAACATATAATATATGAAATATGATGAGGAGAAAATAATCTATCCAAATATACAACTTTCAACTATGTTTGAGTTGAATTTGAAATGGGACCAGTAGCATTTGCTATTTGGTTTAAATGGAATTTAATCAAATTAAATTCAAATGCTTTTGCAATTTGAACCTTAGCAACATGCCCCATTTCACTTGAACATCAGAGGCATATCATGCACATTTCAAGATGAATTACATTGATCAAACAATAGCATTTATAACTTGGCTAAATTGAATTCAAATTAGAGTTTGAATTTGCAATTTCAATTGCAATATACTCCATTTAAATGGAATTGCCTCACACATCAGAAGCATATACATCAAGTTTCAACCTTCAACCATGTGATTGTGCATTGTACTTATTGTGCTCCCTTGCTTGTTGTTTGTCGAGTAGAGGTGGAACCGGAACATGAGGCAGCCCCCTTCGTTGAAGATCCCGAGATTGAACCTCGTCAGCAAGGCAAGCAAACCCCATTGATCGTGTCGATAAAATCCCAATTCCCTCTCATGTCTCGCTTATGCATTGTATAGGATGATTACCATGCTACATTTCTACCGCATAGATGAACCCATTCCTTTGCATGATCTATCATTTGTCACAGTAGTAAGAAAACCACAATCCTAGAAAATGTAGGAGTTGATTGATATCATGTGGCCCCTGCAATTGTTACTGCTTATTGCATGCTTAGAGTGATACAATGATGATACTGTTGTGTGAGTCGGGATGGTAGTGATCATGTGGATGATGGTGGAAATGTATTGGTGAATCTACCCTAATACAAGGTGAACGATGAGAGGCTGTGTAGGAGTACATAGTGGGTTGTCTCGTTGAACACCGCCCTAAGTCCGAGTTCTTGTGTGGTGATCCAAGATGAAGAGTACAACCACACATTGGGCTCACTGACCCCTCTCAACCTATTAACTCATCCCTTTCGATGTCCAGATGTCGCAGTAGTTCGGAGTCCTGGCAGGTTTGTGGCCTGGCTGCTAAGTGAGAGAACGGCTCAACCGAGACCGGCTTATGCACCACACACACATCATCTGGGTCCACTTCGGTAAACCGGTCGGGTTCATGATAGTGGTAGCCAACCCAGATGGGCGGCTTTCTTGGACTAGATCGGCTATGAGGTAACAGTTGTGGTGAGCATCCTCGCTGACATCCCTTGAATGGTGTCAAGATCAAAGGCGGTAACTGATGATCATGTGTGTGTAGAGGTACACCCCTGCAGGGTTAACAAAACTATTCGAATAGCCGCGTCCGCGGTAAAGGACTGCTTGGAAAGCTTAGCTTGATTATTAGACAACTTGAACTGGATACTTATAAAACTTACCAAGATAAGCGTGAGTGCTATGACGTGCTTTCTCGTGGGGAAGTCGAGGAAGGCATCATAGTGGTGTATTTGATTGGAGATGTAGTGGACTCGTGTACGCTTCTTACCTCAAGTCTGGTACTCGTAGTTCAGGACTAGCCAAGTCAAAGCTGGCACTTCTGCAATTGAACCCCACCTCTCTTTGCCTTGATACATGTGCATGAGTAGTATAGCTCCTATGTAAGTCTTGCTGAGTACGCCTTTGTACTCACGTTTGCTTATTCTATGTTTTAGATGAACCCACTGACCCCGAAGGTGGATTCTTCCTCGAGCTCGACGACTGAAGACCAAGCTAGTGTAGTCCCAGTCAGCAGACTGGTTCCCTCGTGGAGGGCTTTGTGTTTAAATAAGGCTTCTTAAGCCATTTGTTAAACTTGTCTGTACTCAGACCTACTTTGCTTCCGCTTGTTTGTTGTAATGTTGGATCACATGCTTGTGATCTCTGTGGGTGCTCTGTGAGAGTTATCAATAAAATGTATACTTTGTAGAGAATTGCAATGATACCTGCTGTTCATACAAGGCATGTGTGTTGCGTGTATGTTTATAACATGCATGTCTTTGTATGGGTTTTCGAGACCTTATTTGTGATCTGGCTGGCGGTCTTTCATACACCAAGTGGCCCTTAGATGTGCGCATCTTGGGGCATCGTGATGCGATTGCTCGAGACTCTGTCTCGTGCACACTTTGTGGTATGATCGAGCCCGCCCTAGACCCCGACTAAGTGATCGGGCTGGAGTAAGTCTATGTAAGAGTTATGAGATAGTCGATAGTATGGTTGAGGCGACTTGTCTGTGAATATGGGAGTTCATCACCCATATCTTTAGACTTGTGTGCGGACGATGAGGACCCATCTCAGTTGATCATCCGGCCTGGATGGGATGCCCCTCACGTACGATGCTTTCCGAGAATGTTCTGTGCTTGGCCTTATCTGCTTAGACAAGTGGGTACGGTTCTCGGCTCTCCATATGACTATGTCGTAGCGGGACTTGCATACGCTAACCCTGGGTCCCGACAGACTTGGTATCAGAGCAGGACTGACTGTAGGATTATCAGCCTTGGCCGAAGTCGAGTCTAGCTTGCTATAGTTATATAGTTACTCTGTGTATATAAGGGAACAACGTAAGGCTTCTTTTTTCTCCTTACCCCCTTCGTTTTGAGTTCTGAGTCACCCTCATCTTGTTCTACGGGAAGATAGGACTAGGCTCATCTATGTCTTACTAGAACATCTCGTTGTTTGCTTCCTTGTAGCCGTAGGAAGGTTGTGTTCGGTTTACTAGCGTTGTTGTGCTTCCTGATTTCTTACATCGTATGTAAGTGATGTTTTCATGTTGTAAGAAATTGTCTTTTCTTGCAATTACATCCGTTATGCTGCCCAAGTCATTCCAAGTTTCTTCATAATCTGATGCATTTGCAAACTCCTTCTTTCTGTTTCAGATGGCGGATCTTCCCCCTCGGCAGATTGTTCGTCTGACCAGGTGCCTCGATGTGCGTGGGCATCCAGCCATGCTCACCGAGATGATGTCCTTCATTGGCTATCGATGGTATCCTGAGTACACCGTTGAGGAGCAGTTCCTTGACTTCAATCAGACCCAGTTCCACTGCATTGTCAGGATCTACCCGCACCACACTGGAGTCACTCAGCCTATCCACTTTGGACATGGCATTGGGGTCACCGAGAACATGGCTGTGCAGGATGCTGCATACTCATGTATTACCCTGCTGAGAGAGGAGCATGCACTGCTTGCAGGATCACCTTTCCGCTATATCCCTGCTTCACTTCCAGGAGAAGAGGGGTATTACACCGGATTGTACACAGATCACTCCCTGGAGGATACTTTGCTTCAGATCACTGCTCAGCACGCTTGTGATAGAGATCGTGATGCACGTGCCCTTCGTTTTGAGCTTCACGCCACCCGTGCCCGTCTGTATCGAGCACTTACACTTCTGGCTCCATTTGTGAGTGTTGGATCAAAGGAGTTTGATGCTATCTACCCAGCCAGGACACAGATGCCTTCTCGAGTTGCTTGGCCCGAGATTGGAGGCATTTTTCCACCCCGTGCTCCTCTGCTTCCACCCTACGCTGGACCTAGACCCCATCCTTGCCCAAATGGATATCAGGGTCCACAGGCCTCCGTGTTTTCCGATGGTCACCTTCAACTACCGGGTTACGCGGGTAACTTTTACAAGGACTACTATGGAGATGGAGATGAGTGAGACCGCCTGTGGTCTTGCTTTAGTGAGGATGTAGTAGTATCTTTAGTATATTGTACACAAGGTGTTCTAAGTTCTAGAGGCTTAGATAAATAATGTATAGGAAGTCAGAGTGCCTCTGAAGGATGTATCATCTTCATCACGTTTGTATTAGCTTGGCGCTTGTACTAAAACGATGTATGGTTTGTATGACAACTTGTGAATATATGGCTTGTATGCTTTTATCACCCTGTTGTCAAGATGATTACTTCCTTTGGTCTGTGATTCTTCCAGTAACTTCAATACCTTGTTTAGACTCTTCCAATCAACTCTGTTTGACTTTGGTTTTCATCTTCAGGATGTCTCAAGGAACCCATGGCCAGCTTGGTCGTGCCCATGGTCGTGGGAATGATCCGGAGGAAGGCAATCTTCCACCCCCACCCACGATGGCTCAGGTTCTGATGGAGGTTGAGAGGAACCGCCGAGACTCTCACCATTTGCTGGAGGTCATTGCCCGCAACACCACTCAGCAGCGCAACGAGTTGGTGTCCTTGAATGACTTCATCCGACTTCATCCCCCGGTTTTCAGCTACTCCACCGATCCCCTTGACGCCGATGACTGGCTTCGCAGCATCGAGACGAAGCTCCAGGTAGGCCATGTTGCAGATGGTGACAGGGTCAGCTATGCCACCTACCACCTCGAGGGTGCAGCTAGCTCTTGGTGGGAGAATTTCCTGAACATGCGTCCCGTTGGACCGCCCACAACTTGGGATGAGTTCTGCACTTCATTCTGTGAGCACCACATTCCAAAGGGTCTTATGGACCGCAAGCGTGAGGAGTTCTGCAACCTCACCCAAGGCAGGAGGTCTGTTGACGAGTTTAGTCGTGAGTTCAACCGACTGGCTCGTTATGCTACTGAAGAGGTCTCCACCGACGCCAAGAAGCAAGAGAGGTTCCGCCGTGGACTCAATACCGGACTCCGTCGTGAGCTCAACCTACATGACTTTGCCACCTTCCAGGTCCTTGTCAACAAGGCCATCAAGGCAGAGGACATGAACACCCCCAATGACTTCCGCAAACACCCTAGAGATGATGGTTCATCTAGTTCAGGCTCTCAGAAGCGCAAGATCTGGATCCCCAATAGTATGTTTCGCCAGAACAACCCACCGAGGCCATCCTATGTGGCGCCTCGTCCACCAGCTTCGTTCCACCCAGCTCCACCGAACAACCCAGCTCCACACACTGTCTTTGGAGCCTGCTACAAGTGTGGTCAGGCAGGCCACTACTCCCGCGAGTGTCCCCAGAACCAGCTCCAGAATCAGAATGCTCGACCCCGTGCCGGAGGTAACAACAATGGTCGTGGCAAGCCACCCCCGAAGGTCTACACCACCAAACCCGCTCCTCCCGCCACTCGTGGACGTGTGAATCAGATTGCCGCCGAAGAGACTGACGACACCACTGACGTCATTCTTGGTACGCTCCCAGTCAATTATGTTCCTACTTCCGTTCTTTTCGACCTAGGAGCATCTCATTCATTCATGTCGGAAAGTTATGCACTTCGTCATGAGTTATCCTTTGTTGAATTGTCCACCCCGATGATTATTCAAACTCCAGGGTCAAGATGGCAAACTAATAGAGTAAGCCATGGTAATCAAATTGCAATTGAGGGTTTAGTATTCCTTGCTTCACTCATAGCCCTCAAGTCTTCAGACATCGATGTAATCCTCGGCATGGATTGGCTATCAGGCAGAATGCCTACCTTGATTGCAAAGGTAAATCAGTGAAACTCACCCACCCTTCAGGCAAGACAGTTAACTACACCTCACCCAGAACAGGAACCCAGGTGCATTCTTTGAATGTACTTCCCCTTCCCGACCTTGAAGATATTCCGGTGGTTCATGACTTCCCGGATGTCTTTCCTGAAGAGCTGTTGGGAATGCCACCCGACAGATGTGTAGAGTTCATAGTGGATCTTATGCCAGGAACCGCACCAATTTCCAGACGCCCATACAAAATGGCCCCACGTGAGTTAGCTGAGCTTAAAACCCAACTTGGAGCTTTGTTGGAAAAAGGCTTCATCCGCCCTAGATCATCGCCATGGGGTTGCCCCGTTCTAATCGTAACGAAGAAAGATGGAACAGAAAGGATGTGCGTAGACTATCGCCCACTAAATCTAGCGACGATAAAGAACAAGTACCCACTGCCCAGGATCAATGATCTTTATGATCAACTTGCTGGATCCTCTGTCTTCTCCAAGATGGATTTGAGATTAGGTTATCATCAAATCAAAATCCGAAACGAGGACATTCCAAAAACGGCTTTTACTACTCGTTATGGTCTTTACGAGTACACCGTCATGTCCTTTGGTTTAACCAATGCCCCCGCCACTTTCTCGCGCATGATGAATTCGATCTTCATGGAGTACTTAGATAAATTTGTTGTGGTTTATCTCGACGACACTCTCATGTACTCGAAGAACGAAGAAGAACATGCAGAACACCTAAGGCTGGTATTGATGAAACTTAGAGAGCATCGCCTGTATGCTAAATTCTCCAAGTGTGAATTTTGGCTACCAGAAGTGACCTACTTAGGCCACGTGATTTCTGCAAAAGGCATTGCTGTGAATCCCGAGAGAGTTCAGGCCGTCCTTGATTGGACTCCACCTGAATCGGTTAAGCAAGTTCGGAGTTTTCTTGGCCTAGCCAGCTATTGCCGCCGCTTCGTTGAGAACTTCTCCAAAGTTGCAAAGCCTCTAACTGAACTCCTCAAGAAAGATAAGAAATTCCTATGGACTCCCAAGTGCGAGGAAAGCTTTCAGGAGCTAAAAAGAAGATTGACTTATGCACCCGTACTTGCGCCTCCAGACACCAAATAGGATTTTGAGATATTTTGTGACGCCTCACGACAAGGGTTAGGATGCATACTTATGCAAGATAGACATGTGGTAGCTTATGCTTCACGCCAGTTGCGTCCACATGAAGAGAACTATCCTACCCATGACCTTGAACTCGCTGTCGTAGTTCATGCCTTGATAACTTGGCGACATTACCTCCTTGGTAATCGTTGTGAGATTTATTCCGACCACCAAAGCCTAAAATACATTTTCACCCAGCCAGATCTTAATCTCAGGAAAAGATGCTGGATTGAGTTGATAAAAGATTACGACGTAGGAATTTCTTACACCCCAGGCAAAGCCAATGTCATGGCTGATGCACTAAGTCGTAATTCGTATTGTAACAACCTCATGTGACAACAGTATCAACCACTTCTTCATGAGGAATTTTGCAAGCTCAATCTTGAGATTGTTCCTCATGGCTATCTTTCTACCTTGGTGGCGAAGCCAACTCTTGAGGATCAAATCATAGTTTCCCAAAGGCGTGCACGAGGTGTTCGTCGGATGAACGAGAACATTGCTAGCGGAGTTGCTAGATGTTTCTCCACAGATAGTAAAGGAACGGTATTCTTTGAAAATCGTTTGGTAGTACCTAAGAATAGGGAACTAAGGCAACTCATCCTCAAGGAAGCCCATGATACACCCCTCTCGATTCATCCCGGTAGCACAAAAATGTACCGAGATCTACGCCAGAGATTTTGGTGGACTAGGATGAAGAGAGACATTGCTCGATTTGTTGCCGAATGTGATGTTTGTCATCGCATTAAGGCAGAACATCAAAGACCTGCTGGTACACTTCAACCTTTGCCTATTCCAGAGTGGAAATGGGACAAAGTCGGTATGGACTTCATCACCGACTTTCCAAAACCCCAGAAAGAAAACGATGCCATCTTCGTTGTCATAGATAGGCTTTCCAAAGTTGCTCACTTCCTTCCCGTTTGCGAGTCTATAACTACTAGCCAGTTAGCGGACTTGTACGTGTCAGAACCCCAACTAGGGTAAGTGATAGGGTTGCTTGTTCCCTTTGCATCATGTGAAAATTTCAAAAGAAATTCAAAAATAGGGAAAAGAAAAGCCCTAAAGAATTTAATTAAATGGCCAGACAAAAATTGCTTCCAAAAATTCCTCTGGTATTTTTGAAAAGTCTTATAAATATGCATGATCACATATAAAGTGAAGTGGGTCCCACTGCATGCACCAAGATTTGCCAAAAATTCCAAATAGGGCTTGGAAATTAAATTTGACCCCTATTTGACTTGAAATTCAAATGTATTGAATTTCAAAAATGCCCAAATCCTAAAAGTGACTAGCTACTGGTCACCTAGTATTTATAAAATTAGTTGGGCATTTTTATAAAATGTTTTGGTATTTATTTATCAGAGCAAACAAATGAAAGAAAAACAAAACAGAAAGAAAATTAGAAAAAGAAAAGAGGCCCAGCTCGCCTGGCCACTTACCTGGCCGGCCCAGCCCACCAGGGGTAGAGCTGTCTTCTACCCCGGGACAGGCAGGCTGCTCGTCGGCGTGGCGAGCAGGCCGTCGCCGCGGCCACCTCCTGCTTGCCCCCTGGCCTCCTAACCCTCCCCGTGGAAGCCTGGAAGGCCCCAGGTCCTTCTTCCCCTCTCGCCGCTTTCCCTCTCCCTCTTCCTCTCGCGAATCCCGCGCCGCCCGAATCTCACGGGAGCGCGCCACCGTGAAAGTCGTGGCCAACGGCCACCCCAAGCGCCCCGGACTTTTCCATATGCTTCGCCGCCCTCGACTCCGTCACACCACGCAGGCAATCGAGTGAAGTTGCCCTCTGGAGGACGCCATCTTCTCCGTTTTGGTCCGGCCGCCGTGGAGCTTCTCGCCGGAATTCGTCGTCCACGGTGCCTCCCCGCCTCGGACTTCAACGCCTTCGTCTCCACGGTGAGGCTGCGGTCATTTCACCCCATCTCTCGCTCTCTCCCGTGCTCTCTGTCGACGACGACCACCACGGTATCTCCGGCCGCCGCGGGCTTGGACGCCGCCGTGGCTCGGGGCCTCCTCGAGGTCCCCCTCCTGCACCCCTAGATGCGCACGAGCTTGAGGCACGTCTGGATGCTTGCCCCGAGCCCTCCCGTGGCCTGCAGCGCAACTCCGGCGGAGCGCCGCCGCGTGCAGAGCCGTCGGCGTCAAGCCGGCCTTTAGCCCCCCCTAACCGGCGTGCTAAACACCCCCTAACCCCACTGACTAGTGGGCCCTACCACTAAACTAACCCCCCAGTTTAAACTAACCGCAGGGATTAATCCCCTCTCCCACTGACCACAGGGCCCCACTGGCCAGAAGCCCCCCCACGTCATGCTGAGGTCAGCATGACGCAGTAAAGGGGTTTTTCTAATTAAAAGAATTACAGAAAATCCAGAAATTCATTTAAACTTCAAAAATTCATAGAAAATTCATATGAACTCCAAATTGGACAAATAGTATATGAAAAATTATCAGAAAAATGCAAGGATTAAGAATATGCAATTTGTTTTCATGTTTGACCAATTTAAAATGGGGAAACAGTAGCAAGTTTGCATATGGCTTAATTTGAATTCAAATTTGAAGTTTGAATTTGCAAATCCTTTGCAATACACTTCAATTAAATTGAATTGTCAACAAACCAGTACCATTCACAACATGGAACCACTTATCATGTGCTTGTGCATTTTTACTTCCGAAGTTGTCCCCCCTTGTTGATTATTGCCTCCGATGACAGACGTTCCGAGACGGTGATCACCCCCGAAGAAGAAGACCACCGTTAAGACCCGTGTATCTTCAGCAAGGCAAGAAAACCCCATTGATCATGTCTATAAAATCCCAATTCCCTCTCAGTCTCGCTTATGCATGTTTAGGAGATCACCTTGTATCCATTCTACCGCATAGTTGAACCCATATCTGATGCATGACCTATCATCTTGTCACAGTAGTAAGCAAACCACAATCCTAGCTGACATAGGAGTTGTTTGATATCATGTGGCCCCTGCAACTGTTACTGCTTATTTCATGCTTAGTGGTACAATGAGGTTGCTTTTGATGTGGGTCGGGATGATGGTGAACATGGTGTTGATTAAAGTGAAACTGTGTTGGTGAATCCACCCTAATACAAGGTGAACGATGAGAGGCTGTGTAGGAGTACACAGTGGGTTGTCTCGTTGAACACCGCCTTAAGCCCGAGTTCTTGTATGGTAATCCGAGACAAAGAGTACAACCACACATTGGGCTCACTGACCCCTCTCGACCTAGTAACTCACCACGATCCAAGTCCAGGAGTCACACCTAGTTCGGGATTTCCATTCGGCATATGCATAGAAAGATAAAGGAAATGAAATGTGGCATTCATGGCAGGGCTTGTAGAACATGTCTTGTCAAGCGGAGAACCATCCGTCGAGGTGGGCTTGTCAGTCGTGCCTACATGGTTTAGTCCTGGCTGGAAGGTCGGCCGGAACTTCAGTTGGGTTTGGAACTCAGACAGTTGAGTCCTTGGACTAGAACGGAGCTGTGGGCGAAGTGTTGTGGTGAACATCCTCGCTGTCACCTCTTGAACGGTGGAGAGACTTGGCGGTAACCGATGGTCATGTGTGTGTAGCGGTACACCCTTGCAAGGTTAACAAAACTATTCGAATAGCCGCGTCCGCGGTTATGGACTACTTGGAAAGCTGTGCTTGATCATTAGACAACTTCAGTGGATACTTCTAAAACTCGCAAGATAAGCGTGAGTGCTATGGTGTGCTTCCTCGTGGGGAAGTCGAGGAAGTAACCATAGTGGTGTATTGGTTGGAGACTTGGTAGTGGACTCGTGTACGCTTCTTACCTCAAGTCTGGTACTCGTAGTACAGGACTAGCCAAGTCAAAGCTGGCACTTCTGCATGATGAAACCCCACCTCCCTTTACCTTGATACTTGAGCATGAGTAGTGTAGTTCTGATGTAAGTCTTGCTGAGTACGATTTTGTACTCACGTTTGCTTATTCTATGTTTTAGATGAGAACCCGGACCCCCGATGGAGTCACCTTCGTGAAGCTCGACGTTGACCTTGGTAGTATAGTCCCAGACAACAGTCTGGTCCCTCGTGGAAGGGCATGTTTGTTGTACAAGGCTTCTCTAAGCCATTTGTTAAACTTGTCTGTACTCAGACCTAATTTGCTTCCGTTGTATGATGTAATGGTGATCACAGACATGTGATCTTTGTATGCTCTATGTGTAAGTCAATAAAGATACACTTTGTAGAGTTATGTGATGATACCTACTGTTCATACTAGGCATGTGTGCTGCGTGTATGTTTATAACATGCATGTCTTAGTATGGGTTTTCGAGACCTTAGTTGTGATCTGGCTGGCGGTCTTTTATACACCAAGTGGCCCTTAGATGTGCGCAGCTTGGGGCATCGCGATGCGATTGCTCGTGACTCTGTCACGTGCACACTTTGTTGTATGATCGAGCCCGCCCTAGACCCCGACTAAGTGATCGGGCTGGAGTAAGTCTATGTAAGAGTTAGGATTCAATCGATAACATGGTTGAGGCGACTTGTCTATGAATATGGGATTCACCACCCATAAGCATTTAGACTCGTGAGCGGACGATGAGGACCCATCTCAGTTGATCATCCGGCCTGAATGGGATGCCCCTCACGTTCGATGCTTTCCGAGAGTGTTTTGTGCTTGGCCTTGTCTGCTTAGACAAGTGGGTACGGCTCTCGGCTCTCCATGTGATTGCATCGTGACTGGAATTACATACGCATACCCCGGGTCCCGACAGTACGTCTCTAGAATTGTATCCCTTCACGGTGTTCCTTTGGAAATCAATTCTGATCGTGATAGCCTTTTCACCTCTAGATTTTGGGGAAGCTTCCAGAATGCTATGGGAACTCATCTCTCCTTTAGTACAGATTTCCATCCTCAGTCTAGTGGTCAAGTCGAAAGGGTTAACCAAATTCTCGAGGACATGCTCAGAGCTTGTGTTATCTCATTCGGAAAGAATTGGGAGAAGTCTCTGCCATTCGCCGAATTTTCTTATAACAATAGTTTCCGATCTAGTCTGAACATGGCTCCTTTTGAATTCCTATATGGACGACGATGTCGAACACCCCTAAACTGGTCAGAAACCGGTGAAAGACAATTCTTTGGACCGGATATGATCAAGGAAGCAGAAGAGCAAGTTCGCATTGTTCGTGATCAATTGAAAGAAGCCCAGTCTCGTCAGAAAAGCTACTATGATCGTCATCATAGGCAAGAGAGCTACAATCTGGATGAGAAGGCTTACCTTCAGGTTACTCCTCTGAAGGGAACCCAACGTTTCGGTATCAAAGGCAAGTTGGCCCCACGTTACATCGGACCTTTCCGCATTCTTGCTAAACGTGGAGAAGTTGCCTACCAACTTGAACTACCCCGCACCTTTTCCGAGTACATGATGTATTCCATGTGTCACAACTCAGGCGTTGCTTCAAGGACCCCATCCGCGAAGTCGACCATGAAACGGTTGATCTCCAAGATGACTTTTCTTATCGAGAATACCCCGTTCGTATTCTTGATTCCGCAGAGCGTGTCACTCGTCGTCAGAAGATTAAGTTTCTGAAAGTGCAATGGTCACACCACTCTGAGAGAGAAGCTACGTGGGAAAGAGAAGACCGTCTCCGTGCCGAGTATCCCTCCTTCCTTCCGCAGACTTCTGAATCTCGGGACGAGATTCTTTTGAGTGGGGGCGAGTTGTCACAACCCCAAGTTAGGTATGTGCTAAGAGTAGCAAGTCACTTTGCATCATGCTAAAAATTTCAAAAGAAATCATTTGAAATCAAATTCAAATGCAAAATGGGAGAAGGAACCCCCCCAGATGAATTAATTCAAAAGGCCAGAAATAAATCTTCTCCAAAAATTCATGTTTGATTTTATAAAAGTCTTATAAATGAGTATGATCACATATCAAGTGATGTGGGATCAACCCCATGCTCATGGATTTTTCAAATATTCAAATAGGACCTTGGAATTAATCAAAAACCCCTATTTGATTTAAAGTTCAAATAATTTGAATTTTAAAAATGTTCAAACTTTACAAGTGGCTAGCCTAGTATTTTGTGAAGCCACATAAAAAGTTTCAGCATTTAATAAAATTGTTTGCTATTTTATTTAGCAGTTCCAAAACAAATAACAGAAGAAAAACAGAAAGAAAAAGGAAAAGGGAAAGTGGCCCACTTACCTGGACCTCCCCAGCCCAACTCACCGCACCGCAGCGCAAGCCCGCAGCCTCCCCTTGTCGTCTTCCCCGGCGCGACAAGCAGCTCGCTGGAGCGCATGCCGACGCCGGCGGCAGCAGCCTGCCTGCCTGGAGGCCTCCCAGGCGTCCTTATCGCGCCAGAGAGACGCCGTGGACGGCCGCTTCTCTTTCCCCCTCTCCAGCGCCATCTTTTCTTCCTCCCTCGCTCGATTTCGCCTTGGACAGAAAGTTCGTCGGAGCGCGCAACCATGGAATCCGCGGCCACCATGCCCTAGAACTCTAACCAGCAAGTCCACCGTGTTCGTCGCCCTCGACTTCTTCTTCACGCAGAAGCTGGAGCCCTAATTCCTCCCCGAGCCGACACCATCGTCTTCAACCTCTCGCTGGACCCACGAGCTCGCTGCCGTCGATTCGCCGCCGTTGAAGACTCCCCGAGCAAGCCATCGCTTCCGTTCGACTCAGGGTGAGCGCGAGATCAAAACCCCTAACCTTTCTCCCTCGATTTCGTCCTCTAGCCGGATCTGCCATGGGAGCCGTAGCTCAACGCCGCCGTGGTGCTCGTCGGCGAGCACCCGTGAAGCAATCGAGCTCGGGGCCATGTCCTTCACCTCCACCGTTCTCCACTACGTCGATCTAGCCTAACCCCGCTTCAAATGGAGCCCTGCATCAAGTTTTGTCTCACAGCCGTGGCTCCACCGCCGCAAAGCTCGTCGCCGTCAAGCCTCCCGAGCACCCCAGCCACCCCAACTTGGCCCAATCAATGCGCCACGCCGAGAGCTACGTGTCAGTGGTCGCAGCGCATCGTTTGGTGCCCGGAAACGCCATCCCCGTGGCCGCCGCCGCGTCTGGACGTCGCCGGCGACTAGCCGCCGGCGAGGCTGACGTGGTGGGCTTGTTTAACTGCTAATCGCCCCTTAGAGACACTTACACGTGGGCCTTAGCCCCTAATTAACCCAGTGTTAATTAAAACAAATCGGGAGTTAACACTGAGAGGCTGACAACCCTGGCCCATAGGTCAGTTTTACCAGAGTCAATCCCCTGACGCCAGCATTACATCACAGTGACGCAATAAGTGCTTTTTATAATTAAAAACAATTCCAAAAAATCCAGAAAAGGCTTAAACTTTGGAAATTCATAGAAAATTCATATTAACTCCAAATTTAACATATAATATGAAAAATGATCAGGAGAAAATAATCTATCCAAATATACAACTTTCAACTATGTTTGAGTTGAATTTAAAATGGGACCAGTAGCATTTGCTATTTGGTTTAAATGGAATTTAATAAAATTAAATTCAAATGCTTTTGCAATTTGAACCTTAGTAACATGCCACATTTCACTTGAACATCAGAGGCATATCATGCACATTTCAAGATGATTTACATTGATCAAACAATAGCATTTATAACTTGGCTAAATTGAATTCAAATCGGAGTTTGAATTTGCGATTTTAATTGCAATATACTCCATTTAAATGGAATTGAATCACACATCAAAAGCATATACATCAAGTTTCAACCTTCAACCATGTGATTGTGCATTGTACTTATTGTGCTCCCTTGCTTGTTGTCTGTCGAGTAGAGGTGGAACCGGAACAGGAGGCAGCCCCCTTCGTTGAAGATCTCGAGACTGAACCTCGTCAGCAAGGCAAGCAAACCCCATTGATCATGTCGATAAAATCCCAATTCCCTCTCATGTCTCGCTTATGCATTGTATAGGATGATTACCATGCTACGTTTCTACCGCATAGATGAACACATTCCTTTGCATGACCTATCATTTGTCATAGTAGTAAGCAAACCACAATCCTAGCAAATGTAGGAGTTGGTTGATATCATGTGGCCCATGCAATTGTTACTGCTTATTGCATGCTTAGAGTGATACAATGATGATACTGTTGTGTGAGTCGAGATGGTAGTGATCATGTGGATGATGGTGGAAATGTGTTGGTGAATCTACCCTAATACAAGGTGAACGATGAGAGGCCGTGTAGGAGTACACAGTGGGTTGTCTCGTTGAACACCGCCCTAAGTCCGAGTTCTTGTGTGGTGATCCAAGATGAAGAGTACAACCACACATTGGGCTCACTGACCCCTCTCAACCTATTAACTCATCCCTTTCGATGTCCAGATGTCGCAGTAGTTCGGAGTTCTGGTAGGTTTGTGGCCTGGCTGCTAAGTGAGAGGACGGCTCAACCGAGACCGGCTTATGCACCACGCACACATCATCTGGGTCCACTTCGGTAAACCGGCCGGGTTCACGATAGTGGTAGCCAACCCAGATAGGCGGCTTTCTTGGACTAGATCGGCTATGAGGTAACAGTTGTGGTGAGCATCCTCGCTGACATCCCTTGAATGGTGTCGAGATCAAAGGCGGTAACTGATGATCATGTGTGTGTAGCGGTACACCCCTGCAGGGTTAAGAAAACTATTAGAATAGCCGCGTCCGCGGTAAAGGACTGCTTGGAAAGCTTAGCTTGATTATTAGACAACTTGAACTGGATACTTATAAAACTTACCAAGATAAGCGTGAGTGCTATGGCGTGCTTTCTCGTGGGAAAGTCGAGGAAGGCATCATAGTGGTGTATTTGATTGGAGATGTATTGGAATCGTGTACGCTTCTTACCTCAAGTCTGGTACTCGTAGTTTAGGACTAGCCAAGTCAAAGCTGGCACTTCTGCAATTGAACCCCACCTCCCTTTGCCTTGATACATGTGTATGAGTAGTATAGCTCCTATGTAAGTCTTGCTGAGTACGACTTTGTACTCACGTTTGCTTATTCTATGTTTTAGATGAACCCACTGACCCCGAAGGTGGATTATTCCTCGAGCTCGACGATTGAAGACCAAGTTAGTTTAGTCCCAGTCAGCAGACTGGTTCCCTCGTGGAGGGCTTTGTGTTTAAATAAGGCTTCTTAAGCCATTTGTTAAACTTGTCTGTACTTAGACCTACTTTGCTTCCGCTTGTTTGTTGTAATGTTGGATCACATGCTTGTGATATCTGTGTGTACTCTGTGAGAGTTATCAATAAAATGTATACTTTGTAGAGAATTGCAATGATACCTGCTGTTCATACAAGGCATGTGTGTTGCGTGTATGTTTTTAACATGCATGTCTTTGTATGGGTTTTCGAGACCTTAGTTGTGATCTGGCTAGCGATCTTTCATACACCAAGTGGCCCTTAGATGTGCGCAGCTTGGGGCATCGTGATTCGATTGCTCGAGACTTTGTCTCGTGCACACTTTGTGGTATGATCGAGCCCGCCCTAGACCCCGACTAAGTGATCGGGCTGGAGTAAGTCTATGTAAGAGTTATGAGATAGTCGATAGTATGGTTGAGGCGACTTGTCTGTGAATATGGGAGTTCATCACCCATATCTTTAGACTTGTGTGCGGACGATGAGGACCCATCTCAGTTGATCATCCGACCTGGATGGGATGCCCCTCACGTACGATGCTTTCCGAGAATGTTCTGTGCTTGGCCTTGTCTGCTTAGACAAGTGGGTGCGGTTCTCAGCTCTCCATATGACTATGTCGTAGAGGGACTTGCATACGCTAACCCCGGGTCCCGACACTTGCTCTTCATGAGCTTCAGTCAGTGAAATGCCTTTATGCTTCGGTGGATTAGCTTCAGCAGGAGGAGTCATATCCACCACTGCCTTCTTTTGTGCAGCTCTACCTGCTTTCTCAGCCTTCTTGGTTGCAAGACCAGCAAGTGCGGCCTTGCGCTTGGCTTCGTTTTCTGCTAGCCGTTTTGGTTCACCAGCAGCTTTCTCTTCATTTTTCTTGGCTTCTTCGATCTTGCACTTTGTTTCAGCCTTCTCAGCAGCAAGCTTGGCAGTGTCAAGTTCCCTTTGTTTCCTTGCTTCTTCTTCTGCTTCCTTATGCTTGATGGCATAATCTCGGGCAAGAACGCTTCTTTCAAGTGCCTCCTCGAGGTCTTTCTGTTGCAGTTTTGCTTCAGTGAGATTTCGCTTCGATGAAGGTTTTGGAGTGGCAAACGGCTTTGGCTTCGCTGGGGCAGCAGTTTTCTCAGCCTGTTGTTGCTTTGATGGGTCATGTCTCTGCTTCGAGCGCCTCCCAGTGTTGAGGTTCTCAGCCGGTGGCTTGGAGGCCAAGGGCTTCGCGACCACCAAGTTTGTCATGTCAATGGTGGGGCGAGCTGCGAGCCTGTCAGTTGGGTCCTGAATCTTTGGCCCTTTTGCAGCAGGTTTCTCTCCTGGCTTCTTCTTCAAATTAACTCAAAGCTTTTTGTTGGGAGATAGAACAACTTCTTCAGACTCATCATCTGCTTCAGCATTTTATTCGTCATCTGCTTCAACATTTGACCCAGAGTGAATAGAGTCCTCAAGAGCGGCTTGATCCTGTCTGGCGCGCTCTTCTTCATCTGTGAAGGCATGACGAGGAGAGGAAGTTTTCTTTCTCAACTTGCGTTTCTTCTTCGAGCTCTGGCCTTCTCCAAGAGCTTCGGCAGCAGCTAGCTTGGCTGCCTTCTTCTCAGCTTTGAGGCGTTTCTTTCCAGCAGCGATTCTCAAGCGCTTCTGCTCCTCTGGATAGTCATCTGGAGTCTTGACTGTATTGGGGTGAGGGAGATTCGGTGGAACTAGGAAGTACAAGTGGCGATTGGCTTCGGTATACTTGTCGCACATGTGCGAAGTATAAATAAACGACGGGTGGAAGGCGAATTGCACTGTCCACTTCCAATCTGGAATGCTCTTGTACTTGTACCACCTGATGGCCCAATAGCGTCGAATTCCTTGCAAGCGAATCTTTCGCTGGTCCTTGGTTTCTTCAGCTGGGGTATCATAACCGAGCTGCTCGCGAATTGATTCGGGTATACCGCGAGCATTGTTTTTCTCCTTCGTTCTGCCTCCTCTCTTTCTAGGAGCACGTTGTTCAGCTTCGTAGATGTGATCCAGTACTGGGGACTCATCTTCGGAGCCCAAGTCTTCTGACATCCTGTGAAAAAGCAAAGGGAAACGAGGGAAAAAGACAAGGATATGGATTGAGCACCAACAAAAATTTTGACCAAAATAAAATGATTTTGACAAGAGATTCAGATGAATATGGGTAGAGAATCCGGCCTGTTATGAGCTAGACTTAGTCAAAAACTTGAGTCAACAATAAATAAAAGACCCTAGCACAGAACAGAGGATATTGATGCCCTAGCTTCTAACCTGAATCAAGACGGGAAACCTTTGATGCCTAAAACAGATTTCCCAACGGGTCAAAGATCCAACGGATCGAGAAAACCTAACCAAAAGCAATCGAAAAATAGAGCTAAGAACACGGATCCAATCTGGAGGAGGACGAACAGAGAAGATGAAGATTGGAGCGGGGGCTTCGACGTACCCTAACTTTGTGGCGTTGAGCGGCTACGGCGGCGAAGAGCGGAGGATGTGCTTGTCGGCGGCGTGAGTTCCACGGCGGCGTCCGTCCGGTAGCGAAGCGACGCAGACGACGACGGGGAGAAGGAGCTCGGCGGCGCGCTCGGGAGAGGAGAAGTTACAGAGAGAGAGAATGAATGAGGAGGTTAGGATTTTGCTGGGGGATGCCTTATATAGTGGCCAACCTGACAGATTTGTCAGATCAGATCGAACGGCTCCTAGCGATCGTCTCTCCGGATTCTATGACGAGGATTTCGTGGCATATCGCGAGAAAATCTCAACGACCCGAAATAGATGGGATCTCAACGGTCGAAGAATAACTCTTGACCTTGAGTAAAAACTTCGATAATGTTGGAAGCATTTGATTCGGAACTCAATGAGGTTCGAAGCAAAATAATTTCCCTTCCAAATGCGCTCAACCATTTTAGATAGATAGAGTAAGAGAGAAAAAGAACAGAAGGGGGTAGGGTCCGAAACTTATCACCTCGAAGAAAAACCAACAATGAAGCTAAAGGTGATAAGCATGGAGGACTAAATCGAATCAAAATAAAAGATAGAAATGGAAGCAAAAAAAACCCGAGACCAAATACGAAACGAAGTAAAGTAATATTTACAGAGAGATATGGTTCGGTCTTACAGTAGATTTCATGAGTCCAAAATATTGAGCTCACACCTTAACGCACAGAACGTTTTCTCATCCAATGGTTTTGTGAAAATATCAGCCAGTTGATCTTCAGTTCTGACATGACTAATCACAATATCTTCACGCTGAACATGATCACGAAGAAAATGATGGTGAATGTCAATATGCTTCATGTGAGAGTGGTGCACAGGATTGTGAGCAATTTTGATGGCACTCTCATTATCACATAGGAGAGGAATTTTCTTCACATGAATACCATAATCCTTCAGCGTCTGCTTAATCCAATGAATCTGAGTGCAGCATGAGCTAGCAACAATGTATTCGGCTTCAGCAGTAGATATTGATACACAGTTTTGCTTCTTGGAAGCCCAACAGACTAGTGATCTTCTGAGGAAATGACAAATGCCTGAAGTAGATTTCCTATCAACACGATCACCAGCCCAGTCTGAATCAGAATAGCCAATAAGATCAAACTGAGCTCCTTTGGGATACCACAAACCCAAGGTAAGTGTGTGAGCAAGATATCGAAGAATTCTCTTTACTGCAGTATGATGTGATTCCTTTGGATTTGCTTGAAAGCGAGCACAGATACATAATGAAAGGATAATGTCAGGTCTAGATGCACATAAGTATAAGAGTGAACCAATCATAGACCGATACTTCTTTTGATCGAAGGCTTTGCCCTTCTCATCTGCATCTAGGAAGCGATTGGTAGGCATTGGAGTCTTAATCGTTTTGCAATCAGTGAGTCCAAACTTCTTCAGGCAATCCTTGAGATATTTTTCTTGAGAAATGAAGGTGCCATTCTTCTGTTGGCGGATTTGAAGCCCAAGGAAGAACTTCAATTCACCTATCATGGACATCTCATATTTCTTAGACATCATTTTGGAAAATTCTTCGCTGATTTCAGTGTCAGTGCAGCTAAAAATAATATCATCTACATATATTTGACACACAAACAAATCACCATTATAAGAACGGGTGAAAAGAGTTGGGTCAGTTGTTCCTGGTTTGAAGCCTTTCTTCAGAAGGAAGTCCTTCAGGGTGTCATACCAAGCTCGAGGTGCTTGCTTTAACCCATAAAAAGATTTGTGCAACCTGTACACCATGTGAGGATTCTTCGAGTCTTCAAAACCTGGAGGCTGCATAACATACACTTCTTCTTCGATTTTTCCGTTAAGAAAATCACTTTTCACATCCATTTGATAAAGCAGGATACCATTGAAATTTGCAGAAGCAAGCATAACACGAATGGATTCGAGACGAGCAACTGGAGCATAAGTTTCGCCGAAATCGATACCTTCGATTTGGGTGTACCCTTGTGCTCCCAGACACGCTTTGTTTCTTACCACAATACCATCTTCATCTTGCTTGTTGCGAAAAATCCATTTAGTACCAATGATGTTGTGCATCGTGGGATCAGGTCTTTCTACTAAGGACTAGACTTTGTTTCGCTCGAATTGGTTAAGTTCTTCGAGCATAGCGGTCAAACAATCTGGTCCTTCATGGCTTCATCAAACTTTGAAGGTTCTAGCATGGAGACAAACGAAAAGTTTCCAAAGAATTTAGCCAAACGAGTACGAGAACGAGTTGTGGGACGACCTAGTTGTTGAATTTATTCAAGGATCGAATCAACATCAACTCTTTTTTGCACTTGAGATAGTGCATTTTCATTTGCTTGTGGCTCTGGTTCTTCTTCGGGATCAACATTTCCTTTAGGATCGACATTTTCTTTGTTTACGAGTTCTTCTTCATCCTGTCCATCATTAGCTTCAGGATGTTGATCTCCAGCGCCCCGGGCTAGGTGTGGGAACATTGGATCATCATCATCTTGATTTTCTTGACGAGTATTTGCTTCGACAGGACGAATGTCTCCAATAGCCATGGACCTGATCACTTCATCAAGAGGAGGTTCATCTAGATCATGAGGAAAATGCTCCTTTTGAGAGCCATTAGTTTCATCAAACCTCGCATTCACAGTTTCCATAACCTTCCCAAAGTGGGAGTTATACACCCTGTAAGTGTGAGAGTTTGAGCCATAACCTAATAGAAAACCTTCATGTGCCTTAGGGGAAAGTTTGGAGCTATGATTCATATCTCTAATAAGCAAGGAGCACCAAATACCCTAAGATATGATACATTGGGCTTGTTACCATTGATAAGCTCATGTGAAGTCTTCTTCAGAAATTTGTGAAGGGAAACCTTGTTGATGATATAACATGCAGTGTTAGTTGCTTCGGCCCAGAACCTGATAGGAGTCTTGTATTCATCAAGCATTGTTCTGGCCATTTCAATAAGAGTTCTATTCTTCCTTTCAACTACACCATTTTGTTGAGGTGTATAAGCAGCTGAGAACTCATGAGTAAAACCATGATCATCAAGAAAATCTTCAATATGAGTATTTTTGAATTCAGTTCCATTATCACTTCGGATATGCTTCAGAGATAATTCATATTCGGTTTGAGCTCTATTAGCGAATGACTTGAAGATTTCAACAACTTTGCTCTTGTCATCCAGAAAGAAAACCCAAGTGTAGCGAGAGAAATCATCAACAATGACGAGACCATATTTGTTTCCTCCCTGACTTGCATAGTTTTGAGGACCGAAAAGATCCATATGAAGCAGTTCAAGAGGACGAGTAGTGGTCATGATAGTCTTCGCTGAGTGATGTTTCTTCGTAATTTTGCCAGCTTCACAAGCACTGCAGAGACGATCCTTATCAAATTTAACTTCGCTAAGGACAATAAGATGCTTCTTCTTCACTAGAGTTTGAAGATTTCTCATCCCTGCATGACCAAGTCTTCGAAGCCATAACCAGCCAGATGAAGCTTTTGCCATTAAGCATGTGGATACAACAGGGCCCGAAGAAAAATCAACAATATATAGATCTCCTTTTCGATAACCCTCGAAGACAAAAGTATAGTCATCCTGTGAAAAGACGACACATCGAGAAGTAGAAAATAGAACAAGCATACCCATATTGCATAACTTTGAAATAGACATGAGATTATAACCAAGAGATTCAACTAGCATAACCTTGTCAATATGATTATCTTTCGATATGGCAACCTTACCCAATCCTAATACTTTACCCTTGTTGTTATCACCGAAGGTAATGTACTTCTGAGAAGATTGAGATAGTTTTTCTCCGGTGAATAACTCCTAGTCTCCGGTCATATGATTAGTGAAACCACTGTCCATGACCCATTTGGATCCACCGGAAACATAGCCCTGCAGAAGAATTAGTTCTTCTTAACCACCCATAAACGAGCAGGTGATTGAGAAGAGGTGGAAGCACTTGTTGAAGCAATATCAAATCGAACAGGGTTATATTGCCTACGGGGACCATCAAGTACACCATAAATGTAATTTCTCTGCGAAGGGTTAGGATATGAATGAGCATATGCAATCTTATCATTATTATCACGGTGTCAATAAGTGTAATATTATCATGGTGTCGATAAGTGTAACGACTAGTGCGATAGTATTCCTTTTGAGGAACATTTGATTCGGGCACCAGTGAATCATTTCTCTCCTCGAGAGAATAGAAGTTTTTCGGTGGTACCGAAGACTTTCCCTGCATAGAATGGTTAGCAGGAAATTTCTCAATGAGTGACTTGCGCACCCAAATTTGTCTCTTATAGAAACCATTCTTTGGAGGGGCACCAATGTATTCGGCTGAAACCTTTCCTTCCTTGTTCTTGACAAGCTTGTAGTCAGAATCAAGTGATTCATCAATAATTGCCTTGTCAATTTTGCAGTTGTAACCTGAAAGATTAGCAATATCTATAGGCTTATCCTTCGCCTGAACCCATACATTTTTGGGTACTGCTCAGGTTCCCAGTAAGTGCCATCAGGGTTTAGCTTCCTTTGAAAGCCAACACCTTCGTTCCTTGGATTCCTGTGAAGGAGTGCCTTCTTCAGGATATCACAAAGATGCTGGTGTCCCTAAACACTTTTGAATAGCCTTGTTTCAAACAAATCTTTCAACCTGAGGAGTTCCTCGGTAACAGCAGAGTTTTCCTCATCTGAGGCATCAATATCATCAATAACAATAGTTGCTTTGCCTTTAGAATCAGTTTTTCTTCGTTCCAAACAAGTTAAGCAAGGTGAATCAGATTTATGATTTGCTTCAGGACCTTGTTGAGCCATGAGAGAGAGATTAACATTTTCCAACTCTTCATGAGCCTCTTTCAGTTTTTCTAGAGCCATTTTCCTCTGAAGAAATTCATAGGTGAGCTTGTCATAATCAACTGAAAGAAGATCATGCCGAGAGGATAGTTCTTCAAACTTCTCCTTCAGAGCAGCATGCTCATTGGTTAAAGTTTGACGTTTCTCTATCTCATCGATCAACAGGGTCTCTGTTTTTTTATGGTTTTGCTTAGTGAATCAAGTTCATCTTGTTGGATTGAAGCAATTTTAGCCAGTTTAGCATAGCTTATCTTTGAGTCACTATCATATGAAGAACAATCAGAAGTATCATAGGTGACTTTGGATGAAGATACCTTTGCCTTGGCCATAAAGCAGTATGCAGGAGTTTCATCTTCACTGCTGGTGTTGGTGAAGAATGAGCTCGAAGCACCGGCCAAAGCAAATGCCAATCCAGCAACACCATCAAACTCGGAACCAGACGCCGATCTTGAGCCTGATTCTGCTTCGGATCCCGAGGCTTCTTCTTCAGAGTTCATCTCTTTACCCAGATAGGCCTTGGCACGATGAGAATTGCTTCGACGAGACGAGTGTGTCTTCGAGGAAGAACTCTCACGCTTCTTGTGATACTTCTTTTTCTTGTCATCATCAGACTCTCTTCTTGAAATGGAATCATGTCTCTTTGACTCATAGCTTCTGGAGGATCTGTGAGACTTGCTCGAGGAATCTCTGAGTGAATGCTTTGATTTGTTTTCAGCTTCCCACAATGGGCAGTCAGCAATGTAGTGGCCTGGTTTCTTGCATTTGTAGCAGCAGTTGTCCTTCGATGGAGAGCTTCGTGGGGATGAACGGTGAGAAGAATTGCTTGAGTTCCTTGATGAGTAATTCTTCTTCGGTGATGAACAACCTTTTCTTTGGAAGCGGTTGAAGCGTCTCATGACCAAAGACAAATCCTTCCCGATGCTTGCAGGATCATCAGATTTAACGCCGGAAGCAGAACTAACTTCGGGCGAGGAGTGGAGTGAAGCTTTTGCTTTTAAAGCATGCGATCTTCTTTGAGAGCCATTTATGTCACGCTTCTCATCCTCTTCCATTTCAAATGTGGCGAGTCTCTCAAGGATATCAACAACAACAAGATTTCTGAAATCAGTCCTTTCCTTAATCATCAGCACAATGTGGTCGAAAGAGTCATCCAACGAGCAAAGCAAAGTTCTCACCACCATGTGAGTGGTAATGTCTTCAGCGCCGAGAGAGATCAACTCATTTGCGAAAGTAGTGAGTCTGCTGTATATGGAGTTGACCTTCTCTCCCTCATGTCTCTTGAATCAGTAGAATTTTCTTTGGAGAGTGTCAATTCTGGCATCTTTCTGAGTGGAAACTCCTTCTCCAATCTTTTGAAGATAGTCCCAAACACCTTTGGTACAAGGGATATTCTTCACTTCATGATATTTATCTGGAGTCACATGATTGGTGATGAATACCCAGACTTCAGAATCAAGTGCTAGACCTTTGATTTCGTCAGCTGTAGGATTATCCTTGTCCTTGAGCTGAACTCCATTCTTGACAACTTCCCAGGCAGCAGAATTGATGGCAATGATATTCCTCATCATCTTGTCCTTCCAGTACGGGTAGTCCTTCCCAATGAACACAGGAATAGGTTCGTCGGAGCGAATATCTGCAAACGACATAATTGAAAGCACTCCAGGAGGTTAATCCAAAACACACAGAGTGTAGGGAGTGACTAGCTCTGATACCAATTGAAAGTCCAAGTATGTGATCAGAGGGGGAGGGGGTGAATGATCACTTCAAATTTTCAAGTGAAGCTTTGAAGTGAAGCATAAACTTAGCAGAAAAGGATTGTGGAACCAAGAAACAGGGAAGCAAAACTATTATCAAAACTAAACTTAGCGAATCAAAACACGTTGAAGCTTTACCAGGAAGCAAATGCAATGCGGTAAGTAAATGCTCAAAGTAAAACAAACTCTTGACTCGGCGATGTTTGTTCGACCAGTTCACGCTCTGCAAAGCGCTACGTCTGGTTGGAGGGACTGGTGATTGAACACCTGGAGCAAAACTCTCTCCGTCCGTTGCTCCACTGCACCAATATCCTTGAGCTTGGTCAGTTTTGACTCGGGGTAGATTATCAAGGAAATCTCCGAAAGCTTTGACAAAATTGAACTTCGAGGCGAGAATTACTCTTCGCTCTCTGAAGACGACACTCTAACCGTCTAGGAGAATTGCAGTTCTCCAAGATAAAAGGCTAGCAAGTTTTCACCTAAGTCATAGCGAATCTACTCAGAACAATGGGACTTAGGATTCGGTGGTTGGCTTTTGGGTTTTGCTTCGGTGGCGTTCTTGGGATACTCTCTTCAGTCTCTCTCAGGAATATTCTCAGAGCAGCCACCCGCAAATGGAGGCGGGGGTGGCGTATTTATAGTTGGTGACCCCAAGGTGCGAAATGACTGATTTGACCCAAAGCGACAGCTTGACGCGTGTCCACAACGGTCGGATTTTTCATTACTGCGCAACTTTACTTGCGGAACAAGTAAGGCTGACTCACGGACTTAGTTATGCTTCAGAAGCCAAAGAACGAAGTCTTTTATACCGAAACTTAACTCAGTGCACATGAGATTTGTTCACTCAGGCTTCTCACTTGGTTTAGTTTCGATCTGAGAATTTTCTCAAGAACTTCGGTGTCTACAAAGTAAAACCCCTCTTGATAGTACGGTTTGTCCTATGACTCAAAGAACAGAAAAAGAACTACACAAAAACGTCTAAGTCTTGCGCCGTCTTCTCCATTTCCTTCAGTGGGTTGAGCTTCAGGACACCTTCATTTTTGGGGGTCATCCTCCGTGATTAAGCTTCACTCAAATGGTACTGCTTCGATAATTTGAAAACCTTCCTTGAAGCTTTATCACCTAGCTTGTCCTTCAGGAACCTAATCAACTGTTTACACTAGAAAACATTGTTAGTTCCTCTACTGTCTTTTCCAACAATATCCAAAACACACGGGGGCAAAACTTTGCTCTTACACTCTCCCAACTTACACCCAGGCAATAGAGAGGATTTTAGAAGCTTCAAGTAATTAAATTTGCGAATAGATACTTTTCAACCAAAGGGGGGATCCTAGGTGTTTTCAATCTTGAAGGAGGTATTACCAACTCCTAGGGAAGGATTCTTTCAACTGGTTTCAAGACCAACGATCGAAGACAATGAGCATCTCGTATTCCTTGAGGGGTTGTCTTGAAGACCGATTCAAGGGCTACTAACGGTGTCTCGAGTGAGGCTTCAACAACTTACTTGGTCAAGATAGAGCCCGTACCGACTCATATTTACACATGGAACCTACTTAACTTGGAACTTGTACAATATATATGGACCCGAGGGCAAACCCAGCCTACAAACTCTCGTAGTCCCAACCAAAATCAAATTTACCCAAATGATTCATTAATAAAGTTGTCAGTAAGTATTCCTCCATATGTATATAGTAATATGTCACTACAGTGATTCACAGTCTATTACTTCATAACATGCTAAGAGTTGACTATACGATGATGACAAGGAACAAGAGGAGGATGGCTATTATACCATGTTTAGCAATAGCATAGTACAATAAATATTTCCTATATGTATTCTTATTGAAGAGGTAAAAATGCATAATTAAGATAATAGGTGAATGAAGAAGAAGACTCCAGAAGCCCTAAGGAGGGCCAGGGGAGCCACCCCCTGGCCACGTGACCCGAGGGCACGATCAAGGGTGGTTCATACGCCCTAGATGTCTGGCGAGGTGAGACATCCCTTGGTTCCCCTCTTTTTCCTATATATTCCTCGATCATCGAAAACCCTCGGGTGGAGTTATTTTTCCAGAAGCCATCCTCGTTACGCCGCTGTCGTGATTCCCATATCGAGAGTCCCCGCAGTACAGTTCTGGCACTCTGCCGGAGGAGAGATTCATCCCCGAAGGACTCTTCATCAACCACGATTTCCTCTAGGATGATCCATGAATAGTTCCACCTTGGATTCATGTCAATAGCTAGATGACGTCCTCTCTCCAATCTTGCTTTTCAATGTTTAGTCCATATGAGCTGCCTATCATGATCAAGGCATATATGTTATAGTTGTTCTGTTGTTATGCTGAGTTTGCTGGGATCCAATGGATTATGAGATTATGTTCAGATTGTGGAAGTAATATATTTGATCTGATTTTATATTGTGTTCTTGATTGTTTTTGCATGCTCTCCATTATAATTTATTACTTTGTCCAAGTAGTACTTTAATAACCCAAGAGGGATCTTTGTGCTAGATAGTAGGTTCATGCCTTCCCTATGTCACGCTTGAGTGACAGAGACATGATGACATGGGAATGTGTTGTTTCTACTAAGGGTAAAACGTTGGTACTTAGGGCTACTTTGTTGTGTGTATTGCTTACATTATGCATTGAGTTTATATCATTTGTCTGTTGCTTTGAGTTTTCAGCTTATAGCTATTGCTCGCTAATACCAGCGAGATGTTCTGGATTAGACTTCTCAAGGTGGATATTTAGTAGTAGATGCTTTGGATTGAGGTCTACTTGCTTTGGCGTAATGCCTACATGATTGAACCTTGCACTCTTTATAGCATAATTAGCAATTTGGTACGTTTATAATTCTGTCAATTGCCCAACTATAATTTGTTCACCCAACATACGTTTTATCGTATTTTTGGAGAGAGACATAACTAATGAATGTCGTGACACCCCGATCCATATCCTCATCATAAGTTTATACCCGCTGTAATTTATTTCCTTTGTTTACTTTTATTATTCTAACTATCCTATACATATAACCTTTTGTAAACAGCAAGACATGGGGATTGAAAACCCTTCCCGCCTCATTGGGTGGGAGAGTATATGTGTTATTTTGTGTAGGTACAAGTCCAGCGAAGCAATTTCTTGTGCCATTGCTGCTAACCACCTACTTGAACACATTTGGAGTCCTATTGGATTCGATAACCTTGGTATCTTTGCCGAGGGAAATTTGTTGCTATCTACTTCACCACCTTCCACTTGGGCTTCCTAGCGAGAGTGTTTGATCCACATCATCAGACCTCCATGAGGTACTTCTACATGGAAAGGAAGGAACATTTCCCTCGGATAGTTTGATTTCAACAGTGTTGGATATGTGCCCTAGAGGCAAATTAATAAAGATATTTTTTCACATATCTACTTGTTGGGAATGTGCCCTAGAGACAAATAAAATATGTTTATTGGCATATTTCATTAATTCGTAATAAGTTTTATAATGTGTTATAATTGTATTAAGAGGAAACATTGATACATGTGTGGTATAAAACAACCAGGTCCCTAGTTAACTCTAGTATACTAGTCCATTAGAAAATTGGATGATCAATGTTTCCTGATCATGAGGTATGAACCGCCTATTGACAATGGGGTCGTATCATTGGGAGAATGATATGATGGACATACACCCATCAGAAGTGTTGTAATGTGATCGAGTCACATAAGTTCAACATTGCGATAACTATAACGTAGTGACCAGATCCGTTGAACGTAATGATCATACATAATTACTATCTATTAGGATGCTTTGATTTGAATCCACCGCCTGACTGAAATATGTTGGCCATAAAGGTGTACTTTGGGTATTACGAAATAGATATGTTAATGAGTATGCAGATAGATCAAAGAGAGATTTGTCCATCCGTGTGAAGGATAGGTACTCTGGGCCCACTCGGTGATATTACATCATAAAGGTTGTGCAATCATGTGACTAGGTAACGGGGTTGTAATATCACGGAAACGAGTAAACATGTTTGTCGGTAACAAGGATGAACTAGGTATATTGGATACCGACGATCAAACCTTGGACAAACAAAGTACCGTAGGACAAATGGAACATGACTCAATGTTAACGGATCCAACAACGATGAAATTCGTTCGAGGGAAGCGCAGGGGCCATCTAGGATTGTAACTAGGTCCGACCGATGGTCATTGATCAAGAGAGTGTCTTGATCATGTCTGTTGTCTCCCGGACCGTAGGGTGTCATACTTAAGGGTATTCGACACATTAAGGATAGATTCGAGATCACCGAAGAAATAAGAGAGAATACCAAAATTGTTCCGGGAAGTGCCGGAAGAAGTTCCGAATATTTTGAGAGGTTCAAAATATTATTTAATAATGTTTAAATATGATTTATTATTTAATTAACAACATTAAATATTAAAATATATTTAAATATAATTAAAAATGGAAGAAAAGGCATATGGGCCTAAAAAGGCCCATTAGGGGAGGAGGGAGCCTCCCCCCTTGGCCCATGGTGCCAAGGGAGGGCCCCACCCCCCTTATGGCGCACTCCCCCCTTCCCTTTGGTTTAGTACCACATGGGAAGTTGAGGGAGGTGTGCACCCCTCCTTGGTATATATAAGGAGGGGTAGGGTGCCCCTTTTCCATCATCCATTTAAAGTTCTCTTCTCTCTTTTCTCCTGCCTTTGAGCGGACTCCCCTTGTTTGGAGTCTGCACTGGGTTGGAGATTTCTCCACCATACGCACGCCGTCGTGCTGCTGTAATCGGGATCCGAATCCATCTTCTTTCCGCTGCTCGCCTGGTTCGGAGCCCGGAGGGACGTCGGGTACACCGTATGTGTGTAATCCCGCGAGGCGCTACACTTGTGGTGCTCCTTCATCGTCGAGTCCGTATCGCGACGTCTTCACCGACAACATTTCGACGGGGACATAATTTCGTCATAGATCTACAAGGACCAGGTGGCTTCTGGAGTCGTCGAGGATCTCCGTCGGATCAAGGATCGGCGGGTACGACTACATCAACCACGTTCACGTGGGAACGTTTCCCGCTTAACGGATCACATACTAGTATGTGACCTATTTACATCTGTTACTTGCATCGCCATAGCATAGGTCTTGGGTTCAGGACGCGTAGGTTATGAAAAATTATTGTTATCTGCCCCGTTCCCCAACAGTGGTATGCTAGAACTGTATTAAGAGAAAACATTAATACACGTGTAGTATACAAACAACCAAGTCCCTAGTTAACTCAGGCATACTAGCTTATTGGGCAATTGATTATCAAGGTTTCTTGATCATGGAGGCACATACGTCTGTTGACAATGAGGTCATATTGTTAGGAGAATGTTGTGATGGGCACACACCCACCTAAAGCATTGCAATGTGATCCAATCATATAGTTCAACATTGCGATAACTTAATAACATAGTGACTTAATCCTTAGACCGTGATGATCATACATAATAGTTATCTATTAGGATTTTTTGAGTGTATAAAACCGTTACACACCAAATATCGTAACCATAAAGGTGCATCTTGGGTATTACTAAGTAGATATGCTTAGGAGTATGAAATAGATCAGAACAGGATTTGTCCATCCAAGTGACGAATAGGTGCTCTGGGCCCACTCGGTGATATTGCATCAACTACTTGCAAGCATGTGATGACTAGGTCACGAAGATGTAATAGGCACATACGAGTAAATATGTTTGCCAGAGAAGAGGATGAACTAGGTATAGGATACCGACGATCAAACCTCATACAAACAAAGTACCGCAGAACAAAGGGATCAAGTCTTATCGTTAACGGTTCAACAACGATGAAGTTAATTCAATAGAAGCACAGGGGCCATCAAGGATTGTAACCAGATCCCGCATGATGGTCATTGGTCAGAGATTGTCTCGATCATGTGTGTTATTGTCTAGAACCGTAGGGTGTCACAAGGGTAATGGATGCATTAAGGATAGATTCGGGGTCATCGGTGAAGTAGGAGAGACCAACGAAATTATTTCGGGAGGTGTCAGAAGTTTTTCTGGATATTTTGAAAGGTTCAAAAAATGTTTAATAATGTTTTTATTATTTAATTAGAATAATTAAATATTAAAATAAAAATAAAAATAAAATGAAATGAGGAAAAAGGCAAATGGGCATAAATGTAGGGGAAGGAGGGGATTCCCCCTTGGGCCGTGCCCCAAGGGAGGGCCCCATCCCCCTTGGCCGGCGCATCCCCCCTCCCAAGGGGTTTAGTCCCACATGGGGGAGGGGGGGATGATGCCACCCCACTTAGCCTATATAAGGAGGGGTAGGGTCCCCCTTTTACAACATTCCATCAAGTTCTTCTCCCCCTCTTTCTCCTACCTTGAGCGGACTCCTCTTGTTTAGATTTTGCACTTGGTTGGGGGTTTCTCCAACATACGTACACCGTCGTGCTGCCGAAGTCGGGACCTGAATTCGTCTTCTTTCCGCTGCTCTCCTAGTTCGGAGCCTGGAGGGAACATCGGTTGCACCGTACGTGTGTAATCCCTCGAGGTGCTAGATCTGTGGCACTACTTCATCGCTGGAGGTATTCTACACGACAGGGAGGTTGTAGGATCAGAGTCTATGCCAACCACGTTCGTAGAGCGTTTCCCTCTTTCGGTCTTCAAAGTTATGAACACCGATTCCCTCCGTTACATACATTTGCATAACATAGGTCTTGAGTTCGGGGATCGTAGGTAGGAAAAATTATTGTTTTATGTACCAAAGCCCCAACAAACATTTGGTACCTTGTCAGATTGGTAGTGTTTGGAATGAATAATGGTTGCATGGACGGCCCATCAACATTAGCTTGAAGGCACTGATGGCTTCTCGCCCTTCGTTGGTTACCCCAAGTGGAAGGTTTGAGATGTAGTGCAACAACAGTTTTCCCTCGGTGAAGATACCAAGGTTTGTCTCCAGTAGGACTCCAGAGATGATAAGTAGGTGTCAGCGGCGCAACTGACGCGGACCTGCACACAGACACAGATAACTTTGTTCCCAACGAAGTTCAGAGAGGTTGTCAATCTCTCCGGTCTTGTTTTTCACAAAAGATAAAACGCAAGGGATAATGATAGCAAGTAAAAGCAGTAAAGTAAATATAGCTTGGAAACAGTAATGAGGATATGGACCGGGATACGTGATGTTCACTACTGATGTCTCTCTCCCAAAAGACGATAAAACTGCTATGCGAGGTAAACAAATTACAAAAGGGCAATTGACAGAATTATGAACGCACCGCAATGCTAACTATGCTACAAAAGAAAGGAAGAGGCTCAAAATCACGGGCAGTACGCCAAAATAAGTAGACCGAAATCCATCTGCATCTACTACTAATCATCCACCTTGAGATATCTATCCAGAACATCTCGCTGGTATTAAGTTGCGAGCCCCACCCAAAGTGTAAACCCAAAGCAACAGACAACTGCAATAAAAAGAACTTTGCGTAAAGTAAACAATCCTTGTAACCGTGGTTACAAGCACCGTTGTTTTCCCCCTTGTGGCAACAACACATCCCCTAGACTCATGTTTCTGTCACTCAAGCGTGTCATCGGGGGGCATGAACCCACAATCTAGCACAACGTTCCCTCTTGGAGTCACTACCTACTACTTGGCCAAAGCAATAAACAGCAATGGAGAACATGCAAGAATTACTTAGGAACAAAATATAAGAGATAAAAACCAAATATATTACTCTATCACAATTTGAACATAATCTCATAATCCATCAGATCCCTCCAAACTCAGCATAGCAACAACAGAAATATTACAAAGGTGCCTCGATCATGTAGGGCAGCTCACGAGGTCTAAACAATGAAGATCAAAGAGGGGAGGAGAACATCACATAGCTACTGATCACGGACCCATGGTCCAAGGAAAACTACTCACGAGAAATCCGGGGAGCATCCATGGTGGAGAGGAGACTCCCGGAGGTCAATCCTCCCTCCGGCAGGGTGCCTGGAAGAGGTCTTCTGGTGCTCCCGATCTCGGAAGCGCGGCGGCGGCGGAACAGAGGCGAGTTTGCGGAATAGGGTTCCTCTTCTGGAGTTTTCCCGTGACGGAGAATAAATAGGCGAAGGGGGGCAGCCAGAGGTGGACCAGGGGCCCCAGGCGCCCCCTGGCGCGGCCAGGGGTGGGGCCGCGCCGGGTGGCCGCCTGGGCCCCCCTGGCTCCCCTCTGGCCCCTCCCGGGCTCTTCTCGAAGCTTCCTGTACGCAGATTTTTCCTGTATTTTTCCCGGAATTTTTCTGGCACTTTTTATATGGGGGAAAACTGAAATAGAAAAACAACAGAAAACAGGAACTGGCACTGGGGTGCACTAAGGTAATAGGTTAGTACAATTATGATCAAAAGTGTATGAAAGTGTATCTAGATCATAGCAATATCACACAAAACATGCATGGAGCAAGCAGAAATTATAGATATGTTTTGGACGTATCAGGCACCAGCATCACTTAAGCAAAATTCTCATCGGACAACTGCATTGGATCATCTTCATTGTTGCCATCAGTATTCTCTTTGGAATGCTCTTCGTCAAACACTTCTTCTTCTTCCTAGAAATGGTGTGACTATTCCACATCCAAACCGACAACAAGATTGATGATATCAATCTCTTTAGTTATGGCTTGTCGAGCTGAACTTTAGAGTCCTGAGCAATTTCAACATCTTCAACATGTTCTTCTTTGTGCGCAATTCTAGTCGGAGAGAAATCTCGGGGTCCAGAAGGTTTCTCTATGGCAATAGTATTTTGTATTACTTCACGAGCCCTTGGCTCTAGACTTCTGGGTTTTACGATGGCGGCGGGGGGGGGGGGGGTCTTCTTGGGGCAGGAGGAGGAGGAACTTGGCGAGGGATGTTATCACACATTGAAGCTTCGGAAATGGTCATGGTCTTGCTCTTCTTCTTTTTAGTTTTCTTTAATAATTCTTGCTCGGGATTAGCAGTCGTCTTCAGAATATTTTCTCTTTCGAGATTCTTGCTCCAGCAACTTCTCATTGTGCTCCTTGTAGATAAAAATCACCAGTCCACGCACCTTTCCATTCATTCCCATTGTTTCTCTTCGTCACATCATTCCTTCCAGCCAGATCTTTGATACTTTTTCTCATGTGATCCTCTAGATTATCATCATGCTAGCACAATTAGCATTGTGGTGCGTTCATAATTCTTTCAATTGCCCAACTGTAATTTGTTCACCCAACATATATATTTTTATCATCTTTTCAGAGAGAGAGAGATCACTAGTGAAGGTTATGGTACCCCGGTCAATATTTCATCATTGTTTATAACCGCTGCAATTATTTCCTTTTTGTATACTTTTTTTATTCCAGCCACCCTTTCAGTTTAACCTTTCGTAAACGACAAGACGGGAAGATTGACAACCTTTCTGGCTCGTTGGGGGCAAGAGTACTTGTGTACTTGTGTGCAGGTCCACATTTCGCAAGCAATATCTTTTAGACGATGCATTGATGCTAAGCACCTCCTTGAAGACATTGAAGTCCTACGGGAGACATAAACCTTGGCATATCTCCGTGGGAAATTTGCTTTTGACTACATCACCACCTTTCACTTGGGATTCACCAACGAGTGTGCATGCTCCACACAATCAACAAATTTCTGACTCCGTTGCTGTGGACTTCAATCTTCATGATAGGGAAGTTGCACACTTCCACTTTTACTTTCATTTATATTTCATGCTTATTTACCTTTTTGTTTGCTTGCCTTTTTATCAAAAACCCAAACAATTAGGTACAAGTTTCTAGTTTCTTTTCCAGTTAGTAGTTTTTTTCTTGTGCTTAGCTAGTATGGCTAGCTCCTTTCCCTTTGGTACCTCACCCGAGGCTGAGGTCCTCACCTTCAAACAAATAGGTGGGGAGAGTTTGAAAGATGTTTGGTATAGAATTAGTGATGCTCAACGCAGGTATAACAAGAAGCATGCCACTATTGTTCTTCTTAGAAATTTTATGTTGGTGTCACTAGTTGGAATAGATTTCTTGTAGATGCTTCAATAGGTGGTAACTTCTTGAAAGCCCATACCTTGGAAGCTCTTAATATTATAGAAAGTATAGTTGGATCTCCCCCTATTGATGACACCGACACTGAAATTACCTTAGGACACATTGATATGTCTCAAAAGTATTATATTTTTTGTCTATTCCATGTCTCTTTTGTGTCATTGCTACATATTTTTTTGCTATGCTTTTGAATCATTTATTGGACTAACCTACTAATACATATCCCAATGCCAGTTTCTGTCTGTTTTTTCGTTGCATTGCAGAAAATTTCCAAAAATGAAGGTGCTCAGAAAAATTCCCAAAAAATTACACCAATTCTTATTCATCAGAAGAGCCCTCTACCTGGAGGGGCAACTTTGGGGGTGTCCCACATCAACTAGGCGGCCACAGGGCATGGCCAGGGGGTGCCCGCGCCCCCTGGTCTCCTGGCCGGCCTGGAAACCCCCTCAGACTCCTCTTCGTCCTATATTTACCCCGGGACCTAAAAATCCAAGATATACCTCCGTCTTTTCCAGAAGCGATCCCGATTTCCGCCGCCATCAAAACCTAAGTTCGGGGGTCACCAAATTCCTATTCCGCCCCCTGCCAGAGAGGGCCTTGTCCCTCGGGGTCAGCTTCATCAACCCTTCTTCACGCCAGGATGGATCGCGAGTAGTTCCTCCTTGGACTACGTGTTCTTGGCAGTAGCTTGTTGGTATTCCCCCCCTTGATGTTCAATACAAAATTCTCATGAGCTGCCCTACATGATTGAGATCCATATGATGTAATTGGTGTTTTTTTTTGGGATCCGATGAATTGTTACATTATTCAGTCCTAAGAAGTTTATGAATCATTGCTGCTGCAATTTGTTGTTCTTAATGTTTGTTACTAGTGCACGAGTAGCATGATCTCAGATCTGAGCACTTTATGGTTGCATGATTATAATTGTTGTTCTAGATCTTATCTACGGTTGTATGCACTTGTTATAACTAGATGATACCCCGCGTGTTGCTGCGGGAACTGTTAGCAAATAATCTAATATTTTAAAATAAGATTTTTTATGAAATATAATATAATTTCACTATAAATTATTTTTTGAAAGAAATATTCTTTAGAGTAAAATATAAACAAATTGATGAAAAATCCAAAAATGAGTGTAAATTTTGTTTTATTAATTTATTACCTTGACAATATACCAGCGCGATAATATGAGACGAAAACAACATTGGGTAGAGATAACGTAGATGTCATCCTTGGTTAACCTAAAACAATGATAGCAACTACATATGTGGAGTCATAAAAAATTTGTCGCATAAATAAAATAAAATATGAGGTAACTCATAATTGGATATTTTTATTTAAAAAGTCGCTTATAAATCATAAGGTTAAATGCATAAATTTTTATTTATTTATTTGGTATAAGTTGCATGCACATGCGAAATTAATAGTAGCATATGCATGAAGAATTCATGGAAAAGAATTTCTACATGGTGGACCTACTTGATGATGTGGATAGCTTGCATGTTAAGATAAATAGGTTAGTGGGGATGGACTATTTAGGTATTATATCCGAAACCGGCGATCTCAATGGTGACACCTTGGGATGTTGAGAAACGTAGTAGAAAAAAAAATCGTGCCTACGAAGCAAGAACCCAAGATCATCCAAGAAGATGGCATACAAGGTTTAGGTCAAAGCTCACCAACGGATGTAGCAGAAGTAGAGTTGGTGAAGCTCGTTGAATTAGATCTCGTGAATCGTCCCACGAACAATCCCTCGATCCGTCCCACGAACAAGTCCCTCGATCAAGATCTCCGAAGAAGAAGAAGAAGCTCCTCGAAGAAGGATCAAAGTTATGATCCCTCTACCGGCATCCACACGTCCGGCACGGTAATCTGGCAGCGCTCCGCCGTCTAGAGAATAACACCTCCGAGAAAACTAGAGGGAGAAAACCCTAGCGGATTCTGATCTAGAACGGAGTCTAAACCGGGGTCTAGTGTGGAGCAACTAGCAAACTAGGGCAGGGGGGGTGGGGGTCGCCTCCCCCCCTTGACTCACCTTTTATAGGTGGCCAAGGTCCCTTGGTCGGCCACCCTAGGGGGGGAGTCCAACTGTCAGAACCCTAATTAGGTTTGTGCTTTGCTAAGTTTGCATTTTTGCATCATGAAAAAAAAATTGCAAAAAGAAAAGAAATGGGGAAAAGAAAAGCCCCAAAGCATTTTAAATAGAAGGCCAGAAATAAATCTTGTTCCAAAATTCTTTTGGATATGTTGAAAAATCCTAAAAATGAGAGTAATCATTTTAAAAGTGATTTGGGATTAATCCCATGCTCATAGATTTTTCAAAAATCCAAAAGTGGCTTGGAAATTAAATCAATTGTCTATTTGAATTGGAATTCAAATAATTTGAATTTCAAAAATTCCCAAAACTTGGGGTTGACTTCTATAGAGTTATCTAGGTTTTATAAAAATGATTGGGAATTTTATTAAATGCTCTAGCTATTTTTTTAAAGAGCAAAACAAATAACATAAAGAAATAAAAAGAGAAAATAAAAGAGAGAGAATAATTCCCCCCCAGCCCACCTTACCTGGCCCAGCCTGGCTAGATGCCGGCCCAGCCCACCAGGGGCAGGGTCGTCTTCTACCCGTGGCCAGGCAGGCAGCTCGCCGTAGTGGCGAGCATGCCCACGCCGTGCCACCTCCTGCTTGCCCCCCCGTCGTCTTCTGTCGCCGTGGACGCCTGGAAGCGCCCCGCTCCTTCTTCCCCCTCTCTCTGGCCCTTCCTTCTTCCTCCCCGGCGAGAAACCCGCGGCATTCGAGACCTAGCCGGAGCGCGCCACCGTGCCCGACGTGGACACCGTATCCTAGACGCCGAGCCACCGTGTCCAGACGCATCCTCGACGTCGTCTTCGTCGCCCCACACGCGGAATCGAGCCCGGAGGCCCCAGAGATGCCGCCCCCTTCTCCAGTTCGCCGCCGGCCGCCGTGGATTCCGGCAAGAATTTGCACGCCGTCGCGCCCTCCTCGGCCCCGCTGCGCTTCTCATCGCGTTCAGGGTGAGCTCGTGGTTCGTTTCCCCCATCCCGCGCTCCTCCCTGCGCTCTCCTTCGCCTTCCCGCCGTGGACAGAGCTCCGGCCGCCACCGGGTTCGTCGTAGCCATGGATAGGGCCTCCTCGAGGTCCCCCTCGTGCTCCACCAGACGCGGCAGAGCACGAGGCACCCCCTGGTGGCCTCCTCTGCCCCTCCCGTGGCCGGGAGCTCGACTCCGACGAGCGCCGTCGTGGCCAGAGCCACTGGCGTCAAGCCGCCGGCCTGTTAGCCCCCTAACCGCGTGCTAACCACCCCCAGAGCCTGACAGATGGGCCCCAGGCCACTAATTAAACAAGTTTAATTTAAATCAATTTAATTAACCCCCAGTGAGGCTGACAAGTGGGGCCACACTGTCAGTTGACTGGTCAAATCCCCTGGCGTCAGCATGACCTAGTGATGACGCAATAAAAGAGAAATGATTTATTAATTACAGAAAATCCAGAAAATACCCCAAACTTTGAAATTAAATATCTTTTAATCTATAACTCCAAATGCAAAGTGTAATATATGAAAAATTATCAGAATAAAATTATCTATCCAAATATCAAACTTTCAACCATGTTTAAACAAGTTATATTGATGAACCAGTATCATTTTGCTATTTGGTACATTTTGTTTAAATCAAATAAATTGCAAATGTTATTCTAACTTGAACCATTGCAATGCAATACACTTCACATGGACATAAGAAGCACAACAAACCCATGATCATCATCATATCATGCCATATTGTTTGTGCATTACAATTTATCGAATGTATGCTTTACTTCCAGTGCTTCGGTGATTGCATCTTCTCGGTAGAGTTGATCTCGAAGACGAGTTCAACCTCACGACAGAAGACTAGTACCTCGTGATCGTCAGCAAGGCAAGCACCCCCTCTTTGATCATGTCGATAAAATCTCAGTTCCCCCTCTTTCACGCTTATGCATGTTTAGGATATCACCATGATACATTATACCGCTAGTTGAACCTATTCCTTTGCATGACCTATCATTTTGTCACAGTAGTAAGCAAACCACAATCCTCGCAGATGTAGGAGTTGGTTGATATCATGTGGCCCCTGCAACTATTACAGCTTATTGCATGCTTAGAGTTTACAATGAGGCTACTTTGTTGTGAGTCGGGATGGTAGTGATCATGTGAATGATGGTGGTAACGTGTTGGTGAATTTGACCTAAACAAGGTGAACGATGAGAGGATGTGTAGGAGTACACAGTGGGTTGTCTCGTTGAACACTGCCTTAAGCCCGAGTTCTTGTGTTGTTATCCAAGACTAAGAGTACGACCACACATTGGGCTCACTGACCCCTCTCGGCCTAGTACCTCACCCCGGACCTGTCCAGGAGTCGCAAGTAGTTCGCCCTTTAACGATCTCAAGAAGGTGGAACCAATGTAAGTGGTTGGCGTAGGTTGTGGGCACGTTGAATCAAGTGATCATGATCGAGTTGAGCTTGATGGAGGTCACACAACGTTTGAGTCCGCATCGAAAAAATCGGCCGGATTCCGATCGTGGTCCCAACTCAAATAGGCGACTCCCTAGGACTAGAGATGGTGTCGTGAGTGAAGTGTCGTGGCAGCATCCTCGCCGGTACTCAATTGAAGGGTCCATCCCCAAGCGGTAACTGATGAGGCGTGTGTGTGTAGCAGTACACCCCTGCAGGGTTAATGAACTATTCGAATAGCCGTGTCCGCGGTTATGGACTACTTGGAGACCTTTACTTGATCATAGACAACTTCAATGGTTACTCTTAAAACTTGCCAGGATAAGTGTGAGTGCTATGGCGTGCTTCCTCGTGGGGAAGTCGAGGAAGTATCCATAGTGGTGTATTGGTTGGAGACTTGTTACTTGGACTCGTGTACGCTCCTTACCTCCTTCTGGTATTCATAGTACAGGACTAGCCAAGTCAAAGCTGGCACTTCTGCAAGTGAAACCCCACCTCCCGTTGCCTTGATACATGTGCATGAGTAGTATAGTTCCTATGTAAGTCTTCCTGAGTACGTCTTTGTACTCACGTTTGCTTATTCTATGTTTTAGAGACGAGACCACTGACCCTGATGGTGGCCTCTACCTCGAGCTCGACGTGGACCAGGTCGTATAGTTCCAGACAGCAGCCTGTGCCCTTTGGAGGGTCATTGTATTTTTCTTTCAGGCTTCTTAAGCCATTTTTAACCTTGTCTTTACTAAGACATAATTTGCTTCCGTTGATGCTTGATGTAATGTTGGATCACATCCATGTGATCTCTGCTTGTAATACAACTACTATGTCTGCTCCGTTTAGCAGAAGTTATAAAGACTATGAGTTTGTAGAGTTCATGTTGTGATTACCATCTGTTTATACTAGACATGTGTGCTGCGTGTATGATTATAACATGCATGTCTTAGTATAGGTTTTCGTGACCTTAGTTGTGATCTGGCTGGCGGTCTTTTATACACCAAGTGGCCCTTAGATGTGCGCAACTTGGGGCATCGCGATGCGATTGCTCGTGACTCTGTCACGTGCACACTTTGTTGTATGATCGAGCCCGCCCTAGACCCCGACTAAGTGATCGGGCGGGAGTAAGTCTATGTAAGGGTTATGATTCAATCGATAACATGGTTGAGGCGACTTGCCTATGAGTATGGGATTCACCACCCATAAGCATTTAGACTTGTGAGCGGACGATGAGGACCCATCTCAGTTGATCATCCGGCCTGGATGGGATGCCCCTCACGTTCGATGCTTACCGAGAGTGATCTGTGCTTGGCCTTGTCTGCTTAGACAAGTGGGTACGGCTCTCGGCTCTCCATGTGATTGCATTGTGACCGGAATTACATACGCTAACCCCGGGTCCCGACACCAACATGGACTCCAACTCCCCTAGGAGGAGTCCTCCTACTCCAAGGAGGATTGCAATCCTACTTGGAGTAGGATCCCCCCCCCTTGGTGCGCCCCCTTTCCTGGCCGACTTGGGCCAGCCTAGGTGGCTTGCCCCCCCCCAAGCCAGGGGTGGGCGCAATAGGTGGTACTGTCCAGAAACTTCCGGAACCTTCCATGACCTTCCGGAAGCTTCCAGGACCTTCCAGGATGGTTTCGGGACATTCCGGAACCTTCTGGAACACTTCCAAGACATTCCGAGACCGTTAACGGATGTTCCGGAACTATATGGATAGGTTTCGGGACGATCCTGGTTACGGTCTAACATGTCTAGTGATCGCGACAGTTTGTCGGGACGTCCACCGATTATCCGGAAACTATTCCGGTTGATCTCGGACTTCCCTGATGCCATTCTCATATGTTCTAAAACCACCTGGAACAATTCCAGAGTGATTTAGACATATCCTTTGCTCTCTGAACAACTTTACTTGCATCCACTAAACCTTCAACCATTCTAGCATTCTAACAGATTACTGTATGTTAAGTGTGTGACCCAATAGGTTCGGTATTATGTGGACATGACTCGGAACGTCTTCCGGACACATGGTCATTAGTCAATAATCAACAATGGAGCCATGGACACCCATGTTGACTCCCACACATACACGAAGAAACTTCGAGTGAACCTTTATGTTATTCATGTACCATTCCCTTTGCTTCGTGATATATGACAAAGTTAGAGGAGAGAAGTTTGGCACCCATGTGTAACAACCTTTTTGAACACAAGCCATCAGTTATCCTCATTGCTCGTTTGTCTCTATTCCTGGTTTTGTATTCCGGTATCCCCGTGACTAAATCACAAAGTGTCTGGCCAGACTAGAATGGATACTATTATACCGAGTGGGCCCAAAGTCAATATCTCTTCATCGTGAAGGAGCAAATCCCATTCTTGATCTATCGCTGTTACTAGACACACTATCCGATATACCCAGAACTTATTTTACTACTTCTCAGTTACGGGAGGATTCATTTTAAGAACCAAAGCATATCTTCCTGTGTGAAGCAACCCGATATTCTCATGGTCTAAGGAATTACATATATGACAACAAATCATGATAGACTTATAACGTAGTTACGATGTGATCTCTAAGTATATCATTTAATACTGGGGTCGGTTCAACATCATTTTTCTGCTAACAATATGCTCTCATTGCTACCGACATCCATGTTGCAAGAACGATGTCCATGATTAAGAAAACGTAATCATCAGTCAGCACATGAGCTGTTCTTAGAGGCTAAACCAGGAACTTTTTCCACACATGCATATGAGTTTTCTTCCGAATCTCATAGTCAGGGTCATTGCAATTATAGCAAAGAAATATAAAAATTAATTATGAACTTGAATATTAATAATAACACACTTTATTATTGCCTCTAGGGCATATATCCAACAGTCTCCCACTTGCACTAGATACAATAATACTAGTTACATAAGTTCTCGCACACCAATGGCTATCCGGTGTTGCTCATGCTTTGCTCGTGGAAGAGGCTTTGTCATCGGATCGTACACATTAAGATTCGTGTGAATTTTGCATACTTTCACATATCCTTTGTCAATGAACTCTCACATTTTGTGATAATGGCGTTCAATGTGTTTGGACTTCTGGTGGGACCTTGGTTCTCTAGCTTGTGCCACGGCTCCACTATTGTCACAATAGATCTCCATGGGGTCTTCAGAACTAGGAACCACACCAAGCTCAGTGACGAACTTCTTAATCCAATATCCCTCCTTCGTAGCTTCTGAAGCTGTGATGTACTCCGCCTCCGTTGTAGAATCCGCGACCGTATTCTGCTTAGAACTTTTCCAGCTCACGGCACCCCCGTTGAGCGTGAAAAGGACTAGTGCACTATTTAAGAAGTTTTTGATGATCTTGATGATGGTTTAATTGATAAGACTTGATCTTTTGCATCATCCTTATCTAAAAGGCATTCCAGAAAACACTTATTGGGAGGCAACCCAAAATATTTTTTACTTTCAGTTTTCCTTTTTATTTTTGTGTGTGTCTTGGAGTGTGTTACTTCTGTATCAACTCCATTGTATCTTTATTTTCAACTTTTGTGCCAAGTTTTAGCATCTAATGTTGGGAAGAGCAAAAGTAATGACTTGGAGTCTTTAAACAGATTATGTACGCTCCAACTAAGAAATCATAAAAAATCATCAGATCATCTGACGATGGGGTGACCCCATGACTCCTACAGATGAGGGTACCTGGTGCGTATCAATACAGAAGGCCCACTGGAAGCCTCGACCGGCCCACGCCTGACCCACTCGAGGCGCCGCCATAGGAGTCCTCGAAGATTATGCAAGCCACGACTTGGCGTCCAAGACTGAAGCTAGATTAGTAAACCCTCTCTGTGAACCTAGACGGACTCCTTGTGACCCAACCTAATATATAAAGGCTAGGAGAGCGAACATCTGGGGCATCGAATATTCAAGCAACACCTCTGGTCCCGAGCGAACTCGCCTCAACCTCCATTGTAATCGATTCCATCATAATACAATCGAGCATGAAGTACTTTCTCCTGTTTGCCGATGAGTATCGCCAACCTGCACATCTCCTCTACGATCTAACCCAGGGTTCCTAACCATGGGATTTTCTGAGGTCAATCCTCGTCAATTGGCGCCGACCGTAGGGAAGACGCAGGTTGGAATCACGATCTCGGTGGTCCCGTCGTCAGCAAGCCACAACTCGAGGACTCGAGCAAGATCTAATCCACTCGAAGAACTCAGGTTCATCGCAAGCCTCTCCGTCGCGCCTCCAAGATCGCTCGGTTGGCAACTGCGCCAAGATAAATCCTTCGGCGACTACCAAAGTCGCGCGCAGCAAAGAAAAACTCGACGACTCAGAAGACAAACACAAGCCACAACCACGAGGCCAGTCGCAGAGCCAGAGCAAGAAATCCAAATTGAAGTCTCGCTCGAAGAACCACTGCCTGAAGCAGCAACTCCGACAAGCACCCGAGCGCCCGCCACCACCCTAGCAGCCATCGCAACACGCGACGAGGGTTCCTAAACTCAATCCGTCGAATACTACAACCCCGAATAAAGACCAGACAAATTCGCCAAGATGATCCGCAAATACTCGACCAATGGCGGAATCAATCTTGATCCAAGATTCCACTCCCGTTCAAAAAATCACTCGCAGTCGTTCCACATCACAAGAAGAAGAAGGAACGCCGGCTCCAGCAAACTCACAGCCCAAGAGCAGCTGGATGGACCCTGCACAATCCATTGTTTCGAAGATGATTGGGGACGCATCAGATCAAGCCACACCTCGAGGAAATGTCGGTTGTTCAATGAACTCTCCAACGGTCTAAAGGAAGAAAAGAAACACAAAGACAAACGGGTTCGAGAGGCAACACAACCACCATCACCTAACTCAGCACAGCAGTACCCGCTGTCCCACGGACGAGTCTGCATGATCCAAGAAGGGCGACCATCAAAGTCAAAGCAGGAGGCGCACACCCTGCAAGCTCGAGCAGCCGAAGACCTATCAGCAGAAGAAACCTATCACTTATACGGTTCAGAAACCAACAACACCTTCTCATAAGAAGACCATCCTCCCGCAATTCCGAGACCAGGGCACGCACCATTGGTTCTCGAAGCTCATATTGGCGGTTACGACAGAGACAGAGTATTCATGGACGGGGGCAGTAGCCTAAACATCATCTTCACCAGCACCTTGCGCAAGATGTCGATTCCACGATCAGTCTGGAAAAATTTAGGCGTCATAATCTACGGTGTAGTACCAGGTGAAGCAGCCTCCGCCCTGGAATCAATCGAGCTCGACGTCATCTTCGGCAGTAAGGGAAACTTCGAAAGAAAAATCCGCGAGTTTGAGGTACTCGACTGGCAGTCTCAATACCACGCAATACTCGGCCAGCCTACGTTCTCACAATTGATGGCAGTTCCGCACTACGCATACCACAAGCTCAAGATGCCCGGGCCCTCAGGGGTCATCACGGTTAGTGGAAATTTCTTCAAATCAAATCAATGTGACCGAGACTTCCATCAGGTCTCCGACACGTTTGGAGCACATCATCAACTCGAAGAGATAGCCATGGTGGTAGACAAGAGCGTCTTTCCGCTAGCAAGAAGAAGCGAGATAAAGGATTTCACTCGCGATTTCAGCGTCGACAACAACACAACCACTCATCAGGTGCGACCCAACCAAGACGGTCTGAATCTACGCTCACCTACCAGAAGACCAAGCAACAACCCTCATGGTTTTCCTCCGCGAGGAGTGGAAAATTTTCGCCTGGTGTCCGGCCAACATGCCCGTAATACCCCCGGAGTTCGCAGAGCACGCGCTGCAAATCTACCCGAACACCAAACCAGTAAAGCAGGCGTTGCGCAGATTCTCCGAGCCAAAGCGCAGAGCCATTGGATAAGAAGTCAACCGATTACTCGACACACAATTCATTCGGGAGACGAAGAAGGCCACCTAGTCGCAAACCCATTTCTGGTATCTAAAAAGGACACCGACGTACTACGCATGTGCGTCGACTATGGGCGCGTCAACAAACACTGCCCAAAGGACCACTTACCTCTCCAAAGGATCGACCAGATCATTGACTCAACTATAGGATGCGACCCCTGTCCTTTCTTGACGCCTACTCAGGATACAACCAAATCAGGATGAAGGAAGAAGATGAAGAGAACACCTCATTCATCACACCCTAAGGTGTATTCTGCTACAGGACGATGCCATTCGGACTGAAAAATGCTGGAGCCATGTACCAGCGGATGATGCAAGCATACCTAAGAGACCAAATCGGCAGGAACGTCCAAGTCTACATCGACGACATCGTCGTCAAAATATACAACGTGGACACACTACTCGACGACCTCCGAGAAACCTTCGCAACGCTCAACAAATACATGATCAAGCCCAACCCAAAGAAGTGCGTGTTCGGCATCCCAGCCGGAAAACTTCTCGGGTACATGGTCTCCGCCCGAGGAGTCGAAGCCAACCCATAAAAAGTCCAAGCACTCGCAAGAATGCAAGAACCGGTCAACATCAAGGGCGTCCAGCAACTCACCGGAGGACTCCCAGCCCTGAGCCGTTTCATCAGCAGGCTGGGAGAGAGAACCCTACATTCTACCAACTACTCAGACAAGGAGGAAAATTCGAGTGGACCAAAGAAGCCCGAAAATCATTCACGGACCTAAAAAAGACTCTCTCAACCCCACCGATTTTGGCAGTACCAAAGGAGCGGGAACCTCTGTACCTCTATATAGCAGCGCGCAGCAGCGTGGTCAGCACTGCACTCGTCGTCGAGCGCGCGGAAGAAGACAAAGTACAAAGGATACAAAGACCAATCTATTACCTCAGCGAGGTCCTATCAAAATCCCAGCGGCGGTACCCGCACTACCAGAAACTCGTGTATGCCATTGTCATGACATCGCGCAAGGTAACACATTACTTCGACGAGCACCTCATCACGATCGTGAGCAGCGCACCACTCGCCGACATCCTCAACAACCCAGGAGCAACAGGTCGAGTCACCGAGTGGAACATGGAGCTCATACCTCGTGACCTGCAATTCAAGCACCCAACGGCGATCAAAGCCCAAGTACTCCCAGACTTTCTGGTCGAGTGGATGGAAGTACAAACACCCGGTCCTCCAAACCTCTCCAACTCATGGAAGATGTTCTTCGAAGGGTATAAACGGCACCAAGGGGATGGAGAAGGCGTTGTGCTAATCTCACCCAAAGGATATAAGCTCAAATACGTGCTCCAGATCAACTTCAGCAAGGTGTCAAACAACAAAGCAGAATATGAGGCGCTACAGCACGGCATGCGCATGGCAATAGCCTGCGGGACCACTCGCCTTGTGATGGCGTGGAAGTGGTAATGGCTTCTCGCCCTTCGTTGGTTACCCCAAGTGGAAGGTGAGATGTAGGATAACAACAAATTACCCTCAGTGAAGATACCGAGGTTATCAATCGAGTAGGACTCCGATAATGATAAGTAGGTGGTGAAGCGAGCAACGCGCCGTTTGAGATATTGCTCTCTTAACCTGGACCTGCACACAGACACTAATAACTTTGCTCCCAACGAAGTTCAGAGAGGTTATCAATCTCTCCGGTCTTGTTGTTTACAAAGGATCAAAACGCAAGGGATAATGATAATGATAGCAACTAAAAGTAAATACTGAAAATGAAATAAGCTTGTAAACAATGATGAAAATATCGACCGGGGTCCCGTGATGTTCACTAGTAATGTCTCTCTCCCAAAAGACAATAAAATTGCTACGCGAGGTAATAAAATTACAGATGGGCAATTGACAGGATTATAAACGCACCGCAATGCTAACTATGCTACAAAAGAAAGGAAGAGGCTCATAAGCATGGGCAGTACGCCAAAATAAGTAGACCGAAATCCATCTGCATCTAGTACTAATCATCCACCTTGAGATATCTATCCAGAACATCTCGCTGGTATTAAGTTGCGAGCCCCACCCAAAGTGTAAACCCAAAGAAACAGACAACTGCATTAAAAAGAACTTTGTGTAAAGTAAACAATCCTTGCAACCGCGGTTACAAGCACCGTTGTTTTCCCCCTTGTGGGCACAACACATCCCCTAGACTCATGTTTCTGTCACTCAAGCGTGTCATCAGGGGGCATGTACCCACAATCGAGCATAACGTTCCCTCTTGGAGTCACTACCTACTACTTGGCCAAAGCAATAAATAGCAACGGAGAACATGAAAGAATTACTTAGGAACAAAAATATAAGAGATAAAAACCAAATATATTACTCTATCATGATCCATCAGATCCCATCAAACTCAGCATAGCAACAACAGAAGAATTACATATGTGCCTCGATCATGTAGGGCAGCTCACGAGGTCTAAACCATGAAGAACAAAGAGGGGAGGAGAACATCACATAGCTACTGATCACGGACCCATGGTCCAAAGGAAACTACTCACGACACATCCGGGAAGCGTCCATGGCGGAGGAGAAGCTCCCGGAGGTCGATCCTCCCTCCGGCAGGGTGCCGGGAAGGGTCCTGACGGTGCTCCCGATCTTGGAAGCGCGCCGGCGGCGGAACAGAGGTGAGTTTGCGAAATAGCGTTCTGTATTCGGAGTTTCCCCGTGACAGAGAATAAATAGGCGAACGGGGCAGCCAGGGGGGCTACCAGGAGTCCAGGCGCCCCCCTGGCCGCGCCAGGTGGCCGCCTGGACACCTGGTGGTGGCCCTCTGGCCCCACTTTGGTGATTCTGGAAGGCTCCTTGCGCTGATTTTTTATCCGATTTTCCCGTATTTTTGGAGCATTTCTAATATGGGGGAAACCTGGAATTGAAAAACAGCAGAAAACAGGAACTGGCACTGGGGTGCACTGAGTTAGTAGGTTAGTCCAAATATGATCAAAATTGTATGAAAGTGTGTCTAGATCATAGCAATATCACACAAAACATGCATGGAACGAGCAGAAATTATCGATACGTTTGAGACGTATCAACATCCCCAAGCTTAATTCCTGCTCGTCCTTGAGTAGGTAAATGATAATAAACATAATTTCTGTGGTGACATGCTAGCAACCATATAAGAACTTTGAAAAGTAAAGCAATCAAGGTATGTAATTCAATTCAAGTCATAACGTGCAAGAGTCTATATTAGCATTGAAACAAGTAACAAAAGAACAATAGGTGCAAGAGCTCTCGCTGTCCGTGACTCGAATGTCTCCAAATGGGGTTTGCGTGCAAGAAGGGGATAGGGAACACGAGAAAAAAATATTTTTGTTGAGAACTCAATCTACTAAAGTTTCACACTTGCTCTTCTTTGAAATCTTATCTTTACTCGTCCCCAGACCACTAGCCAGGCATAAGTCAATTATATCCACTCCTTTTCGATATTTTGAGCACTCATGGAATGGATGATCGTAAGCACGAAAGTTGACACTTAGGATGGCAAAAAGAGAATTTGGTGGAGGAGGAAGACAAAAAGGTGAGAAAGGCTCACATCAATGAGGACAATCATTGGATAGAAGGTCAAATGATAGATATGATGTGAGGAGTAGGGATTGCCATGCAACGGATGCACATATGAGCTGAAAAGCTCTCCAATGGAACTAGTGGGGGTGCATATAACTTGCTCGCTCATGAAGACCTATATATCTTTTGAGGAGGCTCATCCTTGGAATATGCAAGCCAAGTTCTATAGTGTGAAGGTCCCCACATAGCTATATGCATGATCATCTCTATGGAGTACAAGGATAAGAGGGAGTACTAGTGTGGATCTTTCAAAAGGATAGTAGTGTTGCCCGTTTCTCTCTTTTTATTTCTTTTTCTCTCTTTTTCTACTTTTTTGGATTTTTTGGTGGCCTCAATGGCTCTTTCTATTGAACTCTCATTTGTCCTCTTTGGTATCTTTTCTTTTGTCCACTTTGGGTTCTTTTCCTCACTTATGGGCAACACTCTAATTTACAAGAGGGTATAGAATATCTTTCACACTTTACAAGGTACTCAAATCATAAAGAAGATGTAGCTATCATGATGTATGCAATGTATGCCGCTGCCAGTGTAGCAGGAACATGTATGGTATAGAGATCAAGTCATGAAGAGGTGGATGTTGAATGGCAATATATATCGGAAAGGCTATGGAAATACCTTGATAGGTAGGTATGGTGGCTGTTTTGAGGAAAGATATAAGGAGGTTTATGATGACAGAGCGTATCATGCCAAGGGTTTGGATGTACCGGTGAAGGTGGACGCCAACTCTCGGAGTGAGAAGAAGGAAATGCACGGCACATGAGAGGCTAGCAAATATGAGGAGGTGGAAGTGTCAACTTTCAATACTTACATTAGTCCGAAGAACTCATGCACTTACTATTGGTAACTCTCAATCTAATAAGGAGGTTCACAAAGAGACAAGTACCCCGAGGAGGAGTGTATGGGGGTTTAGTTATCCTTGCGCATCCTCGACTCATGGTACGTGAGTGTACTCTAATATCCGACCCCTCAGAAGAGTAGTGATCCATCTAGTAGCTAGAGTTCTCAACTAGTTTTGTAGGTTTTGAAAATAAACACAGATTGCCCAAAGTACGACACCTATCACTAATAGGCTAGAGCTCTTGACACCAAAAGTTCAAACATTACTCACATCAATACCTCAAAACTATTGCAAGTTACTACTGAAATTAAATAGCAACCTCAATTACCTACTCTCAAAACAAGACACAACTTAGTGCAACAACCTCTCTTAACAAGATAAACATGGAAACTAAAGAGAGTTCCAGCAACAAACTAAACAAAAGCCAAGGCTCTTGCTAAAGACAAACTAAAACTAAAACTAAACATGGCAGTAGCTACGAAAAGATAAAGAACACACAACAGTAAAAAGATAGGCATGAAGAATCCTATGATGTGTTCTAGATTTTGAAAGTGGAGCGTGTTTCTCTGCCACACAAAGTAAGACGGGGTCTAACTTGTTATGAACATCAAGCAAAGCTAAAGAAAACTAAAAATAAAACCTAAGAGCAAGATGCTCCAAGCATAGCACATAACACACGAAGTGATAAAAATATAGTGAGACGAAGAACGAACTGATGATTGTTGATGGAGAAGGGGATGCACAGGGGCATCCCCAAGCTTAGACGCTTGAGTCTCCTTGAGTATTTATTGAGGATGCATGGGGGCATCCCCAAGCTTGAGCGCTTGACACTCCTGGATCTTCTTTCATCATCTTCCATCGCACACTTGAAAACTCCTTTCATACATAACTCATCATAAGCTGATTAGAGAGGTTAGTACCCTTAATAAAATAATTTTTCCCCACTGGATATAAAGATATTCTTGAAGAGCTACTGTTTCTCAAGATTCACAAAAGGTTTTTGCAAATAAAAATCAAGCTTAAGGTTTGCAAAAGTAAGGAGAGACAAAACGTGGCAGAATTTGTGAAAAACAGAACATGAGGTAGTAAATAATTTTTTAGGGGCACTTCTGCAACTCAAATAAAAAAACTCAGAACATACGAAAGTTCCGCGATTGTATAGAGCATGCTGTGTAACTGGAGATTTGATCCGATTTTCCCGTCACGAGGACAGAATCTGTTTTCTTGACAGCATGTCACAACTTTTGCTTCCCTTGTCATATGAGGCTATAACTTGGCACAAAGCTTGAAAATAAAGATACAATGATGTTGCTACAGTAGTAAAAATCATCAAGACCACTAAAAAAAAGTAAAAACATCTTGGGTTGCCTCCCAACAAGCGCTTTCTTTTACGCCTTTAAGCTAGGCATAAAGATTATAGAAGATGCTCTCACAAGAATAAGAATTGAAGCAAAAGAGAACATCAAGAAGCAAATATGAAACACATTTAAGCCTAACCCACTTCCTATGCATAGGCATCTTGTAATAAAATAAATTAAAGAAGCACAAAGTGACATGCATAGGAAGGTGAAACAAGAACAACTTCAAAACTTTCAACATAAAGAGAGGAGTTTTAGTAATATGGAAGTTTTTATAACCAAGCTTTCCTCTCTCAAAATAATTTTCAGTAGCATCATGAACAACATCAAGAATATCACAATCACATAAATCATGTTGTTCATAACCTACAAGCATACGTGTGTTGTTTTCAACACGGGTTTTAGGAACATAAGATAGATGCAACCCATCACATTGAGCCTTGATAAGAACAAAATTCTCCGAAATATGAGTTGGAGATTTCAAAATGATAATAGGGCAGGCAAGTGTGGGTGCAATAGAAAAAATTTCATGCTTAACATGAGGAACTATAGCAAGTTCATCTCCGTCAGCATCATTCATAGTGGCATCATGGCCATAAGCATAGAAGGCATCAACTTCATCAAAAAGGGATATTTCAAAAGAATCCATAGGATCATAACACTCATATAAGGTAAGATTCAAAGAGTTACTCTCATTAGAAGGTAGACATGGATGGCTCCATTCTTCCTCCTTTTGTTTGTCACTCTCCTCCTCTTTTTCATCCAAGGGTCTTTCAGGTCCAGAAATTTCTTCTTCCATAGAGTCCTGCAAAACATTAGTCTCTTCCTTTTGGGGAGAGATTCTCTCAAGATGATCAGTAATATAATAATTTGCATTGTAATTTTCAAAACAATAATTAAGTATAGAAAGACTCTCAGATTTATAAGGGGCATCATCAATATTTTTAAGAAGAGAAGTAATTTCATAGGAACCCTTATAAGCAACAAATTCTTCTATTTGCTCTACATCATCAAAATCCTAATTTCTCTTAGCATAAGAAGCTAAGGTTTCATCATCATTGTAATCACATTGGAAAGCAAGGTGTTTGTGCCTTATAAAGCAACAAGATTCATCCCTGCAGAAAGATATATTATATATTGAGCACAAGTTTCTAGCATACTCATACACCTGGTGTATTTCTTTCCATAAGTGTATCCCCTTTTGAGACAAGCGGTGTTCCTTGTACCGCTTTTGTTTATCCTCAGTGAATCCTCCATGCCAATAAGATCTGGTTTCAAAGAAGTCAGACATTGATTGGCAAGTAAGGAACTAGACATACATTTTTTTTGGATTTCGATAAAGGACACGAATATAAAAACTGAAAGGTAAAATAATAATACTAAAAAGTAAAGGTAAAAGGTAGTGGGAAACTCCCATATCTTATCACTCAGAGTCCCCGGCAACGGCGCCAGAAATTTGCTTGATGGCGTGGAAGTGGTAATGGCTTCTCGCCCTTCGTTGGTTACCCCAAGTGGAAGGTGAGATGTAGGATAGCAGCAAATTTCCCTCAGTGAAGATAGCAAGGTTATCAATCCAGTAGGACTCCGATAATGATAAGTAGGTGGTGAAGCCAGCAACGCGCCGTTTGAGATATTGCTCTCTTAACCTGGACCTGCACACATACTCTAATAACGTTGCTCCCAACAAAGTTCAGAGAGGTTGTCAATCTCTCCGGTCTTGTTGTTTACAAAGGATCAAAACGCAAGGGATAATGTATAATGATAGCAACTGAAAGTAAATACTGAAAAGGAAATAAACTTGTAAACAATGATGAGAATATGGACCGGGGTCCCGTGATGTTCACTAGTTATGTCTCTCTCCCAAAAGACGATAAAACTGCTATGCGAGGTAAACAAATTACAGATGGGCAATTGACAGGATTATAAACGCACGGCAATGCTAACTATGCTACAAAAGAAAGGAAGAGGCTCATAAGCATGGGTAGTACGCCAAAATAAGTAGACCGAAATCCATCTGCATCTACTACTAATCATCCACCTTGAGATATCTATCCAGAACATCTCGCTGGTATTAAGTTGCGAGCCCCACCCAAAGTGTAAAGCCAAAGCCAGAGACTACTGCATTAAAAAGAACTTTGCGTAAAGTAAACAATCCTTGGAACTGTGGTTACAAGCACCGTTGTTTTCCCCCTTGTGGCCACAACACATCCCCTAGACTCATGTTTCTGTCACTCAAGCGTGTCATCAGGGGGCATGTACCCACAATCGAGCATAACATTCCCTCTTGGAGTCACTACCTACTACTTGGCCAAAGCAATAAACAGCAACGGAGAACATGAAATAATTACATAGGAACAAAAATATAAGAGATAAAACCAAATATATTACTCTATCACGATCTGAACATAATCTCATAATCCATCAGATCCCATCAAACTCAGCATAGCAACAACAAAATAATTACATATGTGCCTCGATCATGTAGGGTAGCTCACGAGGTCTAAACCATGAAGAACTAAGAGGGGAGGACAACATCACATAGCTACTGATCACGAACACATGGTCCAAAGGAAACTACTCTCGGCACATCCGGGAAGCGTCCATGGTGGAGGAGAAGCTCCCGGAGGTCGATTCTCCCTCCGGCAGGGTGCCGGGAAGGGTCCTGACGGTGCTCCCGATCTTGGAAGCGCGGCGGCGACGGAACAGAGGCGAGTTTGCGAGACATGGTTCTGTCTTTGGAGTTTCCCCATGACGGAGAATAATATGCGAAGGGGATTAGCCAGTGGGCCATCAGGGGTCCAGGCGCCCCCCTGGGGCGTCCAGGCCCCTGGCCGCGCCAGGTGGCCGCCTGGACACCTGGTGGTGGCCCTCTGGCCCCACTTTGGTGATTCTGGAAGGCTCCGTTGCGCTGAATTTTTATCCGATTTTCCCGAATTTTTGGAGCATTTTAAATATGGGGAAACCTGGAATAGAAAAACAACAGAAAACAGGAACTGGCACTGGGGTGCACTGAGTTAGTAGGTTAGTCCAAATATGATCAAACGTGTATGAAAGTGTATCTAGATCATAGCAATATCACACAAAACATGCATGGAACGAGCAGAAATTATTGATACGTTTGAGACATATCACCTCGTAATCTACGGTGACTCCAACCTTGTCGTCCAGCAAACAATGAAGGACTGTGAAGAAGTTGCAGACAACATGTCAGCATACCAGAAGCTTTACAACACCCTAGAAGGGGAATTCGATGGATGCGAGCTCAACTATATCGCCAGAGAAAATAACACAGAGGCAGACAAGCTCGCAAACATCGGATCCACCCGAGGACTAGTCCCTCCAGGAGTTTTCCTCGAGAGCATCGGCCAAAGATCGATCAAAAGCAAGACACCCGCACCGGGAACAGCCACAGAAGCCAGCAATGCAACTGAACCAGTACAAGTAGCTGCAGCGAACCCGGCTGCTGACGAAGAAGACAACAACGCAGTCGAGGATGACAAACTAGCAGTGCCCGAAGGCCCAGTTTGGACAAGACCTCTCCTCAGATTTATGATACAAGGCACCCTGTTGCAAGACGTCGCAGAAGCCCGACGAATCAGCTAGCAATCAAAGGCGTTTACTATAATCAACAGACAGCTCTACAAGCGCAACATCTCCCAAGTACTCCAAAAGTGCATTTAGGAGGAAGACGACAAAGCCCTACCACCTGAGATCTACGAAGGCACCTGTGGGCACCATGTTGGAATTATTCCCTAGAGGCAATAATAAATTGTATTATTATAATTCCAGGTTCATTATTAATGTTTATATGTCTGTGCTATAACTGCAATGGCTCTTGCGGAGGTTTGCCAAGTAGCATGTTAACTGTCTCCGGAGGAAAACCCATATGCAGGTGTGGAGTATAAACACCAAGTGTTCTTAGTCTGCCTCTAGGACTAACCCGTGTGTTATGGATGACATGTTTTCCTGTTCATAGGGCATTGGAAATGCCCGTAACACATGGGAGCACATTTTTGCCAGAACAAGGGTGCTGAACCGACCCAATTGTATGATTTACTTTGAGATCACATCGTTTCCATGTTATAAGTAAAATCATCTAAGTTAAATATGCATGTGTCCTTCATGACCATAAGAATGTTTCGTAACTTCATACTGGAGGGTGAGTTTTGACACTGTCCCAACACCACCCGTAACAGGCGTGGCAATAACGGCTTTGATCACTCACACCCGAAAGTGTGTCAAGGGACTTAACAATTCGAGTTGGGAATTTGCTCCTCTAATGATGTAGAGATACTTATATGGGCCCTCTCGGTATTACGGCATCCAACATCATCTGGCCAGACACTGTGAATTGATCACAAGGGATACCAGAATACTAAACGATAAAATGGAACAAAACGAGAAGGAGGATGACTTGGTATAATGGTTAATGGTTAATCATGCGGATACCTAATAGATCTCACCTCAGGTTTTGTATAGTATCGTGAAGCAAATAGGACTGGCATGTTAAGCTTGTGGTTCACTCGAATTTATATTCGTGTAGGTACGGGAACCGTTATGGGTGTCCATGGCTCCGCTATCGGTTATTGTTCCGCGGGAAAAAAAGTTTCCGGTTCATGTCCGTATCCTACCGAACCTATGGGGTCACACACTTAAAGGTAGATGATCTGTAGAGTACTAGAGTGATAGGAGCATGTATTTATCACACCGCGAAAGTCTCGGAGTGATCGGGTTATAATCGATGAGAAAACCGGAACCGTTTCGGGGACCCGGTAAAGTACCGGGAAGAGTTTTAAGAAAACCGGGCAAAACCGGAGGGCCGGAAAAGTTCCGAGTTGGTCTAGATATATTTAATATTCATTTATTATGTATTTTGAAAAGGTTTCAGAATTAAATTAATGAATTTAATATAAATGGCCTCCCTCTCACTTGGAAGGCCCAAGTGGGGAGGGAGCACTTGGGCCAATGGAGCCCAAGGGGGGAGGCGCCTTGGGGGGAGCTTCCAGGAAGCTTCCCCCCTTCCTTGGCGCAGCCCTAGGGGAGGGGAAACCCTAGGGCGCAGCCCCTAGGGCTTCCCCCTCCTCCAAGGTGGCTCTCCTCCCCCTCCACCTATAAATAGAGGAGGTGGGGGCACCCCTTCAACACACAATTCAGATTGTTCTCTCCCAAAGGGCTGCCCTGTTGGGAAACGTAGTAGAAAACAAAAAATTTCGGCCTACGAATCAAGAACCCAAGATCATCCAAGAAGATTGCATACAAGGTTTTAGGTCATGGCTCACCAACCGATGTAGCGGAAGTAGAGTTGGTGAAGCTCATGGACGTAGTGGAAGTAGATCTCGCAAGTTCTCCCAGGAACAGTCCCTCGATCAATCCCACGAACAAGTCCCGCGATCTAGTCCCACGGACAAGTCTCATGAACAAGCTCCTCGAAGAAGGGTCGAAGGTACGACCCCTCCATTAGTATCCACACATCCCGTAGCAGAAATCCAGCAGCGCTCCACCGTCCAGAGATGAACGCCACCGAGAAAACTAGAGGGAGAAAACCCTAACGGATTCCGATCTAGAACAGCGTCTAAACCGGGGTCTAAAAGTGGAGCAACGGGGTTTAGAGGAGGGAGGGTGGCGCATAGGCCTTGGGGATTGATTGTGTGTTTCTCCCCCTCCCCCTGGCTCACCTTATATAGGTGGCCAGGAGGTCTAGGGCGCAGCCCAAGGAGGATTGGGAGTCCAACTTGGACTCCCAAGCCTTCCAAACCTTCCCACACCTTCCCACCGGAAACCTGCCATAATGGGTTTTGGTATTCCCACCTGGAGGGGGATTCCTTCCCCTTGGTGCGCCCCCCACCCCTTGGCCGGCCAGGGCAGCCTAGGTGGCTTGCCCCCCAAGGCTAGGGGCGCAGGGGAGTGGGTGGTACTGCTCGGAACCTTCCGGAACCTTCCATGACCTTCTAGAAGCTTCCAGGACCTTCCCGGACATATCGGGACCGTTTCGGGACATTCCGGACACTTCTGGAGCACTTCCAGGACCTTCCGGGACCGTTCTCGGACGTTCCGAAGCCATCCGAATAGTTTACAAAACCATCCGAGTTACAATTTAAGCCACCCGATGACCGCGAAGGTTGTCAGGACGCCCAGCGATTATCCAGAAACTATTCCGGTTGATCCAGGACTTCCCCAGTACCATTCTCATATGATTCGGAACCACCTGGGACTACTCCAGAGTGATCCGGACATATCCTTAAATACCCAGAACTACTTCTGGTGCCCTTATGAATAATTCCATAAATCTCCGGAACTACTTCCGGTACCCGTATGAACTATTCTGCTTTGCTTCCACTAAACCTTCTACCATACTAGTATTCTAACAGACTACTGCTCGTTAAGTGTGTGACCCAATAGGTTCGGTATAATGCGGACATGACTCAGAACATCTTCCGGACATAGGTCAACAGCCTTTTGTCAATAGCCAATAATCAACAGCGGAGCCATGGACACCCATGTTGACTCCCGCACATACACGAAGAAACTTCGAGTGAACCATTATGTTTATTCATGTACCATTCCCTTTGCTTCGTGATATATGACAAAGTTAGAGGAGAGATGTTTGGCACCCATGTGTAACAACTTCTTGATCACAAGCCACTCGTTATCCTCTTTGCTCGTTTGTCCATTTTCTCTTTATCGTATTCCGCTATCCCCGTGACTGAATCACAATGCGTCTGGCCAGACTATAATGGATACCGTCATACCGAGTGGGCCCGAAGTGAATATCTTCTTCATCGTGAAGGATCAAATCCCATTCTTGAACTATCACAGTCACTAGCCACACCATCTGACATACCCAGAACTTATTTTACTACTTCCCATTTACGGGAGGATTCATCTAAGAACCAAAGCATGTCTTCCTGTGTGAAGCAACTCGATACTCTCATGGTCTAAGGAATTACGTATATGAAAACATTTCATGATATGACTTATAACGTAGTTACGATGTGATCTCTAAGTATATCATTCAATACTGGGGTCGGTTCAACATCATTGTTCTGCTAACAATATGTTCCCATTGCTACTGACATCCTTGTTACAAGAACAATGTCCATGATTAAGAAAACGTAATCATCAGTTAGCACATGAGCTGGTCTTAGAGGCTAAACCAGGAACTCTTGGTGTTTACATTTCCACACATGCAAATGAGTTTTCTTCTGAATCTCACAGTCAGGGTCATTGCAATTATAGCACAGAAATATAAACATTAATTACGAACGTGGAAATATATATAATAACATTTTATTATTGCCTCTAGGGCATATTTCCAACAGTCTCCCACTTGCACTAGAGTCAATAATATTGTCAGTGCTTGAGCACTTTACACCTATGGCATACCGGTGTAATAAATGCCTCATTTGTGGTATAGACCTCATCTTCGGATCTGAAGTTTCAGGCCCGTTTGTATCTTGCATATCTTCGCGTTTTCACGCTATCATAAAATTCACTAATTTTATCAGTTTAGCTTTGTATATGTTTGAATCATTTGGCAGGACCTTGGTTCCTTTAGAATAAGTCATGAAATCATTCGTCAATGTTCCATGAGTTTCAAGCATCTAGGAAACCATACCATGTTCATAAATGAATTTATGATTCAAAATACCCTCCTTGTTACTTCTTTAAGCAACAATATACTTAGCCTCTGTTATAGAATTCGCCACAGTATCGAACTTGACATAGTTCCTCCATACTGTGCCACCCTTACGTGTGAAACACATAATCCCAATTAAAATCGAAAATCGATCGGAGTAAGTATGAAGACTGAATTGGTGTAACTGTTTACATCAAAATTCAGCTGGTGTAACTTGTTACAACGAGCTCTTCATTATCTCCATTTTCCGAGAAACATATCTTATCTATCATAAGTTTAACTTTTCACTGTTTGTCCAATGATCAACATATTGATCACTTTGGTATCTTGCTCATAACCTTTTGAAGCACTGGACATATCTGGTCGTTTTACATATTATGGTGTACATGATTAATCCAAACACACGGGTGAGTGGAATTCAATTCCCGAAGGAGGCCCGGAGGAGCCCCACCTGGTGCCCAGGCAGCCAGGTGGCGCTGCCTAGGGTGGGGTCGCGTCGGGTGGCCGCCTGGGCACCTAGTGGCCCCCTGGCTGACCCCCTTCGCCTATTTAATCTCCGTGACGCGAAACCTGTCGGCGGGATGGACTAAAGCCCAGACCCGGCATTAGGTCGATGGGCCGAATCGCCTACTAAAGGCCCACGAGAGAAGACCCGACCCAAATCCGGTTGCGCCAAGGAAAGAGGATTGAAGCCATAGAAGGAATTCGACTTACCTTGTATAGCACATAACATATTTGTAAAGTATAATAGGACTCCACCTCGTGTCGGAGTCGGACTCGTAGAATCTTGGGACACTGGCGCCTTTATAAGCCGAGGTCCATGGGATCCAGAGTCAGAGAACAATCTTAGCCTAAGATAGGACTAGACACTTGTCGGCGAAACCTAGATCTCATCGAGACTAAGTTTTCGATCGACTCCCTTGTAATCGACCAAACCGACTCTTATTTTGAGAGTCGGAACTCATAATAAGAGGAAGCAGGAGTAGGCTTTTACCTCGAGACAAAGACGGGCTGAAACCTGGGTAAATCATCGAGTCTCTTGTCAATGTCGACTCTCTCCACGAAATCCCCTCGCAGTAAAGGTCCCATGTTAAGTTTGACTCTTAGGACATCTGCCGTGACTTTCCCACGACAGTTGGCGCCCACTGTGGGGCCTGCGCTCGTAGATGTTGAGATTCTGGAGGGAGCTCTGCAAGGCATGCATGGATTCGTTAATGGACGGATCACCAGAAGCCGGCGCTGGAAGCTCTGCATCGACGACTCTACTTGGGGCCCTGAAGCCGATTCTGTCGAATCCGGATATTGGGTCCCGATCGGGTCCATCCACATCTTCATCGGCAAGACGGACGGATCCGATCCAGAGACGGATCTTGACGTACCTGTCGAAACCTCGAGTCGGCGACTGCTTGATGGCTTCTCGCCCCCTTCGTTGGTTACCCCAAGTGGAGGGTTGAGATGTAGTGCAGCAGCAGTTTCCCTCGGTGAAGATACCAAGGTTTGTCTCCAGCAGGACTCCAGAGATGATAAGTAGGTGTCAGCGGCGCAACTGACGCGGACCTGCCCACAGACACAGATAACTTTGTTCCCAACGAAGTTCAGAGAGGTTGTCAATCTCTCCGGTCTTGTTGTTTACAAAGGATAAAACGCAAGGGATAATAATAGCAACTTGAAAGTAAATGCAGAAAAGTAATTATAGCGTGGAAACAATGATAAGGATATGGACCGGGATACGTGATGTTCGCTAGTGATGTCTCTCTCCCAAAAGACGATAAAATTGCTATGCGAGGTAAACAAATTACAGAAAGGCAATTGACAGGATTATAAACGCACCGCAATGCTAACTATGCTACAAAAGAAAGGAAGAGGTTCAAAAGCACAGGCAGTACGCCAAGGTAAGTAGACCGAAATCCATCTTCATCTACTACTAATCATCCACCTTGAGATATCTATCCAGAACATCTCGCTGGTATTAAGTTGCGAGCCCCACCCAAAGTGTAAACCCAAATCAACAGACAACTGCATTAAAAGAACTCTGCGTAAAGTAAACAATCCTTGTATCCGCGGTTACAAGCACCGTTGTTTTCCCCCTTGTGGCAACAACACATCCCCTAGACTCATGTTTCTGTCACTCAAGCGTGTCATCGGGGGGGGGGGCATGAACCCACAATCGAGCACAACGTTCCCTCTTGGAGTCACTACCTACTACTTGGCCAAAGCAATAAACAGCAACAGAGAACATGCAAGAATTACTTAGGAACAAAAATATAGGAGATAAAAACCAAATATGTTACTCTATCACAATCTGAACATCATCTCATAATCCATCAGATCCTATAAAACTCAACATAGCAATAGCAGAAATATTACAAAGGTGCCTCGATCATGTTGGGCAGCTCACGAGGTCTAAACAATGAAGATCAAAGAGGGGAGGAGAACATCACATAGCTACTGATCACGGACCCATGGTCCAAGGAAAACTACTCACGGGACATCCGGGGAGCATCCATGGTGGAGAGGAGACTCCCGGAGGTCAATCCTCCCACCGGCAGGGTGCCGGGAAGAGGTCTTCTGGTGCTCCCGATCTTTGGAAGCGCGGAGGCGGCGGAACAGAGGCGAGTTCGCAGAATAGGGTTCTGCTTTTGGGGTTTTCCCGTGACGGGGGATAAATAGGCGAAAGGGGGCAGCCAGAGGTGGGTCAGGGGCCCCAGGCGCCCTCCTGGCGCAGCCAGGGGTGGGGCCGCGCCGGGTGGCCGCTCGGGCCCCCTGGCTCCCCTCTGGCCCCTCCCGGGCTCTTCTCGAAGCTTCCGTCACGCTGATTTTTTATCTGAATTTTCCCGAATTTTTCTGGCACTTTTTATATGGGGGAAAATTGCAATAGAAAAACAGCAGAAAACAGGAACTTGCACTGGGGTGCACTGAGTTAATAGGTTAGTCCAAATATGATCAAAAGTGTATGAAAGTGTATCTAGATCATAGCAATATCAGACAAAACATCCATGGAGCAAGCAGAAATTATAGATACGTTTTGGACGTATCAACATCCCCAAGCTTAATTCCTGCTCGTCCTCGAGTAGGTAAATGATAACAACATAATTTCTGTGGTGACATGCTAGCAACCATATAAGAACTTTGAAAAGTAAAGCAATCAAGGTTAGAGATTTAATTCAAGTCATAACAGGCAAGAGTCTATATTAGCATTGAAACAAGTAACAAAAGAACAATAGGTGCAAGAGCTCTCGCTGTCCGTGACTCGAATGTCTCCAAATGATGTTTGCATGCAAGAAGGGGGATGGGGAATACGAGAAAAAAGTATTTTTGTGTTGAGAACTCAATCTACTAAAGTTTCACACTTGGTCTTCTTTGGAATCTTGTCTTGATTCGTCCCCAGACCACTAGCCAGGTACAAGTCAATTTGATCCACTCCTTTTCGATATTTTGAGCACTCATGCAATGGATGAGCGTAAGCACGAGAGTTGACACTTAGGATGGCAAAGAGAGAAATATGGTGGAGGAGGAAGACAAAAAGGATGAGAAAGGCTCACATCAATGAGGACAATCATAGGCAAGAGATGTCGAATGATAGATATGATGTGAGGAGTAGGGATTGCCATGCAACGGATGCACATACGAGCTAAGAAGCTCTCCAATGGAACTAGTGGGGGTGCATCTAACTTGCTCGCTCATGAAGACCTAGAGCTCGTTTGAGGAGGCTCATCCTTGGAATATGGAAGCCAAGTTCTATAGTGTGAAGGTCCCCACATAGCTATATGCATAATGATCATCTCTATGGAGTACAAGGATATAAAGGGAGTACTAGTGTGGATCTCTCAAAAGGATAGTAGTGTTGCCCCTTTCTCTCTTTTTATTTCTTTTTTCTCTTTTTCTATTTTTTTGTATTTTTTTGGTGGCCTCAATGGATCTTTCTATTTAACTCTCATTTGTCCTCTTTGGGATCTTTTAATGTGTCCACCTTGGGATCTTTTCCTCACTTAAGGGCAACACTCTATTTTACAAGAAGGTAAAGGAGATCTTTCACACTTTACAAGGTACTCAAAATCATAAAGAAGATGTAACTATCATGATGTATGCAATGTATGTCGCTGCCAGTGTAGCAGGAACATGTATGACATGAAGATCAAGTCATGAAGAGGTGGAAGTTGCATGGCAATGTAACTCGGAAAGGCTATGGAAATGCCTTGATAGGTAGGTATGGTGGCTCTTTTGAGGAAAGATAAAGAGAGGCTTATGATGACAGAGTGTATCATGCCAAGGGTTTGAAAGTACCGGCGAAGGTGGACACCAACTCTCGGAGTGAGAAGAAGGCAATGCACGGGACGGGAAAGGCTAGCAAAAATGGGAAGGTGGAAGTGTCAACTCTCAATACTTACATTAGTCCGAAGAACTCATACACTTATTATCGGTAACTCTCAATCTAATAAGGAGGTTCACAAAGAGACAAGTACCCCGAGGAGGAGTGTATGGGGGTTTGGTTATCCTTGCGCATCCTCGACTCATGGTACGTGAGTGTACTCTAATATTCGACTCCTCAGAAGAGTAGTGATCCATCTAGTAGCTAGAGTTCTCAACTAGTTTTGTAGGTTTTGAAAATAAACACGGATTGCCCAAAATACGTCATCTATCACTAATAGGCTAAAGCTCTTGACACCAAAAGTTCAAACATTACTCACATCAATACCTCAAAACTATTGCAAGCTACTACTAAAATTAAATAGCAACCTCAATTACCTACTTTCAAGACAAGACACAACTCAGTGCAACAACCAACTCTCTTAACAAGATAAACATGAAAATAAAGAGAGTTCCAGCAACAAACTAAAACAAAAGCCAAGGCTCTTCCTAAAGACAAACTGAAACTAAGACTAAACATGGCAGTAGCTATGAAAAGATAAAGAACACACAACAGCAAGAAGATAGGCAGGAAAAATCCCATGATGTGTTCTAAATGTTGAAAGTGGAGCGTGTTTCTCTCCCACACAAAGTAAGACAGGACCTAACTTGCTATGAACAGCAAGAAAATCTAAAGAAACTAAAAATAAAACCTAAGAGCGAGACACTCCATGCATAGCACATAACGCATGAAGTGATAAAAATATAGCGAGACGAAGGACAAACTGATGATTGTTGATGGAGAAGGGGATGCACGGGGGCATCCCCAAGCTTAGACACTTGAGTCTCCTTGAATATTTATTGGGGACGCATGGGGGCATCCCCAAGCTTGAGCGCTTGACACTCCTGGATCTTCTTTCATCATCTTCCATCGCACACTTGAAAACTCCCTTCATACATAACTCATCATAAGCTGATTAGAGAGGTTAGTACCCTTAATAAATAATTTTTCTCCACTGGATATAAAGATATTCTTGAATAGCTACTGTTTCTCAAGAGTGCCAAAAAGTTTTTGGAAATAAAAAGCAAGCTTAAGGTTTGCAAAAGTAAGGAGAGACAAAACGTGGCAGAATCTGTGAAAAACAGAACAGCAGATAGTAAAGAATATTTTAGGGGTACTTCTGCAACTTGAATAAAAAAACTCAGAACATACGTAAGTTTCGTAATTGTATAGATCATACTTTGTAAAAATTTCAGCTCAAAAAGATGAACTGGGATTTTTCTGGAATTTTTCTGGTCACGAGGACAGAATCTGTTTTCTGGACAGCATGTCACAACTTTTACTTCCCTTGCCGTAAGAGGCTATAACTTGGCACAAAGCTGAAAAATAAAGATACAATGATGTTGATACAGAAGTAACAATCATCAAGGCACAACAAAAGCAAAAAGGAAACCTAAATTCGTTGCGGGCTGCCTCCTGAAAGCGCTTCTTTAAAGCCATTAGCTAGGCATAATGCAATCAAGTTGTAGCAATCGAATCATTATCAAGATCAGCAAAAAGCTCTTCAATTGTACAACTAGTCTTAAGAGGTCTTTCAAATAAAGGCCTAATGAAGATACTTCTAGGGAGAAAACCAAAAGGCGGAAAATCAATGGAAGACTCATTTATAAAATTATCAAAGAGAGGTATTTCTTCCAAAGTTTCCACGGTTTCAACTTCTTTGGCAATAGGTGGTTTATTTTTGGGTCGGGGAACCTTAGGGACATAATTGAACTTAGGTTCCCTTCTTGCCGAAGTCTCTACCTTTTTTGGTTTGATTGAGGAGAAAGTAGTTCCTAGAGTATTGACGATTTCCTCAATCTTATCTATCCTAGAAGGATCCGTATCACGGGATTTGATGTCCTCCAAGGTTTTAATAATTTTAAGCATGGAGCTATCAAGCCTATTCAAATTCCCTTGAATCTTGTGATCCAACTCATTCATCCTAGTTATACTTGGTATTTCTAACTCTATCTTTTCAAGTTTCTTCATAATATGAGATAGAGTTATATCTTCTTGTACGCTAGCAATAGGGAGATTTCCAACAAGATTTTCAATAACATTAAGAGACTCCGAAGTCGGGGATTCTAGAAAATTCCCATTGATAGCAGTATCTAATATGAACCTATTCCAAGGAGTAATCCCGACATAAAAAATTCTAAGCAGGATAGTAGTGGATTGCTTCTTGGTGGCTTTTCTATGAGAATCATTAATTCTATACCAAGCATCTTTTAAACTTTCTCCACCTTTTTGTTTAAAGGTGAGAACCTCTGTCTCAACAAAGGCAGAAGGGCCAGACATAATGACAACTAGAAGATAAATAATTTTTTTTTGTAAATTTTGATAAAAGACACAAAGATAAAAACTGAAAGATAAACTAAAAAGACTAAAAAACAAAGGTACAGGGTAGTGTGAAACTCCCCTATCTTAGCACTTGGAGTCCCCGGCAACGGCGCCAGAAAACTTCTTGCTTGATGGCTTCTCGCCCCCTTCGTTGGTTACCCCAAGTGGAGGGTTGAGATGTAGTGCAGCAGCAGTTTTCACTCGGTGAAGATACCAAGGTTTGTCTCCAGCAGGACTCCAGAGATGATAAGTAGGTGTCAGCGGCGCAACTGACGCGGACCTGCACACAGACACAGATAACTTTGTTCCCAACGAAGTTCAGAGAGGTTGTCAATCTCTCCGGTCTTGTTGTTTACAAAGGATAAAACGCAAGGGATAATAATAGCAACTTGAAAGTAAATGCAGAAAAGTAAATATAGCGTGGAAACAATGATAAGGATATGGACGGGGATACGTGATGTTCGCTAGTGATGTCTCTCTCCCAAAAGACGATAAAATTGCTATGCGAGGTAAACAAATTACAGAAAGGCAATCGACAGGATTATAAACGCACCGCAATGCTAACTATGCTACAAAAGAAAGGAAGAGGTTCAAAAGCACAGGCAGTACGCCAAGGTAAGTAGACCGAAATCTATCTGCATCTACTACTAATCATCCACCTTGAGATATCAATCCAGAAAATCTCGCTGGTATTAAGATGCGAGCCCCACCCAAAGTGTAAACCCAAAGCAACAGACAACTGCATTAAAAGAACTCTGCGTAAAGTAAACAATCCTTGTAACCGCGGTTACAAGCACCGTTGTTTCCCCCTTGTGGCAACATCACATCCCCTAGACTCATGTTTCTGTCACTCAAGCGTGTCATCGGGGGGGGGGCATGAACCCACAATCGAGCACAACGTTCCCTCTTGGAGTCACTACCTACTACTTGGCCAAAGCAATAAACAGTAACGGAGAACATGTAAGAATTACTTAGGAACAAAAATATAGGAGATAAAAACCAAATATGTTACTCTATCACAATCTGAACATAATCTCATAATCCATCAGATCCTATAAAACTCAACATAGCAATAGCAGAAATATTACAAAGGTGCCTCGATCATGTTGGGCAGCTCACGAGGTCTAAACAATGAAGATCAAAGAGGGGAGGAGAACATCCCATAGCTACTGATCACGGACCCATGGTCCAAGGAAAACTACTCACGGGACATCCGGGAGCATCCATGGTGGAGAGGAGACTCCCGGAGGTCAATCCTCCCTCCGGCAGGGTGCCTGGAAGAGGTCTTCTGGTGCTCCCGATCTTCGGAAGCGCGACGGCGGCGGAAGAGAGGCGAGTTCGCGGAATAGGGTTCTGCTTCTAGGGTTTTCCCGTGAAGGGGGATAAATAGGCGAAAGGGGGCAGCCAGAGGTGGGCCAGGGGCCCCAGGCGCCCCCCTGGCGCGGCCATGGGTGGGGCCGCGCCGGGTGGCCGCCTGGGCCCCCCTGGATCCCCTCTGGCCCCTCCCGGGCTCTACTCGAAGCTTCCGTCACGCTGATTTTTTATCTGAATTTTCCCGAATTTTTCTGGCACTTTTTATATGGGGGAAAACTGAAATAGAAAAACAGCAGAAAAAAGGAACTGGCACTGGGGTGCACTGAGTTAATAGGTTAGTCCAAATATGATCAAAAGTGTATGAAACTGTATCTAGATCATAGCAATATCACACAAAACATGCATGGAGCAAGCAGAAATTATAGATACGTTTTGGACGTATCAGCGACACGTCGGCTCCAAACACGCTTTCATCGGATTCATTGATGAGTCTCCGGAGCGAGAGCGCTCAATCGAGTCCCCAATGTACGACGCCTCGTAAGAGCAGACTGATGCCGACTCACATCCAAGAGAAGGAAGCTTCTCAGATGAGGGGTCCATCCGGTCCGTGGGAAACCACAGACTCTGTACCGGCACACCAGAGTACGACCCGGATTATCCCTACTTTGAACCTCCATATTGCGCCACGGTGTTCAGGGCCGACACTGGAGGATCAGGAGGCCAGCTAGCTCTCAACCAAGGCACCGAGTCAGCGGCTGCTGGGGCCCCGAGTGCAAATAGGGACCTGGCAGTTCACCCATCAGTACAAGGTCCCACTAGTTCCCAAGCCCTCGTTGACGCCCTAACCTCCCTCGACGAGGCCTTGGTAGTACGGATGATGCTCGAGAACCAGGAGGCTTGGAATACAAGGGTGAACAAGCTCAGGGATCGGATAGCAAACATGTGAGCAGAGGCCAACACCGAGAAAGAACAGATGATGGAAAAAAGAATCCCGGCTCGTTCAGGAAGCCACATGTCTCCGGGGAGAGTCGGATCTGATAGATGCTCAGCGACTGAGCCTCGCCTATACACGTCCACAGAGATACACGAGTCGATTCCCCCTTGACCTTCAAGCACGGACACTGTTCAACAGTCCTGACCAGTCGACTCCCCCAGGATTCATGCCTCCCAGGCAGCCGACTCCTTCACCGCGCCAAGAACGCTTCCATACACCTCCCCATCACTTCAACAATCCCATGGCCAATGTCATGGCAGAAACTCAGTACCTAGCCAACGCACCGATTCAGGGAGACACCCCAGCAGACCATCCTGCCCGTGCAGCTGTCGACTTCCTCAAGACAGTGATCACACAGTAGGGCCAATACTCACAAGGAGTCCCACAAATACATGGAACTCCGTACCGAAGCGTAAGCCGGCAGGCAGAATCGCCGACTCCAGCGGCCTCAGGAAGCCAACATCACCATAGAGTGCCTCCGACCCCTCCGGTAGGACTAAGGATCATGGACCTACCGGCTCCCAACACCAATCAACATGTAGAGCCGGCAGCCCAACTTCCTGCACAAGAACCAAACACCGAGTTCGTCAGCAGATCCGTGGGTAATCGGTGCCTAATAGCGGCTTTGAGGAACACATACTTACCCCCAGACTTCAAAGGGTCGCGTAAAATTCCAAACTACACGGCTGACATGGACCCGACAGCTTGGATTGAAACATATGGCCTTTCCATGGACATGCTTCACGCTGGCGAAGAGGCACGCGCCCGATACTTCACAATGATGTTGGAAGGGCCGGCTCGCACATGGTTCAAGAATCTCCCAAAGAATTCCATCACCTCTTGGACAAATCTCAGCGAGAAGTTTATCAAGAATTTCCAAGGAACCTGCCAGCGAGCCACAACAATAGTCGACTTGAAGCACGGCTTCCAGAAAGAAGGAGAGTCGACCCTAAACTGGGCACGACGAGTGATAAGAGAGAGAGGATTTCTTCTCGCCCTTTGTTGGTTACCCCAAGTGGAAGGTAAGATGCAGCGTAGCAGCAAGTTTCCCTCGCTGAAGATACCGAGGTTGAGTATCAACCAGTAGGACTCCGGTGATGATAAGTAGGTGTCAGCGGCGCACCTGACGCGGACCTGCACACAACACAATTAAATTTGCTCCCAACGAAGTACAGGGAGGTTGTCAATCTCTCCGGTCTTGTTGTTTACAAAGGATAAAAAACACAGGATAATGATAATGATAGCAAGTGAAAGTAAAAAGCAAGAAAGTAAATGAGGCATGTAAACAGTGACGAGAATATGGACTGGGGTCCCGTGATGTTCACTAGTGATGTCTCTCTCCCAAAAGACGATAAGGCTGCTATGCGAGGTAAACAAATTATAGAAGGGAAATTGACAGGATTATAAACGCACCGCAATGCTAATTATGCTACTAAGAAAGGAAGAGGCTCAAAAGCATGGGCAGTACGCCAAAATAAGTCGACTGAAATCCATCTGCATCAACTACTAATCATACACCTTGAGATATCTATCCAGAACATCTCGTGGTATTAAGTTGCGAGCCCCACCCAAAGTGTAAACCCAAAGCAACAGACAACTGCATTAAAAGAACTTTGCATAAAGTAAACAATCCTTGTAACCGCGGTTACAAGCACCGTTGTTTTCCCCCTTTTGGCCACAGCACATCCCCTAGACTCATGTTTCTGTCACTCAAGCGTGTCATCAAGGGGCATGTACCCACAATCGAGCATAACGTTCCCTCTTGGAGTCACTACCTACCACATGGCCAAAGCAATAAATTGCAACAAAGAACATGCAAGAATTACTTCGGAACAAATATACAAAAGATAAGAACCAATTATATTACTCTATCACAATCTGAACATAATCTCATAATCCATCAGATCCCATCAAACTCAGCATAGCAAAAGCAGAAAGAATTACATATGTGCCTCGATCATGTAGGGAAACTCACGAGGTCTAAACCATGAAGATCAAAGAGGGGATGAGAACATCACATAGCTACTGATTACGCACCCATGGTCCAAGGTAGAATACTCACGACACATCCGAGAAGCGTCCATGGTGGAGGAGAAGCTCCCGGAGGTCGATCCTCCCTCCGGCAGGGTGCCGGGAAAGGTCCTGACGATGCTCCCGATCTTGGAAGCGTGGTGGCGGCGGAACAGAGGAGAATTTGTGAAAATAGGTTTCTTCCTTCGGAGTTTCCCCGTGAAGAAGAATAAATAGGCGAAGGGGGGCAGCCAGGGGGGCCACCAGGGGCCTAGGCGCCCCCTGGCACGGCCAGGCCCTTGCCGCGCCAGGTGGCCGCCTGAGTGCCTGGTGGTGGCCCCCTGGGCCTCCTTCGGGATTCTGGAGTCTTCCGACACGCTGATTTTTATCTGATTTTCCCGGATTTTTGGAGCATTTTTTATATGGGGAAAAACTGAAATTGAAAAACAGTAGAAAACAGGAACTGGCACTGGGGTGCACTGAGTTAGTAGGTTAGTCCAAATATGATCAAAAGTGAATGAAAGTGTATCTAGATCATAGCAATATCACACAAAACATGCATAGAGCGAGCAGAAATTATCGATATGTTTGAGACGTATCAACATCCCCAAGCTTATTTCCTGCTCTTCCTCGAGTAGGTAAATGATAACATGCATAATTTATGTGGTGAAATGTTAGCAACCATATAAGGACTTTGAAAAGTAAAGCAATCAAGGTATGTAATTCAATTCAATTCATAACATGCAAGAGTCTATATTAGCATTGAAACAAGAAACGAAAGAACATTAGGTGCAAGAGCTATCGCTGTCCGTGACTCGAATGTCTCAAAATGGTGTTTGCGTGCAAGAAGGGGGATAGGGAATACGAGAAAAATATATTATTGTTGAGAACTCAATCTACTAAAGTTTCACACTTGGTCTTCTTTGGAATCTTATCTAGACTCGTCCCCAGACCACTAGCCAGGTACAAGTCAATTTGATCCACTCCCTTTCTCTCTTTTTATTTTCCTTTTTCTCTTTTTTCTATTTATTGTATTTTTTTGGTGGCCTCAATGGCTCTTTCTATTTAACTCTCAATTTTCCTCTTTGGGATCTTTTATTTTGTCCACTTTGGGATCTTTTCCTCACTTAAGGGCAACACTCTAATTTACAAGAGGGTATAGAAGATCTTTCACACTTTACAAGGTACTCAAATCATAAAGAAGATGTAGCTATCATGATGTATGCAATGTATGCTGCTGCCAGTGTAGCAGGAACATGTATGACATGAAGATCAAGTCATGAAGAGGTGGATGTTGCATGGCAATATATCTCAGAAAGGCTATGGAAATGCCTTGATAGGTAGGTATGGTGGCTGTTTTGAGGAAGGATATAAGGAGGTTTACGATGACAGAGCGTATCATGCCAAGGGTTTGGATGTACCGGCGAAGGTGGACGCCAACTCTCAGAGTGAGAAGGAGGCAATGCACGACACATGAGAGGCTAGAAAATATGAGGATGTGGAAGTGTCAACTTTCAATACTTAGATTAGTCCGAAGAACTCATGCACTTATTATCGTAACTCTCAATCTAATGAGGAGGTTCACAAAGAGACAAGTACCCCGAGGAGGAGTGTATGGGGGTTTGGTTATCCTTGCGCATCCTCGACTCATGGTACGTGAGTGTACTCTAATATCCGACCCCTCAGAAGAGTAGTGATCCATCTAGTAGCTAGAGTTCTCAACTAGTTTTGTAGGTTTTTGAAAATAAACACGGATTGCCCAGAATACGACACCTATCACTAATAGTCTAGAGATCTTGACACCAAAAGTTCAAACATTACTCACATCAATACCTCAAAACTATTGCAAGTTACTACTAAAATTAAATAGCAACCTCAATTACCTACTTCTCAAAATAAGACATAACTCAGTGCAACAACCAAATCTCTTAACAAGATAAACAAGAAAACTAAAGAGAGTTCCAGCAACAAACTAAAAAAAGCCAAGGCTCTTGCTAAATACGAACTAAAACTAAGACTAAACATGGCAGTAGCTACGAAAATATAAAGAACACACAACAGCAAAAAGATAGGCATGAAGAATCCTATGACGTGTTCTAGATTTTGAAAGTGGAGCGTGTTTCTCTCCCACACAAAGTAATACGGGATCTAAATTGTTATGAACAGCAAGCAAAGGCTAAGAAAAATAAAAATAAACCTAAGAGCGAGACGCTCCAAGCATAGCACATAACGCATGAAGTGATAAAAATATAGTGAGACGAAGGAAGAACTGATGATTGTTGATGGAGAAGGGGATGCACGAGGGCATCCCCAAGCTTAGAAGCTTGATTCTCCTTCAATATTTATTGGGGATACATGGGGGCATCCCAAGCTTGAGCGCTTGACACTCCCGAATCTTCTTTCATCATCTTCCATCGCAGACTTGAAAACTCCCTTCATACACAACTCATCATAAGCTGATTCGAGAGTTTAGTACCCTTAATAAATATTTTTTTCCTACTGGATATAAATATATTCTTGAAGAGCTACTGTTTCTCAAGATTTTAAAAAGGTTTTTGCAAATAAAAAGCAAGCTTAAGGTTTGCAAAAGTTAGGAGAGAGAAAACGTGGCAGAATCTGTGAGAAACAGAACAGCAGGTAGTAAAGAATTTGTTTGAGGTACTTCTGCAACTCAAATAAAAAAACTCAGAACATACAAAAGTTCTGTGATTGTATAGAGCACGCTGTATAAAAAATTCAGCTCAAAAATATGAACTGGTGATTTATTATGATTTTTCCCATCACGAGGACAGAATCTGTTTTCTGGACAGCATGTCACAACTTTCACTTCCCTTGTCATATGAGGCTATACTTGGCACAAAGCTTGAAAATAAAGATACAATGATGTTGCTACAGTAGTAACAATCATCAAGACCACTAATAACAGAAGTAAAAACATCTTGGGTTTACTCCCAGTGCTTTCTTTTATGCCTTTAGGCTAGGGATAAGGCAAAAGAAGAATCAAAGGTCTCCAAAATCGTCGGAATCATAAAAACCTTCAAATTAATTTTCAAAAAGCTCATTCTTCTTCTTCCTAGGAAAGAGGTACTTACCTTTCGCCTTACCGCGTAAGCGTATGAACCCGGTACCCATGTCAATGAAGCCTTTCATTGCTCGGAGGAAGTTCCTTCCAAGCACAATGTTGCTTTGGTTTGGCTCCATGACGAAGAAATCTATTAGTGCAATCCTATGAAGGAATGTAACTTGGACTTCTTTTACCTTTCCTTTAATCTGTGAAATATCTCCATTAGCATGTTCATGATAAGATGACAATTTATCCATATCTAGTTTCAAAGAATCATTAACTTCATAAACTAATTTTGGCATAGTAGAAACCATGTATCCAATGTCACAAAAAGCAAGGAAGTCTTGGTTAGAGATGCTAATCCCAACAAAGGGCTCCCAATAATCATCTATCTCCAACATTTCTTTCTTGTTGGATTTAAGTTCTTCTACCCTCCTCAAGTCTAGAGCATCCATCCTCTTTTCAATAGTGGCAACTCTGTCTATAACAGTATCAATACTACGATCATAAACAAAATAACTAGATAGACTATGCAAAATATCAAGAGCTCTAGCTTCATCACACTCTAAAAAGTCTCCTTCAGCTATAATATCAAGAGAGTGTTTACACCACTTAAAAAGACCATGGTAAAAATTCCTAAGCACAATTTTTACAGGTATCCAAGGCATAATTCTTTTGTGTGCTTCAGAAATTCTGTCCCATGCCTTCTTCATATTTTCTCCATCCCTTTGACGGAAATCGAGAACTTCCGATTCCCGCAAAGCACCAAGTCCTAACATGTTCACCTAAACAAGGAGGACTACTAACAGCAAGATAATTTTTTTGTGATTTTTGATATAAGACACAAAGATAAAAACAGATAGGTAAACTAACAAGACTAAAAAGTAAAGATAAAAGGTAGTGGGCAACTCCCCTATCTTATCACTCGGAGTCTCCGGCAAGGGCGCCAGAAATTCGCTTGATACGTGAGAGAGGATTGCTTCTCGCCCTTCGTTGGTTACCCCAAGTGGAAGGTAAGATGCAGTGTAGCATCAAGTTTCCCTCGGTAAAGATATCGAGGTTGAGTATCTACCAGTAGGACTCCGACGATGATAAGTAGGTGTCAGCGGTGCACCTGACGCGGACCTGCACACAACACAATTAACTTTGCTCCCAACGAAGTTCAGAGAGGTTGTCAATCTCTCCGGTCTTGTTGTTTACAAAGGATCAAAAACACAGGATAATGATAACGATAGCAACTGAAAGTAAAAAGCAAGAAAGTAAATGAGCGTGTAAACAGTGACGAGAATATGGACCGGGGTCCTGTGATGTTCACTAGTGATGCCTCTCTCCCAAAAGAAGATAAGGCTGCTATGCGAGGTAAGCAAATTACAGAAGGGCAACTGACAGGATTATAAACGCACCGCAATGCTAACTATGCTACTAAGAACGGAAGAGGCTCAAAAGCATGGGTAGTACGCCAAAATAAGTAGACCGAAATCCATCTGCATCAACTACTAATCATCCACCTTGAGATATCTATCCAGAACATCTCGCTGGTATTAAGTTGCGAGCCCCACCCAAAGTGTAAACCCAAAGCAACAGACAATTGCATTAAAATAACTTTGCATAAAGTAAACAATCCTTGTAACCGCGGTTACAAGCACCGTTTTTCCCCCTTGTGGCCACAACACATCCCCTAGACTCATGTTTTTGTCACTCAAGCGTGTCATCAGGGGGCATGTACCCACAATCGAGCATAACGTTCCCTCTTGGATTCACTACCTACCAGTTGGCCAAAGCAATAAATAGGAACAGAGAACATGCAAGTATTACTTTGGAAAAAATACAAAAAATAAGAACCAATTATATTACTCTATCACAATCTGAACATAATCTCATAATCCATCAGATCCCATCAAACTCAGCATAGCAAAAGCAGAAAGAATTACATATGTGCCTCGATCATGTAGGGCAGCTCACAAGGTCTAAACCATGAAGATCAAAGAGGGGAGGAGAACATCACATAGCTACTGATCACGGACCCATGGTCCAAGGTAGACTACTCACGACACATCCAGGAAGCGTCCATGGTGGAGGAGAAGCTCCCGGAGGTCGATCCTCCCTCCGGCAGGGTGACGGGAAGGGTCCTGACGGTGCTCCCGATCTTGGAAGCGCGGCGGCGGTGGAACAAAGGAGAATTTGCAAAAATAGGGTTCTTCCTTCAGAGTTTCCCAAGTGACAGAGAATAAATAGGCGAAGGGGGGCAGCCAGGGGGCGACCAGGGGCCCAGGCGCCCCCCTGGGTGCCTGGTGGTGGCCCGCTGGGCCTCCTTCGGGCTTCTGGAGTCTTTCGACACGCTGATTTTTATCTAATTTTCCCGGATTTTTGGAGCATTTTTTATATGGGGAAAAACTGAAATAGAAAAACTGCAGAAAACAGGAACTGGCATTGGGGTGCACTGAGTTAGTAGGTTAGTCCAAATATGATCAAAAGTGTATGAAAATGTATCTAGACCATAGCAATATCACACAAAACATGCATGGAACAAGCAGAAATTATCGATACGTTTGAGACGTATCAACGAGTCGCATACATAATCCATTCCTCGGATACTATCACTGCACAGACATCAGTAATTGTCCTGGAAAGAAACTGCAAGTTTGAGCCTTACACAAGCTCGGCCGACTCAAGAGAACTGTTAGCAACATAGGAGAGCTCATGAACGCGGTCATCAAGTATGCCGAGTCAGAAAAAACCAAGGATGCCGATCTGGAAGAAGATAAAGCCACCCAGGGAAAAAAGAGCAATGGAAAGGGGTCTCAGAGCCAACATCAACCGGGAAAAAGGTGGCTCGATCAGAATACTTCCGACTTGGTATCCAACACAACTGTCGGACCCCAAAGGCAGAAGAAAGGGGGCAATGACTACCGCGGCAAGCAGGAACAAAATTTCCAGCCCCCAGCCACTTTCGAAGAAGCTGTTAAAATACCTTGCCCGTTTCATAGCAAACCCGGCCGTCCAGCCGCCCATACTTGGGAACAATCAACTTCATGAAGGAATTCCAAAGGCGTGGAGGCCATGGCCCCCTGGGTCAGGTGGTGGAGCTGGCCAAAACAACACCAACCAAAACTTTGGTCAGCAAGGAGCCGGCGCAGCATCAAAGTACCAAGGATCCCAGGGAGGAGGGCAGCAAAACCAATCGGGGCGTGCTGGATTCCAATCAAACCCGAAGCAGCTTCAAGACCACTCGGCTTACCATGTCTTTACCACTAGTAGCTGTCGGAGGGACATAAAGCTGCAGCAGAGAGCCGCCATGTCCGTGGCCACAGAACCGGCTTGTCCCAGATGGCTTAACTGGTCTGAACAGCCAATCACATGGACAAGGGACAACCATCCTCCTGTGGTAGAAAACCCAGGTTCTCTAGCCTTGGTAGTTTCTCCACAAATTGGATGCTACACATTGGACAAGGTACTCATGGATGGAGGAAGCAACATCAACATCCTTTACTACGAGACTTTCCGCAGGATGGGACTGACCCACAAACAACTGCAAACCTCCAACACCGTGTTCCATGGAATAGTCCCATGAAAGTCGGCACGACCGATAAGCAAGATCTACCTGGAGACGGCCTTTGGAACTCCTGAGAACTTTCGATCCGAAAACATACCATATGAGGTGGTGAAACTCGAGAGCCCATATCACGCCATCTTAGGCAGACCGGCTTATGCCAGGTTCATGGCTCGACCATGCTACGTCTACCTAAAACTGAAAATGTCGGGTCCCTATGGCCCAATTACAATGGATGGGAGTCGATCCAGAGCTACGGAGTGCAACGAGCAGCACGACAAGTTCGCACAATCGGCCTGTGCCAAAGAGGACCTATCAGAATTCTAGGAGAAGGTAGACCCGGCAGACACCACCATCCTGAAGAAATCGACTCCTGATAACAACCCCAAGTTCCAACCGGCTTAGGACACGAAGAAAGTCGACTTTGTCCCTGGCGACGCCTCCAAGAAGTTCATCATCGGGACAGAGTTGTCTGACAAATAGGAAAGCACGCTCATCGAGTTGCTCCATGAGAATCGGGACATCTTTGCATGGAAGCCTTCTGACATGCCAGGCGTCCCGAGGGAACTCGCTGAGCACCACCTAAACATCGATCCTAAGATAAAACCGGTCAAGCAATTCCTTCGTTTCTTCAATGATGAAAGGAGGAACGCCATTGGCGAGGAGATAGCCCGGCTCCTTGCCGCCGGATTCATCATGGAAGATTTCTATCCGGAGTGGCTGGCAAACCCGGTCCTTGTTTTGAAAAAGAACGGGACCTGGCGCATGTGCATCGACTAAACCAACTTAAACAGGGCCTGCCCAAAGGACCCTTTCACTCTACCTCGCATCGATCAAATTATCGAATCTACTGCAGGGTGCAAGCTCCTGTGTTTCCTCGATGCCTACTCTAGTTACCACCAAATCAAGATGGCTCTAGATTACCAGGAGAAGATGGCTTTCATCACTCCCTTTGGGATATACGGCTACACTTCTATGCCTTTCGGCTTGAAAAATGCAGGGGCCACATATCAACGGACGGTGCAGAGCTGCCTCAAGGAGCAAATTGGGCGCAATGTACGTGCCTACGTGGATGATATAGTCATCAAGTCCCAAGTTGCCGACTCACTCATCAGTGACCTCCAAGAGACCTTCAAGAATCTGCGCAAGTACCAGATGAAACTAAACCCGGCCAAGTGCACCTTTGGGGTTCCTGCAGGAAAGCTCCTGGGGTACATAGTGTCAGAAAGAGGCATTGAGGCAAACCCGGAGAAGATCAATGCCATCATGGCTCTTCAGAAGCTGGCCTCCGTGAAAGGAGTCCAACGACTCACAAGATGTGTAGCTGCCCTAAGTCGGTTTATCAGCCGGCTAGGGGAAAAGGAAATTCCCTTGTACCGACTCCTGCGAAAGTCGGAAAAATTCGTCTTGGATGATGAAGCCGATCAAGACCTAGAAGCACTAAAGAAGCAATTGTCCCAGGCCCCGATCCTGGCGGCTCCCAAGCCAAAAGAGTCGATGCTACTCTATATCTCATCCAACAACCGAGCAGTCAGTGTCGTAGTTGTGGTTGAGCGTATGGAAGCCGGCAAAGAGCACCCTTTGAAGAGACCAGTATACTATGTTAGTGAGGTCTTGAATTCATCAAAGAAACGCTACCCTCATTGGCAGAAGCTAGTTCTTGGTGTGTTCATGGCGAGCCGAAAGCTCAAGCATTATTTCCAGGAGCACCCCATAACCGTGGTAAGCTCAGCACCGCTTGCAGATATCATCCAAAACCGTGAGTCCACGGGAAGGATTGCAAAGTGGGCTATAGAGTTGGGGGCTTATCACATCAAATATGAACCACGCACGACCATCAAGTCCCAAGCGCTAGTCGACTTCATCAATGACTGGACCGAAATCCAAGCGCCTCCAGAGAAGCCGATAACCAAATACTGGACGATGCACTTCGATGGGAGTCAGCAGCTCCATGGATCAGGAGCCAGAGTGGTCCTCACCTCCCCCACAGGAGAACAATTTTGCTACGTCTTGCAACTTCAGTTCACTTGTGATACGGTGAGGATAGTTCTCACTCCTCATTGGTTACCCCAAGTGGAAGGTGAGATGTAGCGTAGCAGCAAATTTCCCCTATGTAGAGGATAGGGTTTGTCTCCTGTAGGACTCGCAGAGATACAAGAAGGTGGTAAAGTGAATAGTGGCGCCGAGATTGCTAACATCGCCTGGACCTGCACACACAACAAATAACTTTGCTCCCAACGAGTACAGAGGAGTCGTCAATTCCTCCGGCCTTGCTGTTTACAAAGGATCAACGCAAGAGATAATAATAATGGCAACTGAAAGTAAAGACTGAAAGTAAATTGATGATGTAAACAATGGTGTGAATATGGACCGGGGTCCCGTGATGTTCACTGGTGATGTCTCTCTCCCAAAAGACGATAAAAGTGCTAGCGAGGTAAACAAATCACATCTGGGCAATTGATAGGATTATAAACGCACTGCAATGCTAACTATGCTACAAAAGAAAGGAAGAGGCTCAAAAGCAATGGGCAGTACGCCAAAGTAAGTAGACCGAAATCCAACTGCATCTACTACGAATCATCCACCTTGGGATATCTATCCAGAACATCTCGCTGGTATTAAGTTGCGGATCCCACCCAAAGTGTAAACTCAAAGCAACAGACAACTGCACTAAAAGAACAATGCGTAAAGTAAACAATCCTTGCACCCGCAAGTACAAGCACCGTTGTTTTATCCCTGGTGGCAACAACACATCTCCTAGTCTCATGTTTCTGCCACTCAAGCTAGACATCAAGGGGCTGAACCCACAATCAAGCATAACGCTCCTCTTGGAGTTGCAACAAATCACTTGGCCAAAGTAAAATACGGCAACAGATAACATGCAAGAATTTACTAAAGAACACAAATATAAAAGAGAACCATAAAAGAGAACCCCAACTAGGGTAATTTCTAGGGTTTGAGTTCCCCTTTGCATCATGTGAAAAATTCAAAAAGAAATTCAAAATGGGGAAAAGAAAAGCCCTGAAGAATTTAAATAAATGGCAGATAAATTTTTTTTTCCAAAAATCATTTGAATGTTTGGAAAACTCCTAGAATTGTTGCTGATCATTGCAAAAGTGGTTTGGGTTCATTCCCAAGCTCATGGAATTTTCTAAAAATCAAAATGTGCCTTGGAAGTTAAATATGACCCCTATTTGAATTGAAATTCAAATGTTTTGAATTTAAAAAATGCTCAAATTCTACAAGTGACTTGCTACTGGTCACCTAGGATTTATAAAAATGTTTGGGCATTTAAAAAAATTGCCTAGCTATTTATTTCTAGGCACAACAGAATTACAGAAAAGAAAAAGAAAGAAGAAATAAAGAAAAGAGGAGACCCCTGGCCTTTTGGCCCAACTGATCCCCCCCAGCCCACCAGGCATCCCAGGCCCACCACAGAGCCTTGTCGTCTTGCCCGACGATGGCAAGCAGCTCTGTGGCACGCATGAGACGCCGGTGAGGTGGCCCGAGGCCACCTAGGCTCCCCTGCCCCTCTCCTCGCGCCACGCAACGCCTAGAAGCCGCCCACACCTTTCCCCCCCTCCGCTGCTTCCTCCCCGTCGCTCTCCGGCGAGATCCCACCCGCACCCGAGCAACCAAACTCGCCGCCGTCGACCGTTTGCGTGGACAACGTCCCCCTCACAACGAACCGAGGTGTCCATCGAAGCCCCCACCGCCGTCTTCACCAAGCTCGGCCTTCAATTTTGGTCAAGATCCACCGGAGACGTCGCCGTCTTCAACGTTCCGTCGCCGAAGCCAGAGAAGGTCGCCGTCAAATTGCGTCGTCTCCGCGCCCCCCAGCCTTCGTCGTCGCCTCCGTGAGCTCCAGGGTGAGCATCCGCGTCGCTCTTCCCTCTCCAAGCCTCCTCCCGAGCCCCCTAGCTCGTCTTCGTCAGAGGCAGTGGCCGGCCGGCGCAAATCTTCGACGCCGTCGTGGCCACAACCCTTCCCAAGTCCCCCAACCTGCACCCCTCGTTGCGTACGGTCACGGGCGATGTGTTGACGCAAGAACCGTGTACTTCCGTGGCCAAACGCGAACTCCGGTGACACGCCGCCGCGCGCAGAGGTCGCCGCCGGCAAGCTGGGTTAACCAACCCACTAAACCACCCCTAACCCCAATGACAGGTGGGCCCCCTGTTCCCCTAAACCCCTCTGTTAATTTAACAGAGAAGGGATTAACCCCCTGTGACACTGACCATCCCACCCCACCAGTCATCCCCCCCCCTGACGTCACAGTGAGCTCAGCATGACGCAATAAAGGTTTTTCTAGATTAAAAATAATTCCAGAGAAATCAGAAAAATCCAGAAAATAGCCAAAACTTCAATAAATCATAGAAAATTCATATGAACTCCAAATTCAACATATAATATATGAAAAATGGCCAGAAGAAAATAATCTATCCAAATTTCCAACTTTCAGCTATGTTTGAGTTGACTTTAAAATGGGACCAGTAGCTTTTTCTATTTGGTTTAAATGGAATTAATTCAAATTTAATTCAAATGCTTTTACACTTTGAACCAATACAATGTAAACTTGGTCACTTGTACATCAGAGACATATTACACACATGATCACATGGTTTTCAAAGAACAAACAACAGCAATTGCAATTTGGTTAAATTGAAATTCATATGTGGAGTTTGAATTTGCATTCCAAATGCAATACCCTTCATTTAAATTGAATTTGCTACAAACCAGTACCATTCACATCATAGACAACATTATCATGTGCTTGTGCATTTAAATTCAATGTTGCCCCCCTTTGTTGATGATTGTGCCGGTAACAGTGGTTCTGAGACGGTGATCACCCCCGAAGAAGAAGACCACCGTTAAGACACGTGTATCGTCAGCAAGGCAAGCAAACCCCATAGATCATGTATATAAAATCCCACTTTCCTCTCAGTCACGCTTATGCATGTTTAGGAGATCACCTTGGTATCGATTCTACCGCATAGTTGAACCCATATCCGATGCATGACCTACCATCTTGTCACAGTAGTAAGCAAACCACAATCCTAGCTGACATAGGAGTTGATTGTTATCATGTGGCCCCTGCAACTGTTACTGCTTATTGCATGCTTATAGTTTACAATGAGGATGCTTTTGATGTGAGTCGGGATGATAGTGAACATGGTGTTGATGAAAGTGAAACTGTGTTGTTGAATCCACCCTAAGAAAAGGTGAACGATGAGAGGCTGTGTAGGAGTACACAGTGGGTTGTCTCGTTGGACACCGCCTTAAGCACCGAGTTCTTGTATGGTAATCCAAGACAAAGAGTACAACCACACATTGGGCTCACTGACCCCTCTCGGCCTAGTACCTTGATCCGTGTTGACGTCCAGGAGTCACATTAGTTCGGGCTTTCCATTTGGCATATGCATAGAAAAAGAGTGAGTGAAATGTTGCATCATCTTAGATATGTGGGTGGATCTGTGAGACAGTGAAACCATCTATCAGAGGTGGCGTCTCGGTTGCCTACATTGTCTGGGTCCGTATCGCTGATCCGTCGGACTCTCGAGCGGTGACAAACTCAGATAGTCGACTCCTGGAATAGACTGGTTGTGAGCGAAGTGTCATGGTGAACATCCTCGCTGTCACCTCTTGAACGGTGGAGAGACCTGGCGGTAACTGATGGTCATGTGTGTGTAGTTTACACCCTTGCAAGATTAACAAAACTATTCGAATAGCCACGTCCGCGGTTAAGGACTACTTGGAACCTGTACCTGATTATTAGACAACTTGAATGGATACTTCTAAAACTCGCAAGATAAGCGTGAGTGCTATGGTGTGCTCCTCGTGGGGAAGTCGAGGAAGTAACCATAGTGGTGTATTGGTTGGAGACTTGGTATTGGACTCGTGTACGCTTCTTACCTCAAGTCTGGTACTCGTAGTACAGGACTAGCCAAGTCAAAGCTGGCACTTCTGCATGATGAAACCCCACCTCCCTTTACCTTGAAACTTGAGCATGAGTAGTATAGTTCTGATGTAAGTCTTGCTGAGTACGACTTTGTACTCATGTTTGCTTATTCTATGTTTTAGATGGAAACCCAGACCCCGATGGAGTCACCGACATGAAACTCGACGTTGACCTCGGTAGTATAGTTCCAGACAGCAGTCTGGTCCCTCGTGGAAGGGCATGTATATTGAACAAGGCTTCTCTAAGCCATTTGTTAATCTTGTCTGTACTCAGACCTAATTTTCTTCCGTTGTATGATGTAATGTTGATCACAGATATGTGATCTTTGTATACTCTATGTGTAAGTCAATAAAGAAGTACTTTGTAGAGTTATGTATTGATACCTGCTGTTCATACTAGACATGTGTGCTGCGTGTATGATTATAACATGCATGTCGTAGTATGGGTTTTCGAGACCTTAGTTGTGATCTGGCTGGCGGTCTTTTATACACCAAGTGGCCCTTAGATGTGCGCAGCTTGGGGCATCACGATGCGATTGCTCGTGACTCTGTCCCGTGCACACTTTGTTGTATGATCGAGCCCGCCCTAGACCCCGACTAAGTGATCGGGCTGGAGTCTGTTTATGTAAGAGTTATGATTCAATCGATAACATGGTTGAGGCAACTTGTCTATGAGTATGGGATTTTACCACCCATAATCATTTAGACTTGTGAGCGGGCGATGAGGACCCATCTCAGTTGATCATCCGGCCTGGATGGGATGCCCCTCACGTACGATGCTTTCCGAGAGTGTTCTGTGCTTGGCCTTGTCTGCTTAGACAAGTGGGTACGGCTCTCGGCTCTCCATGTGATTGAGTTGTGACTGGAATTACATACGCATATTCCGGGTCCCGATAGTAGACGTGGATGACTCCATTCTTCCTCCTTTTGTTCGTCACTCTCCTCCTCTTTTTCATCCAAGGAGCTTTCAGGTTTAGCAATTTCTTCTTCCATAGAGTCCTGCAAATCATTAGTCTCTTCCTTTGGGGGAGAGATTCTCTCAAGATGAACAGTAATATAATAATTTGCATCGTAATTTTCCAAACAATAGTTAAGTATAGCAAGACTCTCAGGTTTGTAAGGGGCATCATCAATATTTTTAAGAAGAAAAGTAATTTCAGAGGCACCCTTATAAGCAACAAATTCTTCTATTTCCTCTCCATAATAAAAATCATAGTTTCTCTTAGCATAAGAAGCTAAGGTTTCATCATAATTGTACTCACATTGGAAAGCAAGGAGTTTGTGCCTCATAAAGCAAGAAGATTCATCCCTGCAGAAAGATATATTATATATTGAGCACAAGTTTCTAGCATACTCATACAACGGATGTATTTGTTTCCATAAGTGTATCCCCTTTAGAGACAAGCGGTGTTCCTTGTATCACTTTTTTTGATCCTCGGTGAATCCTCCATGCCAATAAGATCTGGTTTCAAAGAATTCAGACATTGATTGGCAAGTAAGGAACTAGACATAATATATTTTTTGGATTTTTGATAAAGGACACTAAGATAAAACTGAAAGATAAACTAGAAAGACTAAAAAGCAAAGATAAAAGATAGTGTGCAACTCCCCTATCTTGTAGACTGGAGTCCCCGGCAACGGCGCCAGAAATTAGCTTGATACGGTGAGGATAGTTCTCACTCCTCGTTGGCTACCCCAAGTGGAAGGTGATATGTAGCGTAGCAGCAAATTTCCCCTATGTAGAGGATAGGGTTTGTCTCCCGTAGGACTCGCAGAGATACAAGAAGGTGGTAAAGTGAATAGTGGCGCCGAGGTTGCTAACTTCGCCTGGACCTGCACACACAACAAATAACTTTGCTCCCAACGAGTACAGAGGAGTTGTCAATTCCTCCGGCCTTGCTGTTTACAAAGGATCAACGCAAGAGATAATAATAATGGCAACTGAAAGTAAAGACTGAAAGTAAATTGATGATGTAAACAATGGTGTGAATATGGACCGGGGTCCCGTGATGTTCACTAGTGATGTCTCTTTCCCAAAAGACGATAAAAGTGCTAGTGAGGTAAACAAATCACAGCTGGGCAATTGACATGATTATAAACACTCCACAATGCTAACTATGCTACAAAAGAAAGGAAGAGGCTCAAAAGCAATGGGCAGTACGCCAAAATAAGTAGACCGAAATCCAACTGCATCTACTACGAATCATCCACCTTGATATATCTATCCAGAACATCTCACTGGTATTAAGTTGCGAATCCCACCCAAAGTGTAAACTCAAAGCAACAGACAACTGCATTAAAAGAACTATGCGTAAAGTAAACAATCCTTGCACCCGCAAGTATAAGCACCGTTGTTTTATCCCTGGTGGCAACAACACATCCCCTAGTCTCATGTTTCTGTCACTCAAGCTAGACATCAAGGGGTTGAACCCACAATCAAGCATAATGCTCCCTCTTGGAGTTGCAACAAATCACTTGGCCAAAGTAAAATACGGCAACGGAGAACATGCAAGAATTTACTAAAGAACACAAATATAAAAGAGAACCAAATATATTACTCATCACAATCTGAACATAATCTCATAATCCATCAGATCCCAACAAACTCAACATAGCAACATAGAAAACTACAAAATTGCCTCGATCATGTGAGGCAGCTCACGAGGTCTCGAAAGTGGAAGCACAAAGAGGGGAGAGGTACATCACATAGCTACTGGTCACGGACCCATGGTCCAAGGGGGACTACTCACGGCAGATCCGGGAGGCGTCCATGGCTATGGATGGTCTCCTGGAGGGGATTCCTCCTTCCGGCAGGGTGCCGGGGCAGCTTCTCCTGGCAGCCCCGATCTTGAAACGGCGGCGGCGGAACAGAGAGGAGAACGGGAATAGCAGATTGATATTAGGGGTTTCCGTCACGGGGGGTAAATATAGGCGAAGGGTGGCACCGAGAGGGGCCACAGGGCAGCCAGGAGGCCTCCTGGCGTGGCCTAGGGTGGGGCCGCGCTAGGGATCCTCCTGGGGCCCTGGTGGGTCCACCCCCCTCTCTCTCTCTCTCTCTTGGTGATTCGGGAAGCTTCCGGGTCACTGGTTTTTTATTGGATTTTTCCGGAATTTATTTGGCACTTTTAATGGCCGGAAAACCTGAAATACAAAGACAGCAGAAAAACAGGAACTGGCAACTGGGTGCACTGATTAATAGGTTAGTCCAAATATGACAAAAAATGTATGAAAGTTCAAGCAAAACATGGCAAAGTCACACAAATCATGCATGGAGCAAGCAGAAATTATAGATACGTTTGGGACGTATCAACTTGCACCAACAACGCATCAGAATATGAGGCTCTACTCCATGGACTGCGGCTGGCCCGCGAGATGAACATAAGCAGGATCCGATGCTATGGCGATTCCGACCTTGTTTTTCAGCAAGTGTCAGGAAGGTGGAACTCCAAATATGCTACCATGGCCGCTCATCGGCGTGAGGTGAAAAAACAAGTCGGTTTCTTCGTTGGGTACCAAGTGGACTATGTGGAACGCAAGTTAAACAAGGTTGTGGATGCACTGTCCCGGCTCGGCTCTCGACGAAAGCTGGTTCCACTAAATGTCTTCCTCGACGTCCTAACAAAACCGTCCGTGCAAATACCAACAGAACAAGACATAGCAAAGCCGGATCCAGAGCCGTCTCTGGTGTCTGCAATACATGCTACCCCCTCATGGGTTGTGCCTTACTTGGACTTCAAGACCCGGGGAATCCTACCAGGTGATGAGGTAGAATCCAGACAAATTGTCAGGAGAAGCAAATCTTTTGTGATCCTCAACGGTGAGCTACATCGGCGAAGCCCTGCAGACGTTTTCCAGAGATGTGTGTCACCAGAAGAAGGCAGAGAAATCCTCAATGAGATACACTCTGGATACTGCGGGCATCATGCCGACTCTCGTTCGCTGGTAGAAAAAGCCTATAGACATGGATTCTACTAGCCCACGGCTCATGAAGATGTAGATGACATAGTCAGGAAGTGTGATAGATGCCAACGCTACACAAAGCAAGAACACATGACGGCTCAAGAACTCAGGATGATCCCAATCACTTGGACCTTTGCGGTGTGGGGGCTTGATATGGTGGGACATTTCAAAAGGTCACCCAACAAGAATACACATTTTCTAGTGGCAGTCGACAAGTTCACCAAGTGGGTGGAGGCAGAGCCGGTTAGGAAGTGTGATGCAGAGACGACACTGAAATTCCTGAAAAAGATAATATACAGATTCGGCTACCCCCACAGCATCACCACTGATAACGGGTCTAACCTATCAGAGGGGGTTATGCAACGATTCTGCCAAAAGGAGCACATCTGACTCGACCTCGCGTCAGTAGCTCACCCACAAACCAATGGACAAGCCGAGAGAGCCAACCAAGAGTTACTTCGAGGCATCAAACCCCGACTCTTCGTTCCTCTGGAGGACAACGGGTTGCTGGGAAGAAGAATTTCCCTCAGTATTGTGGAGTATCAGGACGACTCCTAACAGGTCAACATGTTATAAACCCTTTTTCCTGGACTATGGAGCCGAAGCCGTTCTCCCAAGTGGCCTACGTCATGACTCGCCACAAGTCACCGCTTATGTGGAAGCCGATAATGAGAAAGCCAGACAAGACGCCTTAGACATCCTCGATGAAAAGTGCGAACTAGCTGCAGCTCAATCGGCTATCTACCAACAAGATTTGCGATGATATCATAGCCGTCACATCAAAAGTCGGAGTTTCCAGGAAGGTGACTTAGTGCTCCGCCTCATCCAGAAAAAGGATGGAATGCACAAGTTGTCTTCTCCATGGGAAGGACCATTTGTGGTCAGCAAGAACCTGTACAATGGATCCTACTACCTGGTTGATGTACGCGAGAAGGCAAAATCACACACCTCGATGGAGGAGACTCCTAGGCCGTGGAACATCGCACAACTCCGTCCATATTACACCTGAGTAGAATAGGAAACTATTGTACCAAGTCAACACTCGTCGCACCGGCTTTCTCCATATATATATAAGTCGACATTTGTCGCAACCGGCTACCTCCACATAATAAAGTCGATTCTCATCGCAACCGACTCTCAGTCAAAGTAATAAAGTCGATCTTAAAAATCGCATTTGGGCTATTCCCATAAAGTCGACCTCGTCGCACCGGCTCTCGCCACACTTATGCATTAAATACATTTTTCATGTTGCATAAAGTCTTTCATACATTGCATTACATATTGCATCATGTTTACATCGCATTACATATTGCATCATAAATCGCATAATTCTCAGAGATCTGCGGGCTTGATCAACCCTCTACCGGCTCTGGGCATGTATATTTCTTAGATAAGGTGAAAGAGGGGGGGGCTGATGACACTCATCGACTCCTATCGGAAAAAACCGGCATATACATGTAATTTTTTTACTTGTGTTTGTTTTGATAAGGGATAAAAGGGGGGTTTGATGGTTCCCATCGACTCTTAAAAACCGAGGATATCCTGGCATACACATGACTTGGCCACGCCACCCGGCTTATACAGTTTAGAGCTTCCTTGACTAACACGCAACCGGTTGGTCTAAACTTCGAGGTTTACCTAAAACCATCTATCGAAGTCAGTCCTAAGAGCCGGACACACTAGTTACTGGAAAGCCGGCTCTACAGAGATGTTTGGACTTTCCTAACCAATAATCTCTCTCAACGCGAGAAGATGAGGTTTAAGTCGACTTCTACTAGCCTTTACATTACATTCTTGCATTCATAGCATCATGCATAATTACAAAAAAATTCCTCACAAACAAAAGTTAGACCTATGTGACTCGACACACGCACTCAAGTGCATATACAGACTCATGGGGACTACACTTCAAAAAAATCTCTCTTCTCAAAGACCCGACATGACGCAATGATGTTCATGCTGGCTCTTGGGGACTACACTTCGAAAAATTCTTCTCAAGCAAAGACTCGGTATAGCACCCAGATGCATCCACCGACTCTTGGGGAGTAACACTTCGAAAACTTCTTCTTCAAAAGATTCGGCTCGACACCATGACAATCATACTATACTAGCTCTCGTGAAGCAACACTTCGGAAATTATATATGACCCAGTACGACACGCAATCGTGACCACACCACCTCATGGGGGCTACAAGTCGATCTATCCTATGAGTCGATTACCGATACACAGCTATTCTGAATCGACTCAGGGGGCTACAGATACATACACTATCATAAAATATCGGCTCTCATACATTCTGCAAAAACATTCAAAGTCAGGAATAAAACCGACTTATGGACTCAATGGAAATTCATAACTTTCATTCATCAAACCAGCCGAGTCTTACATAAAAAAGGCAGCCTTACAAGCAAAAGCCAAACTCGGCAAAATAGTACTAAGAAAAAACTACAGCTTCAGTCATCATTTTCAGAGTCGGCTTCATCTTCAGTTGAAGAGATCCGAACTTCTTCTTCATTATTGTAGAACTCTTCATCACTGCTACTAGAAATCTCCATGCAGCAGCAGGCTCGATCGCCATCCAAATCGAAGATTCTAGCCCACAAGGTGTCGTCACCATTGTATCTAAAAACAATGGTGTCACCTCTTGAGATATTCCTGGAACGAAGAAAAGTTTTCCAACCTTTCTCCAAGAACACGGAGTTGTGGCTAGAAAAGCTGGTAGCCACCCAAACAGGTCCGTGAGGACATCTATAAGATCGGAGCCAAAGACCCGAAGGCCTTGAATCAATCACAAGTCGAGTGAAAGACTCAGGGAGTTTGATCCAGCGAAGAATCGTCTGGATATGAACCAAGAACTCACCCCTCTCGGGAGAAGAAGGGGGAGATTCAGAAGGAGAGGACGCACGAGCGCTTCTTCTCCTACCTCTGCCGCGGCCACAACCTCGCCCACGCCCACGACCACGGCCACGGCCTCGACCACGAATGCCTGCATTGGGGCCAGACTCGTTGGTCGTCGAAGGAGCACGAGCTTCTAGCTTGGGCGCCATGTGGAAAACTAGCAGAGAGAGAGAAGAGTAAGAAGGAGATGCAGGCACTTGAAAGACAATCCACCCAAAGGATATTTATAGCAAAACCGAGGAGAAGATCAATCAGTTCCATAAAGACATGGGTAAACTACCCATGGTAGGTGACATTTATGGAAAGACTCCTCGTTTCCCATCACAAATCAATGTGTTCAACAGAAGCTTCGGGCAGTGCAATTATAAAAGCAATATAGGACCTTTGACTGAATCAGAAGAGATTTTTTGACCAAAAAATAAAAACGATAGGATTAAAACTGATTCCTTATAAAACTTTCAAAAGAGTATGAGAGTCGGTCTGTCCCATTTGGAGGATCGGACACCAAGATAAAGACCAATAAGATATGCACCGACTCTGCAGAGAATCTCAAAGAGGATGGGAGTCGGTTTGTTCAAGCTAGCGAGTCGGCAACCACGAAGGCAACAAAAAGATTGACGTGAAGACTGAAGCATCACACCAATCCTGGGGATAATGTCGGGGGGGGGGATGGAATAAATGCCAGACCCGTCATTAGGTCTATGGGCCGACTCTCCTACTAAAGGCCCACGAGAGAAGACCCGACCCAAGTCCGGTTGCGCCAAGGAAAGAGGATTGAAGCGGTAGAAGGAATTCGACTTACCTTGTATAGCACATAACATATTTGTAAAGTAGAATAGGACTCCACCTCATGTCGGAGTTGGACTCGTGGAATCCTGGGACACTGCGCCTTTATAAGCCGAGGTCCATGGGATCCAGAGTCAAAGAACAATCTTATCCTAAGATAGGACTAGACACTTGTCGGCGAAACCTAGATCTCATCGAGACTAAGTTTTCGATCGACTCTCTTGTAATCGACCAAACCGACTCTTCTTTTGAGAGTCAGAACTCATAATAAGAGGAAGCAGGAGCAGGCTTTTACCTCGAGACAAAGAGGGGCTGAAACCTAGGTAAATCGCCGAGTCTTTTGTCAATGTCGACTCTCTCCACGAAATCGCCTCGCAGTAAAGGTCCCATGTTAAGTTTGAATCTTCAGACATCTGCCGTGACTTTCCCACGACAAAACCCCCGAATACAGAACCCTTTTTCGCGATCTCGCCTCTGTTCCGCCGCCGCCGCGCTTCCAAGATCGGGAGCGCCAGCAGACTTCTTCCCGGCACCCTGCCGGAGGGAGGATTGACCTCCGGGAGCTTCCCCTCCACCATGGACGCTTCCCGGATGTGCCGTGAGTAGTTTTCCTTGGACCATGGGTCCGTGATTAGTAGCTATGTGATTTTCTCATCCCCTCTTTGTTCTTCATGGTATAGTCCTCGTGAGCTGCCCTACATGATCGAGGCACATATGTAATCTTTCTGTTGTTGCTATGCTGAGTTTGATGGGATCTTATGGATTATGAGATTATGTTCAGATTGTGATAGTGTAATATATTTGGTTCTTATCTTTTATATTTTTGTTCCTAAGTAATTCTTGCATGTTCTCCGTCGCTGTTTATTGCTTTGGCTAAGTAGTAGGTAGTAACTCCAAGAAGGAATGTTACGCTCGATTGTGGGTTCATGCCCCCCGATGACACGCTTGAGTGACAGAAACATGCGTCTAGGGGATGTGTTGTTGCCACAAGGGGGAAAACAATGGTTCTTGTAACCGCGGTTGCAAGGATTGTTTACTTTACGCAAAATGCTTTTTTTAATAAAGTTGTCTGTTGCTTTGGGTTTACACTTTGGGTAGGGCTCGCAACTTAATACCAGCGAGATGTTCTGGATAGATATCTCAAGATGGATGATTAGTACTACCTCCGATCCATAATAAGTGTCGCTCATCTAATGCAAAGTTTGTACTAGCTTAGTACAAAATTTGCGACACTTATTATGGATCGGAGGGAGTAGTAGATGCAGTTGGATTTTGGTCTACTTATTTTGGCGTACTGCCCATGCTTTTGAGCCTCTTCCTTTCTTTGTAGCATAGTAAGCATTGTGGTGCGTTTTTAATCCTGTCAATTGCCCAGCTGTAATTTGTTTACCTAGCAGAGCAAGTTTTATCATCTTTTGGGAGAGAGACATCACTAGTGAACATCACGGGACCCCGGTCTATATTCTCATTACTGTTTACACGCTTATTTACTTTCTTGCTTTTACTTATTAGCTGCTATCATTATTATCTGTTGCGTTGATCCTTTATAAACAACAAGGCCGGAGAGATTGACAACCTCTCTGTACTCGTTGGGAGCAAAGTTATTTGTGTTATGTGCAGGTCCAGGTCAAGGAAGCAACTTTTGTCTAAAACGGTGCCATTGTTTCCTTGCCACCTACTTATCATCTCGGGAGTTCTACTGGAGACAAACCCTATCCTCTACATAAGGGAAAATTGTCGTTATCCTACATCTCACCTTCCACTTGGGGTAACCAACGAGCAGAGGTGTTGCACTCGTCAACTCTCTTGTCATCAAGAAAATTTCTGGCACTGTTGCCGGGGACTCCGTGCTAAGATAGGGGAGTTTCCCACTACCTTTTACCTTTGCTTTTTAGCCTTGTTAGTTTACCTTTCAGTTTTTTCTTTGTGTCTTATATCAAAAATTAAAAAAAATTCTGCCACACTTGCTGCTACTATGGGTTCCACTGAAAACACAAAGTTGTGTGACTTCACTAGTCACAACAACAAAGACTTTATCTGCACTCCTATTGCATCACCTGCCACTTCAGCTACCTCTTATGAAATTAAACCTGATTTGCTAAACCTTGTTATGAGAGATAAATTCTCTGGTGCTGGAGATGATGCTGCTTTACACTTAAATAATTTTGTTGAGTTATGTGATATGCAAAAGTATAAAGAAGTAGAAGGTGATGTTGTTAAGCTCAAGCTTTTTCCTTTCTCTTTGAGGGAAGGAGCTAAAATTTGGTTTCAATCTTTGCCTAGGAATAGCATAGATTCTTGGGATAAGTGCAAAGATGCTTTTATTGGGAAGTATTACCCACCTGCTAAAATTATCAAATTGAGGAGTAACATTATGAATTTTAAGAAATGGGATAATGAACACGTTGCCCAAGCTTGGGAACGTATGAAATCTCTTGTTAAGAAATGCCCTACACATGGTTTGACTACCTGGATGGTTATCTAGACTTTTTATGCAGGCTTGAACTTTACCTCGCGGAACCTGTTAGATTCAGCCGCGGGAGGAACCTTTATGTCAACTACACTTTGTGCTGCCACAAAGCTTCTCGATGAGATGATGACCAATTATTCCCAATGGCACACTGAACGCGCTCCAACAGGTAGGAAGGTAAACTCTGTCGAGGAGATTACCTCTCTAGATGAAAAAGTTGACTTAATTATGTCTTTACTTACTAAGCAACCTTCTATTGATCCTCATGATGTTCCTTTAAATTATTTGGTTGCTCAGGAACAAGTAGATGTGAACTTTATTGCTAGAAACAAATTCAACAACAATGTTTATAGGGCTAACTTTTCTAGTAATCCTAGACCGTTTCCATCCAACTATGGGAACAACAACACTTATCCTAGCAACAAGAACCCCACTTCTGAACTGGAAAATATGCTTAGAGACTTTATCGCTACCCAAAAAGCCTTCAACAAGAATGTAGAAGAGAAATTAGCTAAGTTGGATAATCTCTCTTTGAAGGTAGATAGCTTAAACCTTGATGTTGAGATGCTAAAAATTAGAACCTCTCCCCTTGAGGAGAGGAAGGCCACCCCTATTAATGATATCCAATTACAAATTAATGAAAATATTAGGATGATGGCTAAACTTAAAGAAAGATGGGCTAGAGAAAAAGAGGAAGAGGATAGAATTAAGAGCCTTCCTACACACCACACAGTTGCCACTATCCAAATTGTTGAGGACACTCAAACTATTAGTACCCAATGCACTCCTAGTCCCATTGGACCTATTAATTGTGATGCTAATACCTCAACCGTAGAAGAAGAAACTCCTATGAACATATAGGGTTTCAAACAAGTGAGCCTATATGACAATACTACCACCTTTGATAGTAGTGATATTGATTTTGATAGTTGCACCCTCTCGAAAGTTATTAGCTTGCTACACAAAATGTCTAGAGACCCCCACACTATCACACTCAATCTTGCCTTCACGGAGCATATCACAAATGCTCTCATCAAAGATAGGGAGGAGAAGCTTAGGATAGAAGCCTCCATACCTAGAAAGCTAGATGATGGTTGGGATCCTATGATAAAAATTAAATTGAATAACTTCTCTTGCTATGCATTATGTGACGTTGGAGCTAGTACCTCCGTCATGCCCAAAAGAATGTATGATATGTTTGAATTGAAACCTTTTGATTCTTTTTCTTTTGGTGTTCGTCTTATTGATTCTTCCGTAAAGAAACCTTTGGGGAAGATCGACGATGTTCTTATCATTGTCAATGACAATTATGTTCCCGTTGATTTTATTATTATGGATATAGAGTGCGAACCTTTATGTCCAATTATTTTGGGACGTCCTTTTCTTTGCACAGTTGGTGTTGTTATTGACATGAAAGAGGGGAATATAAAATTTCAATTCCCTCTCAAAAATGGTATGGAAAACTTCCCTAGAAAGAAAATCAACTTACCTTTTGAGTCCGTTACACGGGCTAGCTATTCTCTTTCTCTTGATAAAACTTGATTCTTCTTTTTCCTTATGCCTAGCTTAAAGGCGTAAAAGAAAGCGCTTATTGGGAGGCAACCCAAGATGTTTTTACTTCTGTTATTAGTGGTCTTGATGTTTGTTAATACTGTAGCAACATCATTGTATCTTTATTTACAAGCTTTGTCCCAATTTATAGCCTCTTATGATAAGGGAAGAAAAAGTTGTGACATGCTGTCCAGAAAACAGATTCTGTCTTCTTGATGGAAAAAATCGGAAAAAATCACCAGTTCATCTTTTTGAGATGAAAGTTTTACACAACATGCTCTATAAAATTGTATAACTTTCGTATGTCCTGAGTTTTTTTGTTTGAGTTGTAGAAGCGCCCCGAAAAAATTCTCTACTACCTGTTGTTCTGTTTTTCACAGATTCTGCCACGTTTTACCTCTCCTTACTTTTGCAAACCATAAGCTTTCTTTTTCTTTGGAAAAACCTTTTGGAAATCTTGAGAAACAGTACCTCTTCAAGAATATCTTTATATCCAATGGGTAAAATATATTTTATTATGGGTACTAACCTCTCTAATCAGCTTATGATGAGTTATCTATGAGGGGAGTTTTCAAGTGTGCGAGGGAAGATGATGAAAGAAGATTCGGGAGTGTCAAGCGCTCAAGCTTGGGGATGCCCCCATGCATACCCAATAAATATTCAAGGATACTCAAGCGTCTAAGCTTGGGGATTCCCCCGTGCATCCCCTTCTCCATCAACAATCATCAGTTCGTCCTTCGTCTCACTATATTTGTATCACTTCATGTGTATTGTGCAATGCTTGGAGAGTCTCGCTGTTAGGTTTAGTTTTTAGTTTTCTTTACCTTTGCTTGCTGTTCATAACAAGTTAGACCCCAGCTTACTTTGTGTGGGAGAGAAACATGCTCCACTCCAATTTAGAACACATCATAGGATTTTTCATGCTTATCTTTTTGTTGTTGTGTGTTCTTTATCTTTTCATAGCTACTGCCATGTTTAGTTTTAGTCTTAGTTTGTCTTTAGCAAGATCCTTGTCTTTTGTTTAGTTTGTTGATGGAACTCTCTTTAGATTTCATGTTTATCTTGTTAAGAGAGTTGGTTGGTGCACTGAGTTGTGTCTTGTCTTGAAAGTAGGTAATTGAGGTTTCTATTTAATTTTTGTAGTAACTTGAAATAGTTTTGAGGTATTGATGTGAGTAATGTTTGAACTTTTGGTGTCAAGATCTCTAGCCTATTAGTGATAGGTGTCGTATTTTGAGCAATCCGTATTTATTTTCAAAACCTATAAAACTAGTTGAGAACTCTAGCTACTAGATGGATCACTAATCTTTGGAGGGATCGGATATTAGAGTACACTCGCGTACCATGAGTCAAGGATGCACAAGGATAACCAAACCCCCATTCACTCCTCCTCGGGGTACTTGTCTCTTTGTGAACCTCCTTATTAGATTGAGAGTTACCAATAATAAGTTCATGAGTTCTTCGGACTATTGTAAGTATTGAAAGTTGACACTTCCACCTCCTCAGATTTGCTAGCCTCTTCCATACCGTGCATTGCCTTCTTCTCACACCGAGAGTTGGCGCCCACCTTCGCCGGTACATCCAAACCCTTGGCATGATACGCTCTGTCATCATAAACCTCCCTATATCTTTCCTCAAAACAGCCACCATACCTACCTATCAAGGAATTTCCATAGCCTTTACGAGATATATTGCCATGCAACATCCACCTCTTCATGACTTGATCTTCATGTCATACATGTTCCTGCTACACTGGCAGAGGCATACATTGCATATATCATGATAGCTACATCTTCTTTATGTTTGAGTACCTTGCAAAGTGTGAAATATCTTCTATTCCCTCTTGTAAACTAGAGTGTTTCCCTTAAGTGAGGAAAAGATCCCAAAGTGGACAAAATAAAAGATCTCAAAGAGGACAAATGAGAGTTAAATAAAAAGAGCCATTTAGGCCACCAAAAAAATACAAAAAATAGAAAAAATATTGACGAGGGGGTGACCCCACGACTCCTATGGATGAGCCTACCTGGTGTACCCGAAGACAGGAGGCCCACAAAGATGCCGCCTGGGCCCAGCCTTGGCCCACTAGTGGCACCGACATAGGAGTCCGCGACTCATAAGGAAGGTGCAAACTTGCCGTACGAAACAAGATCTTGGTTAGGAAACCTCATCTGTAATCCAGGACGGACTCCCCGAGACCTAGCCTAGTATATAAAGGCTGGGAGGGGAGACGTCGAGATCAAGCAATACACAATCTGTAACCCTAGCCTTGTGCACACTAGCCTCGGCTTCCCTGTAATCGCCATATCCGATCAATAATATCGAGCAGGAACGTATCCTCCTGTTAGCCGACGAGCTATCGTCCAACCTGTGCCTCTCATGACTAACCCAGGGTCCCTGACCATGGGATTTGCCGGGGTACATCCCCGTCAATTGGCGCCGTCTGTGGGAACTACACAGGTTGGAATTACGATCTCGGCGGTTCCGTCTCCAGCAAGCCACAACTCAAGAGCAAGAACCAGATGCAATCTACCCGAGGAATTCAAGATCACGGCGAATATCTCTACCGCCCCGGCAAGATCACTCAGCCTGCAGCCGTGTCAAGACCAATACTACGGCAGCAACCGAGCCCGCCGCCAGCGAAGGAGAACTCGACGACCCAAAAGAAAGGCGCGAGGTTTCCACCTGGAGATCCCGATCGACGAACTGCATCATGAAAAAGAGGACCTGCCGACCACTCGACGACCCACCGCCACCCAGGAACCCGCCGCACAACAAGACATCGACTATCGCCAACGAGGAAGAAATCGACGACTCAAAAGACAGGTGCGAGGATTATACGAAGAGACCTCACCCGACGAGTCGAACTATACAGTCACGCGCCCTCCGACCACTCGACGACCAGCCGCCGTGCGGACAGCCGCCGCCCGCTAGGACAGCGGCTCTGAGACTCAAACCGGCGAATACTACGATCCAGATTGAAGGCCAGACGAATTCGCCAATCTCATAAGGAACCAAAATCTAAGCGAATGGAACGAAGTCGACCCGCGAGCTCACGAGCACCCAGCGGACCACACGCTGTTCTTCCGAATCTCAAGGAGGAAACGGCACGCCGGATCCAGCAAGCTCACGGTCAGGGGTCAGCTAGAAGGACCCTGCATGATCCACTGCTTCGAAGACAACAGGGGAAACATCAGATCGAACCACACTCCAGGAGGTTGTTGCCTGTTCAACGAACTCGCCGACAGCCTCAAGGAGGAAAAACAGCAAGAAGCCAAACGCACCCGACGAACCGAGCGGTCGCCCACTCAAGGACAGGTGTACACGATCCAAGAAGGCAAGGTATCGCAAGCCCAACAGGACGCCTACACCCTGCAGGCCAGAGCAGCCGAGAACCTAAACACAGTCGAAGTCTACCAGCTACACAACGCAGAAACCAGCATCACGTTCTCCTAGAACGACCACCCTCCTGCAGTCCCAAGGCCGGGGCACGCGCCCCTGGTCCTCGACGCCCAAATTGGAGGATACGACATGGAAAGAATCTTCATGGACGGAGGCAGCAGCATGATCATACTTCGTCAGCACCCTACTCAAGATGCTGATACCACGATCAGTATGGAAGAAATCCAGCACTGTGTTATACGAAGTAGTCCCAGGAGAAGTAGCTACCTCCCTTGGACTAATTGAGCTCGAAGTCGTCTTCGGCAGCAGACGCAATTTCGCAAGACACACCCTCGAGTTCGAAGTACTCGACTGACAATCACAGTATCACGCCATATTGGGACGTCCAGCGTTCGCAAAATTCATGGCGATTCCGCACTACGCCTACCTCAAACTCAAGATGCCAGGATCCGCGGGCATCATCACTGTCAATGGGAGCTTCATCAAATCAAACAAATGAGATCGCGATTTCTAGAAAGTCTCCGACACCTTCGGAGCCGAGCAAGAACTCACAGAAATAGCCATGGCGACAGACAAAAGCATCTTTCCGCTAGCAAGCCGAAGCGAGTCAAAAGAGTATGGACGGGACTTCAAGATCGACAGCGACACGGTCACCCACCAGGTGCACCCGACGGACCCAGAAAAAACACTCCGCGTGTACGCCCATCTCCCGGAAGAGCAAGCGGCTGCCCCCATCGCTTTCCTCCGTGAAGAATGGGAAATCTTCGCCTGGTGCGCAGCCGACATGCCAGGAGTACCGCGCGAGTTCGCGGAACACGCGCTGCGCATCAAGCCAAACACCAAACCAGTAAAGCAAGCGCTACGGAGATTCTCAGAACCCAAGCGCAGAGCAATCGGAGAGGAGGTCAACCGATTACACGATGCCCAATTCATCTGAGAGACAAAGAAAGCTACTTGGATCGCCAACCCTATGTTGGTCCCCAAGAAAGACACAGACGTACTGCGGATGTGCGTCGACTACGGGCCAATCAACAAACACTGCCCAAAGGATCATTTTCCCCTGCCAAGAATCGATCAGATAATCGACTCGACAGCAGGATGCGATCTACTATCGTTACTCGACGCCTACTCAGGGTATAATCAGATCAGGATGAAGGAAGAAGACGAAGAGCATACATCATTCATCACCCCTTACGACGTATTCTATTGGGATACGGGGCAGAAAACACAAATTTTTCATACCTACGGTACCCGAACCCAAGATCTATGCTATGGCGATGTAAAGTAACGGAGGGAATCGGTGTTCATACCTTTGAAGACCGAAAGAGGGAAACGTTCTTGCGAACATGGCTGGCGTAGACTCGGAACTACGACCTCCCTGTCGTGTAGAAGACCACCACCGGCGAGGATGACTCCCGGTAAAGCTCCAGCGACGAAGTAGCACCACAGGTGTAGTGCCTCGAAGAGATTATACACGTACGGTACAATCGATGTTCCTCCCGGGCCCCGAACCAGGCGAGCAGCGGAAGAAAGACGGCTACGGATCCCGACTCCAGCAGAACCATGGTCTGCCTTATGGTGGAGAACTCCAATCCAGGTGCAGACTCCAAACAAGGGGAGTCCACTTCCGGGAAGGAGAAGGAGGAAGAATGAGATATTGGTGTGTTGGAAAAAGGGGGTCTACCCCTCCTTATATAGGCCAAGGGGGGTGCCATCCTCCTCCCCTCCCCCATGTGGGACTAAACTCCCAAGGGGGGGTGGGAGTGAGCCGGCCAAGGGGGGTGGTGTGCCCCACCCTTGGCGCCAAGCCCAAGGGGGGAGACCCCCTCCTCCCTTAATGGGCCCCATGGGCCCATTTAGCCTTTTTCCCATTTTTTTAATTTACTTAATATGTTTTAAATATTTAATTCAGATAATTAAATAATAAAACATTATTAAAACAATTAAACTTTATTTTGAACTATTCAAAATGTCCGGAAACCATTCTGTCCTCCTCCGGAACTATTCCGGTGATTCCTCCTATTTCACCGATTGATCCTGTAACTGTCCTATGCAACGATTGCCCTTAAGTGTAACACCCTAACGGTCTGGGAAACAACAGACATGGTCGAGACTCTTCTCATTGACCAATGACTAGTCAGTTGGACCTGGTTACAATCCTTGACAGTCCCTGCGCTTCCATCGAATGAACTTCGATCGCTTTTGGAAACCGTTAACGATACGACGTAATTTCTTTGTGCTGCGGTACTTTGTTTGTCTGAGGTTTGATCGTCGGTATCCTACATACCGTGTTCACATCTCGTTCACAACAAACAACTTCTCTCGTCCATGATCATTGCATATCTTGTGACCTAGTCACGTCCTTGCAAGGTGTTGATGCAATATCACCGAGTGGGCCCAGAGTACCTGTCCTGTCACAAGGACTGACAAATCCCGCTCTGATCTATTAACATACTCATCAACCATCTATTTCGGAATACCCAAAGTGCACCGTTATAGCCAGCATATTTCAGTCAGGCGGTGGGATACAAATCAAAGTCTCCTCATAGATGACAATTACGTGTGATCATTACGGTCTAAGGACTAAGCCATACGTTACAAAGTCATAGCAACGCTGAACTATGTAACTCGATCACATTGCAATACTTTAGGTGGGTGTACGTCCATCACATCATTCCCCTTAACGATATGACCTCATTGTCAATGGACTTAAGTGTCTCCATGATCAGGAAAGCTTGATCAATCAATTGCCCAATGAGATAGTTTACCCGAGTTAAACTACGGACCATGTTTTATACTACACATGTATTAGTATTTCCAAGTAATACAGTTATAGCAGAGTATAAAACGTATTATGAACAAAACGGATATGTGACAAATATCTTTATTAATTTGTCTCTAGGGCACATATCCAACAGTCTCCCACTTGCACTAGAGTACAAATTACACTAGTTTACATCAGGTATGTATCTAACACCAATGGTCTCTCGGTGTTCTTCAAACTTGCCCTGTGGAAGAGGTTTAGTCATCGGGTCTGCTGCGTTCAGATCCGTATGTATCTTGTGTATCCTAGTGTGTCCATCCCTGACGTAGTCTCGCGTCACATGGAACTTTCGGAGGATGTGCTTGGCTGTAGAGTGAGTTCTTGGCTCCATCGCGTTAGCAATGGCACACGTGTTGTCGCAGAAGATTCCCACGGGGTCAGTGCAGCTGGGAAAGACGCCAAGCTCGATCACGAACTTCTTCAGCCACAGCGCCTCGTTTGACGCTTCGCAAGCGGCAATATACTCCGACTCCATTGTAGATTGGGCGACGACTGACTGTTTGCCGCTCCTCCAGCTAATTGCGCCACCGTTCAACATGAAAACATATTCCGTCTGGGATTTCGAGTCATCTACATCTGAGCCGAGGCTTGCATCAACGTAACCCTTTACGGTGAGCTCCTCATCAACTCCTCCATAAACGAGAAAGAGATCCTTGGTTCTTCTCAAGTACTTAAGGATGTTCTTTACGGTTGTCCAATGAGCCATTACCGGGTTACACTGGTAGCGATTAGTCATACTAATGGCCAGCGCTAAATCCGGTCTGGTACATAACATAGAATACATGAGAGAACCTATGGCTGAGGCATAGGCCTTTGAGGACATCTCCTCCTTCTCTTTTGCTGTGGTTGGGCATTGAGTCACACTTAATTTGACACCTTTTATAACTGGCAAGAGGCCTCTCTTGGAGTTACCCATACTGAACCTTTTCAATATCTTGTCAATATAAGTGCTCTGACTCAAGGCCAACCGTCGATTAGGTCTATCTCTATAGATCTTAAGCCCCAATATGTACGCAGCTTCACCTAGGTCCTTCATGGAAAATTGTCCATTCAGCTATTCCTTCAGTTCCTCTAAGAATTTCTTATCGTTCCCTATTACTAATATGTCATCTACATATAACACAAGGAATGCTACAGAGCTCCCACTCAGTTTCTTATAGACGCAGAACTCTTCGACGTTTTGGACAAATCCAAAAGCTTTAATGACCTCATCAAATCGAAGATTCCAGCTCCGAGATGCTTGCTTCAACCCATAGATGGACCGTTGAAGCTTGCACACCTTACCAGCGTTCCTTGGATCAACAAACCCCTCTGGTTGCATCATATACAACTCTTCCTCAATGTTGCCATTTAGGAATGCAGTTTTCACATCCATCTGCCATATCTCGTAATCATGATATGCAGCTATTGCTAGTAGGATCCGAATAGACTTTATCATCGCTACAGGAGAGAACGTCTCCTCGTAGTCAACTCCTTGAATTTGTCGGAACCCCTTCGCGACAAGTCGAGCTTTGTAGACAGATACGTTTCCGTCTGCGTCAGTCTTTTTCTTGAAAATCCATTTATTCTCGACGGCCTTGCGGTCCTCGGGAATATCCACCAAATTCCATACTTTGTTGGTGTACATGGAGTCTATTTCGGATTTCATGGCTTCAAGCCATTTCTCGGACTCGGGTCCCTACATTGCTTCTTTGTAACTTGTAGGTTCATCCGACTCATCAGCCGAGATTGCATTCACAAGCTGTCCGTAAAACTCAGTAGGTTGACGGACTCTTGATGACCTACGGGGCATAAAAGGTTCCTCTTCATTCTCATCATGATCATCATCAATGTCATGATCGTTATGAATGTCATTCTGGCCATTCTCTTCAGCTCCCACTGTGGAAGATGGTTCCAGAACAATTTCCGTAGCCGTTTCTTCCAATTGGAGTGATTGGTCAGTCACTTCATCGAGGTCTATTTTCCTCCCACTCAACTCTTTCGCGAGAAACTCCTCAAGAAAGTGTCCCGTCTTGGCAACAAACGTTTTGCTGTCAGACTTGTTGTAGAAGGTGTATCCACAAGTTTCCTTGGGATAGCCCACAAAGATGCACTTATCCGCCTTGGATTCAAGTTTGTCAGGTTGTAGTTTCCTAACATAAGCCTCACAACCCCAAATCTTCAGGTGAGACAACTTAGGTTTCGTGCCATGCCATTCTTCAAATGGTGTTGTCTTTACGGATTTGGATGGTGCCCTATTAAGAATATGAGCGGCAGTTTCTAATGCATACCCCCAGAATGACACAGGAAAATCAGTATGAGACATCATCGATCGTACGCTATCCAATAGGGTTCGATTACGTCGCTCAACCACACCATTTCTCTGAGGTGTGCCTGCCGGCGTAAGCTGTGGTACTATGCCACAAGACTTCAGATGATTGCCAAACTCGTGACTCAAATACTCGCCACCTCGATCCGATCGAAGGTGCTTGATTTTCTTTCCGAGTTGATTTTCGACCTCATTCTGAAATTCCTTGAACTTTTAAAGGTTTCAGACTTGTGCTTCATCAAGTAAATATACCCATATCTACTCAAGTCATCAGTAAAGGTCACGAAGTAACGAAGACCATTGCGAGTGGGGACGTTCATGGGTCCACATACATCCGTGTGTATGATCCCCAATAAGTCATTCGCACGCTCCATTATCCCCTTGAATGGAGTCCTTGTCATTTTGCCCATGAGGCATGGTTCACATGTATCAAGGGATCCAAAATCCAATGACTCAAGAAGTCCATCCTTATGGAGCTTCTCCATGCGCTTTATACCAATATGACCAAGTCGGCAATGCCACATCTTCATGTGATCTTCATAATTCTTCAATCTTTTGGCCTCAATATTGTTAATGTGACACACGTCACCATCGAGATCAAGTACGAATAAACCATGCAACTCCGGTGCGTGAACATAAAACATTTCATCCTTATAAATCGAACAACCAATTGTATCAGACTTAAAAGAATAGTGGTCTCGCTTCAAGCAAGAGCCACTAACGATGTTCACACTCAACGCGGGTACATAGTAGCAATTATTCAGAACTAAAACCAATTCCGAAGGGAGACTAAGATGCTTCGTGCCGACCGCCAAGACTTCAATTTTATAGCCATTCCCACCGCGCATCGTCACTTCATCCTTGAGCAAGCGTCTCCTATTCCTTAGTCCCTGAATGGAATTAGAAATATGAGCGACAGATCCTGTATCAAGTATCCAGGATGTGTTCCCGGCGCTTGTCAAGAGAAGATCAACAATATGTATATCAAATATACCTTCGTCTCTCTTGGTGACCTTGCCAGCCTTCTTGTCCTTTAGGTACTTGGGGCAGTTGCGTTTCCAGTGACCTTCACCGTTGCAGTAGAAGCACTCCACTTCGGGTTTAGGCTTGGGTGCCTTGGGAGGAGTGGCAACTGACTTTCCATCCCTCTTGGGGCCACCTCTCTTGGCCTTCTCCCGCCTGCTTGACTTCTTGAAGTCAGTGGTCTTGTTGACCATGAAGACGGCGTGCTCCTTCTTGATCTCAACCTCGGCGCTCTTCAGCATGGCGAACAACTCAGAAGGGGTTTTGGTCATCCCCTGCATGTTGTAGTTCAGCACAAAGCCTTTGTAGCTAGGGGGAAGCGACTGCAACACCCTATCAACAGCAAGTTCATCTGGAATCTGGCATTCCAAAGCATTCAAGCGCTGAACGTAGCCAGACATTTTGACTACGTGCTCACTCACGCTGCCGTGCTCGTCCATCTTTGCTGAGAAGAAGGCTTCAGAAGCCTCGTACCGTTCAGCCCTGGCTTGAGGTGCGAAGACCGCCTTGAGGTCGGTGATAATCTCATATGCACCCATCCTCTCAAAGCGTTTCTGCAGCTCAGCCTCCATGGAGTAGAGCATGCCACTCTGGACAAGGTTGTAATCATCAGTCCTGGAGAGATAGACATTATTCTCGTCCTGACTGGCATCATCTGCTGGTGCGTCACCTAACGCGCCCTCTAGTACGTATGCCATCTTGAGGGGAACGAGGAGAATCCTCAGGGTGCGGAACCAGTTGGTGAAGTTTTTGTCCCATTTGTTTTTAGCTTATCTTTCTTTAGGAATGATCCTAAGTTGAACGAGGGGCGAGGTGATGCCACCTACAAGGTTGATTCATAAGGATACATATTTAGACTTTTGTTCTTAATGTGGAGTTTCAATTTAATCTCAAATTTCTAGAAAGCTCCCACTTAGATAAACACCTCTCAATTAACTAAGTGATTACACAATCCCAGCCTCCATACCTCCCCTGATCGTCACGGCCATCAGTATGCGAACCAGGTAGGCCTCTAAGCCAATCACATCAGGCATGTGACTCGTGCTCGACCTTTCGGTCTCCTGTGTTCCGGGCCCGCGTCTACATACGTCAAGCCTGCCAATCGAACCTTGATGTTAGCTGTTCAGCAAGGCCATATCTGCATATGCCAGGCTTGCCGAACCCAACCTCATGCGAACTCCGTTGAATATGTAGGACAACTCCGGTATGTACGGAGCATCAAGCCATATGGGAGAACCTTCCAGGCGGTGCCCACCAAGGGAGAACACAATGTTGGTATTGTGAGAGATGGTCCTGTTTCGTGCTACCGTCGATATATCTAGCATACTAGCATAAAACAGAAAGTAAAATTGTAAATCATACAACCTATGATCCCCCTTTATGCAAAGCAAAGTTAAACGCCTTTCTACTTTAGCTTGTGCAAGTTTTACGTGGCTGCTAGGGGTTTCAAGAGAGAGAACCGTTTCTAACCTGCGAAAAACATGCCACAACACCGTCTCCCATCCGTCTCTATTACACCCCTGTCGGGGCCCTCCGTTGCAAACATCTTCGCATCGCTAATGCAGAGAGACAGACACCCCCCCAGCCACTTTATATGGTACAAGCCATATGTCAAGCGTGGAACCAGTCTCGCGTAAACGCGTAAGGTCGGTCGGGGGCGCTTCATCAAACATTGCCGCAACGCTAAATGAGTACACGTGGGAGGGTAACGAATGAAGATTCGATGCCCACATCCTAGATGTGTTCTACCCGTACAATACATCTACACATAGCTAGCTCTGATACCACTGTTGGGATACGGGGCAGAAAACACAAATTTTTCATACCTACGGTACCCGAACCCAAGATCTATGCTATGGCGATGTAAAGTAACGGAGGGAATCGGTGTTCATACCTTTGAAGACCGAAAGAGGGAAACGTTCTTGCGAACGTGGTTGGCGTAGACTCGGAACTACGACCTCCCTGTCGTGTAGAAGACCACCACCGGCGAGGATGACTCCCGGTAAACCTCCAGCGACGAAGTAGCACCACAGGTGTAGTGCCTCGAAGAGATTATACACGTACGGTACAATCGATGTTCCTCCCGGGCCCCGAACCAGGCGAGCAGCGGAAGAAAGACGGCTACGGATCCCGACTCCAGCAGAACGACGGCCTGCCTTATGGTGGAGAACTCCAATCCAGGTGCAGACTCCAAACATGGGGAGTCCACTTCCGGGAAGGAGAAGGAGATATTGGTGTGTTGGAAAAAGGGGGGTCTACCCCTCCTTATATAGGCCAAGGGGGGTGCCATCCTCCTCCCCTCCCCCATGTGGGACTAAACTCCCAAGGGTGGGAGTGCGCCGGCCAAGGGGGGTGGTGTGCCCCACCCTTGGCGCCAAGCCCAAGGGGGGAGACCCCCTCCTCCCTTAATGGGCCCCATGGGCCCATTTAGCCTTTTTCCCATTTTTTAATTTTTTTAATATGTTTTAAATATTTAATTCAGATAATTAAATAATAAAACAGTATTAAAACAATTAAAATTTATTTTGAACTATTCAAAATGTCCGGAAACCATTCCGTCCTCCTCCGGAACTATTCCGGTGATTCCTCCTATTTCACCGATTGATCCTGTAACTGTCTTATGCATCGATTGCCCTTAAGTGTAACACCCTAACGGTTCGGGAAATAGCATACATGGTCGAGACTCTTCTCATTGACCAATGACTAGTCAGTTGGACCTGGTTACAATCCTTGACAGCCCCTGCGCTTCCATCGAATGAACTTCGATCGCTTTTGGAAACCGTTAACGATACGACGTAATCCCTTTGTGCTGCGGTACTTTGTTTGTCCGAGGTTTGATCGTTGGTATCCTACATACCGTGTTCACATCTCATTCACAACAAACAACTTCTCTCGTCCATGATCGTTGCATCTCTTGTGACCTAGTCACGTCCTTGCAAGGTGTTGATGCAATATCACCGAGTGGGCCCAGAGTACCTGTCCTGTCACAAGGACTGACAAATCCCGCTCTGATCTATTAACATACTCATCAACCATCTATTTCGGAATACCCAAAGTGCACCGTTATAGCCAGCATATTTCAGTCAGGCGGTGGGATACAAATCAAAGTCTCTTCATAGATGACAATTACGTATGATCATTACGGTCTAAGGACTAAGCCATACGTTACAAAGTCATAGCAAAGCTGAACTATGTGACTCGATCACATTGCAATACTTTAGGTGGGTGTACGTCCAGCACATCATTCCCCTTAACGATATGACCTCATTGTCAATGGACTTAAGTGTCGCCATGATCAGGAAAGCTTGATCAATCAATTGCCCAATGAGATAGTTTACCCGAGTTAAACTACGAACCATGTTTTATACTACACCTGTATTAGTATTTCCAAGTAATACAGTTATGGAACAGTATAAAACGTATTATGAACAAAACGGATATGTGACAAATATCTTTATTAATTTATCTCTAGGGCACATATCCAACATATTCTGCTACAGAACAATGCCTTTCAGACTCAAGAACGCAGGTGCTACATACCAGCGGATGATGCAAGCATGCTTAAAAGAGAAAATCGGAAGAAATGTACAGGTCTACGTGGACGACATTGTCATCAAAACCTACAGCGCAAACACGCTACTCGACGACATGCGTGAGACCTTCGCAGCACTCAACAAATACAGAATCAAGCTCAACCCGAAGAAGTGCGCGTCCGGCGTCCCAGCCGGGAAGCTGCTCGGGTACATGGTCTCTGCTCAAGGAATCAAAGCGAACCCCGAGAAAGTTCAAGCAATCGCCAGGATGCAGGAACCAACCAACATCACAGGCGTGCATCAGCTCACCGGAAGACTCGCAGCCCTGAGTCGTTTCATCAGCAGATTGGGAGAGCGCATGTTGCCATTCTACCAGTTGCTGAGAAAAGGAGAGAAATTCGAGTGGACCCCTCAAAGCATTCGCGGACCTAAAGAAGACACTGTCGACCCCACCGACCCTGGCGGTACCCAAAGAAAAAGAAAAGATGTACTTCTACGTGGCAGCACGCAATAGCGTGGTAAGCAAAGTACTCGTCGTCGAGCGCACAGAAGAAGGCAAGATCCAGAGCATACAGAGGCCGGTCTACTACCTCAGCATGCTCTTGACAAAATCCCAGCAGCGGTACCCGCACTACCAGAAGCTACTACTGGCCATCATCACGACCTCAAGAAAGGTGTCGCACTACTTCGACGAACACCCCATCACAATCGTGAGTAGCGCACCACTCGTAGACATTCTCAACAACCCCGGAGCGACTGGGCGAGTCGCCGAGTGGAACATTGAGCTCAGTCCGCGGGACCTGCAATTCAAGCACCCGACAGGATCAAGGCCCAAGTACTCCCAGATTTTCTGGTCGAGTGGACGGAGGTCCAGACACCAGGCCCCCCGGACCTATCGAACTCATGGACAATGTTCCTCGATGGGTCCAAAAGACAGCAAGGATCCGGAGCAGGAGTCGTTCTGGTTTCTCCCGAAGGAACCAAGCTTAAATACGTCATCCAGATCAACTTCAGTCACGCCTCCAATAACGAAGCCGAATACGAGGCACTGCTCTATGGCATGCGCATGGCCAAAACATGCGGCGCCACTCGCCTCGTAATCTACGGAGACTCCAACCTCATCGTCCAGCAGGCGATGAAATACTTCAATGCAGTAGCCGACGACATGGCGGCCTATCAGAAACTCTACAACACGCTCGAAGGAGGTTTCGACAGATGCGAGCTCAATTACATCCCCAGATCAAACAACACAGAAGCCGACGAACTCGCAAACATTGGCTCGACCCGAGGACCAGTACCACCCTGTGTTTTCCTCGAAAGCATCAGCCAGAGATCCATCAAGGAAAAAACAGCAGCACCAGAGGCAACTGTAGATGACGACAACACAGAGCCAGCACAGGTGGCATCAGCGAGCCCATCTGAAGGCAACAGCCACGCGGTCGAACTTACAGACCCAACAACACTCGAAGGACCCGCATGGACAAAACCGTTCCTCCGATTCCTAATCAAAGGCACGCTACCGCAAGATGTCGCAGAAGCCCGGCGCATCAGTCGTCGATCAAAAGCATTCACAGTGATCAACAGACAGTTATACAAGCGCAGCATCACCCAGATACTCCAGAAGTGCATCGATGAAGAAGACGGCAAAGCCCTACTACTCTCAATCCACGAGGGCACCTGCGGGCACCACGCGAGAAGTCGAGCGCTCGTGTCCAAAGCGTTCCGAGCAGGGTTTTATTGGCCCACTGCGATGAAAAACGCAGAAGACATTGTACGACGTTGCATCGTCTGTCAAAAATTCACCAGCAGACCGCACGCCCCAGCCTCATAACTCAAGACCATACCACTATCATGGCCCTTCGCCACCTGGGGACTCGACATGGTGGGCCCACTCAAGAAATCGTCAAAGGGAGGAAGAACTCACCTGCTAGTAGCAGTCGACAAGTTCACCAAATGGATCGAAGCAGTGCCCATCACCAGCTCCACAGCCCTCACAGCGGTGAACTTCATCAAATCAATCATCTTCAGGTTTGGGGTGCCGCACAACATCATCACGGACAATGGCACAAACTTCACAGCGGCAGAATTCCAGAGCTTCTGCGAAGAACTGGGCATCAAAATCAACTACCCATCAGTCGCACACCCGCAATCCAACGGCCAGGTGGAAAAAGCAAACGGCCTAGTATGCGGAGGACTCAAAAAGCGGCTCCTCGCACAACTCGAGCAGGCCGCGGGCAACTGGGTAGAAGAACTCCCTGCGGTACTATGGAGCCTACGCACCACCCCAAATACTGCAACCCAGTACACACCTTTATTTATGGTGTACGGGTCGGAGGCAGTGCTACCACATGACCTCAAATTTAGGGCACCCCGGATCTCAGGGTACGAAGAAGAGGAAGCAGAAGAAGCACTGCAAGATGACAAGGACACAGTAGACGAAGCAAGGGACACATCCCTAGCAAGGTCAGAGGAGTACCAGGACAAACTGCGCGCTTACCAAAGCAGCCGCCTGCGCACCAGAACCTTCAATAAAGGCGACCTTGTCGTACCGCTCATACAAGAGAAAGTCCACAAGCTTGACCCCCAATGGGAAGGACCGTTCATAATCACAGAAGTCATAGGAGGAGGCGCCTATAGACTGAAGAACCCGAAGACTGACGAAGACGTGGGAAATCCATGGAACATAGCGAATCTATGTCTGTTCTACCCATAGTCTCCACCAGTCATGCTCATCTGGCAGCTCATGTAAACCTTCGACGCAATAAAATGATGTTGCCCAAATTCTACCACAACCAAGCACTCGGGGGCTCGAGTACAAAACTCCCCCCGAGAGACGCAAGCACTCGGGGGCTCGAGTACAAAACTCCCCCCGAGAGACGCTATCGTCGCAATCGCGATCTTTTACTAAAGCACTCGGGGGATCGAGTACAAAACTCCTCCCGAGAGACGCTATCGTCGCAATCGCGATCTTTTACTAAAGCACTCGGGGGCTCGAGTACAAAACTCCCCCCGAGATACGCTATCGTCGCAATTGCGATCTTTTACTAAAGCACTCGGGGGCTCGATTACAAAACTCCCCCCGAGAGACGCTATCGTCGCAATCGCGATCTTTTACTAAAGCACTCGGGGGCTCGAGCACAAAACTCCCCCGAGAGACGCCATCGCCACAATCGCGATCTTTTACTAAAGCACTCGGGGGCTCGAGTACAAAACTCCCCCCGAGAGACTCTATCGTCGCAATCGCGATCTTTCACCAAAGCACTCGGGGGTTCGAATACAAAATCTCTCCCCGAAAGACGTCATCATCGCTCACGCAGCCCGAAACTTCAAAAGGGTCCAAGCAAAAACCCATCAACAAGCGCCATCCATTGAAACCTATCCGGAATCAAAAGGAAAGACACGGCTACAACCAGATTGAACACCAAGTACTCTGGAGAAATTTTTGAGGGACCACAGGACACAGACTCCTTTAGTCTTCACCTGATCGCCAACGATCACCTAAAGACTCGGGGGCTACTCCCATCAGGAGCGTTGCCGCGCACCCGATAAAAGACAGAAAATAATGGAAGAACGACAAAGGAAACAAATCTCAACCTACGTTCGACTCTCCGATTCAAAACGTAGCCTCGGGGGCTACTCCCATCGGGAGCGCTATCATGCATCCGATAAGAACACACAGTGCAAAGTTTTGATGGTCTCGAGGACAGCTCTCGATCGCAAAGGACTCGAAGACAGCTCTCGATTGCAAAGGACTCGAACACAGCCATCGGTTGCGAAGGGCCCAAAGACAAACTCCATTGCAAAGGCTCAAGCACAGTTCACATCACAAGGATCATTTTCAGTGCAAAAATATTCAAAGTACATTGGATAGAAGGCAGCTCTGATTACTCGAAGGCAATCCTCATTACATGAAGAACTAACCTAGTTACCAAACACACAAGCAGCCAATAAGCCTACAGCATCAATTACCCAAGGAAATATGACTTCTACATGTGTGCCCATGCTGGGATGATTGGCACTACGACAGCGAGCATCATCACAGGCAAAGGAGGAGTCGAAGCAGCAGGCTCATGATGTCAATGACATAACAAAAGGTGAAGCTCGAATTATTTGCAGAGCAGTTGAAGACGATGCTCCACCAGCTTCTTCTCCTGCTCCACCAGCTTCTCCAGCTCCACCCGAGCTGCCGGCGAAGACGACGCTGCTGCCTCCAGTTCTACAAGGTCGCCTGTCGCGCCCGCTTGACCGATGGCTTGACGTCGAGGTCCTCTTCAGAGCCGGAGGGGGAAGCAGTTGAAGACGGCTCAGCATCAGCACCTGAAGATTCACCGGAGGAGGAAGCAGTTGAAGACGCAGGCGAAGGACTCCTCGACCTGACAGAACCATCGCTTCTTGTCTCCGGCCAGTATGGATCCATGCGATTGCCTCTCGGGTCAAAGGCGCGGATGACAAGAGTGTCTTCACCATCAAAACGGCAACAAAGAGTGTCGCCATCACACAAGTTCAAGCGTCGAGCAAACGACTTCTAGCCAAAGCCAGGGAAAATCAAGAGGGAACTATCAATCTCCAACTTAACATAAGAAGGAGATCGAGCGCACCCCTGAAGACGAAGCAGCAAGACATCGAGACTGCGCTCAGAAACAAGGGCAGAAAATGCAGAAGGCAGCAGAATACGAGCGCCGTTCCGGCCACAGACGCGTAGAAGGAAGTCATAGCGCCAAAAACCTTCCTCCGAGAAAGAGGAGGAAGGCGTCGATGGGGCACCACGGCGGCCACCACGAGAAGAACGCGGAGTACGATCGCTGCAACCACGGCGAACCCGGCCGCGGCTAGTCGTACCTGCACCTCGCTTTGGCCCCATGAAAAGATGAAGAAGAGGAGAAAGATGGGCAGAGGATGAACACTACTACGAGATGAACAAAAGGGGGCTATTTATATCACAAGCCCAAGAGCACGCAGAAGCCCAGACAATGGAATAAATTAATTCAAAGACCAAAGCATGCCGGGCGATTCGAATTCCGAGACAAAGATGCCTTCACACGGGTGGCACTGTGCGCTGGACGCGTCAAATCTCACGCATTTTCAATGCGTGCATCGATAACTCAGCAGGCGGCTGCAGCACGCCACCAAAAGCCATCATTATGACCGGTCATGAAGACATGACGGTTAGCAGCCAGAGCATCTTTGACGTTCCTCCAGCAAGGAGATAGTTATCTTCACCAAACAAGAGGTAAATCAAAGGGGCAGTGAGCAGAAGAGGCAGCTTGCAAGCACCATTTTTTACATGGTTTAAATACATTTTTTCAAATATATCTAACTCCCATCGGGAGCGTATGCACCCATGAGAGTTTTCGGGTGCTCCCTCACCTAGAAGTAAAAACGTGCTCGAGTGATTACTCGCACCCATGAGAGTTTCGGGTGCTCCCTCACCACGACACAAGATGAGCAGACCTGCACTCGACCAGATCGAGCGGTCCCGGAGTATCGGTTACTCCCTCACCCCGAGAGCAAAAGCGATATTCGAGTGATTACTCGCAAAACTCTATATACTCAAGCACTCGACGACCTCCCGAGCAAATACTCCTCTACGTTACTCCTCGCCCGAGCACTCGGTGAAGCTCCGCGAGTGACCGCTAAAACAGCTCACTTGATTGTTTATTCCAAGTGGGTGCATTATCTACTAGGCTCCGCGCCTCAATAAAAATACATATTCCTGGAACACGATACACTGTGCCCAGATGTCGCGCAAGCTTAGCGTGTAGGTAAGACCCCACTGCGCAGATCGGCCGAGCTGGGACTTGCCGAAGAGCGATTTCACTCCGAACCTTTTCCATGCGCATGCATGATAGAAAAAGTCGGGCGGACGCGCCTAGGCTACGAACTCTACTGGCGGCAATTGATCACTGTAAGACCTGCAGCGGCATGACTTTTGCTAGACACCAGTGTTCCAAGCTCATGTCGAGGGACATGAGTTTGATTGGGCTACTACGGTTTTTGCCACTAGTGCAATTCATCAAGGCTCGACCAGTCGACACCTTGGGCCCTTTCAGCTTAGCATCCCTCGAAACAGGTTTTGTCATGGCCCCAGACTGCCAGCGACCCGCGGTTGAACCGTGCATACATCAAAACGACGCAAGAATGGACTCGAGTCCCTGCACGCCTCTTCGAGTCCCCAGGCACTCGGGGGTGACCCCACGACTCCTATGAATGAGCCTACCTGGTGTACCCGAAGACAGGAGGCCCACAAAGATGCCGCCTGGGCCCAGCCTTGGCCCACTAGTGGCACCGACATAGGAGTCCGCGACTCATAAGGAAGGTGCAAACTTGCCGTACGGAACAAGATCTTGGTTAGGAAACCTCATCTGTAATCCAGGACGGACTCCCCGAGACCTAGCCTAGTATATAAAGGCTGGGAGGGGAAACGTCGAGATCAAGCAATACACAATCTGTAACCCTAGCCTTGTGCGCACTAGCCTCGGCTTCCTTGTAATCGACATCTCCGATCAATAATATAGAGCAGGAACGTATCCTCCTGTTAGCCGACGAGCTATCTTCCAACCTGTGCCTCTCATGACTAACCCAGGGTCCCTGACCATGGGATTTGCCGGGGTACATCCCCGTCAAAGATAAAAAGAAATAAAAAGAGAGAAAGGGACAACACTACTATCCTTTTGAAAGATCCACACTAGTACTCCCTCTTATCCTCGTACTCCATAGAGATGATCATGCATGCATATAGCTATGTGGGGACCTTCACACTATAGAACTTGGCTTGCATATTCCAAGGATGAGCCTCTTCAAAAGAGCTCTAGGTCTTCATGAGCGAGCAAGTTGGATGCACCCCCACTAGTTCCATTGGAGAGATTTCTTAGCTCATGTGTGCATCTGTTGCATGGCAATCCCTACTCCTCACATCATATCTATCATTTGTCCTTCTCGCCTATGATTGTCCTTATTGATGTGAGCATTTCTTACCCTTTTTGTCCTCCTCCTCCACCATATTTCTCTCTTTGCCATCCTAAGTGTCAACTCTCGTGCTTACCCTCATCCATTGTATGAGTGCTCAAAATATCGAAAAGGAGTGGATCAAATTGACTTGTACCTGGCTAGTTGTCTGGGGATGAGTCAAGATAAGATTCCAAAGAAGACCAAGTGTGAAACTTTAGTAGATTGAGTTCTCAACAAAAAATACTTTTTCTCGTATTCCCTATCCCCCTTCTTGCACGCTAACACCATTTGGAGACATTCGAGTCACGGACAGCGAGAGCTCTTACACCTAATGTTCTTTCGTTGCTTGTTTCAATGCTAATATAGACTCTTGCATGTTATGACTTGAATTGAATCACATACCTTGATTGCTTTACTTTTCAAAGTTCTTTTATGGTTGCTAGAATGTCACCACAGAAATTATGCTTGTTATCATTTACCTACTCGAGGATGAGCAGGAATTAAGGTCGGGAATGTTGATACGTCCCAAACGTATCTATATTTTCTTCTTGCTCCATGCATGTTTTGTGTGATATTGTTATGATCTAGATACACTTTCATACACTTTTGATCATATTTGGACTAACCTATTAACTCAGTGCACCCCAGTGCCAGTTTATGTTTTCTGCTGTTTTTCTATTTCAGTTTTCCCCCATATTTAAAGTGCTCCAAAAATCCGGGAAAAATCAGATAAAAAATCAGCACAATAGAAGCTTCCAGAGTCCCGAAGGAGGGCCGGAGGGGCCCCACCTAGTGCCCAGGCGGCCAGGTGGCGCGACCTAGGGTAGGGTCGCGCCGGGTGGTTTCCTGGACACCTGGTGGCCCACCTGGCTGCCTCCTTCTCCTATTTAATCTCCGTGACGCGAAACCTCCGAAGACAGAACCCTTTTTCACGATCTCGCCTATGTTCCGCCGCCGCCGCGCTTCCAAGATCGGGAGCGCCAGCAAACTTCTTCCCGGCACCCTACCGGAGGGAGGATCGACTTCTGGGAGCTTCCCCTCCACCATGGACGCCTCTCGGATGTGTCGTGAGTAGTTTTCCTTGGACCATGGGTCCGTTATCAGTAGCTATGTGATGTTATCCTCCCCTCTTTGTTCTTCATGGTTTAGTCCTTGTGAGATGCCCTACATGATCGAGGCACATATGTAGTCTTTCTGCTGTTGCTATCCTAAGTTTGCTGGGATCTGATGGATTATGAGATTATGTTCATATTGTGATAGAGTAATATATTTGGTTCTTATCTTTTATATTTTTGTTCCTATGTAATTCTTGCATGTTCTCCGTTGTTGTTTGTTGCTTTGGCCAAGTAGTAGGTAGTAACTCCAAGAGGGAACGTTATGCTCAATTGTGGGTTCATGCCCCCCGATGACACGCTTGAGTGATAGAAACATGAGTCTAGGGGATGTGTTGTTGCCACAAGGGGGAAAACAACGATGCTTGTAACCGCGGTTGCAAGGATTGTTTACTTTACGCAAAGTGCTTTTGTATAAAGTTGTCTGTTGCTTTGGGTTTACACTTTGGGTAGGGCTCGCAACTTAATACTAGCGAGATGTTCTGGATAGATATCTCAAGATGGATGATTAGTAGTAGATGCAGTTGGATTTCGGTCTACTTATTTTGGCGTACTGCCCATGCTTTTGAGCCTCTTCATTTCTTTGTATCATAGTTAGCATTGCGGTGCGTTTTTAATCCTGTCAATTGCCCAGCTGTAATTTGTTTACCTCGCATAGCAAGTTTATCGTCTTTTGGGAGAGAGACATCACTAGTGAACATCACGGGACCCCGGTCTATATTCTCATTACTGTTTACACGCTTATTTACTTTCTTGCTTTTACTTATTAGCTGCTATCATTATTATCTGTTGCGTTGATCCTTTGTAAACAACAAGGCTGGAGAGATTGACAACCTCTTTGTACTCGTTGGGAGCAAAGTTATTTGTGTTGTGTGCAGGTCCAGGTCAAGGAAGCAACTTTTGTCTAAAATGGTGCCATTGTTTCCTTGCCACCTACTTATCATCTCTGGAGTTCTACTGGAGACAAACCCTATCCTCTACATAGGGGAAAATTTTCACCTTCCACTTGGGGTAACCAACGAGGAGAGGTGTTGAACTCGTCAACTCTCTTGTCATCAGTCACACACCCGCAATCCAACGGCCAAGTAGAAAAAGCAAACAACGTAGTTTGCGGTGTAATCAAAAAGCGGCTACTCGCACCACTCGAGCAGGCCGCATGCAACTGGATAGAAGAACTCCCCGCAGTCCTATGGAGCTTCCGCACCACCCCGAATGCTCCAACTCAATACACGCCATTCTTTCTGGTATACGGAGCGGAGGTCGTACTTCCGCATGACCTCAAGTTTGGAGCTCCAAGAATCACAGGGTACAAAGAGGAAGAGGCAGAAGACGCACTCAAAGACGACAAAGACGTCGCAGATGAAGCCAGGGACACATCTCTCGCAAGATCAGAAGGATACCAAGACAAGCTGCGCATTTACCAAAGCAGCCACCTGTGAACAAGAACTTTTCCAGAGGGCGACCTCGTGCTACGGTTAATACAAGAGAAGGTCCACAAGCTCGCCCCGCAGTGGGAAGGACCATTCATAGTCTCTGAGGTCATAGGAGGAGGAGCATACAGACTAAAGAACCCAAAGACCAATGAAGACGTGGGAAACCCGTGGAACATGGACATGGAAAACATACGCCTCTTCTACCCATAGACTACTCACTTGGCACTCTCTCCCAGCAACGCAAGTATCGGCAACAACACCGATTGGCAACTCATGTAAAAACTTGAAGCAAAAAATAATTTGTTGCCCAGACGACACTAGTTAAGCACTCGGGGGCTCGAGTGCAGATTCCCCCTGAGAGACGCTTTTCTCTTACGCGACGACACTACTTAAGCACTCGGGGGCTCGAGCGCAGACTCCCCCCGAGAGACGCTTTTCGCTTATGCGACGATACTACTTAAGCACTCGGGGGCTCAAGCGCAGACTCCCCTCGAGAGATCCTTTTCGCTTACGCGACGATACTACTTAAGCACTCGGGGGATCGAGCGCAGACTCCCCCCGAGACACGCTTTTTGCTTACGCGGCGACACTACTTAAGCACTCGGGGGCTCAAGCACAGACTCCCCCCGAGAGACGCTTTTCGCTTACGCGACGACACTACTTAAGCACTCAGGGGCTCGAGCGCAGACTCCCCCACCCGAGAGACGCTTTTGGTTTACGCGACGATACTACTTAAGCACTCGGGGGCTCGAGCGCAGACTCCCCCCGAGAGACGTTTTTGCCTTTAACAATATCTAAAACACGCAGAGGATGCAAGTGCAATCCCCAAGGCATCTCACGGCTACTGCATCAAAGTACCGTGGTTTCCTTCATGGTGATGACAAGAGATTGTTTCTTGCACTTAGAGACACAAAATCGGGCTCATGAAGAAACTCCAAGACAAATCAGCTACTAGGAAGAATAATTTCTAAGTCTTCACCCGATCACAAGCAATCACCTAAAGCCTCGGGGGCTACTCCCATCGAGAGCGCTGCCGCGCACCCGACAAGTTTCAGAATCGCAGGCCCACTAGCATAGAAGGATATTTCAAGCCTATGTCCGACTCTAAAAATCGAACATAGCCTCGGGGGCTACTCCCATCGGGAGCGCTGTCACGCACCCGATATTATTATAAGTTTCGCATCAAGATCAAGCATTTGAAAATGGACTCATTACAAGGTCAAGCACTTGACGATAGTTTCATTATGAGGTAAAACACTCGAAGACAGTTTCATTACAAGGTCAAGCACCCGAAGGCAGTTCCCATTACATATCAGAGAGACACAAGGTCCAGTACAAAGTTCTCCGCTTTACATCAAAGATTACAAGTCAAGGCACTCGAGCAGCTATCATAGGACTACAAGACCAATCATCCCAAGGAATTATGACTTCTACATGTGTGCTCATGCTGAGATAATTGGCACTTTGGTCCACCTCTTGAGGAGCGTCATCACAGACAAAGTAAGACTAAGTCTGCAAGGAGCCGCTCATCGCCTTCCTGAGCCTGGTGACCTTGTCAATCGACGCACCCGCCTGTGCGGCGGCTTGACATCTAACTCCTCTTTAGAACTAGAAGAGCAAGCACCACCAGTCGAGGAGTCGGTAGAATATGAAGCCACGGGAGAAGAAGCCGAAGTACTCCTCGACCCGTCAGAGCCGCCACTACTGTATTCCTCCCAGTACGGATCCAGACGATTACCACCGGCATCAAAATCACGAAAGGTGAGAGTATCTTCACCGTCAAACCGACAGCAAAGGTTGTCCCTAGCACGCAAATTCAGCCGATGAGAAAATGACCTCCAACCAAGCCCCAAGAAAATCAAGAAAGAGTTATCAATGTCAACCTCTATCCACACAGGCGAGCGAGAAAACCCTTGAAGACGGATCCAAAGACCCCTCAGATTGAGCTCAGAAACAATGGAATCAAAAGAAGATGGAAGAGGGATTCGGGTAGAAATCCAACTGAGAACACTAAGTAGAAATTCATCGCGCCAGACACCCTCCTCCTCCTCCTCGGAAGAGGGAGGCGCCGCAGCCACCCCACCACGTCCACAACGGGAAGGGCGAGGTGTACGGCCATCACGAGCACGCCGGCCACGACCTCGGCGAGCCATGCCACAAGAAGAACCGGCCAAGGAATACTACGCTCCGGTGTTTTTGCTGAAACTGAAAAGAGAAGAAAGAGTAACGAAGAGCAAGTGTCGAGCAAACCTGAACAACATGTATTTATAGCTCAGGCCAAGGGCAAGCAATGAAATCTCGTGGAAATCCAATCGGCACCACCATTAAGTCAAGACCGGAACGCGTGACGTTACGGAGTCCAAGACAAGATGCCTCTTTGCATTTTACAAATATTTAAAAGGAGGCATCAAATCCCCCGCGCTTCCCATTCAACACATCAGAAACCCAAAGGGTCGCAGCGACACAGAGCGTCATCATAACCACGAAGAATATGAGATGGTTCAAAAGCTAGCCCATGTCATCAAGCACGTCATCAGGAGCATCATCACAAAACGTAACATCACGACAGTTCAGACAAGATTAATTCAAAACAAGTCACTGCAAAAAATAGAACAGTGGAAGGATTCCCTAGCTTTTTCATCCAAACTTTTGACCGCATTTAAAAAAAATACTCCCATCGGAAGCGCCCTGTCTTTGCAAAAATAGAGCAAAGTTCAAAGCCTCGAGGACACGAGTGGCTACTCGCACCAGCAAGGACTAATGCATCGATAGAGTTTGGGTGCTCCCTCACCCGGAAGTTCATAAAGTGCTCGAGTAATTACTCGCACTAGAAGGCGACACTTGATCAAACATCCAAGAGAACAATCCTCCCGAGCACTCGAGTGCAGCATGGGTGCATACGTGATCAGCCCATTGATATGTACCAAACGTATCTATAATTTCTTCTTGCTCCATGCATGTTTTGTGTGATATTGCTATGATCTAGATACACTTTTATACAATTTTGATAATATTTGGACTAACTTATTAACTCAGTGCACCAGAGTGCCAGTTCCTGTTTTCTGCTGTTTTTCTATTTCAGGTTTCCCCCATATTAAAAGTTCTCAAAAAATTCGGGAAAATCAGATAAAAATCAGCGTAGAAGAACGTTCCGGAATCACCTTGGTGGGGCCAGAGGGCCATCACCATGGGTCCAGGCGCCCTGGTGGCGCGGCCTAGGACTTGGTCACGCCAAGGGGGCACTTGGACACCTGGTGGCCCCCTGGCGCCCCCCTATCTCCTATATATTCTCCGTGAAGGGATTCTTCCGAATACATAACCCTTTTACGCGATCTTGCCTCTGTTCCACCGCCGCCGCGCTTCCAAGATTGGGAGCGCCAGCAGACCTCTTCCCAACACCCTGCCGGAAGGAGGGTTGACCTCCGGGAGCCTCTCCTCCACCATGGACGCTTCCCGGATTATCCGTGAGTAGTCTACCTTGGACAATGGGTCCGTGATCAGCAGCTATGTGATGTTCTCCTCCCCTCTTTTTTCGTCATGGATTATACCTCGTGAGCTTCCCTACATGATCGAGGCACATATGTAATTTTCTGTTGTTGTTATGCTGAGTTTGCTAGGATCTGATGGATTATGAGACTATGTTCAGTTTGTGATTGAGTAATATATTTGGTTCTTATCTTTTATATTTATGTTCTTGAGTAATTCTTGCATGTTCTCCGTTGCTGTTTATTGCTTTGGACAAGTAGTAGGTAGTGACTCCAAGAGGGAACATTATGCTCGATTGTGGGTTAATGCCCCCTGGGGACTAGCTTGAGTTACAGAAACATGAGTCTAGGGGATGTGTTGTTGCCACAAGGGGGAAAACAACTGTGCTTGTAACCGCGGTTGCAAGGATTGTTTACTTTATGCAAAGTTCTTTTAATGCAGTTGTCTGTTGCTTTGGGTTTACACTTTGGGTGGGGCTCGCAACTTAATACCAGTGAGATTTTTTGGATAGATATCTCAAGGTGGATGATTAGTAGTAGATGCAGTTGGTTTCGGCCAACTTATTTTGGTGTACCGCCCATGCTTTTGAGCCTCGTCCTTTCTTTGTAGCATAGTTAGCATTGGTTTGCGTCCGTAATCCTGTCAATTTCCCAGCTGTGATTTGTTTACCTCGCATAGAAATTTTATCGTCTTTTGGGAGAGAGACATCATTAGTGAACATCAGTGGACCCCGGTACATATTCTCATCACTGTTTACACACTCAATTTATTTCCTACTTTTACTTTCTATACGCTATCACCATTATCATTATCCCTTGCGCTTGATCCTTTCTAAATAACAAGGCCAGAGAGATTGAAAACCTCTCTGAACTTCGTTGGGAGCAAAGTTATTTGTGTCGTGTGCAGGTCCAGGTTAAGAGAGCAATATCTCAAACGGAGCATTGCTCGCTTCACCACCTACTTATCACTATCAGAGTCCTACTGGTTCGATACACAACCTCGGTATCTTCACTGAGGGAAATTTGTTGCTATCCTACATCTCACCTTCCACTTGGGGTAACCAACGAAGGGCGAGAAGCCATTATCAATTCCACGCCATCAAGCAAATTTCTGGCGCCGTTGTCAGGGACTCCGAGTGCCAAGATAGGGGAGTTGCACACTATCTTTTACCTTTGCTTTTTAGTCTTGTTAGTTTACCTTTCAGTTTTTTATCTTAGTGTCCTATATAAAAAATCACAAAAAAATATTTACCTTTCTTTTAGCAGTCCTTCTTGTTTAGATGAACATGTTAGGACTTGGTGCTTTGAGGGAATCAGAAGTTCTAGATTTCCGTCAAAGGGATGGAGAAAATATGAAGAAGGAATGGGACAAAATTTCTGAGGCACATAAGAGAATTATGCCTTGGATACCTATAAAATTATGCTTAGAAATTTTTACCATGGTATTTTTAAGTGGTGTAAACACTCTCTTGATATTATTGCTGAAGGAGACCTTTTAGAGTGTGATGAAGCTAGAGCTCTTGATATTTTGCATGGTCTATCTAGTTATTTTGTTTATGATCGTAGTATTTATACTATTATAGATAGACTCGCCACTATTGAAAAGAGTCTGGATGCTCTAGACTTTAGAAGAGTAGCGGAAATTAAGTCCAACAAGAAAGAAATGTTGGAGATAGATGATGATTGGGAGTCTTTTGTTAGGATTAGCATCTCTAACCAAGACTTCCTTGCTTTTTGTGATACTGGATCCATGATTTCTACAATGCCAAAAATAGTTTATGATTCTTTGAAACTAGACATGGATAAATTGTCATCTTATCATGAACATGCTAATGGAGATATTTCAGAGACTAATGGAAAGGTAAAATAAGTCCAAGTTGCATTCCTTAATAGGGTTGCAACCATGGATTTCTTCGTCATGGAGCCAAACCAAAGTAACATCGCGCTTGGAAGGGACTTCCTCCGAGCTATGAAAGGCTTCATAGATATTGGTAAGGGGCACATACTCTTACATGGAAAATCGAAAGGTAAGTACCTCTTCCCTAGGAAAAATAAGAATGAGCTTATTGAAAATTAATTTGAAGGTTTTTATGACTCCGATGATCTTGGGGATCTTTGATTCTTCTTTTGCTTTATGCCTAGCTTAAAGGCGTAAGAGAAAGCACTTGTTGGGAGGCAACCCAAGATGTGTTTACTTCGATTTTTAGTGGTCTTGATGATTGTTACTACTATAGCAACATCATTGTATCTTTATTTTCAAGCTTTGTGCCAAGTTCTAGCCTCTTATGATAAGGGAAGCAAAAGTTGTGACATGCTGTCCAGAAAACAGATTCTGTCTGCTTGACGGAAAAAATCAAAACAAACCACCAGTTCATATTTTTGAGCTAATTTTTTTACACAGAATGCTATATACAATTTTGAAACTTTCATATGTTTTGAGTTTTTTGATTTGAGTTGCAGAAGTACCCCGAAAAAATTATTTACTACTTGTTGTTCTGTTTTTCACACATTCTGCCACGTTTTGCCTTTCTTCACTTTTGCAAACCTTAAGCTTGCTTTTTCTTTGCAAAAACTTTTTGGCAATCTTGAGAAACATTAGGTCTTCAAGAATATCTTTATTTACAGTAGAGGAAAATTATTTTATTAAGGGTACTATCCTCTCTAATCAGCTTATGATGGGTTATGTATGAAGTGAGTTTTCAAGTGTGCGAGGGAAGATGATGAAAGAAGATCCGGGAGTGTCAAACGCTCAAGCTTGGGGATGCCCCCATGCATCCCCAATAAATATTCAAGGAGACTCAAGCGTCTAAGCTTGGGGATGCCCCCGTGCATCCCCTTCTCCATCGACAATCATCAGTTCGTCCTCCGTCTCACTATATTTTTATCACTTCATGCGTTATGTGCTATGCTTGGAGCCTCTCGCTCTTAGGTTTACTTTTTAGTTTTCTTTAGCTTTGCTTGCTGTTCATAACAAGTTATACCCCATCTTACTTTGTGTGGGAGATAAACACGCTCCACTTCAATGTAGAACACATCATAGGATTTTCATGCTTATCTTTTCTCTGTTGTGTATTCTTTATCTTTTCGTAGTTGCTTCCATGTTTAGCTCTTAGTTTTCATTTTTATCTTTTTCAAGAGCTTTTGGTTTAGTTTAGTTTGTTGCTGGAACTCTCCTTAGTTTTCATGTTTATCTTGTTAAGAGAGTTGGTTGGTGCACTGAGTTGTGTCTTGTCTTGAAAGTAGGTAATTGAGGTTTCTATTTAATTTTTGTAGTAACTTGAAATAGTTTTGAGGTATTGATGTGAGTAATGTTTGAACTTTTGGTGTCAAGATCTCTAGCCTATTAGTGATAGGTGTCGTATTTTGAGCAATCCGTATTTATTTTCAAAACCTATAAAACTAGTTGAGAACTCTAGCTACTAGATGGATCACTAATCTTTGGAGGGATCGGATATTAGAGTACACTCGCGTACCATGAGTCAAGGATGCACAAGGATAACCAAACCCCCATTCACTCCTCCTCGGGGTACTTGTCTCTTTGTGAACCTCCTTATTAGATTGAGAGTTACCAATAATAAGTTCATGAGTTCTTCGGACTATTGTAAGTATTGAAAGTTGACACTTCCACCTCCTCAGATTTGCTAGCCTCTTCCATACCGTGCATTGCCTTCTTCTCACACCGAGAGTTGGCGCCCACCTTCGCCGGTACATCCAAACCCTTGGCATGATACGCTCTGTCCTTAACCTCCTTATATCTTTCCTCAAAACAGCCACCATACCTACCTATCAAGGCATTTCCATAGCCTTTCTGAGATATATTGCCATGCAACATCTAACCTCTTCATGACTTGATCTCCATGTCATACATGTTCCTGCTACACTGGCAGAGGCATACAGTTGCATACATCATGATAGCTACATCTTCTTTATGTTGAGTACCTTGTAAAGTGTGAAGATCTTCTTTACCTTCTTGTAAAATAGAGTGTCGCCCTTAAGTGAGAAAAAGATCCCAAAGAGGACAAATGAGAGTTAAATATAAAGAGCCATTGAGGCCACCAAAAAAATAAAAAATAGAAAAAAGAGAAAAAGAAATAAAAAGAGAGAAAGGGGGAACACTACTATTCCTTTTGAAAGATCCACACTCGTACTCCCTCTATATCTCGTACTCCATAGAGATGATCATTTATGCATATAGCTATGTGGGACCTTCACACTATAGAACTTGGCTTGCATATTCCAAGGATGAGCCTCCTCAAACGAGCTCTAGGTCTTCATGAGCGAGCAAGTTGGATGCACCCCCACTAGTTCCATTGGAGAGTTTTTCTTAGCTCGTATGTGCATCCGTTGCATGGCAATCCCTACTCCTCACGTCATATCTGTCATTTGGCCTTCTCGCCTATGATTGTCCTCATTGATGTGAGCCTTTCTCACCCTTTTTGTCTTCCTCCTCCACCATATCTCTCTATTTGCCATCCTAAGTGTCAACTCTCGTGCTTACGCTCATCCATTGCATGAGTGCTCAAAATATCGAAAGGGAGTGGATCAAATTGACTTGTACCTATCTAGTGGTTTGGGGACGAGTCAAGATAAGATTCCAAAGAAGACTAAGTGTGAAACTTTAGTAGATTGAGTTCTCAACAAAAGTATTTTTTCTCTCGTATTCCCATCTCCCACTTCTTGCACGCAAACACCATCTAGAGACATTCTAGTCACGGACAGCAAAGAGCTCTTGCACCTTTATGTTCTTATGTTGCTTGTTTCAATGCTAATATAGACTCTTGCATGTTATGACTTGAATTGAATTACATACCTTGATTGCTTTACTTTCAAAGTTCTTATATGGTTGTTAGCATGTCACCACAGAAATTATGCTTGTTATCATTTACCTACTCGAGGACGAGCAAGAATTAAGCTTGCGGATGTTGATACGTCCCAAATGTATCTATAATTTTTGCTTGCTTCATGCATGTTTTTTGTGATATTGTTATGATCTAGATACACTTTCATACAATTTTGATCATATTTGGACTAACTTATTAACTCAGTGCACCACAATGCCAGTTATTGTTTATGCTGTTTTTCTACTTCAGGTTTCCCCCATATTCAAAGTGCTCCAAAAATTCAGGAAAACCAGATAAAAAATCAGCGCAGAAGAACCTTCCGAAATCACCTGGGTGGGGCCAGAGGGCCACCACCAGGGGTCCAGGCGCCCTGGTGGCGTGGCCTAGGGCTTGGCCGCGCCAAGGGGCGCCTGGACACCTGGTGGACCCCCTGGCTCCCCCCCTTTCGCCTATATATTCTCCGTGACAGGGTTCTTCCGAATACAGAACCCTTTTTCGCGATCTCGCCTCTGTTCCGCCGCCGTCGTGCTTCCAAGATCGGGAGCGCCAGCAGACCTCTTCCCGGCACCCTGCCGGAGGGAGGGTTTACCTCCGGGAGCCTCTCCTCCACCATGGACGCTTTTCGGATAATCTGTGAGTAGTCTACCTTGGACCATGGGTCCGTGATCATTAGCTATGTGATGTTCTCCTCCCCTCTTTGTTCTTCATGGATTAGACCTCGTGATCTGCCCTACATGGTTGAGGCACATAGTAATTTTCTGTTGTTTCTATGCTGAGTTTGCTGGGATCTGATGGATTATGAGACTATGTTCAGTTTGTGATTGAGTAATATATTTGGTTCTTATCTTTTATATGTATGTACTTGATTAATTCTTGCATGTTCTCCGTTGATGTTTATTGCTTTGGCCAAGTAGTAGGTAGTGACTCCAAGAGGGAACGTTATGCTCGATTGTGGGTTCATGCCCCCTGATGATTAGCTTGAGTGACAAAAACATGAGTCTAGGGGATGTGATGTTGCCACAAGGGGAAAACAACGGTGCTTGTAACCGCGGTTGCAAGGATTGTTTACTTTACATAAAGTTCTTTTAATGCAGTTGTCTGTTGCTTTGGGTTTACACTTTGGGTGGAGCTCACAACTTAATACCAGCGAGATGTTCTGGATAGATATCTCAAGGTGGATGATTAGTAGTATATGCAGTTGGATTTTGGTCTACTTATTTTGGCGTACCGCCCATGCTTTTGAGCCTCGTCCTTTCTTTGTAGCATAGTTAGCATTGGTTTGTGCCCGTAATCCTGTCAATTGCCCAGTTGTGATTTGTTTACCTCGCATAATAGTTTTATCGTCTTTTGGGAGAGAGAACTAACTAGTGAACATCACGAGACCCCGGTCCATATTCTCATCACTGTTTACACGCTCAATTTATTTCCTGCTTTTACTTTCTAGCTGCTATCACCATTATCATTATCCCTTGCGTTTGATCCTTTGTAAACAACAAGGCCGGAGAGATTGACAACCTCTCTTAACTTCGTTGGGAGCAAAGTTATTTGTGTCGTGTGCAGGTCCAGGTTAAGAGAGCAATATCTCAAACGGCGCGTTGCTCGCTTCACCACCTACTTATCACTATCGGAGTCCTACTGGTTCGATACTCAACCTCGGTATCTTCACTGAGGGAAATTTGCTGCTATCCTACATCTCACCTTCCACTTGGGGTAACCAATGAAGGGCGAGAATCCATTATCACTTCCACGCCATCACCCACTCGACGACCATCCGAGTGGGTGCAGCTCTTATCGACTCCTCGCCTGAGTTCATAAACACTCCGCGAGTGACTACTATTCATCCACTTGATTTGTTTTCCAAGTGGGTGCTCATCTAATTAGGCTCTACGGCTCTATAAAAAATGATGCCTGGTCTGCGACACACTGCACCCCAGATGCCGCGCAAGCTTAGCGCGTAGGTAAGACCCCGTTGCACAGTCGGTCGGGCCGGGACTTGCCACAGCTGCGACTTCACTCCCGATGTTTTCCATGCGCAATGCATGAAGAAATTTGAGCCAATGACGAATGCGTTAAGGCTATTTGCTGAGACCGACGGTATTGATCCTATAAGACCTGTAGCGGCATGGACTTACTAGACACCGGTTGTTTTTCCAAGTTCCTGTCGAGGGACGCGGCTTGATTTGGGCTTTTGAGGTGTTTGCCACTGGCGCAATTCGCCAAGGCTCGACCGATCGACTACCTTGGGCCTTTCTAGCTTATCATCCCTCGAATAAATTACCTTTAGTGGCTAACAAACGACGACTCGCAGCAACGATGCACGCATGAAGACAGGTGATTATGGATTCGAGTCCCTGTGCGACCCTTCAAGTCCCCCAGGCACTCGGGGGCTACTGACGAGGGGGTGACCCCACGACTCCTACAGATAAGGGTACCTGGTGCGTATCAAGACAGAAGGCCCACTGGAAGCCTCGACCGGCCCACGCCTGGCCCACTCGAGGCACCGCCATAGGAGTCCTCGACGATTATGGAAGCCACGACTTGGCGTCCAAGACCGAAGCTAGATTAGGAAACCCTCTCTGTAAACCTAGATGGTCTCCTTGCAACCCAACCTAATGTATAAAGGCTGGGAGAGGGGGCGTCTGGGGCATCGAATATTCAAGCAACACCTCCGGTCCTGAGAGAACTCGCCTCGACCTCCACTATAATCGCTTCCATCATAAATTCATAATACAATCGAGCAGGAAGTACTTTCTCCTGTTAGCCGACGAGTATCGCCAACCTGCACATCTCCTCTATGATCTAACCTAGGGTTCCTAACAATGGGATTTGCCAAGGTCAATCCTCGTCATCATGTTTTTTATCTAATTTTTCTATAGAGCAAGCATTATACTTTGATTCACCTTTCATTAGTTTTTAGTTTTCTTATTTGAGATACATAACTACCTCTGACAATTCGACCTTTACAGAATGTTCCGTTTTCCTATATTTCTGCCTTGTAATTGCATTTACCTCTTTTGCGACCTTTGTTCTCGGTTGTTTGGGGAAGAACCTAAAACAAAGTTGGTTAACATTAGATAATGTTTAATTTGAGTGCTTAAATGTGTTCTTACAGTAACTATGTGAGATTTTATTTATTTGGCACTAACCGCTCTAATGAAGTTTATGAGAAGTTTCGTGTGAAGGAAGTTTTCAAGTGTTACGAGAGGAGATGATGAAACAAGATTAATGAGTGCTAAAATCTTAAGCTTGGGGATGCCCTAGCACCCTCAAAAAATATTCAAGGACACTTAAGCGTCTAAGCTTGGGGATGCCCCCGTGCATCCCCTTCTTCATCAACAATTATTAGGTCTTCTCTCCTAGTGCTATATTTCTATTACTTGACAAGTTATGTGCTTGGCTTGGACTGTCTTGCTCTTTAGTTTTCAGTTTGAGTTTAGTTTTGTTTTGTTTTCTAGTCATAACTAGTTGGACCCTAGCATTATTTTTGTGGGAGAGATACATGCTCCACCCTTGCCTAGAATACTCATGTGCTTCACTTTTAATTGTTGAGTGTTCAACTTCAGTTTCTAGTTGTTGCTTTACATGTTAGCTCTTGTTTTTTCTTTATTCTTGTTAAGAGCTACTCCCTCCGTTCCAAAATAACTGTCTCAACTTTGTACTAGCTCTAGTACAAATTTATACTAAGGCTATGACAATTATTTTGGAACGGAGGAAGTATTATTTTTCTTGTGTGGAAGTTTTAGAACTCGCTTGTGCTTAGCTTTTACGTATTTGTTTACAGAGTTTGCTTCTGTTGCACTGGTTGTTGTATCTTACTTTAAGTAGGTAATCTAGATTGCTATGTTTATCTTAGTAGTATCTTGCAATGGTTTTGAGGTATTGTTTGAGTAATATTGAACTTCTATGTGACTAAGCTCACGCCAATTAGTTTTAGGTTGGCTATTTTTGAAAAAAAGTAAAATAAATAGTTAAGAACCCTGTCACCTAAGTTGATCCTTGTTTGTGCGTTAACTGTAAGTAACCCGAACTATAAGTAACCCCTCACGTAGCATGGTTCGAAGATGCTCAAGGGTAACCAAACACCCATACACTCTTATTGTGATATATCGATTTGTGTTCTCTTGATTAAACTTAGAAATAGCGATAATAAGTGGATGAGTTCTTTTGACTAATGCAAGCATTTGATTCTTGGCACTTTCACCTGTCCATATTTCGCTTGCCTCTTTGGTATTGTGCATTGCCATTCTCATCTTGAGAGTTGGTGCACACTTCACTCGTGCATCCAAATCCCGTGTGATGATACGCTCTCTCACACATAAGCCTCATTATATTTTCCTCAAAACAACCACCATACCTACCTATTACGGCATTTCCATAGCCATTCCAAGATACATTGTCATGCAACACTACTGGAATTCTCTTGTTTCCCGTCTGCCATGGCAGACGACAAACACACCTTTAGCTGTCGGCAAAGAGCTTTGTCGTCTGTCCCCGGACGGCACAACTCTTGTCAGCCGTTTCTTCGGCAAAGAGGTGCTTTGCCGTCTGCATATAATCGACGGACGGCAAAGACCTTTGCCGACCGTATAATGGCAAGTAGACGGCAACGAGAGCTTGACGGAAAAAAGATTACAAGCCCCTCCATCCATCAGGCCGTTAATGGCGAGGTGTGCCGTCTACCGACAGAAGGCAAATAAGTGGTGACATCATCAAGATGTCACCTCTCGTCAGATCTTTGCTGTCTGCCGGACAGACAACATAGTAATGCTCTTTGCCGTCTGCCAGATGTATGCAGACGGCATACTGACCAAATGGCACCCAGTTTGTTGCCAGATTGCACAGCTGGGTGCCACGTGTCACCATTGCCGACCACCAGCAGACGGCAAACACCCTTGCCGACTGCATGCAGACGGCAAAGAACCTATATTGTCTCTGTTTTTTCTGTTTTTCTTTTAATCCCTGCATTTGACAAAAATATAGCAATATAGCAGTATAAGCACCCACACATTTTGATCAACCAAAACTATGCATATATACATTTTCATCAATCCCATACTCATATATAGTCTCAAACACAAGAAGTGATCTTCTCCAAACACAATATATACATAGTACATCATAGCACTCCATCATAGCACAATATCAAACACACAAGTGACAAAAACAATTTATAAAACTAAGCTACAAGTCCAAATGCACCACTCCATCATAACATGACCCCTTCAAGCAAATCTGCAAAAATGAGGCTAAGAAAGTTATAAGAAGAACAAGTAGAAGAAGAAGTAAAATGAGAAGAAGAAGAAGAAGAAGAAGGAGAAGTAAAATGAGAAGAGGGATAAGAAGAAGAAGAAGAAGTAAAATGAAGAAGTAATATGACAAGAAGAAGACGAAAAAGAAGGAGAAGGAGAAGAAGTCTTCTTCTTCTTTTGAGCAAACAAAGCTAACATAAGCAATGCTGATCGAATTAAGCTAGATTTAGCATATTTTGAGGAAATTGAGCTAACTTCAACATTTTTGAGCAACTAAGCAAACTTTAACAATTGTTGAGCCAATTTAAGCTAGCTTTAGCATTTTTTGACCCAATTAAGATAACTTTGAGATTTTGTAAGCAAACTAAGTTGACTATGTTAGTTTTGGAACTAACTAAGCTAAATATGTCCTTTATGTGTAAAATAGGCAAAGTATGGCATTTTTCGAATAAATATAGGATTTTAGAAGCTAAATATGCATTTTTAAACTAACTAAGCATTTATAAAGCAAAATATAGAACATAAATTACCGGAGTGTAGCCCTCAAGGCGGAGGTGGCTGAGAAGCATCCGTCGGGTTGCCCGAGGTTGACGGGGGAGAAGGGTCATGGGATGCAGCCTGAGAGTTATGCTGCACGAAAAGATCAACTAGCGGTTAGCACGATGCCACTCAATAAGGTATTGATGATCATTGAAAGATACGCACCGTCCCCACAGGAGAAATGATCGGCATCGGTGGAGCGGCCTAGCCAGTCTTCTCGCACATAGTCTGCACATTTGTTTTCCACCAGTCAATCATATTAGTTCCTAATATAAACAAACATTATAACATGCATTCTTTAGGTGAATATGAATAAGTGAATTACCACGATGAGCTCGTACAAGGCCCGGTTCGACGCATCGTGGCGTGCCACGGCCTCCTCAAGAGCCTTCGCCGTCCTCTCCTCCGCCAACCGCTCTCTCTCTTTCTCTGCTGCCTTCTCCTCCGCCAACCACTCCTTCTCCTCGAGTACCCGTTGGGTATTTTGTCGCTCTCTCTCAAGAGCTTCCCACAACCCTACTCCTGTAGTTAGCACTGTAATATTCGATGAGAGAACACAAGAATGCAAGAGTCCTTATGGCTAACCTCGATAGCGAGATCGACTGGCCGCGCATGAGTCCTTATAGCAGGAGAAGAGCTCGTTTGGCGCGCCTTGATCTCAGGAAGAGTCCTATTGCACCAAATCAACTTATCTCCAATGGCCATGGCGCCTTCTGCCACCAGAGATCATCACCAGCTCCGGGTCAATAGGCTTCCCAACCGGGGTATAATCCTGCCCGTGCTTCTCCTTCGCCACCTTAGTATAAGCCTTCATCTTACCGTAGGCGGCAACGTTGGTGAAAGTCGACGGAGTGGAAATATCCGACTCTGAGAGTGCCTTGGCCTTCTTGTACGACGCTGTATGGGCCATGCCATAATTGTCGAACACCCCAAGCGGCTTTGTTTTATTATGCTCCGCCTAAAAGACAAAGCAAAGGACAATATTAGTAAACAGCTAAGTTGTGGGTGCGTAAAAGACAATATTAGCAAATCACACATAACCATTTTTGCCCGTAACCAGCTAAGTTGCAGCTGCCTTGATGGTGTGGCACACCATCCATCTGGGCGCGCCGGTCCTTGGCATTGTTGTGGGCGGCCAACCAGGCTTCTGAGCACCACTGGTCCATAATGACCTCCCAACAATCCATCTTATCCGCACACCATCTCGGTGGCGCCTAAGTTAGTAAACATGAAGATTAGCTATTATAGGCCTAGCTAGCTAGGAATCAAATCAAGGAAACTAAAAGACGCAAGAAGGGGTTACCATCATGTACTGGTCCCTCGTCAGATACTTCTTTCGGCATTCTGACTTGCTACGCTTAAGGCCACGCTTGGCGTAGTAGTCACGGACCGCTTGCACTCGCATCTCGTGCCTCGTGTTCTGCAAGAGGCGCCTGCACTCTTGGATGAGCACCTTTCCCGCCTCCTCCTCCATGGACTCTTCGACCTTGTAATAGACCTGCAATTAATAGCACGAGACAACACTGATAAGTGCACCAACTACCTAGCTATTCTCAAGTTCTCATTGTGTGAAAGAGAAATTACCCAAAAGTCGTTCAACACCATGTCCGCTCTGGTGTGGCATTCGACCCCATTGACGGTCGTATTTGACGGGGCCTCGGAAGCTATATAGTGCTCCCAAAAGAGTCCAGGCTGCGGAGGCGAATCATCATCGGGCAACTGAACCAACCCGGGGAAATTCTGCCTGATGAGCACACCAAGGATGTCGTTGGGATTGCGGACACCCGAGGCGTATGCCCAACCCTTGCAATACAAAAAAGTAAAAAAGCCATCAGATATTTTCATAAACCTTGGCGTACTGAAACAAAGTAATTAAGTGCACTTACGTCTCTCCATCATGCGTAATCAACGACCGATGGGCGGGAGTCACTGGCTCAGCCGGGAGCCGTGTACCCCACGTTGGTACACGGTGTTACCCTCAGCCCCCTCGGCCTCATCATTAGTGGGAACCTCCTCCTCTTCACCAACCTGCCTCTCTTCACCAACCTCCCCCTCGGGCGTCTCCACCTCCGGCCACGGACCCCAGTACGTGCGTTGGGACGTAGCCTCCTCCTCCACCACGGGACTCTCCAAGGAGGGATCCACCCTGTGCTCTGGTGAATCAGCCGGAGGTGGTGGCGAGGAAGGCGCAGCTGTACGCCTCCCTCTCGTGCGGCCACCACCTGCTCTGCCTCCTCTCCCACCCCTCTTCGTCCGACCTCCTCTCCCCTTGGGCACCTCAGAAGTAGGAGGCGAGGACATACTCTCGAGCAAAGACCTCCGTAGAGTCCCTGGTGCGAGCGCAGTACCCCGGCCCCTACCTCGTGACGAAGAACCACCCGCGGAGGTCTCTCCCTCCATATCTTTCACGAACCTGCCAGAAAGCATAGTAAACAAAATTAGTACAAATGAGAAAAAGAAATAATAGTACTAGAAAAGAAAAAAGTAATTACTACAATGAGAATATATAATTAAAGTTGGGATTCATACAACTAACAATAGTCGGGATCATCCGTCTCTTCTCCGGGATCAATTGATGGATCATCATCACTATCACGCGTGTCATCGTAAATGACGACATCATCGGGTTCAACAACACCAACATTTGGAAGGCCTTTCTGTAAACGGTCAAGCATTTACAAGTCATCTGGAGCAGTAACCTCTTCTTCTTCAGGAGGCTCTTGCACGTCATTGGTATGGGCTTCTTCCTCATCATCGGTATCGGGTTCACTCTCATTTTCTTGTTCCATGTTCTCGGGTTGTGTAGAGCGGTTTCGGAAACGTTTTTTGAGGCTCCGGGTTTCTTGGAATAATTCTCCTTCATATGTCTCCGGGTTAATGTGAGGCTCATAATCATCTTCATTGGGGGGGAGGTGGTCTAAGATGTGGCGGCACATCATAAACGACATCCCAACCTTTCAGGTTTTCAACCATTTGGCAGGGGAAGGATAGATAGAAAACCTGGGTGGCTTATTGAGCTGTAATATAGACATCGTGGACATTTAAATGTGTGTCTTGTCGAATTTCGACTAGACCTAAATGTTCATGAGTCCGTCTAGTCTCCGACGGAAGAAACCAATGACATTTGAAGACAACGAGGTTTGGAGGATTTTCACCATAGAATAGAAGTTTGTATATTGCTTCAAGTCTTCCATAATATTCGATACCTCCTTCGCCAACAGCCGGCACACCCGAATTTGTAGATGTTCGATCGGGCATTATTTGTTCTTTGCCAACGGTACGAAAGCGATACCCGTTGATGTCGTATTTCTCAAATGTACATATCTTAAAGTCAAAACCATTAGCGACTTGTCTCAATTTGGCGTCCATAGGCTCGTCAGGTGAATTTGCCTATAAGTTTAATAGGAACAGATTGGTATATTAGTCAGAAATATGACCAACAAATGAAACCCTTTATGAATGGTAGTTACCATTCGTTTGAACCAAGAGATGAAACCGGGATTGCCGTCTCCATGTTTGGCGAGAAGCTCATACTTTGCGATTGAATCCCTTTCAATAACCGCTCCATTCGAGTATTGGGCGACGTATCGACTGTACCAATTGATGTGAATAACACACCAGAATTATAAGAAGTTGCAAAACATTTTACGTACCGAGCAATTACTCGATGTACGGACGCACTTCTGTTAGGTTGGTGAAGATATACAACGTAAGGGTCCTCCATTCTTCGAGATCCAAAATCTTATTTCTCGAAGCACCAACAGATCCAAGCTTCCCTTTGAATAGGCTGAGGTTGGATTGACGTCGTTTGGGGTCGCCAGTATTGTATCGAGGCTTTGGATTATGCAAATGGCGATTTTTGGCTTCATAGTGTGCTGTCACGAAGTTTGTCGCCTCCTCGGTAATGAATGCCTCGGCCATGGATGCTTCAAATCTACGTTTATTTTTACATTTTGCTCGAAGCGTCTTCTGCATTCTCTCGGTTGAATAGCACCAACGGTTTTGCACATGGCCACCCAATCTTTCCTCGGTCGGGAGATGCAATATCAAATGCTGCATCGGATTAAAAAAACCCGATGGAAAGATCTTTCCTAACTTGCAGAGCAACTCCGTCGTCGTCTCTTCCATGTCTTCTAGCACGCCATCAGATAGTTCTTTAGCACAAAGAACACGGAAGAAATAGCTCAGTTCTACCAGTACTAGCCATTCTTCCTCGGGGATATAGCCGTGCAACATCACCGGCATTACCCGCTCAAGCCATATGTGCTAATCATGACTCTTGAGCCTAAATATTTTCAATTTTTCTGGACTAGCTCCCCTCCTCAGATTCGCTGCATACCCATCGGGGAACATCAAACGGTTTTGCACCCACAAGAGAATTTCCCTCATATGCCCCCTTTCAAATTGAACCAGGCCCTTGGCTTCGACCAATTCTTCCTTCCTTCCGGCTGTCACATGTTCTGTAAAGGTCTATCACATAGAGTCTCCTGGTCGACTCTAGCTTTAGGATTATCCTTTGACTTCCCATCTATGCCGAAAAATGTACCAAATAGGGCCTCACCGATATTCTTTTCAGTGCGCATCACATCAATGTTGTGTGGAAGTTTGAGGTCTTTGAAGTAGGGGAGATCACAGAAGCATGTCTTGTGAGTCCATGCGTGTTCCGAATTATATCCCTTGAAATACCCGGGACGTTCTGGATCAGGCTCGAGAGAGTTCAACTGAGCCAGGACCTGTTCACCCGTCATCGTAGGTGCTGCCAGGTTTTTGACAGCTTTGCCTTTGATGAAATTCTTCCTTTCTCTTCTGAAAGGATGCTTAGGAGGCAGAAACTGTCTATGCAAGTCGAAGCAGGAATACTTGCCACCCGCCTTCAGCCAATGAAACTGAAGAGCAACCTTGCATATTGGGCATGCGAACCTTCCATGAACACACATGCTAGAGAAAAGCGCATACGCCGGCAGTTCATGCATCGAGTACTGGTACCACACATGCATTATGAAGGTCTTTTTGCTAGATGCATCGTATGTCTTGAACCCTTCATCCCAAGCTTGTTGCAATTCCTCCTTAAGAGGTTGCATGTACACATCCATATTCTTCCCCGGATATTTGGGCCCTGGTATTATCAATGTCAGGAAAATGTTCTTCCTTTTCATAATCTCTGAGGGGGGAGATTGAGTGGCATGACAAATACAGGCCAACAACTATATGAGGCTGCCATCATAACGAAAGGATTGAACCCATCCATGCCGACGGCGATTCGGCAATGCTTTGGCTCCTTAGATTTTTGCCAATGTTTTTCATCGAAGTGCTTCCATGCTAAACCATCTGATGGGTGAGTCAACATCGGCTTCCCATCTGCATCAAATTCTGTTCTCTTCCCATATTTGTGCCATGTCATCTGTCTGGCTGTCTCTTCCATCATGTAAAGGCGTTGAATTCTTGGTATCACTGGAAGATACCGAAGAACATTTACGGGTATTTTGGTCTGCGTCTTCTCACCTTGACCATTGTCTACCACAACATACATGGATGACTTGCATTTGGGACAATAGTCATCCTGCGAATAAGCACATCCATTCTCACAAGCATGTATCTGCTCATAGGGAATCTTAAGTACCTTGAGGATCTTATCCGATTGGTACAGGTTTGCAGGCATAACATGATCTTTTGGTAGAAACCGCCCAAATAGGGTCATGATCGCATTGTAGCATTCTGTGCCCAAGTTGAATTGTGCCTTCAGAGCCATCACTTGTGCGATGGCATCGAGCTGACAAAGCTCAGTGTGAGCGTGGAGAGGACGTTTTGAGGACTCCAACATCTCATAGAAGGCCTTCGCAGTTTCCTCCATCTCGTCGTCCTCATCCTGCGCATCATCAAAGTCCTGCACCATGTCTTCGATCCTGGTTTCGTACTCGTCCGTGCGCTGGCGGACCACCTCCTCTCTCTTGCGTCCGGAAGACTCGCCATGGAAAGTCCACACTGTATAATCAGGCTTAAAACCCCACTTCTGCAAGTGTTTACCCATATCCACCTTTGTCGCCTGTTTATAGTTGTCGCACCTAACACAGGGGCACCAGGTTTTACTCTGACCATTTGCAAACGTTGCTCTCAGAAACTCCTTGGTTTTCATTGCCCATTCAGTGCTCATCTCTTTCTGATTAGGGTGACCGGTGTACATCCAGGAACGATCATCGCTCATCTTGTCACTAGCTAGCTACTAAACAACAAATATACAAGTTTGTCAATTTTATTACGTTCACTTTTTATTGCTTTTATACATAGCTACGGCATATGCAATTAATTAACCTACACACTAATAGGTAAATATAGGTCCTAATCCCACCCAAGTATGTGTAGATTGGGTTCGTTTTCCCATGCTCTGCTCCCGACCCGGCGCAGAATTTTGGCAGCACCTCCCCGTTGTTCTCCTAATACATGTCTCGACAACAAGCCGAGAGGTTGTGTATCCGGAGAACAACAGGGAGGCGCTGACGAAATTCCACGTTGGATCAAGAACAGAGCATGGAAAAATGACCCAATCTACACATACTCGGGTTGTCCATGGATAACGTTGGAAAATTCAAAAGAATTACTATTATAAATATGCAAATGAATGCATATTTATAGCTGTAATCCTTTCGAACGGGAGACGCATACTGGTTACGCGACTGACCTAGCTAGTGTCATCGGCACGAAGGCCGGAACAGAGCAAAAGGAAGGGGGAAGAGGATAACTGCGCTCACCCTTGTACGCAGTGGGGGCCCGGGGGGGGGGGGGGGGGGGGAGGTCGTCGAACACCAGATCCTCGTCGGGAACTACTGCACATTAAATGCACCCGATCAAACACAGTTATTAAGATAACCAAGCTAATTACTATATGTGCCTCATATTCTTTATATTATTTTATTTTGTTTTTCCAATTATTCTCCTTTTAATTTCATTTCCTATTATTTTTATTGTATTTCATTCTTCCTTTTTTTACTTCTTATTCCTTTCTTTTATATTTCTTCTACTTCTTATTCTTTGCTTTTTTTATTCTCCTCTTCTTCTTTTCCCTATTCTTCTGTCCTCCTCCCCCCTCCTTCTTCTTCACCTCTAACTAAAACAGATCCTAACTAATTATAATTGAATCTAAATCTAACCTACTAACTAAAATAGATCCTATAACTAATCTATCTAATTAAAACAGAGGACTAAATTAACAAATAGAAAATCTAACTTAACCTAACTAAACTAATAGAAAACTAACTAAACAAATAGAAAATCTAACAGAGAACTATATTCTAACTAAACCTAACTAAACTAACTACAACTAACTAACTAAAATTAACTAAACAGAGAGAAAAAACAAACAAAAAACAGAGAGGGGGAGGGGGGCTCACTAGAGGAGGGCAGCGGCGGCGGCTGGTGGAGGAGGGTGGAGCCTGAGGCGGCGGTTGGAGGAGGGTGGTGGCGCGGGGCCGACGGTGACATCGAGGCAGGGCGGCGGGCGGAGGAGGGTGGTGGCGCGGGGTAGGGCGGCGGGTGGAGGCGGTTGGTGGCGCGTGGCAGTGCAGCGGGTCGACGGCGGTGTGGAGTATGGTGGTGGCAGGGGTCGACAGCGGCGTGGGGAAGGGCGAGGGGTCGACGGCGGCGTGGGGCAGGGCGGCGGCGCGGGTTCGTGGGAGGAGAGGACGAGATAGAGGAGAGAGAGAGGGTGGGGCACGACGGGCAAGTTAACGGGGAAAAAGGGGTTTGCCGTCTGCTAGCAGACGGCACGCCGCTTTGCCGTTTGCTATCAGACGGTACGGTGTCGGGTCCGTCAACGCTAACTCGCGGGGTGGTCAAGGCGGTCCCACCAACTGGCTTCGCCGTTTGCTAGAGGACGGCAAAGGATCTTTGTCGTCTGCTTTGTCTTGTGCAGACGGCATAGAAGCAGTTTGCCGTATGTTAAGGTTTTACAGTCTGCATTTAGGGTAGCAGATGGCATACCACCTCTTTGCCGTCTGCCCCGAAGAAATACAGACGGCAAAGAGCCTGGCACATGGCAAACTGGTGATTTCCAGTAGTGCAACATCCACCTTACATTACATGACTTGTTGTGATTCTTCATCGTCATATTTCCTTGCATGATCATACAACCACATGATAGTTGGGCTTTGCCCTTGTACATCTTTTTTCTACATGACGCGCTAGATCATTGCACATCCTACTACACTAGCAGATGCATACGTTGCATACATCATGTTTTCCTCAGTTTGAGTTATGAGTACCAAAAAGTCTGTTGGTGATGTTTATATAGAGTGTTGTCCTTACAAGTGAGGAAAAGTTAAGAGGACAAACATAAAAATATCCCAAAGAGGACAAATGAGAGAGAAAAAAGAGCACTGGAGGCCACAAAAAAAAAGAGAGGGGCAACAGTACTATCTTTTAAATCCACACTTGTGCTTCAAAGTAGCACTTATACTTGAGTTTCTAGAGAGTTTTCATATCATTCTTCATAACTATGTGGGGGACTTTACACTGTAGAACTTGGCTTGTATATTGCAATGACGAGCCTCCTCAAAAGAGCTCTAGGTCTTCATGAGTAATCAAGTTAAACGCACCCCCACTAGTTCTATTGGAGAGTTTTCATACACTTGTAGCTCTATGTGCATCCGTTGGATGGCAATCCCTAATCCTCACACCATATCTATCATAAGGCTTTCTCTTGCCTAATGGTTGTCCTCATTGGTGTGAGCCTTTTCACTTTTTGACTTCCTACCCCATCATTTTCTCTTTGCATTCCTAAGCGTCATTTATCTTGCTAGCGCTCATTTATTGCATGAGTTACTCAGAAGTCAAAAAGGAGACAATCAAATATCCGTGTATCGGACCGACGCTCTGGGGTAGTGTTATGATAAAGTTCCAAAAGACCTTGAGAGATGTGAAGGTTGACTTTGAGTTCTCAATACTTTAGTAGTTTTTATTCTAAACCTTCCTCACTCATGGCATGTGAATACCGATTAGAGACATTCAATTCACCGAAAGCAAGAGCTCAATTGCCTTTATGTTATTTCATTGCTTGTTTCTATACTAGAAATAAACAATTGTTTTATATATTTTGTCTACACTTATAAATGTTGACTGCTTTACTTGATGTTCTTGATCTTGTTGGTACCATGTGAAAGGGCATGCGCCCTCATGTTTGGTTTTGGTAATTGATGACAATCTCTATGGATTAATGGTTTCCTTGAGTTATACTTTAGGGTTTGTCCATAGGCTACGCTTGAAGATCATATGTTGGCTTCAAGGTTGAAACATGAAGATTACGTGTTGACCAAGGTGTTCTTCATGGAGTTATCCAAAGATTGGTCAGGTTGATGTGTGCAAGTTCAAGAGGAACATCACGAAGATCTCATATGCTTGGAGCTTGCCGACCAGTTGGTGATAATAGTCTTGTGAATATGTGCCTAAAAGAGGCTCACCCATAATGGAGTACGGGGGAGAATACTACTAGTATTACATCGAGCCGGCGGAATCAAGAAAGGTATTCCAACTTGAGGCGGGCATGATCGCCATCATCAAGCTCAAGTGGATTATGCGCAAGACAAAGGTTTGACATAGATAGGTGTCTAGTTTACCGGTCTCTTGGTGGTAGTTAGGAGACCGGGTTGTAGGCTAGGTCGAGTCGTTCGTGGAGATCTCAAACCTTTTGCATCCTTGGCATCATATTTATTGGTTCTTGTTTGGATTTTCTCTTCTTGAGTTTTGGAGCTTGTGGTATTCTTCATGACAAGCTAGTGTTCATCAAAAACGGATTTCATATGCATCTTCTCTTGTGTTTTTCGATGTGGGATATTTGTCGGTTCTTCTCAGTTAGAGGTTTTACACCTCTATTTGTTTGGCATTTCTCCCGTGCCACTTCTAAATATTTGGCAGCTTTGTTCGTTAGTTTTCCATCAAGCTTGAGTTTGCCTTAATCGGAGTTCATTTGCAGAAGTTATGGCAGTTCAGGATTTGCCTGTTTCATTTGGAGGAGTTTGCCATAGTGGCATGGGCTCCTTGGTTCTACCAGGGAGGTAGTACTGCTCGGTGTGTGGTAGTACCACGCCACGGTAGTACCGTGGCTAGTACCGCGCCTACTACCATAAAGCTTCTGTACTTAACAATGGTAGGCACGACACTAGTCCTTCGATAGTACCGTGGGGCGGTAGTACCGTAGGCTAGTACCGCGCCTACTACCATAAATCTTATGTAATCAATTGTAGTAGGCACGACACTGGCGTTCGGTAGTACCGTAACCGGTGCGGTAGTACGGCACCACGGTACTACCGCTCTACGAGCGGTACTACCGTGGTTGGTGGACTGCCAACGACTGTTTTCATGGGGACCTATAAAATGGGGTCTTCTTCCTCCTTTGTCTTCACCGGTTTTGTGCAAGTTCTTCCCCCCATTGTTGACCTCTTTGAGCTTGCTTTCTCTCTATTCCTCCCATGATTCTTGCTCCTTTTTGAGGGAAAAGAGAGAGGATATCTAGATCTACATTCTCCACCAAGCCATCTCCCCTCTCAGTGAGGGGAACCTTGTGGGTCTAGATCTTGGAGTTCTTGCGTGTTCTCCTTGTTCTTCCTCTCATATTCCTCTATAGATTTTGTTGCTTTGGTGGGATTTGAGAGTGGGGGACTTGAGCACTTCGTGTTCTCTTGCCATTGCTTTGGTGCATCGGTTTGAGTTCTCTCCGAGGATTCGTTGTAGTAAGTGAAGTTGAGAAGATAGTTACTCTTGAGTGCATTGGCACTCTAGAGCTTGTACTCTAGAGTGCATTGGCACTCTAGAGCTTGTACTCTAGAATGCATTGGCACTATAGAGATTGTTACTCTTTGGTGCGTTGGCCCCTAGAGGCTTGTTGTTGCGGAGCTCAATCATTGTGGTGTAAAGCTTCAGGACACTACGAGAGCCTCCAATTCGGTTGTGGAGATAGCCACGAGCATTTGTATGGGTTTGGTGACCGCCCCCAAGGGTCGCCATTTGTACGGGTTCGGTGACCGCCCTCAAGTGTCTTATAGTGGAATCACGACATCTTGCATTGGTGAGAGCGTGAGGTCAAATAGGATGGCCCTCGTTGGCTTCGTGTGAGCATTGTGTGGCACACCCTCTCTAAACAGAGATGTACTTCTCGCAAGAGAAGGAACTTCGGTAACAAATCTTGTCTCCATCGGCTCCACTTGCGGTTATCTCTACCTTTACTTTGAGAAAGATTATTACCTTATTTATCTTGTGCTTGCTCATATTGTTGTTGCTTTGCTCGTCCCATAGGTTGTTCACCTTGTTGGACATCTAGTCTATCTATTTACATGTGCACCTACTTTGTGATAGCCATAGTGCTCTTGTTATATATCTTGCTTAGTATAAGTTGTTGGTGCACATAGTTGATCCTAGCTTATTTAGGTTTCTTGCTTGGCAAATTAAACGTTAAGTTTATTCCGCATTTGTTCAAGCCTAAACCGTAATTATTTTAAGCGCTTATTCACCCCCCCCCCCTCTAGGCGACATCCACGTCCTTTCACCATGTCACCTAAAAAATTATTTGTGTTATCATTTACCTACTCGATCGAAGACGAGTAGGAATTAAGCTTGGGGATGTTGATACGTCCCAAACGTGTCTATAATTTTTTCTTGTTTCGTGCTCATTTGGTTGACATTACTATATGTTTTTTCTTCACTTTCATACCTCTTACAACATTTTTGGGAACTAACCTATTAACTTAGTGCCCAGTGCCAGTTCCTGTTTGTTATTGTCTGTGCATCACAAAAAGGGTGAAAATCAATATACTTAGAAAATTCCAAAAATATTCCAATATTCCAGAAGACACCAGAAGGACAAAAAAGGGACTAGAGGGGCCCCACCCCTTGTCCAGGCGACCTGAGGGCGCGACCAGGGTTGGGTCGCGCGCCCTGGCCGCCTCGAGGGGTGGGTGGGGGGTAGATCCACCCCCTGGCCTCCATATTTTGCCTATATATGCTCTATTCACCGAAAACCCTCGAGGCGGAGTTTTTGTTCTAGTAACCATCGTCGTTCTACGACCACCGCGATTCTCAGAGCGGAATTACCTGTTGTTCTATCCCGGCACCCTGCTGGAGGGGGCAATCATCCCAGGAGGTTACTTCATCAACAATGCCTACCTCCTGAATGATGTGTGAGTAGTTCCACTTTGGACCTAGGGTCCATGGCAGTAGCTATATGATGTTATCTCTCCAATCATGTGCTTCACTAATTATCCCTTGTTCTTCATCTTTGATGACCAAGACACCTTTGTTATAGTTGTTATGTTGTGTTTGCTTGGATCCAATGGATTATGAGATTGTGTTCAGATTGTGGATGAAATATATTTTATCTCTTTTATATTGTGCTCTTGAGTGTTATTGTATGCTCTCCATTATACTTTGTTGCTTTGGCCAAGTAGTATTTTACAACTCCAATAGTCATCGTTGTGATTTATAGGTTCATGCCTCCTTGCGTCTATGCAATAGAAACAGGCAAGATGGGGGTGTTGTTGCTATTAAGGGTAAAGCAGTGGTACTTGTGGCAATTTAGTTAACAAGTGTTGCTTACATTATGCATTGAGTTTATAACATTTGTCTGTTTCTTTGAGTTTTCAGCTTTGGGTTGTTTCTCGCAACTTAGTACCAGCAAGATGTCCTGGATTAGATATCTTAAGGTGGATATTTAGTAGTAGATACTCTATATAGGGGTCTACTTGCTTTGGTGTAAGCCTACTTGATTGAACCTTGCACTCTCTGCTAGCATAATTAGCATTGCGGTGCATTCATAATTCTATCAATTGCCTAGCTATAATTTGTTCACCCAACATATGGTTTATCGTCTTTTGGGAGAGAGACATAATTAGTGAAGGTCATGGTACCCTCGATCCATATTCCATCATTTACAACCGTTGCAATTATTTCCTTTTCGTTTACTTTTGTTGTCCCAACCATCCTATACGGTTAACCTTTCATAAACGGCACGGCGGGGAAATTGACAACCTACCTGGCTCATTGGGGCGAGGGTTCTTGTGTTCTTGTATGCAGGTCCATGTTTCGCAAGCAATATCTTTTAGACGTTGTGTTGATGCTAACACCTCCTTCAAGAAATTGAAGTCCTACGACAGACATAAACCTTGGCATCTTCACCCAGGGACATTTGCTGCTTACTATACCACCACCTTCCACTTGGGGTTCCCCAATGAGTGTGTCTGATCCACACCAACAACACTCCAGGAGGTTAGTCCTTCAATTGTAGAGAGAGTAAGTGTATTACTTTGATACCAATTGAACAAATAAGAAGTGATCAAAGGGGGAGGGGTGAATGGTCTCTTCAAAATTTCTAAGGAAATTCGATTGATACGAAACACAACATCGGAAATAAACTAACAACAAGGCGGAAAGGATATCATAAACGAAAGGAAACACAAAGAGAAATAGGATGATTCTACACGAATGTAAATCAAACATCGAATGCAAACAAACAAACTATTCCAGTACAAAATGGTAGTACAAAAAATAGAACAATCCTTTTGACACGATGATGTTTGGTAAACTAGTTCACACTATGCAAAGTTCTACGTCTGATTGGAGGAACTTGTGATTGAACACAGGAGTAAACCTCTCTCCGTCCTATTCTCCACAACAACAAAACTCCTCGGGTATGTGTTGTTTTTTCACTCGTGGTAGATACTACAAGCGATCTCTATAACCTTTGACATAGCTTCTCTTCATAGCCACAATTGCTCTTCGGTTGTTGAAGGAGAACCTCTAACCATCTAGGAAGCTCGCAGACTTTCAAGATAAAAACTACTAGATAATCTCAACATAAGTCTAGGTGAATCCTCTCAACACGATTGGACTTTGGAAATTGGAGCTCTCTCAAAGGTTTTGTCTCATAATCTTTCTTGGGATGCTCACAACACTCTTGTTTGAGAATAATCATAGAACATCCAACTCGAAGTGACATGTGGGTGCAAACTATTTATAGGTGGCGATCCCAATGGCGAAAAGAACAAAGTGACCTGGGATTGCAGCTCGACACGTGTCTTCAATGTTCTGAATTGTTGATCGAGTCACAACATTTCTTGTGGCACAAGAAATGTTGACTCACTATAAGAGTTCTCCCTCAGAGACGAAAAGTACTGCGACTTTGTCTTCGAGTAATAAATCACCACAGTGAGATTTCTCCTCGGAAAATCTCTTTGGGTTTTGTATCGGATTGAGCATTTCCAATTCAATCTAAATCTTGACTAACTAAACCCCTCTTGATAGTACGGTTTTTCCTATGACTCAAAGAAGCAAAATAAACTATGAGAACGACGAAGTCTTGATCCAGCTTCATCATTCCCTTTGATGAGAGTTTCTCTTCTATGACACCATCTTCCTCAAGAGTATTTTCAGAGGTCGTCTTCCTTCATTTTGTTTCAACTTCAAGGTTAGTCTTCTGCTCTTGAGTTAGCCTTAGAAGATCTACCAATCTTCGTTGTTCTCTAGGAATCTAACCATTCTTTTTCACTTGCAAACAATGTTAGTTCCTCTACTATTTTATACAATAATCTCCAAAACCACTAAGGGGCAGAACTTGCTCTTTCAATAGGTGATGTGATCAAAGGATCCACTTGGCTTGTATTGACGAAGTCCCTCACTCTCACAACTCTCATAGTGCTACACTTTGCTCTCACACAATCTATCATAAAATAGAGTTTACATACAAAATATACCATAAAAGAATCATACAACAAACAACATAACTAGGGTGGGTGTAAGTCTTAGATGTTGATAGATTTGTGATATCATGTGTGGAGGTATTAATTCAAAAGAGTTAACGGAATGTGGGAAACAACTCAGAAGTTGTTAAATTGTTTGCATATGACATAAGGGTCTACATAGGTTAAAACATTTGAATAGGGACACTACATTCAAGTTGTAGTGGATTGATTTTTGTATATAGATTCAAATGTGTAGGATTGAATAGGGTAAATTGATGATTTTAAAGAAGTCTTCGTGAAATAAAATTTCTCTCAAGCACATGATGGAATAAATTGTCTAAGCAGAAACTTCTGAGAGAAACAACTGGCGATGTAATTAACTTAGGGAAGCAACGAACTATGTGTACTGGCATATATCTGCGAGAACCATATATAAAAGAGAAACTAGGTGGAGATAGATGGAGATAACGCAGACGAACCGATAAACTATCTTAAGCTTAGCTAAAGAGAAAATAAATATACATGGTTGAACAAAAATAAATACACTACGAACATGAAGATCTGCTCACAGAGAGAAATCAGAGGATAAGAAGGTTTTTGTAACACAAAGACATAATGTTGAAAGTAAATAGCAACGCAGAGATAAAACCAGTGGCTCGAAAGGCGACACAAAGGTTTATTCGATCAGTTCACTGTTGGCACACTGTTTTATATGGTTGGAGAGGCTTGTGATTTAATACATAATCAAGTCTTTCTCTGCCTTATTCTCCTTGATCTTCAACCGATTACTCCTGGTAGATCTTGTAGTCGGTCTTTAGGCCTTCACAAACTCGTCCTTGGCGACCTACTATTCTCTCAGATGCTCTGGACCGGCTCCTAACTGTCCACTGAATGCACATATCAGAGGAGTAAGAGGAACAAGCAACAATGTTGACCAGTTCATCGTGATGTTCAATCACTTGGGAGATATTAGATCTGGTTTTTCTCTCAAGATTTCCTCAATTCTCTCAAAGAGTGGATCGCTCAAACAAGCTTCTTGTTGATTTAAACGGAGCAACCGATAAAATTTGGTTAGAGTGGGGGTGCCTATTTATATCCGCAACAACCTCCAGGCGAAAAATGACCAATGAGGACACGGGTCACTAATTGATCAACCAACACGTGGCATAACGGTCAGAATTTCAAACTACCCTAACGACTTAATTGAGGAGCAAGTAAAGTCGACTCACTGCATGAGATTGTTCTCTGAATTCACTAAGAATAAATCTCGGACTCAGATAGTAAACTCTAAGACACAATGTTTTTTTCTTGAAGTTCTCTTAAGATAATAGGTTTGGATTGAATATTCATCAACAGTCTAAATCTTGACCGTAACCTGAACCCCCATTAATAGTATGATATTTTCTATATCTCAAAGAAAGAAATTAAACTAGAAAAACATTCCAAGTCTTAACGCAACTTCACTCTTTTTCATGCAGTCATTTGGTCCTCGAAACATGATATCAAAATTATCGCTTTTCAGCAAGAATTTTAGGGATCATCTTCCACAAGCATAACAATATTTTTTTATGGATGAGGGATTTTTCCCATTCGTATACTGTCAAACACAATAGTTTCTTAACTGCTTTGTCCAATAATGTTGAAAACTCTTTAAAAGCACTATAAAAACTTTCTTTTGTGTATACTCGCAAACACATTAATCATTTAATTATTTTGTCCAACATCGCCCAAGGTGGATTTGGCATTCTCGTTCGAAAAGAGGCATTTCCAGTCACTCAACTAGATAAAAGAGACATATGTGCAAAACATCCTCCATTTGTCAGCGCACTAACTACACATTCATTTAGTTAATCAAGCTGTCTATCATGCTATCATTAACAAAAATTAAGATATGACACCACACAAACGCATTCGTGAACTGTCCATTTCGCCTAACTTACAAGAAGATGCAGTGTCACCACTTAAGTACATGCGATTGTGAGACCACAATAAGGACAAGATCCAAGATCCAACATTGTAACGTGCATCAAAAGGAGAGGAGAAAAGCAAAAGAGAAAAGAAAAGAAGCACAACCACGGCGTCAAATGACCACCGGCCTACGGGTGTCTCGGACCCTGACGGGACCGCTGCTCTTGAAGCTTTGTTGGGAGATGGGAGTCGGGAGCCGGACGACCTCGTGGACGAGAAAACAGGAGAAAATTCACTCCGCGGACGCAGTGGCATGTACGAGAAAATCCACTCCGCGGCCGCAGTGGCATACTCTAGTAGAAGAAAATCCACTCCGCGGACGCATGCATCCATCACCTCCATGGCTATTAGATGGTGTCGTAATTGAACGGTGATTGTGAACCATTTTTAACTCGAATCAAACGACACATTTTGCAATAGATCCTTTGTTGCAAAGAATTCTTTGTTGATTCTTATTATAAGACGACACAACACTGCCTTGCGAATGATTAAAAAGATAAAAGATGTTAATTTGGTGTAATAAACAAATGATTAAAGACTTTGCAACAGAACTCCTATTGCAATGATCGAACCATAACAAAGCGTATGTTGTAAAAGATGGCTATCTTGCGGGTGCGAGCGATCGAGCGGCTCTACCTATTTCCATAGAACGGCTATGCTATCAGTGGATAATTTGAACGCTACAAACGGATGACACATAGCGTCACTTTATAAATATTATAATATGTTAGCTTGTAACTTATTTACCTGTAAATATTTATTAAATGGTGCACATGATTTATCTTATGTTTGGTTAAAAAAATTATAAGTAAATTGAAGTAAAATTTGTTCAAAAGATAAGTAAATTAAGGTGGATGATTCATATGTGGAAGTGAACGAAAGATGGAATCTTAGATTTTTTTAAGTAAAAAAATAGAGTAGGCAAAGACATTACATCATTTGTATCACATTTTATCCTTCTTATAGCGCGCATCGATTAGTCGAAACAAACTGATGTCGATAAATTACTGTGCTTTCTTTGCGGACATATGCTCATAGTGGGGACTAATTATGGCATGCCCGTGCGTTATAACGAAACATAAAAATTACAGTGTACTAAAATTAATAAGAATTTTATGTACTACAAACAAAGACACGATCATTCTAAAAAAAGGACCATATGCTTTACTGAAAATAAAGATTAAGTACTTTTAGTGCTATTTTTATTTATTTTATTTTAATTATCTATTAGTGGTACAATTAGGTACAAAAAATCAATTAGATAATTAGAGAATTAATTAAAATTAATCTAGGCAAAAATAGTTTACAACTAATAATGATATGACCATTTTTTTATTCTTCAAACAGTAAATCTAATTGATCTTAATTTTTTGATGTTCTAATTATTTATTTTAATTTTTATTAACGCTTTAATACGTACATAATAGTAGCATTAATAATGAATTTAATCTAATTCAATTAGATATTATCAGAGAATTATTTAAAATTAATCTAGGCAGGAATAATTTACAATAAATTATCATATGGTTTTTTTAATTCTTGAAAGAGTAATTCTGATTGATCCAAAAAATTAAGCTATAATTTAGCAGCTTTGCTTATTTTGACGATACCCTATACAAAAAAAATAAAAAGGGTTCCGGAATTGTTAAATTTAGATATAGGACCCTAGAAGAAGAATATAGGACGCGAGAGGAAGACTCAGAAGAGGAATATGAGACCCTAGAAGACGGATACAGGACCCGAGAGGACGAATATGAAACCTCTAAATATGGAATCCGAGACGACGAATATGAAACCTTAGAAGACGAATATGGGAGCCCAGAAAACGTTCCTATGAAACCAGAGAACGAATATAGGACTTTAGAGAACGACTCAGAAGAGGAATATGGGATCCCAGAGAGCAACAAAATTACTTTATATTTTTAGGATCTATAGATTATTTTTATTTTATTTATTTACTACTGCGATTTAATAATAAAAAAAGCTAACAGGGCAGGCCAACAGCTACAATATGACAAAAAGATGTGAAGAAGGCTCTCGGCCCATCAAGCAGGCCGGCCCAAGAAGCTGAACCTAATGAAGAAATCGTTTTTTTTTATTTTAGACTATCTGGATTGCGGTTGATTACCTAAAAAGTGAGGGGCTTTTTAGCAAAAATACTAAAACGGACTAACAAAGCCACCTTCCTTTATTATTAGGTATAGATTAATACACGCTTTGAGATTTTATATGCCACTTGTCGGCCATCAAGTAGGGTCTCACGTTTTGTCCTATGAGACCTGGTCTCATAGGATTTTTTTTCCGGTGGTTCCCCCTCCCTCCAGACCTCCAAAAACTTGGTCAATGCAAGCCACTAGGCATCAGACTTCTGATTTTTTTTCTTCTTATCAGACCACTTTTGGACCGTCAGATCCAATTCTAGATGAGCATGCCTAGAATTGATGCCAACTCAGTCAATATGCATGCCTAGAATTGATGCCAATAATTACTCTTAGATCCTGATTTTACGAGAACTAATTATACTCCATAACATAATTTAAGGTAATTAATTAATTACTAAAGCACATTGATTTTTAAACATCACGAAACATATTTTCTGTTTCTAGGTTTTGTCGACGATGCTTGCGACGAAGTTGAAGTTTGCTTTGATCTAGAGCTTGACGTATAGAGTTTTCTTCAATTTAATAGAAATATGGTTTCGGAATATTCATAGAATTTCATTCAATATTCACTCCAGGTTTCATATAATCACGTACTACCTGTTTCCATCATATGATAAACTTGCTTCCAGGACTACAAACCATGCTTCTTAGTTTCTGCTTTGAAGCACATGTGCTTATATTTCGATGCACAAATTTACGATTGTTGAAGCATGCCAGACATAGAAACCATAGTTTGATAAATGTTGAAAGCACGAACCAAAGTAGTATAGAAGCTTTGTAATGATTTTGTAAAAAGAGTGAAACAATCATGACACATCTCACGTACATAGGAACCGGTAACATTGCATACGTAAAAAGAATGTAATACACAGTCCGAAGCATTACATCTGTGACATTGAAGCACAAATTACCACTGTCGGTTGCATACATAGATGATAGATATGTTAGGAAACTGGATGCATCAACATCGATGGCAAGAAGCATCGAGATGAGGACACCAGGCAGAGGGAATTCTCCAGATCGCCATAGGATAAAGGTGTCAATATCCTCGTGGCGGTGGTGCTGGCGGTCCTTGCTCCTCATAACCATCCTCGTCACCTTCGTTGTTGGCAGCGGTGAGATGAGTGAAGCTCCGGGATGTGGTGATGAGAAACGGAAGCATGTGATGATGGAGGTTGCGTACACGCTTCTTCCTGCGGGCCTTCTCGTTGTGGGTCTTGTCAAAGTCGGATCACCTGCAGCAATTATTAAGAGGCAGGGGCAAGGGCACCAACACCATGTGCTCACCGTGAGTCTCGTCGGATCAGCGGTGGAGATGAATATGCGGAAAGGGCAAGAGCGCAACGAGCCAGCAAGACGCTGCTCACCCTGGGTCTCATCGGATCGGCGGCTGGAGGCAAGGCGGGACGGTTAGGGTTATGGGATGAGGGAAGGATAGAACGAGAGATTATATAGCCCACACCGAAATCGTTGGATCCATGGTTCTCAACTGACGGTCAGGCCCTAGTCTGGCAATTTTCTTAGATCAGTCTTTTGATAGGAAAGATTTTCCTTATCTATAACTCTTATGAAGAAAAAACTCATTATAGGGTCATTTAAGTTGTCTATCTTCACATGCAAGCTATCCAAATAATTTATTCTCTTAGTCAATCAATTGTCCATGTCACCCACCATAGAATCATTTAAGTTGTTTCTCTTCACATGCAAGCTATCCACATCATTGATTCTCTCTTAGCCAATTAATTGTCCATGTCATCTTCACTAATATACTATTTATTAATATCTATATGCAAAATCCACATCAACCATCTTTTAATCATTTCATTATCCACACTAATATTTTTTATGCAAACATGTTTCTGTCGGATAAATTTACTATCTCGAATATAACAAATTGAATATTGCATGTTCACTTAGACAACTTAATGTGTCATATTTTGTATACTTTTTTGTATCTATGTAATGTAGTTTTCAAAGAATTTCAGCTGTAACGCGTGGGGTATATTTCTAGTACTATTTACTTGCATCAGTTATCCTTCATACTTACTTTTTTCATGACCATTTTTAATATAATAATTTTAGCTCTTACTTCATGTCGGCCCTCTTCCGTTTGCACCCGGCCGTGTTCCTTGCCTCGGCCGATCATTTTGCATACCGGTCGACGCCCCACAGCCCAGCCGATCCTCGGTGCTAAATTTTGACGAGAATTCAATGATTCTTTTTTCTTTTATGATTTCATCTCTTTTGTTATTTTCGCCCATGGCGGCGCTCCTTTAATAATCCCTAGCCCGGCGGCGCTTCTCCCATTGTCCCCGGCTACGAGCATAGCTGCAACACGCACAGAGAACATAAATAAATGTACAAGAAAAGTGATCATCGGTTTTCATCGCCTATTTCAATGAATTCTTGGCACCAGCTGATAATATCACGCCATCAGGAGAAGGATTTTTTTCCGACAAAATAGTGGATTTTATTAGCTCAAAATAATTCTTTAAAAAATATAAATACAATGAAATCCAACCTCTGCATAACTAAGATTCACGCAATCAAAACTAACAGAATGATGAGATAAAGAAACCATTCAAACGAGAAAGCGCCTAAGCCATGGTCCGTGAAGGACGAATTTCAATTATTTTATCGACTACTTCATCACACATGATAAAATTGTTAAATTACTTTTGAGGAAATATTGTCTTAAGTACTAGCTAGCTTATAAAAACCATCTAATGTGTAAAAAAAAATCATAATTGGCCGTGTAAAAGGAAGAAGAATGAAGAAGAAGAAGAAGAAGAAGAAGAAGAAGAGATTATGAGAGGGGCTTCTATGCTTCTTTTTTGTGAAAATCAAAGATAAAGAATTAAGGTAGAAAGTCGTCTGAGGTGTTAAATTGGTGCTAAATTATAAATGAACATTATAATTCTAGTACTAAGGAGTAAGGAGTAGTACTACCGATACTACTGGGGTAATTGTTTTGTGGTTTTGATCTATGAGCAGAGCACATGGAAATGGAATTTGCCTCCGCGTAACTTCTGGTTGGGTAAATGCTTGGCTTTGCGTTCGTCGTGCTCACGCCGTGTCCAGTCGTGCCCATCTGATCTGTTGCCTAGTTAATTGGTCACACGATATGGGCACCACGATGTCAGCTGCCAGATGGAAAGAAGCGAATGAGTCTGGACCTGCACCGCCGTTGACACAGTTCTTTTGATAGAGGACTAGGCAGTAGTCTAGTGATTGGGGGCGCAATGGCGCATCCAGGGTTCTATTTTAATTTAAAAACCGTAGACTCTTTGCCATAGTTTTTTTTAAATTACCCATAAACCATTTTTTAAGTGCATTTATCAAACCAAGAGCATTCTGGATAACTTTTTATATGTCAAAACTTCGCACCACAAATTCACAAGTACAAAAGCGATGCATTGGGCAATTCCGATTCGGTGGGGGAGGGGGGGGGCAAGGGGGCGCTTGGCGCTTCGACTGGGAGCGTGAGAGAGCTCCTCCTGTGCCGCCACCGGCCACCACTCCGGCGCTGGCATCCACCGCTGCCATGGCCTCCCGTGTGTCCCTCTCGGCGTCCTCCTCCTCCTCCGGGATGTCGTCCCCGCACTGCCACCTCTGCGCTCCATCGTTGTGGTGCCTAAGGTGGCTGGCACGACTCGCAACCCCATCGTGCAGGGTGGTGTCCCTCCCATCTCCTCCTGCGGTGGCTTCAGCGGGAGGATGGAGTATGAAGGTGAACCGCAAGTCTGGAGGCGCGGCGCCCAGACCCCCCCTGGCAGACTGTTGCATATCCTCCCGATGTCTCTACCACCGATGGCGCGCATCCCGGCGGCCCTTCATGGTTGGTGCTACAATTGTGGGAATGACCGCCACATCTCGGCGGCCTGCACCAATCCAATGTGCAACATCCAACGTAACCAAAAGTCTGAACAGATGAAAATGGATAGGCAATTCAATGTACACTTCAACAACCCCTCTGACGTATAACTTGGAAATCCAATACATATATGGACTCAAAGGTATAGCTCAAGATACCTAGACGTAGTCATGAAGGGGACAACAACAATTTTGGCATAAATTATGAAAGCCAGGACTTGAACTCAAGACCTTAGACTTTGATACCATGTTAATTTGCATGCATTAGCTAACACAACCAAAAATCTGAAGTAATGACAATGGCTAGACAATCCACATATTTAGGACAGTAAAACTGAGCCTAAAGCAAGCATTCTCATGCCATCAACATTTTTAGCCGTCGGATTTCGTGTTTGATTAAATTTTAACCATTAGATCTTCCTCTAAGTGATAGTTAACGCGATCTGGGCTGGCTGTCCTAAGAGGCCGCCTATTTTGGAGACCGTTTTGAAGGCATGTGGTTAATTGGGCTTCTACGAAGCCCATTTAGATACATATCGTTCGTCCCTGCTCCGTAAGAAAAAAAAAGTTCAGTGAATCTGCCTCTTCTCCCACCACGCCACCTCCTCCTCTCCTACGCCGCCGCCCCCTCATCTCCTACGCAGCCGCCCCTTCTCCCACGCCGTCGCCCCTCTCCTGGAGCAGTCTAGCGCAAAGGATGGTGTGGGGAAACGTCGAGCGAGGCCAGCAGTGGGAAGAGCAGACCAGTGCTCAGCGAGGGACGCCTCCAGCGCGTCCACAAACCGGCGCGACCTTCCCGGGCTCCCCTCCGTCCCCCGCAACGACGATGAGGAGAACCAGCGCGGCCACAAAACGGAGCGGGCCAGCGTGACGTGGTCGTCAACCAGTGTGAGGAGCAGAGCAACGCTCAGCGCGGGCCGCATTCAGCGCGGCCACCAACCGACGCGGCCTCCCCGGGCTCCCCTCCCTTCCCCGCAACGACGACGACGAGGACCAGCGCGGTCACGAACCGGAGCAGACCGGCGTGACGCCCTGGTCGTTGATGTGTGACCTCGTCACAGGCAGCGACATGCTGATAGACAAACCAAGCACTACAAGGTAATGGGGTTTGTACATTTTTGGTGATGTGCCATACAGAAACAGTGATCAGGGAGAGTGTGAAAATGCAAAAATTGATCTACTAAGCAAGGTTAAAGTCTCACAGAGAGTGACAAAACTGCATACTATATATTTTGTCATTTGATTCTGCAAGTTTGGTCCTTGTAGTGTATAGTAGGTTAAATACTGAAAATCAGCAGCTAAGTCGTCTTATGAGATTCTATCGATAGTTATTATGGAGAGATGTAATAGCCTGCTGTTCTTTGATTTCTCTCCCATTTCTTCATGTTCTTGCCGAAGCATAACATGCAGCCTACAAGAAACAAATTATCTACATCTTTACAATGATTATTTACTGATATTTCAATTGTTTACACTGAATACAGTTGATGGAATATTGCGACCTAATAGACAAAGCAGATGAATATGAGGATCCACACATGCATATGGTATATGCTTGTGAGTTTTCCCTTTCCTCTCATGCAATTTTACTCTAATGCAATATTCTGGCTGACTGATCTTTGAGCCCCACATTTCAGCCAAATGGGCCTTGTCTGCCTAATTAGCTTACCACTGTACAGCAAGCCTTTCAATCCCATCCTTGAAGAGACGTATGAAATGAATAACTACCAGGGTATTACATTTATTGTTGAGCAGGTTAGTGATGGATGTGAAATACTACAATTGCTAAAACAAGCTGAATTAACTTTGGTCACCATACTAGGAAGTGTTTTTCTATCTACAATTGCTAACTTTTTACTCCCGCCAATGAGCAAGTGTATGTTAAAAGTATATTTTAAATACAGATGCACCATCTCATTCTTATCACTTTTTTTAATCTGCCATGTTAATTCTGCATTTTGTTTACTGTGTTCCTATTACTTTATTTTTTCACTAATTTTGTTTTCGTTGGTTGGTAAGCCTTCATCCTTCGATGGGTGTAGCTCACGGTGAGAACGATCATGTTACTTACGAGATCACATCAAAGTTGAATATAAAGTTCTTGGGAAACATAGTGGAAGTGTATCCAGTTGGAAGGTAATTGATTGAGATACAATTTTTTGTATGGAAATATTCGTGTCTCGAAGCTTCTGTAAAATATTATGGTCAAAAAAAATTTAGGTTCTGTAGAAACCATTTATGTATATCTAACTCCTGAACATGCTTCTCATCGTAGGACTAGAGTGACACTTTAAAATCCGGTGTCGTGTTGGAATCGGTACCACCGCTGACCAAGATCATGAACTTATTATTTGGGCGCTCATGAGTAGACTCTTTTGGACATGTGGTCTTGACAAATCTGATAACTGGAGACAAAGTTGAGCTGTATTTTCAGTCACACGGCTGGTTTGGGTATGTTAGTATCGACTGTCCTATTCAGTTTAGTATGTTATAATAATTTTTCTGATCTTTATCTCCCATGACAACACAACCTCATATATGTGGGTTGTTTTCGTTCATAGAGAAAATGCCATACATCTCAAGTTCGCTGGGGTTTACTTTCCTTTTGCAATGACATCCATCACCTTATGTCCGCCTAAAAGACAGCAATTTTCATAATTTGTCCTATTTTGTATATTAAGATTTGAAATCTTTGGTTGATATGAAGAAACAACAAGTTGCTATCTATCTCATAAAATTGTTTAGCTTGCATTATATTCAAGTTTTGTATATACATCCGCACACGATTTACCCTTGTGTTACTAATAAGTATGTGATATTTAATTCCTTATAATTTTTTGTCTTTACAATGCAGAGATGCAAGTGTAAATCAACAAGTTGATATTTTCTATGGTCCATGTGTTGGAGATGGCTCCGCCTCTTCGGTCACCATGCTTTCGTCTTGCAGCGCTTCCTGGCTCATGGATGGGCATGCTTCCATCCTTATCAACACTGTGAGGTCTGTGGACCATCCATGTACCGAAGTCAGGTAAGCTACAACCCCATTCCCCTTCTACCTACGTCACAAGGCTCCTCATCCTAAATTTATCATGAAAGCCTTGTTTCTTAATGTGTACCGACTGATTCCTTATAGTCAGCTCTTTCATATTTGCACGTCTTACGTTGCTTGTTTTTATTAAGATTCTAGACTGCATTTTTTTGCCACTGCAATGGTGTATTTTTCTGGTTCTGTATATTGGCGATATAGTGGAAGGAGAGATCAACTGATTATGTTATGCTAAGACCATATACAATGCAAGGTGCTTAGAAGTGGTGCTTACAAAAAAAACCAGATTTTTCTTTAAGCATTGGTGCTTAGATGTAGAGGGTAGACGGTTATTTAGGCACCTCTTCTATAGAAATAAGCACTGGTGCTACAAAAAAAGTCGGCTTATTTTACTAAGTAATCCCCTAAGCATCTTGCATTGTACAAGGCCTAACATACCTTTGGCTGTTTTGTGCTTGAATAATACTATAAAATGCATGTTTCTTAAGAGATACTAATTGTACTTGATTCAAAAGGACAATACCTTTGCTTATGCCAGGACTTTTATTTATTGTCATTCAACTATTTTAGTTGTTTCTATAAGGTTCCATCCTGGGCCTACAAGTTAGTTGTAAGTTTTTCCGAATTTTAAGCATGTTTTGGAAAAGTTTCACAGATCATACCTTTGAGACATGGGTTCTTGCACCAACTGGTGATTCTTTTATAGCTGTGGCATACATTTAGAAATACTTACAACTTCACTGGTGCAATACAAACTTCTAAAATCTCTCTGCCCCATTCTTCATCGGGTCATTGTTTCCCACTTCCGTATTACATTTAAGATCTGACTTTTGTACTGTTGCTCCCCTTCTTATACTATTCTTTTCCGTGCAATTTACTATATCCCCGGCTTAAATGGACATGGTTATCTGCATGGAGTAGGCATCTAGGGAGAATGAAGTGAACATAATTGATGCACTGATGTGTTGTTAAAATCAGGACAATGCCAATCCTCGGTTTTTGGAGAAACAAAGTGAAGAGGAATGCAGTACTATGCCCGTAATATTTTGGGCAGTGTCATGTAAGATAATAGTTTAGTTATAATTTATATATTTGATGGAACACTTAATTAGGAATTTTCTTTTGACTTGATAATTCAAGTTCACTTAATTTTTAAATTCCACAAGAGTTTAAATTGCATGTACTGTACAATGTTACTCCCTTTGAAAAATAAATGAAAGTGTTTTTAGTAATCTAAACACTCATATATTTCTTTACTAAGGGAGTAATTTCTTACTTCTGGACAAATCACTTTGATGTAAGATGAGTTCTAAATAACATTATAACAAATTGTTTCTACATTCTTAAAGCTAGGCGACATGGTTCTCTTTTTTGTCCCATTCTTTTTTCTTATAGCTTTGTTTCTTCATGTGCGTCAGCTGATTCCTTATCTTCTGCTAACTACTTCCTCCATCCTAAAATAAGTGTTTCAATTTTGTATTAATTTTAGTATAAAATTGTGACATTTATTTTGAACCAGAAGGAGTATTATTTATTATCAGGGCCGGCCCTGGTGTATGGCCGGAGGGGCGACGGCCCAGGGCCCAGACCAAAGGGGGGCCCATGATCTGTACTGTGTATACATAGAGTAGCCCGGTAAAAAATAGACTAAAAACCTAGGCAACACGCTAGGAGTCCAGGAGTCCAGGTCTCCAGGTCGAGTTTCGGCTGAATCGTCGGTTCGTCTTCGTCAGGGCCTTGGTCTTCGTCTCTCGCTGTCTCGCCGATCGCCGCCTCGATCTCGCCGGCTCGCCCACGACGCCGCCAGGCCCTACTCGCCGCCTCGCCTGTGACCTGTCGCCTCGACCGGTGGCTTCCACGCCAGCACGCCTGCACGCACGGCTGCGTGCGCCCCTCCCCACTTCCCCTGGACGTCGCTCTCTCCGCTAATGCATCCTCTTTATCATAAGTGATCCCCTGTACCTGCATCAAGTCATCTACCAATCCATGCATCCATCCTCTAATTTTAGATTTTGTAAATTGTTTTTTAGATGAATAGGGAGCCACTCGCCGGCTTTATTTCATTAAAATGAAACCAACACCAAACCCGTATCAGGTCCACTTGTCCGATTTTGTAAATTGTGTACACTGTAATTCAATGATCCTAATATTTTTATCATTATGTGTAGGGTTTCAATCACTAAAGTCTGAAGGGTTCGTTGGATAGCCTGCCATGTTGAATAAGAAGCCATCTTGGACAATGTTGATCTTGATTGTGTCCTTAATGACTTTGCATCAAGGAACGCTCGAAGAAACTTTTTTTGAAATACTGAAGTATTATTATTGTCGATGGAATCGGTTGAATTTGGATCTTGTTTAAGGTAATCATATCATGTAAGTTTTATTTTCCTATCTTTTTAGTATTTCTATCGTTATATGGTGATGTATAATTAAAAAATTATAATTAATAAAGGCAATTAAATTATGCCAATATCACATACACACACATATATATATATATATGATTTTAAAATATAAGGGCCCGTATCGTTGAGTTCGCCTAGGGCCTCTCAAAACATAGGACCGGCCTGTTTATTATACTTTTTATGCAGTTTTCTATGCATCATTACATATGTTAATCAATTCTCTTAATTGCATTCTTCCTATAGAACCCTAGACCCTAGATTTCTACATAATTTTGGAGTGTGTCTCTTTACTTCATTCTTCGAAGATTCTTTTACTCCATTCTTTCTAGATTTGGATTCCATGTTTTTACATAATATTTTAACACTCTTATACAACATTCAAAATAGACGGGCGCGGCAACGCGCACCATCAATGATCTAGTATACTTTAAGACCCTCTCCCACGCGTGGCGCGAAAATCAATACATGAATAGACTTAGTAGGCCTATACGTTGACACAAATGGGGTATGTCTCAAGAGGCCTATACATGGACACAGAGGGGGGCTTTATTTTTATTGATAAATTACGAAAGTTAGGACTTGAACTCGAGACCTTAGACCCTGATACAATGTTAAGCTTCATGCACTAGCCAAAGCAATCAAAAGTTCAAACTTATGAAAAGGGCAAGACAATTCACATATACACTTCAACAATACTCCCTCCGTCTCAAATTACGTGTCGCTCAAATGAATGTATCTAGCATTATTTTAGTTTTAGATATATCTATTTGAATGACAAATAATTTGGGACGAAGGGAGTACAACATACTAAAATCATTTTTTTAGATACACATTGATTATGTTCATGTGGTGCACATTCTAACTTACAGAAATAAGAGATGAGAGAAATGTAAGAGAAAAAAAATGATGTTTTACATACATGTCCAAGGGGTATGAACAAGTTCAAATTGACCATTATTATGGGATTCGGAGTACAAAACAAAAGATTTCGGCACTACGAAACCAAGTCCCAAGATTGGATCTAGATAGATGCAAATAAGGATAAAGATCTTGTTACATTAACAACCGTTCAATGGTAGTTCTCTCGCAACGAAAGATGTTGATGGAGAGTTGGGGAAGCTTGACGTAGCGCAATGTAACAACCCGGAATTTTCACCCAAATTAAAAAATTGTTTGTTGCTTTATTTTGTTGCTTGTTAGAATTGTTTATAGTATTTGCTTGGACGATTTATTAATTGGTGATTATATTTCCCCCTCCTTCTTGTACCATCATGCGTGAGTAAACCTCTCCACCATGGCACACGACCTTTTGCGGCACCGGGTTTCACCCGAGCACCGTCGCAACTTCTAGCATAAGTCCAGCCATCGACATCGCCATCGGAATGAAAACCCCATTTATTTAATAAACAAAATATTTTATTGAGCGCCGGAAAAATGTTCTCGGAACGGTATCGAAGTGAGGTATAAGTGACCGGCTCGCCACGCTGAGCATGTGGCTCGAGGTTTCGTCCGAATCGGAGGTCGTATGGACTCCCAGCAGTCAGAAACGTAATCATCACATGCGAAAGAGAGGAACCGGGGGCGTTTGTGTAAACCTGCCAGCCAACCAGCCTCTAAATAGACCACCACTCTCTCCCACCCATTTTAGGGTTCTCCCTAGTCCATTTTTGCAGACCCTCCCTCCAAAATTGCCCCAAAATCCTGCCCACAGCCCCTCCACCTCGAAACCCTAGATCAGGGGCGTTCCCAGCCATCAGATCTGCATCTGAACGGTCCAAATCGCGTCCCCAGGCCTCCCAGCCGCAGCACAGGGCAACCGCGCCCAGCGGGCCCGATCTGCCGCCGCCAGGCCCGCCCAACCCCATCCAGCACCCGAGCTCGCCACCGCCGCGTGGAGAGCCGCCGCCGGCCACCTCGCCGCACCGCCGCGCCGAGTGAGCCGCCACCGGCCTCCTCCTCTCCTCCTTCCCCTCACCTCACCGCCACCCATCTCCCTATCCAGGGCGTAGGAGCGCCGCCACGCCGTCGGCGAAGGCGGCCCGCCGCCACGCCATGGCTCCGGCTTCCTCGAGCCGAGCCACCCTCTGCCGCCTTCACCATTAGACGCCGCGCCGGGAACCTCCGTCGTCCATGCCCGCATGCGGCCCTCCTCCGCCCCGCCCAACCGTCGCTTGCCTCGTCGGAGAACGTCATCGGCGACTGCCACCCTTGTTGCCGGGATCAGGATTGAGCGATCCCGTCCGATCCAGCCACAGCGCCGCCAAGGCCAGGTGGGCCGGCGCTCCCTTCTTGCGGCCCATCTCCTTGCCTCAGCCCAGCGCCGACCCCGACCACTGCCTATCCTCCGCCCGAGCGACGCCAACGCTGTTTGTTGGGCCAGGCCCGCTAGGTGAGCAGCCTTGCCTCCTTTTTTCCATGTGATTTTGGGCTTGGCCCATTGCTATATGGCGCGCTTGTGCGTAGGATAGTTGGGTTGCACCCCCCCTGTTTTGGCCCGTTTACGGTAGATTCGTCCCAATAGCTTATTTATCTTTTTCTAGTTTATTAAAACGACAGATTGTGTTGTAATTTTGCGATGCGCGTATCTTTTCACCGGTAGCTCATATGGAGACACTTTCTACATGAAAGTTGCTCTGTTTTTCGCATAGATAAATAAAATGTGCTCTTTTGCCATGTTTGCACTTGTCTACGTGTTGTTTACCTGCTAATTACAACCCTTGCCACTATAAAATATAATAGGTCATAACTTAATAACCGTATCTCCGATTAAAACATTCTTTACATGTAACTTGACTAGAATTTCATGTAGATTATGATTGTGCTATTGTTTTCTATTGTTAACCAATCTAAAATATGGTGTAGGGCAAAACAGTACCAAATTCTTAAATTTTTCGTGGGGTACTTAGTGTTATGCCATGTTTAGGGTATTGCCTCACTTAAAACGACTAGCATAGGTAGCTTACTTTATGATTCACCTCTTGCCATGATTGCGTGATATGCCATGCTTGAGTGAGACGCCATGTTAACAACCTTTGCTCATGTTGTGTAGTTAAACAACTTGAACCATCGTAAACGTGCAGTATCGTCGTGTGTGATGAATACTCCACTTGACCTGTTAGTAATCGCTCTCGACGGTAGATCCGTATCGTAGTGCGTTTCTCGCGTTGCCTTCTTGATCTTGTTGCCTGTTGGTGATTGCTTCGTACTAATAGATGCTTGCTCGTCGATTTCCTTTATATTGTTTCCCTCTTGTGTGCTCCTGCGATTACTCTTGGAGACGATGCAAGCTTGCGATCGACTACACCTTCGACTTTGTCTTCTCATCAGGTAAGGGGAGCATATATCATGCTTATAACTTTCAGCTCACTTTCCTAGGTAAGGATAGAACGATTGCTTGATCCTACCACCTCATATTTATGCATCTCAAATAAACCCCAAATAGCCATGTCCTCCACGTCCCAGCAAACCTTTGTTTGGCCATGTACTTTGCTTACTTAACCACTGCTTAGTATGCATTATTAGGATGCTATCAACTGTTGTCCTGTTACTCCTTGGATTGGGCTATCACATTATTATGGTTGTGGATGATATGATTATTATAATGTTGACTATATTCGACGAAGGATGGAAGGTCTAGGCTATCCCGCCTCGATGCTTTGTTCCATTCGAGTCACCTAGGATTCGAGTTCCGGGTATTGGTTCTAAGACTGAGCGTGTATAATCATGTGTGGGATTCTATGGGGTCCCCTTGTCTTACCTACCTAGCTTCAAACAGTTCTAGTGGTGGCCCAAGCTGATTTACCATTTGCAAACCATGCATATGTCCGTCGGGTCGCTCCTAGCGGACTTTTTCTTTAAAACATTCCGGGTCAGTGGGGACATGGTTTCCCTGTTGGTCCAACCTTGCCGGCTAAGGACCCGACCTCATGTGAGAATTAACCGACAATCCAAACCCGAGTCATACGGTAGAGACCGATTCAGGAGCGCGGTCGGCTTTTCAGTTGGAGGTCGACTCATCGGGGGCCACCCGGAATTGTGCGTTGTTAGTTAGAGGGACTCTAACGTTCCGGAGTTTCAGGCGTTCACAAAGCCAAACGGAAACCGGGCGTACATGCGATGCCTACATTGGGCAGTTGGTACACCCCTGCAGGATTAAATCTTTTCGAGAAGCCATGTCCACGGTTATGGACGACTTGGGACCTACGCCTTGTTCAAAGATAACATCAACTGAATCATAACTATAACTTGATCAACGTGTGTGTGCCTTGACTGCTTCTTCTTCATCGGTGATAAAGGGGAGGACAAGGATATGATAGGTGTTATGTTTGCGTAAGTAGCTGATAGCAGACTTGTTGGAGGCGATTCCTCATCGAATGCTTGGCTTCTCATCTTACTCTAAATAGAACGTTAGCCACTCATATAATGGTAGTGCGGCTGCAACCTTAACCACTACCCCCATCTTACCGTGAGAAGTTAGTTATCTGACTTGTTGATATAGCTCACCCCTTTCTTCTCTCTTTTACGCACGTTATGCAAACAATTTTGGACTATAGAGGAGCTCGACGACCTTTCTTCTGGACGCCTTCGCGGAGACTCGACGACGACTAGTTAGGTGGATCTCGGCGGAGAGCCTGGACCCGTGTGGTTACGGGAATGGTGTGTTTTACCTTTGCCAATAGGCTTTTGATTGTAGTCTGCACTCAGACATGTACCTTCTGCTGATGTATTGTATTAAGGCAATTGTATGCCGGTTGTATGAGATGTTGTATCCATGTAGCTGTAATGTTGTGATATCATGTTGGAAATCCGGGGCATATGACAGTGTCATATGTCGCGGTGGGACCGATATGTGCTTCGTCCCCGGATCTGGATGGAAACATCTAGATCTGAAACGATACCGCATATCGGGCCTTACACGCCACCCCACAAACAGATCCAATCTGTGTGACGTCCCACGAACAGATCTACTCAACAGAAGAAGACACAGAAGTCCCTCGAATGAAAGATCGATTGATCCACACGTACGGTGTAGTAAATCTGGCAGGACTCCGCCGTCCAGAGCTCGGCACCACCGGAGTAGAGAGAAGGGAGGAGCATCCCTTCGGCGTAAGGTGGAGATTACATATAATGGAGAAAGAGAGAGGAGGGGCAGCCCTGAGGCAAAGGAGCAAACCTGTGTGTCCCTTGGGGTGCCCCCTCCTCATCTATTTATTCTAGGAGTGGAGGGGAGGCCCCCTTGGAGGAGGGGTCAACCCTCAAGGGGCGCCCTAGGGTTTGGCCTAGGATGACCTCCTTGGTCCAAGTGCTCCCTCCCCACTTGGGCCTTCCAAGTGAGAGGGGGGCCATTGATATTAAATTTATTTTATTAATTCCAAAACAATTTGGAAATTCACGATAAATAAATATTAAACATATCCCTAAGTATAGGGAGAGAACGTTAGCTCCAAGGCATGGCAATTCCGAACGATTTGCATGGCAACTGCAGTACAAACGCATGGAAATTCAGAGCACACAATTGCCATAAAAACTAAAAAACGCAACGAATTGTCATGTGTTTGTACTGTAGTTGACATGCGTTTGTACTGCGAGTTGCCATAAAAACGTCCGCGCTTGCCATGTTCCAGAGCGTACGTTTGCTCTAAATTTCCATCCAAATATATTTAGACCATCCCGAAACTTTTTCGGCTCTTCGATTTTTCTCAAAACTCTTCCCGGTACTTTTCTGGTGCCTCGAAACGATTTCTTTTTTCTCTCTGATTAAATCTCAATCACTCCGAAACTTTTTCGGTGTGTTATACTCGTGCTCCTATCCCTCTAGTACTCAACCAATCTACCACCCTTAAGTGTGTGACCACATAGGTTTGGTAGAATACGGACATGAACCAAAAACTGACTTTCTTCGGATCAATAACCAATAGCGGAGCCATGGACACACATAATGGTTTCCGCACCTACACGAATATGAATTCGAGTGAACCTCTGTTTGACATGCCAAACCCTTTGCTTTGCGATACTTTACAAAACATGAGGTGAGATTATATAGGTATCCACATGATCAACTTATTAATCATTATACCAATTATCCTCATATCGGTTTTGTTCTTTTTCTCGTTCACGTATTCCGTATCCCATGTGATCTATTCACAAAGTATCCGGCCGGATGTTGGTGGATACGTAATACCGAGAGGGCCCAAAGAATATCTCTCCTGAATAGGAGGATAAAATCCCAACTTGAATCGTTAAGTCTCTTCACATACTTTCAAGTGTGAGTGAGCAAAGCCTTTATAGTCATGCCTATTACGGGTGCTGTTTGGACAGAGTCAAAACCCACCCTCCGGTATGAAGCTACGAAACATTCACATGGTCTATAAGGATACATGCAAATGTCAAATCATCTGATGATTTGATTCATAATACAATGGTGATGAAATCTCAAAGCAAATCATACAATTGGGTCGGTTCAACACCCTTGTTCTGGCAATAATGTGCTCTCATGTATTACATGCATATTCAATGCCCTATGCCAGGAAAACATGACATCCATAATACGCAGGTTAGTCCTAGAGGCAGACTAAGAACACTTTGTGTTTATACTCCACGCCTGCATATGGGTTTTCCTCCGAAGACAGTTAACATGCAGTTGGCAAACCTCCGCATAGGCCATTGCAGTTATAGCACAGACATATAAACATTAATAATTAACCTAGAACTATAATAATACATTGTATTATTACCTCAAGGGCATAATTCCAACACATTCAATTCGAAATTGAAGGCTCAATTAATTCTTAAGGCTTTCACCCTTAGGGAGATTAGTGATTTAATAAATGTTTATATTTTTATATGTTGGTTGACTGCTTCTCATAGCCTCTTGTATCTTTAAAACACTATTTGTATTGTGTTGCTCTCCTTCTTAATATATAGACAAAAGATTCTAGTTCCTAAAAGAAGTAAGAACATGATCCCCAATCCCGATAAAATCCAATTATCGGAAAATTTGGGTACAAAAACGTGATCCAATATATCCCAAATCCCTGATAAACTATTTGGATGTCCAAATAAAACACCCAATCTCCCCTAACATTTAGAGATTTTGCCTTGTCCCAATACCTTTTCCAATACTTGCCATGTCAGCTTGTCACCATCAATGCCCATTGCGCTGCCACTACAAATGATCATCGATGTCGCTTGCCCATTGCCACCACCATAGATAGAGAGGCAAATCACATTGACAAGTGGGGCTTGTAGGTCAGGTTTGGTATTGAGGAATGGATATGAGGATCTAAGAAAGCACCACACCCGCAACACCAATAAATTTATGGAAATGTTATGGAGCCGACATTCCTTGATATGAGGATCTAAGAAAGCACCACACCTGTAACACCAATAAATTTATGGAAATGTTATGGAGCTGACATTCCTTGGGAGCGTTTTTTTGAGGGAACACTCTAGCGCGTCCAATCCCACGCATGAATCTAAAAGTTGTGACAATGTGGAAATGCATGTTCGCCCCATGCACCCTCTCGAGCGAACAATGCAAACATTCACTCCCATGCACCCTCTCGAGCGAACGACTCTATGTGTAGTATGGAACCTTCCTATGACATAACATGTCAATTACTGGAAGCATGTATGGCAGCTTCTCTATGTGGCATGCCAATTTTCCCGATGTAGCATAACAATTCCTGGACATGTGGACAACTTTCCCCCTTTTCTTACCCCATCAATTCTCTTTGTTGAACTATGGCAAATCCATGTTATAGCATGGCAATTATTTTCCCTTAGAATGGAAAATATCTTTGTTATAACAATGTTGGGGATATCGTTTATCGGAAACTTATTGGTCGACTCAAGATAAGGGGTAAATGGGGCGATTTATCGGCATATCGGATGATTTATCGGTCGATTTATCTTATCGATCGAACGCCGATTAGGGATAAATCAAACGATGAACGTTCATGGGAATGGTTGAGCGTCCTCCTGTAGAGAATGCCATCTTCCTATTAGCACTCTAAATGTATTAAGGCCTTGTACAATGTTATGTGCTTAGGGAGGTGTTTAAAAAAACGGGTTTTTGTCAAGCACCGATGTCTATCTATAATATCTAAATAGTTCATTCTCACTAACCTATTTATCTTGACATGCAAGTTATTCACATCATCAAGTAGGTTTATCATATTTAAAAAAAATTCCACTGACTCTTCACGCACATGCTCTCATTAAATCCGCATCTACATGCAACCTTTCACAAATAAATATTAACTATTTTTTTGCACTCAACCTCACGACTTATATTTGATATATTTTATAGAAAATCAATTTATGAGTTACCTCACTTTTTTCCCACGAGAAAACTTTTTTTATGAATGCATATATGTAGTTGCTATCATTGTTTTAAGTTTAGCCAAGGGTGATGTCTCAACTCTCTAATCAATGTTGTTTTCATTTCATATCATCTTGCTGATACATTGTCAAGGTAATAAATTAACAAAACAAAAATCACACACATTTTTGGATTTTTAATCAATTTTTCTTAGATTTTTAATCTAAGCAATATTTATTTCAAAAAAATATAATTAAATTGTACTATGTTTCATATATTTTTCAGATTTTAAAACATTAATTTTTTTGTTAATAGTTCCCGCAGCAACTCGCGAGCTATCATCTAGTTTCTATAGGAGAAGCACCTAATTAAGCGTCTATTATGTACAAATAAGCACCGATGCTTAAGGAAAGGTTGATTTATTTCTCTAAGCACCTCCCCTAAGCACCTTGCATTGTACAAGGTCTAAGAGAGCTTGATTAGCAACTTATTGGGGGAGATTTATGGAAAAGTTGTTGGAGATGCTTTTTTAGGTCCATAAGAACCGAATATTGCATTAAGTCAAAGCATTGGAGAAATATAATTTAGACATAAAATTCTAATGAACTAAAAATTACACAAGTCCCAGAAACATGAAAAGAGGACCCCATCAGAGATAGGAAAATGCAACCGGATTTTGAAATTGCTTTAATATTAACAATCTCACCGGTGCCGGGGATAGGACCATCAATGAGACCTCCACCTCCACATTTCATTGACTCCACCGTAAAACAACATTGTCTCCCCTTGGCATTGTGGCCAGGAGGAATAAATTTGGTCGCACTTTGACCATAGAGTTGGAAAAATCGTCGAGGAGACCGACAACCAACCATGGGCACCATAGCTCTATCGAAACCATCGCCCTTGATCCTCACCGTCCCTATATGCATCATCTTCGTGTCTCACTCGCTTCTTCTCCAAATCGAGTGCGTACCTAATGGCTGGAGATGAGGTGATCCACTTCTGGACCAAGGATTTGATGAGGAACAACAACGACAAAGCACGCCACCGTTGGATCTCCCACAGCCACATGTTCGCTACCTCGACAACCATGAGCGAGCAAAAGTATCAACATAATATATTATTAAAGGGATAGTCCCTAGATCAACTACCCTCCCTTTGCCTTCACCATGAAGGGGATGGATAATGAGGTGGCGACAAACACCACACAATTCATGAGAGATGGCCACTAAAGTCTCGATGAATTGAAGCAAACGATGATAAAAGGTCGCATACCAGCATAAGGCCGAACATCCACACAAATGCCATAACTATCCTACCACTACATTTTATAGGAGCGACCTAAGCTCCACTCCCTTTCTCACTTGGGGCGGCGTACCATCGGAGAAAAATGAGAGGGGAGCTTCAAAGAAACATGTTTGTGTGGGTGGGTGGATGGAGGACTGGGATTCAATAACTTAACGTCACTGACTCAAAAGTGCATGACTTGTGGGCCTAGATTTCATGCACCCAAAGTCAGGTATGTGGGGGTGGGAGGAACGCGCTCGCTTGTGGTACACTGGTACCGAGCACATCCCTTCATAGTCTATAGTAAATTATCGTGCGATAAATATTTTGATGGGAGAATAAGTGGAACGTGCAGGAGTATTCTTGAGAGTTGATCTTTGATTGAATTAATGTTGAGTAGCTCATTACTCATCCTTACGAATATTATGCACATAAATCATATCTTTATGAGATTTTTGTAGATAATTGATGATCGAATCTTGAGATTGACGAAGGCACCTCGATGTCGATCAAAACGTCACCTTTTAATGAAAGAACATTTCACCTTAATGAGACACATGATTTCAAATCCGAGATTTAACCTTTGGTGGATTGAGGTTTACAGTTGTCTTATTCATGTTTTTTAATGGCAAACCTTTAGTGCCGACCGATCGGCCGAAGTTTCGGTCGATCGCATCAACTGCGCTAGGTGACCATTTTGCTGCAATCGGCCCGCTAGGAAAGCTGCAATGATACATGCTACTATCTTTATAATTATGACATAAAATGCTATTTTTTATCCATGTTACTTATCGCTCAAACAGATGTATCTGGCTATAGTTCAAACCTAAATACATCCATTTGAGAGCATAGCACAACAAATACTACTACTACACGTCCAATCTGTATTGGGACAATTACATTTCTACCATTAGTTATGTTTGACTCGTCTGATTTGCCACTAGTTTCAAAAACTCACCGGTTCTGCCCAAGCCACTTTGCTTTTCTTATGCTTTTGCCCTTTGACCGTTTGACCGTAACTTTGAAAACTTCAGAGCAGAGTCATACTAACTCAAAAAAATGTATATAAGATATCAAAATGTTCAGAAGAACATCACCTATATGTCCATGTCATTTGCAATCATGAAAAAGGTGTTGTGATGTCCCCATCTCAGTTCGAGCTCGTATGATCTTAGCATGAATAGAAAATTCAAAAAATTCAATTTTTTTAAAAAAAAATCTTATAATTTTTTCTATAAACATTGACAAATGGTTTGAGTTCTTGCAAAGTTTCATCATGAAATAACATTTATGAAAGTCGTGGAAAAAAAGACAAATTCAACACTCCAAAATTCTTAGTTTCGGAGTGTTGAATTTGTCTTTTTTGGCACGAATTTCATCAATGTAATTTTATGTTGAAACTTTGCAAGAACATAAAACATTTGTCAGTGTTAATTTTTTTAAAGATTTTTTCTGTTTTTTTTTCTAATTTTTTATGATTTTGATATTCATGCTTAGATCATATGAGCTTGAACTGAGATGTGGAGTTTACAACACTTTTTCCATGATTGCAAATGACATGGACATATAGGTGATGCTTTTTTTGAACATTTCGATGTATTATTTGCATTTTTCTGAGTTAGTATAAATCTGCTCTGAAGTTTTTAAAGTGACGGTCAAACGGTTAAAGGGCAAAAGCATAAGAAAAGTAAAGCGGCACGTGCAAAACCGGTGTGTTTTTTAAACTAGGGGCAAATCAAACGAGGGGGACATAACTAGGGATAGAAATGTAATTGTCCCATCTTTATTACTTCTCGCTCAAATAGATTTATCAAGATGTATTTTAATGCTAAATACATCCATTTGAGGGAGTGTGTCCGACAACGATGGTGGCACTTTTTTTGCTGCAACGAGCAACATGAAAAGCTACCATTGATCATTACTTTTGTTGCTAAAATGGATGTATGGAGTTGTATTCTAATCAATGAAAAAAAAATAGTGTTCTAAACAAAATAGTGGCGATCTTCTTCAGATGCAGGTTCTAGTTTGCTAACAACATGCTATATTTAAAATAGTGTTTGGATAAAAAGGTCAGACATAACCCAAAATAGAGGATTTCAGCAAGAATAATGAATATAGTTCAACAATAAAGGACTAAACAATTTTAAGGTAGCCTAACTTCAATAATTCATAGAGAGAAAAAACACTTATTTAGAATCATGTGTCGTTCGGATCTCCATTAATAAATATTAACCTCTTTCTGACGGTCATGCAAGTACTCCAGGTAGCTTGGTAGTTAATAAAGTGTGATGATTCAGATGATAGAAGTTATCATAGATACCTTGCAAGCTATAAGTTTGCATCACAACCAAACCAAACACACTAACATCTGGCTAACATCCTAATTGAACACACACATCACAAATATGGAAACACAAAGAACTTGTCAGATGCCTCACTTGCCGGTGACACACCTAGCTTCAACATTGTGCCACCGCGAACAAGGGAAAATATGCAATGAATGGGGGAAGACTGGTCGAGTTGGATTAAGAATGGAGAAATGGATAGTTGAAGATTGGTTGCATTGGGTTAGGTGGGATTAGTGTGATATATCAATGCTACATGCTATCATGTTTTATCGTGGTATAGCATGTTATTTATCAAATAGCATCATAGTGAGCAATATCGTCAAAATTTACTGTTGGCTCTCCTCATATGGTATAGCATGCTATTAGCGAAGAAATAGCGTGCTAGTTTTTCATTGATTTCAGTACTAAATACAGTGTGGCCGGCGATGATGACGCTATGTTTTTCTCTGCAACGAGCAACGAAGAAAGCTATCACCAACACTCGTTTTTGCTGCAATCAAAGATGATGAAGTGTGAACAGCGATGATGGATCGTGAAATTGCTGCAATCTGCGAGCAAATTTGCTGCCACCAAGCGTGACCGGCAACGATGGAATGATGGTGTCATGAACTTTTTGCTGCAATGCTACTAAAATTGAAAAAGAAACACTTGAATGCAAAATATACGATTTTTGTTGCAACTAGCAGTCCGTTTGGCTATAATTGTCATCACTTTTGACCTTTTGGCTTACTTTTTAATGGTCTTATTCATGTTGATTAAACAGAAAATGGCTTAAACTGATTCTGTAAGTTGCATTTAAAATAAGTTGCCGGACTGATCTTTGGAACAGTTTATAACTTGCATTTATTATCAACTAGCAAACATGCCCGTGCGTTGCAACGGGAGAAGAAAAAACATACTTTCCTAGCTCAACGGTTTCAATATGTGGATGTAAGCCAACCACCCACGCATGAAATTTCCTTGTCTCATCGTCGACCGATTCTAGTTGCCAATCTCATGCACGTCAAGCCCGCCTCCACCACAGGCGGAGCGTCCTTATGGCAATTCCGGGCCGTGCCCCCCTTCCTAGATGTTTTTTTGCCAAATAGGCTTGTATTTTTGTTAATCGCTTGTTTAATCCTCCAGCACCCCTAATCACATTAGCCTTTTTCTATGTCATACACTAATTTGCTCCCCCCCCCTAATACTTGGTTCACCCTCCGCCACTGGCCTCCACCCCATCGCTTAGGGTCGAGAGTCTCGACCCTTGCGACGGCCACCGAGCTCGCGTTTCCGCCTCTTGATTTCGACCTTCCAACCGCCCATGTCGTTGGATCCCCCCCCCCCCCACCGCCCGTCCAAGCTCCCGACCTTCCATCCTAAGCATAGTGGCCTCCCCATCATCGGACCCACGTCCCTGTCTCTTCACTATCGTTTCTTTACATTCCATGTGGTTATGGAAATATGGGTATCTAGTTTTGGGTATGTTGCAATGTGCGTGTGATAATACTGAGCTGAGGCGCACGACAACGTAGTCCATAATTGATGAATCAAGCAGCAGGCCCAATCAGATGAGAGCCCAGGCGGCCCGGTCGAGCGATGAAAGAAGATACAAACAACGCAGCAGGCTGTAAACACGGACGAATTAATCGTTTTTTGGCCACTTAAAAATAATCTGTGGATTTTTTATACAAAACTCTAGGGGTTTTCTGTAAAATATGTTGACGGAAGGAGAAACTCACCTCCCTAAAGATTTCAGATACGAAACTGTAGGAAAGCCCTTAATTTGAAGGAAATAAGCAAGGCTAACTTCAGCATCCACATCATGACGTGAAGATACTTGAGGGAACACAAGCGCTACGCGGTTTCTTGGTGCTCAGCCACTACTGCCAGGCCAAGAGCAACCTCCCGATTTACAACCCATGAGTGTGTATATACGGAATAGCTGTCCCTGTACGTTGGCCTGAATCTTGCTTCGTATATAAACAGTACTTCCTCCATCCTAAATTACTTGTCGCTCAAATATATGTATCTAGCACTATTTAAGTTCTATAGATACATCCATTTGAATGACAAGTAATTGGGGATGGAGGAAGTACCTTAACAAGTCACGGCATGCTATTTCCGATAACAAATTAAACATGGCATATCCACAACATACAGGGACTGGGAAGAAAGCTTGCAGAGAAAAGAGCTCGATAAACTGCATCTTTATTAGAAACATGAAAATTCGATTCCATCCTTCATGATCCTATTTACTCGATCAGCAGGCCGCTCGTCTCTTCTTATTTTTTATATTTGCGGAGTACAGTACTTCCTCCATAAAATCAGTGCGCCTTGCGGATGCCAAAAGCTCTCCAATAATTACATCGTAGGTCTGGTGGCCGCTCCAGCAGGACCAGCTTGTCGAAGCAGCTGCATTGGTAACAATACATCAGAACATGCGGAGGTATTTCAATTCAGAAATTAACGGAAAGGGGCACGGTGGTGCCGAAAGGTTACCTGGAAATAGGATTCTAGTTTCTGCCTCAGGATAGCATGCTCCCTCTTCAGTTTCTGGAGAGACCCCGTGCAACTGCACACCAAAATAAAACACATGTGTAAATAACTGATGTTTCTTTTCCACCATACGACAGATATACAGCCATCTCATGGCGCATTTTGGTTTATGACAATGACAAAGCGGCATGGAGTTATTTTATTTCCAAGCCAAAATATATTCTGAAAAAACATTAAAGTCCATGAAAAAAATAAGCACCGATAGGAAGTGGGGTGAGAGACGGACCCTTCAACATTTCGCTGCCCACAGTTATCCCTGAATGACATACATTCAATCTTCATCCTAGAAGCACCGATGCTGTACCAAGTTGTCAAATGTCAATGGTACATACAATGTATATTTACAAAAAAAAACTGTTTAGGCACATGCTGTCTCGTATTCGTGCAAAATGAACTCGGAAACTTGAGATTTTGCAAAATGTTGATAGCTGCATGCTTTGAGCTTTTGGTTGGCAACGCCATGCACATTTAGCAGTCAATTACCCGAATATAGCAATATGAGTTTCTCTGCTACAATACAGCGGGTATGGGATTTCAGTAGAAATGAATTCAACAGAGGAACTTCACACAAACCAAGAATGCTGAAGCTGGGGAACTGAACACAATTACTGTTAGCCTCCACCTGTCATTTGAAGAAGAAAAAATGGTTCCAAAAAGGGTGCGGCAGCTTCCCTACATGCTTAGCTAAACTAAAAGTCGTGCTGGTTCTCGTGATATGCGGAACAATGAAACTTAAAGCCTATGTGCTGAATCTTTCGCACTACATGCATCATAAGCAAGTGAACAAAGATATCTAGTAGCAATTGTGGAGCTACCTGGAACAGCTGCCTTTCAGTTGCTGCATGTATGCATCCCACCTGCTGAAATCTCTGGGGTACTTCTCCCTGCAGTACTTTTAGGTGTAAGATTACCACTTGAATTGTCTAGCTATATTATTTTTTCATTCAGTAAAAGGAAGCTTACAGAGCTTGCTCAAGGTTTGATATTAGCCTGCCAGAATCTTTAAAGAACACCACGACAACTTCTTCCACAAAATTAGGACTAGCTTCATCCTGCAAGTCCTCCACCTGACGGAATTGCTCATCAAGGTGACCCTGTCATAAAAATGTTAATTTCTAAATCAGCATGTGATTTATCGAAGAAAAACAAGAAAAGCAAAGTAGACTACTGACAATGGGAGGCTTCCTGAATAAACACAAGCCATAAATGGTTGAAAAGCTCCCTGAGCAAACGTAAGATATATTGCTGAGAGAGAAAATGGCAGAGAATTGACTACATGCCTGATCAAAGAGGCCTTTTTTCAAAGATGCAGCTTGTCGCCTCAAATTAGAATAATCCATTTATATGAATGAACGAGTGAATAAGTGGCAAAGTGAAATTCGTACAGGTTAGAGTAAGCTTCACAATGCACAAATAACTTGTGTGAGCTATGGATATATGAAAAGTTGAACCTTAGGTGCATATATATAGCCGAGGAGGCTGCTACTATTTGCCCACAAAACGTAAGTGAAGTGCAGATATTCTAACCTCTGGAGTCTGGATAGCAAAGTTTAGCATCTTGCGTGCGTAGGTGATTTGATTGCCACGGTGTGCAAAAGCTATCCACATTTTGGAGAGCGACTTGAATATATGCGGATTCTCGTAGGCTACAACGTTTCAAGTAAAGTAAGAAGAAACCATTAGCGGTTCAAATTTGAACCACTCTCCAGATTGGTTTATCACTATGATAGCTCGAAGCATTGGAAAGCAGTATCCATTTTCATGGCATAGGGAGGGACTATCTTCCCAGCAGACACCATCCAAACATATCTCAAAATGTTAGCTGGAAGCACCGTTTGTTGTACAGTAAGATGGCATATCCACACCTAAAGCCTGATATCATATTGTTTTAGTGCCTCTCTACATGCAGTAATTATAGTTGATTAGAGTGAATTTCAAACGATTTTGAGCCTGAATTGCTAAAATTTATCATGATTGATTGCCAACAGTTCAGAGAAAACAACACACATTTTAACAAGTGAACAAGTCCCAAGTGCAATTTGTTTTGTTCCACAATCAGATGAAAAAAGAACCAGTTCAAAAGGAAATTAATCAAGCCTGGGATCACAGTTTGATTTCCTATAATTTGCTAAACCAAACAAGTTACAAAGAAACAACAGTTTGAGCTTTTGTTTGCAACAATCCAAGTAGCCTACCATATGGCCTGAGATAAGTCTGTAGATGGCAGCTTCTCCTAACTCCCTATAGGTACCAAACACGTACTCCCTCGGTCCGAAAATACTTGTCGGAGGAATGGATGTATCTAGATGTATTTTAGTTCTAGGTACATTCATTTTCATCCAATTTTGCGACAATATTTCCGGATGGAAGCAGTATATTAAAAGCAGACAGTCAAAGACAATATCAAGGATAAACCAAGCAGTGTTCTCATTCTGTGTCTATCAACATCAAATTGGTATCCAACTAATACTGCTGGGCAATCCAATTAACACAAAAATATGGTTAGCCTAAAAAACATGAAAATATGATTAAATTGGTATGTTATTCAGACAATGGTTAACTGATTCGCATATACATAACAGTAGAATACTACTCCCTCCGTTCCTAGATGTAAGGTGTATAAGTTTTTGAGAAAAAGTCCAAAATATAGGGTGCATTGCATTGCAATACTCATCTAGACAATTTTTTAAGAGATTTGATCATGTTTTCTTATCTCTTGCAAACCCCTCTATTTTCTCACGTCAATTAGCTAGATATAATCCCGTCCAAACCCGGTGTAATTTTTCCTCAAAGTGTGTTCTTTAATTTCCGTGCCAGAAACTATACACCTTATATCTAGGAACGGAGGGAGTATTACCTTTATGTCTAAAGTTATCCTGAGATTTCAGGAAAAAATCTTTATGCGACAAATTGTCGTAGGTCGAATTGTTATCGGACAAAGGGGAAAGATAGAACAAGATATCTGTTTTGTGCTCCTCAAAGTTCAAACATATTGTTGTGATAAAATCTGAGAGGACGACGGAGAATTAGAACCAGTCCACGAGATGCTTACTTTGAGCCCCAGCCAAAGAGAAGTTGGACAAAGAAACAAATCGCAATAGTTCCTTCCAATTGTTATAGGAAAAAGACTCTCTCAACACACTGGACCACGTGGAAAAACCAACAATTTTTTGCAAAAGGAGTAAAATAGATTCATTCAATGATTGATCCTATGATTGGTCTTCACCCCAAGTCAACATCACAACTTGATAGGAGTATCTGCCATGGATAAAAGAAATTGAAATAACTAGAAAGCCTCTACAGGGAATAGCTTAGGAAAAAGCACATTCTGGATTGTCATTGCCATGCCAGTACATGGATGAAACACAAATATTGTCCACCTGCAAGCTACAGAGTCAGTACCTTCCCCGAATGACGCTTGCATATACAACATAATAAATTCCTTATGTGCCACTAGTTTTTTTGCAAATCTCTCAGTCTGACTGCCAAGGTGGGTCAGGGAAGATACCAAAGCCCAGTCTCACTATCCATCCCTACAGAGATATCCCTTTCCCTTTGTCCAGTGAACATTCTTGTGCAACATTTTTCTGCCTACAAGACCATTCCTCACCATTCTCACGGCATTGTTAACAAGCAACCAAACTATATCCGAGTTTTGTTATCAACTACCTCATTAGGCACAGCCTTCTTTCTATAAAACCACATCGAGGATTGTGCTCTCAGATGATAATATGGCATAGGCCATTAAGAAGTTAGTTTTAACAATCAATTTACATCTAAATATGGCCGAAAGGCATATATCCAGTGATTACTTGTTTTCCGAGAAAACATAAATTTAGGTGGTTAGTGCCCAATCTATGTTCTTGCATATGCCCTTACCAATAAAGGACAAATCCCGTGCTAAAAGCTCCGGGGAAGGATTATAGGAGGCAAGCCTTACCCCTGCACAGTGCAATGCGGAGAGGCGTCGAACCCAGGACTTCTTGGCACCCGTGGGGAGTACTTCACCACTGCACCAGGCCTGTCCTTGTAGATATGCCCTCCCCTATGAGGCAAAAAAAGAACTGATTGCTCTATTACTCATACAAAAATTGTATCATTAATTTCTCTAGGTTTTAAAATTGGGTTACCATATACATCATGTTGGTGTACAAATAGCTTACAGTTAATCAAAAAAAAAAAACTTGCTGCCCCAATGTTTTATCCAGCATATAGGTAGGCAATTGCAGTACAGGTCTCTAGCCAAAGCTATATGCAGTTTTAAGCATTTGGAAGGAAGGAAACTTCTCATCACCTATCATTTGCTATAGAAATTGAGTTTTTGACTCTGATTTCCTTTTGCAAATAGAATGAGAAAACACAAAGCATCAAGAGAAAATTTGGATATCTCTGCACAACAAGTATATCTGCTTCCACGTATCGAGGTTATCCATGCTCTATGGCTAATGTCCAACCAAGCTGTTGGGAAGCCCTTTATAGCATCAGTGTATGCACATTCCATAGTCTAAATCTAGCATACGTGTAGCTCAGCATGAACTAGATTTGTGCCAGACTGCCAGTACCTCCAAAAGCATGTTTATGTCTTTATCGTCTATGGTCTGTTGGTCCTCCAAAAGGAGATGCCTTCTTGGTTTTGTTTTGCATGTATGATGCATTACTTTCGACAGCTTAGTTGGTATCTGTTCTCAACTTGTTGCCTACGTGTATGTAGATTTGCCTCAGTATTCCCTCACACCCAAAAGCCAGAGAAATTGAAGACTAATTTCCATTTATATTTTTTCTGTGTTGGTAGTAAATTAAAGCAACCTAACACTGCATATCTACCGTTGGTTCAAACACAGCTAAATTAAGTTTTGAGGCGAGACTGTGGTCTGAGATCACCAATCCAACTAAACAGTTTCCCTAGTTTAGTTGATGCATAACCATAGCTACACCTAGCATCAACAAGACACTGAAAGTACATGACAATCAACACCAGAACCACAAGCAATCGACTCTACATACACAGATAATGTGTGGAAACAGAGCCCAACAGTAGAAGTTCAATGAAATACTAGCTAAGTGTGTGCTATCATTTTCATTCCAGTATTGGAAAATAAAGTAACAAGGTTTTTATCCATCTCGCCTCTTGCCTTGATCGATTCAACGTCACATAAGAACCGATTCCTCTATGGCGACATCCGTGGGGGACAACTAGGGCAAGCGACGGAAAGCTCCGCACTACGCGACGGAGAGCCTAGAGATCGACACGACACGCTGATTCCTCGACAGCAACCTCCCCGGTCGCTGCTGGCATCCATCCACGACCGGATGGGCGCGCCGACCCGCTCGACGCCAGCCGGAGCGCAGCCGTAGGTTTCGCATCCGGAATTGGCAAAAGGGTGGCAGAAGGGTAAAAACGATGCTCGGGAAAAGGCGGCGGGAGAGCGAGAGCGGCGTCTCTGCTAATAGGGCATGAGAGATGATTCCTGCAAATGGTGAAGTGGTTAGTGAGTTACCGCCGGACGGACGCCGGACGGGGGAGGTGCGGCCACCGTCGCGTGCGGGCCGCGGCGGACGATTTGCGGGCGCTGCTGTGGAGGTCAGCGCGGCGGCGGTGAGATGCAGAGTCGAGCGGCCGGCTGGCTGGCCCGTCGCCACGTTGAACGGCTGTCAAGTCTGAACCCCGATCGACACTTCCATTGAAGAATTAGAAAAACTCTGAAATAATGGTCTTTTGGGGCCTAAAATAAATGGTTCATAGGATAGAAATAAAACTCTAATCGACATAGGATAGAAATAATGGTTGATAGTAAGCGTGAATCATTTTAGTGGTAATAAACGTCGATGCAGGTGATAATTTTAGTAGGTGTATATGGTAATTTGTTTATAATTTGTTTCAATGATAATACACATGCTGAATTTATCATTTATTTTTCTTCACACATGCTGCGAATTGCCATCTTTTTAGTTTGTAATTTTCATATATCCTAAAACGAGAGGTCGTTCCCTAAGGTTTCCTTAGAAATTTCATTGAAAGAGGAAAACAATAGAAAATGAAATGATATGCAAGTTTATTAGCCAAAAGGCGTAGTCAAAAGCATAGCTTTACTTAAATATCAAAAAAGGGAATACAGTACACAACCAAATGGTTAGATCAAGTCAAAATTACCAAACCAATTTCAAATGAGAGGCCTCAACTAAATGAGAGGCCTTCAACTCCTAAGAAGCTTAGTGATATAGGAGATTCTTACTAAGTATAGGAATAATGTTTCTAAGGCGGCAAGGCGAGGCAAGGCGCTGAGCCCTGGGTGGGCACCTTAGTGCCTAAGCGCTAAGGCATATGGTAAGACGTACGACTTATATAGTTTTAAGCAGCAAAAATGCAGAATAAAGTATAATTTGGTAGAAAACTAGGCATACACGATGGCTCTGTTTGTTTCAGCTTTTTCTACTACTTTTATAGCCTTATCATTTTGGCCAATAAACCATAAAAACTTTGAAATAGGTGCTTTTGGAGCTTTTATGGCTTTTGAAGCTAAATATTGTCATATTGATTCATCAAAAGCCATAAAAGCTCCTAAATATGTGCTTTTATGCCTTTTGGACAAAGTGTAAAAGTTGTAAAAGCTGCAGAAGCAAAAGCAAAAAACCCAAACAAATAGGATCTTAGTCAGTTACACACATTCAAATGGGAAATGATATAAGCCCACAACTCTGCGTAACAAATAACACTAGTGTTGAAAAATAAACACCAACATAACAAAAGGGGGTAGGGGCATAAGGTTCTTCCAACTCTCTCATGTCTCTCAACTCACAATGAATAGCAATCATCATCAAACTCATTCATGGTGGCATTGGTGTTGTCTCCGTCATCTTGGTCGGCATTGGTTGGATCTTCATCATCGTTGCCCACATTATCATCATCCTCAACATAGTCTGAATCCTCCCCCTCCGCATTGGGCATACCTGGTTATTGCTCCAAGTCCTCCTCTTCCTCATATTCTTCGAGAAAATGTAGGTCGTGTTGTTGTAGGTATTTTGTACGTACTTTTGCACAAGGAGATTTGACTCCCCCCTACAAAGTGTAGTTGATGTCATATGAGGATTGCGGTCTCGAAGGTTTGAAGATGCACCAATAGCCAAATCGACATCCTCCCATGAAATGTCTTTAGGACAACCTCAACCACCTTGAGGTTGTGATAGTGATGGGTCAACCCACTAATTGCCCCAATCAAAATCCTCAATGGCCAAAGGGTCAAATCTTTTGTCGCCCACATTCTCACGCCTCTTTAGAAACATATGCATATTCTCCCGGTTGTATGAAACAAAGACATGATCATTCAATCTTTTCCATTGTAACTTTTTCCTTCTCTTTATATTGATCTACAAAGTACAAACACAAATAAAATTAGTAAATAACTTGTTGAAATTACCATTGAATAAAAACAAATAATGATTTACTAGTTGACTTACAAATTCAAATGTGCTCCAATTCCTCACATAACCAGATGATGAAGCACAAGACTAACAATGCACTTTCGCAAACCTTTGTAGGTCAATGGATTGATCATCATGAATGCTACCGATCAACTAAAATGATGAAAACAAACAAAGATTATGAGTTTGTGCGACAATTAAATTGATGCAATTATCATGATGCATTTAACTTGACTTATGAGGGTTTCTTTTGTCCATGTTTTCGAGTGCCAATGGATTAGGAAAGCCTTCTCACTAATCCTCATAGAGCACAACTTGTTAATCATTCTTGTTTCGAACATTGATATATGGTACAATTTTTGCAAGCACAACATTAAAGCAACACCTTAGCCCCCCAACTAAGGCATCATCATTTCTCCTTACAATAGAGAAGAACTTTCATGGGTTAAAAAAAAAGAGCGCCCCCATACAATGGATGATCCATTTGATTCTCCCAACGCTTCTCAACAATGGCTAAGGTCTTCTTGATCAATGGTTGCTTGTTTTATCGAGAGAGGCCTATACTAATCCTCTCCTTTGTATAAACCATAAGTGTATTAATATCTGGCATGGCAGGCTTCTCATCACCATCTGCTACTCTAAGAACTCTAAGAGGTGGAGTTGATGAAGCTCTAAGGCAATCCTCAATTGAGCTCCACCACTCCGCTAAAAGGACAACTTGTTGCACACTCAAGCCAGCTTGTGTTATTTTCTAAGATGTTTCCAATCCATGCTTCAGATGTAAATAGACTCAATGTGGCCTTGTGCTTGACCAAACTCCTAAGTGTGAGGAAGGATGTGGTGAAACGAGTTGTTACGGGTCTCACACGATCCCTACCCATGGCCTTCCTCATTAGACTAAGAATTCTTCCATGTATATAAAAGAAAGTTAGCCCGTGCAATAGGTTTCTTAAATGCCTTCAACTTTCCTATATCTTCCAACATTAGGTCCAAGCAATGGCATGCACACAGACTCCAATATAGTGTAGGTATCCTCTTCGTTAGACGGTGACCAACTTCTTGTAGTAGTTCACACCATTATCGATGACAACCTGGGCCATATTCTATTTTCCAACATCTAGAATTATCTTCTCTATTAAATAAGCTATCCTTTCAACATTAGGGGATTCACTTGAAGCATCAACCGACTCCAACAATAAAGTGCCCTCTGTACTATTAATAAGGAATTTAATCAAATGGTGTCCTCTTTTATCCGACCAACCATATGACATGAGTGTGCATCCATATTGTTTCCATGATGCTTCGTGTTGCCTCCTCAACATATGTGTTTCCTTCACATAATCGTTAATCAATGGATCTCTCAGCTCATGGGCATTAGGAGGCTTGTAACCTGACCCATATCGGCAAGAGGCTTCAATTGTAACTTCAAATTTTCTACTACTTGCAGAATTGAAAGGAAGGCCAACATTCATAGAAGAACAACGCCCACTGCATATTCACATAGTGCCTCTCTTCTGGAGTCTTTGTGCGAGACTCCATGGTACTTTGAGAACACCCACATCGTATTTCATCCACAAGATCCTCAGGTGTTTTCTTCGTAGCATGGCAATAATTGTCTTGGAACTATATGTGGATGTAACAACAGACTTGCCTCTTGCTTGCATGATTAAAACAAAAGCTCATTTATTCATATTGGTTGTTGTCCCGGAGCTTGTCCTCGTATGTGCAACATTTGTCCACTCCATATGCATTCACCTCCACATCCTCGTAATTTTGATCTACTCCTTGGATACTCTTGTTTTTCTCCAAATATGTTGCCGAAAGGATCGATATGGTCAACTAGAGGGGATGAATAGGTGACTAACAAATTTAAACTTAATTACCAAAATTTACGGTTAAGCGGATATATAAGATTCCCTAGTTATGCAACTGGATGAACAACCCTAGGTGGCAAGCAAGCTTAAACTCAAATGCTAGGCAACAATATAATTAGCAATCCAACAAGCATACGAAAGTAGTACAAGTAAAGTGCGGGAAAAGATTAAACACAAGTGATAAGGGAGACACGATGATTTTTCTTCCGAAGTTCACACTCCTTTTAGGGAGTGCTAATCTTCGTTGGAGCAGTGCTCAAGCCAAGGCTTTGAGGGCACTACTACGGACGTAGCTCACCGTATTCTCCCCAATGGAGACCTCGATTCACTCGGGTTTGGTATTGAAAGCGACCACCACACCTTTACAAACTTCTCCGGAGCACACCACACATATGGAAGTCTCCTAATCCGAACATCTAGCCGTCTAGGAGCCAAAGCTCCAAGAGTAACAAGTCAACGGTGAAGAAATCTTGCAGGGAACACAAATCGGTTTGTTGGAAGTGTAGATCGGGCCTTGCTCTCTCAAATCCCAAAAGATAAACAAGTTTGGGTGGAAGAGTTGGGAGGAATGAGCAATATAAGGTTTGGCAATGGTGTCTCAAAGCAAGGAGGAGGAAGGGTTAGGGTTTGAGGAAGAATAAGGCTTTATATAGGGGCAAAGGGGGGAAGAGTAGATCCAACCGTTGGACCCCGTGCGCACGGGTCTCAGGAAATTCCTGGGCACCCCGTGGGCATGAGGGTCAGATGCCCCGTGCGCACGGGGTACTCAAGTAATTCATCTAAGCCTCCTCTAGGAGTACCCAAAGTTCCACTACCAAAAGTGCAACTTCTAGGGTGAATATGCAGGTGTCTTGGCAATATGAAAATTGTGTTTGCGCACAGACTTTAACCTCGTTGACCCCTCTTGATAGTGCGATTTTCCTATGACTCAAAGCAAACCAAAATAAAACCTCCGAGTCGCCAGAGAACCACACTTTTTCACTTTTTGTAGCGGGGCCAATCATCCTACCAAGAATAATATCTCTCCACAAGACCAATGACCTGCGATACAACTTCCTCCCAGGTGGTGACCAGTGAGCATGGAATAAAGAGAGCATATGAGGGTGGATACCTTGTCAATTGACCCCTTCATGTTGCCTGTTGCTGGTTGTTGATGTACTGGAGAGGAGGAGTTGTTGGAGAGGATGAAGAGAGGAGTTGTAGAGGAGGGAGCATATTTGCTAGAGAGGAGGATGGGTGAGTTGTAGATTGGGGGATGCATGTCTCTCTATCTCTCTCTGTCCCCTCTTACCTGTTAGCGCTAATAGCACTTCTCTTTCCCGCCACTACTCTGTTTCCCTCCTAAAACTGTTCCCCTGCCTGCCAGGCAAACTCAACGTGTTCAATATGGATTAGAGCGCCAACTAGGATGCCTAAGAAGATTCCTTAGATGCTTTAATGCTTATGATGAAAGCCTTACTCAGGTGACCAAGGCAAGATGATGCCCTAAGCTTGCAGGGCACCATACCACCTAAGCTCCCCTTAAGGAGCCCTTAAAAACAATGGATAGGAATCATTACTTCACATTTTTTTTGTGAGGTGGATGGTGTCTGAGGGTGTAGAGGTTAGCGCATAACCTTCATAATATCTTTGTGTATATTTCCCTTTTTATTTTATTTCATATGTTTTTTTGTAATTTAGAGCAACGTTTGTACTTTTTTCTTTCAAGAATGAAAGGTTTAAATGAGGCATCTAATAATAAAATCCAATATTTATCTCATATGACATTAGCTCATTTTCTAATTTTTTGGATTTTTTATGTTTTGGTTTTGGTGAAATAGTTGGCAAAAAAGCCCCATCTCCCATAAAGGCCTTTTTTAGATAACCAACGAACAAATACTTGATTATTTGGTCCCCTGAAAAAGGAAGGTTCTATAGGATGCTCATGAGCGTTAGTGTGGCGAGCATTCGCTGAAGGCATGGTCGATTGGGACGATCCATTAACAACCAACCCATTTTTTAATGTATTTTGTTTTTAGTCGATTTTTATTAAAAAAATAATATTTTTTCATTGTATGTTGAAATTGTTCATTGTGTAATACAAAATGTTAATCGTATAGAAATAGAAAAGTTTAGTGTATATTAAAATGTTAATTTTATATTTAAATATATGTTCATTGTGTATTAAAAAATTAATCGTGTAAAATAAAAAAGTTTAATATATCTTGAAATTTTTTACCGTATATAAGATTTTTTTAGGATATAAAATAAATAAAAAATTCAACTGTTCTAAGAAAATAAGTCAAATACGAAAAACCAAAAATAAATAATTAAAGCAGTAGCTGAAGTGGTTTGGGCCAACTGGGGCATCAGGTGCCTTACCCCCTTTTCAACGCGAAGGCTCGATATGAGAGCAATTAATTGAAAAGTACACTTTGGTAGCCCATCAAAGGTCATTTTTGGTGTATCGAGAGCGCGTCACGCGTCGTGTATTATGATATATTTACACTTTTTCAGATTTACATGAATTTTTTCCGGCTTTCACGAAACTTTTCTTATATTTTGGAGGAAATGTTTTCTATTTTTATGCAAAAAAATACAATTTTTATTTTTTCTATGAGAGGTATCACCGTGCCTCTCGTGGAGGCACAATCTTGTCTCTCAAAAAGGAAAAAAATGCAGCTTTTTCTGAAAAGAACGATCGTGCCTTTCGTGGAGGCACACATTTGCTTTCGCGAGAAGCACGCTTCGTGCCTCTCAAAAAGGAAAAAACACATTTTGTTTCTCTGAGACATGATCGCGCATCTCGTGGAGGCACACATTTGCTTCCTAAAAAGAAAACAAAACCACATTTTTTTCTCTAAGAAGCATGATCGTGCATCTCACGTTTGTTTCCGTGAAAGGCACACACAAAAAGAAAAAGATGTGTTTTTATTTTTCTTGAGGCACAATCGTGCATCTTGGGGAGACGCACGTCGCTTTTCGCGACGTGCGTCTCAAAAAAGAAAAAAATGTGTTTATTTTGTTTGTTGAGAGGCAAGATCGTGTCTTTCATGGAGATATAGGTTTATTTCCGCGAGAGGCAGCGCCTTTCGTAATTTTTTTTCTCAAAACCTATTAAATGTGATTTAGTTTTTAAAGATCTTGACACGAGTGATCCAACTGTGTAAACGGTTTGTGATTTGAACGCACAAATTAAAAATAAAAATATTTAAAAATTAAACTTACAAAAGACACCAAACTACGATAAATAGGGCACTTTCACTGATCAATGGAAGTGAGAGTGTTTTTTTAGGAGAGAGTATAGACGCAGACGCTCACAATTACATATACACACTCATCCCTATGAACATATATACGTATACACCCTACCTCTATGAGCATGTTTGAGAGACTGATTTTGATTCAAAGAGTCTTGATATTTAATGAAGTCATTGTAAACGTTTTTATTGTCGACGAAAACGTCTTCTCCAACTTAAAAAATATTCGCATTTAATAAAACACCTAAGCATAAAACCTAGGGTTTAATTCTAGAGCAGATGAATCAAGATAGGTCCCTTCACAATTTCTGCACACAGCTGCTGCAGCTCTAGATTTTCCATCAGAAGATAGACCTCCATAACCACTGATCTTGATCTTGTTCAAATGGCTCACATCCAATGTACGGGCTACATGTGACAATGGGTGTCTTGCTTGGCGACTTGGTCTAGAGGCCGCTCCTAGGCCCCGGACCGAAGAGCCCTTATTCTTTGCATTGAGCGCCTGCACCTCTGACAAAAACCCCTGTTGATGAAAGCATCAGTGGCGAAGGGGGTCTGATTGATAGCTTCGTGGATAGCCGTGCGACGAGCCGACCAGATCGCCCACAACGTGATAGCAAAGCGAATTAACTGATCATTATCCAGAGCTTCTCTTATATGGAACAACCACAATTTTGGGACAGGTACTTGGACTTGTGAAATTGCATCCACCATACCTAGATCTGCCAGAGCCCAGACGCACCGTCTCATTGAGCACTCCAGTAGTGAGTGTCTCCAAGAATCAACACACCCACATAAACTGCAATTATCATAGGTACTCATATTCCTGTGCTTCCTCACATCCTTAGACGGCAAAGAATGTCGTGCCAAACGCCACAGAAAGGTTTTGCTCTTTGATGGGATCATGACGCTCCAAAGTGAGGACCAGCCCAGATCTTCCTTTCTCGTATCCGATGGAGATGGTCTCCCAGCCAGTAGATTATCATTAGACTTCTTGATCTGTGACAACATTTTGTAGCAAGATTTAACCGAAAACTCACCCTTGATGTCGTACTGCCAAGCCCAATAGTCTTCAATAGCTGCAGTACTCAGCGGGATTCCAGAAATGACATCAACATCTGCTGGGATAAAGCACTGTTGTAAAAGTTGTCGGTTCCAATAACGATTAGAACTATCAATTAACTCTGCAACATAAGTAGGCGCAAGAGGAGAGATTCTGGCAATTGGTTTCATTCTGTAGTCCTGGGGAAGCCAATTATCTGTCCACACTTTGGTTTGAAGCCCCGACTCAATCATCCTAATGAGCCCGTGAGAGAGAGCATCCCGACCTTCTAAAATATCTCGCCACACTTGACTTTGGATGGCTTCCCAGTGTTGCCTCCAAAATAGATACTTCTGGGAAATATATAACTTTGAAAATCCGAGCACTAAAGGACTCAGGAGCAGACAGGATCCGCCACACCTGCTTGGCCAACAAAGCCACATTAAACAATTCGAAATCACGGAGACCCAGTCCACAATTATACTTTGAGTTTGTCATTGCCTGCCAGGAAACCCAATGGGGCTTTCGGCAACCTGCTTTACTGCGCCAAAAGAATTGTCGAATGTTGTTGTTGAGATGCTCACATAAACCTCTAGGTAGCTTAAAACAAGACATTGAGTACACTGGAATTTCCTGGTGATGTGCGAGATGATGATAATGGTTTCTCGCCCTTCGTTGGTTACCCCAAGTGGAAGGTGAGATGTAGGATAACATCAAATTTCCCTTATGTAGAAGATAGGGTTTGTCTCCATTAAGACTCCGATAATGATAAGTAGGTGGTGAAGAGAACAATGACGACGTTCACAACTCTCAGTTTCTTACTTCACCTGGACCTGCACACAGACACAAATAACTTTGCTCCCAACGAACTTCAGAGAGGTTGTCAATCTCTCCGGCCTTGTTGTTTACAAATGATCAAAAGCAAGGTATAATGATAATGATAGCAATTGAAAGTAAAAGCAGAAATGTAAATAAGCGCGTAAAAAGTGATGAGAATATGGACCGGGGTCCCGTGATGTTCACTAGTGATGTCTCTCTCCCAAAAGACGATAAAACTGCTATGTGAGGTGAACAAATTACAGATGGTCAATTGACGGGATTATAAACGCACCGCAATGCTAACTATGCTACAAAGAAAGGAAGAGGCTCAAAAGCATGGGCAGTACGCCAAAATAAGTAGACCGAAATCCAACTGCATCTACTACTAATCATCCACCTTGAGATATCTATCTAGAACATCTCGCTGGTATTAAGTTGCGAGCCCCACCCAAAGTGTAAACCCAAAGCAACAGACAACTGAATTAAAAATCACTTTGCGTAAAGTAAACAATCCTTACAACCGCGGTTACAAGCACCGTTGTTAACCCCCTTGTGGCAACAACACATCCCCTACACTCATGTTTCTGTCACTCAAGCGTGTCATCGGGGGGCATGAACCCACAATCGAACATAACGTTCCCTCTTGGAGTTACTACCTACTACTTGGCCAAAGCAATAAACAACAGCGGAGAACATGCAAGAATTACTTAGGAACAAAAATATAAAGATAAGAACCAAATATATTACTCTATCAAAATCTGAACATAATCTCATAATCCATCAGATCCCATCAAACTCAGCATAGCAACAGCAGAAAGATTACATATGTGCCTCGATCATGTAGGGAAACTCACGAGGTCTAAACCATGAAGAACAAAGAGGGGAGGAGAACATCACATAGCTACTGATCCCGGACCCATGGTCCAAAGGAAACTACTCACGGCACATCCGGGAAGCGTCCATGATGGAGGGGAAGCTCCCGGAGGTCGATCCTCCCTCCGACAGTGTGCCGGGAAGAGGTCTGCTGGCGCTCCCGATCTTGGCAGCGCGGCGGCGGTGGAACAGAGGCGATATCACGGAAAAGGGTTCTCTCTCTGGAAGTTTTACGTCACGGGAAATAAATAGGCGAAGGGGGACAGCCAGGGGGCCACCAGGGGTCCAGGCGCCCCCTGGCGCGACCAAGCCCTAGGCCGCACCAGGTGGCTGCCTGGGGCCCTGGTGGGTCCCACCTGGTCCTCCTTTAGGACTCTGGAAGGTTCCTTCACGCTGATTTTTTATCTGATTTTTCCTGAATTTTTGGAGCACTTTTAATATGGGGAAAAACTGAAATAAAAAACAGCAGAAAATAGAAACTGACACTGGGGTGCACTGAGTTAGTAGGTTAGTCCAAATATGATCAAAAGTGTATGAAAGTGTATCTAGATCATAGCAATATCACAGAAAACATGCATGAAGCACGCAGAAACTATAGATACGTTTGGGACGTATCAAGATCCCCAAGCTTAATTCCTGCTCGTCCTCGATTAGGTAAATGATAACAAGTATAATTTCTGTGGTGACATGCTAGCAACCATATAAGGACTTTGAAAAGTAAAGCAATAAGGTATGTGATTCAATTCAAGTCATAACATGCAAGAGTCTATATTAGCATTGAAACAAGCAACAAAAGAACTTTCGGTGCAAGAGCTCTCGCTATCCGTGACTCAAATGTCTCCAAATGGTGTTTGCGTGCAAGAAGGGGGATAGGGAATACGAGAAAAAAGTATTTTTGTTTACTAAAGTTTCACACTTGGTCTTCTTTGGAATCTTATCTTGACCCGTCCCTAGACCACTAGCCAGGTACAAGTCAATTTGATCCACTCCTTTTCGATATTTTGAGCACTCATGCAATGGATGAGCGCAAGCACGAAAGTTGACACTTAGGATGGCAAAGAGAGAAATATGGTGGAGGAGGAAGACAAAAAGGTGAGAAAGGCTCACATCAATGAGGACAATCATAGGCGAGAAAGCCAAATGATAGATATGATGTGAGGAGTAGGGATTGTCATGCAACGGATGCACATATGAGCTAAAAAGCTCTCCAATGGAACTAGTGGTGGTGCATTCAACTTGCTGGCTCATGAAGACCTAGACCTCTTTTGAGGAGGCTCATCCTTGGAATATGCAAGCCAAGTTCTATAGTGTGAAGGTTCCCACATAGCTATATGCATAAATGATCATCTCTATGGAGTACAAGGATAAGAGGGAGTACTAGTGTGGATCTTTCAAAAGGATAGTAGTGTTGCCCCTTTCTCTTTTTTTTTTCTTTTTTCTTTTTTTTTGTATTTTTTGGTGGCCTCAATGGCTCTTTCTATTTAACTCTCATTTGTCCTCTTTGGGATCTTTTATTTTGTCCACTTTGGGATCTTTTCCTCACTTAAGGGCAACACTCTAATTTACAAGAGGGTATAGAAGATCTTTCACACTTTACAAGGTACTCAAAGATAAATAAGATGTAGCTATCATGATGTATGCAATGTATGCCTCTGCCAGTGTAGCAGGAACATGTATGACATGAAGATCAAGTCATCAAGAGGTGGAAGTTGCATGGAAATATATCTCGGAAAGGCTATGGAAATGCCTTGATAGGTAGGTATGGTGGCTGTTTTGAGGAAAGATATAAGGAGGTTTATGATGACAAAGCGTATCATGCCAAGGGTTTGGATGTACTGGCGAAGGTGGACGCCAACTCTCGGAGTGAGAAGAAAGAAATGCACGGAACGGGAGAGGCTAGCCAATATGAGGAGGTGGAAGTGTCAACTTTCAATACTTACATTAGTCCGAAGAACTCATGCACTTATTATCGGTAACTCTCAATCTAATAAGGAGGTTCACAAAGAGACAAGTACCCCGGGGAGGACTGTGTGGGGGTTTGGTTATCCTTGCGCATCCTCGACTCATGGTACGTGAGTGTACTCTAATATCCGATCCCTCCAAAGATTAGTGATCCATCTAGTAGCTAGAGTTCTCAACTAGTTTTGTAGGTTTTGAAAATAAACACGGATTCCCCAAAATACGACACCTATCACTAATAGGCTAGATCTCTTGACACCAAAAGTTCAAACATTACTCACAACAATACCTCAATACTATTGCAAGTTACTACAAATATTAAATAGCAACCTCAATTACCTACTTTCAAGACAAGACACAACTCAGTGCAACAACCAACTCTCTTAACAAGATAAAACATGAAAACTAAAGAGAGTTCCAGCAACAAACTAATCAAAAGCCAAGGCTCTTGCTAAAGACAAACTAAGACTAAAACTAAACATGGCAGTAGCTACGAAAAGATAAAGAACACACAACATTAAAAAGATAGGAATGAAAAATCCTATGATGTGTTCTAGATTGGAGTGGAGCGTGTTTCTCTCCCACACAAAGCAAGTTGGTATCTAACTTGTTATGAACAACAATCAAAGCTAAAGAAAAATAAAAATTAAACCTAAGAGCGAGATGCTCCAAGCATAGCACATAATGCATGAAGTGATAAAAATATAGTGAGACGAAGGACAAACTGATGATTATTGATGGAGAAGGGGATGCACGGAGGCATCCCCAAGCTTAGACGCTTGAGTCTCCTTGAATATTTATTGGGGATGCATGGGGGCATCCCCAAGCTGGAGCGCTTGACACTCCCGGATCTTCGTTCATCATCTTCCATCGCACACTTGAAAATTCCCTTCATACATAACTCATCAGAAGCTGATTAGAGAGGTTAGTACCCTTAATAAAATATTTTTTCCCCACTGGATATAAAGATATTCTTGAAGAACTACTGTTTCTCAAGATTTCCAAAAAAAATTTGCAAAGAAAAAACAAGCTTAAGGTTTGCAAAAGTAAGGAGAGGTAAAACGTGGCAGAATCTGTGAGAAACATAACAGCAGGTAGTAGAGAATTTTTTCGGGGCACTTCTGCAACTCAAATAAAAAAACTCAGAACATACGAAAGTTTCACAATTGTATAGAGCATGCTGTGTAAACAATTCAGCTCAAAAAGATGAACTGGTGATTTGTTCCGATTTTTTCCGTCAAGAAGAGAGAATCTGTTTTCTGGACAACATGTCACAACTTTTGCTTCCGTTATCATAAGAGGCTATAATTTGGCACAAAGCTTGAAAATAAAGATACAATTATGTTACTACAGTAGTAACAATCATCAAGACCACTAAAAACAAAAGTAAAAACATCTTGGGTTGCCTCCCAACAAGCGCTTTCTTTTACGCCTTTAAGCTAGGCATAGGGTAAAAGATCAAGTTGTATCAATCGAACCATCATCAAGATCATCAAAAATATCTTCAATTGTACAACTAGTCTTAAGAGGTCTTTCAAATAAAGGCCTAATGAAGATACTTCTAGGGAGAAAACCAAAAGGTGGAAAATCAATGGGAGTTTCATTTATAAATTTATCAAAGAGAGGTATTTCTTCCAAAGATTTCACGGTTTCAACTCCTTTGGCAATGGATGGATTATTTTTAGGTCGGGGAACCTTAGGGACATAATTGAACTTAGGTTCCTTTCTTTCCGAAGTTTCTACCTTTTTTGGTTTGATTGAGGAGAAAGTAGTTCCTAGAGTATTAATGATTTCCTCAATCTTATCAATCCTAGAAGGATCCATATCATGGGATCTGATGGTCTCCAAAGTTTTAATAATTTTAAGCATGGAGCTATCAAGCCTATTCAAAATCCCTTGAATCTTGCGATCCAACTCATTTATCCTAGTTATACTTGGTATTTCTAACTCTATCTTTTCAAGTTTCTTCATAATGTGAGCTAGAGTTATATCTTCTTATATGCTAGCAATAGGGAGATTTCCAATAAGATTTTCAATAACATTAAGAGACTCCCAAATTGGGGCTTCTAGAAAATTCCCATTGATAGCAGTATCTAGAATGAACCTATTCCAAGGAGTAATCCCAACATAAAAATTTCTAAGCAGGATAGTAGTGGATTGCTTCTTGGTGGCTCTTTTCTGAGAATCATTAATTCTATACCAAGCATCTTTTAAACTTTCACCACCTTTTTGTTTAAAGGTGAGAACCTCTGTCTCAACAAAGGGAAAAGGACCAGACATAATGCCAGCTACTAGCAAGAGAAATATTTTTTTTTGTGATTTTTGATATAACACACAAAGATAAAAACTAAAAGGTAAACTAACAAGACTAAAAAGCAAAGGTAAAAGGTAGTGGGCAACTCCCATATCTTAGCACTCAGAGTCCCCGGCAACGGCGCCAGAAATTTTCTTGATGTGCGAGATGATGATAGTGGTTTCTCGCCCTTCGTTGGTTACCCGAAGTGGAAGTTGAGATGTAGGATAGAAGCAAATTTCCCCTATGTAGAGGATAGGGTTTGTCTCCAGTAGGACTCCGATAATGATAAGTAGGTGGTGAAGCGAACAATGGCGCCGTTCACAACTCTCGGTTGCTTACGTCACCTGGACCTGCACACAGACACAAATAACTTTGCTCCCAACGAAGTTAGAGAGGTTGTAAATCTCTCCGGTCTTGTTGTTTACACAGGATCAAAAGCAAGGGATAATGATAGCAACTGAAAGTAAAAGCAGAAAAGTAAATAAGCGTGTAAACAGTGATGAGAATATGGACCGGGGTCCCGTGATGTTCACTAGTGATGTCTCTCTCCCAAAAGGCGATAAAACTGCTATGCGAGGTGAACAAATTACAGATGGACAATTGACAAGACTATAAACGCACCACAATTGTAACAGCCCAGTTTTCAAAAAAATCAAAAATTTTGTTTTCGGTGTGAATTGTGTGATTGTGTGATTTGTTTGCGGTGCTTGCATCCCCGATTTATCGATCGACGATTATTTTCTCTCCCCCTTATTCTCGTATCGGATGCGTGACCGACCCCTTTTCCACCACGGCACACGACCTTGCGACACCGGGATTTCACCCGAGCACCGTCGCTACCGGCACAGGACCAGCCATCGCCACCGGAACGAAAAACCCGTTTATTTAATAAACGGATTATTTTATTGGGGCGTCGAAAAATGTTGCCGGAATGTCACCGCAGTGAGGTACGATCAACGGGCTCGACGCGCTGAGCGCGTAGGTCGATGTTTCGTCCGAATCGGAGTCCGTATGCACCTCCGGCGGTCACGACCGCGATCGTCGGACACGCGAGAGAGAAAACCGGTGGTCATCGGGGGTATTTTCGTCATCCGCCAGACCAGCTAGCCTATATAATGACCCCTCACCTTCCCCCATCTAATTAGGGTTCCCCCTTACACAAATTGCAGCCACCCCCCTGAGAAATCCCAGATCTGCCTCCCAAATCCCCCTCTCCCCGAAACCCTAGCCTCCCAGGCGTTTTCGGCCATCGATCTGCCAGATCTGGGGTCCGGATCGCGCCTCCAGCCCCCCAACCGCAGCACCAGCTGCCCCGGGCCCCGCAGGGCCCCAACCGCCGCCGCCAGGCCCGCTCGGGCCCGGATCCGCGCCCCCTCCCGTGGACACCGTGAGCCGCCTCCGCGCCCCGGCCAGGCCGCCGCGCTGCCTGCTTCCGGCGAGCAGCCAGCAGGCCGCCGGCCACCCTCCTCTCCTTCCTCCCCTTCCTCCCTCTCCTCTCCCTCTCACCCAGTCTCCCTCTCTCGCGTGCAGGAGCCCGCGCAGGACGCTGCCCCACCATGGAAGGCCTTGGAGCTCCAAGGTCCATGTCCGCCAGCCCGAGCTTCGCCCCAAGACCACTCCGGCCGGATCCGGCGAGCCCGGACGCCGATCTGCCTCCTCCGCCTCGCCCGTGCCCCTCTACGCCGCCCTTCCCCTCGCCCTCGCCGCCGGTGGCCGGCGCGCCACCGGTAGCAGCCGCCGCCGCCCGTCGTTCGTTTCGGGGACGAGCCCCTCGTCCAGCAGCCACCGCGCCGGGTGGGCCGGCCTGCCCCAGCGCCACCGGCCCAAGCCGCCTCCAAAGGCCCAGCCAGGCCACGGCCTCTCCAGCCGTTGTTGGGATCGGCCCAGCTTGGGTGAGCCCAACCGTTTTTTTTTCTTTTTACGTTTTCTTTTTATTTTTTGTTAAGTCTGAATTCTGCTAAGTCTTTTATATTTTGCTGCTGGTTCCATTTTGCAACGATAATAGCGATTAATCCGTAGCTCCGATGAACATGCCCCCAAAACAAAAGTTGCTCAGAATTGCGTGTACTTTAATTCATCTTTTGTGATCATTTTCATTTGAGCTCATCTTGATTGTGTAATTGTGTGCTAAAGTGGGCATCAGGCCGTTAAACTGCTACAAATTCCTGTTAAGTGCTGCTGTTTATATTTTGTTGCAACTTCGGTCGACGAGTGTGTCGCGACCGTTTATCGGAATTGATTGATTCCTTTTGCATCCTGTTAAGCATTGTTTTTACTTCAGTTCTATGCATTCACATGTCATATTTGCTTGCTGCATGTTGATTGTATCTTTCTCCAAAGTAGCTATCCTGATGTTATTGTGCTGTTGTTGCTGAAACTGTTATTTTATTGCAACTTCGGTCGACGAGTGTGTCGCGACCGTTTATCGGAATTGAGTGATTCCAATTGAATATTGTTAATAATCATGTATACTTTCATCCAATGTATTTCTATGTCATGTTGCTGCACTTTTGCATATAGATTTACCCCTGTTTATACAGCATGTGTGCATACCATGTTTTGCTTGTATCTTTTTAACCGTAACTCCGTTTGGGGTGTTCTTTATATGTAACTTGATTAGTTTTTCGTGTACTTTGTTGTTTATGCTATTTTTTTCTGTTGTTAACCAACCAAAAATATGGTTTAGTACAGAACAGTAACAAATGTTTTAATCATCGTGCGACACTTAGTGTTATGCCATGTTTAGCTTGTGCCTCACTTAAATTGAGTAGCATAGATAGTTTACTTTGTGCTTCACCTCTTGACATGTTTGTGTGCTATGCCATGCTTTCTTGAGTTGCCATGTTAACAACTTTGTAAACGTGCGGTATTCGTCGTGTGTGACCGATACCCCACTTAAACTGTTAGTAACCGTTCTCGACGATAGATCCATATCGCGTTGCCGTGTCGTGTGATGTCTTCTTGATCTTGTGTTGCCCCGTAGTAATAGAATGCCTGCTCGTTGATTGCTTTCCAGTGTTTCCTTCTTGTGTGCTTCCGCGGGTACCTCTCGGAGACGTTGCGAGCTTGCGATCAACTACACCTTCGGAATCCGACTTATCAACAGGCAAGGACTATACATTACTTATGATCCATTCTATTTCAACCAGTGGTTTGCATGCTAGTCTAGGATAGGTTTGATGTTTGATCCTACCACATGTTTACAGCCTCTTTCAAACCGATACAACCATGTCCCTTCCCAGCAAACCTTGTACTGCTATGTTACTATTGCTCGTTGCTCAGCCCCTGCTTAGTATGCATGATTAGGATGCTACGATGTTACCCTGTTACTCCTGGGTTTGGGATATCACATTATTATATTGTTGTTGATGATATGATTATTATAATGTTGACTATATTCGACGAAGGATGGAAGGTCTAGGCTATCCCGCCCCGACGCTTTGTTCCATTCGAGTCACCTAGGATCCGAGTTCCGGGTATTGGTTTTAAGACTGAGCGTGCCTAACCGCGTGTGGGATTTTATGGGGTCCCCTTTTCTTACCTACCTAGCTTCAAGCATTTCTAGTGGTGGCCCAAGCTGATTTACCATTTGAAACCGTGTGTGTGCTGGTCGTACGCCAGTTGTTTACAAACCAACCTGGACCAGTGAGGACTTAGTTCCCTTGCTGGCCCACCTTGTCCGGCTGAGGACCCGGTGTCCCATGTGTGATTAACCGGCTATCCAAACCTGCGACAGACGGTAGAGACCAGATCGAGAGAGCGGCCGGCTCCTGAGATGGATGTCGACTCACCGGGGGCCACCCGGATTTGTTCGTTGTTAGTTAGAGGGACTTGTCGTTTCGGATCTCTTGGAACTAAATCATAAAATGGTTGCGTATGATGGGTAGCAACTGAGAGTGATGGACATGCGTGCGGAGCCTCGTAATGGGCAGTTGGTACACCCCTGCAGGGTTAAATCTTTTCGAGAAGCCGTGTCCACGGTTATGGACGACTTGAGACCTACGTCTTGTTCATAGACAACAACAACTGAGATAATCTTAATTTAATTTGATCAAGGTGTGTGTGCCTTGACTGCTTCTTCTTCGTCGGGATGCGAAGAGGAGGACAAGGATTGGATAGGTGTTATGGTTGCGTATGTAGGTGGATAGCAGACTTGTTGGAGGCGATTACTGATCGAATGCTTGGCCTCTTACCTTACTCTCTAGATCGTTAGCCACTTCATAAATGCTAGTGCGGCAGCAACGTCACCACTTACCCTTTCCTTACCGTAAACTACTAGTTGTCCTAGAATGACGAGTGATGAAGTCCTTGCTGGGTCAGATGACCACTACAGTTGGATGCTGAGTACCTCTGTACTCATGATACTACCCCCAAACTCTTTTTAGGGTCCTTGATCGACAACAGGTATGGTGATCGACGTTTCACGTGGAGACTCGACGACGACTAGTTAGGCGGATCCCGGCGGAGGGCCTGGACCCGTGTGGTTATGGGATCGATGTTTTTCTCTTTGCCAGTAGGCATTGCTTGTAGTCTGTATTCAGACATGTATCTTCCGCTGTTATATTGTATTTAAGGCAGTTGTATGCCGATTGTATGAAATGTTGTATCCTTGTATCTGTAATGTTGTGATATCATGTTGGAAATCCGGGGCATATGGCTTTGTCATATGTCGCGGTGGGACCGATATGTGCTTCGTCCCCGGATCTGGATGGAAACATCTAGATCTGGAACAGTACCGCATATCGGGCCTTACAACAATGCTAACTATGCTACAAAGAAAGGAAGAGGCTCAAAAGCATGGGCAGTACGCCAAAATAAGTAGACCAAAATCCAACTGCATCTACTACTAATCATCCACCTTGAGATATCTATCCAGAACATCTCGCTGGTATTAAGTTGCGAGCCCCACCCAAAGTGTAAACCCAAAGCAACAGCCAACTGCATTAAAAATAACTTCGCGTAAAGTAAACAATCTTTGCAGTCGCGGTTACAAGCACCGTTGTTTTCCTCCTTGTGGCAACATCACATCCCCTAGACTCATGTTTCTGTCACTCAAGCGCGTCATCGGGGGGCATGAACCCACAATCGAGCATAACGTTCCCTCTTGCAGTTACTACCTACTACTTGGCCAAAGCAATAAACAGCAACGAAGAACATGCAAGAATTACTTAGGAACACAAATATAAAAGATAAGAACCAAATCTGAACATAATCTCATAATCCATCAGATCCCATCAAACTCAGCATAGCAACAGTAGAAAGATTACATATGTGCCTCGATCATGGAGGGCAGCTCACGAGGTCTAAACCATGAAGAACAAAGAGGGGAGGAGAACATCATATAGCTACTGATCACGGACCCATGGTCTAAAGGAAACTACTCACGACACATCCGGGAAGCGTCCATGGTGGAGGGGAAGCTCCCGGAGGTCGATCCTCCCTCCGAAAGGGTGCCTGGAAGAGGTCTGCTAGCGCTCCCGATCTTGGAAGCACGGCGGCGGCGGAACAGAGGCAAGATCGTGGAAAAGGGTTCTCTCTCTGGAAGTTTTACGTCACGGGAAATAAATAGGAGAAGGGGGGCAGCTAGGGGGGCCACCAGGGGTCCAGGCGCCCCCCTGGCGCGGCCAAGCCCTAGGCCGTGCCAGGTGGCCGCCTGGGGCCCTGGTGGGTCCTACCTGGTCCTCCTTCGGGACTCCGGAAGGTTCCTTCACGCTGATTTTTTATCTGATTTTTCCCGAATTTTTGGAGCACTTTTAATATGGGGGAAAACTGAAATAGAAAAATAGCAGAAAACAATAACTGTCACTGGGGTGCACTAAGTTAGTAGGTTAGTCCAAATATGATCAAAAGTGTATGAAAGTGTATCTAGATCATAGCAATATCACACAAAACATGCATGGAGCAAGCAGAAACTATAGATACGTTTGGGACGTATCACCTAGGCCACTGATTTGATTAGGACTTCCTTTCCCACTGGAAAGACATCGTTCTAAATATAACCCTTCACTTTCCCCCACACACGATCCTTTAGATACTTGAATGCTCTAGTTTTTGAAGACCCAATATCATACGGCATACCCAAGTACTTCTCATTCAACATCTCATTTTGGACTATCAAAATATCTTTGATATCCTGTCTCAAACCTTCCGGGCATCCCTTGCTAAAGTAAATGGAAGATTTAGAATTATTGATCCTCTGACCTGAAGCATCACAATAGGACTGTAACAGGTTTGACACCTCCGTATCTCCTTCACTATTTGCCTTGAAAAATAGCAGGCTATCATCCGCAAATAAAAGATGGTTATTTGTCTTGAAAAATAGCAGGCTATCATCCGCAAATAAAAGATGGTTAACCGGTGGTGCGGAAGGCGCCACCATAATCCCATTTAGATGCGATGATTGATTTCCAGATTTTAGGAGGCCTGACAAGCCCTCCACTGCTAACAAGAATAGATAGGGTGGTATGGGGTCTAATGGAAGTGAGAGTGTTGTTTAATGATTTCGGCTCGACACATTGACGCCCACGAGTGTCGAATAGGTTTTTTTAGGGGTTTATGCATCTTTATTGACCAATAATCATCGGGATACAAGACTGATCATGTGGGTATAACAGCCAAACATGGCGACCCAATGATAGTCCACAAGAATATTGAGCTAACAAAGATGCTTCTACATAAAAAGAACTACTTTCAGAAGTAAAACTACAAAAAGTTAAACTAGCAAGTCTCGAATGTATCTCTTTAATGTTAGCAGCTTGAATTTCTCCACCACATTCCTTCACTTCCTTCACCGCAGATCTGTTCTCACATGAAATAATGATGTTTGAAATATTAAGATCCTCAGCTAGCGTCAAACCTTCTCTGCACGCAATTGTATCAAGAGAGATCTTGTCATGAACACCATTGAGAACCAGAGAGGATGAACCCATGTACTTCCCACTGGAATCTCTGCACACCACCGATAGCGAACTCTTTCCTTCAACAGACTTATGGCCAACATGGATTTTGAAAGTTCCATTAGGGGGGGGGGCGCTCCAGGACGAAGAGCCCGTCTGAGCAACGTTGTTTTGGACTATGGGATTTCCCCTGGTAAAGCTAGCACTCCGCATCACTTCTAGTTACCTGATCAACTTCTTGATGAAAACATTGGTTCCAAAAGGGGATTGTCTGAAAGACTCATGTATCATTTTCCGTCTTGCTGACCAAATCTCCCAAAAGGGTCACTACAGCTTCCGTGAACATGGAATCTATGGCCGCTTCATGAAGATGGAAGATCCACGATCTCGTATTCGGCTCTTTAATGTCGCTTATGATCTCCACCAGTTCAGGGTCAGCAAGAGCCCAAACACACCTCGAAGATGAGCACTCGAGCAAAGAGTGTATCCACGAATCTGTATTGCCACACAAGGGGCAGGAATCCGTCAACGACATATTTCTGTGTTTACGCACATCTTCTATAGCTAGCGACTGTTTGCCCAACCGCCAGAGAAAGGTTTTTATTCTGGAGGGGACCTTGATATTCCATAGCTTTGTCCAGCTCTTTTAATCACGCTCAGGGCTAGACACAGATAACATGCCTGCTAATGCACCCTCCCTCTCCTTCTTTTCTCTTGCTAGCATCTCATATGATGAGCGAACCGAGAATACTTCGTTCCTTTCAAAATTCCAACTCCAAAAGTCCTCAACAGGGCTGATACGTCCAAAAAGTATCTATAATTTCTGCTTGCTCCATGCCTCTTTTTGTGTGATATTGCTATGATATTGATGAACTTCCATACACTTTTGATCATATTTGGACTAACCTATTAACTCAGTGCACCCAGTGCTAGTTCCTGTTTTCTGCTGTTTTTCTATTTCAAGTTTCCCCGATATTAAAAGTGCTCAAAAAATTCGGGAAAAATCCAATAAAAAATCAGCGATACAGAAGCTTCGGGAATCACCGAGGGGGGGGGGGGCAGAGGGATCCACCAGGGCCCCAGGCGCCCTCTCGGCGCGCCCTAGGGTGGGGCCGCGCCAGGGGGCCGCCTGGACCCCTGGTGGCCCCCTGGCTGCCCCCCCTTCGCCTATATATTCCTCGTGACGTGAAACCCCCGTGACGGGAACCTTTTTTCGCGATCTCTCCTCTGTTCCGCCGCCGCCGCGCTTCCAAGATCGGGAGCACCAGAAGACCTCTTCCCGGCACCCTGCCAGAGGGAGGAACCACCTCCGGGAGCTTGTCCACCACCATGGATGCTTCCCGGATGAACCGTGAGTAGTCCACCTTGGACCATGGGTCTATGATCAGTAGCTATGTGATGTTCTCCTCCCCTCTTTGTTCTTCATGGATTAGACCTCGTGAGCTGCCCTACATGATCGAGGCACATATGTAATCTTTCTGCTGTTGCTATGCTGAGTTTGCTGGGATCCGTTGGATTATGATACTATGTTCAGATTGTGTTTGAGTAATATATTTGATTCTCCTCTTTTATATTTATGTTCTAGAGTAATTATTGCATGTTCACCGTTGCTGTTTATTGCTTTGGCCAAGTAGTAGGTAGTGACTCCAAGAGGGAGCGTTATGCATGATTGTGGGTTCATGCCCTCTGATGACTAGCTTGAGTGACAGAAACATGAGTCTAGGGTATGTGTTGTTTCCACAAGGGGGAAAACAACGGTGCTTGTACTTGCGGGTGCAAGGATTGTTTACTTTACGCAAAGTTCTTTAATGCAGTTGTATGTTGCTTTGAGTTTACACTTTGGGTGGGATTCGCAACTTAATACCAGCGAGATGTTCTGGATAGATATCTCAAGGTGGATGATTAGTAGGTAGATGCAGATGGATTTCGGTCTACTTGTCTTGGCGTACCGCCCATGCTTTTGAGCCTCTTCCTTTCTTTATAGCATAGTTAGCATTGGTTTGGGCACATAATCCTATCAATTTCCCAGCTATAATTGGACTACCTCGCAAGGCTATTTTATCGTATTTTGGGAGAGAGACATCACTAGTGAACATCATAGGACCCCGGTCCATATTTCCAATACTGTTTATACCCGCTATCAATTTACTGCTTTATTTACTTTTCCGTTGCTATCACTATCATTATTATCCCGTGTGTTTTATCCTTTGTAAACAACAAGGCCGGAGGAATTGACAACTCCTCTGTACTCGTTGCGAAGCAAAGTTATTTGCTGTGTGTGCAGGTCCAGGTGAAGTAAGCAACCTTGTGTTGTGAACGGTGCCATTGTTCACTTCACGACCTTCTTGTATCTGTTGGAGTCCTACTGGTTCGATATCTACCTTAGCATCTTCGCAAAGGGAAATTGCCGCTATGCTACATCTCAACCTTCCACTTTGGGTAACCAATGAGGGGGCTTTAAATAGTACAATCAAGGGCCCGTACAGAGCGGGATATTTGTTATTCCATGTACGTCAAAAGGCAAAAACGTCTCCTGTAGTTTCGGCAGTTTCCATGAAGCTGTCGACGCATCAATCAGTTCGGCCACCGTAGTCGGTTTGATCGGTGCCAAACACAACAGAGGTTTCATTCCCGAGCACCTAGGAATCCAATTCTCCTGCCAGATTAGCGTACTCTTCCCGTTCCCTATTCTCTTTATCAGACCGTGTGCAAGGGCCTCTTTCCCTTCCATCAGGGCCCTCCATATTTGTGACGGGTGAGAGCCCGTCGTAGCCTCCAAAACCGAGGTGTTGGGGAAATATACTGCCTTCAAAAAATTGGCACAAACCGACTCTGGAAACACAAGCAACCTCCATACTTTCCGTGACAAAAGAGCCAAGTTAAAAAGATCCATTTCCTCGAAACCCAATCCGCCATCTTTCTTGGGCTAACACATAGCATTCCATGACACCCAATGGGGTTTCCTCTGACAAGCTTTACTTCCCCAATAAAACTGCCTTATCAACTTATTCAGATTTTCACACATCCCCCTTGGAAGCTTGAAACAAGACATGGAGTACACCGGCACAGCTGATGACCCTCAACTGTAGGGGGTCATTTGTAGTGTTCTCGCGGGTAAGTTAACCCAATTTAATGATTCGACACAAGGGGATCCAAAGAGTATTTATAAGCTTTGGCAGTTGAGTTGTCAATTCAACCGCACCTGAAATATACTTGCTTGCAACAAAGTATTAATAGCAACTATGGTATGATAATGACAGTGATAACGGCGAAAGTAAAACAACAAAAAGTAACAAATACTGTAGGCTAGGGAGATGGATGGTTGGCGTTGCTTGAATAAGAGTGAACATGTAATAGATTCTAACACGGGGCAAGGCACACAGAGAAATAAGGATCATCTAGGCAAATATCAAACATTAGGCATGTATCCCATAGGTAGTTGTGCGTGCTTGCAATAAGAACTTGCACAACATCTTTTGTCCTACCATCCCGCTACGAACGGGGCCAAAGGGAACTTGTGGAGATTAAGGTGCTCCTGTCAAAGAGAACCGGAACAAAGCAATGAACTCAATGGATACATGAAATCCTCAAATTATGGACCATCCCCTTTGGTTTCCCAAGCTGTCACCTTTGGGATCGCCGGTTACGGACCATAATAGGTGCATACAAATCATAGATAGGACCATCAAGAACATAAATATACTCATGAAAACACAAGTGGTTCAGATATGAAAACATGGCACTCGGGCCCAAAGTGACAAGCATTAAGAGCAACAAGTTGTAGCAAAGATGATAAACACCATAGTAGATGATAGGCAACATGCCCACAACAATCTGGCGAACTATTACATGATCAAACTCATCCAATCCCTACCATCCCCTTTGCCTACAGCAGGGAATTACTCACACATGTGAAGGGAAGTCATGGAGAGAGGATGGATTGGTGATGGTGATGACGATGGCGACGATCTCCCCTCTCCGGAGGCCAAATCAGCCTCCAGATTAGCCCTCCCGAGGAAGAGCAGAGGGTGGCGGCGGCTCCGCGACGGGTTCTGGAAAAGCGACTTCTGTTTCGGGGTTTTCCCGTCACGGGAATAAATAGGAGTCGAGGTCAGGCACCAGAGGCGGTGGGAGTCACCCAGGCGGCTAGCTGGCGCGACCAGGGGTGGGGGCGCGCCAGCAGGGCGCCTGGGGGCCCCCTGGCTGCCCTCTGGCCCCACTTATGGCTCCTCGCTCCTTCGGGTGCATGGGTTTTTTGTGTTTTTTCCTGGAATTTTCTGAGACACCTAAAAATCCATTTTCTTGCACACAATAAAACCATACATGCAGCTCTGCTGAAAACAGCGTCAGTCCGGGTTAGTTTAGTTCAAATCATGCAAGAATGAGGGCAAAACAATAGCAAAAGTGTTTGGAAAAGTAGATACTTTGAGACGTATCAACTCCCCCAAGCTTAGCCTATTGCTTGTCCTCAAGCAATTCAGTTCAACGAACTGAACGTGACAAAGAAAACTTTGACAAACTCTTTTGCTTCATAAGATGTATATAAGCCGGTACTACGAAAAGAGTGTGGCAGGTATCAAAAGAATGCTATGAGGACAATGCACGAAGCCATCCTTCTTTCAAGTGATCAATCACAAACAACCAAAAGTAAATATTGTGCTGCCGAAAATCAAGACAAGATCACAATGCACATAGCTTGAACATACTAGAGTGGTATCTCGCTAGCCTCCATGAGTGAAGCAAAACATAAATGCAGAAACTCCTCCGGAGTTTTAAAGGAGACTAGAGCTAAGAATTTCAGAACAAGAAATATCACAATCATGCAGAAGACAATGTTGTACTTTCGGACAATGCATTTTACACTAAGAATGACAATTATGCCATCAATAGTTGGTGCTTTGAAGAAAGAAGGGGAGACTCTCGAACCGTGGCTTTTTGATGGCGAGGTTGAAAACCCGTGGTTGGAAGCAAAGACTAAACATGTGCCAGAGCTCTTGGTTTTGAAAATAGAGATAAAATTCTTTTGAGAAGTGCAACTTTTTTCCAGTCAGCGGTGAACGGTAAAGGTCTCTCAATATCTCCCATGCCAACCATATTAATGCTTTTTGCTTACACTTTTGTTCCCTTATCCATCCATCATTTGACGGTCCATGGAACCTTTTATTTTGCCTTAAGTGTGGAAGGAGGTTATCGTTCCATCTATCATTAGCAGCATTTGGTCCATTCCATTCCATCATCAAGTATGGGGGAGGTGTAACTTTTTTTTAATTTGACTAGTTAAAACTTCCATCAAAATATTTTTGGCATGGTAGATACTGATTTTCCCTCACCGCACCATGAGCTTGTACGGTTACGAAAGGGAATCTTTTGAATAAATTTTGAGATGGCACAAGAAAGTCTAAGTTAGGGGTGGCCGGTAAATACCACATATAGGTAGGTATGGTGGACTCAAGTGGAATAACTGGTTCGAAAAGGAGTTTGGATACACAAGCAGAATTCCGCTTAGTGTGAGTGAAGGCTAGCAAAAGACTGGGAAGCGACCAACTAGAGAGCAATAATTGTCATAATCATGCAGAGCGACAAAGCAACATTGAATCGGGCATGAAAGTGATATAACTATTCTAAAATAAAAAGATCATCAAGGCATGATAGACATTTTAGTCATAAACATGTGTGAACATGTGCCAAGTCAATCCAAGAATTCTCCGAAGGGAAATACCACTTCAATATGCCAAATCATGAACAATGCAATGCATGTAAATCATTTCAACAACACATTATGCACTCTAGCTATTTGAGATCAGCCAGAAAGAAAGTATGAACACTGGGAAAGCATTGTAAACATGGCACTATGTCACTACAAGCTGGTCTCTAGATCATAAGTACATGCATATGTACAAAAGTAGAAACAAGAAGAGTTCATACCGGTTTTCCTTGTGCTTCCCTTCCGTCGATCTTCGTCATTATTTCCTTGTCACTTGCACGACCGAACGTGGAAAATATAATCAAATGCCATCACGAACTCGAGCTGAACTCTGAAAACAAAGCAAACTAAAGAGAGAAAGGAAATCTTTTTGGGTTTTTCAAAGGTTTAACGAAAGCAAAAGAAAAGAGAAATCTTTTTGTTGTTTTTGGAAATTAAAAGAACAAAGAGGAACGGGCAAAAACTTCGAGAAGATCAAAAGAACAAAAATAAAAACGGATAATACAATGGAAAAGTGAGAAGGGCACGTACTCCCCCAAGCTTAGGCTTTTGGCCTAAGTTGGTAGAAGCTACTGCCCCCAAGAGTCTCCTGCTTCGGGGTGATGCGGGTAAGTCCAAGAGTCGTACGAGCCCTCCGGTGCGTACACCGAAGTCCTCGGGTCCTCCCATTAGGAAGGTCCTGCGCTCCAAGCTGAAGAAGACCCCTCACCATACTGGGTGACGGTCTCCTCTTGAAAAGGTGGGAATTCACCATGCTCCTCCTCGTCGGGCACAACCCCCTCCATGGGGTTATGCAACTGATACTGGTCCATGAACTCATCGAAATGTACATCATTGAAGGACCATCCGTTCCTGCGGGTATGATCAAACAAAAATGGTGCAGGTAGACGGACCTTACGAGTAATGGTCTTTTCAAACCTCAAAATATAAACAAGGTTACCAAACTATCAAGTCTTGTGTAAGAAAAGGGAACATCATCAGGATGCGGGGTGCCGTTAAACGACTCAAGGATAAGTGTGGCGTAAACACCACCAAATAAATCACCCTTGTTACTATTCATAACAAGGCGTCGAGCAATTAATGCACCCACATTATAATCATTACTACCTGAGAGGTGATGACCCTCAATTGTAGGGGATCGATTGTAGTGTTCTCGCGGGTAAGTTTACCCAATTTATTGATTTGACACAAGGGGACACAAAGAGTATTTATAAGCTTTGACAGTTGAGTTGTCAATTCAACCGCACCTGAAATATGCTTGCTTGCAACAAAGTATTAATAGCAACTGTGATATGATAGTGATAATGATAACAACAAAAGTAGCAACTAGTGACCAGCAGGATTAAAACACTGTAGGCTAGGAAGATGGATGGTTGGGCGCTGCATGAATAAGAATGAACATGTAATAGATTCTAACACGGCGCAAGGCACACAGAAAAGTAATGATCATCTAGGCAAATATCAAACACCAGGCATGTATCCCATAGGTAGTTGTGCGTGCTTGCAATAAGAACTTGCACAACATCTTTTATCCTACCATCCCGCTACGAACGGGGCCGAAAGGAACTTATGGAGATTAAGGTGCTCCTGTCAAAGAGCACCGGAACAAAGCAATAAACTCAATGGATACATGGAATCCTCAAATTATGGACCATCCTCTTTGGTGTCCCAAGCTGTCACCTTTGGGATCTCCGGTTCTGGACCATAATAGGTGCATACAACTCATAGATAGGATATTGAACATAGATAAACTCATGAAAACAAAAGTGGGTCAGATCTGAAAACATGGCACTCGGGCTCAAAGTGACAAGCATTAAGAGCAATAAGTTGTAGCAAAGATGATAAACACCAAAGTAGATGATAGGAAACATGCCCCAACAATCTGACGAACTATTACATGATCAATCTCATTCAATCCCTACCATCCCCTTTGCCTATGATACGTCCAAAACGTATCTATAATTTCTGCTTGTTACATGCATGTTTTGTGTGATATTGCTATGTTTTTTATATACTTTCATATATCTTTATAACATATTTTGAAACTAACCTATTAATGGTTGCAAGAGTGCACAAATTCTTATTTTTTTACTTTATGTGTAGGAATTACTTGGATAAAGGAAAGATCACAAAAGGAAGCCTTGTAAGAGTTGGGACTTTAACTTTCCCGAAATCTGTCCCCACCAGACAGGTTCTAAAGATCGTCTCAGAAACGCTAGAAAACTGCCTCAAACGGAAAAACTTAAAACTACAAAGTTGTAGGGAATTTTTTTCCGGTGGATTTAGACATAAAATTCGGCCCAATCAGAGTTTGGATGCTTCCAGAAACCCCAAAATACAGAAGACGTAATCTGGATGACGGGAATCCGAGAGTCTATATAAAGAGAGGAAACCTAGGTCAAAGGGTACCACGAAATTTCCTCCCCCTTGGCAGCCGTCTTGAGGGGGAGATCAATCTCCACAGCAACACCATATCCAAGGAAGAAGAAGGGGCCAAGGGACGCTGCCCCCAAGGGCCGGGGCCGTGGCCGTGGGCGCCGCCGCCGCCGTGGCCGCCGCCGTCGCCGTCTCCTTTATCTCCTCCGGGCTGCACATCTCCATAAACAACTCTCCCTCTCACCATGTCCATGTGTGAGTAGTTCCCCTCGGGGCTAAGGCTTGTATCTTGATCTATGTGGTTTCTCTCTCTCCCATGATGTGATCTTTGTTGTGATCATTGGCTATGTTAATCTAGGGTGATCCCATGATGTTTCCCCTTCTTCTATGTATTGGATTGATGTACTCAATTGATCTTATCTAGTATAATCCCCAAGACCATGGAGACAGCTGGTTTATTACACATGGATTAGAAGAATATTTTTATGAGTGATTTCCTCTTTTGTGTGTGGATTGAGGATTGAGAGTCTTTTGGTGCTTGTCTTTGACTATCCTTTAGATATGTTGTGGTGATTGTGGTACTCTCTTTGGATGACCGCGGTGACATTGGGAAATCCATAGATTGAGAACTACGAACTTTGAGGTGTGCTTTTGTAGCCCTACACAATTCTCGTCCTCTGTTGACCACAAAGGAATGACCTCCGAGTACGTCTCCATTGCATGTTTTATGGGAAATATCATGTGATTAGACTATGTTAATGTTGTTGGGAGTTGCCACTAGAGAAAGTATGAAGCCTAGGCCTTGTTTCCACCATTGCAATACCGTTTGTGCTCACGTTTACCACTTGTTTGCTTGCTGGACTTTTTATTACAGATTTATATTACTTTGTTTTGCCACACCTATCACCCATATTTTACCATCTCTTCGCCGAACTAGTGCACCTATACAACTCCTAGTTGTATTAGGTGTGTTGGGGACACAAGAGAATTTTTGTATCTTAATTGCAGGGTTGCTTGAGAGAGACCATCTTCAACCTCTACTTCTCTGAGTTCGATAAACCTTAGGTCATCCACTTGAGGGAAATTGCTGCTGTCCTACAAACCTCTGCTCTTGGAGTCCCAACATAGTCTACAAGAATAGAAGTGTGCGTAGACATCAGCCTACAACAGGGAATTACTCACACATGTGAAGAGAAGTCATGGAGGAAGGATGGAGTGGTGATGGTGATGGCGACGATCTCCCCTCTCCGGAGGCCAAATCAGCCTCCAGATTAGCCCTCCCAAGGAAGAACAGAAGTTGGCGGCGGCTCCGCGACGGGTTCTGGAAAAGTGATGCTAGCAAGGAATATAATTCTCTCGTTTATCTTTGGTTACCCCAAGTGGAATGTGAGATGTAGCGTAGCAGCAAATTTCCCCTACCTAGAGGATAGGGTTTGTCTCCCGTAGGACTCGCAGAGATACAAGAAGGTGGTAAAGTGAACAGTGGCGCCGAGGTTGCTAACTTCTCCTGGACCTGCACACACAACAAATAACTTTGCTCCCAACGAATATAGAGGAGTTGTCAATTCCTCCGGCCTTGCTGTTTACAAAGGATCAACGCAAGAAATAATAATAGTGGCAACTGAAAGTAAGAACTAAAAGTAAATTGAAGGTGTAAACAATGATGGAAATATGGACCGAGGTCCCGTGATGTTCACTAGTGATGTCTCTCTCCCAAAAGACGATAAAAGTGCTAGCGAGGTAAACAAATCACAGCTGGGAAATTGACAGGATTATAAACGCACTGCAATGCTAACTATGCTACAAAAGAAAGGAAGAGGCTCAAAATTAATGGGCAGTACGCCAAGGTAAGTAAACTGAAATCCATCTGCATCTACTACGAATCATCCACCTGCAGATATCTATCCAGAACATCTCGCTGGTATTAAGTTGCGAATCCCACCCAAAGTGTAAACTCAAATCAACAGACATCTGCATTAAAAGAACTATGCGTAAAGTAAACAATCCTTGCACCCACAAGTACAAGCACCGTTGTTTTATCCCTGGTGGCAACAACACATCCCCTAGTCTCATGTTTCTGTCACTCAAGCTAGACATCAAGGGGCTGAACCCACAATCAAGCATAACGCTCCCTCTTGGAGTTGCAACAAATCACTTGGTCAAAGTAAAATACGACAACGGAGAACATGCAAGAATTTACTAAAGAACACAAATATAAAAGAGAACCAAATATATTACTCATCACAATCTGAACATAATCTCATAATCCATCAGATCCCAGTAAACTCAGCATAACAACATAGAAAACTATAAAAGTGCCTCGATCATGTGAGGCAGCTCACGAGGTCTCGAAAGTGGAAGCACAAAGAGGGGAGGAGTACATAACATAGCTACTGGTCACAGACCCATGGTCCAAGGTGGACTACTCACGGCACATCCGGGAGGCGTCCATGGCGATGGATGGTCTCCGGAGGGGATTCCTACTTCCGGCAGGGTGCCGGGGCAGCTTCTCCTGGCAGCCTTGATCTTGAAACGGCGGCGGTGGCGGAACAGAGAGGAGACGAGAATAGCAGATCTATCTTAGGGGTTTGCGTCACGAGGGGTAAATATAGGCGAAGGGGGGCATCGAGAGGGGCCACATGACATCTAGGAGGCCCCCTAGCACGGCCTAGAGTTTGGGGCCGCGCCAGGGACCCTCCTGGGGCCCTGGTGGGTCCACCCCCCTCCTTTCTTGATTATTCGGGAATCTTCCGGGTCGCTGTCTTTTTATTGGATTTTTCCGAAATTTATTTGGCACTTTTAATAGCCGGAAAACCTGAAATACAAAAACAGAAGAAAACAGGAACTGGTAACTGGGTGCACTGAGTTAATAGGTTAGTCCAAATATGATAAAAAGTGTAGGAAAGTTCAAGCAAAACATGGCAAAGTCACACAAATCATGCATGGAGCAAGCAGAAATTATAGATACGTTTGGGACGTATCAACATCCCCAAGCTTAATTCCTGCTCGTCCTCGAGTAGGGAAATGATAACAAGCATAATTCCTGTGGTGACATGCCACACAACCATATAAGGACTTTTAAGTAAATCAATTAAAGCATGCAATTAATTTCAAGTCTTAACAAGCAAGAGTCTATATTAGCATTGACACAAGTAACAAAAGAACAAAAGGTGCAAGAGATCTTGCTCTCTGTGACTCGAATGTCTCCAGATGGTGTTTGCGTGCAAGAAAGGGGATACGGAATACGAGATAAAAATAGTTGTTGAGAACTACTGTCTACTAAAGTTTCACACTTGGTCTCCTTTGGATTCTTATCTTGACTCGTCCCCAGACCACTAGTCAGGTACAAGTCAAACTGATCCACTCCCTTTCGATATTTTGAGCACTCATGCAATGCATGAGCATGAGCAAGAAAGTTGACACATAAAAGGCGAAACAGAAAGAAGGTGGAGGAGGAAGACAAAAGAGGTGTGAAAGGCTCACATCAATGAGGACAATCATAGGCGAGAGAAGGCCATATGATAGATATGATGTGAGGAGTAAGGATTGCCATGCAACGGATGCACATGTGAGCTAAAAGCTCTCAAGGGAACTAGTGGGGGTGCATCTAACTTGCTTGCTCATGAGGACCTAGAGCTCTTTTGAGGAGGCTCATCATTGGAATATACAAGCCAAGTTCTATAGTGTGAAGGGTCCCCACATAGCTATATGCATGTATGATAATCTCTATGGAGTACAAGGGATAGAGGATGAAGTACTTGTGTGGATCTCTCAACAGGAATAGTAGTTTGCCCCCTTCTCTCTTATTATTTTTATTTTTCTCTTTTTTGTATTTTTTTGTATTTTTTGGTGGCCTCAATGGCTCTTTCTATTTCTCTCATTTGTCCTCTTTGGGATCTTTTGATTTTGTCCTCTTTGGGATCTTTTCCTCACTTTAGGGGCAACACTCTATATTTTACAAGAATATAGGAGATCTTTCACACTTTACAAAGGTACTCACATAAAGAAAATGTAACTATCATGATGCAAATGTATGCCTCTGCCGGGGTAGCAGGATATGCAATGATACCAGCACGTCATGTAGTAATGATTAGGGAAAGGACCAAGTAGCATGCGGCTCATCGATCAAGCAAGTGGCATGTATGACATGAAGATCATGTCATGAGAAGATGGATGTTGCATGACAATGTATCTCGGAAAGGCTATGGAAATGCCTTGATAGGTAGGTATGGTGGCTGTTTTGAGGAAAGATATAAGGAGGTCTATGATGAAAGAGCATATCGTTCCAAGGGTTTGGATGTACCGGCGAAGGTGGACGCCAACTCTCGGAGTGAGAAGGAGGCAATGCACGACACAGGAGAGGCTAGAAAAATATGGGAAGGTGGAAGTGTCAACTTTTGAATACTCACATTAGTCCGAAGAACTCATGCACTTATTATCGGTAACTCTCAATCTAATCAGGAGGTTCTCAAAGAGACAAGTACCCCGAGGAGGAGTGTATGGGGCTTTGGTTATCCTTGCGCATCCTCGACTCATGGTACGTGAGTGTACTCTAATATTCGAACCCTCCAGAGGTTAGTGATCCATCTAGTAGCTAGAGTTCTCAACAGGGGTTTTGGTTTTCGAAAATCACAGGGATTTCCCAAAATACGACATCTATCACTAATAGGCTCGAGCTCTTGACACCAAAAGTTCAAACATTACTCTAGTCAATACCTCAAAACTATTGCAAGTTACTACTACAAAGAGAATAGAAACTTCAACTACCTACTTTCTAGTCAAGACACAAAACTCAGTGCAACAGGCAAACTCTCTAACAAGATAAAACATGCAACCTATAGAAAGTTCAACCTAAGACAAAAGAAAAGCTCTAGAAGAAAACTAAAGCACAACAACTAAATAGGGCAACAACTAAGAAAAGAAAAAAGAACAACTCACAGCTAAAGAAATAAGCATGCAAATCCTATGAGGAGTTCTAGTTTAAACGGAGCGTGTTTCTCTTACACACAAAAGAAAGCTGGGGTCTAACTTGTTATGAACAGCAAACAAAGCAAAAACAAACCTAAGAAAAATAAAGAGCGAGACGCTCCAAGCATAGCACATAACGCATGAAGTGATAAAAATATAGTGAAACGAGGGACGAACTGATAAATTGTTGATGAAGAAGGGGATGCACGGGGGCATCCCCAAGCTTAGACGCTTGAGTATCCTTGAAGATTTTATTGGGGTGCACATGGGCATCCCCAATATTGAGTGTTTGACACTCCAGGATCTTCTTTCATCATCTTCCATCGCACACTTGAAAACTCCCTTCATACATAACTCATTGTAAACTGATTAGAGAAGTTAGTACCCTATTAAAATAATTTCCCCCTTACTGGAAATAGATATATTCTTGAAGAGCTACTGTTTCTCAAGATTGCCAAAAAGTTTTTGCTTAGAAAAATCAAGCTTAAGGTTTGCAAAAGTTAGGAGGGACAAAACGTGCCAGAATCTGTGAAAAACAGAACAGAAGGTAGTAAAGAATTTTTAGGAATACTTCTGCAACTCAAATAAAAAAAATCAGAACATATGAAAGTTCCGTGATTGTATAGAGCATGTTTAAAAAAAAATTCAGCTCAAAAAGATGAACTGGGATTTTTCTATGATTTTCCCGTCACGAGGACAGAATCTGTTTTCTGGACATCATGTCACAACTTTCACTTCCCTTGTCATATGAGGCTATAAATGGCACAAAGCTTGAAAAGTAAAGATACAATGATGTTGTTACAGTAGTAACAATCATCAAGACCACTAAGAATAGAAGAAAAACAAAAAGGAAAACCTAAATTCGTTGCGGGCTGCCTCCCGAAAGCGCTTCTTTAAAGCCATTAGCTAGGCTTAAAGAAAAAGATCAAGTCTTATCAAGAAAATAACTAGCCCGTGTGACGGACTCAAAAGGCAACTTAATCTTTTTCCTAGGGAAATGTTCCATCCCTTTCTTGAGAGGGAATTGGAATTTGATATTCCCCTCTTTCATGTCAATAACAGCATCCACGGTGCGAAGAAAAGGACGTCCCAAAATAATTGGAAAAGAGGGATCACACTCAATGTCCATAATAGTAAAATCAACGGGAACATAATTGTCATTGACAATGATAAGAACATCGTCGATCTTCCCCAAAGGTTTCTTTACGGAAGAATCGACAAGACGAACACCAAAAGAACAAGTATCAAAAGGTTTCAATTCAAGCATATCATACATTCTTTTGGGCATAACGGAGGTACTAGCTCCAACATCACAAAGAGCAAAGCAAGAGAAGTTATTCAATTTGATTTTTATCATAGGATCCCAACCATCTTCTAGCTTCCTAGGTATGGACGCTTCTAGTCTAAGCTTCTCCTCCCTAACTTTGATTAGAGCATTGGTGATATGCTCTATGAAGGCAAGATTAAGTGTGCTAGTGTGGGGGTCTCTAGACATTTTGTGTAGGAAATCAATAACTTCAGGTAAAGTTCAGTTGTCAAAGTCTAGATCACTACTATCTATCAAGGAGGTAGTGATATCATTTAGGCTCACTTGTTTGAAAGCCTCTATGTTCATAGAGGTTTCTTCATCTATGGTTGAGGTGGTAGCATCACCATTGATAGGTCCAGTGGGCCTAGGGGTGTGATGGGTGCTAACTGTTTGGACATCCTGATACGTCCAAAACGTATCTATAATTTCTGCTTGCTCCATGCATGTTTTGTGTGATATTGCTATGTTCTAGATACACTTTCATACATTTTTATCATATTTGGACTAACCTATTAACTCAGTGCACCCCAGTGCCAGTTCCTGTTTTCTGCTATTTTTCTATTTTAGTGTTCCACCATATAAAAAGTGCCAGAAAAATTCGGGAAAATTCAGATAAAAAATCAGCGTGGAGGAAGCTTCGCGAAGAGCCCGGGAGGGGCCAGAGGGGAGCCAGGGGGCCCCAGGCGGCCACCCGGCGCGGCCCCACCCCTGGCCGCGCCAGGGGGGCGCCTGGGGCCCCCGGTCCACCTCTGGCTGCCCCCTTTGCCTATTTATTCTCCGTCACGGGAAACTCCAGAAGAGAAACCCTATTCCGCAAACTCGCCTCTGTTCCGCCGCCTCCGCGCTTCCGAAGATCGGGAGCACCAGAAGACCTCTTCCCGGCACCCTGCCGGAGGGAGGATTGACCTCCGGGAGTCTCCTCTCCACCATGGATGCTCCCCGGATGTCTTGTGAGTAGTTTTCCTTGGACCATGGGTCCGTGATCAGTAGCTATGTGATGTTCTCCTCCCTCTTTGATCTTCATTGTTTAGACCTCGTGAGCTGCCCTACATGACCGAGGCACCTTTGTAATATTTCTGCTATTGCTATGTTGAGTTTGATAGGATCTGATGGATTATGAGATTATGTTCAGATTGTGATAGAGTAATATATTTGGTTTTTATCTCTTATATTTTTGTTCCTAAGTAATTCTTGCATGTTCTCCGTTGCTGTTTATTGCTTTGGCCAAGTAGTAGGTAGTGACTTCAAGAGGGAACGTTGCGCTAGATTGTGGGTTCATGCCCCCCGATGACACGCTTGAGTGACAGAAACATGAGTCTAGGGGATGTGTTGTTGCAACAAGGGGGAAAACAACGGTGCTTGTGACCGCGGTCACAAGGATTGTTTACTTTACGCAGAGTTCTTTTTAATGCAGTTGTCTGTTGCTTTGGGTTTAAACTTTGGGTGGGGCTCGCAACTTAATACCAGCGAGATGTTCTGGATAGATATCTCAAGGTGGATGATTAGTAGTAGATGCAGATGGATTTCGGTCTACTTATCTTGGCGTACTGCCTGTGCTTTTGAACCTCGTCCTTTCTTTTGTAGCATAGTTAGCATTGCGGTGCATTCATAATCCTGTCAATTACCTTTCTGTAATTTGTTTACCTCGCATAGCAATTTTATCGTCTTTTGGGAGAGAGACATCACTAGAGAACATCACGTATTCCGGTCCGTATCCTCATTATTGTTTCCACGGTATATTTACTTTACTGCTTTTACTTGCTATCTTTATCCCTTGCATTTTATCCTTGTGAACAAGACCGGAGAGATTGACAACCTCTCTGAACTTTGTTGGGAACAAAGTTATCTGTGTCTGTGTGCAGGCCCGCGTCAGTTGCGCCGCTGACACCTACTTATCATCTCTGGAGTCCTGCTGGAGACAAACCTTGGTATCTTCACCGAGGGAAAACTGCTGCTGCACTACATCTCAACCTTCCACTTGGGGTAACCAACGAAGGGGCGAGAATCCATCAAGCAAAGTTTTCTGGCGCCGTTGCCGGGGACTCCGAGTGCTAAGATAGGGGAGTTGCACACTACCCTTTACCTTTGTTTTTTTAGTCTTGTTAGTTTACCTTTCAGTTTTTATCTGTGTGTCTTGTATCAAAAATCAAAAAAAATATATAGTATGTCTAGTTCCTTACTTGCCAATCAATGTCTAACTTCTTTGAAACTAGATCTTATTGGCATGGAGGATTCACCTAGGATCAACAAGAATATTACAAGGAATACCGCTTGTCTCAAAAAGGGATACACTTATGGAGACTCATACATCAATCGTATGAGTATGCTAAAAACTTGTGCTCAATATATAATATATCTTTCTGCAGGGATGAATCTTGTTGCTTTATGAGGCACAAACACCTTGCTTTCCAATGTGAGTACAATGAGGATGAAACCTTAGCTTCTTATGCTAAGGGAAATTATGATTTTTATGATGCAGAACAAATAGAAGAATTTGTTGCTTTTAAGGGTGCCTATGGAATTACTTCTTTTCTTAAAAATATTGATGAAGCCCCTTACAAATCTGAGAGTCTTGCTATACTTACCTATTGTTTGGAAAATTATGATGCAAATTATTATATTACTGATCATCTTGAGAGAATCTCTCCCCAAAAGGAAGAGACTAATGTTTTGCAGGACTCTATAGAAGAAGAAATTACTGAACCTGAAAGCTCCTTGGATGAAGAAGAGGAGGAGAGTGACGAACAAAAGGAGGAAGAATGGAGCCATCCATGTCTACCTTCTAATGAGAGTAACTCTTTGACTCTCACATTATATGAGTATTATGATCCTATGGATTCTTTTGAAATATCCCTTTTTGATGAAGTTGATGCCTTCTATGCTTATGGCCGTGATGCCACTATGGATGATGCTTACGGAGATGAACTTGCTATAGTTCCTCATGTTAAGCATGAAATTTTTTCTATCGCACCCACACTTGAGTGTCCTATTATCCTTTTGAAATCTCCAACTATTCCGGATAATTTTTCTCTTATCAAGGCTCAATGTGGTGGGTTGCATCTATCTTATCATCCTAAAAACCGTGCTGAAAACAATACATGTGTGCTTGTAGGTCATGAACAACATGATTTATGTGATAGTTATATTCTTGATGTTGTTCATGATGCTACTGAAAATTACTTTGAGAGAGGAAAGTTTGGTTGTAGAAACTTCCATGTTACAAAAACACCTCTCTTCATGTTGAAAGTTTTGAAGTTGTTCTTGTTCTACCTTCGTATGCATGTCACTTTGTGCTTCTTTGATTTATTTTCTTACAAGATGCCTATGCATAGGAAGTGGGTTAGGCTTAAATGTGTTTCATATTTGCTTCTTGATGCTCTCTTTTTCTTCAAATTGTTATTCTTATGAGAGCACCTTTTATAATCCTTATGCCTAGCTTAAAGGCATAAAATAAAGTGCTTTCGGGAGGCAGTCCGCAATGAATTTAGGTGTTTATTTTTGCTTTTGTTGTGTCTTGATGATTTCTACTTCTGTAGCAACATCATTGTATCTTTATTTTTCAGCTTTGTGCCAAGTTATAGCCTCTTACGGCAAGGGAAGTAAAAGTTGTGACATGCTGTCCAGAAAACAGATTCTGTCCTCGTGACTAGAAACATTCCAGAAAAATCCCAGTTCATATTTTTGAGCTGAAATTTTTACACAGTATGCTCTATACAATTATGAAACTTCTGTATGTTCTGAGTGTTTTGATTTGAGTTGCAGAAGTATCCCTAAAAAATTCTTTACTACTTGCTGTTCTGTTTTTCACAGATTCTGCCACGTTCTGGCTCTCCTTACTTTTGCAAATCTTAAGCTTGCTTTTTCTTTGCAAATTTTTTTTGGAACTCTTGAGAAACAGTATCTATTCAAGATTATCTTTATATCCAGTGGGGAAAAATTATTTATTAAGGGTACTAACCTCTCTAATCAGCTTATGATGAGTTATGTATGAAGGGAGTTTTCAAGTGTGCGATGGAAGATGATGAAAGAAGATCCAGGAGTGTCAAGAGCTCAAGCTTGGGGATGCCCCCATGCATCCCCAATAAATATTCAAGGATACTCAAGCGTCTAAGCTTGGGGATGCCCCCGTGCATCCCCTTCCCCATCAACAATCATCAGTTCGTCCTTCGTCTCACTATATTTTTATCACTTCATGCGTTATGTGCTATGCTTGGAGCGTCTCGCTCTTAGGTTTTGTTTTTAGTTTTCTTTAGCTTTTCTTGCTGTTCATAACAATTTAGATCCCGTCTTACTTTGTGTGGGAGAGGAACACGCTCCACTTTCAAAATTTAGAACACATCATAGGATTTTTCCTGCTTATCTTTTTGCTGTTGTTTGTTCTTTATCTTTTCGTAGCTGCTGCCATGTTTAGTTTTAGTCTTAGTTTGTCTTTAGCAAGAGCCTTGGCTTTTGTTTAGTTTGTTGCTGGAACTCTTTTTAAGTTTTCATGTTTATCTTGTTAAGAGAGTTGGTTGTTGCACTGAGTTGTGTCTTGTCTTGAAAGTAGGTAATTGAGGTTGCTATTTAATTTTAGTAGTAGCTTGCAATAGTTTTGAGGTATTGTTGTGAGTAATGTTTGAACTTTTGGTGTCAAGAGCTCTAGCCTATTAGTGATAGGTGTCGTATTTTGGGCAATCCGTGTGTATTTTCAAAACCTACAAAACTAGTTGAGAACTCTAGCTACTAGATGGATCACTACTCTTCCGAGGGGTCGAATATTAGAGAACACTCACGTACCATGAGTCGAGGATGCGCAAGGATAACCAAACCCCCATACACTCCTCCTCGGGGTACTTGTCTCTTTGTGAACCTCCTCATTAGATTGAGAGTTACCGATAATAAGTGCATGAGTTCTTCGGACTAATGTAAGTATTGAAATTTGACACTTCCACCTTCCCATATTTTGCTAGCCTCTCCTGTGCCATGCATTGCCTTCTTCTCACTCCGAGAGTTGGTGTACACCTTCGCCGGTACATCCAAACCCTTGGCATGATACGCTATGTCATCATAAGCCTCCTTATATCTTCCCTCAAAACAGCCACCATACCTACCTATCAAGGCATTTCCATAGCCTTTCCGAGTTATATTGCCATGCAACATCCACCTCTTCATGACTTGATCTTCATGTCATACATGTTCCTGCTACACTGGCAGCGACATACATTGCATACTTCATGTTAGTTACATCTTCTTTATGATTTTGAGTACCTTGTAAAGTGTGAAATATCTCCTTTACCTTCTTGTAAAATAGAGTGTTGCCCTTAAGTGAGGAAAAGATCCCAAAGTGGACACAATAAAAGATCCCAAAGAGGACAAATGAGAGTTAAATAGAAAGAGCCATTGAGGCCACATAAAAAATACAAAAAATATATAGAAAAAATAAATAAAAAGAGAGAAAGGGGCAACACTACTATCCTTTTGAGAGATTCACACTAGTACTCCCTCTATATCCTTGTACTCCATAGAGATGATCATTATGCATATAGCTATGTGGGGACCTTCACACTATAGAACTTGGCTTGCATATTCCAAGGATGAGCCTCCTCAAACGAGCTCTAGGTCTTCATGAGCGAGCAAGTTAGATGCACCCCCACTAGTTCCATTGTAGAGCTTCTTAGCTCGTATGTGCATCCGTTGCATGGCAATCCCTACTCCTCACATCATATCTATCATTTGGCATCTCTTGCCTATGATTGTCCTCATTGATGTGAGCCTTTCTCATCCTTTTTTGTCTTCCTCCTCCACCATATTTCTCTCTTTGCCATCCTAGGTGTCAACTCTCGTGCTTACGCTCATCCATTGCATGAGTGCTCAAAATGTCGAAAAGGAGTGGATCAAATTGACTTGTACCTGGCTAGTGGTCTGGGGACGAGTCAAGATAAGATTCCAAAGAAGAGCAAGTGTGAAACTTTAGTAGATTGAGTTCTCAACACAAAAATACTTTTTTCTCGTATTCCCTATCCCCCTTCTTGCACGCAAACACCATTTGGAGACATTTGAGTCACGGACAGCGAGAGCTCTTGCACCTAATGTTCTTTTGTTACTTGTTTCAATGCTAATATAGACTCTTGCATGTTATGACTTGAATTGAATCTCTAACCTTGATTGCTTTACTTTTCAAAGTTCTTTTATGGTTGCTAGCATGTCACCACAGAAATTATGCTGTTATCATTTACCTACTCGAGGACGAGCAGGAATTAAGCTTGGGGATGTTGATACGTCCAAAACGTATCTATAATTTCTGCTTGCTCCATGCATGTTTTGTGTGATATTGCTATGTTCTAGATACACTTTCATACATTTTTATCATATTTGGACTAACCTATTAACTCAGTGCACCCCAGTGCCAGTTCCTGTTTTCTGCTATTTTTCTATTTCAGTTTTCCCCCATATAAAAAGTGCCAGAAAAATTCGGGAAAATTCAGATAAAAAATCAGCGTGGAGGAAGCTTCTCGAAGAGCTCGGGAGGGGCCAGAGGGGAGCCAGGGGGGCCCAGGAGGCCACCCGACGCGGCCCCACCCCTGGCCGCGCCAGGGGGGCGCCTGGTCCACCTCTGACTGCCCCCTTCGCCTATTTATTCTCCGTCACGGGAAAACTCCAGAAGAGAAACCCTATTCCGCGAACTCGCCTCTGTTCCGCCGCCTCCGCGCTTCCGAAGATCGGGAGCACCAGAAGACCTCTTCCCGGCACCCTGCCGGAGGGAGGATTGACCTCCGGGAGTCTCCTCTCCACCATGGATGCTCCACGGATGTCTCGTGAGTAGTTTTCCTTGGACCATGGGTCCGTGATCAGTAGCTATGTGATGTTCTCCTCCCCTCTTTGATATTCATTGTTTAGGCCTCGTGAGCTGCCCTACATGATCGAGGCACCTTTGTAATATTTCTGCTATTGCTATGTTGAGTTTGATAGGATCTGATGGATTATGAGATTATGTTCAGATTGTGATAGAGTAATATATTTGGTTTTTATCTCTTATATTTTTGTTCCTAAGTAATTCTTGCATGTTCTCTGTTGCTGTTTATTGCTTTGGCCAAGTAGTAGGTACTGACTTCAAGAGGGAACGTTGTGCTAGATTGTGGGTTCATCCCCCCCCGATGACACGCTTGAGTGACAGAAACATGAGTCTAGGGGATGTGTTGTTGCCACAAGGGGGAAAACAACGGTGCTTGTGACCGCGGTCACAAGGATTGTTTACTTTACGCGGAGTTCTTTTTAATGCAGTTGTCTGTTGCTTTGGGTTTACACTTTGGGTGGGGCTCGCAACTTAATACCAGCGAGATTTTCCGGATAGATATCTCAAGGTGGATGATTAGCAGTAGATGCAGATGGATTTCGGTCTACTTATCTTGGCGTACTGCTTGTGCTTTTGAACCTCGTCCTTTCTTTTGTAGCATAGTTAGCATTGCGGTGCGTTCATAATCCTGTCAATTGCCTTTCTGTAATTTGTTTACCTCGCATAGCAATTTTATCGTCTTTTGGGAGAGAGACATCACTAGAGAACATCACGTATCCCGGTCCATATCCTCATTATTGTTTCCACGCTATATTTACTTTACTGCTTTTACTTGCTATCTTTATCCCTTGCATTTTACCCTTGTGAACAACAAGACCGGAGAGATTGAAAACCTCTCTGAACTTCGTTGGGAACAAAGTTATCTGTGTCTGTGTGCAGGTCCGCATCAGTTGCGCCGCTGACACCTACTTATCATCTCTGGAGTCCTGCTGGAGACAAACCTTGGTATCTTCACCGAGGGAAAACTGCTGCTGCACTACATCTCAACCTTCCACTTGGGGTAACCAACGAAGGGGCGAGAAGCCATCACATCCTCAACAACTTGGATAGTAGATAATGTGTGGTAGGTAGGAAGGCTCTTAATTCTCTCTTCTTCCTCATTTTCTCTAGCCCATCTCTCTTTAAGTTTGCCCAACATCCTAATGTTTTCATTAATTTGGACTTGCATAGCATTCATAGGAGTGGTCTTCCTCTCCTCGGGGGGAGAAGTTCTAATCTTAAGCATCTCAACATCGTGGGCTATGTTGTCTACCTTCTAAGAGAGGATATCTAATTTGTATAATTTCTCTTCCACACTCTTGTTGAAGGCTTTTTGGGTAGTGATAAAGTCTTTGAGCAAGGTCTCTAGTTCAGAGGTGGAGTTTTTGGTGCTTGGGTAAGTGTTGTTGTTCCCATATTTGTTGGATGGGAAATGTCTAGGATTGTTGCTACCAAAATTACTCCTATAAGCATTATTGTTGAAGTTGTTTCTAGAGATAAAGTTCACATCTACTTGTTCTTGAGCAACCAAGGAATTTAAAGGAACATCCTGAGGATCAATAGGAGCTTTCTTGGTAAGTAAAGACATGATCAGGTCAACCTTTTCATTAACAGAGGAGATTTCCTTGACAGAATTTACCTTCTTACCAGTTGAAGATCGTTCGGTGTGCCACTGAGAGTAGTTCAACATCATCTCATCAAGTAGCTTCGTGGCAGCACCAAGTGTGGTTGACATAAAAGTTCCTCCCGCGGTCGAGTCTAACAGATTCCGTGAGGTAAAGTTTAAGCCTTCATAAAAAGTTTGGATAACCATCCAAGTAGTCAAACCATGTGTGGGACAGTTCTTAACAAGAGATTTCATGCGTTCCCAAGCTTGGGCAACATGTTCATTATCCAATTGCCTAAAATTCATAATGTTACTTCTCAACTGGATAATTCTAGCAGGGGGATAGTACTTCCCAATAAAAGCATCCTTACACTTGTCCCAAGAATTGATACTATTCTTAGGTAAGGATTGCAGCCACTCCTTGGCTCTTCCTCTCAAGGAGAAAGGAAAAAGCTTCAGCTTGACGATGTCTCCATCTACTTCCTTGTACTTTTGCATATCAAAAATCTCAACAAAATTATTTAAGTGCAAGGCAGCATCCTCTCCAGCACCTGAGAATTGATCTTTCATAACAAGATTAAGCAAAGCAGGTTTAATTTCATAAGAAGGTGCTGAATTGGCGGGTGGAATAATAGGAGTGCAGATAAAGTCACTGTTGTTATGACTAGTGAAGTCACACAACTTGGTGTTTTCATTGGAACCCATAGTACCAGCAGGTATTTTTGGTATTTTTGATAAGGGACACAAAGTAAAGACTGAAAGGTAAACTAACAAGACTAAAAAGCAAAGATAAAAGATACTGTGCAACTCCCCTATCTTGTAGACTGGAGTCCCCGGCAACGGCGCCAGAAATTGCTTGATGCTAACAATGAATATAATTCTCTCACTTCTTGTTGGTTACCCCAGGTGGAAGGTGAGATGTAGCGTAGCAGCAAATTTCCCCTATCTAGAGGATAGGGTTTGTCTCCCGTAGGACTCGCAGAGATACAAGAGGGTGGTAAAGTGAACAGCGGCGCCGAGGTTGCTAACTTCGCCTGGACCTGCACACACAACAAATAACTTTGCTCCCAACGAGTACAGAGGAGTTGTCAATTCCTCCGGCCTTGCTGTTTACAAAGGATCAACACAAGAGATAATAATAGTGGCAACTAAAAGTAAGAACTGAAAGTAAATTGAAGGTGTAAACAATGATGGAAATATGGACTGGGGTCCCGTGATGTTCACTAGTGATGTCTCTCTCCCAAAAGACGATAAAAGTGCTAGCGAGGTAAACAAATCACAGCTGGGCAATTGACAGGATTATAAACGCACCGCAATGCTAACTATGCTACAAAAGAAAGGAAGAGGCTCAAAAGCAATGGGCAGTACGCCAAGGTAAGTAGACCGAAATCCATCCGCATCTACTACGAATCATCCACCTCGGGATATCTATCCAGAACATCTCGCTGGTATTAAGTTGTGAATCCCACCCAAAGTGTAAACTGAAAGCAACAGACAACTGCATTAAAATAACTATGCGTAAAGTAAACAATCCTTGCACCCGCAAGTACAAGCACCGTTGTTTTATCCCTTGTGGCAACAACCCATCCCCTAGTCTCATGTTTCTGTCACTCAAGCTAGACATCAAGGGGTTGAACCCACAATTAAGCATAACGCTCCCTCTTTCATTTGCAACAAATCACTTGGCCAAAGTAAAATACGACAACGGAGAACATGCAAGAATTTACTAAGGAACACAAATATAAAAGAGAACCAAATATAGTACTCATCACAATGTGAACATAATCTCATAATCCATCAGATCCCAGCAAACTCAGCATAGCAACATAGAAAACTATAGAAGTGCCTCGATAATGCGAGGCAGCTCACGAGGTCTCGAAAGTGGAAGCACAAAGAGGGGAGGAGTACATCACATAGCTACTGGTCACGTCCAATGGGTACTACTCACGGCACATCCGGGAGGCGTCCATGGCTATGGATGGTCTCCCGGAGGGGATTCCTTCTTCCGGCAGGGTGCCGGGGCAGCTTCTCCTGGCAGCCCCGACCTTGAAACGGCGGCCGCGGCGGAACAGAGAGGAGAACGGGAATAGCAGATTGATCTTAGGGGTTTCCGTCACGGGGGGTAAATATAGGCGAAGGGGGCATCGAGAGGGGCCACAGGGCAGCCAGGGGGCCCCCTGGTGCGGCCTAGGGTGGGGCCGCGCCAGGGACCCTCCTGGGGCCCTGGTGGGTCCACCCCCTCCTTTCTTGATTATTCGGGAAGCTTCCGGGTCGCTGATTTTTTATTGGATTTTTCCGTAATTTATTTGGCACTTTTTAGCCGGAAAACCTGAAATACAAAAACAGCAGAAAAAGGGAACTGACAACTGGGTGCACTGAGTTAATAGGTTAGTCTAAATATGATAAAAGTGTATGAAATTTCAAGCAAAACATGGCAAAGTTACACAAATTATGCATGGAGCTAGCAAAAATTATAGATACGTTTGGGACGTATCAAAAAGCGACTTCTGTTTCGGAGTTTCCCCGTCACGGGAATAAATAGGAGCCAAAGTAGGGCACCAGGGGAGGGGGGAGTCACCCAGGCGGCCTCCCGACGCGGCCCCACCCCTGGCCGCGCCCATAGGGCGCCCGGGGCCCCCCTGGCTGCCCTCTGGCCCCACTTATGGCTCCTCGCTCCTTCGGGTGCATGGGTTTTTTGTGTTTTTTCCTGGAATTTTCTGAGATGTCCAAAAATCCATTTTCTGACGCACAATAAAACCATACAGGCAGCTCTACTGAAAACAGCGTCAGTCCGGGTTACTTTAGTTCAAATCATGCAAGAATGAGGGCAAAACAATAGCAAACGCGTTTGGAAAAGTAGATACGATTGAGACGTATCAACTCCCCCAAGCTTAGCCTATTGCTTGTCCTCAAGAAATTCAGTTCAACGAACTGGATGCGACAAAGAAAACTTTGACAAACTCTTTTGCTTCATAAGATGTATATAAGCCGGTACTATGAAAAGAGTTTAGCAAGTATCAAAACAATGTTATGAGGACAATGCACGAAGCAATCCTTCTTTTAAGTAATCAATCACAAACAGTCTAAAGCAAATAATATGCAGCTGAAAATCAATACAAGATCACAATGCACATAGCCTGAACATATCAGAGTGGTATCTCGCTAGCCTCCATGAGTGAAGCACAACATAAATGCAGAAAATCCTCCGGAGTTTTAAAGGAGACTAGAACTAAGAATTTCAGACTAGCAATATAACAAGCATGCAGAAGACAATGTAGTACTTTGGGACAATGCATGTTACACTAAGAATGACAATTATGCTCTCAATAGTTGGTGATTTGAAGAAAGAAGGTGAGACTCTCGAACCGTGGATTTTTGATGGAAAGATTGAAAACCCGTGAAAGGAAGCAAAGACTAAACATGTGCCAGAGCTCTTGGTTTTGAAAACAGAGATACAATTCTTTTGAGAGGTGCAACTTTCCAGTCAACGGTGAACGGTAAAGGTCTCTCAATATCTCCCATGCCAACCATATTAATTCGTTTTTCTTACACATGTTCCCTTATCCATAAATCCTTTGATGGTCTACGGAGCCTTTATTTTGCCTCAAGGATGAAGGAGGATATCTCTCCACCTATCATTAGCAGCATTAGGTCCATTTCATTCCATCATCAAGTATGGGGGAGGTGTAACTCTCATATTTTTTATTGACTAGTTAAAACTTCCGTCAAAATATTTTTGGCATGGTAGATACTGATTTTCCCTCACCGCACCATGAGCTTGTACGGTTTGCAAAAGGGAAGCTTTTGAATACATTTCGAGATGGCACAAGATAGTCTAAGTTAGGAGTGGCCGGTAAATACCACATATAGGTAGGTATGGTGGACTCAGGTGGAATAACTGGTTTGAAAAGGAGTTTGGATGCACAAGAAAAATTCCTCTTGGTGCGAGTGAAGGCTAGCAAAAGACTGGGAAGCGACCAACTAGAGAGCAATAATTGTCATAATCATGCAGAGCGACAAAGTAACATTGAATTGGGCATGAAAGTGATATAACTATTCTGAAATAAAAAGGTCATCAAGGCATGATAGACAGATCAGTCATAAACATGTGTGAACATGTGCCAAGTCAATCCAAGAATTGTCCGAAGGGAAATACCACTTCAATATGCCAAACCATGAACAATGCAATGCATGTAAATCATTCCAACAACATATTACGCACCCTAGCTATTTGAGATCAGCCACAAAGAAAGCATGAACACTGGGAAAGCATTGTAAACATAGAACTATGTCGCTACAAGCTGGTCTCTAGATCATAAGTACATGCATATGTACAAAAGTAGAAACAAGAAGAGTTCATACCGGTTTTCCTTCTTGCTTCCCTTCCGTCGATCTTCGTCATTACTGCCTTGTAACTTGCACGGCCGACCGTAGGAAATATATAATCAAATGCCATCACGAACTCGAGCTGAACTCTGAAAACAAAGCAAACTAAAGAGAGAAAGTAAATCTTTTTGGGTTTTTTCAAAGGTTTAGCGAAAGAAAATAAAAGAGAAATCTTTTTGTTGTTTTTGCAAAATAGAAGAACAAAGAAGAACGGGAAAAAACTTCGAAAAGATCAAAGTGAACAAAATAAAAACGGATAATACAATGGAAAGGTGAGAAGGGCACACACTCCCCCAAGGCTTGGGCTTTTGGCCTAAGTTGGTAGCAGCTACTGCCCCCAGGAGCCTCCTGCTCCGGGGTAGTGGTAAGTCCAGGAGTCGTATGAGCCCTCCGGTGCGTACATCGAAGTCCTCGGGTCCTCCCATGAGGAAAGTCCTGCGCTCCAAGCGGAAGAAGACCCCTCGCCATGCTCGGTGAAGGTCTCTCCCTGGAAAGGTGGGAACTCACCATGCTCCTCCTCGTCGGGCACAACCCCTCCATGGGTTTATGCGGCTGGTAATGAGCCATGAACTCATCGAACTGGATATAGTTGTAGGACCATCCGTTCCTGCGAGTGTTATCAAACAAAAGTGGTGCAGGTAGACGGATCTCACGAGTAATGTTCTTTTCAAACCTCAAAATATAATCAAGGTTACCAAACTGGGAAGTCATGGTAACAAACTTATGTCTCTTCATAGCCGCAAGATCGACACTTGCGTATGAAAAGGGAACTTCATCAGGATGCGGGGTGCGCTCAAGAGACTCAAGGATAAGTGCGGCGTAAACGCCACCATATAAGTCGCCCTTGTTACTGTTCGTAACAAGGCGCCGAGCAATTAAGGCACCCACATTATAATCATTCTTATCAGAGAGGGCGTTCGCATAAATAGCGAAATCTGGTGCAGAACCACTGCTCGTGTTGTCACGAGCCAACACCCCTCTAGCAATATAATACGCAAAATACCTGAGGTGGGGAAACAAAATGCTGGAAATCTTCGTGCGCTGAATGTCAGTCTCCTCCTGGTAACAAAGAGAGTTGAAGAGGGTCCTCAACTCGGAAGGCTGAGAGGTCATCTTCGCCGTCCGACCAACGTTCGGCACACCTATTATATCACAAAACTGTGCCAAAGACATAGCTATGAGATCATTATAAAGTTCTAACTCAACGGTTCCAGCACATGGTTATAACGAAAACTGCTAATAAAGCGGGAGGTAAGATTCTTGTATTGTACCACACGGCATAATGCTAGCCGTGTCAAACCTGCATTGGCACAAAGGCCATAAAATTCCTCCTTAATTCCCGCAGCTGTAAGAAAATCATCGCATGGATACATCATTGCGCATGTTGGACTTGTGTCTTCCAACAACTCCAGGGGCACATGATCTTCATTATAGCTCACCCTAACTGCTGAGGGTGAAGCTGCAGCTCTAGTGACACGATCGGAGTGCTCGGGCTTCTTCTTCCCAAGCCACCCCTTAGCTTTTCCTAGCAAAATCATTTCTAAAATTTTTGACAATTCACAAAAACAAGGATTTAAACAAAGTGAGTTGAGGCAAACTACTCTACTCACTTACCTAAGTCATAAACTTGCATCAAAACTTGGAAAATAAATTTCTACACATGCATGCAAGCTCATCTAAACAGCACCAAGAACTACTAAATACTCACAAATGAAACCACCAATCAAAAATCTAATTGGAGGGGTGAAGGATTTGCATACCAGGGAGTATTTGTCCAAAATCTCAGCTCAAATGATGGGTTGTAGAGAGAGATCGAAATTCTGGACGGACGAGAGCAAGAATGCAAGTTCCAGGTGCAGAACTCGTGTTTTTGGAGAGAGAGAAGGGAGGAGGAAGAAGACTTACCTGGAGGTGGGACCTGTGGGCCCTAGATGCCCTGTGGGCGCAACCAGGGGGCTGGCCGCCTGGGCCACTGGTGGCCCCCCTGGTCAGCCCCAGATGCCTCTGGGTCACTCCCGGCATGGAAATTTTTAATATAATTTTTCTGGAATTTTTCCGAAAACTTCACTGTTGAAAATTTTCCGGAGTTCAAAAAGCTGCGAAACTTTCTGAATACTTGAAGCAGTGATTAGAATTGTGAAGTTTCAAAAACATATAAACTTGGTACAACAAGGAGAATAAAAGCTAAAGCAAATGAAAACATAACAAGCTCCACTTTTTACCTATATAAAACATGCTCACTAGCAAGGTTGATCAAGTCTTACCAACGAACCGATGATATATAGAACAAAAAGTCTCACCTATTATGAAGTGATCATTGCACCTTTACTTTAATGGACATTGTCCCCACCATGATGGTTTTGTATTTGTGGTGCACGTGTAAAGGACAATCCCATTCTCCAATCTTCACGGTTTTGATATTCTCTATTGAATTAAGGCCATGCCTTTTGTCGATCTTCTTTGGAAAATACACGGTGTGTACTTTATCATCTACATTGAAGGTGACCTTTCCTTTATTGCAATTAATAATGGAACCTGCGGTGTTTAGAAAAGGTCTACCAAGAATAATGGACATGCTCCCATCCTCGGGCATGTGAAGCACAACAAAATCAGTAAGAATTAAACAATTAGAAACTTCAACTGGAACATCCTCAGAAATACCTATCGGGACGGCTGTTGATTTGTCAGCCATCTGAAGAGAGATATCTGTAGGGATTAGCTTATCTAAACAAACACTTTTGTAAAGAGAAAAAGGCATAACACTCACCCCTTCTCCGAGATCACATAAGGCAGTCTTGACATAATTATTTTTTATAGAGCAAGGAATGGTGGGTATACGTGGATCACCAAGCTTCTCAGGAATCTTGCCTCTGAAAGAGTAATTAGCAAGCATATTAGATATTGCCTCATTAGGAATTTTTCTTTTATTAGTGTCAGAACCCTAATTTAGGTTTGTGCTTAAGTTGAGCTAGCATTTTTGCATCATGAATTTTTTTGCAAAAGTAAAAGAATTGGGGAAGCAAAAAGACCCAAAATAATTTTAAATAAAAGGCCAGCCAAAAATATTTTTCCAAAAATGCTTTGAAATTTTTGAAAAGTCTTATAAATGGGCATGATCACATTTCAAGTGAAGTGGGTCCCACTACGTGCTCACTGATTTTTCTAAAAGTCCAAAAGTCCTTTGGAAATTAAATAAATATTGTATTTGCAATTGGAATTAAATAAATATAATTTCAATAATTCTAAAACTTTGTGAGGTGAGTTATATATGTCTCATTAGCTCACATAAAAGTTTTTGGGATTTATTAAAATGTTTTGTTACAAAAACAAAACAAACAAAACAGAAAACAAATAAAAAGAAAAACAGAAGGAAAGGGGCAGAGTCCACCTACCTTCCCAGCCCAGCCAGCCTGGCCGACCCAGCCCACCAGGGGACTCCCTGTCGTCTTCCTCCCCTGGCCCCGATGCTGCTCAGTGGCGAGCATGCGTCGGCCGCCACGCCATCTCCCTGACTGCCTCCCTTTCCTTATCCCCTCGCAGCTCGCCGCCTGGAGATGCCCCGCTCTTTTTTTCTCCTCCCTCGACCTCTCTCCTCTCCTCTGCCGCCATTTTTCCGAGCCGCCCCAAGAGCAGCCGGAGCACGCCGCCGTGGTCCGCGAGGCCACCGTGCTCCCCTTGCCGCGAGATCGTGTCCAGTGGACTCCCCGAGGTCGTCCTCGTCGAACCGCGCCTTCAATTCGAGCCCGGAGGCCCTGACGACGACACCCGTTTCTACTCCTTGTCGCCGGCACCGTGAGCTCCGGCGAGTGATTCCGCCGTGGCCCGTTCCTCCCTGCCCTCGCCGACGACCCCGTCAGATTCGCGGGGAGCCTACGCGCCGAACCCCCCTAAATTATCCCCTTTTGGGGCCCCCGACGTCGATTCCATCATGGCCGAGCCACGGTCGCTGCCGTGTTGCTCGCCGCCGTTGCCGTGGACCACCACGGTGTCGATGGTCTGCTCCAGCGCCTTCGCACGTCCGCGGGCTACCTGTCAGTGATTGCCCCGAGCCCTCCCGTGGCCTGTGTCGAAGTTCGGCAGAGCGCCGCTGCGTACAGGGACGTCGGCGTTGAGCCGCCGGCCACTTAGGCCTAACCACCCGTGCTAATCCCCCCTAAACCGAATGACAGTGGGCCCAAGCCCGCTAACTAAACCTAGTTTATTTTAAATAGAGAGTGATTTAGCCCACCCTCTCACTAACCAGTGGGCCCCTGCTGTCAGGGCTGCCCCCACGTCATGCTGACGTAGGCATGACGCAATAAAACTTAATAATTGATTTAATCCAGAAAATACAGAAAATAGTTCAAACTTTGAAATTGAATATCTTTTAAACCATAACTCCAATTGAAATGATTTTTATATGAAAAATGATCAGAAGAAAATTATCTATCAAAATAACAAACTTTCAACCATGTTTCAGTTGATTACAATATGTAACCAGTAGCTTTTTCTATTTGGCTTAAATGGGAATAATACAAATAAATTTCTATGATCATTCCAACTTCAACCATTGCAATGCAACACACTTCATATAGAAATAAGAAGCACAACACACCCATGGTCATCTTCATATCATGCCATATTGTTTGTGCATTGCAATATATTGATTGTGCATTACTTTCAGTGCTTCGGTGTTTGCTTCTTCTCGGTAGGAGTTGATCTCGGAGACGAGTTCAACCTCACGTCAGAAGAGTGTTACATCGTGATCGTCAGCAAGGCAAGCACCCCTCTTTGATCATGTCCATAAAATCCCAGTTCCCTCTCATTCTCGCTGATGCATGTTTAGGATGTCACCATGAAACATTCTACCGCTAGTTGAACCCATTCCTTTGCATGACCTATCATTTTGTCATAGTAGTAAGCAAACCACAATCCTAGCAGATCTAGGAGTTGTTTGATATCATGTGGCCCCTGCAACTGTTATAGCTTATTGCATGCTTAGAGGTTACAATGAGGCTACTTTGTTGTGAGTCGGGATGGTAGTGATCATGTGAATTATGGTGGTAACGTGTTGGTGAATTTGACCTAAACAAGGTGAACGATGAGAGGCTGTGTAGGAGTACACAGTGGGTTGTCTCGTTGAACACTGCCTTAAGCCCGAGTTTTTGTGTTGTTATCCAAGACTAAGAGTACGACCACACATTGGGCTCACTGACCCCTCTCGGCCTAGTACCTCAACCCAGACCAGGTCCAGGAGTCGCAAGTAGTTCGAAATTTAAATGATCTCAAGGAGGTGCATCAAGGTAAGTGGTGGACGTAGGTTGTGGCCTGGTTGAATCAAGTGATCATGATCGAGTTGAGCTTGATGGCTTGACACACAACGTTTGAGTCCGCATCGGAAAAATAGGCCGGATTCCGATCGTGGTCCCAACTCAAATAGGCGACTCCCTAGGACTAGAGATGGTGCTGTGAGTAAAGTGTCGTGTCAACATCCTCGCTGGTACTCGCTTGAAGGGTCCACTCCCAGGCGGTAACTGATGCGTGCGTGTGTGTAGCAGTACACCCCTGCAGGGTTAACGAACTATTCGAATAGCCGTGTCCACGGTTATGGACTACTTGGAGACCTTTACTTGATCATAGACAACTTGAACGGTTACTCTAAAATTGCCAAGATAAGCGTGAGTGCTATGGTTTTCTTTCTCGTGGGAAGTCGAGGAAGGATCCATAGTGGTGTATTGATTGGAGACTTGATACTTGGACTCGTGTACGCTCCTTACCTCTTTCTGGTATTCGTAGTACAGGACTAGCCAAGTCAAAGCTGGCACTTCTGCATTGAAACCCCACCTCCCTTTGCCTTGATACTTGAGCATGAGTAGTATAGATCTGATGTAACTCTTGCTGAGTACATCTTTGTACTCACGTTTGCTTATTTTATGTTTTAGAGACGAGACCACTGACCCTGATGGTGGCCTTTACCTCGAGCTCGACGTGGACTAAATCGTATAGTTCCAGACAGCAGCCTGTGCCCTTTGGAGGGTCGTTGTATTTTCTTTCAGGCTTCTTAAGCCATTTGTTAACCTTGTCTTTACTAAGACATAATTAGCTTCCGTTGATGTTTGATGTGATGTTGGATCACAGTCATGTGATCTCTACTTGTAATACAACTACTATGTCTTCACTGTTTAGCAGAAGTTATAAAGACTATGAGTTTGTAGAGTTCATGTTGTGATTACCTTTTGTTTACACTAGACATGTATGTTGCGTGTATGATTATATCATGCATGTCTTAGTGTGGGGTTCGATAGCTTAGTTGAGTTCTTGCCGACAGTATTTTATACACCAAGTGGCCCTTAGATGTGTGCAGCTTGGGGTGTCGCGATGCGATTTCTCGTGACTCTGTCACGTGGCACACTTTGTTGTATGATTGAGCCCGCCCGAGACCTCGACTAAGAGAATTGGCTGGAGTCTGTTTATGTAAGTGTTATGATTCAATCGATAATATGGTTGAGGCGACTTGTCTATAAGTATGGGATTTCACCACCCATAAACATTTAGACTTGTGAGCGGACGATGAGGACCCATCTCAGTTGATCATCCGGCCTGGATGGGATGCCCCTCACGTTCGATGCTTTCCGAGAGTGTTCTGTGCTTGGCCTTGTCTTCTTAGACAAGTGGGTACGACTCTCGACTCTCCATATGATTGTGTTGTAACAGGAATTACATACGCAAACCCCAGGTCCCGACAGACTTGGTATCAGAGCAAGACTGTGTGTAGGATTATGAAACCCTTGGCCGATGTCGAGTCTAGTATTCTATAGTTATATAGTTACTTTGGGTATAAGGGAACAACGTAAGACTTCTTTTTTCTCCTTACCCTCATCGATCTGAGTTCTGAGTCACCCTCATCTTGTTCTACAGGAAGATAGGACTAGGCACATCTATGCCTTTACTAGGACATCTCGTTGATTGCTTCTTTGTAGCTATAGGATTTTTGTGGTCTTCCAGAGTCATCATTCCATAGTGCCTCTTTGGAAGTGATGTCTGTTATCTTGCAAGTTGTCTCATATTCCATCCCGGTACAACCATTATGTTGTCCGAGTCATTCCAGGTTTCTTCATAATCTGATGCATTTGCAAAATTCTTCTCTCCATTTCGGTTGTCCTTTTAGAAGAACTTCTAGGTGGCATGCCCGACAGTTCCATAGTGTTTGTTGTAGGTTTTCTTCTAGAAACCTATATTGATGCATTTGCAGTTCTTCTTCCCACTTTAGATGACTTCTAGGTAGAATAACCACACTAACCATCGTGTTGGGGTACTTTGCTACTCTGACATATCTGTTACAGCCCCTAGTAAGCCATGATCATCCTCTAGGAAACTACCCAGTAACCCAACTCCTTAAACCTAGCCACCTGACAGATCTGTAGAGTTTGTGGTAGATCTTATCCCAGGAATCGCCCCAATATCCAGACGCCTATATAGAATGGCCCCACGTGAGTTAGCTGAGCTCAAAATCCAACTTGAAGCTTCGTTGGCAAAAGGCTTCATCCGCCCTAGCTCATCGCCATGGGGTTGCCTCATTCTGTTCGTGACGAATAAAGATGGAACAGAAAGGATGTGCGTAGATTATCGCCCGCTTAATCTAGCGACGATAAAGAACAAGTACCCACTTCCCAGGATCAATGATCTTTATGATCAACTTGCTGGATCCTCTGTCTTCTCCAAGATGGATTTGAGATTAGGCTATCATCAAATCAAAATCAGAAATGAGGACATTCCCAAAACGGCTTTCACTACTCGTTATGGTCTTTATGAGTACACCGTTATGTCCTTCGGTTTAACCAATGCCCCAGCCACTTTTCCGCGCTTGATGAATTCGATCTTCATGGAGTATTTGGACAAGTTTGTCTTAGTTTACCTCGATGACATCCTTATATACTCGAAGAACGAAGAAGAACAGGTTCAACATCTTAGGCTGGTATTGATGAAACTTCAAGAGCATCGCCTATATGCCAAATTCTCAAAGTGTGAATTTTGGCTACCACAAGTGACCTATTTAGGCCACGTGATTTCTGCTAAAGGCATTGCTGTCAATCCCGAGAGAGTTCAGGACGTCCTTGATTGGACTCCACCTGAATCGGTTAAGCAAATTAGGAGTTTTCTTGGCTTAGCAAGCTATTGTCACCGCTTCGTTGAGAACTTCTCCAAAGTTGCAAAGCCTTTTAATGAACTCCTCAAGAAAGATAAGCAATTCGAATGGACCCCCAAGTGCGAGGAAAGCTTTCAAGAGCTAAAAAGAAGATTGACTTCTGCACCCGTACTTGCACCTCTAGACACCAAAAAGAATTTCGAGATCTATTGTGATGCTTCACGTCAAGGGTTAGGATGCATACTTATGAAAGATCGACATGTGGTAGCTTACGCTTCACGCCAGTTGTGACCACATGAAGAGAACTATCCTACCCATGATCTTGAACTCGCTGTCGTAGTTCATGCCTTGAAGACTTGGAGACATTACCTCCTTGGTAATCGTTGTGAGATCTATTCCAACCAAAGCCTCAAATACATATTTACCCAGCCAGATCTCAATCTCAGGCAAAGACTCTGGATTGAGTTGATAAAAGATTATGACTTAGGAATTTCTTATACCCCAGGAAAATCCAATGTTATGGCTGATGTGCTAAGTCGTAAGTCGTATTGTAACAACCTCATGTTACAACAGTATCAACCACTTCTCTATGAGGAACTTCGAAAGATTAATCTTGAGATTGTTCCTTATGGATTCCTTTCCACCTTAGTACTGAAACCAACTCTTGAGGATCAAACCAAAGCTGCACAGAAACGTGCTCGAGGTATCCGATACATCAAAGAAAACATTGCTAGTGGTGAGGCTAAATGTTTTACCCTAGACAATGAAGGTACTGTATACTTCGAGAGCAGGATAGTAGTACCAAAGAATAAGAACCTTAGACACCTGATCCTTAAAGAAGCCCATGAATCTCCCCTCTCGATTCATCCCGGTAGTACTAAAATGTATCAAGATCTACGCCAGAGATTTTGGTGGACTAGGATGAAGAGAGAAATTGCTCAGTTCATTGCTAAATGTGATGTTTGTCGTCGCGTTAAGGCATAACATCAAAGACCTGCTGGTACTCTTAGACCTTTGCCTATCCCCGAGTGGAAGTGGGATAAAGTCATCATGGATTTCATCACTGGCTTTCCAAAAACCCAGATAGGAAATGATGTCATCTTCATTGTCATTGATCGACTTTCAAAAGTTTCTCACTTCCTTCCTGTTCGCGAGTCTATAACTGCTAGCCAGTTAGCGGACTTGTATGTCTCCTGAATCGTGTCTCTTCACGGTGTTCCTTTGGAAATCAATTCAGACCGTGGTAGTATTTTCACCTCTCGGTTTTGGGAAAGTTTCCAGAATTCTATGGGAACCCACCTCTCCTTTAGCACCGCTTATCACCCGCAGTCCAGTGGTCAAGTAGAAAGGGTTAATCAAATCTTGAATACATGCTCAGAGCTTGTGTTATCTCTTTTGGAAATAAATGGGAGAATTCTCTTCCTTTTGCCGAATTTGCGTATAACAATAGCTTCCAATCTAGTTTGGGCATGGATCCTTTTGAATTTCTATACGGAAGGAAATGTCGAACACCCCTAAACTGGTCAGAAACCGGTGAAAGACAATTCTTTGGACCGGCTATGATTCAGGATGCAGAAGAGCAGGTTCGCATTGTTCGTGAGAAATTGAAAACAGCCCAGTCTCGTTAGAAAAGCTATTATGATCGTCATCATAAGGAAGAAAGCTATAATCTGGATGAGAAGGCTTACCTTCGGGTTACTCCTTTGAAGGGTACCCATCGCTTCGATATCAAAGGCAACTTGGCTCCACGTTACATTGGTCCCTTTCGCGTTCTTGCTAAACGTGGAGAAGTTGCCTACCAATTGGAACTACCCCTCACCTCTCCCAGGTTCATGACGTCTTCCACGTCTCTCAACTCAGGCGTTGCTTCAAGGACCCCATCCGCGAAGTAGACCACGAAACGCTTGATCTCCAAGATAACCTTTCATATGGAGAGTACCCTGTTCGTATTCTTGATGAAGCCGAGCGTAGCACTAGACGTCAGAAGACCAGATTCCTGAAAGTGCAGTGGTCACATCATTCAGAGAAAGAAGCCACCTGGGAACGAGAGGATCGTCTACGAGCTGAGTACCCCACCCTCTTCCTGACGACTTTTGAATCTCGGGACGAGATTCTTTTGAGTGGGGGCGAGTTTCCAGAACCCTAATTTAGGTTTGTGCTTAAGTTGAGCTAGCATTTTTGCATCATGATTTTTTTGCAAAAGTAAAATAATTGGGGAAGCAAAAAGCCGCAAAATAATTTTAAATAAAAGGCCAGACAAAAATATTTTTCCAAAAATACTTTGAACTTTTTGAAAAGTCTTATTAATGGGCATGATCATATTTCAAGTGAAGTGGGTCCCACTACATGCTCACTGATTTTTCTAAAAGTCCAAAAGTCCTTTGGAAATTAAATAAATATTGTATTTGCAATTGGAATTAAATAAATATAATTCCAATAATTCTAAAACTTTGTGAGGTGAGTTATATATGTCTCATTAGCTCACATAAAAGTTTTTGGGATTTATTAAAATGTTTTGTTATAAAATCAAAACAAAACCAACAAAACAAAAAACAAATCAAAAGAAAAACAGAAGGAAAGGGGCAGAGCCCACCTACCTTCCCAGCCCAGCCAGCCTGGCCGGCCCAGCCCATCAGGGGCCTCTCTGTCGTCTTCCTCCCCTGGCCCCGATGCTTCTCGGTTGCGAGCATGCGCCGACAGCCACGCCACCTCCCTGCCTGCCTCCCTTGCCTTATCCCCTCACCGCTCGGCGCCTGGAGACGCCCCGCTCTTTTTCCCTCCTCCCTCGACCTCTATCCTCTCCTCTGCCGCCATTTTTTCGAGCCGCCCTGAGAGCAGCCGGAGAACGCCGCCGTGGCCAGCGCGGCCACCGTACTCCCCTCACCATGAGATCGTGTCCAGTGGACTCCCCGAGGTCGTCCTCATCAAACTGCGCCTTCAATTCGAGCTCGTAGGCCCCGACGACGACACCCATTTCAACTCCTTGCTGCCGGCCACCGTGAGCTCCGGCAAGTGATTCCGTCGTGGCCCGTTCCTCCCTACCCTCGCCGACGATCCCGTCAGATTTGCGGGTTAGCCTATGCGCTGAATCCCCCCTAACCTAGCCCCTTCCGGTGCCCCCCGACGTCAATTCCATCACAGCCGAGCCACGACCGCCGCCGTGTTGCTCGCCGCTGTTGCCGTGGTCCACCACGGTGACGATAGCCTGCTCCAGCGCCTTCGCACGACCGCAGGCTACCCGCCAGTGATTTCCCCGAGCCCTCCCGTGGCCCGTGGCCAAGTCCGACAGAGCGCCGCCGTGTACAGGGACGCCGGCGTTGAGCCGCCGGCCACTTAGGCCTAACCACCCGTGCTAATCCCCCCTAAACCGAATGACAATGGGCCCGAGCCCACTAACTAAACCCTGTTTAGTTTAAACAAAGAGTGATTTAACCCCCTTCTCACTGAATAGTGGGCCCCTGCTGTCAGGGCTGCCCCCATGTTATGCTGACGTAGGCATGACGCAATAAACTTAATAATTGATTTAATCCAGAAAAGACAGAAAATAGTTCAAACTTTGAAATTGAATATCTTTTAAACCATAACTCCAATTGAAATGATTTTTATATGAAAAATGATCATCAGAAAATTCTCTATCGAAATAACAAACTTTCGACCATGTTTCAGTTGATTACACTATGGAACCAGTAGCTTTTTCTATTTGGCTTAAATGGGAATAATTCAAAAAAAATTCTATGATCATTCCAACTTCAACCATTGCAATGCAACACACTTCACATAGACATAAGAAGCACAACACACCCATACTCATCTTCATATCATGCCATATTGTTTGTGCATTGCAATATGTTGATTGTGCATTACTTTCGGTGCTTCGGTGTTTGCTTCTTATCGGTACGAGTTGATCTCAGAGACGAGTTCAACCTCACGTCAGAAGAGTGTTACGTCGTGATCGTCGGCAAGGCAAGCACCCCCTATTTGATCATGTCGATAAAATCTCAGTTCCCTCTCATTCTCGCTTATGCATGTTTAGTATGTCACCATGAAACGTTCTACCGCTAGTTGAACCCATTCCTTTGCATGACCTATCATTTTGTCACAGTAGTAAGCAAACCACAATCCTAGCAGATCTAGGAGTTGTTTGATATCATGTGGTCCCTGCAACTGTTACAGCTTATTGCATGCTTAGAGGTTACAATGAGGCTACTTTGTTGTGAGTCGTGATGGTAGTGATCATGTGAATGATGGTGGTAACGTGTTGGTGAATTTGACCTAAATAAGGTGAACGATGAGAGGCTGTGTAGGAGTACACAGTGGCTTGTCTCGTTGAACACTGCCTTAAGCTCGAGCTCTTGTGTTGTTATCAAAGACTAAGATTACGACCACACATTGGGCTCACTGAACCCTCTCGGCCTAGTACCTCACCCCAGACCAGGTCCAGGAGTCGCAAGTAGTTCAAACTTTAACGATCTCAAGCAGGTGCATCAAGGTAAGTGGTGGACGTAGGTTGTGGCCTAGTTGAATTAAGTGATCATGATCGAGTTGATCTTGATGGCTTGACACACAACGTTTGAGTTCGCATCGGAAAAATCGGCCGGATTCCGATCGTGGTCCCAACTCAAATAGGCGACTCCCTAGGACTAGAGATGGTGCTGTGAGTGAAGTGTCGTGGCGACATCCTCGCCGGTACTCGCTTGAAGGGTCCACTCCCAGGCGATAATTGATGCATGCGTGTGTGTAGCAGTACACCCCTGCAGGGTTAATGAACTATTCGAATAGCCGTGTCTGCGGTTATGGACTATTTGGAGACCTTTACTTGATCATAGACAACTTGAACGGTTACTCTAAAATTGCCAAGATAAGCGTGAGTGCTATGGTTTTATTTCTCGTGGGAAGTCGAGGAAGGATCCATAGTGGTGTATTGATTGGAGACTTGATACTTGGACTCTCGTATGCTCCTTACCTCTTTCTGGTATTCGTAGTACAAGACTAGCCAAGTCAAAGCTGACACTTCTGCATTGAAACCCCACCTCCCTTTTCCTTGATACTTGACCATGAGTAGTATAGATCTGATGTAAGTCTTGATGAGTACGTCTTTGTACTCACGTTTGCTTATTTTATGTTTTAGAGACGAGACCACTGACCCTGATGGTGGCCTCTACCTCGAGCTCGACGTGGACTAAGTCGTATAGTTCCAGACAGCAGCATGTGCCCTTTGGTGGTTCGTTGTATTTTCTTTCAGGCTTCTTAAGCCATTTGTTAACCTTGTCTTTACTAAGACATAATTTGCTTCCGTTGATGTTTGGTGTGATGTTGGATCACAGTCATGTGATCTCTGCTTGTAATACAACTACTATGCCTGCTCTGTTTAGCAGAAGTTATAAAGATTCTCAGTTTGTAGAGTTCATGTTGTGATTACCTGTTGTTTATACTAGACATGTATGCTGCCTGTATGATTATAACGTGCATGTCTTAGTGTGGGGTTCGATAGCTTAGTTGAGTTCTTGCCGGCGGTATTTTATACACGAAGTGGCCCTTAGATGTGCGCAGCTTGGGGCATCGCGATGCGATTGCTCGTGACTCTATCACGTGGCACACTTTGTTGTATGATTGAGCCCGCCCGAGACCCCGACTAAGAGATCGGGCTGGATTCGTTTTATGTAAGTGTTATGATTCAATCGATAATATGGTTGAGGCGACTTGTCTATGAGTATGGGATTTCACCACCCATAAAAATTTAGACTTGTGAGCGGACGATGAGGACCCATCTCAGTTGATCATCCGGCCTGGATGGGATGCCCCTCACGTTCGATGCTTTCCGAGAGTGTTCTGTGCTTAGCCTTGTCTGCTTAGACAAGTGGGTACGACTCTCGGCTCTCCATATGATTGTATTGTAACAGGAATTACATACGCAAACCCCGGGTCCCGACAATTAGTAACAATATCTTTCATGTATTTGGAATAATGAGGTAACTTGATAGCATCAGTCAAGGGAATTTGCACAAAAAGAGGTTTCATCCATTCACAAAATTTATTATAATGCTCTTCTTCTTTAGATTTGAGAGACTTACCTGGAAAGGGCATGGGTTTTTTTACCCACGGTTCTCTTTCCTTCCCATGTCTTCTTGCTGTGAAGTCCTCTCTTGTATGCTTCTTGCGTTTATCGGGTGCTTCTTCTTCTCGCACCTCAGGAGGATCATTCTTCTCCTTATCATCTTTTCGGGCTCAGCTCCGTCTTCAGTTTCAGCATCGGAGGTAGATATGCTGTTGGGATCAGCAGCAGGTTCTTCACTTGTAATAGGATCGTTGGAGTTGTCAGTTTCCTGGTGTTCCTTCTTCTTATTTTTCTTCTTAGGAGAGCTAACAATCTCGTCTTCCACTTGCACTTGAGAATCTTGCTCGATCCTCTTTGGATGCCCCTCAGGATAGAGTGGGTCCTAGGTGTGTGTTCCACCCCTGGTCTTGATGCCATAAGCTTGTATGTCCTCTTTGGCATTGTTAGCAAGCAAATCTTTTTGCACATTAGAAAGTTGTTCAAGCTGAGTTTGAACCATATGAAAATGCTTAACAAGACCTTTAACATCATTAACTGTTCTTTCAAGAACACCAAGTAAACTTTTGATAGCAACAGAATTATCATGCAACTGACTTTGTATCCTCCTATTAAAATTTTCTTGCTTAATAATAAAATTATCAAGTTCATCTAAGCATTGGTCGGGAGGCTTACCTTTAGGGATGTCACTTTCAGTAAAGTCTAATAGAGAGTGTACCTCTACCAAGGGAGGGTGAGTAGTAGGCTCACACAACTTCTCGATAGGTGGTAGATTCTTCACGTCTTCGGCTTTGATGCCTTTCTCCTTAATAGACTTCTTTGCTTCTTGCATATCTTCGGGGCTCAGAACAAGCATGCCCCTCTTCTTCGGTGGTGGAGGTGGTTCAGGGATGGACCAATCTTCATGGTTCTTGGCAATCTTGCCCATTAGTTCTTTAGCATCGACCGATGTTCTTTCCATGAAAACACAACCAGCACAACTATCCAGATAGGACCTGGATTCATCGGTTAGACCAACATAAAATATATCAAGTAACTCATTCTTTGGGACTTCATGTCCCAGTCTAGCCTTAATTAAATCACAATACCTCCCCCAAGCTTTAGGGAGGTGCTCATCCTGCAACTGTTTAAAGTTATAGATTCTTTGCAAAGCAGCATGTTGCATAGGAGCAGGAAAATATTTATCAAAAAAAATTGAACTAAGTCCCGAGGACTCTCAATGTAACCATAGGGTAGTGCATCGTACCATGATTTAGCGTATCCCTTTAAAGAAAAAGGAAAAAGCTTGGCCACGTAGAAGTTTTGTATCTTCTCATCAGTAGTAAATAGGTCACTTAACTCAGCAAGTTTGGTCAAGTGTGCTATAGCATCATCATTCTCTCTGCCATAAAAAGGGTCAGCCTCGACTGTAGATATAAGTGAAAGATCAACAGAGAATTCATAATCAGGATCATTTATGCTTATAGGAGATGTATCAAAGTTGTGATCAGGAATATTCTTGTTCTTCATGGAGTGCTTCTTGAGAAACTCCTTAACAACTCCAGGGTCAGAGTTGGCACACTCTCTGAGTTCCCTGCAAAGATCATCATCGAGAATAACATAATCATCATCAAGGAGTCTCTCCTTGAGTTCATCTAAATCTGGGTAACCAAAAGTTTTGCAAGTAGGAATATAGGTAGCAGGTATCTCAGTCTCGGGCTCTGCTGCAGCCTTAGCAGTCTCAGTTTCAATATAGTGACCAAGAAAATTATCATCATCAAGAGTGGTGCAAGCATCATCAAAAGTATCAGACATAGTAACAGACTCAGTAGAAGTAGCATGTGCTGGTAGTGGTGAAGCAAACTTACTTATAACGGAAGGTGAATCAAGCGTAGCACTGGTACTCAGAACGGTACCTTTTCTTGTAGTGGATGGTAGGATTGGAACCTTGGGGTCTCCCTTCTTACCCATAGCGGATGAAGTGTGGCAGGCAGGATACTTCAAGTAGACTTGTAAATATTGCTATGGTCCCCGGCAACGGCGCCAGAAAACAGTACTTGATGACCCTCAACTGTAGGGGATCGATTGTAGTGTTCTCGCGGGTAAGTTAACCCAATTTATTGATTCGACATAAGGGGACACAAAGAGTATTTATAAGCTTTGACAGTTGAGTTGTCAATTCAACCGCACCTGAAATATGCTTTCTTGCAACAAAGTATTAATAGAAACTGTGATATGATAGTGATAATGATAACAGCAAAAGTAGCAACGAGTGACCAGTAGGATTAAAACACTGTAGGCTAGGGAGATGGATGGTTGGGCGCTGCATGAATAAGAATGAACATGTAATATATTCTAACACGGGGCAAGGCACACAGAAAAGTAATGATTATCTAGGCAAATATCAAACACTAGGCATGTATCCCATAGGTAGTTGTGCGTGCTTGCAATAAGAACTTGCACAACATCTTTTGTCCTACCATCCCTCTACAAACGGGGCCAAAGGGAACTTATGGAGATTAAGGTGCTCCTGTCAAAGAGCACCGGAACAAAGCAATGAACTCAATGGATACATGAAATCCTCAAATTATGGACCATCCCCTTTGGTTGCCCAAGCTGTCACCTTTGGGATCGCCGGTTCCGGACCATAATAGGTGCATACAACTCATAGATAGGATCATCAAGAACATAAATATACTCATGAAAACACAAGTGGTTCAGATATGAAAACATGGCAATCGGGCCCAAAGTGACAAGCATTAAGAGCAACAGGTTGTATCAAAGATGATAAACACCATAGTAGATGATAGGCAACATGCCCACAACAATCTGGCGAACTATTACATGATCAAACTCATCCAATCCCTACCATCCCCTTTGCCTACAGCAAGGAATTACTCACACATGTGAAGAGAAGTCATGGAGAGAGGATGGATTGGTGATGGTGATGACGATGGCGACGATCTCCCCTCTCCGGAGGCCAAATCAACCTCCAGATTAGCCCTCCCGAGGAAGAACAGAGGGTGGCGGTGCCTCCGCGACGGGTTCTGGAAAAGCGACTTCTGTTTCAGAGTTTCCTCGTCACGGGAATAAATAGGAGCCAAAGTAGGGAACCAGGGGAGGGGGGTCTCCTAGGCGGCCTCCCGGCGCGGCCCCACCCCTGACCACGCCCACAGGGCGCCTGGGGCCACCCAGGCTGCCCTCTGGCCCATCTTCTGGCTCCGGGCTCCTTCGGGTGCGTGGATTTTTTGGTATTTTTCTAGGAATTTTCTGAGATGTCCAAAAATCCATTTTCCCGCACACAATAAAACCATACAGGCAGCTCTGCTGAAAACAGCGTCAGTCCGGGTTAGTTTAGTTCAAATCATGCAAGAATGAGGGCAAAACAATAGCAAAATCGTTTGGAAAAGTAGTTATGTTTGAGACGTATCAAGAGGGCATTCACATAGATTGCGAAATGTGGTGCAGAACCGTTGCTCGTGTTGTCACGAGCCAACACCCCTCTAGCAATAAAGTACGCAAAATACCTGAGATGGGGGAATAAAATGCTAGAAATCTTTGTACGCCGAATATCAGGGACGAAGCTAGGAAAATACTTGGATGGGGTCATACTTAAGACAGTGGGGTCATCTTCTATAATTGAACTGTGATTAGTGCTAAAATAGTGAAGGATTTTGTGATTTTATTGGGGTCAATTTACCCCAATGCCTATAAGGAAGCTACGTCCCTGCCGAATATCACTCTCCTCATGGCTATAAAGAGAGTTGAAGAGGGTCCTCAACTCGGAGGGCTGAGTGTCCATCCTCGCCGTCTGACCAGCGTTCGGTACACCTATTATTTCACAAAACTGCGCCAAATACATGGTTATAAGATTATTGTTAATTTTGAACTCGACGGTTCTAGCATCATGGTTATAACAAAAACTGTTAATAAATCAGGAGGTGAGTTTCTTATATTGTATCGACATAGTGCTATCCGTGTCAAACCTGCATTGACACAAAGGCCATAAAAATCCTCCTTAATTCCTGCAGCTTCAGGAAAATCATCGCACGGATACATCATCGCGCATGCTGGACTCGTGTCTTCCAGCAACTCTAGAGGTACGTGATGTTCATTGTATCTCACCCTAGCGGCCGAGGGTGAAGCCGCAGCTCTAGTAACTCAATCGGAGCGCTCGGGCTTCTTCTTCCCAAGCCACCCTTTTGCTTTTCCTAGCAAACTCATTTCTGAATTTTTGGCAATTCACAAAAACAAGGATTTAAACAAAGTGAGTTGATGCAAACTACTCTACTCACTTACCTAAGGCATAAACTTGCAACAAAACTTGGAAAATAAATTTCTACACATGCATGCAAGTTCATATAAACAACACCAAGAACTACTAAATACTCACAAATGAAGCCACCAATGAAATATCTATTTGGAGGGGTGGAGGAGTTACATACCAGGGAGTATTTGCTCAAAATCTCAGCTCAAATGATGGGTTGTAGAGAGATATCGAAAATCGCCTCCAAGAAAATCAAGAACGCGCACAAATTAGCAGAACCCACGTTTTTTGAGAGAAAGAGAGATAAAGGAAGAAGTACCTGTGGGTGGGGCCTGTGGGCCCCAGGCGCCCTATGGGCGCGGCCAGGGGGCTGGCCGCGCCAGCTGGCCGCCTGGGCCACTGGTGGGCCCCCCTGGTCAGCTCCAAGTGCCTCTGCATCACTCTCGTCGTGGAAATTTTTATTCTAATTTTTCTGAAAACTTCATTGTTGAAAAAAATTTGGAGTTCAAAAAGCTGCGAAACTTTCTGCAAACTTGAAGCAGTGATTAGCATTGTGAAGCTTCAAAAACATAAAAACTTGGTACAACAAAGGGAATGAAAGCTAAAGGAAATGAAAACATAACAAGCTCCACTTTTTACCATATAAAATATGCTCACTAGCAAGGTTTATCAAGTCTTACCAACAAACCAGCGATATATAGAGCGAAAAGTCTCACCTCTTATGAAGTGATCATTGCACCTTTACTTTAATGGACATTGTCCCCACCATAATGGTTTTGTATTTGTGGTGCACATGTAGAGGACAATTGCATTCTCCAATCTTCACGGTCTCGATATTCTCTATAGAATTAAGGCCATGCCTTTTGTCGATCTTCTTCAGAAAATACACCGTGTGTTCTTTATCATCAACATTGAAGGTAACCTTTCCTTTATTGCAATCAATAATGGCACCTGCGGTGTTAAGAAAAGGTCTACCTAGAATAATGGACATGCTCCCATCCTCGGGCATGTCAAGCACAATAAAATTAGTAAGAATTAAGCAATTAGCAACTTCAACAGGAACATCCTCACAAATACCAAATAGGACGGCTGTTGACTTGTCAGCCATCTGAAGAGAGATATCTGTAGGGATTAGCTTTTCTAAACATAGCCTCTTGTAAAGAGAAAAAGACATAACACTCACTCCTACTCCGAGGTCACATAAGGAGGTTTTGACATAATTATTTTTTATGGAACAATGAATGGTGGGTATACCTAGATCACCGAGCTTCTCAGGGATCTTTCCACTGAAAGAATTGTTAGCAAGCATAGTAGATATTGCCTCGTTAGGAAATTTTCTTTTATTAGTAACAATATCCTTCATATATTTGGAATAAGGAGGTAATTTAATAGCATCAGTCAAGGGAATTTGCAGAAAAAGAGGTTTCATCCATTCACAAAATTTATTATAGTACTCTTCTTCTTTAGATTTCAGAGACTTACCTGGAAAGGGCATGGGTTTCTATACCCATGGTTCTTTTTCCTTCCCGTGTCTTCTTGCGATGAAGTCTTCTCTTGTGTACTTCTTGCATTTATCGGGTGCTTCTTCTTCTCGCACCTCGGGAGAATCATTCTTCTCCTTATCATTTTCTTCGGGCTCAGCACCGTCTTCAGTTTCAGCATCGGAGGTAGATATGCTGTTAGGATCAACAACAAGTTCTTCACTTGTAACATTATCATTGGAGTTGTCAGCTTCCTTGTGTTTCTTCTTTTTCTTTTTCTTCTTTGGAGAGCTAACAATCTCTTCTTCTACTTGTACTTGAGAATCTTGCTCGATCCTCTTTGGATGCCCCTCAGGATAGAGTGGGTCCTGGGTGTGTGTTCCCCTCCTGGTTTTCATGCCATAAGCTTGTATGTCCTGTTTGGCATTATTAGCAAGCAAATCTTTTTGCACATTAGAAAATTTTTCAAGCTGAGTTTGAACCATATGAAAATTCTTAACAAGACATTTAACATCATTAACTGTTCTTTCAAGAATACCAAGTAAACTTTTGATAGCAACAGAATTATCATGCAACTGAATTTGTATCCTCATATTAAAATGATCTTGCTTAATAATAAAATTATCAAGCTCATCTAAGCATTGGTCGGGAGGCTTACCTTTAGGGATGTCACTTTCAGTAAAATCGAATAGAGAGTGTACCTCTACCAAGGGAGGGTGAGTAATAGGCTCACACAACTTCTCAATAGGAGGTAGCTTCCTCACGTCTTCGGCTTTAATGCCTTTCACCTTTATAGACTTCTTTGCTTCTTGCATATCTTCGGGGCTCAGGACAAGCATGCCCCTCTTCTTTGGTGGTGCAGGTGGTTCAGGGACGGACCAATCTTCGTGGTTTTTGGCAATCTTTCCCATTAATTCTTCAGCATCGTCCGGTGTTCTTTCCCTGAAAACACAACCACCACAACTATCCAGATAGGATCTAGATTCATCGGTTAGACCATCATAAAATATATCAAGTAATTCATTCTTTGGGACTTCATATCCCGGGCTAGCCTTAATTAAAGCACAATACCTCCCCAAGCTTTAGGGAGGTGCTCATCCTGCAACTGTTTAAAGTTATAAATTCTTTGCAAAGGAGCATGTTGCATATGAGCAGGAAAATATTTATCGACAAAGAATTGAACTAAGTCCTGAGGACTCTCAATGGAACCATAAGGTAGTGCATCATACCATGCTTTAGCGGTTTCCTTCAAAGAAAAGGGAAAAATCTTGGCCACATAAAATTTTTGTAACCTTTCATCAGTAGTAAAGAAGTTACCCAACTCGGTGAGTATGGTCAGGTGTGCTATAGCATCATCATTTTCTCTGCCATAAAAAGGGTCAGCTTCGACTGTAGATATAAGTGAAAGATCAACAGAGAAATCATAATCAGGATCAGTGATGCATATAGGAGATGTAGCAAATTTAGGATCGGGAGTAATCTTGTTCTTCATGGAGTGATTTTCGAGCAGCTCCTTAACAACACCAGGGTCAGAGTTGACACACTCTTTGAGTTCCCTGCAAAAATCATCATCAAGAGTAATGTAATCATCATCAAGGATTTTCTCCTTGAGTTCATCTAAGTCGGGGTAACCAAAAGTTTTGCACGTAGGAATATAGGAGGCAGGATTCCCAGTCTCGGACTGTGCTGCAACCTTAGCAATCTAAGCTTCAAGATAGTGACCAAGAAAACTAGTATCATCAAGAGTAGTGGAAGCATCATCAAAAGTATCGGACATAGTAACAGACTCAATAGAAGTAGCATGTGGTGGTGGTGGTGAAGCAAACTTACTTATAACGGAAGGTAAATCAAGTGTAGCACTGGTACTCAGAACGGTACCTTTTCTTGTAGTGGATGGCAGGATCGGGACCATGGGGTCTCCTTTCTTACCCAAAGCGGATGAAATGTAGCAGGCAGGATACTTCAAGTAGATCTTTGTAGTGGATCTTTGTAGTGTTCTCGCGGGTAAGTTAACCCAATTTATTGATTCGACACAAGGGGATCCAAAGAGTATTTATAAGCTTTGACAGTTGAGTTGTCAATTCAACCGCACCTGAAATATACTTGCTTGCAACAAAATATTAATAGCAATTGTGGTATGATAATGATAGTGATAACGATGAAAGTAAAACAGCGAAAAGTTACAACTAATGACTAGCAGGATTAAAAATATTGTAGGCTAGGGAGATGGATGGTTGGGCGCTGCTTGAATAAGAGTGAACATGTAATAGATTCTAACACGGGGCAAGGAACACAAAGAAATAAGGATCATATAGGCAAATACTCCCTCCTGAGACAGTTATTTTGGAACGGAGGGAGTATCAAACATTAGGCATGTATCCCGTAGGTAGTTGTGCATGCTTGCAATAAGAACTTGCACAACAACTTTTGTCCTACCATCCCTCTACGAACGGGGCCAAAGGGAACTTATGGAGATTAAGGTGCTCCTTTCAAAGAGCACCAGAATAAAGCAATGAACTCAATGGATACATGAAATCCTCAAATTATGGACCATCCCCTTTGGTGCCCCAAGCTGTCACCTTTGGGATCGCCGGTTCCGGACCATAATAGGTGCATACAACTCATAGATAGGATCAAGAACATAAATATACTCATGAAAACACAAGTGGTCCAGATATGCAAACATGGCACTTGGGCCCAAAGTGACTAGCATTAAGAGCAACAAGTTGTAGCAAAGATGATAAACACCATAGTAGATGATAGGCAACATGCCCCCAACAATCTGACGAACTATTACATGATTAAACTCATCCAATCCCTACCATCCCCTTTGCATACATGAGGGAATTACTCACACATGTGAAGAGAAGTCATGGAGAGAGGATGGATTGGTGATGGCGATGACGATGGCGACGATCTCCCCTCTCCGGAGGCCAAATCAGCCTCCAGATTAGCCCTCCCGATGAAGAATAGAGGGTGGCGGCGGCTCCACGACGGGTTCTGGAAAAGAGACTTCTGTTTCGGGGTTTTCCCATCACGAGAATAAATAGGAGTCGAGGTAGGGCACCAGAGGCGGTAGGAGTCACCCAGGCGGCTAGCTGATACGTCTCAAACGTATCGATAATTTCTGCTCGCTCCATGCATATTTCGTGTGATATTGCTATGATCTAGATACACTTTCATATACTTTTGATCATATTTGGACTAACCTACTAACTCAGTGCACCCCAGTGCCAGTTCCTGTTTTCTGTTGTTTTTCTATTCCAGGTTTCCCCCATATTAAAACTGCTCCAAAAATTCGGGACAAATCGGATAAATCAGGGTACCGGAGTCTTCCAGAAGCACCCAAGTGGCTCCAGAGGGCCACCACCAGGGGCCTAGGCGGCCACCCCCTGGCCGCGCCAGGGGGGCGCCTGGACCCCTGGTGGCCCCCTGGCTTCCCCCCTTCGCCTATTTATTTCTCATGACGGGGAAACTCCAAAGATAGAACCCTATTTCGCAATCTCGCCTCTGTTCTGCCGCCGCCGTGCTTCCAAGATCGGGACCACCGTCAGGACCCTTCCCGGCACCCTGCCGGAGGGAGGATCGACCTCCGGGAGCTTATCGTCCAACATGGACGCTTCCCGGATGTGCCGTGAGTAGTCTACCTTGGACCATGGGTCCGTGATCAGTAGCTATGTGATGTTCTCCTCCCCTCTTTGTTCTTCATGGTTTAGACCTCGTGAGATGCCCTACATGATCGAGCCACATATGTAATTCTTCTGTTGTTGCTATGTTGAGTTTGATGGGATCCGATGGATTATGAGATTATGTTCCGATCGTGATAGAGTAATATATTTGGTTTTGATCTCTTATATTTTTGTTCCTAAGTAATTCTTGCAGGTTCTCCGTTGCTATTTATTGCTTTGGCCAAGTGGTGGATAGTAACTTCAAGAGGGAACGTTATGGTCGATTGTGGGTACATGCCCCCTGATGACACGCTTGAGTGACAGAAACATGAATCTAGGGGATGTGATGTGGCCTCAAGGGGGAAAACAACGGTGCTTGTAACCGCGGTTGCAAGGATTGTTTATTGTACGCAAAGTTCTTTTAATGTAGTTGTCTGTTGCTTTGGGTTTACACTTTGGGTGGGACTCGCAACTTAATACCAGCGAGATGTTCTGGATAGATATCTCAAGGTGGATGATTAGTAGTAGATGTAGATGGATTTCGGTCTACTTATTTTGGCGTACTGCCCATGCTTATGAGCCTCTTACTTTATTTTGTAACATAGTTAGCATTGCGGTGCATTTATAATCCTGTCAATTGCCCATCTGTAATTTGTTTACCTCGCATAGCAGTTTTATCGTCTTTTGGGAGAGAGACGTCACTAGTGAAACATCACGGGACCCTGATCCATATCCTCATCATTGTTTACAAGCCTATTTCCTTTTCTCGCATTTACTTTCAGTTGTTATCATTATCATTATCGCTTGTGTGTTTGACCCTTTGTAAACAACAAGACCGGAGAGACTGACAACCTCTCTGAACTTCGTTGGGAGCAAAGTTAATTGTATTGTGTGCAGGTCCAGGTCAAGGATGCAACGTTTGTCGTAAACGGTGCCATTGTTTTCTTGCCACCTACTTATCATCGCCGGAGTCCTACTAGTCGAACTCAACCTCGGTATCTTCACCGAGGGAAATTTTCTGCTATCCTACATCTCACCTTCCACTTGGGGTAACCAATGAAGGGCGAGAATCCATTACCACTTCCACGCCATCAAGAAAATTTCTGGCGCCGTTGCCGGGGACTCCGAGTGATAAGATATGGGAGTTGCCCACTATCATATACCTTTACTTTTTAGTCTTGTTTGTTTACCTTTCTGTTTTTATCTTTGTGTCTTGAATCAAAAATTACAAAAAAAAATATCTTGGTAGTAGTTGTCATTATGTCTGGTCCTTTTGCCTTTGTTGAGACAAAGGTTCTCACCTTTAAACAGAAAGGTGGTGAAAGTTTAAAAGATGCTTGGTATATAATTTAATGATTCTCAAAAGAGAGCCACCAAGAAGCAACCCACTACTATCCTGCTTAGAAATTTTTATGTTGGGATTACTCCTTGGAATAGGTTCATATTAGATGCTGCTATCAGTGGGAATTTCCTAGAGGCCCCAATTTGGGAGTCTCTTAATGTTATTGAAAATCTTGTTGGAAACCTCCCTGTTGCTATCATACAAGAAGGCATAACTCTAGCTCACATTATGAAGAAACTTGAAAAGATAGAGTTAGAAATGCCAAGTATAACTAGGATAAATAAGTGGATAAATGAGTTGGATCGCAAGATCCAAGGGAATTTGAATAGGCTTGATAGCTCCATGCATAAAATTATTAAAAATTTGGAGACCATCAAATTCCATGATATGGATCCCTCTAGGATTGATAAGATTGAGGAAATCATTAATACTCTAGGAACTACCTTATCCTCAATCAAACCAAAAAAAAGTAGGAACTCCGGCGAGAAAGGAAACTAAGTTCAATTATGTCCCTAAGATTCCCCTACCTAAAAATAATCCACCCATAGCCAAGGAAGTTGAAACCTTGAAAACTTTGGAAGAAATACCTCCCTTTGATAAATTTATAAATGAAACTTCCATCGATTTTCCGCCTTTTGGTTTTATCCCTAGAAGTATCTCCCTTAGGCCATTATTTGAAAGACCTCTTAAGACTAGTTGTACGATTGAAGATCTTTTTGATGACTTGATGATGGTTCGATTGATACAACTTGATCTTTTGCCTTATGCCTAGCTTAAAGGCGTAAAAGAAAACGCTTGTTGGGAGGCAACCCAAGATGTTTTTACTTCTGTTTTTAGTGTTCTTGATGATTGTTACTACTGTAGCAACATCATTGTATCTTTTTTTCAAGCTTTGTGCCAAGTATAGCCTCATATGACAAGGGAAGTGAAAGTTGTGACATGCTGTCCAGAAAACAGATTCTGTCCTCGTGACGGGAAAAATCATAATAAATCACCAGTTCGTCTTTTTGAGCTGAATTTTTTACACAGCGTGCTCTATACAATCACAGAACTTTCGTATGTTCTGAGTTTTTTGATTCGAGTTGCATAAGTACCCCTAAAAAATTCTTTACTACATGTTGTTCTGTTTTTCACAGATTCTGCCACGTTTTGTCTCTCCTAACTTTTGCAAACCTTAATCTTGCTTTTTCTTTGCAAAAACCTTTTGGCAATCTTGATAAACAGTAGCTCTTCAATAATATCTTTATACCCAGTGGGGAAAAATTTAAGGGTACTAACCTCTCTAATCAGCTTATGATGAGTTGTGTATGAAGGGAGTTTTCAAGTGTGCGGTGGAAGATGATGAAAGAAGATTCGGGAGTGTCAAGAGCTCAAGCTTGGGGATGCCCCCATGCATACCCAACAAATATTCAAGGAGACTCAAGCGTCTAAGCTTGGGGATGCCCCCGTGCATCCCCTTCTCCATCAACAATCATCAGTTCGTCCTTCGTCTCACTATATTTTTATCACTGCATGTGTTAAGTGCTATGCTTGGAGCGTCTCACTCTTAGGTTTTATTTTTAGTTTTCTTTAGCTTTGCCTGCTATTCATAACAAGTTAGATCCCGTCTTACTTTGTTTGGGAGAGAAACATGCTCCACTTTCAAAATCTAGAACACATCATAGGATTCTTCATGCCTATCTTTTTGCTGTTGTGTGTTCTTTATCTTTTCATAGCTACTGCCCTGTTTAGTTTTAGTCTTAGTTTGTCTTAGCAAGAGCCTTGGATTTTGTTTAGTTTGTCGCTGGAACTCTCTTTTGTTTTCATGTTTATCTTGTTAAGAGAGTTGGTTGTTGCACTGAGTTATGTCTTGTTTTTGAGGAGGTAATTGAGGTTGCTATTTAATTTCAGTAGTAACTTGCAAAAGTTTTGAGGTATTGATGTGAGTAATGTTTGAAATTTTGGTGTCAACAGCTGTAGCCTATTAGTGATAGGTGTCGTAATTTGGGCAATCCGTGTTTATTTTCAAAAACCTACAAAACTAGTTGAGAACTCTAGCTACTAGATGGATCACTACTCTTCTGAGGGGTCAAATATTAGAGTAAACTCACGTACCATGAGTCGAGGATGCGCAAGGATAACCAAACCGGCATACACTCCTCCTCGGGGTACTTGTCTCTTTGTGAACCTCCTTATTAGATTGAGAGTTACCGATAATAGGTGCATGAGTTCTTCGGACTAATGTGAGTATTGAAAGTTGATACTTCCACCTCCTCATATTTGCTAGCCTTTCCTGTGCCGTGCATTGCCTCCTTCTCACTCCAAGAGTTGGCGTCCACCTTCGCCGGTACATCCAAACCCTTGGCATGATACGCTCTGTCATCATAAACCTCCTTATATCTTTCCTCAAAACAGCCACCATACCTACCTATCAAGGCATTTCCATAGCCTTTCCGAGATATATTGCCATGCAACTTCCACCTCTTCATGACTTGGTCTTCATGTCATATAGGTTCCAGCTACACTGGCAGCGGCTGATACGTCCAAAATGCATCACTATTTTATATCGTAATTCATCCTTATTCATTGATATATTTCATATTACGATGATGTTGTTATGTTGTTTTGGCTTGTTTTACACAGTTTGCAACTTTCCGGTGCCGAAGCAGCAGACACAGGATTCAGCAGTAAAAAGTGGACGCTGAGTTGCTGAAGAAGAACACCTCCAAATTACCTGAAAAATTTACGGGGAGTGTTTTTTAGAAGATTGACAAAGACACGTAAAAGAGGGACCAGAGGGGGGCCACAGGAGCCCCAGGCGGCCACCTGGCGCGGCCCCACCCCTGGCCGCGCCGGGAGGGCGCCTGGAGCCCTGGGGCCACTCCCGGCTCCCCCCTCTTGCCTATATACTCTTCGTTACCCGAAAACCCTAAAGAGAGGAGTTTTTACGGAGTTCCGCCGCCGCTCCGTGGCGGAAACCTACAGAGAAGAAAAGGGCTCTCCGGCGGGCAGATTCCGGAGAGGAGATCACTTCCCGGAAGGGGAGATCATCTCCATCGTCATCACCATCGTCACGGGCATCATCGAGATCATCATCAACATCATCCCCAACATCAGCACTATCTTCATCTCCATCCAATCTCACCTCACAAGTTTATCTTGTGTTGTAATCCGTACTATCTATCCTCTCTACTCTACCGGTGTTGATTACTACCGTGTGATGAATGCTATTGAGTTTTGTTGGAGAATTATCATTGTGTCCAGATTGTTTATCATATATTTATTCTCACTGATCATGATCTCTTTTATGTCTTGTGAGTAGTTACTTTAGTTCTTGAGGACATGGGAGAAGTCTTATTGTTAGTAGTCATATGATGTTGAAGTATTATGTGTTGTTTGATATTTAAGTTGTGTTGTTATTTTCCTAGTGGTGTTGTGTGAGTCGAACACTCAACACTTCGCCTTATTAAGGACCTAGGGGAATACATTGTGTATAAAGAATGCTTACGGTGGGTTGCCGGAGTGACAGAAACCGGAACCCCAGTTTGCACACTTTTGCACAAGGGAGCAATGTGTCCTCAAGAACGCTTTATTCTTTATAAGTTCAGTTGTCAGTCTTATCCTTTGCTCAAAAGGATTGGGCCACTTGCTGCTCCTCAACGCTATTTACTTTGCTTGCCTTTATCTTATTGTTTCTTATACCGAAAACCCCTAAAAAGTTATCTTTCAGTGCTTGCAGTTATTCGTTGTCCAAAATCACTTATCAATACCTTTCGCTCCTCGTTGGGTTCGACACTCTTACTTATCGAAAATGCTGCAATAGATTCCCTACGGTTGTGGGTCATCAGTAGCATACATTGCATAAATCATGATAGCTACATCTTCTTTATGATTTGAGTACCTTGTAAAGTGTGAAAGATCTTCTATACCCTCTTGTAAATTAGAGTGTTGCCCTTAAGGGAGGAAAAGATCCCAAAGTGGACAAAATAAAAGATCCCAAAGAGGACAAATGAGAGTTAAATAGAGAGAGCCATTGAGGCCACCAAAGAAAATACAAAAAATAGAAAAAAAGAGAAAAATAAATAAAAAGAGAGAAAGGGCAACAATACTATCCTTTTGAAAGATCCACACTAGTACTCCCTCTTATCCTTGTACTCCATAGAGATGATCATGCATATATCTATGTGGGGAGATTCACACTATAGAACTTGGCTTGCATATTCCAAGGATGAGCCTCCTCAAAAGAGCTCTAGGTCTTCATGAGCGAGCAAGTTAGATGCACCCCCACTAGTTCCATTGGAGAGCTTTTTAGCTCTTATGTGCATCCGTTGCATGGCAATCCCTACTCCTCACATCATATCTATCATTTGGCCTTCTCGCCTATGATTGTCCTCATTGACGTGAGCCTTTCTCACCCTTTTTGTCTTCCTCCTCCACCATATTCTCTCTTTTCCATCCTAAGTGTCAACTCTCGTGCTTACGCTCATCCATTGCAAGAGTGCTCAAAATGTCAAAAATGAGTGGGTCAAATTGACTTGTACCTGGCTAGTGGTCTGGGGACGAGTCAAGATAAGATTCCAAAGAAGACCAAGTGTGAAACTTTAGTAGATTGAGTTCTCAACACAAAAATACCTTTTTTCTCGTATTCCCTATCCCCCTTCTTGCACGCAAATATCATCTGGGGACATTCGAGTCACGGACAGCGAGAGCTCTTGCACCTAATGTTCTTTCGTTGCTTGTTTCAATGCTAATATAGACTCTTGCATGTTATGACTTGAATTGAATTACATACCTTGATTTCTTTACATTTCAAAGATCCTATATGGTTGTAGCATGTCACCACGGAAATTATGCTTGTTATCATTTACCTACTCAAGGACGAGAAGGAATTAAGCTTGGGGATGTTGATACGTCTAAAACGTATCGATAATTTCTGCTCGCTCCATGCATATTTTGTGTGATATTGCTATGATCTAGATAAACTTTCATATACTTTTGATCATATTTGGACTAACCTACTAACTCAGTGCACCCCAGTGCCAGTTCCTGTTTTCTGCTATTTTTCTATTCTAGGTTTCCCCCATATTAAAAGTGTCGTCGATTTGTAACGGCAGATGCCATGGGGATGGCTAAAGAGGGGGGGCAAACCGAGGTTAGTGTCGCTGGTACCGGAATCGAGATTGGGAACACACGGTGAGACACCACAATGTACCCAGGTTCAGGGCTCTCCGTAGAGATAACACCCCTAGTCCTGCCGAGCTAGCTATATGCAATAACTCTGTCTACAACGAATGCTCCTTGAGCTGTTTGAGATGAAGGAGAAGAGGGCTCTAAGCACAACTCTCTCCTTTCTCTCTCTGTGGTGGGTGAATTTGCAATAAGTGCTCCATCGTCCCTCACGCAGGAGGGGTACCCGGGGCTCTTATAGGCCGAGCCCGGGGTACAAAGGTAAATGTACAAAGGGGAGGGCCCAACTGTCAGCCTCAGACGATCTAGGGTCCTGTAAGAGCAAAGTTTTTCCCCCGTGTGTTTTGGATATTGTTGGACAAGACAGTAGAGGAACTAACAATGTTTTCTAGTGTAAATAGTTGAATAGGTTCCTGAAGGACAAGCTAGGTAATAAAGCTTCAAGGAAGATTTTAATTTATCGAAGAATTACCCCTTGAGCGAAGTTTAATCACAGAGGATGACCCCCAAAAATGAAGGTGTCCTGAAGCTCCACTCATCGAAGGAAATGAAGAAGACGGCGCAAGACTTAGATGTTTTTGTGTAGTTATTTTTCTATTCTTTGAGTCATAGGACAAACCGTACTATCAAGAGGGGTTTTAGTTTGTGGGCACCGAAGTTATTGAGAAAAATGCTCAGATCAAATCTAATCCAAGTAAGAAGCCAGAGTGAAGAAATCTCATGTGCACTGAGTTAAGTTTCGGTAGCAAAGACTTCGTTCTTTGACTTCCGAGGCAGAACTAAGTCTGTGAGTCAGCTTTACTTGTTCCGCAAGTAAAGTTGCGCATTGATGACTAATCCGACCGTTGTGGACACGTGTCAAGCTGTCACTTTGGGTCAAATCAGTCATTTCGCACCTCGGGATCGCCAACTATAAATATGCCGCCCCTCCTCCATTTGCGGGTGGCTGCTCTGAGAATATTCCTGAGAGAGACTGAAGAGAGCACCCCAAGAACGCCACCGAAGCAAAACCCAAAACCCAGAATACTGAAGCCTAAGTCCCATTGATCTGAGTAGATTCGAGATGACTTAGGTGAAAGCTTACTAGCCTTTTTATCTTGGAAAACCTCAATTCTCCTAGACAGTTAGAGTGTCGACTTCAGAGACGAAGAGTTATTGTCGCCTCGAGGATCCAGTTTGTCAAAGGTTTCATAGATTTCCTTGATAATCTACCCCGAGTCAAAACTAACCAAGCTCAAGGATATTGGTGCAGTGGAGCAACGGATAGAGAGAGATTTGCTCCAGGTGTTCAATCACCAGTCCCTCCAACCAGACGTAGCGCTCTGCAGAGCGTGAACTGGTCAAACACACATTGCCGAGTCTCAGTTCATTTTACTTAAAGCTTTTACATTCTGAATTACATTTGCTTCCCAGTTATGCTTCAATGCATTTTGATTCGCTGCATTTAGTTTCACATCTAGTTTTACTTCCCTATCACTTGTTTTGGCTACCCTTTTCCGATTTACTTATGCTTCACTTCAAAGTTTCAGTCGAAAATTTGAAGTGATCATTCACCCCCTCCCCCTCTGATCACATACTTGGACTTTCAATTGGTATCAGAGCTAGTCACTCCCTACACTCTGTGTGTTTTGGATTAACCTCCTGGAGTGCTTTCAAGTATGTCTTGCGCAGCTATTCACTCCGGCGAACCAATTCCAGTTTTCAATGGGAAGGACTACCCGTACTGGAAGGACAAGATGATGAGGAATATCATTGCTATCAATTCAGCTGTCTGGCATGTTGTCAAGCATGGAGTTCAGCTCGTGGACGAAAAAAATCCCACAGCTAATGAAATCAAAGCTTTAGCCCTCTATTTTGAAGTCTGGGTTTTCATCACCAATCATGTGACTCCCGAGAAATATCATGAAGTGAAGAATATCTCATCCACCAAAGGAGTTTGGGATTACCTTCAGAAGATTGGAGAAGGAGTTTCCACTCAGAAAGATACCAGAGTTGATACTCTACGAAGAAAATTCTATCGTTTCAAGAGACATGAGGGAGAGAAAGTCAACTCCATTTACAGCAGACTCACTGCTCTTGCAAATGAGCTAATTTCCCTCGGTGCTGATGACATCACTCCTCACTCGGTTGTAAGAACTTTGCTTCGCTCGTTGGATGACTCTTTTGACCACATTGTGCTGATGATCAAGGAAAGGACTGACTTCAGAAACCTTGTTGCGACTAATATTATTGAGAGATTCACCACTTTTGAATTGGAAAAAGATGAGAAGCGTGACGTAAATGGCTCTCGAAGAAGATCACATGCTCTAAAAGAAAAAGATTCACACCATTCTTCACCCGAAGTTAGTTCTGCTTCAGGTGTTGAATCTGATGATCCTGCAAGCACTGGGAATGACCTAGCATTGATCATGAGACGCTTCAACCGCTTCCAAAGAAAAGGTTTTTCATCACCGAAGAAAAATTACTCGCCAAGAAACTCAAGTAATTCTTCACACCGTTCATCCTCAAGAAGCTCTCCATCAAAGGACAATTGTTGCTACAAGTGCAAGAAACCAGGCCATTACATTGCTGACTTCCCATTGTGGGAAGCTGGAAACAAATCAAAGCATTCGCTCAGAGATTCCTCAAGCAAGTCTCACATACCTTCCAGAAGCTATGAGTCAAAGAGACATGATTCCAGTTCCAGAAGAGATAAGAAGAAAGATTCAGATGATGACAAGAAAAGGAAGTATCACAAGAAGCGTGAGAGTTCTTCATCGAAGACACACTCGTCTCGGCGAAGCAATTCCCACCGTGCCAAGGCCTATCTGGGTAAAGAGATGAACTCTAAAGAAGAAGCCTCTGGTTCTGAACCAGAATCAGGCTCAAGATCTGCATCTGGTTCCGAGTCTGATGGTGTTGTTGGATTGGCATTTGCTTCGGTCGGTGCTTCGAGCTCATTCTTCACCAACAACAACAGTGAAGATGAAACTCCTGCATACTGCTTCATGGCCAAAGCAAAGGTATCTTCATCCAAAGTTACCTATGATACTTCTGATTGTTCTTCATATGACAGAGACTCTATGATAAGCTATGCTAAACTGGCTAAAATTGCTTCAATCCAACAAGATGAACTTGATTCGCTAAGCAAAACCATTAAGAACTCAGAGACCCTGTTGATCGATGAGATAGAGAAAGGTCAAACTTTAACTAATGAGCATGCTGCTCTGAAGAAGAAGTTTGAAGAATTATCCTCTCGGCATGATCTTCTTTTAGTTGACTATGAGAAGCTTACCTATGAATTTCTTCAGAGGAATATGGCTCTCGAAAAACTGAAAGAGGCTCATGAAGAGTTGGAAAACATCAATCTCTCTCTCATGGCTCAACAAGGTTCTGAAGCAAATCATAAATCTGATTCACCTTGCTTAACTTGCTTGGAGCGAAGCAAAACTGATTCCAAAGGCAAATCTCCTATTATTAATGATACTAATGCCTCATATGAGGAAAACTCTGCTGTTACCGAGGAACTCCTTAGGTTGAAAGATTTGTTTGAAACAGGTTTATTCAAAAGTGTTCAGGGACACCAGCATCTCTGTGATATCCTGAAGAAGGCACTCCTTCACAGGAATCCCAGGAATGAAGGTGTTGGCTTTGAAAGGAAGCTAAACCCTGATGGCACTTACTGGGAACCTGAGCAATACCCAAAAACTTTATGGGTGCTAGCGAAGGATAAGCCTATAGATATTGCTAATCTTTCAGGTTACAACTGCAAAATTGATAAGGCTATTGTTGATGAATCACTTGATTCTGACTACAAGCCTATCAAGAACCAGGAAGGAAAGGTTTCAGCCGAATACATTGGTGCCCCTCCAAAGAATGGTTTCTATAAGAGACAGATCTGGGTGCGCAAGTCACTCGTTGAGAGATTTCCTGCTAACCATTCTATGCAGGGAAAGTCTTTGATACCACCGAAACACTTCTATTCTCTTGAGGAGAGAAATTATTCACTGGTGCCTCAATCAAATGTTCCTCAAAAGGAATACTATCACATTGGTCGTTGTACTTACCGTCACCATGATAACAATGATAAGATTGCATATGCTCATTCATATCCTAACCCTTCGCAGAGGACTTACATTTATGGTGTACTTGATGGTCCCCCTAGGAAATATAACCCTGTTCGATTTGATATTGCTTCAACAAGTGCTTCCACCTCTTCTCAGTCACCTGCTTGTTTGTGGGTGGTTAAGAAGAACTAATTCTTTTGCAGGGCTATGTCTCTGGTGGATCCGAATGGGTCATGGACAGTGGTTGCACAAATCATATGACCGGAGACAAGAGTTATTCGCCGAAGAAAAACTATCTCAATCTTCACAGAAGTACATTACCTTCGGTGATAACAACAAGGGTAAAGTATTTGGTTTGGCCAAGGTTTCCATATCGAAAGATAAGCACATTGACAAGGTTATGCTAGTTCAATCTCTTGGTTATAACCTTATGTCTATTTCTAAGTTATGCGATATGGGTATGCTTGTTCTATTTTCTGCTTCGCGTTGTGTTGTCTTTTCACAGGATGACTATACATTTGTTTTCGAGGGTTACTGAAAAGGATCAGCCTCGGCAAATCCCATGGTCAGGGACCCTGGGTTGATCATAGAGAAGGAACAGGTTGTACGATACTCGTCGGCTAATAGGAGAAGCACTTCCTGCTCGATATTATTGCGTGAGGGGGCGATTACAAGGGAGGCCAAGGCGAGTCCTCGCAAGACCAGGAGAGTAGATTGGATATTGGATGATCCAGACGTCTCCCCTCCCAGCCTTTATATACTAGGCTAGGTCTCGGGGAGTCCGTACTAGATTACAAAGATAGTTTCCTAGTTCTAGTCTTGCCTTGTACGCCAAGTCGTGCCTTCCATATCAGTCGCGGACCCCTACGTCGGTGTCTTGATTGGGCCAGTCGTGGTCCTGTCGAGGCTTTCCAGCGGGCCTCCTGTCTTCATACACACTAGGTATCCTCACACGCAGGAGTCGTGGGGTCATCCCCTCGTCAGTAGCCCCCGAGTACCTGGGGGACTCGAGGAGTCGCGCAGGGACTCGAATTCATCAATGCTTTATTGTTTGTAGGCGCGGAACAGCCGTTGGTCGTTGGTAGTCTTAGGCCATGACAATACCTGTTTCGAGGGATTGCTAAGCTGAAAAGGGCCCAAGGAGTCGACTGGTCGAGCCTTAGTGAATTGCGCTAGTGGCAAATACCGTAGTAGCCCAATCAAGCTCACGTCCCTCGACATGAACTTGGAATGACCGGTGTCTAGCAAAGTCATGCCGCTGCAGGTCTTATAGGATCAATTGTTTCCGGTCTAAGTAAATAGCCTGAGCGCGTCCGCTCGGCTCCTTCTATCATGCGAGCGCATGGAAAAGATCGGGAGTGAAATCGCTCTGCGGCAAGTCACGGCCCGGCCGTTCTGCGCAGCGGGGTCTTACCTACACGCTAAGCTTGCATGGCATCTGGATACAGTGTGTCATAGCCCAGGCATAAAAAAAATTTGTAGAGGCGCGGAGCCTGGTTAGCGATGCACCCACTTGGAATAAACAATCAAGTGGGCTATTAGTAGTCACTCTCGGAGCTTATGCGTGCTCAGGCGAGGGGTCGTATAAGAAAGCATCCACTCGGAATGTCGTCGAGTGCGTGGCTAGTTTATTGCGAGTAGTGACTCGACCGCCTTTTGTTTTCGAGGTGAGGGAGCACCTGAACTCCACAAATGTGTTGTTTCCACTGACGCGAATAGTCCTGCGAGTGAATGTTCGCCTTTTGTTTTCGAGGTGAGGGAGCATCCGAAACTCTGTGATTGTGAGTGGTTTACTCGAGTATATCCTCATCTTCTGGGTGAGGGAGCACCCGAACTCTCAAGATTTTGGTCTTTTACTCTTCTTTTGGGTAAAGATACTCCCGATGGGAGTAAAAGATTTTGGAATCGGGATATTTTGGCACTTAGAGATAGGTGTCCTTTGCCAGTCTTTTATTTTTTCCAATTGTTTTTATCCTGATTCGTCCTTCTTGGGACGTTGCGTGGATAGGCTTAGCCATGCTATTTGGTGATGATGATGCGTGGTCTTCGATCCGTCGCGTCTTCTAGTCATAATGACGACTTGGGCACCGTGCTGCCTGGTGCCCGTTGGATTTCCAAGGTGAGTATGGGAAACAGGCGAGATTTGACGCCTCCTTTAAGTATTGCTGACCGTGTGAAGGCATCTTTTCTTGGAATTTGTAACGCCCGATGTGTTTGGTCTTTGATTTAATGATGGCGCCCTCTGAGCTTATATTTTTTTCTTGGTTTACCCCTGGGCTTCGCTATAAATACCCGTTGCTTTATTGCTTGGGCTTGGTCATCCATTCTTCTCATATCTTCTTCTTCTTCCCATGGCTCCAAAGCGAGGTAGTGGTGCGTCTGGCCGAGGTCGTGGCCGGCATGGTCGTGGTGGTCGTGCTCCTCGCTCTTCTCGTGGTGGGCGCCGTGGAGCTGCGGCGATGCCCTCTCCGTCTTTTGCGGACGAGGGCGTTTGGCGCTATGACTTCCTTCTGCGCATTCTTAGTCGCACTGCTACTCGGATCCCTCTTCCATTCTTGTTTGCCTCCATGATTTCTGAGCTTAATCTGAGGGGTCTGTGGCTTCGGCTTCAGGGGTGCGCTCGACCTCCTGCTTGGGTTGAGCTTTCTGTTGATGGTTCCTTCTTGATTTTTCTTGATGCTGGCTGGAGGTCGTTTTCACAGCAGCTAAACTTACTAGATGGGGATAGTCTTTGCAGTCGCTTTGATGGTGAAGATACCCTCATTGTTCGTGTGTTTGATGCCGGTGGTAATCGTCTGGATCCGTACTGGGAGAAAACAAGCAGTGACAGTTCTGATGGGTCGAGTGGTGGTTCGCCTGCTTCTCCCGCGACTTCATCTTCGGCCGATTCCTCTGCTGATGGTGCTTGCTCTTCTAGTTCTAAAGATGAACTGGACGTCAAACCGGTCGTCAAGCGGCTGCGTCAGTAGGCGAGGCATCTTGTAGAACTGGAAGACATCGACCTGCTTCTTCGTGGACTGAGTTGCTACTTTGTCTGTGGTGATGCTCGTCAAGGTGTGGTACGAAAGTTCCAATTATCTCAGCATGAGCATGTATGTTGAAGTCATAATTCCTTGGGATAATTGTAACTCGTCTGGTGGCTGCTTGAATCCTTTTGTAGCGATAACTGTCCTTTGACTCCTTTTGTAATGAAAAAATTGTGTTTGACTCCTTGGTAATGGAAACTGTCTTCGACTCCTTTGTAATGGAAAGCTGTCTTTGACTCCTTGGTAATGGAAACTTTCTTCGACTCCTTTGTAATGGAAATTTGTCTTTGAATCCTTGGTAATGGAAACTGTCTTTGACTCCTTTGTAATGGAAAGTTGTCTTCGACTCCTTTGTAATGAAAATTGTCCTCGACTCCTTTGTGATGAGAATTGTCCTCGACTCTTTGGTGGTGAAGATTGCGCTCCCGATGGGAGTACCCCCCAGGCTACGTTTGATTTGTAGAATCAGGCGTAGGCTGTGAGTTTTTATCTACCTTGGATGTCCCTTCTCGTGGTTGTTTTTAAGTTATTCCAAGTTTTTTGGTCGGGTGCGCGTCAGCGCTCCCGATGGGAGTAGCCCCTAGTCTTTAGGTGATCGCTTGCGATCAGGTGAAGACTAAAGAACTTTGTGTTTTTCGATGTGATTCTCTGTGTGGAAAACTCTTGGTGTTTCGGGGGGATCTTGTGTTCTGGTTTCCCGGTACTTGCAGATAAGGCCGCGTTTTTAGCGAGGATAGCGTCTCTCGGGGGGAGTTTATACTTGATCCCCCGAGTGCTTTTAAGTAAAGTCGCATGAGCGAGGATAGCGTCTCTCGGGGTGGGGGGAGTTTATGCTCGAGCCCCCGAGTGCTTTTAAGTAAAGTCGCATGAGCGAGGATAGCATCTCTCGGGGGGGGAGTTTATGCTCGAGCCCCCGAGTGATTTTAAGTAAAGTCGCATGAGCGAGGATAGCGTCTCTCGGGGGGAGTTTATGCTCGAGCCCCCAAGTGCTTTTAAGTGAAGTCCCATGAGCGAGGATAGCGTCTCTCGGGGGGAGTTTATGCTCGAGCCCCCCGAGTGCTTTTAAGTAAAGTCACATGAGCGAGGATAGCGTCTCTCGGGGGGAGTTTATGCTCGAGCCCCCGAGTGCTTTTAAGTAAAGTCGCATGAGCGAGGATAGCGTCTCTCGGGGGGAGTTTATGCTCGAGCCCCCGAGTGCTTTTAGGTGATATGCTTGGGACACATTATTTTATTTCTTCGGGTATTACATGGGTTGCTGATCAGTGCTGCTGGCGATGCCGCTGTAGTGTTTGCAGGGCTATGGGTAGAACAAGCGTAGGTTCGCTACGTTCCATGGGTTTCCCACGTCTTCATTGGTCTTCGGGTTCTTCAACCTGTATGCGCCGCCTCCGATGGCTTCCGAGATTATAATGACCCTTCCCATTGTGGAGCGAGTTTATGTACTTTTTCTTGTATCAGTCGCAAGACTAGGTCTCCTTTGCTGAAGGTTCTTGTACGTAGGCGGCTGCTTTGATATGTGTGCAGCTTGTCCTGGTATCCTTCAGATCTTGTTATCGCTGTGTCTCGTGCTTCGTTTGCTGTATCTTTATCGTTCTGTAGTGCTTCTTCTGCTTCTTCCTCTTCGTACCCTGAGATGCGGGGGGGCTCCAAATTTTAAGTCGTGCGGCAGTACTGCTTCTGCCCCGTATACCAAGCAGAAAGGTGTGTACTGGGTCGAGCTGTTTGGGGTGGTGCGCATGCTCCATAGTACTGCGGGAAGTTCCTCTACCCAGTTGCCTGCGGCTTGTTCTAGTGGTGCGAGGAGTCGTTTTTTTCTTCCTCCGCATACTAGGTTGTTTGCTTTCTCCACTTGGTCGTTGGATTGTGGGTGCGCGACTGATGCGTAGTTGATTTTGATGCCCAGCTCCTGACAGAAGTTTTGGAATTTTGCTGATCTGAAGTTTGTACCATTGTCTGTGATAATGTTGTGTGGTATTCCAAATCTGAAGATGATTGACTTGATGAAGTTAACTGCCGTGAGGGCTGTTGAGCTAGTGATTGGTACTGCTTTGATCCATTTGGTGAACTTGTCGACTGCGACTAGTAGGTGTGTTCGGCCCCCTCTTGAGGATTTTTTGAGTGGGCCTACCATGTCGAGTCCCCATGTGGCGAATGGCCAGGACAACGGTATAGTTTTGAGTTCCGCTGCTGGGGCATGTGGCCTGCTGGCGAACTTTTGCAAGGCGATGCAACGTCGTACGATATTCTCCGCATTTCTCATGGCGGTCGTCCAGTAGAAAACCTGCTCGGAAGGCCTTGGCCACGAGTGCACGACTGCTCGCGTGATGTCCGCAGGTGCCTTCGTGAATCTCGAGCAGTAGGGCTTTGCCTTCTTCTTCATCGATACACTTTTGGAGGACCTAAGAAATGTTGCACTTGTAGAGCTGTCTGTTGATTACTGTGAATGATTTAGATCGTCGACTGATGCGTCGGGCTTCTGCAACGTCTTTTGGTAGGGTGCCTTCGATTAGGAATCGAAGGAATGGTTTTGCCCAGGCTGGGTCTTCGAGTGCGGCTGGTTCTGCGGCTTCCGTTGCTTCGCTGCTTGTGCCGTCGGTTGTACTCATTGCTGCCACCTGCGCTGGTTCATTTGTGTCGTCTCCCTCTGCGACTGCCTCGGGTGCCGCTGGCTTTACTTTGATTGATCTCTGTTTGATGCTCTCGAGGAAGACACCTGGTGGTATTGGTCCTCGAGTCGATCCGATGTTCACAAGTTCGTCGGCTTCTGTGTTATTTGCTCTGGGGACGTAGTTGAGTTCGCAGCCGTCGAATCCTCCCTCTAGTGTGTTATAGAGCTTCTGGTAGGCCGTCATGTTGTCTGCGACTGCGTTACAGTCTCTCGTCTCCTGCTGGACGACGAGGTTGGAGTCGCCATAGATCGAGAGGCGAGTGGCGCCGAAAGTTTTTTCCATGCGCATGCCATGGAGTAGTGCCTCGTATTCTGCTTCGTTGTTGGAGGCATTGCTGAAGTTGATCTGGAGGATGTATTTGAGCTTCGTTCCTTTGGGGGACACTAGTACGACACCTGCTCCGGCTCCTTGATGTCTATTGGATCCGTCGAAGAACATCGTCCATGAGTTGGACAGATCTGGGGGCCCTGGTGTTTGGACCTCTGTCCACTCGACCAAGAAGTATGGGAGTACTTGGGCTTTGATTGTTGTTGGGTGTTTGAAGTGCAGATCTCGCGGGCTGAGCTCGATGTTCCACTCAGTGACTCGTCCGGTCGCTCCGGGGTTGTTGAGGATGTCCGCGAGTGATGCACTGCTCACGATTGTGATGGGGTGTTCGTCGAAGTAGTGCGGTACTTTCCTTGAGGTCATGATAATGACGAGCAGGAGCTTCTGGTAGGGCGGGTACCGTTGTTGTGGCGTTGTGAGCAGCGTGCTAAGGTAGTAGATTGGTCTTTGTATGCTCTGGATTTTGCCTTCTTCTACGCGCTCGACGACGAGCGCCGTGCTGACTACGCTGCTGCGCGCTGCTATGTAGAGGTACAATTTCTCCCGTTCTTTGGGCACCGCCAAGATTGGTGGATTCGAGAGGGTTTTCTTTAGGTCTGCGAATGCATTGTGGGCTTCCTCAGTCCACTCGAATTTTTCTCCTTTTCTGAGCAGTTGGTAGAACGGTAGGGTCCTTTCTCCTAGCCTGCTGATGAAACGGCTCAATGCTGCGAGTCTTCCTGTGAGCTGCTGCACGCCTTTGATGTTGGTTGGCCTTTGCATCTTGGCGATTGCTTGGACCTTTTCGGGGTTTGCTTCGATTCCTCGGGTGGAGACCATGTACCCGAGTAGTTTTTCAGTTGGGATGCCGAACACGCACTTTTTTGGGTTGAGCTTGATTCTGTACTTGTTGAGGGCCGCGAATGTTTCGCGGAGGTCGTCAAGTAGCGTGTTTGCGCTGTAGGTTTTGATGACGATGTCGTCTACGTAGACCTAGACGTTTATGCCAATTTGGTCTCTCAAGCATGCTTGCATCGTTCGTTGGTACGTGGCTCCGGTATTTTTTAGCCCAAAGGGCATTGTTTGGTAGCAGAACACGCCGTAGGGGGTGATGAACGAGGTGTGCTCTTCGTCTTCTTCCTTCATCCTGATTTGATTGTATCCTGAGTATGCATCGAGGAAGGATAGGAGGTCGCATCCTGCTGTGGAGTCGATTATCTGATCAATTCTTGGCAGGGAGAAGTGGTCTTTCAGGCAGTGCTTGTTGACAGGCCTGTAGTCGACGCACATCGTCAGTGCATCAGTGTCTTTTTTAAAGACTAGGACTGGGTTTGCAATCCAGGTTGCTTTCTTCGTCTCCCCGATGAACTGTGCGTCGCGTATTCATTTGATTTCTTCTCCGATTGCTCTACGCTTGGGCTCTGAGAATCGTCGCAGCACCTGCTTTACTGGCTTGGTGTTTGGCTTGATGTGGAGCGCGTGTTCTGGAAATTCTCGCGGTATTCCGGGCATGTCGGCTGGGCACCAGGCGAAGATTTTCCACTCTTCGCGAAGGAAGGTTAGGAGGGCGGTTGCTTGTTCTTCTGGGAGGTGGGCGTATATGCGGACCGTCTTCTCTGGGTCTGTAGGGTGAACTTGGTGGGTGATTGTGTTGCTGTCGACGCTGAAATCGCGGCTGAATTCTTTTGACTCGCTTTGGCTCGCCAGTGGAAAGATGCTTTTATCCGTCACCATGGCTAGTTCTTTGAGTTATTGTTGGGCTGCAAACATGTCGGAGACTTTGTGGAAGTCGCAATCGCACTAGTCTGATTTGGTGAAGCTTCCATTGACTGTGATGACTCCTGCAGGTCCTGACATCTTGAGCTTGAGATATGCATAGTGTGGAACCGCCATGAATTGTGCAAACGCTAGTCGCCCGAGTATGGCGTGGTACTGCTACTGCCAGTCGAGCACTTCGAACTCGAGGACTTGCCTTGCGAAGTTGCGCTTGCTCCGAAGATGACATCAAGCTCGATTGTTCCGATGGAGGCGGCTGCTTCACCTGGAACTACGCCATATATTGTGGTGCCTGACTTCTTCCAAACTGATCGTGGTATTAGCATCTTGTGTAGGGTGCTGGTGAAGATTATGTTTAGGCTGCTTCCTCCGTCCATGAAGACTATGTCCATGTCGTAACCTCCAATCTGGGCTTCGAGGACCAGGGGTGCGTGCCCCAGCCTTGGGACTATGGGCGGGTGGTCGCTCTGAGAGAAGGTGATGCTGGTCTCGGCGCCACACAGTTGGTAGATTTTTTCTATCTTTAGGCAATCGGCTGATCGGGCCTGCACGGTGTAAACGTCCTGCTTTGTTTTTTAGGGTCTTTCTTCTTGGATCATGCAGATTCGTCCATGGTACGTAGGGTATTGCTTTTCTGTACTTGGTGCTGGTGACTGCGTGCTTCTTCGAGTGCGCTTGGCTTCACGCTGCTTTTCCTCCTTGAGGCTGTTGGAGAGTTCGGTGAATAGGCGACAATCTCCTAGGGTGTGGCTTGCTCTGAGGTGTCCCCAACTGTCTTCGAAATAGTGGATCGCGCAAGGTCCTTCAAGTTGCTCTCTGGCTATGAGCTTACTGGAGCCAGCGTGCCTTCTTCTCCTTGAGATTTGGAAAATCTGCGAGTGGTCTTCTGTTCGGTTGTCGAATCTTGGGTAACGCTCTATCCCATCGCTGAGCGACTGGTTCCGGATGAAGTTGGCGAATTCATCTGGTCTTCGGTGTGGGTCGTAGTACTCGCCGGTCTGGGTTTCAGAGTCGCTGTCTTGTCGTGCGGCGGGAGTCCGGGTCGTGGCGGGTCGTCGAGTGGTTGGCGAGTCTTCTGTCACGCGTCGCGACTCTTCGAGTGGGGTTCCCATGTAGAGTCCTCGCTCCTGTCTTCTGGGTCGTCGAGTCCTGTTCCGTCAGCGACAGATCAGGCGGTCGTCGAGGTGCTGGAATTGATTCGGCTGCAGGCTAAGTGATCTTAACGGGGCGATGGAGATGCTTGTGGTGAACTTGAACTCCTCGAGCGGGCTAGATCTGGCTCTAGTCCTCGAGTCCTTATTTGCTGAAGGCGGGACCGCCGAGATCGTGATTCCAACATGTGTAGTTCCCACAAATGGCGCCAATTGACGAGGATCAACCTCGGAAAATCCCATGGTCAAGGACCCTGGGTTGATCATAGAGAAGGAAATGGTTGGACGATACTCGTCATCTAACAGGAGAAGCACTTGCTGCTCGATATTATTGCGTGAGGGGGCGATTACAAGGGAGGCCAAGGCGAGTTCTCGCAAGCCCAGGACAGTAGATTGGATATTGGATGATCCAGACGTCTCCCCTCCCAGCCTTTATATACTAGGCTAGGTCTCGGGGAGTCCGTACTAGATTACAAAGATAGTTTCCTAGTTCTAGTCTTGCCTTGTACGCCAAGTCGTGCCTTCCATATCAGTCGCGGACCCCTACGTCGGTGTCTTGATTGGGCCAGTCGTGGGCCTGTCGAGCCTTTCCAGCGGGCCTCCTGTCTTCATACACACCAGGTATCCTCACACGCAGGAGTCATGGGGTCATCCCCTCATCAGTTACCGAAAAGGAGATTTATATATTGCTGATTTTTCTTCGAGCCCCGTTGTATCCACATGCCTAATGGAAAAAGCTTCATGTGGTTTGTTATGGCATCGAAGACTTGGTCATGCAGGGATGAGAAATCTTCACACTCTAGTGAAGAAGAAGCATGTTATTGGCCTTAGCGAAGTAAAATTCGATAAGGATCGTCTCTGCAGTGCTTGTGAAGCTAGTAAAATTACGAAGAAACACCATTCAGCGAAGAATATCATGACCACTACTCGTCCCCTTGAATTGCTTCACATGGATCTTTTTGGTCCTCAAATTTATGCAAGTCTGGGAGGAAACAAATATGGTCTCGTCATTGTTGATGATTTTTCTCGCTATACTTGGGTTTTCTTTCTGGATGACAAGAGAAAAGTTGTTCAAATCTTCAAGTCATTCGCTAAGAGAGCTCAGACAGAATATGAATTATCTTTGAAGCATATTCGAAGTGATAATGGAACTGAATTCAAAAATACTCATATTGAAGAATTTCTTGAAGATCATGGCTTTACTCATGAATTCTCTGCTGCTTATACACCTCAACAGAATGGTGTAGTTGAAAGAAAGAATAGAACTCTTATTGAAATGGCCAGAACTATGCTTGCTGAATACAAGACTCCTATCAGGTTCTGCGACGAAGCAATTAACACTGCATGTCATATCATCAACAAAGTTTACCTTCACAAATTTCTGAAGAAGACTTCACATGAGCTTATCACTAGTAACAAGCCAAATGTTTCGTATCTTAGGGTATTTGGTGCTCCTTGCTTTATTAGAGATATGAATCATAGCTCCAAATTTTCCCCTAAGGCACATGAAGGTTTTCTACTAGGTTATGGCTCAAACTCTCACACTTACAGAGTGTATAACTCCCACTTTGGGAAGGTTATGGAAAATGTAAATTCGAGGTTTGATGAAACTAATGGCTCTCAAAAAGAGCATTTGCCTCATGATCCATATGAACCTCCTCTTGATAAAGTGACCAGGTCCATGGCTATTGGAGAGATTCACCCTGTTGAAGTTGTTGCTCGTTGATACGTCCAAAACGTATCTATAATTTATGCTTGCTCCATGCCTCTTTTGTGTGATATTGGTATGATATTGATGAACTTCCATACACTTTTGATCATATTTGGACTAACCTATTAACTCAGTGCACCCCAGTGCCAGTTCCTGTTTTCTGCTGTTTTTCTATTTCAGGTTTCCCCCATATTAAAAGTGCTCAAAAAATTCACGAAAAATACAATAAAAAATCAGCGCAGAAGAAGCTTCGGGAAGCACCGAGGGGGGCCAGAGGGGACCCACCAGGGCCCTAGGCCCCGGCGCGCCCTAGGGTGGGGCCGCGCCAGGGGACCGCCTGGACCCCTGGTGGCCCCCCTGGCTGCCCCCTTCGCCTATATATCCCTCATGAGGTGAAACCCCCGTGACGGGAACCCTTTTTAGCGATCTCTCCTCTGTTCCGCCGCCACCGCGCTTCCAAGATCGGGAGCACCAGAAGACCTCTTCCTGGCACCCTGTCAGAGGGAGGAATCACCTCCGGGAGCTTCTCCACCACCATGGATGCTTCCCGGATGAACCTTGAGTAGTCCACCTTGGACCATGGGTCTATGATCAGTAGCTATGTGATGTTCTCCTCCCCTCCTTGTTCTTCATGGATTAGACCTCGTGAGCTGCCCTACATGATCGAGGCACATATGTAATCTTTCTGTTGTTGCTATGCTGAGTTTGCTGGGATCCGATGGATTATGAGAATGTGTTCAGATTGTGTTTGAGTAATATATTTGATTCTCCTCTTTTATATTTATGTTCTAGAGTAATTCTTGCATGTTCCCCGTTGCTGTTTATTACTTTGGCCAAGTAGTAGGTAGTGACTCCAAGAGGGAGCGTTATGCATGATTGTGGGTTCATGCCCCCTGATGACTAGCTTGAGTGACAGAAACATGAGTCTAGGGGATGTGCTATAGCCACAAGGGGAAAACAACGGTGCTTGTACTTTCGGGTGCAAGGATTGTTTACTTTACGCAAAGTTCTTTAATGAAGTTGTCCGTTGCTTTGAGTTTACACTTTGGGTGGGATTCACAACTTAATACCAGCGAGATGTTCTGGATAGATATCTCAAGGTGGATGATTAGTAGGTAGATGCAGATGGATTTTGGTCTACTTGTCTTGGCGTACCGCCCATGCTTTTGAGCCTCTTCCTTTCTTTATAGCATAGTTAGCATTGGTTTGCGCACATAATCCTGTCAATTGCCCAGCTGTAATTTGTTTACCTCGCATGGATATTTTATCGTCTTTTGGGAGAGAGACGTCACTAGTGAACATCATAGGACCCCGGTCCATATTTCCAATACTGTTTACACCCACTATCAATTTACTTCTTTATTTCCTTTTCTGTTTCTATCACTATCATTATTATCCCGTGTGTTTTATCCTTTGTAAACAACAAGGCCGGAGGAATTGACAACTCCTCTGTACTCGTTGGGAAGCAAAGTTATTTGCTGTGTGTGCAGGTCTAGGAGAAGCAAGTGATTATCAAAATGACGCATCACTTGCCGAACCACCTACTTGTCGATCATGGAGTCCTACTGGTTCGATTTCAACCTTGGTATCTTTGCCAAGGGAAATTGCTGCTATCTACATCTCAACCTTCCACTTTGGGTAACCAATGAGGGGGCGTTAATTCGTACCATCAAAAGCAATTTCTGGCGCCGTTGCCGGGGACTCCACTCTTCAAGATAGGGGAGTTTCACACTATCTTTTATCTTTGCTTTTTAGTCTTGTTAGTTTACCTTTCAGTTTTTGCTTTAGTTCTCTTTATCAAAAATCAAAAAAATAGTTATCTTGCTTTTAGTTATCCTTTCTGTTTAGTCAAGCATGTTAGGATTTGGTGCCTTGAGGGAATCAGAGGTCTTAGATTTCCATGAAAGGGATGGAGAAAATATGAAGAATGCATGGGATAGAATTTCTGATGCGCATAGGAGAATTATGCCTTGGATACCTATAAAAATTGTGCTTAGAAATTTTTACCATGGTCTTTTTAGATGGTGCAAACACTCTCTGGATATTATAGCTGAAGGGGATTTCTTAGCTTGTGATGAAGCTAGAGCTCTTGAAATTATACATGGTCTATCTAGTTACTTTGTTTATGATGATAGTTTTGATAATGTCATAGATAGACTTGCTACTATTGAAAAGAGATTGGATGCTCTAGACTTGAGAAAGTAAAAAAATAGCCAAATAAGAAAGATGTTTATGAGTTAGATGGTGACTGGGAACCCTTTGTTAGGATTATCATCTCTAACCAGGACTTCCTTGCTTTCTGTGACATTGGATCCATGGTTTCTACTATGCCAAAAGTTGTTTATGATTCTTTAAAATTTAACATGGAAAAATTGTCATCCTATCATGAACATGCTAATGGAGATATTTCTGAGATCCAGGGAAAGATAAAAGATGTACCAATGACATTCCTTAAAGGGATTGCAATGGTTGATTTCTTCGTCATGAAACCAAACCAAGGAAACATAGTGCTTGGGAGGGATTTCCTCCGGGCCGTAAAAGGCTTCATTGATTATGGTAAGGGAAAAATACGCCTACGCGGTAAGGCAAAAGGTATTTACCCCTTTCCTAAAAGAAAAAAGGATGAATTTGTTGAGGAACCATTTGAATCGATTTACAACTCCGATTATTATGATGATCTTTGGTTCCTTCTTTTTGCATTAAGCCTAGCTAATGGCTTTAAAGAAGCACTTTAGGGAGGCATCCCGCAACGAATTTAGGATTTCCTTTTTGTTTTTCTTCTGTTTTTAGTGGTCTTGATGATTGTTACTACTATAGCAACATCATTGTATCTTTACTTTTCAAGATTTGTGCCATTTATAGCCTCATATGACAAGGGAAGTGAAAGTTGTGACATGCTGTCCAGAAAACAGATGATGTCCTCGTGACTAGAAAAATCACACAAAAATCCCAGTTCATCTTTTTGAGATGAAATGTTTGCACAGCGTGCTCTATACAATTATGGAACTTTCGTCTGTTCTGAGTTTTTTTATTTGAGTTGCAGAAGTATCCCTAAAAAAATCTTTTCTACCTGCTGGTCTGTTTTTCACAGATTCTGTCATGTTTTGTCTCTTCTTCATTTTCCAAACCTTAAGCTTGCTTTTTCTTTGCAAAAACTTTTTGGCAATCTTGAGAAACAGTAGCTCTTCAAGAAAATCCTTATTTCCAGTAGAGAAAAAATTATTTTATTATGGGTACTAACCTCGCTAATCAGATTATGATGAGTTATGTATGAAGGGAGTTTTCAAGTGTGCGAGGGAAGATGATGAAAGAAGATTCAGGAGTGTCAAGCGCTCAAGCTTGGGGATGCCCCCATGCATCCCCAAGAAATATGCAAGGAGACTCAAGCGTCTAAGCTTGGGGATGCCCCCGCGCATCCCCTTCTTCATCGACAATTATCAGTTCGTCTCTTGTCTCACTATATTTTTATCACTCCATGCGTTATGTGCTATGCTTGGAGCGTCTCGCTCTTAGGATTTATTTTTAGTTTTATTTAGCTTTGCTTGTTGTTCATAACAAGTTAGAACCCAACTTTCTTTGTGTGGGAGATAAACACGCTCCACTTTCAAAATCTAGAACACAACATAGGATTTTTCATGCTTATCTTTGATGTGTGTGTTCTTTATCTTTTTCATAGCTACTGCCATGTTTAGATCTTAGTTTTCATGCTATTCTTTTTAAGAGATTTTGTTTAGTTTGTTTCTGGAACTCTCTTGAGTTTTCATGTTTAGAGAGTTTGCGTTTTGCACTAAGTTTTGTGTCTTGACCTGAAGTAGGTAATTGAGGTTGTTATTCTTTTGTAGTAGTAACTTGCAATAGTTTTGAGGTATTGTTTTGAGTAATGTTTGGACTTTTGGTGTCAAGAGCTTTAGCCTATTAGTGGTAGATGTCGTATTTTGGGCAATCCGTGTTTATTTTCAAAACTTACAAAATTAGTTGAGAACTTTAGCTATTAGATGGATCACTACTCTTCTGAGGGGTCGAATATTAGAGTACAATCACGTACCATGAGTCGAGGATGCGCAAGCATAACCAAACCCCCATACACTCCTCTTCAGGGTACTTGTCTCTTTGTGAAACCTCCTTATTATATTGAGAGTTTCCGATAATAAGTGCATGAGTTCTTCGGACTAATGTGAGTATTCGAAAGTTGACACTTCCACCTTCCCATATTTTTCTAGCCTCTCATGTGTCGTGCATTGCTTTCTTCTCACTCCAAGAGTTAGCGTCCACCTTCGCCGGTACATCCAAACCCTTGTCACGATACGCTCTGTCATCATAAACCTCCTTATATCCTTCCTCAAAACAGCCACCATACCTACCTATCAAGGCATTTCCATAGCCTTTCCGAGATATATTGACATGCAACTTCCATCTTCTCATGACTTGATCTTCATGTCATACATGCTACTTGCTTGATCGATGAGCCGCATGCTAGTTGGGCCTTGCCCTAATCATTGCTACATGACGCGCTAATATCATTGCATATCCTGGCACACTGGCAGAGGCATACATTTGCATACATCATGATAGTTACATCTTCTTTATGATTTGAATACTTTTGTAAAGCGTGAAAGATCTTCTATACTTTTTGTAATACATAGAGTGTTGCCCCTAAAGTGAGGAAAAGATCCCAAAGTGGACAAACTAAAAGATCCCAAAGAGGACAAATTAAAAGATCCCAAAGAGGACAAATGAGAGAAATAGAAAGAGCCATTGAGGCCACCAAAAAATACAAAAAAATAGTAAAAAAGAGAAAAAGAAATAAAAAGAGAGAAGGGGGCACACTACTATTCCTTTTTAGAGATCCACACTCGTACTCCCTCTTATATCTTGTACTCCATAGAGATTATCATTCATGCATATAGCTATGTGGGGACCTTCACACTATAGAACTTGGCTTGTATATTCCAATGATGAGCCTCCTCAAATGAGCTCTAGGTCTTCTTGAGCAAGCAAGTTGGATGCACCCCCACTAGTTCCATTGGAGAGCTTTTAGATCATATGTGCATCCGTTGCATGGCAATACCTACTCCTCACATCATATCTATCATTTGGCTTTCTCTCGCCTATGATTGTCCTCATTGATGTGAGCCTTTCACACCTTTTTGTCTTCCTCCCCCACCATATTCTCTCTTTCCCATCCTAAGTGTCAATTTTCTTGCTTACGCTCATCCATTGTATGAGTGCTCAAAATGTCGAAAAGGAGTGGATCATTTTGACTTGTACCTGGCTAGTGGTCTGGGGATGAGTCAAGATAAGATTCCAAAGAAGACCAAGTGTGAAACTTTAGTAGATTAAGTTATAAACACAAAAATACTTTTTTCTCGTATATCCCTATCCCCTTTCTTGCACGCAAACACCATTTGGAGACATTCGAGTCACGGACAGCGAGAGCTCTTGCACATTTATGTTCTTATGTTGCTTATATCAATGCTAAATATAGACTCTTGCCTGTTATGACTTGAATTGAATTACATGCCTTGATTGCTTTACTTAAAAGTTATTATATGGTTGTTAGCATGTCACCACAAAATTATGCTTTTATCATTTACCTACTCGGGGACGAGCATGAATTAAGCTTGGGGATGTTGATACGTCCAAAACGTATCTATAATTTCTGCTTGGTCCATGCCTGTTTTGTGTGATATTGCTATGATATTGATGAACTTCCATACACTTTTGATCATATTTGGACTAACTTATTAACTCAGTGCACCCCAGTGCCAATTCCTGTTTTCTGTTGTTTTTCTATTTCAAGTTTCCCCCATATTAAAAGTGCTCAAAAAATTCGGGAAAAATACAATAAAAAATCAGCGTAGAAGAAGCTTCGAGAATCACCGAGGGGGACCAGAGGGGACCCACCAGGGCCCCAGGCGCCCTTCCGGCGCGCCCTAGGGTGGGGCCGCGCCAGGGGGCCTCCTGGACCCCTGGTGGCCCCCCTAGCTGCCCCCCTTCGCCTATATATCCCTCATGACGTGAAACCCCCATGACGGGAACCCTTTTTCGCGATCTCTCCTCTGTTCCGCCGCCTCCACGCTTCCAAGATCGGGATCACCAGAAGACCTCTTCCCGACACCCTGCCGGAGGGAGGAATCACCTCCGGGAGCTTCTCCGCCACCATGGATGCTTCCCGGATGAACCGTGAGTAGTCCACCTTGGACCATGGGTCTATGATCAGTAGCTATGTGATGTTCTCCTCCCCTCTTTGTTCTTCATGGATTAGACCTCGTGAGCTGCCCTACATGATCGAGGCACATATGTAATCTTTCTGTTGTTGCTATGCTGAGTTTGCTGGGATCCGATGGATTATGAGACTATGTTCAGATTGTGTTTGAGTAATATATTTGATTCTCCTCTTTTATATTTATGTTCTAGAGTAATTCTTGCATGTTCTCCGTTGTTGTTTATTGCTTTGGCCAAGTAGTAGGTAGTGACTCCAAGAGGGAGCGTTATGCATGATTATGGGTTCATGCCCCCTGATGACTAGCTTGAGTGACAGAAACATGAGTCTAGGGGATGTGTTGTTGCCACAAGGGGGAAAACAACGGTGCTTGTACTTGCGGGTGCAAGGATTGTTTACTTTACGCAAAGTTCTTTAATGCAGTTGTCCGTTGCTTTGAGTTTACACTTTGGGTGGGATTCACAACTTAATTCCAGCGAGATGTTCTGGATAGATATCTCAAGGTGGATGATTAATAGGTTGATGCAGATGTATTTCAGTCTACTTGTCTTGGCGTACCGCCCATGCTTTTGAGCCTCTTCCTTTTTTATAGAATAGTTAGCATTGGTTTGCGCACATAATCCTGTCAATTGCCCAGCTGTAATTTGTTTACCACGCATGGCTATTTTATCGTCTTTTGGGAGACAGACGTCACTAGTGAACATCATAGGACCCGGTCCATATTTCCAATACTGTTTACACCCACTATCAATCTACTGCTTTATTTCCTTTTCTGTTGCTATCACTATCATTATTATCCCGTGCGTTTTATCCTTTGTAAACAACAAGGCCGGAGGAATTGGCAACTCCTCTGTACTCGTTGGGAAGCAAAGTTATTTGCTGTGTGTGCAGGTCTAGGAGAAGCAAGTGATTATCAAAATGGTGCATCACTTGCCGAACCACCTACTTGTCGATCTTGGAGTCCTACTGGTTCGATCTCAACCTTGGTATCTTTGCAAAGGGAAATTGCTGCTATCTACATCTCAACCTTCCACTTTTGGTAACCAATGAGGGGGCGTTAATTCGTACCATCACTCATCAAGCTAATAAAGATGATGATGATCCAATTTTCCCATACATAGCCCGGGGCGCTGGAGATCAATATCCTGAGGCTAATGATGAACATGACGAAGAAGAACCCAGAAACGAAGAAAATGCTAATCCTGAAGGAAATGCTAATCCCGAAGGACATGCTGATCGTGAAGATGAACCTGAGCCACAAGCAAACGATAATGCACTATCTCGAGTGCGAAGAAGAGTTGATGTTGATTCAATTCTTGAAGAAATTCAACAACCAGGTCGTCCCACAACTTGTTCTCTTATTCGTTTGGCTAACTTCTGTGGAAACTTTTCGTTTATCTCCATGCTAGAACCGTCGAAGTTTGATGAAGCAATGAAGGACCCAGATTGGTTAACTGCTATGCTGGAAGAACTTAACCAGTTCGAGAGAATAAAGTTTGGTCTTTAGTTGAGAGGCCTGATCCAACGAAGCACAACATCATTGGTACAAAGTGGATTTTTTGCAACAAGCAAGATGAAGATGGTATTGTGTTAAGAAACAAAGCTCGATTGGTAGCACAAGGGTATACCCAAATCGAAGGTATCGATTTCGGTGAAACTTATGCTCCAGTTGCTCGTCTCGAATCCATTCGTGTTATGCTTGCTTTTGCAAATTTCAATGGTATCCTGCTTTATCAAATGGATGTGAAAAGTGATTTTCTTAACGGATAAATCGAAGAAGAAGTGTATGTTATGAAGCCTCCAGGTTTTGAAGACTCGAAGAATCCTGACATGGTGTACAGGTTGCACAAGGCTCTTTATGGGCTGAAGTAAGCACCTCGTGCTTGGTACGACACCCTGAAGGACTTTCTTCTGAAGAAAGGATTCAAACCAGGAACAACTGATCCAACTCTTTTCACTCGCTCATATAATGGTGATTTTTTTGTGTGTCAAATTTATGTAGATGATATTATTTTTGGCTACACTAACACTGAAATCAGCAAAGAATTTGCCAAAATGATGTCGAAGAAATATGAGATGTCTATGATGGGTGAACTGAAGTTCTTCCTTGGACTTAAAATCCGTCAACAGAAGAATGGAACCTTTATTTCTCAAGAAAAATATCTCAAGGATTTCCTGATGAAGTTTGGACTCACTGATTGCAAAACTATCGAAACCCCTATGCCTACCAATGGCTTCCTTGATGCAGATGAAAAGTGCAAAGCCTTCGACCAGAAGAAATATCGGTCTATGACTGGCTCTCTCTTATACTTATGTGCATCTAGACCTGACATTATGCTTTCAGTATGTATTTCTGCTTGTTTTCAGGCCAATCCAAAGGAATCACATCATACTGATGTAAAGCGAATTCTTAGGTACCTTGCTCACACACCAACCTTGGGTTTGTGGTATCCCAAGGGAGCTCAGAGTGATCTTATTGGCTATTCTGATTCAGACTGGGATGGTGATCGTGTTGATAGGAAATCAACTTCAGGCACTTGTCATTTCCTCGGAAGATCACTTGTGTGTTGGGCTTCCAAGAAGCAAAATTGTGTATCAATATCTACTGCTGAAGCCGAATACATTGCAGTTGGGTCATGCTGTACTCAGATTCTTTGGCTAAAGCAGACACTGAAGGATTATGGTATTCATGTGAATAAAATTCCCCTTCTATGTGATAATGAGAGTGCAATCAAAATTTCTCACAATCCTGTGCAGCACTCTCGCACGAAGCATATTGAAATTCGCCATCATTTTCTTCGTGATCATGTTCAGCGTGAAGATATTGTGATTAGTCATGTCAGAACTGAAGATCAACTGGCTGATATTTTCACGAAACCATTGGATGAGAAAAGGTTCTGTGCGTTAAGGTGTGAGCTCAATATTTTGGACTCACGAAATGTACTGTAAGACCGAACCTTTATCTCCATGTATATATTCATTTACTTCATTGTTTGAGTATTGGTTTTGAGTTTAGTTTTTGCTTCAATTTCTATCTTTTATTTTGATTCGATTTAGTCCTCCATGCTTATAACCTTTAGCTTCGCTATTGGTTTTTCTTCGAGGTGATAACTTTCGGACCCTACCCCCTCTGTTCTTTTTCTCTCTTATTCTATCTGTCCAAAATGGTTGAGCACATTTGAAATGGAAAGTATTATGCTTCGAGCGTCATTGAGTTCCGAATCATATGCTTCCAACTTCATCGAAGTTTTTACTCACAATCAAGACATATTCTTCGGTCGTTGAGATCCCGTCAAATATGGGTCGTTGAGATTTTCTCGCGATTCGCTGCCATATCTAGGCCGTTGAATGCGGAGAGTCAGTTGTTGGGCACCGTCCAATCTGATCTGACAACTCCTTTCAGACCAACCCTATATATATCCTCTGCCCCAGCGACACAAAACTTTCATTCACTTCAAATCTCTCCGGAACCCTAATTCTCTCGCGCGCCGACGTGCTTCTCATTCCCGCCGTCGTCCTTGCCGCTTCACTGCCGGAAGGACTCCGCCGTGGACTTCCCGCCGATGACGAGAATCTCCGTCGCTCCTCGCCGCCGTAGCTGCTTCGACGTCGCCAAGTAGGGTACGTTAAGGCCACCGATCCGATCCTCCTCTCTGCTCGTTCCTCTCCAGATTGGATCCATGGTTCTTAATTTTTTTTTTATTGATTTTGCTAGGGTTTCTGTAAGGCCCGATATGCGGTACTGTTCCAGATCTAGATGCTTCCATCCAGATCCGGGGACGAAGCACATATCGGTCCCACCGCGACATATGACGAAGCCATATGCCCCGGATTTTCAACATGATACCACAACATAACAGCTACAAGGATACAACATCTCGTACAATCGGCATACAACTGCCTTAAATACATTACATCAGCGGAAGATAAATGTCTGAGTACAGACTACAATCAAATGCCTAGTGGAAAAGAGAAAAACATCGATCCCCATAACCACACGGGTCCAGGCCCTCCGCCGGGATCCGCCTAACTAGTCGTCGTCGAGTCTCCACGTGAAATGTCGATCGCCATACCTGTTGTCGATCAAGAACCCTGAAAAGAGTTTGGGGGTAGTATCATGAGTACAGAGGTACTCAGCATCCAACTGTAGTGGTCATCTGACCCAGCAAGGACTTCATCACTCGTCATTCTAGGACAACTAGTAGTTTACGGTAAGGATGGGGTAAGTGGTGAGGTTGCTGCCGCACTAGCATTTATGAAGTGGCTAACGATCTAGAGAGTAAGATAAGAAGCCAAGCATTCGATGAGGAATCGCCTCCAACAAGTCTGCTATCCACCTACTTACGCAAGCATAACACCTATCATATCCTTGTCCTCCAACAACTTGGATCCTAGGTGACTCGAATGGAACAAAGCGTCAGGGCGGGATAGCCTAGACCTTCCATCCTTCGTCAAATATAGTCAACATTATAATAATCATATCATCAACAACAATATAATAATGTGATATCCCAAACCAAGGAGTAACAGGAGGTAACATCGTAGCATCCTAAGCATGCATACTAAGCAAGGGCTGAGCAACGAGCAATAGTAACATAGCAGTACAAGGTTTGCAGGGAGGGGACATGGCTGTATCGGTTTAAAAGAGGATGTAAACATGTGGTAGGATCAAACATCGAACCTATCCTAGACTAGCATGCAAACCGTTGGTTGAAATAGAATGGATCATAAGTAATGTATAGTCCTTGCATGTTGATAAGTCGGGTTCCGAAGGTGTAGTTGATCGCAAGCTCGCATCGCCTCCGAGAGTTACCCGCGGAAGCACACAAGACGGTAAACACTGGAAAGCAATCAACGAGCAAGCATATATTACTACGAAGCAAACACGAGCAAGCATCAACAAGAAGGCAACACGAGACATCGCACCTACCGTCGAGAGCGGTTACTAACAGGTTAAGTGGAGTACACGTCAGACACGACGATACCACACGTTTACGGTGGTTCAAGTTGTTTAGCTACAGGTGATCAACAAAGTTGTTAACATGGCAAAGCACAGAAGCATGGCATAGCACACAAACATGAAAAGAGGTGAAGCATAAGATAAACCTTCTATGCTAGTCAATTTAAGTGAGGCACAACCTAAACATGGCATAACACTAAGTGCCGCACAACAATTAAAGGATTTGGTACTGTTCTGTCCTAAACCATATTTTAGGTGGGTTAACAACAGCAAACAATGGCATAAACACAAAGTACATGAAATTCTAATCAAGTTACATATAAAGAACACTCCAAACGGAGTTACGGTTAAAAAGATACAAGCAAAACAAGTTTGGAACACAATCTGCCAAACATCAGGAAGCACACTTTAGAGCAATGCATAATCAGGATAACGAATGCAAACATGCTCACAAATGATATGCAACTAAAGTAGACATGGCAGGGAAGGCATGGCAAAAGGAATCATGCAAAAAGGCATCATGAACAACTAATTATAGCTCATGCAAAATGCAATAAAACATTATTGGTCTGGGACTTGGTGAAATCAAGAAAACAGGGCATAAACTGTTATTTTTATGTTGTACAAACAGGTGCAAAACTATAGGTAGATGTGCAACAACATGACATAGCAATATATGAGCATGAACTAGACATGATGATGATCAGGTACAAACAAGAATCAAGGTCATAGGCATCATAGATCAAAAGATATTAAGCATGCAACATGGCATCGGAACGTTACAGACTTAGAGAAAAACAGAGGTGGTTGTCAACAACAGCGGCATAGCAACTTTGGAGCTCAATAACTATATGACCAGCAAGCATATCATGACAATGAAATACATATAATGGAAGTAGACATGATGCTTAACAATATGCAATTGGAATCACTCAATTCCGATAAACGGTTGCGACGCAACCGTCACCCGAAGTTGCAACAAATTAACAGTTTTCAGCACAGCAGCACATTAACAACAAGATCACCACTTTGGAGCAAGATTAAATATAGCTAAAGCACCCAAACATGACAAGTTAAAGCATGGGAAAGAATTACACATGATGCTTAACACATAGGAAAAATAATCAATGCAATAGGCCTCATGGATTTGACACAAGCATCACCCAAAGTTTGAACAAAATAACAGCAGCAGTAGTTTACAGCAGATTAGCAACTTAATGATCTGGTGCCCTGTTCAACACACAATTACATATTCAAGATGACCTCAAAATAAATAATTTCCTAAAGATGAACTCTAGAGCACACAAAGCACAACCAAACAAAAAAAGAATCACTTCATTTGGACCTACGAGTCAACGGGAATTAACGTTGCAAAACAGGACAGCAGACAAAAATTCAGGGACTTAGCAAAATTCGCAAGGTCAACAACAGAAAAAAAATAAGGGCCTCACTTAGTGGACTCGGCCCATCTCGGTGGCGCGCTGGATCTCGCCTGGCTGGGCTGGCCTGGATCTGGGCCGCGGTCGTGGGATGCTGGTGGCCTTGGCAGGCCGCCGGACTGCGCTTGGCCCACCTGACCGGCCCAGCTGGCGGGCGAACGGGCAGGGGCGTGTGTCCTCGTCCTCTCCAGGACGTCGACCGCGGAGGCGGCCTGGCGGCTCCGGCCGGCCTCCCGGTGAGATGGGGCGTAGGGCGAGGACGGCGAGGAGGAGGGGAACGGGCCGCGGCGGCACTGCGGCGTTCGAATCCGCGGCGGGAGGACGCCGTTGCGGCCTCGAGGTGGCTCGGCGGCGAGCTCGGCTAGGGGACGGTCATGGCGCGTGGCGGCGCGGCCTCCTGGTACCTGCGGCGAGAGGAGAGAGGTGAGGATGGAGGGAGAAGAGGAAAAGGGAGAGGAGGAAGGGCACGGGGCGGAGGAGAGGCGACGGCCGGCGGCGGCCTCGGGCGCGTCCACGGGAGAGGTTGGAGGAGGGAGAGAGAGGTGGAGGGCTAGGAGAGATCTGGGCCGTCGGATCTCCAGATCGGACGGTCCAATTTGAGGATGGCTAGGGTTTTGGCTGGTGGAGGGATTTTTGGGCAGATCGGAGATAAATCAGGGGTGTGACTGCAATTTTTGGACTAGGGAAACCCTAGAAAGGGGTGGGGGAGTGGTGGACTTTATATAGCCCAGGTGGCTGGCAGTTTGCAAAAACATCCCCGGTTTTTCTGTCGCGCGCAGTGCTTACGTTTCTGACCGCCGGGGGTCCGCAGGACCTCCGATTCGGGTAAAACTTCAAACCGCGCGATCAGCGCTTCGAGCCGGTGGCGTTCACCTCACGCTGGAACCGTTCCGAGAACACTTTCCGGCGCGCTATAAAAATAACCCGTTTAAATATTAAACGGGGTTTTTCATTCCGTTGGCTACTAACGGGGATGTACCCCGGCAAATCCCATGGTCAGGGACCCTGGGTTAGTCATGAGAGGCACAGGTTGGATGTTAGCTCGTCGGCTATTAGAAGGATACGTTCCTGCTCGATATTATTGATCGGAGATGGCGATTACAGGGAAGCCGAGGCTAGTGCGCACAAGGCTAGGGTTACAGATTGTGTATTGCTTGATCTCGACGTCTCCCCTCCCAGCCTTTATATACTAGGCTAGGTCTCGGGGAGTCTGTCCTGGATTACAGATGAGGTTTCCTAACCAAGATCTTGTTCCGTACGGCAAGTTTGCACCTTCCTTATGAGTCGCGGACTCCTATGTGGGTGCCACTAGTGGGCCAAGGCTGGGCCCAGGCGGCATCTTTGTGGGCCTCCTGTCTTCGGGTACACCAGGTAGGCTCATCCATAGGAGTCGTGGGGTCACCCCCTCGTCAGTATCCCCCGAGTGCCTAGGGGACTCGAAGAGGCGCGCAGGGACTCGAGTCCATTCTTGCGTCGTTTTGATGTATGCACGGTTCAACCGCGGGTCGCTAGCAGTCTGGGGCCATGACAAAACCTGTTTCAAGGGATGCTAAGCTGAAAGGGCCCAAGGTGTCGACTGGTCGAGCCTTGGTGAATTGCACTAGTGGCAAAAACCGCATTAGCCCAATCAAACTCATGTCCCTCGACATGAGCTTGGAACACTGGTGTCTAGCAAAAGTTATGCCGCTGCAGGTCTTACAGTGATCAATTGCCGCCAGTAGAGTTCGTAGCCTAGGCGCGTCCGCCCGGATTTTTCTATCATGCATGCGCATGGAAAAGGTTTGGTGTGAAATCGCTCTTCGGCAAGTGCCAGCCCGGCCGATCTGCGCAGCGGGGTCTTACCTACACGCTAAGCTTGCGCGGCATCTGGGCACAGTGTATCATGTTCCAGGAATATGTATTTTTATTGAGGCGCGGAGCCTAGTAGATAATGCACCCACTTGGAATAAACAATCAAGTGAGTTGTTTTAGCGGTCACTCGCGGAGCTTCGCCTAGTGCTCGGGCGAGGAGTAACGTAGAGGAGTATTTTCTCGGGAGGTCGTCGAGTGCTTGAGTATATAGAGTTTTGCGAGTAATCACTCGAATATCGCTTTTGCTCTCGGGGTGAGGGAGCACCCGATACTCCGGGACCGCTCGATCTGGTCGAGTGGAGGTGTGCTCATCTTGTGTCGTGGTGAGGGAGCACCCGAAACTCTCATGGGTGCGAGTAATCACTCGAGCACGTTTTTACTTCTAGGTGAGGGAGCACCCGAAAACTCTCATGGGTGGATACGCTCCCGATGGGAGTTAGATATATTTGAAAACATGTATTTAAACCATGTAAAAAACGGTGCTTGCAAGCTGCCTCTTCTGCTCACTGCCCCTTTGATCTACCTCTTGTTTGGTGAAGATAACTATCTCCTTGCTGGAGGACCGACAAAGATGCTCTGGCTGCTAACCGTCATGTCTTCATGACCGGTCATAATGATGGCTTTTGGTGGCGTACTGCAGCCACCTGCTGAGTTATTGATGCACGCATTGAAAATGCGCGAGATTTGACGCGTCCAGCGCATAGTGCCGCCCTTGTGAAGGCATCTTTGTCTCGGAATTCGAATCGCCCGGCATGCTTTGGACTTTGAATTAATTGCTTCCGTTGTCTGGGCTTATGCGTGCTCTTGGGCTTGTGCTATAAATAGCCCCCTTTTGTTCATCTCGCAGTAGTGTTCATCCTCTGCCCATCTTTCTCCTCTTCTTCATCTTTTCATGGGGCCAAAGCGAGGTGCAGGTACGACTAGCCGCGGCCGGGTTCGCCGTGGACGCAACGGTCGTACTCCGCGTTCTTCTCGTGGTGGCCTCCGTGGTGCCCCATCGACGCCTTCCTCCTCTTTCTCGGAGGAAGGTTTTTGGCGCTATGATTTCCTTCTACGCTTCCGTGGCCGGAACGCCGCTCGTATTCTGCTGCCTTCTGCATTTTCTGCCCTTGTTTCTGAGCGCAGTCTCGATGGCTTGCTGCTTCGTCTTCATGGGTGCGCTCGATCTCCTTCTTATGTTAAGTTGGAGATCGATAGTTCCCTCTTGATTTTCCTTGGCTTGGCTGGAAGTCGTTTGCTCGACGCTTGAACTTGCGTGATGGCGACACTCTTTGTTGCCGATTTGATGGTGAAGACACTCTTGTCATCCGCGCCTTTGACCCGAGAGGCAACCGCATGGATCCATACTGGCCGGAGACAAGCAGCGATGGTTCTGGCAGGTCGAGGAGTCCTTCGCCTGCGTCTTCAACTGCTTCCTCCTCCGGCGACTCTTCAGGTGCTGATGCTGAGCCATCTTCAACTGCTTCCCCCTACGGCTCTGAAGAGGACCTCGACGTCAAGCCATCGGTCAAGCAGGCGCGACAGGCGACCTTGTAGAACTGGAGGCAGCAGCGTCGTCTTCGTCGGCAGCTCGGGTGGAGCTGGAGAAGAAGCTGGTGGAGCAGGAGAAGAAGCTGGTGGAGCATCATCTTCAACTGCTCTGCAAATAAGTCGAGCTTCACCTTTTGTTATGTCATTGACATCATGATCCTGCTGCTTCGACTCCTCCTTTGCCTGTGATGATGCTCGTTGTCTTAGTGCCAATCATCCCAGCATGGGCACACATGTAGAAGTCATAATTCCTTGGGTAATTGATGCTATAGGCTTATTGGCTGCTTGTGTCTTTGGTAACTAGGTTAGTTCTTCATGTAATGAGGATTGCCTTCGAGTAATCAGAGCTGCCTTCTATCCAATGTACTTTGAATATTTTTGCACTAAAAATGATCCTTGTGATGTGAACTGTGCTTGAGCCTTTGCAATGGAGTTTGTCTTCGGGCCCTTCGCAGCCGATGGCTGTGTTTGAGTCCTTTGCAATCGAGAGTTGTCTTCGAGTCCTTTGCGATCGAGAGCTGTCTTGGAGTCCTTTGCGATCGAGAGATGTCCTTGAGACCATCAAAAATTTGTACTGTGTGTTCTATCGGGTGCGCGATAGCGCTCCCGATGGGAGTAGCCCCCAAGGCTACGTTTTGAGTCGGAGAGTCGAACGTAGGCTGAGTTTTGTTTCCTTTGTCGTTCTTCCATTATTTTTTGTCTTTTGTCGGGTGCACGGCAGCGCTCCCGATGGGAGTAGCCCCCGAGTCTTTATGTGATCGTTGGCGATCAGGTGAAGACTAAAGGAGTCTGTGTCCTGTGGTCCCTCAAAAATTTCTCCATGGTACTTGGTGTTCAATCTGGTTGTAGCCGTGTCTTTCCTTTTGATTCCGGACAGAGTTCAATGGATGGCGCTTGTTGATGGGTTTTTGCTTGGACCCTTTTTAAGTTTCGGGCTGCGTGAGCGATGATGACGTCTTTCGGGGGGAGATTTTGTATTCGAACCCCCGAGTGCTTTGGTGAAAGATCGCGATTGCGACGATAGCGTCTCTCGGGGGGAGTTTTGTACTCGGTCCCCCGAGTGCTTTAGTAAAAGATCGCGATTGCGGCAATGGCGTCTCTTGGGGGAGTTTTGTGCTCGAGCCCCCGAGTGCTTTGGTGAAAGATCGCGATTGCGACGATAGCGTCTCTCGGGGGGAGCTTTGTACTCGAGCCCCCGAGTGCTTTAGTAAAAGATCGCGATTGCGACGATAGCGTCTCTCGGGGGGAGCTTTGTACTCGAGTCTCCGAGTGCTTTAGTAAAAGATCGCGATTGTGACGATAGCGTCTCTCGGGGGGAGTTTTGTACTCGAGCCCCCGAGTGCTTTAGTAAAAGATCGCGATTGCGACGATAGCGTCTCTCAGGAGGAGTTTTGTACTCGAGCCCCTGAGTGCTTTAGTAAAAGACCGCGATTGCGACGATAGCGTCTCTTGAGGGGAGTTTTGTACTCGATCCCCCGAGTGCTTTAGTAAAAGATCGCGATTGCGACGATAGCGTCTCTGGGGGGGAGTTTTGTACTCGAGCCCCCGAGTGCTTTAGTAAAAGATCGCGATTGCAATGATAGCATCTCTCGAGAGGAGTTTTGTACTCGAGCCCCCGAGTGCTTGGATCTGATAGAATTTGGGCAACATCATTTTATTGCGTCGAAGGTTTACATGAGCTGCCATATGAGCATGACTGGTGGAGACTATGGGTAGAACAGGCGTAGATTCGCTACGTTCCATGGATTTCCCACGTCTTCGTCGGTCTTCGGGTTCTTCAGTCTATAGGCGCCTCCTTCTATGACTTCTGTGATTATGAACGGTCCTTCCCATTGGGGGGCAAGGTTGTGGACTTTCTCTTGTATGAGCCGTAGGACAAGGTCGCCTTTATTCAAGGTTCTGGTGCGCAGGCGGCTGCTTTGGTAAGCGCACAGTTTGTCCTGGTACCCCTCTAACCTTGCTAGGGATGTGTCCCTTGCTTCGTCTGCTGTGTCCTTGTCATCTTGCAGTGCTTCTTCTGCTTCCTCTTATTCGTACCCTGAGATTCGGGGTGCCCCAAATTTGAGGTCATGTGGTAGCACTGCCTCCGACCCGTACACCATAAAGAAAGGTGTGTACTGGGTTGCAGTATTTGGGGTGGTGCGTAGGCTCCATAGTACTGCAGGGAGTTCTTCTACCCAGTTGCCCGCGGCCTGCTCGAGTGGTGCGAGGAGCCGCTTTTTGAGTCCTCCATATACTAGGCCATTTGCTTTTTCCACCTGGTCGTTCACTACTAGGGAAATAGCTATACATGGAAAGCCTATTAGTGGCGCATATGGAAAGCGATGCGCCACCACCTGTTATGGGTGGCGCACTGGAAAATAATGCGCCACCCATAAGACCTTATGGGTGGCGCATTATATTCCAGTGCGCCACCCCTAAGAGTGGGCCAACCTGGATGATCTTATACGTGGCGCATCTAGCAGTATGCACCACCCCTAAGGACCTTATAGGTGGTGCACATACAGAATGCGCCACCCCTAATAGCTTAGGGGTGGCGCATTCTGTATATGCGCGACCCATAAGGTCCTTAGGGGTGGCGCATTGTGGTAATGCGCCACCCATAAGAGCTTAGGGGTGGCGCATTGCACAGATGTGCCACCACTGACTTCCTATATGCGCCACTAAATGCCTAGAGCTTCCCTTATCTACTCCACCCCACCTACCACCTCTCATTCACTCCACACAATTCTCAAACTAGATCCACTCTTCTCACCCTAGATCTATTCGGTTTTCTCCTCCTCCCCACCTCATTTCTTCCATTTATCCATCGATACTTGGCATTACATCTATTTTGTTTCATATTGAAGTAAGTGGACCTCCTCCCAAACTCTTTTGTTCCATTTATGACCCATATACTTGCCTTTATTAGCTTGGGGTTTGTGGTATATGTGAAGCTTGGGTTTGATGTATATGTGAAGCTTGTGGTGGTTTGATGTATGTGTGAAGCTTATGGTGGTTTGATGTATATGTGTATCTTGAGTGGCAAATGTTTTGCCGAAATGTCGATTCATTTCCGTTTTGGCAAATTTCTAGCGCACTCTCCGCATGCTCCCATGCATTATTAGGGAAGGTCATGCCGAATTTTTCCGGCGACGACTGTGATATATAATTGTGTTGCTCTCTCCGTGCACGCAGGTGATCGACCATGGTCCGCGAGATGCTGAGCGATATCACCGTGGCTAGGTGGATGCAATGTGAGACAAACGACATGCTAAGGAATAATAGGTCGGATATAAGATGTCCGTGTCAGAGATGCAAACTGTAGTGCGTGACCGAGCCTGATTCCGGAATATTGCAAAGACACCTGAAGCGTAATGGTTTGATGGATGGATACACACGATGGATAAGTGATGAAGCTGGTGAGGAGGAGGACGTCAATGGTGGGGCGCCAGTAAATGAGGAAGGGCAACCAGAAAACAGCGGCGGGCGAGATGACGAAGAGCATCCCGTACATGATCATGAAGAAGATGCCGAAGCGGATCATGTAGATCAAGATGCCGGACATGAAGATCAAGATGTCGGACATGATGATTCAAGCTGGGTGCGGGACCCTCATGTTCAAGAGCTGCTTGTCAAAGAGGCGTTGAACGCAAGAGGTGCAGCTAGAGAGAAAGCCAAGATGGCGCAACTCGAGAAAGACGCGATTACGAAGTTGTACGAAGGATGCAACGACGAGGATACCCGCTTGAATGTAACACTGGGGGCTATGGAGATGAAGGCAAAACACAAATGGACCGACGAACGCTTCGATGATAACATGGCATTCTGGCACGATCGTCTTCCGAAGGGCAACACGTGCCCAACTAGTATCGCTGAGGCCAAGAAAGTCCTTTGCCCTATCGATCTTCCGCACGTTAAATACCACGTCTGCATAAATGATTGCATGATCTATCGGGGTGAGGACGAAGATAAAACCACATGTTCGGTGTGCGGTGTTAGTCGATACAAGAGAGGGAAGAAAGTTCCTAGAAAAGTGGTATGGTACTTTCCGATCACTCCTCGTCTGCAGAGGTATTTCGTAGATCCCGAGGAAGCAAAGCTCATGACCTGGCACGTGGATAGAAAGAAGCTAAAAGAGGATGACCCGAACCCGGATCCGGAAAAGGAGGACATGCTGAGGCACCCTTCAGATGGTAGCCAATGGACTGCGTTGGACCTCGAATATCCAGATTTTGGGAAAGAACCAAGGAACCTCAGGATTGGTGTGAGCGCCGATGGAGTCAATCCGTTTGGCGGCCAGAGCAGCACACACAGTACCTGGCCCGTGTTTGTATGCATATACAACCAAGAAAAAGTACATAACAATGTGTATGCTAGTTCAAGGGCCGAAACAACCAGGTACGGACCTCAATCAATATCTGCAGCTGTTGAAAGAGGAGCTAGAAACGTTATGGAAAGACGGAGTCAATACGTGGGACGCCGCGGCAAAAGAATATTTCCCAATGAAAGCCGCGGTGATCACGACGGTGCACGACTATCTCGGATACGGATATTTCTCAGGGCAGGTGGTCCAAGGATTCTGTGCATGCGTTAGGTGCATGGATAATACAACGTACCGCCAGCTACCAAAAGATCCTGGATCTTCAAGAACCGTGTTCCAGGGGTCTCGGAGGTGGCTTCCCAAGAAACACGCGTGGAGAAAACAGGGACATCTGCTCGATGGAAGCGAGGAGCTCCGAGCACCCCCAGCTCGAAGGAGCGGCAAAGAAATCGACAACTTGCTGAAAACTTGGAAAGAGTGCCCCGCGCCGGGAAAGAAAAAAAAGAAGACTCAGCCGTTGATGAGGGTATGGAAAGCGAGGTCTGTTTTCTGGGATTTGCAATACTGGAGTCTACTCCGCAGTCCTCATAGCCTTGATCTAATGCATATCACAAAGAACGTGTGCGAGAGCTTGTTTGGCACGCTGCTCAACATGCCGGAGAAGACCAAGGACGGGCCAAAAGCAAGGAATGACTTGAAATTTATGGGCATCAGGAGGGAACTTCACCCCCCTAGTGACGACGATGATGAGCCGGAGGAGGAAGAGGATACGGAAATGCAAAACTCTCGCAAACGAAAAAGGACGACCAAGAAGAAGACCGGTATTGATCACTGCATATGCATTTTTATGCATATGTGCATGCTTTTCACCATTCATCGACTTGCTTTAAGTTGTTGATAAGAATAGATGCTAGATTGCTTTGTTCTCCTTTGGTATGATGGATGTGACCTCTAAAGCTTTGTTTTGTGCAGGTTGAAGAGCAAACAAGTAGTGATGACGAAAGTAGCTTTCGGTTTTCAATAATTGTTGGACTCATTGTAATTTTGTGATGGAATGTAATCTTGTGAATCTTGTTGGCCTCTAAACCTTTGTAATAAAAATTATATTGCAATTCTTTTGTATCAATAATTGTTGGCCTCATTGTTATATTGTATTTTGCATTTATGTAATATAATAAAAATATCTGTAATGCTTTTATTCTTTTATGTAATTCTTTTTTTTTGTTTTCTGTAGTTATTTAGTGGCGCATATTGTCAGGACTTAGTGGCGCACTGCGAATGCGCCACCCCTAAGGCCCTTAGGCGTGGCGCATACCAGAATGCGCCACCCCTAAGAGCTTAGAGGTGGCGCATTATGAGATGCGCCACGCCTAAGGGCCTTAGGGGTGGCGCATCCAGAATGCGCCACCTCTAAGCCCTTATTAGTGGCTTGTAGTTAGTGGCGCATCCCTAATGCGCCACTAAACTCAAAACAGTGCGCCACTATAAGGCTATTCCCTAGTAGTGGTTGGATTGTGGGTGTGCGACTGATGCGTAGTTGATTTTGAGGCCCAGTTCTTCGCACAAGATCTGGAATTCTGCCGCTGTGAAGTTTGTGCCGTTGTCCGTGATGATGTTGTGCGGCACCCCAAACCTGAAGATGATTGATTTGATGAAGTTCACCGCCGTGAGGGCTGTGGAGCTGGTGATGGGCACTGCTTCGATCCATTTGGCGAACTTGTCGACTGCTACTAGCAGGTGAGTTCTTCCTCCCTTTGACGATTTCTTGAGTGGGCCCACCATGTCGAGTCCCCAGGTGGCGAAGGGCCATGATAGTGGTATGGTCTTGAGTTCTGAGACTGGGGCGTGCGGTCTGCTGGTGAATTTTTGACAGGCGATGCAACGTCGTACGATGTCTTCTGCGTTTTTCATCGCAGTGGGCCAATAAAACCCTACTCGGAACGCTTTGGACACGAGCGCTCGACTGCTCGTGTGGTGCCCGCAGGTGCCCTCGTGGATTTCGAGTAGTAGGGCTTTGCCGTCTTCTTCATCGATGCACTTCTGGAGTATCTGGGTGATGCTGCGCTTGTATAACTGTCTGTTGATCACTGTGAATGCTTTTAATCGACGACTGATGCGCCGGGCTTCTGCGACATCTTGCGATAGCGTGCCTTCGATTAGGAATCGGAGGAACGGTTTTGTCCATGCGGGTCCTTCGAGTGCTGTTGGGTCTGTAAGTTCGACCGCGTGGCTGCTGCTGCCTTCAGATGGGCTCGCTGATGCCACCTGTGCTGGCTCTGTGTTGTCGTCATCTACAGCTGCCTCTGGTGCTGCTGTTTTTTCCTTGATGGATCTCCGGCTGATGCTTTCGAGGAAAACGCCGGGTGGTACTGGTCCTCGGGTCGAGCCAATGTTTGCGAGTTCATTGGCTTCTGTGTTGTTTGATCTCGGGATATAATTGAGCTTGCATCCGTCGAAACTTCCTTCGAGCGTGTTGTAGAGTTTATGATAGGCCGCCATGTTGTCGGCTACGGCATTGCAGTCTTTCATCGTCTGCTGGACGACGAGGTTGGAGTCTCCGTAGATTACGAGGCGAGTGGCGCCGCATGTTTTGGCCATGCGCATGCCATAGAGCAGTGACTCGTATTCGGCTTCGTTATTGGAGGCGTGGCTGAAGTTGATCTGGAGGACGTATTTAAGCTTGGTTTCTTTGGGAGAAACCAGAACGACTCCTGCTCCGGCTCTTTGCTGTCTTTTGGACCCATCGAAGAACATTGTCCATGAGTTCGATAGGTCCGGGGGGCCTGGTGTCTGGACCTCCGTCCACTCGACCAGAAAATCTGGGAGTACTTGGGCCTTGATTGTTGTCGGGTGCTTGAATTGCAGGTCCCGCGGACTGATGGCTTCTCGCCCTTCATTGGTTACCCCAAGTGGAAGGTTTGAGATGTAGTGCAGCAGCAGTTTTCCCTCGGTGAAGATACCAAGGTTTGTCTCCAGTAGGACTCCAGGGATGATAAGTAGGTGCCAGCGGCGCATCTGACGCGGACCTGCACACAGACACAGATAACTTTGTTCCCAACGAAGTTCAGAGAGGTTGTCAATCTCTCCGGTCTTGTTGTTCACAAAGGATAAAACGCAAGGGATAATGATAGCAAGTAAAAGCAGTAAAGTAAATAGAGCTTGGAAATAATAATGAGGATGTGGACCGGGATACGTGATGTTCACTAGTGATGTCTCTCTCCCAAAAGACGATAAAACTGCTATGCGAGGTAAACAAATTACAGAAGGGCAATTGACAGGATTATGAACGCATCGCGATGCTAACTATGCTACAAAAGAAAGAAAGAGGCTCAAAAGCACGGGCAGTACGCCAAAATAAGTAGACCGAAATCAATCTGCATCTACTACTAATCATCCACCTTGAGATATCTATCTAGAACATCTCGCTGCTATTAAGTTGCGAGCCCCGCCCAAAGTGTAAACCCAAAGCAACAGACAACTGCATTAAAAAGAACTTTGCGTAAAGTAAACAATCCTTGTAACCGCGGTTACAAGCACCGTTGTTTTCCCCCTTGTGGCAACAGCACATCCCCTAGACTCATGTTTTTGTCACTCAAGCGTGTCATCGGGGGCATGAACCCACAATCTAGCACAACGTTCCCTCTTGGAGTCACTACCTACTACTTGGCCAAAGCAATAAACAGCAACGGAGAACATGCAAGAATTACTTAGGAACAAAAATATAAGAGATAAAAACCAAATATATTACTCTATCACAATCTGAACATAATCTCATAATCCATCAGATCCCTCCAAACTCAGCATAGCAACAACAGAAATATTACAAAGGTGCCTCGATCATGTAGGGCAGCTCATGAGGTCTAAACAATGAAGATCAAAGAGGGGAGGAGAACATCGCATAGCTACTGATCACGGACCCATGGTCCAAGAAAAACTACTCACGAGACATCCGGGGAGCATCCATGGTGGAGAGGAGACTCCCGAAGGTCAATCCTCCCTCCGGCAGGGTGCCGGGAAGAGGTCTTCTGGTGCTCCCGATCTCGGAAGCGCGGCGGCGGCGGAACAAAGGCGAGTTTGCGGAATAGGGTTATTCTTCTGGACTTTTCCCGTGACGGAGAATAAATAGGCGAAGGGGGGCAGCCAGAGGTGGACCAGGGGCCCCAGGCCCCCCCTGGCGCGGCCAGGGGTGGGGCCGCGCCGGGTGGCCGCCTGGGCCCCCCTGGCTCCCCTCTGGCCCCTCCCTGGATCTTCTCGAAGCTTCCTGTACACTGATTTTTCCTGTATTTTTCCCGGAATTTTTCTGGCACTTTTTATATGGGGGAAAACATAAATAGAAAAACGGCAGAAAACAGGAACTGGCACTGGGGTGCACTGAGCTAATAGGTTAGTCCAAATATGATCAAAAGTGTATGAAAGTGTATCTAGATCATAGCAATATCACACAAAACATGCATGGAGCAAGCAGAAATTATAGATACGTTTTGGACGTATCAACATCCCCAAGCTTAATTCCTGCTCGTCCTCGAGTAGGTAAATGATAATAACATAATTTCTGTGGTGACATTCTATCAACCATAAAAGAACTTTGAAAAGTAAAGCAATCAAGTTTAGAGATTCAATTCAAGTCATAACATGCAAGAGTCTATATTAGCATTGAAACAAGTAACAAAAGAACAATAGGTGCAACAGCTCTCGCTGTCCGTGACTCGAATGTCTCCAAATGGTGTTTGCGTGCAAGAAGGGGGATAGGGAATACGAGAAAAAGATTTATTTGGTGAGAACTCAATCTACTAAAGTTTCACACTTGGTCTTCTTTGGAATCTTATCTTAAATCATCCCCAGACCACTAGCCAGGTACAAGTCAATTTGATCCACTCCTTTTCGATATTTTGAGCACTCATGCAATGGATGAGTGTAAGCACGAGAGTTGACACTTAAGATGGCAAAGAGAGAGGTATGGTGGAGGAGGAAGACAAAAAGGATGAGAAAGGCTCACATCAATGAGGACAATCATAGGCAAGAAATGCCAAATGATAGATATGATGTGAGGAGTAGGGATTGCCATGCAACGAATGTACATAAGAGCTAAGAAGCTCTCCAAAGGAACTAGTGGGGGTGCATCTAACTTGCTCGCTCCTAAAGACCTAGAGCTCGTTTGAGGAGGCTCATCCTTGTAATATGCAAGCCAAGTTCTATAGTGTGAAGGTCCCCACATAGCTATATGCATAATGATCATCTCTATGGAGTACAAGGATATAAAGGGAGTACTAGTATGGATCTCTCAAAAGGATAGTAGTGTTGCCCCTTTCTCTCTTTTTATTTCTTTTTCTCTTTTTCTATTTTTTTGTATTTTTTTGTGGCCTCAATGGCTCTTTCTATTTAACTCTCATTTGTCCTCTTTGGGATCTTTTAATGTGTTCACTTTGGGATCTTTTCCTCACTTAAGGGCAACACTCTATTTTACAAGAAGGTAAAGGAGATATATCACACTTTACAAGGTACTCAAAACATAAAGAAGATGTAACTACCATGATGTATACAATGTATGCCGCTGCCAGTGTAGCAGGAACATGTATGACATGAAGATCAAGTCATGAAGACGTGGAAGTTGCATGGCAATATAACTCGGAAAGGCTATGGAAATGCCTTGATAGGTAGGTATGGTGGCTGTTTTGAGGGAAGATATAAGGAGGCTTATGATGACAGAGCGTATCATGCCAAGGGTTTGGATGTACCGGCGAAGGTGGACACCAACTATCGGAGTGAGAAGAAGGCAATGCACGGCACGGGAGAGGCTAGCAAAATATGGGAAGGTGGAAGTGTCAACTTTCAATACTTACATTAGTCCGAAGAACTCATGCACTTATTATCGGTAACTCTCAATCTAATAAGGAGGTTCACAAAGAGACAAGTACCCCGAGGAGGAGTGTATGGGGGTTTGGTTATCCTTGCGCATCCTCGACTCATGGTACGTGAGTGTACTCTAATATTCGACCCGTCAGAAGAGTAGTGATCCATGTAGTAGCTAGAGTTCTCAACTAGTTTTGTAGGTTTTGAAAATACACACGGATTGCCCAAAATACGACACCTATCACTAATAGGCAAGAGCTCTTGACACCAAAAGTTCAAACATTACTCACAACAATACCTCAAAACTATTGCAAGTTACTACTAAAATTAAATAGCAACCTCAATTACCTACTTTCAAGACAAGACACAACTCAGTCAACAACCAACTCTCTTTAACAAGATAAACATGAAAACTAAAAAAAAAGAGTTCCAGCAACAAACTAAACAAAAGCAAAGGCTCTTGCTAAAGACAAACTAAGACTAAAACTAAACATGGCAGTAGTTATGAAAAGATAAAGAACACACAACAGCAAAAAGATAAGCAGGAAAAATCCTATGATATGTTCTAAATTTTGAAAGTGGAGCGTGTTTCTCTCCCACACAAAGTAAGGCGGGATCTAACTTGTTATTACCAGCAAGCAAAACTAAAGAAAAAATAAAGACAAAACCTAAGAGCGAGACGCTTCAAGCATAGCACATAACGCATGAAGTGATAAAAATATAGTGAGACGAAGGACGAACTGATGATTGTTGATGGAGAAGGGGATGCATGGGGGCATCCCCAATCTTAGACGCTTGAGTCTCCTTGAATATTTGTTGGGGATGCATGGGGGCATCCCCAAGCTTGAGCGCTTGACACTCCTGGATCTTCTTTCATCATCTTCCATCACACACTTGAAAACTCCCTTCATACATAACTCATCATAAGTTGATTAGAGAGGTTAGTACCCTTAATAAATAATTTTTCCCACTGGATATAAATATATTCTTGAAGATCTACTGTTTCTCAAGAGTGCCAAAAAGTTTTTGCAAAGAAAAAGCAAGCTTAAGGTTTGCAAAAGTTAGGAGAGACAAAACGTGGCAGAATCTGTGAAAAATAGAACAGCAGATAGTAAAGAATTGTTTAGGGGCACTTCTGCAACTCAAATAAAAAAACTCAGAACATACGGAAGTTTCATAATTGTATAGATCATACTGTGTAAAAATTTCAGCTCAAAAAGAAGAACTGGGATTTTTCTGGAATTTTTCTGGTCACGAGGACAGAATCTGTTTTCTGGACAGCATGTCACAACTTTTACTTCCCTTGCCGTAAGAGGCTATGACTTGGCACAAAGTTGAAAAATAAAGATACAATGATGTTGCTACAGTAGTAAAAAACATCAATACACAATAAAAAGCAAAATAAAAACCTAAATTCGTTGCGGGCTGCCTCCCGAAAGCGCTTGTTTAGAGCCATTAGCTAGGCATAAAGATTTTAAAAGGTGCTCTCATAAGAATAAGGATTTGAAGCAAAAGAGAGCATCAAGAAGCAAATATGAAACACATTTAAGCCGAACCCACTTCCTATGCATAGGAATCTTGTAATAAAATAAATCAAAGAAGCACAAAGAAACCAACATAGGAAGGTGGAACAAGAACATCTTCAAAACTTTCAACATAAAGGGAGTAGTTTTAGTAATATGGAAGTTTCTACAACCAAACTTTCCTCTCTCAAAATAATTTTCAGTAGTATCATGAACAACATCAAGAATATAACTATCACATAAATCATATTGTTCATGACCTACGAGCACACGTGTATTATTTTCAACACGGTTTTTAGGATCATAAGATAAATGCAACCCAACATATTGAGATTTGATAAGAGGAAAATTCTTCGGAGTTGGAGATTTTAAAAGGATAATAGGACACTCAAGTGTGGGTGCGATAGCAAAAATTTCATGCTTAACATGAGGAACTATATCAAGTTCATCTCCGTAAGCATCATCCATAGTGGCATCACGGCCATAAGCATAGAAGGCATCAACTTCATCAAAAAGGGATATTTCAAAAGAATCCATAGGATCATAATACTCATATAAGGTGAGAGTCAAAGAGTTACTCTCATTAGAAGGTAGACATGGATGGCTCCATTCTTCCTCCTTTTGTTCGTCACTCTCCTCCTCTTCTTCATCCAAAGAGCTTCCAGGTTCAGAAATTTCTTCTTCTATAGAGTCCTGCAAAACATTAGTCTCTTCCTTTTGGGGAGAGATTCTCTCAAGATGATCAGTAATATAATAATTTGCATCATAATTTTCCAAACAATAGTTAAATATAGCAAGACTCTCAGATTTGTAAGGGGCTTCATCAATATTTTCAAGAAAAGAAGTAATTTCATAGGCACCCTTAAAAGCAACAAATTCTTGTATTTGTTCTGCATCATAAAAATCATAATTTCCCTTAGCATAAGAAGCTAAGGTTTCATCCTCATTGTACTCACATTGGAAAGCAAGGTGTTTTTGCCTCATAAAGCAACAAGATTCATCCCTGCAGAAAGATATATTATATATTGAGCACAAGTTTGTAGCATACTCATACGATTGATGTATGAGTCTCCATAAGTGTATCCCTTTTTGAGACAAGCGGTATTCCTTGTAATATTCTTGTTGATCCTCGGTGAATCCTCCATGCCAATAAGATCTAGTTTCAAAGAAGTTAGACATTGATTGGCAAGTAAGGAACTAGACATACTATATATATATATATATATATTTTTGATTTTTGATACAAGACACAAAGATAAAAACTGAAAGGTAAACTAACAAGACTAAAAAAACAAAGGTAAAGGGTAGTGTGCAACTCCCCTATCTTAGCACTCGGAGTCCCCGGCAACGGCGCCAGAAAACTTGCTTGATGGCTTCTCGCCCTTCGTTGGTTACCCCAAGTGGAAGGTTTGAGATGTAGTGCAGAAGCAGTTTTCCCTCGGTGAAGATACCAAGGTTTGTCTCCAGTAGGACTCCAGAGATGATAAGTAGGTGTCAGCGTCGTAACTGACGCGGACCTGCACACATACACAGATAACTTTGTTCCCAACGAAGTTCAGAGAGGTTGTCAATCTCTCTAGTCTTGTTGTTCACAAAGGATAAAACGCAAGGGATAATGATAGCAAGTAAGAGCAGTAAAGTAAATATAGCTTGGAAAAAATAATGAGGATATGGACCGGGATACGTGATGTTCACTAGTGATATCTCTCTCCCAAAAGACGATAAAACTGCTATGCGAGGTAAACAAATTACAGAAGGGCAATTGACAGGATTATGAACGCACCGCGATGCTAACTATGCTACAAAAGAAAGAAAGAGGCTCAAAAGCACGGGCAGTACGCCAAAATAAGTAGACCGAAATCCATCTGCATCTACTACTAATCATCCACCTTGAGATATCTATCCAGAACATCTCGCTGGTATTAAGTTGCGAGCCCCACCCAAAGTGTAAACCCAAAGCAACAGACAACTGCATCAAAAAGAACTTTGCGTAAAGTAAACAATCCTTGTAACCGCGGTTACAAGCACCGTTGTTTTCCCCCTTGTGGCAACAACACATCCCCTAGACTCATGTTTCTGTCACTCAAGCGTGTCATCGGGGGGCATGAACCCACAATCTAGCACAACGTTCCCTCTTGGAGTCACTACCTACTACTTGGCCAAAGCAATAAACAGCAACGGAGAACATGCAAGAATTACTTAGGAACAAAAATAGAAGAGATAAAAACCAAATATATTACTCTATCACAATCTGAACATAATTTCATAATCCATCAGATCCCTCCAAACTCAGCATAGCAACAACAGAAATATTACAAAGGTGCCTCGATCATGTAGGGCAGCTCACGAGGTCTAAACAATGAAGATCAAAGAGGGGAGGAGAACATCACATAGCTACTGATCACGGACCCATGGTCCAAGAAAAACTACTCACGAGACATCCGGGGAGCATCCATGGTGGAGAGGAGACTCCTGGAGGTCAATCCTCCCTCCGGCAGGGTGCTGGGAAGAGGTATTCTGGTGCTCCCGATCTCGGAAGCGTGGCGGCGGCGGAACAGAGGCGAGTTTGCGAAATAGGGTTCCTCTTCTGGAGTTTTCCCGTGACGGAGAATAAATAGGCGAAGGGGGGCAGACAGAGGTGGACCAGGGGCCCCAGGCGCCCCCCCTGGCGCGGCCAGGGGTGGGGCCGCGCCGGGTGGCCGCCTGGGCCCCCCCTGGCTCCCCTCTGGCCCCTCCTGGGCTCTTCTCGAAGCTTCTTGTACGCTGATTTTTCCTGTATTTTTCCCGGAATTTTCTGGCACTTTTTATATGGGGGAAAACTGAAATAGAAAAATAGCAGAAAACAGGAACTGGCACTGGGGTGCACTGAGTTAATAGGTTAGTCCAAATATGATCAAAAGTGTATGAAAGTGTATCTAGATCATAGCAATATCACACAAAACATGCATGGAGCAAGCAGAAATTATAGATACGTTTTGGACGTATCACGGACTGAGCTCAATGTTCCACTCGGCGACTCACCCAGTCGCTCCGGGGTTGTTGAGAATGTCTGCGAGTGGTGCGCTACTCACGATTGTGATGGGGTGTTCGTCGAAGTAGTGCGACACCTTTCTTGAGGTCGTGATGATGGAAAGTAGTAGCTTCTGGTAGTGCAGGTACCGCTGCTGGGATTTTGTCAAGAGCATGCTCAGGTAGTAGATCGGCCTCTGTATGCTCTGGATCTTGCCTACTTATGTGCGCTCGATGACGAGTACTGTGCTTACCACGCTGTTGCGTGCTTCCATGTAGAGGTACAGTTTTTCTGTTTCTTTGGGTACCACCAGGGTCGGTGGGGTCGACAGTGTCTTCTTTAGGTCCGCGAATGCTTTGCGGGCTTCTTCGGTCCACTCAAATTTCTCTCCTTTTCTCAGCAACTGGTAGAATGGCAACGTGCGCTCTCCCAATCTGCTGATGAAACGACTCAGGGCTGCGAGTCTTCCGGTGAGCTGCTGCACGCCTTGTGATGTTGGTTGGTTCCTGCATCCTGGCGATTGCTTGAACTTTCTCGGGGTTCGCTTCGATTCCTCGAGCAGAGACCATGTACCCGAGCAGCTTCCCGGCTGGGACGCCGAACGCGCACTTCTTTGGGTTGAGCTTGATTCTGTATTTGTTGAGTGCTGCGAAGGTCTCACGCAGGTCATCGAGTAGCGTGTTTGCGCTGTAGGTTTTGATGACGATGTCGTCCACGTAGACCTGTACATTTCTTCCGATTTGCTCTTTTAAGCATGCTTGCATCATCTCTGGTATGTAGCACCTGCGTTCTTGAGTCCGAAAGGCATTGTTCTGTAGCAGAATACGCCGTAAGGGGTGATGAATGATGTATGCTCTTCGTCTTCTTCCTTCATCCTGATTTGATTATACCCTGAGTAGGCGTCGAGGAACGATAGTAGATCGCATCCTGCTGTCGAGTCGATTATCTGATCGATTCTTGGCAGTGGAAAATGATCCTTTGGGCAGTGTTTGTTGATTGGCCCGTAGTCGACGCACATCCGCAGTACGTCTGGATCTTTCTTGGGGACCAACACAGGGTTGGCGATCCAAGTAGCTTTCTTCGTCTCTCGGATGAATTGGGCATCGAGTAATCGGTTGACCTCCTCTCCGATTGCTCTGCGCTTGGGTTCTGAGAATCTCCGTAGCGCTTGCTTTACTGGTTTGGTGTTTGGCTTGATGCGCAGCGCGTGTTCCGCGAACTCGCGCGGTACTCCTGGCATGTCGTTTGGGCACCAGGCGAAGATTTCCCATTCTTCACAGAGGAAAGCGATGAGGGCAACCGCTTGATCTTCCGGGAGATGGGCGTACACGCGGACTTTTTTTTCTGGGTCCGTCGGGTGCACCTGGTGGGTGACCGTGTCGCTGTCGATCTTGAAGTCCCGTCCATACTCTTTTGACTCGCTTCGGCTTGCTAGCGGAAAGATGCTTTTATCTGTCGCCATGGCTATTTCTGTGAGTTCTTGCTCGGCTCCGAAGGTGTCGGAGACTTTGTAGAAATCGCGGTCGCATTTGTCTGATTTGACGAAGCTCCCGTTGACAGTGATGATGCCCGCGGATCCTGGCATCTTGAGTTTGAGGTAGGCGTAGTGCGGAATCACCATGAATTTTGCGAACGCTGGACGTCCCAATATGGCGTGATACTGTGATTGCCAGTCGAGTACTTCGAACTCGAGGGTGTGTCTTGCGAAATTGCGTCTGCTTCCGAAGACGACTTCGAGCTCGATTAGTCCAAGGAAGGTAGCTGCTTCTCCTGGGACTACTCCGCATAACACAGTGATGGATTTCTTCCATACTGATCGTGGTATCAGCATCTTGCGTAGGGTGCTGACGAAGATTATGTTCATGTTGCTGCCTCCGTCCATGAAGATTCTGTCCATGTCGTATCCTCCAATTTAGGCGTCGAGGACCAGGGGCGCGTGCCCCGGCCTTGGGACTGCAGGCGGGTGGTCGTTCTGGGAGAACGTGGTGCTGGTTTCTGCGTTGTGTAGCTAGTAGACTTCGACTGTGTTTAGGTTCTCGGTTGTTCTGGCCTGCAGGGTGTAGGCGTCCTGTTGGGATTGCGATACCTTGCCTTCTTGGATCGTGTACACCTGTCCTTGAGTGGGCGGCCGCTCGGTTCGTCGGGTGTGTTTGGCTTCTTGCTGTTTTTCCTCCTTGAGGCTGTCGGCGAGTTCATTGAACAGGCGACAGTCTCCTAGAGTGTGGCTCGATCTGATGTTTCCCCAGTTGTCTTCGAAGCAGTGGATCGTGCAGGGTCCTTCTAGCTGATCCCTGACCGTGAGCTTGCTGGATCCGGCGTGTCGTTTCCTCCTTGAGATTTGGAAGAACAGCGCGTGGTCCGCTAGGTGCTCGTGAGCTCGCGGGTCGACTTCGATCCCTTCGCTTAGATTCTGGTTCCTTAAGAGATTGGAGAATTCGTTTGGCCTTCGATCTTGATCGTAGTATTCGCCGGTTTGAGTCTCAGAGCCGCTGTCCTGGCGGGCGGCGGCTGTGCACGGCGGCGGGTCGTCAAGTGGTCGGCGGGCACGTGACTGTATAGTTCGACTCATCGGGTGAGGTCTCTTCGTAGAATCCTCGCGCCTGTCTTCTGAGTCGTCGATTTCTTCCTCGTTGTCGATGGTCTTGGCGATCGCTGATCTCGATCTCGGAGTCGGTGTCTTGTTGTGCGGCGGGTTCCTGGGTGGCGCTGGGTCATCGAGTGGTCGGCAGGTCCTCTTCTTCATGTTGTAGTTCGTCGATCGGGATCTCCACGTGGAAACCTCGCGCCTTTCTTTTGGGTCGTCGAATTCTCCTTCGCTAGCGGCGGGCTCGGTTGCCGCAGTAGTATTGGTCTTGACACCGCTGCAGGCTGAGCGATCTTGCCGGGGCGGCAGAGATATTCGCCGTGATCTTGAATTCCTCGGGTAGATTGCATCTGGTTCTTGCTCTTGAGTTGTGGCTTACTGGAGACGGAACCGCCGAGATCGTAATTCCAACCTGTGTAGTTCCCACAGACGGCGCCAATTGACGGGGATATACCCCGGCAAATCCCATGGTCACGGACCCTGGGTTAGTCATGAGAGGCACAGGTTGGACGATAGCTCGTCGGCTAACAGGAGGATACGTTCATGCTCGATATTATTGATCGGAGATGGAGATTATAGGGAAGCCGAGGCTAGTGCGCACAAGGCTAGGGTTACAGATTGTGTATTTCTTGATCTCGACATCTCCCCTCCCAGCCTTTATATACTAGGCTAGGTCTCTGGGAGTCCGTCCTGGATTACAGATGAGGTTTCCTAACCAAGATCTTGTTTCGTACGACAAGTTTGCACCTTCCTTATGAGTCGCGGACTCCTATGTCGGTGCCAATAGTGGGCCAAGGATGGGCCCAGGCGGCATCTTTGTGGGCCTCCTGTCTTCGGGTACACCAGGCCGGCTCATCCATAGGAGTCGTGGGGTCACCCCCTCGTCAGCTACGGCTGGTCTTGTGCAGGTTTTCGCGACAGTGATCGGGTGAAACCCGGTGTCGCAAAGGTCGAGTGTCAAGGTGTCAAGGGTCGGTCTCCGTCCGGTACGAGATAAGAGGGGGGGTAATCGCCGATCGATAAATCGGGGATGCAAACACCGCAAACAAATCAGACAATCAAACAATTCACACCGAAAACAATTTTTTTATTTTTTGTGAAATCTGGGCTGTTACAGTTTCTTGGTCCGTTGGATCGTTAACCTCTTGGGAATCTTGTTTAGAGGAAAAGCTTCCCATCTTCAATTCAGGTTTGTAGCTAGGGTTTCGATCTTGATCTGTTCTGCGCTAGGGTTTGACATCGATAATGAACTTGTTGCATGCAAAATCTAGCCCAGAACAGGCCGGAATCAACTCCCTCTCAACTCTGAGTTTCTTGTCAAAATCATTGTTTTGGTCGAAACGTTTTCCTGTGCTTAGTCCATACTTGTCCTTTTTCCCTCGCTCCTTTTATGCTTCCTCACAGGATGTCAGAAGATTTGGGCTTCGGTGATGAGTCCCCAGTTCTTGATCACGTCAACGAAGCTGAACAAGTTGCTCCCAAGCGAAAAGGAGGCAGAACGAAGGAAACAAATAATGCTAGAGGCATTCCTGAAACAATTCGGACGGAACTTGGTTATGATACCCCTCCTGAGGAAACTAAGGATCAGAGAAAGATTCGTTTGCAAAACATTCACCGCTACTGGGCCATCAGGTGATACAAATATAAAAGTATCCCTGACTGGAAATGGGCAATGCAGTTTTCCTTTAGTCCACCCTTCATGTATACTTCACACATGTGTGGAAAATATACTGAAGAAAATCGCCATCTTTACTACCCTGTCCCACCTAAGTATCCACACCCCAACACCCTCAAGACTCCGGATGATTATCCTGAAGAGCAAGAGCGATTGAGAATCGCTGCAGAAAAGAAAAGACTCAAGGACGCAAAGAAGGCAGCCAAGTTAGCTGCTGCTGAAGCTCGTGCAGTATATCAGAGATCAAAGAAGAAAAGGAAGCTTAAGAAGAAATCTGCTTCACCCCCTCATGCCTCCACCGATGACGAAGAGCAAGCCAGACTGGAACGAGCAGCTCTAGAAGACTCTATTCGTGATGAGTCCAATGCTGAAGCTGATGACGAATCAGAAGCTGAAGCAGATGATGAGCCAGAACCTGCTCCTCCCAAGAAGCAAAAGATTCAGATCCCTTTGAAGAAGAAGCCAGGAGAAAAAACCCTGTTGCCGCAAAAGGGCTGAAGATCCAAGACCCTACAGACAAGCCCGCAGCTCGCCCCACCATTGCCTTGTCCAATTTGGTGGTTGCGAAGCCCTTGGCCTCTAAGCCACCGGCTGAAGCACTCAACACTGAGAGGCGCTTGAAGCTGAGGCATGACCCTGCTAAACAACAACAAACTACAAAGGCCGCTGCACCAGCGAAGCCTAAGCAGTCTGCAGCTCCAAACCCTTCAGTCAAGAGAAAGCCCACTGAAGCTGAACTAAAACAGAAAGACCTCGAGGAGGCACTGAATCGCAGCGTGCTTGCCAGAGAATTTGCAGAGAAGCAGAAGGCAACAGAAGCAGCTGCAAGAAAACAAAGGGAGCTAGACTCCGCAAAGTTTGCTGCTGAGAAGGCTGAGACGAAGCGAAAGCTCGCCGAAGCCGAGAAAAATGAAGAAAAAGCTGCTGCTAAAGCCAAACAGTTAGCGGAACATGAAGCTAAACGCAAGGCCACTCTAGATGGCCTCAGAACGAAGAAGGCTGAGAAAGAAGCCAGGGCTGCCCAGAAGAAGGCCGTGGTAGATATGACTCCCTCTGCTGAAGCAATTCCACCAAAGCAGAAAGGTATCTCTATGCCTGAAGCTCAAGCTGAAGCAGATCGCCATAGTGAACATCAATTCCCTGATCCACGTGAAGGCGAACTATGGGATCAATTGGGCATAACTGAAGTCCTTTGGAAGAAGTGTGCGGCAAAAGATCCTGAAGCTGTCAATCTCGGTGAAGTCTACATCTCAGGCTCCATCGAAGCAATGATCACTACTATGATCAGTCAGTTGAAGGATTTGCACTCAAGAGATAGAGTTGAAATAGAAAAGATTCACAACTATCAAAAGCGCGTTGAAGCTGAGACAGATGAAGAATTCAAACAGCACGCCTTGAAGTTACTTCAGAAGGTGATAGATGTCAACACCACCACCAAGGACAACATTAAAACCTACAAGGGAAAGAACAAAGCTGCAATGGATGAAATGGTCAAAACGCATAATGCCTCAATCATGGAAAGAGGTTGCCGGAAGCGTAAGGCCCCGCTGGAAGCTGAATCAGCTGCAGCTAAGCCTGCTGAAGCTAAGCCATCTGACCCGTTCCCGAAGAAAAGGACCACCAAGAAACGGAAGATTACTTTGGCCTCGACTGCTGATATGGACACAAGTGATGAGCCTACCAGCCAGCCGAAGGAAAACTCTGAAGCAGTTCCCACTCCTACTCCCCAACCAAAGCCTTCCAAGCCCATGCCAAAACCTTCAGCTCCACCCACCAAAACCCCTACACCTCCTCCAACCACATCCACTCCCAAGCAAACACCCGCTCCACACACTCCTGCTCCACCTCCAAAAGTACCAACTCCCATGCGAACCCCAACCCCAACATCTGCACCAACGCCTGCACCAGTTCCACCTCGCGCACCTTCACCACCACATGTTCCATCCCCCGCACCGCAAAGGACTCCTACCCCACCAGCTGCTCCTGCACCACCCCCATCCACTCACCCGGAAGCCAATGAACCCTCACCCTCAAACTCCATACTCGCAACTCGCGTGATTATTCTTCAGCTCGTACTGCTCAAGAGTCTGAAGCCCATGTGCCTCAACATGAAGCATAAGAAGATGAAGATGAGCAAGTACATATTCTGAATTCGTCGCAAGAGCAAGCCCTGATAGTCGCTCAGACTGCTGGCCCTTCAAGAGCCGCCCCAATCGCTTCTTTGCAAAGGATTTGTGCCCGTTCTCAACCCTGCCAAGACACCCAGCTAGATTCAAACTACCCTCGTGAAACCTTTCCTATTTTCAACGGCGCTGGCTGTTCTTCTCGGCACGGACCAGAATTCAGTTTGGAGCAACATCAGAAGTGTCACTGATTCTTTGGTGTAAGTCCATATGCTTCAGACAAAACTGTCGATGATCTTCGCTTCTGGACTGCGGAACAACAAATTTTATACACTAAATTTTTCTGCCAGCAAGGTGTTTTGTTTCGCCACAGGTATCTGGATATGCGAAGCCTTTCAACTGCCACTTGTTTTCAGAACATCGCCGAAACAATTGAGAATCAAAATTTGACTCGGTTGTTTGCTTTGAGCACTCCCTTCAATTCTGAACTCATTAGCAATTCTACGCCACATTATATGTTTCGGGCGATGCAAATGACCCCAGCACATGGATACTGGAATGGATGATCCAAGGTGAAATCTTCAGAATGTCTTCCGCAGAGTTCATGGAAATAGTCAATATCCCAAGGCATACTGGCAACCTTGAAAAGATTCATATGGAGCCAAATCTTGCTGAAGAACAATTTGCCACTTTGCTGGGCACTGAAGTAACTGCAAATTACATTCCTGAAAATATTCGCCCAAAGCATTTGAACTTCATCTCCAAGACATGGTTTTACATCATGTCGAAATCTTTGATTCAGTTGAGTACTTCTTCGGAGGAATCCAATATATATCCTGAGACAAGGCATGCAATAATGAATCTTACGCATGGAATCGTATTTGACTTCGAGGACTGCTTCATTCGGAACTTGGTACACGCTGCAGAATTGCCCTATACACTAAAGCCATATGCTCCTTGGCTGCAAGTTGTCTGCGATCATGGCCGAAATGAAGACTTTGTGGCTCACCATCATCCGAAGCTTTTCATTCCCCCAGTGCGTGACACTTTGGAATTGCTGAGGAAACCCAACGACATCTTTGCTACATATGTTGGGGTGCGCCACGAAGTCAATGAGCGCAATATATCCAAGAAATTCCAGAAGGACTGCCATCACTTTGAAGTAAATCTTTGGTCGCAGCAATTACTTGAAAACTTCATTGAATCAAATCAATGCCAGATGCAATTCCTTGCTGATGAAATCAATCGTGTTGGCAATATTGCTCTTAACAACAATCAGTATCTTCGTGTACTCAAGCATCATTCCTGGAAGGGATTCCAAAAATTCAACTCTGTTAAAGGCCTTCGTAAAGATCGCATTTACAAAGAGTATGAGCACCTCCAGTGAAACTTTTCACGAGATGATACTATTGATCGCCAGAATCAGAAGATCCCTCCCCTGCACAAGATTGATGAAGTATTCTTCGTCAATGAGCAAGATCCCATCATGCCGGACACTGTCTCCCAGAATGACTCCATCACCTCGAACGATGACGACGGCCTCGACGACAGCGACCTCGACATCAACCTCATCACCCAGACGAACCCTGAAGCTCTTACTTCGCCTGCATCGGAAGAAGAATCTTCAGGAGATCAATCTTCTTCGGATGAGTCAACGTCAACTTCTGCTTCGTCGGGCTCCAAGGGTGCTGATGCCACGAAATAGATCTCTTGAGCCTCTTCCCAACCCTTTTGTCCAATCATTGACAAAAAGGGGGAGAAGATTGGCATCGATGAGTTAGATTTGCATCGGTGAAAGGGATTTTGCTATTCGCTTTTGGTTTCACTTGTTTAAGTTACAACAAACATTCCATTCTCTTCGATTGGGTTGTAACTTAAGTTTACATTCGGTCATGCTACTCCTGTGCTACAATTAAGTTTTAAATAACCCTTTGCTCGCAAGTATTGCCCTCGCCGTCATCTTCTTCCTCCTCGCCCACCACGGAGTCCGACGCCTCCATGGGGGACAACGCCGCCGCCGCTGGCTCTCAGAAAGGCTCGTGGAAGGGTTCTATCGTCAACGAGATGCACAATGCTCTCCTCCACCGGTCGCGCAAGATTCCGGCGGACCTCGACTGTCGCGTCCCCGGCTCTGAGCTTGTGCCCGCGCCCAAGTCCGGCGAGCGCGTTGTCTTCCTCACGCATTTTCAACGCGGATTCGGGCTCCCGGTGAGCCACTTATTCCGCGAGTTCTTGGATTTCTATCGCTTGCAACCCCACCACCTCGGGGCGAATGCCATTATGCTGATGTCCGCATTTGTAACACTGTGTGAGGGCTACCTCAGAGTTCGGTCCACTGTTGGCCTCTGGTGCCGGATCTTCCATTTCCGCAGCTTCCGAATGGGTGTTGGGGTGTTCCATGTCGACCCCAAGACCCAGAAGAAAGAGGAAGTGAAGGTCATGGCCGAGCAGACGGTGGCTGAAGGAAAGCGCCCCCGAACTGATGATGCCCCTGGTACCTCCAAGGCTGCTAAGAAGAAAGGCAAATACGACGCACGACGCCCTGCTCTAGGTCCGACTGCCCCCAAGCCAGGTGGCCATGTGCTCTCTCCCACACCTTTGAATGTTGCTCGCCCGAGCTTCTACATGGACAAGTTTGCTGCCAGCTTACCCCGAGCCAACGGGTACTCTCCTCTATCCTTGCTCTGCATGTTTCCCTTTGTATCCGACCTCTTTCATCATCTTGCTTTTTTTACGACGCAGGGCTACCCGAACTGTTGCCCCTGTCACCCCTGGCGTTCCTCCGATTGCACCCTCTGCGACCTCCACTACTACTGTTGCTGCCATTGCGCCTTCACGCAAAAGGGCTGCTGCCGATACCTCCAAGGCTGAGCGTGCCAAGAAACAGAAAGCCGCCACGGCTGCCAAGTAGGCGCGGCCGACCGCTCCTCCTCCGACCTCTGCGACTGCCCCTCATCCGACTGCTGGCACGCAGTCGGCCACTCATTCTGCCGATGTTGCTGCTCCTACTCCGATCCTCATGGACCCGTCTGGGGTTGCGCACCTCGACGTGCCGATGCCAGATCGGTGATGGCTTCTCGCCCCTCGTTGTTTACCCAAAGTGGAAGGTTGAGATGTAGACATCAGCAAATTTCCCTCGGTGAAGATACCAAGGTTTGTCTCCAGTACGACTCCAACAACGACAGGAAGGTGACAACGACGCCAGCAATTAGGCGGTTGACGTGGACCTGCACACACAACTGATAACTTTGCTCCCAAAGAGTTCAGAGAGGTTGTCAATCCCTCCGGCCTTGTTAATTACAAAGGATCAAACGCACGGGATAATAATGATAGTGATAGCAACAGAAAAGTAAATAAAGCAGAAAATAAATAGTGGGTGTAAACAGTATTGGAAATATGGATCGGGATCCCATGATGTTCACTAGTGATGTCTCTCTCCCAAAAGACGATAAAATAGCCATGCGAGGAAAAAAATTACAGCTGGGAAATTGACAGGATTATGTGCGCAAACCAATGCTAACTATGCTATAAAGAAAGGAAGAGGCTCAAAAGATTGGGCAGTACGCCAATACAAGTAGACCGAAATCCATCTGCATCTACCTACTAATCATCCACCTTGAGATGTCTATCCAGAACATCTCGCTGGTATTAAGTTGCGAATCCCACCCAAAGTGTAAACTCAAAGCAATAGACAATTGCATTAAAGAACTTTGTGTAAAGTAAACAATCCTTGCACCCGCAAGTACAAGCACCGTTCTTTTCTCCCTTGTGGCAACAGCACATCCCCTAGACTCATGTTTCTGTCACTCAAGCTAGTCATCAGGGGGCATGAACCCACAATCATGCATAACGCTCCCTCTTGGAGTCACTGCCTACTACTTGGCCAAAGCAATAAACAGCAACGGAGAACATGCAAGAATTACTCAAGAACATAAATATAAAAGAGGAGAATCAAATATATTACTCAAACACAATCTGAACATAGTCTCATAATCCATCGGATCCCAGCAAACTCAGCATAGCAACAGCAGAAAGATTACATATGTGCCTCGATCATGTAGGGCAGCTCACAAGGTCTAAACCATCAAGAACAAAGAGGGGAGGAGAACATCACATAGCTACTGATCATGGACCCTTAGTCCAAGGTGGAATACTCACGGTTCATCCGGTAAGCATCCATGGTGGTGGAGAAGCTCCCGGAGGTGGTTCCTCCCTCCGACAGGGTGCCGGGAAGAGGGCTCCTGGTGCTCCCGATCTTGGAAGCGCGGCGGCGGCGAAACAGAGGAGAGATCGCGAAAAAGGGTTCTGTCCCCGAGGGTTTCTCATCACGGGGAATAAATAGGCGAAGGGGGGCAGCCAGAGGTGGACCAGGGGCCCCAGGCGCCCCCCCTGGCGCGGCCTAGGGGGTGGCCGCGCCAAGTGGCCACCTGGACCACCCCTGGCCCCACTTTGGCTCTTCGTGAAGCTTCCTGTACGCTGATTTTTCCTTTATTTTTCCCGGAATTTTTCTGGCACTTTAAATAATGGGAAAACCTGAAATACAAAAACAGCAAAAAACAAGAACTGGGACTGGGGTGCACTGAGTTAATAGGTTAGTCCAAATATGATCAAAAGTGTATGGAAGTGCATCAATATCATAGCAATATCACACAAAAGAAGTATGGAGCAAGCAGAAATTATAGATACGTTTTGGACGTATCAACATACCAAGCTTAATTCCTGCTCGTCCTTGAGTAGGTAAATGATAACAAGCATAATTTCTGTGGTGACATGCTACCAACCATATAAGAAATTTTAAGTAAAACAAGCAAGGCATGTAATTCAATTCAAGTCATAACAGGAAAGAGTCTATATTAGCATTGAAACAAGCAACATAAGAACATAAATGTGCAAGAGCTCTCGCTGTCCGTGACTCAAATGTCTCCAAATGGTGTTTGCGTGCAAGAAAGGGGATAGGGATATACGAGAGAGTAAAACATAGTTTTTATTGTTAAGAACTTAATCTACTAAAGTTTCACACTTGGTCTTCTTTGGAATCTTATCTTGACTCATCCCCAGACCACTAGCCAGGTACAAGTCAAAATGATCCGCTCCTTTTCGATATTTTGAGCACTCATGCAATGGATGAGCGTAAGCAAAAAAAGTTGACACTTAGGATGGCAAAGAGAGAAAATGATGGGGGAGGGAGACAAAAAAGGTGTGAAAGGCCCACATCAATGAGGACAATCATAGGCGAGAGAAAGCCAAATGATAGATATGATGTGAGGAGTAGGGATTGCCATGCAACGGATGCACATATGATCTAAGGTAAGCTCTCCAATGGAACTAGTGGGGGTGCATCCAACTTGCTTGGTCAAGAAGACCTAGAGCTCATTTGAGGAGGCTCATCATTGGAATATACAAGCCAAGTTCTATAGTGTGAAGGTCCCCACATAGCTATATGCATGAATGATAATCTCTATGGAGTACAAGATATAAGATGGAGTATGAGTGTGGATCCCTCAAAAGGAATAGTAGTGTGCCCCTTCTCTCTTTTAATTTATTTTTCTATTTTTTCTATTTTTTGTATTTTTTGGTGGCATCAATGGCTCTTTCTATTTCTCTAATTTGTCCTCTTTGGGATCTTTTGATTTTGTCCTCTTTGGGATCTTTTCCTCACTTTAGGGGCAACACTCTATATATTACAAGAAGTATAGAAGATCTTTCACACTTTACAAAAGTACTCAATATAAAGAAAATGAAACTATCATGAAGTATGCAAATGTATGCCTCTGCCAGTGTAGCAGGATATGCAATGATACTAGCGCGTCATGTAACAATAATTAGGGCAAGGCCCAACTAGCATGAGGCTCATCGATCAAGCAAAATCATGTATGACATGAAGATCAAGTCATGAGAAGGTGGATGTTGCATGGCAATGTATCTCGGAAAGGCTATGGAAATGCCTTGATAGGTAGGTATGGTGGTTGTTTTGAGGAAGGATATAAGGAGGTTTATGATGACAGAGCGTATCGTGCCAAGGGTTTGGATGTACCGGCGAAGGTGGACGCTAACTCTCGGAGTGAGAATAAAGCAATGCACTTCACAAGAGAGGCTAGAAAAATATGGGTAGGTGGAAGTGACAACTTTCGAATACTCACATTAGTCCGAAGAACTCATGCACTTATTATCGGAAACTCTCAATCTAATAAGGAGGTTCACAAAGAGACAAGTACCCCGAGGAGGAGTGTATGGGGGTTTGGTTATCCTTGCGCATCCTCGACTCATGGTACGTGAGTGTACTCTAATATTCGTTCCCTCCAAAGAGTAGTGATCCATCTAGTAGCTAAAGTTCTCAACTAATTTTGTAGGTTTTGAAAATAAACACGGATTTCCCAAAATACGACATCTATCACTAATAGGCTAAAGCTCTTGACACCAAAATTTCAAACATTACTCATAGCAATACCTCAAAACTATTGCAAGTTACAACTACAATTGAATAGCAACCTCAATTACCTACTTCAAGTCAAGACACAAAACTCAGTGCAACATGCAAACTCTCTAAACAAGATAAACATGAAAACTCAAGAGAGTTCCAGCAACAAACTAAACAAAATCTCTTAAAAAGATAAGCATGAAAACTACGAGCTAAACATGACAGCAGCTACGAAAAAGATAAAGAACACACACAGGAAAGAGATAGGCATGAAGAATCCTATGATGTGTTCTAGGTTTTGAAAGTGGAGCGTGTTTCTCTCCCACACAAATAAAGCTGGGTTCTAACTTGTTATGAACAGCAAGCAAAGCTAAAGAAAGCTAAAAAGGAAATAAAGAGCAAGACGCTCCAAACATAGCACATAACGCATGAAGTGATAGAAATATAGTGGAAGGAAAGACGAACTGATAATTGTTGATGGAGAAGGGGATGCATGGGGGCATCCCCAAGCTTAGACGCTTGAGTATCCTTGATTATTTCTTGGGGATGCATGGGGGCATCCCCAAGCTTGAGCGTTTCACACTCCTAAATCTTCTTTTATCATCTTCCCTCGCACACTTGAAAACTCCCTTCATACATAACTCATTATAATCTGATTAGCGAGTTTAGTACCCATAATAAAATAATTTTTCTCTACTGGAAATAAGGATATTCTTTAATAGCTACTGTTTCTCAAGATTGCCAAAAAAAATTGCAAAGAAAAAGCAAGCTTAAGGTTTGCAAAATGAAGAAAAGGCAAAACAGGACCGAATCTGTGAAAAATAGACCAGCAGGTAGTAAAGAATTTTTTAGGGATACTTCTACAACTCAAATAAAAAAACTCAGAACATACGAAAGTTCCGTGATTGTATAGAGCACGCTGTGTAAAAAAATCAGCTCAAAAAGATGAACTGTGATTTGTCTATGATTTTTCCCGTCATGAGGACAGAATCTGTTTTCTGGACAACATGTCACAACTTTCAGTTCCCTTGTCATATGAGGCTATAAATGGCACAAAGCTTGAAAAGTAAAGATACAATGATGTTGCTGCAGTAGTAAAATCATCAATACCACCAAAACCAGAAGGAAAACAAAAATGAAAACCTAAATTCGTTGTGGGCTGCCTCCCGAAAGCGCTTCTTTAAAGCCATTAGCTAGGCTTGATGCAAAAAAGATCAAGTTTTATCAATTGAACCGTCATCAAGATCATCAGAAAGCTCTTCAATAGTACAACCACTCTTAAGAGAACTTTCAAATAAAGGCCTACTAAAGATACTTCTAGGGATAAAAGCAAAAGGCGGAAGATCAATTGGAGTTTCATTTAAGAAAGGTATCTCTTCCAAAGTCTTCGCAGTCTCAACCCCTTTGGCAATAGATGGATTATTTTTTAAACGAGGAACCTTTGGAACGTAAACGAACCTAGGTTCCTTCTTTGCCGGAGTTTCTACCTTTTTGGTTTTGATAGAGGAGAGAGTAGTTCCTAGAGTGTCAATGATTTCCTCAATCTTATCTATCCTAGAAGGATCCAAGTCATGGGATTTGATGGTCTCCAAGGTTTTGAAAATTTTATGCATGGATCTATCGAGTCTATTCAAATTCCCTTGAATCTTACGATCCAACTCACTTATCTTATTAATGCTTGGCATCTCAAGCTCTATCTTTTCAAGTTTTTTCATAATGTGAGCTAGGGTAATGTCCTCTTGAATGCTAGCAACAGGGGGGTTTCCAACAAGATTTTCCATAATACTAAGAGCTTCCCAAACTGGGACTTCTAGGAAATTCCCATTGATAGCAGTATCTATAATAAACCTATTCCAAGAAGTAATTCCAACATAAAAGTTTCTAAGCAGGATAGTAGTGGATTGCTTCTTGGTGGCCCTTTTTTGAGAATCATTAATTCTATACCAGGCATCTTTCAGACTTTCACCACCTCTTTGTTTAAAGGTGAGCACTTCTGCTTCACCAAAGGCAAAAGGACCAAACATAATGACAACTACTAGCAAGGTAACTATATTTTTGATTTTTTATAAAGGACACTAAAGCAAAAACTGAAAGGTAAACTAACAAGACTAAAAAGCAAAGATAAAAGATAGCGTGCAACTCCCCTATCTTAAAGAGCGGAGTCCCCGGCAACGGCGCCAGAAATTAGCTTTGATGGCTTCTCGTCCCTCGTTGGTTACCCAAAGTGGAAGGTTGAGATGTAGACAGCAGCAAATTTCCCTCGGTGAAGATACCAAGGATTGTCTCCAGTAAGACTCCAACAACGACAGGAAGGTGACAACGGCGCCAGCAATTAGGCGGTTGACGTGGACCTGCACACACAACAGATAACTTTGCTCCCAACGAGTTCAGATAGGTTGTCAATCCCTCCGGACTTGTTGTTTACAAAGGATCAAACGCACGGTATAATAATGATAGTGATAGCAACAGAAAAGTAAATAAAGCAGAAAATAAATAGTGGGTGTAAACATTATTGGAAATATGGACCGAGATCCCATGATGTTCACTAGTGATGTCTCTCTCCCAAAAGACGATAAAATAGCCATGCGAGGTAAACAACTTATAGCTGGGAAATTGACAGGATTATGTGCTCAAACCAACGCTAACTATGCTATAAAGAAAGGAACAGGCTCAAAAGTGTAACACCCCAAAAATCGGGTTATCGATTTTTGTGCTGTTATTCCTTCCTAGCTTTTTCTCCCGATTTTTTTCCCTGGAGCCTGGTGTATGACCAGAAGAATCCAGACAATCCTTGACCTTGCAACCCTTTTCTCCGCCCCTTTTCAAGGCAAGATCCCTCCTCAGACCCTCGATCCCGGATATGCAAGGATATTGCCACGTCAGGTGCAATGTTCTTCATATCAGCTTAATTCCATTTGTGTCGATCGATGGAATTAAATCCCGGAAAATACCTGGACATCTCAAAAGGTTGTGTAAACTTGTGGAGATGATTTTAGTTATCCTCTTGACCTCTCCCAAAGTTATTGGCTATGATTGAATAAAGGAAATTGTGATTTTCTTTATAAAGCCAATAATTCCCTTTTAGCCCATTTGCAAAGGAGCTACCATTTTGGTTGCCCCATTTGTGATCAAATGAATTGTGGAGCTCCTAGTATCCAACCCATGTCCATTTACATCAAAACATGGGGTTCCATAGTTCAAATTTTGAGCATAGCCTCCATTTCCAAATTCAGGGCAGAATAGCACTTTACAAAGGAAGTGTTATTTATATTTGCCCATTGCCTCCCAAACTTTTTGTGCCTTTTACCCTGACCATGTCATGGTGTTGTACCAAATTTGAGCCCTAATGGCCAAGACAGTAAGGCACAATAAATTCTCAAATTTTCTGCCCAGCAGGTGACTTTGTGAAGGAAGTGCAAGCTAGCCTTGTCCATTTGAGCTGAAATTTGGTGTACATGCTAAAACTAGTATATGATGAAGCTCTGCCAAATTTCAAGCCAAGTGGACCAGTGTGGTAGCCACACCACAGAAAAAACATCTTCTGCCTAGTTGGTGCATTGGTAAAGGAAGTGCTATGTGCATTGATCCATTTGTGCTCAAACTTGGTGGAGATAATCATCTTAGTGTTGGACAGCTGTGACACAAGTTTCAGACCATTTCACCAGATTCACCTCCCCCAGTCCAGTACAAACACTTTGTTGTGTGCACCCATGTCATGCCACCTTCAGCCACTCCATGCCATGCATGCCCTTCCAAGTGAGTGATTCCACTTCCTGAGATGTCACCTCACCCTCTGGACATGATCACTGGTCACAAGCATGCGCGGGACACGTGTTGGCCTGGGTGACCACGCATGTGGCAGGTCCAGCTCACGTCCAGCAAGTGCTTCTACTGGATCCTCATCCGCATCGTCCTCTTCCTCGTGTCCAAGCTTGTCTAGCGTGATTCCCACGTTGGTCCTGGTCACCGAGTGCGCTCCCGCGTTGTTTCATTGCTGCTGGACGCGCATGCCGACGCCGATGCTCCACGGCATGGCCGCCGCGTGGCCATGGCCTAGAACCATTGAGCTCGCGCTCGAGCATCCTCCCCGGGCTATAAAATAAGCACCCGAGCCCTTCCCCTCAGCAGCAGCACCACCCAGCATCCTTCCCCCTCGAGCTCTGGCCGCCCCGGCTTGCCTCGTCGCCACGGCCGCCGTTAGACACGGCCCTGGCCGCCGCGCCCCTCCTTCCAGCCCTCCGCCTCGGGGCCTCCCAGATGCAGCCCCGCGCCCCCGCCGCCGCGCTCGAGTCGGCCAAAGGCCCTGCCTATGCCGTCCTAGCTCGGCTGAGGTGCCCCCAGCCACCGCGCCCGCCCGCTGGAGCCAGCGCCACCGGCCGCCCCGTGTGGCCCCGTGGCCACCGGAGGGATCAGCCCGGCGCGCCGCGCTGGCGCCCCCAGCTACCTCCCCTGCACCTCCTCTCATCAGCGGCAGCCGCGCCGGCCCCGCCGCGGCGCTCCCCTGCTCGCGGTCCGAAGAACAGAGGAGGAAGAGAGAGATTTCGAGCAGAGGAAGGCCCGACAGGCGGGACCCACGCGTCAGTGGGATAGGCCCTGGGCCCGCGTTCAGAAGGTGGACGCGTATTTCGATAATGCTCTTTCGCTGCACGAACGCGTACTATACGGCGGCTTCGAGCTGTAATGCACTTTCCAGACACGAAAACGTATTTCTGGGCAGCTTCGGCTAGAAATGCGCAGAAAGCGTATTCCGGCCGAGACGTTTTCTCTCTCCAGATCCGCGTCGGTTAACGGGTGGACGTTCACCCGATAAGCCTCGTTTTTCGGTTATCGAACGAACGGCCATATCTTCACGACCGTAACTCCGATTGAGGTGATTAAAAAGCCCAGCTTCTCAGTTTTTCGAGCCCGTTTCGTTGGTGCATGTTTCATGATGTGTTTGCATTTTGAGATTTACCCTTTTTTCCCCGGTTGCTGTTAGGCTTTGCCGGAGTACCGTCGGTACCGTCGGATCTTTTCAGAGGGCGACGGCACGTCCGTCCGGTGGATTCATCGACACCCCCCCCCCAGGCAAGCAAGCCATCTGATATATGCTCCAAGCATTGTGCCGTGTTGTTCTTGTGTGTTTAAAATGTGATCTCGTCATGTTGCTTTAACGATGAACTAAACCCTGATCTGTTAACTTGACTTGATATTCTTATGCCATGCTTATGTGATATGTTTATGTCGATCATGCTAGGTTCACTCGTAAGTATCATGCTTGTGTTGTTTATACATGTCTACCTGATACGATAATGCTAAAAGTGATCATGCCATGTTTACTGTTTAGTATCATGCCCATGTTGTTCATGTTAATTATATCATGCCTATGCCGGTAGTTTTACATGTGTTGACCTTATTCATGCTTTAATGTCCATGCTTACTAGATTCATGCCATGCTAGTGGTTGCATGTGTTTGGTGGTAGTGTTATGTTCATGCCATGTTGCCTTGGTCAATTTATGCTGCAAGAACTAATGCTAAAACTTGATGAACATAATATAACCGTTGACCCAGTGCCACCGAACCGGGCTTATCCGTGCAGCCACATTTGCTTGTATGGGCGGGACTTAACTCGTGCTATCGTAATGCCTTCTACGGATATCACCAAATAGGCGAGGTTATGCACACACGCTACCCTGGCCCGGTAGGTGGTGATAACCTTGACATCCATAGTTGTTTACCCGGGAGTCCCCGTTGGGATAGTTTTCCACAATGTGGCCGAGTGGTTCTGGTGGTAACGTGGACACCTAACCACAGGGATACCCAAGACCGTGTGTCGGTGAGTCCGTAGGGAGGTTACGCGGTAGTCGGGTTTCGTTGGAGATGTCCTAGTCCACTCCTGCGGTGCAAGTTCCAAGGATCCTGTGGGACAAGTACCGGGGTGCTGGATGGAGGAAGAACTCCATAATGTGGGTAACGTGCACAAACTCTGCAGAGTCACAATCTATTCGAATAGCCGCGTCCTCGGTCATGGGACACAGTTCGTACTAGGTCACACTATGGTCAACACAAACTGGTATAATAATGGTGGTGGTAAGTGGATGGTCATGCAATTGGTTGGGTGGTAACGAAGGACACCTAACCCGTTGAATAGTCATGCGATGACTGGAATGATTGGGTGGTAACATAAGGACACCTAATCCGTTGAGTGGTCATGCGATGACCCGTCACTTGAAGGTGGAGTCGGTAATGACTCCAAGGTAAGCTGCATGGTCATGCGATGGTCATGAGTGTTCCATCTGTTGTTTGCACTAGTCTTAATCATGGTAGAATGCTCATTTCATTATGATGATATTGATCATTCCATGTGTTGATTGTTATTTCCATGGTTTTGCTCTTAATAGTATGCTAGATTCGTCATGTTAATATTGTTCAGATTCATCATGTTAATATTGCTCATGCCATGACTATTAATATTGTTTAAACTGCTATGCCATGATAACTAATGTCACTCTAATAACTTAAGGCATGCTTGAATACCATGGATTGCTCTGCTTGTTGTATATGTTACTTGGTTTTCTTGTTTGCGAGTACATTCTAACGTACTCACATGGCTTTCATCCCTGGCTATTCGCGTAGCCAGATTTTCAGGTTTATCTAAGGATCCGCTTTCCCTAGGAGGAGTCGAGCGTTTGCGAGCTAGGAAGAGTAACCCAGTCAGATCCCTGTGGATTGGAGCCGCTCCAAGTCCGTGCTTCCGTAGACAGTTATTATTCCGCTGCCCCCATCTCTGTAATGAACCATCTATGGTGGTAATGTATTGATTCAAGCCACTTTGGCTTATGAATCCTTTTACAGTTGTGCCTATGTTCTTGGTACGTGTTGTAAGCGCGCACACCAGAGTGATTCCTGGGCTGGTGTGTGGGCGACACTCGTCTGTGTACAGTGGTATTCAGGCGGGGTTTCACAAAAAGCTTGGGCGGTACGCCAAGACAAGTAGACTGAAATCCATTTGCATCTACCTACTAATCATCCACCTTGAGATATCTATCCAGAACATCTCGCTGGTATTAAGTTGTGAATCCCACCCAAAGTGTAAACTCAAAGCACTAGACAACTGCATTAAAGAACTTTGCGTAAAGTAAACAATCCTTGCACCCGCAAGTGCAAGCATCGTTGTTTTCTCCCTTGTGGCAACAACACATCCCCTAGACCCATGTTTCTGTCACTCAAGCTAGTCATCAGGGGGCATGAACCCACAATCATGCATAACGCTCCCTCTTGGAGTCACTACCTACTACTTGGCCAAAGCAATAAACAGCAACAGAGAACATGCAAGAATTACTCAAGAACATAAATATAAAAGAGGAGAATCAAATATATTACTCAAACACAATCTGAACATAGTCTCATAATCCATCGGATCCCAGCAAACTCAGCATAGCAACAGCAGAAAGATTACATATGTGCCTCGATCATGTAGGGCAGCTCACGAGGTCTAAACCATGAAGAACAAAGAGGGGAGGAGAACATCACATAGCTACTGATCATGGACCCATGGTCCAAGGTGGACTACTCACGGTTCATCCGGGAAGCATCCATGGTGGTGGAGAAGCTCCCGGAGGTGGTTCCTCCCTCCGGCAGGGTGCCGGGAAGAGGGCTCTTGGTGCTCCCGATCTTGGAAGCGCGCCGACGGAGGAACAGAGGAGAGATCGCGAAACAGGGTTCTGTCCCCGAGGGTTTCTCGTCACGGGGAATAAATAGGCGAACGGGGCAGCCAGAGGTGGACCAGGGGCCCCAGGCGCCCCCCTGGCACTGCCTAGGGGGTGGCCGCGCCAGGTGGCCGCCTGGGTTACCCCTGGCCCCCTCTGGCCCCACTTTGGCTCTTCGCGAAGCTTCCTGTATGCTGATTTTTCCTATATTTTTCCCAGAATTTTTCTGGCACTTAAAATAATGGGAAAACCTGAAATATAAAAACAGCAGAAAACAGGAACTGGCACTGGGGTGCACTGAGTTAATAGGTTAGTCCAAATATGATCAAAAGTGTATGGAAGTGCATCAGTATCATAGAAATATCACACAAAAGAAGCATGGAGCAAACAGAAATTGTAGATACGTTTTGGACGTATCAATCGTCCTACTGCTGATGCTGCTCAGCCTGAGGCTTCTTCATACCAGGCCACTATTCCTGTGAATCCAGCTCCTGCAGCCGGATCGGAGAGCACTGCTGCTGCCCCCATCGACCCGACTGCTTCACCACTCGCTGATCCTTAGGTTAGTTTTCCTCTTCCTACTCACATCCCTGCTGGAACTAGCGCTGTCACACTTCCATCCTCCAGTGCCATTGTGCGCCAGCCGCCGACCACGGGCCACCAGCTTTCGCGAGCCGACCGGTTCCGTGAAGTGCATACTGGTGCCCTCGATGTCTCACCGGTCCGACCTGCTGCTGATTCTGCCTCTCCTCCGCCTCCTGGATCCGAGGACCAAATCCCGACCCATCTATTGAACTGACTCGGTGGACTTGCCACCCATATCAGGCGCTTTGCTAATGGAGCCCTAGGCCAAATTCTTGCCTCCGAGTATTCTGCTTCTGTAAGTTTCCCTTCCACTGGGTGCGCGCCTAGCGCACCCACTGGGTGTAGTCCCCGAGATTCGGGCCGATTGCTTGCAATCTGCTCGGATCTTCCTTTCTCTTAACTGTTGTGCCTTGTTCAGATCTGACCGACCCATTTTTCAGGCCATTTGCGATAGACGCCAAGCCGTATTTGATGAGCTCTTGGCCGCTTATTCAGCGGGCCAAAAGTCCATTACTTCTCTGAAGAAAAATGTCGAAGCTCAAGCTGCAAAGATCCAAGAACTGACAGGTATATTTCTGCTTGCTATTTTCTTGCTTCCGATTGCTACTGCCTTCTTACTTGAATGTTCACTTGTAGCTGCCACCACTCGCTCCTCCGACCTAGAGGCTTCCCAGAAGAGGATCGCCGAACTGGAGAATCTGCTCGGTGAAAAAGATGGCCAGCTCGGCAGTGTCGAGCAAGAACGTCAACGCCTAGCCGCTGTTGAGACCGATCTGCAAACCAAACTCTGCAAAATGACCAAGGACCTTGCCACTTCCAAGACTGCTCATGATAATGAAATGCAGAGGCTCATCGATGCTCACCATGAGGTAGAGGGTCAATTGATGAAGGAGAAGGACTTGGCTATTAAGCGCGTTGAAGACATGGCTATCCAACACCATGAAGATCTCCGAGCTGCCCAAGCGCACTCCAACCTTGCCCTTTCTTGCCTCCACCGAGTGGACCTCGCCCTTCCTGGTAATTTACCTTTTTCCCCTTACTCTTGTATTCCGATTGCGCATGTTGCCCTCCGAACTAATTTTTTCTCCGATTGCTTTTTTGCCAGATGTCTGGCCCAACTCCACTATTATTGCCGAGCAAGCTGTTGCTGAAGCCTGCCGCGTCAGAGGCGCAGTGGTTGATGTTGATGTTGGTTCGAGTGCCGAGGACTTTGTTGTGTCTCTGGATGCCCGACTGTCCCTTGTCAAAGGTGCACTCTGCATGTACAAAACTGGTGTCCAGAAGCTGAATGAGAAGCTCTTCAGGTCACGAACCAAGACGATTGCTGATGCAACCGCTGAAGATGTTTCCCGGAACATCAAAGCTGCTCTTCGCAAGCTTGAAATCATGCTTGACTCCGGGATCCGTGCTGGGATTCAAGCTACGCTATCCATTGTCAAGAGCTGGTACCCCAATGTGTATATCAACCTGCTGAAGGCCATGCACGATGGGTCGGAGGAGAGCCTTGCTCCGGTCTGGGTACAGATATGCCATCTTGCTGACGAACTCTCTGAAGCCATGAATCCTTATGAATTCACCTACTTCGTTGATAGTGCTGGTGCTCATATTGGATCGCTATCGCTCAGCGAGATGTTGTACACTACCAGTGAAGACGCTGCTCAGTCACGGCCTGCTCGGCGCACCAGAAGTGCCCCCTTCCACTCCTCGGAGTACGCTGATGAAGAAAACGCGAGTGAAGGCGAGGATTCCTCCGACGGGCATTCGGCGAGCGCCAGTCAAGATCCACCAAGCACCGAGCCCGGCGTCACCGCTACTTCGGCTTCGGGGGGTGCCACTGGCACCGCTCCGCCTGCCTCAAGTCCTCCTGCTCCGGATGCCACCGCTGCCTCAGCTGCTACTCCCTCTGCTGCCGATGCGCCGACTTCTTGAGCTCAGCACACCTTTATTTACCTGTCTGCTTTACAAACAATCTGGTTAAACTCTAAGTGCGCCCGTCGAGGGCCACTTTCATGTAATGAACATCATTTGGCCAATCGGCCCTACTTGCTTATGAACTTGGCTTTTCCTTAGTTATATATGCTACTCTGCCTTTGCGTTTTTCAACCGATTGCCTTTTTCTTTGCCTCTTTTCCTTCTTGGTCGATATTTCTGCCAACCATACAGCCGACCTGTGGTCTGTGGTCGGATCAAAAAACAGGCCTCGAAGGAAATTTTGACAAGTACTTCTAGGCTCTCAATTTTGTTCGTAAAGGTAAGGCTGCGGAGATGGGCCGATTGCAACCTGCCGACTGTTGGCCAGCCAATCTGGTCACAATCGGTGGGTCTACCACCGGCTAGCTCCGAACTCAATATACTTTTGGAGTGTGAATTTCTCGATTGACGGTTCTGCTTAGCCACACCCACCCGACATTACAGCCGACCTGTGGTCTGCATTCGGTTCGGACTAGCCTTCACACATCCATCGCTCGTTTTGCTCTTCCTCTTAAGTATACCCGTTTCGGGGCAACCGGCCAGTCCCCGGGTCTGCTTTTGCCGACCTTAGGACTGGAAAATATATGCACAAAATTTTATAACTCATGTCGAATGCAGTCTCATGGACGCACGGCTATTCTCATTGATAATATTTTCACAAGGGGGGAATACAACAATACCGCTCAACTGTAAAACGGGCACAACAGCTCGGCGTTCCAGGGACGCTCCGTTTCTTGCCCCGAAGTGTCCACATATCGGGTCGGCTTTCTGAGATCAATAAGGTAGTATGCATTGTTCTTGAGCGCCCGACTGACGATGAATGGACCTTCCCAAGGAGAGGATAATTTGTGCTGGCCATCCGATTTCTAGATTCGGCGCAACACCAAATCACCCTCACAAAAAGCTAGGGGACGGATCTTCTTGTTGTGGTAGTGACGCAACTTCTGCTGGTATATTGCCGACCTGGACAAGGCCAGGAGACATGCTTCTTCTCTCAGATCAACACCGTCCTCGCGAGCTTCCTTGGCTTCTACCTTCGTGTACATGGCGTGACGAGGTGAGTCGAACGCAATATCACAGGGGAGAATTGCCTCCGCACCATATACTAGGAAGAAGGGAGTGAATCCAGTTGAACGGTTCGGCGTAGTACGCAGACTCCAAAGAACTACTGGCAGCTCATCGATCCATGCGCCAGGTGCTCTCTCTAGTGGCTCCACCAATCTTGGCTTGATTCCTGACAAAATGAGACCATTTGCCCGCTCTGATTGACCATTTGACTGGGGGTGAGCTACGGATGCTACATCCAGCCGAATGCCCTGATGGGAAGCATACCGAGCTAGCGCCCCTTTTGCAAAGTTTGTTCCATTGTCCGTGAAGATGTTGTTCGGCACTCCATATCTGACTGTGATGTCCACAATGAATTTGACCGCAGTCGGTCCATCTAGCTTCTTGATCGGCCTTGCTTCGATCCACTTGGTGAACTTGTCCACTGCCACCAATAAGTGTGTCATGCCACCTCTTGCTATTTTGAATGGTCCCACCATATCCAGACCCCAAACTGCGAATGGCCATGTGATCGAAATGGTTTTGAGTGCTGAGGCTGGTAAGTGGCTCTTTGCTTTGAATCTTTGACACCCATTGCAATGCTTGACTAATTATTCTGCCGCTCCTTTCGCAGTCGGCCAATAGAAACCATGGCGAAAGGCCTTGGAAACTATTGCTATAGCTGATGCATGTGACCACACTCGCCTTGGTGGATGTCTCGGAGCAACTCCAGCCCCTTGTCCTCTTCCACACAACGATGAAGGACTCCTGTTGTACTGCGGTGCACTAACTCGTTGTTGATGATAGTATATGCTCCAGATCGGCGCTGGATTTGCCGAGCTTCTACCTCATCTTGTGGGAGTGTACCATTCACCAAAAAGTTTCTGATCGGCTCTGCCCATGATGGTGCCACAACAACTACCATTACTGCAACTGCTTCTAGTGTTGATTGTTCGACTTCTGCTACTGGCAGTTCGGAGGAGGAGGAGCCGATTGCATCTTGCATGACCACCTCAGTCCCCGAGCTGACGACAGCAGCCCCTGGTTCGCAATCGGCAGCCCCTAGTGAGGCCAACTGCTTCTCCAGCTTTTTATTCCTGGCCAACTTCTTCGCTTCGAGCTCTGCCATCTTCACGTCGGCCGGAATAAAGATTGACTCTGATTCCGGGGAAGGCTTGATGGATGGCTTATGGATGTTTTCTAGAGAGACTCCTGGTGGAATTTCCTTTCTGGTGGATCCCAGTTTGGACAGTGCATCTGCTGCTTCATTATCAGCTCGGGGGACATGATGGAATTCACACCCTTCAAAGAAACCAGATAACTGCTGCACAAGGAATCTGTAGCTTTCCATATTTTCATCTTTTGCGTCCCAAGTGCCAGTGCATTGCTGCACCACCAGATCGGAATCGTCATAACACAAAATCCGCCGAATGCCGATCTCGTTGGCCAATTGGATACCGTGCACCAATGCTTCATATTCAGCCACATTGTTTGATGCTGCAAAGTGAATCTGCAGCACATACTCGAGCTTGTCACCTTTTGGAGAAGTAAGAACAACACTAGCCCCTAGTCCAGTCATCATCTTGGAGCCATCGAAGTGCATTTTCCAGAACTGAGAGTCCGGACAGGGGGGCGTATACTGAGTTTCTGCGCAATCAACCAAGAAATCTGCCAGAGCTTGAGACTTGACTGCAGTTCGAGGCTCATACTTGATCCCATGTGTTGCAATTTCAATGGCCCATTTTTCCACCCGACCAGATGCATCACGATTGCCGATGATTTCTGCCAATGGTGCCGAACTGACGACTGTGATCGGATGCTCCTGGAAGTAAGGCTTCAGTTTCCTCGCCGCCATGTATACACCGTAGCACATCTTCTGGTAATGGAGGTAGTTTTGCTTGGAGGTTGAGAGCACTTCACTGACATAATACACTGGCCTCTGGACCGATTGTGCCTTGTCCTTTTCGGGACGCTCGACCATCATGACAATACTGATCACCCGAGTGGTTGCTGCAATATATAACATCATTGGCTCTTTTTATTTCTGAGCTGCCAACACTGGAGCGGTAGACATCATGCGCTTGAGATGCTTGAATGCTTCGGCCGCTTGCGGTGTCCAAGTGAACTTGTCTGTTTTCTTCGTCAGCTGATACAGCGGAATTTCTTTCTCTCCCTGCCGACCGAGGAATCGGCTGAGCGATGCTAGGCATCCGGTGAACTTCTGCACATCTTTGAGATTTCTGGGATTTCCCATCCTCTCGATTGCTGCTATCTTCTCAGGGTTGCACTATATTCCTCTCTCGAAAACCAGAAATTCGAGCAGCTTGCCGGCCGGCACGCCGAACACACATTTCTCTGGGTTGAGCTTGATTTTGTACGCTCACAAGTTTGCGAATGTTTCTCTGAGATCGTCTAGCAGGTTTGAACCTTGCACCGACTTGACCACAAGGTCATCTAAATACACATGAATGTTCCGACCTAACTGAGGTCGGACGCATCGCTGCATAGTACACTGATAAGTCGCGCCGCAATTTTCCAGGCCAAAGGGCATGGTGATGTAGCAATAAGCCCCAGAAGGGGTGATAAATGATGTCTTTATTTGATCGTTTACAACAAGCTTAATCTGGTGATAGCCTGTTGTGTCATCCAGAAAGCACAAGAGCTGACAGCCGGCCGTAGAGTCAATCACTTGATTGATACGAAGCAATGCAAAAGGATCCTTGGGGCAGGCCTTATTCAGGAAAGTGTAATCTATACACATGCGCCAAGTTCCATTCTTCTTCGGAACTAGAACTGGATTTGCTAACGCGTCTGGGTAGAACACTTCTTTGATAAATCCTGCTGCGAGCAACTTGGCTATCTCGTCGCCGATTGCTCTTCTCTTGTCCTCTGAAAAGCACCGAAGTGGCTGCTTGATCGCCTTGGATCCAGGTCGGATGTGAAGCTTGTGCTCGACAAGTTCCCTCGGTACACCAGGAATGTCATGTGGGGACCATGCGAAGATGTCTCGATTCTCACGGAGGAACTCAACGAGCTCGCCTTCCTATTTGTTGCTGAGCCCGGCCCCGATGATGACGCACTTGCTCGGGTCGGAGGGGTCCAGAGCGATCCTCTTGATGTCCTTGGCTGCTTGAAACATAGTCTCATCATCCGATCTCTTGGCCTTCGTGCTCGGCATGGGTTCCTTCATCTGATCTTGGGCCATTGCTACGACCATGTCGAGCTGGCGCCGTTCTCCATCGATGACCAAAGAATCGGCCAGCCTAGAACCGACAGATGAACATTCCAATGACTTCTTGTAGTCACCACACACAGTGATTGGACCATTCGGCCCTGAGAGCTTCATCTTCAGGTAAGGCTGCATTATGTTGAACATGAACTTGGCTATCGCAGGCGATCCGAGCAGAAGATGGTATGGGCTACTCAGATCGGCCACCTCGAACCAGATCGGCTCTCGGCGGAAAATTTTCTCCGAACCAAACACTACCTCTAGCCGAATACGGCCTAATGGAGTACATGAAAGGCCGGGCACTATCCCATGAAAGATGGTCCTGCTGGGTTCCAACACGCTCTCACTGATGCCGAGCTTGATCATTGTGTCTCGGTATAGAATGTTGATGGCACTGCCTCCATCAATGAGAGTCCTGGTGAACTTTCATGAGTACAAAGATGTTTCCACGATTGCATCCACCACGAGCGCATAACTTCCCGGGTTGGGCATTACGCTCGGGTGGTCTTCCGGGCCCCATGCTATGACGTTGTCCGACCAGTTCATCCTCTGAGAAACTGCTGGCATATTAGCATTGACTGCCTGCTCACGGGCTCTCCGACTTCCCTTGTCATCCGATTCGCTGGTGAAGATCATGTATGCTGCGTCCTGACGCGGGAACTGCGACCGAGCATTTGCTGGTTGTGGACCTGGGGGTGGGGGTGGTGGTGGGGGAAGGTTTCCTGCTCCTCCCTTTGCCAGACGATCGACCCAGATGCACTGCCGAGTGGTGTGAGATGCGGGCTTGCCGACTCCACTGTGTATTTTTGCAGGGCTGGTTCATCATGTCCTCAAATGTGTATGGGGGATTGATCTGACCTTGCGGCCTTTCTGCAGGTTTCTGCCTCCGACTGCCTCCCGCAGCCCCTTGTTCTTATTGCTGCTGGACTACTGCCACTTGCCGATTGCCATATTGGGCATCCAGCTGCTCGTCCTTCCTCTTGTTGAAGCCTGTGTTATTGTTGTTGTTGAAGTTACCAGGGGTGTTGTTGAAATTGGGGGTGTTGTTGTTGCCAAAGTTGTTGTTCCTCTGGATTTCGCGCCGATTGGGGCCATTCGGCCCATTCGCTTCTGACGACTACTGCTGCTGGCCGGACGGTTGCCCTTGGATTAAACCACTGGGACTCAACGTGACCGGGCGCATTGCAGCATTAGACGAGGCGAATGAATTGGCTATTCTCATCAGATCGCCCAAAGATGTTATCTCCTTGCGCAGGAGCTTGTGCTTCAACAAAGACCTGTCCAAGCAGCCGCCGATGAAATACTGGATGGCTTGGATTTCATGAACTCCCTCGCAAGTGTTTCTGAGCTTGATCCACCGCTGAAGGTAATCGCGAAGGGGATCACTCTTTCCTTGTACACAGAGTGCCAGGTACCGAGGCAGACATGGGCGCTCATACGTGCCAGTGAAGTTGCGAACAAATGCATCCTCAAAATCCTTCCAACAATTGATGCTATTTCTGGGCAAACTGTTTAACCAAGACCGAGCTGAACCTTGAAGCATGAGTGGTGCATAGCGTACAGCTACGCGCCGACCACCTTCTGCGATGCCGACTGCAGTCATATAATCGACCAGTCAATCTTCTGGCTTGACTGATCCATTGTACTTGGGGGTGTCCCTGGGCAATGTGAAACCTTTGGGGAACTGCTCTTGCCGAATGCGCGGGCCAAAACATGCTGGACCCGCTGGTACATCGTCTTTCGGTTGCTTATCCTGCTGCAACTACTCGATTCGGTCCTTGCATCATTGTCCGCGATTGCTCAGGGACCTAGACGCTGACTCATTGCCGGCCAGACTAACGCCGCCGGATGCTCGTTGTGTCGGTTGTTGACTGATATCTCATCCTTCCGACTGCCTCCCGCAGCCCCTTGATTCCTCCGACTGTGGTGCAAACTACCATGCAGCGAAGATGCCTGCCTCTACTGCCGAGGTGGAGCATTCGACTGGTTTGCACCCGCAGTTGCCCGAACTGATTTTGACGCCACAAGCCCTTGTTGCTTAGTGGTCGCCTTCTGCTGCTAGTTTGCTGTTGTTATGAGGTCATGCATTCGGCGCGTCCTCTCCCGCAACTCTTATCCCTCCAAGTGCTCCAGCTCGGTGGCGATCTGCTCGGCAGCCCTCATGTTCTTCACAGAAGAACTGTATGAGATCTGCGGAGTGGCGATGGTGGATGTTGCTGGTTGCTAGGCCCCTCCCAGCTCTCTGCCGACCTCTCGGCCTGCTGCTCGGAGCTCATCAATGACTGGGAGTGGGATAACGCACTGCCTGATACCATGCGCTGCATTGTACTCCCGAATTGTTGCCTCCATACGGCGTTTTTCAGCGTCGATCCGATCTGACTGCTCCTTCAAAGCCTGACGCACCTTCTGTCGTGGGAAAGTCATGACAGATGTCCGTAAAGTCGGACTTGATTATGGGGCCTTTTCCACGAGTGTACGAGGAAGAAGAAACATCACAGAGAAAGAGAAACGCGATTTTATACAGCTTCAGGCCCCGGGAAACATCGTCCGGTAAAGACCCTACATGTTGTTTGTGGCCAGATCTTATTCCTTTGCTCACGGGGAGTCACCAGCATGTCGCCGACTCTCTTACAGTTGTATTCAGGCGAAAGCCTACTTTCATGGCGAAAGCCTACTCTGGTGGCGAAAGCCTACTCTGGTGGCGAAAGCCTACTCTCATGGCGAAAGCCTACTCTGGTGGCGAAAGCCTACTCTGGTGGTGAAAGCCTACTCTCATATCGAGAGCCTACTTTGGCGGAAGCCTACTCTCATATCGAGATCCTACTTTGGTGGAACCTGGCCTCTATGGGCGCCCTTCCCCTCCTTATATAGGTGGAAGGGGGAGGCTTACATGTAGAGTCCTATTCTGATACAAACTAGTCTCATCTTGTATTACAAGTCGGATATCAATCTGAGTCCTACTCTAAGTCTTGTAGCTTTTCGTATCTTCCAAGTTAGGTGGACTCCGTATTGATTCGTTCGTCCGGCTGACTCATGTGGAGGAGAGTCCCCTGTCTGGCCGACTCCTGTAGAGGAGAGTCCCCTGTTTGACCGACTCCTGTAGATGAGAGTACCCTGTCTGGCCGACTCCTGTAGAGGAGAGTCCCCATCAGGCCGACACATGTCAGCCGACTCATGGAGGTGACTCCTGTCAGCCGACTCATGGAGGTGACTCATGTCAGCCGACTCTAGTCTCCAGGACATGTCTTCTGGCTGAGTCTTCCTTTTGGGTGCTATCTTCTGGCCGGGTCTTAGCTGTGAGTAATCCCCCCGACAGTAGCCCCCAAGTTTAGCTTGGATGCAATCTTGGCGTCGGCTTCATTTTTCCTCTGCCTTTTCATGGCAATGAGATTGTCGTAGAAGAGAACGTTGGGTGCGCGTCCATGGTAAACTTCCAGTATAATGAATAGTTAGGATAAAGACCGGGTCTGGAGGCCAAACCATTAAGCCGTCTTGCTCCACTGATTCATGTCAATGAACCCGATATGATTCAATTTTTAACTCTTCCATGTTTGGGTTCAATGTTGATTTTTGCTCTTCCGTGTCTTGTCAAAAGGACTCAGGAAAAAATTGTGGGCAATTTTATGTCCATATCACTTGTAGCCCCCAAGCTCCGAGTTTATCATCTCGTGATGACTTGGGGTTTTGTATATAAAATAGCCTTCCTGGTGTAGCCCCCAAGTGTCAGGTTGTCTTGTCTGCAGCAACCTGGGACTTGTTCTTGTGAAATTTGCTTCGAAGTAGTGTAGCCCCCAAGTGTCGGGTTTTCTTGCTTGCAGCAACCTGGGACTTACAATTTCTTGCTTGAAGTCGGCAAGTATTATATTCCAAAAGCCAACAATTTTTGTTGAAGCCGGCAAATGTTTGCTTGCTGATAAAAACCGATGAACGCGAATTTGCTGAATCCGGTAGATATGATATGATGGGTTGTGTTCCCAGCTTCTAAATAGCGTGGCCCTTCGAGTGCTGCAATATGTTTCCTTCAACAACCTGGAATAATGTGTGCCAATTCTTAAGTCGGTATGACAGCTAGTTCGGCGAGAGCCGGTGCGATGAAAGTCGACTTATATTTTATATGGAGAGAGCCAGTGCGACGAGGTTCACTTATACATATGGCGAGAGCCAGTGTGACGAGTGTCGACTTATACATATGGCGAGAGCCAGTGCGACAGAAGTCGACTTTATATATGGCGAGAGCTGTTGCGACCGAAGTCGACTTTTATGTATGGCGAGAGCCATTGCGACCGAGGTCGACTTTATATATGGCGAGCGCCGTTGCGACCGAGGTCGACTTTATATATGGAGAGAGCCGTTGCGACCGAGGTCGACTTTATATACGGCGAGAGCCGGTGCGACCGAGGTCGACTTTATATAGGGCGAGAGCCATTGCGACCGAGGTCGAATTTATATGTGGCAAGAGCCGTTGCGACCGAGGTCGACTTTATATATGGCGAGAGCCGGTGCGACCGAGGTCGACTTTATATATGGCGAGAGCCGGTGCGACCGAGGTCGACTTTATATATGGCGAGAGCCGTTGCGACCGAGGTCGAATTTATATATGGCGAGAGCCATTGCGACCGAGATCGACTTTATATATGGCTAGAGCCGTTGCGACCGAGGTCGACTTTATATATGGAGAGAGCCATTGCGACCGAGGTCGACTTATATATATGGCGAGAGCCGTAGCGACCGAGGTCGACTTATATATATGGTGAGATCCGTTGCGACCGAAGTCGACTTTACTTATGGCGATAGCCGTTGCCACCGAGGTCGACTTATATATATGGCGAGAGTCGTTGCGACCGAAGTCGACTTTATATATGGCGATAGCCATTGAGACCGAGGTCGACTTTATATATGGCGATAGCCGTTGCGACCGAAGTCAACTTTATAAATGGCGAGAGTTGTTGCGACCGAAGTCGACTTTATAAATAGCGATAGACATTGCGACCGAGGTCGACTTTATAAATGGCGATAGCCGTTGCGACCGAACTTGACTTTATAAATGGCGATAGCCGTTGCGACCGAAGTTGACTTAAGAATGCAGAAGATGCAATGCATAAGGTATAGTCCCCATGAGTCGGCATGTGCGTGTTGGCACATTGCCGATTCACACATGATTTTTTCAAGTTGTAGTCCCCATGAGTCAGCACGTGCGTGTTGACACATTGTCGAATCACATAGAGACTTTAACTTCTGTGTATAAAGAAAAACATGCTTATAATGATGTATGCAAAAAGGTGAATTTATGGGTTGCTCATATAGAAGTCGGCTTTGGATTCATCTTTTCCTCATCTTCTCTTTTTTGATAAATTTTTTGGGTTATCCATGAGTCGGAACTCCTTTGTATGTCATCTCACATTGATCAGCGTTTTTCTGTTTGCTTTAAAACTTCTTCTTGAGAATGTTTAGCCGGGTTTCGCGTATTTAGATCGTATGAGAATCAAACATACAAGCAGTTATAAGGCGTGGAGTGCCACATGTATATTCCGAGTTTTCTTAGTTAAGACTCGATGAGTATAGTCGAGCCCCCAAGATTTCCCTGAAATAAGCTATATACACGTAATTACACATATGTGCCGGGTTTTCTCAGTTAAAGGTTGATGAGTGTCATCAAGCCCCCTGAAATTTCCCTGAAATAAACACATAAGTGCCCAGATAACAGTTGAGAGTTGATCAAGCCCCCAAGTTTCTGAGATAATAATAATGCAAAGTATGATATGTATCATGCAAAGAACAGTAAGTAAATGTATGTCATGCATACAATGTTTTGATTTTGAAGGGGTTTGTTGCGACCAAAGTCGGCTTTTTGGTTGTGTGGCGAGAGTCTGGTGCGATGAAGATCAACTTATGGATGCATAAGATGTAATGCATCATGATATGAAAAGGTGCAATGCATAATGATGTAATGCATAAGGTGACAAATTCTGGGTTCCAGAAGTGCCGAGTCTTACCGAGATTTCTTGTGAAGCCGGTAATTTGTAATGATTCTGGATCCGTAAAGAAGCCAGAATTTCCGATGATCTGGAACTCAATGAAAGAGCCGGAATTTTTCCAGTGAACCGGAATCTGAGCAGGGATTTTACCATCGAAATCAATGGACCAAAATTTGTGATGGTCAATTATGATCCATCGTTGAAACATAATATATCTCAATCTCCGATGGATCCTATAGGAGGCGTAGCCCCCGAGTCTTGAGTCGACTCATGGAGTCGGCTGGGGACTCCATGTATTTGGATTGATAAATAACAAGCATTGATCTGATGATGCAGAGAAAACCCGAAAAACCATGGAAGGCAACCGTGGTGAGGTTGTGGCTGAGCTTCGTAGGAGTCAGCGGTTGATAGTTCGGCCAATATGTCAAGCCGGAAATAGAGAGAGCCAAGCGGTTGTAAGCCGACGCATATGTGTTTGATGACTTGCTCAAAGGGTAGTTGTCCAATGTCCGAAGTGCGGACCGGTCTTAAGTTGAGCCGAATTCGCGATTTAGAATTCGCGATCTCGCGTAAATCAGAAAACGCGTTGTAGTGCGCGAGTCGACCACGGAGATCTAGTCGTTGGAATTTGCTGAAATTTTTTGTGGTAGTAAAGGAATATATCCTGCAGCTTTCCACCAGAGGGATCTTCGACTTGTTGTACGAGTTGACCTCGGGAATTTTTTTGTTGAAGTCGTGCGGAGTTCCGCCAGATTTCGATAGTGCTTCAGTGTAGGAGCCGGCTAGGGAGATCTAACCGTTGGAATTGGCTGAAATTTTAACAGCTTGTAACCAACAGAATTTCCAATCTTTTCACCGAAGGATCTTCAATATGAGTTCCGAGTCGCCTCCTGGAGCATCCGTAATGCAGATGTTTTTTCTGTTCTGCGAGTTGCGCGCGAGGGTCAAAGCTGAACTCAAGTTTTGAGTCGTGCGCTCGAATTTTTTCTTGTTTTCTTCATGAGCTTGATGCAGATCTTGATGTAGACGTTGAGAAAACCGAGGTTGCAATGCACCCGGTTCGTATCAAGTCCTACCAGAGTCGGTGGATCATTGACTTGTTGATGTAGATTTGTTCGTGTCGGTTCTTCTTCGTCCGGACGATCATGAGTTTCTCGATCCGTGTGAGGATTTCTTCCAAGATGACAACACCCTTGTGCGTAGGGCCCACGATGGGCGCCAACTGTCGTGGGAAAGTCACGGCAGATGTCCGTAAAGTCGGACTTGATTATGGGGCCTTTGCTACGAGTGTACGAGGAAGAAGAAACATCACAGAGAAAGAGAAACGCGATTTTATACAGCTTCAGGCCCCGGGAAACATCGTCCGGTCAAGACCCTACATGCTGTTTGTGGCTAGATCTTATTCCTTTGCTCACGGGGAGTCGCCGGCATGTCGCCGACTCTCTTACAGTTGTATTCAGGCAAAAGCCTGCTTTCATGGCGAAATCCTACTCTGGTGGCGAAAGCCTACTCTCATGGTGAAAGCCTACTCTGGTGGCGAAAGCCTACTCTCATATCGAGACCCTACTCTGATATCGAGAGCCTACTTTGGCGGAAGCCTACTCTCATATTGAGAGCCTACTTTGGCGGAAGCCTACTCTCACATCGAGAGCCTACTTTGGCGGAAGCCTACTCTCATATCGAGAGCCTACTTTGGCGGAAGCCTACTCTGGCAGAACCTGGCCTCTATGGGCGCCCTACCCCTCCTTATATAGGTGGAAGGGGGAGGCTTACATGTAGAGTCCTATTCTGATAAAAACTAGTCTCATGTTGTATTACAAGTCGGATATCAATCCGAGTCCTACTCTAAGTCTTGTAGCTTTTCGTATCTTCCAAGTTAGGTGGACTCCGTATTGATTCGTTCGTCCGGCTGACTCCTGTGGAGGAGAGTCCCCTGTTTGGCCGACTCCTGTAGAGGAAAGTCCCCTGTCTGGCCGACTCCTGTAGAGGAGAGTCCCCTGTCTGGCCGACTCCTATAGAGGAGAGTCCCCATCAGGCCGACTCATGTCAGCCGACTCATGGAGGTGACTCATGTCATCCGGATCTAGTCTCCAGGACCTGTCTTCTGGCTGAGTCTTCCTTTTGGGTGCTATCTTTTGGTCGGGTCTTAGTTGTGAGTAATCCCCCCGACACCTTCTCCAGCTCGGCATGAGCCACAACTTGATCAACATGAAGACCCACAGGAGTGTTGAGCACGTCCGGTGGGTTGCTTGGGCCTGCTGGTGCCGTGGTTGCTTCCCTCGCGGCCCGGGTCACTCAAGTAGAGCTGTTGCGACTAGATGCTCCTGCCATCATAACCTCCGCACGGATGTGCGCAGTCGTGCCCTCTGTTCCCACAGCATCCGGCCCGCCTGGCAACGGATCCATGAACTCAGAAAACACCCGTACCTCCCTGGGAAAAACATCAGGAAGTGCCGCGACAAAAACGTGATGTCCGCCGAAAGGAATGACGACGCCACGCGGTAGAGGCATTCCTGCCCCAAACCGCGAGGTGTTGTCGATGACGTAGTCCCACGCTCCGCTCCTCATGACCAGGCCGGAGGCGAAACGCATGCGCGATGCAGATGATGGTCCCGTCCGGATCAGAACTCCAGTCGACGCCTCGGCCTGCCCCACGGTGGGCGCCAACTGTCGTCGATATGTAACGGCAGATGCCATGGGGATGGCTAAAGAGGAGGACAAACCGAGGTTAGTGTCGCTGGTACCGAAATCGAGAATGGGAACACATGGTGAGACACCACGATGTACCCAGGTTCGGGGCTCTCCGTAGAGATAACACTCCTAGTCCTGCCGAGCTAGCTATATGCAATAACTCTGGCTACAATGAATGCTCCTTGAGCTGTTTGAGATGAAGGACAAGAGGGCTCTAAGCACAACTCTCTCCTTGCTCTCTCTGTGGTGGGTGAAGTTGCAATAAGTGCTCCGTCGTCCCTCACGCAGGAGGGGTACCCGGGGCTCTTATAGGCCGAGCCCGGGGTACAAAGGTAAATGTACAAAGGGGAGGGCCCAGCTGTCAGCCTTAGACGAGCTAGGGGTCCTCACATCGTGTTCTCCCGGATGACCTGGTGTAGACTTGCGGCTCACCATGCCGCTACTCTGTAGACCTTTCTAATGAACAGTGAAGATAGAGACTTAGGCCTGTCGACCTGTCCGCGTGATCAGCGCTGGAGGAAACCGCACGCCTCTGACAATCCCGATCTTCAGGGATTGCACATTGAATGCACTTGTACTAGGTGTCTGACCTGGGATTCTGCTCGGAGGTTGCTCTGTTTACTCCGGCCGAGTGCTTCCTGGTGAGGCCGATTGCACTCTCTCTGAGGCAATCGGCCTCCGGCCTGGACAGCTCGGCCCACTTCTTGCTTAGTCTTGATCAGTTCGTCCTTGACTAGATCGGCGACCATCAGGTCGGTGATCTTTGCCTTGATGAATTGTTTCCCCTGGGTGACCCTACCCGGGGGTCATTCCCCCGACAAAAAGTGCTCCAAAAATTCGGGAAAATTGGATAAAAATCAGCGTAATGGAGTCTTCCAGAAGCACGCAAGTGGGGCCAGAGGGCCACCACCAGGGGCCCATGCGGCCACCTGGCGCGGCCAGGGGGGCGCCTGGACCCCTGGTGGCCCCCTGGCTTCCCCCTTCGCCTATTTATTTCTCGTGACGGGGAAACTCCGAAGACAGAACCCTATTTCTCAATCTCGCCTTTGTTCCGCCGCCGCCGCGCTTCCAAGATCGGGAGCACCGTCAGGACCCTTCCCGGCACCCTGCCGGAGGCAGGATCGACCTCCGAGAGCTTCTCCTCCACCATGGACGCTTCCCGGATGTGCCGTGAGTAGTCTACCTTGGACCATGGGTCCGTGATCAGTAGCTATGTGATGTTCTCCTCCCCTCTTTGTTTTTCATGGTTTAGACCTTGTGAGCTTCCTTACATGATCGAGGCACATATGTAATTCTTCTGTTGTTGCTATGTTGAGTTTGATGGGATCCGATGGATTATGAGATTATGTTCAGATCGTGATAGAGTAATATATTTGGTTTTGATCTCTTATATTTTTGTTCCTAAGTAATCTTGCATGTTCTCCGTTGTCGTCTATTGCTTTGGCCAAGTGGTGGATAGTAAATTCAAGAGGGAACGTTATGCTCGATTGTGGGTACATGCCCCCTGATGACACGCTTGAGTGACAGAAACATGAGTCTAGGGGATGTGTTGTGGCCACAAGGGGGAAAACAACGGTGCTTGTAACCGCGGTTGCAAGGATTGTTTACTTTACGCAAAGTTCTTTTAATGCAGTTGTCTGTTGCTTTGGGTTTACACTTTGGGTGGGACTCGCAACTTAATACCAGCGAGATGTTCTGGATAGATATCTCAAGGTGGATGATTAGTAGTAGATATAGATGGATTTCGGTCTACTTATTTTGGCGTACTGCCCATGCTTATGAGCCTCTTCCTTTCTTTTGTAACATAGTTAGCATTGCGGTGCGTTTATAATCCTGTCAATTGCCCATCTGTAATTTGTTTACCTCGCATAACAGTTTTATAGTCTTTTGGGAGAGAGACATCACTAGTGAAACATCATGGGACCCCGGTCCATATCCTCATCATTGTTTACAAGCCTATTTCCTTTTCTCGCATTTACTTTCAGTTGCTATCATTATCATTATCCCTTGTGTGTTTGACCCTTTGTAAACAACAAGACCGGAGAGATTGAAAACCTCTTTGAACTTCGTTGGGAGAAAAGTTAATTGTATTGTGTGCAGGTCCAGGTCAAGGAAGCAACATTTGTCGTAAACGGTGCCATTGTTTTCTTGCCACCTACTTATCATCGCCGGAGTCCTACTGGTCGAACTCAACCTCGGTATCTTCACCGAGGGAAATTTGCTGCTATCCTACATCTCACCTTCCACTTGGGGTAACCAACGAAGGGCGAGAAGCCATTACCACTTCCACACCATCACTAGCTGGCGCGACCAGCGGTGGGGCCGCGCCAGCAGGGCGCCTAGGCCCCCCTGGCTACCCTCTGGACCCACTTCTAGCTCCTGGCTCCTTTGGGTGCGTGGATTTTTTTCCTAGAATTTTCTAAGACACCTAAAAATCCATTTTCCTGCACACAATAAAACCATACAGGCAGCTCTGCTGAAAATAGCGTCAGTCCGGGTTAGTTTAGTTGAAATCATGCAATAATGAGGGCAAAACAATAGAAAAAGTGTTTGGAAAAGTAGACACGCTTGAGACGTATCAACAGCTTGTGCCACTGACTTTATAAGAACCTCTTTTCCAGTCGCCGCCATTACCTTATCAATCCACCCTTTCACCTTACTCCATAGCCTCTCTTTGATATACTTCAATGCATCCATCTTTGAAGCACCCACATCAGAAGGCATCCCTAGGTACCTTTCATTCAGAGTCTCATTAGGAACTTGGAGCAGCACCTTAAACTCCTCTCTGATCAGTTCTGGGGTCCCTTTACTAAAGAAGATTGAGGATTTGCTCTTATTAATTCTCTGGCCAGATGCCTCACAATAAGAACTCAATAGGTCTGACATCGTCTGAGCCCCACTTCTATTTGCTTTAAAGAACAACATGCTATCATCAGCAAATAACAGATGATTAACTAGAGGCGCTGAAGGAGCCGCCAGAACACCACCCAATTGTGATGATTGATTACTGGATTTAAGGAGGCCTGAAAGTCCCTCTGCTGCAAGTAAAAAACAAATATGGTGAGATTGGGTCTCCCTGTCGAATCCCTCTGGTAGGTTTAAAAGAGTCCAATTTCTTCCCATTAAACAACACCGAGAACGAAACTGATTTGATCATACTCATCACTCTAGAAACCCACAAAGCATGAAAACCAAGCTTTAACATTATGGCCTCCAAGTAATTCCATTCAACCCTATCATATGCTTTCATCATGTCCAGCTTAAGGACACAATTCCTATGTTTCAGAGCTTTATTTCTCTTCAGGAAATGAAGACACTCATAGGCCACAATTATATTGTCCGTGATTTGCCTCCCAGGAACAAAAGCTGACTGCTCCGGTGAAATAATCTCGGGCAAGAAAATTTTCAGACGGTTGGCCACCACCTTCGAAGCAATCTTATAAAGCACGTTGCATAGGCTGATAGGGCGAAACTGAGCCAAACTTTTTGGACTTTTTACTTTGGGGATTAAAACCAAGTATGTGTCATTGATGCACTCCGCACTATCAGTCCCATCAAGAATTCTCAAAACCACCTTTATTATCTCTTCTCCGCAAATGTCCCAGTGCTTCTGAAAGAACGCAGCTGGGTATCCGTCTGGCCCGGGAGATTTATCAGGACACATCTGAAACAAAGCTCTTTTTATCTCAAGAGCCGAGTATGGTGCCGGCAACTCTCTGTTCATCTCGCTCATCACCTTTGGATCCACTACATCCAATACCACATGCATGTTGTTAGTGCCCTCTGAAGTATAAAGATTCATATAAAACTCCATGGTCATATTCTCCAAAGCATCAATGCTAGGTATCACGTCCCCATTCATGTTTTTTAGTTTTTTGATGAGATTATTCCTTCTTCTCATACTAGCTCTTAAATGAAAAAATGTGTTCTTATCCCCACTAGCTAGTCAGTTTATTCTCGACCTTTGACGCCAAAGAACCTCCTCTCTATTATACAGTTCGACGAGACGATCCGTGATCTCAATCTCCCTTCCACTCGGGCTAGTTCTGTTAGTGATAATTTTAAGCGTTCTCAGTTCACGCTTCAGCATGCGAATTTCACTCCAGACATTGCCAAAGGTTCTTCTATCCCAAACGGAAAGATCATCCGATATTGTTCCCAGTTTATCCCTCAGGATTTCCACCGTAAGCCTCTCCTCCTTGTCCTTCCAGGTTTTGCTGAAGAACTTCGTCCACTCTAGGTGGGTCTCCCACATCTTCTCAAATATGAACATTTTCACTCCTTTCCTAGACAACCGATCATCATCACACCATAAAATAATGGCCACATGGTCCGAGGTAGAAGTTGGTTGTTGCTCCACCGACGCCGCTGGAAACAACATGTGCCACTGAGTATCAGCTGCAACCCTGTCTAGCCGTACTCTCGTGTACGTTCCTCCAGCCACCTTTTTTTCAAAAGTCCACTTTGTTCCAGTAAAACCCAGATCAACAAGGCCACAAACATCCAGAGCGTCTTTGAAACCATCTATCTGAGTCTGGCTTCTCTGTCCCACACCTTCAAATTCAGATGGATTCAAAACTTCATTGAAGTCACCCACCATCAGCCAAGGCCGGCTATGGTTGGAAGCCAAATCTTTCAAGGTGTCCCAAGTTTTTGATCTATCAGGGACTTGAGCTTCACCATACACACAAGTGAGTCGCCATGGAGTTGACCCCAGTTCATCAATATGGGAATCAATATGATACTTGGATGAACTCAAAATCTCAAGATTTATCTCATCGTTCCAGAACATTACAATCCCACCTCTCCGACCAGAACTACTCACCGCAAAAGTTTTATTAAAACCCAAAGACTAACACAAGATTTCAGCACGTGCTTTCTGAAGTTGTGTTTCGACGAGGCACAACACGGCTGGGGCATTTTTGTTCGTGAGCTCACGAACCTCTCGAACTGTCGCCGGGTTGCCTAACCCTCGACAGTTCCAACATAGGATACTCATTGCTCCTGGAGGTCATCCTCGAGGGATGCCGCCGATATATTATCTGGTTCACATTCTTCCATAGCTTCCTCATGCTCTCCCTCTTCAAAGTTTCCAGTAGACTTGAACTTCTTCTTATTTGCATTCTTTTGAGGGGTCTCCGACGTCCCTACTCCTGTCCCAGAACCTCCGAACAGACCTACCATCATAGAAACATTACTTCTCTTTTCTACAGGAACAAGAGGTAGATTGTCCTCCTCCTTATTCTCCTCATCTTTCCCCTCTGGATCTGTTGACACAGCTTCATCCGCCAAGCGTTTTTCCCAGCAGCTGGTCTTGTACCCTCGTATCTTGAGATATCAGGTCAAACTGGTTGGCCAGATTTCTCTCCGCAACATGATTAGGAGCTTGGTAAGCTGCGTTAAATCTCCATGCTCCCAGTTGCATATTTTCAGCACCGCTTCCCCTACCAGCTGCCTGGTCTCCTCTGCCTCTGCCCGCAGGAGTTGGAGCACCACGACCGACGCCTCTCCTAGAATCATTCCCAAATCTTGCTCTACTTCTACCACCATCTGCCAAAATAAAGTCTCCCGCTCCAATTTGCTTTCATCATGAACCCCATCCCCGCATTCTTCATGCCAATGCCCCATCAATCCACAGAAACCACAAAATATTGGAAATTTCTCATACTTAACTTGGTACCACTCCTTCTTATCTTTTGTCATCGACACAAACCGCGTTATATTTTTTGTGACCTTCATGTTAACTCTAACTCGCACAAACTCTCCCACAAAGCCTGCCGACAGCTTGAGATGAACATCTATGACTTCACCGATCGGACGACCAATACCCTTAATGATGTGTTCATGCAGAAAATTATCTGGCAATTTGTGAATCTGAGCCCACACCATCAGCTTATCCAGTGGCACTGATTTTGGATGAGTAAACCCATCATACTCTTCGTTGAGAAGCGTCTGATTGCGAAAGAACCAGGGACCCATCTTCAAAGCTTTGTTCCAGTCCGCCAAGCAGCCGAACTGCAAAGTGAACAGATTGTCATCCACTCTTCTCCACACCACGTTCTTGGCCGGGTTCCACGCAGATCGCATATCAGCGAAGAGGGCTCTCTGACTAAACGATCTTTCTGTCAAAACCCTAGCAATGGTCAGTCACCTGACTTTCTCCGGTGGTTCCTTTAGTTCCTCTTCCCAGACGAAGCTTTCCTCCTCATCCTCATGCAAGTTCATCCTACCTAGGAGGTCATCCACCTTAGCCGATCCAACACTTCCGCTTCCTTCTCCCGCCATGGAGAAACCCTAACGGATCCGCTAGACCATCCCCTCCGCACACGGGTGCTCTTCTGACAACGATCACAAGGGCTTGCAGCTCTTGCGTACTGGGAACTCAGGGCGATCACCAATCGCCGGGAAGGAAAAACCCTAGTCTCGGCGGCTAGGGGAAGGAAAAACCTTAGTCTCGGCGGCTAGGGGAAGACAACTTCGCAATTAAAGAGGGGATGTGGAATAGGTGCCTTGTTCTTTTGTGTGAAACAATTAAAGTAATCGAGAAGGGCCTGAAGTCTGAGCCCCGGAGGCCCGGACCAACAAGTCTGGAGGCAGCAGAAGTGCTGTCCAAAAAGAAAAAAACGAGGAGAGAAGTGGAGGGTGCCGAACTCATCGGCGTCCCTTCCACACCTTGGGTCCTCGGTCGGCGGCAGCGGAATGGCGGTGCCGGCGTGGATGCGGAGGCAGATGGACCAGATCCTGGAGCTGGACATGGAGGAGCTCGAGGTCGAAGAGGTCGACGACTCCGGGTCCTCCTCCTCCTCCGACGTCGCCACCTTCCTCAGGTCAAGCACGCCGATCCCTTGCCCCAATTTTACCATTTCCTCGCTCTCGATGCCTGACTGTTCTAATTGGCGCTATTCGAGCTGCTGGTTTCTGCTATACTGAAATTATCATTCTGAAGAACACGTGTTAGGGTGTGCCTTATACCCTTCTCAGCATTCTGAACTCGGCGGCGATAGAAATTCCGGTCGGGGAAAGTTTTCGAGCTCGAAATTAGACTCGGTTTTAGAATGGTAGAAAATCTATCTGGTTTTAGGTGGTTTGGCACCCAAATTCACAGAATTACTGGTACGCATCTATTCAGGAATCAAGATTAAATAGTGGTGTTCCCCTTTGGGGCAAATGGGCGATCTGATGGTGGGAAAACTGACGAAGTAGTTTATACTTTGCTCACAGTTTCTTACACTTGCAGCGATTCCACTGATGATTAGATGCGCCTTCTCCCCTTCGTGCATTATTTTGGGGCTTTGGTTTGAGCAGTGGGTTGCAGTCCTCATGATTTTGCTTGTTTCGGAGATGGAATGAATTGGGCATCAGCACCCCATCTGTCATAAGCTGCTAGTAAGAAGATGATGAATGGGGCCATCTCATTGAAATCATGGGATGATTCCATCTATGATGAACTAGAATGTGGTGATTTGTTCAAACCAAATACACCATACGCTACGCTATAGTCCACCGAAATGTACCAATTCTCTGATTAATGGTATAACTATATTTGGATCAGTTAGTTCCATTTGGAGTTTATGAGAGCCTGGCTTTGAACCTTTTCCTCATTCTTCTATCACAGAAATACTCATGGAGATGGAGAGACTAGCACTTCTGGAGAGTTTACATTCAATACATCTCGGGCTTCCCTGGACACATATGTTGGTGGTAAATAGTAGTGCTGATCTTAGCATGCTGTGTCATGTTGTATCATGCCCTCTGCATAGCTTTGAAGTTATTTTTATATGACAGAGGTTGATGATACCCGGGGCAGATTTGCTTTCTTGAATGGTGGCACAATCCTCAATTTACCTATATTTTATCTTCAAGGTAAGATTCCTACCAAATCTACATTCTAATCCTAAGTAGTTGATCCCCACTAACATACTTATCTCAACATGCAACTATGCCACCTCATCATGCAATTATGCATTTAAAATGGCCCACCTCAACATACAACCATGCAAAAAGGGCTCAATTGTTTTGAATATATTATGCTACTTATATAGTTATATCAAATAAATATTTAATAATTACATGTATTTTTAAGTTTTAGTTCTTATGTTATTAATCCAAATACTCGTTTTCATATAAGCAAATCTTACTGAAATATACTGCAAGCAATTCCCGCATCAATGCGCGGGTATCATCTTGTATACTAGGACAGTGGAGCTTATCTCAAATTAATCTGACTACACAGTCAATACATTTTAGGTGTTTCTTTTTATCAATAGCTGATCTATTTGTGCATAACATTGACTGCATAACTTACTGAAGTTATCTCATCTGTTATATTTTGTCAATTCCGTGGAAATAAAATTGGGAGCGAAAGCTCCTGAATTATCAATAGGAGAATAATAAAAAAATCATCTATTCCGAACCAATGAAGTACAATTCGGTTTCAATACACATCTGTATCATCCTTCCGCTTGTTTCTTACAAAGCCACACCTTGATGGCCATATCAATTTTATTCAATTTTATGGCATACTGTTGCAGGATTTGTTTTGTTTCCTGAAGCTACCCTGACTCTTAGAGTAACTCAACCTAGATTTGTAGCAGCTGTTGACAAGGCTATTAATCATGTTGATACTCCATGCAGGATAGGTGTGGTGAGTGCTACTCGCTGTTCTTCTGATGTGTCTTATTGTATTTTTATTTTCTGACAATTCTCCAACTTTAGGTTCATGTCTACCGACAAGTAAATGATGGACAACATGCTATTGCTTCAGTTGGTACGATAGCAGAGGTGTTGCTTCCTTTTTGTGTATATACTGTATTGAGATTTGGTATTTAATATTTGCTGGTTTCTGACTTTCTGTTTTTTTTTTATCTTTTGTTTACATATTATCAGTTCATCCAACTTATATTTTTATATTTCGTGTGTTTCGTTGGTTGAACCTTTTTTCTAGAAACATACAGCTAAGCTACTTAATTAACTTTAGTACAAATATTGTATATATTCACTTATAATGCCAAGGCTAAGACGTTGCATCTGTGGTTTCCCATGGTCCCTTGCCATCTGAAGGATATACATCGAAACAAGTATATGATGATGCCATAGGGCACATCCATTCATTAGTCATTACTCCCTCCATCCATAAATACATGATATGGTATTAGTTTAAATTTAAACTGAAACCATGTCATCTATTTGTGAACGGAGGGAGTACTAGATAGCTCACGTGGTATACACTTTTACAGTTGATGCTTGCAAATATCTTAATGGAGCAACCTGTCATCACCATATTTATGGAGTTGTATGTTAATCAACAGAACATCGGCAAACACAAGTATGCACTACATATACTATTCCTATATTACCGTGAATGCATGTTCTATACCGTCTATTATCCTAAACTTTCAATGAAGACAAGTGTACTATGAAAAGATAAATGTTGCTGGAGTGTCTTTTTACTTCCTCAAACCATTTTTCTTCATCTGTTCTATGATGAGTTGTTCTCACTTCTCAGTAATAAGGTCTCATGTTTTTTTTTTGTTAACATAGATACATCAGATTCGGCGATTGGATGATGGCTCATCGAATGTTGTCACTCAAGGTCAGCAACGGTTTCGCCTTAGGCGCAGTTGGGTCGACATCGATGAAGTAGTAAGTTTTTGACATTTAGTTGAAAAAGCCCTGCCATTCTCTAATGCTATGATCCAGAGCCATGAGGGTGCAACTTCCTTCCTTCCTTTATGTATTTATTTAATTGACAGCCATGGGGTGAAGTCCAAATCATCGAAGAAGACACACCTTTAAGAACTCCAAGAGATGCATTTGGACAGTTAGCTGCAAGTAATACCTTCAAGCAATGTGATTCATCAGTGCACAGTTTTGGTGTTTCTTGTTTCAAGCAAAAAGATGTTATGGATTCTGATCTTGATTTGGATTCTCTGTCATGCACTAGTACTTCAAGTGAGCATTCAGTAACAGATACAGGAATATACTGCTCCTCAAATGAAGATGAAGATCTCATGCCTGAATTGTCTTGGCAGAAACATGGTTCTGTGACTGAATTTGGTGCATTAAGTCAGCCAGTCAAGGATACCACCATGGGAGATGATGATGATCTTTGGTTTGCATCCCCTGAATCCTTATCAACAGTGAGAAGGAAAGATCCTGGACGACAGAGACAGTACCGTTCTGCTTATAATTCAAAGATGGCTCCATTATCATTTTGGCCCCGATGGGTTTACAATATGTACGATTCATATTCACTTGCACACAGGGCTGCAGGTACCGAGTTATTTCATCTCTTTGTTGTCATGTAGCAAACCTTGTCCATGTTGTATGTTCAAATTTATTTTTAACCAGATGATATTCCTTCCATTTCTGGTAGTATGGTAAGCTGTGATTAAAGCTTGCTGTATGCATAACCTTACCTTACCTTCATGACAGATTTGTGGAGACAGATAATTGCAGAGCCAAGCATGGATGATCATGTGAGAAAACCAGACGTGTTGTCCTTTCGTATTGGAAGCAAACTGCCCGTGTCAGGGTCTGTGAGACAGGAATTGCTTGACATTGATGGAATCTCATACCGGTTGCAGCGAGAGATTCAGCTACTCGAGGCCTATAATCTCATACGATGTAGAAATTGCCTGGTAAATGATTTGTTATCTTGAAACTGTTACTTAACTGATGTTCCTCGTATTTGAGCTTCTTTTTCCACTTCTACCTTATGTACCAATCTTCATCAATTCAGTTCTGTTTAGGTGGTTTCTTAATATTAGCTGCTCCGGTTCAGCTTACTTGGCTTGGTTTGTTACTTGATTTGCCTGTATCTGGTTTGCAGTTGCAGCCAAAGTGCTACTACTTGGTATGCTGCAGCATGCGACAACTGCATGATAAGCAACGGCTATGGCATAAACCAAATCACTCACTGTATGATAATTCAACAACGCTGCATTTTAAATAGTTCTATCACCTCCGATCCATATTAATGGACTCAACTTTGTATAGATTCGTATGTATCTAGTTAAGTATTTAGATTAGATGCATGTGTATCTAGACAAACTTAAGTCCATTAATATGGATCGGAGGGAGTACATTTTTTCGGTAGATTCTGTGTTTTAGTTCGCCTTATAAAAATAGCAGGAAACAGTTCTGAACCTGTCTTTCTCTACCTCTAAATAGCTAAAACTCACCAAAGATTTTCCTGAGTTGATATTAGCAGTAAGAAAACAGCAGATGATCTACCTATTGCAGATGTATTAAACAGACACTTATGTACAATATTTGTCTTACATAAAGCTGGTTATGAAGTTGAGCAAAGTGCATAACTACATTTAAAATAGAGAAAAATATATATTCAAGGTAGTTTTAACTTTTAGCTGATATGGCAAGTTGAATTCTTGTTGCAGGCTCTAATTGCAAGACGGAGTGACATGGTGGTATTGTCTAGTGTTGACCCAGTGGGTGGTGCTCATGTCATACCGTACAAAGGTGCACAGGAGGTGATCACATTGAACAATACGTCTGGGCTCGCACTCCATGGAAACCCTTCTAATGCTCACAGCTGGTTCCCAGGGTATAATGATCTCTACCCCTCTAATCATGCTATTTATTTTACATTCAATTTCATAGCTTGAACTGGTATGTTTTTGCAGATATACGTGGACGATTGCGCTGTGTGCCGCCTGCGAGTCCAACATCGGCTGGCTTTTCAGAGCTGAGAAGAGGAACCTTCTTCCGAAATCCTTCTGGGGGATCCGGACTTCCCAAATTTCAGATGACACACAGTCGGCCCAGGACCGACCGTCCGTCTAAAGATCCTGGTCGCGGTTTGCAGCACCATTCTCCTCATCCATTAGACCATAGCAACCTATCTTCGCCTTTCTAGAACTACACCTCAGGTCCTCGTCACGATTTGGAGTGCGGTTGCCTTTCTAGAACTGCGCTGCGAAGGGTTTCCTATGAATGCTCAATGTCCATGGCCTGATTGTTAGAGATCATGCTGAATGTGGCTTCACGGTTCCGACTTTGTTCAGTCCACCACATGGCATCGTAAATGATCTTACTGTATGTGTAACCGTCTTCAAACCTTTTGGCCCAATGGGGCATCAAACACGATGAGAAGCAGATAGTTCCCCATCAAATGGGAAATCATACGTTAAAAAAAGGGAAATCATTCAGCATGCATGCGATCACATCAAAAGTAGAGCCATGATCTCGCAATATGATTAGGTAACAATTCTACACATGGCTAAATGAGTAATCTCACAATATGATCAGGTAACATTCCAATACATAGCTAAATGATACGCATCTCAACATGTTCGTGACTTTATTACATGATTGCACAAACCTGAAAACCGGTAAAAATGGTCTGTGGCTACAATTCCTTTATTTACACGATAACACTAGAAAATGTGACTAGCCAAGTACAAATGTATAACGGAAGCAACCTACTAGTAAAGTACAATCTAGGTCCAACCGTGCTTCATTCCTGGCCAGTATTACCATTTCTCTATGAGGAAGGCACAATGGCTTCATTTATATGAACGGTAGATGGGGCTGTACATGCAGCTCTCAGCGTACTTCACCAGGTCTTTAGGGCGAGGGAGATGGCTAGCCAGTCCTGCTCGTACAGAGAAGCATATGTTGGTTTAGGTGTTTTGTGTCTTACCATTGCTAGTAAACAACAAAGAGAGCTACATATGTACTTTTCTCCATTCATAAATATAAGATGTTTTAGATATTTTAAATGAATGAACAACATGCTAAAAATATAAGATGTTTTAGATATTTTAAATGAATGAACAACATACTAAAACGTGTCTATATACATCTGATTCAGAAAAAGAGTTGGAACATCTTATACTACACGAAGATCTTACCGAGGTCATAGGCTTTTGCAGCGACACGAGCTGCGATGTTGGCTGATATCTTCCTGATGCTGGAGAAGGGTGGATAGATCAGACCTTTGTCGAAATGCTCTGCCGTGACCTGTTCGGCTAGGCCTTCGGCTGCCCAACATCAAAGATGAAACAAACAGTCATGCAAACTTAGAGCAGTTCAATGGAGTAGCACACTACATCAAATTTGTACGACAATATTCTCGTTCTTGTAGAATTACCAGCTGCAAGGACCATATCATATTTCACCCTTATCGCCCCGGAGATCACTACACCTAAACCAAACCCTGGGAAGATGTATGCATTGTTCGCCTGATGTTTTCTCAGCAGAGTTAGTAACTTTGTCAAAAGCTCAAAGAGGATTTGCATATACATGGAAACATGGTGCTCCAACCTGGGCAGGTACGAAAAGCTTATCATTGTATTTCACCGGATCAAATGGGCTTCCACTCCCAAATATTGCACGGCCCTACATGTATTGTACACATACAATATGATTAGGCATACGTGGTTTAAAATGAGGCGTAGCTTCGTGCATGTAACTGAAACTTTGATTTCTCATGTGGCATGAAGTTATAATTAACATAATATCACCTCACTCCATGAATATGCCTGCTCAGCAGTGCATTCAGATTTCGATGTTGGGTTGGATAACGCCAGGATGATTGGTCTCTGCATATGATATGAACTATCTCTCAGTCATCTGAGTAATGAAATTATTACCAAGGCAGGTTCACGATGTAGTTCTCTCGTGAGAATTATCAATAATGTTTGCTCTACCTTGTTAATCGAAGACATAGCCTCAACCACTTCTTTTGTGAAACTTTGACCCACACCAGCTGATCCTATTAGCGCAGTCGGTTTGATATCCTAACAAAATGGAAATCAGTGCGCTGCCTGATAAAGGAAAAAAAAGTATGCACTGAGACACCATGTGTTTTAGCTTTGCACCTTGATGGCACTTAAAAGATCTTTGACTGGTTCATGCGCATGTGCATATAGCTTTTTGAATGGCTGGATAGAATCTTTGCGCGAACTCACGATCAATCCCTGCAACCCACAATTCACATCAGGTATGGTACAATTATCAATACATAGAAAGGTAGAGAGGGTACTGTAATATTACCTTTGAATCAACAAGCCAGATATTTTTGCGAGCCTCTTCCTGTGAAGTCTTGGACTGAAACATAACAGCAGAAAGTAAAAAATAAATAGCAGAATTATTAACACACTCTCCAAAGTTTAATCAGACGAGGTTAACAAACAAATTGCCTGCATAGATATCTCCAAAGCAACTAGTTCAGCAATGCCTGTACCAGCCTGCAAGAACAGACAACTGGGCTCTGATTAACAAACCTGGCAACAACTCAAAAAGAATGAAAACAAGAAGCAAATTGAACTAGTACTGTATATCAAACTATCAATCCTTTGTCAAATTGTTCTCCATCAGTTAATGTTTTTGAATTAAGCATAGCACATCCCTAACAAATCTTCCCTTGACCATTAAGTTTAGTATGAATGCAAAGCAATCTGTGATGTGGCAGCACCGCTAGATGCTTATCACGATGCAACATGAACTGACCTCTCCTGCACCGAAGAATAAGAATGTGTGATCAGCTAAAGTTCCACCAGCAAACTTGAGACCAGCCATCAAGCCCGCAAGAACCACCGCAGCCGTCCCCTGTGAATACCGCATTTCCAAAGTTAACTTCTACCGCCGCCCAAGCGCAACACAATACAGAAGCAAATTAACTGATTTGCTCAGGGCGGGCAATCATAATAGCGCCAATATATAGAACCAAATATCAACCTGAATATCATCATTGAAGACAAGATGGGTTGCCTTGTACTTCTCGAGAAGGGTAAAGGCATTGTGATTCGCGAAGTCTTCAAACTGTAAGAAGCCAAAGAAGTTTTGGGTAAGTGGCCACGCTAAGAGCTCAACTACAGGGCAGAAATGAGGGTTCTTCTGACAATCTTATGATCTGAAAAAAAAAAGACCATCTTATACCTGGACAAGAACCTTCTGCCCATAGTTCTGCTTCACGGCAGCCATGAACTCATCCAGAAGCTTGGCGTATTCCTAAATCAAGCACGAAATGGAGATGAACTGTAAGGGACTGACTGATGATCATAGCGTGGGAACTGATTGGCACAACAAGGCGACAGAAGTCGAACCTGTCCGGTGGCTCTTCTTTGGCGCAATCCAATGTAGAACTCATCGTTCAGTAGCTCTTCGTTGTTCGTCCCCACATCAATGGTGATGGGTAAACACTAGGATGCAAAAAAGATATAGTTACATGAAAATTGCTATGGAATTGCTCAGTGCAAAGTGCAAACAGAGCAAGGCGTAGCCCAAATGTTAATAAAGTAGTTACAGCAGATGGCCTGACGCCACCAAGGGCCGTGTAGAGCGCAAGCTTCCCCACGGGAATTCCCATACCCTGCACGAGATCGATCGAGCTCCATTCATGATAAGCAACAAGCCAAGAATATTAAGTCAAAAGTAAATAAGTCCCCTGACTGTCTGACTGACCTGGCAGCCAAGATCTCCGAGGCCCAAGATGCGCTCGCCGTCGGTGACGACGATGACCTGAATGCTCTTCTCCGGCCAATTCCTCAGCACCTCCAGCACTCTCCCCCTAAGCATCAGCAACAGAAACACCATGCACATGTTTCAGGGGTCACTAACTGAAACCGAAACTGGCCGCAGGCCATGTGAAAAACGAAGCGAATGAATTAGTAGAATCTTACTTGTCTTTTAGGCTGACGTAGAGGCCCTGCGAGCGCCTGAAGATGGAGCCGTACTTCTGGCACGCCTCGCCGACGGTGGGCGTGTAGACGACGGGGAGCAGCTCCTCGACGTTGTCGACCATGAGCTTGTAGAAGAGCCTCTCGTTCCTCTCCTGGAGGTCCATGAGGAACATGTAGCGCTGCAGCGGGACCTCGAGCTGCCGCACGTTCTGCAGCAGCCGCTTCTCCTGGAGCTCCTGGGAGAGGACGGCCGGCGGCAGCAGGCCGCGCAGGTAGTGCGCGTCCCGCTCCTTGTCCGTGAACGACATCCCCTTGTTGTGCCGCGGGTCCCGAAGCAGGGAGTGGCCACTGCAGATCAGTTAACCAAAAAAGCGATGGTAATCAACGACCGACCGACCGGCGGCGAGGAAGAAGAACATCAGCTGAGGAGCAAGGTGGCCGCCGAGCGTGCGTACGTACCTGGCGATGTAGACGGCCCAGGGAGTGACGGGCTGGTCCTCGGTGGCGCGGTCCTCTCCGTAGGCGTCCTCCACGCCGCCGGTGGCCACGCCCGCCATCGCGGCGTCCGCTGCTTCCTCCCCTGATCGTCCAGCCATGGTGCAGTGCCGCGCCGCTCTCGCTCCTAATATTCTGCTGCACCGACGCGCCCTCGCCGCTCTGATAGTGGATGCAATGCGAGCCAGGCTGCTGCGTTGTAGGCCGAGCATAAAGGGAGTGCCAGGAGGAGGAGGAATGGAGAAGCACCAGCGCAGCGCGGCCAAGAAGACACGGTGACACGGTGACACCGTCGCCTCTTGTCCGGGGACACGTCGCGGGAGAGGTGGCGACGCGTGCCCCCGCGGTAGGCCGGCTCTAGAAACTCTCTTCGGCGCCAGGCCCGGGCCGAGCCGGACGATTCGTACACCTGGCCAGCCCAGCCCAGCCCAGCCCAGGCCGGCCCGCTCGGTCCCCCATCTCAAAACCCAACCCGCTCCGTCAACCTGCGGCTCGTCCTTCTCCTGCTTCCTCCATCCGGAGTCGTGCAGCCAAATCCGAAGCAGAGCAGAGCACCGGGGAGGAGGGACGCCATGAGCCGCGCGCTCCTCTCCCACATCCTCCACCGCCCGCCTCTCCTCGCGTATGCGCGCTACTCTACTTCTTCTCCCTGGCTACTTCGCATATCCTCGCTGACGCTGATACTTTTTCGCGCGCAGGTTCAGGAATGGCGTCCGAGGAGGAGCGCTGCCTTCCCGCCTCCCCGCTCTCCGTCTCAACTGCAGCGCCGCTGAAGTCACCGCCCCCGCCGATGAGGCGTCCGCTCCCCCGGCGAGGAAGTAAGCCCCGCCCGCCCGCGCCTCTGTCCCTGCTCCTGTGCTGTTCGACGTAATGCGTCTGCTAGTCCCTGCTCCTCCGATTTCTGTTCGTGTAGTTTCCTGCAGCGTGAGAAATTTGGGGGCACACGAGATTTCCTGAATTCCGTTGGTTACGTCTTAAGTGGACGTGAATGCTGCTTGAATTATGAATGCAGTGCCGGAACGATCAGACTTGAGTGTGTCATGCAGTTGTGCACCACCGGTGTATGATGCAATGCTACATCAGGATATACCAATGCATGCCTTTCCACGTCTGTTGTGGATGTTTTGGAGGGTTGGGAGTGCCAACGCATTACTTGTTGGAGTTGTTTGCCTGTTTTTGATGAAGCAAGCTGACCATACCATTTTGTCTTCACTTCAGTTTTATCCCACCATACTCATTGTTCCAGTAATCTCTGTGCTTAACATGCGTGCATAATGCAACCTTCAGTTGAACAGAAAAAAATCAGACATGTTCTACCAATGCCAACTGTTAACACTAAGCAAGAAGGGAATACTTTTGAACTTTTTTGTGTGTATATAGAAGAACTTCAACCATTGGGGTCTCATACGAATATACAGATCTCATTGCAACTTCTGCGCAACAATAAAATGTTGATATTATTTTAAATACCTTCATGTTAAATTGGTCTGTATTTATGGTATCTGTATAGCAAGGTCGTGTGTAGTCCTGATAATTCCATTTGCTTGTTTCTAATTTGAACAACAATCTATGTTTTTTTTTAATTTAACAACAATCTATGTGTCTACCCACTGCAGGAAAAGAGTAGTTTCTGGTGTACAGCCAACAGGAATGGTGCACCTTGGAAATTATCTTGGCGCTATTAAGAATTGGGTTGCACTTCAGGTACTACATATTCTAATTTGTAAATACATTGTTCTATCAAACTGCAGTGGAAGTGCTTTGGCTTCACTGTTAGAGTGTTAGTATCTCAAAAGGAAAAAAAAAATTCAAAGCAATGAAACCAGGAAATATTAATCAAACAATATAATCGCAAGGCTGGTTCAGTTGACATTCTTTCACCTTCATCTAGTTGAGATGTGTTTCAAGAACGAAGAAGCTACTTATCCAGTGCTAAACTAACAATTAATTGTATCTATATTTAGCATCTCCTTATATTTTATTTTGTGATAATTCCTTGCAGGATTTGTACGAGACATTCTTTTTCATTGTGGACCTGCATGCGGTAAGTATCTCATGGCCACCCTACAGCAAAAGTGCAATAAATTTGTATAGTATGTAGTTGGCTGTGAATAACCTATTGACATAAGCTAGTTATCAGCATTCCCTTTTCTAGTTTATCCAGTACTTTGATCAAACTGGGATGCTTCATTTTACCTTGTATGGTTGGATACTTGCCTAACACAAGCTATAACTGCAAGATCTTTGTGTAATACCTGAGGTTAATCACAATGTCTAATCAGACCATATGAAGTACTCCCTTACAAGAAGTGTAAAATGCACAACTTCTATGTTAACCAAGCAGTGTTAATTCTGTATATCTGAACTACAGAGTCCCCTTACAAGAACACAAGCAGCTGCATAATGTTCATGTTCAACTATTTCTATAATGATTATTTTGGAGATTTATCTTCATGATTCATTTGATGCACTGCTTAACATTTGACAATGTGTGTTTACCACTATGTTCAAACATGTGCAGATTACTTTGCCATATGATGCACCAGAGCTATCAAAAGCTACAAGAAGCACCGCTGCAATTTATCTGGCATGCGGCATTGATAGCTCCAAGGTCTGCTTTCTATGCTTATTTATGCTATGTTTTAGTGTTCCTGCTAGTGGATAGCTTTCTGGTGCTGAATGTTACTTTCTGTGCTTCCAGGCTTCTATTTTTGTACAGTCTCATGTCCGTGCTCATATTGAGCTGATGTGGCTGCTGAGTTCTTCAACTCCTATTGGTTGGCTGAACAAAATGATTCAATTCAAAGAGAAGTCACGCAAGGCGGTGCGTCACTCGCTGTATGATAGCTTCACTGTCAACTTATGTTTTAGCTGAATACCTCATAAATCATCATAGTACAGAAGGAATTAGATGACAGCTCAGTTCAGACATGTTTCCTATTTTGTGGAGATTATTTGGCAGTCGAGAAATAGCACCTTTGCAATTCAGGACTGATATGAATAACCTGCAGTTAAAGAAAATATCTACATCAATAATATGCACAGATATATGTTCCTTAGCGATTTATAATATCCTACTGAGCAATGAGTGGAAGGGAAAATACTATATGATCATATTTGCATGCCATCGTTCTTGAGAGAGTAGTCGTATGTAATGATGACTAGACCTTAAGTTATAACTTCTACACTTGAATGATTCGCTGCACTGTTGAATGAGGGGTAAATATTCTTCTTGTAATATATTATTTGCTTTGCTATGGCATGTGTTGTGTCTAATAATTCTTAGACACGTGTTTCGTTTGGTCTGAACTGACCTGACACCAAGGTTGTTCTGTACTTTTTCATGGTTGATAGTTCTAGCATTACCATTTTACTGAAGCATTAGTTCCATATTTTTAATGATCAGATGAACCCACGTTTTATTTTATGCATGTCAAACCAGTCCGTCTGCAACTTATATCACATTATTAAATTCGTTAGATTTCATTAGAAATGTATTGCATTGCTCATATTCTCTTAAATTACCAGGGTAATGAAAATGTTGGAGTGGCACTTTTGACGTACCCTGTTCTAATGGCTTCTGACATCCTTCTGTACCAGGTAAAGTTTGTTTGTGGCTAACATTTTGTTATGTTAGTCCTGGTGTAAAAGCTCACATTATTAGCATATAATTCAACTTCAACCTTGTGCTTTTTAAGCTGCATTTCTTGCGCTGATCTCAACAATAGCTATTTTGCATGGTTGCAGTCTGATTTGGTACCTGTTGGTGAAGATCAGACACAACATTTGGAATTAACTCGTGAAATTTCTGAACGTGTAAATAATTTATATGGTGGAAGAAAGTGGAAGAAATTGGGAGGGTGAGAAAAGCTAAATTATTTCATACATCTTTGCGATACAAGTAGCTGTCTCTCAGTATGACAATATCATGACTATGTGTTTGCAGGAGAGGTGGATCATTATTTAAGGTGCGTGTGGTCATGCGTACACATGGTTTGGCATCAATTTTAGATGCACCACCTTGAACGAAGGATGTTATGTACTTTTGCTTATGGAACTTTCTGGGTTATTTATTTAGGTTCCTGAAGCCCTTATTCCTCCAGCAGGGGCCCGTGTTATGTCTTTAACTGATGGTCTCTCCAAGGTACTTGTATCATTTCTTGCCTTATCACAAACTAAAGTTAATGCTTTTCTTACAGTTATTATACTGCTAGTCTAGATGTTCATCCATGACCACATACATAGTATTTGCAGAGCTGATTCGATGCACATAATCTACTTACCTCCTCTTTATGATATATGTGTATGCCTGTACTGTACTACTGACATTCTGTTTGTTGGTATAGATGTCGAAGTCTGCTCCTTCAGATCTGTCTCGCATTAACCTTCTTGACCCAAAAGATGTAAGTGCAGTGTACTATGAATTCAGTGTTCTGCTTTTGTGTTATTTTCTTCCATCAACTGACCGTGTTTGTATTTATTGGTTTATGCTTTTTGATTTGTTCTGATAGATCTCTGATGCTTTGCAGGTGATTGTGAACAAAATCAAACGCTGCAAAACTGACTCGCTCCCAGGGTCTGTAGCCTCTCCTTCCCCCTCTCATCGCAATTTGAGTTAATATAGCCGTTGGTAAGGAAATCATGTCATTCAACTTGTACACTCCAGCTTGGAATTCGACAACCCAGAGAGGCCGGAATGCAACAATCTTCTCTCAGTCTACCAGATCATCACTGGAAAAACGAAAGAGGTAACTTTGGCATGCTTGAATAGTACACCTGCTCAGCCAGAACATGAACTAGGGTCTCCTGCAAAATGGACGGTTTCATCCATGTCCTACATCATGTTGTTCATTGAAAGCATAATTTACCCATTTGGTTTCGCAGGAAGTTGCTAGCGAATGCCAAGACATGAACTGGGGGACATTCAAGGTGACCCTTACAGATGCCTTAATTGATCATCTGCAACCTATTCAGGTCTGATAATATTTAGGGTTTGCGTGGTCTGATCATGTTCACCTGTCATGTTTACCCTATCTGAGTTGACTTAATAAATGTACCAAACCCGTTCTGTAGGTCCGATATGAGGAGATCATGTCTGATCCAGGTTATTTAGATGGTGTTCTGCTAGATGGGGCAGGGAAAGCTTCTGAGATAGCAGACGCCACCCTCAACAACGTATACCAAGCCATGGGTTTCTTGCGCAGATAGCATATGTTTCACCGTGCAGAACACTTCACAAGTACTACGGGTTCAAAAAAATTATGACTGCGCAATACTAGTCTTCTTGCACTTGTTCGCTTTTCAGCATATCTAATGTAGACGAGCACATTGGCGCTGATAAATATTTTGTTTGGTGTTACTTGGATTAGCCTTTTGTTCCTAGTTGTGTAACAAACAAGAATTGACAGTCTGTTAATACGATTGTGAACGGATTACCATCTCAGGACAACTTTACAATTATTTTCTCAAAAGTTGCATCTGTTGTGATGATAGCAAGGAATTTCAACAACAGATGCCTGTTTTTTTTTGTATATGAACAGGTTTATGAACTGGTGGTGGCATTTGCACAAACCATACAGTCGCTAATTGAACCAATTGAGAAATAACTTCATGTTAACCCTCCACTTAGGACTAAGGCGGCTTGGTTGATGACTCTAGCAATCCTGTGGATCTCATGCTGTACAGATTGCCAGGATTCGGAGGTATTTGTTTTCTTTGCTGTCTGAATGGCATCATCGACACCTGGATACACTTCCGCTCCATAATCGTTATACAGCGAAGGTCCATATATCTGCACAGTTTCTCTTCCGTTAGCACAACGGCATGTAAAGAACCAACAGCGCTAGTTACCCATGGCCACGGCAACTTACCATGTGTTTGTACCATGGTCTCCCAGACAGTCCCTCCCGCTCTGTGAACGCCCGTTCAGTCATCATCAGACGGTCATTGAGATCTCTTACCCTCAATGGATCGTTTCGCCACGGGGACCAGAATCTCCGTGTTTGTAGAGCCTAATTACGAAAGAATACTTAGAAAGTTCAAAGTTAAAAACTATGGCTCAGCAACAACAGACAGCAATACCTGAAGTTCAGAATCCACTTTTAGCACTGCTCTGTTGAACGCTTTGATGGACTTGTGGAGGGGAGACAAGCTGACAGGCATTCCTAGTACTCTCTCATTCATAGCCACCGCGCCGTTCTGCGAAAGCAAGAGCTACTGTCACATTCTTCCAAATTAAGAACTCCTAATTACTGACAGAAGATGCTCAGTTCCGAAGAAATTGGTATGGGAGAGGTCTGAAGGACATGTTACCTCAAGCTCTGCAACATAAGAGCTGTAGTTGAAGGGTATGATCTCCTCATCTGAAAGCCTCAAAGCAACAAGGCCCCATACGCTTGCCACTACAAGAACAGATGATTTAGCTTAAGTTTTGATTATGCAAATATTTTACAAATGCAATAAAATTTAACATAAACATATTTTTGACGATCAACTCAACCGAAAGTAGATATGACGGACAGTTTAGTAATTTGATTGATGTCAGTATGTAAACATAGGTACATACCCATGGTGGGTGGGTAAGGTAAGGGGGGGAAGGGGCGTCCCTACTCTCCGTTATTATGTTTGATGGATCACTTATTCACTTGACATGGTGAAGATTTACACTTGACACATTTTAGCAATGTCCCACGATCCTTCCTAAATTTGTGTTCCCGACTGTAATGGAAGTCGAGAAATGTGCATAGTGCCATGGGCCGGCACAATAAATAAAAGAGCAGCTTTAGGACAAGCTGCTTGTGGTGAAAAGGGGTGTAATGTCATGGGCGTACTTAGGAAGGAGGATGACAAGAAGGTGATTTGCTAGGAAAACAGCGATTATATTCTTAGGGGTCAAGTCGAGTTTTCCCTATAAATGGGACACCATGTACTATCAATTAAGCAATGAGAAGATCAACCTAGTAAAGATTTAACCCCAATCACTCACTTTAGGGCCGCTACCAATTTTAGAATAGTCGATGTTATGGGGTACCTGCAACATGCCTGCGGAACATGGGATCTCCATACTTTTCCATCCATGTGAAGTCATCATACAGGCTATGGTACACTGCATATCCTGCAAACAAGTAGCTGTCTTATTCAATTTGGTCTAACGGAAGAATTCAGTCATTCAAGTGCAGACGGCAAAACATTTCAGGAATGTAGCTGAATGAATATAGGAAGATAAAAAACATTAGAACAAACCTCCTGACCCGATAGCTAAGTCGACCGAAGGAATACCAATATGCTGAACAAAGGCGGAATAATCTGATCCTCCACCTCCTAACCTTCCAATCTTAATATATGCATATCATCAGAAATCTTAAACTTGCAACCAGTATAGCATAAGCATCACACACCTGAACTTAGAATAAAAGGGTAATAGAACTATGTCTAAACTATAAATAATAGTCCTTTAACCTTTTACATGCCAAATTGCCAAGTGCTCAGAATACTGAGAGAACAAATTTATGTGACAAGCTTTAGCTAACATAAATGCTTACCAGACAACTATCAGAAGCCATCCAGGTGTCATACAAACTTTCTGTTCCATTATCTGGGTTTTTAACCTTCCTCGAAAAGAAAAGAAACACAGAATATTAATAGAAGTAAGGCACTCTCATCACTAATTTATTTTTAGATTTTTAATAGACATTCCTACTGAAAACATTTCCATCACAGTAAAGTGGGAATGGTTTACTCAGTAAACCAGTAAACCATTCCCTCTTTCAAATGTACCAGTTATAAGCAATGACAAAACAAGCCCAGCACAGGCTAGAGAGAAAAGAATTTAGATTGCATGAGCCATGCTATTCAAGCCTCTTATAGTTTTTGGCCACATTCGTTACAACATGCTATTGGTGCCTAACTTTGCCAAAACTTAGAGCAAGTTGGTTTATATACTAAACTTGCCGAAGTTTGCCACTTATTTTTTTGCCAAATGCCTAAGGTTAGGTCATCGCGCTTTGATTAATCTAAAGGTAATCTGTGCCACAATTTTATTGACATGTGGGGCCAGGCGCTATAAAGGTTTTTTTTCCACACATGAGACTACAGACCAAATGGATGCCGGCAAGGTGTTATGAACGAAACAGGCCTTGGCCAAACTGTGGCTTGCCACAAAAACCTCCAGATCCTGTCACCTAAATGCTATGGTACCATGGAAGAAAGCAGCCCTAGTCGGGTCGAATCTGGCCCTAACATTATTGTATATTTTTGCTGTTGACTGAAAAAGACATGTTTATTTTGATTATACCTTTTTACTCGCTTGCTTAAGCAACTCATCAAGCTGAGGAGTGGCTGATGCGTCAACTCCAGAACCACTCACCCCAACATCTACATTCAGGTAAGCAACAGTTCTTGAAGTTAGCATTGCTCTGTTCTCTTCAACCCACTCAGTGGATCCTATCTGCAATTTTGGAAAGAAATTAGCGTAAAGAGGACAGGTGAACTATACTTGATAATAGTCCAAGGTAGAGGGGGAGAGAGAGACCAATCCGTACTCTTCGGCATCCCAATTACACAAAATGATGGTCCGGCGAGGTCTCCAACCCTTGCTTTGTAGCTTCGACAGCCTTTCAGCTAGCTACATTGAACGGCAGTTAACGAGCCAAAATGTTGCTCCAGATCATAAGTAGACTAAAACAAAGGGGTGACATAGAGCAACTGAATATGTATGCCATACCTCAAGCAAGGCTGCCGTTCCGCTGTTTGGGTCAGCTGCCCCGAATGTCCACGCATCGCGATGGTTGCCTAGAATAACATACCTGTATGTGCATTATAATTATTACTGTACTAAGATATGTAGAGTTATCTATGTACTGAGTTTCTTTTACTTGCAAAATCATCCAAGCTACAGTAATAAACAGTTGAAATAGGCGCAAGAACATGCTTATATCAGAACCCAACCTAAGGTGGTTCTTGGTATATGTTTTAAAATTGTAATCCAAGATATCTCTAATCAAGTTCATGAAATGCAGTCTAGTTTCTATGATCCAATATAAATAACACTGTAGTTACAAAATCTGTTGAACGGATTTGGACTCAGGTCACTTGGAGGGCACACTGTTGCCGATAGTAGGGGGTTTTGTTGTGCACTGAAGTGGATTTCACACTGAAGTGAAGTGGCCAATGGTGAGCGGTTTGGCCATTTGGGGAACTGACCCAAAATAGATAAAACGTGGAGAGTTTTGTTTACCTATCAGGTTCTTCTTTCCCTTCAATCACCGAAATGACATTCTGAATAGTAGCCATCGTCTCATTCCCCTACAAACAAACACACAAGCACAGTAGATATCACTCAAGTCAGCAACCATAAAAAGAGCAAAAGAAGATCTCAACTTGACAGCAACTTACTTCGTAGGTCAGATTAAGCACCGCCGGACCGGGCCCGAGACGGTAGACCGGCGCGCCGTCGCCGCCTTGCCAGTCCTCCGGCGCGACATCTCCGCCGACGAGCCGCAGTATCTCCTCCCCGTCCCTCCCAGACACCGGCAGCGCCGGTATCCCCGGCATGTCGTCCGTGGCCATCGCCTCCGCGACGCTCACGCGCTCGCACCCTTCCGACGATGCCCACATCGGCGTCGTCGGGTCCCCCACCCCCTTGAAGGTGCTCCCTACCTGCACGCCGGTCGGCGGCATCCACGGCCCGTCCGGAAAGGTCTTCCCCGGCGCGTAGTCCTTGGCATCGGTGAATATCACCGCCGCCGCCGCGCCGGCGTTACGGGCGTTTATCACGATGTCGCCCCGGAACACCTTGCCGTAGCGCGCGAGGGTGACCTTTCCGGTGACGTTCACGCCTCGGGCGGCGAGGTACGCGTAGTCCTCCGCGCGGCCGTAGTTGGCGTAGACCACCTCGGCGGTGGCCGAGCCGGACGCGGCGTAGGCGAGGAAGGTGGGGACGACCTCCGCGGATACCGCGGCGGAGGGGTCCCCGGGGTAGGTGTCCTGCACCAGCGCGAAGGCGGTGGCGGCGCGACCTGGCGCGGAGAGGGAGAGGGAGCGGTGGGCGGGGTAGGAGAGGAGGACGGAGTAAGGCGTGACGCGGGTGGGGAAGGAGAGGGAGGAGAGCGTGGAGACGACGTGGTCGGCGGCGAGGGCGTTGGCCTCGGTGCCCGCGAGGTGGGGGCGGATGGTGAGTGCGCGCAGGTGCGCGGCGGCGGTGTCGTTGGAGCCGAGGGAGAGGAAGAGGGACTGGTAGTACGGCGGGGCGGGCGTGACAAAGAGGTGGTAGTAGGTGGCGAACAACGCGCCGACGAGGAGAGGGAGCGGGTTGAGCCTCGCGGTCGGCCGGCGAGGAAGAGGATGGGTGCGGATGAGCGGGGTAAGCGCGGAGGAGTCTTCTTCGCCGTCGAGAAGCGGCTTGGTGGCGTTCGGCATTGGCATGGCGAGGTAGGCCGGTGGTGCGGCGGGATAGCCGGAGCGGCGAGGGGAGTACGGGTGGATAGTAGAGACGAGGGAGTGACGCCGGAGCCGGTAGCGTTTCCCTGTACTCCGTATTTCGCTGACATCTGGGTCCCGGCGAGACGTTTACGTTTCTTTTCTCTGAGAATTGACGTTCACGTTTTTGGTACGTTGCCTTTCGGCTTTTTCGCTGTCCTTGAGACAGCGTGGCGTGTGGTTCGTCGAATAACCATTTTTTTAGAAGAAGTTCTCTTTCCTTGTTAAGAAAAGGAGTTCTCTTTTGAGACAAATTCGTCGACTAATAGAGCGGGCCTGGTTGAAGTGGGTGAAGCCGTGGACTGATTCTGATTGGGCTTAGCATCTTCGACAGAGATAGTGAAAAAAAATGTTTAAAAGTGGGTTCAGGATATACAAGAGAAGGTTTTTTCCTAGAGGGCATCGGTTTATTTTGTGAGAACACAGCGTGGACGTTTATATACACTAACCCTATGAATGCATACACGTACACCCTACCCCTATGAGCATCTTTGAAATACTGAGTTGATACATCATCTTGAGATTGACGAAGACACCACAATCGCCTCGTAGTCGATGAAAACGTCTCCTCCTACTGAAAGCACATCGCCGAAAGCCTTGAAGTATATCCAGGAAAATGCGAGCATTAATTTCAAGTCTGGAACTTAAACTTTGGTGGACTGAGGATACCACAGTCCTCCTAACCAACTCAACCACAAATTGATTCGCCGAGGGGGGCATCAGTTGTTGTTGCTTTAACATATCCCGACAAACTTATGCCCAAAAAGATTGGCATTCTTCAACTATCAAACATCAATCAATCTAAAGCAAATAATATCAAACTTGTATCAAATAAATCCAGTCTGCGAAGCTGCTAAGGATGGCGACACTTTGGACGACACACGGGAGCATGGGAGATCGCGTCCATGGTGGATCCCCACCCCTGTCACGGTTGACGCACGGGACCAGGGGAAGCGGGGAGATTGACTCGAGCCGCTCGGGTGTCAAGGACCACACTCCATGCGACACCGGCCCACACGCTCGTCGGGTTGATCCCTCTCGCTCCCCTTCCCCCACCTCTCCCTCTAAGGCCTCGTTTGGTTCTCGTGTTTCCCGGGGGGATCCCGGGCTTTACCCTGGGTGAAGAAGCCACGGGCCGAGTTGACCCGGGGCAGACCAAAAGGGCCATTTGGTAGCACGCACGGACGAGGAACCCCATCCCTTCCCACGTCCCTATCCCGGGAGCGATTCTCCGGTCTCGGCAGGCCGGGGAGGAAATCCTCGAGGCGACAGCGTCGGGATCGATGCCAACTCAATCCTCCCAAGCTTCTTCCTTCGGTGACGCCCCTCACCTCCTGGACTGATCTGGCAACGCCGACGTTCCAGCGGCCAATTTCTACTTCCGTCGAGATCAAGTACATCCGTTGTTCAGTACTAGGGGCCATCTCCCCCGTGGTGGGAGGGATTTCATGTAGCCAGGGAAATTCCGGTCGAGGGGCTTTGGTTCCCTGGGTGTATCTCCTCTTGCAACCAAACATAGCCTAAATCTGTGTAGCTTGGAGACGACTGCGCCCTGGTCAATTGCCTTTCGCCGACGGGATCAGTTGTCATTGGTGGAGGAGACCTTCCGCTACCTCGATTTGGCAGGAGAGGACGACACGAAGTTTTCTCGGATGTGTGAGATTCGTTCCTAGGTCCCGGATGCGCGAGCGATGGTCTGATTTGCAAGCAAGGCGGTGGCGTCGATGACACAAGCAGAGCTGGCTCGGGCGTCTGGAGGCCGGCGAGTGGATCCCGTGGATATACTGTTGTGGGCGATGGAGAGGACAGACTCCGATGACCCGGAGATCAAGCTGAAGTGGTGGGGGTAAGATCCAGGCTAGAGCATCCACAGGCCGATGATGACCCGGAGAAAATCAATGGCGCCGTGGTTCTCACGCTCTCGCCCATGAGGAGATTCTGTGCGGATCTGATACACCGTGATAAATCAACAGAAGTGGTGGCTCTACCGATCCCGGTTCGCGTTAAGAGGGCGTGGGGTTCGACCACGACTTCTCTTCCCCATCGTTCGCCACGCTTCCCCCCGTCGCTCAGAACGTCTCTATGTTGTTCGCGAGGCTACGGGAAGGCCTTATGTTGCTCTCATGTTGGCAACTGCTTCTGTTTGCTGGCAAGAGATGAATTGGAGGAGGATGAAGACAATGCTTCGATGGGTGCGTGCTCTGATCCTTGCAAATATTTATTCTCACCCGATGATTATGTTCATGCGGTTGTGGGGGGGTGCTCATAGGAGAGGTAGAACAATTAGGGCCACGATCAATATTTGTATGTTCTTCAGATGAAGAAGAGAATGTGTGTAACGTCCCGACCAAACCCACCGGTTAACCACCGATACCATGGTCGGTGCGCCTGGGATCCAGACTGTTCTCACATACCAAAACTAGTCTTTTCTGCACACTTTGTCTTCACTCGTGCGCACGTGGAATCAACTTCCTAGTCGGTCACCCATCCCAAGACTACTCCAAGCCTAGCAAACATAACCTGGTAGTTCATTCCTTATGGGCTCCTTGGAAAGAAGGTGCACCTTGTTTATATGAGTAGTTGATGTCTACGCACGCTTCTATTCTTGTAGACTATGTTGGGTCTCCAAGCGCAGAGGTTTGTAGGACAACAACAATTTCCCTCAAGTGGATGATCTAAGGTTTATCGAACTCAGGGAAGTAGAGGTTGAAGATGGTCTCTCTCAAGCAACCCTGCAATTAAGATACAAGAAGTCTCTTGTGTCCCCAACACACCTAATACAACTAGGAATTGTATAGGTGCACTAGTTCGGCGAAGAGATGGTAAAATACGAGTGATAGGTGTGGCAAAGCAAGGTAATATAAACCTGTAATAAAAAGTGCAGCAAGCAAACATGTGACAAAAGTGAGCACAAACGGTGTAACAATGGTGGAAACAAGGCCTAGACTTCATACTTTCACTAGTGGCAACTCTCAACAACATTAACATAGTCTAATCACATGATATTTCCCATAAAACATGCAATGGAGCCGCACTCGGAGGTCATTCCTTTGTGGTCAAGAGAGGATAAGAATTATGTAGGGCTACAAAAGCACACCTCAAAGTTCGTAGTTCTCAATCTATGGATTTCCCAATGTCACCGCGGCCATCCAAAGAGAGTACCACAATCACCACAACATATCTCAAGGATAGTCAAAGACAAGCACCAAGAGACTCTCAATCTTCAATCAACACATAAAAGAGGAAATCACTCATGATAATATCCTTCTAACCCATGTCCAATAGACCGCTGTCACCTTGGTCTCGGGGATTATACTAGATAAGATCAATTGAGCACATCAATCCAATACATAGAGGAAGGGGAAATATCATGGGATCACCCTAGATTAACATAGCCTATGATCACAACGAAGATCACATCATGGGAGAGAGAGAAGAACACATAGCTACTGGTAGAAACCTCAGCCCCGAGGGAGAACTACTCCCGCTTCATGGAGGGAGGAAGCAACGTCGATGGAGATGAATCCGGGGGCACTTCCCCGTCCCGGCAGGGTGCCGACACAGGAATTCTGGTCCCCCGAAGCTTGTTGGCGATGGCGGCGGAGATCGGAATCGCTTATGGAAAAAGTACTTCGATATTAGGGGTTTCCATCCCGAGGGCTAAATATAGGAGGGGGGTGTCGAGGGGACCCACCAGGCAGCCAGGAGGCCTCCTGGCGCGGCCTAGGGTGGGGCCGCGCCAGGGACCCTCCTGGTCTCCTGGTGGTGGCCCCCCTCCGCTACCTTGGTGATTCAGGAAGCTTCCGGGTCGCTGATTTTTTGTCTGATTTTTCCCGATTTTTTGGAGCACTTTTAATGGCCGGAAAACCTGAAATACAAAAACAGCAGAAAACAGCAACTGGCAGCTTGGTGCACTGGGTTAATAGATTAGTCCAAATATGCTCAAAAGTGTATGAAAGTTCAAGCAAATCATGGCAAAGTCACACAAAACATGCATGGAGCAAGCAGAAATTATAGATACGTTTGGGACGTATCAACATCCCCAAGCTTAATTCCTGCTCGTCCTCGAGTAGGTAAATGATAACAAGCATAATTTCTGTGGTGACATGCCACACAACCATATAATGACTTTTAAGTAAAGCAATCAAAGCATGCAATTCAATTCAAGCCATAACATGCAAGAGTCTATATTAGCATTGAAGCAAGTAACAAGAGAACATTAGGTGCAAGAGCTCTCGCTGTCCGTGACTCGAATGTCTCCAAATGGTGTTTGCATGCAAGAAAGGGGATAGGGAATACGAGAGAAAAAAGGTTGTTGAGAACAACTATCTACTAAAGTTTCACACTTGGTCTCCTTTGGATTCTTATCTTGACTCGTCCCCAGACCACTAGCCAGGTACAAGTCAAACTGATCCACTCCCTTTCGATATTTTGAGCACTCATGCAATGGATGAGCGTGAGCAAGAAAGTTGACACCTAAAAGGAGAAACAGAAAGAATGTGGAGGAGGAAGACAAAAAGGTGTAAAAGGCTCACATCAATGAGGACAATCATAGGCGAGAGAAGGCCATATGATAGATATGATGTGAGGAGTAGGGATTGCCACGCAACAGATGCACATGTGAGTTAAAATCTCTCCAAGGGAACTAGTGGGGGTGCATCTAACTTTCTTGCTTAAGAAGACCTAGAGCTCGTTTGAGGAGGCTCATCATTGGAATATACAAGCCAAGTTCTATAGTGTGAAGGTCCCCACATAGCTATATGCATGATGATGATCTCTATGGAGTACAAGGGATAGAGGATGAAGTACTACCGTGGATCTCTCAAAAGGAATAGTAGTGTGCCCCCTTCTCTCTTTTTATTTTTCTTTTTCTCTTTTTCTATTTTTTTTATTTTTTTTGGTGGCCTCAATGGCTCTTTCTATTTAACTCTCATTTGTCCTCTTTGGGATCTTTTGATTTTGTCCTCTTTGGGATCTTTTCCTCACTTTAGGGGCAACACTCTATATTTTACAAGAATATAGGAGATCTTTCACACTTTACAAAAGTACTCACATAAATAAGATATAACTATCATGTTGCAAATGTATGCCTCTGTCAGGATAGCAGGATATGCAATGATACTAGCGCGTCATGTAGCAATGATTAGGGCAAGGCCCAACTAGCATGCGGCTCATCGATCAAGAAAGTAGCATGTATGACATGAAGATCAAGTCATGAGAAGGTGGATGTTGCATGGCAATGTATCTCGGAAAGGCTATGGAAATGCCTTGTAGGTAGGTATGGTGGCTGTTTTGAGGAAAGATATAAGGAGGCTTATGATGACAGAGCGTATCGTGCCAAGCGTTTGGATGCACCGGCGAAGTATGCGCCAACTCTCAAGGTGAGAAAGGGCAATGCACGGTACCGAAGAGGCTAGAAAAAGTATAGGTGGGTGGAAGTGTCAACTTTCTAATACTCACATTAGTCCGAAGAACTCATGCACTTATTATCGGTAACTCTCAATCTAATCAGGAGGTTCACAAAGAGACAAGTACCCCGAGGAGGAGTGTATGGGGGTTTGGTTATCCTTGCGCATCCTCGACTCATGGTACATGAGTGTACTCTAATATTCGAACCCTCCAGAGGTTAGTGATCCATCTAGTAGCTAGAGTTCTCAACAGGGGTTTTGGTTTTCGAAAATCACACGGATTGCCAAAAATACGACATCTATCACTAATAGGCTCGAGCTCTTGACACCAAAAGTTCAAACATTACTCTAGTCAATACCTCAAAACTATTGCAAGTTACTACTACAAAGAGAATAACAACTTCAACTACCTACTTCTAGTCAAGACACAATACTCAGTGCAACAGGCAAACTCTCTAACAATATAAAACATGCAACCTATAGAAAGTTCAACCTAAAACAAAAGAAAAGCTCTAGAAAAACTAAAGCACTACAACTAAACAGAGCAGCAGCTAAGAAAAGAAAAAGAACAACTCACAGCTAAAAGAATAAGCATGCAAATCCTATGAGGAGTTCTAGTTCAAGCGGAGCGTGTAACTCTCCCACACAAAAGAGTAAGATAGGGTCTAACTTGTTACTACAACAAACCAAGAACAAACAAACCTAGAAAAGCAAAGAGCGAGACGCTCCAAGCATAGCACACAATGCATGAAGTGATAAAAATATAGTGCAACGAGGGACGAACTGATAATTGTTGATGAAGAAGGGGATGCACGGGGGCATCCCCAAGCTTAGACGCTTGAGTCTCCTTGAATATTTTTTGGGGATGCATGGGGGCATCCCCAAGCTTGAGCGCTTGACACTCCCGAATCTTCTTTTATCATCTTCCATCGCACACTTGGAAACTCCCTTCATACATAACTCATCATAAGCTGATTAGAGAGGTTAGTACCCTTAATAAATAAAAAAATTCCACTGGATATAAAGATATTCTTGAATAAATACTGTTTCTAAAGATTGCCAAAAAGTTTTTGCAAAGAAAAAGCAATCTTAAGGTTTGCAAAAGTTAGGAGAGACAAAACGTGGCAGAATCTGTGAAAAACAGAACAGCAGATAGTAAAGAATTTTTTATGGGTACTTCTGCAACTCGAATCAAAAAAATCAGAACAGACGCTCGAAATTCAATTGTATGGAGCACGCTGTCAAAAAAATTCAGATCAAAAAGATGATCTGGTGATTTTAGGCTAATTTTTTCGTCCAAGGACATAATCTTTTTTCTGGACAGCATGTCACAACTTTTGAACTTTCTTGCAATCGGAGGCTAGACTTGGCACAAAGATTGAAAATAAAGATACAATGATGTTGCTACAGTAGTAACAATCATCAAGAACACTAAAAACTGAAAGTAAAAACTCAAACTAAAGATAACAAGGGTTGTCTCCCTAGAGATTTCTTCATAGCCATAAAGATAGGCTTAAGATTTTAATGATGCTCTCATAGGAATAAGGAATAAGAGTTGAAGAACAAAAGAGAGCATGAAGAAGCAAATAAAAAACACATTTAAGTCTAACATGCTTCCTATGCAAAGGGATCTTGTAGAGGAAAAACTCATTGAAGCATAAAGATATTAGCATAGGAAGGCAAAATAAGTGCAACTTCAAAGCCTTCAACATAAAGAGAGGGAACTTGATATTATTGAAATATCTATAAGAATATGTTCCCTTCTCATAATAATTTCCAGTAGGATCATGAATAAACTCAACAATATAAGTATCACATACAAAATTCTTATCATGATCCACAAGCATAGAAAATTTGTTACTCTCCACATAAGCAAAATTCTTCTCATTAGTAATAGTGGGAGCAAACTCAACAAAATAGCTATCACATGAATCATTCTTATCATGGTGCACTTGTAAAAATTTATTCTTTATAGCATAAGTTTCATCACAATAATCATCATAGATAGGAGGCAAAGTATCATCAAAATAAATTTCCTCATCAAAACTTGGGGGGCTAAAAAGATCATCTTCATAAAACGTAGCATCCCCAAGCTTATGGTTTTGCATATCATTAGGATCAAAGATATTCAAAGAATACATACTAATAACATTGCTACTATCATGAGTGTTTTGAAAATAATGAAGCTCCATAGGCTTTTTGATTTTCTCTTCAAACACTTCATGTCCCAACTCAAGGTAGAGCTCATAAAGCTCTCTCATAATATTTTTGTTGTTTTCCATAAGCCTAACTAGTGAAAATAAAAACAAGACACAAAAAGATTTAATTGCAAGATCTAAAGATATACCTTCAACGCTTACCTCCCCGGCAACGGCGCCAGAAATAGCTTGATGTCTACGCACGCTTCTATTCTTGTAGACTATGTTGGGCCTCCAAGCGCAGAGGTTAGTAGGACAGCAACAATTTCCCTCAAGTGGATGACCTAAGGTTTATCGAACTCAGGGAAGTAGAGGTTGAAGATGGTCTCTCTCAAGCAACCCTGCAATTAAGATACAAGAAGTCTCTTGTGTCCCCAACACACCTAATGCAACTAGGAGTTGTATAGGTGCACTAGTTCGGCGAAGAGATGGTAAAATACGAGTGATAGGTGTGGCAAAGCAAGGTAATATAAACCTGTAATAAAAAGTGCAGCAAGCAAACATGTGACAAAAGTGAGCACAAACGGTGTAACAATGGTGGAAACAAGGCCTAGGCTTCATACTTTCACTAGTGGCAACTCTCAACAACATTAACATAGTCTAATCACATGATATTTCCCATAAAACATGCAATGGAGACGCACTCGGAGGTCATTCCTTTGTGGTCAAGAGAGGATAAGAATTATGTAGGGCTACAAAAGCACACCTCAAAGTTCGTAGTTCTCAATCTATGGATTTCCCAATGTCACCGCGGCCATCCAAAGAGAGTACCACAATCACCACAACATATCTCAAGGATAGTCAAAGACAAGCACCAAGAGACTCTCAATCTTCAATCAACACACAAAAGAGGAAATCACGCATGATAATATTCTTCTAACTCATGTCCAATAGACCGCTGTCACCTTGGTCTCGGGGATTATACTAGATAAGATCAATTGAGCACATCAATCCAATACATAGAGGAAGGGGAAATATCATGGGATCACCCTAGATTAACATAGCCTATGATCACAACGAAGATCACATCATGGGAGAGAGAGAAGAACACATAGCTACTGGTAGAAACCTCAGCCCCGAGGGAGAACTACTCCCGCTTCATGGAGGGAGGAAGCAACGTCGATGGAGATGAATCCGGGGGAACTTCCCCGTCCCGGCAGGGTGCCGGCACAGGAGTTCTGGTCCCCCAAAGCTTGTTGGCGATGGCGGCGGAGATCGGAATCGCTTCTGGAAAAAGTACTTCGATATTAGGGGTTTCCACCCCGAGGGCTAAATATAGGCGGAGGGGGTGTCGAGGGGACCCACCAGGCAGCCAGGAGGTCTCCTGGCGCGGCCTAGGGTGGGGCCGCGCCAGGGACCCTCCTGGTCTCCTGGTGGTGGCCCCCCTCCGCTACATTGGTGATTCCGGAAGCTTCCAGGTCGCTGATTTTTTATTTGATTTTTCCGGATTTTTTGGAGCACTTTTAATGGCCGGAAAACCTGAAATACAAAAACAGCAGAAAACAACAACTGGCAGCTGGGTGCACTGGGTTAATAGATCAGTCCAAATATGCTCAAAAGTGTATGAAAGTTCAAGCAAATCATGGCAAAGTCACACAAAACATGCATGGAGCAAGCAGAAATTATAGATACGTTTGGGACGTATCAGTAGTCTATCATTTCCATTGAACCTAGGTTGTTACCTACACCACCCCTCAAAGGAATCGAGTCCCCGTCGACTCAGCAGGAATGTTCCTTTTTGGCACACGTCTGTGCGCACAAGTGATTTGACATCAATATGTACCCTATGTAAGGCTCACTGACCAGCACACGCACTGTGTAACCGCCAAGGTCGGCTCTGATACCAACTGTAATGCCCCGACCAAACCCATCGATTAACCCCCAATTTCATGGTCGGTGCACCTGGGATCCACACTATCCTCGCATACCAACACTAGTCTTTTCTGCATAATTTTTTCTCACTCGTGCGCACCTGGGATCAACTTCCCAGTCAGTCACCCATCCCAAGAGTATTCCAAGCCTAGCACGCTTAACCTGGTAGTTCTTTCTTGATTGGTTCCTGAAAAAAGGTATATCTTGTTTATATGAGTAGTCTATCATTCCTATTGAACCTGGGTTGTTACAATGTGGTACCTAATTGTGGCATTTCTGTTCTCTGTTCTGGTTCTGATCGTTCAGTTTTTATGGTGGTTTTGTGATGAGGAGAATTTCTTCCCTATTCCTAGTAATGATCTAGAGAATATGGTAGATGTTGTGGTATTATAATGAACAGATGCCATGGGATGTCTAAAGTAGAGGGGACACAGAGCGTGCGATGGCGTCTGATGGCTTCTCACCCCTCGTTGATTACCCCAAGTGGAAGGTTGAGATGTAGCTAGTAGATAATTTCCCTCGGTGAAGATACCAAGGTTATCAATCCAGTAGGACTCCAAGTTCTGCAAGTAGGTGACAACATCGCCAGAAATTACTCCTAGCGAGGTGATACGTCTCAAACGTATCTACTTTTCCAAACACTTTTGCTATTGTCTTGACCTCATTCTTGCATGATTTGGACGAAACTAACCCGGACTAACGTTGTTTTCAATAGAACTTATTGTATAGTTTTATTGTGCGTAGAAAAATGGATTTTTAGGTGTCTCAGAAAATTCCAGGAAAAATCACAGAAAATCCACGCACCCGAAGGGCCACTGTGCCAGAAGTGGGACCAGAGGGCAGCCAAGGGGGCCCCAGGCGCCCCCCTGGCGCGGCCATGGGTGGGGCCGCTCCCTCTGGCCGCCTGGGGGACTCCCCCTTCCTCTGGTGCCCTACCGAGGCTCCTATTTATTCCCGTGACGGAGAAACCCCGAAACAGAAGTCGTTTTCCCAATTCACGTCGCGGAGCCGCCGCCACCCTCTGTTCTTCTCCGGGAGGGCTAATCTGGAGGCTGTTTTGGCCTCCGATGAGGGGAGATCATCGCCATCGTCATCATCATCACCACTCCATCCTCCCTGCATGACTTATCCATCCATGTGTGAGTAATTCCCTGCTGTAGTCAAAGGGGATGGTAGGGATTGGATGAGATAGATCATGTAATATTTTATCAGATTGTTGGGGGCATGTTGCGTATCATCTAGATTGTTGTTTATCATCTCTGCTTCAACTTGTTTCTCTTAATGCTTGTCACTTTGGGCCCGAGTGCCATGATTTCAGATCTGAACCCTATGTGTTTGCACGAATGTATTTGTGTCCTTGATCCTATCTATGAGTTGTATGCACCTGTTATAGTCCGGAACCGGCGATCCCAAAGGTGACAGCTTGGGACCAAAGGGGATGGACTATAGTTTGAGGATTCCATGTATCCATTCATTGTTAATGCTTTGTTCCGGTGCTCTTTGACAGGAGCACCTTAATCTCCATAAGTTCCTTTTGGACCCGTTTGTAGCGGGATGGTAGGACAAAAGATGTTGTGCAAGTTCTTACTGCAAGCACGTAGAACTACCTGTGGGGTACATGCCTGATGTTTGATTTATACCTACATGATCATTGCTTTTCTGTGTGCCTTGCCCCAAGTTAAATACATGATGTGCCTTATCCATGCAGCGCCCAACCATCCATCTCCCTAGCCTAAAGTGTTTTAATTCTGCTGGTTACTAGTTGTTTGCTTTTGCTATTTTACTGTCGCTATTTCACCACCACTATTTCCGTTGCTATCATCACTTCCATATCACAGTTACTATTAATATCTTGTTGCAAGTAAGTGTATCTCAGGTGCGGTGGAATTGACAACTCCACTGCCAAAGCTTGTGGATATTCTTTGGCTCCCCTTGAGTCGAATCTATAAATTGGGTTATCTTACCCGCGAAGACTATCTCGATCCCCTGCAGTTGTGGGTTTATCAAGCCTGTTTTTTGGCGCCGTTGCCGGGGAGCATAGCTTTATTCACGAGTTTACTTGAAGTATTTTACCTGCTGCAATTTATCCGCTATGGGTACGAAAGAAGACCCCAAGGTCCCGATCTTACCATCCCGTACGAGAAAAGGTACCATTCTGAACACTAGTGCTACACTTGATTCACCTTCAGTTATGAGTAAGTTTGCTTCGCCTCCACCACATGATGCTTCCACTGAATCTGTTACTATGTCCGATACTTCTGATGATGCTTCTACTACCTTTGAAACTACTGGTTCACTTGGTTCTTTTATAGAAGAACAGATTGCTGTTGCTGCCCGATTCTCGGGAGTTGAAATTCCTATTACCAAAACCCCTATTGGAAAAACTTATGATTTTGCTGGACTTAAGGAGAGACTCCTTGAGGAAAATTATGTTATACTTGATGATGATTTATGCAGGGAGCTTAATGAATGTGCTGATTCCGACCCTGCTGCTATAAAGAAGCTGCTAGCAAAGCACTCCTTGAAGAACAAGACCGTTCCTGATCCTAAATTTGCTACGTCTCCTATATGCATCAATGATCCTGATTATAATTTCTCTGTTGATCTTTCACTTATATCTATGGTTGAAGCTGACCCCTTTTATGGCAGAGAAAATGATGATGCTATTGCACACCTGACCAAACTCACTGAGTTGGGTGGCTTGTTTACTACAGATGAAAAGATACGAAACTTCTATGTTACTAAGCTTCTTCCTTTCTCTTTAAAGGAAGGTGCTAAAGCGTGGTATGATGCACTACCATGTGGTTCCATTAGAGTCCTCAAGACTTAGCTCACTCTTTTGTTGATAAGTAATTTCCTGCTCATATGCAACATGCTGCTTTACGAAGAATTTATAACTTTAAACAGTTGCAGGTGAGAACCTCCCTAAAGCTTGGGGGAGGTATTGCAGTCTGATCCAGGCTAGACCGGGACATGGAGTCCCTAAGAATGAATTAATTGATATATTTTATGCTGGTCTAACTGATGAATCTAGATCCTATTTGGACAGTTGTGTTGGTTGTATTTCCAGGAAAAGAACACCGGACGATGCAGAAGAATTAATGGGCAAGATTGCCAAGAACCATGAAGATTGGTCCATCCCTGAACCACCTCCACCACCAAAAAAGAGGGGCATGCTTGTCCTAAGCCCCGAAGATATGCAAGAAGCGAAGAAGTCTATTAAAGAGAAGGGTATTAAAACTAAAGATGTAAAGAATCTACCCCCTATTGAGAAGTTGTGTGAGCCTACCACTCACCCTCTAATGGTAGAGGTACACTCTCTTTTAGATTTTAATGCAAGTGACATTCCTCATGGTAAGCCTCCTGATCAATGTTTAGATGAGCTTGATAATTTTATTATGAAGCAAAATCACTTTAATGAGAGGATACAAAGTTAGTTGCATGATAATTCCCTTGCTATAAAAAGTTTGCTTGATGTTCTAGGTAGAACAGTTAATGATGTTAAATGTCTTGTGAAAGCACTTTCATATGGTTCAAACTCAGCTTGATCAAATTTCTAATGTGCAAAAATATTTGCTTGCTAATAATGCCAAACATGATATACAAGCCTTCGGGATTAAAACCCGAGGAGGAACTAGCACTCAAGATCCTCTCTATCCGGAGGGGCATCCAAAGAGGATCGAGCAAGATTCTCAAATACAGGAAAAAGAAATCGTTAGCTCTCCGAAGAAGAAGAAGAAGAAGCACAAAGAAGCTGACAATTCCAATGATCCAAATAGTATATCTCTTTTTCTTCAAATTCCTTTGACTGATGCTATTAAGTTACCTCCCTATTCGAGATATATGAAAGATATTGTTACTAATAAAAGAAAAGTTCCTAATGAAGCAATATCTACTATGCTTGCTAACTACTCTTTTAGTGGCAGGATTCCTGAGAAGCTTGGTGATCCAGGTATACCCACCATTCCTTGCTCCATAAAGAATAATTATATCAGGACTGCTTTATGTGATCTTGGAGCAGGAGTGAGTGTTATGCCTTTTTCTCTTTACAAGAGACTTTGTTTAGAAAAACTAATCCCTACCGATATCTCTCTTCAGATGGCTGACAAGTCAACAACCGTTCCCATTGGTATTTGTGAGAATGTTCCCGTTGAAGTTGCTAATTGTTTAATCCTTACTGATTTTGTTGTGCTTGACATGCCCGAGGATGGGAGCATGTCTATTATTCTTGGTAGACCTTTTCTTAACACCGCAGGTGCTATTATTGATTGCAATAGAGGAAAGGTTACTTTTAATGTGAATGAAAAAGAACACACGGTGTATTTTCCAAAGAAGATTGACAAAAGGCATGGCCTCAACTCTATAGAGAATATCGAGACCGTGAAGATTGGTGATTGGGATTGTCCTCTACATGTGCACCACAAATACAAAACCATTATGGTGGGGACAATATCCATTAAAGTAAAGGTACCATGAATGCTTCATAGTAAGTGAAACTTTTTTCTCCATGTATTGCTAGTTTGGTAGTATGACTTGATCAACCTTGCTATTAGATGAGTTTTATATAAATAAAAAAGTAGAAGTTATTATATTTGCATTTATTTTAGCTTTATCTTTCTTGCTGTACCAAGTTTATATGTTTTTGAAGCTTCACAATTCTAATCACTGCTTCAAGTTTTCAGAAAGTTTCGCAACTTTTTGAACTTCAAATTTTTTTCAACAGTGAAGTTGTCAGAAAAATTCCAAAAAGATTAAAATAAAAATTTCCATGCCGGGAGTGACCCAGAGGCACCTGGGGCTGACCAAGGGGGGCCACCAGTGGCCCAGGCGGCCAGCTGGCGCAGCCTGCACCCTGGCTGCGCCCACAGGGCGCCTAGGGCCCACAGGCCCCACCTCCAGGTATGTCTTCTTCCCCCTTCTTTCCCTCTCTCCAAAAACACGAGTTCTGCTCCAGTTCTTGCATTCTTGCCGTTCTTGGAGGCGATTTTCGATCTCTCTCTACAATTCATCATTCGAGCTGAGATTTTGTGCAAATACTCCCTGGTATGTAACTCCTTCACCCCTCCAATTAGATTTTTGAATGGTGGCTTCATTTGTGAGTATTTAGTAGCTCTTGGTGCTATTCATATGAGCTTGCATGCATGTGTAGAAATTTATTTTCCAAGTTTTGATGCAAGTTTATGCCTTAGGTAAGTGGGTAGAGTAGTTTGCCTCAACTCACCTTGTTTAAATCCTTGTTTCTTTGAATTGTAATTTTTTTCCAGGAATGAGTTTATTTGGAAAAGCAAAAGGATGGCTTGGGAAGAAGAAGCCCAAGCGCTCCGATCGAGTTACTAGAGCTGCAGCTTCACCCTCAGAAGTTAGGGTGAGCTGCAATGAAGATCATGTGCCCCTGGAGTTGTTTGAAGACACAAGTCCAGCATGCGCAATGATGTATCCGTGCGATGATTTTCTTACAGCTGCAGGAATTAAGGAGGAATTTTATGGCCTTTGTGCCAATGCAGGTTTGACACGGCTAGCATTATGCCGTGTGGTACAATACAAAAAGCTTACCTCCTGCTTTGTTAACAGTTTTTGTTATAACCATGATGCTGGAACCGTCGAGTTCAAACTTTATAATGATATCATAACCATGTCTTTGGCACCGTTTTGTGATATAATAGGTGTGCCGAACGTTGGTTAGACAACGAAGATGACCATGCAGCCTTCCGGGTTGCGGACTCTCTTCAACTCCCTTTGTTGCCAGAAGGAGACCGACATTCGGCGTACGAAGATTTCCAGCATTCAGTTTCCACACCTCAGGTATTTTGCGTATTTTGTTGCTAGAGGGGTGTTAGCTCGTGACAACACGAGCAATGGCTCTGCACCAGATTTCTCTATTTATGCGAACGCCCTCTCTGATAAGAATGAGTATAATGTGGGTGCCTTGATTGCTCGGCGCCTTGTTACGAACAGTAACAAAGGCGATTTATATGGTGGCGTTTACGCCACACTTATTCTTGAGTCTCTTGAGCGCACCCCGCATCCTGATGATGTTCCCTTTTCATAGCAAGTCTCGATCTTGCAGCTATGAAGAGGCATAAGTTTGTTACCATGATTATATTTTGAGGTTTGAAAGGACCATTACTCGTGAGATCCGTCTACCTGCACCACTTTTGTTTGATAGCACTCGCAGGAACGGATGGTCCTTCAACGAGATTCAGTTCGATGAGTTCATGGTTAATTACGAGCCGCATAACCCCATGGAGGGGGTTGTGCCCGATGAGGAGGAGCATGGTGAGTTCCCACCTTTCCAGGGAGAGACCTTCACCGAGCAAGGCGAGGGGTCTTCTTCCGCTTGGAGCGCAGGGCCTTCCTCATGGGAGGACCCGAGGACTTCGGTGTACGCACCGGAGGGCTCATACGACTCCTGGACTTACCATTGCCCCGGAGCAGGAAGCTCCTGGGGGCAGTAGCTTCTACCAACTTAGGCCAAAAGCCTAAGCTTGGGGGAGTACGTGCCCTTCTCACCTTTCCATTGTATTATCCGTTTTCATTTTGTTCTCCTTGATCTTTTCGAAGTTTTTGCCCGTTCTTCTTTGTTCTTTTATTTTGCAAAAACAACAAAAAGATTTCTCTTTTCTTTTTCTTTCGCTAAATCTTTGAAAAATCCAAAAATATTTTATTTTCTCTCTTTAGTTTGCTTTGTTGCAGAGTTCAGCTCGAGTCCGTGATGGCATTTTCACTTGATTATATTTTCCTACGCTTAATCGTGCAAGCGACAAGGCAGTTATGACGAAGATCGACGAAAGGGATGCGACAAGAAAAACCGGTATGAACTCTTTTTGTTTCTACTTTTGTATATATGCTTGTACTTATGATTTAGAGACCAGCTTGTAGCGACATAGTGCTATGTTTACAATGCTTTCCCAGTGGTTCATGCTTTCTTTGTGGCTAATCTCAAATAGCTATGGTACATAATGTGTTGTTGAAATGATTTACATGCATTGCGTTGTTCATAGTTTAGCATAATGAAGTGGTATTTCCCTTTGGAGAATTCTTGGATTGACTTGGCACATGCTTACACATGTTTAAGACTAAAAAGTCTGCTATGCCTTGATGATCTTTGAATTTCAGAATAGTTATATAATTTTCATGCTCAATTCAATGTTACTTTGTCGCTCTGCATGATTATGACTGTTATTGCTCTCTAGTTGGTCGCTTCCCAGTCTTTTGCTAGCCTTCGCTCGCACTAAGCGTATTTTTGCTTGTGCATCCAAAATCCTTGAAACCATTTTTTCCATATGAGTCCACCATACCTTCCTATGTGGTATTTACCGGCCATCCTAACGAATACTTTCTTGTACCATCTCAAAATCATTCAAAAGCACTCCTGTGTTGTGCCTCTGCATCAGCTCATGAGGAAGTAGTAGGTGATTCATGACCGTCTTATGTTAGACATGTTTTATTCCGGGGTTGCATGTCTAATCTGCAAACCGCTAATACGAGGAGGGGCTGGCATGAGTGCGCCCAGCTCACAAAAGATAATCACAACCCACAAACCCTCCTTCATGCTTTGTCTATGAATAATCAGAAAACTTTGGTAGTAAACAAAGGAGATTAAGGGGATGTGATCTTCTCCATCTTGGGAGCCGTTCCTCGAAACATGTCTAGCGTAAGAGGTGATTGAGTTGTCTACTAGCATTCGTTGACGAATCATGCACCTCCCAAAACATTTTTTATCTCTGTTTTCAAAACAAAGAGCTCTGGTACAAGTTTAGTTTTTGCTTCCAACCACGGGTTTTCAACCTTTCCATCAAACTCCCCGGTTCGAGAGTCTCCACCTTCTTTATTCAAAGCACCAACTAGGAGAGCATAATTGTCATTCTGAGTGTAATGTGAATTTTCCCAAAGTACTACATTGTCTTTTGCATGATTGTGGTATTACTTATTCTGAAGTTCTTAGTTCTAGTCTCCTTTAAAACTCCGGAGGAGTTTCTGCATTTATGTTTTGCTTCACTCATGGAGGCTAGCGAAATACCACTCTAGTATGTTCAAGCTTTGTGCATTGTAATCTTGTCTTGATTTTAAGTAGCATATTATTTACTTTTAGTTGTTTGTGATTGATCACTTGAAAGAAGGATTGCTTCGTGCATTGTCCTCACAGCATTGTTTTGATACTTGCTAAATTCTTTTCGTAGTACATGCATATATACATTCGTTGAAGCAAAAGAGTTTGTCAAAGTTTTCTTTGTCGCGTTCAGTTCTTTGTACTGAATTGCTTGAGGACAAGCAATATGATAAGCTTGGGGGAGTTCATACGTCTCAAACGTATCTACTTTTCCAAACACTTTTGCTATTGTTTTTCCCTCATTCTTGCATGATTTGGACGAAACTAACCCGGTCTAACGCTGTTTTCAGCAGATCTGCGTGTATGATTTTATTGTGCGCATGAAAATGGATTTTAGGTGTCTCAGAAAATTCCAGGAAAAATCACAGAAAATCCACGCACCCGAAGGGCCACTGTGCCAGAAGTGGGACCAGAGGCCAACCAAGGGCCCCCCAGGCGCCCCCTGGCGCGGCCAGGAGTGGGGCCGCGCCCTCTGGCCGCCTAGGGGCCTCCCCCCCTCCTCTGGTGCCCTACCGAGGCTCCTATTTATTCCCGTGACGGAGAAACCCCGAAACAGAAGTCATTTTCCCAATTCACGCCACGGAGCCGCCGCCACCCTCTGTTCTTCTCCGGGAGGGCTAATCTGGAGGTTGTTTTGGCCTCCGGTGAGGGGAGATCATCGCCATCGTCATCATCATCACCACTCCATCCTCCCTCCATGACTTCTCCATCCATGTGTGAGTAATTCCCTACTGTAGGCAAAGGGGATGGTAGGGATTGGATGAGATAGATCATGTAATAGTTTATCAGATTGTTGGGGGCATGTTGCCTATCATCTAGATTGTTGTTTATCATCTCTGCTTCAACTTGTTGCTCTTAATGCTTGTCACTTTGGGCCCGAGTGCCATGATTTCAGATCTGAATCCTATGTGTTTGCATGAATATATTTGTGTTCTTGATCCTATCTATGAGTTGTATGCACCTGTTATAGTCCGGAACCGGCGATCCCAAAGGTGACAGCTTGGGACACCAAAGGGGATGGACTATAGTTTGAGGATTCCATGTATCCATTCATTGTTAATGCTTTGTTCCGGTGCTCTTTGACAGGAGCACCTTAATCTCCATAAGTTCCTTTTGGCCCCGTTTGTAGCGGGATGGTAGGACAAAAGATGTTGTGCAAGTTTTTACTGCAAGCACGTAGAACTACCCGTGGGGTACATGCCTGATGTTTTATTTATGCCTAGATGATCATTGCTTTTCTGTGTGCCTTGCCCCAAGTTAAATACATGATGTGCCTTATCCATGCAGCGCCCAACCATCCATCTCCCTAGCCTACATTGTTTTAATTCTGCTAGTTACTAGTTGTTTGCTTTTGCTATTTTACTGTCGCTATTTCACCACCACTATTTCCGTTGCTATCATCACTTCCATATCACAGTTACTATTAATATCTTGTTGCAAGTAAGTGTATCTCAGGTGCGGTGGAATTGACAACTCCACTGTCAAAGCTTGTGGATATTCTTTGGCTCCCCTTGAGTCGAATCTATAAATTGGGTTCTCTTACCCGCGAAGACTATCTCGATCCCCTGCAGTTGTGGGTTATCACCAGGGAGTTGTCGTGGACCTGCACACAACAATAAATAACTTTGCTCCCAATGAGTTCAGAGAGGTTGTCAATCGCTCCGGCCTTGTTGTTTACAAAGGATCAAACACAAGCGGAAAATAGTAGTTGTTATTGCAACGGAAAGGAAATAAAAGCAGTAAAGGGTGGAGGAGTAAACAACGATGAAAATATGGACTGGGGTCCCATGATGTTCTCTAGTGATGTCTTTCTCCCAAAAGACGATAAAACAACTATGCCGGGTGAACAAATTGCTGCTGGGCAATTGACAGAATTATAAACGCACCGCAATGCTAATTATGCTGCAAGAAAGTTAGAGGCTCAATCGTATGGGCAGTACACCAAGACAAGTAGACCGTTTATTCATCAACATCTACTCACTAATCATGAACCTTGAGATATCTATCCAGAAAATCTCGCTGATATTAAGTTGCGATCCCCACCCAAAGTGTAAACCCAAAGCAACAGACAACTGCATTAACAAACTATTCGTAAGGTAAAAAATCCTTGCAACCGCGGTTACAAGCACCATTGTTTTCTCCCTGGTGGCAACAACACATCCCCCAGTCTCATGTTTCTGTCACTCAAGCTAGACATCGGGGGCATGAACCCACAATCAAGCATAACGCTCCCTCTTGGAGTTACTATCTACTACTTGGCCAAATCAATAAAGAGCAACGGAGAACATGCAAGAATTACTCAAGAACAAAATATAAAAGGAGAACCAAATATACAACTCATCACGATCTGAACATAGAACAGCAGAAAGATTACATAGATGCCTTGATCATGTAGGGAAGCTCACAAGGGCTAAGAATTGAAGCACAAGATTGGAGAGAAGACATCACATAGCTATTGGTCATGGACCCATGGTCCAACGGGGACAACTCACGACACATCCGGGAAGCGCTCATGGTGGTGGAGAAGCTCCCGGAGGTCAGTCCTCCCTCCGGCAGGGTGCCGGGACGAGGTCTTCTGGCGATCCCGATCTCGGGATTGCGGTGGCGGCGGAACAATGGTGAGTTTCGCGATGCGGAGTCTTTTTCCAGGGTTTCTGTACCGTGGACTAAATATAGGTCTAAGGAGGGCTAGGGGGAGGTCCCACCCCTCCAGGCGGCCTCCTTACGCGACCAAGAGTGGGCCGCGCCCCTTGGCCGCCTAGGAGGGGGTGTCCCCCCTCCGGCTCCCCTTGGGTCTTACAAAGTCTTCTGGAACACTGATTTTTATTTTATTTTCTTGGAATTTTTTGGGCACTGTAAATGTGGGTATAGACCTGCAATTCACAGACCTCAACAGAGAGAAATTAGCACGGGGTGCACTGAGTTAGTAGGTTAGTCCAAATATGTGTAAAAAGGTATGAAAGTGTAGCAAAAACACATAGCAATGTCACCCAAATAAGCATGGAATAAGCAGAAATTATAGATACGTTTGGGACGTATCAACATCCCCAAGATTAATTCTTGCTCGTCCTCAAGCATGTAAATGATAAAAAAGATAATTTATGTGGTGACATGCTATCACACATATAAGAACTTCAAAGTAAAGCAAGTGAGATATGCAATTCAAGTCAATACAATAACAAGCAAGAGTCTATATCTAGTATTGAAACTAGCAAAGTAAGAACATAAAGGTGCAAGAGCTCTAGCTCGCTGTCCATGAATTGAATGTCTCCAAATGGTGTTTGCGTGCAAGAAGTGGGAGATGGGTTTAGAGCATTGTTGGGACCCGGAATATGCATATGTAATTCTAGCCATAATTCAATCATATGAAGAGCCGAGAGCCATACCCACTTGTCTAAGCAGACAAGGCCAAGTACAAGACACTCTAGATGATCAACTGAGATGGGTCCTCATCGTCCGCTCACAAGTCAAAATGCTTATGGGTGGTGAAATCCCATACTCATAGACAAGTCGCATCAACCATATTGTCAATTGAACCATAGCATTTACATAGACAACTCCGACCCGATCACTTAGTCGGGGTCTCGGGCGGGCTCGATCGTACATCAAAGTGTGCCACGTGACAGAGTCACGTGCAATCGCATCGCGATGCTCCAAGCTGCTGATACGTCCAAAACGTATCTATAATTTCTGCTTGCTCCATGCATGTTTTGTGTGATATTGCTATGATCTAGATACACTTTCATACACTTTTGATCATATTTGGACTAACCTATTAACTCAGTGCACCCCAGTGCCAGTTCCTGTTTTCTGCTGTTTTTCTATTTCAGTTTTCCCCCATATAAAAAGTGCCAGAAAAATTCGGCAAAATTAAGATAAAAAATCAGCGTGACGGAAGCTTCCAGAAAAGCCCGGGAGGGGCCAGAGGGGAGCCAGGGGGGCCCAGGCGGCCACCCGGCACGGCCCCACACCTGGCCGCGCCAGGAGGGCGCCTGGGGCCCTTGGCCCACCTCTGGCTGCCCCCTTTCGCCTATTTATCCCCCGTCACGGGAAAACCCCAGAAGGAGAACCCTATTCCGCGAACTCGCCTCTGTTCCGCCGCCGCCGCGCTTCCGAAGATCGGGAGCACCAGAAGACCTCTTCCCGGCACCCTGCCGGAGGGAGGATTGACCTCCGGGAGTCTCCTCTCCACCATGGATGCTCCCCGGATGTCTCGTGAGTAGTTTTCCTTGGACCATGGGTCCGTGATCAGTAGCTATGTGATGTTCTCCTCCTCTCTTTGATCTTCATTGTTTAGACCTCGTGAGCTGCCCAACATGATCGAGGCACCTTTGTAATATTTCTGCTATTGCTATGTTGAGTTTGATAGGATCTGATGGATTATGAGATTATGTTCAGATTGTGATTGAGTAATATATTTGGTTTTTATCTCTTATATTTTTGTTCCTAAGTAATTCTTGCATGTTCCCCGTTGCTGTTTATTGCTTTGGCCAAGTAGTAGGTAGTGACTCCAAGAGGGAGCGTTGTGCTAGATTGTGGGTTCATGCCCCCCGATGACATGCTTGAGTGACAGAAACATGAGTCTAGGGGATGTGCTATTGCCACAAGGGGAAAAAATGGTGCTTGTAACCGCGGTTACAAGGATTGTTTACTTTACGCAGAGTTCTTTTTAATGCAGTTGTATGTTGCTTTGGGTTTCCACTTTGGGTGGGGCTCGCAACTTAATACCAGCGAGATGTTCTGGATAGATATCTCAAGGTGGATGATAGGTAGTAGATGTAGATGGATTTCGGTCTACTTACCTTGGCGTACTGCCTGTGCTTTTGAACCTCTTCCTTTCTTTTGTAGCATAGTTAGCATTGCGGTGCGTTCATAATCCTGTCAATTGCCTTTCTGTAGTTTGTTTACCTCGCATAACAATTTTATCGTCTTTTGGGAGAGAGACATCACTAGCAAACATCACGTATCCCGGTCCATATCCTTATCATTGTTTCCCCGTTATATTTACTTTTCTGCATTTACTTTCAAGTTGCTATTATTATCCCTTGCGTTTTATCCTTTGTAAACAACAAGACCGGAGAGATTGACAACCTCTCTGAACTTCGTTGGGAACAAAGTTACTGTGTCTGTGTGCAGGTCCGCGTCAGTTGCGCCGCTGACACCTACTTATCATCTCTGGAGTCCTACTAGAGACAAACCTTGGTATCTTTACCGAGGGAAATTTGCTGCTGTGCTGCATCACGCCTTCCACTTGGGGCTCACCAACGAAGGGCGAGAAGACTACACCCGTCAACCCTCGCGCCATCAAGCAAATTTCTGGCGCCGTTGCCGGGGACTCCGAGTGCTAAGATAGGGGAGTTGCACACTACCCTTTGCCTTTGTTTTTCTTAGTCTTGTTAGTTTACCTTTCAGATTTTATCTTTGTGTCTTATATCAAAAATCAAAAAAATATATATATAGTATGTCTAGTTCCTTACTTGCCAATCAATGTCTAACTTCTTTGAAACTAGATCTTATTGGCATGGAGGATTCACTGAGGATCAACAAGAATATTACAAGGAATACCGCTTGTGTCAAAAAGGGATACACTTATGGAGACTCATACATCAACCGTATGAGTATGCTAAAAACTTGTGCTCAATATATAATATATCTTTCTGCAGGGATGAATCTTGTTGCTTTATGAGGCACAAACACCTTGCTTTCCAATGTGAGTACAATGAGGATGAAACCTTAGCTTCTTATGCTAAGGGAAATTATGATTTTTATGATGCAGAACAAATAGAAGAATTTGTTGCTTTTAAGGGTGCCTATGAAATTACTTCTTTTCTTCAAAATATTGATGACGCCCCTTACAAATATGAGAGTCTTGCTATACTTAACTATTGTTTGGAAAATTATGATGCAAATTATTATATTACTGATCATCTTGAGAGAATCTCTCCCCCAAAGAAAGAGACTAATGTTTTGCAGGACTGTATAGAAGAAGAAATTACTGAACCTGAAAGCTCTTTGGATGAAGAAGAGGAGGAGAGTGACGAACAAAAGGAGGAAGAATGGAGCCATCCATGTCTACCTTCTAATGAGAGTAACTCTTTGACTCTTACCTTATATGAGTATTATGATCCTATGGATTCTTTTGAAATATCCCTTTTTATGAAGTTGATGCCTTCTATGCTTATGGCCTTGATGCCACTATGGATGATGCTTACGGAGATGAACTTGCTATAGTTCCTCATGTTAAGCATGAAATTTTTGCTATCGCACCCACACTTGAGTGTCCTATTATCCTTTTAAAATCTCCAACTCCGGAGAATTTTCCTCTTATCAAAGCTCAATGTGATGGGTTGCATTTATCTTATGATCCTAAAAACCGTGTTGAAAACAATACACGTGTGCTTGTAGGTCATGAACAATATGATTTATATGATAGTTATATTCTTGATGTTGTTCATGATATTACTGAAAATTACTTTGAGAGAGGAAAGTTTGGTTATAGAAACTTCCATGTGACAAAAACACCTCTCTCTACACTGAAACTTTCGAAGTTGTTCTTGTTCCACCTTCCTATGCATGTCACTTTGTGCTTCTTTGATTTATTTTCTTACAAGATGCCTATGCATAGGAAGTGGGTTAGGATTAAATGTGTTTCAAATTTGCTTCTTGATGCTCTCTTTTGCTAACATTCCCATTCTCTTGTGAGAGCATCTTTTATAATCTTTAAGCATAGCTAAAGGCATAAAAGAAAGCGCTTTCGGGAGGCAGCCCGCAACGAATTTAGGTTTTTATTTTTGCTTTTGTTGTGTCTTGATGATTGTTACTACTGTAGCAAAATCATTGTATCTTTATTTTTCAGCTTTGTGCCAAGTTATAGCCTCTTACGGCAAGGGAAGTAAAAGTTGTGACATGCTGTCCAGAAAACAGATTCTGTCCTCGTGACCAGAAAAATTCCATAAAAATCCCAGTTCATCTTTTTGAGCTGAAATGTTTACACAGCATGCTCTATACAATTACGAAACTTCCGTATGTTCTGAGTTTTTTGATTTGAGTTTCAGAAGTGCCCCTAAAAAATTCTTTACTATCTGCTGTTCTGTTTTTCACAGATTCTGCCACGTTTTGTCTCTCCTAACTTTTGCAAACCTTAAGCTTGCTTTTTCTTTGCAAAAACTTTTTGGCACTCTTGAGAAACAGTAGCTCTTCAAGAATATCTTTATATCCAGTAGAGAAAAATTATTTATTAAGGGTACTAACCTCTCTAATCAGCTTATGATGAGTTATGTATGAAGGGAGTTTTCAAGTGTGCGATGGAAGATGATGAAAGAAGATCCAGGAGTGTCAAGCGCTCAAGCTTGGGGATGCCCCCATGCATCCCCAATAAATTTTCAAGGATACTCAAGTGTCTAAGCTTGGGGATGCCCCCATGCATCCCCTTCTCCATCAACAATCATCAGTTCGTCCTTCGTCTCACTATATTTTTATCACTTCATGCGTTATGTGCTATGCTTGGAGCGTCTCACTCTTAGGTTTTGTTTTTAGTTTTCTTTAGCTTTGCTTGTTGTTCATAACAAGTTAGATCCTTTCTTACTTTGTGTGGGAGAGAAACACGCTCCACTTTCAAAATCTAGAACACATCATAGGATTCTTCATGCCTATCTTTCTGCTGTTGTGTGTTCTTTATCTTTTCATAGCTACTGCCATGTTTAGTCTTAGTTTTAGTTTGACTTTAGAAAGAGCCTTGGCTTTTGTTTTAGTTTGTTGCTGGAACTCTCTTTAGTTTTCATGTTTATCTTGTTAAGAGAGTTGGTTGTTGCACTGAGTTGTGTCTTGTCTTGAAAGTAGGTAATTGAGGTTGCTATTTAATTTTAGTAGTATCTTGCAATAGTTTTGAGGTATTGATGTGAGTAATGTTTGAACTTCTGGTGTCAAGAGCTCTTTCCTATTAGTGATAGGTTTCGTATTTTGGGCAATCCGTGTTTATTTTCAAAACCTACAAAACTAGTTGAGAACTCTAGCTACTAGATAGATCAGTACTCTTCTGAGGAGTCGAATATTAGAGTACACTCACGTACCATGAGTCGAGGATGCGCAAGGATAACCAAACCCCCATACACTCCTCCTCGGGGTACTTGTCTCTTTGTGAACCTCCTTATTAGATTGAGAGTTACCGATAATAAGTTAATGAGTTCTTCGGACTAATGTAAGTATTGAGAGTTGACACTTCCACCTTCCCATATTTTGCTAGCCTTTCCCGTGCCGTGCATTGCCTTCTTCTCACTCCGAGATTTGGTGTCCACCTTCGCAGGTACTTCCAAACCCTTGGCATGATACGCTCTGTCATCATAAGCCTCCTTATATCTTCCCTCAAAACAGCCACCATACCTACCTATCAAGGCATTTCCATAGCATTTCTGAGTTACATTGCCATGCAACTTCCACCTCTTCATGACTTGATCTTCATGTCATACATGTTCCTGCTACACTGGCAGCGGCATACATTGCATACATCATGATAGTTACATCTTCTTTATGATTTTGAGTACCTTGTAAAGTGTGAAAGATTTCCTACCTTCTTGTAAAATAGAGTGTTGCCCTTAAGTGAGGAAAAGATCCCAAAGTGGACACATTAAAAGATCCCAAAGAGGACAAATGAGAGTTAAATAGAAAGAGCCATTGAGGCCACCAAAAAAATACAAAGAAATAGAAAAAAGAGAAAAAAGAAATAAAAAGAGAGAAAGGGGCAACACTACTATCCTTTTGAGAGATCCACGCTAGTACTCCCTCTATATCCCTGTACTCCATAGAGATGATCATTATGCATATAGCTATGTTGGGACCTTCACACTTTAGAACTTGGCTTGCATATTCCAAGGATGAGCCTCCTCAAAAGAGCTCTAGGTCTTCATGAGCAATCAAGTTAGATGCACCCCCACTAGTTCCATTGGAGAGCTTCCTAGCTTGTATGTGCATCCGTTGCATGGCAATCCCTACTCCTCACATCATATCTATCATTTGGCATCTCCTGCCTATGATTGTCCTCATTTATGTGAGCCTTTCTCATCCTTTTTGTCTTCCTCCTCCACCATATTTCTCTATTTGCCATCCTAAGTGCCAACTCTCGTGATTACGCTCATCCATTGCATGAGTGCTCAAAATATCGAAAAGGAGTGGATCAAATTGACTTGTACCTGGCTAGTGGTCTGGGGACGAGTCAAGATAAGATTCCAAAGAAGACCAAGTGTGAAACTTTAGTACATTGAGTTCTCAACACAAAAATACTTTTTTCTCGTATTCCTTATCCCCCTTCTTGCACGCAAACACCATTTGGAGACATTCGAGTCACGGACAGCGATAGCTCTTGCACCTTTTGTTCTTTTGTTACTTGTTTCAATGTTAATATAGACTCTTGCATGTTATGACTTGAATTGAATATCTAACCTTGATTGCTTTACTTTTCAAAGTTCTTATATGGTTTCTAGCATGTCACCACAACAATTATGTTGTTATCATTTACCTACTCGAGGACGAGCAAGAATTAAGCTTTGGGATGTTGATACGTCCAAAACGTATCTATAATTTCTGCTTGCTCCATGCATGTTTTGTGTGATATTGCTATGATCTAGATACACTTTCATACACTTTTGATCATATTTGGACTAACCTATTAACTCAGTGCACCCCAGTGCCAGTTCCTGTTTTCTGCTGTTTTTCTATTTCAGTTTTCCCCCATATAAAAAGTGCCAGAAAAATTCGGGAAAATTCAGATAAAAAATCAGCGTGACGGAAGCTTCCAGAAAAGCCCGGGAGGGGCCAGAGGGGAGCCAGGGGGCCCTAGGTGGCCACCCGGCGCGGGCCCACCCCTGTCCGTGCCAGGGGGGCGCCTGGGGCCCCTGGCCCACCTCTGGTTGCCCCTTTCGGCTATTTATCCCCCGTCACGGGAAAACCCCAAAAGGAGAACCCTATTCCGCGAACTCGCCTCTGTTTCGCCGCCGCCGCGCTTCCAAAGATCAGGAGCACCAGAAGACCTCTTCCCGGCACCCTTCCGGAGGGAGGATTGACCTCCGGGAGTCTCCTCTCCACCATGTTTGCTCCCCGGATGTCTCGTGAGTAGTTTTCCTTGGACCGTGGGTCCGTGATCAGTAGCTATGTGATGTTCTCCTCCCCTCTTTGATCTTCATTTTTTAGACCTCGTGAGCTGCCCAACATGATCGAGGCACCTTTGTAATATTTCTGCTATTGCTATGTTGAGTTTGATAGGATCTGATGGATTATGAGATTATGTTCAGATTGTGATTGAGTAATATATTTGGTTTTTATCTCTTATATTTTTGTTCCTAAGTAATTCTTGCATGTTCCCCGTTGCTGTTTATTGCTTTGGCCAAGTAGTAGGTAGTGACTCCAAGAGGGAGCGTTGTGCTAGATTGTGGGTTCATGCCCCCCGATGACATGCTTGGTGACAGAAACATGAGTCTAGGGGATGTGCTGTTGCCACAAGGGGGAAAACAACGGTGCTTGTAACCGTGGTTACAAGAATTGTTTACTTTACGCAGAGTTCTTTTTAATGCAGTTGTCTGTTGATTTGGGTTTACACTTTGGGTGGGGCTCGCAACTTAATACCAGCGAGATGTTCTGGATAGATATCTCAAGGTGGATGATTAGTAGTAGATGTAGATGGATTTCGGTCTACTTACCTTGGCGTACTGCCTGTGCTTTTGAACCTCTTCCTTTCTTTTGTAGCATAGTTAGCATTGCGGTGCGTTCATAATCCTGTCAATTGCCTTTCTGTAATTTGTTTACCTCACATAGCAATTTTATCGTATTTTGGGAGAGAGACATCACTAGCGAACATCACGTATCCCGGTCCATATCCTTATCATTGTTTCCCCGTTATATTTACTTTTCTGCATTTACTTTCAAGTTTCTATTATTATCCCTTGCGTTTTATCCTTTGTAAACAACAAGACCGGAGAGATTGACAACCTCTCTTAACTTTGTTGGGAACAAAGTTATCTGTGTCTGTGTGCAGGTCCGCGTCAGTTGCGCCGCTGACACCTACTTATCCTCTCTGGAGTCCTACTGGAGACAAACCTTGGTATCTTTACCGAGGGAAATTTGCTGCTGTGCTGCATCACGCCTTCCACTTGGGGCTCACCAACGAAGGGCGACAAGACTACACCCGTCAACCCTCGCGCCATCAGCTGCGCACATCTCAGAGCCACTTGGTGTAAGAAAGACCGCCGGCGAGAACACAACTAAGCTATTGAACCCCACACTAAGACATGCATGTTATAACCATAGACGCAGCATACATGTCTAGTGTAAACAGCAGGTACTCATCACATGAACTCTAAAAAGTATACATCTTTATTGACTTACATATAGAGTACACAAAGCGATCACATAACTATGATCCAACATTCATACAAACAACGGAAGCAACATAGGTCTGAGTACAGACAAGTTTAACAAATGGCTTAGAGAAGCCTTATTTATCATACAAGACCTTTCACGAGGGACCAGACGTCTGTCTGGGACTACACTAGCTTAGTCAATCGTCGAGCTCCAGGAAGAAGCCACCATCAGGGTCAGTGGTTTCATCTAAAAACATAAATAAGCAAACATGAGTAAAAATTCGTACTCAGCAAGACTTATATCAGAACTATACTACTCATGCTCTGGTTTCAAGGAAAAGGGAGGTGGGGTTTCAATGCAGAAGTGCCAGCTTTGAATTGGCTAGTCATGTACTACGAATACCAGAATGAGGTAACAAGTGTACTCGAGTCCATCTATCCAAGTCTCCCAGAAAATTACACCACTATGGATCCTTCCTCGACTTCCCACGAGAAAGCAAACCATAGCACTCACACTTATCTTGGAAAGTTTTGGAGTTTCCGTTGAAGTTGTCTAATAATCAAGCACAGATAACCAAGTAGTCCATGACCGCGGACGCGGATATTCAAATAGTTTTGTTAACCCTACAGGGGTATACCACTACATACACATGACCATCAGTTACCGCCAAGTCTCGTCACCATTCAAGGGGTGCCAACGAGGATGCTCACCACAACTTTTTCCTCATAGACGATCTAGTCCATGTAAGCCGCCTACATGGGTTGGTTTCCAATATCGTGAACCCGACCGGTTTACCGAAGTGGACCCAGACGATGTGTGCGTGGTGCAAAAGACGGTCTCGGTTGAGCCGTTCTCTCACTTAGGAGCCAGGCCACAAACCGACCAGAACTTCGAACTACTGCTACATCTGGACATCGACACGGGATGAGTTAATAGGTTGAGATGGGCCAGTGATCCCAATGTGTGGTTTTACTCTTTGTCTTGGATCACCACACAAGAACTCGGACTTAGGGTAGTGTTCAATGAGACAACCCACTGTGTACTCCTACACAACCTCTCATCGTTCACCTTGTTTAGGTCAAATTCACCAACACATTTCCACCATCTTCATCATGATCACTGCCATCCCGACTCACATAACAGTATCAACATTGTATCACTCTAAGCATGCAATAAGCATTAATAGTTGCAGCGGCTACATGATCTCAATAAAATCCTACATGTGCTAGGATTGTGGTTTGCTTACTACTGTGACAAAATGATAGGTCATGCAAAGGAATGGGTTCAACTATGCGGTAGAAACGCATCATGGTAACATCCTAAACAATGCATAAGCGAGAATGAGAGGGAATTGCGTTTTTATCGACATGATCAATGGGGTTTGCTTGCCTTGCTGACAGGGATCGTACTGACACTCTTCTCCTTCTTCTTCTTCTTCGGGGGTGACCTCCGGTTCCAGTTTAGTTGCTAACGATAGCAAACAAAGCATAATGTAGCAATCAATATGAATGCAATTCTTAATCACATGATCAAGTATGATATCATGATGTAAAGGGTGCTGATAAGTTGCTCATTCCATTTAAATGAAGTGTATTGCAAATGAATTGCAAATTCAAACTCCATATATGATTTTCAAATGATCCAATTATGCATTTGCCTCTGGTCCTCCAATTTAAAGTGGTTTTCCATGAATTTTTTTTGCATATTTGGAATCCTTGCATTTTTCTGATAATTTTTCATATATTATTTGTTTAATTTGGAGTTATGGTTTAAAACTTATTGATTTTCAAAGTTTAAAGCATTTTCTTGAATTATTTTTACTCTGGAAAATTGATTTACTGCGTCATGCTGGCATCAACATGACGTTGGAGGGGTCTGACTGGTGGGTCCAGCTTGTCAGTGTCTCCGTTAGGTTTCCCGATTAGTTTTAATTAACCAGAGGTTAATTAGGGCACTGGGCCCAGTGTCACTGGCTGGGGGGCTGGTTAGTGGTTAAACTAACCACGGCCATGTCACCTCGCCGGCGGCGAGTCGTCGGTGGTGAGTCGCCGGTGGAAACCTGACGTGGCGGCGACGTACAGGATGGCGTTCTCGTCACCCATTCGATGCGCTGAGACCACGGGAAGGTAGCCCGTGCTCTCGCACGCCATCTAGTGCACGAGGGCGACCACGGGGAGGACCAGGACATCACCGGCGACGAGTGTCGCGCCGGACGGAGTTTGGCTGTGATGACGACGGCGCTGCAGTGCACGGAAACGAGCGCGACGAGTGGGAAAAGCACCAGAGGCTCACCCTAAACACGATGACGAGGACGGCGAGGGCTTGACGACGACGAGCTCCTGGTCGGGATCCCGTGGTGGCCGGCGGTGAAGAGGTGAAGGGGGCGGCGGCAATGGAGCGTCTGGGCTCGATTACTTGTGCACAACGACGAAGAGGAACACGACGAGTCTCTTGGACATCTTGGGGTAGCTTGAGGAGGCCTGTGGCCACGCGGGTGCGGAGGCGGTGCTCCGGTGATCTCTCTGGTGTCGACCGGAACGGCGAGAGGATGAGGGAGATGCGTTGGAGGGTGGGGGGTGGCTGCGGAAGGCCCTGGGCGTCTCCAAGCGCGAGGATAAGGACATGGGAGCAGCTGCCGTGGCGTCGGCGGCCACGTCGGCCACGACATGCCCGGCATGCAGATGTGTGTTCGTGCCCGGGGATGACTACAAGCGGGGGGCTGGGCTGGGCCGGCCTGGTGGGCTGGTGCAGGTGAGTTGGGCTCTTTCTCTCTTTCCTTTGTATTTTCTGTTTTTCTTTCTGTCTTTTGTTTGGCTTTGCTAAAAAATTAGTTAGGCATTTTCTAAAATGCTCAAACTTTTAATATGGACTTACATGACCAGTAGCTAGTCACTCCCAAGTTTTGAACATTTTTGAAATTCAAAATATTTGAATTCAAATTCAAATAGAGGTATTATTTAATTTCCAAGCCCTTTGTGGAGTTTTTGAAAAATTAGAGAGCATGGGTTTGAATCCACATCATTTGATATGTGATCACACTCAATTGTGGGACTTTTCAAAAAGTTGCAAGGATTTTTGGAAGCAACTTTTAAAATGGCCATTTGAATTAACTTCATTTGGGATTTCTTCTTTCCCATTTCAAATTCTTTTGAAATTTTTGACATGATGCAAGGTTAGTTGCTAACCCTAGCACATACCTAACAGAGGGTTTTGACAAGCATACAAATACTATATAGTTTAATTGAGAACTCAATCTACTAAAACTTCACACTTGGTCTCCTTCGGAATCTTATTTTGACTTGTCCTCAAACCACTAGTGAGGCACAAGTCAAACTTATCCTCTCCCTTTCGACTTTGAGCACTCATGCAATGGATGAGCGCAAGCAAGATAGTTGGGACTTAGGATGGCAAAGAGAATAATGATGAGGAATGAAGACTAAAATGTGTGAAAGGCTCACATCAATGAGAACAATCATAGGAGAGAGAAAGCCAAATGATAGATATGATGTGAGGAGTAGGGATTGCCATGCAACGGATGCACATATAAGCTATGGGAAGCTCTCCTATGGAACTAGTGGGGGTGCATCCAACTTGCTTGCTCATGAAGACCTAGAGCTCATTTTAGGAGGCTCATCCTTGGAATATGCAAGCCAAGTTCTATAGTGTAAGGATCCCTGATGGCTTCTCGCCCTTCGTTGGTGAGCCCCAAGTGGAAGGCATGATGTAGCGCAGCAGCAAGTTTCCCTCAGTGAAGATACCAAGGTTTGTCTCCAGTAGGACTCCAGAGATGATAAGTAGGTGTCAGCGGCGCAACTGACGTGGACCTGCACACAGACACAGATAACTTTGTTCCCAATGAAGTTCAGAGAGGTTGTCAATCTCTCCGGTCTTGTTGTTCACAAAGGGTAAAACACAAAGGATAATGATAGCAAATGAAAGTAAAAAGCAGGAAAGTAAATAAGCGTGGAAACAGTAATAAGGATATGGACCGGGATACGTGATGTTCGCTAGTGATGTCTCTCTCCCAAAAGACGATAAAACTGCTATGCGAGGTAAACAAATTACAGAAGGGCAATTGACAGGATTATGAATGCACCGCAATGCTAACTATGCTACAAAAGAAAGGAAGAGGCTCAAAAGCACGGGCAGTCCACCAAAATAAGTAGACCGTAATCCAACTGCATCTACTACTAATCATCCACCTTGAGATATCTATCCAGAACATCTCGCTGGTATTAAGTTGCGAGCCCCACCCAAAGTGTAAACCCAAAGCAACAGACAACTGCATTAAAAATAACTTTGCGTAAAGTAAACTATCCTTGCAACCGCGGTTACAAGCACCGTTGTTTTCCCCCTTGTGGCAACAACACATCCCCTAGACTCATGTTTCTGTCACTCAAGCGTATCATCGGGGGGCATGAACCCACAATCGAGCATAACGTTCCCTCTTGGAGTCACTACCTACTACTTGGCCAAAGCAATAAACAGCAACGGAGAACATGCAAGAATTACTTAGGAAAAAAAATATAAGAGATAAAAACCAAATATATTACTCTATAACAATCTGAACATAATCTCATAATCCATTAGATCCCATCAAACTCAGCATAGCAATAGCAGAAAGATTACAAAAGTGCCGCGATCATGTAGGGAAGCTCACGAGGTCTAAACCATGTAGAACAAAGAGGGGAGGAGAACATCACATAGCTACTGATCACGGACCCATGGTCCAAGGGAAACTACTCACGAGACATCCGGGGAGCATCCATGGTGGAGAGGAGACTCCCGGAGGTCGGCCCTCCCTCCGGCAGGGTGCCGGGAAGAGGTCTTCTGGTGCTCCCGATCTCGGAAGCGCGGCGGCGGCGGAACAGAGGCGAGTTTGTGAAATAGGGTTCTGTCTTTGGAGTTTCCCCATGACGGAGAATAAATAGGCGAAGGGGGGCAGCCAGAGGTGGACCAGGGGCCCAAGGCGCCCCCCTGGCGCTGCCAGGGGTGGGGCCGCGCCGGGTGGCCGCCTAGGCCCCCTGGCTCCCCTCTGGCCCTACTCGGTCTCTTCGCGAAGCTTCCTGTACGCTGATTTTTCTGTATTTTTCCCGGAATTTTTCTGGCACTTTTTATATGGGGGAAAACTGAAATAGAAAAACAGCAGAAAACAGGAACTGGCACTGTGTGCACTGAGTTAATAGGTTAGTACAAATATGATCAAAAGTGTATGAAAGTGTATTTAGATCATAGCAATATCACACAAAACATGCATGGAGCAAGCAGAAATTATAGATATGTTTTGGACGTATCAACATCCCCAAGCTTAATTCCTGCTCGTCCTCGAGTAGGTAAATGATAACAGCATAATTTCTATGGTGACATGCTAGCAACCATATAAGAACTTTGAAAAGTAAAGCAATCAAGGTTAGAGATGAAATTCAAGTCATAACATGCAAGAGTCTATATTAGCATTGAAATAAGTAACAAAAGAACATTAGGTGCAAGAGCTCTCGCTGTCCGTGACTCGAATGTCTCCAAATGGTGTTCGCGTGCAAGAAGGGGGATAGGGAATACGAGAAAAAAGTATTTTTGTGTTGAGAACTCAATCTACTTAAGTTTCACACTTGGTCCTCTTTGGAATCTTATCTTGACTCATCCCCAGACCACTAGCCAGGTACAAGTCAATTTGATCCACTCCTTTTCGATATTTTGAGCACTCATGCAATGGATGAGCGTAAGCACGAGAGTTGACACTTAGGATGGCAAAGAGAGAAATGCGGAGGAGGAAGACAAAAAGGATGAGAAAGGCTCACATCAATGAGTACAATCATAGGCAAGAGATGCCAAATGATAGATATGATGTGAGGAGTAGGGATTGCCATGCAACGGATGCACATACGAGCTAAGAAGCTCTCCAATGGAACTAGTGGGGGTGCATCTAACTTGCTCGCTCATGAAGACCTAGAGCTCGTTTGAGGAGGCTCATCCTTGGAATATGCAAGCCAAGTTCTATAGTGTGAAGGTCCCCACATAGCTATATGCATAATGATCATCTCTATTGAGTATAAGGATATAAAGGGAGTACTAGTGTGGATCTCTCAAAAGGATAGTAGTGTTGCCCCTTTCTCTCTTTTTTTTTTTTTTTTTTTTTGTAATTTTTTGTGGCCTCAATGGCTCTTTCTATTTAACTCTCATTTGTCCTCTTTGGGATCTTTTATTGTGTCCACTTCGGGATCTTTTCCTCACTTAAGGGCAACACTCTATTTTACAAGAAGGTAAAGGAGATCTTTCACATTTTACAAGGTACTCAAAATCATAAAGAAGATGTAACTATCATGATGTATGCAATGTATGTCGCTGCCAGTGTAGCAGGAACATGTATGCCATGAAGATCAAGTCATGAAGAGGTGGATGTTGCATGGCAATATAACTCGGAAAGGCTATGGAAATGCCTTGATAGGTAGGTATGGTGGCTGTTTTGAGGAAAGATATAAGGAGGCTTATGATGACAGAGCGTATCATGCCAAGGGTTTGGATGTACCGGCGAAGGTGGACGCCAACTCTCGGAATGAGAAGAAGGCAATGCACGGCACGGGAGAGGCTAGCAAAATATGGGAATGTGGAAGTGTCAACTTTCAATACTTACATTAGTCCGAAGAACTCATGCACTTATTATCGGTAACTCTCAATCTAATAAGGAGGTTCACAAAGAGACAAGTACCCCGAGGAGGAGTGTATGGGGGTTTGGTTATCCTTGCGCATCCTCGACTCATGGTACGTGAGTGTACTCTAATATCCGATCCCTCCAAAGATTAGTGATCCATCTAGTAGCTAGAGTTCTCAACTAGTTTTGTAGGTTTTGAAAATACACACGGATTGCCCAAAATACGACACCTATCACTAATAGGCTAGAGCTCTTGACACCAAAAGTTCAAACATTACTCACAACAATACCTCAAAACTATTGCAAGTTACTACTAGAATTAAATAGCAACCTCAATTACCTACTTTCAAGACAAGACACAACTCAATGCAACAACCAACTCTCTTTAACAAGATAAACATGAAAACTAAAAAGAGTTCCAGCAACAAACTAAACAAAAGCCAAGGCTCTTGCTAAAGACAAACTAAGACTAAGACTAAACATGGCAGTAGCTATGAAAAGATAAAGAACACACAACAGCAGAAAGATAAGCAGGAAAAATCCAATGATGTGTTCTAGAATTTGAAAGTGGAGCGTGTTTCTCTCCCACACAAAGTAAGACGAGATCTAGCTTGTTATGAACAGCAAGCAAAGCTAAAGAAAACTAAAAATAAAACCTAAGAGCGAGACGCTCCAAGCATAGCACATAACGCATGAAGTGATAAAAATATAGTGAGACGAAGGACGAACTGATGATTGTTGATGGAGAAGGGGATGCACGGGGGCATCCCCAATCTTAGACGCTTGAGTCTCCTTGAATATTTGTTGGGGATGCATGGGGGCATCCCCAAGCTTGAGCGCTTGACACTCCTGGATCTTCTTTCATCATCTTCCATCACACACTTGAAAACTCCCTTCATACATAACTAATCATAAGCTGATTAGAGAGGTTAGTACCCTTAATAAAATAATTTTTCCCCACTGGATATAAAGATATTCTTGAAGAGCTACTGTTTCTAAAGAGTTTCAAAAAGTTTTTGCAAAGAAAAAGGAAGCTTATGGTTTGCAAAAGTTAGGAGAGACAAAACGTGGCAGAATTTGTGAAAAACAGAACAACAGGTAGTAAAGAATTTTTTAGTGGCACTTCTGCAACTCAAATCAAAAAACTCAGAACATACGGAAGTTTTTTAATTGTTTAGAGCATACTGTGTAAAAATTTCAGCTCAAAAATATGAACTGGGATTTTTCTGGAATTTCTCTGGTCACGAGGACAGAATCTGTTTTCTGGACAGCATGTCACAACTTTTACTTCCCTTGCCGTAAAGGCTATAACTTGGCACAAAGCTGAAAAATAAAGATACGATGATGTTTCTACAGTAGTAACAATCATCAAGACACAACAAAAGCAAAAGAAAAACCTAAATTCGTTGCGGGCTGCCTCCCGAAAGCGCTTCTTTAAAGCCATTAGCAAGGCTTAAAGATTATAGAAGATGCTCTCACAAGAATAAGAATTTTGAAGCAAAAGAGAGAATCAAGAAGCAAATATGAAACAAATTTAATCCTAACCCACTTCCTGTGCATAGGCATCTTGTAAGAAAATAAATCAAAGAAGCACAAAGTGACATGCATAGGAAGGTCGAAAAAGAACAACTTCAAAACTTTCAACATGGAGAGAGGTGTTTTAGTAATATGAAAGTTTCTACAACCAAACTTCCCTCTCTCGAAATAATTTTCAGTAGTATCATGAACAACATAAAGAATATAACTATCACATTGTTCATGACCACATTTATAAGATAAATGCAACCCATCACATTGAGCTTTGATAAGAGGAAAATTCTCCGGAATATGAGTTGGAGATTTCAACATGATAATAGGACAATAAATTGTGGGTGCAATAGCAACAATTTCATGGTTAACATAAGGAACTATAGAGAGTTCATTTTTGTCAGCATCATCCATAGTGGCATCTTGGCCATCAACAAAGCAAGTATCAAAATTTTCAGAAAGGAATATTTCAAGTGAGTCCTCGGAATCATGGGATTCCTCCTCAAAGCAATCATTGGCCTCCTCTTGGGCAGCAAGCATTTTATTTTTAAAATCCTCAATATAAGAATTGGAAGTATAATTCTCGAAGCAATAAGCAAGAACTGCAAAGTTTTCATACTCGAAAATAGTATCGTGATACTTTTCAATCAAAGAAGCAATCTCATAGGCACCTTTAAAAGCAACAAACTCTTCAATATTTTCAACATCAAAGTAATCATAAACACCTTTAGCATAAGAAGATAAGATCTCATTTTTATTAAACTCACATTGGAAAGGGAGGTGTTTGTGATCTATATTAGAACAGCAAGTGAAATCATAAATGTGGCACAAAAGTTTAGCATGGCAATAAGAAACATTTATTTGATCCCATAAGTGTTTCCCTTTCCGAGATAGGCGGTGCCGCGTATAATGAGCATGCTCATCCAATGATTTTCCCTCAACCAAGTCGGTCGGGGTTTTAGCGCGAGCACAAATTGATAGAAGACGATCCAACTGAAACATGTCCATCCTACCATATTTGGGTGGTTCATCACCCATGGTGAGGATAGCATAAATAGGCAAAGCAAGACAAAGGCAAAAGGTAGCAACTATTTTTGTGGTTTTTCATAAAGGACACTAAGATAAAAACTGAAAGGTAAACTAACAAGACTAAAAAACAAAGGTAAAGGGTAGTGTGCAACTCCCCTATCTTAGCACTCGGAGTCCCCGGCAACGGCGCCTGAAATTCGCTTGATGGCTTCTTGCCCTTCGTTGGTGAGCCCCAAGTGGAAGGCGTGATGTAGCGCAGCAGCAAGTTTCCCTCAGTGAAGATACCAAGGTTTGTCTCCAGTTGGACTCCAGAGATGATAAGTAGGTGTCAGCGGCGCAACTGACGTGGACCTGCACACAGACACGGATAACTTTGTTCCCAACGAAGTTCAGAGAGGTTGTCAATCTCTCCGGTCTTGTTGTTCACAAAGGGTAAAACACAAAGGATAATGATAGCAACTGAAAGTAAAAAGCAGGAAAGTAAATAAGCATGGAAACAGTAATAAGGATATGGACCGGGATACGTGATGTTCGCTAGTGATGTCTCTCTCCCAAAAGACGATAAAACTGCTATGCGAGGTAAAAAAATTATAGAAGGGCAATTGACAGGATTATGAACGCACCGCAATGCTAACTATGCTACAAAAGAAAGAAAGAGGATCAAAAGCACGGGCAGTACGCCAAAATAAGTAGACCGTAATCCAACTGCATCTACTACTAATCATCCACCTTGAGATATCTATCCAGAACATCTCGCTGGTATTAAGTTGCGAGCCCACCCAAAGTGTAAACTCAAAGCAACAGACAACTGCATTAAAAAGAACTTTGCGTAAAGTAAACTATCCTTGCAACCGCGGTTACAAGCACCGCTGTTTTCCCCCTTGTGGCAACAGCACATCCCCTAGACTCATGTTTCTGTCACTCAAGCGTGTCATCGGGGGGCATGAACCCACAATCGAGCATAACGTTCCCTCTTGGAGTCACTACCTACTACTTGGCCAAAGCAATAAACAACAACGGAGAACATGCAAGAATTACTTAGGAACAAAAATATAAGAGATAAAAATCAAATATATTATCTATCACAATCTGAACATAATCTCATAATCCATCAGATCTCATCAAACTCAGCATAGCAATAGCAGAAAGATTACAAAAGTTCCTCGATCATGTAGGGCAGCTCACGAGGTCTAAACCATGAAGAACAAAGAGGGGAGGAGAACATCACATAGCTACTGATCACGGACCCATGGTCCAAGGAAAACTACTCACGAGACATCCAGGGAGCATCCATGGTGGAGAGGAGACTCCCGGAGGTCGGCCCTCCCTCCGGCAGGGTGCAGGGAAGAGGTCTTCTGGTGCTCCCGATCTCGAAAGCGCGGCGGCGGCGGAACAGAGGCGAGTTTGCGAAATAGGGTTCTGTCTTCGGAGTTTCCCCGTGACGGAGAATAAATAGGCGAAGGGGGGCAGCCAGAGGTGGACCAGGGGCCCCAGGCGCCCCCTGGCGCGGCCAGGGGTGGGGCCGCGCCGGGTGGCCGCCTGGGCCCCCATGGATCCCCTCTGGCCCCACTCGGGCTCTTTGCGAAGCTTCTTGTACGCTGATTTTTCCTGTATTTTTCCCGGAATTTTTCTTGCACTTTTTATATGGGGGGAAACTGAAATAGAAAAACAGTAGAAAACAGGAACTGGCACTGGGGTGCACTGAGTTAATAGGTTAGTCCAAATATGATCAAAAGTGTATGAAAGTGTATCTAGATCATAGCAATATCACACAAAACATGCATGGAGCAAGCAGAAATTATAGATACGTTTTGGACGTATCAATCCCCACATAGTTATGCATGAGTGATATGAAAATCTCTATGGAGTACACATATAACTTTGGAGTACGAGTGTGGACCTTTCAAAAGGAATAGTAGTTTTGCCCCTTCTCTCTTTTTATTTCTCTTTTTCTTTCTTTTTTCTAATTTTTCTATTTTTATGGTCTCATTGGCTCTTTCTATTTATCTCTCATTTGTCCTCTTTGGGATCTTTTAATTTGTCCTATTTGGGATCTGGCGAGGGGGTGACCCCACGACTCCTACATATGAGGGTACCTGGTGCGTATCAAGCTAGAAGGCCCGCTGGAAGCCTCAACCAGTCCACACATAGCCCACTCGAGGCACCGCCATAGGAGTCCTGGATGATTATGGAAGCTACGACTTGGCATCCAAGACTGGAGTTAGATTAGGGAGTTCTCTCTGTAAACCTAGACGGACTCCTTGTGACCCAGCCTAGTATATAAAGGCTGGGAGAGGGGATGTCTAGGGCATCGAATATTCAAGCAACACCTCTGGTCCCGAGAGAACTCACCTCGACCTCCACTGTAATCGCCTCCATCATAATACAATCGAGCAGGAAGTGATGTCTCCTGTTAGCCGACGAGTATCGCCAACCTGCATATCTCCTCTACGATCTAACCCAGGGTTCCTAACCATGGGATTTGCCGAGGTCAATTCTCGTCAATTGGCACCGACCGTGGGGAAGACGCAGGTTGGATCAATGATCTCGACGGTCTCTTGACCAGCAATCAACAACTCATCGACCGCTCCAGCACTCGGAACCTTCGTGAGTCGAGCGGAATCATATCTGTTCGAGTCCCTCAGCTTCATCGCGCATCTCCCCGTCTCGCAATCGGCCTTCGTTGATCTACGCGCAGGCACAGATCTGACCTTCGGAAGCCTCAAGATCTACATCAACCACTGGGGCACCCTCCGCCTCAAAGACGACGCTCGAACACTCGAAACAACTACAATACCCAAGGCGATGTCAGTAAAAAAGCAACTCCCACCCACCCGACGACTCCGCGAGTCCTTCGGGTAACTCACCTCAGCCTGATTCACGGCACCACTCGTGACCGCGCGAGCACAACACTCGCATGGCAAAAGTGGATGGGAAAAAAAGACAAAGTTGGCAACCCGGACAACGTTCCAGGTATTCATGGAGGGCACCCACGAACCAACTTAAGACGACAGGGACAGAGAAGACGACCCGAGCAGCCACAGGGAAGCACGGTCAAACAACGGAAACGGTGATCCCAACAACATTGGTCAGCTCACAGTCACACTCGGCGAACCGGGAACCATACCAAGAAAAGAATTCAGTAGATAGGATGACCAACCTGAAAGTAGCAGGTGCTAGGACCCAGAAGCCGCAAGACAGGATCAACCCACTGAATTTTTTTACTTATCCAAAGAAGCCGTCGCCAGAGTAAAAGACACAGTAAAACGCGGCAGACTCCTCCTAGAGAACGCAACTCGTGACGAGCTTAGGGCATACAACAAGCTGGCAGATGATGTCACCAAGAAAGCAGGACGGTTACGGCTCAAACTGGAAAATCAAAGGAAAACCGGGAACGACTCGAGAACTACACGCAAAGCATCACCCGAGCACCCGAGCGACCTTTCTGATCACAGCTCTCCCTCTCGGCGCAAATCAAAATTCAGCAACCTAAGACGCACGGACAAGAAGAAAGTCGCCCGCAAATTGGATGACGACTTCAGGCTCGAAGACGATTGTGAGGGAGAAAAGCAGCTCACACCAGCCGAATCCCTAATCATAGCTCAAGCATACCTCCATCGCGCTCGAAGTGGCGAAAAAGACAATGCAGATTGCAACACTGCGTGAGCACTCAAAGTAATGAGCGACGCCATCGCCGTTTCAACACTAAAAAAGTCGAGCACGAAGTCAACATCGCACGAGCAGACACCATACATGGACCGTAGCTCTCCCGACGGCGGCGAACGGCGCAGGCGCCCCGACAAAAGCAGAGACCGAGACAGAGACGACCGAGGAAACTGACGCAACAACGATCAGCGACGGGATACGCGGGACGATATCACGCAGAACAAAATCAACCGAGGAAGACGCATGCGCGCAGCTCGTGAAGAATGCTTGGATGAGCAAGCATCCGACGAAGACCTCGAACCTTGCGGAGCCCTATGTTTCGCTCGAGACATACGTGAGACACCCATGCCCAAAGGTTTCAAACTAAACTTCATGATCTACAAGTACGACGGGTTAGAAGAACCATAAGCATGGTCGACGACTACCTCACAGCCGTCAAGTTCCAGCGAGGAACCAAGACCACAGCTATACAGTATGCACAACTCATGCTCGAAGGCTCGACGCCGCACTGGCTAAAGAACCTACAGCAGGGCTCCATCAGCTCTTGGAAATGGTTTCGCAGCGCCTTCATCGAGAACTTCAAATCAACCTACAAGCGGCCATCCTCACTCGAGGAACTGAGAGCTTGCAGACAAGGAACTAGAGAATCCTTAAGGACATACATCCAGCGATGGACCTTACTCAAAAACTCAACCGAGGACATATAAGACGAAAGCGCAATGGACGCGTTCAGAAGAGGCCTACAACGCATAAACTTCAAAGAGCAACTCGGGCAGCTCAAAGTCCGAACACTCGCGCAGTTGCTAGAGCATGCCAACAACTTGGCCGACGGAGAATACTCCATACGCAATGAATCAGACGCCCCGATGACTCGCACAGATCGCGACTACGACTACTACGACAGAGATATCGACTTCGATATAAGAAGAAAAAGGCCCAGGCGCAACTTCTACGATGACAGAGGACCCGACATGGTCGCGACCGGTTTCCCATGTGACAGAGACGGCAGACAGCGCGACGACAACAGAATGGAGCAAAGAGACAACCCAGAAGATCCACCGCACGCCCAAAAGCAGGACTGGAGACCCAGGCAACCACGAGACGACGCACGGACATCTTGCTCGGCCAAAGAACAGCGAGACGGACCGTGCACAATACATGGTTTCAGGAACACGCGCGGAGAAATAAGATCAAGCCACATCCTCAGAAACTGCAGGCACTTCACCGAGTTTTCAGAAGAAAAGAGCCGGTACACAGTCCCAACAGCGCAACCTCTGGCAAGCGTGGCAGTCGGGACCATCGCCCACAACGCACCACCCCCACCCGCAGCACCAGCAAGACAGGTAGCAGCCATCCAGGAACAGTGCGCGTCGCCAGACGTGAAAGCGGAATACCCAGAGGCGCACGGTCGTATCTACATGATCCAAGAAGGAAGGTCGGGAAACAGGGAGCAGAACCAAGTCACCTGACAAGTTTTTCTCGCAGTCTCTTCTCACCCGGCCGTATCAGAATACCTCCGCGGGTCCGATACCGACATCACCTTCTCCAGAGAGGACCAACTGCCAGCCATCCCATGTCCAGGTCATGCGGCACTGGTGCTCGAAGCAAGAATCGTAAACTAAGACATGTCACAAGTCTTCATGGATGGTGGCAGCGGAATCAACATCATATTCACCAAGAGTCTGGAAGAGATGTTCATCCAAAATTCAGCACTGAAAACCTTAGGCACAACCTTCCATGGAATTGTGCCAGGCAAAGCAGTCTACCCCTTCGGAAAGATAAGCCTCGAAGTGGTCTTCGTCAATGCAAGCAACTTCCGCAAGGAAAAACTAGACTTCGAAGTGGTCGACAGGAAATCACAGTACAATGTCATCCTCGTCCGACCAGCCTTCACACGCTTCATGGCGGTGCCGCACTACGCGTACCTCAAGCTAAAAATGCCAGGACCAAGAGGAGTCGTCACAGTCAACGGCAGCTTCGTCAGATGAGATCGCTGCGACAGAGAGTTCCATAAGATATCAGAAACATTTGGAGCACATCACAATCGAGGAGTCGATGAGCAAGAAGAAGCACTCTCGTAAAAGGAAATGCACCAATCGAAGACTCGTCGAACCAGAGCCTAGCGACGAGACCCCAAGCTATCCTTGCAGCAACTTTACATTTCTAGGGCTATCCAGCCATCGATCCAAATAAAGGGTTGTTTTCTCACAACTTTATATTTGGCACTCGGGGGCTCGCTCGCAGCAGCCACCCTTCGAGGCGTTATTCGCTTACGCGGCATCATATTTGGCACTCGGGGCTCGCTCGCAGCAGCCACCCCCCGAGGCGTTATTTGCTTACGCGCCATCATACTTGGAATTCGGGGGCTCGCTCGCAGCAGGCACCCCCCGAGGCATTATTTTCTTACGCGACATCATACTTGGCACTCGGGGGCTCGCTCGCAGCAGCCACCCTCCGAGGCGTTATTCACTTGCGCGACATCATACTTGGCACTCGGGGCTCGCTCGCGGCAGCCACCCTCTGATGCGTTATTCGCTTACGCGACATAATACTTGGCACTCAGGGGCTCGCTTGCAGCAGCCACCCTCCGAGGCGTTATTCACTTACGCGACATCATACTTGGCACTCGGGGGCTCGCTCACAGCAGCCACCCTCTGAGGCGTTATTTGCTTACGCGACATCATACTTGGCACTCTGGGGCTTGCTCATAGCAGCCCCCCCAGGCGTTACTCGCTTACCCAACATCATACTTGGCACTCGGGGGATCGCTCGCAGCAGCCACCCCCCGAGGCGTTATTCGCTCACGTGACATCATACTTGGCACTTGGGGGATCGCCTGCAGCAGCCACCCTCCAAGGCGTTATTCGCTTGCGCGACAACATACTAGGCATTCGGTGGCTCGCTTGCAGCAGCTACCATCCGAGGCAACTATACCACACAACTCCACATCCGACGACGGAAGAATACAATGACTTGTAGCCACAAAACATATCATGCAAGGAAGAATTTACAAGGACCATGAAATTCTATACATCAGGTTCCGACTTCCCCTTATACAAGGAACCCCAAAGACAGTCATTCTCCTCGCAAACTTTCTTCACAACCAGACCCGCAGGCTCATCCGCCGCCGCGTAATGCTCGTCCATTGGCTCATCTCGGCCATGAGGAGGACCTCGAGCCGCTAGCATGATATATACTCCAGGCCAATGACTGTGAACAAAGGAAAAATCGCACCGGGCTCCCGTGTGAATTTGATGATTCACAACTCGACGAAGATCCGCAGACTGAGAGAAAACTCGACATAGCTTCTCAAGACTGGACGGTACAGAATCTAAAGGATAAAACTCAAAGAAGATACCACCAAGCACTTTGCAGCAGTACTCAAGAGCTCGCGACACTCGACCAACCCGCAGTCGTGGCACAACAAATAACTGTGCTCGTGCACTATCCCTCCGAAAAGGATTCTCAGCTTGCACGGCCGGATCATCCAAACGTGACAACTCCGACCGGATAGCCTCCTCCTCGCGAGATCAGACAGCAAGCGCTTCAAAAGAAGACCAAAATCAGCAAGAAAGAAACACTCGCGCAACCGAACAACACCAACAGGAAGACTCACCCTTCAACAGATCAGACAACTTCCCCATCCAAGCAGTGAGGCCATCCAAGATAGCCTCAACTTGCTCACGTTTCATGCGATGGATCGTAACAGCACCCTTGAGGTGACTAATCTCATGCTCCGCGTCCCTAAGCCTCAAGCAGACGGACTCGTAGGCCCCTTCGCGGTCATCCTCCTTCAGCAACTTCCAAGCCCGAGAAATGCCCGGGGTGGCCTACCGTAAAAAGACAAAAGCGTCAAGAAGAAAGAAAACTACGACAAAGGAACAAGGCAGCTTCATCTTCAAGATTCAATGTTTCCCACCACAAAAGTAACTTATTACAAAAGGTTCATCAAGCAAACAGACAAATAAGGTTCCCTACTCCAAGCCCCGAGGCTTGCGGGTATCAGCCTCCACAACTAGCTGAAGCTGACGAGCAAGACGAGTGGCCCGCGCACTCTGCTCAGTCGTATAGCCGGGCAAGCTGTCCACCATGGCATCCGCTATGGGAACCCCATGCCCCAGAAGAACAACGAAGGACGTCGCGAGCCCACTCACCACTGTCTCGCGTACCAAGCCCTCCAACCGATCTGCATTCGGCCCGAACGCCGCAACCTGCAGGTCAAGGCCCTCGGGCTGATTCTCCTCCTCCGGATACATGTGCTCATGAAGAAGCTTCAGGAGAGTAGAAGCACGACCGCAGACATCCTTCACAGGATCAGCGGCACTCGCCACCGCATCCACAGAACCACGAAGGCTTCCCTAGTCCGCAGGAGAAACCGCTGCCACCTCAACACTCACGACGACTACACCACCAGAAATCGACAAAGATCAATAATCTAAGGAAAGAACAACAAGAAAGAAGAAGCACCAGAGCAATCTCCTCACCCGCCAGATCTTGAAGACGACCACCTTCAGCAACCTCCACCAGCTGAAACTGCTCCTCAACTCACCGCAGCCGTTCGAGCTCGCCTTGCTGTGCCTGCAAATCCCTCTCCTTTGACTCCAAAGCATCCTGAAGCAAGGCAAGATTTTTCTCCGGGGCAGCAACCCGCTTTTCAACATCATTCTTACGACCTACAGTAAAAGGGTGACTCAAGAATCAAACAAGCAAGGTTACCACAATCAAAAGGGAGGAAAGCAACTCATGACGCATGGTGGTCAGGCTCCCCTGGGCCGCATCATGCACACCCCGAGCACGTTCAGCATCAGCCAGCACTTGCTCACACATACGGAACAACGGTTGGAACAGAAAGGCTCACAGAAATCAGAACCAAGCAAAGGATGACAAACTAAAAGACTACGACCAACCACGAGTGGTTGCCTGCAGCCTCGGGGGATACTCCCATCGGGAGCGCTGCCGCGCCACCAATGACAAACAGCCGCACACGGAAATTCATAGGGAATCAAGATTAAGATTGCGACCAACCATGAGTGGTTGTCCGCAGCCTCGGGGGCTACTCCCATCGGGAGCGCTGCCGCGCCCCCACGATAAGTCAACTAAGGAAAGATTACGCGTCTGCTCAGCCATGCGATCAAAGAACTTGGCCTTCTCTTCAATAGGGAGATCCTTTTTCTCCAAAAAGCACCCCTCAGGAAATACGGGTTTCGTGTCCGGAGGATCTTCACCTTCAGTAGTAGCATCAGACCCCCCAGACGGAGAAGTCGCGGGGTTCGTACCCGCACCAGACGCCACAGGAGTCGCGCAAGGAGACGACTGACCAGTCGTCGCACCAGAATCCGTCAACTAGAGATCAACAGCAGCAGTACTCGTCGAAGAAGTATCCAGAGCAAGATTCGTACTTCAAATCGCATGTCATCAGAACAGAAACCCACAAACAATAGCATAATCATTCAGAAAATAAGAAATACGCACCCAATTTGTGCGGCACCCTCGTGAAGCAGCAGCCCAAGTTTTCACCTTTTCGGAGCAGCCGGGGGAGGGCAAGGCGTCGCAGCAGGCGCAATTGGTGGGAATCCATCACCACCACCCTCCGTAGCCCGCCCTCCAGCAGTCGAGGAACGACTGCATTTGAAAAGCAGAGGCTCTGAGTCCTCATCACCATCAACAGCTGACGGCTGACCGCCATGGCTCACACCTGCGGACTCGCCAGCATAAGAACCACCACCCGCGGGTGCAGGATCCAGATCAGGATCATCAAGTATCTCGACATCCTCAAGTTGCGATAGGTTGTTCAACAAGGAAACATGGTTCTACGAGCAAAAACATTCATCAACAAGCACAATATAGTAAACAAGTAACTGGATCTAACAAAGGGTCGAGCACATACCTCAGACAAATGGAAGTCCTCAGTATATGGAAGCACGGAACTATCAACACCAGTACTCGTGCACTTAGTCACTAGCTGGATACGAAATAGAAGATCACTACCCGAGATATCACCAGGGGAGCACCTAGTCGGATCGCCAAGACCGGAGTATCACCACATGGGGTGCACTCGGTGCTGCAGTGGTTGGATGCGTCTCCTCATAAACACAGCAATGAGCTGGGCGCCAGTTATCCCTTTCTTCAGGACAACAAGTTTTTTGCATCAGAGGCTCGACAACAACAACCTCTTCCGCAGACAGAGCATGCCCCCAAGACGACCGCTTGACAACTCGCGCAACCGGATTAAACGGAGCAAGACCGAATTGCTGGCCGTCAGCATGCCTATCCTTCAAATAAAACCAGCTCTTTCGCCAGGCATAAACGGAGTCCAGTTTCTCCTGATGAAAATAGGCATTCTTCTCCTTAATGGAAATGTCGACGCCCCCAATGGCATACTCAGAGTTTGTCCTCTTCACATTGAAGAGGCGTTTCCAGAGCCCCCAATAGGGATAGATCCCTAAGAAGCTCTCACAGAGCATGATAAAACACGCAATGTGCAGTATCCCATTTGGACACAAGTCATGCAATTGAAGCTGGTACGCAAAGAGCAATCCCCAGACGAACGGATGAACGGGAAGAGAAAATCCACTAGGAAAGAAGCCCTGAAAGCATACCCGTTCATCGTCACGAGGCGCGGACACCTCTTCATCCCTAGGGATCCGAGCAGCATCCTCTGCAATAAGACCATCCGCCACCAGCACCTCCAGATCTGCAGCTTCAAAAGAGGAGTTCTCCCACCTTCCAGTTATCCTCGCCGACGACTCTTGCGCACCCTTGGAGCGTTTGGACATAAATTTGCCCACACAACAGCGCAGAAAAAAGAAGCAGAGAGGCGAGAGGCAGAGAAAGAAGAAGAAGTAGGGGAAAGCGAAGGCTGGGTAAAACCTAAATCTACCCAGCCCTCCGGTATTTAACCCACAACCAGGGCCCTTCCTCCACCATCGATCGCGGATCACCATCAAACGTGGCACGATCCTGCTACACTTGTGTGACATGGAAAACCCAAACGGCGCAGTAACCACACTGCCCACTTTGCGTGAAAAATGAGGGTCATCATCACGCGGAGTGAAATTACCGTGGAGCATCTCGTCACGCTACGCGTGGCCGCCCAACTTGTCAAGCAGCCCTGCATTGTCACATATCAAGCAAGGTGTGCTGAGTACGGGTCGTCCTCTACCCTTCAGAGGTTCATTCCTACAAAACTTTTGAACACATTTCAAAATTTCACTCCCATTGGGAGCGCCCTGTCTTTGCAAAAAACAGAGCAAGGACCAAGTTTCGAGGACTCGAGTGGTTACTCCGCTCCATCAAGAACAAACACATCCATAGAGTTCGGGTGCTCTCTCACCCCGCAGGCCACGACACACTCGAGTGACCACTCGTACCAGCAAGGACCAACACATCCATAGAGTTCAGATGCTCCCTCACCCAGAAGATGATGAAGTGCTCGAGTGATTACTCGCACTAAAAGGCAAGACTGGATCAAACATCCAAGAGAACAAAACCGCCCAAGCACTCAAGTGCTACATGGGTGCACACATGACCAGCCCACTCGATGATCATCCGAGTGGGTGCGGCTCTTATCGACTACTCGCGTGAGTTCATAAATACTCCGTGAGTGACTACTATTCGTCCACTTGATTTGTTCTTCAAAGTGGGTGCACATCTAATTAGGCTCCGCACCTCTATAAAAAAATGATGTCTCGGCGGCGACACACTGCACCCCAGATGCCGCGGAAGCTTAGCGCGTAGGTAAGACCCCGCTGCGCAGTCGGCCGGTCCGGGACTTTCCACCACTGTGACTTCACTACAGATGTTTTCCATGCGTAGCGCATGAAGAAGATTGAGCCAATGATGGACACGTCAAGGCTATTTGCTGAGACAGGCGGTATTGATCCTATAAGACCTGCAACGACATGGACTTACTAGATACCAGTTGTTTTCCAAGTTCGTGTCGAGGGACGCGGCTTGATTTGGGCTTTTGAGGTGTTTGCCACTAGCGCAATTCACCAGGGTTCGAATAGTCGACTACCTTGGGACTTTCTAGCTTATCATCCCTCGAATAAACTATATTTTGTGCCTAACAGCCGATGACTCGCAGCAGCGTTGCACGCATGAAGACGGGCGATTATGGATTCGAGTCCCTGTGCGACTCTTCGAGTCCCCCAGGCACTCGGGGGCTACTGACGAGGGGGTGACCCCACGACTCCTACAAATGAGGGTACCTGGTGCGTATCAAGCTAGAAGGCCCGCTAGAAGCCTCGATCGGCCCACACCTGGCCCACTCGAGGCACCGCCCCATAGGAGTCCTTGACGATTATGGAAGCTACGACTTGGCGTCCAAGACTGAAGTTAGATTAGGGAGTTCTCTCCGTAAACCTAGACGGACTCCTTGCGACCTAGCCTAGTATATAAAGGCTGGGAGAGGGAACATCTAGGGCATCGAATATTCAAGCAAAACCTCTTGTCCCGAGCGAACTCGCCTCGACCTCCACTGTAATAGCCCCCATCATAATACAATCGAGCAGGAAGTGATGTCTCCTGTCAGCCGACGAGTATCGCCAACCTGCACATCTCCTCTATGATCTAACCCAGGTTTCGTAACCATGGGATTTTCCGAGGTCAATCCTCGTTAGGATCTTTTCCTCACTTAAGGGCAACACTCTATATTTTACAAGAGTATAGAATATCTCACAATTTACAAGAAGTACTAAACATAAAGAAAACTGAAAATTATCATGATGTGTGCAAATGTATGCCTCTGCCAATGTAGCATGATATGCAATGATACTAGCGCAGCATGTAGCAATTAAAAGGGAAAGACCCCACTAGCATGCGGCTCTACGATCAAGAAAAAGAATGTATGACATGAAGATCAAGTCATGAGATGATGGATGTTGCATGACAATGTATCTCGGAAAGGCTATGGAAATTCCTTGATAAGTATGTATGGTGGTTGTTTTGAGGAAGGATATAAGGAGGTTTATGATGACATAGCGTATCATGCCAAGGTTTTGGATGCACAGGCGAAGTTTGCACAAACTCTGAAGATGAGAAAGGGAATGCACGGTACCGAAGAGGCTAGAAAAATATGGAAGGTGGAAGTGCCAACAATCGAATACTCTCATTAGTCCGAAGAACTCATGCACTTATTATAGGTAACTCTCTATCTAACCAGGAGGTTCACAGAGATACAAGTACCTCGGGGAGGAGTGTATGGGGGTTTGGTTATGTTGGGAATGTGCCCTAGAGGCAAATAAAATATGTTTTATCGAGCATATTCCATTAGTTCATAATACGTTTGATACTATGCTATAACTATATTAAGCGGAAACATTAATACAGGTGTGGTATACAAACAACCAGGTCCCTAGTTAACCCTAGTATACTAGTCCATTGGGCGATTGATGATCAAGGTTTCCTGATCATGAGACAATGGCGTCTGTTGACAATGGAGTCGTATCATTGGATAATGATATGATGGACATACACCCACCAGAAGTGTTGCGATGTGATCAAGTCACATAGTTCGACATTGCGATAACTATAACGTAGTGACCAGATCCTTTGACCGTAATGATGATACGTAATTGTCATCTATGAGGAGACTTTGATTTGTATCCCACCGCCTGACTGAAATATGCTGGCCATAACGGTGCACTTTGGGTATTCCGAAATAGATGGTTGATGAGTATGCAAATAGATCAACTCTGGGCCCACTCGGTGATATTGCATCATAAAGTTTGCAAACGTGTGACTAGGTCACGGAGTTGTAATATCACGGGAACGAGTAAACTTGTTTGTTGAGAACGAGGACGAACTAGGTATAGTGGATACCGATGATCAAACCTCGGACAAGCAAAGTACCCCAGGACAAAGGGAACAGGCACACGGTTAACGGATCCAACATCGATTGAAGTTCATTCGATGGAAGCGCAGGGGCTATCAAGGATTGTAACCAGGTCCAATTGATTAGTCATTGATCAATGAGAATTGTCTCGATCATGTCTGCTGTTTCCCGGACCGTAGGGTGTTACACTTAACGGTACTCGACGCAGTAAGGATTGATTCGGGATCACCGGAGAAATTGGAGAGAACACCGGAATTGTTCCGGTGATGACCGGAATTGTTCCGATGAAGGCCGGAAGTTGTTCCGGGTATTTTGAAAGGTTCAAAATATATTTAATAATGTTTAATATATGTTTTATTATTTAATTATCTGAATTAAATATTAAAATGTATTTAAATATAATTAAAAATGAATTAAAAGGCATATGGGCCTCATAGGGCCCATTAGGGGGAGAGGGAGTCCTCCCCCATGGGCCATGGCGCCATGAAGGGGCCCATGCCCCCCTAGGGGCGCATTTGCCCCCCCCCCTCCCCTTGGGATTAGTCCCACATGGGAAGTTGAGGGGAGGTTGCCCCCCTCCTTGGCCTATATAAGGAGGGGTAGGGTGCCCTTTTCTTCACATCCAAATTTGAGACAAGTTTCTCATGTCTCTCCCTCCTTTCTCCTTCCTCGAGTGGACTCCCCTTGTTTGGAGTCTACACTTGGTTGGGGATTTCTCCACTATACGCACGCCGTCGTGCTGCTGGAATCGGGATCCGAATCCATCTTCTTTCCGCTGCTCTACTGGTTCGGAGCCCGGAGGGACGTCGGGTATACTGTATGTGTATAATCCCGCGAGGCACTACACTTGTGGTGCTACTTCATCGTCGTGGCCGTATCGTGAGGTCTTCATCGACAACGTTCCGACGGGGACGTAATCCCGTCATCGGTCTACAAGGATCGGTGGCTACAGGAGTCATCGTGGATCTGCGCGGCATCGGGGATTGCCGGTACGACTACACCAACCACGTTCATGCGGGAACGTTTCCCGCTTAACGGACTACATACTGGTATGTGATCTATTTCTGTCCGTTACTTGCATCAGCATAGCATAGGTCTTGGGTATGGGTCTCGTAGGTTATGAAAAATTTGTGCTTTCTGCCCCGAACCCCAACAGGTTATCCTTGCGCATCCTCGACCCATTGTACGTGAGGGTACTCTATATATTCCAACCCCTCCAGAGGTTAGCGATCCATCTAGTAGCTAGAGTTCTCAACTAATTTTTTGTAGTTTTTGAAAATAAGCACGGACTTCCCAAAATACGACATCTATCACTAATAGGATCAAGCTCTTGCCACCAAAAGTCCAAACATTACTCAAATCAATACCTGAATACTATTGCAAGTTACTACTATACTTATAACAACAACCTCAATTACCTACTCATGCAAGACACACAACTCAGTGCAATAGACCGACTCTCTAGACAAGATAAGCATGATAACTCAAGAGAGTTCCAAAAGCAACAACCTAAATAAAATATCTTAAAAAGAATAAGCATGAAACTAAGAGCTAAGCATGACAACAGCTATAAGAAGATAAAGAACACACAATCGAAGATAAACATGAAACCTATGTTGTGTTCTACGGTGGAGTGGAGCGTGTTCCTCTCCCAAACAATGTATGCTAGGGTCCAACTTGTTATGAACATCAAGAAAAACTAAAAAAAAGTAAAAATTAAAGAGCGAGACGCTCAAAGCATAGCACATAACACATGAAGTGATAAAAATATAGCATGGAGAAGGACGAACTGATGGTTGTTGATGGAGAAGGGGATGCACGGGGGCATCCCCAAGCTTAGATGCTTGTGTCTCCTTGGATATTTCTTGGGGGTGCATGGAGCATCCCCAAGCTTGAGCTTTTGACACTCCGGGATCTTCTTTCATCATCTTCATTCGCATACTTGAAAACTCCATTCATACGAGACTCGTCATAAGCTGATTAGAGTGGTTAGTACTCATAAATAAATAATTTTCTCTACTGGAAATAAAGATTTTCATGAAGAGCTACTGTTTCTCAAGATTTCCAAAAAAAATTGCAAAGAAAAAGCAAGGTTAATATTTACAAAATGAATAAAACGCAAAACGTGGCATAATCTATGAAAACAGACCAGTAGGTAGTAAATAATTTTTCGGGAACTTCTGCAACACAAATCAAAAAACTCATAATCGACGCCAGAAAGCCAATTGTATAGAGCATACTGTAAAAAAAGTTTAGATCAAAAAGATGATCGGGTGATTTTTGGTGAGTTTTTCCGTGAAGCAGACATAATCTGTTTTTTGGACAGCATGTCACAAATTTTGATCTTTCTTGCAATCGGAGGCTAAAACTTGGAACAAATCTTGAAAATAAAGATACAATGATGTTGCTACAGTAGTAACAAGCATCAATACCACTAAAACAGAAAGTAAAAACATTTTGGGTTGCCTCCCAATAAGCGCTTTCTCTTATGCCTTTGAGATAGGCATGAAGCAAAAATAAGAATCAAGGTTGAAAGAAGTCATTATCAATAGGATCATCAAAATTTTCAACCTTCTCTTCAATGAGCTCATTCTTCTTTTTGCTAGGGAAGAAATACGTACCTTTGGATTTCCCGCGAAAGCGTATTTGTCCTTTACCTATATCAATGAAGCCTTTGATGGCTCGGAGGAAGTCCCATCCAAGAACTATGTTTCCTTGGTTGTCCGGGTCCATAATGAAGAAATCAACCGTTGCATTTATTTTGGCCAACATAACCTGGACATATTTTACCTCTCCCTAGATTGTATGGTCAGCTCCACTAGCATGTTCATCATAAATAGAAATATTAACCATGCTTGAAAGGATTAAAGAATCATAAAGAACTTTTGGCATTATAGAAACCATGGATTCAATATCACAATAAGAAAGGAAGTCTTGGTTAGAGATGCTAATTCTAACAAATGGCTCCCAATCATCATCTATTTCCAAAATCTCTTTCCTACTAGGCTTAGTTTTTTTACTCATTTCAAGTCTAAAGCATCTATTCTTTTCTCAATGGCAGCAAGTCTATCTATAATAGCATCAATTCCATGATCATAAACAAAGTAACTAGATAGACCATCTATAATATCAAGAGCTTTAGCTTCATCACATCGAAGAAAATTTCCTCCAGCTAATAGGTCTAGAGAAAATTTACACCACTTAAAAACCCCATGATAGAAAGTGTCAAGCAAGATACTCGTAGATTTTTCAGGAGCAACCTTCTTATGAATCCTAAAAAGCCTATCCCAAGCCTTCTTCAAGTTCTCACCATTCTCTAGTCTAAAGTTTCTAATTCAACATCCGGAGGGGCACTATAGATAGCAAAGATAGACATCCGAGTAAACAGAAAAAGAAACTAAAAGAAAAGTAACTGATTTTTTGTGGTTTTTTGGTATAAGACTCTAAAGCAAAAACTAGAAAGTAAACTAACAAGACTAAAAAGCAAAGGTAAAAGATAGTGTGCAACTCCCCTATCTTGTAGACTGGAGTCCCCGGCAACGGCGCCAAAAATTAGCTTGATGGCTTCTCGCCCCTCGTTGGTTACCCCAAGTGGAAGGTTGAGATGTAGCTAGTAGAAAATTTCCCTAAGTGAAGATACCAAGGTTATCAATCAAGTAGGACTCTAAATTATGCAAGTAGGTGACAACAGCGCCAAAAGTTACTCCTAGCTAGGGAGTTGTCGTGCACCTGCACACATCAACAAATAACTTTACTCGCAACGAGTTTAGAGAGGTTGTCAATCTCTCCGGCATTGTTGTTTACAAAGGATCAAACACAAGCGGGAAATAGTAGTGGTGATTTCAACGGAAAGGAAATAAAAGCAGTAAAGAGTGGAGGTGTAAACAATGATGGAAGTATGGACCGGGGTCCCAAGATGCTCACTAGTGATGTCTCTCTCCCAAAAGACGATAAAACAACTATGTCGGGTACACAAATTACAACTGGGCAATTGACAGAATTATAAAAACGCACCGCAATGCTAATTATGCTGCAAAAAAGTTAGAGGCTCAATCGTATGGGCAGTACGCCAAGAAAAGTAGACCATTTATTCATCAACATCTACTCACTAATCGTCCACCTTGAGATATCTATCCAGAACATCTCGCGGGTATTAAGTTGAGAGCCCCACCCAAAGTGTAAACCCAAAGCAACAGACAATTGCATTAACAAACTATGTGTAAGGTACACAATCCTTGCAACTGCGGTTACAAGCACCGTTTTTTTCTCCCTGGTGGCAACAACACATCCCCAAGTCTCATGTTTCTGTCACTCAAGCTAGACATCGGGGGGCATGAACCCACAATCAAGCATAAACACTCTCTCTTCGAGTTACTATCTACTACTTGGCCAAAGCAATAAAAAGTAACGGAGAACATGCAAGAATTACTCAAGAACAAAATATAAAAGGTAAACCAAATATATAACTCATCATGATCTGAACATAATCTCATAACCCATCGGATCCCGGCATACCAACAACAGGAAAATTAAATGGGTGCCTTGATCATGTAGGGAAGCTCACAAGGGCTAAGAATTGAAGCACAAGATTGGAGAGAAGACATCACATATCTATTGGTCATGGACCCATGGTCAAAGGGGGACTACTCACGACACATTTGGGAAGCGCCCATGGTGGTGGAGAAGCTCCCGGAGGTCAATCCTCCCTCCAACAGGGTGCCGGGAAGAGGTCTTCTAGTGCTCCTAATCTTCGAAGCGCGGCGGCAGCGGACCATTTTTAGCATGGAAGATATTGATTGCCCCTAACGCTCCATGAGCTTGTATGGATACAAAAAGAGAAGTGTGACACCCTGGATTTTGCAACTTTTTATTTTCAAAAACTTTTCTGATTTATTTCAAGATTTGCCATTTGGATTGATTTTGAGCAACTCTTTGGACTTGAAACTTGAGCATATTTTCTTTCCTTGCCCAAAGTGGCCCTTGATTCTCCAAACCTTTCCGATGATCATCCCTTGATCCATCCCATCCAAGCCACCATTTTTCTTCATGCCATATATTCCTTTTCCATTAAAAGGAATATTCCCTTTATTTCAGGATTGTGAAGCAACCCCTATTTATATTGCTCCATAAATCCCCAAATAATTCCCACATGTCCTTGATATCATATATTTCCACAGTATCAAAAAACATTGCATGGCCCAAGTGGATTTTCCTCTAGAGAAATTCATTTGTCTGTGGGGGCAGAATAGCACTTTGTGAAGCAGGTGTTATTTATCTTTGTCCATTCCCTATGAAACTTTTTGTGCAAGCCATATTGATCATATCATTATACTATGCCAAATTTTAGCTCAAGGGGACTAGCCAACCTCCCTTACCAAATTCCTAAAGTTGGTATGCACCAAGGGGGCATTGTGAAGCAAGTGCAAGATAGAAGCACCCATTTTCTCTGAAACTTTTTGCACATGTCCCCAAACCCAAATGACTCTCCTAAACCAAGTTTTAGCCAATTACAACAACCCATGTGAGGGCACCCTCAATATCAAGTTTCTGGCCAATAGGGTACCTTGTGAAGCAAGTGCTTGCTAGGTACTTCCCCTAGCCATGAAATTTTGCACACTTGGGTAAACCCCCAAATAACCCTTCTACACCAAATTTTGGCCAAATCCATCAAGCCTAGATGATGCTAGCTCCACCAATGCATTTCTGGACCATTTGGGCATTTACAAAGGAAGATCATTATTTTCTTGGCCAAATGAGCTCAAATTTCACAGAATGATAGTCCTTCCAACTTCAAAGCCATGTGATAGCTTAGTTATCATCCCCTCTTCACCATTTGATCACTAATTTTTCGCAAGATTGCTGCATCAATCTTTGCACTGATTTCCAGATCACCCTATTCCTCCTTTTGACCATTCAAACCCACATGGGTGACCGATGATGCAAGGACTACAGGCTAGACATGAATGGCCATGCAAAATCGTTCTTTTGCGCCAGTACACGCGGTGGCCACGGCTTTGGCGGGCCACAGGCGTGCACTTTGCTTGTCCAGAGCGTGGTGCGCCCCGTCGAGGCCGCCGGCCAGTCATCGTTTTCCTCTCGTCCTCCCGCACCGCCCGACTTTCGCACCGCCAACGTGCTCCACACCCTCTCTCCCGAGCCACCTCGAAGCTCCTCGAGCTCACCCCCGGCATGGCCACATCTAGGTGTCGGGTTTCCGGCCACGGGCATCTCCCTCCCCCTTTAAATGGGGCATGCCCCGGCCCGCAGCTTATCACCACGGCCCTCCTACACACCCTAATCGCTTCTTTGCACCCCGAATCAAAGTCCCAGGGGTCTTATTCCCCAAGTCCGTCCGCGAGCTCCGCCTCGCCGTTGCAGCCCCCTCCTCCCTGCTCCCTTGCCCCTCCGGCCAAGCCAACTCCACCACTGCACGCCCCTAGCCTCCCTGGTCCTTCCCCAACCGACGCCTGCTCGAATCGCCGTCGGAATCGGGTGGCCCTGACGACCTCGCCATCGACTGTGGGTTGCCGCCGCCTAAGAAGAAGAGGCACTCGCCATCCGGACGCCTCCTGTCAAGCCGCGGGTACGAGCGTGACCCCCGCGCTGCGTCCGAGCCCCCTGCAACATCTCCTTCCTCCGTCGTGGCCTCCTCACCAGAGTTCGCCGCCGGTGAGCCCCGCGGTGCCCTATCTCTCTCCCCTCTCTATAAATCTGTCAAGCTGGCCCCACCTGTAATCCTCTTGCCCCTAGCCCGAACCGTTTTCAAGTGGACACGTCTTCTGGCAATACGCCTTCGACGTGGCCCGGCTGGAAAATTCCAGAAAATCAATTTAAATTCATTTTAAATTGATTTCTTTGACCCAACTTTGACCAGTGATATCTTTTAATCTACATGTCCAAATGAGTTGAAACTTTTTGCATTGGTTTTCTATTGAGCTCCTTTTTAATTTTGCATAGCTTTTTTCTATGTTTTGGTGCTTATATTTTATGGTTAAATGAAATGTTTTATGTGACGTTTTCTTTGCCCTTTTGAAAATCTGTTTTTCAGGGATTTCTTTGTGTTAAGACCAGGAGTATTTCCCACTCCCTTGGTGTAAGGCAAGCCACAACTCTCTTTTGCATCTTCGTAAAGCTTTGTCATGGTTCTAAATCTTGTCATAGTTTTCGGAGTATTACAGTGTTTGTTCATGGCATGTTCGGAGTTAACCATGATTATCCTGTTGCCATGAATAGTGTTTAGATTCAATAGGATTGCTAGTTGTGAGTATGATCTTTCTATGATGAACATTGTGATTGCTAGTACTATCTTGATCAGTCCGACATGGCTAAGTATTCATTGGATTATGCTTTGGATCATGATATAGCCATGATCGTACCTTGGATATTTAGGGATATTGTTATGACTTGGACTATGTATTCTCATATAGCACTTGACACTTTGATGATTATGCTTTTGGAGACATGCTTCATGTCTTGTGATTAGGTGCCACGGAACTGAACTTATCAGTGCAGCCACACTTGCCTATATGGGAAGGCCTTGGCTCGGTCTATCGGTGTGCTGTCTTATGCGTATCACCAAGGAGGGAAGGCTATGCGCGCGCAGTTACCCTGGCCCGGTAAGAGGCCATAGTCTTGAGAGACGGTTTGGTTATATGGATCCAGTCCCCGTTTGGGACAATGTCATTTGCCACGCGGTGGCCGTTTGCCATGACGGTGGCTGATGTCTGGAGGACACGGGGCTACCCATGGCATGACTTGCGAAGTATGCCGGGTGATACAGTAAGGAAATCATGCGGTAGAACGGCCTCGTTGGAGAAATCCTAGTCCATTCTGTGGGAGACGTTCCAAGGTACTCGATGAGGGAAGAACTCCATAGTGTGGGTAAAGTGCGCAAACTCTGCAGAGTCAAAATCTATTCGAATAGCCACGTCCTCCGTTATGGACAAGTTCGTACTAAGTCACACCGTTCGATCACAGTGATATGGATGATATAATGTGTTGCACATGTGGATCAGTGCAATTGGTGGTAAGCTTGTGAAGCTTACGAGATGTTGATGAGATGGCTACACGATAGCCATGAGACAATTATAGATCAGGAGTGATCCCGGTATGAGAAGTTGCAAGTGATCATGAGTAAGGTGATCCCGGATAAGTTACATGAGGGTTATCCACTTTACAATACTAGTTTACATTATTGTGGCCCTTACATGCTTGATTCATTAATATACTCTAACCTGCTTGCTATGTTATTGTTTTGCCTTGATGCTTTGGTTGTTGTGAGCTTGCAAGTACATTCAATGTGCTGACCTGGCGTGTCATGCCAGATTTGCAGGCAATGCTGTGATTTCGTAGGACGACGTTCCCGGTGTTTGCGAGCTAGGAGGCGTCCCAGCCAGTGTCCCTGCGGAGTGGAGTCCATCATCATTGTTGTTGTTCCGCTTCTAAGATATATTCCGTTGCTAGAGTTATCCTGCTTCTTGATGTAGTTCCGTGGCTAGCATTAGGAGCAAGTTTTTCTCCGCCTCGCTCCGCTAGCGTTGTAATACAAAGTGGTTCAGTTCTATATCAAGCAGTGTCGTGTTCCAGAAGACATGATCTCTGGGCTGGAGCACGGGGTGTTCTGGTATTCTGAGCCGGGGTGCCAAAACGCTTGGTATCAGAGCAGGACTGACTGAAGGACGCCCTAGTTAGCGCGAACATTAGAATGACGTTAGAGCGATAGTATATAGCTTGCTTGTGGGATGCATTTGATTGATGCATTTTTTTTGCTGCATAGCATGCATATAGATAGCATTCTTTCGCTAACGATCTGATCTGACGAGTGTAGATGGCAGAGTATCGGGTGGGCTACCAATCAGACCTTTCCCCAGTCAGCTTTGCCTATCTTCTTGCCGATGTTTGGTGTTCTCTCTATCCAGATGGAGAAATGCCGATGTACCAAGTTTCCCAGATGCCACTCGGAGGACAGATACTTGAGTACCGTGCCAATGTAGTCATGACAGTCCACCTCTCCAATGGCATGCGTACCCACAACTTCCAGGGTGGACTGATACGTCCCAAATGTATCTATAATTTCTGCTTGCTCCATGCATGATTTGTGTGACTTTGCCATGTTTTGCTTGAACTTTCATACACTTTTTATCATATTTGGACTAACCTATTAACTCGGTGCACCCAGTTGCCAGTTCATGTTTTCTGCTGTTTTTGTATTTCAGGTTTTCCAGCCATTCAAATTGCCAAATAAATCCCGAAAAATTTATACAAAAAATCAGGGACCCGGAAGCTTCCCGAATCACCAAGGAAGGAAGGGGGTGGACCCACCAGGGCCCCAGGAGGGTCCCTGGCGCGGCCCCACCCTAGGCCGCGCCAGGAGGCCTCCTGGCTGCCCTATGTCCCCTCTCGGTGCCCCTTTGGCCTATATTTACCCCCCCCCCCCCCGTGACGGAAACCCCTAATATCGATCTGCTATTCCCGTTCTCTTCTCTGTACCGCCGCTGCCGCCGTTTCAAGATCGGGGCTGCCAGGAGAAGCTGCCCCGGCACCCTGCCGAAAGGAGGAATCCCCTCCGGGAGACCATCCATCGCCATGGACGCCTCCCGGATGTGCCGTGAGTAGTCCCCCTTGGACGATGGGTCCATGACTAGTAGCTATGTGATGTACTCCTCCCCTCTTTGTGCTTTCACTTTAGAGACCTCATGAGCTGCCTCACATGATCGAGGCACTTTTGTAATTTTTTCTGTTGCTATGCTGAGTTTGATGGGATCTGATGGATTATGAGATTATGTTCAGATTGTGATGAGTAATATATTTGGTTCTCTTTTATATTTGTGTTCTTTAGTAAATTCTTGCATGTTCTCCATTGCTGTATTTTACTTTGGCCAAGTGATTTGTTGCAACTCCAAGAGGGAGCGTTATGCTTGATTGTGGGTTCAGCCCCTTGATGTCTAGCTTGAGTGATAGAAACATGAGACTAGGGGATGTGTTGTTGCCACCAGGGATAAAACAACGGTGCTTGTACTTGCGGGTGCAAGGATTGTTTACTTTACGCATAGTTCTTTTAATGCAGTTGTCTGTTGCTTTGAGTTTACACTTTGGGTCAGATTCGCAACTTAATACCAGCGAGATGTTCTGGATAGATATCTCAAGGTGGATGATACGTAGTAGATGCAGATGGATTTCGGTCTACTTACCTTGGCATACTGCCCATTGCTTTTGAGCCTCTTCCTTTCTTTTGTAGCATAGTTAGCATTGCGGTGCGTTTATAACCCTGTCAATTGCCTAGTTGTGATTTGTTTACCTCGCTAGCACTTTTATCGTATTTTGGGAGAGAGACATCACTAGTGAACATCACGGGACCCTGGTCCATATTCACATCATTGTTTACACCTTCAATTTACTTTCTGTAACATCCCAGTTTTTGCAAAAATTAAAAATTTTATTTTCGGTGTGAATTGTTTGATTGTCTGAGTTGTTTGCAGTGTTTGCTTCACCGAAATAATAATCGGTGAATATCCCCCCCCCTTATTCTCGTATCGGATGCGTGACCGACCCCTTTTCCACCACGGCACACGACCTTGCGACACCGGGATTTCACCTGAGCACCGTCGGCACCGGCACAAGTCCAGCCATCGCCACCGGAACGAAAACCCCGTTTATTTAATAAACGGATTATTTTATGGGGCGCCGAAAAATGTTGTCAGAATGTCACCGCAGTGAGGTACGATCGACGGGCTCGACGCGCTGAGCACGTGGTTCGAGATTTCGTCGGAATCGGAGTCCGTACGGAGTCTCGGCGGTCACGAACGCGATCACCGGACACGCGACAGGGGTACCGAGGGCGTTTGCGTCAACTGGCCAGCCAACCTGCCTATATAAAGACCACCACACTCCCACCCCTTTTATAGGGTTTCCCCCTCTGGAAATTTGCAGCCACCCCCCTCACAATATTCCAGATCAGCACCCAAACCCCTCTCTCTCCCGAAACCCTAGATCTGGGTGCACCACAGCCATCGGATCGCGAATCGGAGGGTCTGGAGGCTCCCACGTCACACCCGGAGGGATCCAGCCAGCCTCTCCCACGTCTGGGCCCCGCAGGGCCCCGGATCCGCCGCCACGGCCCGATCTGGGCCGCGCCTCACCGCCTCCCGAGCTCACCGTGGAGCACGCCACGGCCGCGCCGCCCGCGCTCCGGCGAGCAGCCAGCCGCCGCCGCGGCCCTCCTCCTCCTTTCCTTCTCCCGCGCCTTCCCTCTATCCTCCTCACCCCGTCGCCTCGCCTCGCAGGTCACCGGAGCATCGAGCATGGGGGCCGCAGCCGCCGCGCGCCATGGCAAGGAATCGGCCGAGCTCGGGCCGCCGTGTCCTCCAGCCGCCGCCTCCTCCAAGCTGGTCGCCGCCGGCCGGATCCGCCCCTCCCCTTCGCCCTGCACCGCCCTAGCCCCTCCTCGCCACGGCAGGCCGGCCGGTGAGCCGAGCCAGCCCGGAGCCGCCGCTGCGAGCTCCTGCTCGGGACCGAACAGGTCGGGAGCGAGCGGCCGCCCGAGCCATCGCCAGGTGGGCCTCCCAGGCCTGCCAGCCCACGGCCAGCTGGGCCGGCCACCTCCTCCAGGCCCAGCACGCCACTTCAGCCCAGCCGAGCCGCAAGCCTGTTGGGCGAGCCCAATTGGGTGAGGCCTCCACCTTTTTTTTTCTTTCTCCTCTTGTATAACCCTGCGAAATTTCTGCTAAGTCCTTATATTTTCCTGCTGTATACAGTTTCGCGATGCGTTTTGCGGTAGATCTGTTGCCCGGATGACTTCACGCCCAAAAGACGAATTGTTTAGAATTGCGTGCTCTAGCTTTCATCTTTTGAGAGTTAATTGTTTTGAGGTTGTTTAGATGTAGTTATTGCTGTTCAAACAGGACTACCTGTCGTTAACCGCTGCTAAGTTGTTGTAACCATTATTTTATTGCAACTTCGGGCGACGATTGCTTCGCAACCGTTCGTCGGAATTGATTGATTCCTTTTGCATCCTGTTAAGCATTGTTTCTAATTCAGTTCCATGCCTTCACATGTCATATTTTCTTGATGCATGTTCATTGTATCTTGCTCCAAAGTAGCTATCATGTTGTTAGTGTGCTGCTGTTTATATTTTGTTGCAACTTCGGTCGACGAGTGTGTCGCGACCGTTTATCGGAATGGAGTGATTCCAATTGAATATTGTTAAGCATCACGTCTACTTTCATCCCATGTATTGCTATGTCAGGTTTCTGCACTTTTGCATATAGATTTACCCCTGTTTATACAGCATGAAAATAATAGTTTATGCCATGTTGTTTGCTTAATATCTTTTGATCCGTGATGCCTTTTTGCATGATTCTTTTTGCCATGCCTTCCATGTCATGTCTAATTTAATTCCATTTCATTTGTAAGCATGTCTGCATTGATTACCCTGCTTATGCAATGCTCTAAAGTGTGCTTCCTGATATTGGCAGTTTATGCCCGTAACTTGTTTTGCTTGTATCTTTTTAACCGTAACACCGTTTGGAGTGTGCCTTATATGTAACTTGATTAGTTTTTCGTGTACTTTGTGTTTATGCTATTGTTTGTTGCTGTTAACCAACCTAAAATATTGTTTAGGACAGAACTGTACCAAATACCATTTTTATCGTGGGGTCCGCAATAGTTTGCATGTCTAAGATTTCACCCCACTTAAATTGACTAGCGTAGATAGTTTACTTTGTTCTTCACCTTTTGCCATGTTTGTGTGACATGCCATGCTTCTGTGCTTGCCATGTTAACAACCGTTGATTGATCACCGGTAGCTAAGCAAATTAAACCACCGTAAACGTGCGGTATTCGTCGTGTGTGACCGATACCCCACTTAAACTGTTAGTAACCGTTCTTGACGATAGATCTGTATCGCGTTGCCGTGCCTAGTGTTGTCTCTTTAATCTTGTATTGCTCCGTAGTAATAGTGGTGCACCGATGATTTCTTTCCAGTGTTTCCTTCTTGTGTGCTCCCGCGGGTACCTCTCGGAGACGATGCGAGCGTGCCATCGACTACACCTTCAGAATCCGACTTATCAATAGGCAAGGACTATACATTACTTATGATCCATTCTATTTCAACCAGCGGTTTGCATGCTAGTCTAGGATAGGTTCGATGTTTGATCCTACCACATGTTTACAGCCTTTTTCAAACCGATACAGCCATGTCCCCTCCCAGCAAACCTTGTACTGCTATGTTACTATTGCTCGTTGCTCAGCCCCTGTTTAGTATGCATGCTTAGGATGCTACGATGTTACCCTGTTACTTCTGGTTTGGGATATCACATTATTATTGTTGTTATTGATGATATGATTATTATGATGTTGACTATATTCGACGAAGGATGGAAGGTCTAGGCTATCCCGCCCCGACGCTTTGTTCCATCCGAGCCACCTAGGACCCGAGTTCCGGGTATTGGTTTTAAGACTGAGCGTGCCTAACCACGTGTGGGATTTTATGGGGTCCCCTTGTTTTACCTAGCTAGCTTCAAACATTTCTAGTGGTGGCCCAAGCTGATTTTACCATTTGAAACCGCATGCATAACTGGTCTGCAGCCAGTGGATTTAAAACAACTCGGTCCAGCGGAGACAGAGTTCCTTCGTTGGTCCACACCTGGAAGCTAGGGGGCTGTCCACATCTGTTTGGGTAGCTAACCCGACCTCGTCCAGACGGTAGAGGCCGATTCGAGAGCGCGGTCGGCTTTTGAGTTGGATGTCGACTCACCGGGGGCCACCCGGATTTGTGCGTTGTTAGTTAGAGGGACTTGTCGTTTCGGATCTCTTGGAACTAAATCATAAAATGGTTGCCTGTGATGGGTAGCAACTGAGAGTGATGGACGTGCGTGCGGAGCCTCGTAATGGGCAGTTGGTACACCCCTGCAGGGTTAAATCTTTTCGAGAAGCCGTGTCCACGGTTATGGACGACTTGAGACCTACTCCTTGTTCATAGACAACAACAACTGAGATAATCTTAATATAACTTGATCAACGTGTGTGTGTGTGCCTTGATTGCTTCTTCTTCGTCGGGATGCGAAGAGGAGGACAAGGATATGATAGGTGTTATGTTTGCGTAGTAGTTGATAGCAAGACTTGTTGGAGGCGATTCCTCATCGAATGCTTGGCTTCTTATCTTACTCTCTAGATCGTTAGCCACTTCATAAATGCTAGTGCGGCAGCAACCTCACCACTTACCCCTTCCTTACCGTAAACTACTAGGTGTCCTAGAATTACGAGTGATGAAGTCCTTGCTGGGTCAGATGACCACTACAGTTGGATGCTGAGTACCTCTGTACTCATGATACTACCCCCAAACTCTTTTCAGGGTTCTTGATCGACAACAGGTATGGTGATCGACGTTTCGTGTGGGGACTCGACGACGACTAGTTAGGCGGATCCCGGCGGAGGGCCTGGACCCGTGTGGTTATGGGGTCCATGTTTTTCTTTTGCCACTAGGCATTTGATTGTAGTCTGTACTCAGACATGTATCTTCCGCTGTTGTATTGTATTTAAGGCAGTTGTATGCCGATTGTATGAGATGTTGTATCCTGTATCTGTAATGTTGTGATATCATGTTGGAAATCCGGGGCATATGACTTCGTCATATGTCGCGGTGGGACCGATATGTGCTTCGTCCCCGGATCTGGATGGAAACATCTAGATCTGGAACAGTACCGCATATCGGGCCTTACAACTTGGTATCAGAGCCTTACCGACCGTAGGATCCCTTCTTTGGCCGAAGTCGAGTCTAGACAAAAACTATTTTGTAGTTATTAAGTTAGTTATCGGAGAGTAGGATTCTTTTTACTCCTTACCTTTGCTCTTGTCAGGACAAGTGTCGTAAGTGTTTTAATTCTGATCTTATCCCCTTCAAACTTTAGGATCTCGAGAGAGTGGAGTTTCGGAACCGTTACAATGCCTTGCTTGCAGCGTATTGTCTCGATTCCGAGCTCAGGTGGGAATTCCTGTAGTACCTTTAGCTTCTCCGATTTTGGGTATCATCTGGGTCATCAATTGTCATCCCTCCTTTTGCCCTGTGTTTTTACGACTTGCGTCGAAAATCACTATCCCTTTGACCAGGTTTTAACTGTCGTTCTTCCTCTTGACACTGACGGTTTCGTTTTTCCGACGATGTCGTCTCTCTGCGGAAATTTGTCTCGACAGAAGTCCGACGTCGACATGGAGCAGAGTCCCTTGTTGGTGGTGTTGAGATCGTCGACTCTCTTTTCTCTTCCCCTCTCCCCCGGATCGTTCAGGATCTCGGGACGAGATCCCTTGTTGGTGGTGTTGTATTGTAACAGCCCAGTTTTTGCAAAAAAATAAAAAATTTGTTTTCGGTGTGAATTGTTTGATTGTCTGAGTTGTTTGCAATGTTTGCTTCACCGAAATAATAATCGGTGAATATTTCCCCCCTTATTCTCGTATCGGATGCGTGACCGACCCCTTTTCCACCACGGCACACGACCTTGCGACACCGGGATATCACCTGAGCACCGTCGCCACCGGCACAAGTCCAGCCATCGCCACCGGAACGAAAACCCCGTTTATTTAATAAACGGATTATTTTATGGGGCGCCGAAAAATGTTGTCAGAATGTCACCGCAGTGAGGTACGATCGACGGGCTCGACGCGCTGAGCACGTGGTTCGAGATTTCGTCGGAATCGGAGTCCGTACGGAGTCTCGGCGGTCACGAACGCGATCACCGGACACGCGAGAGGGGTACCGAGGGCGTTTGCGTCAACTGGCCAGCCAACCTGCCTATATAAAGACCACCACACTCCCACCCATTTTCTAGGGTTTCCCCCTCTGGAAATTTGCAGCCACCCCCCTCACAATATTCCAGATCAGCCCCCAAACCCCTCTCTCTCCCGAAACCCTAGATCTGGGTGCACCACAGCCATCGGATCGCGAATCGGAGGGTCTGGAGGCTGCCACGTCGCACCCGGAGGGATCCAGCCAGCCTCTCCCACGTCTGGGCCCCGCAGGGCCCCGGATCCGCCGCCAAGGCCCGATCTGGGCCACGCCTCACCGCCTCCCGAGCTCACCGTGGAGCACGCCACGGCCGCGCCGCCCGTGCTCCGGCGAGCAGCCAGCCGCCGCCGCGGCCCTCCTCCTCCTTTCCTTCTCCCGCGCCTTCCCTCTATCCTCCTCACCCCATCGCCTCGCCTCGCAGGTCATCGGAGCACCGAGCATGGGGGCCGCAGCCGCCGCGCGCCATGGCAAGGAACCGGCCGAGCTCGAGCCGTCGTGTCCTCCAGCCGCCGCCTCCTCCAAGCTGGCCGCCGCCGGCCGGATCCGCCCCTCCCCTTCGCCCTGCACCGCCCTAGCCCCTCCTCGCCACGGCAGGCCGGCCGGCGAGCCGAGCCAGCCCGGCGCCGCCGCTGCGAGCTCCTGCTCGGGACCGAACAGGTCGGGAGCGAGCGGCCGCCCGAGCCATCGCCAGGTGGGCCTCCCAGGCCTGCCAGCCCACGGCCAGCTGGGCCGGCCACCTCCTCCAGGCCCAACGCGCCACTTCAGCCGAGCCGAGCCGCAAGCCTGTTGGGCCGAGCCCAATTGGGTGAGGCCTCCACCTTTTTTTTTCTTTCTCCTGTTGTATAACCCTGCGAAATTTCTGCCAAGTCCTTTTATTTTGCCGCTGTATTCAGTTTTGCGATGCGTTTTGCCGTAGATCTGTAGCCCGGATGACTTCGCGCCCAAAAGACGAATTGTTTAGAATTGCGTGCTCTAGCTTTCATCTTTTGAGAGTTAATTGTTTTGAGGTTGTTTAGATGTAGTTATTGCTGTTCAAACAGGGCTACCTGTCGTTAACCGCTACTAAGTTGTTGTAACCATTATTTTATTGCAAGTTCGGGCGACGATTGCTTCGCAATCGTTCGTCGGAATTGATTGATTCCTTTTGCATCCTGTTAAGCATTGTTTCTACTTAAGTTCCATGCCTTCACATGTCATATTTTCTTGCTGCATGTTCATTGTATCTTGCTCCAAAGTAGCTATCATGTTGTTAGTGTGCTGATGTTTATATTTTGTTGCAACTTCGGTCGACGAGTGTGTCGCGACCGTTTATCGGAATGGAGTGATTCCAATTGCATATTGTTAAGAATCATGTCTACTTTCATCCCATGTATTGCTATGTCAGGTTGCTACACTTTTGCATATAGATTTATCCCTGTTTATACAGCATGAAAATAATAGTTTCTGCCATGTTGTTTGCTTAATATCTTTTGATCCGTGATGCCTTTTTGCATGATTCTTTTTGCCATGCCTTCCATGTCATGTATAATTTAATTCCATGTCATTTGTAAGCATGTTTGCATTGATTACCCTGTTTATGCAATGCTCTAAAGTGTGCTTCCTGATGTTGGCAGTTTGTGCCCGTAACTTGTTTTGCTTGTATCTTTTTAACCGTAACACCGTTTGGAGTGTGCCTTATATGTAACTTGATTAGTTTTTCGTGTAATTTGTGTTTATGCTATTTTTTGCTGCTGTTAACCAACCCAAAATATTGTTTAGGACAGAACAGTACCAAATACCATTTTTATCGTGATGTCCGCAATAGTTTGCATGTCTAAGATTTCACCCCACTTAAATTGACTAGCGTAGATAGTTTACTTTGTGCTTCACCTTTTGCCATGATTGTGTGACATGCCATGCTTCTGTGCTTTCCATGTTAACAACCGTTGATTGATCACCGGTAGCTAAGCAAATTAAACCACCGTAAACGTGCGGTATTCGTCGTGTGTGACCGATACCCCACTTAAACTGTTAGTAACCGTTCTCGACGATAGATCCGTATCGCGTTGCCGTGCCTTGTGTTGTCTCTTTGATCTTGTATTGCTCCGTAGTAATAGTGGTGCACTGATGATTGCTTTCCAGTGTTTCCTTCTTGTGTGCTCCCGCGGGTACCTCTCGGAGACGATGCGAGCGTGCGATCGACTACACCTTCGGAATCCGACTTATCAACAGGCAAGGACTATACATTACTTATGATCCATTCTATTTCAACCAGCGGTTTGCATGCTAGTCTAGGATAGGTTCGATGTTTGATCCTACCACGTGTTTACAGCCTTTTTCAAACCGATACAGCCATGTCCCCTCCCAGCAAACCTTGTACTGCTATGTTACTATTGCTCGTTGCTCAGCCCCTGTTTAGTATGCATGCTTAGGATGCTACGATGTTACCCTGTTACTTCTGGTTTGGGATATCACATTATTATTGTTGTTATTGATGATATGATTATTATGATGTTGACTATATTCGACGAAGGATGGAAGGTCTAGGCTATCCCGCCCCGACGCTTTGTTCCATCCGAGTCACCTAGGACCCGAGTTCCGGGTATTGGTTTTAAGACTGAGCGTGCCTAACCGTGTGTGGGATTTTATGGGGTCCCCTTGTTTTACCTAGCTAGCTTCAAACATTTCTAGTGGTGGCCCAAGCTGATTTTACCATTTGAAACCGCATGCATAACTGGTCTGCAGCCAGTGGATTTAAAACAACTCGGGCCAGCGGAGACAGAGTTCCTTCGTTGGTCCACACCTGGAAGCTAGGGGGCTGTCCACATCTGTTTGGGTAGCTAACCCGACCTCGTCCAGACGGTAGAGGCCGATTCGAGAGCGCGGTCGGCTTTTGAGTTGGATGTCGACTCACCGGGGGCCACCCGGATTTGTGCGTTGTTAGTTAGAGGGACTTGTCGTTTCGGATCTCTTGGAACTAAATCATAAAATGGTTGCCTATGATGGGTAGCAACTGAGAGTGATGGACGTGTGTGCGGAGCCTCGTAATGGGCAGTTGGTACACCCCTGCAGGGTTAAATCTTTTCGAGAAGCCGTTTCCACGGTTATGGACGACTTGAGACCTACTCCTTGTTCATAGACAACAACAACTGAGATAATCTTAATATAACTTGATCAACGTGTGTGTGTGCCTTGATTGCTTCTTCTTCGTCGGGATGCGAAGAGGAGGACAAGGATAGGATAGGTGTTATGTTTGCGTAGTAGTTGATAGCAAGACTTGTTGGAGGCGATTCCTCATCGAATGCTTGGCTTCTTATCTTACTCTCTAGATCGTTAGCCACTTCATAAATGCTATGCGGCAGCAACCTCACCACTTACCCCTTCCTTACCGTAAACTACTAGTTGTCCTAGAATGACGAGTGATGAAGTCCTTGCTGGGTCAGATGACCACTACAGTTGGATGCTGAGTACCTCTGTACTCATGATACTACCCCCAAACTCTTTTCAGGGTTCCTGATCGACAACAGGTATGGTGATCGACGTTTCGTGTGGGGACTCGACGACGACTAGTTAGGCGGATCCCGGCGGAGGGCCTGGACCCGTGTGGTTATGGGGTCCATGTTTTTCTTTTGCCACTAGGCATTTGATTGTAGTCTGTACTCAGACATGTATCTTCCGCTGTTGTATTGTATTTAAGGCAGTTGTATGCCGATTGTATGAGATGTTGTATCCTGTATCTGTAATGTTGTGATATCATGTTGGAAATCCGGGGCATATGACTTCGTCATATGTTGCGGTGGGACCGATATGTGCTTCGTCCCCGGATCTGGATGGAAACATCTAGATCTGGAACAGTACCGCATATCGGGCCTTACACTTTCAGTTCTTACTTTCAGTTGCACTATTATCTCTTGCGTTGATCCTTTGTAAACAACAAGGCCGGATGAATTGACAGCTCCTTTGTACTCGTTGGGAGCAAAGTTAGGGCCAGTTCTTTTGAGCTGCGGCTTATGGATAAACTGTTGTGGAAATAAGCTCTAAATAAGCTACTATGGAAATAAGCTGCTGAGAATAAGCTGGCGAGTTCTTTTCAGTTTCTGTGTCTCCCGCTTATTTCTTATGTATCCAGTGAAAAGTCTGTAATGCCCATATATTATAATTTGTTGTAATATTTAGTTGTGTGATTGTGTTTTGTCGTTAGTACAAACATAAAATGGCTTTTTCAAACATCATAAAATAATATAGTCCATCCGCAAATAAAAAATATAGTTGAACAAAAGATAGAACATTTACTTACATACAAATATCATAAAACATAATAGTCTCACATACAAATATGGAGTATAATAAAGTGAATTTACAATCAGTAGATCGCATCTTATACAGATCTTAATTAGTAGGCATTGCAATGCTTAAAAAAGCGATGAACATGATCTCCGTCTAGTTTTTGGACGTACGCATGTTTTGGTTGGCATGGGTTGTTCTGTGACACAGAAGGCGGGCTTTGCTTTCCGGACACCGGCAAGCCGGCGACGGACTTTGGCGTCCATTGGATGTGGCCCAACTACACCAAGTGCAAGACCCAGGGCGTCATCGAGATGGTGACCAAGAGGAAGAAGAAGAAGCGTTGGCCGAAGTTCTGCAAAAGCGAGCCCTTGCAGCTCTGGGAGATCAAGGACCTAGTCACGGAACTGGAAGCCAAGTGGTCCTCGCTGGCATGCAAGGGCGGGAAGAGATGGAGGTTGCCGGATCTAACTGCGGGACGGGGAGACGCATCCCGGGACTGCTTGGCCGACCTCGAGCTCGGGGACGCGCCGGAGGTCAACCGGCGCGAGAGGGAGGCGGGGGACCTCGAGCTCGGCCGACCTCGAGCTCGGGGATGCGGCGGAGAGGGCGGGGTCGGAGGTGGGGCTGGCGGCAGCGGCGAACCCTAGGGGATGGTGGCGGCGGGGGGACGCGGGGAGAGGAGGAGAGGAGGGAGACTGCGCGAGGGGATGCGACCGAGCGAGCCGCTCGTTTCTTTCGGTGTGGGGGCGGTGGCAGTTTGTACGTAATTTCCACAGATAACCAGGGTAGTGCACTATACCGATTCATAACATTGCGGGAAGCTGCAAGAAGCTCCTCTCCCCCAGCTTATTTCTATCGTGAAGGCTGGAACTGTGGGAATAAGCTGAGCCATGTTTTCAAAATCCAGTTCTTTTCAGCTTCTAGCTTATTTTGGCAATAAGCTGCTAAAAGCTACAAAAGAACTGGCCCTTATTTGTTTATGTGTGCAGGACACGACAACCGCCCAATTTCTGGCGTCGTTGTCACCTTCTTGTATTTCTGCGAGTCCTACTGGAGACAAACCTTGGTATCTTCACCGAGGAAAATTTGCTGCTACGCTACATCTCACCTTCCACTTGGGGTAACCAACGAGGAGTGAGAGAACTATCCTCATATCAAGCCAATTTCTGGCGCCGTTGCCGGGGACTCCAGTCTACAAGATAGGGGAGTTGCACACTATCTTTTATCTTTTCTTTTTAGTCTTGTTAGTTTACCTTTCAGTCTTTACTTTTGTGTACCTTATCAAAAATACCAAAAATACATGTTACCTTGTTAGTAGTTACCACTATGGCTGGTCCTTTTGCCTTTAGTGAGGCAGAAGTACTTACCTTTACTCAGAGAGGTGGTGAAAGTCTGAAAGATGCTCGGTATAGAATTAATGATTCTCAAAAGAGGGCCACCAAGAAGCAATCCACTACTATCCTGCTTAGAAATATTTTTATGTTGGGATTACTTCTTGGAATAGGTTTGTTTTAGACACTGCTATCAATGGGAACTTTATAGAGGCTCCAGTTTGGGAAGCCCTTAATATAATTGAAAATCTTGTTGGAAGTCTCCCCATTGCTAGTATTAAGGAGGACATTACTCTAGCTCACATTATGGGAAAACTTGAAAAAATAGAGTTAGAGATGTCAAGTATCGATAAAGTAAATGAGTTGGATCGTAAGATTCAAGGGAATTTGAATATGATAGATAGCTCCATGCAAAAAAATTGTCAAAATTTTGGAGACTATTAAATCCCTTGATGAGAAGTCTTCTAGGATAGAGAAGATTGAGGAAGTTACTGAAAATCTAGAAACTACCTTTTCCTCAATCAAAACCAAAAAGGATGAAACTCCGGCAAGAAGGGAACCCAGGTTCGTGTTTGGAATGTGCCCTAGAGGCGAATAAAATATGTTTATTGGCGTATTCCATTAGTTCATAATAAGTTTTATACTGTGCTATAACTTTATTAAGCGGAAACATTAATACACGTGTGGTATACAAACAACCAGGTCCCTAGTTAACTCTACTAAACTAGTCCATTGGGCAATTGATGATCAAGGTTTCCTGATCATGATCATGAGATGTGAACAGTCTATTGACAATGGGGTCATGTCATTGGGAGAATGACATGATGGACACCCACCCACCATAAGTGTTGCAATGTGATCCAGTCACATAGTTCAACATTGCGATAACTATAAACGTAGTGACCCGATCCTTAAGACCGTGATGATCATACATAATTGCTATCTACCAGGATGCTTTGAGTGCATTAACCGTTACACTGAAACATGGTAATGTCACATCCCGACTTTTATTACCTTGTTATTAGAGTAGCCAAAAATTAGGGGTAACAAAAACTTTGCTTGGTTGAGATGTGATAATGGTAAGAGTGACATATCATATCTGCTTGTTACTTGTGTTGTTTGGCTATGCCTTACTTTGATTGCTATGCCCTGTCTTGCCATGCTTAATATTGCTTTTCCTTATGATGTTGCCTTTCCATGACTAAAGAATCAACCTAAATAGTGGTACAAACTCACAGCACCAAACCTCAAACAACCACATTTAGTGACCCATAATTAATTAAAGCCAATAAAATGGCTCCCAAATAAATGCTTGTCTTTATGAAAATTCACTATTTAAATAATTAAAAATATCTCTATAGCAAAAGATATTTAATTAAAATATTTAATTTGTGCTAAATGATTATTTGCTATTATTATAATAGTAATAATATTATAAACCTTATTAAATATTCTATAATTTCCAAAAACAATTATAATAATAATTCTGTAAGTTTTAAAAGTATTTAGAAGATTTGGGTTTGAAACTTTTATTCAAACTTAAATAAAAACAGAAGTAGAATTTGCAACATAATTACTAGCAGTACAAAAAAAAGAGGACACCCACCCTCTGGGCCGCAACCCATCTCTCTCTCTCTCCCTTACCAGCCCGCATGGCACCCTCCCCCCTCTGACGTCACCCCCAGGTTTCCCCGGTGACGCAAGCCCTCGCCACCGCTTGGACTGGCCAGTAGGCGAGGAGGCCGGAGCGCCCACTCCCCTCCCCTCCTCGCTATAAAACCCCACCCCCAGCGCCCCTCCTCACCTCACTCCACTCCACCCGATCACCACAGCCCGCTCCACCCCACCCCTCGACAGAAGCAGCAGAAGAAAAGAAGAGACCGAGGGAAGAAGAGAAGGAGGAGGAAGAAAAAGAGAGGAGGAGCAGGCTGCTCCAAGAGAGCGCCCGCAGGGGGAGGAAGGCCGAGCAGGAGGCCGGCGCGCCTCTTCCTCGCCTCGCCGTCAATGCCGGCGAGCACCGGAGCCCCCTCACCCAGGCCGAGCTCAAGCCGTTCGTCTACCCCGAGCTCGACTTCAACCCCGTCGCCCCAGGCCGCCGTATTCTCCAAAAACGGCCCGTCCTCGCCGTCCTCTACGCCCGCCGCCAACTCCCGCCATCCGCCACCGACCCGAGCAACTCCGGTGAGCGCCTCGAGCCCCCTACTGTACGCCATGGCCCCCACCAAACTCCACGTCGCGCGGCCCCTTTTAGGGCAAAAATGGAGCCCCCAGGTCGCACCCTACCTCCGCCGCCCCATGCCGCCAGCCGCCGGCCACCGGAGGGCTGCCGGCGAGGCCAGGCCGCCCCCTGGACGCCATGGGAGCCCCTCCCGAGCTCCAGCCCGCCCGAGCTGGAAGAAGGGCCCCTGGCCGTCCGATCTTCCCAGATCTAACGGCCTAGGGAGCCCCACACCCCCTTCGTTTTTTAAAACAAAAGAAAAAAAACTTACTTCTGCTCTGGGCTCGGCCCGTTTAAAAAAAAGGGAAACAGTGCCTGTGTGCACCAAATAGCCATGGGTCGGCTGTCTTTTTTTTCCTTTTTCATAAACTGCAGCACTTAAATAATTCTAAACAAATAACCGTAGCTCAGAAAATTATGAAATAAATTTTGTGTGGCTTAGAAAATTATGTTTTATTTTTCTGTATGTTTAGAATAATTTTTATGCAGTACCAAATTAATTGCTTTAGTTTAAACTAGTTAATTGGGCTTTTTAGCAGCTAAGAATAGTTTTAATCAAATCACTGTTAACCCTAAAAATGTAATGTTGATTTTTATATACTCCTATGAATATTCTTGATTTTTCTGTGTGTGTAGAATATTATTTGGCTTAAGTAAATTTGTGACCCTTTTTATTATTTTTATTATTATTGTTATTGCTAGTTTATTCCCTTTGTAACTTATGTTAATACTATTTGTTTGTTAGTTTATTACTCCCTCCGATCCATAATAAGTGTCGCTCATCTAGTACAAAGTTTGTACTAGCTTAGTATAAAATCTGCGACACTTATTATGGATCGGAGGTAGTATTAAACTAGAATATGGTCAGTAGGTTATTGCTATGAACTTGGTTATGGAGATAAAAAAAGTTAATAAGTTGTTAGTGAATAACTTAGCATAACTCAAGTTAAGAATTGCTTTAATATACTCTTGTTGTGGTAATCCTCTTAAATTTATTCCAATGCCTTGTTGAGGTATTCAACCTTGAAGTGTTGATTTAGTATTTCAATGCTAGTACAATTGGTTCTCTTAATTACTGGTTGTTTGATAGTGAAGTTGAGTGTTGTGTGCCTTGTTTGTTTTGCCCGATTGTAATGGTGAATTTGTTTCTTCCGCAACGTGTAGACGATACGCCGTACGTTGCAGGTGAAGACTCCTCCCTTGCCACCGAAGAAGCCAATCCAAGGTACATCGCCGAGGAAGGCAAGACACCGTCAAAACTCAAACTCCGCTTTACCCATTTTTACTTTCCTTGTATCATTTATACTGTATCATGCTAGTATTATATTCATATGGTTTGGGATTGTATTAGTTATATTAGAGAAACTCCACACCACCCCAAAGCCTACCTATTTGGGAAAAACTAAGTAGAACCCCGATGATCCCGGCATTCTGTCGAGACCATCACTCAGCTCTAGTATTTAGCATTACATAACAATTTGGAAAGTCATACTTCATCCTTTTTGGCACGGCATTCACCTAAGAACGTGGTATAGCCGGGATTGTGGAACATCGTCGGACATGGACAAAGTCTGGAGGGACTCTCTATTTGTGCCGCCAAAATCTAGCATTACAGTACAACCACTATACTCTGGTATGGGACAGGGCTAGTTGGAAGCTTGTTTGTCTTAGTACGGGGGTCCTATAACTACACATGGATGCGTGATTCCACGAATCCGATAGCCCTCGAAGTCGATGGGTGAAATTCTCTAGGCTTAGTGTCGGAAGGAACCTTGGTGCTCTTCGACTACGGTGCAGGCTTGGTTCCAAGAGGAGCATGATCTGTCACACGGAAATTCCATGCAGTACGCAAGGGGTGGATTCACCTGTACTAGGGCAGACAAGGGGAAAACTAAGGTCGATTATCCGAGACCCGCATACTAAAGTATGACGATCCGTGGGGACACACGGCGGATGTATCGAATGTGGTGGGTAAAGTGTACAACCTCTGCAGAGTGTAAATCTATTCGAGTAGCCGGAGTCCACGGTCATGGAAAGCTAGTGAGGCCACACTTTGTGGGGAATAGATGAGAAAGCCGGTACCGAGTTTATGGTTCGCGACGATGATGTGTTATTGGAAAAAGGTTGGACTTGACTTATCCAAGTACACTGTGGGGAAATAAAATCTGCCAAGTGTTAAAATTTTGCCAACTTAATAATGATCTTGAGTAGATAGAAAATCCCTATGAAAAACTCAACCATATAGCCATCCTATTATTTTCGTATGCAAAACTTTGTTTCTTTCTTTAGGTGGTTTGCGAGTACTTTGTATGTACTAACGGCTTTGTGCCTGGTTATTCCATCGGCCAGGCTTGGAGGAGCAGGTATATGACGACGATGCTACCGGCGACTACTAGGACGTGTTACTCTCTGATCTACCATGTGGATTGTGTCGCCCCTGCGCTTGATGCTTTTGCTTTTCCGCTGCTATTTGAGCCCGATGAGGCCATGTAAGACTTTATTGTTGTATGACTTGTATTCGTTATTGTATGAACATTGAGACTATGATATCCATGTCGAGTTGTGTGTCATGCGAACTGATCATGTGAGCATGACTGTATACACAACTGGTCGCTTCGGACATATAGTCCGGGGTGCCCACATGTAACCATAAAGGTGTATCTTGGGTATTCCGAAGTAGATATGTTGATGAGTATGCAAATAGATCAAAATGGGATTTGTCCATCCGAGTGACGGATAGGTACTCTAGGCCCACTCGGTGGTATTACATCATAAAGATTGCAAAATCATGTGACTAGGTCACGGGGTTGTAATATCACGGGAACGAGTAAACATGTTTGTCGGTAACGAGAATGAACTAGGTATATTGGATACCAACGATCAAACCTCGGACAAACAAAGTACCGTATGACAAAGGGATCAGGACTCAACGTTAACGGTTCAAACGATGAAGTTAATTTGATGGAAGCGCAGGGGCTCATCAAGGATTGTAACCAGATCCACATGATGGTCATTGGTCAAAGAGTGTCTGGTCATGTCTGATGTTTCCCGAACCGTAGGATGTCACGCTTAAGGGTATTCGCCGCAATAAGGATTGATTCGGGATCATCGGTGAAATAAGAGAGAACACCGGAATTGTTCCGGGAGGTGCCGGAAGTTGTTCTGGATATTTTGAAAGGTTCAAAATAATGTTTAATAATGTTTAAATATATTTTATTATTTAATTAACAGAACTAAATAATAAAATATGATTAAATATGATTAAAAATGAATTAAAAGGCATATGGGCCTAAAGAGGCCCATTAGGGGAAGGAGGGAGCTCCCCCTTGGGCCAAGGCGCCAAGGGAGGGAGCCCACCTCCCCTAGCCGCACCAAACCCCCCCTCCCTAGGGTTTAGTCCCACATGGGAAGGGGAGGGAGGGTGGCACCCCTCCTTGGCCTATATAAGGAGGGGTGGGGGTGCCTTTTTTCTTCACACAATTTGATTTGAGACAAGTTTCTCAGATCTCTCTTCTCTCTCTTTCTCCCTCCTCGAGTGGACTCCCCTGGTTTGGAGTCTACACTTGGTTGTGGTTTCTCCACCATAAGCACGCCGTCGTGCTGCTGGAATCGGGATCCGAATCCATCTTCTTTCCGCTGCTCTTCTGGTTCGGAGCCCGGTGGGAACGTCGGGTACACCGTATGTGTGTAATCCCGCGAGGCGCTACACTTGTGGTGCTCCTTCATCGTTGAGGCCGTGTCGCGACGTCTTCACCGACAACGTTCCGACGGGGACGTAATCCCGTCATCGGTCTTCAAGGACCGGGTGGCCTCAGGAGTCATCGTGGATCTGCACGGCATCGGGGATTGCCGGTATGACTACATCAACCATGTTCACGTGGGAACTTTTCCTGCTTAACGGACTACATAATGGTATGTGATCAATTCCCTCCGTTACTTGCATCGCCATAGCATAGGTCTTGGGTTCGGGAAACTTTGGAGGAGATACCTATCTTTAATTTTGAAACTCCAATTGATTTTCCTCCTTTTGATTTTATCCCTAGAAGAATTTTTATTCGGCCTTGATTTGAGAAACCTCTTAAGACTAGTTGTACTATTAAAGAGATTTTTGATGATCTTGATGATGGATCCATTGATACAACTTGATCTTTTGCTTTAAGCCTAGCTAATGGCTTTAAAGAAGCGCTTTCGGGAGGCAGCCCGCAACGAATTTAGGTTTTCCTTTTTGTTTTTCTTCTGTTCTTAGTGGTCTTGATGATTGTTACTATTGTAGCAACATCATTGTATCTTTACTTTTCAAGCTTTGTGCCAATTATAGCCTCATATGACAAGGGAAGTGAAAGTTGTGACATGCTGTCGAGAAAACAGATTCTGTCCTCGTGACGGAAAAAATCACAGAAAATTACCAGTTCATCTTTTGGAACTGTCCACTTCTTCATCAACAATTATCAGTACGTCCCTCGTTTCACTATATTTTTATCACTTCATGCGTTATGTGCTATGCTTGGAGCGTCTCACTCTTTACTTTTCTTAGGTTTGTTTTTTCTTTGTTTGTTGTAGTAACAAGTTAGATACCAGCTTTCTTTTGTGTGGGAGAGAAACACGCTCCGCTTGAACTAGAACTCCTCATAGGATTTGCATGCTTACTCTCTTAGCTGTGAGTTGTTCTTTTTCTTTTCTTAGTTGCTGCCCTGTTTAGTTGTTGTGCTTTAGTTTTCTTCTAGAGCTTTTGTTTTGTATTAGGTTGAACTTTCTATAGGTTGCATGTTTTATCTTGTTAGAGAGTTTTCCTGTTGCACTGAGTTTTGTGTCTTGACTAGAAAGTAGGTAGTTGAAGTTGCTATTCTCTTTGTAGTAGTAACTTGCAATAGTTTTGAGGTATTGACTAGAGTAATGTTTGAACTTTTGGTGTCAAGAGCTCGAGCCTATTAGTGATAGATTTCGTATTTTTGGAAATACGTGTGATTTTCGAAAACCAAAACCCATGTTGAGAACTCTAGCTACTAGATGGATCACTAACCTCTGGAGGGTTCGAATATTAGAGTACTCTCACGTACCATGAGTCGAGGATGCGCAAGGATAACCAAACCCCCATACACTCCTCCTCGGGGTACTTGTCTCTTTGAGAACCTCCTGATTAGATTGAGAGTTACCGATAATAAGTGCATGAGTTCTTCAGACTAATGTGAGTATTCGAACGTTGACACTTCCACCTCCCATATATTTGCTAGCCTTTCTTGTGCCATGCATTGCCTTCTTCTCACTCCGAGAGTTGGCGTCCACCTTCGCCGGTACATCCAAACCCTTGGCATGATACGCTCTGTCTTCATAGACCTCCTTATATCTTTCCCCAAAACAACCACCATACCTACCTATCAAGGCATTTCCATAGCCTTTCCGAGATACATTGCCATGCAACATCCACCTTCTCATGACTTGATCTTCATGTCATACATGCTACTTGCTTGATCGATGAGCCGCATGCTAGTTGGTCCTTGCCCTAATCATTGCTACATGACGCGCTAGTATCATTGCATATCCTGCTATCCTGGCAGAGGCATACATTTGCATCGTGATAGTTACATCTTCTTTATGTGAGTACCTTTGTAAAGTGTGAAAGATCTCCTATATTCTTGTAAAATATAGAGAGTTGCCCCTAAAGTGAGGAAAAGATCCCAAAGAGGAAAAAACCAAAAGATCCCAAAGAGGACAAATGAGAGAAATAGAAAGAGCCATTGAGGCCACCAAAAAATACAAAAAACTAGAAAAAGAGAAAAAAAAAAGAGAAGGGGGCACACTACTATTCCTTTTGAGAGATCCACACTAGTACTTCATCCTCTATCCCTTGTACTCCATAGAGATCATCATACATGCATATAGCTATGTGGGGACCCTTCACACTATAGAACTTGGCTTGTATATTCCAATGATGAGTCTCCTCATACGAGCTCTAGGTCTTCTGGAGAAAGCAAGTTGGATGCACCCCCACTAGTTCCTGTGGAGAGCTTTTAGCTCACATGTGCATCCGTTGCATGGAAATCCCTACTCCTCACATCATATCTATCATATGGCCTTCTCTCGCCTATGATTGTCCTCATTGATGTGAGCCTTTCACACCATTTTTCTCTTCCTCCTCCACCTTCTTTCTGTTTCGCCTTTTAGGTGTCAAATTTCTTGCTCACGCTCATCCATTGCATGAGTGCTCAAAATATCGAAAAGGAGTGGATCAGTTTGACTTGTACTTGACTAGTGGTCTGGGGACGAGTCCAGATAAGAATCCAAAGGAGACCAAGTGTGAAACTTTAGTAGATAGTAGTTCTCCACAATATATATTTTTATCTCGTATTCCCATATCCCTCTTCTTGCACGCAAACACCATCTGGAGACATTCGAGTCACGGACAGCGAGAGCTCTTGCACCTTTTGTTCTTTTGTTGCTTGTGTCAATGCTAATATAGACTCTTGCTTGTTAATACTTGAATTCAATTGCATGCTTTGATTTCTTTACTTAAAAGTCCTTATATGGTTGTGTGGCATGTCACCACAGAAATTATGCTTGTTATCATTTCCCTACTCGAGGACGAGCAGGAATTAAGCTTGGGGATGTTGATACGTACCAAACGTATCTATAATTTCTGCTTGCTCCATGCATGATTTGTGTGACTTTGCCATGTTTTGCTTGAACTTTCATACACTTTTTTATCATATTTGGACTAACCTGTTAACTCAATGCACCCAGTTGCCAGTTCCTGTTTTCTGCTGTTTTTGTATTTCAGGTTTTCCGGCCATTAAAATTTCCAAATAAATCCCGAAAAAATTATATAAAAAATCAGCGACTCGGAAGCTTCCAGAATCACCAAGGAAGGAAGGGGGTGGACCCACCAGGGCCCCAGGAGGGTCCTTGGCGCGGCCCCACCCTAGGCCGCGCCAGGAGGCCTCCTGGCTGCCCTGTGGCCCCTCTCGGTGCCCCCTTTGGCCTATATTTACCCCCCGTGACGGAAACCCCTAATATCGATCTGCTATTCCCGTTCTCCTCTCTGTACCTCCGCCGCCGCCGTTTCAAGATCGGGCCTGCCAGGAGAATCTGCCCCGACACCCTGCCGGAAGGAGGAATCCCCTCCGGGAGACCATCCATCGCCATGGCCGCCTCCCGGATGTGCCGTGAGTAATCCCCCTTGGACCATGGGTCTGTTACCAGTAGCTATGTGATGTACTCCTCCCCTCTTTGTGCTTTCACTTTCGAGACCTCATGAGCTGCCTCACATGATCGAGGCACTTTTGTAATTTTCTGTGTTGCTATGCTGAGTTTGCTGGGATCTGATGGATTATGAGATTATGATTAGATTGTGATGAGTAATATATTTGGTTCTCTTTTATATTTGTGTTCTTTAGTAAATTCCTGCATGTTCTCTGTTGCTGTATTTTACTTTGGCCAAGTGATTTGTTGCAACTCCAAGAGGGAGCGTTATGCTTGATTGTGGGTTCAGCCCCTTGATGTCTAGCTTGAGTGACAGAAACATGAGACTAAGGGATGTGATGTTGCCACCTGGGATAAAACACCGGTGCTTGTACTTGCAGGTGCAAGGATTGTTTACTTTACGCATAGTTCTGTTAATGCAGTTGTCTGTTGCTTTGAGTTTACACTTTGGGTGGGATTCGCAACTTAATACCAGCGAGATGTTTTGGATAGATATCTCAAGGTGGATGATTCGTAGTAGATGCAGATGGATTTCGGTCTACTTACCCTTGCGTACTTCCCATTGCTTTTGAGCCTCTTCCTTTCTTTTGTAGCATAGTTAGCATTGCGGTGCGTTTATAATCATGTCAATTGCCCAGCTGTGATTTGTTTACCTCGCTAGCACTTTTATCGTCTTTTGGGAGAGAGACATCACTAGTGAACATCACAGGACCCCGGTCCATATTCACACCATTGTTTACACCTTCAATTTACTTTCAGTTCTTACTTTCAGTTGCACTATTATCTCTTGCGTTGATCCTTTGTAAACAGCAAGGCCGGAGGAATTAACAACTCCTTTGTACTCGTTGGGAGCAAAGTTATTTGTTTCTGTGTGCAGGTCACGACAACCGCCCAATTTCTGGTGCTGTTAGCCCGAAGTAATTTCTGGCGCCGTTGTCACCTTCTTGTATTTCTGCGAGTCCTAATGGAGACAAACCTTGGTATCTTCACCGAGGGAAATTTACTGCTATGCTACATCTCACCTTCCTCTTGGGGTAACCAACGAGGAGTGAGAGAACTATCCTCGCCGTATCATGGACACACCCCTACCCTAGATCATGTCGTCTAACTTGCTGCTTTGGCAGGCCTCATAGGTCTTCGCCACCAGGAAAGCGCGATGCATCAGAATCGTGCCTTCCACTTCTATCCCACATGGGCCACCACTCAACAGCGAGTAAGGTTTTCTCGTCCCCTTGCGGAACCCGACGCAGCGGTGATTGGCATGTCCCACACTACATGATCGCCGAGTACACCCTCATCGTCAAGCTTGCCCGTGATGCAAGGCATGCAAGAAGAGCTCTTGCTGCAGCCTTGGCTTCATCAACTTCTTCGCTAGCTCCTTCAGCCTCCGGCGACCCGTCGTTAGACCGCAGCGCCTAAGTTTCGCATATTTCATGTTGCATGAGTACTAGTAGTCTTGCATGTTGCTTGTTGCATGTTATTGTGTGTAGCAATAAGTTATGATCTTGTTTGTGTGTGATCTCGATGCATTTCCAGTACTATTGATCTTTGCTTCTTTGAATTTCCTCGTCGGTTATTTATTTGGTTCTTCGGTATCTTTGTGTGTTTAATGAATATGTTTTGTAGGTGGTACGTGACTCTGACGGACCCTTGCTTGCTTCTCTTTGATATCGGCACCACGCCTGTGCTCTGAGTTGCTTCCGGTCGTCCGGGGTGGATGCCGACTTTATATTTCTCTTTTCAACAGCTGGCCCGTGTTCTGAGCTGTTTCTCGACCATCTCGGACAGTTGTTGAGTTTGTTTTCACAGTGGAGACCCTATGATCTGAGCTGCTTTTCAGCCGTCTTACGGGACCGCTACATTCTTTTTATCAACGTTGTCTCATGATCTGAGATGTTTCTTGGCCGTCTTCAGCAGTGCTTGAGTTATTCCAATAAACGTCCCAGATCTAATTTGTAAAGACCGTTCTGGTGGCTACTAGGTTTTTTGCTGGTTTTATGCAAGGGGTTCAGATGGTCATCGACTACCACTAAAACTTGTGAAGTGATGAACCTTCTATCGATTGATATTGATCTTCGCTTCGTTGAATTTCTTCGTTGGTTCTTCATTTGGCTCTTTGGTGTTGTCATATTTTTCCCCCTCATGGAAAGTTTCTCATCAACCCACCGCATACCGCGAAGAATCAGTGAAAGACCACAAATAATTGGTAGACCAACAAGTCAAGAAGGACTCACAAGGATTGCATTGGAAATATTCGGCTCAAGTATGAGTTCTACATGGATGAATAATTGGAATCAAGTCTGCATCATTACTACCACCGTTCCAGCCGTAAATATTCGAGCAAAGGAAAAGATAAGTTGTGGCCCCTGAATATCTACATCAAAGGTATGGCATATACAAGTTGCAATCTTGTTATACGCAAGTTATCATGGCATACTTCGGAAGAAAGTCAGGATGTGTCATGAAATCAGTACCCAATAAATACATGATGGAACAATGTTCTCCCGAACAAGTCAGTAGTCAGTAAGTCAGGAAATGACCGTGCACAGTATTCAGTTTTGTCCACACACTACCATAGGAAACTTCGGATATAAGGAACCTCAGCCTTCTTTGGTAAGAAATCGGACACAACCGACGTGTACAGTGCATCAACCTTCCCCGGTACGCTATCTGGTTAGCTTGTCGGCCAAGACATCCAGCCTTATACCACAAGCAGCCGAGGGAAGCTTATGATGCAAGGCACCTAATCGTGCTCAGTACGCCCCATGGATGGATTCCAGCACAAGCTACCCAGCTGTCTACAGTGAACCGCCGTGGAAATTTCCAGCATAAGGAACCGGTACATCCACAGTACCAAGGGAAAACTTCTGAGGCAAGACACCCAGTCTTCTTCAGTGAGCTATCAAGAAGCTTCCCGCGTACGACACCTAGCCTTCCTCAATAAGCCTCCGGAGAAAGCTTCCGAGATATGGTACCCAACCTTCTCCGACACGCTACCCCCAGTAAGGCTTCGAGCGTAACCCAGCCTTCTCCGACACGCCATCGTGCCTGTAACAGTGTAGTCAGAAGCCCGACTGGTCAAGAGCAATGAAGATTTCAACATCGCCAGTCACGTATGGACCGACACATTTTGTGGGCACACTTCTCAAGTTGTGCTAGCTACTCCTGTATGTATACAACCCTGCCCGTAATCAAGTGAGTATACACGTGGAAAGCGGTAAGAACCACCACTCTTGCGAGACAAGAAAGCTAAGGAATCAGATGCATATACCAGTCTGGCATAAAGATTGAAAAGTCAGGGAGGAACACCCTAAGGAAAAGAAACAATGAAGCCTTTGGTCTCAACCATAGCCACGAGATTCATTTTGTCACATTCGACAAGGCCCCGAAGAAGGATGATCTTGAGGCCCGATTTATTCCAACCAAGAATCATCATGATTTGCCAAGAGACAAAGGATTAAGGCAACCTAGTTAGTGCAGAGGAAGGATTCTGACAAAGAGGAAAGTCAGTATACGAGAGGCACCTAAAAAGAGTTATTTCTGTAGTATCAAGGACCAAGGCAGACAGACATGGAGAATGTCGAATCTTGCTGCGATATATGCGACAAGAGTTAGAGCTACCCCCATAAGCTGTCAAAAGTATGCAACCCTTACGAGCCTGACATGTAAAACAAAAGGGTATCTGCATGGACTCCATGGTCACATTCGCCTCGATCAGCCGAAATCGTGCTTCCATTTGGATCACCATAGATAAATAAACCTAAGGAATCTCATTTCATATGGGAAAGGGTCGAGTATCCAGCCTGTCAACTCGTGCGGTTACACATATTTGAAGTTGTCAGTAAATGCTGGGACACTCAAGTCTGCTTAACTACAGATCCCCTACCACACTCAACATTTTGTCTACAAGGACCGTGTTGAAGCATAGCACGGCCTATCGCCACCCAAGGATAGGGCAACATGTTAAGTAAACCTTAGCATGAGTAAAAGTTCAGAATTTGTGCGCCCCGGTCAGAACTAATGCTCAAGAAGGACAAGCCAGAAGAAAGTGATGCAGCACCATGTGCAGACAGTCCAAGTTCCACACAATGGGACATCACGATGATAAGCATTCTGAGTTTTCCGGCTGCCCATGAAAGCCACGTCTGTTCTCTGATAGGCTGACACAAAGAATTCAAGACTATGTCGCACAGAAGGCCCGAGATACCCCGAGGATAGTATGGATGTCGTCGGCATTCGACCTATGACAAGATACCTCGCTATCATACAAGTCAACCGACATGAGGATGGAAGTCAGTAGGAAAGGATCAGGTACATAAGGGAAAAACTCCTGCCAGGAATATGGATTGGGTGAAGTAAACCCCCTGAGCCAAAATTTCTTGGATGCTACCGAGGGAACACTATGCGGTAAAAAGGAAACCCGAGGAGCAATAAGTTTCCTTGAGACGGTATATTTCCAATGGTTCCCTGAGCAACCAAATCTCGAGGACGAGATTTTCCTAAGGGGGGTAGGTTTATGACACCCTGGATTTTGCAAATTTTTATTTTCAAAACTTTTCTGATTTATTTCAACATTTGCCATTTGGATTGATTTTGAGGAACTCTTTGGACTTGAAACTTACTCATATTTTCTTTCCTTGCTCAAGTGGCCATTGATTCTCCAAGCCTTTCCGATGATCATCCCTTGATCCATCCCATCCAAGCCACCATTTTTCTTCATGCCATATATTCCTTTTCCATTAAAAGGAATATTCCCTTTATTTGAGGATTGTAAAGCAACCCCTATTTATATTGCTCCATAAATCCCCAAATAATTCCCACATGTCCTTGATATCAAATCTTTCCACGGTATCCAAAAACATTGCATGGCCCAAGTGGATTTTGCCTCTAGAGAAATTCAATTGTCTGTGGGGCAAAATAGCACTTTGTGAAGCAGGTGTTATTTATATTTGTCCATTTCCTATGAAACTTTTTGTGCAAGCCATATTGATCATATCATTAGCCTATGCCAAATTTTATCTCAAGGGGACTAGCCAACCTCCCTCACCAAATTCCGAAAGTTGGTATGCAGCAAGGGGGCATTGTGAAGCAAGTGCAAGATAGGAGCACCCATTTGCTCTGAAACTTTTTGCACATGTGCCCACACCCAAATGACTCTCCTAAACCAAGTTTTAGCCAAATAGAACCACCCATGTGAGGGACCCTCAAGATCAAGTTTCTGGACAACAGGGTACCTTGTGAAGCAAGTGCTAGCTAGGTACTTCCCCTAGCCATGAAATTTAGCACACTTGGGCACACCCCCAAATAACCCCTCTACACAAAATTTTAGCCAAATAAATCAAGCCTAGATGATGCTAGCTCCACCAATGCATTTTTGGACCATTTGGGCATTTAAAAAGGAAGTGCATTATTTTCTTGGCCAAATGAGCTCAAATTTCACAGAATGCTAGTCCTTTCAACCCCAAAGCCATGTGACAACTTAGTTACCATCCTCTCTTCACCATTTGATCACTACTTCTTCCCCAAGATTGACGCATCAATCTTTGCAGAGGTTTCCAGATCACCCTATTCCTCCTTTTGACCATTCAAACCAACATTGGCGACTAGTGATGCAAGGACTACAGGCTAGACATGAATGGCCATGCCAAGTCGCTCCTTTTGCGCCAGTGCATGCGGTGGCCACAGCTTTGGCATGTCACGGGCGTGTAATGTGCTTGTCCAGGGCGTAGCACGCCGCGTCGAGGCCGCCGGCCACCCGTCGTCTTCCTCTCGTCCCCCCGCGCCGCCCGGCTTTCCCCACCGCCCACGTGCTCCACGCCCTCTCTCCCGAGCCACCTCAAAGCTCCTCAAGCTCGCCAGCTCACCCCCGCCATGGTCGCAACTGGGTGTCGGGTTCCGGCCACGGGCATCTCCCTCCCCCTTTAAATGGGGCATGCCCCGGCCCGCAGCTCACCACCAAGACCCTCCTCCACACCCCAATCTCTTATTTTCACCCCGAATCGAAGTCCTAGGGGTCTTCTTCCCCAAGTCCGGCTGTGAGCTCCGCCGCGTCGTTGCAACCCCCCTCCTCCCTGCTCCCTTGCCCCTCCGGCCAAGCCAACTCCACCACTGCACGCCCCTAGCCTCCCTGGTCCCTCCCCAACCGTCGCATGCTCGAATCGCCGCCGGAATCGGGTGGCCTCGACGACCTCGCCGTCGACCGTGGGTTGCCACCACCTGAGAAGAAGCGTAACTCGTCGTCCAGCCGCCTCTCGGCAAGCCGCGGGAACGAGCGTGACCCCCCGCGCTGCGCCCGAGCCCCCTACACCATCTCCTTCCTCCGTCATGGCCTCCTCACCGGAGTTCGCCGCCGGTGAGCCCCACCGTGCCCTGTCTCTCTCCCCTCTCTGTAAAACTGTCAATCCGGCCCCACTTGTCATCCTCTTAACCCCTGCCCGAACCGTTTTCAAGTGGACACGTCTTCTGGAAATACGCCTTCGACGTGTGATACGTTCCAAACGTATCTATCATTTCTGCTTGCTCCATGCATGTTTTGTGTGATATTGCTATGATCTAGATACACTTTCATACACTTTTGATCATATTTGGACTAACTTATTAACTCAGTGCACCATAGTGCCAGTTCCTGTTTTCTGCTGTTTTTCTATTTCAGGTTTCCCCCATATTAAAATTGCTCTAAAAATTCAGATAAAAAATCAGCGCAACAGAACTTTACGGAGTCCCGAAGGAGGACCATAGGGGACCCACCAGGGCCCCAGGCGGCCACCTGGCGTGGCCTAGGGCTTGGTCGCGCCAGGGGGGCGCATGGACCCCTGGTGGCCCCCCTGGCTACCCCCTTCGCCTATATATTCTCCATGACGGGAAACCTTCAAAGACAGAACCCTTTTTTGCGATCTCGCCTCTGTTCCGCCGCCGCCACGCTTCCAAGATCAGGAGCGTCAGCAGACCTCTTCCCGGCACCCTGCCGTAGGGAGGATTGACCTCCGGGAGCTTCCCCTCCACCATGGACGCTTCCCGGATGATCCATGAGTAGTTTCCCTTGGACCATGGGTCCGTGATCAGTAGCTATGTGATGTTTTCCTCCCCTCTTTGTTCTTCATGGTTTAGACCTCGTGAGATTCCCTACATGATCGAGGCACATATGTAACTTTCTTCTGTTGCTATGCTGAGTTTCCTGGGATCTGATGGATTATGAGACTTTGTTCAGTCTGTGATTGAGTAATATATTTGGTTCTTATCTTTTCTATTTTTGTTCCTAAGTAATTCTTGCATGTTCTCCGTTGTTGTTTATTTCTTTGGCCAAGTAGTAGGTAGTGACTCCAAGAGGGAACATTATGCTCGATTGTGGGTTCATGCCCCCTAATGACACGCTTGAGTGACAGAAACATGAGTCTAGGGGATGTGATGTTACCACAAGGGGGAAAACAACGGTGCTTGTAACTGCGGTTGCAAGGATTGTTTACTTTACGCAAAGTTCTTTTTAATGCAGTTGTCTGTTGCTTTAGGTTTACAATTTGGGTGGGGCTCGCAGCTTAATACCAGTGAGATGTTCTGGATAGATATCTCAAGGTGGATGATTAGTAGTAGATGCAGTTGGATTTCGGTCTACTTATTTTGGCGTACTGCCCATGCTTTTGAGCCTCTTCCTTTCTTTGTAGCATAGTTAGCATTGCGGTGCGTTTATAATCCTGTCAATTGCCTAGCTGTGATTTGTTTACCTCGCATAGCAGTTTTATCGTCTTTTGGGAGAGATACATCACTAGTGAACATCACGGGACCCCGATCCATATTCTCATCACTGTTTACACACTCTTTTATCTTCCCGCTTTTACTTTCTAGCTTCTATCATTATTACCTTTTATCTGTTGCGTAGATCCTTTGTGAACAGCAAGGCTGGAGAGATTGACAAACTCTCTGTACTCGTTGGGAAGCAAAGTTATTTTTGTCGTGTGCAGGTCCAAGCGAAGCAAGTGATTCGGCGCCTCACTTGCCAAACCACCTACTTATCATTATTGGAGTCCTACGGGAGACAATCTTAAAACCTCGGTATCTTGACCGAGGAAAATTTGCCGTTAAACTACATCTAACCTTCCACTTGGGGTAACCAACGAGGATAGTGTATCAACATGGCCCGGCTGGAAAATTCCAGAAAATCAATTTAAATTCATTTAAATTGATTTCTTTGACCCAAATTTGACCAGTGATATCTTTTAATGTACAAGTCCAAATGTGTTGAAACTTTTTTTAATTAGTTTTCTATTGAGCTCCTCTTTAATTTGTCATAGATTTTATGCTATGTTGTTCTGCTTATATTTGTTGGTTAAATGAAATGTTTTATGTGACGTTTTCTTTGCCCTTTTAAAAATCTATTTTTCAGGGATTTCTTTGTGTGAAGGCCAAGAGTATTTCCCACTCCCTTGGTGAAAGGCAATCCACAACTATCTTTTGCATCTTCGTAAAGCTTTGTCATGGTTCTAAAACTTGTCGTAGTTTTTGGAGTATTACGGTGTTTGTTCATGGCATGTTCGGAGTTAACCATGATTATGCTATTGCCATGAATATTTCTTGAATTCAATAGGATTGCTAGTTGTGAGTATAATCTTGCTATGATGAACATTGTGATTTCTAGTACTATCTTGATCATCCCGACATGGCTAAGTATTCATCGGATTATGCTTTGGATCATGATATACCCATGATTGCACCTTGGATTTTTAGGGATATTGTTATGACTTGGACTATGGATTCTCATATAGCACCTGACATTTTGATGATTATGCTTTTGGAGACATGCTTCATGTGGTGTGATCAGGTACCACCGAACCGAACTTATCAGTGCAGCCACACTCGCCTGTATGGGAAGGCCTTGGCCCGGTCTATATGTGTGCTCTATTATGCGTATCACCAAGGAGGGAAGGCTATGCGCGCGCAGTTACCCTGGCCCGGTAAGAGGCGATAGTCTTGAGAGATGGTTTGGTTATATGGATCCAGTCCCCGTTTGGGACAATGTTGTTTGCCACGCGATGGTCGTTTGCCACGATGGTGGCCGGTGTCTGGAGGACACGAGGCTACCCACGGTATGACTTGCGAAGTATGCCAGGTGATACGGTAAGGGAAGCATGTGGTAGAACGGTCTCATTGGAGAAATCCTAGTCCATTCCGTGGGAGGCGTTCAAGGTACTGGATGAGGGAAGAATTCCGTAGTGTGGGTAAAGTGCGCAAACTCTGCAGAGTCAAAATCTATTCGAATAGCCGCGTCCTCGGTTATGGACAAGTTCGTACTAAGTCACACCTTTCGATCACAGTGATATGGATGAGAGATTGTGTTGCACCTGTGGATCAGTGAAAATGGTGGTAAGCTTGGGAAGCTTACGAGATGTTGATGAGATGGCTACATAGTAGCCATGAGACAGTTATGGATCTGGAGTGATCCCGAGTTATGGATCTGGAGTGATCCCGAGTTATGGATCCAGAGTGATACCGATATGAGAAGTTGCAAGTGATCGTGAGTAAGGTGATCCCGGATAAGTTACATGAGGGTTATCCAATTTACAATACTAGTTTACATTATTGTGGCCCTTACATGCTTGATTCATTAATATACTCTAACCTGCTTGCTATGTTATTGTTTTGCCTTGATGCTTTGGTTGTTGTGAGCTTGCAAGTACATTCAATGTACTGACCTGGCATGTCATGCCAGATTTGCAGGCAATGTTATGATTGCGTAGGACGACGTTCCCGGTGTTTGCGAGCTAGGAGGTGTCCCAGCCAGTGTCCCTTCAGAGTGGAGTCCATCATCATCGCCGTTGTTCCCTGCTAAGATTTATTTCGCTGCTAGAGTTATCCTGCTGCTTGATGTAGTTCCGTGGCTAGCATTAGGACAAGTTTTTCTCCGCCTCGCTTCGCTAGCTATGTAATAGACCCCGTGTACCCAATTCATTGGTAATAGAAAGTGGTTCAGTTCTATATCAAGTAGTGCCGTGTTCCAGAAAACATGATCTCTGGGCTGGAGCACGGGGTGTTCCGGTATTCTGAGCCGGGGTGCCACAAGAAGTGCACTTGAATTGTTTTGAGGTGGTAAGGGAAACTCTTATCTAGGATGGCCGGTAAATGCCATATATAGGAAGGTGTCGTGGAGTCATATGGCACATCTGGTTTCAAGGATTTTGGATGCACAAGCACTAGTCAACTTAGTGCAGGTGAAGGCTAGCAAAAGACTGGGAAGCGACCAACTAGAGAGCAATAACGGTCATAATCATGCAGAGCGACAAAGTAACATTGAATCGGGCATGAAAGTGATATAACTATTCTGAAATAAAAAGATCATCAAGGCTTGATAGACGTTTAGTCATAAACATGTGTAAGCATGTGCCAAGTCAATCCAAAAATTCTCCGAAGGGAAATACCACTTCAATATGAAAAACCATGAACAATGCAATGCATGCAAATCATTTCAATAACACATTATGCACTCCAGCTATTTGAGACTAATCACAAAGAAAGCATGAACTACTGGGAAAGCATTGTAAACATAACACTAAGTCGCTACAAGTTGGTCTCTAGATCATAAGTACAGGCATATGTACAAAAGTAGAAACAAAAAGAGTTCATACCGGCTTTCCTTGTTGCATCCCTTCAGTTGATCTTCGTCATTATTGCCTTGTCACCTGCACGATCGAACGTAGAAAGATATAAGCAAGTGAAATTGCAGCCATGGACGTGAGCTGAACTCTGCAAACAAAGCAAACTAAAGAGAGAAGGGAAATGTTTTTGGGTTTTTTAAAGGTTAATCGAAAGAAAAATAAAAGAGATTTTTTTTGTTGTTTTTGCAAATTAAGGAAGAACAAAGAAGAGCAGGAAAAAACTCGTAAAAGATAAAAGAGAACACCATGGATGATACAATGAAAGGGGAGAAGGGTACGTACTCCCCCAAGCTTAGGCTTTTGTCCTAAGTCGGGCTCGGCTACTGCGGGCCCCAGGAGCTCCCTCCGGCTCCAAGATAGTACTGGTACGTCCATGGGTCGTATGGGGACTCGGGCGCATAGACTGACGTCCTTCTGTCCTCCCAAGAAGAAGGATCCCGCCCCCCAATAATAAGGCCCCTCGCCCCACTTGACAACAGGCTCCTCCTGGGGAGGCGGAATCTCCTATGTCTCCTCTTCCTTCGGAGCAACCCCCTCCACGGGGTTATGGAATTGCTGCTGGATCACGAACTTGTCCAGCTGAGTCGCTGTGAAGGACCATCCGTTCCTGCTAGCATAATCAAACAAAAGTGGTGCAGGTAGACGGATCTCGCGAGTAGTAAACTCTCCAAACCTCATGATATAAACAAGGTTACCAAATTCAGAAGTCCTAGTAACAAACTCTTGCCTCTTCATAGTAGTAAGATCAAAGCTTAAGAATGGAAAAGGCACATCATCAGCACGTACAGTGCGCTCAAGATGCTCAAGGATAAGTGTGGCATAAATGCCACCAAAGTGAGGCCCCTTTCCGTTGTTAGCGACGAGGAGGCAAGAAATCAAAGAACCAATATTATACGTGTTGTCTCCTAAGAGGGCGACCGCCAAGATAGCGATATCCAGAGACGAAACGTTGCTCGTGTTGTCACGAGCTAACACCCCTCGAGCAATATAATATGCTAAATACCTGATGTGGGGGAACAAGATGCTGGAATTTCCAACATGTAGGGTTGAACATTTATCCTGGTCGTCTTCCCAACATTCCACGCACCTATAACATCACAAAAATCTGCCAAAGACATGGTTAAAACTTCCTCATATATTCCGAATTCAATCATGGAATTTTTATCATTATATCTAAACCAGTTGACAAAATTTTAAGTGAGTTTTGGATATTATGGCACACGGCGTATCACAAGACGTGTCAAACCTGCAGCTGCACAAAGGTTATCAAACTCATCCTTAATACATGTCGCCGTCAGGAAATCTGGACATGGGTACGTCATGGAACGCATCGTGTTCGTCTCATGGAGCAATTCCGGTGGCACAATATCATCACTGTAGCTCATCCTCACAGTAGAGGGTGAAGCTGCAGCTCTAGTTAATCTATCGGTGGGCTCGGGTTTCTTCTTCCTAAGACATTCTTTGGCTTTTCCAAACAAACTCATTTCAAGGAGCAAATGCTCAAAATCTCAATGCAAATGATGGGTTGTAGATAGATATCGAAATTAGCAACCAAGAAGACCAAGAACACGGGTTCCAGCAGCAAACTCGGGATTTTTGGAGTGAGAGAGAGAGGAAGGAAGAAGTCATACCTGGAAAGGGGATTAGGTGGGCCCAAGCGCCCTGTGGGCGCGGCCAGGGGTCAGTCCGAGCCACCTGGCCTCATGGACCAGGGGTGGCCCCCTGGTCAGCCCCAGGTGCCTCTGTGTCTCTTTTTATGGAAGTTTTATTCTAATTTTTCTGGAATTTTTCTGACAACTTCACTTTTGAATAAAATTCAAAGTACCAAAAGCTACAAAACCTCCGGAAAGCTCGAAACAATGTTTAAACATATGAAGTTTCAAAAACATAAGACTTTGGTACAACAAGGAGGATAAAATCTAAAGGAAATGAGAACATAACAAGCTCTCCTTTTTACTCATATAAAACATGTTTTTAGCAAGGTTGATCAAGTCTTACTACCAAAAAAGTGGTATATCAAGCAAAAAGTTTCAGTTCTTATAAAGCAATCATGGTACCTTTATTATAATGGACATTGTCCCCACCATAATAGTTTTGTATTTGTGGTGCACATGTAGAGGAAAATCCAAATCTCCGATCTACAAGGTCTCAATATTCTCAATAGAGTTAAGGTCATGCCTTTTATCGATCTTCTTCAGAAAATATATCGTGTGTTCCTTATCATTAACATTGAAAGTAACTTTTACTTTATTGCAATCAATAATAGCACCTGCAGTGTTAAGAAAAGGTCTACCAATAATAATGGACATGCTCCCATCCTCGGGCATGTCAAGCACAACAAAATCAGTAAGGATCAAGCAATTAGCAACTTCAACAAGAACATCCTCACAAATACCAATAGGAACAGCTCTTGACTTATCAACCATTTGAAGAGAGATATCTATGGGGATTATTTTGTCTAAACAAAGCCTCTTATCAAGAGAAAAGGGCATAACACTCACTCATGCACCAAGATCACATAAAACAGTTTTGACATAATTATTATTTATGGAGCAACGAATGGTGGGTATACCTGGATCACCAAGCTTCTCAAGAATCTTGCCACTGAAAGAATAATTAGCAAGCATAGTAGATATTGCCTCATTAGGAACTTTTCTTTTATTAGTGACAATATATTTCATATACCCCGAGTACGAAGGCAACTAAATAGCATCAGTCAAAGGAATTTGAAGAAAAAGAGGTTTCATCCATTCACAATATTTATTATATTGCTCTTCTTCTTTGGTTTTGAGAGTCTTACTTGGGAAGGGCATTGGTTTTTGTACCCATGGTTCTCGTTCCTTCCCATGATTTCTTGCAATGAAATCTTCTCTAGTATATCTCTTGCGTTTATCGGGTGCTTCTTCTCAGGAGGATCACTCTTCTCATTATCTTTATCCGGTTCAACACCATCTTCAATTTCAGCATCAGAAGTAGATGTACTATTAGGATCAACAATAGGTTCTTCATCAATTATGGGATTATTTCCGTTGTCAGCTTCCTTGTGTTTCTTCTTCTTTTTATTCTTCTTCTTCTTCTTCTTAGGGGAGCTGACAACGTCTTCTTCCTGCAATTGAGAATCTTTCTCGATTCTCTTTGGATGCCCCTCTGGATAGAGAGGGTCTTGATTGTGCGTCCCACCTCGGGTCTTGATCTCGTCAGCCTGCTTGTCATCTTGTTTGGCATTGTTAGCAAGAAAATCTTTTCGCACATTAGAAATTTGTTCAAGCTGAGTCTGAACCATATGAAAATGCTTAACAAGACCTTTAATATCATTAACAGTTCTACCTAAGACATCAAGCAAAAAAATTATAGCAAGGGGATTATCATGCAACTGACTTTGAATCCTCTCATTAAAGTGACTTTTCTTGACAATAAAATTATCAAGATCATCTAAACATTGGTCAGGAAGCTTACCATGAGGGTTGCCACCTGCATCGAAATCAAAAATAGAGTGTACCTATACCATAGGAAGGTGAGTGGTAGGCTCACAAAGTTTTTCAATAGGACGTAGATTCTTCACATCTTCAGCTTTAATACCTCTCTCTTTAATAGACATTTTGGCTTCTTGCATATCTTCGGGGTTCAAGACGAGCATTCCCCTCTTCTTTAGTGGTGGAGGTGGTTCAAGGACATACCAATCATCATGGTTTTTGGCTATTTTGTCCATTAATTCTTCAGCATCGTCTGGTGTTCTTTCCCTGAAAACACAACCAGCACAACTATCTAGATAGGATCTAGATTCATCGGTTAGACCAGCACAAAATATATCAAGTAATTCATTCTTAGGAACTCCATGTCCCGGTCTAGCCTTTGGTAAAGTGCAATACCTCCCCCAAGCTTTAGGGAGGTGCTCATCCTGCAACTATTTAAAGTTATAAATTCTTTGTGAAGCAGCATGTTGCATATGAGCACGTAAATATTTAGCAACAAAAGATTCAGCTAAATCTTGAGGACTTTTAATAGAACCACATGGTAGTGCATCATACCATGATTTAGCACCCTCCTTCAAAGAAAATGGAAGTAGCTTAGTAACATAATAATTTCTCTTCTGTGTTGTTCGATTTAACATTATTTAGCATGTTCTCCGTTGCTGCTTATTGCTTTGGAAAAGTAGTAGGTAGTAACTCCAAGAGGGAACGTTATGCTCGATTGTGGGTTCATGCCCCCTGATGACACGCTTGAGTGACAGAAACATGAGTCTAGGGGATGTGATGTTACCACAAGGGGGAAAACAACGGTGCTTGTAACTGCGGTTGCAAGGATTGTTTACTTTACGCAAAGTGCTTTTTAATGCAGTTGTCTGTTGCTTTAGGTTTACAATTTGGGTGGGGCTCGCAGATTAATACCAGTGAGATGTTCTGGATAGATATCTCAAGGTGGATGATTAGTAGTAGATGCAGTTGGATTTCGGTCTACTTATTTTGGCGTACTGCCCATGCTTTTGAGCCTCTTCCTTTCTTTGTAGCATAGTTAGCATTGCGGTGCGTTTATAATCCTGTCAATTGCCCATCTGTAATTTTTTTACCTCGCATAGCAGTTTTATCGTCTTTTGGGAGAGAGCCATCACTAGTGAACATCACGGGACCCCGGTCCATATTCTTATCACTGTTTACACGCTTATTTACTTTTCTTATTTTACTTTCAGTTGCTATCATTATCATTATCCCTTGTGTTTTGATCCTTTGTAAACAACAAGACCAGAGAGATTGACGAGCTCTCTGAACTTTGTTGGGAGCATAGTTATTTGTGTCTGTGTGCAGGTCCACGTCAGTTGCGCCGCTGACACCTACTTATCATCTCCGGAGTCCTACTGGTCGATACTCTCAACCTTGGTACCTTTACCAAGGGAAACTTTCTGATACGCTGCATCTCACCTTCCACTTGGGGTAACTAACGAAGGGCGAGAATCAATTATCATCTCTCGTGTATCATGAAGTCACCTCCAATTAAAGTGGGAGTGGAATCCTCAACAAAAAGGCAATGGAGTTCAGAGAGGAAGTTTTCTTTTTCTTCCTCATATGAGGAGCCATAAACTGTAATGATTCTAAACTCCACATCTTTACTAACTAATTTGACCTTACAGCTAACAGAGTAAGCTAGAACATCCCAAGAGATTACAACAAACACATCATTGTCTACTCCCATCAAAATGCCACCAGCAGTGCCATTAGATGGTAAATGATTCCAAGAAAAAATCCTATTGTTACCTAAGGATTTAAGAAAGGAATCAGAGAAAGACTCCTTCTTACTCTCCTGGAATCCTAAAATAGCAGGGTGAATCTTATAAATGGTATCAATAATTAGAGGTTTCCTACCACGGGCATTTATCCCCCTGAAATTCCAAAAGAGTGCATTCATACTGGTCCCCTCTTCTTGGGGTGCTTGCCCCACCTATTGGTGACCACTTGGGTCCAAGAGGGTCCCTCCAGTAAATCTACATGGTTATCACTAGGCAAATCAGAATAAAAACAGTTCCTAACTGACGAGGGGGTGACCCCACTACTCCTACAGATGAGGGTACCTGGTGCGTATCAAGACAGAAGGCCCGATGGAAGCCTCGATCGGCCCACGCCTAGCCCACTCGAGATACCGCCATAGGAGTCCTCGACGATTATGGAAGCTACGACTTGGCGTCCAAGACTGAAATTAGATTAGAAATCTCTCTTTGTAAACCTAGACGAACTCCTTGCGACCCAACCTAATATAAAAAGGTCGGGAGAGGGGACGTCTAGGGCAACGAATATCCAAGAAACACCTCCGGTACCGAGCGAACTCGCCTCAACCTCCACTGTAATCACCTCCATGATAATCCAATCGAGCAGGAAGCAGGAGTTTCACCGATCGAGGGCCCTGAACCTGGGTAAATCTCTGTCTCCTGTTAGCCGACGAGTATCGCCAACCTGCACATCTCCTCTACGATCTAACCCAGGGTTCCTGATACGTCCCAACTGTATCTATAATTTCCGCTTGCTCCATGCATGTTTTGTGTGATATTTCTATGATCTAGATACACTTCCATACACTTTTGATCATATTTGGACTAACTTATTAACTCAGTGCACCACAGTGCCAATTCCTGTTTTTTCTTGTTTTTCTATTTCAGGTTTCCCCCATATTAAAAGTACTCCAAAAATTCGGGAAAAATCAGATAAAAATCAGCGCAGAAGAACCTTCCGGAATCACCTGGGTGGGGCCAGAGGGCCACCACCAGGGGTCCAGGCGCCCTGGTGGCGCGGCCTAGGGCTTGGCCGCGCCACGAGGGCTCCTGGACACCTGGTGGGCCTCTGGCTGCCACCCTTCACCTATTTAATCTTCGTGACGGGATTCTTCTGAAGACAGAACCATTTTTCGCGAACTTGCCTCTGTTCCGCCGGCTCCGCGCTTCCAAGATCGGGAGCGCCCACAAACCTCTTCTCGGCACCCTGTCGGAGGGAGGATTGACCTCCGGGAGCCTCTCCTCCACCATGGACGCTTCCTGGATGATCCGTGAGTAGTCTACCTTGGACCATGGATCCGTGATCAGTAGCTATGTGATGTTCTCCTCCCCTCTTTGTTCTTCATGGATTAGACCTCGTGAGCTGCCCTACATGATCGAGGCACATATGTAATTTTCTGCTGTTGCTATGCTGAGTTTACTGGGATCTGATGGATTATGAGACTATGTTCAGTTTGTGATTGAGTAATGTATTTGGTTCTTATCTTTTATATTTATGTTCTTGAGTAATTCTTGCATGTTCTCCGTTGATGTTTATTGTTTTGGCCAAGTACTAGGTAGTGACTCCAAGAGGGAACGTTATGCTCGATTGTGGGTTCATGCCCCCGATGACTAGCTTGTGTGACAGAAACATGACTCTAGGGGATGTGATGTTGCCACAAGGGGGAAAGAACGGTGCTTGTAACCGCGGTTGCAAGGATTGTTTACTTTACGCAAAGTTCTTTTAATGCAGTTGTCTTTTGCTTTGGGTTTACACTTTGGGTGGGGCTCGCAACTTAATACCAGGGAGATGTTCTGGATAGATATCTCAAGGTGGATGATTAGTAGTAGATGCAATTCGATTTCGGTCTACTTATTTTGGCGTACCGCCCATGCTTTTGAGCCTCATCCTTTCTTTGTAGAATAGTTAGCATTGTAGTGCGTTTTTAATCATATCAATTGCCCAGGTGTGATTTGTTTACCTCGCATAGCAGTTTTATCCTCTTTTGGGAGAGAGACATCACTAGTGAACATCAAGGGACCCCGATCCATATTCTCATTATTGTTTACACGCTCAATTTATTTTCTGTTTTACTTTCTAGTTGCTACTATTGTCCTTTATCCCTTGTGTTTGATCCTTTGTAAACAACAAGGCCGGAGAGATTGACAACCTATCTTAACTTCGTTGGGAGCAAAGTTATTTGTTGTGTGTGCAGGTCCACGTCAACCGCTAAATTTCTAGCGTCGTTGTCACCTACTTATCACTTTCAGGAGTCCTACGGGAGACAAACCCTATCCTCTACATAGGGTAAATTTGTTGCTATCCTACATCTCACCTTCCACTTGGGGTAACCAACGAAGGGCGAGAAGCCATTATCACTTCCGCACATCAGTTCCTAACCATGGGATTTGCTGAGGTCCATCCTCGTCACTAATAACCTTATCAGGTGTTTTATACTAAGGAAGGACATCAATAGTGTTATCCAAAGCACCACCTAAAGATGTATCTACTTTTTCTATTTCACTACACTCCTGGGTTGGTAAGTCAACCTCCACTCCAATACTGTTTGCCACAGATAGGAAAGAAGGGTTGTCAAATAGGTAGAAATGGGGAAATTGCTTTTTACCTTGTTCCTGTTGGATATGTGCCCTAGAGACAAATTAATAAAGATATTTGTCACATATCCGTTTTGTTCATAATACATTTTATACTGTGCTATAACTGTATTACTTGGAAATACTAATACAGGTGTATTATAAAACATAGGTCCGTAGTTTAACTCGGGTAAACTATCCCATTGGGCAATTGATTGATCAAGCTTTCCTGATCATGGCGACACTTAAGTCCATTGACAATGAGGTCATGTCATTAGGGGAATGATGTGATGGATATACACCCACCTAAAGTATTGCAATGTGATTGAGTCACATAGTTCAGCGTTGTGATGACTTTGTAACGTATGGCTTAGTCCTTAGACCGTAATGATCATATGTAATTGTCATCTATGAGGAGACTTTGATTTCCATCCCACCGCCTGACTGAAATATGCTGGCTATAACGGTGCACTTTGGGTATTCCAAAATAGATGGTTGATGAGTATGTTAATAGATCAGAGCGGGATTTGTCAGTCCTTGTAACAGGACAGGTACTCTGGGCCCACTTGATGATATTGCATCAATAGCTTGCAAGCAGGTGACTAGGTCACGGGAGATGCAATAGGCACGGACGAGTAAACTTGTTTGTTGTGAAAGATATGTGAACACGGTATGTGGGATACCGACGATCGAACCTCGGATAAACAAAGTACCGCAGCACAAAGGGATTACGTCGTATCGTTAACGGTTTCCAAAAGCGATTGGAGTTCATTCGATGGAAGCGCAGGGGCTGTCAAGGATTGTAACCAGGTCTAACTGACTAGTCATTGGTCAATGAGAAGAGTCTCGACCATGTCTGTTGTTTCCCGGACCGTTAGGGTGTTACACTTAAGGGAAATCGATGCATAGGACAGTTTCGGGATCAACCGGTGAAATAGGATAAATCACCGGAATAGTTCCGGAGGAGGACGGAAGTTGTTCCGGACATTTTGTATGGTTCAAAATAAAGATTAATTTGTTTTAATAATGTTTTATTATTTAATTATCTGACTTAGATATTTAAACATATTAAAATAATTAAAAAATGGAAAAAGGCTATATGGGCCTTTGGGGCCCATTAGGGGAGGAGGGGGTTCCCCCCCCCTTGGGCTTGGCGCCAAGGGTGGGGCCCATCCCCCCCCTTTGGCCGGTGCACTCCCCCCCCTTGGGAGTTTAGTCCCACATGGGGGAGGGGAGGAGGATATCACACCCCCCCCTTGGCCTATATAAGGAGAGGTACACCCCCCCTTTTTCCAAGACACAAATATTCCTCTTTCTCTCCTTCTCCTTCCTTGAAGTGGACTGCCCTTGTTTGGAGTATGCACCTGGATTGGAGTTCTCCACCATAAGGCAGGCCGTCGCTCTGTTGGAGTCGGGATCCGAATCCGTCTTTCTTCCGCTGCTCGCCTGGTTCGGGGCCCGGGAGGAACATCGATTGTATTGCACGTCTATAATCTATTCGGGGCACTACACCTGTAGTGCTACTTCATCGCTGGAGGTCAACCGGGAGTCATCCTCGCCGGTAGTCTACTACACGACAGGGAGGTCGTAGTTCCGAGTCTGCACCAGCCACGTTTGCAAGAACGTTTCCCTCTTTCGGTCTTCAAAGGTATGAACACTGATTCCCTCCGTTACTTTACATCGCCATAGCATAGATCTTGGGTTCGGGTACCGTAGGTATGAAAATTTTGTGTTTTCTGCCCCGTATCCCAACAGTGGTATCAGAGCTAGCTATGTGTAGATGTATTGTACGGGTAGAACACATCTAGGATGTGGGCATCGAATCTTCATTCGTTACCCTCCCACATGTACTCATTTAGCATTGCGGCAATGTTTGATGAAGCGTCCCCCGACCGACCTTACGCATTTACGCGAGACTGGTTCCACGCTTGACATATGGCTTGTACCATATAAAGTGGCTGGGGGTGTCTGTCTCTCTGCATTAGCGATGCGAAGATGTTTGCAACGGGGGGCCCCGACAGGGGTGTAATAGGGACGGATGGGAGACGGTGTTGTGGCATGTTTTTCGCAGGATAGAAACGGTTCTCTCTCTCGAAATCCCTAGCATCCACGTAAAACTTGCACAAGCTAAAGTAGAAAGGCGTTTGACTTTGCTTTGCATGAAGGGGGATCATAGTTTGTATGATTTACAGTTTTACTTCCTGTTTATGCTAGTATGCTAGATATGACGACGGTAGCACAAATAGGACCATCTCTCACAATACCAACATGTGTTCTCCCTTGGTGGGCACCGCCTGGAAGGTTCTCCCATATGGCCGACATTCCGTACATACTGGGTGTCACACATATTAAACGGCGTTCGCATGAGGTTGGGTTCGGCAAGCCTGGCATATGCAGATATGGCTTTGCTGGACAGCTAACATCAAGGTTCGATTGGCAGGCTTGACGTATGTAGATGCGGGCCTGGAGCATAGTAGATCGAAAGATTGAGCACGAGTCACATACCTGATGTGATTGGCTTAGAGGCCTACCTGGGTCGCATACTGATGGCCCTGACGATCCGGGGAGGTATGGGGTCTGGGATTGTGTAATCACTTAGTTAAATTGAGAGGTGTTTATCTAAGTGGGAGCTTTCTAGAATTTTTAAGATTAAATTGAAAACTCCACATTATGAACAAAAGTCTAAATATGTATCCTTGTGAATCAAACTTTGTAGATGGCAGCACCACGCTCCTCGTTCAACTTAGGATCGTTCCTAGAGAAAGACAAACTGAAAACTGATGGGTCAAACTTCACCAACTGGTTCCACACCCTGAGGATTCTCCTCATTCCCCTCAAAATGGAATACGTACTAGAGGGCGCGTTAGGTGACGCACCAGCAGATGATGCCAGTCAGGATGAGAAGAATGTCTATCACTCCAAGACTGATGATTACAACCTTGTCCAGAGTGGCATGCTCTACTCCATGGAGGCTGAGCTGCAGAAACGCTTTGAGAGGATGGGTGCATATGATATTATCACCGACCTCAAGGCGGTCTTTGCACCTCAAGCCAGGGCTGAACGATATGAGGCTTCTGAAGCCTTCTTCTCAGCAAAGATGGACGAGAACGGCAGCGTGAGTGAGCACGTGGTCAAGATTTCTGGCTACGTTCAACACTTGAATGCTCTGGAATGTCAGATTCCAGATGAACTTGCTGTTGATAGGGTGTTGCAGTCGCTTCCCCCTAGCTACAAAGGCTTTGTGCTGAACTACAACATGCAGGGGATGACCAAAACCCCTTCTGAGTTGTTCGCCATGCTGAAGAGCGTTGATGTTGAAATCAAGAAGGAGCATGTTGTCTTCATGGTCAACAAGACCACTGAGTATAAGAAGTCAAGCAGGCGGGAGAATTCTAAGAAAGTTGGCCCCAAAAGGGATGGCAAGTCAGTTGTCATTCCTCCCAAGGCACCTAAGCCCAAACCCGGAGTTGAGTGCTTCTACTGCAAGGGTGAAGGTCATTGGAAACGCAACTGCCCCAAGTACCTAAAGGACAAGAAGGCTAGCAAGGTCTCCAAGAGAGACGAAGGTATATTTGATATACATATTGTTGATCTTTTCTTGACAAGCGCCGGGAACACATCCTGGATACTTGATACAAGATCTGACACTCATATTTCTAATTCCGTTCAGGGCTAAGGAATAAGAGACGCTTGCTGAAAGATGAAGTGACGATGCGCGTGGGGAATGGCTGTCAAATTGATGTGTTGGCAGTCGGCACGAAGCATCTTAGTCTCCCTTCGGGATTAGTTTTGGTTCTGAATAAATGCTACTATGTACCCGCATTGAGTGTGAGCATCGTTAGTGGCTCTTGCTTGAAGCGAGACCACTATTCTTTTAAGTCTGATACAATTGGTTGTTCGATTTATAAGGATGAAGTGTTTTATGTTCACGCGTCGGAGAACGTGGTTTATTCGTACTTGATCTCGATGGTGACGTGTGTCACATTAACAATATAGAAGCCAAAAGATTAAAGAGTAGTGATGAAGAGCACATGATGATGTGGCATTGCCGACTTGGTCATATTGGTATAAAGCGCATGGAGAGGCTCCATAAGGATGGACTTCTTGAGTCATTGGATTTTGGATCCCTTGATACATGTGAACCATGCCTCATGGGCAAAATGACAAGGACTCCATTCAATGGGATAATGGAGCGTGCGGATGACTTATTGGGGATCATACATACAGATGTATGTGGACCCATGAACGTCCACACACGCAATGGTCTTCGTTACTTCGTGACCTTTACTGATGACTTGAGTAGATATGGGTATATTTACTTGATGAAACATAAGTCTGAAACCTTTGAAAGGTTCGAGGAATTTCAGAATGAGGTCGAGAATCAACTCGGAAAGAAAATCAAGCACCTTCGATCGGATAGAGGTGGCGAGTATTTAAGTCACGAGTTTGGCAATCATCTGAAGTCTTGTGGCATAGTACCATAGATTACGCCGGCAGGCACACCACAGAGAAGCGGTGTGGCTGAACGACAATATCGAACCCTATTGGATAGCGTACGATCGATGATGTCTCATACTCATTTTCCTGTGTCATTCTGGGGGTATGCATTAGAAACTGCCGCTTACGTTCTTAATAGGGCACCATGCAAATCCGTAAATACAACACCATTTGAAGAATGGCATGGCACGAAACCTAAGTTGTCTCACCCGAAGATTTGGGGTTGTGAGGCTTATGTTAGGAAACTACAGCCTGACAAACTTGAATCCAAGGCGGATAAGTGCATCTTTGTGGGCTATCCCAAGGAAACTTGTGGATACACCTTCTACAATCAGTCTGAGAGCAAAACGATTGTTGCCAAGACTGGACACTTTCTTGAGAAAGAGTTTCTCTCGAAAGAGTTGAGTGGGAGGAAAATAGACCTCGATGAAGTGACTGGCCAATCACTCCAATTGGAAGAAACAGCCACAGAAGTCATTCTGGAACCTTCTTCCACAATGGGAGCTGAAGAGAATGGCCAGAACGACATTCATAACGATCATGACATACATGATGATCATGATGAGAATGAAAAGGAACCTATTATGCCCCGTAGGTCATCAAGAGTCCGTCAAGCTACTGAGTTTTACGGACAGCTTGTGAATGCAATCTCGGCTGATGAGTCAGATGAACCTACGAGTTACAAAGAAGCAATGGAGGGACCCGAGTCCGAGAAATGGCTTGAAGCCATGAAATCCGAAATAGACTCCATGTACACCAAAAAAGTTTGGACTTTGGTGGATATTCCCGAGGACCGCAAGGCCGTCGAGAATAAATGGATTTTCAAGAAAAATACTGACGCAGATGGAAACGTATCTGTCTACAAAGCTCGAATTTTCGCGAAGGGGTTCCGACAAATTCAAGGAGTTGACTACGAGGAGACGTTCTCTCATGTAGCGATGATAAAGTATATTCGAATCCTACTAGCAATAGCTGCATATCATGATTACGAGATATGGCAGATGGATGTGAAAACTGCATTCCTAAATGGCAATATTGAGGAAGAGTTGTATAAGATGCAACCAGAGGGGTTTATCGATCCAAGGAATGTTGGTAAGGTGTGCAAGCTTCAACGGTCCATCTATGGGTTGAAGCAAGCATCTCGGAGCTGGAATCTTTGATTTGATGAGGTCATTAAAGCTTTTGGATTTGTCCAAAACGTTGAAGAGATCTACGTCTATAAGAAACTGAGTGGGAGCTCTGTAGCATTCCTTGTGTTATATGTAGATGACATATTTCTAATAGGGAACGATAAGAAATTCTTAGGAGAAGTGAAGGAATATCTGAATGGAAAATTTTCCATGAAGGACCTTGGTGAAGCTGCGTACATATTGGGGATTAAGATCTATAGAGATAGACCTAATCGACTATTGGCTTTGAGTCAGAGCACTTATATTGACAAGATATTGAAAAGGTTCAGTATGGATAACTCCAAGAGAGGCCTCATGCCAGTTATAAAAGGTGTCAAGTTAAGCGTGACTCAGTGCCCGACCACAGCAAAAGAGAAGGAGGAAATGTCCTCAAAACCCTATGCCTCAGCCATAGGTTCTCTCATGTATGCTATGTTATGTACCCGGCCGGATTTAGCGTTGGCTATTAGTATGACTAATCGCTACCAGAGTAATCCAGGAATGGCTCACTGGACCGCAGTAAAGAACATCCTAAAGTACTTGAGAAGAACAAAGGATATCTTTCTCGTTTATGGAGGAGTTGACGAGGAGCTCACCGTAAAGGGTTACGTTGACGCAAGCCTCGGCTCAGACCTAGATGATTCGAAATCCTAGACGGGATATGTTTTCATGTTGAACGGTGGCGCAATTAGCTGGAGGAGCGGCAAACAGTCAGTCGTCGCCCAATCTACAATGGAATCGAAGTATATTGCCGCTTGCGAAGCATCAAACGAGGCGTTGTGGCTGAAGAAGTTCGTGATCGAGCTTTGCGCCTTTCCCAGTTGCACTGACCCCGTGGGAATCTTCTGCGACAACACGGGTGCCATTGCTTACGCGAAGGATCCAAGAACTCACTCTACAGCCAAGCACATTCTCCGAAAGTTCCATGTGACGCGAGACTACGTCCGGGATGGACACACTAGGATTCACAAGATACATACGGATCTGAACGCAGCAGATCCGATGACTAAACCTCTTCCACGGGGCAAGTTTGAAGAACACCGAGAGACTATTGGTGTTAGATACATACCTGATGTAAACTAGTGTAATTTGTACTCTAGTGCAAGTGGGAGACTGTTGGATATGTGCCCTAGAGACAAATTAATAAAGATATTTGTCACATATCCGTTTTGTTCATAATACGTTTTATACTGTGCTATAACTGTATTACTTGGAAATACTAATACAGGTGTAGTATAAAACATAGGTCTGTAGTTTAACTCGGGTAAACTATCTCATTGGGCAATTGATTGATCAAGCTTTCCTGATCATGGCGACACTTAAGTCCATTGACAATGAGGTCATGTCATTAGGGGAATGATGTGATGGCCATACACCCACCTAAAGTATTGCAATGTGATCGAGTCACATAGTTCACCGTTGCGATGACTTTGTAACGTATGGCTTAGTCCTTAGACTGTAATTGTCATCTATGAGGAGACTTTGATTTGTATCCCACCGCCTGATTGAAATATGTTGGCTATAACGGTGCACTTTGGTTATTCCGAAATAGATGGTTGATGAGTATGTTAATAGATGAGAGCTGGATTTGTCAGTCCTTGTAACATGACATGTTCTCTGGGCCCACTCGATGATATTGCATCAATAGCTTGCAAGCAGGTGACTAGGTCACGGGAGATGCAATAGGCACGGACGAGTAAAATTGTTTGTTGTGAACGATATGTGAACACGGTATGTGGGATACCGACGATCGAACCTCGGAAAAACAAAGTACCGCAGCACAAAGGGATTACGTCGTATCGTTAACGGTTTCCAAAAGCGATTGAAGTTCATTCGATGGAACCGCAGGGGCTGTCAAGGATTGTAACCAGGTCCAACTGACTAGTCATTGGTCAATGAGAAGAGTCTCGACCATGTCTGTTGTTTCCCGGACCGTTAGGGTGTTACACTTAAGGGCAATCGATGCGTAGGATAGTTTCAGGATCAATCGGTGAAATAGGAGAAATCACCGGAATAGTTCCGGAGGAGGACGGAAGTTGTTCCGGACATTTTGAGTGGTTCAAAATAAAGTTTAATTTTTTTAAATAATGTTTTATTATTTAATTATCTGAATTAAATATTTAAACATATTAAAATAATTAAAAAAATGGAAAAAAGCTATATGGCCTATGGGGCCCATTAGGGTAGGAGGGGGTTCCCCCCTTGGGCTTGGTGCCAAGGGTGGGGCCCATCCCCCCCCCTTTGGCCGGCGCACTCCCCCCCACCTTGGGAGTTTAGTCCCACATGGGAGAGGGGAGGAGAATAGCACCCCCCCCTTGGCCTATATAAGGAGGGGTACACCCCCCTTTTTCCAAGACACAATTATTCCTCTTTCTCTCCTTCTCCTTCCTGCAAGTGGACTCCCCTTGTTTGGAGTCTGCACCTGGATTGGAGTTCTCCACCATAAGGCAGGCCGTCGCTCTGCTGGAGGAACATCGATTGTACCGTACATGTATAATCTCTTTGAGGCACTACACCTGTAGTGCTACTTCATCGCTGGAGGTCAACCGGGAGTCATCCTCGCCGGTAGTCTACTACACGACAGGGAGGTCGTAGTTCCGAGTCTACGCCAGCCACGTTCACAAGAACGTTTCCCTCTTTCGGTCTTCAAAGTTATGAACACCGATTCCCTCCATTACTTTACATCGCCATAGCATAGATCTTGGGTTCGGGTACCGTAGGTATGAAAACATTGTGTTTTCTGCCCTGTATCCCAACAATTCCTTGTGCACCTCCAGGTTTTTTACTTTCTTGAGTTTCTGATATTTCTGCATGACAGGGACATTGTTGTGCTCCATCCTGGTGCTGGCTCTGATGGCTTTCACAGGACCCCATTTCTTCTTAGGTTTGGTCATCATCTCCAGTAGTGTAGGGAAGGCATTGGTATCTACCAGGGATACCGTCTCTTCTTCTTGTTCATCACCGTTGTCCATATTTCCTGGGGTGTCATCAACATCATCAACCGGCTCCATCTCCCTGAGTAAATTAAAACAGTGCTTCTCAGATAGCTCCACATCCTCACTAGTTGCTTCTGGCATCTTGTTCCTGAGAAGAGAAACAGGGGAGGTCCTGGGAGCCATATCATCCTCAGGCACCTGTTCCAGGTAATTGATGGCTTGTTGTCTAGTGTTGTTGTTGGATAAGGTTCCAGAGCTCTTCTCAGACCTAGATATGTTACTCTTTTGTGACCTAACAACCTTAGATGTTTTCCAAGTGGTCATATCAGCATCAGAGTTGATTCCATCAGCAGGTGGTGGTGGATCATTTCCACCATCATCTACCGTGGGGGTGGGCAAAGGCTCCACCTTAATGAGGATTCTGTACAGAGCCCCTTGGACACCAAAGACTCTCTCTGGGGGGATTTTTGTAGGATCCTTGCATGAAATCTTGAGCCTTACAGTTTCATAGAAGGACTGGAAGTTGTGTTTCCTGTCTACATCAACTAGCACTCCAAAAGCAGAAGCAATCTGATCATAAACATACCATTCACACCATTTGGGGTTCAGGTTTCTAACTTCAATCCATACTTCTTGTAAAGCAGCCTCGGCATCTATTTTTCCCTTCCAAACCTCCACTTTTACAGTGACATTGCCTTTCTTGAGGCCAAAACAGGGATAACTGGCAACTTGTTCCACAGGTATGGCCTGAGGGATTTTGACTAAGAAGGCCCACTCATCAAGGGTGTGAATTGGCCAGGGCCAGTTGGTTTTTTAGATCTCAGAGAACTCTTGAGCCAGCTCTTGTTTAGTGATGTTCCCGGCTTCTACAAAGACAATTCCCACATTCTTCATGCTGCCAGAGTGTTGGGAGTTGACATCTGGCACCTCCACATTATAGAAACCTAAACCAGAAGCTGCACTTCCCACAAATTTGGCACAAGTGTGGGGATTTTTCCTCATGGGGCAGTCTCCCACCTTGTGTGTCACCACCTTGCAGATGAAGCATGCTCTTGGCTTGGAACAACCTTCCATGTGATGTCCAGGCTCACCACAACTAAAGCAGATCACCTTAGCAAAGGACATGAGACCAGGGGAGGCAGAACCACTAGTTTTAGCAGGGGGCTCAAACTTCTTTTTTATGGGAGCCTTGCTCTTTGTAACTACCCCACTAACACTGTCAGGCACCACTGATTGGTTATCAAAACGACCAGGGGGGCTTCCATGGATCTGACCTTGTGAGAAGGGGCCCTGAGGAGGCCCTTGGCCACCAAACCAAGGTTGTTGGCCTCCTGCTCATGGAGGGGACTGCTAAGGAAATTGCCCCCCAAACTGGTTGGGATACATCCAGGGGGATGGATCTGACCTTGAAAACCATAGCCAAAGAACTGATGTGGGTTTGGGGCACCCATACCCTGTCCCTGAGCCCCCTCCTCATGCTGCCATCCACCTCCTCTTCCTTCTCCACGATTTGGTCTGTTGCGCCCCTTGCCACGGCCTCTTCCCGAATCAACCATCGCCGTAGGAGCAGGATCTCGAGAATTGGCGGCGCTCAGGTGGGGGGAGGTGTTGGATGCGAGGTCTAGGGCAACCCTAGCCTCTTTATCACTACCCGAACCTTCCTCCAACAGCTGGCAAAAGAGGGTCTCAGCTTGGTCTACTTCTGTAAAGCGATCTCCAACCTTTACAACGCAACATCTTCTTTCAAATTTCCCCAAACCAAAACGGCCAAATCCAACCTCGAATTCAAACTTTGGAGCCTCATCTATCACTGTTGTGCTGCACACTCTCGGGCTGATGAATGTCATATGCCTAGATCCCTGATTATCTCCCTCGATTCCTGCGGTTGCAGCTCCCAGAACACGCGCCATTTTGCGCTCCTACACAGGCGAGGCGAGTCCACTGCAGCTAATGACCACGCAATCAAATCCCGCATTGATGTCTCTCTGCAGGGCATCGTCAGACAGATCTACTCTTTGTCCGCGGCTACGCAAATCCTCGTGGCAAGCTTCTGCAAAGAATCTCTCCCTAGTCGAGGGAATCTGAGCACGCGCGGCATACCTTTTCTGAACTCCACACGCAGCCTGTCTTCCTCCTCGCACCGAGACCTCCATCGCCCCCAATCGCCAGGACTCATGCGTGATGCGAGCGTCAAACGGGAGCCACTGCACTGTATCCAGTTGCGGCCAAACACCCCAATCAAAGTATTATCCCTCAGCTTGTAGCTTCGTCACGGGCCGTCCTGTTCCTGGGTGGGGTCTCTGGCCTTCTCGGGCCCCTTGGTCCGCCTCCCAGGACGCAGCTCCATCGCTGTCTCTGCAGGGGGTTGGCGGATTTTGCTTCCTCCACCGCCCACTTGACGATCAACTCCGTGTGCTGACGCCATGGTTGCCCCATCCTCGATTTCTCCTCGAGGGTGGCCTCGTAAGAGATCGACTCCGCCATCTGCTTCAGGGCTTCGTTGAGCTCCAGCTGCATCTTCCCAATCGCGCAGTTCTGGGCTTCCCACACTAACTTGTTCCTCCTCGACCTCGGATCTGAGATTTGGGCCCTGGTCCGTTGTGCCGCAACAATCCGCTGGAAGGATTCCATCCAACGATAGGCGTCCGCTCTGATCCGATCGCACCTCGACCTCCATAACTCGCGCAGTATCTCCTCCAACTCCTCCTGCAAGATCGGCTCTCTCTCCGGCGACTCCGATCTGCTCAACCGATCCCCGCGTACGCAGGGGGTTGCGCCCGATCGCATTCCGGAGCCCCGCTGCCGTGTGGGGGGAGACATGGCCTCTCAGAGGCGGTGTGAGCGAGGAGAAGGCGCGGGCTCCGGCGAGGATACGCCCAACGACGGTGGGTGGGGCGGTGGTCGTGGTGGGTGCGGTGGGTGGGGCGGTGGTCGTGGTGGGTGCGGTGGGTGGGGGGCAGGAGCTCATGTCTCTCTCCGTGTGAACAATTTTAAATATGCATTAACGCATTTTTAAGTGTTAGCAATCATTGAAATACATGAACATTTCAAATTTTGAAGTTTTTTGAGTGTGAATGTTTTTTAAATGTAATGCAAAATGAATAAATGATAAAAAGAAAAGAAAATGTTTTGAGATGAGCGAACATTTTATAATATTTTAAAAAAATTGAGTACAATTTTATAAATCTTTACAAAAATGTTCAAAATTTAATTGTGAATATGAAAAAATGGATAGGAAAATACAAAATAAAACAAAACAAAAAGAACACGAAAAAAAACAAGTGCGAGAGGTATTGCATTAATGGGCCTGCCTGGTTTATCCTCATACTCAAGGATTAAATAAGAGCGGGATATAAAAGTTTGACGTACTGATTTTAGGGATTGTAAATTTAAGTTTAGCTTTCGTGTGCAAATTCTAGGTTCATTTCAGACCTTTTCCGGTGCAAAACTTACACAGATACCAAGGGCAGGCTTAACTACCTCCGCGAAACGACCAACCAAACAACTGTATTTCTGTCCGCAATGTCATGAACACGGCTCCAACCTCTGCAAGGTCTGGACAGGAAAAGAAACATGCAAATTTGCTCTGACATCTTCGCAATCTGATTACGCAAACTGCTGTTGCTGCAGCATACATGGACACATCGCAGCTCGCAGGGGTGAGTAAAACATATTCTTCACATTGGCACTGAATCCGGGTACTGCTCCAGCTACTCAGAGACCCCTTTACAGGACCGTTAAAAACAGTACTACGTTGTTGACTTGGAGGAGGGGCATCAGCCACTGTTCTTTCGCTGCTTCTTGCCATTAACTAACTAGTCGCGAACCCTAAAGTCTTCCAAACTTTTGATAGTACTCGTACATAACTACGACACTGACGCTTCAACAATTACATAAGTCGCTGCCACTGTCGGGTCATGTGGTCGATCAGCTGGTTCACGTCAGATCACTTCAGCATCGTTAGCACTGGAGCAATTAACTCCAAGCGTCAAACCATTCCTGCTATCCTTTTAAAGCAAACACAGGACGTAAACTAGGCTTTTGGGGCAGGACAAAAACATCAATGTGGTCACTGCTAAACCATCAGAATTCTGCGCTCCGTTTCATATACATTCTTCTATCGTCTGTGCTCCATTACCATCCACGAAGCAAAATGTACAGAACAGAATTTTAAGATAGAACGTAGACCGTCAGACTCACATAGTTCTACTACTTAATTATGCCTTAGCTTATAATAACACTTTAGCAACTAAAAGTATGTACAAATAACTCGGAGACTATCCAGAAATTCTCAGAATATGTTACAGCACCGTCCCGTGTGTTCGTTCACCACATCCTGTCCAGGTAGTAATCTCTTGCGGCGTCGTCGCTGAGGTCGGAGCAGCCGGTGCGGGCGGCATCGGAGCAGTGGAAGCAGAGGCCGCCATGGTGCATCCTGGTGCACGTCGACTTCCTCGGCGGTCCAGCCAGCTGGGCGAGGCTCGCCCTCGGCGACTCGACCGGCTGCCGCTGTTGCCTGGGCGCGCTCTGGCACCGCAGCCTCGCCGCCGACGAGGCCGTGCCCGCCATGTACCGCGGGCTCGCCAGCAGGTCCCGGTGCCAGAACGTGCGCGGCGTCACCCCGTCCACGCTCTTGGCCGGCGAGTCGTGCGCGTACGGCGCGTCGTGCCCGCCGAAGCGGGGCGTGTTCTGCGCCGTCTTGACGTGCCTGACGGGGTCGTGGTCGTGGCTCCGCCGGGTGGACAGCCGCGGGGGCTGCTTCACGGACACCGGCGAGTAGGGCAGCGTCTGCAGGTCAGTGGCGAGCCGGGCAGACGAGCGGTCACCGGTGTACCGGCTGCTCACCATCCGGCTGGAGCGGGACCGGAGGTGGCACGTGTCCATCTCGACGATCCGCGGGCTGCGCTCGTAGTTGGAGTCCGTGCTGTCGGACAGCCTCCGGCGGTGCCCCGGCGGCGTCCTCATCCGGGCATCCTGCGTCACGATCCTCTCCTACATTGCCAAAAAACACGCCGCAGAAAACACATCAAAACCCTCAACATTCATCCTACACGAACAGAGTTCAAATTCGGAGTGAAAATGGCCGGACTTGTTCCATGGATTTCCGGTAGGAGGCGCTCCTGAGGGCGCGGGAATCGGCCTGCAGCCGCATGAGCGCCTGCAACCTGTGCAGGGTCGTGGCAGCCTGCCTCCTCACCAGGTAGCCTCGGACGAGGGCTTGAAGCTTGACGAGCGATCTCAGAGCGCGTAGCGCCTTCCTAGCCTGAAGTCACCAAACACCACAGATTCAGACTTAAACCAAAGCAACTTGCATTAGGCGAAGAACTAAAGAAATTTGGGTGGGCGAACAGGCTTATGTCACACTGCGTAATCTGTAACCACTGCACTGACACCAAACTAACAATAATAAGGCTTAAGTATTATACTGCACACAAGTCGCTGTTGAATCAGACTAAACAAGTGCGCAGCCGATCAAGATCAACGTGCAGGTTTTGCACAGGGACAGAGGATGAGTTAACAACTAACAACTGTCCATCATGCAAGACCTGGAGTGACATCACGGACAGCAAAGTTTAGCCTACTAAGCCAAGCAGATAGTACAAAACGAACCCGGGGATCGGGCATAAACAGTGTGAGAATCCACTAAAAAATAATTGATGCGAGAGTCCGCATCGTCAACGTCAGAACTCGAGCGCACACTAGGACTGTTTGAACCATTTCATGAATATGAACTTGGAATAGAAAGATGGAAATCATGGCGCGCGGTCAGCAATATCTCAACCAACCGATACAAAGATGACGTGCAAAAGATGGATGAAATGATTGGCATGATGAAGATCATACCAGGTAACCTCTGAAGGCTTTCTGAATCACGACGGCGGCCTTGTCCTCCGGCGCTCCCACTACCACCTCCTCGCCGTCGCCACCGCAACGGCATGGATTCACCCGCGACGACGGCTCGAGCGCGGCGGCGAGAGGCTCCGAGGGCCGCTTCCCGGCGTCGACCCCGCTCTTCCTCTGCTTGACGAAGCTCCATCTCTTAGTCTCCTTCACGGCCGCGTCATGCCAGTCGGCGGCGGCGGCGGCATGGATCTCCTTCCTGCCCGTCAGCAGCCTCTTGATCCACCTCATGGCACGCCCCATGCCGCGCCCGGAGAGACTCTCCGGCTGAAGACACGAAACGGCGGTAAGATGACGAATCTCACGATGAGAAGGCAGTACTTGGCCCAGTTTGAGGTGGAGAGGAGGAGCTTTTGGGGGTCAACCAGACGAACCAACCGGAGCAATGGAAGGAGAAACCCAGAGGGAAAAGCACGGGGAAGGCTTTATATACGGCTTGTCGAGTCCTCCGTACGCGACATCACGGCTCAGCCATCACAGCTATGCACGTATGATGAAATGGAGAAAAGGAAAGGGTGGTTTGTACGCGAGGAAGAAATCAAGGAGAGATGAGCGAGCGGGCTTGAAATGAGCAGGCAGAAGGGCCGGAGTCCACGCTTTATTAACTGAGAAAATGAAGGGGAAGGAGGAGGAGAAAGGCACGAGATTAAAGCGAGAAATTGGTGGCAGCAGAAAGATGGAAAGACGGGTGGGCGGAGCGAAGTTTACGTGAGTCCAGGCAGGCTAGACAGAAGGGGAAACTTTGCAGCGCATCAACCTCGAACGGGTAACCGCAGCGGCGGCGAGCGGATTACTCTACTACGAGTAGGAGTAGTAGATACTAGGTGGGAGGAGAGGATAGCGGGGGGCCGAACTGACGCGTGGTCGGATGCACCACGTAACGGATCACGAGAGATTCCGCCTCCTCCAAGACCAAGAGGACCAGCGCCACCGCCGAGCGTTCGTGCACAAGCCAACAAATGCGCAGGCCGAAAGACCCGACCCTGTCGCATATGTGCAAGGGCGGTACCGACCTGGCTGCACCGCTGCACGAGTACGTAGATGAAGCAACCTACCTGGCAGTACGCATCAAATGCACACGATCGAATGGGGTCAGGACCATGCCACTCATGCAGCATGGAATCGGTCGATCACGCCGACGATGCTCCATGGAGAGAGACAGATCCAGAAATACGCCGCTTCTGTTTCTTGGAAGGTACACGGCGGCGCTTCTAAGTATGTATAGCGTGTGCGCAAACGAACGGAGGAATGCCCTCCACGAGGCAAGAGCAGATAATGCTCCCTTCTACGTACGTATGTTTTTTTTTCCTTCTCTCGCGTCTATGGCTTCAACCCTAGTCACCGTCGCGGCAGTTCACCCTTTCGACAACGTCTTTCGATGGCTCTCCTCCACCGATGAATCCGAGATCGTCGATGAAAAAGATGATCATCGGATCATGTTTGTGCCAGTTCATCTAGCTTAAGGTTAGGCTTTCAACTATTCGATGTCGCAGCATCGATAAACACGACAATGACGATAGATAAAAGAATACTAAATTTTCTCATGACGCAGTGTTTTGTGGCATGGTTGGTGATGGATAGGAACGGCGTAGCGGGTCGTCATCCCTAAGGAAGATATGTGTGCTCGGGCTCTGTCGTTGCAAAGACGCTTGCTTCAACGCCGGTATGAAGCTTAGAATGTATTCATGTAATGGATGAAGATTATGGTATGTGTTGATGGTATCTGAAAGATGACATTTCGTGTGTTAGGATTGTCGTTGGTGGTTGATAGGCATGGTTTTTCTCTGAGGTGTTTTTGTTAAGCAGAGGCGGGCCAAATCTAGAGCATGATAGCGTGTTTGCTCGATGGCATTGGCTTCGTCTTTAGTGAACCACTTTGAAGGTATATTAGCGATGAAATCGCATCGAGTTTAAGTAAAGAGGTGATCCATCATTTTTCTAATGTACATGATGTTTTTATTAATGATGGAGATATGTATTATCATAAAAGAAAGGGGTAAACAGGGTTAAAGTATTATGATTTCGGTTTTGTGGCCAGCACCCTACAGTACTATACGTAGCAACAGGTAGGTACGGCCACCGGGGGTGTGTGTGCATCGGATCACTGGTGCTGCTCGCTTGTGCGTTTCCACTGTTTCGCGCGGACAGACAGAACGGGGCAGGGATGGATCCTCATGGGAACGGGGAGAGGGAGAGGGATCCACAGTTGCCGTCAACGTCGCTACGTACTCGATCTGGATACTTCTATGGGACCACGGATGAGCCACTCAAACTTACTCCTACTCGATCTGGATTCCTTCTTGGAATGGAGCAGAGGATAGTGCTACAGTACCTTAAATTTCGTTACTGCTGGATCCGGATGACTCGTGGCTTTCAGTGCAGTTACGCTTTGCCGCTGCGCCTCACGATTTAATTCGTGGCTCTAACATGTGCTATGTAGCCCGTCTTGGCACCACGTACGACAATGCATGGGCGCTCACTTCCTGTGGTGGTACTGGTCAGTTTCTTTCGTGTTCCCCGGAGTTTCAACGTAAAGATAATACAATACCGGCTCTACGCTATCAGTTCGCTTGTGTATCTATAAACGTGACTACTGTTCTTTTAACCAACTTCAAATAAGCAACTATTATAAGGAAAATGAGGATAAACATGTCCCCCCGTTCATCAAATTTTGAAAAATAACCTTTAAGACTTAGTCTTACCAATATTTGAAAACTTACACATGGCAATGCCTTGCTTCCTCCATGTAGGGAATTTCTATTAACTTTTATGTTGTGTAATCACCTTTTTAGATCATCTACAAAAAGAGAATTTTATTTTTATTTTTAGTGTAACATTCATATTGTCTAAGTAACATTAGGTGATGTATGAATGTGATGCTTTATGCTAAATCCTAATATGTAGTCACCGCTTGAATTTAATTGGTATCTTGCATTTATGTTTTGCTTCAACAAAATACTAGAGGGATGCCATATTTTTATATGCACATCATGTTTGTTTTAGTCCTGTTGATGTATGGTATGTTCCATTACAACATGCTAGTTGGTTGGATCTTATCATGAGAAAGTATACTTGCTAAGTTTTTATTATTCATTTGATTATTCTTATGAGATGTTTGTAGAATGATCTTGGACTAAACTTTTGTACATACACCTAGCAAAAGTGAATGTAAAAGTTTTTTTTGTTGCGTCAGTTTATCAACCGAATTGCTTGAGGTCTAGCAATAAGCTAAGCTTGGTAGAGCTGATACGTCACAAATATATCTACTTTTTTAAACATTTTTTCTTTTTTACCTCTAACTTGCATAATTGGATAAAAATAATCTAAATTGATGATATTTTTAGCAGGATTTTTCATACTTATTTTTTTGCAGAAAAATAAAGTTTATCAAAAAATGCCAAAATTAAGTTACAGAAGACTTCAGAAGCTGAGTGTGCAGCTAGGGAAAGCTCCCTTGCCCCATGCGTCCCTTGCATGACAGCCAGGGGGGCTCTAGTCCCCCTGGCCACCTTTTTTCGATAATTAAGTTATTCATGACCACCAATTCTTATATTCGTTATGGAGATTGAGCTTCCACAACCATTGTTCCATCTCATAAAGGGATACCCCTTAAAAAATCATCTAAAAGGGAAGATTTGGCGTCTGTTTTTTTCCTTTGAAGAGTGGAATTCGAAGCCATCTTCATCCCTAACACCATCATCATCCACCTCATTATGATTCCTCTAGCGGGTGCTCCGCTGACCGGCGGGCCCCATGCAGCGCCCATCACCCAATACCTTTCCCGTTTCTACATATCAAAGGCAACCTTGTCTCTCTCCACGTGCCCAATTTTAGCAACCAAATCGACACCTCACACTCGCACGTCTACACTGAATGAAAAAAACCTCGTTTCTTTCAATTTCCAGTTTTCCATTGTCGCGACTAGATGCCAAACCTTCGTGATCTCCCTGGTCGCAGGGATCCCTGGTATCATGTATGTTTTGAGATTGATGTTGTTATGAATTTACTATGCTTAACGCTTAAAATTAGGGCTTGAGTGTCATAATTTAATATCTGAATACTATTGTTATTTGTGTCCTTGATTTTACCTGCAATTTGTATGCACCTATTATGTTTATGAATCGAAGATCCCCAAGTGATAGAAATCATATAATGAAAATGGATAATCATAGTTTGAATATTATACATATCCACTGATTGTTAATGCCTTGACCTATACTCTGTGAAACGAATATAATTATCCTTAATTTCAATTAGGATCCCGTTGAAACGGGAGGATGAGACAAAAAAATGTTGTGCAAATTCTCAATATAAGCACCTACAACTACTTATGAAATGCATGCCTATATATGTGTTGTTTCCATCCACAACACTGTCGCCTTCCATAACCCCCCGTCTATCACATAATCACCACGGCTAAGAACTAAGAGGTTCGCCAAAATAGACCACTAGTTAGGTTTAAGGGGGGAGGGAGGAGACAAACTAGTATGATCGAGAGAGATGACCGGCTTGAAGTAGTGGAACACAACTAATGGCTTAAATGGTAAAAAAAAAAATCTTGGTGCGGTTATGGACATGGGAAATTTCTATCCAACTACAAAAAACAAGCATGTATCATTGCATATTTTAACTGTGGAGGATAACGGAGTTGACAGAAGTGTCACAAAGGGAAAGGGAAATTGGACTTGATGTTACATAAGAAAAAAAGTATTAATTGTTAAAAAAAATTATTTAAACTAATTTTTTTCTCAAAAATTAAGGAGTGAGCCTAGGTCAACTGGTTGGGGGAGTACATGTACAAACCTAACACCTGGGTTGAAATCCTATCGGAGGCGAATTTATGTTCGTATTTACTCTTTAGGATCAAGCTTTTCTGGTACTCACGCATTTATCCTTAAGGACTAGGCTTGATGCGTAATCAAGATTAAAAATCCTAGTACCCATACCTAAAAGGTTATGTGCATCGGTAGTTGTTGCAGAGGCCGAAAAAGTGAAATCATCCCCCATTTTTAGAAGCACGACAACCCGAGCCTCGTGTCGCTACTCGCGAGCGATCTGTACGCTAACCCTAGCCACCGAGCATCGCCACCACACCTCCACCTCTCCTCCCCCACTGCTGCCGGATAAAGCCCGTGCGACGACGGCGGCGGGCTCTCTCTCTCTTGCTTGCGAGGCGAGCTACACGGGGAAGCTGCGCCAAGCAGAGGCGTGAGGCTGTGGATGCTTGCAGGACGACGCTACCCCGCGTGACGGCGGAATGTCGGCGGCGCGCGGCGCAGACGTCTCGGATCAGCTTGTAACGCGGCCTTGACGGTGAAATCAAGGCGGTTGGTTGTGATCGTCATGCAGCCGGTGTGTGCATGCGCATAGCAGCACGATGATGGTGCTAGGTGCGGTGAGGGTGCCACCAAAACTACCACCCTCCACAAGTCCTTTCCTCAACGCCATCGCCGGCATCCCTGTCTGGTTGGTGCCAGCAGGGCTCACGACTCTGTTTCGGAGCCCACCAGCATCTCATGCGCCCCTAGTCGGGCAGGCCAGTGGTAGTTATAGTGACATGATGCTCGCTCAGATCGATCCGTGTTGATTCCCTTCTTGTGGGCATCTCCTCCTTCCCTTCATCCAGTTCAGATCGGTCAACTTGGTGGGAGTTGCACTGACTGCCTCATCTGGCGGTCACAGACTCAACAACAGTGATGTCGGGGGCTTCGGTGTGGTGGAGCGTGGAGGCTCCAAAGTTGTGTTGTCGTGGTCACGTCTGTGCAAATGGCGACTGATACTGTTTGATATACATGACCAGGCTTCTCCATCTCCAGTGGTTGTGGCAGCAATGGCGAACACTCCGGATTGCGACGATGACACAGTTGTGGATTGTGTTGGCCACTGAAAGATTTTAGCGAGGGTTCCTCCCTTCGGTCTCGTGGTTGCCTTTGGTGGTGTGATACAATCTACGAGTGATGACTTGATACATTGGATATAGTTGTGCAGCGGTTGCGCTTGAAACCGGGGCAGTAGCTGTTGGGATTGTGGAAAAGTGGCAGTGACAACACTTGATTGACTTTAGATGAGCTCCGGGGTGAAAACCTAGGTCTGACTCATGTTGGTTATACCTAGCAATGGCGATGTTTTTGCGTTGTCACCTTGTTGAAGACATTATTCAGATATGCTTGCTCTGGTTCTTCAGGGTAAAACCTAGATTCTAACTTTTGGTGGTTTGATCCGGTGATGAAGGCGCTTGAGCGTCGCTTTCTTCCTGAAGGCGTTGTTGATGAAAAATCTCGTTGTCCTTGCGGTGTCATGAGATGGTTGGTGTGGATATGATCATAGCTGTAGATTGTCGATCGCGGTTTGATCACTTCAGGGTTTTTTTTCCTATTCAGTGCTTAAGCATAGCTTTGATCTTATATGACTTTGCTATTTGCAACACTTTTATGTGTGTGACGTTGTTGACTGTGTGCATTCTATCTATGTAAAGGCCCGATGAGTGTTCATTGTGATTGTATCATTTTGATACTTCACTTTAAATCAATAAAATTCATCTTTTTCGAAAAACAAAATAAGGACTTTTAGAGATGCCGTTGGACTGAAAAGAACGATTGCGACGTTGGTAGTGCTAGTGCAATACTGCTGTACACAACCACGAACACAAGCAGGCACCACCGCCACCGGGGTCCCTCGGCCTAGCTCGAAGAAGCTGACATGCAGCAGCCGTGGAGTCCAAAGCATGCAGTTTCAGTAACTGACAATCACAGCTTCAACTTCTGCTTCTGCCAGTCTCGCTGGCTGATGGGATGTCCACGTGCCAATCCATGCCATGCCATGCAGTGCAGTGCATGTAAAATTTGTCCTGCTCGTGCACGGCCAGTGCGCCGTCGATGCGGCCAGCCTTTTCCCCACGCCCACGCGGCGATGGAGTGTGGCATCTACACAGGCTGAGATTTCAAACACGCATCGTAGGCGTAGGAGGTACCAGGACCACCACTCCTCGACGGCATCAGCGGACACGGTACGACATAAACCACCGTGGAGGACCTCGGCACCGCCGCTTTCGGCTTCTTCCGGCGCGGCGCCCGCATGCCGCCGAACCGAGATGTGCAAGAGACAGAAACGGGGGCGGCAACACTAGTGGGTCTGAAAGGCGCAATCAATCGTTCGATGTGCTAGCCCGAGGTGTAGCCATACCATACCTAGCCGGCTAGCTGGGAGCGACGACGTGCACGCGTTGCGTACGTACCTGCGCTGCCGGCGGTGGCAGGCCGGCCGGAGGCAGCACGCGCCACAGTTTTGTCTTAAGCTCTCCCCTCTGCCTCTGTGGCTCTGTTGCGTTCCTTCCTTTGCTGGTCAGCGCGCGGCGCACGCCACGCGCGGCCATGCCCTGTCCGTGCCGCCGCTCCAGGCTCCACCCAAGGTTTCTCTCTGGCCTGCTCGATCTGACAAGTGACAAGGGAAATGAATGTAAATGGTTCAGGTTAACGCTCCTCTCTGACACGGGGTTCGTGTTCAGCTCGGTCGCCCGCTCCTGCAACTGTCGTCGTTGCACAGCTTCCTGAACCCCGCCCCTGCTGGACGGTCAGAAAGTACACGCACTTGTGTAAAGAGCACGGCATAGAAAACGTACGTGCAAGGCCACCCCCATGCTAGCTAGCTGCAGCTTCTGCCTCGAGTGCGGCCAGTGCTCTCATGAGCAATCGAGCACCTGTACGGCTGTGCACGCGTGAAGATTTTCCTTACATTATAAATCTTCTGTTTTAAGCGGCCAGCATTATTGATTCACAGTAAGAGAACAATTAAAGGATGGGGTGGCCATTGATGCCATACATGCCGTCACAATCTGAAAAATTTCACTGGTGCAACCCATGAGGTCGAAAAAACGCGTCCTATGGGGCACAACGGCTAGAGATGTTCTAAGTGGGCCATCCAAACGAATCCAGTTTTTGTTCGTTTCACTGTCTTATTTTCATCCGGTTGCAACAGATTGCTACACCCAACGGGAAGCGATCCATTTGGTCTGCGAGGTTAGTTTTAATCCCACCTGCCATCGGAGGGCCTTGCCGAGCTGTTCCAAAGGGAGGGAACCAATATAGAATCGATTCAACACAGGAGAATGCTTCAGTATTGAACCTTTGAACTTTGGCTGCCTAGTGAATCAAAAAGTGATTCACGGTTCGTTTGAGTCGCCCCATTGATCAGTGATTTTTATCTGTGCGAACCCAAACAGAGGCCAGCGAACCAATACAAACGAAATGGATCTTTACGTTGAAGTTTCCCTAAGGGAGGATGCATTTTCTGCAATATGGGCGTAGATTGTGGAAGTGGGTCGCGACGGATTAAAAACAGACATCCATCTGTTTGCATTGATAAGTTAGAACACATTTCTTATTCGCTCGAACCTAAACAAACATAAACGAACCAAACACGTTCATTCGTTGGAGTTAGCATGTACCACTGAATTGGGATTGCTACTTTTGTGACAGAGGACAGTATCTACAAAAAATGATACTCAAGCTTCAGTCTCAAGGAGAACCGCACTGTATCGGCAATGAGCACGGCTGTGTCTCGCTCGCAGCGAGGGTCATGCATGTCTCACCTCAAAAAACGTTCTGAATGGGTAGGCCCATAATCACGGGATATTCAAATCTGAGCCCAGACTCATATGCTCCTGCACAATCTTTTTTTTGAAAAAACGTATGAAAAAAGCTCAAAAATTCCAAATTTTATTATGATGAAAGATGCTTAGGGGGTAGATGTTCGTGTAATATTTGAGCTTTTTTGAACATCTAGAAAGCTCACAGAAAAAAAGACAAATTCAGTATGAAATAGTGCATGAGTAGTGTCATTTAAAAAACTGTAAATTTGCCACGACCTCTCCAGATGTCCGAACTTTTTCAAATTTTGCACGAACATCTCGGACGTAAGTATCTTCCACCATAGAAAAATTTAATATTTTTAAACTTTTTTCATTTTTATTTTTTTATATTTTGTCTCCCTGGGTGCAGATGCTCCCCATAATCATGCACTATATATACATCAGTTTATGTTTTTTAATTTTATTTACTTTTTAAAAATATTATAAATACATATATTCCAAAAAAACTTAATGTACTTATTTTTTAGATGTTCATCATGAATTTTATAAAAAAATACTAGTAACACAATGTAATTTTAAAAGATAGCATTCAAAAACTGTTTTTGACATTTACAAAAATGAACATGACAATGTTAAACAATGTTTATGAAATTACCTACAAAAAAATTTGAAAGTAAAATTACCTAATTTGTGTTGCACTATTAAAATACCCATGTAGTTAAAATGTCAAATATGTATAAAAAGGTTTTGTATGTGTACATGAATATGCAATTTGTATGAAAAAATATACATAAAATTATTTGAATAAAAATTATGTATTTAAAAAATAAACATGCATAAAAATGTTTATTATGTGTACTAAAAATTTAAATGTGTATAAAAATGTAGACACATGTTAACAAAACTGAAGAAAACTAAATAAAAAAACAAAAACAATAAAATATTTTTTTATAGAAAACCGACAGAAATAGTTAAAAATGATAAAAATAAAGAGAGATAACTCGTACCACAACTACAGTACTAGGCCCGCACTGGTAGCGCCGCACCATTAGTGACCCGTAGCTACGTCTCATTGCAGACGTGAAATAACCCTGTCATGACTGAATGTTCTTTTCTTAGGCAAAAGAAAACCTCCCTCTTTGGTTTCATTTAAAGAAATCAGTTGGCCTTTCTAATACTCCTCTCATACCATATTAACTATCGTTGAAACATATATACCTAGCACTAAAATAGGTCTAGATACATCTGTTTTTGTGACAACTAAAACGAAATAGATGGAGTACAAACTAAAGAAAAGAAGAAAAACGACCGATAAGAAACAAGTGTCATAGACCTCTAGTCCAGACAAAGTACCATCTAGTAGACCAAATAACTATCCCAATCTATTTTACATACATGAGATACAACGATCTATATGCCTAACCCCGATCACGTGGGATCAACAAGTTCTAGAAAATGAGGAGCTCCCAGCTGAACAAGTTAAGAACCCAGATTTCCATACCAACATATTATAAACCAAATCGCTAAGGATCTTAACAGAATCCTAAGCAAACCTAGACCAAAACCCAGAAGAAAGAATAAGCGGAAGGAAAAGGTAGAAGCTTCACTACCATCCATCAACCTCTTTAGCCACAAATTCTTCGGACTCCAGGGCACCATCCATGTAGATCTTGTTTGACACATGTTATAGTAAATTTTCTCCCATTTTCAACATCCTTACTTTTTCATCCTTTATCTTATGCACAAACCAAACAAAAGCTCAAGTATTCATTAGGTTTATTATAGACATAGGGTTCAAATTATCTCTTTTATCAAAAGTGATATCATTTGTACATCTCTACATGACCAAAACATAGCAGTGGTGCCAACCCAAGTCTGTTATCTTACTTGGAAAAGTTGTTAATTCAACCCCCCCCCCACACACACACAAGTGCTCAAATCATCAGGCAAATTATATAAATTGAATTCACATTTTAAGAGATTTCAGATAAGCCTAGCAACAAAATATTGTAAAAACAAACGATCTATGTCTTCACTTCACCACAAAGTACACATCTATCACTACTAGCTGAGTGTCCGTGCGTTGCCACGAAATAAACATTATTTTACTTAACTATGATAAATGATTTGGGCAACAGTATATGAAATATGAATGCGTTCTTACTTTACTTTGATCCCTTTCATGTGATTTAAGGTGTACAAAATAAGAAATAGCTGGAAAATTGAATTTGTGGCAGTAGCATGTGGGCATTGATGGTTCCATGCATCCAAATGTACCCAAAAATAATTAAAGGAAAGTAGTATGAACATATCATGGTATCTATCTATCTATATCTCTTATAAAGCAAAACCCCACTAGGATGCATTTAAGGTGTATATCTCAACATGCAAGCTATCCACATCACCCACCATTGTAGCCAATCATTTGTCCATGTCATCCACTAAAAAATCCACTAAGATTCATTTATGGTATCTATTTTAACATGCAAACTATCCACATCATGCCATCATACTTTTTTAATTTACATTGTAGAGTTCTTATAGATATTTCCGCTGCAACGCACGTGGATTTTTTTCTAGTATACGTTATACTGCTGCCACAAGAAAGCTCCATCTACGTACATATAAAATACATTATGATTCCAGTCTTCTAGATATAAAAGAAGAAAATAGAAAACAATGAACATCTTGTGCTCAAATGTATGCATATAGCAGTTCAGCAAAATAAAGTTGTCATATTTAGAGGAACAGAACTCAGACATCCTAAATCCTCATTTGTACAATCTACTAAAAAGTTTTCAATGATTAGTGAAAAATAAAAGCAAAATTGAGCTAGAAAGAACATCAGAAGTTCAGCCATAACTGGGATAAATCAACCCGATGAAAACAAACCATTCTTAACTCGGGAGAATCCATAAATACGGTGAGATTGCATCCATGTTGTCCCAAAATGCAGAAAATTTCTTCTCTTTATTCTTATATATCATTTTCCACAATTAATCTTCTCTTGTTGTGCAAGGATTCCTTTAAAATGTTATCACGCAGTCACAAAATTCATTCAATTAGGATGCTTCTTTAAACATTTTTCTATCAATGGACTCGAGTAATCTTGAAAACAATTATTAATACAACATGAAGCCATAAGTGAAACTAATTATGGAGTACATGGCAATGAAGGATATCATATATTATTATCTACGTGCTTAGACTAAAATTACCCCTCTAAAAATTATGTTGGCTTCTATACTATGCATTGAAAAGAAACCCATACAGTTTAGTACTCTAATTACACTGAAGTTTAATTGTTAAGGATCAAGAGAGCTAGACAAAATTCAGAACTCTAATTACATCCATAATTAATTAGCGTACATTGAACTCTTTCATAACAAAGGAATGATCTACACGTACACAAGCCTAAAATTGAAACTTATCCTCCGTCCATGTGCCAATCTATGAGATTCTTACACAACAGTCCTATACATGTATCATTTCTAATTTGGCTAGCTAGGAGCATAGGTAACTAACCAGCAAGAGCTATTACAGTACCTTGAAATTAAGTCCCGGATGAGGGATGAGGACGAGGACAACCGCAGCAGTTGTTCCCGATGCTGATCACGCGAGGACGGTCATTTTTTCACGAAACACCGCGCGTGAGACGTTGTTCTGGTGCCTTCATGAGGAGATGTGCCCTTCCTCATCTTGCCTCTGCTGGGGCGGCGCCTGCCACTCACCTCCACCGGTGGCTCAGCCCCGGCCTCCAACTTGTGCGAACGACCATGCAGAGGAATGTCGTTAGCGGCTGTAACGCCCTAGCGGGCTCGTACACACAAATCCGGCGAGTAACCAGCAGGCGGCGGGTGAGATTGAGCGGCTAGGAGATTTACTCTAACTAGATGATACCCCGCGCGTTGCTGCGGGAATTTTTCAGAGAAAAAAATATAAGAAAAATGTTTTTCTAAAACATGAGAAAATTTATTAAGTGTAATATAATTTGATTATAAATTCTCTTTTGAAATCAATATTGTTTAGAGCAAAATGTAAGAAATTTGATGAAAATCCAAAAAAATGAGTATGATTTTTGTTTTGTTAATTTATTAGCTTGATAATATATGGTGAGAGACAATATGAGATGAAAATAATGTTGAGTAAAGATAGTGGAGACATCTCCACCATTGTCTAAGGCTAAAGCAATAATATCAATTATATATGTGCATAGAAAAATAAAATATGAGATAACTCATAATTTGTTTTTTTATAAAAAGTCTCTTATAAATTGTGAGGATAAATGCATAAAAAGTTATTTTTTTTAGGTTGCATGTGCATGCAATTAATGGAAGCATGTGCATGCATAGTTAGTGGATTTTTTTGCATGGTGGACCTATTTGATGATGTGGATAGCTTGCATGTCAAGATAGATATGTTAGTGGGGATGAACTATTTAGGTATTATAGATTACACTGAAGTTTAATTGTTAAGGATCAAGAGAGCTAGACAAAATTCAGAACTCTAATTACATCCATAATTAATTAGCGTACATTGAACTCTTCCATAACAAAGGAATGATCTACACGTACACAAGCCTAAAATTGAAACTTATCCTCCGTCCATGTGCCAATCTATGAGATTCTTACACAACAGTCCTATACATGTATCATTTCTAATTTGGCTAGCTAGGAGCATAGGTAACTAACCAGCAAGAGCTATTACAGTACCTTGAAATTAAGTCCCGGATGAGGGATGAGGACGAGGACAACCGCAGCAGTTGTTCCCGATGCTGATCACGCGAGGACGGTCATTTTTTCACGAAACACCGCGCGTGAGACGTTGTTCTGGTGCCTTCATGAGGAGATGTGCCCTTCCTCATCTTGCCTCTGCTGGGGCGGCGCCTGCCACTCACCTCCGCCGGTGGCTCAGCCCCGGCCTCCAACTTGTGCGAACGACCATGCAGAGGAATGTCGTTAGCGGCTGTAACGCCCTAGCGGGCTCGTACACACAAATCCGGCGAGTAACCAGCAGGCGGCGGGTGAGATTGAGCGGCTAGGAGATTTAACAAAAGATGTCGACGTCGGCCACCGTCTGCTGCTACTGGGCAACAGAGTAGGAATTCGATTGGCAGCATAGTAACAGATTGCATGCGCGGAAGTAGACGAGGATGGTGGATCTGGCACATGTCCCGCTCCCTTGGTCGCCAGCAAGGGCTGCCCGGCCATCTCGTTGCAAGAGGTTAGGGAACCGAGAACGTGGATGGGCATTGGGGAACGCCGCGCGGAGAAGGGAGCCAGGACGGGATAAGATTTTTTCGTTGGGTGGTGAACAATTTTTTTAACTTAAGGATGGCATGATGGGTAATTATTGATAACTTGGCTGGTTGAACCATCACGACGACGGCGGCCTATTGCCCTTTAATAGTAGTAGATAGATGAGACCATCCTCTTTTAATCAAGTTATCTTTGGTTAAAATGGATTTTTTTAACTACTCACAGCCAAGTTATGAGTGAATGTATTGGGCCTTACTTATAAAGAAAGGGCAATTTCCAGGCCCAAAGGCTACAATCTAAAAGCTCAACCTCGAGGTTTCCCGTTTTGGCCCGACGAACAAGGTAAACTAGAAGTCACGGCATGGCGGCGGAGGCGGCGGAGCTTGGTTCCCCGGCGACGGCGCAGCCGCCGGCACCGAAGCGGCGGAAGATCGAACCTTCACGTAGGTACCGACCGCACAATTCCTCGCAGCCCTTTCAATAATCCTCAGCGTGATTGCTGCGTGCTCCCAACTCTCCAATCTGGTGGGTGTTTCGCCCAATCTCTCACGATCGCGCTGCGCCGTCCTTTAGTTTCGAGAAGAAATCCGAAAGGTTCCGACCTTGGTTGTGGGGCGTGCCAGTCGTGGGGGATTGGCTACAGGTGTGGTGTTCTTTTAGGTAAAGATTCCGGACTAGCCTGCCGACTAGCTGATCCTGCCACCGAGCATCGCTATACGTTAGGTTTTGGTGTGCTCTAAAAGGGGCTTTGGTATGTGGCAATGTGCTTGTTTATCTGTATTTCGGCAAAGGTCTCGATATTCCCATGGGACCTTGTTGATTGAGGCGAATATCGAGCCCTTTTGCATTTCTGTCCGGCACAGATAAATTTTCAGGCAATATTCTGGGCTGGGGTATCGTCGACAGTCGAGTGGGGGAGTTAGTAATTTGATAACAGTAAGAGAAGATCTCATTAACCAGTGGTGAATTCTTTGGGATGCTTGATCCTGAAAAATTAATTGCGCGTTTTGTCTAGCACTCCTTTGCTCAGGGTTCTGTTCATCCAATTATTCCAACCATGCATCATAATTGGAAACTTATTGCGGGTAAATCTTACGTTCTGTAGATCCTTTGTGGATAGCCAGGACAAGTCATTACCACCATTATATCATTGCATAAAACTAGCTATTCAGTTGGTTAACTTTGCCTTGTGTGTCCATATCTGATTTATCAGTGTTTGGTTTGATGACATTATTGACCTGAATGCATCAGCAGGGCAGCTCCGAAGTTGCCTGAATTGAGATAGCACCTATCGTAACCTAATTGATGACTTGATGCACTGATAGTCACCATGAAAAAAATAATCCTTATAGAAGATTGGGCATTTTAACTCTACTTCCTGTTCATTCTTTTTTGTAATTCGCTGCTGCCTTGCACTGAGTAGCTACTAAGAGCAGAGTTTTTGTTGCTGTTCGCTACATCAGACATGCCTTGCTTCTGATTGTAGTTTGTCATCAAACTAGTTTCTTGTCTAGTAAATATTTTTCGTTGTGACACAGGAGTAGACCTCCTCCTCAAGCTGCTGCCGATAAGGACAAGATGGCGGCATCATCCAATTCATCGGTATGCTCTAATTCCTAACACGTTGATTGACAACTGGTACCTTCCCTCCTTTTTCTCGGTTTCTCCTAACATACTTTTTGGATGTGAACACCACTTTTCCAGGTTTCAGGCACACCGCTAGTGGGAGTGGATCTCAACAAAGTTAGAGAGGCAAAGAGATTTGCTGTCCTTCAAGCACAGCATGAGGGATGCCTTGGAAGCTTCAAAAGCTTTGATTCTCTGTTTGGAAATTATCTTGTTCCTGTTACCCCAAGCGATGACTTCTTCGAGCAAATTGGAAAGAAGTGATCCACACATTTGACGGACGTGAAGAGGTAGGATGATGATTCTGCTCTATCCTGCTACATGTATCGACATTCTTCCTGCTAGATTTACTAACAGAGTAATAGTTAAGACTTTAAGACACTTTATTTTATTTAAAAATTGAGGTTCTATTCTTCAAAAGAGAACTATTTTTTTTGAAGGTCACCGGGAAGAGGCCGAGAGCCTCCCACCTGAAAAGAGAGAACTATTTTCATGCACGACTGTAGATACCCCTACATTCTATGATCTCCATAACACGCAGAACTAATCCTTGTGCATGGTGTAGAAGTGTTGCACATTCTGTTTGGCTTTTATAGTGTCACCTTTTATTTTTCAGTGGAACTTTTTTCCCCAGGCTAGGATACTCCCGGAGGATGTTATCTGGATGGGTGTCATTTTATTCTTGTATTCTTTCGTCACCTCACTATGTTTCCAATTATTGATGTGGTTCTTTCTACCACTTCTTTCCTTCCAGCCTGTTCAACAAATATCTTGTCAGCATGGAGAGTTTCCAAAGAACTTAGTCTAAGTCCTAAAGAAACCAGCGAACAGTTTGCATGTGAAACAAGGTTAGGGAGCATGTTTTATTTTGGAACCCACATTTCCTATCGTGGTATCATAAGGGACAGATGCGGGGGTGTCTTATCTAGAGTGGTTAGGGACCGAATGTCGTCGACGGAGCCGGAATCGGGATAAGTCACAAGCACTGAGAGATACAGCGAAGTACCCAGGTTCGGGGCCCTCCTAGGGAGGTAAAACCCCTACTCCTGCTAGGATGACTATCTGATGAACAATGTACAATGGTGCTCCTCGAGTTGTATGGGAGGAAGGAGGAGGAGCTCTCTGCACTCTTCTCTACCTCGAGTGAATGGATTGATCAATGATTCGACCCTCTCCTCGGAGGGCTCCTAGGGGTCTCATAGTTGACCTCCCAGGTTACAATATGTCTAAACAAATGGGGTGGACCCCCGCGGTTAGTGCCTTCGGACTTCAGTGGGTCCCGCCTGCTGTGGAGCCCTGTGGCAAGTACTTTGTGTCGTCATGGGGGGGGGGGGTTGTCTGGTCCTGTCTCTTGTGGGGACCGTCGGCTGCGGGCTCCCATAGCATGTACACCCAGTCGTCATACGGGGTCAGCGGATAGGTATAGCATATAGCTACAGTGTCGGGCCATCCGGGCGATGGTCGCCTCGATAAGTTGTACTGGGACCATTGTAGCCACACTCTCTGTGTTGTCGGTAACGCGCCTTCTTGTCCTTGGTACGGTGAGAAGTGACGGGCGCTGACTCCGGGCGTGCCGCTAGCCGTCCGGTCGATTGGTAGGCCTAGCCGACATCCAGCTTTGGGGAGTCGGCTAGTGGACCAGCCCTAACTGATGGAGTTAAGCCACCCTGTTTGTTTTGAAAGGTTGTTTCGCCTTTGGCCCTACCGGGGGTCATCCCCCGCCCCCGACATTCCCTCAGAGTATCAAAGAAGCAATGCAGGTCTTGCCTTTAAGACACTCTTTTTTGCTAGATCTCAACTGCTACACCCTTTTGAGGGCTTCTTCGATTCATTATATTTTTGGAAATGTGGGCAGGAGCTCTTATTATTATGTTCTAATTGCACGTACATTGCAATGAGGGCATACATATTTTAGTGGTTCGTTCGCATCAATTGTTCTCCCATATGCCTTTCACTCACTATCTCTGGCTCACCAATCCAATCTTATCACCTATGTCAATCGCTCATCCGGTCACAACTCACTTTCTACTATCACCCACACACACTTTGGATAAATAAAATTTAAAATAAATCTATGGGAGTATTATGTTACAATTTGTCAAATGAAAAAGGAGTAGGTTCCATATTGTTGAAGGAAGGAGATTTAATGTTGGGCAAATAAAATTAGAATAAACCATTGAGAAAGGATGGAATTGAAAGAGGAAAAGAAACCCTAAAGCGATGCGAATATATCAACTCCACTTTAATAGTAGAGATAAAATGAACAAAAGTTGCCTAATTAATTAAAGGAAACCAAACAAAAACAAAGTTAACTAAGGAACCACACGAAAATAACCAAGGACACCATGATCGCTACCTAGCTAAACTAGACAAAAACCATCGGTAATACATCGATCCGCAGACACAAGCAAACCCAAACTCTGAACACGCTATTGCGAGCCCTGCCAAATGACGACCTTCGCAAAGCCATTGCAATCAGAGCACCCACAACGGTTAGAGGCAACGCTGCCTCTAAGGTGGGTTGCCTCTAAACTCAGCCAAAAAGCTTGCAGTGTATGGCGTTGGTGTTGCCTCTAAACATGCACTTTAAAATATTATATTTTGTTCATCAAACGACATGAACCAGCCTTCACCCATGGATACATGCATCTGCCTTCTTACTGACAAGTGGGGACATGAGAGTATTTTAATCATAAAAAAGACTTAGAGGCTGCCTCTTAGCTTGGAGGCGTCGCTAAGATTTTCTAGCTTAGAGGCAGACATTGCAGTGTATAGCGCCCGTCGCAAAAATCTTAGAGGCAGGTATAGAGGCAGTAAAACACAACACTGTGGGTGCCCTCACCCCTCGGTTCATCAACTCCGACTCGGTAGAAATATTTTTTTTGACCTTGGTCAAAGACTAGCCACTTTTGACCCGGTTTAGAACTGTGCTTTGATCTAACACTATTTTTTGGTATTGGCAGACACCTTGACGATAGGGTTGACTGGGCTACAGCCGGTCAAGGGCGGTAGACACCAACTCATGTTGCCCGGTCGCCTACATGGCAAAAGGGTCTATCGCCATTAATCCCGTCAGTAGCCATGGTACCCTACCACCAGGGATGTTGGCGGTAGATCCTCAAAGGGTTAAGTGCCGAGTGTACGTGGGGTGGGCTGGGTTTTGGGTGGGCCATGCATCCATCCATTCAGCCCCCATATCTTGTACTTCCTCCACGTGAGCTTCTGTCCTCCTCATTCTCTCTCCCACAACCAAAATCCTCTTAAATCCCTCTCAAATTGGTGCCATTTATTTGGTGAATCATGGTCATTTGCATCCCTTGAGGTCACCTTTCTCATCCCCTACCATTTGGTTGTTTTTTTTGAACATAGAGAGGACTTTATTGAATTTAAAAGCAGTGTACCATAGAGATTACAAAACCCGGAGGGTTGAAAGCTGCAAGCTTGGTTATGCATTTGCGCATAGCAACAAAACTCAGGTCTAAACCTTTGGTGGGCTAAGTTGTGAGCCACACCATTGCTGTTTGACTTAACATGGAAGATTGAAGAATTAGAGTGGGAGGTGGCCGCAAAGAAAGTAGCAAGGGCCGGCCTGATCTTCTAGTGAGTAGTGGAGGCACAAATATCCTTTTTTTCCGCCATCTTCACCAAGGAAAGACAGTCCGTGAGGAAGGTGGGCCGTTGCAAGTTCATCAGCTTAGTTTTGTTAGGACATTTGATTGGTTTACTAGGACAGTTGCTTGCTTTTGTTAGGACCGTTGCTAAGATAATAGGAAGTCATATTAGATAAACAAGAAAAGTTGCTTACTGATAGCACTAAAGTTGCTTATATATCACGCATAGTTGCTCAAAAAACAAGTTCATCGAAACCTATTCATATGAGATCTAGTTTTGAAGGACTCGTCGTGAGAAACCCAACGGTGAAAACATATCTGAATTTCGATACCCAATTTAAAAGTTGTAGCTTTTTGAAATTTTTGAAACAAATAGTAAATGTAGGTATAGAATAGCGTGGACAAAAAATTTCTTTTTTAAGCTATCAAACAGGCATACGATGTGATCCGTTCCATATTAGAAAAGGCCGCTCGGTTAGACCAGGAAGCACGGTCACCACTGAGCCGCGTCCTAGATATTTACATGTACTCTATTCCGCGAAGAAGCAACACAATCACACAAAACTGAGGTATTACCTTCATCATTGAAACTTCGATCTGTATACCTTTTTGTGGACACAATGTTTACATCTATTCGTTAGACATGACATCTATTCATTAGTACTACATACGTATTATCAAGATATTATCGCGACAAATGCAGTTCCAATCGGATGGTCACCCTGGGTAATATTGTCGGGCTTTTCACAAAGGAATGGTGGACATGGAAGGGGACTGACTGAACTCAGACCATTGATCGCCACTGGTAGCTGAAACTTAGAGCAAGTCCAGCCGTCCCTTTAAGCGTCCTCGGACCACTTTTTTTTTGTTTAAATCGATGAATTTGTTTTCATTCGCGTCCCAAGTGGCTCCAAGCATCAAAATAACGTCGGCGATCTCAAAGGCCTCAGGTTTCTAAGGACCTTTTGAGAACGCCGAATGAAACTATAGCCAATCATATGCTTACATGTGTCTTTTTTTTTTCAAAATAGTGCCGGCACCAAAAGTTTGTGAGACAACTTTTGCTTGGGATGGGTATATAACTGGAAATTTATCCTCCCCAAACAATAAAATAACACCGGTGATGTATTTTTTTCCTTCAAAATAGCGTTGAAGTGTTCTTGGGACATTCAACGAACTGGAGATGCTCTTAGAAAATGAGTTCTGATACTTCCAATATTGTTGTCACCGATGCTGTGAGTGAGGGAGCCGTCATTGGAGACCACCGGGCTCATGTTGCGTTATCTGTTTGTTTGTCCAGTCGTGCCAAAACTGTAGTGGTCATTCGGTGTGGCATGCTGGAACCGAGAAATTTATACTCCTTCCTATTTTTATTAATAGACACACATTTAATACAAAATTGTACTCCTTCCGTTCCTTGATGTAAGGTGTATAGTTTTTTAAAATAACTTTCATAATATAGGTTGTGAGGAAGTTTGTTTCCAATACTACACCTCCACCATATGTTTTTTTCTTTTAATTAGTTGCCAAACGTGAGCTGAAGATTTATTGCCTTGTATTCATATGACTTGGAGCGCTGCATGCATTAGCTATGAATGAAAACCGTGAGAAATTGACAAGTTTTTTTGGAAGGAGATTAATTAGGCTCAATAACTGATCTGAAATGAGGGATTTTCTCACCTTCCTTTTTTCTTCTCTACTCTCACGTATCCTTCTAGGGGCTTTTTAGTCCAACCACAGCTAAATATGCTCTTCAAACCCTTGCGTTAATATTCGTGCAAAAAAACTATACACCTTACTTCAAGGAACGGAGGGAGTATTAAGTATATGCCTATTAAAATTGTATTAAATGTGTGCCCATTAATATGGATGAAAAGTAGTACTACAATGACCTAAAATAAAAGTCGCCCACGAGCTCGAGGCTTACGCCAGCAAGTTTGGAAATCAAGTTCGTTGTTGAGGGAAATCAACAAGTCTTGAGTGAATGATTGCTGATGAGCGCGATGCATTCTCCTCCAGCCGACGCTGCCTCGACACGTTTACCCGCGCCTGTCATGGCTGCGTCAGCTGCGCCTCATGGTGACCCCCCCCCCCCCCCCTTCACCCCCCGATCCGCACGTGACCCCGTACGTATCTTGCAGCCGCTTTCTCCAATCTCCTGCTTAACTAATCACTCCCTTTCTGCTGAGCTGTGGGCCTAGTTGCCCAGTTGTGCGTCAGAAACGATCAGCAGCTGGTTGTTTTTAGCGCGTAACTGCGAAATTTACGATCCCTTAAAAAAGAAAAAACCGCGAAATTTACGATCGCTCAAATAAAAAAAATCCGCCAAATTTACGATGATACCCTAATTGTCTCGCCAAGATAGCACCTGCCACTGTCCCTGTTGCATCTTTTGACACGGAGAACCTCGTCAAAGTTGTGATATTACACTCCACGCGTCCAAAAGAAACCCGGGAAAGGCATGCACCACTGCCACCCCTTATCCGGCTGGGGCGATCCTGGCCGTCCGATGCACCTTGAGAAAATCGCCTCCGTTTACGCGCAAGGGTACATCCGTAAATTTCTTCAAAAGGCGAGGACATTTATTCGCCTGCAATAACTCCCAATTCGTGGTCCTCGCCTCACTCTCGCTCCCACGCTTGCGCAAGCGGAACGGGCAGAGCCGGAGAGCAGGAGGAAGAGTGGGAGAGGCCGCCGTAGTGGGAAGCCGAGCTGGTCCGGGGTCCGGAATCGGTTGAGGGGGCACGATGGCGAAGGGGGCGGCGGTGGGGACGGCGGTGGTGGTGTGCGCGGCGGCCGCGGCGGCGGTCGGGGTGGCGGTGGTGGTGACGCGGAGGAGGAAGAGGACGCGGGACGCGGAGGCGGGGAGGCGGAAGAAGGTGGACGAAGTGATCGAGGAGATGGAGCAAACGTTTGCCACGCCCACGCCGCTGCTGCACGGCATCGCGGACGCCATGGTGGAGGAGATGGAGCGCGGCCTGCGCGCCGACCCCCATGCCCCGCTCAAGATGCTCATAAGCTACGTCGACAATCTACCCACCGGGTAAGAGTAACACCCTCTCGTCCGCTTCTTCGCATCTGTTCTTGGCTCAAGCCTCAAGATGAACGGTACCTCTGTTTTTGAGTCAGTCATCTTGCGCTGAATTGGTTCGAAATTGCGGTTTCTTGGCGGTTGTTTTGTTCAGGCGCGGATTCTGTAGAAATGTAGCATGTTCAAGTGTCCAGGTGGAGTCCTGTAGTCTTGAAGCGGTTTGGAGTATGATTTTTTTTTTGACAAAAAAGAAAAGAATTGGGAAATAAGGTCAATCTTTGTTTAAACTTCGTATGATTAATTCTATGTGCACCATCAACAATTTGAGAATATCTTCCCGCAGAAAAAAACAATTTTTGAATATCGTCGATTCTCAGTTTGGATCATATAACATGCCTGCATGAAGAATCATGACACACATCGCCAAAAAAGGAAAGAAGAAGAACAATGATATGGCTCAGAACACAAGTTTTGAAACAAAAACATTACATACTGTCAAGTGTCTTAGCCAGCGGGTAGGCCGGGTGGGCTGTGGCACAACTAGATTTTTCAAGCCACATGCCTCCTCTAGTTCTCTTGTTGTGTTTGGAGGATGAGTATGGACATGTCTAGCCACATGCCTTCTCAAGTTCTCTTAATGAATGGACCATTTGCATTTCCTCCTACTTTTTTTCTGAGGGTTTGTATTTCCTACCTACTTGTTGGGCTTACTATCAAGTCTCAAACCATTAAGGTATGAGGCTTTCCTTTTTCGAAGGTAGGATCCGGGTATGAATGTTTTTGTGTGTATTCTTTTATTTGCCGGCATGGCCAATTTGTTATAGGTCTAATTTACTAGCTTTTTGTACTACCGAATTCTCAAATACTCAGGATTAGTGCACTTCTCAAAGTATGTTGCCAAACTTCCAAATCTCTAAAAAATATTAGTAGTAGGAGTATTATTTTTCTAACTATCTATACATTACTCCATTAAAATGACGCGGCCTTTAAAAGAATACTTTTATTTTGTTATACTTTTGTTTCTACAATATGTTGAACACTGGAAAATCTTTTTTTGGGGGGGGGGGGGACTGAAAAATCTGGAGTGGGAAGTATTTGATAACAGATCAATAACTATGAAATCCCAAGAACAACTTTGCTAACTCTAATTGCTCAAGAAAAGTCTCATATGTGTCCAAAAGTGAAAGATCTTGAACCATCTCTTTCTGAAATCTTCTGCTCATCTTCCCTCTTCCATTATTTGCCATTTAATGATCTGTCCCACTACTTCAGGGATGAGGACGGGCTGTTTTATGCTCTGGATCTTGGTGGGACCAACTTCCGCGTTCTGCGGGTTCAGCTTGGAGGAAAGGAGAAGCGTGTTGTCCAACAATATGAAGAGGTTCCCATTCCACCTCATCTGATGGTTGGGTCTTCCACCGTAAGTGCATTTGATTGCTCTGCTAAGTCGCTTGTACTAGATTTCTTGTTTATTCTTACATGGTTTACTTACTTTCAAAAGCATGGATGCAGGAACTATTTGATTTCATTGCGGCGGAGTTGGAAAGATTTGTTGAGACTGAAGGAGACGATTTCCACTTGCCTGAGGGCAGGCATAGGGAACTGGGTTTCACCTTTTCATTCCCAGTACACCAAACCTCGATATCGTCAGGCACCCTGGTTAAGTGGACAAAAGGATTTTGCATCGATGGCACGGTAAAAATCAAATGATCACAGTACTTTTTTTCCGAAAAGGATGATCACAGTACATACTTGGCTGACAGAATGTTAGACTAATAACTCTTTACTGTTATCTTTGATGAACAATGCTTGCTCAATAGTGAAATTTCTTATCAAACACATGATTTTCGCTATGAAAATCCTTGTTCATCTTAATATGGCAAATAAGCTTCCCATATTTTACTCCTTTGAACAGACTTATTAATTGGGCAGATATTAGCTTATAGCACTAGGGCTCTCCTTGCTGTTGACTTTTGGGTATTCTCCATGACAAGTGGCCGTCCACCACCCTGCACTGTTCTTCAGAATATTAGAAGTCTCTTTTGTCCAATATTAATATGTACTGTATTTTGTTTCGATTCTGAACATGTGTAGTCCAGACTTATAGCATGTTCAGAAAGATTACTCTTGATGCGATAGATATGCTTCTCAAGACTCATTGTATTTCTGTCTACTGTCAATAACCTGTAGCTAGCCATAGATCTCACACAATAACACAAATACAATGCAAAATTTTACATTGAAAAGTAGATTTGTGTTTTATAGGCAACTTTAAATCTATAGCTGAAAGTAGAGGTCTATTTCTTATACAGCTGTAGTATACTCAGTATACTTCAGTATACTAAATCACTAATAGGACTAACAACCATACTATTCATTTACCAACCAAATTTATTCATGTATCAGTGGAACCAGAGTTGTATTTGATATATGACTATAGCAGTTCTTATGTTTATTTGCATAACTGCTCCTCAATAATCTGGCATCACTGAATAAGATGTAGAAATATTTCTCTTCTTTCCTTTTTATCCTATTAATTTGGGGATTTATATCCTCTTGGTGAACCTAGAGACGGCTTTTAACATTTGTTTTTGCAATATAACACATACATTGATGCTCGAAATAGAGTGTATGTAATTGTAATGCTCATCAGTGGGACATGTTTTTTATAAAGTTGTAACATTCTCAACTATTTCTGATTAATCTGTATCCTTATAATCTCGACCCACTAAAATAAATGTCATTGATCTTTCTCTTTCTCTTTGCGCTCTGATTATTGTGGAAGTTCTAGATCTTAGAATGAACATGGAAGCTTCTTTTAACCTTGTTCTTAATAAGATACTAGTAGTAGGTGATGACGGTAGTGGTGTTCTCTATGATTTATTTCTGTGAGCTCAGGTTGGGGAAGATGTTGTGGCTGAATTGAGCAGCGCTATGGAGAGGCAGGGGCTTAATATGAAAGTTACAGCTTTGGTACGTAAGCTCATTTGTTCCTTAAAATTCTTTAACATCATAAACATTTCAATGCCTGGCTTTTAGCCTTTGGCATTCCTATTGCACTCTGATGATGGCACTGAATGTTCAGATTATCGATGTTGATGGAACACAAATGTTATCCACTTGGTATATCACTGATAATTTGTACTGTCACGAGATCTGACAACTTTTTTGTGCAGGTTAATGATACTGTAGGCACATTGGCTGGCGGGATATACGCTGATAAGGATGTCGTTGCTGCTGTAATATTGGGCACTGGCACAAATGCAGCATACGTGGAGCATGCAGATGCAATTCCAAAATGGAACGGACCACTACCTAGATCAGGAAACATGGTTAGTGTCTGACTTTGTATGTTTGGAATACTGAAGGCCTTTGCACGTTTTCCAGTTGTATACATCCACTGTAACTTTTGTGGTGTATGGTATTCACCTCAGTTAATAATTCAGCAGTTCGATTTTGATCTGCGGTATGCTGCAGGTAATCAACATGGAATGGGGAAACTTTAAATCAGACAAGCTTCCTAGTTCTGAATACGATATCGCGTTGGATTTTGAAAGTTTGAACCCCGGCGAGCAGGTATGGGTTTATCAATTCTGGTTATTCCTGGCTAAGTATGAGTGTGTCATCTTACCTCGTTCTTTTCTTCAGTTGTATGAGAAGATGATTTCGGGCATGTATCTTGGAGAGGTTGTGCGAAGAATCTTGTTTAGGCTGGCTCATGATGCTTCATTATTTGGAGATGTTGTTCCACCAAAATTGGAGAAACTATTTATACTGAGGTGCGCTTCCATGTAGTACCCATTGAACAGTTAGCTTTTCTTTATTAGTAGAAAACGATAAGAATATAAACTCATAATAGAATCTATATTGTTTTGACAAGCTTACTCTAAACTATGTTGTTGATTATCGTTTTATCTTTATATTTTTGTACTCTTTGGTTGTATTGTACATAAGAAACTAATGAACGAAAAGGTTAACTGTTTGGGGTTTCACAGTATTTGGTTGGTATATCTGGTGCCTATAGCTTTTATACACTGTTATTAATGAACGTAAAATTTGGAGGCAACTGTCTGTAATGTTACCCATTTTTCAACTCCGTTTTAGTTTTCTAGCACATGGAGCACAAAATAGATTTCTAAAAAACCCGGTATGTCTTGGGATCAGCCCTTTCCAGCCAGCTTTGTTACCCTAACTTTGCAAATCATAAGGTAACAACCTTGGAGCTTCCATACTGCCACTACGCCGAAGAAAAAACAGTCAGCCCTTGAAAATAGAAATAAAAAACCTGTGCTCACTGCCCTTAAGGCCTTACAACACACTAATCTCATGAAGGAAGTGACAGTCCATTCCGTCTTTCAATGAAAATGAAACGGGGTTACTCCTGTGAATTAGTTACATTAGTTGGCAATGTATGTCCCTGGAGTGAATCATCAGAGTACATATACACTGGGCACAAAAATATACACCGGGCACAAAGAATGGCCTAAAGAAAGAGGTAATTCCAAACTTGAGTGTGTAGTACACGCCATTAACAGAAAAGATTTTCAAATGATATCGTGATACATAATTCATCAATATGCTTGTGTTCATTGAAAGTGCTTCTTTCCAATCGTATCACAATGCAGAAAACTAATTTACTTAACCTGTAGAAGCTTTATCAAGCAGTAACTTTCAATTGCCGTAATGCAGGACGCCGGATATGTCAGCCATGCATCATGACACCTCACATGATCTCAAACACCTGGGGGCTAAGCTGAAGGACATCCTGGGGGTATGATGATCATCATACACATGCTCAAAAGAGGACACTGTCAAAATTTGACCTTGAACAACGAATGACTCCTTGTGTTATGCACTGATGCTTGAACTCACATCCAGGTTGCCGATACCTCCTTGGAAGCAAGATACATAACACTCCACGTCTGCGACAAGGTGGCGGAGAGAGGCGCGCGCTTGGCTGCCGCTGGCATATACGGCATCCTGAAGAAGCTGGGCAGGGACAGAGTGCCGAGCGATGGCAGCCCGAAGCGAAGGACTGTGGTTGCCATAGATGGCGGCCTCTACGAGCACTACAAGAAGTTCAGAGCCCGCGTGGAGGCGACGCTCGCAGAACTGCTCGGGGAGGAGGCCGCCTCGTCGGTCGTCGTCAAGATGGCCAATGACGGCTCCGGCATCGGTGCCGCGCTTCTTGCAGCCTCGCACTCCCAGTATGCTGTTGCCGAATAGTCCTAGGAGAGGGAGTGAGCTCCTAGCGCAGCTTCTCTGTCTTTCCTCGCTCGTTTTGCCATTTCTCTCTACCTGATAGTCCCCCGCAAGCAAGCGATTGTCTGTCTCCTTTGGCTATTCTGCAAAGGAGAACCTTTCACTCAATGAGTTTCGGAGTTTGGAGTTCGACACATGGAACAAGCGTTTGCAACTGCAGGAAAGTGGAAACGGAGGTTAGAACCAACCTTTCCTGTTGATTCTTTTTCCCCTAAACCTGTAAGTTTCTGTTGCGATGCGATGTCGCAAACCAAACAGAGCAGACCTGCATGTGATCTTCTGTAATTCAGAATAAGGAGGGCGGTAAACATTTATGATTTCGTCTGTTTGATACTATATCACATATATAGAGATTCTCCAAATTTTTGACAAATATAATACTACTTGTAATGTAATAAGTATACTATACATGTTCAGTTTGTTCAAAACTGAAAATGGTTCCTCCAGCATGAGCAGCTGGCGAGGGATGTAATTGTTGAGATTAATTATATGTAAATAATGGGGTAAAATCTCCCCTTGCCCAAACCGCTGCGTCGGTTGCCTCCTCGTACATGCGTCGGCATGCCATCTCTACAGATGTCGGTTGCCTTGTATAAATTGTAACTTTTCTTCGCAAGATCAATAGAGTTTTTCACTTCGATTCATTACAGTAATAAGTGAATGTACAATCAAAAACCTGGAGCTAAGTTTAGACTTGTAAATTGTAATCCTCCCCTACAATACGCTAAACTTTTAGTACCTGAATACAAATACTACTCCCTTCGTTCCAAAATAACTGACTCAACTTTGTACTACCTCTAATACAAATTTGCACTAACGCTACGACAGTTATTTTGGAACGGAGGGAATACTATATTGGTTCATAATTTTCCCTGCTTATAGCTGTTGTCCTAATTCAGACAATGCTGTCGTAGTCGCTCCTGTCCTCGCTGCTATCGGACACCTTGGAGAGCTGCTTCCGCCGGCTGCCGGACTGCGGCAGCAAGAGCGGGGCTGCGTCGTACTCCCGGCCAGGCTCCGTCTTGCCCTTGTGGTGCGTCTGCTCGCAGCACCTGAGCAGGATCTGCAGCACGTCCTTCATGGGCGGCCGCGACGACGGCGACGCGCTCGTGCACATCACGCCGAGCCTGAACACGGCCTCGATCTCCTCGGAGCACCCGGCGTACCTGATGCGGCTGTCCGTCGCGTCCGGGATGCTTCCTCCTGACTGGTACCGGTGCCGCGCCCATTCCGCCAGCGACCCCTCCTCGCCGCCGTCGTTGGCCGCCCGGCCGGTGGTGAGCTCCAGGAGCACCACGCCGAAGCTGTACACGTCCACCTTCTCCGTCACCTTCCTCGTGTAACCGCACTCTGCATCCAAGCGTATGACGACAATGTCAGATACTCAGATGTGTGAATCGACTAGAAATTTTAGCTGCATCCACGAGTCAGGGATAGTTGGTTGCTTACCGGGAGCCATGTAGCCGAACGATCCGGCGACGGCGGACATGGTGTCCGGCGTGCCGGCCTGCACCAGCATCCTGGCCAGCCCGAAGTCCGCGACCTTGGCCCGGAACTCCGAGTCCAGCAAGATGTTGCTGGTCTTGACGTCCCGGTGCACGATGGGCGGGGAGCACTCATGGTGCATGTAGCAGAGCCCCTGCGCGGCGCCGACGGCGACTCTGATCCTCGTCGGCCAGTCCAAACCAGCCTCGCGCCGCTCGGACCGGGCCCTCGACACGGAGCGCCCGGCGCCGTCGGTGAGAGCTTGGCCGTGGAGCCACCCGTCGAGGCTGCCGTTGTCCATGTAGTCGTACACGAGGAGCTTGGCGGCGGAGTCGGCGTGGGAGAGGCAGCACAGCAGCCTGACGATGTTCTTGTGCCGGACGCCGCCGAGGATGCCGGCCTCCGACTCGAACTCGCGCTCCAGCTTCTCGTCCACCTTCCCGGCGCTCCGTATCTGCTTCACGGCCACGGCTCCGGCGTTGCCGTTGTACCGGTTGGTGTACGCGGCGCGGTACACGCGCCCCGAGCCGCCGCTGCCGACGAGGTTTTCCTCGGTTAGCGCCCGGAGTATGGCCGCCTCCCCGAAACCCAGACCGGTCTGGAAAGGCGTCATCTTCCAGCCACCGTCCTGCGCCGCGCGCTTCCTTTTCCTGATCTCGCGGACGAAGAAGAAGGCGAAGGCCACGATGAGGACGAGGAGCGCGCCGGCGGCGGCCAGGAGGCCAGTGCGGAGCGCCGGCGAGACGCCCGCGGAGGAAGAGTCGGCTTGTGGTCCCGCGGCGCAGGAACGCACGCCGGTGAGATAGCCGGGCCCCAGGCCCGCATGGCAGAGGCCGGGGTTGTCGAGGAAGCTCTGATCGTAAGCGGCGGTGGCGAGCCCTGCCGGTACCTGGCCGGTGAGCTGGTTGGATGACAGGTTGAGCGAGCTGAGCGGTAGCCTGGCAAGCTGCAGCGGTATGGCGCCGGATAGCTTGTTCGACGACAGGTCAAGCGCGTTGAGCACCCGCATGGCGCCAAATTCAGCCGGTATCTCGCCGGCGAGCTGATTCCTGCTCAGGTTCAGCTGCGCCAGGAAGACGAGCTTGGCTACGCTCCTCGGGATCCCGCCAGAGAGCTGGTTATTGGACAAGTCCATTATCTGCAACTGCGGCATGCCGTTGCCAAGACTTGCCGGCATCCCCCCTGAAAAATTGTTGTTCCCGGCGGTGAACTTCAGGAGCCCAACGGCCACCGCTGGGATGTTGCCGCTAAACTGATTGTTCTCTATGTGTAAAGTGGAGAGCTTGCTGTACAGCTTTGCCGGCAGACTGCCGCGGAGCCGGTTATTCTGCAAGAAGACGTACTCAAGTTGTGTCGCCGTCCACAATGTTTCAGGGACCTCGCCGGAGAGCTGGTTGTCGCCGAGCATAAGGACGTTGAGCGTGGCGCAGCCCGCGAGGCCTGCCGGGATGGAGCCGTTCAACTGGTTGTTCTCGGCGATGAGCGACTGGAAGTTGCCGTTGGCGCAAAGCCCCTCGGGGATCGCGCCGGTGATCTCGTTGTCATCAACTTCAATATGCTGCAACGCCGCCGAAGAGTTCTTGCCGAGGTCCGGCGGGAGCGTGCCGGTGAGACGGTTGCTGAACAATTTCAGCGTCTCTAGTGAAGGCAACCTTCCGATGCTCGCCGGTATCTCACCGGAGAAGTTGTTGATGAACAAGTTCAAGGTGTTAAGTTTCTGCAAGAGGCCGAAACTTGTCGGAATCGGCCCACTAAGCCTGTAATTGGAGGACAGGTCGATCATCTCCAAATTCAGCGCCCTGAAAGCATCGTCGGCGACGACGACCTCGCCGGTGAAGTTGTTTGCAAATAGAGCCACAGTTTGCAACTTGGTGAGGTTCCAAATAAAGGGAGGTATACTTCCGGTCAAGGCGTTGTTCGCGAGGTCGAGCATCTCCAAGTCCGGCATCTCCGCCACATAGCTGGGGAGTTCGCCGGTGAGGCTGCAGTTATTCGCCCAGAAGAATTTAAGGTTGGTCAGGTTCTTGAACGACACCGGCAGCTCGCCGGGGCTGAACCAGTTTCTGGCGAGCGTGAGCTTCTGAAGGCCCGTCAGGTAGCCGAGCTCCTTTGGGATGGTGCCGTTGAGGAAGTTGTTGTCGAGCGCGAGCGACTGCAGGTTCCGTAACTGGGACAAGGAGGTAGGGATGGTACCGGTGAAGTAGTTGCCGTTGAGCATCAGAGAGGTGAGGTTCTCCCCGAGCTGGAGGCCGATGTCGGCGGGGAGGTGGCCGCCGAGCAAGGTAAGTGACAAATCGAGGTGCTGGAGCGAAGCGCACCGGTACACGCTGGTGGGGAAGGCGCCGGTGATGTTGTTGCCGGAGACGTTGAGGGTCGTGAGGCCGGAGAGGCCGCCGATGGCGTCCGGGAACGGGCCGGTGATGTTGGCGTATGAGATGTCGAGGCCGGTGACGCGGCCGGACGAGGCGTCGCAGGTGACGTAGGGCCAGGTGCAGTGGTCGGACGAGGCGTTCCATGCCGCGAGCGCCAGCGGGTCGCGCCACCCGCTTTTGATCCGGAGGAGAAGCTGCTTCTCGACGGCGGCCTGGGCGGCCGCGCGGTGCAGGGTGCAGCACGGGAGCAGGATGAGGAGGAGAAGCAGGTGCAACGCTCCCCATGGTGCGGTTGCCATTGTGTTGGTGTGTTGTTGTGCCGCTCAGCCGCCGCAGTGGACGCGGGAAGAGGACTTCGGGTTTTGTTACTTTTGTATTGGAAAGCACGTGGTAAGCAAAGGCTGCGATGTGCTTCCTACGAAGCTTTCAAGTACTCACTCAAATATAAAAGCATTTAGATCACTATTTTAATAATCTAAATATTTTTATATTACCTACGATTCATATTAATAAACTTAACTTTGTCTAAATTCGTATGTATTTAATTAAGTATTTAGACTAGATGCGTATGTATCTAGACAAACTTAAGTCCATTAATATGGATCGGAGGGAGTACGTCGTTTTTCTTCGGATTTATGGTTCGACTGATTACCATTGCTCAGAGAAAATGCCGACCGAGTATTCGAACCGGTGAAAAACAAAGTATTCGCAAATATGCATCAAACAGAAAATTAAACACTAGCATTTAAATTCTGTACATAGCAAAGTATATGGTCCTGGTCTATTTTTTGTTCTTCTCACGTCCTATTCTTTTGTGGAGCCTGTTTGGTTTTGGATTTAAAAACAAAGAGGATTAACTTCAGGTAATGGACAAAAGTACCTTTATTGAATCATTCAATAAGATTTCATAAAGTAAATACATACAAGATTAATCTAAAGTCATCTTCCCGTGAAAACCATCGTCCTACCTACAAATTAATGGTGTCCCTCACAACACCACACATACCAAGAAATTCAGTTTCCTCGCCAAGTTGTAGGTCAGCTAGCTAGGAGGACCAACTGGTCTAGCAGGCCCTTAATATGCACTGCATGAACAAGCTCGACAATCGGTTACCGCCCTTCCACAGTTTGATCTTCGGGAGCAACCAATGCACTGATCTTGCCAGATCCTTTTGTTGTTGACGCCACCTAGACGTCGTACAACACTAGCCTCCTGCGCGTGCCCATCAAACGGTATCCAACCCAAGACCCCACTACAGCTTGGTCACCAGATGAAAGACATGCGGAGACTTGTGCACACCACCCCTCTAGCTAGTAGCTACTCCTAAACGATGTCCCTAGGAGGTAGAACAATGCCAAACGTTGTCGTCGTTCGATCCGATAGGCCCTATTCTAGGGTTTCTCTTGGACCGGCCTGACAGAGGAGACAAGAGCTGCACCGACGATGCCTTCATCAAGGTAACAATGCCCCAAGATGCCACCATCATCTTATGTCAAAGACGGCTTGATTTTCACCGGTAGTCTGGTTTTCCCATCCTCACCGCTCATCGGAGCCGACGGACCAGCGAGTCGGGCGATGATGCGAACCCTCAAACGATTAGAACTCCATGAGCAGGAAAAGGAAGGTCGCATCCCCACTCCATTGCGATGCTTCTGTTCCTAAACCCTAGGCGTTGCCACCAAGATCACGACCAAGGCGATGCGAGGGAGAAATTAACACGGCATCCGCCGACGCGAATCCGGGCAGCCTGCTTGGTTTTGGATGTTGTTGGTGGAGGTGAGATCGATGATTGAGCCCGATGGATCAACTTCGTTGTCGTTGCAGCCTAGCATGAACAAAGCGAACAATGTGGAGCTACCGATGTTGGCCTCTGCCATGATGTAGTTGAAGACGTGGTTGTACCTCCATGACAAGGACTTTCCACCGCTCCCGACGGATGGTGCGACACTGCACACATAATCGAGTATTGACTGTTGCTCATCCGCTAAGCCTGAATCCTCCAAGAGCATGGTCGGGACGTCCTATTTGGATGCTGGCTAGACAGTGATCCGACCCTTCGCTGGTCGATGGTGCTCGAGGAGCTGCATGTTGCATTGCTGCTCCTCTTGTACCATTCTGAACACGAAGACCGTCGATTCTTGCTCCTGCTACCCATCTCCATCAGGATGTTGTTGTACTCTACCTCTGCCCGTTGTGGGATGAACTTGGCATCGGATGCTCGCCTTCTCCTCCTCATTTGCCTCCTTTATCGCCTCCTTCTGCTCCTCTAAAGAACTAGGAGGCTCTCCCACCCAAATGTGAGGCGCGTGACATGCTTCTTAATTGTGCACCTTCGTCGTGATGCCATGCTCGTCCACCACCCACGACGGGTCTCGACAATTGCTCTTAACAGTCGAAGAAGGAGGAAGAGAAAAGGTGGTGCGTCGATAACTCGGATAAAGGGAGATGAGGCAAGATCAAACATCTGGACGAAGTTCGACAAACTTTTTCACTTAACTCAAGCATGAATTTCACTGTTGTTCTTTTCCCCAAAAACTAATGATACGAATTTCACTCTTTCAGGTGAAGAGAGGTGCTCGAGTGACGTCATCGTTTTGGATCGGAAGGTGGGAAACTGGAAGCTGTGTAGTGTAGTGTACACAACGCCCTCCGATGATGGTTTTTGACTTGACTCCACCGGTCCACCAAGTAGTGGTCGCTTTCCGCCACTGATTGGTGGCTGTAACGGCCTGCGTTGCCACCGTAGACCGAACGCAATGGCGAAGCTGGCTGCGTCCATACATGAGTGGCCCACGAGTGACTTCATCTTAGCGTGGTCAAGCCGCTCAAACGGAGAAAATTCTTGGATAAGCCAATAATATACTCAAGGACAGAGAAGCAAAGACAGAGAACTAGTCCAAACTTCTAGTCGGTCCACGGTCATACCTCAAGGATGGTGCAGCGAAATGGAGGTGTGTCACGGATTTTGAGTGCACGTGTGGTGGGTGGAGGTGGAGCTAACCACGATCATGATACAACTAGAAGCACATCCTATTCCTCCACGTCAATTGCCCGAAGGAGAGAGGAGTACGACCAGCAGCAGCAATAAGATGGTGCTCCTTGATTGCGTTGTGCGCGACATCGGCCTCGCGCAGTCAGTCGCGCGTCTGGAAGCGACGGGGTTTCGAGTCGTCAGAAACTTAGAATCGTCTTCCATGTGAGCAATGGTTCAAGTCTGCTAACACATCGGTCTAAGGGTGTTTGGTTGGACTGTGAGGCGTGAAAAAGCTGTTGTGGGCTGTGAGCTACGAAAAAACTGCTGTGAGTAGTGTTGCTGTTTGGTAACTGTCTGAACTGTGGTTTTTGTGTAAAATGTCTGTAATATCCCTGAGATGTTGAGATGATGTTTGTGTATTGATATAATAATAATAGTTTGTTTTAGACATATTTCCCTTATTTTTTAGATGTTGGAGGTAATTAAAAAATGATAATCGCCTGAGCTTGAGCAGCAGCAGCAACAGCCAGAGCAACCGCCAACGGAGAGCAAGAGGGAGCTGCAGCGGGCTGGAGGGGGCGACTGGAGGCGGAGGCGCGGTGGCCCGGCGGAAGGAGGCGGAGGAGCAGTCGCGGGCTGGAGGGGCCGGCTAGAGGCCGGAGGAGCCACCGCAGGCTGAAGGGGGCGGCTGGAGGCCGGAGGCGCGGCGGCCCGGCGGGAGGAGGCGGAAGAGCCGCCGCGGGCTGGAGGCAGAGGAGCCGCCATGGATGTGTCCTGTGTGTGTGTGTGTGTGGGGGGGGGGGGGGTTGGTGGAGAACGGTGGGGGTGAGTTTGATGTGTTTATATGGAGTGACAATTCCATGGTAATTCTAGTGAAGGAGTAGGGATAAAATGGGCGTGGGATTTGTCAAAAGTCGTGACAGCTGCTCGGGATGAGCTTCGCTTCATCTCGCTTCTCACGCACAAAGAATCTGCAGCTGCACGTTGCTGCAGATGGAATCCCAGCTGTTTGGTCGGGTTGCTGGCTGGCTTTTGCCGTGAAAAGCTGGCTAGAAGCTCAACCAAACACCCTCTAAACGTAGAGTCTAGCAAGTGGGTGGGTGAGGGGGGGCGTCGCTGAAAAGTGAAAACTCACAACCGGGCATCAGGCATGCTACCCGAAGTGTACTCACCTGCCTATGAAAGTTTTGTTTGGTTACTACTAATTCAGAAAATAGAAACAGGCTTTCGCTTTTTTTCATAGATAAGAAATTTAACAAAGTATACGATCGATCGATATAAGATGGTGAGGTAGTTCCTTTATAAAGATGATCTCAAGATAATCGGCTCATACAATCAACTACATCTTCAGCAAAGAGCATTGAAAAATCTAAACGCATCCATGCAACACCCTAGCGCGCATATGTTTCACGACAACACCCTCAGGAGGAAAGACGGCATGGAGCGTCACCGCTGTCGATTTCAGCCGAACAAAGATCTTCACCCGAAGCCTTGGCACGGAGAGAAGATCCACGACGACATCTTCAAGAAGAGAGTGTCATCCATGGGTGTCGCCGCCACCGACGCCAAGGCACGAAGCTCTAGCTCGACAACACACCCGTAGCACTGATGTTGCAATGAGGATTACGCGGAAATCTAATCCCTAGATCCGGATCAGAACACCGCCCCTAGCAGGGGGCACTTACAGGCTACCCATTGTTCCACCACCGTTCCCACACAATCCCTAGGGGGGGGGCACCTCCCCCACAACGGTGTCCGCCGGAGAGCAACCATGTGGACCACCATCCAGGTAATGCACGTCGCTCAAATCACATCGCCCTCGAACCCGGTAAGAGGAGAGAATTTCACCCGCAATCACTGAACTTGAAACCGAAATTCACGTTGGCCCAGTTACTTAGGAATACCCAAAATACAGTCATTGAAGTTGTATCAGTAAACAGCGACGGTCATCACCATACGTTTTGACTACATATTTTGGCTACGACCAATTAACCGTCTACGTATGTGCTTGCAGCATAAAATTCATCGGCGGTCATGGGACTTGTCTTAAAATTTTTTATTTTGGTCACTGGTTCAAAATTCACAACACATTGCTTTATTCGTTGGTTAATCTTTTTTATTTATATATTTAAAATATATGTATTATAAAATTAATTTACTTAAAATTGTAAACGTATTCATCACACATACAAAAAATGTTCATGCAGTGTAAAAAATGTTTAAGCTATTTAAAAAATAGTAGCTTTTAAGAAACTATTACTTGCAAAATAGAAAAATGCACCTGACTAGTAACAATAGGCATGTACAGGATACTAGTCCGCGAAAACTTATGCGGGAGCAGTGGAGCACGCCGCACACATTTCAATCAAAATAAAATAAAATCACACAAATTTGTATAAACTAGACGGATTGCATTCAAATTTGAACATAATATACATAAGATAAATGATATTTCATCCTTTCAACAACTAAAATGATAAAGAAAACTAATAATAACCTCGGACGGTGACCTCGTAAGCATGATCGGACTGCCCGCAACTCCTCCGTCACCGTACGTGCCATCGTTGTCGTCCTTCTAGCGGCGAAAGGGCTCGGGGTTGCAATAGTCCTACCCGGCCATCCCTTGCCGCTCGTGGCATAACCACTCGTATTCCTCCGCTCCACAAAAGCCGGCGCAATGGACGATCGTGGCTATCTCGGATGAATGGCGAGGCCCTTTCCCTTTCCATTGGCACTGCGGGAGGCGGTGGTACGTGATGCTGAAGGACCATTCCTCGCTTATCTTGCCAAGTTGTTGGTTCAACCAACGAAGGCGCCGCTTGGAGGTCTCTGCTATGGTGAGCGAACAATCGCAGATCCAGGTCTCCACAAGGTTCTCATCGGCGAGTAACCAGGCGGTTACCTCATCGGGCTCGGCGAAGGCGGAGCGGTGCGCCTTGTCGCACCACTCCTTCTGTGCCACCTCCCTAAACACCCTCTACTCCATGGAGGCGCGACGAGGAGCCACCGCCTCGTCTAAGGTAGTGCAGAATGCGGCCGCGCACCTTCGTGATGGTCGGTGGTCAACTCCTCCTTGATCGTCTTGTCGTGCCAATTCTGGCACCTGATACGTCCCAAACGTATCTATAATTTAATATTGTTCCATGCTCTTTAAGGAGACATTGCTATGTGTTTTGCTACAATTTCATACAATTTTACACATATTTGGACTAACCTACTAACTCAGTGCACCCAGTGTCAGTTTCTGTCTGCTGATGTCTGTAAGTTGCAGGTTTTACCAATATTTATAGAGCTCCAAAAATTCAAAAAAAAAACAGATAAAAAAATCAGCAGGACGGAAGCTTCCGGATCACCGAAGTAGAGCCGGAGCAGAGCCATGGCTCACCCAGGCGGCCACCTGGCGTGGCTCCCCTCCTGGCCGCGCCACCAGGGAGGGCTTGAGTAATTCTTGCATGTTCTCCGTTGCTTTTTATTTCTTTGTCGAAGTAGTAGATAGTAACTCCAAGAGGGAGCGTTATGCTTGATTGTGGGTTCATGCCCCCCGATGTCTAGCCTGAGTGACAGAAACATGAGACTAGGGGATGTATTGTTGCCACCAGGGAGAAAACAACGGTGCTTATAACTGCAATTGCAAGGATTGTTTACCTTACACAAAGTTTGTTAATGCAGTTGTCTGTTGCTTTGAGTTTACACTTTGGGTGGGGCTCGCAACTTAATACCAGCGAGATGTTCTGGATAGATATCTCAAGGTGGATGATTAGTGAGTAGATGCAGTTGGATTTCGGTCTAGTTGTCTTGGCGTATTGCCCATACTTTTGAGCCTCTAACTTTCTTGTGGCATAATTAGCATTGTGGTGCGTTTATAATTATGTCAATTTCCCAGCTGTAATTTGTTTACTCAGCTTATCTATTTTATCGTCTTTTGGGAGATATACATCACTAGTGAATATCATTGGACCCTGGTGTTGGAGAACGGGGCAGAAAACAATAATTTTTCATGACCTACGCGTCCCGAACCCAAGACCTATGCTATGGCGATGCAAGTAACGGAGGGAATTGGTCACATACGAGTATGTAGTCCGTTAAGCGGGAAACGTTCCCGCGTGAACGTGGTTGATGTAGTCGTACCGGCAATCCCCGATGCCGCGCAGATCCAGGATGACTCCTGAGGCCACCCTGTCCTTGAAGACCGATGACGGGATTACATCCCCGTCGGAACGTTGTCGGTGAAGACGTCGCGACACGGCCTCAACGATGAAGGAGCACCACAAGTGTAGCGCCACGCGGGATTACACGCGTACGGTGTACTCGACGTTCCCTCCGGGCTCCGAACCAGAAGAGCAGCGGAAAGAAGATGGATTCGGATCCCGAATCCAGCAGCACGACGACGTGCGTATGGTGGAGAAACCCCAACCAAGTGTAGACTCCAAACAAGGGGAGTCCACTCGAGGAGGGAGAAAGAGAGAGAAGAGAGATCTGATAAACTTGTCTCAAATCAAAATTGTGTGTAGAAAAAAGGCACCCCACCCCTCCTTATATAGGCCAAGGAGGGGTGCCACCCTCCCTCCCCTTCCCATGTGGGACTAAACCCTAGGGAGGGGGGGTTTGGTGCGGCTAGGGGAGGTGGGCTCCCTCTCTTGGCGCCTTGGCCCAAGGGGGAGCTCCCTCCTTCCCCTAATGGGCCTCTTTAGGCCCATATGCCTTTTAATTCATTTTGATTATATTTAATCATATTTAATATTTAATTCTGTTAATTAAATAATAAAACATATTTAAACATTATTAAACATTATTTTGAACCTTTCAAAATATCCAGAACAACTTCCGGCACCTCCCGGAACAATTCCGGTGTTCTCTCTTATTTCACCGATGTTCCCGAATCAATCCTTATTGCGTCGAATACCCTTAAGCGTGACACCCTACGGTTCGGGAAACAACAGACATGATCAGACACTCTCTGACCAATGACCATCATGTGGGATCTGGTTACAATCCTTGATGAGCCCCTGCGCTTCCATCGAATTAACTTCATCGTTTGAACCGTTAACGTTGAGTCATGATCCCTTTGTCATACGGTACTTTGTTTGTCCGAGGTTTGATCGTCGGTATCCAATATACCTAGTTCATTCTCGTTACCGACAAACATGTTTACTTGTTCCCGTGATATTACAACCCCGTGACCTAGTCACATGATTGCGCAATCTTTATGATGTAATATCACCGAGTGGGCCCAGAGTACCTATCTGTCACTCGGATGGACAAATCTCGTTTTGATCTATTTGCATACTCGTCAACATATCTACTTCGGAATACCCAAGATACACCTTTATGGTTACCATGTTTCAGTGTAACGGTTAATGCACTCAAAGCATCCTGGTAGATAGCAATTATGTATGATCATCACGGTCTTAAGGATCGGGTCACTACGTTTATAGTTATCGCAATGTTGAACTATCTGACTGGATCACATTGCAACACTTCTGGTGGGTGTGTGTCCATCATGTCATTCTCCCAATGACATGACCCCATTGTCAATAGAGTGTTCACATCTCATGATCAGGAAACCTTGATCATCAATTGCCCAATGGACTAGTTTACTAGAGTTAACTAGGGACCTGGTTGTTTGTATACCACACGTGTATTAATGTTTCCGCTTAATACAATTATAGCACAGTATAAAACTTATTATGAACTAATGGAATACGCTAATAAACATATTTTATTTGCCTCTAGGGCACATTCCCAACAGTCTCCCACTTGCACTAGAGTACAAATAATCTAGTTGCATTTTTCTGTGGATCATAACTCCATATCATGTATATGGTTATAGATCATGCTTGCTTGTGGAAAAGGTTGTATCAACGGTCTGGGTACCATTAAGATCCGTATGTCTTTTGCAAATCATTAATGTCACCTAGTTTGACGTTACTTCATTATCCATTATAATGATGAGGTATATATATATATATATATATTCGGCGGTAGAGTGAGACTTCGTTTGTTTGTGTTTCGGCAATGACATCCGGTGGGTCACGCAGACTTTCCCATAGTCATGCACACTGAAACTCACTCAGTCAGAAGTCGAACTTCTTAAGTCAGAATATAACTCGCCTCTCCGCCTCCGCGCACAGGACCCGCTCCGGCCATGCGCTCGCGTGCTGCTCCGCCACCGCGGTATTCTCTCGCCGCTAGCTCCTCGTTCCCCTTCTCGCTCCACCCGCGAGCTCCATGGCCCCCCGGCGAGACATCTCTCAGGCCAGTCGCGGGTGCTGGAAGGGCGCCAAGGTCACCACGGATGCCATCCAAGCTCTGGTTCGAGACCGCAAGATGCCGGCTGAGGTCCAGTGGCGCATTCCCAGCGCCGAGATCGTGCCCACCGCGCGCGCTGGCGAGAGGGTCGTCTTCCTCGCTCACTTCGAGGGTGGATTCGGACTCCCCGCCAGCACCTTCTTCCGAGACTTCCTCGACTTCCATTGCCTGCAACCACATCACCTCGCGGCGAACTTCATCATGATCCTCTCCGGCTTCGTCTCGCTATGTCAGGGATATCTCGGCTGCCGCCCAAGCGTTGCTCTTTGGAAGCGGTTCTTCAACCTCCAAGCTCACAATGCTCGGACGGGAGCTGTAGTGCCGTCTTCCACGGAAGGTGGCGAGCCAACATATCAGACTGCGGCAGTTGCCTTGTCGCAGCCGGCAAACCGAAGTACAAAAGTCCCGAGATCGTCCAGTCATGCAAGAACTGGCAGACCACCTTCTTCTATGTCAAATTGCCCGATCAAGGCCCCGACCACCTGAATCTACCCGAGTTCTCCCTCGCCCGGCCGACTGAGAAACATCAGTGGTCGTTGAAGTATGGTGTCGGAGACCTTGACGTGGATGCCCAAGTCGCCCGGGTTGCTCAGCTGGAGCAAGAGGGACTCCTGCCGACTGATCTTGTTGCTGCTTGGCTTCAAGCCCGAGTGCTTCCTCTGCAGCGCCGAGTGCACTGCATGTGCGACATGTCGGGGCCCCGAGATCCCACTCGGCTCTGCACGTGGCGAGTGAAGCTCGAAGACCTTTGCTCCAGGCTAAAGGCTATTACATCCAGCGCCTTGCCCGATTCTTTCCGCTTCGGCCTTGAGTACCTACACCGCCGACAGAAACCACCCGTGGTATGTCCCGATTGGTCCCTTTATCCGATTGCTTTTGCCCCATACTCAATTTTTCTGACAAATTTCTTCTTCTTGCTCAGCACTTCCTTCAATCCAATCTGATGGAAGACGGCCAAGTGGCCGGCACGTATGCCCCCGACCGCGAGGAAGATGACCCTGCGGACTTCGAGTACAATGGTGAGGCTCCTCCCTCCGAATCCGATGATGACGACGCCGATGACGGCGGATACTCCGGGGAGTCCTCCGACTCCGAAGATCCCGCTGACGATGCCGACGTCGAGGCCGCCGACCCTAAGAACGCCGACACCCGAACTGCGGCTCAAGGGGGTACGCCTGACCCTTCCCTTGAGCAATTTCTGGCTGAATGGAGTGATGACGATAGTGTCTCAAAGGTTGGTAATTCTGATGCAGCTCCTCCCGCCAAGCCTCCGAAGGTGCCGACTAAACGCACCTCGGCAACCAGCTCCTCTTCTGGTGCCGCTTCGAGCAAGGTCACAAAAGTGGCGCCGACTGCCCCCAAAGGTAAACAACCTCAGGTGACGGCCACTCGAATGCCGATTGGCCAAGCGCCTCTGAACGTCGCCCCCCTGAGATGTCGGATGTCCGCGGGCGCGCCGAGAACAGTCGGGTATGCCCTTATGTTCATGCCTTGAACTTCATTATCTTCCCTTATACTGATTCACCTCTTTTTTCTTCTTTCAGGGAGCCGATTGGCCTTGACGACGTCGACGCCGACATTCCTGCCCATGTCGGCGCAGTCATCTCCCCTGCCGCGTCTGCTGCTACAATTCACAAACGGCCACCGGCCTCACATCGAAACTCCAAGGACGCCGAGCGCGCAGCCAAAAAAGCCCGCCTCGCTACTGCCAAGACCACTACTACTTCCACCACTGCCTCCAAGACCTCCAAGAAAACAGCCGTCCGGGGAGTTACTGGTGGCGAAGGAGCGCAACCGGTCAATCCGATTCCTCCATATCCGCCACGACGCTCCGACCCAGTTTCTGCCCCCGTTATCTCTACCTCTTCGCCCGTCCTGACAACCACCTCGTCGATCATGATGACCACCTCGCCGATCATGACGACCACCCCGCCGATTGTGGCAACCACCTCGTCGATCATGATGACCACCTCGCCAATCATGAAGACCATTCCGCCGATTGTGGCAACCACCTCGACCTCGTCTCGCCCGATTGCTCTGCGGCCACAACTGAATGCCTCCGGCCCTTTGGCGACGTCGGAGCCACCGGTCTCTACCATCATTACCTCTGCTGCCATAATTCAACCTTCACCACGACAGCCGACCTCTTCCGCGTCGGAAATTCTGATGCGCTCGGTGGAGCAATTCCGGGCCGAGTATTCTCGCACCCGCCATGTCGGCACCGAGCCCGATGCTCCACACCGCTCTCAAGATCCTTTGACGACAGCCTACAGTCGAGTGAACGACTTTGCCACCGCCATTGCTCGGGACCTCCAACAGCTCGACCGCAATCATGCGGTAAGTTCTTCAATTTTCCTTTATGATTTTCCTTCAATCGGGAGACTTTTCTTCCGGTGGGTGCGCGGTAGTCCCCGAGATTCGGGCCGATTGCTTGCAATCGGTTCGGATCTTTTATGCTCTTTGCTTTTTCTCCTTCCTTCCTCCAATCGGGAGACTTTTCTTCCGGTGGGTGCGCGCAAGCACACCCACTGGGTGTAGTCCCCGAGATTCGGGCCGATTGCTTGCAATCGAATCGGATCTTCTTTTAGCCGCTGTATCTCTAAATTTCATCTTGCTGTTCTTCTCAGGCTGTTATGGAAGAGAAATGCGAGATCTTCGAGAAGCTCCTCGACGCCTATGCCGCCAGCCTCTGAACTCTCGCCCAGGCCCAGCTCGAGGTCAACACTCAATCGGCCGAGATCAATAGGCTGAGAGGTAACTTCTGCATCATTTCTATCTTCCCTCCGACTGACAATTTCTCTGGTACTAATAGCTTTATTTTTTCCTCTAGTCTCTGTTCCCATGGTGGATGATCTTCGAGGCCGAATCGCTGAATTGACTACAGAGCTCCACCAGCAAGGGCCGGCACTCGCCGCGACTAAGCAAGAGACAACCCGACTGCAGGGGGTGGAAGCCGACTTGACTCGGACCATCAAAAGCCTCCGCTCCGAGATGGCTGCTCTTGAAAAGAAACACTTGGACGATTTAGCTGCCGTGACTGCTGCTGGCGATGGGCTCCGCGCTGAGCGAGATGCAGCTGTAGCCGCCCGTGAAGCACTGCAGGCCGAGAGGGATGCAGCTGTTGCTACGCGAGACTCTATCCGAAAGGACCGTGATGACCATATTGCCAAATATGAAGAGCTGGAGAAGCGCAACTATGAAGACACAACTAAACTGCGCCGCCGGGCCAAGGGCCTCTGCGACACGATGAGTGAGATGGACGTCCTTCTTGGCGGTGAGTGCTTCTTGCCTCCGAGTGCGTTTCCGACTGCTTCCTTCTTTTTTGCTATTACTCATTCTTTTCTTCGTGATGCAGAGGCCTGGCCTGAATCTGAAGCAGCTGCTTATGCAGCCGTGGATAAATCCCGAGAGGAGACCATCGCGGCCGGAGGGTCCTGCCAGCTTGATGATGATGTCTGGACTCGGCACGAGTATCTGATTGGCACAACAGCTCGCATTCACGTCATCAAGGGGATTGCCTTGTCTTTCAAACTTGGCATTCTGAAGATTGCCGAGTTGCTGTGGTCGCCGACTGAGCTCAAGGTTGGACTCCAGAGGATGAAGCGTGCCGCCTGCTCCTCTGCCGAGACCCACAGATCGGACACTCTGGACGAAGAAGATTCTGACAAGGGAGATGCTCCGAATGCTACCACCGAGCAGACTCAAATTCTTCTGAAGGCCATTCCCCGTCGGATCGACGTCTTGCTTAACTCTGCTGGTCGGACTGGCGCGGAGACTGCTCTTCAAACTGTGCTGAGCTGGTACCCGCAAGTGAAACTCCCCAAGCTCTACAGCCTCAGAGAGAACGCAGCCGACGTGCTTGATAAGACCTATACTGAGGTGAATCGGCTCGCCAGCACTATGGTGAACTGGTTTTCTCCCTATGACTACACTCCATATCTCGACGAGGGAGGGAACCCGCTGGCTGCAACTTCTATCTCTGGCTTGGCCGAAGAGCTTTCTGACAGCGGTTCGTCCCATACCTCTCCGAGGTCCATGCATGCTGGGGCCACATCTTCTGATGCACAGTCGGAGCCAGACGCCGCTGCCGCGCAAGCCGATCCGACTGCTCCGACCGCCAGCTCTGCGCCCTCAACTGCCCTGACTTCTTGAGCCGTGCCGCCGCCGACGTCATCTACTGCTGCTTGCCGACATCGGATCGGCCTTATCTTGTTTTTACTTTCAGGATAGTTTCTTGTAAGACATGGTTTTAATTCTACCGACACCCACTAGGTGTGGTTTCGATGTAATGAACTTATTCGGCCTTAGGCCTGTTATCTTTATGCAATCCGATTGCTCGTTGCAAGTTTTATTTGTGCGATCGACTTTGCATCTTTGTCGGTTTCTTTTATCGGTCTGCCCTTGGGGGTGTCATGCCTTGTCCGTGTTGCTTCCGACATGCGGTCTGCAATCGGATCGAAGGTTGATTTCCAGCCAAGGTTCGATAAGTTTTTGAATTTACACGACAAGTTTTAACGCAAAGGATTCTGCAATGTTAGGAGCCGATTGCTCGCTGCCGAGCTCGATGCATCGGTCTGCGGCACAATGCCCTTTTTAGAGCGTTTCGATTTGTTTCTCGGGAACTTGTACTGCCGACTGCCCCAACCGCTACCCTTCTCAATGCCACAAACACTTTCGTGACTTGCGCTTGAGTTAGGTGCTAAGTTGAGTGCTAGCCCGCAGTCCCCGTGCCTCGTTGGCCTATTCTTCTGACCTCGTGGTCGGTCAGTCCCCGAGTGCGTTACGCATGTCTCGGGTATGACTAAGCGTTGCCGACTTGTGCTAGCTTTTCGAATGAAATTATGCAAAGGTAATCGAATGCTCTTTTTTAGAGGCATGATAGCTTTACTGATCGTTTGCCGAATGGCATACATAAATTTCTGCCGCTCAACTATAGAACGGACATAAAAGCTCAGCGTTCCACGGCCGCTCCGTTTCTACTCCTGATGTGTCCTTGTGCCAAGTGCCCTTGGTGCAGTCAATCAAATAATAGGATTTGTTCTTGAGTGCGCGGCTGATGACGAATGGTCCTTCCCAGGGTGAGGATAGCTTGTGCTGCCCGTCTGACTTTTGAATTCGGCGTAGCACCATGTCGCCCTCTCGGAAGGAGAGAGGACGAATCTTCTTGCTGTGGTAGTGCCGCAACTTCTGCTGATAGACCGCTGATCTGGACAAGGCCAGCAAACAGGCTTCTTCCTTGAGATCGACACCGTCCTCTCGTGCTAACCTGGCTTCTTCTTCGGTGTACAAGGCATGCCGAGGTGAATCAAACTCGATGTCGGATGGGATGATTGCTTCTGAGCCATACACCAGGAAGAAAGGAGTGATTCCAGTCGACCTGTTTGGTGTGGTCCTCAAGCTGAACAGTAGTGCTGGGAGTTCTTCAATCCATGCTCCGGGTGCCCTCTCAAGTGGCTCCACCAATCGGGGTCTGATACCCGAGAGGATGAGGCCATTTGCTCTTTCTACTTGACCATTCGACTGGGGATGCGCCACAGATGCGAGATCAAGCCGAATGCCCTGCTGAGATGCATATCGAGCCAGTGCACCCTTTGCAAAATTTGTGCCGTTGTCGGTGATGATGCTATTGGGCACACCATATCTGCACACGATGTCGGCCACAAAACGGACCACAGTCGGACCATCCAGCTTCTTGATCGGGCGGGCTTCAATCCACTTGGTAAATTTGTCCACTGCAACCAGGATATGTGTCATGCCGCTCCGAGCCCTCTTGAATGGACCAACCATATCCAAACCCCATACTGAAAACGTCCATGCTATTGGGATTGTCTTCAATGCTGATGCTGGCTGATGACTTTTTGCCTTGAACCGTTGGCAGCCCTTGCAATATTTCACCAAATTCTCAGCCGCTGCAAGCGCAGCCGGCCAATAGAAACCATGTCGGAAAGCTTTGCTGGCAAAGACTTTTGCAGATGCATGATGACCGCATTCACCTTGATGAATGTCTCTGAGCAACTCCAAGCCTCTGTCTTCTTCTACACATCTCTGAAAGACACCAGTTGCACTTTTGCGCACTAGCTCGTTGTTGATTATTGTGTATGCCCAAGACCGGCGGCTGATTTGTCTTGACTCTGCTTCGCCTTCTGGAAGGACTCCGTCTGCTAGGAAATCTCTAATCGGTTGTGCCCATGATGGCGCACTGACGACTACCATTACTGCTGCATGCTGGGGTGCAACTTCTTCTTGGATCTCGGTTTCTTTGCCATTGGCCTCTTGGATCTCGGCCTCTTGAACTTCTGTCATCTCGACTTCTGTCTCTGTACTGCCGATTGCGGCGCCTGGCACGCATTCGGCAGCCCCTGGTGGCGACTGCTCATCTGGAGATGGAACTTCTTCACTGCAATCGGCAGTTCCTGACGTCACTGGTTCTTCTGAGGCTGTGCCGTCTGGCGCTACCGCTGCTTGCTTCCCTTTGGCTGTGCTCATCTTGCTGCATTCGGCAGCCCCTGGTTTGCAATCGGCAGCCCCTGGTGCTGCTGCTGCACCTTGGGCGCTTGACTGCTTCTTCAGAGCTGGAATTTTTGCCGGTTGAGCTTCTTTTGCCTTCTTCAACGCTTCAAGGTCGGTCTCCGAGATGAAGATGGACTCAGACTCAGACTCTGGGGATGGCATGATGGATGGCTTCCTGATGTGCTCAAGTGATACGCCTGGTGGGATAGCTTGCCTTGTTGAGCCGAGCTTGAACAATGCACCTGCTGCTTCGTTGTTTTCTCTCGGCACATGGTGGAACTCACATCCTTCAAAGTACCCACTGATCTGCTGCACTAGGAAACAATAGCTTGCCATAATTGCATCCTTTGCATCCCAGGTGCCCGTGCACTGCTGTACTACCAAATCGGAGTCACCAAAGCACTCAATATTCCGAATGCCGATTTCCTTGGCCAGCTTGATACCATGCACAAGGGCTTCGTACTCGGCAACGTTGTTTGATGCTGCAAAGTGAATCTGGAGCACATATTGCAGTTGATCTCCTCTTGGTGAAGTGAGCACTACGCCAGCCCCTAGGCCGCTCTTCATCTTGGATCCGTCAAAATGCATTCGCCAGAAATCCGATCCTGGGAGCTACGACATATATTGAGTTTCAGCCCAGTCCACCAGGAAATCGTCCAATGCTTGCGACTTGATTGCTGTTCTCGGCTCATACTGGATGCCGTGGTTGGCGATCTCGATTGCCCACTTCGCCACTCTTCCGGTTGCATCTCTGCTTCCTATGATGTCGGCCAATGGAGCCGAGCTGACGACCGTGACCAAGTGGGCTTGAAAATATGGCTTCAATCTCTTGGCCACCATGTACACTCCATAGCACATCTTCTGGTAGTGAGGGTAGTTTTGCTTGGACGCCGAGAGTACTTCACTGATGTAATACACAGGTCGCTGAATCTGCTGTGCCTTGTCCTTCTCGGGCCGCTCCACCACCATAACTGCACTGATCACTCGATTGGTTGCCGCAATGTACAACATCATTGGCTCCTTCTCAATCGGGGCAGCCAGAATTGGCGCAGTGGAGAGCATGCGCTTGAGCTCTCGGAATGCTTCGCTTGCCTGAGGTGTCCAGGTGAACTTCTCCGTCTTCTTCATCAGTTGGTACAATGGGATTGCTTTTTCACCCAGCCGACTGAGAAATCGGCTGAGTGATGCGAGGCAACCGGTGAACTTCTGTACTTGCTTCAGGTTCTTGGGTTGCTCCATGCACTCGATTGCGGCTATCTTCTCGGGATTGCATTCGATTCCTCTCTCGGAACGAGAAATCCCAAGAGCTTGCCGGCTTGGACTCCAAAAACACATTTCTCCGGATTGAGCTTGATCTGATAAGTTCTCAAATTTGCAAATGTCTCTCGGAGTTCGTCAAGAAGTGTGACTCCCTTTGCCGACTTCACCACCAAATCGTCCACGTAGACGTGGAGATTTCTGCCGAGTTGGGAGTGTGTACACCTCTGAATTGTGCGCTGATAAGTGGCACCTCCATTTTTCAAACCAAAAGGCTGTTGGGGTTCGGGGAAGAAAACACAAATTTTTCATAACCTACGAGACCCATACCCAAGACCTATGCTATGCTGCTGCAAGTAACGGACAGAAATAAATCACATACCAGTATGTAGTCCGTTAAGCGGGAAACGTTCCCGCATGAACGTGGTTGGCGTAGTCGTACCGGCAATCCCCGATGCCGCGCAGATCCACGATGACTCCTGTAGCCACCCGATCCTTGTAGACCGATGACGGGATTACGTCCCCGTCGGAACGTTGTCGATGAAGACCTCGCGATACGATCACGACGATGAAGTAGCACCACAAGTGTAGTGCCTCGCGGGATTATACACATACAGTATACCCGACGTCCCTCCGGGCTCCGAACCAGTAGAGCAGCGGAAAGAAGATGGATTCGGATCCCGATTCCAACAGCACGACGGCGTGCGTATAGTGGAGAAATCCCCAACCAAGTGTAGACTCCAAACAAGGGGAGTCCACTCGAGGAAGGAGAAAGGAGGGAGAGAGAGATGAGAACTTATCTCAAAAATATGATGAATAAAAGGGCACCTCTACCCCTCCTTATATAGGCCAAGGAGGGGTGCCACCCCCCTCCACTTCCGGGGTGGGACTAATCCCAAGGGGAGGGGGGTGCGCCATGAATAAAGGGGGTGGGCCCCTCTATGGCGCCATGGCCCATGGGGGAGGACTACCTCTCCCCCTAATGGGCCCTATGAGGCCCATATGCCTTTTAATTCATTTTTAATTATATTTAAATACATTTTAATATTTAATTCAGATAATTAAATAATAAAACATATATTAAACATTATTAAATATATTTTGAACCTTTCAAAATACCCGGAACAACTTCCGGCCATCACCGGAACAATTCCGGTGATCTCTCCAATTTCTCCGGTGATCCCGAATCAATCCTTACTGCGTCGAGTACCCTTAAGTGTAACACCCTACGGTCCGGGAGACAACAGACATAATCGAGACAATTCTCATTGATCAATGACTAATCAATTGGACCTGGTTACAATCCTTGATAGCCCCTGCGCTTCCATCGAATGAACTTCAATCGCTGTTGGATCCGTTAACCGTGTGCCTGTTCCCTTTGTCCTATGGTACTTTGCTTGTCCGAGGTTTGATCATCGGTATCCATTATACCTAGTTCGTCCTCGTTCTCAACAAACAAGTTTACTTGTTCCCGTGATATTACAACTCCGTGACCTAGTCACACGTTTGCAAACTTTATGATGTAACATCACCGAGTGGGCCCAGAGTACCTATCCGTCACACGGATGGACAAATCCCGCTTTGATCTATTTGCATACTCATCAACCATCTATTTCGGAATACCCAAAGTGCACCGTTATAGCCAGCATATTTCAGTCATGAGGTGGGATACAAATCAAAGTCTCCTCATAGATGACAATTACGTATGATCATTACGGTCAAAGGATCTGGTCACTACGTTATAGTTATCGCAATGTCGAACTATGTGACTTGATCACATCGCAACACTTCTGGTGGGTGTATGTCCATCATATCATTATCCAATGATACGACTCCATTGTCAACAGACGCCATTGTCTCATGATCAGGAAACCTTGATCATCAATCGCCCAATGGACTAGTATACTAGGGTTGACTAGGGACCTGGTTGTTTGTATACCACACCTGTATTAATGTTTCCGCTTAATACAGTTATAGCATAGTATCAAACGTATTATGAACTAATGGAATATGCTCGATAAAACATATTTTATTTGCCTCTAGGGCACATTCCCAACAGTCTCCCACTTGCACTAGAGTACAAATAATCTAGTTGCATTTTCTCTGGATCATAACTCCTTATTGATCATGATTGCCTGTGGAAGAGGTTGTATCAACGGTCTGGGTACCATTCAGAACCGTATGTCCTTTTGCAAATCATAATGTCACCTAATTTGACATTCCTTCATTATCCACTATAATGATGAGGTATATATATTTGGCGGTGAAGTGATACTTCGTGTTCTATGTCATAGCAATGACATCCGGTGGGTCACGCGGACTTTCCCATAGTCATGCACACTTGAAACTCACTCAATCAGAAGTCGAACTTCTTAAGCCATAATACAACTCCTGCTACTTCTAAAGCAGCCACATCAATGTAGATTCAATCCTTAGTGCATTGTATGCAACTTTGATGTCTAACCAAGTTTCTTTCAACTTAGGCATTCATTAGTATGATATCTCAATTTTCTAGGTTAGTGTCAAAACTTGAACCAGCATAACATTTATGGTCAAGTCCACTATCCTTTACAAATTTGAGATGTATCCTCAGTTCTCTTCAGACACTGAAGGATAAACTTAACTCTTTGTTCAATGATTTACTCATAAATCATATCACAGCATGTTCTTACTACTAAGAACTTGGGTCACATTACGTCGAGTACATAACTCTGGTTTTATATGAAAGAACCTATGACAAATTCATAGAGGATCCAACACATCCATTTCTTTCATTAACCATTAACCATTGTTCTTGTACTGAGAGTAACTCAACACTTCTCTTGGATATACAAGTAAGGACCACTTCTTGACTTGTCCCATTCTGAACTCCTTCAGAATCTTATCCAGGAAAGTATTATGACTCAATGTTATTAAACACATATCTATCTTAATAGATCTTCAATGCTTAATACTTATTCATCTTCATTTATGAAAGATTCAAATAATCATTAACACCAACTGCACCATTCATAATATGTTATCCATATATGAGAATGTTATCATGCTCCCACTCAAATATGTCATGCACATATTAAGTTATAGGATAACACTCATATTGCTCCCACTCAAATATGTCGGCCACATATAAGACAAGGATAACATCCACATGGCTCCCACTTAGATATGTCAGACACATATTAAGTTCAGGATACTAACCACATGGCTCCTACTCAAATATGTCATTTACATATAAGTCTAGGTACTCCCATAGCTCCCACTCAAAATATGTCGTCTACATATTAAGTTTCAGGAAACTATTCAGCTCCCACTCAGTTTCATGCAAATGCATGTTTCCTCGATATTTTGGTTAAGTCCAAAATCCTTTGATCATCCATCAAAATGAGAATTCAGTTTACGAGACACTAGTATCCATATGTTTTTCCAAAACCTTCTTGTTGTACCAATTACAACACTTCTTCAAATATAGGATTTGAGGAAGTCACGGTATTGATAACAATCCTGGATCAATCGTAGTGAATATCCCTTTGACTCAAGAATTGCTACACATTGTAGTCAACCCATTGAATTTGTCAGAAACAATCTTTGTGACAAACCAATCTTGACGTCCCTTTGATGTTCACATTTATTCCTCATAACTCTGAAGTTATTGTGAATATCAAGTAACCTCCTTACTTGATAAGATTCAAGCAATCTTAAATGTAACTCAACATAGGATTTCATGACTCGTAGTCATATCTCGTACTTAGGTCCACCATCGCTTCTTTGAAGTTCGTAGGAATGTCTTGTTCCATTAACATGACAAATGAATCATGAATATCATTTTGCACCAGGGGCAAATATATATTCTTGAATCCTACCTTTCTCAGTAAAAGCTCCCATCAGAAGATCATGATCATTATCATTAGTTTCTCCTCTTATTGTAGAGCTTTGCTTCCAGAACATATTCCGTTGCACTACTCTGACATTTGGAGGCAAGGTCAATTACCTTGGTTGAACTTTCACTTTTCTTCCATTACCACATTTATCAAGAACAATTCTTGACAAACACCAAACATAGCAATACAAGTTTTGCTCCTTTTTGGTTCTAGTTGTGGAAGATGCATCCATAGTTGTCTAAGGATACACTACAAAGATAATTTATCTTACATAAATCAAGCTTCCTAGAAACCCCAACACACCATGACATATAGAGTGTTGGTTTCCACGAACTCAGATGGTTCCCTATGCTGAAGTGAGTGTTTGCATATTAAATTAATAACTCTAAACAATAATAACGTAACTTGGTAAGAGATAACTTAGACCATACACTTTTCGATAGAATATGATCACAATGTTCAGGCACGTCAATCATATTGAAGTGTCTCAAGACATTGCAATTTGTGGAACAACTTTCACACAAGTCTTTATGCCCAAGACTAACTCAAAACATTTGTCACTTTGATCAAATCGTAGATACTTGTCTTTCTTGTTAATTTAATATCCATCTTTACTCTGAAATCCCTTTTGATCATATCAAATTATTTCAGACTCATGTTTCATTAGTGAATACAAATATTCATCTAAGTCCACATACGAAGTTCACGAAATAATAAAATTCACCACATGCTGACATACGATACATCACAATGTATGATACTCAACAATCAGTACACATTCCGTTTACCAGAATGCGAGGTTTTAGTCATCTCACCTAAAAGGCATGGTTTGTATGTGTCAAGAGATCAAGTATCTTAAGACATCATCATACCATTCATGACTTAAGCTGTAGTGTCATTATTAAGCTGGATATTTATTGGCATTACAATATTTCTTATAAATGATCAAACAACTATCATCGATATAAGAATAACTCATTCATAATCGTAATGTGACCATAAGAGATATCATTCATAAAAGGAGAACAACTGGCTTGTTTCTCACTAATATGAATAATTGTCTTCGCGAGATGCAAGACACACTAATAAAGTCCTCATTCAAACGATCATAAAATTTATTCATATATTAATCAATTGATAGATGTAGAGGGAGAGTGTTGTCGACCATCAACTATCTTGATTGCCGTCAGCACACACTGTCACCTCATCCCTTCCAAGCCACTCTCAAGCAGTAAGTTCAAGCATCGAATACTTAATCAACCGCAATTAGTGTTTCGTGGGAAAGACATTTATAACTCGTATATCAAATATACCTTCTCCGTCAATGACCATTCCTGCATTGGTTCTACTCTTAAAGTTCTTAAATTTAACCATGAACTCATGACAGGTGAACGATTCTCCTTCATGACATAGTCCAGACGTGGTCTTTGTAACTAGGAGGAAGCGGATGCAACTCCCCAGTTATCGCAAAGTAACCAGTCATTCAGTAGTCCAAGTTATACACAAGGTGTTCCATGTATCTTATACATTTTCCAAGTGACTTTCTCAGCAGGTTGTTCCTTCCACCATAGTTGAAATAAACCCCGTCCATATACTCATATTCCATTTCTCTGATTTGTGACCAAGTGCTTTCAAGTTCACCTAGCACGTCATACGTGTTGGTTAACATGCATTCACAATTCAGATTCCATAGAATGAATTATGGTGTATTGGACAGTCATTCATAAGTGACGGTGAGTGCGATACTCATCATCATCTTCCTTGATTACGGAGTTGTCAGGTGTATCTCCTAGCAGTTCTTCGTATTATGTTTAGCAAGTCATTACTAATGAGTATGTCTCTAATGGTGTTGGTACACATCAATGAAGTAAGACCCATTTACCTTAAGTTCTATCATACTAAAAGAGCCATAGTTCTAAACATTGGTATGACGTTATCTACAATGATATTTGCTAAGACATGAAGATTAAGTTCATAATATGGAGTTCATGTTTCAAAAAACAATTCTGGAACTCCCACTCAGACAAACATCCCTCATAGTTTATTTTCTAAGTGATTACACGATCCTTGAACACCATACCTCCCCCGATCGTCACGGCCATCAGTATGTTGTTCAAGGTAGGCCATCATGCCAATCACATCATCCATGTGACTCATGCTCGACCTTTCGGTCTCTTGTGTCCCGAGGCCATAGCATATACATATGCCAGGCTCGCCACCACACCCTATGTGATTTGTTGCTGTGTCATGCAAGGCCATATCATATACATATGCCAGGCTTTCTACACCCACCTCATGTGAACGAAAAAAATGTTTGACACACGTGTGACACGTGGTGCCTCCATAATGTAGAACTTTCCAGGTGGTGCTCACTAGGGTAAGGACACTATGTTGGTTTTAGTGAGGGATCATCCTATTATGCTACCGTCGTATATCTAACATATTAGCAAAACAGGATGCAACATAAATCATACATGCTATGATTCCCCCCCGACATGCAAATTAAAGTTGAAAACGCCTTTCTACTTTATCTTTTGCAAGTTTTACGTGGCTGCTAGGGGTTTTGAGAAAAGAACCGCTTTCTGTCCTGCGAAAACAAGCCACAACACCAATCCCGCAATTGTCTCTATTACACCCCTGTCGGGGCCCTCCGTTGCAAACATCTTCGCATCGCTAATGCAGAGAGACAGACACCCCCCCAGCCACTTTATATGGTACAAGCCATATGTCAAGCGTGGAACCAGTCTTGCGTAAACGCATAAGGTCGGTCGGGGGCCGCTTCATCAAACATTGTCGCAACGCTAAATGAGTACACGTGAGAGGGTAACAATTGGAGAATTGATTCCCACATACTAGATGTGTTCTATCCGTACAATACATCTACGCATAGCCTTGCTCTGATACCACTGTTGGGGTTCGGGGCAGAAAACACAATTTTTTCATAACCTACGAGACCCATACCCAAGACCTATGCTATGCTGATGCAAGTAACGGACAGAAATAAATCACATACCAGTATGTAGTCCGTTAAGAGGGAAACGTTCCCGCATGAACGTGGTTGGTGTAGTCGTACTGGCAATCCCCGATGCCGCGCAGATCCACGATGACTCCTGTAGCCACCCGATCCTTGTAGACCGATGACGGGATTACGTCCCCGTCGGAACGTTGTCGATGAAGACCTCGCGATACGATCACGACGATGAAGTAGCACCACAAGTGTAGTGCCTCGCGGGATTATACACATACAGTATACCCGACGTCCCTCCGGGCTCCGAACCAGTAGAGCAGCGGAAAGAAGATGGATTCGGATCCTGATTCCAACAGCACGACGGCGTGCGTATAGTGGAGAAATCCCCAACCAAGTGTAGACTCCAAACAAGGGGAGTCCACTCGAGTAAGGAGAAAGGAGGGAGAGAGATATGAGAACTTATCTCAAAAATATGATGAATAAAAGGGCACCTCTACCCCTCCTTATATAGGCCAAGGAGGGGTGCCACCCCCCCTCCACTTCCGGGGTGGGACTAATCCCAAGGGGAGGGGGGTGCGCCATGAATAAAGGGGGTGGGCCCCTCTATGGCGCTATGGCCCATGGGGGAGGACTCCCTCTCCCCCTAATGGGCCCTATGAGGCCCATATGCCTTTTAATTCATTTTTAATTATATTTAAATAAATTTTAATATTTAATTCAGATAATTAAATAATAAAACATATATTAAACATTATTAAATATATTTTGAACCTTTCAAAATACCCGGAACAACTTCCGGCCATCACCGGAACAATTCCGGTGATCTCTCCAATTTCTCCGGTGATCCCGAATCAATCCTTACTGCGTCGAGTACCCTTAAGTGTAACACCCTACGGTCCGGGAGACAGCAGACATGATCGAGACAATTCTCATTGATCAATGACTAATCAATTGGACCTGGTTACAATCCTTGATAGCCCCTGCGCTTCCATCGAATGAACTTCAATCGCTGTTGGATCCGTTAACCGTGTGCCTGTTCCCTTTGTCCTATGGTACTTTGCTTGTCCGAGGTTTGATCATCGGTATCCATTATACCTAGTTCGTCCTTGTTCTCAACAAACAAGTTTACTCGTTCCCGTGATATTACAACTCCGTGACCTAGTCACACGTTTGCAAACTTTATGATGTAACATCACCGAGTGGGCCCAGAGTACCTATCCGTCACACGGATGGACAAATCCCGCTTTGATCTATTTGCATACTCATCAACCATCTATTTCGGAATACCCAAAGTGCACCGTTATAGCCAGCATATTTCAGTCAGGCGGTGGGATACAAATCAAAGTCTCCTCATAGATGACAATTACGTATGATCATTACGGTCAAAGGATCTGGTCACTACATTATAGTTATCGCAATGTCGAACTATGTGACTTGGTCACATCGCAACACTTCTGGTGGGTGTATGTCCATCATATCATTATCCAATGATACGAAAGGGGTTATAAATGCAGTTTTTTTTTGATCTTCCACAACAAGTTTGATCTGGTGATAGCCAGCTGTGGCATCCAGAAAATACAAAAGCTCGCAGCCGGCCGTAGAATCAATCACTTGATCTATACGGGGCAGAGCAAACGGATCCTTCGGGCACGCCTTCTTCAAGCAAGTGTAGTCGATACACATGTGCCAGGTCTTTTTCTTCTTCATGACGAGGACTGGATTCTCCAGCCACTCGGGGTAAAACACTTCCATGATGAAACCTGCAGCTTGCAGCTTCGCAATCTCTTCACCGATTGGCCTTCTCTTATCTTCAGAAAAACGTCTCAGGGGTTGCTTGACCGGCTTCGAGCCTGGCCGAATGTGCAACTTGTGCTCGGCGAGTTCTCTCGGCACACCAGGCATGTCTTGTGGAGACCATGCGAAGATGTCCCGATTCTCACGAAGAAACTCGACGAGCTCGCTTTCCTATTTGTCGCTAAGTCCAGCTCCGACTACAACGAACTTGGTTGAGTCGGAGGGATCTAGAGCGATCTTCTTGCTGTCCTTGGCCGACTGAAAAGCCGATTCCTCATCTGCTCTCTTGGCTGGGCCGACTGGGAGTGGATTCTTGTTCTGCGCTTGCGCCATTGCAATCACTTTGTCGAGCTGACGCTTCTCCGTTTCGACCACTTGAGAATCAGCCAAACTGTTGCCAGCCGACGTGCACTCGAGGGACTTCCTGAAGTCCCCGGTGAAGGTGATGACGCCGTTTGGCCCTGGGATCTTCATCTTGAGGTAAGTCTGCTGTGCGTTGAACATGAACTTGGCAAATGCAGGCAATCCTAACAGAGCGTGATAAGGACTGCTGAGGTCGGCGACCTCGAACCAAATCGGCTCCCTCCTGAAGTTCTACTCTGTGCTAAATATGACGTTCAGCCGAATGCGACCCATGGGGGTACAAGACAACCCCGGGACAATCCCGTGAAAAGTCGTCCGACTGCGCTCCAGATCCTTCTTGGTGAGCCCTAGCTTGATCAAGGTGTCTCTGTACAGAATGTTGATTGTGCTTCCTCCATCGACGAGCACTCGGGAGAACTTGCATGAGAACCTTGGTCCTGCGAACAGAGCATCAACCACAAGCGGATAATTTCCCAGATTCGGCAAGATGGTGGGGTGATCTGCTCTGTCCTAGGATATAGGACACTCGGACCAATGCATGAACTGAGGAATCGGTGGCATGGTGGCATTGACCTCCTGAGCTCGGGCTCTCCGACTGCCCTTGTCAGTGGACTCACTGGTGAAAATCATGTAAGCGGCGTCTTGCCGCGGGAACTGGTTCAGCTGCTGAGGTGGTCCTCTGTTCTGGGGTGGTGGTGGGGGTGGAGGTGGTAAAGCTTCTCCCTTTGTGATCCTTCCCACAAAATCACATTGCCGAGTGGTATGCGCAGACGGCCTGCCAGGAGTGCTATGCAATTTGCACGGTGCATCCAACATATCATCAAACATGTACTTGGGCTTCATCTGCCCCTGCGGCCTTACATTAGGCTTCATCTTCCGACTGCCTCCTGCAGCCCCTGGATCTTCTTCATTCTGGACAGCGGCCACCTGCCGACTGCCGTACTGAGTATCTGGCTGCTCATCCTTGCGCTTGCCATTGTTCTGTTGGTTGTTGTTGTTGTTGTTGCGGTTGTTCTCTCTCCTTTCCTTCCGACTAAGGCCTTGGTTCCCTGTGTCTGACTGCGGAGCCCCTGGTGATTGGATTACACCTCCAACTCCGAGCTGGATAGGGCGCATCGCAGAATCGGACATAGCAAACGCGTTGGCCACCTTCCTGAGCTCGGCGAGCGACGTGAAATCCTTGCGGAGCAACTTGTGCTTCAGCATTGAATCGGCCAGGCATCCATCCGTGAAGTACTGAATGGCCTGGATCTCATGGAATCCTTCACATGAGTTCTTCAGCTTGATCCACCGAGATAAATAATCTCGGAGGGGTTCATCCTTGCCTTGCACACAAAGAGCCAACTGCCGCGGGAGGTTGGGCCGCTCATATGTGCTCGTGAAGTTGTGAATGAACGCACTTGTGAAATCTTCCCAGCAATTCACACTATCCTTGGGCAGACTGTTCAACCATGTCCGATCTGATCCCTGCAGCATCAAAGGTGCATAGCGGACTGCTACGTGCCGATTTCCTCCTGCAATGCGAACTGCGGTCAGGTAGTCGGACAACCAATCTTCTGGCTTCACAGAACCATTGTACTTGGGGGTGTCTCTCGGCAGCGTGAAGCCTTTGGGAAACTTCTCGGTTCGAATGCGATGTCCGAAACACGACGGGCCAGCTTTTCCTTCTTCATCCTCTTGAGCTTCCTTCTCCAGGAGCTCAATGCGATGCCTGGCATCATTCTGACCGATTTGGCGAGGGCCAAGTCGGGCGCTGATTGCTGGTCTTGGTGCCGACTGCTGAGGCATGTCATTGCGCCTGCTGTTAACAGCTGGCTCTTCAATTCTTCTGCTTGCCGCTGGGGGTGGACGATTGCTCCTGACCCTACTCTCATGCCGAGATGGGGCAGGCTGCTGTCTGTTCTGGCGCGATGCATTCGGTCGCTGGCTAGCTTCAGGATTCGGCCTCACAGTTCCTCCTGACGCCCCAGGTCTTGCATTCTGATTCTCCATTGCCACGAGCCTCTGCTCCTTTGCGGCTGCCAGCAGCTCATGCATTCGGCGCGACTGCTCTCGCCGCTCATCTCCCTCTAAGTCTTCTAGCTCGATTGCTATCTGCTCGGCTGCTCTCAGGTTTTTGTCCGGCGTGCTGTATGTCGGCCTCTGGATGAACGCCGATTGCGCCGGTTGCACCGGCCTCCTTGGCCGCTCCGGCTGCTCAGCTCCCGACAGCTGCTGGTTGACTGCTCTACCTCGGCTTCTCAAATCTTCCAAGACCGCGGGCTCAATCGGCCGACACGGTCCTGCATGCGCTGCGTTGTACTCCCTTGTGATGGCTCCCAGCCTGCGCTCTTCTGCCAGCACCTGCTCGGCCCTGCGAGCAAGAGCAAGCCGTGCCGTCTCCAGCTCGGTGTGCACTTGATCGGGATCACCATTCCTGTTCACGGGTGTGTATAACACATCCCACAACGCACTGGTGCCGACTCTCTCTGCAGCCTCCACTGCCTCCTTGGCTCTCCTAGCCGCACTCGCTGCACCGCGATTGCTCGATGAAGACGCCCCCACCATCATGACAGCTGCGTGCACTCGGCCATCCTCTCCGCCGGGTGCTACACTGAAGCCCCTGGTCGAGAGCGGATCCTTGACGCACGAGAAGACGCGAATCTCCCTGGGATATGCCTCGGGGAAGCTGTCAATGAAGAGGCGATGACTGCCAACCTGCAGCGACACACCGGGCGGCAGGGGTGCACCGGCCCCGTACCGTGCCGAGTAGTCCACCACGTAATCGATTGCCCCACGCCTAAGAATCAGGCCAGAGGCGTGGCTACCGCCTGATGCAGAGGAAAATCCCGTCCGGATCTTTACTTCAGTCGACGCCTCGGCCTGCCCCACGGTGGGCGCCAACTGTCGTCGATATATGACGGTAGATGCCATGGGGATGGCTAAAGTGAGGGGAAGACGCGAGGAAGAGGATGTCGATGGTGCCGGAATAGGGTTGGGCACAAACACGGTGAGGGACACCACGATGTACCCAGGTTCGGGGCTCTCCGGAGAGATAACACCCCTAATCCTGTTTGTCTCTTCTATATCAATGGAACTGGACTACAATAACTGCTTCTCTATCTTCTCAGGGGAAGGTGAGCGCCGCCGTGGGCAAGGCTCTCTCCTGCTTCCCTGAGGAGTAACTACTAGCAGTGAATGAGCTGAGGAGAATGTGGGTAATGGTGAGAATGAGCGGATCGTACCCCACGCAGGAGGGGTACCCCGGGCTCTTATAGCATGAGCCCGGGGTAAATCGGTAACTTCACTGCCGATTGGGCCCAGCCGTCATCCTCTAATCGGCTGGGTCCCACCGACTGCTTCTTCCCGGGTGATCCGGACCCGACAAGCGGCGGCCCATGCTGTAGACTCGTAGGGCATGATGATGAATAGTGGAGCTAGGAGGTGCGGTCTTGTCGCCTTGTCCGCGGAATCGGCGGAGAGGTCGACACCGCATCTCTACCAGATCTTCGATGTGACTTGGCTTCTCTGCCACCCCGATCTCTCGAGATTGCGCATTTATGACCTTGTACCTGTACCCTTGACTGATCTCGGGGTCAACTTCTCCAGGGGTAGTAGGTTGCACCGATTGCGCCTGGGCCGACTGTTGGTTCTCGGCAGGGTCGATTGCTCTGGGCAATCGGCCGTGCTGATGCCCACCTTGGCCCGGCTGCAGACCAATCGGATAATCGTCTTGGTGATTAAAGGGTGGACCGGTTGCGCCTGGGCCGACTACTGGCATTCGGTTCGGCTGATTGCCTTGAAGCAATCGGCCGTACACCTGCCCAGCTCGGCCCAGCTGCAGCCCAATCGGTCCATCCTTGTCTTGAAAGGTTCCTTTCGCTTGGGTGAGCCTACCCGGGTACCAATCCCCCGACACTTCCTCTCTTGGCGCCTTGGCCCAAGGGGGAGCTCCCTCCTTCCCCTAATGGGCCTCTTTAGGCCCATATGCCTTTTAATTCATTTTTAATTATATTTAATCATATTTTAATATATAATTCTGTTAACTAAATAATAAAACATATTTAAACATTATTAAACATTAGTTTGAACCTTTCAAAATATCCAGAACAACTTCCGGCACCTCCCGGAACAATTCCGGTGTTCTCTCTTATTTCACCGTTGATCCCGAATCAATCCTTATTGCGTCGAATACCCTTAAGCGTGATACCCTACGGTTCGGGAAACAACAAACATGATCAAACACTCTCTGACCAATGACCATCATGTGGGATCTGGTTACAATCCTTGATGAGCCCCTGCGCTTCCATCGAATTAACTTCATCGTTTGAACCGTTAACGTTGAGTCCTGATCCCTTTGTCATACAATCTTTGTTTGTCCGAGGTTTGATCGTCGGTATCCAATATACCTAGTTCATTCTCGTTACCGACAAACATGTTTACTCGTTCCTGTGATATTACAACCCCGTGACCTAGTCACATGATTGCGCAATCTTTATGATGTAATATCATCGAGTGGGCCCAGATTACCTATCCGTCACTCGGATGGACAAATCTCGTTTTGATCTATTTGCATACTCATCAACATATCTACTCCGGAATACCCAAGATACACCTTTATGGTTACCATGTTTCAGTGTAACGGTTAATGCACTCAAAGCATCCTGGTAGATAGCAATTATGTATGATCATCACGGTCTTAAGGATCGGGTCACTACGTTTATAGTTATCGCAATGTTGAACTATCTGACTGGATCACATTGCAACACTTCTTGTGGGTGTGTGTCCATCATGTCATTCTCCCAATGACATGACCCCATTGTCAATAGACTGTTCACATGCCCCGCAGTTGATCACCACATAGGCGCTATCCGGTGGTGAGGGTGGCTCGTCCTTGACGCGGCTGTTAGATCAAGGATGTTGGGGAGGCTATGCGCGTACGTCTTCATGCGGCGGAGAGACGGCGACGTGGCGTGCTCCATCTTGACGGGCCAGAGATGCAGTAGTGAGTGGTGATCCCCTAAGATGGTACGATGAAGAGGAGACGACGACGCCAATCCGCTATCGTATCCGAGCGATTGCTTGATCACATTCTCCATCTGCATCGAAATCCTCATTCTTATGGGTGAAGTCGGAGAGGAGATGCGATTGTGGTTGTTGCGGCTACAGCTTACGGTGACAGCTACGGCTACGGCTGTTGATGATGCACCTTTTCCATTCTTGAGCTTTGATCTTACTGCTATGAAGAGGCATGAGTTTGTTACTAGGACTTCTGAGTTTGGTAACCTTGTTTATGTTATGAGGCTTGGCGAGATTACTACTTGCGAGATCCGTCTACCTGCACCACTTTTATTTGATTATACTAGCAGGAACGGATGGTCCTTCACCGTGACTGAGCTGGACGAGTTCGTGATCCAGCAGCAGTTCCATAACCCCATGGAGGGGGTTGCTCTCGAGGAAGAGGAGCCGAAGGAGATTCCGCCTCCCCAAGAGGAGCTTGTTGCCTAGTGGGGCGAGGGACCTTCTTCTTGGGGCGGGGAGCCTTCTTCTTGCGAGGACAGCAGGACGTCCGTCTACGCACCCGAGACCCCGTACGACCCATGGACATACCAGTACCATCCCGGACCCGGAGGGAGCTCCTGGGGTCCACAGTAGCCGAGCCCGACTTAGGCCAAAAGCCTAAGCTTGGGGGAATACGTACCCTTCTCCCCTTTCATTGTATCATCCATGGTCTTCACTTTTATCTTTTCTAAGTTTTTGCTCGTTCTTCTTTGCTTTTTCTTAATTGCAAAAACAACAAAAAGATATCTCTTTTCTTTTTCTTTCGATTAACCTTTGAAAAAACCCCAAAAATATTTTCTTTCTCTCTTTAGTTTGCTTTCTTCGCAGAGTTCATCTCACGTCCGTGGTTGCAATTGCACTTGATTATATCTTTCCGAGTTCGGTTGTGCAAGTGACAAGGCAATAATGACGAAGATCGACGGAAGGGATGCAACAAGGAAAGCCGATATGAACTCTTTTTGTTTCTACTTTTGTACATATGCTTGTAGTTATGATCTAGAGACTAGCTTGTAGCAACATAGTGCTATGTTTACAATGCTTTCCCAGTAGTTCATGCTTTCTTTGTGACTAGTCTCAAATAGCCGAAGTGCATAATGTGTTATTGAAATGATTTGCATGCATTGCATTGTTCATGGTTTGGCATATTGAAGTGGTATTTCCCTTCGGAGAATTTTTGGATTGACGTAGCACATGATTACACATGTTTATGACCAAAAGTCTATCAAGCCTTGATGATCTGTTTATTTCTGAATAGTTATATCACTTTCATGCCCGATTCAATGTTGCTTTGTCGCTCTGCATGATTATGACCGTTATTGCTCTCTAGTTGGTCGCTTCCCCATCTTTTTCTAGCCTTCGCCTATACTAAGCAGAATTCTGCTTGTGCATCCAAAATACTTGAAACCAGTTACGTCATATGAGTCCACCATACCTTCCTATATATGGTATTTACCGGCCATCCTAACGAAGACTTTCTTGTACCATCTCAAAACTTTTCGAATGCACTTCTCTTTTTGTATTCGTACAAGCTCATGGAGAGTTAGGGGCAATCATTATATTCCATGCTAAAAATGTTTTACTCCTTGACAAAGTTTAATCTACTCAAATTTATGAGGCCGAGTGTAACAGCCCGGGATTTTCACCCAAATTAAAAAAATTGTTTGTTGCGTTACCCTGTTGATTGCCTGTGTTGTTTGCAGTGTTTCCTTCGCCGAATTAATAATTGGTGATTATATTTCCCCCTCCTTCTCGTATCGGATGCGTGAACGAACCCTTTTTTCCCAACGGCACACGACCTTTGCGACACCAGAGTGTGTTGTCTTGTGTTGATGCTTGCTTGTCGATTGCCTTCCCAGTGTTTCCTTCTTGTGTGCTTCCGCGGGTACTCTCGGAGACGTTGCGAGTTTGCGATCGACTACACCTTCCGCTTCTTCTTCTCATCAGGTAAGGGGGACCATATATCATGCTTATAACTTTCAGCTCACTTGTGCCTAGGTATAGGATAGAATGATTGCTTGATCCTACCACCTTATATTTATGCTTCTCAAAATAAACCCAAACAACCATGTCCTCCACATCCCAGCAAACCTTGTTTGGCCACGTACCTTGCTTGCTTAACCACTGCTTAGTATGCATGCTTAGGATGCTACACCTGTTCCCTTGTTACTCCTTGGATTGGGCTATCACACTATTTATATTGTTGTGGATGATATGATTATTATAATGTTGACTATACTCGACGAAGGATGGAAGGTATAGGCTATCCCGCCTTGATGCTTTGTTCCATTCGAGTCATCTAGGATCCGAGTTTCGGGTATTGTGTCTCTTGACGAGCGTGCGTAACCGCGTGTGGGATGCTATGGGGCCCCCTTTCCTTACCTACCTAGCTCCAAACATTTCTAGTGGTGTCCCAAGATGATTTACCATTTGAAAACCGTGTGCGTAACTGGTCTGCAGCCAGTGGATTTAAAACAACCTGGGCCAGTTGGATGGTATATCCTATTGGTCCAACCTGTCCGGCTTAGGACCCGACCCCGGGTATGGGTGATCCGGCAATCCAAACCTGCGACAGACGGTAGAGACCAGTTCGAGAGCGCGACCGACTTTTGAGTTGGATGTCGACTCACCGGGGGCCACCCGGAGTTGTGCGTTGTTAGTTAGAGGGACTCTGACGTTTTGGAGTTTCAGGCGCCTTCACCCTCCAAGCGGAAACGGGGCGTACATGCGAAGCTTATAATGGGCAGTTGGTACACCCCTGCAGGGTTAAATCTTTTTGAGAAGCCGTGTCCACGATTATGGACGACTTGAGACCTACTCCTTGTTCATAGACAACAACTGAGATAATCTTAATAACTTGATCAGCGTGTGTGTGCCTTGACTGCTTCTTCTTCGTCGGGATGCGAAGGAGAGGACAAGGATAGGATAGGTGTTATGTTTGCGTAAGTAGCTGATAGGAAGACTTGTTGGAGGCGATTCCTCATCGAATGCTTGGTTCTCATCTTACTCTAAATAGATCCTTTGCCACTTATATAATGCTAGTGCGGCTGCAACCTCAACCACTACTCCCATCTTACCGTGAGAAGTTAGTTACAAGACTTGTTGATATAGCTCACCTCTTCTTTTCTCTTTTACGCATGTTATGCAAACGATGTTGAACTTCAGAGGAGCTCGACGACCCTTCTTCTGGACACCTTCGTGGAGACTCGACGACGACTAGATAGGCGGATCCCGGTGGAGAGCCTGGACCCGTGTGGTTACGGGAATGGTGTGTTTTACCTTTGACATTAGGCATTTGATTGTAGTATGTACCCAGACATATATCTTCCGCTGATATAATGTAATTAAGGCAGTTGTATGCCGATTGTATGAGATGTTGTATCCTTGTAGCTGTAATATTGTGATATCATGTTGGAAATCCGAGGCATATGACATTGTCATATGTCGCGGTGGGACCGATATGTGCTTCATCCACGGATCTGGGTGGAAACATCTAGATCTGGAACAATACCGCATATCGGGCCTTACACCGAGGCCGGTCTGGAGAATGCCCAATCCTCGCTTGTTTCAAAATTAATAAAACTTACACTTTCCCCCATACTTGAGACAAAAAGAAAGGCACATCGCAACTAATTGCTAGCCAAAGATTGTCTATGATTGGTGGAAGGGAAAAATAAGTGTAGGTACCTTAAAAAGCATGGGAACCGCCATTAATATGGTTTGTATGGAAGATATTGAGAACCGTTTCCGTTACCGTTGACTAGAAAGTTACACTCTCAAAACAAAATTATTTCTGTTTTCAAAACCACGAGCTCTGGTACTTGTTTTGTCTTTGCTTCCAGCCACGGGTTTTCAACCTTGCCATCAAAAGCCACGGTTCGAGAGTCTCCCCTCCTTCCTTCAAAGCACCAACTATTGAGAGCATAATTTTCATTCTGAGTGTAATGTGCATTGTCTCAAAGTACCACATTGTCTTCTTCATGATTGTGATATTACTCATTCTGAAATATTTCTTTCTAGTCTCCTCTAAAACTCCTAAGGAGCTTCTGCATTTATGTTGTGCTTCACTCATGGAGGCTAGCGAGATACCACTCTAGTATGTTCAAGTCATGTGCATCGTGATCTGGTCTTGCTTTTCAGTAGCATATTATTCATTCTTGGTTGTTTAAAACTCTTCACATGAAAGAAGGATTGCTTCGTGCATTGTCTTTGTAGAATTTTTCCAATACTTGCTAGAATTGTTCGTATTACATGCTTATATACATCTAACGAAGCAAAAGAGTTTGTCAAAGTTTTCTTTATCGCGTCCAGTTCATTGAACTTAATTGCGTGAGGACAAGAAATATGCTAAGCTTAGGGGAGTTGATACGTCTCAAACGTATCGACTTTTCCAAACACTTTTGCTATTATTTTGGCCTCATTCTTGCATGATTTGAACGAAACAAACCCGGACTGACATTGTTTTTAGCAGAGTTGCCTGTATGGTTTTCTTGTGTGCAAGAAAAATGATTTTTAGGTGTCCCAGAAAATTCCTGTAAAAATAGAGAAAATCCACGAACCGGGAGGACCCACTGGGCAGAGGGGGGCCACCCCTGGCCCAAACGGCCAGGTGTCACGGCCAGGCCCCTCGCCGCGCCAGGAGGGCACTCGGGTGGGGCCCACCTCCTCTGGTGGCCTTCCTCGACCACTATATTTACCCGAGATGGAGAAACCCCAGAACAGAAGTCGTTTTGCCAATTCTTTTCACGGAGCCGCCGCCACCCTCTGTTCTTCTCTAGGAGAGCTAATCTGGAGGCTGCTTTGGCCTCCTGTGAGGGGAAATCGTCGCCATCGTCATCACCATCGCCACTCCATCACCCTTCCATGACTTCCCCTTTCATGTGTGAGTAATTCCCTACTGTAGGCAAAATGGATGGTAGGGATTGGATGGGTTAGATCATGTAATAGTTCATCATATTGTTGGGGGCATGTTGCCTATCATCTTTGCTACTACTTGTTGCTCTTCATGCTTGTCACTTTGGGCCCGAGTTCCATGACTTCAAATATTAACCGTTTTTTTTTCACAACCCTCTGTTAGGTATGTGCTAGGGTTAGCAACTAACTTTGCATCATGTGAAAATTTCAAACAAGAAATTGAAATGGGGGAAAGGAAAAGGCCCAAATGAATTTAATGCAAATGGCCAGACAAAAATTGCTTCCAAAAATCTTTCTGAACTTCTTGAAAAGTCCCATAAATGAGTGTGATCACATATCAAGTGAAGTGGATCACACTCCATGCTCTCTGATTTTTCAAAAAGTCCAAAAGGGCTTTGGAAATTAACAAATGCCCCTATTTGAATTTGAATTCAAATATTATGAATTTCAAAATTACTCAAATCTTGGGAGTGGCTAGTGACACGTCCCAAACGTATCTATAATTTCTGCTTGCTCCATGCATGTTTTGTGTGATATTGCTATGATCTAGATACACTTTCATACACTTTTGATCATATTTGGACTAACTTATTGACTCAGTGCACCCTAGTGCTAGTTCCTGTTTTCTGCTGTTTTTCTATTTCAGCTTTCCCCCATATTAAAAGTGCTCCAAAAATTCGGGAAAAATCTGATAAAAAACCAACGTAGAAGAACCTTCCGGAATCACTTAGGTGGGGCCAGAGGGCCACCACCAGGGGCCCAGGCGCCCTGGTGGCGCGCCCTAGGGCCTGGCCGCACTAGGGGGCGCCAAGACCCCTCGTGCCCCCCCTGGATGGCCCCCTTTGCCTATTTATTCTCCGTGATGAGATTCTTTTGAAGACAGAACCCTTTTTCGCGATCTCGCATCTGTTCCATCGCCACTGCACTTCCAAGATCGGGAGCGCCAACAGACCTCTTCCCGGCACCCTGCCGGAGGAAGGATTAACCTTCAGGAGCTTCTCCTCCACCATGGACGCTTCCTGGATGATCCGTGAGTAGTCTACCTTGGACTATGGGTCCGTGATCAGTAGCTATGTGATGTTCTCCTCCCCTCTTTGTTCTTCATGGATTAGACCTTGTGAGCTTCCCTACATGATTAAGGCACATATGTAATTATTTTTGTTGTTGCTATGCTGAGTTTGCTGGGATCTGATGGATTATGAGAATATGTTCAGTTTGTGATAGAGTAATATATTTGGTTCCAATATTTTATATTTATGTTCTTGAGTAATTCTTGCATGTTCTCCGTTGCTGTTTATTTCTTTGTCCAAGTAGTAGGTAGTGACTCCAAGAGGGAACGTGTAAGAGCAAAGTTTTGCCCCAGGTGTTTTGGATATTGTTGGACAAGACAGTAGAGGAACTAACAATGTTTCTGAGTGTAAATAGTTGAATAGGTTCGTGAAGGATAAGCTAGGTGATAAAGCTTCAAGGAAGGTTTTCAAGTTATCGAAGCATTACCCCTTGAAAAAAGCTTAATCACGAAGGATGACCCCAAAAAATGAAGGTGTCCTGAAGCTCAACGCATCGAAGGAAATGAAGAAGACGGAGCAAGACTTAGATGTTTTTGTGTAGTTCTTTTTCTGTTCTTTGAGTCATAGGACAAACCGTACTATCAAGAGGGGTTTTAGTTTGTGGACACCGAAGTTATTGTGAAAATGCTCAGATCAAATCTAAACCAAGTGAGAAGCCAGAGTGAAGAAATTCTCATGTGCACTAAGTTAAGTTTCGATAGCAAAGACTTCGTTCTTTGGCTTCCGAAGTAGAACTAAGTCCGTGAGTCAGCTTTATTTGTTCCGCAAGTAAAGTTGCGCATTGATGACTAATCTGACCGTTGTGGATACGCGTCAAGCTGTCGCTTTGGGTCAAATCAGTCATTTCGCACCTCGGGATCGCCAACTATAAATACGCCGCCCCCGCCTCCAGTTGCGGTCGGCTGCTCCGAGATTATTTCTAAGAGAGACTGTAGAGAGCATCCCAAGAATTCCACTGAAGCAAAACCCAAAAGCCAGTCAACCGAATCCTAAGTCCCATTGATCTGAGTAGATTCGCTATGACTTAGGTGAAAGCTTGCTAGCCTTTTTATCTTGGAGAACTGCAATTCTCCTAGACGGTTAGAGAGTCGTCTTCAGAGAGTGAAGAGTAATTGTCGCCTCGAAGTTCAAGTTTGTCAAAGGTTTCGGAGATTTCCTTGATAATCTACCCCGAGTCAAAACTATCCAAGCTCAAGGAGATTGGTGCAGTGGAGCAACGGACGGAGAGAGTTTTACTCCAGGTGTTCAATCACCAGTCCCTCCAACCAGACATAGCGCTTTGCAGAGCGTGAACTGGTCGAACAAACATCGTCGAGTCACAGTTCGCTTTACTTGAAGCACTTACATTCAACATTACATTTGCTTCCCAGTTATGCTTCATTGTATTTTGATTCGCTGTATTTAGTTTCGCTTCCAGTTTTGCTTCCCTGTTACATGTTTTTGCTATCCCTTTTTGCTTCTCTCATGCTTCACTTCAAAGCTTCAGTCGAAAATTTGAAGTGATCATTCACCCCCTCCCCCTCTGATCACATACTTGGACTTTCAGAACGTTATGCTCGATTGTGGGTTCATGCCCTTGATGACTAGCTTGAGTGACAGAAACATGAGTCTAGGGGATGTGTTGTTGCCACAAGGGGGAAAACAATGGTTCTTGTAACTGCGGTTGCAAGGATTGTTTACTTTACGCAAAGTTCTTTTAATGCAGTTGTATGTTGCTTTGGGTTTACACTTTGGGTGGGGCTCACAACTTAATACCAACGAGAATTTCTGGATAGGCATCTCAAGGTGGATGATTAGTAGTAGATGCATATGGATTTAGGTCTACTTATTTTGGCATACTGCCCATGCTTTTGAGCCTCTTCCTTTCTTTGTAGCATAGTTAGCATTGCGGTGCGTTTTTAACCCTCTCAATTGCCCAGCTGTGATTTGTTTACCTTGCATAGTAGTTTTATCGTCTTTTGGGAGAGAGACATCACTAGTGAACATCACGGGACCCTTGTCCATATTCTCATCAATGTTTACACGCTCATTTGTTTCCTGTATTTACTTTTCAGCTGAAATTACTATTATCCTTTTATCTCTTGCATTTGAAACTTTGTAAACAGCAAGGCCGGAGAGATTGACAACCTCTTTGTACTCGTTGGGAGCAAAGTTATCTGTGTCTGTGTGCAGGTCCACGTCAACTCCCACGTCGAAAGAAATTTCTGGCGCAGTTTTCACCTACTTGTCGACCTTCGAGTCCTACTGGAGACAATCCTTGGTATCTTCACCGAGGGAAATTTGCTGCTATCCTACATCTAACCTTCCACTTGGAGTAACCAACGAGTTAGTATCATCTAGCTACATGCCATGTAAGGCCATATAAAAGATTTGGGGATTTTATAAAATGCCTAGATATTTATTTATCAAGGTAAAACAAATAACATAATTAAAACTGAAAGAAAAAGAGAAGAAATCTTACCTGGCATCTGGCCCAACTCCCTCCCCTGGCCCATCTGGCCGGCCCAAGCCCACCCTCGTTTGACTTCTTCCTCCCCGTGCCCAGAAGCAGCTTGGTGGCAAGCCGACCGCCGTGGACGCCACCGAGGAGCTTCCTGGCCGCCTCGGGCCTTCTAGGTGTGCCACAGAGACGCCCTCGACGACATGGTTCACTTCCCCTCTCCCCGGCCACTTTCCCCCTCTCCCTCGTCCGATTTCGCGTGCCATCTTGAAGCTCCAGAGAGCGCCACCGTGATCCTGCATGGCCAACGGCCACTACCCGCCGCACCGCCGTGTCCCTCTTCCCCGCCGCCATCGACTTCGTCACCGCGCAAACGCCCGCGAGTTGGAGCGCCCGAAGCCGACGAATCGGACCTCCTTCGTCCGCCATGATCGCCGCCCGCCGGCGAGGATTCCATCGCCTCCGGTGCTCCTCCGGCCTCCCCGACCCTTCCTTAGAGCTCAGGGTGAGCCCCTCCCTCTCCCCGAAGTGCTCGCGGATCCTCCCTTGTAGTACGTCGCCGTGCCCCGTTGAGCTTTGCTCCGGCCGCCACCGAGATCACTCGCCGCCGTGGCCTCGGGCCCTTCCGTAGACACCCGAGTGCTCCCCCGTTTGCGCGAGGCACGAGCATCATGTTGATGCCCCTCCCGTGCCAAACCCTGGCCAGGAACCCAACTCCGGCGTGCCTACGCGGTGTGCTGAGGCCGCCTTCGACGACTCTCCGGCGAGCCCAATTAGCTTAGGGCTTAATACCTCACTAACCCCCTAACCACCCCCTGTGCCTATGACAGTGGGCCCAAACCGCTAATTAACCCCCCTTAGTTAAGTTATTTGGGATTTAACCCAGAGAGGTTGACAACCCTGTCCCACTGGTCAGGCTGGCCAGCCAACCCACATGCGTCAGCATGACGCCAGGCTAACGCAGTAAAGCCTTTTCTATTTAATAGAAATTCCAGAAAATATCCAAAACTTGAATAAATCAGAGAAAATTAACCATGACTCCAAATTAAACATATAATATATGAAAAATTATCAAAAAAATTAAAGGATTATGAATATGCACTTTTTTTCATGTTTGAACATTTTAAAATGGGGTAAGAGTATCAAATGTGCATATGAACCCTTTTTAAATTCAAATTTGGAGTTGAATTTGCAAACCTTTTGCAATGCACTTCATTTAAATGGAATGGAAAACACATCATCACCCTTTACATCATATTACACCACTTGATCATGTGTTTGTGCATTTTACATGTATTGATTGCTATCAGTAGAGGTGGAACCGGAATCGGAAGTCACTCCTGAAGTACAAGACTGTCAGTACGATCCCTGTCAGCAAGGCAATAAAACCCCATTGATCATGTCGATAAAAACCCAGTTCCCTCTCATTCTCACTTATGCATGTTTAGGATGTCACCATGATACGTTTCTACCGCATAGTTGAACCTATTTCTTTGCATGACCTATCATTTTGTCACAGTAGTAAGCAAACCACAATCCTAGCAGATCTAGGAGTTGAATATTGATCATGTGGACACTGCAACTGTTACTGCTTATTGCATGCTTAGAGTGTTACAATGAGGTGACTTTTATGTGAGTCGGAATGGTAGTGATCATGAGGATAATGGTGGTAACATGTTGGTGAATTTGACCTAAACAAGGTGAACGATGAGAGGCTGTGTAGGAGTACACAGTGGGTTGTCTCGTTGAACACTTCCTTAGGCCCGAGTTCTTGTATGGTAATCCAAGACAAAGAGTACTACCACATGTTGGGAAAACGGATCCCCGCTCAGCCTACTAACTCACCCCGATTCAAGTCCAGTAGTCATTAGTTCGGGTTTTCCATTTGGCATATGCATAGAAAAATAATGAATGAAAGGTTGCATCATTTAGATATGTGGGTGGACCTATGAGACAGTAAAACCATCTGCTAGGATGGCGTCTAGGTCGCCTGCATTGTCTGAGTCTGTATCGTCAAACCGTCCAGACTCTCAAATGGTAAGCAACTCAGATAGTTGATTCCTAGATTAGAGTTGGCTGTGAGATAAAAGTTGTGGAGATTATCCTCGCCGACACCCGCTTGAAGGGTGACGAGATCCTGGCGGTAACTGATAGTTTCATGTGTGTAGAAGTACACCCCTGCAGGGTCAACAAAACTATTCGAATAGCCACATCCGCGGTAATGGACTACTTGGAAAGTTGTGCTTGATTATTAGACAACTTCAACGGTTACTCTAAAACTTGCCAAGATAAGTGTGAGTGCTATGGTTTGCTTTATCATGGGAAGTCGAGGAAGGATCCATAGTGGTGTATTGATTGTGAGACTTGGATAGTTGGACTCGAGTACGCTCTTATCTCATTCTGGTAATCGTAGTCAGGATTAGCCAATCAAAGATGGAACTTCTGCATAACAAACCCCACCACCTTTACCTTGATACTTGAGCATGATTAGCATAGTTCTGATGTAAGTCTTGTTGAGTACATCTTTAACTCACGTTTGCTTATTTATGTTTTTAGATGAAACCACTGACCCCTAAGATGGCTTCTTTCCGGAGCTCGACGTTGACTAAGGTAGTGTAGTCCTAGATAGCAGTCTGGCCCCTCGTGGAAGGGCATGTATTTTGAATAAGGCTTCTCTAAGCCATTTGTTAAACTTGTCTGTACTCAGACCTAAGTTGCTTCCGTTGTTTGATGTAATGTTGGATCACAGTGATGTGATATCTTTGTGTACTCTACATGTAAGTCAATAAGGATGTATGCTTTGTAGAGTTCATGTGATGAGTACCTGCTGTTTACACTAGACATGTATGTTGCGTGTATGTTTATAACGTGCATGTCTTAGTGTGGGGTTCGATAGCTTGGTTGTGCTCTCGTTGGCGGTCTTTCTTACAGCCAGGTGGCTCTGAGTTGTGATCGGCTCGGAGCATCGCGATGCGATTACACGTACGGAGATGTCCTCACCTAATCCCATTACGTGGCACACTTCGTTGTACGATCGAGCCCGCTCGAGACCCTGACTAAGTGAATCGGGCTAGAGTTGTCTATGTAAATGTTATGATTCAATTGATAATATGGTTGAGGCGACTTGTCTATGAGTATGGAATTTCACCATCCATAAGCATTTAGACTTGTGGGCATACGATGATGACCCATCTCAGTTGATCATCCGGGCCTGGATGGGATGCCCCTCACGTTCGAGATTTTTGAGAGTGTCTTGTACTTGACCTTCTCTGCTTAGACAAGTGGATATGTGATACGTCCCAAACGTATCTATAATTTCTGCTTGCTCCATGCATGTTTTGTGTGATATTGCTATGATCTAGATACACTTCCATACACTTATGATCATATTTGGACTAACCTATTAACTCAGTGCACCACAGTGCCAGTTCCTGTTTTCTGATGTTTTTCTATTTCTGGTTTCCCCCATATTAAAAGTGCTCCAAAAAATCGGGAAAAATCAGATAAAAAAATCAGCGTACCGGAAGCTTCCGGAATCACCAAAGTGGGGACAGAGGGCCACCACCAGGTGCCCAGGCGCCCTCCCGGCGCGCCCTTGGGTGGGGCCACAACAGGGGCCCGCCTGGACCCCTGGTTCCCCCCCATGGCTGGCCCCCTTCGTCTATATATTATCCGGGACGGGATTCTTCCGAAGACAGAACCCTTTTTCGCGATCTCGCCTATGTTCCGCCGCCGCCGCGCTTCCAAGATTGGGAGCGCCAGCAGACCTCTTCCCGACACCATGCCGGAGGGAGGATTGACCTCCGGGAGCCTCTCCTCCACCATGGACGCTTACCGGATGATCCATGAGTAGTCTACCTTGTACCATGGGTCCGTGATCAGTAGCTATGTGATTTTCTCCTCCCTCTTTGTTCTTCATGGATTAGACCTTGTGAGCTGCCCTACTTGATCAAGGCACATATGTAATTCTTTCTATTGTTGCTATGCTGAGTTTGCTGGGATCTGATGGATTATGAGACTATGTTCAGTTTGTGATAGAGTAATATATTTGGTTCTTATCTTTTATATTTTTGTTCTTGAGTAATTCTTGCATGTTCTCCGTTGTTGTTTATTGCTTTGGCCAAGTAGTAGGTAGTGACTCCGAGAGGGAATGTTATGGTCGATTGTGGGTTCATGCCCCCTGATAACTAGCTTGAGTGACAGAAACATGAGTCTAGGGGATGTGTTGTTGCCATAAGGGGGAAAACAACGGTGCTTGTAACCGCGGTTGCAAGGATTGTTTACTTTATGAAAAGTTCTTTTAATGCAGTTGTCTGTTGCTTTGGGTTTACGTTTTGGGTGGGGCTCGCAACTTAATACCAGCGAGATGTTCTGGATAGATATCTCAAGGTGGATGATTAGGAGTAGATGCAGTTGGATTTCGGTCTACTTATTTTGGCATACCGCCCATGCTTTTGAGCCTCTTCCTTTCGTTGTAGCATAGTTAGCATTGCGGTGCGTTTTAATCTTGTCAATTGCCCAGCTGTGATTTGTTTACCTCGCATAGCAGTTTTACCGTCTTTTGGGAGAGAGAGATCACTAGTGAACATCATGAGACCCCGGTCCATATCCTCATCACTGTTTACATGCTCGATTTATTTCCTGTTTTTACTTTCTAGTCGCAATTATCATTACCTTTTATCTCTTGCGCTTGATCCTTTATAAATAGCAAGGCCGGAGAGATTGACAACCACTCTGTACTCGTTGGGAGCAAAGTTATCTGTATCTGTGTGTAGGTCCACATCAATCCCATGCCGAAAGCAAATTTTTGGCGCCGTTGTCACCTACTTGTCGACCTTGGAGTCCTACTGGAGACAAACTTTGGTATCTTCACCGAGGGAAGTTACGCTACGCTACATATCAACCTTCCACTTGGGGTAACCAATGAGAGGAGAGAGTATCAGTATGGCTCTCGGCTCTCCATATGATTGAATTGTGACTAGAATTACATATGCATATTCCGGGTCTCGGCAGACTTGGTATCCAGCAGAACTGTCTGTAGGATTATCAAACCATGGTCGAAGTCGAGTCTAGAATTTTATAGTTATATAGTTACTTTGGGTATAAGGGAACAATGTAAGACTTCTTTTTTTCTCTCCTTATCCTCATCGATCTGAGTTCCGAGTCACTCTCATCTTCTCTACGGGAAGATAGGACTAGGCTCATCTATGTCTTTACTAGAACATCTCGTTGATTGCTTCTTTGTAGCCGTAGGACTGTAGTGGTCTTCTGGAGTCATCGTGTTTTTGAGTTCTTGAAGAAGTTCTGTCCAATCTCTTGTAGGTTGTCTCATTTTTCATCCTGGTGTCGCCGTTATGCTGTCCGATATACCCCGTGTTTCTAAGGAATTGTTGTTTCTGCATTACAATCCTTTCCGCCTAAATCATGTCTCTTAGCTTTGAATCTGTCATAAATCCTGTTCTGATTGTTGATTGTTATCACACATGATGTCATGTGGAAATCGTAGTGCTGTTCGTCGCGGTCGAGGCCGTGATCAAACTCGAAATGATGATGAACCTCCACCTCCGCCTTCTGCGGCTGAAATAATGATGGAAGCTGAGTGGAATTGACAAGATCAAACATGCCTTCTAGAGCTCATCGAGCAGAATACCTCTCGTCGACGTAATTGAAAGTGCAATCTTGCCCTTAATTATATTTTGGTGTTGATGACAATGTACATATATGGGACTAATAATGTTTGCCAAGTATATCTTAGGTTTTAGTCCTCGGTTCGTTGTGGTGGTGGATCAATGACCATCAAATCGTATCAAATTTCTCAAGATACGGAACCAATCAAGTTGAAGCATAAGTTTTCGGTTAATCTTGAGTATAGGGATCCCCGCACTATTAAGAGGGGATCAGTGGGTTTGTGTTTAAGATTTGCTCAAAGCTAATTAAAACAAAAACATTCCGACAAAAAATGGAGCTAAAAAGTAATAATCCGTCCACTGCTTTCGGGCGTCCGACATGGTTTGGACGTCCGACAATTCAAAGTTTCGGGCGTCTGACTGCCTTCGGACGTCCGACATCTCATATACTGGTTTTATGTAGGAAAGGTCAGTGGGCATGCAAATTCGCCGGAAGTCCGACATGTTTCGGACGTCCGACCCCTAGGACGTCCGAACTCTGTCGGACGTCCGATATGCTACTGACCTTTTCCTCAGGTGTTGCATGTTGAACTTACTTTGAACACTTCGGACGTCCGACCTGGTTCGGACGTCCGACATTTGGACTTTCGGACGTCCGGCACCTGACGGACGTCCGACACTTGCACAGCTTATTGCCCCAACGACCATTTCGTCCCTTGGGCTATAAATACCCCCTCACTCCCACTTGTGAGGGTTGACCACTTCATTTACAATCACCCAAGAACACAAGTGCTCCCTATCACTCTCTCCCTCACCAAATCTCAGATCCCGGAGAGTTCCTTGAGAGTTCTTGACGGATCTTTCACCGAGTGATAGATCCGCACCTTCCCCATCTTCCAACCAAAGCAAATCGCGTTTTGAGCAAGTCTTGAGCATTTCCCATTGATCTTGTTACTCTTGGAGGTTGGAGACTCCTAGGCGGGTAGGAGTTCTTCGGGGAGGAATCGACCATTGTGATTACCCCCGTTGAGTTTGTGAGGGTTTGGTGACCACCTTTAAGGTCAACCAGTAGTGGTTGGGAATCGCCTTCATGGTGATATCTCAAGGGGAATAGAGTGAGCCTTCGTGGTGTTGGTGTGCCTTCGTGGTTTCACCCACTGACGAGGATCAGCCTCGGCAAATCCCATGGTCAGGGACCCTGGGTTAGTCATAGAGAAGGAACAGGTTGGACGATACTCGTCGGCTAACAGGAGAAGCACTTCCTGCTCGATATTATTGCGTGAGGGGGCGATTACAGGGAAGGCCAAGGCGAGTTCTCGCAAGACCAGGAGAGTAGATTGTGTATTGGATCCATCTAGACGTCTCCCCTCCCAGCCTTTATATACTAGGATAGGTCTCGGGGAATCCGTACTAGACTACAAAGATAGTTTCCTAGTTCTAGTCTTGCCTTGTACGCCAAGTCGTGCCTTCCATATCAGTCGCGGACTCCTACGTCGGTGCTTGATTGGGCCAATCGTGGGACTGTCGAGGCTTTCCAGCAGGCCTTCTGTCTTCATACACACCGGGTATCCTCATACACAGGAGTCGTGGGGTCACCCCCTCGTCAGTAGCCCCCGAGTGCCTGGGGGACTCGAAGAGTCGCGCAGGGACTCGAATTCTACATCGCTTTATTGTTTGTAGGCGCGGCACTGCCGCGGGTCGCTGGCAGTTTTGAGCCATGACAATACCTGTTTCGAGGGATTGCTAAGCTGAAAAGGGCCCAAGGAGTCGACTGGTCGAGCCTTGGTGAATTGCGCTAGTGGCAAATACAGCAGTAGCCCAATCAAGCTCACGTCCCTCGACATGAACTTGGAACGACTGGTGTCTAGCAAAGTCATGCTGTGTAAGGTCTTATAGGATCAATTGCTGCCAGTCTAAGCTAATAGCCTGAGCGGGTCTGCTCGGCTCTTTCTATCATGTGAGCGCATGGAAGAGGTCGGGAGTGAAATCGCTCTGCGGCAAGTCCCGGCCCGTCCGTTCTGCGCAGCGGGATCTTATCTACACGCTAAGCTTGTGTGGCATCTGGGTACAGTGTATCGTAGCCCAGGCATAATTGTTTTTTGTAGAGGCACGGAGACTGGTTAGCGATGCACCCACTTGGAATAAACAATCAAGTGAGCTATTAGCAGTCACTCGCGGAGCTTGTACTGAACTCAGGCGAGGGAAATAAGAAAGCACCCACTCGGAAAGTCGTCGAGTGCGCGAGTAGATCATATTGTCGAATAGTTGCTGAGACTTTTTGCGAGTAGTTACTCGAATGCTTTACTGACTTCAGGGTGAGGGAGCACCCGAACTCTGAAAGTATGTTGTTTATGCTCGTGCGAGTGATCACTCGAGCACATTTTTGCCTTCTGGGTGAGGGAGCACCCGAACTCGAATAAAGGTACTCCCATTGGGAGTAAGAGATTTTTGGAATAATAAAAAACTTGTGAGGAGCGGGATGCTGACCGAGGATCCGTACTTGATACGCATTGCTGAGATGTGACGTTTGCTGGTCCGTCTGAAAGGTTGGGTTTCCGTGGCGTGTGAATGGAAGTGACTTGACGTCCTGCCGCCGAAAATTTCGCCCTGTGTGATGATGGCCCTCATTTTTCGCGCGTAGTGAGCGGTATGGTTAATGCGCCAGTTTAGTTTTCCATGCTTCTCGGCCATCGCGAGATCGTGCCACGTCCGCTGGTGTTCCAAGATTAACGGTGATGATTTGCGTGCCCCTGCTGTTGGTTAATTACCGGGGAATCTGGTGGGTTTAGGTTTTCACCCAGCCATTTCCTTCTCCTGCTTGTCCTTCTTCTTCCTTTTCCGTTCGTTGCCTCCTGCCTTTTCTCTTTGCGCGATTTGTTGGTGAGATCCATGTCCAAGCGTCCTCGCAGTGCAGCACAGGAGTCGGCGAGGATGACTGGTAGATGGGAGCGAACTGCTTTTGGAACCGCAGATCTGGATGATTTGGTGGCGGATGGCATGGTGGTAAATGGTGCCGCCCGGATTCCTGGGGATGAGGAGGTTCCTGCGCCCCGTCCGGATGAACGGGTATGCTTTCAGAGCTTCTTCCCTCGTGGTTTTGCGCTTCCCGTTCATCCTTTCCTCTGGGGGTTGCTTTTTACCTATCAATTGCAACTGCATGACTTGACCCCCAATGGGATTTTTCACATTGCCTGCTTTATCACGCTCTGTGAGGGTTTTTTGGGGATCTATCCCCATTGGGGCCTCTGGAAACGTCTCTTCAATGTGAAGAGGACGAACTCTGAATATGCCATTGGGGGCGTGGGCATTTTCATTAAGGAGAAGGCTGCCTACTTTGATCTGGAGAAGTTGGACTCCGTCTATACATGAAGGAGGAGTTGGTTTTATCTGAAGGATCAACGCATTGAGGGTTAGCAATTTGGTCTTGCCCCTTTTGACCCTGCTGCACGGGCGGTTAAGCGGTCTTCATGGGCACATCTTTTGTCTGCTCGTGAGGTGTCTCTTGTGGAGCCATTGGTGCAAAAGATTACTGCTTTGAAGGATGAATTGACTGGCGGTCAGCTTATCTCTGTGTTTGTGAGTAGACGCGTGCAGCCGCTTCAGCATCGGGTGCGTCCCATGTGGCAATACACTGGGCCCAATGACTCGACTAGGTGTTCGCCCGAGGAGTTCTCCGATGGTGACCTTTTGACTCGGGTTTAGCAAGTCACGAATTGTACCAGCATTGGGGAGGAGAGTCTAGTCAAACCCTTACTCTGCTGATTTACCTCTTCCTCAGGTGCTTGTCTTGAATTTTCTATTTGTGATTTTGACTCATTACTGTTGGTTACTGATGTTTGTTCTGATCTGTAGGATCATGCTCCCTTGTTGAACAATCCGCCGCAGCCTGAAGATGCGGAAATACTTGACGAACCTGGTGCAGATGATGCTGGTCCTGTGCTTGCGAGTGACAAGGGTGCTTCGGGTGCTGATGCTGCCGAGTCATCGGGTGGTCGGCCATCGGTTGCAGAGCACTCTGAGGATTCGAGTCCTCTGCGTGTCAAACGCACTCACCCTTTGGGTGCGAGTGGTCGTGATGCAGTGGGTGGCGGCGATGATTTGACAGTTGTCGTGGAGCCTGTTGTGCCGTGTCCTCCTTCCGCTGCCCCAAAAAAACGCAAATTCGGGATATTGCTTCGTCCGGCCGCTGCACCTGCCGGGTTAGTATTACTTTCTGCTTGGTCATTCTGCTGTTCTTTGTTTTGACTCGTGTTCTAAAGATATGATATTTGTAGGACTGCTCCTGTTCCGACTGCTTCTTCTGCGAGTGCCGCTGCTGTTGGTGCTCGCTCGACTGATTCTGGCGTGGCACCTGATCGGCCGGCTGATTCGGCCACTCCTGTGGCTTCAGGTGCGGGGACGACCCCTGTGACTGTAGGCGCGGAGGGAACTCATGTGACTGCTCCGTCTGGGGGATCTGCTATGGCTGTTGCGGCTCCTGGAGGGGACTTTCCTCCAGATGTTAAACCAGTGATCCCTGAGGAGCCCTTCTTGGAGAGGCGGGATCTTTCTGCTGAAGATAAGGCGAAGTTCTTTGATCGCATGGCGGAGCAGGTATGTGATTTCTTTGTCCTTCTGAGCTTTGTTGGAGAAGCCCCCGAGGTTGCAAGCAATCACTTGTGATTGGTTGTAGTCTTTACCTTGGGTTTTTCTCTTTTGTCGGTCTTTATGAATATTGGGAGCACGACAGTGCTCCCAATGGGAGTAGCCCCCGAGGCTGCAAGCAATCACTTGTGATTGGTTGTAGTCTTGAGCTTGATTTTCTTCTTTCCTAGGCTTTGACCGGTGCATTCACTTGAATTCAGCCCTTATTCCAGATATGCGAACGTGTGCTGATAGAGACTGATCGGTGGCAACGTGCTCATGACTCGGTCCAGGGGAGCTTGACCGCTATGAGACATAAGATCTTGATTCTTGATCTTTGTTTCTTTTGCTAGTTGGTTTTGTCTGATTGGTGTCTGTTTCGTAGGTCGCAAGAAAGGTGCTGACAAGCGGGCAGAGGCTGCAAAAAAGGAGCTTGCTGAGCTTCGGGCCGCTCTGGAGTCCAAGGAGAAGGAGCTGCAGGCACAGCATGGCGAGCTCGAGCGGTTGTGGCAGGTGGAGGAGCAGTTTCTCCAGGTCGACAAGGCTGAGTGCGAGCGCCTGCTTATCGGCTTCTCGCCCTTCGTTGGTAGGCCCCAAGTGGAAGGCGTGATGCAGTACAGCAGCGAGTTTTCCCTCAGTAAAGATACCAAGGTTTGTCTCCAGTAGGACTCCAGAGATGATAAGTAGGTGTCAGCGGCGCAACTGACGCGGACCTGCACACAGAAACAAATAACTTTGTTCCCAACTAAGTTCAGAGAGGTTGTCAATCTCTCCGGTCTTGTTGTTCACAAATGATAAAACGCAAGGGGATAATGATAGCAACTTGAAAGTAAATGCAGAAAAGTAAATATAGCTTGGAAACAATAATGAGGATATGGACCGGGATACGTGAAGTTCGCTAGTGATGTCTCTCTCCCAAAAGACGATAAAAATTGCTATGCGAGGTAAACAAATTACAGAAAGGCAATTGACAGGATTATGAACGCACCGCAATGCTAACTATGCTACAAAAGAAAGGAAGAGGTTCAAAAGCACGGGCAGTACGCCAAAATAAGTAGACCGAAATCCATCTGCATCTACTACTAATTATCCACCTTGATATATCTATCCAGAACATCACGCTGGTATTAAGTTGCGAGCCCCACCCAAAGTGTAAACCCAAAGCAACAGACAACTGCATTAAAAAGAACTTTGCGTAAAGTAAACAATCCTTGTAACCGCGGTTACAAGCACCGTTGTTTTCCCCCTTGTGGCAACGACACATACCCTAGACTCATGTTTCTGTCACTCAAGCATGTCATCGGGGAGGCATGAACCCACAATCTAGCACAACGCTCCCTCTTGGAGTCACTACCTACTACTTGGCCAAAGCAATAAAGAACAACGGAGAGCATGCAAGACTTACTTAGGAACAAAAATACAAGAGATAATAACCAAATATATTACTCTATCAAAATCTGAACATAATCTCATAATCCATTAGATCCGATCAAACTCAACATAGCAATAGCAGAAATATTACAAAGGTGCCTCGATCATGTAGGGCAGCTCATGAGGTCTAAACAATGAAGATCAAAGAGGGGAGGAGAACATCACATAGCTACTGATCACGGACCCATGGTCCAAGGAAAACTACTCACGAGACATCCGGGGAGCATCCATGGTGGAGAGGAGACTCCCGGAGGTCAATCCTCCCTCCGGCAGGGTGCCGGGAAGAGGTCTTCTAGTGCTCCCAATCTTGGAAGCGCGGTGGCGGCGGAACAGAGGCGAGTTCGCGGAATAGGGTTCTTGTTCTGGAGTTTTCCCGTGACGGGGGATAAATAGGCGAAGGGGGGCAGCCAGAGGTGGACCAGAGGCCCCAGGCGCCCCCCTGGCGCGGCCAGGGGTTGGGCCGCGCCGGGTGGCCGCCTGGGCCCCCCTGGCTCCCCTCTGGCCCCTCCCGGGCTCTTCTCGAAGCTATCGTCACGCTGATTTTTTATCTGAATTTTCCCGAATTTTTCTGGCACTTTTTATATGGGGGAAAACTGAAATAGAAAAACAGCAAAAAACAGGAACTGGCACTGGGGTGCACTGAGTTAATAGGTTAGTCCAAATATGATAAAAAATGTATGAAAGTGTATCTAGATCTTAGCAATATCACTCAAAACATGCATGGAGCAAGCAGAAATTATCGATACGTTTTGGACGTATCAACATCCCCAAGCTTAATTCCTGCTCGTCCTCGAGTAGGTAAATGATAACAAGCATAATTTCTGTGGTGACATGCTAGCAACCATAAAAGAACTTTGAAAAGTAAAGCAATCAAGGTTAGAGATTCAATTCAAGTCATAACAGGCAAGAGTCTATATTAGCATTGAAACAAGTAACAAAAGAACAAAAGGTGCAAGAGCTCTTTCTGTCCGTGACTCGAATGTCTCCAAATGGTGTTTGCGTGCAAGAAAGGAGGATAGGGAATACGAGAGAAAAACATATTTTTGTTGAGAACTCAATCTACTAAAGTTTCACACTTGGTCCTCTTTGGAATCTTATCTTGACTCATCCCCAGACCACTAGCCAGGTACAAGTCAATTTGATCCACTCCTTTTCGATATTTTGAGCACTCATGCAATGGATGAGCGTAAGCACGAGAGTTGACACTTAGGATGGCAAAGAGAGAAATATGGTGGAGGAGGAAGACAAAAAGGATGAGAAAGGCTCACATCAATGAGGAAAATCATAGGCAAGAGATGCCAAATGATAGATATGATGTGAGGAGTAGGGATTGCCATGCAACGGATGCACATACGAGCTAGGAAGCTCTCCAAACTATATGCAAAAAGATCATCTCTATGGAGTACCAGGATATAAAGGGAGTACTAGTGTGGATCTCTCAAAAGGATAGTAGTGTTGCCCCTTTCTCTCTTTTTATTTATTTTTCTCTTTTTTCTATTTTTTTTATTTTTGTGTGGCCTCAATGGCTCTTTCTATTGAACTCTCATTTGTCCTCTTTGGGATCTTTTAATGTGTCCACTTTGGGATCTTTTCCTCACTTAAGGTCAACACTCTATTTTACAAGAAGGTAAAGGAGATCTTTCACACTTTACAAGGTACTCAAAATCATAAAGAAGATGTAACTAACATGATGTATGCAATGTATGTCGCTGCCAGTGTAGCAGGAACATGTATGATATGAAGATCAAGTCATGAAGAGGTGGAAGTTGCATGGCAATGTAACTCGGAAAGGCTATGGAAATGCCTTGATAGGTAGGTATGGTGGCTGTTTTGAGGAAGGATAAAGGGAGGCTTATGATGACAGAGTGTATCATGCCAAGGGTTTAGATGTACCGGCGAAGTGGACACCAACTCTCGGAGTGAGAAGAAGGCAATGCATGGCACGGGAAAGGCTAGCAAAATATGGGAAGGTGGAAGTGTCAACTCTCAATACTTACATTAGTCCGAAGAACTCATGCACTTATTATCGGTAACTCTCAATCTCATGAGGAGGTTCACAAAGAGACAAGTACCCCGAGGAGGAGTGTATGGGGGTTTGGTTATCCTTGCACATCCTCGACTCATGGTACGTGAGTGTACTCTAATATTCGACTCCTCAGAAGAGTAGTGATCCATCTAGTAGCTAGAGTTCTCAACTAGTTTTGTAGGTTTTGAAAATAAACACGGATTGCCCAAAATACGACACCTATCACTAATAGGCAAGAGCTCTTGACACCAAAAGTCCAAACATTACTCACAACAATGCCTCAAAACTATTGCAAGCTACTACTAAAATTAAATAGCAACCTCAATTACCTACTTTCAAGACAAGACACAACTCAATGCAACAACCAACTCTCTTAACAAGATAAACATGAAAACTAAAAAGAGTTGCTGAAACAAACTAAACAAAATCCAAGGCTCTTGCTAAATACAAACTAAGACTAAAACTAAACATGGCAGTAGCTATGAAAAGATAAAGAACACACAACAGAAAAAAGATAGGCAGGAAAAATCCTATGATGTGTTCTAAATTTTGACAGAGGAGCGTGTTTTTCTCCCACACAAAGTAACAAAGGATATAACTTGTTATGAACAGCAAGCAAAGCTAAAGAAAAACTAAAAATAAAACCTAAGAGCGAGACGCTCCAAGCATAGCACATAACGCATGAAGTGATAAAAATATAGTGAGACGAAGGACAAACCGATGATAGTTGATGGAGAAGGGGATGCACGGGGGCATCCCCAAGCTTAGACGCTTGAGTCTCCTTGAATATTTATTGGGGATGCATGGGGGCATCTCCAAGCTTGAGCGCTTGACACTCCTGGATCTTCTTTCATCATCTTCCATCGCACACTTGAAAACTCCCTTCATACATAACTCATCATAAGCTGATTAGAGAGGTTAGTAACCTTAATAAATAATTTTTCTCCACTGTATATAAAGATAATCTAGAAGAGATAATGTTTCTCAAGAGTGCCAAAAAGTTTTTGCAAAGAAAAAGCAAGCTTAAGGTTTGCAAAAGTTAGGAGAGACAAAACGTGGCAGAATCTGTGAAAAACAGAACAGAAGATAGTAAAGAATTTTTTAGGGGCACTTGTGCAACTCAAATCAAAAAACTCAGAACATACGGAAGTTTCGTAATTGTATAGAGCATACTGTTCCAAATATTCATCTCAAAAAGATGAACTGGGATTTTTCTGGAATTTTTCTGGTCACGAGGACATAATCTGTTTTCTGGACAGCATGTCACAACTTTTACTTCCCTTGCCGTAAGAGGGTATAACTTGGCACAAAGCTGAAAAATAAAGATACAATGATGTTGCTACTGAAGTAACAATCATCAAGACACAACAAAAGCAAAAAGAAAAACCTAAATTCGTTGCGGTTTGCCTCCCGAAAGCGCTTCTTTAAAGCCATTAGCTAGGCATGATGCAAAAAGAAGAATCAAGTTTTATCAAGAGAAAGAGAATAACTAGCCCGAGTAACGGACTCAAAAGGTAACTTGATTTTATTTCTAGGGAAGTGTTCCATCCCCTTTTTGAAAGGGAATTGGAATTTTATATTCCCCTCTTTTATGTCAATAACCGCACCAACGGTGCGAAGAAAAGGACGTCCCAAAATAATTGGACACAAAGGTTCACACTCTATATCCATAACAATAAAATCAACGGGAACATAGTTGTCATTGACAATGATAAGAACATCGTTGATCTTCCCCAAAGGTTTCTTTATGGAAGAATCAACAAGACGAACACCAAAAGAACAAGGCTCAAAAGGCTTCAATTGAAACATATCAAATATTCTTTTGGGCATAACAGAGGTACTAGCTCCAACATCACATAAAGCATAGCAAGAGAAGTTATTCAATTTAATTTTGATCATAGGGTTCCAACCATCATATAGCTTCCTAGGTATGGAGGCTTCTACTCTAAGCTTCTCCTCCCTAGCTTTGATAAGAGCATTTGTGATATGCTCCGTGAAGGCAAGATTAAGTGTGCTAGTGTGGGGGTCTCTAGACATTTTGTGTAACAAGCTAATAACTTCTGAGAGGGTGCAACTATCAAAATCAATATCACTACTATCAAAGGTGGTAGTAGTGTCATCTAGGCTCACTTGTTTGAAACCCTGTATGTTCATAGCAGTTTATTTTTCTACGGTTGAGGTATTAGCATCACCATTAATAGGTCCAACGGGTGCTAATAGTTTGAGTGTCCTCAACAATTTGGATAGTGGCAACTGTGTGGTGTGTAGGAAGGCTCTTAATTCTATCCTCTTCCATAGGGATAACTTCAGGCTTGGCTGCCATTTGATTTATCAAAGTAGATTGGGTGTGGGACATATTCGAAACATGGGTTTCGGTGGCGGTAAGCCTAGCCTGGGGATTAGAAATCTCATTATTCAGGCTATCAAGCTGTTCACTAATGTTTTGCAGAATGGCGGTATGCTCACCTATTTGCTTAGAGAAGGCTTTGTTTTGTTCAAACTGGGTGTGCATATAGTTCTTAGTAGCCTTCTCTATTTCTACCAATTTATCATAGCTAGACAGGTCTCTTTTCGTATAAGCAGGATTATAGGAGTTGTTGCTAGGGTAGGTGTTGTTGTTCCCATAGTTGGATGGGAACGGTCTAGGATTGCTAGCAAAATTTCCCCTATAAGCACTGTTGTTGAAGTTGTTTCTAGCAATAAAGTTCACATCTACTTGTTCTTGAGCAACCAAAGAATTTAAAGGAACATCATGAGGATCAATAGAAGGTTGCTTGGTAAGTAGAGACATAATTAAATCAACTTTTTCATTGAGGGAGGTAATTTCCTCGACAGAGTTTACCTTCCTACCTGTTGGAGCGCGTTCGGTGTGCCATTGGGAATAATTGGTCATCATCTCATCGAGAAGCTTTGTGGCAGCACCAAGTGTAGTTGACATAAAGGTTCCTCCCGCGGCCGAATCTAACAGGTTCCGCGAGGTAAAGTTCAAGCCTGCATAAAAAGTCTGGATAACCATCCAGGTAGTCAAACTATGTGTAGGGCATTTCTTAACAAGAGATTTCATTCGTTCCCAAGCTTGGGAAACGTGTTCATTATCCAATTGCTTAAAATTCATAATATTACTCCTCAATTGGATAATCTTAGCAGGAGGGTAGTACTTCCCTATAAAAGCATCTTTGCACTTATCCCAAGAATCTATGCTATTTCTAGGCAAAGATTGAAACAGGATTTTAGCGTCTCCCCTTAAAGAGAAAGGAAAGAGCTTAAGCTTAACAACATCACCTTTTACTTCTTTATACTTTTTCATATCACATAATTCAACAAAATTATTCAAGTGTAAAGCAGCAGCATCTCCAGCACCAGAGAACTGATATCTCATAACAAGGTTTAGCAAAGCAGGTTTAATTTCATAAGAGGTAGCTGAAGTGGCAGGTGTGGCAATGGGAGTGCAGATAAAGTCTAGTTTGTTGTGACTAGTGAAGTCACACAACTTGGTGTTTTCAGTGGAACCCATAGTAGCAGCAAGTGTGGCAGATTTTTTTGTAGTTTTTGATAAAAGACACAAAGATAAAAACTGAAAGATAAACTAACAAGACTAAAAAACAAAGGTAAAGGGTAGTGTGCAACTCCCCTATCTTAGCACTTGGAGTCCCCGGCAACGGCGCCAGAAATACTCTTGCTTATCGGCTTCTCGCCCTTCGTTGGTAGGCCCCAAGTGGAAGGCGTGATGCAGTACAGCAGCGAGTTTTCCCTCAGTAAAGATACCAAGGTTTGTCTCCAGTAGGACTCCAGAGATGATAAGTAGGTGTCAGCGGCGCAACTGACGCGGACCTGCACACAGACACAGATAACTTTGTTCCCAACGAAGTTCAGAGAGGTTGTCAATCTCTCCGGTCTTGTTGTTCACAAATGATAACACGCAAGGGGATAATGATAGCAACTTGAAAGTAAATGCAGAAAAGTAAATATAGCTTGGAAACAATAATGAGGATATGGACCGGGATACGTGAAGTTCGCTAGTGATGTCTCTCTCCCAAAAGACGATAAAAATTGCTATGCGAGGTAAACAAATTACAGAAAGGCAATTGACAGGATTATGAACGCACCGCAATGCTAACTATGCTACAAAAGAAAGGAAGAGGTTCAAAAGCACGGGCAGTACGCCAAAATAAGTAGACCAAAATCAATCTGCATCTACTACTAATCATCCACCTTGAGATATCTATCCAGAACATCTCGCTGGTATTAAGTTGCGAGCCCCACCCAAAGTGTAAACCCAAAGCAACAGACAACTGCATTAAAAAGAACTTTGCGTAAAGTAAACAATCCTTGTAAACGCGGTTACAAGCACCGTTGTTTTCCCCCTTGTGGCAATAGCACATCCCCTAGACTCATGTTTCTGTCACTCAAGCATGTCATCGGGGAGGCATGAACCCACAATCTAGCACAACGCTCCCTCTTGGAGTCACTACCTGCTACTTGGCCAAAGCAATAAACAGCAACGGAGAGCATGCAAGAATTACTTAGGAAAAAAATACAAGAGATAAGAACCAAATATATTACTCTATCACAATCTGAACATAATCTCATAATCCATCAGATTCGATCAAACTCAACATAGCAATAGCAGAAATATTACAAAGGTGCCTCGATCATGTAGGGCAGCTCACGAGGTCTACACAATGAAGATCAAAGAGGGGAGGAGAACATCACATAGCTACTGATCACGGACCCATGGTCCAAGGAAAACTACTCACGAGACATCCGGGGAGCATCCATGGTGGAGAGGAGACTCCCGGAGGTCAATCCTTCCTCCGGCAGGGTTCTGGGAAGAGGTCTTCTGGTGCTCCCAATCTTGGAAGCGCGGCGGCGGCGGAGCAGAGGCGAGTTCGCAGAATAGGGTTCTTGTTCTGGAGTTTTCCCGTGACGGGGGATAAATAGGCGAAGGGGGGCAGCCAGAGGTGGACCAGGGGCCCCAGGCGCCCCCCTGGCGTGGCCAGGGGTGGGGCCGCGCCGGGTGGCTGCCTGGGCCCCCCTGGCTCCCCTCTGGCCCCTCCCGGGCTCTTCTCAAAGCTTCCGTCACGCTGATTTTTTATCTGAATTTTCCCGAATTTTTCTGGCACTTTTTATATGGGGGAAAACTGAAATAGAAAAACAGCAGAAAACAGGAACTAGCACTGGGGTGCACTGAGTTAATAGGTTAGTCCAAATATGATAAAAAAATGTATGAAAGTGTATCTAGATCATAGCAATATCACTCAAAACATGCATGGAGCAAGCAGAAATTATCGATACGTTTTGGACGTATCAGCGCCTGCAGGACTTGTCGGGCTCTTTGACTGGTTTGTGGACTATTCCTGTCTTCCGTTTACTGGGGGTTTTTTTCTCTGAAATTTCTAGGTGTTGAGTCTTTTTCCTTCTTCCATGTTCTGCGGGTATTGGGGTTGTGGAGGTAGCTGCTGTAGGATCAGGCGCTTTCCGTGGCTCTGTAGATGCTGTCTCGGGCGCTGCTGTAGCTGTTGGGGATGTCTGCGCTCGGGCTTCAACTCTCTTGAAGCTTCTTCATGAGCATATGTTCCCAGATGAGGAGAAGCGTCCTGAGGGTCTTGATTCTCTGGTTGCTGCCTTCGGTCTGGATGGTAATCAGCTGGACGGCTTGGTTCACGAGAACGTGGTGAGTGGGCTTGCCACGTCTATTGTTGTTCTTCTGGGGCATGGTGTTCCCATTGAGTATTCCATGGTCTATAGTTTGCCTGATTATACGGACGAGCAGAGTGATCGAGCCACTCGGCTGGCCCGCCAGCTGCAGCTGGTCGTGGAGGCTGCAAGCAATTCTTCAGCCAGGAGTAGGGTGAACTTGTTTTTGTTTTGAAAACTTCAGCTGTAATGTGCCTCCTGCGGGACGGTGGATCTTTTTCAACTCATGGACCTGCTTTGCCTTTTGTGCTCCTTGTTGTCTCATTTCCTTTGACTTGTTTCTCTTTGCGGTAGGCCATCCCGGGCGTTTCTCGGGCTTGGAATTTGCTGAAGGAGGATGCTCGCGAGGGTGCCTACGAGTCTGTTTGCTTGAGGTTAAAAGAAGTCGAGCGTGAGATCGTTCGCCTGAAAGGTGTTGTTGTGGTCCATCGCTCGAAACGTGAACGTGCTAAAGCCGTCTTGGATAGCTTGGCGGCTTGGATGACAAAGTTGTCTGATCTTCTGAAGGGTGAGTTTGTTTCTCTTTGATTGTTTGACTGTCCGAGTTATTTTCCTTATGCTTGCGGATGATCTTTTGCTCTTCATTGCGAAGTGCTTGCTGGGCGTTCTCGCGAGGAAGAGGAAGCAGTGCAATCGGAGCTGTTGCAGCTGGAGGACCCGGTTGTGCAGGCGAGCAATCCTTTTTGGATGGATAGGGCGCGTGCTCGGGTGTTCGCCATTCTGCGGATGCGGGTTGAGAGGGTACCGCGGGCTCTTGAGTACTGTTGCGGAGTGTTTGGTAGGATCTTTGCTGAGTTTTTTCCTTTGGATCCTGTCCCGTCTTATCTTGAAAAGCTTTGTCGGGTGTTCTCTCAGCCTGCGGACCTTCGGCGTGTAGTTAATCATCAGATTTATGCGGGGGCTCGCTGTGCTTTTGCCTTTGTCCATAGTCATTGGCCGGGGGTGTACATTATGCTGGCCGCTCAAGGTCCTCCTGGTGGTCGAGCGCAGCCGATGGACGACCATTACACCGTGGCGGACAAGCCTGCAAGTCAAGTTGTGAAGTGGGTGGTCGAGGATAACGAACGTCGACTGGGCGCTCTGTGTAAAGTAAAATCAGAGCCTGGAGATTAGGCTTTGCTTGGCGCTAGTTCCCCTGATGGACAACATGTGCCGCTGTTCCATTTTGCTTTACTTTTCTTGTACGTTGTGAATGAATCCCGTGTGGTACGGGTTAGTCTTGCCGGTTGCTAAGTCTTTGGCGAGGAACTCCTTTGGTGGGAGGCTGCTGATTTTTAAGTCATGTAGGAGAAAAAAGCCTCGGGGGTGGCTGCTGCTGCGAGCCTCGAGTGCTAATTTTTGAGTCGCGTAAGCGAAGAACGCCTCGGGGGGTGGCTGCTGCTGCGAGCTCCCGAGTGCCAATTTTTGAGTCGCGTAAGCGAAGAACGCCTCGGGGGTGGCTGCTGCTGCGAGCCCCCGAGTGCTAATTTTTTAGTCGCGTAAGCGAAGAAAGCCTCGGGGGGTGGCTGCTGCTGCGAGCCCTCGAGTGCCAATTTTTGAGTCGCGTAAGCGAAGAACGCCTCGGGGGGTGGCTGCTGCGGCGAGACCCCGAGTGCTAATTTTTGAGTCGCGTAAGCGAAGAACGCCTCGGGGGGTGGCTGTTGCGGCGAGCCCCCGAGTGCCAATTTTTGAGTCGCGTAATTGAAGAACGCCTCGGGGGGTGGCTGCGGCGGCGAGCCCCTGAGTGCCATTGAGCGAAAAAATTTAGGAAAAATATTTTCAATATTCTTCCTGTTATTTCTTACACGAGGGAGGGCTGTTGAAGAAATCCATTTTATTTGGATCAATGGCTTGGTAGCCCTAAGAATTGTAAGTTGCTGCGATGTACTGGCATGGGTTCTTGGTGTGCAAAACCTTGTAGGTCCTCTGGTTACTCCCTTTGCTTCTATGGTAGGGCCTCTTCTTCTGATGCTGCGGTCTGCTGACTTGTTGTGCTCCGAAGGTTTCTGATATCTCGTGGAACTATTTGTCGCAGCGGTCGGATCTGACGAAGCTGCCGCTGACTGTGATTACTCCTCGCGGACCTAACATTTTCATCTTGAGGTAGGCGTAGTGTGGAACTGCCATGAAACGCGCGAAGGCTGGGCGTCCTAGGATGGCGTGGTACTGTGATTTCCAGTTGACCACTTCGAAATCCAATGTCTCTTTGCGGAAGTTACTCGTGCTGCCAAAAACCACCTTGAGACTTATTTTTCTGAGGGGGTAGACTGCTTTCCTTGGCACGATTCAATGAAACGTTGTGCCTGAAGTTTTTAGCGCCGAGTTTTGGATGAGCATTTCTTCCAGGGTTCTGGTGAATATGACGTTGATTCCGCTGCCGCCATCCATGAAGACTCGTGACATGTCGTAGCTTCCGATTCTTGCTTCGAGTACTAATGCGGCGTGTCCTGGGCGCGGGATGGCTGGCGGGTGGTCTTCTCGGGAGAAGGTGATTTCAGTTTCAGACCCACGTAAGTATTCTGGGACTGCAGGGTGCGAGGAGACTGCGAGGAAAACTTGTCTGGTGACCTGCTTCTGCTGCCTGTTTGACGGTCTTCCTTCTTGTATCATGTAGATCCGTCCATGCACTTCTGGGTACTTTTCTTCTTCCTTGGGTGTCTTGCTTCGTTCTTGGATTGCTACTACTTGCCTTGCTGATATTGCAGGGGCTGGTGGTGCATTGTGGGCGATGGTCCCGACTGCTACGCTTGCGAGAGGCTGTGTTGCTATTGTTGTAGATCAACTTTTTCTTCAGAGAGCTCGATGAAGCACCTGTAGTTTCTGAGGGTGTGTCCTGATCTGAGCTCTCCACGCTCGTTTCTGAACCCGTGTAGTGTACACGGTCCGTCGAGCTGTTCTTTTGCCGAGCGATATGCTTGGGCGTCATCTTGCGACTGCCTTGTCCTCCAATCTCGTTTCTGAACTTGGGGTGCTTCCTCTTGGTTGTCCCTGCGCTACATTCTTCTGTCGTCGCGGTGTCTGCCTTCTCTATCGTCCGGGAAGCCGGCCGCGAACATATCGGGTCCTCTGTCGTCGTAGAAGTTACGCCTCGGGCGTTTTCTTCTTCTGTCGAATCCTATGTCGCTGGTGTGGTAGTCGTAGTCGCGTTCTGAGCGCGATGTCTTGATCTCTGATTCGTTTCGTACGGAGTCTTCTCCGTCTTCCCAGTTGTTGGCTTGCTCCAGTAGTCGTGCGAGTGTTCGGACCTTCATCTGCCCGAGTTGCTCCTTGAAGTTGATGCGTTGCAAACCCCTCCTGGATGCGTCGATTGCGCTTTCGTCTGATATGTCCTCGGCTGAGTTTTTGAGTATGGTCCATCGTTGGATGTAAGCTCGCAGGTATTCTCTGGATCCTTGCTTGCAGGCCCTTAGCTCCTCGAGTGATGCCAGTCGTTTGTAGGTGGACTTGAAGTTCTCGATGAAGGCGGTGCGAAATTGCTTCCAGGAACTAATTGATCCTCGTGGTAGGTTATTCAGCCAGTGTCGTGCCGAGCTCTCGAGCATGAGTTGTACGTACTGCATTGCTGTGATATTGGTTCCACGTTGGAATTTGACGGCTGTTAGGTAGTCGTTGGGCCATGCTTCTGGCTCTTCCAGCTCATCGTACTTGTGTGTTGTGGAGTTTAGCTTGAAACCTTTCGGCATCCGTGTTTCTCGTATGGATCCTGTGAAACACAGTGCTCTGCATGGTTCTATGTCCTCATCGGAAGCTTACTCGTCCGAGTATTCTTCGTGGGCTGCTCGCCTTCGTCTTCCACGGTTGAACTTGATCTGTGTTATGTCGTCGCGTGCGTCTCGTCGATTGCTGTTGCGTCTGTTGCCGTTGCCGTTGCCGTCGCTGTCATGGTTTTTGTTTTTGTTTGAGCGCTTGCGCCAGTCGTCGCTGCTGTCGTCGTCGTCGGGCAAAATGGGGTCCCTGTCCGGAGTCTGCTCACGGGGGACTCGTCTTGCGCCTGCTTTTTTAGGGGCTGTGGCGGTGATGGCGTCTTTCATTATTTTGAGTGCCATCGTCGTGTTGCGGTCTAGACTGCCCTTCTTTCCCTTCTGAGCATGCGATAGGTATTCTTGGGCAGTCATAAGGGCTTCAGCTGGCGTGAGTTGTTCTTCCTCGTCGTCGTCCTCTTCTAGCTTGAAGTCGTCATCTAGCTTGCGGCCTACCTTCTTCTTGTCCGTGCGTTTCAGGTTGCTGAATCTGGATCTGGCTCGGACAGGGGAATCGTAGTCGGAGGAGTCGCTTCTGGGACATGGTTTGTGGTTGGTCCTTGGGTCGATGGAGGTTTTTCCTTGCTTCTCTAATTCTAAGCGTTGACGTCTTGTTTTCTTGGTGACGTCACTTGCCAACTTGTTGTATGCTCTGAGCTCATCTCGTGTTGCGTTCTCCCGGAGTAGTTTGCCGCATTTTACTGCATCTCTTACTCTGGTGATTGCTTCTTTCGACAAGTAGATTTTTTCTACGTGATGGTCCTCTTTCTCAATGCCTGGGGTCTGGTGCTTGCTGCTTTCTGGTTCGTCGCTCCTGTGGTTGCTATGCTCTAGTCCTTTGTATACTTTTCTAGGTATGGTTCCTCGTTCTCCAAGTGTGACGGTGACCTGGCCGGTGTTGTCGGGATCACTGTTTTTGCTGTTTGAGCGAGTGTCTCGGCGACTGCTCGGGTCGTCATCTTGGCCTTTGTCATCTGCGGTTGGCTCGTGAACGTCTGCCATGAACACTTGGGACAGAGTCTTGACTGTCATCTTACTTGCGCGCATGTTGCGCTTCTTCCATGGACCACTCGAGTGGTCGGGTTGGGAGTCGTGGCTGACTCGCGGAGTCACCACGCGGGCCGGTGCTGCTTCGATCGCTGGTGTAGGGTCTGTTGCTGCGGGTGTTCGAGTTCTATCCGTGAGGCGGAGGGCTCCCCAGTGGTTGATGTAGATCTGGTACGCTCCGAAGGTCAGGTGGGCACCGGTGCGCAGATCGGCGAAGGCTGGTCGAAAGGCCGGAAGGTGGGCCATGAAGCCGAGGGATCCGAATAGATCGGAGTCTGCTCGAGTCGTGGAGTCGATGAGCATTGATGGAGTTGCTGCTTTGACAGATGCTGGTGATGAGGCCTCCGAGATCGCGATTCCAACCTGATGTGTTCCCATAGACGGCGCCAATTGACGAGGATCAGCCCCGGTAAATCCCATGGTCAGGGACCCTGGGTTAGTCATAGAGAAGGATCAGGTTGGACGATACTTGTCGGCTAATAGGAGAAGCACTTCCTGCTCGATATTATTGCATGAGGGGGCGATTACAGGGAAGCCAAGGCGAGTTCTCGCAAGACCAGGAGAGTAGATTGTGTATTGGATCCATCTAGACGTCTCCCCTCCCAGCCTTTATATACTAGGCTAGGTCTCGGGGAATCCGTACTAGACTACAAAGATAGTTTCCTAGTTCTAGTCTTGCCTTGTACGCCAAGTCGTGCCTTCCATATCAGTCGCGGACTCCTACGTTGGTGCTTGATTGGGCCAATCGTGGGCCTGTCGAGGCTTTCCAGCGGGCCTTCTGTCTTCATACACACCGGGTATCCTCATACGCAGGAGTCGTGGGGTTACCCCCTCGTCACCCACTCTCTCCGAACGGTGAGTAGCTTCCCTCCAAGGAAGTGAACATCGGGATACATCGTTGTCTCCGCGTCATTCGGTTATCCCTACTCTTTCCCCTTATTACTTGTGCTACCGTATTATTTGCCCCTCACTTGCTTTAGTATATTGTGCTTATTTTTTATCTTGTCTTTGCTAAATAGACCTTGCAAAATTTAGGCACACCTTTATCTTCCGCATTATTTCCTAAAATTGCTAAGTAGTGTTAAAATTATTAAAAAGACCTATTCACCCCCTCTAGGTCTATCTCGATCCTTTCAATTGGTATCAGAGCCTCGTGCTTTATTCTTGTGGCTTAACCGCCCTAGAGCGAGATGATCAAGAACGACATCCCCGAAAGTTCGACTGCCAATGTGGAGGAGGCCGCAATTGTTGAGGATGCCGCTAGTTCGGAAGCTGAGAGATTGGCTACCAAACAAAGGGCTGCCGCACAAGCTGCGTTGCCTCCTTCCACGTGGCATGTTAGTTATGAGATTGAGTATCCCAAGTTATTCACCTCCGGAGATATGGAAAAATCCTTGCAAAAGGCTTTGGACAATCAAAGGAAGGAAATGGAAGCCTCCTTTGCAAGATTGAAGGCTTCGGCATCGGAGTCACAAACGTCAAGTGGTGTGGCCCCTAGGTCCCCACAAGCGACCTTTGTGCACCCCAGTTCCAAGGCTCCCTTGCAAAGAGGTGGTCCCTACCAATGGGACTATCCTGCTCCTAAGCTTGTGGAACCTAAGTATAAATTTAACGGCAATCCGCCGGTACTAACCGAGAACACTTACTTTTTGGATTGGAAAAGTCTTATGGCAGATTATCTTAGGTTTGTGTGTGAACCCATGTGGAACCTCATCGACTCCGGGAAAGGCTATTATCCCGTTGATCCAAACAACCTTACTCCAAGTGAAGTGTTTGATCGACATCTCAACCTTGCGGCTATTGGGTTCTTGAAAAGAGGAATGGATGAGTTGACACGTGCACCATTTCTTCATATCACAAATGCCAAGGAAATGTGGGATACTCTTCTCATCGCCAAGTCCGGCACCGGGTCTCTTCAAATGACAAGATATGAGACCGCAAAGAATGCATTGCACAACCTTCACATGAAGAAAGATGAGACGCCCCAATAACTTCATATGCGTCTCAAAGTTCTCTCTGCTCATGTCCAGTCCTTCACATGTGAGAAATCTTTGGATGGATATCAAATCACCAACTGTTACCTTGTGGACAATATGTTGAATGCTCTCATGGTGTATTCTCATGAAATGGTGTGGGAATTGAGGCGTATGCCCGACTTCTTCAAAATGACACCGGATGATGTGATTGCCACCTTCTTGCAATATGAAGAGCACCTAAAGGAGTCCAAGAGACTACTTGCTACATATTGTGGTCCTTCCTCAAACCTTGCACTCAAGGTTAGGATCGAGGAGTTTGATGATGATGAGGAATAAGATGAGCATGAAGATGATGATAACTCCGATGATACTCCCTCATATGATGATATAGCTCTCTTTGTGAAGAAGTTCACCAAAGGGGACTTCAAGGGAAGATTCTAAAAGAAGAAGACAAGAAACTGCTACAACTGTGAGAGACCGGGACACTTTGCAGAGGATTGTCCATATGAGAAAAGAGAGGACAAACCTCGATTTCCTCGGAAGGAAGTTGCCAAGAAGCTCCCAAACCCTCTCAACAACAAGTTCAAGAAGAAAGCATTGTTGGAACTTGAAGGGTACGATCCCGAGGATGTGGGTGGTGTGGCCGGAGTTGCTCAAGATACACAAAAGACCTTGAAGCTCCTCAACAAGGAAGGTGAAGTTGTAAACTACAACTACATGAGTGACTACACCGGCAATGCACACAAGTGTCTTATGGCCAAGTTGGTTGATGATGATGCTTCCTCCTCCTCGGCTAAGATCAAGGTAACTCCTATTGATGAGTCCTTCATGTTCTTTTCCGAACCTCATGATGAATTTCATGATGCGGAAAGTGATGATGCTCATACTATTTGTGAAGATTTGTTGTTTGCTAAAGTGAACAAAATGATGAGCTCTCTCAAAGGCAACAAGCTCAAAATGTTTCAATTACTTATGGATGTGGTGGGAACTCCACAACCATTAAGGATCTTGAAATCCTCCTCACCGAGGAAAAGGAGAACTATACTCTCCTTGAGCGAAAAGTTGACTTTGAGGAAGCTCGAAATGATAACTTGTGCAAAGTTGTTCACACATAAAATGACTTAAATGACAAGCATGTTGCCTCCTTGAAAAAGGCTAATGAAATATTTAAGGAACTTGCTAATGATATGAGCAAGCTTGTGGAGCTAAAATCCTCCCTTTCTAAGGATGTTGAGGTACTCACCGTGTCTCTCAAGACAAAAGATGAGGAACTCGCCACCCTTAAGAAAAATCTTGAGGTTCACAAACTAGCTCATATAAAAACACTTACTAAGATGTCTCCTCCCACTATTGTGCATATTGATGCTTGTGCTACTAACTCTACCCTTGATCAATGATACGTCCCAAACGTATCTATAATTTCTGCTCGCTGCATGAATGTTTTGTGTGACTTTGCCATGTTTTGCTTGAACTTTCATACACTTTTGAACCTATTTGGACTAACCTATTAACCTAGTGCACCCAGTTGCCAGTTTCTGTTTTCTGCTGTTTTTGTATTTCAGGTTTTCCGGCCATTAAAAGTGCTCCAAAAAATCCGGGGAAAATATATAAAAAAAATCAGCGCAACAGAAGCTTCCGGAATCACCAAGGGAGGGAAGGTGGGCCACCACCAGGCAGCCAGGAGGGCAGGTGGCGTGGCCCCACCCTGGGCCGCGCCAGGGACACTCCTGACTGCCTCGTGGGTCCCCTCAACGCCCCCCTTCGCCTATATTTACCCCTCGGGGTGGAAACCCCTAATACGGACTCCTTTTTCGCGATCTCGCCTCTGTTCCGCCACCGCCACCATTTGTAGATCGGGGCTGCTTGGAGAAGCTGCTCCGGAACCCTGCCGGGAGAAGCTACCCCCTCCGGGAGACCCTCCATAGCCATGGACGCCTCCCGTATGTACCGTGAGTAGTTTCCCTTGGACCATGGGTCCGTGACCAGTAGCTATGTGATCTATCTCTCCCCCTTTTATGCTTCCACTTTCGAGTCCTCGTGAGCTGCCTCACATGATCGAGGCATCTATGTAATTTCTGTTGTTGCTATGCTGAGTTTGTTGGGATCTGATGGATTATGAGACTATGTTCAGATTGTGATGAGTAATATATTTGGTTCTTCTCTTTTATATTTTGTTCTTGAGTAAATTATTGCATGTTCTCCGTTGCGGTATTTGCTTTGGCCAAGTATTTTTTTTTCAACTCCAAGAGAGAGCGTTATGCTCGATTGTGGGTTCAGCCCCTTGATGTCTAGCTTGAGTGACAGAAACATGAGACTAGGGGATGTGCTGTTGCCACTAGGGATAAAACAACGGTGCTTGTACCTGTGGGTGCAAGGATTGTTTACTTTACGCAAAATTATTTTAATGCAGTTGTCTGTTGCTTTGAGTTTACACTTTGGGTGGGATTCGCAACTTAATACCAGCGAGATGTTCTGGATAGATATCTCAAGGTGGATGATTCGTAGTAGATGCAGATGGATTTCGGTCTACTTACCTTGGAGTACTTCCCATTACTTTTGATCCCTTCCTTTCTTTGCAGCATAGTCGCATTGCGGTGCCTTCATAATCCTGTCAATTTCCCAACTGTGATTTGTTTACCTCGCTAGCACTTTTATCGTCTTTTGGGAGAGAGACATCACTAGTGCAAATCACGGGACCCTGGTCCATCTTCACATTATTGTTCACACCCTCAATTTACTTTCAGCTTTTACTTTCCTTTGCACCTTTTATCTCTTGCGTTGATCCTTTGTAAACGACAAGGCCGGAGGAATTGACAACTCCTCTGTACTCGGTGGGAGCAAAGTTATTTGTTGCGGTGTGCAGGTCCACAACAACACCCTAGTCAAGAAGCAATTTCTGGCGATGTTGCTAGCTACTTGTATCTCCTGAGTCCTACTGGTTCGATAACCTTGGTATCTTCACCGAGGGAAACTTGCTGCTACACTGCATCTCAAACCTTCCACTTGGGGTAACCAACAAGGGGCGATAAGCCATCAAGCAAATTTCTGGCGCCGTTGCCGGGGACTCAAGTCTACAAGATAGGGGAGTTGCACACTATCTTTTACCTTTGCTTTTTAGTCTTGTTAGTTTACCTTTCAGTTTTTACTTTTGTGTCCCTAATCAAAAATACCAAAAATACCTGCTGGTACTATGGGTTCCAATGAAAACACTAAGTTGTGTGACTTCACCAGTCACAACAACAGTGACTTTATCTGCACTCCTATTGCTCCACCTGCCACTTCAGCACCTTCTTATGAGATTAAACTTGCTTTGATTAACCTTGTTATGAAAGATCAATTCTCAGGAGCAGGAGAAGATGCTGCCTTGCACCTAAACAACTTTATCGAGCTCTGCGACATGCAGAAATACAAGGAAGTGGATGGAGACATCGTCAAGCTGAAGATTTTTTCCTTTCTCTTTGAGAGGAAGAGCCAAGGAGTGGCTACAATCTTTTCCCAAGAACAGTATCGACTCTTGTAGTAAATGCAAAGACGCTTTTATAGGGAAGTACTATCCCCTTGCTAAAATTATTCAATTGCGGAGTAACATTATGAATTTCAGGCAATTGGATAATGAACACGTTGCCCAGGCTTGGGAACGTATGAAGACGTTTGTCAAGAACTGCCCCACACATGGACTGACTACCTGGATGGTTATCCAGACTTTTTATGCAGGCTTGAACTTCACCTCGCGGAACCTGTTAGATTCGGCCGCGGGAGGAACTTTTATGTCAACTACGCTTTGTGCTGCCACAAAGCTACTTGATTAGATGATGCTGAACTACTCGCAATGGCACACCGAGAGATCTCCAACCGGTAAGAAGGTAAACTCTGTCGAGGAGATCTCCTCTTTAAATGAAAAGGTTGACCTTATCATGTCTCTACTTACCAAGCAACCTTCTATTGATCCTCAAGATGTTCCTTTAAATTCTTTGGTTGCTCAGGAGCAAGTAGATGTCAATTTTGTCTCTAGAAACAACATAAACAATAATGCTTATAGGAGTAACTTTGGTAGCAACAATGATAGGCCTTTCCCATCCAACAACTATGGGAACAACACTTATCCTACCACCAGAAACTCCACTTCAGAACTAGAGACCTTGCTCAAAGACTTTATCACTACCCAGAAAGCCTTCAACAAGAGTGTGGAGGAGAAATTAGATAAATTATATAATCTTTGTTTGAAGGTAGAAAACTTAGCCCTTGATGTGGAGATGTTAAAAATTAGAACCTCTCCCCTTGAGGAGAGTAAGGTCACTCCTATTCATGCTATCCAGTTACAAATCAATGAAAATATTAGGATGATGGCTAAACTCAAAGAGAGATGGGATAGAGAAAAGGAGGAAGAAGAGATAATTAAGAGCCTTCCTACCTACCACACAGTAGCTACTATCCAAGTAGTTGAGGATGTCCAAACTATTAGCACCCATCACACCCCTAGTCCCACTGGACCTATCAATGGTGATGCTACCACCTCAACCATAGATGAAGAAACCTCTATGAACCTAGAGGCTTTAAAACAAGTGAACCTAAATGATATAACCACCTCATTGATAGATAGTAGTGACCTAGACTTTGACAACTGCACTTTACCTGAAGTTATTGGTTTCCTACACAAGATGTCTAGAGACCCCCACACTAGCACACTAAATCTTGCCTTCACAGAGCATATCACCAATGCTCTAATCAAAGTTAGGGAGGAGAAGCTTAGACTAGAAGCCTCCATACCTAGGAAGCTAGAAGATGGTTGGGATCCTATGATAAAAAATAAATTGAATAACTTCTCTTGTTATGCTCTTTGTGATGTTGGAGCAAGTACCTCTGTTATGCCCAAAAGAATGTATGATATGCTTGAATTGAAACCTTTTGATCCTTGTTCTTTTGGTGTTCGTCTTGTTAATTCTTCCGTAAAGAAACCTTTGGGGAAGATCGACAATGTTCTTATCATTGTCAATGACAATTATGTTCCCGTTGATTTCACTATTATGGACATTGAGTGTGAGCCCTCTTGTCCAATTATTTTGGGACGTCCTTTTCTTCGCACAGTTGGTGCTATCATTGACATGAAAGAGGGAACTATCAAATTCAAATTCCCTATCAAGAAATGGATGGAACATTTCCCTAGGAAAAAGATTAAGTTACCTTTTGAGTCCGTCACACGGGCTAGTTATTCTCTTGAAAAGACTTGATCTTCTGCTTTAAGCCTAGCTAATGGCTCTAAAGAAGCGCTTTCGGGAGGCATCCCGAAACGAATTTAGGTTTTAATTTTTATTTTGTTCTGTTCTTAGTTGTCTTGATGATTGTTACTACTGTAGAAACATCATTGTATCTTTACTTTTCAAGATTTGTGCCAAGTTTAGCCTCATACGGCAAGGGAAGTAAAAGTTGTGACATGCTGTCCAGAAAACAGATTCTGTCCTCGTGACTAGAAAAATCAGAGAAAATCCCAGTTCGTCTTATCGAGCTGAAATTTTTACACAGCATGCTCTATACAATTATGAAACTTCCGTATGTTTTGAGTTTTTTTATTTGAGTTGCAGAAGTACCTCGAAAAATTCTCCTTTCTCTGCTGTTCTGTTTTTCACAGATTCTGCCACGTTTTGTCTCTATTCACTTTTTCAAACCTTAAGCTTGATTTTTCTTTGCAAAACCTTTTGGAAATCTTGGGAAACAGTAGGTCTTCCTGGAAATCTTTATTTTCAGTAGAGGAAAATTATTTTATTAGGGTACTAACCTCTCTAATCAGCCTACAATGAGTTATGTATGAAGGGAGTTTTCAAGTGCGCGATGGAGGATGATGAAAGAAGATTCAGGAGGGTCAAACGCTCAAGCTTGGGGATGCCCATGTGCACCCCCAATAAATATTCAAGGAGACTCAAGCGTCTAAGCTTGGGGATGCCCCCGTGCATCCCATTCTTCATCAACAATTATCAGTTCGTCTCTCGTTGCACTATATTTTTATCACTTCATGCATTATGTGCTATTCTTCGAGCGTCTCGCTCTTAGGTTTTGTTTTTAGTTTTCTTTTGCTTTATTTGCTGTAGTAACAAGTTAGACCCCAACTTACTCTTTTGTGTGGGAGAGATTCACGCTCCGCTTGAACTAGAACTCCTCATAGGATTTGCATGCTTATTCTTTTAGCTGTGAGCTGTTCTTTTTCTTTTCTTAGCTGCTGTTCTGTTTAGTTGTAGTTCTTTAGTTTTTCTCGAGCTTTTATTTTTGTCTTAGGCTGAAATTTATATAGGTTGCATGTTTTATCTTGTTAGAGAGTTTGCCTGTTGCACTGAGTTCTGTGTCTTGATTCAAAGTAGGTAGTTAAAGTTGTTGTTCTCTTTGTAGTAGCAAACTTGCAATAGTTTTGAGGTATTGACTAGAGTAATGTTTGAACTTATGGTGTCAAGAGATCTTGCCTATTAGTGATAGATGTCATATTTTGGGCAATCCGTGTGTTTTTCGAAAACCAAAAACCCCCGTTGAGAACTCTAGCTACTAGATGGATCACTAACCTCTGGAGGGTTCGAATATTAGAGTACACTCACGTACCATGAGTCGAGGATGCGCAAGGATAACCAAACCCCCATACACTCCTCCTCGGGGTACCTGTCTCTTTGTGAACCTCCTGATTAGATTGAGAGTTATCGATAATAAGTGCATGAGTTCTTCGGACTAATGTGAGTATTCGAAAGTTGACACTTCCACCCACCTATACTTTTTCTAGCCTCTTCGGTACCGTGCATTGCCCTTTCTCACTTCGAGAGTTGGTGCATACTTTGCCGGTGCATCCAAACCCTTGGCATGATACACTCTGTCATCATAAGCCTCCTTATATCTTTCCTCAAAACAGCCACCATACCTACCTACAAGGCATTTCCATAGCCTTTCCGAGATACATTGCCATGCAACATCCACCTTCTCATGACTTGATCTTCATGTCATACATGCTACTTGTTTGATCGATGAGCCGCATGCTAGTTGGGCCTTGCCCTAATCATTGCTACATGACGCGCTAGTATCATTGCATATCCTGCTATCCTGGCAGAAGCATAAATTTGCATCATGATAGTTACATTGTCTTCATGTGAGTACCTTTGTAAAGTGTGAAAGATCTCCTATATTCTTGTAAAATATAGAGTATTGCCCCTAAAGTGACGAAAAGATCCCAAAGAGGACAAAATCAAAAGATCCCAAAGAGGACAAATGAGAGTTAAATAGAAAGAGCCATTGAGGCCACCAAAAAAATAAAAAAAAGAGAAAAAAAATAAAAAGAGAGGGGGGGCATACTACTATTCCTTTTGAGAGATCCACACTAGTACTTCATCTCCTATCCCTTGTACACCATAGAGATTATCATTCATGCATATAGCTATGTGGGGACCCTTCACACTATAAAACTTGGCTTGTATATTCCAATGATGAGCCTCCTCAAACGAGCTCTAGGTCTTCTTGAGCAAGCAAGTTAGATGCACCCCCACTAGTTCCCTTGGAGAGCTTTTAGCTCACATGTGCATCCGTTGCATGGTAATCCCTACTCCTCACATCATATCTATCATATGGTCTTCTCTCGCCTATGATTGTCCTCATTGACGTGAGACTTTCACACCTTTTTGTCTTCCTCCTCCACCTTCTTTCTGTTTCGCCTTTTAGGTGTCAACTTTCTTGCTCACGCTCATCCATTGCATGAGTGCTCAAAATATCGAAAGGGAGTGGATCAGTTTGACTTGTACTTGGCTAGTGGTCTGGGGACGAGTCCAGATAAGAATCCAAAGGAGACCAAGTGTGAAACATTAGTAGATAGTTGTTCTCAACAACCTTACTTTTTCTCTCGTATTTCCCTATCCCTTGCTTGCACGCAAACACCATCTGGAGACATTCGAGTCGCGGACAGCGAGAGCTCTTGCACCTTTTGTTTTTTTGTTGCTTGTGTCAATGCTAATATAGACTCTTGCTTGTTAAGACTTGAATTGAATTGCATGCTTTGATTGCTTTACTTAAAAGTCCTTTTATGTTTGTGTGGCATGTCACCACAGAAATTATGCTTGTTATCATTTACCTACTCGAGGACGAGCAGGAATTAAGCTTGGGGATGTTGATACGTCCCAAACGTATCTATAATTTCTGCTTGCTCCATGCATGTTTTGTGTGACTTTGCCATGTTTTGCTTGAACTTTCATACACTTTTGAACCTATTTGGACTAACCTATTAACTCAGTGCACCCAGTTGCCAGTTTCTGTTTTCTGCTGTTTTTGTATTTCAGGTTTTCCGGCCATTAAAAGTGCTCCAAAAATTCCGAGAAAAATATATAAAAAATCAGCACAACAGAAGCTTCCGGAATCACCAAGAGAGGGAAGGGGGGGCACCACCAGGCAGGCAGGAGGGCAGGTGGCGCGGCCCCACCCTGGGCCGCGCCAGGGACCCTCCTGACTGCCTCGTGGGTCCCCACGACGCCGCCTTCGCCTATATTTACCCCTCGGGGTGGAAACCCCTAATACGGACTCCTTTTTCGTGATCTCGCCTCTATTCCGCCGCCGTCGCCGTTTCTAGATCGTGGCTGCTTGGAGAAGCTGCTCCGGCACCCTGCCGGGAGAAGCTACCCCCTCCGGGAGACCCTCCATAGCCATGGACGCCTCCCATATGTACCGTGAGTAGTTTTCCTTGGACCATGGGTCCGTGACCAGTAGCTATGTGATCTATCTCTCCCCCTTTTGTGCTTCCACTTTCGAGTCCTCGTGAGCTGCCTCACATGATCGAGGCATCTATGTAATTTCTGCTGTTGCTATGCTGAGTTTGTTGGGATCTGATGGATTATGAGACTATGTTCAGATTGTGATGAGTAATATATTTGGTTCTTCTCTTTTATATTTTATTCTTGAGTAAATTCTTGCATGTTCTCCGTTGCGGTATTTGCATTGGCCAAGTATTTTATTTGCAACTCCAAGAGAGAGCGTTATGCTCGATTGTGGGTTCAGCCCCTTGATGTCTAGCTTGAGTGACAGAAACATGAGACTAGGGGATGTGTTGTTGCCACCAGGGATAAAACAACGGTGGTTGTACCTGCGGGTGCAAGGATTGTTTACTTTACGCAAAGTTCTTTTAATGCAGTTATCTGTTGCTTTGAGTTTACACTTTGGGTGGGATTCGCAACTTAATACCAGCGAGATGTTCTAGATAGATATCTCAAGGTGGATGATTCGTAGTAGATTCAGATGGATTTCGGTCTACTTACCTTGGCGTACTACCCATTGCTTTTGAGCCCTTCCTTTCTTTGCAGCATAGTTAGCATTGCGGTGCCTTCAGAATCCTGTCAATTGCCCAACTGTGATTTGTTTACCTCGCTAGCACTTTTATCTTCTTTTGGGAGAGAGACATCACTAGTGAAAATCACGGGACCCTGGTCCATCTTCACATTATTTTTCACACCCTCAATTTACTTTCAGCTTTTACTTTCCTTTGCACCTTTTATCTCTTGCGTTGATCCTTTGTAAAAGACAAGGCCGGAGGAATTGACAACTCCTCTGTACTTGTTGGGAGCAAAGTTATTTGTTGCTGTGTGCAGGTCCACGACAACACCCTAGTCAGGTAGCAATTTCTGGCAACGTTGCTACCTACTTGTATCTCCTGAGTCCTACTGGTTCGATAACCTTGGTATCTTCACCGAGGGAAACTTGCTGCTGCACTGCATCTCAAACCTTCCACTTGGGGTAACCAACAAGGGGCGATAAGCCATCAATCAAGCATCCCTCATTGAGGAGAACTTAGCTCTTCATGCTCAACTAAAGAAGGGTATCTTGACTTGTGCCCAAGGCGAGAAAAACCTAAATGATGTATTAAGTCATCACAAGGAGTCCTTTTCTAAGGAGGGACTTGGGTTTGATCCAAGTACGAGTGTGACAAAGGATGTCACCCTTAGCAAGGAATCAACTCCCCAAAAGGTGATCTTTGTTCGTGAAGGGCACAAGGACAAAGGTAAGAAAATTGTTGATGAGGTTGGCGTTGGGAATGGGAAGGCCACTAGGGGCAAGTCCACTCTTAACAAGAATAAGGAGAAAATGCCTCCATCCTATGTGCTCCGTAAGGAAAAGGATGGAGAGGTGTTTGCAAAATCCATTGGGCCCCGTAATGCCTTCCATTTCTATACCATTTGGGTTCCAAAGACCCTTGTTACTAACCTTAGAGGTCCCATTGCAAAATGGGCACCTCTAACCAAAGCTTAAATCTAGGTGTAGGATGCTATCTCTGGTGGAGTCAAATGGGTGATTGATAGTGGATGCACCAATCATATGACCGGAGAAAGCCGTTTGCTCAAGGACTTCATGGATGCAATTCAACCATACATGAGCATTGTCTTTGGTGGTGGTTCCAAGGGGAATGTACTTGGATTGGGCAAGGTGGCTATTACTAATGACATGTCTCTTGCAAATGTCATGCTTGTCCAATCCCTTCAATACAATTTGCTTTCCGTTCGTCAATTAGCTTCCGTTGGATATGATACACTATTTGGTCTAACAAGTGTGAAATTCTTTAGGAGATATACTCTCGAAGTGTCCTTTGTTGGAGAGTTGGATGGCAACCTTTACACGTTTGATTTCTCGAAAGAGAGTACTTACCATGCAACTTGTCTAATGGCCAAGTCCGACAAGGGGTGGCTATGGCATCGCCGGCTAGCCCATGTCGGTATGAGAAATCTAAAAGATCTCCTAAAGGGTGAACACATCCTCGTACTAACAAACATGTATTTTGAGAAAGATCGTGTGTGTAGTGCATGCATAGCCGGGAAGCAACATCAAGCAAAGCATTCCCCCAAGAATATCGTGTCAACATCAAGGCCCTTGGAGCTCCTTCATGTGGATATCTTTGGGCCTCCATCATGGGATAGTCTTGGTGGGAAGAAATATGGTCTTGTCATTGTTGATGATTATTCAAGATACACATGGGTGTTCTTTCTCAAGTCCAAGGACGAGACGAAGGCCACCTTCATTGATTTTGACAAACAAGCCCAAAGGAATTACAACATGGCTATCTTGGAAATACGAAGTGACAATGGCTCCGAATTCAAGAACTACACTTTAGAAAAATTCTTGAGTGATGAGGGGATTGAACATCAATATTCCGCACTATACACCCCTAAACAAAATGGTGTAGCGGAGAGGAAGAACCGCGCTCTTGTGGAGATGGCCCGGTCCATGTTGGATGAGTGATACGTCCAAAACGTATCTATAATTTCTGCTTGCTCCATGCCTCTTTTGTGTGATATTGCTATGTTATTGATGAACTTCCATACACTTTTGATCATATTTGGACTAACTTATTAACTCAGTGCACCCCAGTGCCAGTTCCTGTTTTCTTCTGTTTTTCTATTTCAGGTTTCCCCCATATTAAAAGTGCTCCAAAAATTCGGAAAAAATCCAACAAAAAATCAACGCTTCGGAAGCTTCGGGAATCACCCACGGGGGCCCAGAGGGGACCCACCATGCCCCAGGCGCCATCCCGGCGCGCCCTAGGGTGGGGCCGCGCCAGGGGGCCGCCTGGACCCCTGGTGGCCCCCTGGCTTCCCCCCTTCGCCCATATATTCCCCATGACGCAAAACCCCCGTGACGGGAACCCTTTCTCGCGATCTCTCCTCTGTTCCGCCGCCGCCGCGCTTCCAAGATCGGGAGCACCAGGAGACCACTTCCCGGCACCCTGCCGGAGGGAGGAACCATCTCCTGGAGCTTCTCCACCACCATGGATGCTTCCCGGATGAACCGTGAGTAGTCCACCGTGGACCATGGGTCTATGATTAGTAGCTATGTGATGTTCTCCTCCCCTCTTTTTTCTTCATGGATTAGACCTCGTGAGCTTCCCTACATGATCGAGGCACATATGTAATATTTCTGCTGTTGCTATGTTGAGTTTGTTGGGATCCGATGGATTATGAGACTATGTTCAGATTGTGTTTGAGTAATATATTTTATTCTCCTCTTTTATATTTATGTTCTAGAGTAATTCTTGCATGTTCTCCGTTGCTGTTTATTGCTTTTGCCAAGTATTAGGTAGTGGCTCCAAGAGGGAGCGTTATGCATGATTGTGGGTTCATGCCCCCCGATGACTAGCTTAAGTGACAGAAACATGAGTCTAGGGGATGTGATGTTGCCACAAGGGGGAAAACAACGGTGCTTGTACGTGCGCGTGTAAGGATTGTTTACTTTACGCAAAGTTCTTTAATGAAGTTGTATGTTGCTTTGAATTTACACTTTGGGTGTGATTCGCAACTTAATACCAGCGAGATGTTCTGGATAGATATCTCATGGTAGATGATTAGTAGGTAGATGCAGATGGATTTCGGTCTACTTGTCTTGGCGTACCGCCCGTGCTTTTGAGCCTCTTCCTTTCTTTATAGCATAGTTAGCATTGGTTTGCGCACATAATCCTGTCAATTGCCCAGCTTTAATTTTTGTTTACCTCACATGGATATTTTATCGTCTTTTGGGAGAGAGACATCACTAGTGAACATCATAGGACCCCGGTCCATATTTCCAATACTGTTTACACCCACTATTTATTTACTGCTTTATTTACTTTTCCGTAGCTATCACTATCATTATTATCTTGTGCGTTTGATCCTTTGTAAACAACAAGGCCGGAGCAATTGATAACTCCTCTGTACTCGTTGGGAGTAAAGTTATTTGATGTGTGTGCAGGTCTAGGTAAAGTAAGCAACCACGGTTGTGAACGGCGCCATTGTTCACTTTACCACCTTCTTGTATCTGTTGGAGTCCTACTGGTTCGATACTCAACCTTAGCATCTTCGCTAAGGGAAATTTCCGCTCTACATCTCAACCTACCACTTTGGGTAACCAAGGAGGGGGCGTTAAATCGTACCATCAAAAGAAATTTCTGGCGCCGTTGCCGGGGACTCCACTCTTCAAGATAGGGGAGTTGCACACTATCTTTTATCTTTGCTTTTTAGTCTTGTTAGATTACTTTTCAGTTTTTTCTTTAGTGTCCTTTATCAAAAATCAAAAAAATCGTTATCTTGCTTGCTGCTGCTATGGGTTCCTCTGAGAACACCAAGTTGTGTGACTTCACTAGTCATAACAACAGTGACTTTATCTGCACTCCTATTGCTACACCTGCCACTTCAGCACCTTCTTATGAGATTAAACCTGCTTTGCTGAACCTTGTTATGAAAGATCAATTCTCCGGTGCTGGAGATGACGCTGCTTTGCACTTAAATAATTTTATTGAGCTCTGTGATATGCAAAAGTACAAAGAAGTAGATGGTGATATTGTTAAGCTTAAGCTTTTTTCCTTTCTCCTTGAGAGGAGGAGCTAAAATCTGGTTTCAATCCTTGCCTAGGAAGAGCATAGATTCTTGGGATAAGTGCAAGGATGCTTTTATTGAGAAGTACTACCCCCTGCTAAATTTATCCAATTGAGGAGTAATATTATGAATTTTAAGCAATTGGATAATGAACACGTTGCCCAAGCTTGGGAACGCATGAAATCTCTTGTTAAGAATTTCCCTACGCATGGTTTGACTACTTGGATGGTTATCCAAACTTTTTATGCAGGCTTGAACTTTACCTCGCGTAACTTGCTAGATTCGGTCGCGGGAGGGACCTTTATGTCAACTACACTTGGTGCTGCCACAAAACTACTCGATGAGATGATGACCAACTATTCCCAATGGCACACCGAAAGAGCTCCAACAGGTAGGAAGGTAAACTCTGTCGAGGAGATCTCCTCCCTAAATGAAAAAGTTGACTTGATTATGTCTCTACTTACCAAGCAATCTCCTATTGATCCTCATGATGTTCCTTTAAATTCATTGATTGCTCAAGATCAAGTAGATGTGAATTTTATCTCTAGAAACAACTTCAATAACAATGCTTATAGGAGTAATTTTGGTAGCAATCCTAGACCATTCCCCTCCAACAACTATGGGAACAACAAAACTTATCCTAGCACCAAGAACTCCACTTCTGAATTAGAGAGTATGCTTAAAGACTTCATCACTACCCAAAAAGCCTTCAACAAGAGTGTAGAGGAAAAACTAGACAAATTAGATAATCTCTCGTCGAAGGTAGACAATTTAGCCCATGAAGTAGAATTGCTTAAAATTAGAACTTCTCCCCTTGAGGAGAGGAAAGTCACTCCTATGAACGCCATCCAAGTACAAATTGATGAAAACATTAGGATGATGGCTAAACTTAAAGAGAGATGGGCTAGAGAAAAGGAGGAAGAAGATAGAATTAAGAGCCTTCCTCCACACCATACCGTTGCTACTATCCAAGTTGTTGAGGATATCCAAACTCTTAGCACCCAATGCACTCCTAGTCCCATAGGACCTATTAATGGTGATTCTATGACCTCAACCGTAGAAGAAGAAACTCCTATGACTATAGAAGCTACCAAACAAGTGAGCCTGAAGGACACCACTACCACTTTTGATAGTAGTGACCTTGATTTTGATAATTGCACCCTTTCTGAAGTTATTCGTTTCCTTCACAAGATGTCTAGAGACCCCCACACTAGCACACTTAATCTTGCCTTCTTGGAGCATATTACTAATGCTCTCATTAAAGCTAGGGAGGAGAAGCTTAGGGTAGAAGCCTCCATACCTAGAAAGCTAGAAGATGGTTGGGATCCTATGATTAAAATTAAGTTGAATAACTTTTCTTGCTATGCTTTATGTGATGTTGGAGCTAGTACCTCCGTTATGCCCAAAAGAATGTATGATATATTTGAATTGACACCTTTTGATCCTTGTTCTTTTGGTGTTCGTCTTGTCGATTCTTCCACAAAGAAACCTTTGGGGAAGATCGATGATGTTCTTATTATTGTCAATGACAATTATGTTCCTGTTGATTTTACTATTATGAACATTGAATGTGAACCTTCTTGTCCAATTATTTTGGGACGTCCTTTTCTTCGCACCGTGGGTGCTGTTATTGATATGAAAGAAGAGATTATAAAATTCCAATTCCCTCTCAAGAAAGGGATGGAACACTTCCCTATGAAAAAGATTAAGTTGCCTTTTGAGTCCGTCACACGGGCTAGTTATTTTCTTGAAAAGACTTGATCTATTTTCATTAAGCCTCGCTAATGGCTTTAAAGAAGCGCTTTCGGGAGGCAGCCCGCAACGAATTTAGGTTTTCCTTTTTGTTTTTCTTCTGTTTTAACGGTCTTGATGATTGTTACTACTGTAGCAACATCATTGTATCTTTACTTTTCAAGCTTTCTGCCAATTATTAGCCTCATATGACAAGGGAAGTGAAAGTTGTGACATGCTGTCCAGAAAACAGATTCTGTCCTCGTGACTAGAAAAATCACAGAAAAATCCCAGTTCATCTTTTTGAGCTGAATTTTTTACACAGCGTTCTCTATACAATTACGGAACTTTCGTATGTTCTGAGTTTTTTGATTTGAGTTGCAGAAGTATCCCAAAAAAATTCTTTACTAACTGCTGGTCTGTTTTTCACAGATTTTGTCCTGTTTTGCCTTTTCTTCATTTTGCAAACCTAAGCTTTCTTTTTTTTTGCGAAAACTTTTTGGCAATCTTGGGAAACAGTAGCTATTCAAGAATATCTTTATTTACAGTAGAGGATTTTTTATTATGGGTACTAACCTCGCTAATCAGATTATGATGAGTTATGTATGAAGGGAGTTTTCAAGTGTGCGAGGGAAGATGATGAAAGAAGATTCAGGAGTGTTTGCGCTCAAGCTTGGGGATGCCCCCATACACCCTGCCCCAAGAAATATACAAGGAGACTCAAGCATCTAAGCTTGGGGATGCCCCCGTGCATCCCCTTCTCCGTCAACAATCATTAGTTCGTCCTTCTCCATGCTATATTTTTATCATTTCATGTGTTATGTGCTATGCTTGGAGCGTCTCGCTCTTTACTTTTTAGTTTGTTTTAGTTTTTCTTGCTGTTCATAACAAGTCGGACCCTAGCCTTCATTGTTTGGGAGAGAAACACGCTCCGCTCCACCCTAGAACACAACATAGGTTTTCATGCTTATCTTTGATTGTGTGTGTTCTTTGTCTTTTCGTAACTGCTGTCATGCTTTGCTCTTTATTTTCATGCTTATCTTTTAAGATATTTTTATTTAGGTTGCTTTTGGAACTCTCTTGAGTTATCATGCTTATCTTGTTTAGAGAGTTGGTCTGTTGCACTGAGTTGTGTGTCTTGCATGAGTAGGTAATTGAGGTTGCTATTATAAGTATAGTAGTAATTTGCAATAGTTTTGAGGTATTGATTTGAGTAATGTTTGTACTTTTGGTGGCAGGAGCTTGAGCCTATTAGTGATAGGTGTAGTATTTTGGGAAATTCATGTTTATTTTTGAAAACTACACAAATTATTTGAGAACTCTAGCTACTAGATGGATTGCTAACCTCTAGAGGGGTTTGAATGTATAAAGTACCCTCACGTACCATGGGTCGAGGATGCCCAAGGATAACCAACCCCCATACACTCCTCCTCGGGGTACTTGTATCTTTGTGAACCTCCTGATTAGACTCCGGCGACCCGTGCGTCGTCGACAACACATCCCCGAGCGACGACCTTCCACTACACGCACCTGGTGAGCTATTGCGACGCCGCCAACACTCCCCCGTGCCTCCCTCTCGCCGTAGGCCATTCCGCCATGGGAGCCGAGCTCGTCGCCGCCATGGTCGTCGTAGCCGAGCTCCCAAGCCCTTTAGCTCGCACCAACTTCACTAGCACGCTCTTGTGGAGATTTGCGTTCAATCTGGCCAAAGAAAGTGCTCAATCTCGCTGCGGTTCGTCGATTGCCATTGCTACCGAGCACCGCCGCCGCGGGCTTGCTCGTGGTCGTCGTCTCCGGCCACGCCTCACGCTGCAACCACGACCAGACGATGCGCAACTCAACTCCCATCCAAATGAGCCCAACCCCGCCGCCTCTCGACGTCTGTACTGCGTGCACGGGCTCGCCGGAGTGACTCCGGCGGCCGCCGTCGCGACGACGTGGTTAGTGGTTAATCAACCACTAACCCCCTATCTCTGCTTATGACCAGTGGGCCATGCGCCCCTAAATACCCCCTAACTAATTTGCTAAATAAATTTAACCAGGGAAAAAAACCTGTGTGTGACTAGTGGGCCCAAGGGCATTAGTTAAACTATGGTTTAAGTAAAATTGTTCAGTAAACAAATGACCCACTGGCAGCTGGTTCCCACTACTTTGGGGATTAAATAAAATGATTTGTAAAAAATGCAATGGCTGACATGTGGGTCCACCTACTTTTTAATTAAACTAAATGTATTATTAAAAATGTGAGGCTGACAAGTGGGACCCACTGGTCAGGCTTGACCACTCAGCTCCACTGTTGTGGATAATGTTCCATTTAATTAAAAATAGAAACTCCATAAATTGATTTAAATGATTTAAATCTTTGAAAATCAATATCTTTTAAACCGTAAGTTAGACAGAAAAACCATATACATGAAACTTGATCAAAAAAATACAACGAATACGGCTACGCTATCCGTATACCAACCACACCCCTCTAACACAACGAACATGAGACACTCCCTCTCCGGTTGCCCTGTCCAGTTATCGTCCGGCGCCGGTAAAATTGTCGGTTAAATTCTCGTTTCGTCTGCAACGTGTAGCACCGCATTACTTCATCCCTAGCTTAACGTATTGCCATGTATTGTATTTGTATTGCTATTATTGATGTGTATTTATTGGTTCTCCCCCCTATTTTCTCCGATAGACCCCGTTGCTGCCGTCGACGACACCGTTGCGGAGTACGACTACTTCGTCGACGACCGTACCCCTACCATCGAGCTTCCAGGCAAGCAGAGCCATTCTCTTCCCCAGTAATCGCCTATATTTTCCGTACTTTTCTTGCACTAGGCATTGCTACTGCTGCTGCTACATTGCTTAATTATTCAATTGCATAGCCTGTCATTGTCGCCCCTTGATGTCCCTTCCTTTATCCTATGCTACCTATAGATATATATATATTATTCAGCAGTGAGCCCTGCACTTTGTTAGTCAACTAGGATTAGATAGCGGGCTGTGATCACTCTAGGGAGTGAAAGCGAAAACAAAATATATATAACTGCACAGGTACGGTACAATGCAGACACCGCCTAAGGCCCCTACCTCGGCTCTGCCGAGCCACATCAAGTGGAGCTACCGAGGAGTAATTGATACGTCTCAAACGTATCAATAATTTCTGCTTTCTTCATGCATGTTTTGTGTGATATTGCTATGATCTAGATACACTTTCATACACTTTTGATCATATTTGGACTAACCTATTAACTCAGTGCACCCCAGTGTCAGTTTCTGTTTTCTGCTGTTTTTCTATTTCAGTTTTTCCCAATATAAAACGTGCTCCAAAAATCCAGGAAAAATCATATAAAAAATCAGCGTACCGGAAGCTTCCAGATCCCCAAAGGAGGGACGGGGGGCCACCACCAGTGCCCAGGCGGCCACCTTGCGCGGCCTAGGGCTTGGCCGCGCCAGGGGGGCGCCTGGACTCCTGGTGGCCCCCTGACTGCCCCCCTTCGCCTATATATCTCCCGTGACGTAAAACTTTCGAGGAGAGAACCCTTTTTCGCAATCTTGCCTCTGTTCCGCCGCCGTCGCGCTTCCAAGATCGGGAGCACCAGCAGAACCCTTCCAGGCACCCTGCTGGAGGGAGGATCGACCTCCGGGAGCTTCCCCTCCACCATGGACGCTTGCCGGATGTGCCGTGAGTAGTTTCCCTTGGACCATGGGTCCGTGATCAGTAGCTATGTGATGTTCTCCTTCCCTCTTTGTTCTTCATGGTTTAGACCTCGTGAGCTGCCCTACATGATCGAGGCACATATGTAATCTTTCTGCTGTTGCTATGCTGAGTTTGATGGGATCTAATGGATTATGAGATTATGTTCAGATTGTGTAGAGTTATATAATTGGATCTTATCTTTTGTATTTTCGTTCCTAAGTAATTCTTGCATGTTCTCCGTTGCTGTTTATTTCTTTGGCCAAGTAGTAGGTAGTAACTCCAAGAGGGAATGTTATGCTCGATTGTGGGTACATGCCCCCTGATGACACGCTTGAGTGACAGAAACATGAGTCTAGGGGATGTGTTGTGGCCACAAGGGGGAAAACAACGGTGCTTGTAACCGCGGTTGCAAGGATTGTTTACTTTACGCAAAGTTCTTTTTAATGCAGTTGTTTGTTTCTTTGGGTTTACACTTTGGGTGGGGCTCGCAACTTAATACCAGCGAGATGTTCTGGATAGATATCTCAAGATGGATGATTAGTAGTAGATGCAGATGGATTTCTGTCTACTTTTTTTGGCGTACTGCCCATGCTTATGAGCCTCTTTCTTTCTTTTGTAGCATAGTTAGCATTGCGGTGCGTTTATAATCCTGTCAATTGCCAATCTATAATTTATTTACCTCGCATAGCAGTTTTATCGTCTTTTGGGAGAGAGACATCACTAGTGAACATCACGGGACCCCGGTCCATATTCTCATCATTGTTCACAAGCTTATTTACTTTTCTTCTTTTACTTTCAGCTGCTATCATTATAATTATCCCTTGTATTTTTTGATCCTTTGTAAACAACTAGACCGGAGAGATTGACAACCTCTCTGAACTTCATTGGGAGCAAAGTTATTTGTGTCTGTGTGAAGGTCCATGTCAGTTGCGCCGCTGACACCTACTTATCATTGCCGGAGTCCTACTGGTTGATACTCTCAACCTTGGTATCTTCACCAAGGGAAACTTGCCGCTACGCTGCATCTCACCTTCCACTTAGGGTAACCAAAGAAGGGCGAGAAGCAATTATCATCTCTCGCGTATCAAGCAAATTTCTGGCGCCGTTGCCGGGGACTTCGAGTGCTAAGATAGGGGAGTTGCCCACTACCTTTTACCTTTACTTTTTAGTCTTGTTAGTTTACCTTTCAATTTTTATCTTTGTGTCTTTTATCAAAAATTTCAAAAAATTCGGCCACACTTGCTGCTACTATGGGTTCCACTGAAAACACCAAGTTGTGTGACTTTACTAGTCACAACAACAAAGACTTTATCTGCACTCCTATTGCCACAACTGCCACTTCATCTACCTCTTATGAAATTAAACCTGCTTTGCTAAACCTTGTTATGAGAGATCAATTCTCTGGTGCTGGAGATGATGCTGCTTTACACTTAAATAATTTTGTTGAGTTATGTGATATGCAAAAGTATAAAGAAGTAGAAGGTGATGTTGTTAAGATCAAGCTTTTACCTTTCTCTTTGAGAGGAGAGGCTAATATATGGTTTCAATCTTTGCCTAGGAATAGCATAGATTCTTGGGATAAGTGCAAATATTCTTTTATTGGGAAGTATTACCCACCTGCTAAAATTATCCAATTGAGGAGTAACATTATGAATTTTAGGCAATTGGATAATGAACACGTTGCCCAAGCTTGGGAACGTATGAAATCTCTTGTTAAGAAATGCCTTACACATGGTTTGACTACCTGGATGGTTATCCAGTATTTTTATGCAGGCCTTAACTTTACCTCGTGGAACCTGTTAGATTCGGCCGCGGGAGGAACCTTTATGTCAACTACACTCGGTGCTGCCACAAAACTTCTCAATGAGATGATGACCAACTATTCCCAATGGCACACCGAACGCGCTCCAACAGGTAGGAAGGTAAACTCTGTCGAGGAGATTACCTCCCTAAATGAAAAAGTTGACTTAATTATGTCTCTACTTACCAAGCAACCCTCTATTGATCCTCATGATGTTCCTTTAAATTCTTTGGTCGCTCAAGAACAAGTAGATGTGAACTTCATTGCTAGAAACAACTTCAACAATAATGCTTATAGGGGCAATTTTGCTAGCAACCCTAGACCGTTTCCATCCAACTATGGGAACAACAACACTTATCCTAGCAACAAGAACCCCACTTCTGAATTAGAAAGCATGCTTAGAGACTTTATCACTACCCAAAAAGCCTTCAATAAGAATGTAGAAGAAAAGTTAGCTAAATTAGATAATCTTTGTTTGAAGGTGGACAGCTTAGCCCTTGATGTTGAGATGTTAAAAATTAGAACCTCTCCCCTTGAGGAGAGTAAGGCCACTCCTATTAATGTTATCCAATTACAAATCAATGAAAATATTAGGATGATGGCTAAACTTAAAGAAATATGGGATAGAGAAAAAGAGGAAGAGGATAGAATTAAGAGCCTTCCTACACACCACACAGTTGCTACTATCCAAATTGTTGACGACACCGAAACTATTAGCACCCAATGCACTCCTGATCCCATTGGACCTATTAATGGTGATGCTAATACCTCAACCGTAGAAGAAGAAACTCCTATGAACATAGAGGGTTTCAAACAAGTGAGCCTAGATGACACTACTACCACCTTTGATAGTAGTGATATTGATTTTGATAGTTGCACCCTCTCAGAAGTTGTTAGCTTACTACACAAAAGGTCTAGAGACCCCCACACTAGCACACTCAATCTTGCCTTCACGAAGCATATCACAAATGCTCTCATAAAAGCTAGGGAGGAGAAGCTTAGTATAGAAGCTTCTATACCTAGGAAGCTAGACGATGGTTGGGACCCTATGATCAAAATACAATAAAATAACTTCTCTTGCTATGCTTTATGTGACGTTGGAGCTAGTACCTCCGTCATGCCCAAAAGAATGTTTGACATGTTTAAATTAAAACCTTTTGATTCTTGTTCTTTTGGTGTTCGTCTCGTTGATTCTTCCTTAAAGAAAACTTTGGGGAAGATCGATGATGTTCTTATCATTTTCAATGACAACTATGTTCCCGTTGATTTTATTATTATGGATATAGAGTGCGAACCTTCATGTCCAATTATTTTGGGACGTCCTTTTCTTCGCACCGTTGGTGCTATCATTGACATGAAAGAGGGGAACATAAAATTTCAATTACCTCTCAAAAAGGGGATGGAACACTTCCCTATAAATAAAATCAAGTTACCATTTGAGTCTGTTACACGGGCTAGCTATTCTCTTTCTCTTGATAAAACTTGATTCTTCTTTTGCCTTATGCCTAGCTTAAAGGCGTAAAAGAAAGCGCTTGTTGGGAGGCAACCCAAGATGTTTTTACTTCTGTTTTTAGTGGTCTTGATATTTTTTACTACTGTAGCAACATCATTGTATCTTTATTTTCAAGCTTTGTGCCAAGTTATAGCCTCATATGACAAGGGAAGAAAAAGTTGTGACATGCTGTCCAGAAAACAGATTCTGTCTACTTGACGGAAAAAATCGGATCATATCACCAGTTCATCTTTTTTAGCTGAATTATTTACACAACATGCTCTATACAACCGCGGAATTTTCGTATGTTCTGAGTTTTTTTATTTGAGTTGAACAAGTGCCCCGAAAAAATTCTCTACTACCTGTTGTTCTGTTTTTCACAGATTCTGCCACGTTTTGTCTCTCCTTACTTTTGCAAACCTTAAGCTTGCTTTTCCTTTGAAAAAAACTTTTTGAGATCTTGAGAAACAGTAGCTCTTCAAGTATCTTTATATCCAGTGGGGGGAAATATTTTATTAAGGGTACTAACCTCTCTAATTAGCTTATGATGAGTTTTGTATGAAGGTAGTTTTCAAGTGTGCGATGGAACATGATGAAAGAAGATTCGGGTGTGTCAAGCGCTCAAGCTTGGAGATGCACCCATGCATCCCCAATAAATATTCAAGGAGACTCAAGAATCTAAGCTTGGATATGCCCCCATACATCCCCTTCTCCATCAACAATCATCAGTTCGTCCTTCGTCTCACTATATTTTTATCACTTCATGCGTTATGTTCTATGCTTGGAGCGTCTCGCTCTTAGGTTTTATTTTTAGTTTTCTTTAGCTTTGCTTGCTGTTCATAACAAGTTAGACCCCATCTTACTTTGTTTGGTAGAGAAACACGCTCCATTTTCAAAATCTAGAACACATCATAGGATTCTTCATGCCTATCTTTTTACTGTTGTGTGTTCTTTATCTTTTCGTAGCTGCTGCCATGTTTAGTTTTAGTCTTAGTTTGTCTTTAGCAAGATCCTTGGCTTTCGTTTAGTTTCTTGCTTGAACTCTCTTTAGTTTTCGTTCTTATCTTGTTAAGAGAGTTGGTTGTTGCACTGAGTTGTGTCTTGTCTTGAAAGTAGGTAATCGGGGTTGCTATTTAATTTTAGTAGTAACCTGAAATAGTTTTGAGGTATTGATGTCAGTAATATTTGAACTTATGGTGTCAAGAGCTCTAGCCTATTAGTGATAGGTGTCGTATTTTGGGAAATCCGTGTTTATTTTCAAAAACCTACAAAACTAGTTGAGAACTCTAGCTACTACAAAACTAGTTGAGAACTCTAGCTACGACTCTAACAAACTAAACAAACCGAGGAGTCGAATATTAGAGTACACTCACGTACCATGAGTCGAGGATGCGCAAGGATATCCAAACCCCCATACACTCCTCCTCGGGGTACTTGTCTCTTTGTGAACCTCCTTATTAGATCGAGAGTTACCGATAATAAGTGCATGAGTTCTTCGGACTAATGTAAGTATTGAAAGTTGACACTTCCACCTCCTCATATTTGCTAGCCTCTCCTGTGTCTTGCATTGCCTTCTTCTCACTCTGAGAGTTGGCGTCCACCTTCGCCGGTACATCCAAACCCTTGGCATGATACACTCTGTCATCATAAACCTCCTTATATCTTTCCTCAAAACAACCACCATACCTAGCTATCAAGGCATTTCCATAGCCTTTCCGAGATATATTTCCATGCAACTTCCACCTCTTCATGACTTGATCTTCATGTCATACATGTTCCTGCTACACTGGCAGCGGCATACATTGCATAGATCATGATAGCTACATATTCTTTATGATTTGAGTACATTGTAAAGTGTGAAAGATCTTCTATAACCTCTTGTAAATTAGAGTGTTGCCCTTAAGTGAGGAAAAGATCCCAAAGTGGACAAAGTAAATGATCCCAAAGAGGACAAATGAGAGTAAATAGAAAGAGCCATTCAGACCACCAAAAAAATACAAAAAAAGGACAAAAAAGAAAAAGAATATAAAAGAGAGAAAGGGGCAACACTACTATCCTTTTGAAAGATCCACACTAGTACTCCCTCTTATCCTCGTGCTCCATAGAGATGATCATTCATGCATATAGCTATGTGGGGACCTTCACACTATAGAACTTGGCTTGCATATTCCAAGGATGAGCCTCCTCAAAAGACCTCTAGGTATTCATGAGCGAGAAAGTTAGATGCACCCCCACTAGTACCATTGGAGATATTTCTAGCTCATATGTGCATCCGTTGCATGGAAATCCCTACTCTTCACATCATATCTATCATTTGGCCTTCTCGCCTATGATTGTCCTGATTGATGTGAGCCTTTCTCACCCTTTTTTCTTCCTCCTCCACCATAATTCTCTCTTTTCCATCCTAAGTGTCAACTCTCGTGCTTACGCTCATCCATTGCATGAGTGCTCAAAATATCGAAAAGGAGTGGATCAAATTGACTTGTACCTTGCTAGTGGTCTGGGGACGAGTCAAGATAAGATTCCAAAGAAGACCAAGTGTGGAAATTTAGTAGAGTGAGTTCACAACAAAATACTTTTTTCTCGTATTCCCTATCCCTCTTCTTACACGAAAACACCATTTGGAGACATTCGAGTCACGGACAGCGAGAGCTCTTGCACCCAATGTTCTTTTGTTGCTTGTTTCAATGCTAATATAAACTCTTGCATGTTATGACTTGAATTGAATTATATCATTGATTGTTTTACTTTTCAAAGTTCTTATATGGTTGCTAGCATGTCACCACAGAAATGATGCCTGTTATCATTTACCTACTCGAGGACGGGAAGGAATTAAGCTTGGGGATGTTGATACATCCCAAGCGTATCGATAATTTCTTCTTGCTCCATGCATGTTTTGTGTGATATTGCTATGATCTAGATACACTTTCATACACTTTTGATCATATTTGGACTAACCTATTAACTCAGTGCACCACAATGCCAGTTTCTGTTTTCTGCTATTTTTCTATTTCAGTTTTTCCCAATATAAAAAGTGCTTCAAAAATACGGGAAAAATCAGATAAAAAATCAACGTACTGGAAGCTTCCAGAGCCCCGAAGGAGGACTGGGGGGGCACCACCAGGTGCCCAGGCGGCCACCTGGAGCGGCCTAGGGCTTGGCCGCGCCTGGACTCCTGGTGGCCCCCTGGCTACCCCCTTCGCCTATATATCTCCCGTGACGTTAAACTTCCAAGGAGAGAACCATTTTTTGCGATCTCGCCTCTGTTCCGCCGCCGCCACGCTTCGAAGATCAGGAGCACCAGCAGAACCCTTCCTGGCACCCCGCCGGAGGGAGGATCGACCTCCGGGAGCTTCCCCTCCACCATGGATGCTTCCCGGATGTGACGTGATTAGTTTCCCTTGGAACATGGGTACGTGATCAGTAGCTATGTGATGTTCTCATCCCCTCTTTTTTATTCATGGTTTAGACCTCGTGAGCTTCCCTACATGATCGAGGCTCATATATAATCTTTCTGCTGTTGCTATGCTGAGTTTGATGGGATCAGATGGATTATGAGATTATGTTCAGATTGTGATAGAGTTATATAATTTGTTCTTATCTTTTGTATTTTCGTTCCTAAGTAATTCTTGCATGTTATCCGTTGCTATTTATTGCTTTGGCCAAGTAGTAGGTAGTAACTCCAAGAGGGAACGTTATGCTCGATTGTGGGTACATGCCCCCTGATGACACGCTTGAGTGACAGAAACATGAGTACATGGGAAAACAACGGTGCTTGTAACCGCGGTTGCAAGGATTGTTTACTTTACGCAAAGTTATTTTTTAATGTAGTTGTTTGTTGCTTTGGGTTTACACTTTGGGTGGGGCGCGCAACTTAATACCAGCAAGATGTTCTGGATAGATACCTCAAGGTGGATGATTAGTAGTAGATGCAGATGGATTTCGGTCTCCTTATTTTGGCGTACTGCCCATGCTTATGAGCCTCTTCCTTTCTTTTGTAGCATAGTTAGCATTGCGGTGCGTTTATAATCCTGTCAATTGCCCATCTGTAATTTGTTTACCTCGCATAGCAGTTTTATCATCTTTGGGGAGAGATACATCACTAGTGAACATCACGGGACCCCGGTCCATATTCTTATCATTTTCCACAAGCTGATTTACTTTTCTGCTTTTACTTTGAGCTGCTATCATTATCATTATCCCTTGTGTTTTTTATCCTTTGTAAACAACAAGACCAGAGAGATTGACAACCTCTCTGAACTTCGTTGGGAGCAAAGTTATTTGTGTCTGTGTGCAGGTCCACGTCAGTTGCGCCGCTGACACCTACATATCATTGTCGGAGTCCTATTGGTCGATACTCTCAACCTTGGTATCTTCACCAAGGGAAACTTGTCGCTACGCTGCATCTCACCTTCCACTTGGGGTAACCACCGATGGGCGAGAAGCAATTATCATCTCTGGCGTATCAGTAATCCTCGTACTCCACTCGTTGCTGACTCTGTATAGCCGCTCTAGGTACCTGAGAAACGGTTGTCCTTAAGGTAAGAAGTCGGGTGACCCAACGGTGCCCGCGACCGGTATTGCGTCGGGAACGACAAGGAGGATACGACCGACGTTACTGGCGTGCTTGGCCCCTGCCCGTATCTCGCGAGAGTTACCAAACCACGAAAAGTTGAGCTCTACCAAGAGCACACGCGAGACAAGGTAAGGAGACGGTTCACCTTGTTGGTAACTAATACGTCCAAAACGTATCTATAATTACTGCTTGCTCCACGCTTCTTTTGTGTGATATTGCTATGATATTGATACACTTTCATACACTTTTGATCATATTTCTAATAACCTATTCACTCAGTGCACCCTAGTGCCAGTCCCTGTTTTCTGCTATTTTTCTATTTCAGGTTTCCTCCATATTAAAATTGCTCCAAAAATTTGGGAAAAATCCAATAAAAAATCAGCGCTTCGGAAGCTTCGAGAATCACCAAGGAGGGGCCAGAGGGGACCCACCAGGGCCCCAGGCGCCCTCCTGGCGCGCCCTAGGGTGGGGTCGCGCCAGGCGGCCGCCTGGACCCCCCCCCCCCCCCGGCTGCCCCCTTCTCCCATATATTCTCCGTGACGCGAAACCCCAGAAGGAAGAACCCTTTTTTCGCGACCTCTCCTCTGTTCTGCCGTCGCCGCGCTTCCAAGATCGGGAGCACGAGGAGAACTCTTCCCGGCACCCTTCCGGAGGGAGGAACCACCTCCGGGAGCTTCTCCACCACCATGGATGCTTCGCGGATGAACCGTGAGTAGTCCACCTTGGACCATGGGTCCATGATCAGTAGCTATGTGATGTTCTCCTCCCCTCTTTGTTCTCCATGGTTTAGACCTCGTGAGCTACCCTACATGATCGAGGCACATATGTAATCTTTCTGCTGTTGCTATGCTGAGTTTGCTGGGATCCGATGGATTATGAGACTATGTTCAGATTGTGTTTGACTAATATATTTGATTCTCCTCTTTTATATTTATGTTCTTGAGTAATTCTTGCATGTTCTCCGTTGCTGTTTATTGCTTTGGCCAAGTAGTAGGTAGTGACTCCAAGAAGGAGCGTTATGCATGATTGTGGGTTCATGCCCCCTGATGACTAGCTTGAGTGACAGAAACATGAGTCTAGGGGATGTGATGTTGCCACAAGGGAGAAAACAACGGTGATTGTACTTGCGGGTGCAAGGATTGTTTACTTTACGCAAAGTTCTTTAATGTAGTTGTTTGTTGCTTTGAGTTTACACTTTGGGTGGGATTCGCAAGTTAATACCAGCGAGATGTTCTGGAAAGATATCTCAAGGTGGATGAGTAGTAGGTAGATGCAGATGGATTTCGGTCTACTTGTTTTGGCGTACCGCCCAAGCTTTTGAGTCTCTTCCTTTCTTTATAGTATAGTTAGCATTGGTTTGCGCACATAATCCTGTCAATTGCCCAGCTGTAATTTGTTTATCTCGCATGGCTATTTTATCGTCTTTTGGGAGAGAGACATCACTAGTGAACATCATGGGACCCCGGTCCATATTTCCACCACTGTTTACACCCGCTATTAATTTACTGCTTTATTTACTTTTCCGTTGCTATCACTATCATTATTATCTCGTACGTTTTATCCTTTGTAAACAACAAGGCCGGAGGGATTAACAACCTCTCTGAACTCGTTGGGAGCAAAGTTATCTGCTGTGTGTGCAGGTCCACGCCAACCGCCTCTCTGGCAATGTTGTCACCTTCCTGTCGTTGTCGGAGTCCTACCGGAGACAAACCTTGGTATCTTCACCGAGGGAAATTTTCTGTTGTCTACATCTCAACCTTCCACTTTGGGTAACCAACGAGGGGCGAGAAGCAAACTCTCGCGACATCAAAGCAATTTCTGGCGCCGTTGCCGGGGACTCCGCTCTTCAAGATAGGGGAGTTGCACACTATCTTTTATCTTTGCTTTTTAGTCTTGCTAGTTTACCTTTCAGTTTTTTTTTTGCTTTTGTGTCTTATATGAAAAACCAAAAAACTAGTTGCTACCTTTTTCCTGTGTCTTGCTTTGCCTAGTTATGCTATCCTCACCATGGGTGCTGAACCACCCAAATATGGTAGGATGGACATATTTGACATGTTTCACTTGGATCGTCTTCGATCAATTTGTGCTCGTGCTAAAAACCCAATCGACTTGGTTGAGGGAAAATCATTGGATGAGCATGCTCATTATACGCGGCACCGCCTATCTCAGAAAGGGAAACACTTATGGGATCAAATACATGTTTCTTATTGCCATGCTAAACTTTTGTGCTACAATTATGATTTTACTTGTTGTTCTAATATAGGTCATAAACACCTCCCTTTCCAATGTGAATTCAATGAAAATGAGATCTTATCTTCTTATGCTAAAGGTGTATATGATTATTTTGATGTTGAAAAGATTGAATAGTTTGTTGCTTTTAAAGGTGCTTATGAGATTGCTTCTTTGATTGAAAGGTATCACGATACTATTCACCAGTCCGAAAACTTTGCAGTTCTTGCTTATTGCTTCGAGAATTATACTTCCAATTCTTATATTGAGGATTTTAAAAATAAAATGTTTTATGCCCAAGAAGAGGCCAATGATTGCTTTGAGGAGGAATCCCATGATTCCGAGGACTCACTTGAAATATCCCTTTCTGAAATTTTTGATACTTGCTTTGTTGATGACCAAGATGCCAGTATGGATGATGCGGACAAAAATGAACTCTCTATAGTTCCTTATGTTAAGCATGAAATTGTTGCTATTGCACCCAAACTTGATTGTCCTATTATCCTTTTGAAATGTCCAACTCATATTCTGGAGAACTATGCTCTTATTAAGGCTCAATGTGATGGGTTGCATTTATCTTATGATCCTAAAAACCGTGTTGAAAATTATACACGTGTGCTTTTAGGTCATGCACAACATGATTTATGTGATAGTTATATTCTTGATGTTGTTCATGATACTACTGAAAATTACTTTGAGAGGGAAAAGTTTGGTTGTAGAAACTTCCATGTTGCAAAAACACCTCTCTTCATGTTGAAAGTTTTGAAATTGTTCCTGTTCCACCTTTTTATGCATGTCACTTTTTGCTTCTTTGACTTATTTTCTTACAAGATTCCTATGCATAGGAAGTGGGTTAGTCTTAAATGTGTTTCATATTTTCTTCTTGATGCTCTCTTTTGCTTCAAATTCTTATTCTTATGAGAGCACCTTTTATAATCTTTATGCCTAGCTTAAAGGCGTAAAAGAAAGCGCTTGTTGGGAGGCAACCCAAGATATTTTTTCTGTTTTTAGTGGTCTTGATGATTTTTACTACTGTAGCAACATCATTGTATCTTTACTTTTCGAGCTTTGTGCCATTTATAGCCTCATATGACAAGGGAAGTGAAAGTTGTGACATGCTGTCCAGAAAACAGATTCTGTCCTCGTGACTGGAAAAATCACAGAAAATATCATTTCATCTTTTTGAGCTGAAATTTTTACACAGCATGCTCTATACAATTACGGAACTCTAGTATGCTCTGAGTTTTTTGATTTGAGTTGCAGAAGTATCCCTAAAAAATTCTTTACTACCTGCTGGTCTGTTTTTCACAGATTTTGTCCTGTTTTGCCTTTTCTTCATTTTGCAAACCTTAAGCTTGCTTTTTCTTTGCAAAAACTTTTTGGCAATCTTGATAAACAGTAGATCTTAAAGATTATCCTTATTTCCAGTAGAGAAAAAATTATTTTATTATGGGTACTAACCCCGCTAATCAGATTATGATGAGTTATGTATGAAGGGGGTTTTCAAGTGTGCGGGGAAGATGATAAAAGAAGATTCAGGAGTGTCAAACGCTCAAGCTTGGGGATTCCCCATGCATCCCCAAGAAATATTCAAGGAGACTCAAGCGTCTAAGCTTGGGGATGCCCCAGTGCATCCCCTTCTCCATCAACAATTATCTGTTCGTCTTTCGTTTCACTATATTTTTATCACTTCGTGCGTTATTTGCATTGTTTGGAGCGTCTTGCTCTTTATTTCCTTTTTAATTTTATTTAGCTTTGCTTGCTGTTCATAACAAGTTAGAACCCAGATTTCTTTGTGTGAGAGAGAAACACGCTCCACTTCAACCTAGAACACATCATAGGATTTTCATGCTTATCTTTGCTATGTGTGTTCTGTATCTTTTTCATAGCTACTGTCATGTTTAGCTCTTAGTTTTCATGCTTATCTTTTTAAGAGCTTTTGTTTAGTTTGTTGCTAGAACTCTCTTGAGTTTTCATGTTTATCTTTTTAAGAGAGTTTGCCTATTGCACTGAGTTTTGTATCTTGACTTCAAGTAGGTAATTGAGGTTGCTATTCAATTGTAGTAGTAACTTGCAATAGTTTTGAGGTATTGTTTTGAGTAATGTTTGGACTTTTGGTGTCAAGAGATTTAGCCTATTAGTGATAGATGTCGTATTTTGGGCAATCCGTGTTTATTTTCAAAACCTACAAAATTAGTTGAGAACTTTAGCTACTAGATGGATTGCTACTCTTTGGAGGGATCGAATATTAGCGTACACTCACGTATCATGAGTCAAGGATGCGCAAGGATAACCAAACCCCCATACACTCCTCCTCGGGGTACTTGTCTCTTTGAGAACCTCCTTATTAGATTGAGAGTTACCGATAATAAGTGCATGAGTTCTTCGGACTAATGTGAGTATTCGAAAGTTGACACTTCCACCTTCCCATATTTTGCTAGCCTTTCCTATGCCATGCATTGCCTCCATCTCACTCCGAGAGTTGGCGTCCACCTTCGCCTGTACATCCAAATCCTTGGCACGATACGCTCTGTCATCATAAGCCTCCTTATATCCTTCCTCAAAACATCCACCATACCTACATATCAAGGCATTTCCATAGCCTTTCCGAGATACATTGCCATGCAACATCCACCTTCTCATGACTTGATCTTCATGTCATACATGCTACTTGCTTGATCGATGAGCCGCATGCTAGTAGGGCCTTGCCCTAATCATTGCTACATGATGCGCTAGTATCATTGCATATCCTGCTACACTGGCAGAGGCATACATTTGCATACTTCATGATAGTTACATCTTCTTTATGATTTGAGTACATTGTAAAGTGTGAAAGATCTTCTATACTTCTTGTAATATATAGAGTGTTTCCCCTAAAGTGAGGAAAAGATCCCAAAGAGGAAAAAATTAAAAGATCCCAAAGAGGACAAATGAGAGAAATAGAAAGAGCCATTGAGGCCACCAAAAAAATACAAAAAATAGAAAAAAGAGAAAAAAAGAAATAAAAAGAGAGAAGGGGCCACACTACTATTCCTTTTGAGAGATCCACACTCATACTCCATCTTATATCTTGTACTCCATAGATATTATCATTCATGCATATAACTATGTGGCGACCTTTACACTATAGAACTTGGCTTGTATATTCCAATTATGAGTCTCCTCAAATGAGCTCTTGGTCTTCTTGAGCAAGCAAGTTGGATGCACCCCCACTAATTCCTTTCGAGAGCTTACCTTGGCTCATATGTGCATCCGTTGCATGGCAATCCCTACTCCTCACATCATATCTAGCATTTGGCTTTCTCTCGCCTATGATTGTCCTCATTGATGTGATCCTTTCTCACCCTTTTTGTCTTCCTCCTCCACCATATTCTCTCTTTGCCATCCTAAGTGTCAACTTTCTTTCTTACGCTCATCCATTGCATGAGTGCTCGAAATATTGAAAAGGAGTTGATCATTTTGACTTGTACCTGGCTAGTGGTCTGGGGATGAGTCAAGATAAGATTCCAAAGAAGACCAAGTGTGAAACTTTAGTATATTGAGTTCTCAACAGAAAAATAATTTTCTCTTGTATATCCCTATCACCTTTCTTGCACGCAAACACCATTTGGAGACATTCGAGTCATGGACAGCGAGAGCTCTTGGACCTTTATGTTCTTATGTTGCTTGTTTCAGTGCTAAATATAGACTCTTGCTTGTTATGACTTGAATTGAATTACATGCCTTGATTGCTTTACTTAAAAAGTTCTTATATGGTTGGTAGCATGTCACCACATAAATTATGTTTATTATCATTTACCTACTCGAGCACGAGGAGGAATTAAACTTGGGGATGTTGATACGTCCAAAACGTATCTATAATTTCTGCTTGATCCATGCTTCTTTTGTGTGATATTGCTATGATATTGATACACTTTCATACATTTTTGATCATATTTGGACTAACTTATTAACTCAGTGCACCCTAGTGCCAGTTCCTGTTTTCTGCTGTTTTTCTATTTCAGGTTTCCCCCATATTAAAATTGCTCCAAAAATTCGGGAAAAATCCAATAAAAAATCAGCGCTTCGGAAGCTTCGGGAATCACCAAGGAGGGGCCAGAGGGGACCCACCAGGGCCCCAGGCGCCCTCCCGGCGCGCCCTAGGGTGGGGCCGCGCCAGGGGGCCATCTGGACCCCTGGTGGGCCCCCTGGCTTGCCCCCTTCGCCCATATATTCTCCGTGACGCGAAACCCCAGAAGGAAGAAGAATTTTTCGCGATCTCTCCTCTGTTCCGCCGTCGCGCTTCCAAGATCGGGAGCACCAGGAGACCTCTTCCCGGCACCCTGCCGGAGGGAGGAACCACCTCCGGGAGCTTCTCCACCACCATGGATGCTTCCCGGATGAACCGTGAGTAGTCCACCTTGGACCATGGGTCCATGATCAGTAGCTATGTGATGTTCTCCTCCCCTCTTTGTTCTTCATGGTTTAGACCTCGTGAGCTGCCCTACATGATAGAGACACATATGTAATCTTTTTGCTGTTGATATGCTGAGTTTGCTGGGATCCGATGACTTATGAGACTATGTTCAGATTGTGTTTGAGTAATATATTTGATTCTCCTCTTCTATATTTATGTTCTTGAGTAATTCTTGCATGTTCTCCGTTGCTGTTTATTGCTTTGCCCAAGTAGTAGGTAGTGACTCCAAGAGGGAGCGTTATGCATGATTCTGGGTTCATGCCCTCTATGACTAGCTTGAGTGACAGAAACATGAGTCTAGGGGATGTGATGTTGCCACAAGGGAGAAAACAACGGTGCTTGTATTTGCGGGTGCAAGGATTGTTTACTTTACGCAAATTTCTTTAATGCAGTTGTCTGTTGCTTTGAGTTTACACTTTGGGTGGGATTCGCAACTTAATACCAGCGAGATGTTCTGGATAGATATCTCAAGGTGGATGATTAGTAGGTAGATGCAGATGGATTTCGGTCTACTTGTTTTGGCGTACCGCCCAAGCTTTTGAGCCTCTTCCTTTCTTTATAGCATAGTGATACGTCCAAAACGTATCTATAATTTCTGCTTGCTCCATGCCTCTTTTGTGTGATATTGCTATGATATTGATGAACTTCCATACACTTTTGATCATATTTGGACTAACCTATTAAATCAGTGCACCCCAGTGCCAGTTCCTGTTTTCTGCTGTTTTTCTATTTCAGGTTCCCCCCATATAAAAAGTGCTCCAAAATTTCTGGAAAAATCCAATACAAAATCAGCGTGCAGGAAGCTTCGGGAATCACCGAGGGGGGGGGGGCAGAAGGGACCCACCAGGGCCCCAGGCACCCTCCCGGTGCACCCTAGGGTGGGGCCGCTCCAGGGGGACACCTGGACCCCTGGTGGACCCCCTGGCTGCCCCTCTTCGCCTATTTATTCCACGTGACGCAATAACCCCGAGATGGTAACCCTTATTCGCGATCTCTCCTCTGTTCCGCCGCCGCTACGCTTCCAAGATCGGGAGCACCAGAAGACCTCTTCCCGGCACCCTGCCGGAGGAAGGAATCACCTCCGAGAGCTTCTCCACCACCATGGACGCTTCCCGGATGAACCGTGAGTAGTCTACCTTGGACCATGGGTCTATGATCAGTAGCTATGTGATGTTCTCCTCCCCTCTTTGTTCTTCATGGATTAGACCTCGTGAGTTGCCCTACATGATCGAGGCACTTATGTATATTTCTGTTGTTGCTATGCTGAGTTTGCTGGGATGCGATGGAGTATGAGATTATGTTCAGATTGTGTTTGAGTTATATATTTGATTCTCCTCTTTTATATTTATGTTCTTGAGTAATTCTTGCATGTTCTCCATTGATGTTTATTGCTTTGGCCAAGTAGTAGGTAGTGACTCCAAGAGGGAGCGTTATGCATTATTGTGGGTTCATGCCCCCGAATGACTAGCTTGAGTGACAGAAACATGAGTCTAGGGGATGTGTTTTTGCCACAAGGGGGAAAACAACGGTGCTTGTACTTGCGGGTGCAAGGATTGTTTACTTTACACAAAGTTATTTAATGCAGTTGGCTGTTGCTTTGAGTTATACTTTGGGTGGGATTCGCAACTTAATACCAACGAGATGTTCTGGATAGATATCTCAAGGTGGATGATTAGTAGGTTGATGCAGATGGATTTCGGTCTACTTGTCTTGGCGTACTGCCCATGCTTTTGAGCCTCTGCCATTCTCTATAGCATAATTAGCATTGGTTTGCGCACATAATCCTGTCAATTACCCAACTGTAATTTTTTTACCTCGCATGGCTATTTTATCGTCATTTGGGAGAGAGACATCACTAGTGAACATCATAGGACCCCGGTCCATATTTCCAATACTGTTTACAGCCTCTATCAATTTACTGCTTTATTATTTTTACATTGCTATCGCTATCATTATTAACCCGTGTGTTTTATCCTTTGTAAACAACAAGGCCGGAGGGATTGACAACCCCTTTGTACTCGTTGGGAGCAAAGCTATCTGGTGTGTGTGCAGGTCCACGACAACCGTTGCGCCGTTGTCACCTTCTTGTCGTTATCGGAGTCCTACTGGAGACAAACCTTGGTATCTTCACCGAGGGAAATTTGCTGCTGTCTACATCTCAACCTTCCACTTTGGGTAACCAACGAGGGGCGAGAAGTAAACTCTCGTGACATCAAAGCAATTTCTGGCGCCTTTGCCGGGGACTCCGCTTTTCAAGATAGGGGAGTTGCACACTATCTTTTATCTTTGCTTTTTAGTCTTGTTTGTTTACCTTTCAGTTTTTGCTTTAGTGTCCTTTATCAAAAATCAAAAAAAAAGTTATCTTGCTTGCTGCTGCTATGGGTTCCTCTGAAAACACCAAGTTGTGTGACTTCACTAGTCACAACAACAGTGACTTTATCTGCACTCCTATTGCTACACCTGCTACTTCAGCACCTTCTTATGAGATTAAACCTGCTTTGCTGAACCTTGTTATGAAAGATCAATTCTCTGGTGCTAGAGATGATGCTGCTTTGCACTTAAATAATTTTATTGAGCTTTGTGATATGCAAAAGTACAAGGAAGTAGATGGTGATATTGTTAAGCTTAAGATTTTTCCTTTCTCCTTGAGAGATGAAGCTAAAATCTGGTTTCAATCCTTGCCTAAGAATAGAATATACTCTTGGGATAAGTGCAAGGATGCTTTTATTGGGAAGTACTATCCCCCTGCTAACATTATCCAGTTGAGGAGTTTTATTATGAATTTTAAGCAATTGGATAATGAACACGTTGCCCAAGCTTGGGAACGCATGAAATCTCTTGTTAAGAATTGCCCTACGCATGGTTTGACTACATGGATGGTTATCCAAACTTTTTATGCAGGCTTGAACTTTACCTCGCGGAACCTGCTAGATTCGGCCGCGGGAGGAACCTTTATGTCAACTACACTTGGTGCTGCCACAAAACTTCTCGATGAGATGATGACCAACTATTCCCAATGGCACACCGAAAGAGCTCCAACAGGTAGGAAGGTAAACTCTGTCGAGGAAATCTCCTCCCTAAATGAAAAAGTTGACTTGATTATGTCTCTACTTACCAAGCAATCTCCTATTTATCCTCAAGATGTTCCTTTAAATTCTTTGATTGCTCAAGATCAAGTAGATGTGAACTTTATCTCTAGAAACAACTTCAACAACAATGCTTATAGGAGTAATTTTGGTAGCAATCCTAGACCGTTCCCCTCCAACAACTATGGCAACAACAACACTTATCCTAGCACCAAAACTTCCACTTTTGAATTAGAGAGTATGCTTAAAGACTTTATCACTACCCAAAAAGCCTTCAACAAGAGTGTAGAGGAAAAACTAGAAAAATTAGATAAGCTCACGTTGAAGGTAGACAATTTAGCCCATGAAGTAGAATTGCTTAAAATTAGAACTTCTCCCCTTGAGGAGTGGAAGGCCACTACTATGAATGCTATCCAAGTGCAAATTAATGAAAACATTAGGATGATGGCTAAACTCAAAGAGAGATGGGCTAGAGAAAAGGAGGAAGAAGATAGAATTAAGTGCCTTCCTATACACCATACTGTTGCTACTATCCAAGTGGTTGAGGATATCCAAACTCTTAGCACCCAATTCACCCATAGTGCCATAGGACCTATTAATGGTGATGCTATGACCTCAACCGTAGAAGAAGAAACTCCTATGACTATAGAAGCTACCAAACTAGTGAGCCTAAAGGACACCACTACCACTTTACTTGATAGTAGTGACCTTGATTTTGATAATTGCACCCTTTCTGAAGTTATTCGTTTCCTTCACAAGATGTCTAGAGACCCCCACACTAGCACACTTAATCTTGCCTTCATGGAGCATATCACTAATGCTCACATCAAAGCTAGGGAGGAGAAGCTTAGGGAAGAAGCCTCCATACCTAGAAATCTAGAAGATGGTTGGGTCCTATGATTAAAATTAAGTTGAATAACTTTTCTTGCTATGCTTTATGTGATGTTGGAGCTAGTACCTCCGTTATGCCCAACAGAATGTATGATATATTTGAATTGAAACCTTTTGATCCTTGTTCTTTTGGTGTTCGTCTTGTCGATTCTTCCGTAAAGAAACCTTTGGGGAAGATAGATGATGTTCTTATCATTGTTAATGACAATTATGTTCCCGTTGATTTTACTATTATGGACATTGAATGTGAACCTTCTTGTCCAATTATTTTGGGACGTCCTTTTCTTCGCACCGTGGGTGCTGTTATTGATATGAAAGAAGGGATTATAAAATTCCAATTCCCTCTCAAGAAAGGGATGGAACACTTCCCTAGGAAAAAGATTAAGTTGCCTTTTGAGTCCGTCAGACAGGCTAGTTATTTTCTTGAAAAGACTTGATCTATTTTGCATTAAGCCTAGCTAATGGCTTTAAAGAAGCGCTTTCGGGAGGCAGCCCGCAACGAATTTAGGATTTTCTTTTTGTTTTTCTTCTGTTTTTAGTGGTCTTGATGATTGTTACTATTGTAGCAACATCATTGTATCTTTACTTTTCAAGCTTTGTGCCATTTATAGCCTCATATAACAAGGGAAGTGAAAGTTGTGACATGCTGTCCAAAAAACAGATTTTGTCCTCGTGACTAGAAAAATCATGGAAAATCCCAGTTCATCTTTTTGAGCTGAATTTTATACAAAGCGTTCTCTATACAATTACGGAACTTTCGTATGTTCTGAGTTTTTGATTTGAGTTGCAGAAGTATTCCTAAAATATTCTTTTCTACCTGATGGTCTGTTTTTCACATATTCTGTCCCGTTTTTTCTTTCCTTCGTTTTGCAAACCTTAAGCTTGCTTTTTCTTTGCAAAAACTTTTGGCAATCTTGACAAACAGTAGCTCTTAAAGATTATCTTTATTTCTAGTAGAGAGAAATAATTTTATTATGGGTACTAACCTCGCTAATCAGATTATGATGAGTTATGTATGAAGGGAGTTTTCAAGTGTGCGAGGGAAGATGATGAAAGAAGATTCAGGAGTGTCAAGCGCTCAATCTTGGGGATGCCCACATGCATCCCCGAGAAATATTCAAGCAGAATCAAGCGCCTAAGCTTGGGGATGCCCCTGTGCATCCCCTTCTCCATCAACAATTATCAGTTCGTCTCTCGTCTCACTATATTTTTATCGCTTCATGCGTTATGTGCTATGCTTGGAGCGTCTCGCTCTTAGGTTTTATTTTTAGTTTTCTTTAGCTTTGCTTGCTGTTCATAACAAGTTAGAACCCAGATTTCTTTCTGTGGGAGAGAAACACGCTCCACTTCCAAAATCTAGAACACAACATAGGAATTTTCATGCTTATCTTTGTTGTGTGTGTTCTTTATCTTTTTCATAGCTACTGTCATGTTTAGCTCTTAGTTTTCATGCTTATCTTTTTAAAGAGCTTTTGGTTAGTTTGTTGTTGGAACTCTCTTGAGTTTTCATGTTTATCTTGTTTAGAGAGTTTTCCTGTTGCACTGAGTTTTGCGTCTTGACTTGAAGTAGGTAATTGAGGTTGCTATTCTTTTGTAGTAGTAACTTTCAATAGTTGTGAGGTATTTTTTTGAGTAATGTTTGTACTTTTGGTGTCAAGAGATTTAGCCTATTAGTGATAGATGTCGTATTTTGGGCAATCCGTGTTTATTTTCAAATCTTACATAATTAGTTGAGAACTTTAGCTACTAGATGGATCACTACTCTTCTGAGGGGTCGAATATTAGAGTACACTCACGTACCATGAGTCGAGGATGCGCAAGGATAACCAAACCCACATACACTCCTCCTCGGGGTACTTGTCTCTTTTTGAACCTCCTTATTAGATTGAGAGTTACCGATAATAAGTGCATGAATTCTTCAGACTAATGTGAGTATTCGAAAGTTCACACTTCCACCTTCTGTCACAACCCCAAGTTAGGTATGTGCTAGAATAGCAAGTCACTTTGCATCATGATAAAAATTTCAAAAAGGAATTGAAATGGGAGAGAAAAACCCCCTAGATGAATTTAATTCAAATGGCCAGATAAAAAGTTTCTCCAAAAATTCCTTTTGCAATTTTGAAAAGTCTCATAAATGAGTGTGATTACATATAAAGTGATTTCGATTCAAACCCATGCTCATAGATTTTTCAAATATTCAAACAGGACCTTGGAATTAATCAAATACCCCGATTTGAATTTGAATTCAAATATTTTGAATTTCAAAAATGTTCAAAACTTGGGAATGACTAGATACTGGTCATGTAAGTCCATATATAAATTTTGAGCATTTAATGAAATGTCTAGCTAATTTTTTTAGCAAGACAAAACAAATAACAGAAAAATAAAACACAAAAAGAAAAACAAAGAGCTTACCTGTCGCTCAGGGCAACGGCCCACTTCCCCTGGCCGGCCCAGCCCACAGGAGACATGTTGTCGTCTACCTCCCCGCCGAGCCAAGCAGCTCGGTGGAGGCAGAGCACGCGTCGGGCGCCACCTCGACGCCGAGAGGCTTCCAGCCCCCCTGGACCTCATCTCCTCGCCAGGAGACGCGCAACGTTTTCCCGCACCTTTCCCCTCTCCTCGCGTTTTCCCTCCTCCTCTCTCTGCTTCGTTTCCAAACCGCCCCGAGAAATCGCCGCCGGCCACCGTTGTGCGAGACCGTGGCCAACGACGACGAAGAGCTTCCCCACCTTGTCCATCAAGCTCCCCGACGTCATCTTCCCCGAGCTGGAGCTTCAATCGGACCCGAGGCACCCTGAAGTCGACGCTCGCCTCGCCAAATCACCGCCGGCCACAGAAGATTCTGGCGAGAAATTGGACGCCGTCGAGCCCCCTACGGCCTCTCCATGCTCGCCATCGAGCTCTGGTGAGAACCGCACGTCGTTTTCCTCCTCCCAACGCTCTTCCCGCGGCCGTTGTCGTCGTGTTCGTCTAGGTCAGCAGCCGGCCGCCGTGGGCTTCGTCAAAGTCGCGCACCAGAGCGCCCCCTTGACCCCCCCGATCACTCTAGCAGACACGCGCAAGCCCAAGCTACTCGCCAGTACTCTCCACTCCCTTTCTCGTGGCCGTTAACCCAAGTCCGGCGAGAACAGTGCCCCGGCCGTCGCCATGGTCGATGCCACCGTCGCCACAGAGCCCGCCGTGGCACCTCAATGGCACCAGCAGACGCGCGAGTTCACGCTGCGCATGCCCGTGCTCTACGTTCCCCCTCCCGCGCCCAAAACAGCAACTCTGGCGGAACTCCGGTGAGCCTCGAGCCGGCGACGCCATTAAAACCTAACCCCTAAGCTTAACCCCACTAATCCCCACCCTAGGCCACTGACCAATGGGCCCAGGCTGCCTAATTAAGCAAGTTTAAAATAAACATGAGCTAATTAAACCCCCCAGCCACTGACAGCCCTGGCCCACCAGTCAGCCCCCCCTGACGTCACAGTGACATCAGGATGACGCAATAATTGGTTAAATCAATTTATTTAATTCATAAATTCCAGAAAAAGGCTTAAACTTTGGAAATTCATAATTAATTCATATTAACTCCAAATTGGGCAGATAATAGGTCTAAAATTAACATAAAAATGCAAGGATTCTGAATATGGACTTTGTTTTCATGTTTGACCAATTTAAATTGGGTGAACAGTGGCAAATATCCATATGAATTTAATTTGAATTCAAATTTGGAGTGATTTTGAAAATGACTTTGCAACCCACTTATTTAAAATGGTTTCATCCACACATCAGAGACTTTACCTCACCTTTACAACATCACTTCATGCTCAACCATTTCAAATGAACATTCATGGATTCAAATACATTTGAAATTCATCGATAAATCAAATGGAGTTTGAATTTGCATTTCAAATGCAATACACTCCTTTTAATTGGAATGACTCACACTTCAATGACGCATACATCAAGTTTCAACCTTCAACTCATGTGCTTGAGCATTGTCTTATTATTGTTTCGATGTTTGTGTTTTTTGTCGAATAGAGGTGGAGCCGGAACCCTAGATCACCCCCTTCGTTGAAGACCCCGATACTGAACCTCGTCAGCAAGGCAAGCAAACCCCCATTGATCATGTCGATAAAATCCCACTTCCCTCTCAGTCTCGCTTATGCATTGTTTAGGATGATTACATGCTACGTTTCAACCGCATAGATGAACCCATTCCTTTGCATGACCTATCATTTGTCACAGTAGTAAGCAAACCAAAATCCTAGCAAATGTAGGAGTTGATTGATATCATGTGGCCCCTGCAATTGTTACTGCTTATTTCATGCTTAGAGTGATACGATGATGATACTGTTATGTGAGTTGGGATGGTAGAAATCATGATGATGGTGGAAATGTGTTGGTGAATCTACCCTAATACAAGGTGAACGATGAGAGGTTGTGTAGGAGTACATAGTGGGTTGTCTCGTTGAACACCGCCCTAAGTCTGAGTTCTTGTGTGGTGATCCAAGATGAAGAGTACAACCACACATTGGGCTCACTGACCCCTCTCAGCCTACTAACTCATCCCTTTCGATGTCCAGATGTCGCAGTAGTTCGGAGTTCTGGTAGGTTTGTGGCCTGGCTACTAAGTGAGAGAACGGCTCAGCCGAGACCGGCTTATGCACCACGCACACATCATCTGGGTCCACTTTGGTAAACCGGCCGGCTTCACGATAGTGGTAGCTAACCCAGGTAGGCGGCTATCTTGGACTAGATCGGCTATGAGGTAACAGTTGTGGTGGCATCCTCGATGTCGCCTCTTGAACGGTGACACGCAAAAGGCGGTAAGCGATGACATGTGTGTGTAGCGGTACACCACTACAGGGTTAACAAAACTATTTGAATAGCCGCGTCCGCGGTTAAGGACTGCTTGGAAAGTTGTGCCTGATTATTAGACAACTTGAACTGGATACTTATAAAACTTGCCAAGATAAGCGTGAGTGCTATGGCGTTCTTTCTCGTGGGGAAGTCGAGGAAGGCACCATAGTGGTGTAATTGGTTGGAGATGTAGTGGACTCGTGTACGCTTCTTACCTCAAGTCTGGTACTCGTAGTTCAGGACTAGCCAAGTCAAAGCTGGCACTTCTGCTTATGAACCCCACCTCCCTTTACCTTGATACATGTGCATGAGTAGTATAGTTCCTACGTAAGTCTTGCTGAGTACGACTTTGTACTCACGTTTGCTTATTCTATGTTTTAGATGAACCCATTGACCCCAAAGGTGGATTCTTCCTCGAACTCGACGACTGAATCCAAGCTAGTGTAGTCCCAGTTAGACGACTGGTCCCTCGTGGAAGGGCTTTTTTTAAAATAAGGCTTCTCTAAGCCATTTGTTAAACTTGTCGGTACTCAGACCTACTTTGCTTCCGCATGTTTGATGTAATGTTGGATCACAGACTTGTGATCTCTGTGTGCACTCTGTAAGAGTTATCAATAAAGTTGTACACTTTGTAGAGAATCGCAATGATACCTGTTGTTCATACTAGACATGTGTACTGCGTGTATGATTATAACATGCATGTCTTAGTATGGGTTTTCGAGACCTTAGTTGTGATCTGGCTGGCGGTCTTTTATACACCAAGTGGCCCTTAGATGTGCGCAGCTTGGGGAATCGCGATGCGATTGCTCGTGACTTCGTCACGTGCACACTTTGATGTATGATCGAGCCCGCCCTAGACCCCGACTAAGTGATCGGGCTGGAGTAAGTCTATGTAAGGGTTATAATACAATCGATAGTATGGTTGAGGCGACTTGTCTATGAGTATGGGAGTTCACCACCCATATCATTTAGACTTGTGTGCGAACGATGAGGACCCATCTCAGTTGATCATCCGGCCTGGATGGGATGCCCCTCACGTTCGATGCTTTCCGAGAACGTTCTGTGCTTGGCCTTGTCTGCTTAGACAAGTGGGTACGGTTCTTGGCTCTCCATATGATTGTGTTGTAGCGAGTCTTGCATACTCTAACCCCGGGTCCCGACACCTTCCCATATTTTGCTAGCCTCTCCTGTGTCGTGCATTGCTTTCTTCTCACTCCGACAGTTAGCGTACACCTTCGCCGGTACATCCAAACCCTTGGCACGATACGCTCTGTCATCATAAACCTCCTTATATCCTTCCTCAAAACAGCCACCATACCTACCTATCAAGGCATTTCCATAGCCTTTCCGAGATATATTTCCATGCAACATCCATCTTCTCATGACTTGATATTCATGTCATACATGCTACTTGCTTGATAGATGAGCCGCATGCTAGTTGGGCCTTGACCTAATCATTGCTACATGACGCGCTAGTATCATTGCATATCCTGCTACACTGGCAGAGGCATACATTTGCGTACATCATGATAGTTACATCTTCTTTATGAATTGAGTAATTTGTAAAGTGCGAAAGATCTTCTATACTTTTTGTAATTTATAGAGTGTTGCCCCTAAAGTGAGGAAAAGATCCCAAAGTGGACAAATTAGAAGATCCCAAAGAGGACAAATTAAAAGATCCCAAAGAGGACAAATGAGAGAAATAGAAATAGCCATAGAGGCCACCAAAAAATAGAAAAAAATAGAAAAAAGAGAAAAAGAAATAAAAAGAGAGAAGGGGGCACACTACTATTCCTTTTGACAGATCCACACTCGTACTCCCTCTTATATCTTGTACTCCATAGAGATTATCATTCATGCATATAGCTATGTGGGGGCTTTCACACTATAGAACTTGGCTTGTATATTCCAATGATTAGCCTCCTCAAATGATCTCTAGGTCTTCTTGAGCAAGAAAGTTGGATGCACCCCCACTAGTTCCATTGGAGAGCTTTTAGCTCATATGTGCATCCGTGGCATGGCAATCCCTACTCCTCACATCAAATCTATCATTTGGCTTTCTCTCGCCTATGATTGTCCTCATTGATGTGACCTTTCACACCTTTTTGTCTTCCTCCTCCACCATTTTCTCTCTTTGCCATCCTAAGTGTCAACTTTCTTGCTTACGCTCATCCATTGCATGAGTGCTCAAAATGTCGAAAAGGAGTGGATCATTTTGACTTGTACCTAGCTAGTGGTCTGGGGATGAGTCAAGATAAGATTCCAATGAAGACCAAGTGTGAAACTTTAGTAGATTGAGTTCTCAACACAAAAATACTTTTTCTCGTATATCCCTATCCCCTTTCTTGCACGCAAACACCATTTGGAGACATTCGAGTCATGGACAGCGAGAGCTCTTGCACCTTTATGTTCTTATGTTGCTTATTTCAATGCTAGATATAGACTCTTGCCTGTTATGACTTGAATTGAATTACATGCCTTGATTTCTTTACTTAAAAGTTCTTATATGGTTGTGAGCATGTCACCACAGAAATTATGCTTGTTAGCATTTACCTACTCGAGGACGAGCAGGAATTAAGCTTGGGGATGTTGATACGTCCAAAACATATCTATAATTTCTGCTTGCTCCATGCCTCTTTTGTGTGATATTGCTATGATATTGATGAACTTCCATACACTTTTGATCATATTTGTACTAACCTATTAACTCAGTGCACCCTATTGCCAGTTCCTGTTTTCTGCAGTTTTTCTATTTCAGGATTCCCCATATAAAAAGTGCTCCAAAAATTCGGGAAAAATCCAATAAAAAATCAGCGTGCAGGAAGCTTCGGGAATCACCGTTGGGGGGCCAGAGGGGACCCACCAGGGCCCCAGGCGCCCTGCCGGCGCGCCCTAGGGTGGGGTCGTGCCAGGGGGCCGCCCCGACCCCTGGTGGACCCCCTGGCTGCCCCTTCGCCTATTTATTCCCCGTGACGCAAAAACCCCGAGACAGGAACCCTTATTCGCGATCTCTCCTCTGTTCCGCCGCCGCTGCGCTTTCAAGATCGGGAGCACCAGAAGACCTCTTCCCGGCACCCTGCCGGAGGGAGGAATCACCTCCGGGAGCTTCTCCACCACCATGGACGCTTCCCGGATGAACCGTGAGTAGTCTACCTTGGACCATGGGTCTATGATCAGTAGCTATGTGATGTTCTCCTCCCCTCTTTGTTCTTCATGAATTAGACCTCGTGAGCTGCCCTACATGATCGAGGCACTTATGTAATATTTCTGTTGTTGCTATGCTGAGTTTGCTGGGATCCGATGGATTATGAGATTATGTTCAGATTGTGTTTAACTTATATATTTGATTCTCCTCTTTTATATTTATTTTCTTGAGTAATTCTTGCATGTTCTCCTTTGCTGTTTATTGCTTTTGCCAAGTAGTAGGTAGTGACTCCAAGAGGGAGCGTTATGAGTGATTGTGGGTTCATGCTCCCCGATGACTAGCTTGAGTGGCAGAAACATGAGTCTAGGGGATGTGTTGTTGCCACAAGGGGGAAAACAACGGTGCTTGTACTTGCGGGTGCAAGGATTGTTTACTTTACGTAAAGTTCTTTAATGCAGTTGTCTATTTCTTTGAGTTTACACTTTGGGTGGGATTCACAACTTAATACCAGCGAGATGTTCTGGATAGATATCTCAAGGTGGATGATTAGTAGGTAGATGCAGATGGATTTCGGTCTACTTGTCTTGGCGTAACGCCCATGCTTTTGAGCCTATGCCTTTCTCTATTGCATAATTAGCATTGGTTTGCACACATAATCCTGTCAATTGCCCAGCTGTAATTTGTTTACCTCGCATGGCTATTTTATCGTCTTTTGGGAGAGAGACATCACTAGTGAACATCATAGGACCCCGGTCCATATTTCCAATATTGTTTACACCCTCTATCAATTTACTGCTTTATTATTTTTCCGTTGCTATCGTTGTCATTATTATCCCGTGCTTTTTATCCTTTGTAAACAACAAGGCTGGAGGGATTGAAAACCCCTTTGTACTCGTGGGGAGCAAAGCTATCTGGTGTTTGTGCAGGTCCATGACAACCGCTAAGCCGTTGTCACCTTCTTGTCGTTATCGGAGTCCTACTGGAGACAAACCTTGGTATCTTCACCGAGGGAAATTTTCTGTTGTCTACATCTCGACCTTCCACTTTGGGTAACCAACGAGGGGCGAGAAGTAAACTCTTGTGACATCACATAGTTAGCATTGGTTTGCGCACATAATCATGTCAATTGCCCAGCTGTAATTTTTTTACCTCGCATGGCTATTTTATCGTCTTTTGGGAGAGAGACATCACTAGTGAACATCATGGGACCCCGGTCCATATTTCCAACACTGTTTACACCCGCTATTAATTTACTGCTTTATTTACTTTTCCGTTGCGATCACTGTCATTATTATCTCGTACAGTTTATCCTTTGTAAACAACAAGGCCGGAGGGATTGACAACCTCTATGAACTCATTGGGAGCAAAGTTATCTGTTGTGTGTGCAGGTCCACGCCAACCACCTATCTGGCGCTGTTGTCACCTTCCTGTCATTTCCGGAGTCCTATCGGAGACAAACCTTGTTATCTTCACCGACGGAAATTTTCTGCTGTCTACATCTCAACCTTCCACTTTTCGTAACCAATGAGGGGCGAGAAGTAAACTCTCGCGACATCAAAGCAATTTCTGGCGCCGTTGTCGGGGACTCCGCTCTTCAAGATAGGGGAGTTGCACACTATATTTTATCTTTGCTTTTTAGTCTTGCTAGTTTACCTTTCAAATTTGTTTTTGCTTTTGTGTCTTATATGAAAAACCAAAAAACTAGTTGCTACCTTTTTCCTTTTGTCTTGCTTTGCCTAGTTATGCTATCCTCACCATGGGTGTTGAACCACCCAAATATTGTAGGATGGACATATTTGAGATGTTTCACTTGGATCGTCTTCGATCAATTTGTGCTCGCGCTAAAAACCCAACCGACTTGGTTGAGGGAAAATCATTGGATGAGCATGTTCATTATACGCGGGACCCCCTATCTCAGAAAGGGAAACACTTATGGGATCAAATACATGTTTCTTATTGCCATGCTAAACTTTTGTGCTACAATTATGATTTTACTTGGTCTTCTAATATAGATCATAAACACCTCCCTTTCCAATGTGAGTTCAATGAAAATAAGATCTTATCTTCTTATGCTAAAGGTGTCTATGATTATTTTGATGTTGAAAAGATTGAAGAGTTTGTTGCTTTTAAAGGTGCTTATGAGATTGCTGCTTTAATTGAAAGGTATCACGATACTATTCACCAGACCGGAAACTTTGCAGTTCTTGCTTATTGCTTCGAGAATTATACTTCCAATTCTTATATTGAGGATTTTTAAAATAAAATGTTTTCTGCCCAAGAAGAGGCCAATGATTGCTTTGAGGAGGAATCCCATGATTCCGAGGACTCACTTGAAATATCCCTTTCTGAAATTTTTGATACTTGCTTTGTTGATGACCAAGATGCCAGTATGGATGATGCGGACAAAAATGAACTCTCTATAGTTCCTTATGTTAAGCATGAAATTGTTGCTATTGCACCCAAACTTGATTGTCCTATTATCCTTTTGAAATGTCCAACTCATATTCTGGAGAACTATGCTCTTATTAAGGCTCAATGTGATGGGTTGCATTTATCTTATGATCCTAAAAACCGTGTTGAAAATTATACACGTGTGCTTGTAGGTCATGCACAACATGATTTATGTGATAGTTATATTCTTGATGTTGTTCATGATACTACTGAAAATTACTTTGAGAGGGGAAAGTTTGGTTGTAGAAACTTCCATGTTGCAAAAACACCTCTCTTCATGTTGAAAGTTTTGAAATTGTTCCTGTTCCACCTTTTTATGCATGTCACTTTTTGCTTCTTTGACTTATTTTCTTACAAGATTCCTATGCATAGGAAGTGGGTTAGGCTTAAATGTGTTTCATATTTTCTTCTTGATGCTCTCTTTTGCTTCAAATTCTTATTCTTATGAGAGAACCTTTTACAGAAAGCTCTTCAAACGTCAGCAGTACCGCGGCCTGCGCCGGGAAGTGGTGTCTTCTTCGTCCGGTCTGTGTATTTGGATTTTCTTTTGCTTCACCGGCCAGCCACGCACCGTGCAGGGGCGTGAACGGCGAGGGTTCTAGACCCCTGATCGCATAGGATATAGTCTGGTGGATGGCCTCTCTGTTGAGTCTAGGATGGGCTGCGGCGTGTCGAATAGCTTGGGTGGAGCGTTCCCTAACAAGGTGCCCGCCACCCTGGAGATCCGAGCGTGCAGGCTAAACAGTAGTGCACCCCTGCAGGGAGTTTAATCTATTCGAATAGCCGTGTCCACGGTAACATGACGCTTTATGCTGAAGCTGGATCTTACCACTACAAACTACTACTATTAAACTTATGGTTCCAGGTCTTCTTCCTCGTAGGGAAGTCGAGGAAGGGAACTCGGAGGCATGGTTAATTGTTAATTATTACAACTTATTATTATACAATGATGCAGCAACTTCTGTTGCATTGTTATTACATTCATGTTATTGAACTGTTGGCTATTCTCTCCTCATGCTGCAAGACTCGTCAGAAGATGCTAGTCTTCGATAGGCCTAGCTTCTTATTCTTATTCTGATTTCTACCTTGCAGTCCACTATATACAGCCTCCCCTGTCCATTTGAAACCAATGCATAAATTCTTAGTAGCGGACGTAATACTCGCGGATATGCTAGATACTCACCCTTGCTTTATTTCCCCCTTTTTGTTTTGCCTGATCGGCCGCTGCAGTCGACGTTGGAGCCTTGGAGTCCAGGAGCAGGAGATCCACGATGTCGACCACCGCAACATGAAGATCCCCGATGCCTTCTACGATGTCGAGTCCCCCATTGACCAGGAGTAGTTTGGAGCTTCCCAGGAAGGAGGCCTCGCCTTTTCGATCGTTGTTCCTTTTGTGCTAGCCTTCTTAAGGTAGATCATGTGTACCTTGTGTCTGTACTCAGATACTATTGCTTTCGCTAACTTTGTGCTCTCGAGTTGTTGTATTCGAGCCCTCATGGCCCTTGGCTTGTATTAAACAGCTTGTATTATTTTTATTTGTAGAGTTGTGTTGTGATATCTTACCGTGAGTCCCTGATCTCGGTCGTGTACCTTGCGTGTATGATTACTGTACACTACTTGATTTTTGGGGCGTCACACCTAAGAGGACAAAATAACAGATCCCAAAGAGGACAAATGATAGATAAATAGAAAGATCCAATGAGGCCACAAAAATACAAAAAATACAAAAAAGGAAATAAAAAGAAATAAAAAGAGAGAAGGGGGCAACACTACTATTCATTTTGAAAGATCAACACTCGTACTCCATGGTCATATTTGTACTCCATAGAGATTATCACTCATGCATAACTATGTGGGGATTCTTACACTATAGAACTTGGCTTGCGTATTCTAGGATGAGCCTCCTCAAAAGAGCTCTAGGTATTCATGATCAAGGAAGTTGGATGCACCCCCACTAGTTCCATTGGAGAGCTTACCTTAGCTCATATGTGCATCCGTTGCATGGCAATCTTACTCCTCACATCATATCTATCATTTGGCTTTCTCTCGCCTATGATTATCCTCATTGATGTGAGCCTTTCACACCTTTTTGTCTTCCTTCCCCGTCATTTTTCAATTTGCCATCCTAAGTGCCAACATATCTTGCTTGCGCTCATCCATTGCATGAGTGCTCAAAGTTGAAAGGGAGAGGATCAGTTTGACTTGTGCCTGACTAGTGGTCTACGGACGAGTCAAAATAAGATTATGAAGGAGACCAAGTGTGAAGTTTTAGTAGATTGAGTTCTCAATTAAACTATATAGTATTTTTATGCTCTAAACCCATCTCCCACTTCTTGCACGCAAACACCATTTGGAGACATTCGAGCCACGGACAATGAGAGCTCTTGCACCTTTATGTTCTTACTTTGCTAGTTTCAATACTAGATATAAACTCTTGTTTCTTATTGTCTTGAGCATATCTTACTTACTTTACCTGGAAGTTCTTATATGTGTGTTAGCATGTCACCACAGAAATTATATGTGTTATCATTTACCTACTCGAGGAGGAGCAGGAATTAAGCTTGGGGATGTTGATACGTCCCAAACGTATCTATAATTTTTGCTTGTTCCATGCTCATTTGGGTGACTTTGCTATGTGTTTTGCTACACGTTCATACCTTTTTACACATATTTGGACTAACCTACTAACTCAGTGCAACAAGTGCCAGTTTCTGTCTGCTGATGTCTGTGAATTGCAGGTTTTTACTCATATTTACAGAGCCCAAAAAATTCCAAGAAAAATAAATAAAAAACAGCGCCACGGAAGCTTTCGGAAGACCGAAGGAGAGCCGGAGGGGGGCCACCCCCCTCCCAGGCGGCCAGGAGGCGCGGCCCCACTCCTGGCCGCGCCAGGAGGCCTCCTAGGGGAGGGGCCACCCCTTGGTGCCCCCCTTCATCCTATATTTACCCCCCTATGAGAAAACCCTGAAAGGAGATCTCGCATAGCGAATTCCTCCTTTGTTCTGCCGTTTCCGCGATCCGGAGATCGGGAGCACCATAAGACCTCTTCCTAGCACCCTGTCGGAGGGAGGATTGATCTCCGGGAGCTTCTCCACCACCATGAGCGCTTCCCGGATGTGACGTGAGTAGTCCCCCTTGGACCATGGGTCCATGACCAGTAGCTATGTGATGTCTTCTCCCCAATCTTGTGCCTCAATTCTTAGCCCTTGTGAGTTGCCCTACATGATCAAGGCATCTATGTAATTTTCCTCCTGTTGCTATGTTGTGTTTGCTGGGATCCGATGGATTATGAGATTATGTTTAGATCGTGATGACTTATATATTTGGTTCTCCTTTTATATATTTTTTCTTGAGTAATTCTTGCATGTTCTCCGTTGCATTTATTGCTTTGGCAAAGTAGTAGATAGTAACTCCAAGAGGGAGCGTTTATGCTTGATTGTGGGTTCATGCCCCCCGATGTCTATCTTGAGTGACATAAACACGAGACTAGGGGATGTGTTGTTGCCACCAGGGAGAAAACAACAGTGTTTGTAACCGCGGTTGCAAGGATTGTTTACCTTACGCAAAGTTTGCCAATGCAGTTGTCTATTGCTTTGGGTTTACACTTTGGGTGGGGCTCGCAACTTAACACCAGCGAGATGTTCTGGATAGATATCTCAGGTGGATGATTAGTAAGTAGATGTTGATGGATAAAAGGTCTACTTGTTTTGGCGTACTGCCCATACTTTTGAGCCTCTAACTTTCTTGTGGCATAATTAGCATTGCGGTGCGTTTATAATTCTGTCAATTGTCCAGCTGTAATTTGTTCACCCAGCTTAGTTGTTTTATCGACTTTTGGGAGAGCGACATCACTAATGAACATCATGGGACCCTGGTCCATATTTCCACCATTGTTTATACCTCAACTCATTTACTGCTTTATTTCCTTTCAGTTGCAATCACCATCATCATTTCCACTGTGTGTTTGATCCTTTGTAAACGACAAGGCCGGAGAGATTGACAACCTCTCTGAACTCGTTGGGAGCAAAGTTACTTGTGTCGTGTCTAGGTCCAGGTCAAGTAAGCAACCCTTGGTTGTAAATGGCGCCATTGTTTTCTTGCCACCTACTCGAAGAACTTGGAGTCCTACTGGAGACATAAACCATATCCTCTACGTTAGGGGAAATTTGCTTCTAGGCTAAATCTCAACATTCCACTTGGGGTAACCAACAAAGAGCACTACTTCAGTGCCATCACGGCTCACCACACTGTGGCAACACAAAGCGCTGACCAAGTTGTTGGGGCTGCAATACCGCATTTAGTACTGCAAGGGGGCCACCAATTTGGTCGCAGATGCGCTATCATGTCGAACTTCAGTTTACGAAGCTCATAATGTGGTTGTATCTTTTTGTGTTCCTACTTGGTTGACTAAGGTGAAACAAGGCTATGTCTAGGACCCTTAGTGCACTCGGCTCTTGGATGTAGCAACAGTGGGCTCTACAGTCGACTTACCATTTCAAGTGGTGGATGGATTGATCTTCTACGAAGGTATGGTCTAGATTGGTGACAACCCATCTGTGTAACAACGTATCATGGAAGAACATCATTCAGCGGCGATTAGAGGCCACTCTGGTGTGATGGTGACGTACAATCATGTGATCAAGTTGTTCGGTTGGCCGCACCTAAAAATTTCAGCTAAAAAGTTTGTTGCCAACTGTGGGGTGTGCAAACATGCCAAGGCTGAACATGTTCACTATCAGGGATTGTTACAACCCTTGGCAGTTCCAGATAAGGCGTGGCAGGTCGTCACGATGGACTTTGTGGAAGGGCTTCCGAATTCCCAGTGGTACAATTCTATCTTGGTGGTGGTGGATAAACTAACTAGGTACACCCATTTCCTGCCTCCCGTACTCCTCCCTACAAGTCGTGAAAGCATATCTGGACTGTGTATTCAAGGTTCATGGGCCATCGGGTGCGATTGTCTCGGATCGCGATCGAGTCTTCACCAGTAAGGCATGTCGCGAGTTGCGTCGTTTGTCTCATACCACACCAAACATTTTTTATGCGCACCATCCACAAACGGATGGTACATCAGAGCGATTGAACCAATGTATGGAGAAATACTTGTGTTGCTTTGTGCATAACTGCCCCCATCAAATGGTCAACTCTCTATCCACGGTGGAATTCTGGTATGATACTTCCTATCATTCCACTCTCAAGTCTACTCCATTTGAAGTTTTGTATGGGCACAAACTGAGGTTCTTTGGCATCGCCAACATTGCGGATGAGGTGATCCTGGAACAGAGTGCTTGAACCAGGATCTCGCCATCGTTGTTGCGTTGTTGAAACAACATCACAATCGTGGTCGACAGTTGGTACTCTCTCCTCGTTGGTTACCCCAAGTGGAAGGTGAGATGTAGTGTAGCGGCAAATTTCCCTCGGTGAAGATACCAAGGTTTGTCTCCAGTAGGACTCCGGAGATGATAAGTAGGTGTCAACGGCGCAATTGACATGGACCTGCACACGACACAAATAACTTTGCTTCCCAACGAGTACAGAGAGGTTGTCAATATCTCCGGCCTTGTTGTTCACAAAGGATCAACGCAACATATAATAATGATAATAGTGATAGAAACTAGAGAGTAAAAGCACGAAAATAAAAGAGCGTGAAAACAGTGATGAGAATATGGACCGGGGTCCCGTGAAGTTCACTAGTAATGTCTCTCCCCCAAAGGACGATAAAATAACTATCCGAGGTAAACAAATTACAGCTGGGCAATTGACAGGATTAAAAACGAACCGCAATGCTAACTATGCTACAAAGAAAGGACGAGGCTCAAAAGCATGGGCAGTACGCCAAAATAAGTAGACCGAAATCCAAGTGCATCTACTACTAATCATCCACCTTGAGATATCTATCCAGGACATCTCGCTGGTATTAAGTTGCGAGCCCCACCCAAATTGTAAACCCAAAGAAACAGACAACTGCATTAAAAAGCACTTTGCGTAAAGTAAACAATCCTTGCAACTGCGGTTACAAGCACTGTTGTTTTCCCCCTTGTGGCAACAGGACATCCCCTAGACTCATGTTTCTGTTACTCAAGCGTGTCATCGGGGGGCATGAACCCACAATCGAGCATAACGTTCCCTCTTGGAGTCACTACCTACTACTTGGCCAAAGCAATAAACAGCAACGGAGAACATGCAAGAATTACTTAGGGACAAAAATATAAAAGATAAGAACCAAATATATTACTCAATCACAATCTGAACATAATCTCATAATCCATCGGATCCCAGGAAACTCAGCATAGCAACAGCAGAAAATTACATATGTGCCTCGATCATGTAGGGCAGCTCACGAGGTCTAAACCATGAAGAACAAAGAGGGGAGGAGAACATCACATAGCTACAAATCATGGACTCATGGTCCAAAAGAAACTACTCATGCAAAATCCGGGAAGCGTCCATGGTGGAGGGGAAGCTCCCGGAGGTCAATCCTCCCTCCGGCAGGGTGCCGGGAAGAGGTTTGCTGGCGCTCCCGATCTTGGAAGCGCAGCGGCGGCGGAACAGAGGCGAGATCACGGAAAAGGGTTCTGTCTTCGGAGGTTTCGCGTCACGGGGAATAAATAGGCCAAGGGAGCAGCCATGGGGGGCACCAGGGGTCCAGCCCCCCCCCCCCCCCGCCGACGCGGCCAGAGCTAGCCAATGCCAGGTGGCCGCCTGGGTCCCTGGTGGTGGCCCTTTGGCCCCACTTTGGTGATTCCGAAAGGTTCCGATGCACTGATTTTTTATCTGATTTTTCCCGAATTTTTGGAGCATTTTTCATATGGGGGAAACCTGGAATAGAAAACAGCAGAAAACAGGAACTTGCACTATGGTGCACTGAGTTAATAAGTCAGTCCAAATATGATCAAAATTGTATGAAAGTGTATCTAGATCATAACAACATCACACAAAACATGAATGGAGCAAGCAGAAATTATATATACGTTTGGGACGTATCAACATCCCCAAGCTTAATTTCTGCTCGTCCTCGAGTAGGTAAATGATAACAGGCATAATTTCTGTGGTGACATGCTAGCAACCATATAAGTACTTTGAAAGTAAAGCAATCAAGGTATGTGATTCAATTCAAGTCATAACAGGCAAGAGTCTATATTAGCATTTAAACAAGCAACGAAAGAACATTAGGTGCAAGAGCTCTTAGCTATCCGTGACTCGAATGTCTCCAAATGGTGTTTGCGTGCAAGAAGGGGGATATGGGAATACGAGAGAAAAATATATTTGTTGAGAACTCAATGGTCGGGACCCGGGGTTAGCGTATGCAAGTCCCGCTATGACATAGTCATATGGAGAGCCGAGAACCGTACCCACTTGTCTAAGCAGACAAGGCCAAGCACAGAACGTTCTTGGAAAGCATCGTACGTGAGGGCATCCCATCCAGGCCGGATGATCAACTGATATGGGTCCTCATCATCCGCACACAAGTCTAATGATTTGGGTGATGAACTCCCATATTCATAGACAAGTCGCCTCAACCATACTATCGACTATCTCATAACTCTTACATAGACTTACTCCAGCCCGATCACTTAGTCGGGGTCTAGGGCGGGCTCGATCATACCACAAAGTGTGCACGAGACAGAGTCTCGAACAATCGCATCGCGATGCCCCAATCTGCGCACATCTAAGGGCCATTTGTTGTATAAAAGACCGCAAGCCAGATCACAACTAAGGTCTCGAAAACCCATACAAAGACATGCATGTTATAAACATACACACAGCTCACATGCCTTGTATGAACAGCAGGTATCATTGAAATTCTCTACAAATTATACATTTTATTGATAACTCTCACAGAGTGCACACAGAGATCACAAGCATGTGATCCAACATTACAACAAACAAGCGGAAGCAAAGTAGGTCTGAGTACAGACAAGTTTAACAAATGGCTTAAGAAGCCTTATTTAAACACAAGCCCTCCACGAGGGAACCAGTCGTCTGACTGGGACTACACTAGCTTGGTCTTCAGTTGTCGAGCTCGATGAAGAAGCCACCTTTGGGGTCAGTGGGTTCATCTACAACATAGAATAAGCAAACGTGAGTACAAAGTCGTACTCAGCAAGACTTGCATAGGAGCTATACTACTCATGCACATGTATCAAGGTAAAGGGAGGTGGGGTTCAATTGCAGAAGTGCCAGCTTTGACTTGGCTAGTCCTGAACTATGAGTACCATACTTGAGGTAAGAAGCGTACACGAGTCCACTACATCTCCAATCAATTACACCACTATCGTGCCTTCCTTGACTTCCCCACGAGAAAACACGCCATAGCACTCACACTTATCTTGGTAAGTTTTATAAGTATCCAGTTCAAGTTGTCTAATAATCAAGCTAAGCTTTCCAAGTAGTCCCTTACCGCGGACGCGGCTATTCGAATAGTTTTGTTAACCCTGCAGGGGTGTACCGCTACACACACATGATCATCGGTTACCGCCTTTGTACTCGACACCGTTCAAGAAGTGTCGGCGAGGATGCTCACCACAACCCTCATAGCCGATCTAGTCCAAGAAAGCCGCCTACCTGGGTTGCCTACCACTATCGTGAACCCGGCCGTTTTACCGAAGTGGACCCATATGATGTGTGCGTGGTGCAGAAGCCGATCTCGGTTGAGCCGTTCTCTCACTTAGCAGCCAGGCCACAAACCTACCAGAACTCCGAACTACTGCGACATCTGGACATCGAAAGGGATGAGTTAATAGGTTGAGAGGGGTCAGTGAGCCCAATGTGTGGTTGTACTCTTCATCTTGGATCACCACACAAGAACTCGGACTTAAGGCGATGTTCAACGAGACAACCCACTGTGTACTCCTACACAGCCACTCATCGTTCACCTTGTATTAGGGTAGATTCACCAACACAATTCCACCATCATCAACATGATTGCTACCATCCCCACTCACATAACAATAACATCATTGTATCACTCTAAGCATGCAATAAGCAGTAAAAATTGCAGGGGCCACATGATATCATTCAACTCCTACATTTGCTAGGATTGTGGTTTGCTTACTACTGTGACAAATGATAGGTCATGCAAAGGAATGGGTTCATCTATGCGGTAGAAACGTAGCATGGTAATCATCCTATACAATGCATAAGCGAGACATGAGAGGGAATTGGGATTTTATCGACATGATCAATGGGGGTTTGCTTGCCTTGCTGACGAGGTTCAGTCTCGGGATCTTCAACGAAGGGGGCTGCCTCCTGTTCCGGTTCCACCTCTACACGATAAACAACAAGCAAGGTACCAAAGTAAAAAAACAATGCACAAGCACATGGTTGAAGGTTGAAACTTGGTTTGCATGCTTCTGATGTGTGAGGCAATTCCATTTAAATGGAGTATATTGCAAATGAAATTGCAAATTCAAACTCCAATTTGAATTCAAATTAGCCAAGTTACAAATGCTATTGTTTGATCAATGTAATTCATCTTGAAATGTGTATGATATGCCTCTGATGTTCAAGTGAAATGTGGCATGTTGCTAAGATTCAAATTGCAAAAGCATTTGAATTTAATTTGATTTAATTCCAATTAAACCAAATAGCAAATGCTACTGGTCCCATTTTAATTTCAACTCAACCATAGTTGAAAGTTGTATATTTGGATAGATTATTTTCTCCTGGTCATTTTTCATATATTATATGTTAATTTTGGAGTTAATATGAATTTTCTATGAATTTCCAAAGTTTAAGCCTTTTTCTGGATTTTTTTTTGATTTAAATAAATCAATTATTCGAGTTACTGCGTCACTGTGATGTCATGCTGGCGCCAGGAGGGGGGGTTCTGACGTGTGGGGCCACTTGGTCAGTGGCTGGGTTAGTAAACCCGGTTAGTTTAAACTAACCAGGGGTTAATTAGTAGCCTGGGACCACATGTAAGTGGCCCAGGGGGTAGTTAGCAGGGTGATTAGTGCTAATCAGACGCGGGCCACGTCACCTCGCCGGCGGCTAGTCGCCGGCGACGTCCAGACACGGCGGCGTCCACGGGGACGGCGTTTCCGGGCGCCAAACGATGCGCTGCGACCACTGAGACATAGCTCTTGGTGTCGCGCATCGATTGGGCCAGGTTGGGGTGGCTGGGGTGCTCGGAAGGCTCGACGGCGACAAGTTTTGCAGCGGCGGAGCCACGGCTGCGAGACAAAACATGAAGCAGGGCTCCATTTGAAGCGGGGTTAGGCTAGATCGACGCAGTGGAGCACGGGAGAGATGAAGGACAAGGCCCGGAGCTCGAATGCTTCACGGTTGCTCGCCGACGAGCACCACGGCGGCGTTGAGCTACGGCTCTCATGGCGGAACGGCACAGAGGAAGCAATCGAGGGCGTAGCTAGAGGGGTTTTGAGCTGTGGCTCACTAGGAACTCAACGGAGTTGGTGGCGAGGACGGAGGTGGCTTGCCAGAGACGCAATTGATGATGGCGCACGGCGGCCGTAGACGAAGACGACGACTCGATTCGGCGGCTCCAGGACGTCTGAGCTTGATTCCTTCTGCACGAAGACGTAGTCGACAATGACGAAGACGATGGACACAACGGCGCGGCTCGGGGACGACGGTGGCTACGCGGGCTTCAATCCATGGCGACGGCGGCGCTCGGGTCGTCGTCGAACTCGGCGAGAGAGAGGGGGAGAGGCTCTGGAGGGGGAAATGGACGCACGGCTCATCCAGGCGTGGCGTGGCGCGTCTAGGAGGCTCCAGAGGGTCAGGTGGCGGCTGGGAGAGCGACGACGTGCGCGGCTATCTCGGTGGAATTCCACCGAGCAGCTTGGAGGCGCGGGGTGGGAAAGAAGACCCCCTTTCCCCTTTGGGCCGGGTGGGCTGGCTGGGCTGCCTTCGCCTAGGCGACAGGTAAGCCTTTTTCTATTTTTCTTTTCTGTTTAATCTTTCCTTTCTGTTTTTCTTTTCTTTAATTTGTTTTTTCTTAGCTAAATAATTAGCTAGACATTTTTATAAATGCTCAAATCTTTTATATGGCATTACATGACCAGTAACTAGTCATATCCAGAGTTTGAACATTTTTTAATTCAAAATATTTGAATTCAAATTCAAATAGGGGTTTTTGATTAATTCCAAGGTCCTGTTTGAATATTTGAAAATTCCATGAGCATGGGGTGGGTCCCACATCACTTGATATGTGAGCACACTCATTTATAAGACTTTTCAAAAATCAGACATGAATTTTTTGGAGAAGATTTATTTCTGGCCTTTTGAATTAATTCATCTGGGGGTTGTTCCTTCTCCCATTTGAGTTTGAATTTGTTTTCAATTGATTTCTTTTGAAATTTTTAACATGATGCAAAGTGACTTGCTAACCCTAGCACATACCTAACTTGGGGTTGTGACACCAATCTACTAAAGTTTCACACTTGCTCTTCTTTGGAATCTTATCGTGACTCGTCCCCGGACCACTAGCCAGGTACAAGTCAATTTGATCCACTCATTTTCGATATTTTGAGGACTCATGCAATGGATGAGAATAAGCAAGAGAGTTGACACTTAGGGTCGCAAAGAAAGAAATATGGTGGAGGAGGAAGGAAAAAAGGGTGATAAAGGCTCACATCAATGAGGATAATCATAGGCGAGAAGGCCAAATGATAGATATGATGTGAGGAGTAGGGATGCCATGCAACGGATGCACATGTGAGCTAAGAAAAGCTCTCCAAAGGAACTAGTGGGGTGCATCTAACTTGCTCGCTCATGAAGACCTAGAGCTCGTTTGAGGAGGCGCATCCTTGGAATATGCAAGCCAAGTTCTATAGTGTGAAGGTCCCCACATAGCTATATGCATGTATGATCATCTCTAAGGAGTACAAGGATAAGAGGGAGTACTAATGTGGATCTTTCAAAAGGAATAGTAGTGTTGCCCTTTTCTCTCTTTTTATTTCTTTTTCTCTTTTTTCTCTTTTTTTGTATTTTTTTGGTGTCCTCGATGGCTCTTTCTATTTAAATCCCATTTGTCCTCTTTGGGATCTTTTAATTTGTCCACTTTGGGATCTTGTCCTCACTTAAGGGCAACACTCTATTTTACAAGAAGGTATAGAACATCTTTCACACTTCACAAGGTACTCAAACATAAAGAAGATGTAGCTATCATGATGTATGCAAAGGTATGCCTCTGCCATTGTAGCAGGAACATGTATGACATGAAGATCAAGTCATGAAGAGGTGGATGTTGCATGACAATATATCTCGGAAAGGCTATGGAAATTCCTTGATAGGTAGGTATGGTGGATGTTTTGAGGAAAGATATAGGGAGGTTTATGATGACAGAGTGTATCATGCCAAGGGTTTGGATGCACCGGCGAGGTGGACGCCAACTCTCGGAATGAGAAGAGGGCAATGCACGGTACCAAAGAGGCTAGCAAATATGGGAAGGTGGAAGTGTCAACTTTCAATACTTACATTATTCCGAAGAACTCATGCACTTATTATCGGTAAATCTCAATCTAATCAGGAGATTCACAAAGAGAAAATTACCCCGAGGAGGAGTGTATGGGGGTTTGGTTATCCTTGCACATCCTCGACTCATGGTACGTGAGTGTACTCTAATATCCGATCCCTCCAAAGATTAGCGATTGATACAGAGTGGCAACTCTGCTCGTTGGTTACCCCAAGTGGAAGGTGAGATGCAGTGTAGTAGCAAGTTTCCCTTAGCAAACATGCTAAGGTTGAGTATCGAACCAGTAGGACTCCAAGAGATACAAGTAGGTGTCTGATACGGTGAGGATCTCTCACTCCTCGTTGGTTACCCCAAGTGGAAGGTGAGATGTAGCGTAGCAGCAAATTTCCCTCGGTAAAGATACCAAGGTTATCGAACCAGTAGGACTACAAGAGATACAAGAAGGTGTCACGGCGCTCGACGTGGACCTGCACACAGCAACAAATAACTTTGCTCCCAACGAGTACAGAGGACTGTCAATTCCTCCGGCCTTGCTGTTTACAAAGGATCAACGCAAGAGATAATAATAGTGGCAACTAAAAGTAAAGACTAAAAGTAAACTAAGGAAGTAAACAGTAATGTGAAGATGGACCGGAGTCCCGTGATTTTCACTAGTGATGTCTCTCTCCCAAAAGACGATAAAAGTGCTAGCGAGGTAAACAAATCACAACTGGGAAATTAACAGAATTATGAAGGCACCGCAATGCTAACTATGCTGCAAAGAAAGGAAGGGCTCAAAAGCAATGGGCAGTACGCCAAGGTAAGTAGACCGAAATCCAACTGCATCTACTACGAATCATCCACCTTGAGATATCTATCCAGAACATCTCGCTTGTATTAAGTTGTGAATCCCACCCAAAGTGTAAACTCAAAGCAACAGACAACTGTATTAAAAGAACTTTGCGTAAAGTAAACAATCCTTGCACCCGCGGGTACAAGCACCGTTGTTTTATCCCTGGTGGCAACAGCACATCCCCTAGTCTCATGTTTCTGTCACTCAAGCTAGACATCAGGGGGCTGAACCCATAATCAAGCATAACGCTCCCTCTTGGAGTTGCAAGCAAACTACTTGGCCAAAGCAAAATACTGCAACGGAGAACATGAAAAAAATTACTCAATAACAAAATATAAAAGAGAAGAACCAAATATATTACTCATCACAATCTGAATATAGTCTCATAATCCATCAGATCCCAGCAAACTCAGCATAGCAATAGCAGAAATTACAAAAGTGCCTCAATCATGTGAGGAAGCTCACGAGGTCTCGAAAGTGGAAGCACAAAGAGGAGAGAAGTACATCACATAGCTACTGGTCACGGAACCATGGTCCAAGGGGGACTACTCACGGCACATCCGGGAGGTGTCCATGACTATGGATGGTCTCCCGGAGGGGGTTCCTCCTCCCGGCAGGGTGTCGGGGCAGATTCTCCAGGAAGCCCCGATCTTGAAACGGCGGCGGCGGCGGTACAGAGGCGAGTTCGCGGAAAAGAGATCGATATTAGGGGTTTCCACCCCGAGGGCTAAATATAGGTGGAGGGGGTGTCGAGGGGACCCACCAGGCAGCCAGGAGGCCTCCTGGCACGGCCTAGGGTGGGGCCGCGCCAGGGACCCTCCTGGTCTCCTGGTGGTGGCCCCCCTCCACTACCTTGGTGATTCCGGAAGCTTCCAGGTCGCTGATTTTTTATCTGATTTTTCTGTATTTTTTGGATCACTTTTAATGGCCGGCAACCTGAAATACAAAAATAGCAGAAAACAGCAACTGGCAGTTCGGTGCACTGGGTTAATAGATAAGTCCAAATATGCTCAAAAGTGTATGAAAGTTCAAGCAAATCATGGCAAAGTCACACAAAACAGAGCAAGCAGAAATTATAGATATGTTTGGGACGTATCAGCGATCCATCTAGTAGCTAGAGTTCTCAACTAGTTTTTGTTGGTTTTGAAAATAAACACGGATTGCCCAAAATACGACACCTATCACTAATAGGATAGAGCTCTTGACACCAAAAGTTCAAACATTACTCACAACAATACCTCAAAATTATTGTTGGTTACTACTACAATTGAATAGCAACCTCAATTACCTACTTCAAGACAAGACACAACTCAGTGCAACAACCAACTCTCTTAACAAGACAAACATGAAAACTAAAGAGAGTTCCAGAAACAAACTAAACAAAAGCCAAGGCTCTTTCTAAAGAGAAACTAAAACTAAAACTAAACATGGCAACATCTATCAAAAGATAAAGAACACACAACAGAGAAAAGATAAGCATGAAAAATCCTATGATGTGTTCTAGATTGGAGTGGAGTGTGTTTCTCTCCCACACAAAGTAAGCTGGGGTCTAACTTGTTATGAACAACAATAAAAGCTAAAGAAAACTAAAAGGGAAAACTAAGAGCGAGACGCTCCAAGCATAGCACATAACGCATGAAGTGATAAAAATATAGTGAGACGAAGGACGAATTGATGATTGTTGATGGAGAAGGGAATGCACGGGGGCATCCCCAAGATTATACGCTTGAGTATCCTTGAATATTTATTGGGGATGCATGGGGGCATCCCCAAGCTTGAGTGTTCGACACTCCCGGATCTTCTTTCATCATCTTCCCTAGCACACTTGAAAACTCCCTTCATGCATAACTCATCATAAGCTGATTAGAGAGGTTAGTACCCTTAATAAAATAATTTTTCCCCACTGGATATAAAGATATTCTTGAATAGCTACTGTTTCTCAAGATTTCCAAAAAGTTTTTGCAAAGAAAAAGCAAGCTTAATTTTGCAAAAGTGAAGAGCGGCAAAACGTGGCAGAATCTGTGAAAAAAAGAACAACATGTAGTAGAGAATTTTTTCGGGGCACTTATGCATCTCAAATCAAAAAACTCAGAACATACGAATGTTTCAAAATTGTATAGAGCATGTTGTGTAAAAAATTCAGCTAAAATTATGAACTGGTGATTTGTTTCGATTTTTTCCGTCAGGCAGACAGAATCTGTTTTCTGGACAACATATCACAACTTTTGCTTCCCTTATCATAAGAGGATATAACTTGGCACAAAGCTTGAAAATAAAGATACAATGATGTTTCTACAGTAGTAACAATCATCAAGACCACTAAAAACAGAAGTAAAAACATCTTGGGTTGCCTCCCAACAAGCGCTTTCTTTTACGCCTTTAAGCTAGGCATGAAGATTATAAAAGGTGCTCTCATAAGAATAAGAATTTGAAGCAAAAGAGAGCATCAAGAAGAAAATATGAAACACATTTAAGCCTAACCCACTTCCTATGCATAGGCATCTTATAAGAAAATAAATCAAAGAAGCACAAAGAAACCAGCATAGGAAGGTGGAATAAGAACATCTTCAAAACTTTCAACATAAAGAGAGGAGTTTTAGTAATATGGAAGTTTCTACGACCAAACTTCCCTCTCTCAAAATAATTTTCAGTAGTATCATGAACAACATCAATAATATAACTATCACATAAATCAATTGTTCATGACCTAAAAGCACGCGTGTATTGTGTTCAACACGGTTTTTAGGAACATAAGATAAATGCAACCCATCACAAGGAGCCTTAATAAGATCACAATTCTCCGGAATATGAGTCAGAGATTTCAAAAGGATAATAGGACAATCAAGTGTGGGTGCAATAGCAACAATTTCATGCTTAACATAGGGAAGTATAACAAGTTCATCTTCGCAAGCATAATCCATATTGGCATCATGGCCATCAACAAAGCAAGTATCAAGATCTTCAGAAAGGGAAGTATCAACTGAGTCCTCGGAATCATGGGATTCCTCATCAAAGCAATCATTAGCCTATTCTTGGGAAGCAAACATTTTATTTTTAAAATCCTCAATATAAGCATTGGAAGTATAATTCTCGAAGCAATAAGCAAGAACTGCAAAGTTTTCGGACTTATAAATAGTATCGTAATACTTTTCAATCAAATAAGCAATCTCATAAGAACCTTTAAAAGCAACAAACTCTTCAATCTTTTCAACATCAAAGTAATCATAAACACTTTTAGCATAAGAAGATAGGATCTCATTCTCATTAAACTCACATTGGAAAGGAAGGTGTTTACGATCTATATTAGAGCAACAAGTAAAATCATAAATGTGGCATAAACACTCAGCAAAGCAATAAGAAGTATGTATTTTATCCCATAAGTGCTTCCCTTTCTGAGATAGGCGGTGCCGCGTATAATGAGCATGCTCATCCAATGATTTTCCCTCAACCAAGTCGCTTGGGTTTTTAGAGCGAGTACAAATTGATCATAGACGATCCAAGTGGAACATGTCCATCCTACCATATTAGGGTGGTTCCACACCCATGGTAAAGATGGCATCAATAGGCAGACAAAGACAAAAGGTAGCAAATAATTTTTTAGTTTTTCTTAAAGAACACTAAAGCAAAAACTGAAAGGTAAACTAACAAGACTAAAAAGGAAAGGTAAAAGATAGTGTGCAACTCCCCTATCTTAGCACTCGGATTCCCCGGCAACGGCGCCAAAAAAATTCTTGATACTCTCTCCTCGTTGGTTACCCCAAGTGGAAGGTGAGATGTAGTGTAGCGGCAAATTTCCCTCGGTGAAGATACCAAGGTTTGTCTCCAGTAGGACTCCGGAGATGATAAGTAGGTGTCAACGGCGCAATTGACGTGGACATGCACACGACACAAAAAACTTTGCTTCCCAACGAGTACAGAGAGGTTGTCAATCTCTCCGGCCTTGTTGTTCACAAAGGATCAACGCAACAGATAATAATGATAATGGTGATAGCAACTAGAAAGTAAAAGCAGGAAAATAAAAGAGCGTGTAAACAGTGATGAGAATATGGACCGGGGTCCCATGAAGTTCACTATTGATGTATCTCTCCCAAAATACGATAAAACAGCTATGCGAGGTAAACAAATTATAGTTGGGCAATTGACAGGATTAAAAACGCACCGCAATGCTAACTATGCTACAAAGAAAGGAAGAGGCTCAAAAGCATGGGCGGTACGCCAAAATAAGTAGACCGAAATCCAACTACATCTACTACTAATCATCCACCTTGAGATATCTATCCAGAACATCTCGCTGGTATTAAGTTGCGAGCCCCACCCAAAGTGTAAACCCAAAGCAACAGACAACTGCATTAAAAAGCACTTTGCATAAAGTAAACAATCCTTTCAACCGCGGTTACAAGCACCGTTGTTTTCCCCCTTGTGGCAACATCACATCCCCTAGACTCATGTTTCTGTCACTCAAGCGTATCATCGGGGGGCATGAACCCACAATCGAGCATAACGTTCCCTCTTGGAGTCACTACCTACTACTTGGCCAAAGCAGTAAACAGCAACGGAGAACATGCAAGAATTACTTAGGAACAAAAATATAAAAGATAAGAACCAAATATATTACTCAATCACAATCTGAACATAATCTCATAATCCATCAGATCCCAGCAAACTCAGCATAGCAACAGCAAAAAATTACATATGTGCCTCGATCATGTAGGGCAGCTCACGAGGTCTAAACCATGATGAACAAAGAGGGGAGGAGAACATCACATAGCTACTGATCACGGACCCATGGTCCAAAGGAAACTACTCACGGCACATCCGGGAAGCGTCCATGGTGGAGGGGAAGCTCCCGGAGGTCAATCCTCCCTCCGGCAGGGTGCCGGGAGGAGGTCTGTTGGTGCTCCCAATCTTGGAAGCGTGGCGGTGGCGGAACAGAGGCGAGATCGCGAAAAAGGGTTATGTCTTCGGAGGTTTCGCGTCACGGGGAATAAATAGGCGAAGTGGGGCAGCCAGGGGGGCCACCAGGGGTCCAAGCGCCCCCCCCCCCCCGGCGCGGCCAGACCCTAGGCCGCGCAAGGTGGCCGCCTGGGTCCCTCGTGGTGGCCCTCTGGCCCCACTTTGGTGATTCCGGAAGGTTCCGATGCGCTGATTTTTTATCCGATTTTTCCTGAATTTTTGGAGCATTTGTAATATGAGGGAAACCTGGAATAGAAAAACAGCAGAAAACAGGAACTGGCACTGTGGTGCACTGAGTTAATAAGTTAGTCCAAATATGATCAAAATTGTATGAAAGTGTATCTAGATCATAGCAATATCACACAAAACATGCATGGAGCAAGCAGAAATTATAGATACGTTTGGGACGTATCAACAGTATATGAAGGACAAGGCCAACCGCAAGCGCTCCGATCAGGTGTTCGTGGTGGATGACTGGGTGTACCTCAAGATGCATCCTTACACACGTTCTTCGATTGCGTCTCGCTATAATCACAAATTGGTTTTTCGTTATTGTGGTTTTCAAGTGATGCAATGTGTGGGCGAGGTATCTTACCACATGGCACTTCTGGAGCATGCCAAGATCCATCTGGTAGTTCATGTGTCCCAGCTGCGAGCAGCGGAGCCCCCGACCACTACCGTCATGCCGGAGTCACCGGTGCTGGATGAGGATCTCATTCCCCTTCAGATTCCGTCAGAAATTCTGCATCGTCATCAAGTTCGGAGAGGAGCCAAGGATCTGGACCAAGTGCTCGTCCAGTGGACCGGTTTCCCAGCGTCCCTGGTCGCGTGGGAAGATGAGGTGCCCCTACGGGCTCGTTCCCCTCGACCATTGGCTTGGGGGCAAGGCACTTATAAAGAGGGAGGGAACGTCACGGGATAAGTCACCCTTCCTGACTCAGACCCAACTACCAGCACGAGAAAAACCAGGCTAACAAGGATGCGACCGCCCAACACACAAGTGTGCTACAGGAACTGAGCCAAGTGAGTGAGTACTTGAGCAAGTGAGTTGAGTGATCTTGATTATCGAAGAACAATTCCCCTCGACAGCAGCCGCAAGACTTGTATCTTCACTTCCTCTCTATGGCTCTAGCTTCCCAATCCCCTTCATACTCTGGTGTAATACATATACTACCGTACTCGTGGGAGACATTTGCATGACAACTTCCTTCTGGTGAGGCAGATAGCGAGGAAAATTTATGCAAGAAGGAATTGATACGGTGAGGATAGTTCTCTCACTTCTCGTTGGTTGCCCCAAGTGGAAGGTGAGATGTAGCGTAGCGGCAAATTTCCCTCGGTGAAGATACCAAGGTTTGTCTCCAGTAGGACTCGCAGAAATACAAGAAGGTGACAACGACGCCAGAAACTGGGTGGTTGTCAAGACCTGCACACAGAAACAAATAACTTTGCTCCCAACGAGTACAAAGGATTTGTCAATTTCTCTGGCCTTGTTGTTTACAAAGGATCAACGCAAGAGATAATAGTGCAACTGAAAGTAAATTAAGGGTGTAAACAATGGTGTGAATATGGACCGGGGTCCCGTGATGTTCACTAGTGATGTCTCTCTCCCAAAAGACGATAAAAGTGCTAGCGAGGTAAACAAATCACAGCTTGGAAATTAACAGGATTATAAACGCACCGCAATGCTAACTATGCTATAAAAGAAAGGAAGAGGCTCAAAAGCAATGGGCAGTATGCCAAGGTAAGTAGACAGAAACCCATCTGCATCTACTACGAATCATCCACCTTGAGATATATATCCAGAACATCTTGCTGGTATTAACTTGTGAATCCCACCCAAAGTGTAAACTCAAAGCAACAGACAACTGCATTAAAAAGAACTATGCGTAAAGTAAACAATCCTTGCACCCGCAAGTACAAGCACCTGTGTTTTATCCCTGGTGGCAACAACACATCCCCTAGTATCATGTTTCTGTCACTCAAGCTAGACATCAAGGGGCTAAACCCACAATCAAGCATAACGCTCCCTCTTGGAGTTGCAACAAATCACTTGGCCAAAGTAAAATACGGCAACGGAGAACATGCAAGAATTTACTAAAGAACACAAATATAAAAGAGTACCAAATATATTACTCATCACAATCTGAACATAATCTCATAATCCATCAGATCCCAACAAACTCAGCATAGCAACACAGAAAATTACTAAAGTGCCTCGATCATGTGAGGCAGCTCACGAGGTCTCGAAAGTGAAAGCACAAAGAGGGGAGGAGTACATCACATAGCTACTGGTCACTGTAGGGGAACGCGGCAGAAAACAAAAAAATTCCGCACTACGAACAGCCCAGGACCACTATGGAGACTGCATACAAGGTTTTGATCTGATCGTTACCGACTCGTAGCGCAGCGGAAGTAGAGTCGATGTAGATCGTTGGTGCAGACCCCCGCAGCTAGGATTTACAACCTCCCAACCGCGAGGATGTCCTCCCTCGTCTGCTCCTCGGACAGCGCTCCGAGAGGCGGTCGGACAGTCCCTCGGACGATGTCACGGACAGCCCTTCGGGAGGCCCCTCGAAACTCGATCGGTAACTCGGACAGCCCTTCGGGAGGACCCTTGAAACTCGAACGATAATTTGGACAGCCCTTCGGGAGGACCCTCGAACAGCCCCTCGGGCAAAAGATCGAAACTACGACCTCTCTACGGGGTTGCACACATACGGTGTCATCTATCCGGCAGGGCTTCGCCGTCCAGAACTAGTTCCTACCGGAACCCAGACAGCCTTTCGGCTCTACGAAACTATTTCGTGGGAGGGAGAGAAGAAAGCCAGATCATGCAATGGCACTTGTTGAGAGTTCAAGTGAGAACTTGGATCAGATTTGAGAGACCCCTCTCCACCCCTATTTATAGGGTGAGAGGCTATGGGGAAAAACCCAAAATGCCCTCCAAACTGCATCATTGCCTGCATCATCATGCAAGCTGCATCATCGCCTGCATCATCATGCAAGCTGCATCATCGCCTGCATCATCATGCAAGCTGCATCATCGCCTGCATCATCATGCAAGCTGCATCATCGCCTGCATCATCATGCAAGCTGCATCATCATGAATAGTGTATCCACTATTCATGAAGACATTTATCTGCGACCGTAAAATCCGAAACTTTTCTGTAGGTCTTAGAAAAATTCCAGTACCCACTAAAAGGATTTTGGACGCGTTCCGAAACAATTCCGGATTAGTGATTTTCATCTGCGAAAAGCAACCAAAGCGGTTCCGGCAGCTCCGGAACATTTCCGGTTTTTTCTCTCTGGAAAAATCCCAGAAGTTCCCAGAACAATTCTGGCACCCTCCAAGAATTTCCAGGCGTGTGCCGAAACCATTTTGACTTAATGATATATTCCGAAACAACTTTTCGGTTTTACCGAAATTATTCCGGTGTTCTCTTTCCGGAACTTTTCCGTTTTCTCCGAAACCTTTCCGGTGACTTTCTCTCAGACTCCCTGTCTAGTATTCAGCAGATAGATGACCCTTAAGCGTGTGACCCTATAGGTTCGGTGAAGTATAGACATGACCCGGAACACTTTCCGATCAATGATCAACATCGGAGCCGTGGACACCCATATTGACCCCTATACCCACACGAATAAATATTCGAGTGAACCTCCAGTTGCCGTGTGCTATTCCTGTTGCTTCGTGATATGTTACAAATACCCGAGGTGAGACTTATCGGCATCCCCGTGGATCAACACTTGTCCACTATGCCAGTTACCTCGTTACTAGTATTGTTCTCTTTTCTCGTTCCCGCGTTCCGGCATCCCTGTGATCAAATCACACTGTGTCTGGCCAGACGATGGTGGATACCGTAACACCGAGAGGGCCCGAAGAATATCTCTCCATCGACGGAGGAGCAAATCCCAATCTTGAGCTACCTAGTTCCTTGTCATACTTTTCCGTGAACCCGTAAGCCGCCGTAATAGCCACCCTTTTACAGATGACGTTTAACAAACCCCAAAGTTCATGAAGCAAGTACGAAGGAACTCGATACTCTCATGGTCTAAGGAATTATGCAAACGCTCAACTTTCTCTGTGTTATAATCCATTAACTGGTGACGAATGTATCTCATAGCATAACATCAATCTGGGTCGATTCAACACAAATGTTCTTCTAACATTGTGCCCTCAAAATTGCCGGCATAGTCATGCCCATGATCAGGAAAACAGAACCATCATGCAACACTTGAGCTAGTCTTAGAGGCGAGACTAGGAATATATATTTTTTATCCGTTTATTATTCCACACGTGCATATGAGTCTTCCTCCGAGCCTCGTGGTTATTGCAGACTCGAGAACCATAGCAGTTATAGCATGGAATATAAACATAATTAGGAACATGGGGATAAATAATAACATTTATTATTGCCTCTAGGGCATATCTCCTACAGACTCCCACTTGCACTAGAGTCAATAATCTAGTCAATGCTAATGCACTTTACACCTACGGCATACTGGTGTAAAATATGCTTCACATGTGGTATAGCCTGATGTCCAACGGATCTGACAATTTCAACTCCGTGTGTATCTTTGCATATCCACGCGTTTTCACGCTTTCACAAAATTCATATTTTGTGTGGACTTGGCTTTGTATATATGCGAATCACTGGTCGAACCTTGATTCCTCAGACTGAGCTATGGAGCAACTATCTTCAATAGTGTTCCATTGACCAAAGCCATATTGGAACCATACTAAGTTCATGAATGAACTATATGATTCAACATTTTCTTTGTTGCTTCTAAAGCAGCAACATACATAGCCATTTGTTATAGAATTTCGCCACAGTAACCTGTTATGAACAATTCCAACTTACTGTGCCACCATATTGTGTATTACACACAAAAAAACTTTAACTCAAATCGAAAATCGCATGGAGCATTGATGAAGACCGTATCGATGTAATTACTTACAACAAGTACTTCATAATCTCTTCTTGCGAGAAAACATGTCATCAGTGCTACTTTAGTACTCAATGACATTTTTCACTGTTGTCCCACGATCAGTTCTTTGATCACTTTGGTATCTATACTCGCAACAACTTTGGAGTATTGGACATATCTGGTTGTTTTACATACCATGGAATACATGATTAATCCCAACACGAAGGTGTGTGGAATCTCCATCATGTAATTTGCTCATCAGTGTTTTGGGACACTGAGTCTTGCAAAAACTCTTTCCATGTGACTTTGGCAAGAATCACTCCTTGTCGTTTTTAATGCTAAATTGTTTTGGCATCTTGTCAGTATGTATTTTGGCTTAGCCCTATTAGGCAATTCTATCTCTTAGATAATTATGCCTAATATCAAGGCTACTTAACCCAAGCACTTCATCAAAAAACTATTTTCAATGAAGTCCTAATTCATGTCAAGAAATTTATATTATTTCCAATTAACAATGTGTCAAGCACACACAAGGTTTTTAGAAATATTATTATGCTCCCACTTACTTTCTTGCAATCACAAGCATCTTCGTTATCCATTGATGAAATCAAACTCTTTTGACTATTTCATCAAAAACGAAGATTCCAACTCCATTATGCTTTCTTTTGTCCATCGCAGGAACTCTGAAGTTTGCATACTTACTAGCATCCTCTGGACTGACAAAATACCTTGGACTGTATCTCCAAGGCAGTATTTCCATCTCATGGAAATCCTTTTGGCATCCATGTTTCATATCTCATGAATGAAATACGTATTAATTGCTAGTTTAACCCGAACCGACTTTAAGCATCGCTACGGAGAGACAATCTCGCCGTAGTTAATTCCTTGAAATTGTTATAAGCAACAAGTCGAGCTTTATGGATAAAACATTTTTATCCGTATCAGTTTATAGTTCCATTAATATTCGTTAGACTCTAAGTCTTCCGAATGGTCCATCAAGATACAATCTTGAATTACGTATATGGAAACTATCTCGGATTTGTATTGGCATTTAGCCAATTCCGGAGTCAGGGCCCATCATCGCTTCCTTGATTATCGTAGGTATGCTGTTGTCTAACAACAATATCTCGTTTGCGCACCTGAGAGGTTTGCACGAGTTTTGCCTACGTGGCTCAGTTGCAAGTTTGACCGAAGTCCATACATCTCATGTAGAGGCTTCCGTATCAGTTGCAGTAGGAAACTCTGGAATCACTTCCAAGGTTCCTTTCCTTTGATCTGATGACGAAGATACTGTTATCTCGTCGAGTTGCACTGTCCTCCCACTCACCTTTTTTCAAGAACCATTCTCTTTAAAAGCATACCGTTCTTTGTGGCAAAACCTTTTGCCTCGGTATAGTGGTGGAGGAATTCCCAATAATTTGGGATAACCTACAAAGTAGCACTTGTCTGATTTGGAATAGGTTTGTAAACAGTTTACACAATCCCCATATTCCAAATGTTAAGAAAAGATAAAACATGGTTGGGCGTACCATACCATGGCGTCATTTCAACAGACCTGATGGCGCTCCTTTAAGTGTAAAAGCCGTAGTCTCTAAAGCATTACATTAAAAGGGATAATGGCAAATTGATTTATGTCATCTTTGATCTTACCATGTCATAAATGGTTTGATTACATCTTCAAGGACATTCCACTTGCAGTGGTGTTCCGGGAGGTGCAAGTTATGAAAACTCTTTTCACAACTCATCAGACATTGGCTAAACTTGTAACTCAAAAATTCCTTTCTGCAATCAAATTGTAGAAACATAATTTTCTTGTCACAATAACTTTCACTTCATTTTTGAAAACCTTTCGAATGATTTCAAAAGATCCAGACTTACGTCTCATCAAGTAAATATCCATATATCTACTTGAGTCTTTTCTGAAGATAGATAAATCCACTACTAACAACATTTATCGGACTATACACATCAAATGTATGATCACCAATAAGTTTGTTGTTTGTTCCTCATGGCCTGTGAACGGTATTTCAGTCACTTAACTTTTCGGACGAAAGTTGCAAGTGTGAGATGATTCATAATCAAATGACTTCAAAATCCATCATTATGGAATTTCTCCATGCGGGTTTCTCCAATGTGACCAAATGCAGTGCCACACATATGTGGTATTCTTTTAGTCTTTCGACATTTAGCGTCATTGTTATGGATGTATCCTATTACCATCAATATTCGTAACATACATCCCATCCCCGATGGAAGCATGGCCCTTTATGTTATTCATAATACTGAACAACAATTGTTCTTTTATGAAAAACCTTCTTGCAACATACTTTATGCAATCGGCTAGAGTGTATAAAACTCTAAAACGAATTATGAAAATAAATACAGATGGTGATACACCGATGGAAGGTATAGTAACTTTTACTATGTTCCCAGCGCGTATCTAAACCTCATTACTGGCAAGTCTTTTAGGCCGTAGTGGTTCTTGCATCGAGTTGCAACAGAATGCAATCGAGCGGGTATTCCTGTGATCAACTTTTAATCATAATACCCAAGAATTATGGACTAACTGTTTAATCACAATCCCAAGAACTATTTATTTTTGACCAGCCTTCCATACATCAATAACTTTCATGACTTTTATACATGAGCTGGACATTCCAGTCTTCTTTCTTTTTGCCCTTATACTTTTAACAGTTTAACTTTCAATATATTTCTCCTACTCTCAGAAGAAGCACCCAACTTTAAGAGTGGCGTTAGCCCCGGACTTCCTAGGCGTGTGAGTCATACTAACACCCTTTGGACATTTCCTTTCTCTTTAAGTTGTTTGTTTTATTCACCTTCATCATATGACAGGCGTTCTTCTGGATCCCTCTCTTATCAGTCAAATGCCCAGTAAACACTTTACTAATACTTTGCAAACAAATATTGCTTTGGATATCTCATATCTTTTAGCCTTTGTCTGTATCTGAAAACAATTTTCAGTTCCATGAATATTACATAACTATCCCAAACTTGTGAAGTTCGGGTCTTATGGAAGCAAACGTATTGCACTTGACCACAATGGAATTCTAGCTTTTGGATCGAAGGACGAGAGTCACATCATCCATAGCATTAGCGGGAGGACACCGAAAGCATGCGATAGGACAAAATCCTTCTCGGCACTCTTGAGGACAATCCTCGCATTACGTTACCAACCGTAAAGTTTTAACCAGATATTTAACAGCTTATTCAATTTTAATAGGGAAGGTGGAAACGCGAGCCATTATTCTACAACTATTAGCAAATTATACTTAGACAGTGTTCATAATTAATTGCACTCAGAATTAAACAAGTTAATTCTAAAATGCGCTCCCACTCAAATCAATATCTCTCAAAATTGATTATGAGTGATTCAAGATCCAAATATCAATACAACGTCATAGAATCATCATCTCATGACGAGGATTTTGATTTGGTAGGCCAACTTGCCGATCACATCTCTATGTGACTCTTGTTCATCTTTCGATGCATGTGTTCCGAGCTCAGGACGATCCTGCCATGAACGTCAAGACAACCAAGTGATCTTGCTGCGAGGTCTGACCTCACCCGCCTTACATTTCTCCAATCGTTCGTACCCATGCATCCATGGCGCACCCCGAAAGGATAGATGCTGTGACGGTGCTACATTTGGGAGAACACTAACTACTTGATATTTTAAGTGAGAGATCACCCTAATAAAAAGCGACTACCGCGCAATCAAGAAGGGTGCAACTTAAGGGATAAACATCTCAGGTAATTTATAATTGCATGATATGGTATAGCCCCTTCTGACGGAGAAGTCAAGTATTTCTTCGTCTTAGGCATTTGCGTCGGAGTTCACCTTCGTGAAGTTTGCCACCACCTTGTCGATGCACCAAATAATATTGCTATCTTTATAGCTAATAAAATAAGTGCATTACATAAGGTTGACTCGCAGGTCATTAAAGTGACAATCATATGGCTCCAGCCATCATGCCGAATCATGACACGCAGGTCATGTTAATAAATTTACATTATATAGTCATCTCATACATAATCAAATTAATTTGAGCTTTGCTATACCACATCACATGCACATCCTGCAAAACCAAGTTAGATGCCTCTAATCGGTTTATGCAAAATTTTATTTTACGTGGCTTCTAAGGTTTTGACTTAAACCGCAGCTACCAACGTTTATCATCAAGCATGATTATTCAAGTCGCTAGATTAACTTTGCGGGGTGTATGAAACACGAGATAATAAAATCTCGAGCCCCATACTGAACTTCGTCATACGCGTGATCCCCGTGCAGATCATATCTGCATTGCCCTTTAGTCTGCAGAATTTCTTCTTTCTCTAACTATGGTGGAATTCAACGAACTGTTAGCACTTCTTTGATCAATCAGGATCGCAGATTGCCAGAACTTTGAAACTCCACCATACTGTTATTGAGATCAGAAATACACAAATTCCAGGGAAGCAACAAGAACATCGGGTAACAGATTTCATCTGCCACCCGCATAAATAATTTTCAGCAATAGATCTGATCTACTCTAAAATTATATTATGCAATACCCATACATCTCTATGTATTCTAGATCGCAACATGCATCTACGCATAGCACGGCTCTGATGCCACTGTAGGGGAACGCGGCAGAAAACAAAAAATTTCCGCACTACGAACAGCCCAGGACCACTATGGAGACTGCATACAAGGTTTTGATCTGATCGTTACCGACTCGTAGCGCAGCGGAAGTAGAGTCGATGTAGATCGTTGGTGCAGACCCCCGCAGCTAGGATTTACAACCTCCCAACCGCGAGGATGTCCTCCCTCGTCTGCTCCTCGGACAGCGCTCCGAGAGGCGGTCGGACAGTCCCTCGGACGATGTCACGGACAGCCCTTCGGGAGGCCCCTCGAAACTCGATCGGTAACTCGGACAGCCCTTCGGGAGGACCCTTGAAACTCGAACGATAATTTGGACAGCCCTTCGGGAGGACCCTCGAACAGCCCCTCGGGCAAAAGATCGAAACTACGACCTCTCTACGGGGTTGCACACATACGGTGTCATCTATCCGGCAGGGCTTCGCCGTCCAGAACTAGTTCCTACCGGAACCCAGACAGCCTTTCGGCTCTACGAAACTATTTCGTGGGAGGGAGAGAAGAAAGCCAGATCATGCAATGGCACTTGTTGAGAGTTCAAGTGAGAACTTGGATCAGATTTGAGAGACCCCTCTCCACCCCTATTTATAGGGTGAGAGGCTATGGGGAAAAACCCAAAATGCCCTCCAAACTGCATCATTGCCTGCATCATCATGCAAGCTGCATCATCGCCTGCATCATCATGCAAGCTGCATCATCGCCTGCATCATCATGCAAGCTGCATCATCGCCTGCATCATCATGCAAGCTGCATCATCATGAATAGTGTATCCACTATTCATGAAGACATTTATCTGCGACCGTAAAATCCGAAACTTTTCTGTAGGTCTTAGAAAAATTCCAGTACCCACTAAAAGGATTTTGGACGCGTTCCGAAACAATTCCGGATTAGTGATTTTCATCTGCGAAAAGCAACCAAAGCGGTTCCGGCAGCTCCGGAACATTTCCGGTTTTTTCTCTCTGGAAAAATCCCAGAAGTTCCCAGAACAATTCTGGCACCCTCCAAGAATTTCCAGGCGTGTGCCGAAACCATTTTGACTTAATGATATATTCCGAAACAACTTTTCGGTTTTACCGAAATTATTCCGGTGTTCTCTTTCCGGAACTTTTCCGTTTTCTCCGAAACCTTTCCGGTGACTTTCTCTCAGACTCCCTGTCTAGTATTCAGCAGATAGATGACCCTTAAGCGTGTGACCCTATAGGTTCGGTGAAGTATAGACATGACCCGGAACACTTTCCGATCAATGATCAACATCGGAGCCGTGGACACCCATATTGACCCCTATACCCACACGAATAAATATTCGAGTGAACCTCCAGTTGCCGTGTGCTATTCCTGTTGCTTCGTGATATGTTACAAATACCCGAGGTGAGACTTATCGGCATCCCCGTGGATCAACACTTGTCCACTATGCCAGTTACCTCGTTACTAGTATTGTTCTCTTTTCTCGTTCCCGCGTTCCGGCATCCCTGTGATCAAATCACACTGTGTCTGGCCAGACGATGGTGGATACCGTAACACCGAGAGGGCCCGAAGAATATCTCTCCATCGACGGAGGAGCAAATCCCAATCTTGAGCTACCTAGTTCCTTGTCATACTTTTCCGTGAACCCGTAAGCCGCCGTAATAGCCACCCTTTTACAGATGACGTTTAACAAACCCCAAAGTTCATGAAGCAAGTACGAAGGAACTCGATACTCTCATGGTCTAAGGAATTATGCAAACGCTCAACTTTCTCTGTGTTATAATCCATTAACTGGTGACGAATGTATCTCATAGCATAACATCAATCTGGGTCGATTCAACACAAATGTTCTTCTAACATTGTGCCCTCAAAATTGCCGGCATAGTCATGCCCATGATCAGGAAAACAGAACCATCATGCAACACTTGAGCTAGTCTTAGAGGCGAGACTAGGAATATATATTTTTTATCCGTTTATTATTCCACACGTGCATATGAGTCTTCCTCCGAGCCTCGTGGTTATTGCAGACTCGAGAACCATAGCAGTTATAGCATGGAATATAAACATAATTAGGAACATGGGGATAAATAATAACATTTATTATTGCCTCTAGGGCATATCTCCTACAGTCACGGACCCATGGTCCAAGGGGGACTACTCACGGCACATCCGCGAGGCGTCCATGGCGATGGATGGTCTCCCGGAGGGGATTCCTCCTTCCGGCAGGGTGCCAGGGCAGCTTCTCCTGGCAGCTGATACGTCCCAAACGTATCTATAATTTCTGCTTGTTCCATGCATGTTTTGTGTGACTTTGCCATGTTTTGCTTGAACCTTCATACACTTTTGAACCTATTTGGACTAACCTATTAACTCAGTGCACCCAGTTGCCAGTTTCTGTTTTCTGTTGTTTTTGTATTTCAGGTTCTGCGGCCATTCAAAGTGCTCCAAAACTTCCGGGAAAATATATATAAAATCAGCGCAACAGAAGCTTCCGGAATCACCAAGAGAGGGAAGGGGGGCCACCACCAGGCAGCCAGGAGGGCAGGTGGCACGGCCCCACCCTGGGCCGCGCCAGGCACCCTCCTGACTGCCTCGTGGGTCCCCTCGACGCCCCCTTTGCCTATATTTACCCCTCGGGGTGGAAACCCCTAAGACGGACTCCTCTTTCGCGATCTCGCCTCTGTTCCGCCGCCGCCGCCGTTTCTAGATCGGGGCTGCCTGGAGAAGCTGCTCCGGCACCCTGCTGGGAGAAGCTACCCCCTCCGGGAGACCCTCCATAACCATGGACGCCTCCCGTATGTACCGTGAGTAGTTTCCCTTGGACCATGGGTCCGTGACCAATATCTATGTGATCTATCTCTCCCCCTTTTGTGCTTCCACTTTCGAGTCCTCGTGAGCTGCCTCACATGATCGAGGCATCTATGTAATTTCTGTTGTTGCTATGCTGAGTTTGTTGGGATCTGATGGATTATGAGACTATGTTGAGATTGTGATGAGTAATATATTTGGTTCTTCTCTTTTATATTTTGTTCTTGAGTAAATTCTTGCATGTTCTCCGTTGCAGTATTTTCTTTGGCCAAGTATTTTATTTGCAACTCCAAGAGAGAGCGTTATGCTCGATTGTGGGTTCAGCCCCTTGATGTCTAGCTTGAGTGACAGAAACATGAGACTAGGGGATGTGTTGTTGCCACCAGGGATAAAACAACAGTGCTTGTACCTATGGGTGCAAGGATTGTTTACTTTACGCATAGTTCTTTTAATGCAGTTGTCTGTTGCTTTGAGTTTACACTTTGGGTGGGATTCGCAACTTAATACCAGTGAGATGTTATGGATAGATATCTCAAGGTGGAAGATTCGTAGTAGATGCAGATGGATTTCGGTCTACTTACCTTGGCATACTGCCCATTGCTTTTGAGCCCTTCCTTTCTTTGCAGCATAGTTAGCATTGCGGTGCCTTCATAATCCTGTCAATTGCCCAACTTTGATTTGTTTACCTCGCTAGCACTTTTATCGTCTTTTGGGAGAGACATCACTAGTGAAAATCACGGGACCCCGGTCCATCTTCATATCACTATTTACACCCTTATTACTTTCAGTCTTTACTTTTAGTTGCCACTATTATTATCTCTTGTGTTGATCCTTTGTAAACAGCAAGGCCGGAGGAATTGACAACTCCTCTGTACTCATTGGGAGCAAAGTTATTTGTATCTGTGTGCAGTTCCAGGCGAAGCTAGCAACCTCGGCGCCATTGTTCACTTTACCACCTTCTTGTATCCTTCGGAGTCCTACGGGAGACAAACCTTGGTATCTTTGCCAAGGGAAAACTTGCCGCTGCACTATATCTCACTCTGCACTCGGGGTAACCAACGAGGCTTGAAGAGTATTAACACTCTCTTGCCATCAGCAAGTTTTCTGGCGCCGTTGCCGGGGACTCCAGTCTACAAGATATGGGAGTTTCACACTATCTTTTACCATTGCTTTTTAGTCTTGTTAGTTTACATTTCAGTTTTTACTTTTGTGTCCTTAATCAAAAATACCAAAAACAGTTGTTACCTTGTCAGTAGTTACCACTATGGCTGGTCCTTTTACCTTTGGTGAGGCAGAAGTGCTCACCTTTACTCAAAGAGGTGGTGAAAGTTTGAAAGATGCTTGGTATAGAATTAATGATTCTCAAAAAAGAGCCACCAAGAAGCAATCCACTACTATCCTGCTTAGAAATTTTTATGTTGGGATTACTTCTTGGAATAGGTTTCTTTTAGACACTGCTATCAATGGGAACTTCATAGAGGCCCAAGTTTGGGAAGCCCTTAATGTTATTGAAAATCTTGTTGGAAGTCTCCCCATTGTTAGTATTAAAGAGGACATTACTTTAGCCCACATTATGCGAAAACTTGAAAAGATAGAGCTAGAGATGCCAAGTATCGATAGGGTGAATGAGTTGGATCGTAAGATTCAAGGGAATTTTAATAGGCTAGATAATTCCATGCAGAAAATTGTCAAAACTTTGGAGACTATCAAATCCCTTGATGAAAAGTCTTCTAGGATAGAAAAGATTGAGGAAGTTATTGAAACTTTAGGAACTACCTTTTCCTCAATCAAAACCAAAAAGGATGAAAATCCAGCAAAGAAGGAACCTAAGTCCGTTCACGTACCCAAGGTTCCCCGAGCTAAAGCTAGCACACCCAGTGCCAAGAGAGTTGAAACGGTGAAAACTTTGGAGGAGACACCTATCTTTAACTTTAATGAAACTCCAATTGATTTCCCTCCTTTTGATTTTATTCCAAGGAGCATTTTCATTCGTCCTTTATTTGAGAAACCCATTAAGACTAGTTGTACTATTGAAGAGCTTTTTGATGATCATGATGATGGTTCAATAGATGCGACTTGATCCTCTGCTTTAAGCCTAGCTAATGGCTCTAAAGAAGCGCTTTCGGGAGGCAGCCCGAAACGAATTTAGGTTTTTATTTTTTTTCTTTTGTTCTGTTCTTAGTGGTCTTTATGATTGTTACTACTGTAGCAACATCATTGTATCTTTACTTTTCAAGCTTTATGCCAAGTTTAGCCTCATACGGCAAGGGAAGTAAAAGTTGTGACATGCTGTCCATAAAACAGATTCTGTCCTCGTGACTAGAAAAATCAGAAAAAAAATCCCAGTTCATCTTTTTGAGCTGAAATTTTTACACAGCGTGATCTATACAATTACGAAACTTCCGTATGTTCTGAGTTTTTTTATTTGAGTTGCAGAAGCACCCCTAAAAAATTCGTTTCTATCTACTGTTCTGTTTTTCACAGATTCTGCCACGTTTTGCCTCTCTTCACTTTTGCAAACCTTAAGCTTGCTTTTTCTTTGCAAAACCCTTTTGGAAATCTTGGGAAACAGTAGCTCTTCCTGGAAATCTTTATTTGCAGTAGAGGAAAATTATTTTATTAGGGTACTAACCTCTATAATCAGCCTACAATGAGTTATGTATGAAGGGAGTTTTCAAGTGCGCGATGGAGGATGATGAAAGAAGATTCAGGAGGGTCAAACGCTCAAGCTTGGGGATGCCCATGTGCACCCCCAATAAATATTCAAGGAGACTCAAGCGTCTAAGATTGGGGATGCCCCCGTGCATCCCCTTCTTCATCAACAATTATCAGTTCGTCTCTCGTTGCACTATATTTTTATCACTTCATGCATTATGTGCTATTCTTGCAGCGTCTCGCTCTTAGGTTTTGTTTTTAGTTTTCTTTTGCTTTGTTTGCTGTAGTAACAAGTTAGACCCCAATTTACTCTTTTGTGTGGGAGAGATTCACGCTCCGCTTGAACTAGAACTCCTCATAGGATTTGCATGCTTATTCTTTTAGCTGTGAGCTGTTCTTTTTCTTTTCTTAGTTGTTGTTCTGTTCAGTTGTAGTGCTTTAGTTTTTCTAGAGATTTTCTTTTGTCTTAGGTTGAACTTTCTATAGGTTGCATGTTTTATCTTGTTAGAGAGTTTGCCTGTTGCACTGAGTTCTGTGTCTTGACTGAAAGTAGGTAGTTAAAGTTGCTTTTCTCTTTGTAGTAGTAACTTGCAATAGTTTTGAGGTATTGACTAGAGTAATGTTTGAACTTATGGTGTCAAGAGCTCGAGCCTGTTAGTGATAGATTTCGTATTTTGGGAAATCCGTGTGTTTTTCGAAAACCAAAAACCCCTGTTGAGAACTCTAGCTACTAGATGGATCACTAACCTCTGGAGGGTTCGAATATTAGAGTACACTCACGTACCATGAGTCGAGGATGCGCAAGGATAACCAAACCCCCATACACTCCTCCTCGAGGTACCTGTCTCTTTGTGAACCTCCTGATTAGATTGATAGTTACCGATAATAAGTGCATGAGTTCTTCGGACTAATGTGAGTATTCGAAATTTTACACTTCCACCCACCTATACTTTTTCTAGCCTCTTCGGTAGCGTGCATTGCCCTTTCTCACCTCGAGAGTTGGCGCATAGTTCGCCGGTGCATCCAAACCCTTGTCACGATACGCTCTGTCATCATAAGCCTCCTTATATCTTTCCTCAAAACAGCCACCATACCTACCTACAAGGCATTTCCATAGCCTTTCCGTGATACATTGCCATGCAACATCCACCTTCTCATGACTTGATCTACATGGCATACATGCTACTTGCTTGATGGATGAGCCGCATGCTAGTTGGGCCTTGCCCTAATCATTGCTACATGACGCGCTAGTATCATTGCATATCCTGCTATCCTGGCAGAAGCATACATTTGCATCATGATAGTTACATTTTCTTTATGTGAGTACCTTTGTAAAGTGTGAAAGATCTCCTATATTCTTGTAAAATATAGAGTATTGCCCCTAAAGTGAGGAAAAGATCCCAAAGAGGACAAAATCAAAAGATCCCAAAGAGGAAAAATGAGAGTTAAATAGAAAGAGCCATTGAGGCCACCAAAAAAAAGAGAAAAAGAGAAAAAAAAATAAAAAGAGAGAAGGGGGCATACTACTATTCCTTTTGAGAGATCCACACTAGTACTTCATCTCCTATCCCTTGTACTCCATAGAGATCATCATCATGCATATATCTATGTGGGGACCCTTCACACTATAGAACTTGGCTTGTATATTCCAATGATGAGCCTCCTCAAACGAGCTCTAGGTCTTCTTGAGCAAGCAAGTTAGACGCACCCCCACTAGTTCCCTTGGAGAGCTTTTATCTCACATGTGCATCCGTTGTATGGCAATCCCTACTCCTCACATCATATCTATTCTATGGTCGTCTCTCGCCTATGATTGTCCTCATTGATGTGAGCCTTTCACATCTTTTTGTCTTCCTCCTCCACCTTCTTTCTATTTCGCCTTTTAGGTGTCAACTTTCTTGCTCACGCTCATCCATTGCATGGGTGCTCAAAATATCGAAAGGGAGTGGATCAGTTTGACTTGTACCTGGCTAGTGGTCTGGGGACGAGTCCAGATAAGAATCCAAAGGAGACCAAGTGTGAAACTTTAGTAGATAGTTGTTCTCAACAACCTTTTTTTCTCTCGTATTTCCCTATCCCTTGCTTGCACGCAAACACCATTTGGAGACATTCGAGTCACGGACAGTGAGAGCTCTTGCACCTTTTGTTCTTTTGTTGCTTGTGTCAATGCTAATATAGACTCTTGCTTGTTAAGACTTGAATTGAATTGCATGATTTGATTGCTTTACTTAAAAGTCCTTTTATGTTTGTGTGGCATGTCACCACAGAAATTATGCTTGTTATCATTTACCTACTCGAGGACGAGCAGGAATTAAGCTTGGGGATGTTGATACGTCCCAAACGTATCTATAATTTCTGCTTGCTCCATGCATGTTTTGTGTGACTTTGCCATGTTTTGCTTGAACTTTCATACACTTTTGAACCTATTTGGACTAACCTATTAACTCAGTGCACCCAGTTGCCATTTTCTGTTTTCTGCTGTTTTTGTATTTCAGGTTTTCCGGTCATTAAAAGTGCTCCAAAAATTCCGGGAAAATATATAAAAAAATCAGCACAACAGAAGCTTCCGGAATCACCAAGAGAGGGAAGGGGGGCCACCACCAGGCAGCCAGGAGGGCAGGTGGCGCGGCACCACCCTGGGCCGCGCCAGGCACCCTCCTGACTGCCTCGTGGGTCCCCTCCATGCCCTCCTTCGCCTATATTTACCCCTCGGGGTGGAAACCCCTAAGACGTAACCTTCTTTCGCGATCTCGCCTCTGTTCCACCGCCGCCGCCGTTTCTAGATCGGGGCTGCCTGGAGAAGCTGCTCCGGCACCCTGCCGGGAGAAGCTACCCCCTCCGGGAGACCCTCCATAGCCATGGACGCCTCCCGTATGTACCGTGAGTAGTTTCCCTTGGACCATGGGTCCGTGACCAGTAGCTATGTGATCTATCTCTCCCCCTTTTGTGCTTCCACTTTCGAGTCCTCGTGAGCTGCCTCGCATGATCGAGGCATCTATGTAATTTCTGTTGTTGCTATGTTGAGTTTGTTGGGATCTGATGGATTATGAGACTATGTTCAGATTGTGATGAGTAATATATTTGGTTCTTCTCTTTTATATTTTGTTCTTGAGTAAATTCTTGCATGTTCTCCGTTGCAGTATTTGCTTTGGCCAAGTATTTTATTTGCAACTCCAAGAGAGAGCGTTATGCTCGATTGTGGGTTCAGCCCCTTGATGTCTAGCTTGAGTGACAGAAACATGAGACTAGGGGATGTGTTGTTGCCACCAGGGATAAAACAACAGTGCTTGTACCTGTGGGTGCAAGGATTGTTTACTTTACGCATAGTTCTTTTAATGCAGTTGTCTGTTGCTTTGAGTTTACACTTTGGGTGGGATTCGCAACTTAATACCAGCGAGATGTTATGGATAGATATCTCAAGGTGGAAGATTCGTAGTAGATGCAGATGGATTTCGGTATACTTACCTTGGCATACTGCCCATTGCTTTTGAGCCCTTCCTTTCTTTGCAGCATAGTTAGCATTGCGGTGCCTTCATAATCATGTCAATTGCCCAAATGTGATTTGTTTACCTCGCTAGCAGTTTTATCGTCTTTTGAGAGAGAGACATCACTAGTGAAAATCACGGGACCCCGGTCCATCTTCATATCACTATTTACACCCTTATTACTTTCAGTCTTTACTTACAGTTGCCACTATTATTATCTCTTGTGTTGATCCTTTGTAAACAGCAAGGCCGTAGGAATTGACAACTCCTCTGTACTCGTTGGGAGCAAAGTTATTTGTATCTGTTTGCAGGTCCAGGTGAAGCTAGCAACCTCGGCGCCATTGTTCACTTTACCACCTTCTTGTATCCTTCGGAGTCCTACGGGAGACAAATCTTGGTATCTTTGCCAAGGGAAAACTTGCCGCTTCACTATATCTCACTCTGCACTTGGGGTAACCAACGAGGCTTGAAGAGTATTAACACTCACTTTCCATCAGCAGCCCGATCTTGAAATGGCGGCGGCGGTACAGAGAGGAGAACGGGAATAGCGGATCGATATTAGGGATTTCCGTCACGGGGGGTAAATATAGGCCAAAGGGAGCACCGAGAGGGGCCACAGGGCAACCAGGAGGCCTCTTGGCGCGGCCTAGGGTGGGTCCACGCCAGGGACCCTCCTGGGGCCCTGGTGGGTCCACCCCTTCCTTCCTTGGTGATTCGGGTGTTGGGATACGGGGCAGAAAACAAGAAATTTTTCATACCTACGGTACCCGAACCCAAGATCTATGCTATGGCGATGTAAAGTAACGGAGGGAATTGGTGTTCATACCTTTGAAGACCGAAAGAGGGAAACGTTCTTGCGAACGTGGTTGGCGTAGACTCAGAACTACGACCTCCCTGTCGTTTAGAAGACCACCACCGGTGAGGATGACTCCCGGTAAACCTCCAGCGACGAAGTAGCACCACAGGTGTAGTGCCTCGAAGAGATTATACACGTACGGTACAATCGATGTTCCTCCCGGGCCCCGAACCAGGCGAGCAGCGGAAGAAAGACGGCTACGGATCCCGACTCCAGCAGAATGATGCCTGCCTTATGGTGGAGAACTCCAATCCAGGTGCAGACTCCAAACAAGGGGAGTCCACTTCCGGGAAGGAGAAGGAGGAAGAAGGAGATATTGGTGTGTTGGAAAAAGGGGGGCTACCCCTCCTTATATAGGCCAAGGGGGGTGTGATCCTCCTCCCCTCCCCCATGTGGGACTAAACTCCCAAAAGGGGGGGTGCGCCGGCCATAGGTGGGGTTGGGCCCCACCCTTGGCGCCAAGCCCAAGGGGGGAAACCCCCTCCTCCCCTAATGGGCCCCATGGGCCCATATAGCCTTTTTCCCATTTTTTTTAATTTTTTTAATATGTTTTAAATATTTAATTCAGATAATTAAATAATAAAACATTATTAAAACAATTAAACTTTATTTTGAACTATTCAAAATGTCCGGAAACCATTCCGTCCTCCTACGGAACTATTCCGGTGATTTCTCCTATTTCACCGATTGATCCCGTAACTGTCCTATGCATCGATTGCCCTTAAGTGTAACACCCTAACGGTCCGGGAAACAGCAGACATGGTCGAGACTCTTCTCATTGACCAATGACTAGTCAGTTGGACCTGGTTACAATCCTTGACAACCCCTGCGCTTCCATCGAACGAACTTCGATCGCTTTTGGAAACCGTTAACGATACGACGTAATCCCTTTGTGCTGCGGTACTTTGTTTGTCCGAGGTTTGATCGTCGGTATCCTAACTACCGTGTTCACCTCTCGTTCACAACAAACAAGTTTACTCGTCCATGATCATTGCATCTCTTGTGACCTAGTCACTTGCTTGCAAGCTATTGATGCAATATCACCGAGTGGGCCCAGAGTACCTGTTCTGTCACAAGGACTGACAAATACCGCTCTGGTCTATTAACATACTCATCAACCATCTATTTCGGAATACCCAAAGTGCACCATTATAGCCAGCATATTTCAGTCAGGCGGTGGGATACAAATCAAAGTCTCCTCATAGATGACAATTACGTATGATCATTACAGTCTAAGGACTAAGCCAATATAGCCTTTTCCATTTTTTAATTATTTTAATATGTTTAAGTATTTAATTCAGATAATTAAATAATAAAACATTATTTAAACAAATTAAACTTTATTTTGCACCACTCAAAATGTCCGGAACAACTTCCTTCCTCCTCCGGAACTATTCCGGTGATTTCTCCTATTTCACCGATTGATCCTGAAATTATCCTATGCATCGATTGCCCTTAAGTGTAACACCCTAACGGTCCGGGAAACAGCAGACATGGTCGAGACTCTTCTCATTGACCAATGACTAGTCAGTTGGACCTGGTTACAATCCTTGACAGCCCCTGCGGTTCCATCGAATGAACTTCAATCGCTTTTGGAAACCGTTAATGATACGACGTAATCCCTTTGTGCTGCGGTACTTTGTTTTTCCGAGGTTCGATCGTCGGTATCCCACATACCGTGTTCACATATCGTTCACAAAGAACAAGTTTAGTCGTCCGTGCCTATTGCATCTCTCGTGACCTAGTCACCTGCTTGCAAGCTATTGATGCAATATCACCGAGTGGGCCCAGAGTACATGTAATGTTACAAGGACTGACAAATTCAGCTCTCATCCATTAACATACTCATCAACCATCTATTTCGGAATACCCAAAGTGCACCGTTATAGCCAACATATTTCAATCAGGCGGTGGGATACAAATCAAAGTCTCCTCATAGATGACAATTACGTATGATCATTACGGTCTAAGGACTAAGCCATACGTTACAAAGTCATCGCAACGGTGAACTATGTGACTCGATCACATTGCAATACCTTAGGTGGGTGTATGTCGATCACATTGTCAATGGACTTAAGTGTCGCCATGATCAGGAAAGCTTGATCAATCAATTGCCCAATGAGATAGTTTACCCGAGTTAAACTACGGACCATGTTTTATACTACACCTGTATTAGTATTTCCAAGTAATACAGTTATAGCACAGTATAAAACGTATTATGAACAAAACGGATATGTGACAAATATCTTTATTAATTTGTCTCTAGGGCACATATCCAACAGTCTCCCACTTGCACTAGAGTACAAATTACACTAGTTTACATCAGGTATGTATCTAACACCAATGGTCTCTCGGTGTTCTTCAAACTTGCCCTGTGGAAGAGGTTTAGTCATCGGGTCTGCTGCGTTCAGATCCGTATGTATCTTGTGAATCCTAGTGTGTCCATCCCTGACGTAGTCTCGCGTCACATGGAACTTTCGGAGGATGTGCTTGGCTGTAGAGTGAGTTCTTGGCTCTTTCGCGTTAGCAATGGCACCCGTGTTGTCGCAGAAGATTCCCACGGGGTCAGTGCAGCTGGGAAAGACGCCAAGCTCGATCACGAACTTCTTCAGCCACAGCGCCTCGTTTGATGCTTCGCAAGCGGCAATATACTCCGACTCCATTGTAGATTGGGCGACGACTGACTGTTTGCCGCTCCTCCAGCTAATTGCGCCACCGTTCAACATGAAAACATATCCCGTCTGGGATTTCGAGTCATCTAGATCTGAGCCGAGGCTTGCGTCAACGTAACCCTTTACGGTGAGCTCCTCATCAACTCCTCCATAAATGAGAAAGAGATCCTTGGTTCTTCTCAAGTACTTAAGGATGTTCTTTACTGCTGTCCAGTGAGCCATTCCCGGGTTACTCTGGTAGCGATTAGTCATACTAATGGCCAGCGCTAAATCCGGTCTGGTACATAACATAGCATACATGAGAGAACCTATGGCTGAGGCATAGGGCTTTGAGGACATCTCCTCCTTCTCTTTTGCTGTGGTTGGGCATTGAGTCACGCTTAATTTGACACCTTTTATAACTGGCAAGAGGCCTCTCTTGGAGTTACCCATACTGAACCTTTTCAATATCTTGTCAATATAAGTGTTCTGACTCAAGGCCAACGGTCGATTAGGTCTATCTCTATAGATCTTAATCCCTAATATGTACGCAGCTTCACCTAGGTCCTTCATGGAAAATTGTCCATTCAGATATTCCTTTACTTCTTCTAAGAATTTTTTATCTTTCCCTATCAGTAATATGTCATCTACATATAACACAAGGAATGCTACAGAGCTCCCACTCAGTTTCTTATATACGCAGAACTCTTCGACGTTTTGGACAAATCCAAAAGCTTTAATGACCTCATCAAATCGAAGATTCCAGCTCCGAGATGCTTGCTTCAACCCATAGATGGACCGTTGAAGCTTTCACACCTTACCAGCATTCCTTGGATCGATAAACCCCTCTGGTTGCATCATATACAACTCTTCCTCAATGTTGCCATTAAGGAACGCAGTTTTCACATCCATCTGCCATATCTCGTAATCATGATAGGCAGCTATTGCTAGTAGGATCCGAATAGACTTTATCATCGCTACAGGAGAGAACGTCTCCTCGTAGTCAACTCCTTGAATTTGTCGGAACCCCTTCGCGACAAGTCGAGCTTTGTAGACAGATATGTTTCCGTCTGCGTCAGTCTTTTTCTTGAAAATACATTTATTCTTGACGGCCTTGCGGTCCTCGGGAATATCCACCAAAGTCCAAACTTTGTTGGTGTACATGGATTCTATTTCGGATTTCATGGCTTCTAGCCATTTCTCGGACTCGGGTCCCTCCATTGCTTCTTTGTAACTCGTAGATTCATCCGACTCATCAGCCGAGATTGCATTCACAAGCTGTCCGTAAAACTCGGTAGGTTGACGGACTCTTGATGACCTACGGGGAAAAATAGGTTCCTCTTCATTCTCATCATGATCATCATGTATGTCATGATCGTTATGAATGTCTTCCTGGCCATTCTCTTCAGCTCCCACTGTGGAGAAAGTTCCAGAACAATTTCTGTTGCCGGTTCTTCCATTTGGAGTGATTGGTCAGTCACTTCATCGAGGTCTATTTTCCTCCCACTCATTTCTTTCGAGAGAAACTCCTTCTCAAGAAAGTGTCCAGTCTTAGCGACAAACGTTTTGCCCTCAGATTGGTTGTAGAAGGTGTATCCAACAGTTTCCTTTGGATATCCTACAAAGATGCATTTCTCCGCCTTAGATTCGAGTTTGTCAGGCTGAAGTTTCCTAACATAAGCCTCACAACCCCAAATCTTCAGGTGAGACAACTTTGGCTTCTTGCCACACCATTTCTCAATTGGCGTTGTCTCTACGGATTTGGATGGTACCCTATTAAGAACGTAAGCGGCAGTTTCTAATGCATACCCCCAGAATGATGTAGGTAAGTCGGTATGAGACATCATTGACCGTACACTATCCAATAGTCTTCGATTACGTCGCTCGGACACACCGTTTCGCTGAGGTGTTCCAGCTGGCGTAAGTTGTGGTACAATACCACAAGTCTTCAGATGAGTGCCAAACTCGTGACTTAAATACTCGCCTCCTCGATCAGATCGAAGGTGCTTGATTTTCTTCCCGAGTTGATTCTCGACCTCACTCTGAAATTCCTTGAACTTTTCAAAGGTTTCAGACTTGTGTTTCATTAAATAGATATACCCGTATCTACTTAAGTCATCCGTGAAGGTCACGAAGTAACGAAAACCATTGCGTGCGGTGACATTCATTGGTCTGCATACATCAGTATGTATGATCCCTAATAAGTCCACCGCACGCTCCATTGTCCCATTGAATGGAGTCCTTGTCATTTTGCCCATTAGGCATGGTTCACATGTGTGAAAAGATCCAAAATCCAATGACTCCAGAAGTCCATCTTTATGGAGTTCCTCCATGCGCTTTATACCAATATGACCAAGTCTACAATGCCACATCGTCATGTGTTCTTCGTTACTAGGCTTGAATCTTTTGGCCTCTACGTTATTGATGTGGGATTCATGACATTCGAGATCCATTAAGAATAAACCATTACGCACCGGTGCATGAACATAGAAGACATTATTCTTATAAATCGAACAACCAGTTGTTTCGGATTTAAAATAATATTGGTCTCGCATCAAGCAAGAGCCACTCACAATGTTCATACTCAACGCGGGTACATAATAGCAATTATTCAAGACAAGAATCAATCCCGAAGGGAGACTAAGACGAAGCGTGCCAATTGACATTACATCAACCTTGGCACCATTCCCAACGCGCATCGTCACTTCATCCTTCCGCAAGAGTCGTTTATTCTGCATCCCCTCCTGGGAGTTACAGATGTGAGCAACTGATCCGGTATCAAATATCCAGACGTTGCTCCGAGCACTTGTCAGGAAAACATCAATAACATGTATATCACATATATCCATGTCTCTTCCGGCAACCTTGTCGGCCTTCTTATCTTCTAGGTACTTGGTGCAGCTGTGCTCCTTCTTGATTTCCATCTCAGCAATTTTGAGTATTGTGAACAATTCAGAAAGGGTCTGAACCATTCCTTGCATGTTGTACTTCAACACAAAACTCTCATAGCTAGGGGGTAGAGACCGCAACACCCTATCAATCGCCACTTCATCTGGAATCTTAAATTCTAGATCATTTAGGCGTTGAATGTAGTCAGACATTTTGACTACGTGCTCAGTCATGCTGGTGTGCTCTTCCATCTTTGCAGAGAAGAAAGCTTCACAAACTTCATTTCTCTCAACCTTGGCTTGAGGTGCAAAGACGGTCTCGAGGTCAGTGATTATCTCATAAGCACTGAAGCTCTCGAACCATTTCTACAGTTCAGCCTCCATGGCATGGAGCATACCCTTCTTGACAAGGGAGGAATCATCCGACTTAATGAGATAGACTTTCTTCTCAGCCGGAGTAGCGGTAGTTGCTGGTGCATCTCCTAATGCAGTCTCAAGTACATAGGACATTTTGAGGGGAACGAGGAGAATCCTCAGGGTGCGGAACCAGGAGGTGAAGTTTGACCCATTAGTTTTCAGTTTATCTTTCTCTAGGAATGATCCTAAGTTGAACGAGGGGTGTGCTGCTGTCATCTACAAGGTTGATTCACAAAGATACATATTTAGACTTTTGTTCATAATGTGGAGTTCAATTACAATTAATTCTAAAACTCCCACTTAGGAAAACATCTCTCAATTTTGCTAAGTGATTACACGATCCTAGAACACCATACCTCCCCCGATCGTCACGGCCATCAGTATGTGTTCAAGGTAGGCCATCATGCCAATCACATCATCTATGTGACTCATGCTCGACCTTTCGGCCTCTTGTGTCCCGAGGCCATATCATATACATATGTCAGGCTCGCCATCACACCCTATGTGATTTGTTGCTGTGTCATGCAAGGCCATATCATATACATATGCCAGGCTTGCTACACCCACCTCTTGTGAACGAAAAAATGTTTGACACCCGTGTGACACGTGATGCCTCCATAATGTAGAACTTTCCAGGTGGTGCTCACTAGGGTAAGGACACTATGTTGGTTTTAGTAAGAGATCATCCTATAATGCTACCGTCGTTATATCAAATATATTAGCAAAACAGGATGTAAAACTTTAAATCATACAAGCTATGATCCCCCTTCATGCAAAGCAAAGTTAAACGCCTTTCTACTTTAGCTTATGCAAGTTTTACGTGGCTGCTAGGGGTTTCGAGAGAGAGAACCGATTTCTATCCTGCGAAAACATGCCACAACACAGATCCCCAATCGTCTCTAATACACCCCTGTCGGGGCCCTCCGTTGCAAACATCTTCGCATCGCTAATGCAGAGAGACAGACACCCCCCCAGCCACTTTATATGGTACAAGCCATATGTCAAGCGTGGAACCAGTCTCGCTTAAACGCGTACGGTCGGTCGGGGGCCGCTTCATCAAACATTGCCGCAACGCTAAATGAGTACACGTGGGAGGGTAACGAATGAAGATTCAATGCCCATATCCTAGATGTGTTCTACCCGTACAATACATCTACGCATAGCTAGCTCTGATACCACTGTTGGGATACGGGGCAGAAAACACAAATTTTTCATACCTACGGTACCCGAACCCAAGATCTATGCTATGGCGATGTAAAGTAACGGAGGGAATCGGTGTTCATACCTTTGAAGACCGAAAGAGGGAAACGTTCTTGCGAACGTGGTTGGCGTAGACTCAGAACTACGACCTCCCTGTCGTGTAGAAGACCACCACCGGCGAGGATGACTCCAGGTAAACCTCCAGCGACGAAGTAGCACCACAGGTGTAGTGCCTCGAAGAGATTATACACGTACGGTACAATCAATGTTCCTCCCGGGGCCCGAACCAGGCGAGCAGCGGAAGAAAGACGGCTATGGATCCCGACTCCAGCAGAATGACGGCCTGCCTTATGGTGGAGAACTCCAATCCAGGTGCAGACTCCAAACAAGGGGAGTCCACTTCCGGGAAGGAGAAGGAGGAAGAAGGAGATATTGGTGTGTTGGAAAAAGGGGGGCTACCCCTCCTTATATAGGCCAAGGGGGGTGTGATCCTCCTCCCCTCCCCCATGTGGGACTAAACTCCCAAAAGGGGGGGCGCGCCGGCCATAGGGGGGGTTGGGCCCCACCCTTGGCGCCAAGCCCAAGGGGGGAAACCCCCTCCTCCCCTAATGGGCCCCATGGGCCCATATAGCCTTTTCCCATTTTTTTAATTTTTTTAATATGTTTTAAATATTTAATTCAGATAATTAAATAATAAAACATTATTAAAACAATTAAACTTTATTTTGAACTATTCAAAATGTCCGGAAACCATTCCGTCCTCCTCCGGAACTATTCCGGTGATTTCTCCTATTTCACCAATTGATCCCGTAACTGTCCTATGCATCGATTGCCCTTAAGTGTAACACCCTAACGGTCCTGGAAACAGCAGACATGGTCGAGACTCTTCTCATTGACCAATGACTAGTCAGTTGGACCTGGTTACAATCCTTGACAGCCCCTGCGCTTCCATCGAACGAACTTCGATCGCTTTTGGAAACCGTTAACGATACGACGTAATCCCTTTGTGCTGCGATACTTTGTTTGTCTGAGGTTTGATCGTCGGTATCCTACATACCGTGGTCACCTCTCGTTCACAACAAACAAGTTTTCTCGTCCATGATCATTGCATCTCTTGTGACCTAGTCACTTGCTTGCAAGCTATTGATGCAATATCACCAAGTGGGCCCAGTGTACCTGTCCTGTCACAAGGACTGACAAATCCCGCTCTGATCTATTAACATACTCATCAACCATCTATTTCGGAATACCCAAAGTGCACCGTTATAGCCAGCATATTTCAGTCAGGCGGTGGGATACAAATCAAAGTCTCCTCATAGATGACAATTATGTATGATCATTACGGTCTAAGGACTAAGCCATATGTTACAAAGTCATAGCAACGCTGAACTATGTGACTCGATCACATTGCAATACTTTAGGTGGGTGTATGTCCATCACATCATTCCCCTTAACGATATGACCTCATTGTCAATGGACTTAAGTGTCGCCATGATCCGGAAAGCTTGATCAATCAATTGCCCAATGAGATAGTTTACCCGAGTTAAACTACGGACTATGTTTTATACTACACCTGTATTAGTATTTCCAAGTAATACAGTTATAGCACAGTATAAAACGAATTATGAACAAAACGGATATGTGACAAATATCTTTATTAATTTGTCTCTAGGGCACATATCCAACATCGGGAAGATTCCGAGTCGCTGATTTTTTATATAATTTTTCCGGGATTTTTTTGGCTATTTTAATGGCCGGAAAACCTGAAATACAAAAACAGCAGAAAACAGGAACTGGCAACTGGGTGCACTGAGTTAATAGGTTAGTCCAAATATGCTCAAAAGCGCATGAAAGTTCAAGCAATACATGGCAAAGTCACACAAAACATGCATGGAGCAAGCTGAAATTATAGATACGTTTGGGACGTATCAACATCCCCAAGCTTAATTCTTGCTCGTCCTCGAGTAGGGAAATGATAACAAGCATAATTTCTGTGGTGACATGCCACACAACCTTATAAGGACTTTGTCAGGACCCGGAATATGTGTATGTAATTCCAGTCACAATTCAATCATATGGAGAGCCGAGAGCCATACCCACTTGTCTAAGCAGACAAGGCCAAGTACAAGACACTCTCGGAAAGCTCGAAAGTGAGGGGCATCCCATCCAGGCCGGATGATCAACTGAGATGGGTCCTCATCGCCCGCTCACAAGTCTAAATGATTATGGGTGGTGAAATCCCATACTCATAGACAATTCGCCTCAACCATATTATCGATTGAATCATAACACTTACATAAACAGACTCCAGCCCGATCTCTTAGTCGGGGTCTTGGGCGGGCCCGATCGTACAACGAAGTGTGCCACGTGACGGAGTCATGAGCAATCGCATCGTGATGCCCCAAGCTGCGCACATCTCAGGGCCACTTGGTGTAAGAAAGACCGCCGGCGAGAGCACAACTAAGGTATCGAACCCCACACATGACATGCATGATATAAACATACACGCAGCATGCATGCCAAGTGTATAACAGCAGGTAACACAACATGAACTCTACAAACTCATAGTTTTATTGCATCTGCTAAATAGAGAAGATATAGTAGTGTTACAAGCAGAGATCACATAACTATGATCCAACATTACATCAAGCAACAACGGAAGAAAATTATGTCTTAGTAAAGACAAGGTTGACAAATGGCTTAAGAAGCCTGAAAGAAAATACAACGACCCTCCAAAGGAACCAGGCTGTTGTCTGGAACTATACGACTTAGTGGGCGTCGAGCTCGAGGGGGAGGCCACCATCCGAGTCAGTGGTCTCATCTCTAAAACATAGAATAAGCAAACGTGAGTACAAAGTCGTACTCAACAAGACTTACATCAGAACTATACTACTCATGCTCAGGTATCAAGGTAAAGGCAAGTGGGGTTGTAATGCAGAAAGATTTGACTTGGCTATCATGTACTACGACTACATAGAGTTGAGATGAGAGGCGCACACGAGTCCATCTAATCTTGATCACCACATCAATACACCACCATGGATCCTTCCTCGACTTCCCCACGAGGAAGCAACCCAAAGCACTCACACTTATCTTGGCAATTTTAGATTATCCGTTTGAGTTGTCTAATAATCAAGTAAAGGTCTCCAAGTAGTCCATAACCGCGGACATGGCTATTCGAATAGATCATTACCCTACAGGGGTGTACGCTTCACACACGTGTCAACACTTAACCGCCCGTGACTCGTCATCCTTCAAGCGGATGTCGGACGAGGATAAACACCAAGGCACTTACCTCACGGCTCCAACTCTAGTCCAGGGGATCGCCTATCTGAGTATGTACCCCAATCGGGAATCCGGCCGGGGTTTCCGTTCAGGACCCAAACGATGTATGGACGGTCCGACAAGCCCACGTCGACGGATGGAACTGCGCATTCCTAAAACCGTGCTACAATATGAAATCAAATCGAAGAAACAAAAACCCATGCGAATCCTGGACCATAGTTGGGGTGAGTTAATAGGCCAAACGGGGTCCATAGCCCTGCATGTGGAAGTACTCTTGTCTTGGATCACAACACGAGAACTCGGGGCCTAGGGCAGTGTAATTGAGACAACCCACTGTGTACTCCTACACAGCCTCTCATTGTTCACTTATATTAGGGTGACTTCATCAACACGTTACCACCTTGTTGCATGTGTTCACTACCATCCCGAAGCATCACCCAGATGGACCAACATCAAAATAATCACTCTAGCATGGCATAAGCTTAACATGGATGAAGGGCCACATGATGAACACAAACATTATGGTATCTGCTAGGTTGTGTTTTGCTTAATACTGTGGAAACAATGATAGGTCATGCAAAGGATGGGTTCAACTAGCGGTAGAATGGTAACATGTGATCACCTATTCATGCATAAGAGAACAAGAGGGAAACTGGGTTTTTATAGATATGATCAAAGGGGGTTTGCTTGCCTTGTTGTCGAGACTCGGGGGTGCCACTCTTCGGAGAAAACAGGAACTACGTCCGGCGATGGATCTATCGAGAAGAAACAAACAACGAGACAACAACAATGTAAACATCACATTGCAATGCACATTCAAGAAATGAATCATGGCATGGTACTGATGTGACCTATGTTCAATTTGCAACAAGTTAATTGAAGTTGATTTGAAAAAGGAATTCAAATTCAAACCCCAAATGTTGTTCAAATTATCCCAAGTTGCATTTGCTAATGTTTGGATATGGTAAACCATGTTGTCATGTGTATGATAATGCCTCTGATGTGCAAGTAATAAGGTTGACATTAAAAAGGTTTAAATTGAAATGATTTAAACATTTATTTTGAATTATTCCAAATAACCCAAATAACTAAATGCTACTGGTCCATCATCATAGATGTGTTTTTAATCTATGAAAATATGATATTTGGAATCCTTGCATTTTTCTGATGATTTTTCAAATATAATTTGTTTAAGTTGGAGTTGTGGTTTAAAAGTTATTGAATTTACAAGATTTACTAGTTTTCTGGAATTTCTTTTAAATAAATAAATTGATTTATTGCGCAAGGATGACGTCATCATGACGCAGGGGGGCTGACCAGTCAACCTGACACGCGGGGCCCATCTGTCATTGTCTCTGGGGTTAATCCCGTTTTAATTAAACTAACAGTGGGTTATCAGGGGGACTGGCCCCACTTGTCATTGACCCTAGGGTTAATTAGGAGGGGGGTTAGGCCTAAGTGGCCGGCAGCTTGACGCCGCCGCCACTGGGCACGGCGGTGTGTCACCGGAGAGGGCATCCCGGCCACGGCTGGCTTCGCAAAGGGCACCAGAGGGGAGCCCTCTCAAGCGCGGTTCCAGCGGGGCACACGGGAGGAATAGAGGAGGACGGAGGCCTCGCCGACGTCGAGAGGCGCGGCGGCCGGAGCTCGGTTCCGAAGAACACGGCGATGGGGGCACCCTGGAGGAGCTCGGGGAGGCGGGGAGGGGAGAGCTCCTCACCCTGTTTGCAAAGGCGCTGACGAGGAGGCCGGAGATGCAGCGGTGGCCGTCCAATTCCTCACCGGAGCTCGAATGCCGTGGTGGAAGAAATGGTCGCTGGCGTCGTTGTTGAAGCCGCTCCGCTCGAATTAAAGGGTCGGGGCGACGAGGAGCTCCACGGCGAGGCTTGTGGACACGATGGCGCAGCTCTCGGTGGTCAGTGGCCACGCCTGCGCACGTCGGCAGGCTCAGTGGCGCTCGGTCCTCGCGGAATCTCGCCGGGGACGAAGGGGAAGGAGTCCAGAGGAGGGGGAAATGGAAGGGGAGATGCACGGGGGCCTCCACGGTGCGGATATGGACGAAGGGGGCAGCCAGGCAGCTACCTGGCGGCCATGCCGGGCTCGCCGACGACCTGGCTGCCTGCCTGTCCAGTGGAGGAAGATGACCCTGCCCTTTTGGGCTAGGCCTCCTCTGCTGGGCCAGGTGGGCCAGGTAAGTGGCCTTTGGCCCTTTTGTTCTTTTTATATATAAAATCTGCTTCTGTATTTATTTGTTTTTCTCTGAAAAAAATACCAAAGCATTTTTATAAAATCCCCAAATATTTTATTTGGACTTATGTGACATATAGCTAGTCACTCCCAAGATTTGAAGATTTTTGAAATTCAAAACATTTGAATTTCAATTCAAATAGCATTTAAATTTAATTTCCAAGCCTCTATTTGAATTTTTGAAAATTCCTTGGGCATGTGGTTGGACCCACAACACTTGAAATGTGATCATGACCAATTATAGGGATTTTCTAAATCATCAGAGGGTTTTTGGAAAAAGATTTTTCTCTGGCCTTTTATTTAAATTATTTTTGAGGCTTTTCCAAATCCCCAATTCTTAAACCATAGAAATTAAACATGATGCAATTATTCTAGTAATAAAAGCACATACCAAAACTAGGGTTGTCACAACTCGCCCCCACTCAAAAGAATCTCGTCCCGAGATTCAAGACGAAAGGTAAGAGGGAAAATCTTCAAGGATGCATCTTCAAGAAGACCGAGAACCTCATGATGAACTCATGGAATGAGATATGAAACATCTCTTGAGCTGAGACACAAGACACACATCAAAATGATGGAAGGAGGAATATTATGTTTCAATTTGGTAGGCAACAGTTCCACGCTAAAGTAGATGGTGGATAGGTTTCAAAGTGGCGAGGAGTTAAATTGGCCTTGATACCATAATGAGACACCTTCGGGAGGGTGACTCAAGAATATCTCCTAAGTCAGGCAAAAAGAATAAATTTTGATACAATGATCATAGAAGTTTCTTTCACCAGAATCAGGCATACAAAAACGATCGTTGAAGGAATTCGAAAGAATGGCACATTCAAATTTGGATGGAAACTATGGTTATAGAGACAATTCGGCAAACGAGAGGCACAATCCCATTTCATACCGAGGATATAGCTAGTGGCTGAGCATGCTTTCTATAGCTTGAGCATTCCGCATTCATATGGCTTAACCAAATCTGTCTCGAAGATCTTGGTAACACTTCATACAACCAAGATGAATATATGTGGGGGATGCGGATGCAAAGGAAGATAACACCTTCTCAGATTTGTTTTCTTGGTATAGCAAGATGCTTTCCAACATAACTTGTCTGGATGATCGACCGAGAGACATTTAGCACTCCGCTTCTAATGTTCTCCTTGATGTTCTAGATACCACAATCATGCCTCAAAGTAGCATCGATATGGTCATCAAGTAAAGGTCGGACTTCGGGACACAAAGGATCCATAAGGAAAAACTTCTAGAATAAGTCATACAATATCCTCATGGAGGAGTGGCTACTAATGAATGGTATTTGGGGATGCTTTCGGAAATAGTGGCTAGATTCATCACACAGGCAAAACTATATACATACGGAGCTGGCTTACTGGGTGGTTTTCCTATTGATGATGATGGCTCCTTAGGTACTACAACAGATATGTCAGAGTAACAAAGTACCCTGACACAATGGTTATCATGTTTACTCTGGCTAATAGACATCTGAAGTGGGAAGAAAGATTTGCAAATGCATCAACACCGGATTCTAGAAATCGGCTGCTCCTCAACAAGAATTCCTAGAATGAATCAGACAGCATAACGGTTGTACCGGGATGAAAAATGAGACATCCTACAAGAATTTGGACAGAACTTTCTCAAGAAACTCGATAGAATGATGAAACTGGGGACAAAAACACTCCTACGGCTACAAAGAAGCAATCAACGAGATGTCCTTGTAGAGACAAAGAAGAGCCTAGTCCTATCTTCCCGTAGAACAAGATGAGGGTGACTCAGAACTCGGATCAATGAGGGTAAGGAGAAAAAAAGAAGTCTTACGTTGTTCCCTTATACCAAAAGTAACTATATAACTATAGAATGCTAGACTCGACAACGACCAAGGCTTGATAATCCTACAAACAGTCCTGCTCTGATACCAAGTCTGTCGGGACCCGGAATATGCGTATGTAATTCCAGTCACAATTCAATCATATGGAGAACCGAGAGCCATACCCAGTTGTCTAAGTAGACAAGGCCAAGTTCAAGACACTCTCGGAAAGCTCGAACGTGAGGGGCATCCCATCCAGGCAGGATGATCAACTGAGATGGGTCCTCATCGCCCGCTCACAAGTCTAAATGATTATGGGTGGTGAAATCCCATACTCATAGTCAAGTCGCCTCAACCATATTATCAATTGAATCATAACACTTACATAAATAGACTCCAGCCCGATCTCTTAGTCGGGGTCTCGGGCGAGCTCGATCGTACAACGAAGTGTGCCACGTGACGGAGTCACGAGCAATCGCATCGTGATGCCCCAAGCTGCGCACATCTCAGGGCCACTTGGTGTAGGAAAGACCGCCGGCGAGAGAACAACTAAGGTATCGAACCCCACACATGACATGCACAATATAAACATACACGCAGCATGCATGCCAAGTGTATAACAGCAGGTAACACAACATGAACTCTACAAACTCATAGTTTTATTGCATCTGCTAAATAGAGAAGATATAGTAGTGTTACAAGCAGAGATCACATAACTGTGATCCAACATTACATCAAAAAACAACGGAAGCAAATTATGTCTTAGTAAAGACAAGGTTAACAAATGGCTTAAGAAGCCTGAAAGAAAATACAACGACCCTCCAAAGGAACCAGGCTGCTGTCTGGAACTATACGACTTAGTCGGCGTCGAGCTCGAGGGGGAGGCCACCATCCGAGTCAGTGGTCTCGTCTCTAAAACATAGAATAAGCAAACGTGAGTACAAAGTCGTACTCATCAAGACTTACATCAGAACTATACTACTCATGCTCAGGTATCAAGGTAAAGGCAAGTGGGGTTGTAATGCAGAAAGATTTGACTTGGCTATCCTGTACTGCGACTAAATAGAGTTGAGATGGGAGGCGCACACGAGTCCATCTAATCTTGATCACCACATCAATACACCACCATGGATCCTTCCTCGACTTCCCCACGAGGAAGCAACCCAAAGCACTCACACTTATCTTGGCAATTTTAGATTATCCGTTTGAGTTGTCTAATAATCAAGTAAAGGTCTCCAAGTAGTCCATAACCGCGGACATGGCTATTCGAATAGATCATTACCCTACAGGGGTGTACGCTTCACACACGTGTCAACACTTAACCGCCCGTGACTCGTCATCCTTCAAGCGGATGTCGGACGAGGATAAACACCAAGGCACTTACCTCACGGCTCCAACTCTAGTCCAGGGGATCGCCTATCTGAGTATGTACCCCAATCGGGAATCCGGCCGGGGTTTCCGTTCAGGACCCAGACGATGTATGGACGGTCCGACAAGCCCACGTCGACGGATGGAACTGCGCTTGCCTAAAACCGTGCTACAATATGAAATCAAATCGAAGAAACAAAAACCCATGCGAATCCTGGACCATAGTTGGGGTGAGTTAATAGGCCAAACGGGGTCCATAGCCCTGCATGTGGAAGTACTCTTGGCTTGGATCACAACACGAGAACTCGGGGCCTAGGGCAGTGTAATTGAGACAACCCATTGTGTACTCTTACACAGCCTCTCATTGTTCACTTATATTAGGGTTACTTCATCAACACGTTACCACCTTGTTGCATGTGTTCACTACCATCCCGAAGCATCACCCAGATGGACCAACATCAAAGTAATCACTCTAGCATGGCATAAGCTTAACATGGATGAAGGGCCACATGATGAAAACAAACAGTATGGTATCTGCTAGGTTGTGTTTTTCTTAATACTGTGGCAACAATGATAGGTCATGCAAAGGATGGGTTCAACTAGCGGTAGAACGGTAACATGTGATCAACTATTCATGCATAAGATAACAAGAGGGAAACTGGGTTTTTATAGATATGATCAAAGGGGGTTTGCTTGCCTTGTTGTCGAGACTCGAGGGTGCCACTCTCAGGAGAAAACAGGAACTACGTCCGGTGATGGATCTATCGAGAAGAAACAAACACCGAGGCAACAACAATGTAAACATCACATTGCAATGCACATTCAAGAAATGAATCATGGCATGGTACTGATGTTACCTATGTTCAATTTGCAACAAGTTAATTGAAGTTGATTTGAAAAAGGAATTCAAATTCAAACCCCAAATGTTGTTCAAATTATCCCAATTTTCATTTGCTAATGTTTGGATATGGTAAACCATGTTGTCATGTGTATGATATGCCTCTGATGTGCAAGTAATAAGGTTGACATTAAAAAGGTTTAAATTCAAATGATTTAAACATTTATTTTGAATTATTCCAAATAACCCTAATAGCTAAATGCTACTGGTCCATCATCATAGATGTGTTTTTAATCTATGAAAATATGATATTTGGAATCCTTGCATTTTTCTGATGATTTTTCATATATTATTTGTTTATTTGGAGTTGTGGTTTAAAAGTTATTGAATTTACAAGATTTAATAGTTTTCTGGAATTTCTTTTAAATAAAGAAATTAATTTATTGCGCAAGGATGACGTCATCATGAAGCAGGGGGCTGACCAGTCAACCTGACACGCGGGGCCCATCTGTCATTGTCTCTGGGGTTAATCCCATTTTAATTAAACTAACAGTGGGTTATTAGGGGGACTGGCCCCACTTGTCATTGACCCTAGGGTTAATTAGGAGGGGGGTTAGGCCAAGTGGCCGGCGGCTTGACGCCGGCGCCACTGGGCACGGCGGCGTGTCACGGGAGAGGGAATCCCTGCCACGGCTGGCTTCGTAAAGGGCACCAGAGTGGAGCCCTCTCAAGCGCGGTTCCAGTGGGGCACACGGGAGGAACAGAGGAGGACGGAGGCCTCGCCGGTGTCGAGAGGCGCGGCGGCCGGAGCTCGGTTCCGAAGAACACGACGATGGGGGCACCCTGGAGGAGCTCGGGGAGGCGGGGAGGGGAGAGCTTCTCACCCTGTTTGCAAAGGCGCCGACGAGGAGGCCGGAGATGCAGCGGTGGCCGTCCAATTCCTCGCCGGAGCTCGAATGTCGTGGTGGAAGAAATGGTCGCTGGCGTCGTTGTTGAAGCCGCTCCGCTCGAATTGAAGGGCCGGGGCGACGAGGAGCTCCACGGCGGGGCTTGTGGACATGATGGCTCAGCTCTCGGTGGTCAGTGGCCACGCCTGTGCACGTCGGCAGGCTCGGTGGCGCTCGGTCCTCGCGGAATCTCGCCGGGGACGAAGGGGAAGGAGTCCAGAGGAGGGGGAAATGGAAGGGGAGATGCACGGGGGCCTCCACGGCGCGGATATGGACGAAGGGGGCAGCCAGGCAGCTGCCTTGCATCCATGCGGGCTCGCCGGCGACATGGCTTCCTGCCTGTCCAGTGGAGGAAGACGACCCTGCCCTTTTGGGTTGGGCCTCCTCTGCTGGGCCAAGTGGGCCAGGTAAGTGGCCTTTGGCCCTTTTGTTCTTTTTTTCTGCTTCTGTATTTATTTGTTTTGCTCTGAAAAAAATACCAAAGCATTTTTATAAAATCCCCAAATATTTTATTTGGACATATGTGACATAGCTAGTCACTCCCAAGATTTGAAGATTTTTGAAATTCAAAACATTTGAATTTCAATTCAAATAGCCTTTAAATTTAATTTCCAAGCCTCTATTTGCATTTTTGAAAATTCCTTGGGCATGTGGTTGGACCCACAACACTTGAAATGTGATCATGACCAATTATAGGGATTTTCTAAATCATCCGAGGATTATTGGAAAAAGATTTTTCTCTGGCCTTTTATTTAAATTATTTTTTAGGCTTTTCCAAATCCCCAATTCTTAAACCATAGAAATTAAACATGATGCAATTATTCTAGTAATAAAAGCACATACCAAAACTAGGGTTGTGACAGACTTTTAAGTAAAGCAATCAAAGCATGCAATTCAATTCAAGTCTTAACAAGCAAGAGTCTATATTAGCATTGACACAAGCAACAAAAGAACAAAAGGTGCAAGAGCTCTAGCTGTCCGTGACTCGAATGTCTCCAGATGGTGTTTACGTGCAAGAAGGGGGATATGGGAATACGAGATAAAAAATAGTTGTTGAGAACTACTATCTACTAAAGTTTCACACTTAGTCTCCTTTGGATTCTTATCTTGACACGTCCCCAGACCACTAGTCAGATACAAGTCAAACCGATCCACTCTCTTTCGATATTTTGATCACTCATGCAATGGATGAGCGTGAGCAAGAAACTTGACACCTAAAAGGCAAAACAGAAAGAAGGTGGAGGAGGAAGACAAAAAGGTGTCAAAGGCTCACATCAAAGAGGACAGTCATAGGCGAGAGAAGGCCATATGATATAGATGATGTGAGGAGTAGGGATTGCCATCCAACGGATGCACATGTGAGCTAATAGCTCTCCAAGGGAACTAGTGGGAATGCATCTAACTTGCTTGCTCATGAAGACCTAGAGCTCTTTTGAGGAGGCTCATCATTGGAATATGCAAGCCAAGTTCTATAGTGTGAAGGGTCCCCACATAGCTATATGCATGTATGATGATCTATATAGAGTACAAGGGATAGAGGATGAAGTACTAGTGTGGATCTCTCAAAAAGAATAGTAGTCTGCCCCTTCTCTTTTTATTTTTCTTTTTATCCTTTTTCTATTTTTTGTATTTTTTTGGTGGCCTCAATGTCTCTTTCTATTTCTCTCATTTGTCCTCTTTGGGATCTTTTGATTTTGTCCTCTTTGGGATATTTTCCTCACTTTAGGGGCAACACTCTATATTTTACAAGAACATAGGAGATCTTTCACACTTTACAAAGGTACTCACATAAAGAAGATGTAACTATCATGATGCAAATGTATGCCTCTACCAGGGTAGCAGGATATGCAATGATACTAGCACGTCATGTAGCAATGATTAGGGCAAGGCCCAACTAGCATGCGGCTCATCGATCAAGCAAGTAGCGTGTATGACATGAAGATCAAGTCATGATAAGGCTATGGAAATGCCTTGATAGGTAGGTATGGTGGTTGTTTTGAGGAAGGATATAAGGAGGTTTATGATGAAAGAGCGTATCATGCCAAGGGTTTGGATGCACCGGCGAAGTATGCGCCAACTCTCGAGATGAGAAAGGGCAATGCACGGTACCGAAGAGGCTAGAAAAAGTATAGGTGGGTGGAAGTGTCAACTTTTGAATACTTACATTAGTCCGAAGAACTCATGCACTTATTATCGGTAACTCTCAATCTAATCAGGAGGTTCACAAAGAGACAAGTACCCCGAGGAGGAGTGTATGGGGGTTTGGTAATCCTTGCGCATCCTCGACTCATGGTACGTGAGTGTACTCTAATATTCGAACCCTCCAGAGGTTAGTGATCCATCTAGTAACTAAAGTTCTGAACAGAGGTTTTCTGGTTTTCGGAAATCACACGGATTGCCCAAAATACGACATCTATCACTAATAGGCTCGAGCTCTTGACACCAAAAGTTCAAACATTACTCTAGTCAATACCTCAAAACTATTGCAAGTTACTACTACAAAGAAAATAGAAACCTCAACTACCTACTTTCTAGTCAAGACACAAAACTCAGTGCAACAGGCAAACTCTCTAACAAGATAAAACATGCAACCTATAGAAAGTTCAACCTAAGACAAAAGAAAAGCTCTAGAAGAAAACTAAAGCACCCACAACTAAACAGGGAAGCAACTAAGAAAGGAAAAGAATAACTCACAGCTAAGAGAATAAGCATGCAAATCCTATGAGGAGTTCTAGTTCAAGTGGAGCGTGTTTCTCTCCCACACAAAAGAAAGCTGGGATCTAACTTGTTACTACAGCAAAGAAAGCAAAAACAAACCTAAGAAAAGTAAAGAGTGAGACGCTCCAAGCATAGCACATAACGCATGAAGTGATAAAAATATAGTGAAACGAGGGACGAACTGATAATTGTTGATGAAGAAGGGGATGCACAGGGGCAACTGTCGGTGGGATTACTCACAGCTAAGACCCGGCCAGAAGATAGCATCCAAAAGGAAGACTCAGCTAGAATACAGGTCCTGGAGACTAGAGTCGGCTGAAATGAGTCACCTCCATGAGTCGGCTGACATGAGTCACCTCCATGAGTTGGCCTGATGGGGACTCTCCTCTACAAGAGTCGGCCAGACAGGGGACTCTCCTCTACAGGAGTCGGCCAGACAGGGGACTCTCCTCTACAGGAGTCGGCCAGACAGGGGACTCTCCTCCATAGGAGTCAGTCGGACGAAGGAATCAATATGGAGTCCACCTAACTTGGAAGATACGAAAAGCTACAAGACTAAGAGTAGGACTCAGATTGATATCCGACTTGTAATACAAGATGAGACTAGTTTGTATCAGAATAGGACTCTACATGTAAGCCTCCCCCTTCCACATATATAAGGAGGGGAAGGGCGCCCATAGAGGCCAAGTTCCACCAGAGTAGGCTTTCGCCATAAGAGTAGGCTTTCGCCATGAGAGTAGGCTCTCGACATGAGAGTAGGCTTTCGCCAGAGTAGGATTCCGCCAAAGTAGGCTTCCGCCAAAGTAGGCTTTCGCCTGAATACAATTGTAAGAGAGTCGGCGACATGCCATCGACTCCCCGTGAGCAAAGGAATAAGACCTAGCCACAAACAGCATGTAGGGTCTTTACCGGACGATATTTCCTGGGGCCTGAAGCTGTATAAAATCGCGTTTCTCTCTCTGTGATGTTCTTCTTCCTCGTACACTCATAGCAAAGGCCCCATAATCAAGTCCGACTTTACGAACATCTGTCGTGACTTTTCCACGACAGTTGGCGCCCACCGTGGGGCCTACGCACAAGGGTGTTTTCATCTTGGAGGAAGTACTCACAGGGATCAAGAAACTCGTGATCGGCCGGCCAAAGAAGAACTGGCACGAACAAATCTACATCAACAAACTGATGATCCGCCGACTCTGGCGGGACTCAATCCGACTCGGGTGCATTGCAACCTCGGTTTCTTCAACATCTGCATCAAGATCTATATCAAACTCATGGAGAAAACAAGAAAAAATCCAAGCGTGCGACTCAAAACTCGACTTCAACATTGACCCTCACGCACAACCTGTAGGATAAGAACGTTTGTGTTGTAGAGTCCACAAAATTCCGACTCTCCGAAGAGAAGAGTCTACAAAATTTTGACTCTCCGAAGAGAAGAGTCTACAAAATTCCAACTCTCCGAAGAGAAGAGTCTACAAAATTCCAACTCTCCGAAGAGAAGAGTCTACAAAATTCCGACTCTGAAGAGAAGAGTCTACAAAATTCCGACTCTCCGAAGAGAAGAGTCTACAAAATTCCGACTCTCCGAAGAGAAGAGTCTATAAAATTCCGACTCTCCGAAGAGAAGAGTCTACAAAATTACGACTCCCGAAGAGAAGAGTCTACAAAAATTCCGACTCTCCGAAGAGAAGAGTCTACAAAATTCCGACTCGCGAAAGAGATGAGTCTACGGAAAAAATCTGACTCACCAAATTAGATGAGTCTATGTCCGACTCCCGCACTACAACACGTTTTCTGATCTACGCGAGATCGCGAATTCCAATCGCGAATTCGGCTCAACTTATCACCGGTCCGCACTTCGAACATTGGACAACTACCTTTTGAGCAAGTCATCAGGTGATATCTCTCCTACACCATTGCTCTACAAATTTATTCTATCAAGAATTTTATTATCTGTTTGCGCAATCTTGTGCACGCAGGTTCAGGACATATATTATTTTCTGTGGCCACGCCGGTTTGCCTCGTTTCATGCCGGCTCACAACACCACAGTCGACGTCAACATACACGTCGTCTTACAACATCGTGCTTAATAGACACATATGCGTCGGCTTACAACCGCTTGGCTCTCCCTATTGCCGGCTTGACATATTGGCCGAACTATCAACCGTTGACTCCTACGAAGCTCAGCCACAACCTCACCCGGTTGCCTTCCATGGTTTTCCGGGTTTTCTCTGCATCATCAGATCAATGCTTGTTTATTTATCAAGCCAGATACATGGAGTCCCCAGCCGACTCCTCGAGTCGACTCAAGACTCGGAGGCTACGCCTCTTATACGATCCATCGGAGATTGAGACATATTATGTTTCAACGACGGATTATAATTGACCATCACAAATTTTGGTCCGTTGATTTCGATGGTAAAATTCCGGCTCATATTCCGGTTCATCGGGAATTCTGGCTCCTTTATGGATCCATGACCATCACAAATTACCCGCTTCACAAGAAGCCCCGGCTTTCTCCATAAAGTCGATCCTCGATCGCAACCGGCCTTCGCCATAAAGTCGATCCTCGATCGCAACCGGCTTTCTCCATAAACTCAATCCTCGGTCGCAACCGGCTCTTGCCACACTCATATTTCATCACACATGCATCATATTGCATGATCTTTCATACATATTCCATCGTATTGCATCATATTTCATCATATTACATTGCATACTACACTACTAAAAAATTCTCAGAGACCTGGGGGCTTGATCAACCTCCAATTGGTAATCTGAGCACTTATGTGTTTATTTCACGGAAAGTTCAGGGGGCTTGATGACACTCATCAACCTTTAACTGAGAAAACCCGGCACATATGTGTAATTACGTGTGTATAGCTTATTTTAGGGAAATCTTGGGGGCTCGATTATACTCATCGAGTCTTAACTAAGAAAAGTCGGCATCTACATGTGGCACTCCACGCCTTATAACTGCCTGTATGTTTGATGCTCATACGATCTAAATACGCGAAACCCGGCTAAACATTCTCAAGAAGAAGTTTTAAAGCAAACGGAAAAACGTTGATCAATGTGAGACGGTATACAGAGGAGTTTTGACTCATTGATAACCAAAAATCTTCTCAAAAAAGAGAAGATGAGGAAAAGATGAATCCAGAGCCGACTTCTATATGAGCAATCCATAAATTCACCTTTTTCATACATCATTATAAGCATGTTTTTCTTTATACACAGAAGTTAAAATCTCTATGTGATTCGGCAATGTGCCAACATGCACATGCCGACTCATGGGGACTATACCTTTTGCATTGCATCTTCTGCATTATAAAGTCGACTTCGGTCGCAACAGCTATCGCCATATATAAAGTAAAATTCGGTCGCAATGGATATCGCCATATATAAAGTCGAATTCGGTCGCAACGGCTATCGCCATATATAAAGTCGACTTCGGTCGCAACGGCTATCGCCATATATAAAGTCGACTTCAGTCGCAACGGCTATCGCCATATATAAAGTCGACTTCGGTCGCAACGGCTATCGTCATATATAAAGTCGACTTCGATCTCAATGGCTATCGCCATATATAAAGTCGACTTCGGTCGCAACGGCTCTCGCCATAAATAAAGTCAACTTCGGTCGCAACGACACTCGCCATATATAAAGTCGACTTCTGTCGCACTGGCTCTCGCCATATGTATAAGTCGACACTCGTCGCACTGGCTCTCGCCATATGTATAAGTCGACCCTCGTCGCACTGGCACTCGCCATATAAAATATATAAGTCGGGTTTCATCGAACCGGATCTCGCCGAACTAGCTGTCATACCGACTTAAGAGTTGGCACACATTATTCTGGGTTGTTGAAGGAAACATATTCCAGCACTCGAAGGGCCACTCTATTTAGAAGCTAGGAACACAACCCATCATATCATATCTACCGATTTCAGCAAATTCGCATTCATCGGTTTTTATCAGCAAGCAAACATTTGTCGGCTTCAGCAAAAATTGTTGGCTTTTGGCATATAATACTTGCCGACTTCAAGCAAGAAATTGTAAGTCCCAGGTTGCTGCAGGCAAGACAAACCGGCACTTGGGGGCTACACTACTTCGAAGCAAAATTCACAAGTACAAATCCCAGGTTGTTGCAGGCAAGATAACCCGGGACTTGGGGGCTACACCAGCAAGGCTATTTTATATATATAAAAAACTCCAAGTCATCACGAGATGATAAACTCAGAGCTTAGGGGCTACAGGTGATATGGACATAAAATTGCCCGTAAATTTTTTTCCCGAGTCCTTTTTACAAGACACGGAAGAGCAAAAAGTAACATTGAACCCAAACATGGAAGAGTTCAAAATTGAATCATATCGGGTTCATTGACATGAATCAGTGGAGCAAGCCGGCTTAATGGTTTGGCCTCCAGACCCGGTCTTTATCCTAACTATTCATTATATTGGAAGTTTACCATGGACGCGCACCCAGCGTTCTCTTCTACGACAATCTCGAAGTGCTGCTCCTCCATCCTCTCTACTCCGAAGGCGCCGAGCTCTGGACAGCGGAGCCCTGCCGGATCTACTACACCGTACGTGTGGATCAACCGTAGAGAGATCGTACGTTCGATCTTCGTTCGAGGAACTTCTATATCTGTTCGTGGGCCGTTACACGGATCAGATCTGTTCGAGGGATTGCACCGCGTCAATCTTCCCCAACTCTCCATCAACTTCTTCCGTTGCGAGAGAACTATTGTTTGAACGGTTGTTAAGGTAACAAGATCGCTAACTGTGTTTGCATCTATCTTGATCCAATCTTGGAACTTGGTTTCGTAGTGCCGAATTTTTTTTTGTTTTCTACTCCGAATCCCAACAGCGGTATCATGAGCTAGTTCTAGTAATAGATGCAGGTTCGATCTAGATTTCATAGTGATGAACGGGCATTGCACAAAATTTTCATTGTGTGCGGTTTTTGATAATAGATCTAAACTGAATCTTCTAGTTGTTTCCCCTCTAATTTCACAAGTTGATCCCTCCCCTCTAATATTCTAGTTGCTTCCCCTCTAATCTTGCCCCTCGGGGTCCTTCTATGCTACTCCTGAGTATGCTGGTCGCGCGAAGATGATTTGGTTCTTGATTTTGGTGTGGAGAAATTGTGTAACAAAAGGGGCGTGTTAGAATTGTTGATCTAGCACGGGGATCACGCGTATTGAAGATTGTTCAGTATGGGTCATGAGATTAAATTGTAGTCTCATGGTTGATACGCCCCGAGTGTTAATCTAGCAACTTCAAGATTGTGCTTTATGTGGTTACGTAGCTAGAAAAACGTTTTGCCATGCAAACCCTAGTAGCCACGTAAAAGAAGCAAAGAACGAGTAGAAGAACGTCTAACTTGTTTTTGCAGGAACATGTGATGTGGTATAGTCTTCTTCATGATAAAAGTTGTATGAGATGATTATACTTTGTACATGTTAAATTTGCATGACTTGCATGTCATGGTACGGCATGATGGCTAGAGCCATATGATTGTCATTTATTCGTCCTGCGCGCCAAACTTCATGTAATTTTCTTTTAGTAGAATAGATGCTAGCAATAGTCGTAGTGTCTACATGAAGATGATGATCATACGTCATGGTGCTTGACGACGTGTCGTGCGTGGAGGTGATGCTCTCCGCCAAAAGAAGATGAAGAAAGAAAAGCATGGTGCTTGGAGCTTCTTGAAGAAAAGGGCTATACCATATCACACACATTAAATTGCATGTGATGTTAATCCTTTTCATTACCTGTTTTGATTGCGCACTAGTCGTAATTTTAATAGGATGATCTCTCTTAAGATATCAAGAAGTTCGTGCTCTCCCAACCATGCAACTGTCTGTAATAAACGCCACCCGCGGTGCGTCGTGTCACACGAGTACCAACGGAAAGGTAACAAAGAGGCGGGTGGATTGAGTTGTCTCCACAGCAATAGCGCTTGGTTGTCTTGACGTTCTAGCTTATCCGATCTGAGCTCGGAGCACAAGTGTCGAAAGACTAATACAAGAGTCACAAACTGGTTGTGATTGGTTTTGTTAGACCTACCGGGTTGATCTCCTCCATGGATGAGTGTTACACCGGTGGCAAGTGTATTGATCCGGATCTTGATTACCCTAAGATCAATTTTGAGAGATATTGGTTTTAGTGGGAGCATTAGGTTAAACTTGTTAAGATTAATGCAATTAATTTTGAACCATGTCTAAATCAATCTGTTTATATCGTTGTAGAGAGATGGCCCGCAACAACAATGCTTTTAGCTTAGGACCAATGCTTGAAAAATAAATGCTTGCTGCAAATAGAGGCGAATATGCGGACTGGTTCCGCAATTTGGGTTTGTCCTCAAAGTTGCTTAAAAAGGACTATGTTCTCAAAACATCTCTTCCAGCAACTCCCATAGAGGACACATAGTAGGACGATAAGAACGTCTATGTCACTAAAGTGGATGACCACACCGCGGTACAATGCTTGATGCTAACATGCATGGATACTGAGCTTCAGAAACGTTTTGAGAAACTTCACCATTTTTTGACATGGTGACAAAAATGAATGCTCTGTATCTGAAGCAAGCTAGGACTGAACATTATGAGATAATGAAGCAGTCGTGGGAATGCAAGATGGCAAAAGGTGGCTCATTAAGTGAGCACGTGATCAAACTTGTTGGTTACGCACAGAGGCTAAGTGCTCTTGGATTTGTGATCCCTATGACACTCGGCATTGACGTTCTCCTTGCGTCACGCCCCCCATCTTACAACGGTTTTATCATGAATAATAAAATGAATAGGCTTGATAAGACCATAGACGAATTGTTCGCTATGCTTAAGACTGTGGAAGCATCTATACAAAAGGATCCAGACCATATGATCGTGGTAATCAGGGACACTGGAAGAGGAACTGTAAGAAGTATCTGGGAGATATGAAGAATGGTCTAATCACCGTATGTATAAATAAGTTATATGAAGTTAATAGACAATTTCATTATTTCACCTTCATAGGTATATTTGATACCATATCGATTGCACTTGTTTTGCAACTCGATACAGCGAATTATCAGAATTCGAAGGAGAAGAGTGAATAAAGTGCAAGTCCGCGTCGGAAGTGGTGCCCAAGTCACCCAAGGCCGTCGGCGTTCGTCTATCAAGATTTATCTTAGAGTTAATAAATGTTATTTGATTCAGAGGTTGTGTAAAACATTAATATTGTATTGTGTTGTCTACACGGTGGATGTGTTATCCATGTTTTGAATAATGGTTGTTCGAAAATTATTACTCTCTGAATGTCACCCTACGTGGTGAATTATTTAAGTTGAAATCTTGATGTTATGTATATTTTCTTGATTGCTAAACAAATTAAGTTATGTGATGATAATGCCATTATTGTAGTAGCATAAATGCCTTAGTCGCATTAGAACAAAGCGCATACGGAAGCTTCATATCGATGAAGTCATTCAATCTCTTGACTTTGAGTCATTTGACATACGCAATGTTTTCTAATAGACAAAATAATTTGTTCAAGTGTTTAGTAAACTATTGGTAATAACACATAACGATGTGTGGAGAACCAATAAACAGTACTTTACATAAAACTTTGTGATAATTACTTGTATAGATATACCGATATTTAGACAAGACATAATATCTGAAATTTTGAATAAGTTCAAAACTGTTTCAACACAAAGAGAATAATCATCACACATAGATCAAATATTTGACGATATGATCGTAAAATAAATGAGTTAAAAGAATTTAGCAAACATCATCGAGTGTATGAAGTCAGTTCATAAACTAGCGTCACCTGAAACCCCGTATAGCTACGGAGTATCTTAACGCATAACCAAGCCCTATATGACATATTGGAATTAAAATTGTTTTCTACCATGAATTCCAGCATGACATGGTGAGGTCGGTGATGAACTTAAACCACACTCCCATTTACTATACTGCTTAACGCTTTTGAGAAATCACTTACGAACTAAATAGAGCGTCGTCATATGTTTGTTGAAACAATGCCCTATAAGAATACGACATGGATAAGAACTCCAATTGTTGTTTCATAATTTCGGAGATGTATTTAGAATATACTCGATCCCAAATATAAGTATTGTAGAAACATCATGTTACTAACAACACTTCCACTACTATACCGGGAAAAATATTTATCACGGGACATGGGATTTTTCCTGAGAAAATTGCTCTCTTGAAACAATTAAGTGGGAGACCTAATAGCTTGATAATGATTACATTGAATCATTTGGTTCTCCAGAATGAAACTCAGAAACTCGTTCTAGAGATAAACTCTGTGACCAAACCAGAAATTCCGACATTTGATGAAAAGGAATGATGAAACTCTGAAATGTGTTCAAGAGATGAAATGATCAAGTCTTATGATGTATCACACAGCTTTGTAAATTCACGTTGGACAAAGGTGTTTCTATAGCGTGATAAACCTGTGAACTACAAGAAACCATGACGAGCACTAACTCCACTGTATGGCTTAAAAACCATAAAAACTATATGAAAGACATCCATCTAAATCAAGTTGAGAACTTGGTAAAACCCTCCTAAGGATACCTGATCATTAGAGTGGATTTGACTTTCATAAATATGAACATAGACGATAGCTTAATCGTTGATATTGCTCAACTTATCGTAAAATAAGTTTTTCGATAGAGTTCAAAAGGTTGACTACAATATGTGTAGTGATGCAAATGTTCATATGGAAAATTACTGATAATCGCGACGTACTTCTGAAGTATGACATATGGATTTTTCTTCTGAGAAAATTAAACAAAGGGTGTATGCATGATACAACCTGAAAGGATTTAATGATCTATATGATATTAGTAAAAGTGAGAATGCTTCCAAGATCAGTCCATAGTTGAAGCAAATATCACAGAGCTGGAGTAATAGTTTTTTGATGAAGTTATAAAAGTTATTATTTCATCAATAATCATATAAGATATGGAATTAAGTGGGAGCACGATTCTAATCATATATGTGAATAACATATGAGTGATTGAGAATAAATATTTTAGCAAAATAAAGCACTAAGGTAGCACCAAAGTAATCTAAATAGTAGATTAGTTCTCTTGAAGTACCTCAGATGAAGAAAGGTTCTATGAGGAAAACTAAAGAGTTCATTACAAATAGATGAAAGAAAGTTTCATAATGATTTGTAATATTTTTCCTTTTTCGGTCTATAGCTAAGTAGCAAAATAGGATGTTGAAAAAAAAAATCAAGCTAAGGCACATAGCGGGATTTCTACAACGTAGACGTGAAACATGGCAACTCTAATAGTTGCATAGGAGGGTATTTGGATCAGGAACACCATCATAGTGATTGGCATAGTACCGAACGCTTGATCTACAGAAACCATATTTTGATATGAGCATCATGATCAAAGCAAAGTAAGCTAAGATCTCACTGTAGTCCAAACATGTTTAACGATAGTGCCCTATCTTTAAATATTTCATAAAGGATGAAGGGGTACATTAAGATAAGCAGGATTGAGACGAGCCTAAAAGCGTTAAGCTCAGTGACGAAGTCTATACCACAAGCGAGCATGAAGACCAAAATTCCATTGGTCTGAGTAAACCATGCAACTAGATTATTGTCTCTAGTGCAAGTGGGAGACTGTTGGAATTATGCCCTAGAGGCAATAATAAATTTATTATTATAATTCCAGGTTCATTATTAATGTTTATATGTCTATGCTATAACTGCAATGGCCTATGCGGAGGTTTGCCAAGTAGCATGTTAACTTCCTTCGGATGAAAACCCATATGCAGGTGTAGAGTATAAACACAAAGTGTTCTTAGTCTGCCTCTAGGACTAACCCGTGTGTTATGGATGACATGTTTTCCTGTTCATAGGGCATTGGAAATGCCGGTAACACATGGGAGCACATTGTTGCCAGAACAAGGGTGCTGAACCGACCCAATTGTATGATTTACTTTGAGATCACATCGTTTCCATGTTATAAGTAAAATCATCTAAAGTTAATATGCATGTGTCCTTCGTGACCATAAGAGTGTTTCGTAACTTCATACCGGAGGGTCGGTTTTGACACTGTCCCAACACCACCCGTAACAGGCGTGGCAATAACGGCTTCGATCACTCACACCTGAAAGTGTGTCAAGGGACTTAACGATTCGAGTTGGGAATTTGCTCCTCTAACGATGGAGAGATACTTCTTTGGGCCCTCTCGGTATTACGTCATCCAACATCGTCCGGCCAGATATTGTGAACTGATCACAAGGGATAACTGTGTTTGAACGGTTGTTAAGGTAACAAGATCGCTAACTGTGTTTGCATCTATCTAGATCCAATCTTGGGACTTGGTTTCGTAGTGCCGAATTTTTTTTCTACTCCGAATCCCAACACTTTCATCATCTTCCATCGCACACTTGAAAACTCCCTTCATACATAACTCATTGTAAACTGATTACAGAGGTTAGTACCCTATTAAAATAATTTTCCTCTACTGCAAATAAAGATATTCTTGAAGAGCTAATGTTTATCAAGATTTCCAAAAAGTTTTTGGAAATAAAAAGCAAGCTTAAGGTTTGCAAAAGTTAGGAGAGACAAAACGTGGCAGAACCTGTGAAAAATAGAACAACAGGTAGTAAAGAATTTTTAGGGGTACTTCTGCTACTCAAATCAAAAAACTCATAACATACGAAAGTTCTGTGATTGTATAGAGCATGTTGTGTAAAAATTCAGCTCAAAAAGATGAACTGGTGATTTACTATGATTTTTTCCGTCACGAGGACAGAAACTGTTTTCTGGACAGCATGTCACAACTTTCACTTCCCTTGTCATATGAGGCTATATTTGGCACAAAGCTTGAAAAGTAAAGATACACTGATGTTGCTACAGTATTAACAATCATCAAGACCACTAAAAATAGAAGAAAAAAACATCTTGGGTTGCCTCCCAACAAGCGCTTTCTTTTACGCCTTTAAGCTACGCATAAAGATTTTAAAAGATGCTCTCATAAGAATAAGGATTTGAAGCAAAAGAGAGCATCAAGAAGCAAATATGAAACGCATTTAAGCCTAACCCACTTCCTATGCATTGACAGCTTGTAAGAAAATAAATCAAAGAAGCACAAAGTGACTGATAACCCTCAACTGTAGGGGATTGAGATAGTCTTCGCGGACAAGATAACCCAATTTATTGATTCGACACTTGGGAACACAAAGAATACGTACAGGCTTTGACAATTGAGTTGTCAATTCAACCGCACCTGAAATAAGCACTTGCTTGCACAAAGGTATTAGTAGCAACTGTGATACGGTGGTAGTAGTGGTGGTGATAATAGTGGTGATGGTGGTGGTGAAACAGCAAAGGTAAAACAGCAAAAGTAAACAACTAGTAACCAGCAGGAAAGAAAACACTGTAGGCTAGGGAGATGAATGGTTGGGCGCTGCTTGGATGAGAACAAACATGTAATAGATTCTAACACGGGCAAGGCTCACAGAAAAGAAAGGATCATCTAGGCAAATATCAAACATCAGGCATGTATCCCAGGGTAGTTGTACGTGCTTGCAATAAGAACTTTGCACAACATCTTTTGTCCTACCCTCCCGCTACAAACGGGGCCAAAAGGAACTTAGGGAGATTAAGGTACTCCTGTCAAAGAGCACCGGAACAAAGCATTAACACTTCATGGATACACGGAATCCTCAAATTATAGTCCATCCCCTTTGGTGTCCCAAGCTGTCACCATTGGGATCGCTAGTTCCGGACTATAATAGGTGCATACAACTCATAGATAGGATCAAGAACACCACAAACTCAAGAAACAAAAGGGTGATCAGATCTGAAATCATGGCACTCGGGCCCAAAGCGACAAGCATTAAGAGCAACAAGTTGTAACAGAGATGCTAAACACCAAGTAGATGATAGGCAACATGCCCCTAACAATCTGATTGAACTATTACATGATCTAACTCATCCAATCCCTACCATCCCCTTTGCCTACAACAGGGAATTACTCTCACATGAGAGAGGAAGTCATGGAGGGGTGATGGAGAGGCGATGATGATGACGATGGCGATGATTTCCCCTCACCGGAGGCCAAATCAGCCTCCAGATTAGCTCTCCCGGAGAAGAACAGAGGGTTGGGCGGCTCCGCGACGTAGATTGGAAAAGTGACTTCTATTCTAGGGTTTCTGCGTCGGGAGAATAAATAGGGCCATAGTAGGGCACCAGGGGACGTGGGACCCAGCCAGGAGGGCAGGTGGCGCGGCCAGGGGCTGGGCCGCGCCAGGCACCCTCCTGGCTGCCCTGTGGCCCCCCTTTGGACCTGTGGAAGCTTCCGGAACGCTGATTTTTTATATATATTTTTGGGATTTTTCCAGCGTACCTAAATATTCAGAAACCTGCACAAAATAAAACAACACTGGTAGCTCTGCTGAAAACAGCGTCAGTCCGGGTTAGTTTCGTTCAAATCATGCAAGAATGAAGCCAAAACAATAGCAAAAGTGTTTGGAAAAGTAGATACGTTTGAGACGTATCAGTGACATGCATAGGAAGGTGGAACAAGAACGACTTAAAAACTTTCAACATGAAGAGAGGTGTTTTAGTAATATGGAAGTTTCTACAACCAAACTTCCCTCTCTCGAAATAATTATCAGTAGTATCATGAACAACATCAAGAATATAAATATCACATAAATCATGTTGTTCATGACCTACAAGCACACGTGTATAGTTTTCAACACGGTCTTTAGGATTATAAGATAAATGCAACCCATCACATTGAGCCTTGATAAGAGCACAATTCTCCGGAATATGAGTTGGAGATTTCAAAAAGATAATAGGACAATCGAGTGTGGGTGCAATAGCACAAATTTCATGCTTAACATGAGGAACTATAGCAAGTTCATCTCCGTAAGCATCATCCATAGTGGCATCACGGCCATAAGCATAGAAGGCATCAACTTTATCAAAAATGGATATTTCAAAAGAATCCATGGGATCATAACACTCATATAACGTAAGAGTCAAAGAGTTACTCTTATTAGAAGGTAGACATGGATGGCTCCATTCTTCCTCCTTTTGTTCGTCACTCTCCTCCTCTTTTTCATCCAAGGAGCTTTCAGGTTCAGCAATTTCTTCTTCCATAGAGTCCTGCAAATCATTAGTCTCTTCCTTTGGGGGAGAGATTCTCTCAAGATGATCAGTAATATAATAATTTGCATCGTAATTTTCCAAACAATAGTTAAGTATAGCAAGACTCTCAGATTTGTAAGGGGCATCATCAATATTTTTAAGAAGAGAAGTAATTTCATAGGCACCCTTATAAGCAACAAATTCTTCTATTTCCTCTGCATCATAAAAAACATAATTTCTCTTAGCATAAGAAGCTAAGGTTTCATCATCATTGTACTCACATTGGAAAGCAAGGTGTTTGTGCCTCATAAAGCAACAAGATTCATCCCTGCAGAAAGATATATTATTTATTGAGCACAAGTTTCTAGCATACTCATACAACTGATGTATTTGTTTCCATAAGTGTATCCCCTTTTGAGACAAGCGGTGTTCCTTGTACCACTTTTGTTGATCCTCGGTGAATCCTCCATGCCAATAAGGTCTGGTTTAAAAGAAGTTAGACATTGATTGGCAAGTAAGGAACTAGACATAATATATATTTTTGGATTTTTTGATAAAGGACACTAAGATAAAAACTGAAAGGTAAACTAACAAGACTAAAAAGCAAAGATAAAAGATAGTGTGCAACTCCCCTATCTTGTAGACTCGAGTCCCCGGCAACGGCGCCAGAAATTGGCTTGATACGGTGAGGTTAGTTCTCCCACTTCTCGTTCGTTACCCCAAGTGGAAGGTGAGATGTAGCGTAGCAGCAAATTTCGCTCGGTGAAGATACCAAGGTTTGTCTCCAGTAGGACTCGCAGACATACAAGAAGGTGACAACGGCGCCAGAAATTGGGTGTTTGTCAAGACCTGCGCACAGAAACAAATAACTTTGCTCCCAACGAGTACAGAGGATTTGTCAATTCCTCCGGCCTTGCTGTTTACAAAGGATCAACGCAAGAGATAATAGTGCAACTGAAAGTAAGAACTGAAAGTAAATTAAGGGTGTAAACAATGGTATGAATATGGACCGGGGTCCCGTGATGTTCACTAGTGATGTCTCTCTCCCAAAAGACGATAAAAGTGCTAGCGAGGTAAACAAATCACAGCTAGGCAATTGACAGGATTATAAACGCATTGCAATGCTAACTATGCTATAAAAGAAAGGAAGAGGCTCAAAAGCAATGGGCAGTACGCCAAGGTAAGTAGACCGAAATCCATCTGCATCTACTACGAATCATCCACCTTGAGATATCTATCCAGAACATCTCGCTGGTATTAAGTTGCGAATCCGACCCAAAGTGTAAACTCAAAGCAACATGCAACTGCATTAAAAGAACTATGCGTAAAGTAAACAATCCTTGCACCCGCAAGTACAAGCACCGTTGTTTTATCCCTGGTGGCAACAACACATCCCCTAGTCTCATGTTTCTGTCACTCAAGCTAGACATCAAGGGGCCGAACCCACAATCAAGCATAACGCTCCCTCTTGGAGTTGCAACAAATCACTTGGCCAAAGTAAAATACAGCAACGGAGAACATGCAAGAATTTACTAAAGAACACAAATATAAAAGTGAACCAAATATATTACTCATCACAATCTAAACATAATCTCATAATCCATAAGATCCCAACAAACTCAGCATAGCAACACAGAAAATTACTAAAGTGCCTCGAACATGTGAGGCAGCTCACGAGGTCTCGAAAGTGAAAGCACAAATAGGGGAGGAGTACATCACATAGCTACTGGTCACGGACCCATGGTCCAAGGGGGACTACTCACGGCACATCCGGGAGGCGTCCATGGCGATGGATGGTCTCCCGAAGGGGGTTCCTCCTTCCGGCAGGGTGGCGGGGCAGCTTCTCCTGGTAGCCCGATCTTGAAACGGCGGCGGCGGTGCTACAGAGAGGAGAACAGGAATAGCAGATCGATATTAGGGGTTTCTGTCACGGGGGGTAAATATAGGCCAAAGGGGGCACCGAGAGGGGCCACAGGGCAGCCAGGAGGCCTCCTGGCGCGACCTAGGGGAGGGCCGCACCAGGGACCCTCCTGGGGCCCTAGTGGGTCCACCCCCTTCCTTCCTTGGTGATTCGAGAAGCTTCCGAGTCGCTGATTTTTTATATAATTTTTCCAGGAATTATTTGGCACTTTTAATGGCCGGAAAACCTGAAATACAAAAACAACAGAAAACAAGAGATGGCAACTGGGTGCACTGAGTTAATAGGTTGTCCAAATATGCTCAAAAGTGTATGAAAGTTCAAGCAAAACATGGCAAAGTCACACAAAACATGCATCGAGCAAGCAGAAATTATAGATACGTTTGGGACGTATCAGGAATCTTGGTGTATTCATTAAGCTTGACATATCGAAAGCTTTTGACACATTGTCTTGGCCATTCTTGTTTGAGCTGCTTAGGGTGAAGGGGTTTGGGCCAAAGTGGTTGCGATGGGTGGCCATCCTTCTGCAATCAGCTAACTCTAGGGTTCTGATTAATGGAGTTTTGGGATTCAGTTTCACCCATGCTCGGGGTCTGAGACAGGGTGATCCAACCTCGCCGCAGTTGTTCGTCATTGCCATGGATGTCTTGATGACCATGATTTGCAAGGCATCATTGAAAGGCGTGTTGGCGCCGTTTAGAGGGGTGAAACCTTTTCAGCGCATATCGATGTTTGCGAACGACATTGATCTATTTTCCAACCCTTCCGCGAGTGATATGCTGGCGATTAGAGGGATTTTAGGAATGTTTGGGACTGCATTAGGATTGAGGGTGAATTTTCAGAAAACGGCGGCGATTGTAATCAGAGGCAGCGAGGAAGACAGAGATCGGGTCAGTAGCATGTTGAACTGCAGTCTGGACGAGTTCCCGTGCAAGTATCTGGGGCTCTAACTTGTGATTCATCAACTGTCGAGAGCACATTGGATGCCCCTGCTAGACCAAGTGAGAAACTTCTTGCCTTCATGGCAGTGTGGTATGATTCAGAGGCAGGGAGATTGGTGTTGGTGTAGTCGGTCATCTCCGCTCGCCCTGTGCATGACCTCATGGTGTTGGAGGCGCCAGGTGTTGGATATGTGCCCTAGAGGCAAATTAATAAAGATATTTGTCACATATTTATTTGTTCATAATACGTTGTATACTATGCTAGAACTGTATTAAGCAGAAACATTAATACACGTGTAGTATATAACAACCTGGTTCCTAGTTAACTTAGGCATACTAGCTCATTGGGCAATCGATGATAAAGATTTCCTGATCATGAGAACATAATAGTCTATTGACAATGAGGTCATATCATTAGGAGAATGATGTGATGGACACCACCTATAGCATTGCAGTGTGATCAAGTCACATAGTTCAGCACTGCGATGACTTAATAACATAGCGACTCAATCCTTAGACCGTGATGATCAATACATAATTGCTATCTATTAGGATGCTTTGAGTGCACTCAACATTATAATGAATATGGTAACCATACATGTGTATCTTGGGTATTCCGAAGTAGATATGTTGAGGAGTATGCAATAGATCAGAATGGGATTTGTCTATCCGAGTGACGGATAGGTACTCTGGGCCCACTCGGTGATATTGCATCAATAGCTTGCAAGGAAGTGACTAGGTCACAGGAGATGTAATATGCACAGACGAGGAAACATGTTTTGTCAGAGACAAGGGAGAACTAGGTATTGGATACCGACGATCATACCTCGTACAAACATAGTACCCTAGAACAAAGGGTTCAAGTCATATTGTTAACGGTTCAACGGCAATGAAGTTTATTAGATGGAAGCGCAGAGACTATCAAGGATTGTAACCGGATCCCGCATGATGGTCATTGGTCAGAGAGTGTCTCGATCATGTCTGTTGTTTCCCGAGCCGTAGGGTGTCACACTTAAGGGTAATCGATGCATTAAGGATAGATTCAGGATCATAGGTGAAATAAGAGAGAACACTGGAATTGTTCCACGAGGTGCCGGAAGTTGTTCTGGATATTTTGAAAGGTTCAAAGTAATGCTTAATAATGTTTTATTATTTAATTAACAGAATTAAATATTAAAATATAATTAAATATTAAAATAAAATGAAGAAAATGCATATGGGCCTAAAAAGGCCCATGAGGGGAAGGAGGGGGTTCCCCCCTTGGGCCATGCGACAAGGGAGGGGCCCACCCCCTTAGGCCGGCGCACCTCCCCCCTTGAGTTTTTAGTCCCACGTGGGGGAGGGGAGGAGGATGCCCCCTCCTTAGCTTATATAAGGAGGGGTAGGGTGGCCCCTTTTCTTCATCCCATTGAGTTCTATCTCTCTCTCTTTCACCTTCCTCGAGTGGACTCCCCTGGTTTGGAGTTTGCACTTGGTTGGGGGATCTCCACCATACGCACGTCGTCGCACTTCCGGGATCGGGATCTGAATCCATCTTCTTTCCGTTGCTCGCCTGGTTCGAAGCCCGGAGGGAACATCACTTGCACCATATGTGTGTAATCCCGTGAGGCACTACACATGTGGTGCTACTTCATCGCCGGAGGTCTTCTACACGGCAGGGAGGTCGTAGGATCAGAGTCTACGCCAACCACGTTCATGGAATGTTTCCCTCTTTCGGTCTTAAAAGGTATGAACATTGTTTTCCTCCGTTACAGACATCATCATAGCATAGGTCTTGGGTTCGGGACACGTAGGTAGGATTTTTTTTGTTTTCTGCGTCGTTCCCCAACACCAGGCTGGGTATTTGACCAGATTGACGCGTGGATGAGAGCATTTTTTGGGAGGGAAAGGAAATTTTTTAACGAAGGTCAATGCACGGTGGCCTAAAGCACCGTTTGCCAACCGCGAGGGATGGGCGGCCTTGGTATAAAATACATGAGAATTCAGGCTCTGGTCAGAGTGCATTGGGAACGGCTTCATAGAACGAACCCTGGCAGGCCCTAGCAAGGGCTCTCGATGATTGTGGACGATGAGGCTAGTGAGGTCTTGAGGAGCTTTGTGGAGATCAAAGTGGGCTCGGGAGATACGGTGCTATTATGGAAGGACATATGGCTTCAAGTTTTTGTGTGCAAGAGTTGGCGCCGCTGGTTCATTCGATGGTGAGAACCAGGATCAAAATTTCCAGAACTGTTGATCAGGCTCTCTTGGATGAGCACTGGATCCAGGACATCGAGGGCGAGGTAAACTTCACGGCGCACATTTAGCTTATTCACCTTAGAATGGCCATTGCCTCGGTGATCAGAGATCCCATGGAGGAGGACGTCTTCAGGTGGCCATGTGCCACGAAGGGTTTGTATACCACCAATGATACATACAACCTTCTGTGCCAAGGCCACATCCGGAGCAACGTAGTGAATGTACGTGGAGAAGTTGGGCCCCACTCAAATGCAAATTTTTCATTTGGATGGCGCTGAAGCATCGATTGTAGACCTCTGATAGAAGGGCGAGGCACGGGCTTCAGGACGCCCATCCACCTGTTTCACCTGCTTGCAGGAGGAAGACAACGTGGAGCACATCATGGCGGGGTGTGGGTATGCGAAAGAGGTTTGGCTTCGAGGTCTGAGGATCATTAGGCCAAGAGTGGATGGATCAGAGGGGCATCAGATGATTGAAGATTGGTGGCTCTGCAAAATACTGCACTTTCAGGGAAATGAGAGAAGAGGCTTTGACACTGTTGTCATTGATACGGCTTGGAATTTGTGGAAGCAAAGGAATGTTAGGGTTTTAACAGGTTGGATCAGCAGCTCACCCCGGACAGGCTAGTTATCAAGATCGAAGACGAGATGAAATTGTGGGTTCAAGCAGAAGTAGGTGTAGGAGGGCTGGATAGATTTGTGAGAGAGTTGCCATAGTTTCTTTTTGTTGGAGCTGGTGTAACTCAATGTTGTGTACAACATTGTTGTTTTTCGATGTAAAACTTTCTCTCTTCTATAAAAATAAGATACATCTTGCCTTTGACGTACTCTAGTGATTTGAGTGGAATCCAATACATCTTAGTTGGGTTCGTGAACTGGATTTTTTTTCTATTATAACGGATGATCTGGAGTTTTTATTTTTATGAATGATCTGAAGGTTAAAAATGTCATTTCCCGAGAATGGACAGGAGATGAAGTGTACTGTGTACCTGGCTGCTATCGTGACCTCACGCAAGGTGCCCTTATCGGATGATATGATAACAGAACAGGGGCATTTTAGTCAATTCCCAACACCCAGATAAATTATCAGTTATCATGCCGGCGCTCCGCCCCCAAATGCTCGCCTCCATCTCCCGATCCATCGCTCGCCGCCGCCCGTGCCTTTTTCCGCTTGCCGCCGCCGCCGCCGCCACAGCAGCCATGTCGTCGTCCGGCACCTCCGTGAACGTCTGCGAGCGTCCAATCTCTCCGGATACCACGCGCGTCGCCTGGGTGGGGACGGGCGTCATGGGCCAGTCCATGGCCGGCCACCTCCTCGCCGCCGGCTACGCGCTCACCGTCTACAACCGCACGCCTTCCAAGGCCTCGGGCCTCGTATCTAGCGGCGCCCGCCTCGTGGACAGCCCGCGCGCCGCCGCGGCCGACGCTGACGTCATCTTCCTCATGGTCGGCTTTCCCTCCGACGTCCGCTCCACGTCCCTGGACCCCGCCACCGGCGCTCTCGCCGGTCTCGCCCCAGGCGGTGTCCTCGTCGACATGACCACCTCGGACCCCACCCTCGCCGCCGAGATAGCCGCGGCCGCGGCAGTCGCAGGCTGCGCCGCAGTCGACGCGCCCGTGTCAGGCGGCGACCGCGGTGCCCGCAACGCGTGCCTCTCGATCTTCGCCGGCGGCGACGCGGCCGTGGTGACCCGCCTGGCACCGCTCTTCAAGCTGATGGGCAACGCGCTTTACATGGGCGGCCCGGGCGCGGGGCAGCGCGCGAAGCTGGGCAACCAGATCGCCATCGCGTCCACCATGGTGGGGCTGGTGGAGGGCATGGTGTACGCGCACAAGGCCGGGCTGGACGTGGGCAAGTGGCTGGAGGCCATCTCCACCGGCGCGGCGGGGTCCAAGTCGCTGGACCTGTACGGGAAGCGGATGCTGGAGCGCGACATGGCGGCCGGGTTCTACGTCCGGCACTTCGTCAAGGACCTCGGCATCTGCCTGTCCGAGTGCCAGACCATGGGGCTGGCGCTGCCGGGGCTCGCGCTCGCCCACCAGCTCTACGTGTCGCTGCTTGCCCACGGCGAGGGCGGGCTCGGCACGCAGGCGCTCATACTCGCCGTCGAGCGGCTCAACAACACTTGCCTTGACAAGAAAGGGGAGTGAAAGCGACCTTTGGTCGATGTATGAGAGAATTGTGCCCTGCTGTTGTTCCCTTGGTGTGCATGGGATGTATGATCTTTCTGTTCACGATTTACACTGTTCAAAGGTTCAAATAGGATTGCAAAAATGGAGTTTTTCACTTGCATTGACAGTATTCGACTGTTTGGCAAATCAGCCTGTGGTGAATGTGGATGAAATTGACAGTATTCAGTGAGCTCTTCTTTTGTTAACAGACTATATTTGCCCCTGAGTGTTTTTCTTGCTTCAGACGACATTCCTGTCATATCGGACTGTTGTTACCTTAAACGCACAGTCTCTAGGATTAATGATTCATTCTCATCCGACCACTTGGACGTGGAGATGATCCTCGAAAGACCCCGGCAGCCAATGGTGATGGTGGTTCTCGCTGCGAAGGAATTAGAAGAGAGGATGAAGAAGAAGCGGCGTGGTTCCACGGTCGGTCGCCTATGCATTCCTCGCAACCGCATCCTCGGAAACGAGATGTTCATGCGAGACTATTTTTCGGAGACACCTACGTATACGCCACACCTCTTCCAACCAAGGTACCGTATGCGTCGATCTCTCTTCGTAAAGATTGTAGAAGCAATATTTTACCCACCGAAGAAATGTCGTTGACTTGCTTGGATTTTCTGCATGCCAAAAGATCTCCGCGGCAATGAGAGTGATCGCATATGGTGTTCCCACAAATTATACCGATGATACTACAATGGAGTCGGTGCGTAGGTTTGTCAAAGTGATGATCTGTGTCTTCGGCCTCGTTTATCTTCGGGCACCGAATGAAGAAGACACGATGAGGTTGATGGCGATAAATGAGAGGCGAGGTTGGCCGAGCATGCTAGCAAGTCTTGACTGTATGCATTGGACTTGGAAAATTTGTCCGAAGACATGTCATGGGCAGTATTGTGGCAAGGGTGATGATGTAGCCATTGTGCTTGAGGCCGTTGTATCCGAGGATTTATGGATTTAGCATTGTTTTTTTGGTTTGTCGGACACCCTCAATGACATCAATGTATTTCAAAGGTCTCATTTCTTTGTTAGGCTTGCTAGTGGTGATGCTCCTGCTTGCAACTACACGATGAATGGGCGTGCCTACACAAAAGGGTACTATCTTGCCGATGGTATTTATTCTGCTTGGTCTACATTTGTGAAGACTATTCCAAATCCCATCAATAGGAAGCAAACTCTATTTGCCAAGGTACAAGAGGGGGTGACGAAAGGATATTGAAAGAGCCTTCGGTGTTTTGCAAGCTAGGTTTGCCATTGTTCGTGGTCCTGCTCGGTTTTGGGACAAGAAAACTCTCAACAACATAATGACATGTTGTGTGATTCTACACAACATGATCGTTCAAGATGAGAGGGACTTGGATTTGAGGATCTTCTACAACAATGTGGGTACTCGTGTGAAGCCGGCTAGAAACCCTAACCGTATTCAAGCATTTCTTCAGACGTACCAAGAGATTGAAGACTCCAGCACCCACACACAACTTCAGCGGGATCTTTTTTAGCACATTTAGTCAACGCATGGGCAGTAGAATCTTCCATTTTCATTTCATTATATTTATGTGCGATTTGTACTATTCTTTTATTTAGAAAAATTATTATATTATATTATTTATTTTAAATTGGATTATTGTTGTAATAATTTGGATAATGCTCGTACTGTTGTTGTTGTAATAATCGGATCATTGCGTTGAATTTCTGTGTTTAAGGTTCCAGTTTAAGGGCCAAAATCGGTTGCGCGCGGAACTGAACCCGCAAACAGGAACGATGATATTCTTTTTTAAGGGTCCTGTTTGCGAGCTTTATTCTGCCGCAGCCGATTCCGGCCCTTATCCGCGCTTTTCTCGACTCTTATCGCGGTTTTAAGGGTCCGCGGGATAAGGGGTCTGCTAGAGTTGCTCTTAGTTATGCCACATAGAATAAGTGGTGATGTAGTGGAAAGAGTAACTGAAAGAAAAAATATACGTTTTCAACTTAAGAGATGATATCTAAGCAACAATACTCTCATCATAAATTTTGGAGTCTCTAGTTATTAAAGATAAATCTAAGATATAACCATTGTATACCACTTTTTTTGTTATATCGAAATTACGTCGTGGAGGTAAGATAAAATTGTCTTATACACTACTATACATGTCCTAAAACAAATTTATCTTAGCTTCATCACGTAATTTAGATATGATAAAAAATAATGTACAATGAGTTATATCTTAGTTTTATCCTTAATAACTAGATATTCCTAAGTTTGTGATGAGAGTATTGTTGCTAAGAGATCATTTTTAAAATAAGAGAAGTCAAGCCTTTTTCTTAGGGTAATCATAGGAAGCGAACGTGTGCCCTAGGATATGGCAAGCGTGAACAAAAAGCTGACAAATGTCATGTTCGCGCGAAGAAGGAAGGTGGCAACTGCCAGCACACGCGCGGCAACCGAAAGAAAATGCTACATCGAATTGTCATGTGTTATACACTATAATTTCCATTTGCGTCTCAATCGGTTGCCACCAAAACAATTCACGCTTGTCATGTTTCTGAGCGAACATTTGCTTCAAATTGACGTCCTTTTCTTATTGTTTCTCTCTTCCACCTCATCATAATGGTACTTATAAGATAACATCATTGTACATGCCCTAATATCCCTCCGAGACTTGAATCAGCAGATCTTTCAACATCCTCAACAAACAACATGAGTTCACGCAGCGCTATCCCAGAAACAAAAAGACCTAGATATTTGGTACATTTAAACGCCGCACCGGAGTAAACTTTGGTCCTGAAATGAGAAGATAAGACCTCAGAGTAAGGCCTTGCATGGGTATTAGATTGGAAGATTGTGAAGACAATGAATGTTTAGCACCTTGCGCGTGAAGAGTACCGTCATATGATCAGAAAGATCCTTTGTCAAAGTTGCAACAAAATGTTAATTTTATGAGGGGAGATGATTTTTTCTATAAAAAGTTAATCACTCTTAGTTTTCCAAATGCACCACAAGAAATTATAAAAAATATATATATAAGCATCAGGATGATGCATAGTGAGTAGAGCATGAATGATGCAGAGCATAAATGCATGGTCTTGAATAAGAACATCGGTTTTAAAGAAATAGCACGTTATTTCTTCGCTAATAGAGCGCTATAGGATATGGGGAGAGCCAACGCTAAACTTTGACGACTTTTCTTGCTACGAAGTTATTTGCGAAATAGCACGCTATACCGCGCTAAAACAGAACAACATGTAGCACGCTATATCGCTCTAATCCTCCACCTGAGCTAACACACCCAATCTCCATCCACTTCTCTATTCTCCATCTGACCACGTGCTCCTATGCGGCAGCAGCAGCTGCTTCCTTCAACTCGATCGATCTTCCTACATTCATTGTCGATTTTTCCTCATTCACGGTGGCACGATGTTGCAGCCAGCTGTCCCACCGGCGAGTGAGGTATATGGCAAGTTCTTTGTGTTTCCATACCTCTGATGTGTGTGTTCAATTAGGATGTTTGCTATATGTTGTGTGTTTGGTTCGGTTGTGATGCAAGCTTTCAACTTGCAATTCATATATGGTAATTTCTAGCATCTGAATTGTCGTCACTTTATTAACTACCTAGCTACCCTGGAATACTTCCATGGCCGTCAGGAAGAGGTTAATTAATGGAGATCCCGAAGACACCTGATTCTGAATAAGTATTTTTTTTGTTTTGTTGTTGCTCCATGGACTGTTGATGTTAGACTACCTTAAAACTGTTTAGTCCTTTAGTATGGAACTATATCCTTATTCTTATTGAAATCCTTTATTGTTGGGCTACATCTGACATTTTTTCCAAACACTATTTTAAATGTAGGACGCCCTAACTTGTATATCATTTGAACGAAGGCGCTATAATTTCGTTTAGCACGTTGTTTTTTTGTTGGTTTTAATAAACCATTGGTGCCTTGTAACAGTCCAGGATCTCAATAGGAATGATAGACTACTCATATCAACAAGGTGCACCTTCTTTTTCGAGAGTCCATCAGGAAAGAACTACCAGGTTAAGCGTGCTTGGCTTGGAGTAGTCTTGGGATGGGTGACCGACCGGGAAGTTGATTCCGGGTGCGCACGAGTGAGGACAAAGTGTGCAGAAAATACTAGTATTGGTTTGGAGGACAGTCTAGATCCCAGGCGCATCGATCATGGAATCAGTGGTTAACCGGTTGGGAGTGGTCGGGACGTTACAGTTGGTATCAGAGCCGACCCTGGCGGTTACACGGTGTGTGTGTCAGTCGGTGAGGCTTACATGGGGTACATGTTGAATGCCTGCAACTGGCGCGCACAAACGTGTGCCAAAGGGGAATGTTCCTGCTGGGCCGACGTGGACGTCGGTTCCTTTGAGGGGGGGGTGTTTGTAACAGTCCAGGATCTCAATAGGAATGATAGACTACTTATATCAACAAGGTGCACCTTCTTTTCCGAGAGTCCATCAGGAAAGACTACCAGGTTAAGCGTGCTTGGCTTGGAGTAGTCTTGGGACGGGTGACCGACCGGGAAGTTGATTTCGAGTGCGCATGAGTGAGGACAAAGTGTGCAGAAAAGACTAGTGTTGGTTTGTGAGGACAGTCTAGAACCCAGGCGCACCGATCATGAATCGGTGGTTAACCGGTTGGGAGTGGTCGGGGTGTTACATGCCCAAACCAAGCAACCCTAGCAAAATCACACAGAAATAAGAGATTAACCTCATCCTAAAGAAGATGGGTTGAAGACAAGTTTGGGAAGAAGATGAGTTCAAGACAAGTTTGGCCATCCTTGAGGGGACACACTACCACCTACATATGTCGTTTGAACAAGTAACACCAGAGCCGTTTTCCAGCGCTTGATGAAACTTGTCCTCGATGGCAACTAGGAATGTTTGTGAAAGCCTACGTAGAAGATGTTGTCGTCAAGAGTTTCCTCTCTTTGTCACACCCAAAAGACATGAAAAACTTACAGGAACCTTCACAAGTTTGGGGCCAAGCTCAAACCTGCGAAGTGTGCCCTCAGAGTTAGGGGAGGAAAGATCTTAGGCTTCTTTATATCACAGCGAGGGATCGAATCCAACCCCAAGTAGGTTCAAGAAATCAGTAACATGGCACCGCCTCACCCCATCAAAGAAGTACATCGTCTGGCAGAAACAATGGACACATTGGGGAGGTTAGTATCCCGATCAGCGAAGAAGGGCCTTCACTTCTTCAAAACTCTTCAAAGCGTCACTAACCTCGCACTAGTAGAAAAAAACTTATCCCCAACTTTAATTGGTGGCGCTCCGAATTTAATCCACACCAGCACTATATTTTTCAAATAGTGCTGGCGTGACACTTTTTCGTACGCCAGCGCTACGCCTATATTGTTGGCGTGGAAATTATTTTGAACACCACTTTTAAGTGAGACCCATCTTCCTGCTCAATGATAAGAAATTGGTGACGTGAGAATTTATAACACGCCAACACTTTTTGAAATACGGATGGCGTAGCTCAAATCTGCAACCCCATATAGATAAACTTTTCTATGACTTAGCCGTTTTGGAGAGCTAAGATTTTCTATCACACTTAACCATTTCTTCACCCAGCGTCGCTGAGTTCTCGCCCCACGAGTCGCCCCCTTCTCCCGCCACAGCCTCCCCCATGCACGACCGACGCCATGCCGACGACCTTCGTCACCCCCTTTTCCCGCCGCAGCCGTCCTATCCCCAATTTGCGTCGTGCTGCCAACCTTCGTCGCCTCCTTCTCCCGCCGCAGCCGCCCTTTTCCTCCTCCATCCCATCACCGTTGGCTTCCTCCGGCCCTCCTCCTGACCGGCGTCCTCCTCCCGTCGGCCCAACGACGGCATCACCCTTAGCCCGCATAAAATAAAGTGGTTTTTTATATGTTGAGCTCTAGTACAGATAATTTTAGAGCATGAGTTCTGCCTAATTAATTGTGATGATTGTGCAAGTGCAGAGTATGCATACTTTTGCTAAAAAATTTCTGTTGCTAGAAAATTTTGACCACAAAAAAGAATTAAAAATGATGTCATTGGCTCAATTTATATTCTAAAACTTTCTATACATATGCTTACTTAATCATATACTAGAAACCACTATTATGATATTTTCCTGATCGTACACTTTGCAAATCTTTAGCATAAGTAGTGCTTCCTCCATTCCTGAATATAATGTGTATTATTTCTTTTTAAAAGTTAAACTTATTTAACTTTTATCGGCTTTGTAGATAAGTATATTGACATAAATTATACCAAAAATGTATCATCACATTTATCTTGAAACGTACTTTCATATTGTATTTAGTACATATAATAGAAGTTGATATCTTTTCTTATAAATTTGGTCAAAGTTTAAAAGAACAACTTTTTAATAAAACTTATACAATTTATATCTAGGAACGGTGGAAGTATAAATTATTATTGTGGAAAAATGCTAAAAATAAATTTAGATAAGTATAAAAATTAGTACAAAAAAGTATATGCATGTCTATTGATGACGATTCAAATGCCCATGCGTTGTAATGTGGTGAGGCCATACAAGTCTTCATGAAACGATGGACCAACATGAAATACTTGGACATAAAACAAGATATCTAGTTTAATGTCCAAGCATCTGGTGATGCCTATGTGTTGTAGTGTGCTGAGGTCAAGCAAGATAGTAGCTTTGTCGAACCACTTGCATAAAGTGCTATGAAGCCTTTAAGAACATGGAAAATATATTAAACCAAAACAATGAATAAGCTAATGTAATAAAATTCATGAGCAACATGATAGAGATGGTTTAGAGAAATAATACTAAACTAATTTTTAGAAGTGGGCTATGTATTCGAAACAAAAGTTGTAGACACAATGGCAAGGGTGGAAGTGTATTTCCAACCCCAATATTTTTGGGGATGACATGAGATTTGGTGAATCCTTCTCTCACTACAGGAAAAACATATGTTGACACGTGTTTCAATATAAGCCAAGTGCTATTTTTTGAATATTCAGCTTAATCTAGCATAATTATTACTTTCTACAAAAAATACTTGGCTTATAAAATGATCTCGGTATAGGAAGCCAAAAACACTCGGCTTATAGCGGCGGCTCGGCAAAGCACCCACGGCTCCGTCCTTGTCGTAGTTTACAACTTTATGAGTGGGCGCTATAAGCCGACTGCCTGTAGACGACATACCCAATTTATGTATTTTTGGTACTTACTCCCTTAGTTCCCTTTTATAGTGTGTGTTAGCTTATTAGAGAAATTCCATAATAGTGTGTGCATGTAGTTTTGGACAGAGTTTACCCTTAGCTGAAATGACTGTTACCACGCCAACACGAGCACATGAGTGTAAGACAAACTGCATGCAAAGTTATTTGGGTCCATAGTACACCAGTCAACTCATGCGTTGGTATTGATGCAACAATCTATACGCACTACAAACTGGAATGAAGGGAGTAGCTTATAACAATTGTCCTCTAGGCCTACACCAAACCCTCAAATATCATTCTCATACCCATTCCCCACCCCATAGTAGAACTTGAATCTTTACCCAATTTTTTCCGACTTGTAGTATTATGTTTAGAAATAACCACAACTATGTTTTTATTCCTAATTTTGTAGATCTCACAATAATAAAATTAGCCTTATCCATCAACCCAGTCTGTATTTGAGGGAGCTTTTTCACCAGCACCATTAGTAATAAACATAGTTTTGTCCTAGTATTTTTCATTGTTCTCATTCTTTTCAGAAAATTAACCCTTTTTAAGTAATTACCGTACAATAATCGTTCTATGGTGTATATATAAAATAACGTTGAGTAGATACAAGGAGACATCACTCTTGGCTAAACCTAAAATAATAGGGTTGATTATTAGATTGCCCTTAGACGCGTTCATGTACTTAGTTTTGCCCCTAGGTGCGATTCGTGCTCAGTTTTGCCCTTTCTTCGGGCGCAGCTACTATGACGAGGACAAATGCCAAGTTTGACGTCCATTCCGTCTGTTGGCGTTACTGCAGGTGGGTCCGGAGCTTACATGTGGGACCGCAACGACGACAAAGAGGTCTGAAACTTGGGTCCAATAGAACCAGGCACACCCGACGGGAACCTGTCTGTGCGCGGCGCCGCCACCTCCTCCACCCCCGCGGCCATCCTGCGGCGCCACCACCACCTGTGCCTCCTCCATCTGCGCCGACGCGACCGTCCTGCTCCACTGCCACCTGCTCCACCGCTACCTCCTCTGCTTCCACCTTCGTGCGACGCCACTGCGACCGCCACCTGCTCGACCAGCGGCGAGGCCTCCTTCCTGCGCCCAGCCGGAGCGCTGATAGGTGGGGGTGGGGGAGGGGCTGGTGCACAAGGAGGGTGAACCCAGGGGAAATAGCGAGCGGCGGCGACCCCGAAGAATTTGGCGAGGCAGGCATCGGGCCGGACACCCGCCGCGTCCACGACTGGGTTCCCGAGGGGTAACTCACGCCACCTATTTCGATTGAGCTAGATTTTGTCTTTCAACAGTCGATTCGAGTTGGCTTGTGTTTGATTTTGCTATTATTGTGCTGATTGCGCCTCTGTTTTTGGGCCCTATGTTTTTCGTGGGTTAGGATGGAGTTGCGGTTTGCTTTCTTAGTGCACATTAGAAGGGACATATACATACTGGATGCAAAGAATAAGAGGAAATTCAAAGGAGGTTTCGATTACCCGTTGCCAATGGATTGTAATTGGAGTTTTAGACAATTTGGGGAGGTAATTTGCAACCCATATCCTTGGGGTTTGCTTGATGAAGTGGAATACAAATACTACGACGGGGAGAATAAATGGGTGAGATTTAGTAATGATGAAGAGCTCGCTACCATGTTTGCTAAGCATAAGGAGAAAGAGAATTTTCATGTTAGGTTGCAAAATGATGTGATTGGGCAGGCAGTTACGAGGGCGGGTACACCTTCTCGGGCAGGACCATCTCGCCGCTCTAGCCAGAACAGTTCAGCTAGTGCATGGCAAGGTGGTGGCTCGACAAGCGCGGGCACTGGCACAAGGGTCCCCGTTGAAATGGAGCCTGACTACAATTCTGGGAATGATGAAGAGAGGCTATTTTTGATGTTGTTCAGAATTTACGACGGGCATCTCGGCCTGAAAACCCAAATGAGGCTGACATTGGCGTCCATGTGGATGATGATGAGTTTGGTGAGGACGAGGACCTTGCAGCTGTTCAATGTGACCCTGAGAACCCTCACATGCAAGAAGGTTCCATTTTTGCATCCATGAGTGAGTGTAGAAATGCACTTGTGACTTACTGCATCATGGCAAAACGTACTTTCGAAGTTGACAAGAGCGATGTAGTACGTTACAGAGTGCACTGTCCGACTGAGGGTTGTCCATGGAGAATGTTTGCATCTAAAATGCGAAATAGCACGAATGTTCAGGTTAAAGTGAACCCTTTTATGCACACATGCCAGGAATCAACCCTTAGGAAGGAAACAATCAGTAGAGTCAAGTCAAGATGGGTGGCAGAAGAAGTAAAGAAGTGGGTGAAAGAAAACCATCAAGTGGGTGCAAAGGAATTGCAGAAGAACATCAAAGACAAGTTCAAGATAGAGTGACCATACATGAGGGTGTTCAATGGTAAACAAAATGCTATGGATTCTATTTATGGTAACTGGTAGGAAAGTTTTCAATTGTTGTATCCATTCAAAGATGAAGTGGAGAGGAGCAGCCCAGTTAGTATTGTAGAGATTGACCACCAAACAGTGGAGTACACCTTCAGAGGAGTGACAAGAAACAAGGAATGCTTTAGGAGGGGTTTTGTCTGCTTTGAGGCTTGTTGTCGGGTTTTTTTGGTAGGCTGCAGGTCATATTTGGCTCTTGATGCTACTTTTCTCACAGGGAGGTTTAAAGGACAGTTAGTATCAGCTTGTGCAGTTGATGCACACAATTTTGTATTTCCAGTTGCGTACGGTGTGCTAGAGACAGAGTCTGAGGAGAGTTGGACTTGGTTTTTGCAGAATCTTCGCCGGGCAATTGCACATCCCAATGGGTTGGTAATTCATACAGATGCTCGCAAAGATTTAGAAGTGGTCGTGGACAATGTGTTCCCTAGAGTAGAGCATAGGGAATGCATGCGTCACCTTGCTGCAAATTTTATGAAGAAATTCAAAGGAAAGATATATACCGACAATTTATGGCCAGCATCATTGACTTGTAGTGTGAAGAAGCACAACTACCTTTTGAGGCAGTTATACACGAATGCCAAAGTGAAGGAATTCTTGGAAACACACCACTCCAAGTTATGGGCCAGAAGCCAATTCAGTGAAGTGAGCAAAGTTGACTATGTGCACAATAATATTGCAGAGTCTTTCAACTCAACGATCCGTAAATTAAAGGGTCTTTATTTGGTGGATTTGCTTGACAGGATAACGATAGAATACATGCAGAAGTTTCGTATACGTGCAGGAATAGTCGCGGCAAAATTCATGGGCCACATTATCATCCCTTTCGTGATGACTAAACTGAAGCAGAAAACAATAGGCTTGGAAATGGACATGACTCTTTGCTCGGCTACCACAGCAAAGGTATCATTTATGGATAAAGAGAAGAGGTAATGGGGATATCCAGTGAATTTGGAAGCTAGAACTTGAAGTTGTAGGCAATGGCAGATAACTGGATTGCCATGTGTTCATGCCTTGTTTTTCATCACCTCTATTTCAAGTCCAGCAGGGAACATACAACGGTATGTGCATGATTACTACTCTGTTGCAAGGTTCAAAGCCACATATGCATATGCCTTACCTGCTTTGGAGGGAAAACAACAATGGGACAGAGTGGATCCTGGATTCAAGCTTTGCGCTCCAGTTTTGAAGAGAGCAGCAGGTAGACCAAGGAAGGCTCGAATCAGACCTCGCAGTGAAGGAGATGGACTTGGAGCGAGGAGGCGTAAGTGCACAAGGTGTGGTGGGTCTGGCCATTTTGGTAAGTATTGTGATAACATTGTTGATCCAGCATTTGGAGAGTGTTTTGATGAAGGATTCGATGAAAATGTCGGTTAGCAGCCGGTTGCAATAGATGAGGATTTGGACGAGGTTCCAATTGATGATCCAAGTGATGTTCCAATTGATGATCCAAGTGATGTTCCTCCAAATGATGATCCAAGTGAGCCTCCAAATGGTGACCAACCTTCTGTCGTTGTCAGTTCTGCTAGGTATGTAAATCTTGCCAATACTATTGTACATTTATCACTTGACATGATCTCATTACCCTTTATGCTTTGTACAACTCTGTGGTATGTTCGAAGAAGACGCTTAAGGTACCGACAACCAAGAGGAAAAGAGAAGAAGCAATGGGCACAAGGATGACAAGGAGCAAAGCGTTGGCAAGAAGCTCAAGGATCAAAAAGAAGCCCGGACGCTATGAATGATGTTGTATTTATGTTGAATGATGTTGAACCTACCCATGTTAGAACTATTTGTGTGAATGGTGTTGTATTTGTTTGAAGTGTTTGAATGATGTTGGACCTATATTAGAAAGGGTACCCTATTAGAAATTTCTCAAAATTCATATTTGAACCAAACTTCAAACTTTACATGGTATTTGGATGTTGTAGTTATTTATAAACTATGGTGAACTTGTTTGTTCTAGCTTGATCATCAATCCAAGCCCTTTTGCGAAGTAAAGTCACATTCATGAAAAATGTGCTAAAAAAGAGCTCCAAAGGTAGGGTAAATGGCCTCATTTCTAAGCAAATTTCTCTCTACCTTGTCTAAATCAGCAAACCCCGTCTTAAATTTTTAGTATATGACATAAAAAGACTATGTGAGCAGGTATTTCATTTATTTATTTATTTTTAATTTATAATGCTCATTTGAATTCTAATCATGCTTAACTTTTAGATATCACATGAGATACATGAATGTCTATCTAAATCATCAAACCCCGACTTAAATCTTTAGTATATGACATAAAAAGACTATGTGAGCAGTCTTTCCATTTTTTTGATTTTTTTTGAATTTATAATGCTCATTCGAATTTTGGTCAAATCTCTCTTTGACCAACATTTATACAAGTTTAAAACATGAAAAATGAAAAACTAAGCCTGGATCCTTCTTATTCACTCCAAAATGAAACTTTGGTGAGGTTTTTGAAAAAATTATGTTCCAAACCCCAAACCTCTCATCACTTCATACATACATTCATAAGTGTGTTTTGAGTTACCCCATGATGTACATGAAATTTGATGAAATAACTTTGAATCAGCCGAACCCCGACTTAAATCTTTAGTATATGACATAAAATTACTATGTGCGTAGGTTTTTCATTTTTTTGAATTTACAATGCTCGTTTGAATTCTGATCAAACCTCTCTTTGACTGACTCCAAACCCCAGCACTGAACAACGACTGTCGATCTAATCCTACCACTGAACCACGATCGTCGATCTATTCCTTCTTGAAGGAATCTGGGGGCCGATCCGTGTGAACCTGATTCCTGCCATCTGATTGGCTGTTGTTTTTTCCTCAGCGTTGGATGAACCGTTGGGCCGTCTCGCGCCGCGTCTCAGTGCTTCCCCGTGCCAGCCTTTCAGGCCTGTGTGCATGTGCGTAGGCCTGCCTGCATGGGAACGACGGCGCGTGCATGCAGCGATGCGACGTGTCCATGCATGCGCTAGGCCAGTGACGTGGCCGTGTACCGCAGCGATGCAGCGATTCAGATTAAGGCTGAGAGGAGTAAAACCAGATCAGATTCACATGCCGCCGTTTCAACATTAAACGCATACACACGCACGCGCACGGATACACATGCACGCGCCTATTTAGACGCCTCTCGCTCTCTTCCTCCCCCATCCACCACCAAGCCAGATCCGTCGACATACCCAAGCCATCGCTTCCTCGATCCCTTCCTCTCTTAGCTCTGCGTCGAAGATGGCCACCTTCCGTCCCCCGCCCACCGTGGAGGAGGTGCAGTACCCTCCGGGCGTCCTCGTCGACAGAACGCTCAGGGTGTGGTCGCAATCCAGGTGGAGGGGCCTCGCCGAGTTCGCCCGCATCTTCCTCAGCGCCGGCTATGCCCACCTCTCACGGGACGCGCCGGTGATATTTAACCTCCACGAGCGGCGTGATAGCGCCGGCACCCTCACGCTGCTCACGGTCACCTTCACCAACCCGCTGGACGCCCAGATGCTCCTCGGTGAAGTGTTTTGGTGCGTCTGCGAGTCCATCTTCTTCACGGTGTACAACATGTTCACCAACACCGAGGCCATCTTCCCCACCAGGAACCATATGCACATCCTCCCCTACCCCGAGCACTTAAGGTGAAGGGGCGCGGCCAAGTTGGAAGAATGGCGGCCTAGGTGAAGATAAAGATGTTCCTCAAGCTCCTCGGACTATCTACCTTTTAGTTTAATCATTTTTATTTTCTTGTTTTTCTATGTCGTGTCGTGTCGTGTCCCTGAACTATCTATGTACCCATCTATGTAGTAATGATACCGTGTGGTATGCATCTTATATTTATCTAAGTTATTATGTGAGTCAAAAAAGTTTCTTGCGCAAAGAGATCACTTGTGTGTTGAAAAATGTTAGTGCCCAAAGTAAACAAGTGGAAAAAAATAGCCCCTTTAAACCCTACGCATTAGCCTAGATTTAATGGAAAAAATTTCTTCTCTTTAAACCCTAAGCATTAGCCTAGACTCAATGGAAATTTTTATTCTCTTTAAACCCTTAGCATTAGCCTAGACTCAATGGAAATTTTTCTTCTCTTTAAACCCTAAGCATTAGCCTAGACTCAATGAAAAAAATTCTTCACTTAACCCTAAACCCTTAACCTTAAACCCTAAACCCTAAAAATTTAGATTTCTTCCCTCTTAACCCTAAAACATGGCTTTGGACTTGTGATTAGTTAGGATTGTGGCCTTGGGCGAATACAATATGCGTTGGGTTTCTATAAACCTACAACATCAACAAAGCAAAGGAACTCTAACCGGAATCATGTGGCAGTGCAAACATGCATGTCCAAAAATTCAGTACAAAACAAACAAAAACCACTCTCACGCGTGCACAAAAATTCAGTACTAACTTTTGTTTTCACTATGTATAGCTTTCTTCCCTAAGAATATCAAAATCATTCCATCTGCCCCACTGGTGACTACCACTGCCCAAAACAGCACAAAACCACTCGGTCTTGGGTTCGACTGCCGGGCAACCCAACCATTTTTTTTCATTTTCCACCAATCTATTTTGTTTGAGAAAATCCACCCTTTTCAATTACCCACCCCGAATGGGCCTAATTGGAGTTGGCCCATTAGTCTAGCCTACACACTGGGCCTAAAACGCAAGGCAGAGAGACAGAGAGCAGAGACACATTGATCAAACTTTCTGGATTTCCCATTTCTTCTTTTTTTTCATACAATTCCAAGATTACAAATTCCTTCCAAATTCATGCATTTCCATACAATTGCAACATTAAAAAAAGTGCCACTACCAGACCTAGAAACGCCCAAATGTAATTGCAAAGGGACCAATTGCCATTACACATAGTGGATACTTGCGCTTGATCTTCGAGCTTCCCAATCTTCTCGTTCAACCTTCTAAGCTCAACTGCCACCTCTTTGTCAATGCGTGCTCCACCCTCAATCTCTTCTTCCGGAGCTCGCGTTGCGGCCGCTGCCATTCATGACAGGATGGGCAACCATTCTTCATGCTCTTCTTGCAGTTCATTCATCAGCGCATGGGCTAGAGTATCGACCCAAAGGAAGAAACATTTGACCTGCATGAACGCCAAAAGATCAAGGGCCGTATTGCTCAAAGACCACGGAAATTGTGAAATTGCCCCGATTCTTACCCCCTTCTCGCTGCACACGTAGAACAGACGATTTGTGTTCTTCGGTGTGCGTGACACCCTCCGATGAACGTCCGCCCGGCACCTAGGATAGAGCAAGATCGACATCTCCACGCGCGCCTGAATATGGACCCGCGAGGTGGCGCGGGAGATAGAAGAATTCATCCTCTCGACGCCTGGATCCGCCTGGAGATCTCGACGCTGCCCTCTCGGTCGCCCGCGCCCGACTTCTATCTACCAAGGTCGCCGCCCTATTCTGCGTGTGTCCGCCTCCATACTCGTCCGCCGCTCGAGTGCCGCCACCGCTTTTATCGCACAACTGCGGCAACGGTCGCATTTGAATTCAGTGTTGGGTCCCACAGGCAACGGTTCGATCGTGGAGAGCGTCTCCGCCTGCCGCCTAGTCCCACAAGCAGCGGACCGAGTCAAATGCGCTGACCTAACGGAGACGGCAATAGTAACGGAATGAGTTGGTGCGCACAGACTAGGGGCAAAACTGAGCACGAATCGCATATAGGGGAAAAACTGAGTACATGGACGCGTCTAAGGGAAATCTAATAATTAACCCAAAATAATAATAGTTGGCATTCATAAAAAAATGCCGCATAAAAAATAAAATGCGAGGTAACTCATAATTTGATTTTCTATAAAAAATCGGCTATAAATCGTAAGGTTGAGTGCATAATTTTTTAGTATTTATTTGTAATAGGTTGCATGCGCTATGGAGTTAATGAGAGCATGTGTATGAAAATAAATAAAAATCCTTAAATTCACTATGCTCCCTAAGTATGGAGGCACCAGAATCAATTGAGCAATCAATTTATGCTTTGATATCCCAATTTTGACTTGGTCCATCGCCTGGTTTGTGGGCCTTTTTTCGCTCACGATGTTGGTCTCGTGTGGGTTTTCTGTTTTGAGGGCCCAGGCTGGACGGCGCGGGTTCGCGTGGCGACTGGAGGACGGGGGGGGGGTGGTGTGGCGGCTGGAGGGTGTGGGGGCTTCGAGGGGAGGCGGCGTGGCGGCTGGAGGCTTCCCTTTCACCATGTGTCGTTCCTTTGTATCGGCGCTTGCGGGGCAGAGGAGGGGATGGATGGCTGCTCAGATGCACAGCCGATTCAGTTCTTCTAATGATCTATTGCTTGCCTTGCTCGCTGGTGAGGTTCGTTTCTGTGGAATTCAGGCGTCATCTGCTGCCTTTCTGAGTGGTTCGTACTGCATCAAAGTTTTTTTTGGCTGTTGCTTTAGATCTGATTTTTGTTGGTTTGTTGCTCATAGATGCTCTGTTTGTCGGTATGGCAGAGCGTGAGGGTGTTCATCTGTATTTGGGACTCGGGAAGGACAAGGACGATGTGCTGCTGCGTCCTTCTTGTGTAGGCGTGGTATGTCTTTCTTTTTTCCCTTTATCTTCCATGGATCGATTTAATTTCGGTGATTAATTTGCACGTACGATTTTGCTGGGTTTGTGCTGATATGCATGGATGGATGGCTATGGATTTGTTTTGACAGCGCAAGAACAACTTGTAAGGCTTGGAGGCGCTGATTCGTACTTCATCCACGCAAAGCACAGGCACTATGTGTTGTGATTCCCTGGTCATAGTTGGTTGAGAGGCATTCTTCCTGCTCACTCCTGCTTCTCCCTTCTTCCTCTGATGCGTCCTTCTCCTACCAGCGCGGTATGCCCTCCTTTTTCTCGTCTTGTTCTTTTTTTTCTGGTTCATCTTGGATTCTTGGGTATGTGTTGGATTTAGGCTGGGCTAGAAGATAAAGATGTGTTGGTCATCTAAGATTTCTAGCTACTGGTTCCTTGGCTGGTTGTGCTTGTTTGATTCTGATTGCTGTTAGTTTGTGTGATTGTAGTTGTTCTCAGTTGGTGTGGATTGTTCAGGTTGGGATTGATGATGGTCAGTGAGGTTTTTTGTTTCTGTAAGGTTGATGCTTTGGTGTTGAGTGATCGATGCGGCCATCCCATGCAGGCGAATAAATCCGTGCGCATGCCATTGGTATGCTCCAAGCCTTGCTCGCGCCGCCAGCCTCGGACGTGCCACTCTTCCTCCGAGCCTTCCTCGCGCTCGCATCCCGGGGTGCACCAAACACGACCATCGTTACCGCGACCCTGATTCCATTGGGATGATCTGCTCTGAGCCCCCTCACGCTTGCGGGTGGCCTATCCGCCTGATGCGACCATCCCCACACAATAGTGTGAGCCTGTGTGCACACGATGCTCTGCTCTGAGCTCTCCTCGCGTTGACAGCCTTGGATAATATGGGAAAAAAGAAGATGACATGCATCTATCCACGGTACGCAAGATTAATTCATCCATGATTTCTATTGTCACTGATGCCCTCTTTCTTGGATAAACTGTAGAACCAATGTTTTACATAGTCTTTTTTTCAAGGGTTGTGGTCGACAAACAACTAAGGTTGCATTCCCCATGGCCATGGTAACATTTTTCTAATCGTGTAATGGACATGCTATTCAGTAAACAAATGCTACCATTATGAAATAAGATATTTCTCTATCTTTTAATGATGCTTGTTATGGGTGATTGCTTAACCAAATGATTATAAGGTATGGATAGATTATAAGTTGGGTCTTCGTTGCGTTCTAATCTCTGCATTTTTTATATTAGTGTGTTGAAGCTGTGATTAATTTTTTTAATAGCTAGCCAAGCAGCCAGCTCCACACATATATGCTCTAAATTATGTTGGAAGTTATAAGATTTTTTTGTTGTACCACCGTTCAAATCAAACCAATTTTTAAATAGTACAGTATAAACTATAATGAACAGTAGGAAGGTCTACAACGGAATTGGCGCTTTGAAGTAGATATTATGTGGACACAAGGCTCAGTGTTACTTAATGTATACAACAAAACAAGTTCTGTTTAATTTGCTTGGTCATTCTAGAAAGTGTTCTTGAGCAATTATCCATTTTGGTATAATTGGTTAACATTTTTTTAGTGTTTTCTTTGGTTGATTTTTTCATCAAGAATTTGCTTTTCTTATACAGGACCATGGAGGCTACTACAAGTTGGAAACAAGCCTCTGTTCCTGCACCCCATTGTCTCTAAACGAACATATCAAAGCAAAATCCTTTGACTATTTATGCTATGCACATTTTTTGTCTCTATAAATTTAATATTCTAATCACTTTAAGATTTGTTTCTAATTTACCTGAAGTTGATTTCTTGCTAAAGTTTTATCGGTAATCCTTTTGCCCGACCAACACCAACATGCGACTATTGGCACGCGGTTGATTGACTAACCAAACTGATGTTCTAGCATGTTTAAAACTATTTGCTCAGTTACTACATGAAGGGTGTCACATTGTATTATCCTCCTTACGTTTTATGTGATGATAAATCACTCTTGAATTTTGTTTACACTAGAACATTTGTAGTACTGCATCAGATCACATGGTTCAGTTTTAACAGTGTGGTATGCCGGTTGGTATGGTCTAAGCATTTTGTTTCAAGAAAAGTATATAAATAAGGAGTGCACAACTAAAAAAGTGTTCTTGGGTCTTGGCACATGGGAGGATACTCCTAAAAATGTAGTACTTAAATATTGCGAGTATTATTCGGGTTTATATGTATTTATGCTTTTCTTCGTAGTGTGCCTATTTACTTATGTGTTCTCTTTCGAATATTGCCGTCAATTAAGATGTTCACTCGCGAGATAGCAGCTGTAGTGGAGGGATTCAACTTATGCTCCTTGAATGCATGTACATATTGTAGCACAATTCAATGAGATCGTGGCAATCATGTTACTACAGTCTTCAGGGAGCCTTGGAAACTCTTTGGAAATTTAATACATGCTTTAGGTGTTGTTTGTTATTTGGATTTTACATGTTCAAGTTTTTGCCCTCTCGCAGTAATGTGAAGTGGTGTTGTTTATTGAAACTAATGTCGAGAATTTGAGAGGTGTTGAAGGTCGAGCTGCTTCTGAGATACTTTTAGGCCTCTGCATTTTCATCTAATAGAATTTAGGAGTGTATCTCACCTCATTGTCTGACTGATGGCATTTCACATTTTTCATTATCCCTTGTTGTATAGGTTTTTGATGCAGGCAAAAATAAACTAATGAAAATTTATTAAGTCTCAAGTACTACAAATGCCTCGAGGGATCATTCTGGCGTGGTGTCGTGGCCCACACGACTTAACATGGTAAAGTACATGGGACACAAGGGAGGTGAAAGTGAGATTCAGGTAGTTCAATCAACAAAACTAAATGTAAGTGGATCATATAGTATACTCCTGGAGTAGTTGGATTTCTTTTTTGGTGACAATATTGCATTTTCAAATAATTTAAAATAAAGTTTTACTAATTGTCAGGATCTTGCTTGCTACAAGAACATGGGATACAGTATTGTACATACACGTATTTTTTATTTTAACATTATTAAACCTTATGCGCCCAGTAAATGCTACTTGCTTGAGCTGGTTACAGTGTTTGCCTGGCAGTCTGAGGTTCATCCCAAGAAATCATTTATTGTTTGCAATGCAGCAAATTTAGTGCCACCATAGCATGTATTTGTGATTGAATAGATGCTCCCTTTTAAAAAGTTATGTGATGTCAGGGTGCAGCTTCATATGCTAATTTATACTTCTTGAGTGTGTATTGTCGATTCACCCAGGCTACAATCTTGTGTGATTTTTGTTTTTATCTCATAACATATGCATCGAGTGAGTGTCCACTACTGATTCAATTAGCGTTCCTCTTGCTTAGGTGTTGTGAAGTATTACTGATTGGTCATCATAGTTCTGGTGCCATGTCAACAGGGCTGAGTATGTAAAACATGAGATGATAAAGGTTGTATAAGAGGTACTCCCCGCTTTAAATTCTATATTTTTACCTTTGCATGATGCAAGTGGTTCATTTTTAAATTTACCTAAAAAGAGTGGAATGTTAAATTTATCTCAGGAATACTAAGTATTGAAAAAAGGGATGTGCCAGTCTCTAGGTTAAAGGTATCCCCGTTCTTAAACTCTTATGTTTTTAGTTTTATGTGATGCAGATGACTTATTTTTATTGGACATAACAATTTTTCAGTGACTGGATCGTATTGAGAAGAGAGGAAAGTTAAATACAAAAGCAATAGCTGGGAGGTTTAGTTTCAAATCAAATAGTAGACATTGTGAAAAGACATTTTTGTTTATATATTTGTGTAATGCTGACTGCTGGAAGCACTGAACCTTGGGTGAATAGTACTTCCATGGTAATACACATTGTATCTATTCTATGGCCTTCATTAGTTCCATGTAAGATAGAGTTGTTCCCTTAAAAAAAGTCATAGATGTGTTAGTTGTTTCGCAAACTTTTCTGTTTTTGTTGCTGGCTCCGCCTTTTTTTAATAAATAGTTCAAAATACTATAAACTGTATAAAAATACATTGTCCTTATTCTACTCCCTGTTGAGATATAGCTTTTCATAGCTTTATCAAAATTAGATGAACATATTCTACTGCCTAATTTACTTGAGCTTTTGCTAGGTTAAGTTGAAGCATATCAACTTAGTAATTAAAGTGAAGTAAACAAAGTTCGCACTTTGTAGTCTCTAGAGCGACATGGGATAAACATTTTGAACTTTTATTGCTTCCTCCACAACTGATTAGGTTGACATGACCTTGCACCTGATCTGGTTATGACTTGTGTGGATTGTGGTCGTATGATCTTTTGATACTTTTCGGTGTACTTTGTGCCACTTCATGTATGTCATGTTTCTGTTATCTATGTGTGGCCATTCAAGTTGCTTATTCAACTCAACATTATTGACATTTTGATAAGGACCCTACAATTGCTTATTCAGCTGCAACACCTAACTAAGCTCAATGTAAAGAATGAGAGCCCAAGTAGTCTGTAAACCAAAAAAAAGATAAACAACCTAATGCACCCGACCTCACAACAAGCATTTTGACCAAACGGCGCAGCAAAGCGCGCGTGTCCGCTTTTAGTAGTTTTTATATGGTAAACCTATTTGATGATGTGGATAACTTAGGTATTACAGTATGGATTGTAGATTCAGAATGTCACAAATGCAATTTTCCCCCTGATGGCTAAAAGGACAAATGAGGACCCAGTGGAGCAAATAATGGTGAACTGTGGGGATGGGTCGCCAAATACGACTCCCCTCTCATCTCGGCGCGTCATCCTCACCGAAGCATTTCGTCGAGCGAGTGCCGCGCGCCGCCCAAAAACCCTCATCCCAAATCAAAACCCTACGCTCCCCACCACCGCGCCATGCTCCACTCCGGCCTCTCCAAATCCCAGCCCCTGCCGCTCCTCGCGGGAGCGTCTTCGCCTCGCCGCGCCCTCCTCACCGGTCTCCTCCGCGCCGGGTACCTCTCTAAGTCCGCCACCTCCTCACCCGCTCTTCGTCCGTCCGCCACCCGTCGTGCGAGCACCAGAGCGGCGGCTACCCCGCGAGGTCCCTCGCGCTTCGGCCTAGTACCTAGGGTTTCGTTCTCCACTGCGCCAGATGGTTCTGATTCGGTCGGCGGCGGGAGGTCGCTTCCTTGGCTAGGCGCCGCGAGCGGCGACAGCGGCGTCCCCACGGCAAGGAGCAGCGCCGGCCGCTCCTCCTCGTGGGAGAGCTCCGCTGATAAGTTCTTCTCTAAAGGCGACCAAGGTGCGCGAGTAGAGACATTGGAAGATAGAGCGGAGGGGGATGACCCAATTGACAATCCCAAGTGGGGGCGGATTAAGGATAAGCTCCGGCGGACCGTGGACCGTGGTGAGAGGTTTGAAAAGCCGGATGTGAGGCGGTGGAACAAGCAAGAAGACTATGGTGAGAGGTCTGATAAGCCGGATGTGAGGCGGTGGAACAAGCAAGAGGACCGTGGTGAGAGATTTAGAGGGGAGAGGTCTGACACGCCGGATTCGAGGCAGTGGAACAAGCAAGAAGACCGTGGTGAGAGGTCCGACAAGCCAGATGTGAGGCGGTGGAGCAAGCAAGAGGACCGTGGTGAGAGGTTTAGAGGGGAGAGGTTCAACCAGCCGGATGTGAGGCGGTGGAACAAGCAAGAGGATTGGGGCAGGAAGACTTGGAAGGAGGCAGGGGAATCAACAGTGCCAAAGATGGTTGGGGAGGGGGTTTACGGCGTTGGGCCGGTACTTGCAGCTCTCACGTCTGGGAGGAGGGAGTTTTATGCATTGTACACACAGGAAGGGATGGATTTGAGCAGGAGCAACAAGAAGAAGAAGGACAAGAAGGGGATTGAGAAGGTGCTGCTGATGGCAGAGACTATGGGGCTTAAAGTTATTGAGGCATCAAAGCATGACCTCAACATGGTGGTGGATAACCGACCACATCAAGGTCTGGTGCTTGATGCATCACCCTTGGAAATGGTAAACACTAAGGAGTTGGAGCCAGTCAGGGTTCATGGTGGAAAGGCACCGGTCTGGATAGCTTTGGATGAGGTTATGGACCCTCAGAATTTAGGAGCCATAATTAGATCAGCCTACTTCTTTGGTGCGGAGGGTGTTGTGTTGTGCGCTAAGAACTCTGCTCCATTAAGTGGAGTAGTGAGCAAAGCTAGTGCAGGCTCGCTTGAGTTGATTGAGCTGCTTTCCTGTAGGAACATGATGCAGTTTCTGTCTTCATCAGCTGAAAATGGGTGGCGAGTTCTTGGAGGTACAGTCGCTCCTAAAGCTATACCTCTCTCTGAAGTCACCACGGGGGAGCCAACAATTCTTGTGTTGGGCAGTGAAGGCACTGGTCTGAGGCCCCTGGTTGAGCGATCCTGCACACATTTGGTCAAAATTGCTGGTAATGCTGATGGAATTGTTGTGCAAGAAGAAATAGATGCCACAGATGCAGATATAGAGGAAGAAGGTGATAATTATTCAGGTAATCAAGATATGAAATCATTCCTTGCGGTAGAGAGCTTAAATGTCAGTGTGGCAGCAGGAGTTTTGCTTTATCATCTGGCTGGAAAGAATGTCCACCCTGTAAGTGAGAAGCCTAGCATCTCTCCTGTGTAAGGATGTTCCATGTTTCCTCCATACCATAATTATTAATGACTGTTCTCCTTTACTCCCATTAAGGATGAACTTTAGTTTCTGTTGCATGATTTGAATTTTTGGTTCGACTAGTAATTTATTGCATAGGTGTGACTTGTGAGGACAACTTTGAGAAATGGCTTATTTCATTAGGCCGAGTCAGATTCTATGCTGTGTTAATATAATGGAAATGCTTAATCAAGGCTAACCATGCCACAACTAACCCTAGGTAATGCGTGGCTTGCCACCGAAGTGTCGCAGAAGGCGGCAAAAATTTCATATCACATACGGGCCATATGGATGAAGTAGTGTGGCAAAGTCACAGTATAGCTACAAACATAAGAAAATTGTGTCTTCTAGAAAAACAGTAGCTAGAAACCACACACACCTGAAAAACAGTGGCGACCTAAGGTTAGGCATGGCAAACTGTGTCCGGGAACGAAACAGCCCCTAGACCTGTCAATTGCAGCTACATGGTTCCCGAGCATATATTGACACCACCATATCACTTACTCCCTCCGATCCATATTAATGGACTTAAGTTTGTCTAGATACATATGCATCTAGTCTAAATACTTAACTAGATACATACGAATCTAGAAAAAGTTGAGTCCATTAATATGGATCGGAGGTAATACTAATTTTGGAGTGATCTAGAACACAAATTAAAAGAGGATGACTTGCTACAAGATCATCATTGTGTTGTTATAATATTTAGTTCCATATAACAAGCTGATTTGTTGTATCACTGGAAGTCTGAAATATCTCTCTGCTCAGACGTACGAGGTGAAATATGCTGCTTGGATCTTGTAGTCCATATCACTGCGTCATCCTTAGTTTTCAGACTTAGGATCACTGATCCTGTTGAGTGTTGAAATTTCCAAGTGCAGTGGAATGTACCTTGAGCCATCAAAGCTATTTATATGTTGGTATTACTACTATTACTAGTCAATCGAGTCAACACATATGTAATTGCATTTGCAGTTTTGAACTGTAGCAACAAACCTTCTGCTTCTTTGGTGAACTGATAAATGAACTTACTTAATTGAACACTTCCAGCTGTTGCTCTACTGTCCTGCAGTGCTATCCAGAAAGTTCTCTGCATAGTCTGTTGGTACCAGTTTATGGTACTCCGTAGTATATTTTGTAACTAAATTGACCGACTGACTGTTAATAATAACCCCTGGAAGGATATCAACCTTCACGGATCAATTAATTGGGTATGATTTTATTTCCTTGACATAACATGACTAGCACAGGCAGATGGACCCAACTCTCGCTATGTTGAGGGAATTGGGCCAGCATATGCGTGTGCTTTGTATAACAGGTTATATAATCTTGAATTAAGCCCTCCAATTCCACCTCAGGTTCATTCAGTATAGTTATTTTTGGTGACTTATGATGTGGCATTGCGATACTTTCGCTTTCTGTTATCTCTGGAGATAACAATAGAAATGGGATAATTCGGCTCCTCAGTCACTTCACTGTGTGTTGGCTCATTAGCAAGAAAGACTGTACCCAATTACCAAGTGTGTAACTGTGCTATACTGCTATTTAAATGGAAGACCAGCAAAGAGTCAGTGTAAACCTAAATATCCAAAGCGCGAAGTGACACTTGAAAGTAGTAGGAGATGATTTAGAGTTGAGTGTTCTAGTTAAGCTGAAGGGCCCATGAAAGATCTTCAAAGTCGTCTTCAGTTTCTTCATAATATATAGCAGCCTTTATCTATGCTGCAGGTATTCAACAATCTCAATCATTCAGTCTTTATACTTTGTTGACAACCAATTAATTAAGGATGAAGCTCAAATATGCAATTCTTTGTTTCTCCAACCAAACTTTAGTGACATATTAGTTCGGCACTCTGTAGTTACAGTTGAGAATCACAAGATTAGCATGCTTGGTCATCTTCTTCCTTTTTCATGGTTGCAGTGCTGCTCATTGATAGAAAAAGTGGCATTAGCCAGCCCTCTAGGTGAATGCGGGGAGGTACAGTATCACAAAAGTATGATTATTGTTTTTTGTTACTCCGTTCACTAATATAAGATGTTCTAGCTTTTTTTCTGAATCGAATGTATAGACACGTTTTAGTGTGTTTGTTCATTCATTTCAGTACGTATGTAGTTCATATTAAAATATCCAAAACATCTTACAATAGTGAACGAAGGGTGTATTTTGGAAGGACTGGGCATTTACTGATTACTACAGGAGTACAAGTTGCTGAATGTTATGAACTAAATAATAATGTTCAGCAGAACCACCGGGATCCAGTTTGACCATTTACCGGCTCATATTTTCTCTTCTTTGGATATATGTTTTGTATATCATTGTTTCTGTCTAAAGTATGAACTTTCAGCTCCATTTCGATATCATCAGCATTACAGTTAGGAAGTTAGGCTACTAGCATCCTTCTGAGTTCCGACATCACTATAGCTTCACATCTCTTCAAATACATTCATACACTGGAGTGGCTTCGTTTTTCTGTAGTGACTGTTCTAGTAACAGTGTTCTTTTGGTAAACATTAGCTGCATTTCTTTTGGAATATTTTACAAGCGGGCTGTCTATTCTTATGACACATGAAGGTGTACTAATGCATGACAACTATACTGTTTTCTTATCAAAGGAAGAACATAGCTGAAGTGTCAATCGTCAATCACTGGTTTGATCTGATAGATTGTTAAAAAATGTTCTTATAATATTCCTGGACAAATCATACTCCCTCCGATCCATAATAAGTGTCGTTCATCTAGTACAAAGTTTGTACTAGCTTAGTACAAAATGAGCGACACTTATTATGGATCGGAGGGAGTACTTGACTAGAGAGAAGAGGATACAAGAACAAGATTGTACAAGAAACAGAAACTAATATTTTATCTGAAACTGGACAATCGATTACAAATAATATGTGGGAATATTCTACATGTCGGTGCACATGAATAAAGTGGGTGTCTATTGCTGCCTTGTCGGACAAATGTAGGTAAAGGCTTTGGGATCTTTTGTAAGTAGTATGGTTTGAGAAACTATATCAAGCATCGTCTGCCTCACTGCACCCTGATCCTACTTTATGGACTAGGTGTCACAGTCAGGGAGTGGAGCCTATGAGGTGTGGTGGCCTTTGATGTGGTTTCAAGCTGTAAGATTTTTCATTCTTTTAATTTTATTTGACCTTTCCTTTTAATATAATGGTATTATACTTTTCGGCATTTTCTTAAGGATTTTTTGTTCCTGTTCTTGGATGCAGCACCAGAATTGGATCATTGTACCTTTTTACTCTGTGTGGTTCCTTGCTGATTTATTTGTTCTTTGAATAGCTGGTACCTGCAATTTTGAAGTAAGATGTTAGATGAATTCAGGCTAAGCGCCTTCGTGCTGCACATTGAACTGATCCAGATAGCTTTTGCTGGTGCATCCATTCCCTGCCTTCTGATAGAGTATGTATTCACTGTTATCTGATTGTTGCTTTTTTATCTATGTTTGTTCTCTTATTTGATCCATCCACCTGAATAGTGGATGTGCCATCTAGTATCTTTTGATGAATATGATGATGATAAGATCAATAGCAAGGCACTTAGCAATACATGATCCAGTCAGCTTCAGCTTACCTGCGGAACTGGGAACCCATACACTTGAATACGTGATTAGTCTGGGTTGATACATAAGGTGAATCGATATTGTAGAACACTCTTCCTGGACGGCCACACTGACTCTTTTGATGCATGCACCCTTCATGGCTGAAGGTGCGTGTATGGGTTGGGATGTGCGGATGTCCTATTGTGAATTTGTGGCTGTAGCATTAGGAATTAGCGCGCACTTTACAGGCCATGGCATTGTCATGGGTTCCCAACATGTGCTCAGTTGCATGTACACCTTTACACTTCTCTAGTCTCTTTGATTGGCAGGTTGATTTTAAGTACGTATCTAGTAGAATTAAACAACTAGTAGTTGAGTAGTGGAATAGAAAATTCACAGTTGGGTGCTTGAAATAAGGTTGGCTTTGTCATTCTGCATTATCTTAACATCTTTTTGGCTTTCGCCGACACCAAAAGCACCGTTCTTGCAAAAGTGCTACCGTTTTTTAGTCCATGTTAGTATAATATACACCTATTGACTTATATACTGCAAGTGGCGACACATGAGTGCACAACACAATGGGGATAAAGATGTCCGGTAAGGACATTACAAAAGGGCTAAAGATTCTTTGATAAATCCACCCCACCTGTGCTACTTTTCCTACTGTCTGGAATTTAGGGATGGTCCAATGACAAAGACCCTTCCTTTGTCCGGATTCCACAATTTCAAAGTTCGTAAGCATCAAGGTGAATATCTCCTTTACCAAAAAAACATTTCTCCTCTCGTCTCCCTTATGGTCAGCTGATTCGTAAGCTTGTTTGGTGCTCGTATGCTTCATTATACAGATTTATCTCAGCACACATACATGCGTTAGTTACTTGTCATCTGACGGTGCCTGCATTGCAGTAGTCGTTTGAATAGCAATATCCTGCACACTGAAGGAGCAACCAGTATACACGTACTACTATACAATTTTAGTTTCAGATATGCCTCGTAATGACAAACTAACAACCAAACACAAATGTCTTATTGGTGTCTATTGTTTCAGATATGCATCGGCTTGTCTTGCTAATGTACTTTATATAAGTAATTCGATTTGCTTTTGTCGGTTTTGCCTCTCGTATTTGGGAATTACTAAAATCAGCTCTAAGAGTGATATGATCAAGTTGGCAAGTTGAACCCAGTGTACAGTTTCTGTCATCCAGAAAGAACCAATGCCACCTGTTGTTAATCTGGACTTTGTCAAGAGCCTTGTGATATTATCACCAGGGCGGCATGGAGATAACTTCTAGGTTTGGTAAGTGGTGCTATCAGATGGGTTTAATCACTAGCTCACCTAGAACACGTACTTGTATATAAACAGTGCATACTGTCGATTCTTAGCATCACAGGGGGGAAAAGGATGAAAAGGTTGCCCCTCTTGTGTGTAGTCACGGTCTTGCCACTATTTTTGGAGGAGCAATCGGTAGTTTGGTACCCAGCAAGTATGAAGGCATCAGCACATGTTTTACTTTCGGCAATTTTATGGTTTGGTCAAACCTTTCTCATGGTTTTCGTGACTTCAATTTAGAAAAGGGGTGAGGTCGGCAACCCTTCTGCCCTTTTATATCCTATAAACTCCTAATAGCATATTCCACATTATACCGTTCGGTGGTGTGATGCTATCAGGACAGGCTAGGTGCTGTCCCCCTGTGTCCTGAACAGATTTGCATGTCAGAATCAGATTACATCAGGGCTGAATACAAATTTGTCACAGAAAAGAGGCACTGCACAGGTGTGAGCCATCAAGCTCTCTCCTGTAAACGCCAAATCCATGTAACTGAATCAAGAACTATAGCGTTAAATACAAGGTAGCCTAATTTACAAAATAGTCAGGATATCTTCATGCATCTGAGGTATGCTAATTCATCTCGCTACATTCGTCCCTACAAGCCAAAAAAAAGGGGTACTAAACTAGTAATCCGCAAAAAGGATAATGATCCGGCTTCAGTAAGCAGCATTCCAAATGGTTGAAAAGCTGCCACCGTTTCAGCAATTTGCTCCTTTCTCTGGAGTAGCTCCAGTCTGAAAAGAAAAACAGAGATTGAAAGAGTTAAGTGTAGCTCAGTTTGGGCAATCCAAACATGTAGTACCTTATATCAGCATACATAACAGAAAAGTGCAGCTGGCTTCATCCAAATTTATCCAGTACTAGCTAATTTCTACGAATAGACAAAGATCTCGATGCAAACTGAAGTGGCGTTGCACTTACCAGGCCATGGGAAAGCTCTGAGCTCTTCAGAACCCTCAGCCTTTTAGCAGTTGAGACAAACACACTGAAGTAGGGATTATATACAAGTAGTTTAGATGGTGTCAAGGAGCTTAATAGAAATCATTTGGGGGAACTGTATATGGTGGAACAGTCAAGCTTACCTCCAAGGGACATCCCCAACCAGCATCCTGTCTCCTTCATTGTCTTCGTAAACTAGAGTATATTCACCAGACCCGTCCAGCAACTGCGAAAATATTTTTTCATCTGCTCCTTGCTGTGTACCTTCAGCCCTAGATGGATCTCTTTGTGCTGCAACATGGTCATCCATAAGTTGTCATGAAAACAAAGATATCAACTTGCTAGTTTTGATATGAATCGACAGTTCTGAAACTAAATTGAAGTGCTTATTTTATTTTGATTATGGTTTCTTTGTACCTTGAAGAAACCCATGGAAGAGATCTTTGACGGCGAATGAAAGCCTCTCGTAGCTGTCACATGCTGCAAGATCTACTTTCCTTCCAATGGGGATCCCATCCATGTTGATTTTCACAAGAGGGCTTTTCTTGCAGCTAAGGGTCGCCTTCGCATCGGCTTCACCAGTTTGCGGTTGAGGGGGCTGTTTGGATGCGCTACTGCTAGCAAGGTTTCTCCTGAATGATCGGATTGGAGGCCAGCCGACCACTGGAACTGCAGCGCCTCTGCATCAGATTAGAGCACGGTGAGTTATTCTGTGAAAGGCCAGCCAAATAAATAATATGTGCATGCTAGTATTATCAAACTTTCCAATAGCTGAATATTTATGGAGAGGCTAAACAACGTTGATGGTTCACTCTAGTATTCACCTTCTTTATTTGTACTGCACTTGTTCAAAAAAAGGAAAACTATACTGCTACAATATTAAGAATCCAAAGGTAAGCGCCACAAGACAGAAACTGTAAAGATCGGCAAAACAATTCAGTACCTACAGGCGTGAGCAAAAAAAGGCAACCATCTTTAAAAAAAGTCTAATATAAAGTAAAGCAAACTTTTGGAAAGGAAAACTTTTGAGCCTTCAGAGGCTCATGTTGACCCTAAACTTACGCAGGTTTGATGAAACTCAGAACGAGAATGTTTTTTTAGCAAGGTCCATGGGGACTTGGGGAGGAAATCAGGACATTGCAATCTCAAATGATTACACCATGTATGGGTATCATTACCTTCCCCGCGCCTGCGGCGTGTTGCCGATGTTGCGCGCAGGCGTAGCAGGAGCGGCATGTGGCGGTGGTGTGGGACAGCAACCTTTCTTCCTCTCACCCACGGCGGCTGCACCTGGATTTTCCTCCACTGCTGGTTGTTTCCCGCATGCTATCCTAGCCTGCTGCTGCTTCTGCTCGTTATCATAACCTTAAAACAGCAGAACAAAGAGATTATTCTTAGTTCACTGCTTCTGTTAACATGTTGCAAGCAGAAGAGGTGCGAAAAGCTGCTTGTTACCTTGTGCTTTGGCCTCAACTGTGTCCAAGAACCCCCTCTTCGCTCCGGTCGTCGTCGTCGTAGCGTTGGCCGTGGAGTGTTTAGGTGGGTATCCAAGGGAGAGAGCTGGGCTGTCCTGGTGTATCATGGTCTCTCTTGATCTTGAGCTAGCCGCTGATGTGTCCTCTTGTAGGAGGCCAGGAAGGCCAAGCTTGAGCTCCAGCTTCTCGTCCTCGTCGCTCCCGAACCCCGTGTTCTTCGATCTGCCCTGCTGCCCTCTCAGGCTCCATTCTTTCTCGCCTGGGATGAGATCCAGGAGCTGAGGCATGGCTTCTCTTTTCATGGAGCTTTCTTCCATACGACTTGCTCCAATTCAAAGGCTTCAAGACTTGAAATACTGCACCAACTAGTATATTAAATATGAGTAAGAAATAAGAATTGATGGCAATGAGAGGAGTCCAACCCCTTGACAAGTTCAGTTCTACACTCAACCTAGGCTAGCTAAAGGCACGAAACCAACAAACTGGAAGGCGTATGGTATGGTCAAAGCGAGCATGCGGAAGAGAGAAAGCAAGGGCAAACTTGAACTTATGAAAACAGAAGGTGGAGTTTATTTGCGCCGACAAGACAACACACCCTGGACCTGGACGTAGAGTAGAATGAAGTCCTTGATAAGGAAGAAGTTCATCCTGAAACATGAAACGGAACCAACTGGTGGCTAGAAACACACGAGAATGAGGAGCGATGGAGCAAAATATTCAACGCAGTCAAGTCAGAGATCATATCATATCATGAGCTCGTGTCAGCAATCATATCGGCTCGTGCTAAAACCATTTCAGGCAAGAAAAGAACGAGCCGCGACCTCTCGAATTGGCAAGCAACAGAAGCGCTTTACTCTAATCCAACCAAATCAAAACCGAAGGTACAGTTGACGGAGGCAGAATGAAACTCACCAGGAGACGGGAACAGCTGATGAAGCCTTGGGCAAGGGATGATGAATTGATGATGAGGTCCAGCTCCAGAGCTCGGATGTGGGAAATGGCCAAGTGGAAGGAGGAAGCGGATAGAAATGTCACCTTGGCTGTGGCGTGGGCGTGGGGTGCGTGGAGCTCGTTGCACGCTGCGCCTTTATAGGCCTTCTTCTTTTGTCCCCTGGAGGCTGGAGCTGGACGGCCGGCCGGCTCGCCTTTTTATCCTGCCGCTTTTCCCTCCGCCGCTCCGTTATCTGGACCGGACCGGACCTGGACGGAACGGAGCGCGCGTGCGTCGCGCGTCGGCGACCTAGGTGTATGGCTGGGGAGATTTGCCATGTGACACAATTGGAGAAGGATTCCGTTTGCTATGGATGAATGGACCTATGGATGACCTGGTCACGGGGGAGTTTGAGTTGGAGTTTGCGTGCCCCTGTGCTCTGCTCTGCTCTGCTCGTGTCCCGTTCCCGTGCGTCCGTAGTAGATATCGTTCGTTGGCGTTGGCGGATGGGATGATGATGATAATGGTGGTGCGGTGGCCGGGGCCGGGGCATGCGTCCGGCAGGGCAGGACAGGAACATCCATGGGCACGCAGCACGCCTATCCGAGCAAGTGGAGCAACGGGTGTTTCGCCTGTGTGGCGCTGTTGGTCACAGCTCGCAAATGGCGAGGCAAGGTGGCGTATGGATTGGATCCGCCTCTTGCCCGATTGTTCACACTTGCCCGGCCGACCTCTTGGGGGGACCGTTGTGGATGAGGATTTTGTTTGGGTCTTTGCACCCACTTGTAGATAGATGACCGGTAGTCCTGTGGAGCTCCGGCGTCTAAACTCCTTTCTGTTCGTGCTTGGCCTTGGCGGGTAACAGACCGGCAGCTGATTAAATTCTTGGACTTGGCTCGTGCGATCATGTAGTATTAGTTGACAAAACTGTGCTTGTGGACTTGTACCGATGCTGGTTGGCTATTTAGTCTTTACCGCCGCATGCGTGCGCAGTTGTGACAGTGCGAAAGTGGATGGGAAGATAATGTTTGCTTATTATGCTAAGCCATTGACGATCAAATTTTTAAACTGTTCTAGTATCCATCAACCGTGCAAGTTGATCACGATGCTAGCTAAGCTAGCACAGCAGTTGGAAGCACTTTGACCCCGGGCATCTGTGGTTTTTGTTTTCTTCTTGCCTTCCCATGTGTGTGAGTAAAATAATGCAAGACCTCTCGTGTCTGTATAGTTTTGACGGCAAGCATACTTCCAACGTGACTGTGCAAACAAGCAGCCTTCCCTCTGGAAATTCCAAATTTGTTGTTAGCCTACACTGTTTCATCTTTCATGGGCTCCCTCTGCATGCCCGCGTACTCATCATACAGCTGCTAGGATCTGCATGCTTGCATGCATGGAGTGCAGTGCTTGCGGTAGCATATGTACTTTTCTTGCCCATCATTAACAAGATGGCCAAAAGTATCTATAGGAAAAGAGATTGCACATTTATCTCAAAGCAGGTCAATTTTAGGATGAATCATTAGCTTCCTTATCGAGGTTAAGACCCAATCAGTGCTACATCCCATCCATCATTAGCTTTAACATTGCAGCTTTTTGTGATTTATAGTAATAATGTATAGTCTAGCCGCTTACCAACTCTATCAGGGCAACTTCGTCGGCCTGATGCATTTCGTTCGTTCACCTGGCTAAAAACCACGGTTCATCGTGGCCCAACGCGACAATGCAAATGAACCGATGTTTACTTTATTGTTCAATTTGATCCATTTTAACATAAATTTGGGTTGGGTTTGCGTTCGTGTGGACATGCCACAGTCGCTCGCGTGACCTACCCACCAGTGGCACACCATCTCCCCTTCGCATTTTTCTCTTCCTAACCCTGAAAATTCCCGACCGACGCACCTACATCTGTCGCCGTCCTCACCATGGCCCCGGTGAAGCCGAAGACAGAGCTCCCCTCGGAGAAGAGAATCGCTGAGATGACAATGTCGGGTCAATGAGAACAGGGGTACTCTGACCCTGCACCTGGGCCTTAGCCTGAAGAAGATGAATATCAGGAAGGATCGGGCTTCACGAGGAAGCCTTTCCGGAAACTCTTCACCCAAGGGACTCCTCATCAAGACGCTCTGTGACGCCCCCGATTTATGATCATGTACTTAATCATGCACGCACTGTACACAATCGAGATCAGGGTGCCACGGTAAAATATCACAGCACAATACTAGTCACAAATAAGATAAATCTTTAGTTATAAGCCAGGGATCACGAGGATCCGAATATATAAGTTATACAAATCATAATATCTGAGTACATATATAGTTAGTCAAGTTTTGCTTTAAAAAGGCTAGCAAAAATATCATCAGATCGAAAAGGCAAGACCTCCTGCCTGGGAACCTCCGAACTACTCCTGGTCAACGGGGAACTCGACGTCGTAGTAGGCGCCTCCGGGGTACTCCTGCTCCTGGGCGTCAGCGTCTAGTTGCAACAATCCGGGTATATAAAACAAAGGGGGGAAATAAAGCAAGGGTGAGTATCTAGCATACTCAGCGAGACTTAAACCCAGACTACTAAGCATTTATGCATTGGTATCAAAATGGAAGAAGAGAGTGTATAGTGGACTGCAAGATAGAAATACCAGGGTAAGGGGGAATGCGCTAGGCCTATCGAAGACTAGCATCTTTATGCGATTCTTCCACATGAGAAGAGAATAGCCAACAGTTATATATAAAGCATAAAGTAACAATGCAGCAGAAGTTATTGCAGCATTGTATAATAGTAAGTTGTAATACTTATCAATGCCTTCGAGATCTCTTCCTCGACTTCCCTGCGAGGAAGGAAACCTGGAACCAACAGTTTAATAATGTAGTAGTTTGTAGTAGTAGGATCTGGCTTCAGCATAAAGCGTCCTGTTACCGTGGACACGGCTCATCAGAGAGGTTCCCGCCGGTCTAAAGTCCTAAGCGCTCGGGGGTCTTGGGCCGTCGCCCCTCGCACTACGAGTCGTTGCGCGCAGTGGGGATACGAGCACCACCCCAACTGGTGACACGATCCCCGCGGCCGCAATGCTGAACTGGAAATCTTTTAGAACTTTTGATAGAATGTATGCCGCCGAGGGGCCCACACCCATTATCCCGCGTGGAGGTAACGCGTATATGGCACGTCGACCCACTTAAGTCATCCACCTGAGCCATTTAAGCATTTTATTATTATCTCACAGACAACTGTTCTCGTTGTCCGACTATTTCACACAACGGACAACGAACAACATCCATGACCACCAGTACATCGGTGCCTGCCCTGGCGTCCCGTCAAAGCATGCGGTTACCAACAAGGTGAACCGTCTCCTTACCTTGTCTCGCAGGTGCTCTTGTAAGAGCTCGACTTTCGTGGTTTGGTAACTCTCGCGGACAACGACCAGGGTCGAAGCCCACCTGTACATCGGTATTCCCTTCCTGTCGTCCCATCACAATACCACTCGTGGGCACCGTTGGGTCACCTGACTTTTTACCTTTAAGGACAACCGTGGTTTGGGACCCTAGGGCGACACTACAGAGTCAGCAACGAGTGGAGTACAAGGATTACTCCTTGATAGCTCACACCTGATGTGGCTCGGCAGGGCCATGGTAGGGGCCTTTGGCGGTGTCTGCTCTGTACCTTACCTGTTGCAGTAATAATATATTGTATCCGCCTTTACTCCCCAGAGTGATCACGAACCTCTATCTAATCGTAGTTGACTAACAATGCGCATGGCTAATTGCTGAATAATATATATATATTTAATAGGCAGCATAGGATAAAGGAAGGTACAACAAGGGGCGACAATGATATGCTATGCAATGAATAGAAATGTAATGTAGCAGCAGCAATGCCTAGTGCAACAGATAAATATAGATAGATAGGTGATATCTGTGAGAGGTGAAGGGGCACTGCTTGCCTGGAAGCTCGGTAGCAAGGGACTGGTCGTCGACGTAGTACTCGTACCCAACAACGTCGGTGGCGACAGTCTCAGGGTCTATCAGAGAATAAGAGGGGGGGGGAGAAACGATAAATACACGTCAATAATAGCAATACAAATGAAAGGCATGGCAATACGTTAAGCTAGAGGTGAACTAACACGGTGCTACACGTTGCAGACGAAACGGGAATTCAACCGGACATTTTACGGGCTCCGGATGATTACCGGATAGATGATCCGGAGGGGAAAGTCTCGTGTTCAGTATGCTAGAATGGTGTGGTGGGTATACGGGTAGCGTATTCGTATCCGTTATATTTTTCTGATCAGCTTTCATGTATAAAATATTTTCATCGGAGTTACGATTTAAAAGATATTGAATTTCAAAGTTTAAATCAATTTAAAAGCATTTTCTGAATTTCTTTTTATTATTAAAACAACATTATTCATAAGTCTATCCAAAATAGTGCACTGACTGGTGGGACCTACATGTCATAGGCCGTAGCATTTAAATACAATTTTATTTAATAAATTAACCCAAAGGGCCCACATGTCATACACTAATTAATCTAATAACTCATTTTTTAATTAAATCTGCCAGTGGGGCCTACATGTCATATAGATAAATTAGTTAACAATTTTTTTATTTCATTTAATCAGAGGGTTAAAAGGGGTGGGGCCACATGTAAGCCAAAGGAGTTGATTTCATTTCTGCTTGCTCCATGCATGTTTTGGGTGATATTGCTATATTCTTGATGTGCTTTCATACACTTTTGATCATATTTGGACTAACCTATTAACTCAGTGCATCCCAGTTTCTATTTTCTGCTATTTTTGTATTTCAGGTTTTCCCATTAATTAAAGTGTCTAAAAAATTCCGGGAAAAATATATATAAAAAAAACAGCGAGACGAAAACTTCTAGATGCTCCAAGAGGGGCCAGGGGGGACCCACCAGGCGGCCAGGGGGCGCGGCCCCACCCTAGGTCGCGCCGGGGGGCTGCCTGGACTCCCTGGTCCACCCCTGGCTACTCCCCTTCGCCTATATTTACCTCTCGTCCCGAAACCCTCGAGGACAGAACCCTTTTTCGCGATCTCCCCTCTGTTCTACCGTCGCCGCGCTTCCAATATCGAGGCTGCTAGGAGACCCTGTCCTGGCACCCTGCCGGAGGGAGGATTGACCTCCGGGAGCTTCTCCACCACCATGGACGCCTCCTGGATGAGCCGTGAGTAGTCCACATTAGACCATGGGTCAGATATCAGTAGCTATGTGATGTTTTCTCTCCATCTTTGTTTTTCAATGTTTAGACCTTGTGAGCTGCCTTACATGATCAAGGCACATATGTAATTTTCCTGCTGTTGCTATATTGAGTTTACTGGGATTTGATGGATTATGAGATTATGTTTAGATTGTGATTAGTAATATATTTGGTTCTTCTCCTTTTATATTTATGTTTTGAGTAATTCTTGCATGTTCTCCGTTGCTGTTTATTGCTTTGGCCAAGTAGTAGGTAGTGACTCCAAGAGGGAGCGTTATGCATGATTGTAGGTTAATGTCCCCCGATGACTAGCTTGAGTGACAGAAACATGAGTCTAGGGAATGTGTTGTTGCCACCAGGGGAAAACAATGGTGCTTGTACTTGCGGGTGCAATGATCGTTTACTTTACGCAAAGTTCTTGTAATGCAGTTGTCTGTTGCTTTGAGTTCACACTTTGGGTGGGGCTCGCAACTTAATAACAGCGAGATGTTCTGGATAGATATATCAACGTGGATGATTAGTGAGTAGATGCAGATGGATTTTGGTCTATTTGTCTTGGCGTACTGCCCATGCTTTTGAGCTCATTCCTTTCTTTTGTAGCATAGTTAGCATTGCGGTGCGTTTTTAATCCTGTCAATTTTCCAGCTGCAATTTGTTCACCCCGCAAATCTGTTTATCGTCTTTTGGGAGAGAGACATCACTAGTGAACTTCATGGGACCCCGGTCCATATTTCCATTACTATTTACACCCCCACTTTATTTTACTGCCTTTACTTTACTTTGCATTTATCATTATCACTATCATTATCTCTTGCGTTTGATCCTTTGTAAACGGCAAGGCCGAAGGGATTGACAATCCCTCTGTACTCGTTGGGAGCAAATTTATTTGTTGTGTATGCAGGTCCAGGTAAAGTAAGCAACCTCGGTTGTAAACGGTGCCATTGTTCACTTTACTACCTACTTGTCGTCGTCGAAGTCCTACTGGTTCGATCTCAACCTTGGCATCTTTGCCAAGGGAAATTACCACTACGCTACATCTCAACCTTCCACTTGGGGTAGCCAACGAGGAGCACTACTTCAGTGCCATCAATAACCTTGAAACATGTGTTACCCGACTTGAACTTGTTGTCTTGCTCAAATGTATCACTCACCACGACTGCAGCTCCAATATACGCCTCATCACCGCACCACCATTGATTTTTTTTCTTCAAAATCGATTTTGTTGGTGAATTTGGAAGAGAATGTGATGATCTACAGGATGTGCAAATTTTGGTAGCAAGTTTAGTGAATTTAGGCAAAATCGAACTGTAAAAAAGAAAAAAGGAAAATTGGAAAAAACAGACGAACAAAAGAAGAGAAGGAAGAAAGAGGGGAAAGAACCAAACATTGCTAAATGTCGGAACTCTTTTGGCTCTGAGAGAACCAAAGAGCGTGCCATGTTGCTCTAGAGAGGCACTTCATCCCAGGTGAGGACGAAGAACCTCTCTTCGGCTGGGAGAAGAAGGAGGAGGGGACAAGCATACAATTTTGTAAATATTAAAATGGATTTTTTTTAATATTTCATAAAAGATGTAACACTAGGGCACCTACTTAACCACCAGAAGAAGGCAACATTTTTTTATTCAACACATGTACTAGCTAGAGGTGGAGCGAAGGCAGGTACTCCCTCCGTCCCATAATGTAGTATCAACATAACTTATAAAATGATACTACATTATGAGACAAAGATAGTACATACGTATCATCAGAAACCCACCAACTGAGAACTCACTCAAGCATTCATGAGCGATGCTAAGAAACGAGTTTGTGATTGTACACGACTGACCAAGCCATCTAGTGATCGATAGGATAGTATCTTTACCTTTTTTCAGCTTAAGCGCACCATTGATCCTTGGAAAAACTTTTTTTTAAATCAAATTTCTTTGAACTTTGTTTAATCATTAATCAACATCTTTACACGTAGAGCAGTTAATCTATTAGATGTTTTTGGTGTTGAAAGATCAAAACGTCTAGTTAGGGATCAAAGACACATGATTAACTACAAATACTACAAACAGTTAGTCGTATAGCTCTTTGAATTTCATCTAAATATTAACCAACACCTTAAAACGTTAAAAAATTAGTTGCTCTACGTATACAAAGGTGTTGGCTAACAGTTAGATGAAATTTAAAGGGATCAAATGTGAAAATAAGTTTTTCAAAGGATCAGTGGTGTGCTTAAATTGACAAAAAGGATATTTAGGGCAAAAGATACATAGCGTAGGGGCGTCGCTTGGTAAGAAGAAATTTCACATCGGAGATCACACTCATACATGTACTCCTTCCGTCTCATAATATACTAGTTTTCAAAACGTTACTATGTTATGAGACGGACGAACTACCGATGTAGAGTACGTCACAGCCTCAGCGTCAGAGGCGGAGCAAGTGTATCTACTGCTCTAATTTGCATGTCAGTTCTCACAGCTCTGTCGGCATGAGGCACGTATCTCGGCATATGCATGGCGGGTGGCCCGGCCCTTGTTGTCGTTTGCATCATCGCTCGCCCACCACCCCAGTCATGGCCGTGATGTATACGCATATACATGCATGGTCCAATAGTTTCAGGAGCGTCGCCAGTGCGTACTGAGCGCCACAGGAGCGCCACAGGCACACAGCGGCAATGCACGCAAGATGATGGAGGTGCCCAGGCTCGCCGGCGACGGCCAGGGTCCTCATTGATGGGCGTGGGACAAACCTGTAGATCGATCGATCAGCTGCTGTGGTGGGGTGCCGTTGGTGACGCCGTCGGCCGTCCTCGCATCGGCCTCCGGTGTCGCTCAGGCCTGCTGTGACCTCAGACACCTGATCGCGCAGTCGCGCATGCATGCGCCCTGTTGCCGCCGGTGATGGCCGGCGCCCAGTCAGCTAGTAGCTAGCAGGTCTGCCTGTCTGGCCCGGCATTCTGCTCAACTTTACTTTACTTACTGGGGCGGCGAGCGACGACGTTTGGTCCATCAATCAATCATCGTCGTCCGTGCGGGCTTTGGAGTTTCGGTGGTTTTGCGTTTACGTTGGGCTTGGAGCTGCCTCAGTTGCAGGAGGCACGCAGAGCAGCTGATATGGAAAGTTTACTGCTTGCGTTCGTTCTCATCGGGGAATCTCTGGTAAACTGATCACCGGAGCGCGACCGCTCCTTTCACCCATGCGGCCATGCGTGCGCGTCCTAGTCACACCATAGGACAACGCGTCGACACCAAAGCGGGTTGAGAAATGGACGAGGGTATGGGTTTCCTGGGTTGGAACAGAGCGAGGATAGAGGATAACTGCATGGTAAAAGGAGAAACCCTTGTGTCTAGCCTAGCGTTAGTAGATACTAGTTCCGGCAATGTTATTACAAATGTACCGCCACATTCTTCAAGAATTGTGTTGGCGGTTGATTGTGTTTACTATTGCATGTTAGCTAGACATAAGGGCAACTACAAAGGCCCAACCTAAACGGACCATGATTTAGTTCATCTTTTGTACGTTTGGATTGCCAAACGGATCAATGTTCGCACACGACCACTCTCATCTTCGTCCAACGGTGTGGTCATGACGCATTTGGCTAGCTATCAACACCATGCCATAGTTCATGCCAACTTGACACCATGGCATGCCAACCCAATGCAACCCAGTTCGAAGCACTATAGTGGTCGGGACACGCCCCTAGGCCACACAGTTCTCACCAAAAGTGACCGGGGCATGCCCAGTGCACACAGTTGGAGGTCGGGACACACCCCAGACCACGAATAGGACACCAAAATAGTGGCCGGGACACACCCCAGGTCGCACATTTGATGCCAAAACAGAGGCCGGGACGCGCTCAGGCCACACAGCTCATAGTTCACAGTGAAATGAAGGCCGGGATGCGCCCAGGACGCACAGCTTGTGTCAAAAAGAGGCTCTCGGCCTTGTAGACCATCACTCGTCGAGCAACTCCATCTTCTTCCTCTCGAATCACTTCTTCGTCTTCGACGTGTCTTGGGCATCATCCTCGACACGAGGAGGGCTTAGATGACCATCATAGTCATCGACATCGCCATCATGGTCATCCCTGGGGCTTTCTTGGCCATCATCATCAACATGGGCGTAGTGGGAATCGTTGTTGATCATTGTCTCCATGACATCGGCAGGATAGGAGTAGTACGCGATGTAAGGCCCGATATGCGGTACTGTTCCAGATCTAGAGGTTTCCATCCAGATCCGGGGACGAAGCACATATCGGTCCCACCGCGACATATGACGAAGTCATATGCCCCGGATTCCCAACATGATATCACAACATTACAGATACAAGGATACAACATCTCATACAATCGGCATACAACTGCCTTAATAAATTACATCAGCGGAAGATACATGTCTGGGTACAGACTACAAGCAAATTCCTAGTGGCAAAGAGAAAAACATCGATCCCCATAACCACACGGGTCCAGGCCCTCCACCGGGATCCGCCTAACTAGTCGTCGTCGAGTCTCCACGTGAAACGTCGGTCACCATACCTGTTGTCGATCAAGAACCCTGAAAAGAGTTTGGGGGTAGTATCATGAGTACAGAAGTACTCAGCATCCAACTGTAGTGGTCATCTGACCCAGCAAGGACTTCATCACTCGTCATTCTAGGACAACTAGTAGTTTACGGTAAGGATGGGGTAAGTGGTGAGGTTGCTGCCGCACTAGCATTTATGAAGTGGCTAACGATCTAGAGAGTAAGATAAGAAGCCAAGCATTCAATGAGGAATTGCCTCCAACAAGTCTTGCTATCAGCTACTTACGCAAACATAACACCTATCCTATCCTTGTCCTCCTCTTCGCATCCCGACGAAGAAGAAGCAGTCAAGGCCCACACACGTTGATCAAGTTATATTAAGATTATATCAGTTGTTGTTATCTATGAACAAGGAGTAGGTCTCAAGTCGTCCATAACCGTGGACACGACTTCTCGAAAAGATTTAACCCTGCAGGGGTGTACCAACTGCCCATTACGAGGCTCCGCACGCACACCCATCACTCTCAGTTGCTACCCATGATAGGCAACCATTTTATGATTTAGTCCCAAGAGATCCGGAACGACAGGTCCCTCTAACTAACAACGAAAAAATCCGGGTGGCCCCCGGGGAGTCGACACCCAATCCAAAGGCCGGTCGCGCTATCGGATCGGACTCTTCCGGCTGGACGAGGTCGGGGTAACTAACCCATCACTGTGGGTAGCCCTCGAGCTTCCAGGTTTGGACCAACAAAGGAACTCTGTCGCCGCAGGCCCGAGTTGTTTGAAAATCTGCTGGGAGCTCACCAGTCACACACACGGTTTTCAAATGGTAAAACCAGCTTGGGCCACCTCTAGAAATGTTTGAAGCTAGGTAGGTAAGAAAAGGGACCCCATAGCATCCCACACGCGGTTAGGCATGCTCAGTCTTAAAACCAATACCCGGAACTCGGATCCTAGGTGACTCGAATGGAACAAAGCGTCGGGGCGGGATAGCCTAGACCTTCCATCCTTCGTCGAATATAGTCAACATTATAATAATCATATCATCAACAACAATATAATAATGTGATAGCCCAACCAAGGAGTAACATGAGGTAACATCATAGCATCCTAAGCATGCATACTAAGCAGGGGCTGAGCAACGAGCAAATGTAACATAGCAGTACATGGTTTGCTGGGAAGGGACATGGCTGTTTCGGTTTGAAAGAGGCTGTAAACATGTGGTAGGATCAAACATCGAGCCTAACCTAGACTAGCATGCAAACCGCTGGTTGAAATAGAATGGATCATAAGTAATGTATAGTCCTTTCCTGTTGAGAAGTCGGGTTCCGAAGGTGTAGTGGATCGCAAGCTCGCATCGTCTCCGAGAGGTACCCGCGGAAGCACACAAGACGGTAAACACTGGAAAGCAATCAACGAGCAAGCACTCTATTACTACGAGGCAAACACGAGCAAGCATCAACAAGAAGGAAACACGAGACATCGCACCTACCGTCGAGAGCGGTTACTAACAGGTTAAGTGGAGTACTCGTCAGACACGACGATACCGCACGTTTACGATGGTTCAAATTGTTTAGCTACAGGTGATCAACAGAGTTTGTTAACATGGAAACTCAAGCAAGCATGGCATAGCACACAAACATGGCAAGAGGTGAAGCACAAAGTAAACTATCTATGCTAGTCAATTTAAGTGAGGCACAACCTAAACATGGCATAACACTAGGTGCCGCACGATGATTGAAACATTTGGTACTGTCCTTCCCTAAACCATATTTTAGGTTGGTTAACAGCAGCAAACAATAGAATAAACACAAATTACAAGAAAAACTAATCAAGTTACATATAAAGAACACTCCAAACGGAGTTACAGTTAAAAAGATACAAGCAAAACAAGTTACGGGCACAAACTGCCAACATCACGAAGCACACTTTAGAGCAAAGCATAAACATGATAATCAATGCAAACATGCTCACAAATGATATGGAACTAAAGTAGACATGACAGGAATGTCAGAACCCCAACTAGGGTAAGTGCTAGGGTTTGAGTGCCCTTTGCATCATGTGAAAATTTTAAAAGAAAATTCAAAAATGGGGAAAAGAAAAGCCCTGAAAAATTAAATCAAATGGTCAGATAAAAATCTTTTTCCAAAAATCATTTGAATGCTTGGAAAATTCCTAGAAATATTGCTGATCATTTTAAAAGTGGTTTGGGATCAATCCCATGCACATGGATTTTCTAATATTCAAACAGTGGCTTTGGAAATTAAATAAACCCCTATTTGAATTGGAATTCAAATTTATTGAATTTCAAAAATGTCCAAATCCTATATGTGGCTAGCTACTGGTCACCTAGTATTTATAAAAGTATTTGGGCATTTTTATAAAATGCTATGGTATTTATTTTACCAGAGCAAAACAAAATAACAGAAAAACAAAACAGAAGAAAATTAGAAAAGGAAAGAGAGCCCACCCCACCCACTTACCTGGCCCAGCCTGGCCAGAAGCCGGCCCAGCCCACCAGGGGCAGGGTCGTCTTCCTCCAGGCCAGCCGAGCACGCCACTGCGTGGCGAGCATGCGCTCGTCGCCGGCCACGCAGCAGCTTGGCCTCGGCGTCACCTGGCCGCCTGGAAGCCCCCTCTGGAGACCTCTCTCTCCATTCCCCCTCTCCCCGTGGTCGCCCGCTTCCTCTTCCTCGCCAAATCCCGCGAACCCGAAGCCACACCGGAGCGCCGCCACTGCGTGCCCGTGGCCAACGGCGACGAGAAGCCGCCCCGACTTGTTCAGAAGCCCCAGCATCGCCGTCTTCTTCATCCTGCACGCCCAATCGAGCCCGGGTGCCCTGCAAGCGACGTCGTCGTCTCCGTTTTGCTCCGGCCGCCGTGGAGCTTCTCGCCGGAATTCGTCGTCCACGGTGCCTCCTCGCCTCGGACTTCAACGCCTTCGTCTCCACGGTGAGGCCCCGATTGTTTTGCCCCTCTCCGCGCGTTCCCTCTCTTCGTCTAGCCATTGCTGCCATGAGAGCAGTACTGCGCCGCCGCGCGAGTCGTCGCCGGCAACACTCCGGTGACCAATTGGTCATGTGGATGTGCCCAAAGTCTCCGCCACCACTCTCTGGTTACGCTGCACCCAAAAACCCCCTCTCCCGCGCATGTTTTCGCCATCCCCGCGCCATGACCGCCGCGCCATGTTGACGCCGGCGAGGCTACGGCCACCCCCGAGCCTCCCCGTGGGCACTGGGTGACGCAGTCGACCTCGGGCATTCCATTGGTGGCCTCGGCAAGCTCTCCAGTGGCCGGAATCGCCACTCCGGCGAGGCGCCGCCGCGTCCAGTGACGCCGGCGTCAAGCCGCCGGCCATTAGGGCTAATGACCCTGCTAATCGCCCCCTAGCCCAATGACAAGTGGCCCCCATGCCACCCCTAATCCACTGTTAGTTTAAACTAACAAAGGGGATTAACCCCCTGAGGCTGACACCCTGGACCCACCAGTCAGACCCCCACTGACGTCAGCATTTCATCATGCTGATGCAATAAGTCAATTCCAGAATTTCAGAATTTTTTTAAAATATTCCAGAAAATTCCAGAAAATTGTTTAAACTTTGGAAATTCATAGAAAATTCATACTAACTCCAAATATAACAAATAATATGTCTAAAAATATCAGAAAAATCCAAGGATTATGAATATGGGCTCTGTTTTCATGTTTGACCATTTTAAAATGGGTGAACAGTGCAAAACATCCATATGGATTTAATTCAAATTCAAATTTGAAGCACATTTGCAAATGACTTTGCATTTGACTTCTTTTAAATGGAATTGTACCCACATTGTGACCAAGAACATCACCATTTCAATATTGATCATGTGTTTGAGCATTGCAAATAAATTTATACCTTGTTTTGATTGTTTGTTCGATAGACGTGCAACCGGAACCGGAGGCCACCCCCTTCGTTGAAGACCCCGATATCGAACCTCATCAGCAAGGCAAGCAAACCCCATTGATCATGTCTATAAAATCCCAATTCCCTCTCAGTCTCGCTTATGCATGTTTAGGAGATCACTTTGTATCGATTCTACCGCATAGTTGAACCCATATCCGATGCATGGCCTATCATCTTGTCACAGTATTAAGCAAACCACAATCCTAGCTGACATAGGAGTTGTATGATATCATGAAGCCCCTGCAACTGTTATAGCTTATTGCATGCTTAGTGTTACATGAGGTTGCTTTTGATGTGAGTCGGGATGATGGTGAACATGGTGTTGATGAAAGTGAAACTGTGTCGGTGAATCCACCCTAATACAAGGTGAACGATGAGAGGCTATGTAGGAGTACAAAGTGGGTTGTCTCGTTGAACACCGCCTTAGGCATCGAGTTCTTGTATGGTAATCCAAGACAAAGAGTACAACCACACATTGGGCTCACTGACCCCTCTCGGCCTAGTACCTTGATCCGTGTCGACGTCCAGGAGTCACATTAGTTCGGGCTTTCCATTTGACATGTGCATAGAAAAAGAACGAAGGAACTGGTTGCATCATATAGATATGTGGGTGCACCTGTGAGGCAGGAAAACCATCTGCCAGAGGTGGCGTCTCGGTCACCTACATTGTTTGAGTCCGTTTCGTTGATCCGGCCGGGCTCTCGAGCGGAGGCAAACTCAGATAGTCGACTCCTGGAATAGACCGGTTGTGAGCGAAGTGTCGTGGTGAACATCCTCGCTGTCACCTCTTGAACGGTGGCGAGACCTGGCGGTAACCGATGGTCATGTGTGTGTAGTTTACACCCTTGCAAGGTTAACAAAACTATTCGAATAGCCGCGTCCGCGGTTAAGGACTACTTGGAACATGTACCTGATTATTAGACAACTTAAACGGATACTTATAAAATCCGCAAGATAAGCGTGAGTGCTGTGGTGTGCCTCCTCGTGGGGAAGTCGAGGAAGTAACCATAGTGGTGTATTGGTTGGAGATGTAGTGGACTCGTGTACGCTTCTTACCTCAAGTCTGGTATTCGTAGTTCAGGGTTAGCCAAGTCAAAGCTGGCATTTCTGCAAGTGAAACCCCACCCCCTTTACCTTGATACTTGAGCATGAGTAGTTTAGTTCTGATGTAAGTCTTGCTGAGTACGATTTTGTACTCACGTTTGCTTATTCTATGTTTTAGAAAAGAAACCGGACCTCGATGGAGTCACCTTCATGAAGCTCGACGTTGACTAAGTTAGCATAATCCCAGACAGCAGTCTGGTCCCTCGTGGAAGGGCATGTTTGTTTACAAGGCTTCTCTAAGACATTTGTTAAACTTGTCTGTACTCAGACCTAATTTGCTTCCGTTGTATGATGTAATGTTGATCACAGACATGTGATCTTTGTATGTTCTATATGTATTTCAATAAAGAGTACTTTGTAGAGTTATGTGATGATACCTGCTGTTCATACTAGGCATGTGTGCTGCGTGTATGTTTATAACATGCATGTCTTAGTATGGGTTTTCGAAACCTTAGTTGTGATCTGGCTGGCGGTCTTTTATACACCAAGTGGCCCTTAGATGTGCGCAGCTTGGGGCATCGCGATGCGATTGCTCGTGACTATGTCACGTGCACACTTTGTTGTATGTCCGAGCCCGCCCTAGACCCCGACTAAGTGATCGGGCTGGAGTAAGTCTATGTAAGAGTTAGGATCCAATCGATAACATGGTTGAGGCGACTTGTCTATGAGTATGGGATTCACCACCCATAAGCATTTAGACTTGTGAGCGGACGTTGAGGACCCATCTCAGTTGATCATCCGGCCTGAATGGGATGCCCCTCACGTTCGATGCTTACCGAGAACGTTCTGTGCTTGGCCTTGTCTGCTTAGAAAAGTGGGTACGGTTCTCGGCTCTCCATGTGATTGTATCGTGACTGGAATTACATACGCTAACCCCGGGTCCCGACAGACTTGGTATCAGAGCAGGACTGTCTGTAGGCTTAGCAAACCCTTGGTCGAAGTCGAGTCTAGCATTCTATAGTTATATAGTTACTTGGGTATATAAGGGAATAACGTAAGGCTTCTTTTTACTCCTTACCCTCATCGATCTGAGTTCTGAGTCACCCTTATCTTTTCTACGGGATGATAGGACTAGGCTCATCTATGTCTGACTAGAACATCTCGTTGAGTGCTTCCTTTTAGCCGTAGGATTGTTGTGGTCGTCCAGAGTCTTCATGTTTGAGTTCCTTGAGGAAGTTCTGTCCAATCTCCTCGAGGTTGTCTTGTTTTCCATCCCGGTGTAGCCGTTATGCTGTCGGATTTGTTCCGTGTTTCTGTGGATCTTTGCCTTCGCATTATAATCCTTTCCGCCTTCATATGTCTTGTTATCCTTGAATCCATCATTCAACCTGTTCTGATTGTTGATTTTTATCACACAGGATGTCAGGTGGAACTCGTAGTGCTGTTCGTCGGAATCGAGACCGTGTTCGGAATCGAAATGATGATGAACCGCTACCACCGCCTTCTGCAGCGGAAATCATGATGGAAGCTGAGAAGAATCAACGTGATCAAACACGCCTTCTGGAGCTCATCGAGCAGAATACCTCACGTCATCGTAATGTGGTTGTGAGCATTCAGGACTTCATCCTCCTCAAGCCACCGGTATTCCGATGTTCTTCTGAGCCCCTTGAAGCTGATGATTGGCTCCGTTCCATCGAGCGTAAGCTTGATACTGCACATGTTGCTCCCGATGATCGAGTTATATTCGCGGCATACTTTCTGGAAGGTGCTGCCGCTGAATGGTGGGAGAACTATGTTGCTATGCAGCCAGATGGTCACGTAGTGACTTGACAGGAGTTCTGTGTTGCCTTTCGAGGGTACCACCTTCTGGATGAATTGATGGAGCGCAAGAAGGAAGAGTTCTGCAGTCTGACTCAAGGAGAGATGTCCATCCATGAGTATGTGAGAGAGTTCAACCGTCTTGCTCGGTATGCCCAAGATGAGATCACCACCGATGCCAGAAAGCAGGCAAGGTTCCGTAAGGGACTTAGCCCCATCCTTCGTCATGATCTCAACCTCATCGAATTTGCCACCTTTGAGGATTTAGTCAACAGATCCTTCAGAGCTGAGCATGGCAATGAAACTTTCGAAGAGTCCCGCAAGCATGCTCTTGAGCTTGCTTCTTCTTCCAGTTCAGCCCCTCAGAAACGCCGAATTTGGATTCCAACCAGAGCCATACCTCAAAACTTTCTCTAGAGACCACCACCAAATATATGCCATCCACCCCGACACATTATTCCACCCCGGAATGATGGTGTGCAGCCAAGTAATCCCACTCCCAGCAATTCGGACAGGGTATGCTTTAAGTGTGGTCTTCCAGGCCATTACTATCGTCAATGCCCTCAGGTCTTGATGGAACCACGCCATTCTCGACCCAAACCTCCAAAGAAATCAGTCACCAAAGCCTTCCCAGCAAAACTCACAGTCACAAGTAGTGGTTGTGTGAACCAAATCTCAGTTGAGGAAACCACTGATGCTTCTGATGTTATCCTTGGCACACTCCCAGTCAATCATGTCCCCGCCTCCGTTCTTTTCGATCCAGGAGCTTCTCATTCATTCATGTCGGAGAGTTATGCACTTCGTCATGGATTTTCTTTTGAAGAAATGTTTTCCCCAATGATCATTCAAACTCCTGGTTCAAAGTGGCAAACTAATAGAGTAAGCCATGGTATTCAAATTGCAATTGAGGGTTTAGTATTCCTTGCTTCACTTATAGCCCTCAAGTCTTCGGACATTGATGTCATCCAAGGAATGGATTGGTTATCAAGGCAAAATGCTTTCCTTGATTGTAAAGCCAAATTAGTCAAACTCACCCATCCTTCAGGCCAGACCATTGACTACACATCACCCAGCTCTAGAATCCAGGTGCAGACTTTGAATGTGCTTCCACTTCCAGACCTTGAAGATGTTCTGGTGGTTCGTGACTTTCCGGATGTCTTTCCTGAAGAGCTGCCGGGAATGCCACCCGACAGGTGTGTAGAATTCATAGTTGATCTTATACCAGGCACATCCCCAATTTCCAGACGTCCATATAAAATGGCCCCACATGAGTTAGCTGAGCTAAAATACCAACTTGATGCTTCGTTGGCAAAAGGCTTCATCCGCCCTAGCTCGTTGCCATGGGGTTGCCCCGTTCTGTTCGTAACGAAGAAAGATGGAACAGAAAGGATGTGCGTAGACTATCGCCCTCTAAATCTAGCGACGATAAAGAACAAGTACCCACTGCCCAGGATCAATGATCTTTATGATCAACTTGCAGGATCCTCTGTCTTCTCCAAGATGGATTTGAGATTAGGTTATCATCAAATCAAAATCCGAAACGAGGCTGTCTTCTCCAAGATGGATTTGAGATTAGGTTATCATCAAATCAAAATCCGAAACGAGGGCATTCCAAAAACGGCTTTCACTACTCGGTATGGTCTTTACGAGTACACCGTCATGTCCTTCGGTTTGACCAATGCCCCCGCCACATTCTCACGCTTGATGAATTCGATCTTCATGGAGTACCTAGATAAATTTGTTGTGGTTTATCTCGATGATATTCTCATCTACTCGAAGAACGAAGAAGATCATGCCCAACACCTAAGGCTGGTATTGATGAAACTTTGAGAGCACCGCCTTTATGCCAAGTTCTCCAAGTGTGAATTTTGGCTACCAGAAGTGACCTACTTAGGCCACGTGATTTCTGCGAAAGGTGTTGCAGTCAATCCCGAGAGAGTTCAGGCCGTCCTTGACTGGACTCCACCTGAATCGGTTAAGCAAGTTAGGAGTTTTCTTGGCTTAGCAAGCTATTGCCGCCACTTCGTCGAGAACTTTTCTAAAGTTGCAAAGCCTCTTACTGAACTCCTCAAGAAAGATAAGAAATTCCAAAGGACCCCCAAGTGCGAGGAAATCTTTCAAGAGCTAAAAAGAAGATTGACTTCTGCACCCGTACTTGCACCTCCAGACACCAAAAGGGATTTCGAGATCTATTGTGATGCTTCACGACAAGGGTTAGGATGCATACTTATGCAAGATCGACATGTGGTAGATTATGCTTCACGCCAGTTGCGGCAACATGAAGAGAACTATCCTACCCATGATCTTGAACTCGCTGCCGTAGTTCATGCCCTGAAGACTTGGCGACATTACCTCCTTGGTAATCGTTGTGAGATCTATTCCGACCACCAAAGCCTCAAATATATTTTCACCCAGCCAGATCTTAATCTCAGGCAAAGACGCTGGATTGAGTTGATAAAATATTACGACGTAGTAATTTCTTACACCCCAGGCAAAGCCAATGTCATGGCTGATGCACTAAGTTGTAAGTCGTATTGTAACAACCTCATGTTACAACAATATCAACAACTTCTTCATGAGGAATTTCGAAAACTCAATCTCGAGATTGTTCCTCGTGGATCTCTTTTCAACTTGGTGGCGAAACCAACCCTTGAGGATCAAATCAGAGTTGCCCAGAGGCGTGCACGATGTGTTCGCCGGATCAAGGAGAACATTGCTAGCGGAGTTGCTAAATGTTTCTCCACAGATAGTAAAGGAACGGTATTCTTTGAAAATTGTTTGGTAGTACCTAAGAATAGGGATCTAAGGCAACTCATCCTCAAAGAAGCCCATGACACACCCCTCTCAATTCATCCCGGTAGCACAAAAATGTACCGAGATCTACGCCAGAGATTTTGGTGGACCCGGATGAAGAGAGACATTGCTCGATTTGTTGCTGAATGTGATATTTGTCGTCGCATTAAGGCAGAACACCAAAGACCTGCTGGTACACTTCAACCTTTGCCTATTCCCGAGTGGAAATGGGACAAAGTCGGTATGGACTTCATCACCGGCTTTCCAAAAACCCAGAAAGGAAATGATGCCATCTTCGTTGTCATAGATAGGCTTTCCAAAGTTGCTCACTTCCTTCCTGTTCGCGAGTCTATAACTGCTAGCCAGTTAGCGGACTTGTATATCTCTAGAATTGTGTCTCTTCACGGTGTTCCTTTGGTGATCAATTCTGATCGTGGTAGCCTTTTCACCTCTAGATTTTGGGGAAGCTTTCAAAATGCTATGGGAACTCATCTATCCTTTAGTACAGCTTTCCATCCTCAGTCTAGCGGTCAAGTTGAAAGGGTTAATCAAATCTTGGAAGACATGCTCAGAGCTTGTGTTATCTCATTCGGAAAGAATTAGGAGAAATCTCTTCCATTCGCCGAATTTGCTTATAACAATAGTTTTCAATCTAGTCTGAACATGGCTCCTTTTGAACTCCTCTACGAACGACGATGTCGAACACCCCTTAACTGGTCAGAAACCGGTGAAAGACAATTCTTTGGGCCGGATATGATCAAGGAAGCAGAAGAGCAAGTTCGCATTGTTCGTGATCGTTTGAAAGCCGCTCAATCTCGTCAGAAAAGCTACTATGATCGTCATCATAGAAAGGAGTGCTACAATCTGGATGAGAAGGCTTACCTCCGGGTTACTCCTCTGAAGGGAACCCAAAGATTCGGTATCAAAGGCAAGTTGGCCCCACTTTACATCGGACCTTTCCGCATTCTAGCTAAACGTGGAGAAGTTGCCTACCAACTTGAACTACCCCCTCACCTTTTTCGAGTACATGATGTATTCCATGTGTCACAACTCAGGCGTTGCTTCAAGGACCCCATCCGCGAAGTCGACCATGAAACGCTTGATCTCCAAGATGACCTTTCTTATCGAGAGTACCCTGTTCGTATTCTTGATTCAGCAGAGCGTGTCACTCGTCGTCAGAAGATCTAGTTCCTCAAAGTGCAATGGTCACATCACTCCGAGAAAGAAGCAACATGGGAAAGAGAAGACCGCCTCCGTGCCGAGTACCCCTCCTTCCTCCCGACGACTTCTGAATCTCGGGACGAGATTCTTTTGAGTGGGGGCGAGTTGTCAGAACCCCAACTAGGGTAAGTGCTAGGGTTTGAGTGCCCTTTGCATCATGTGAAAATTTTAAAAGAAAATTCAAAAATGGGGAAAAGAAAAGCCCTGAAAAATTAAATCAAATGGCCAGATAAAAATCTTTTTCCAAAAATCATTTGAATGCTTGGAAAATTCCTAGAAATATTGCTGATCATTTTAAAAGTGGTTTGGGATCAATCCCATGCACATGGAATTTTCTAATAATCAAACAGTGGATTTGGAAATTAAATAAACCCCTATTTGAATTGGAATTCAAATTTATTGAATTTAAAAAATGTCCAAATCCTATATGTGGCTAGCTACTGGTCACCTAGTATTTATAAAAGTATTTGGGCATTTTTATAAAATGCTATGGTATTTATTTTACCAGAGCAAAACAAAATAACAGAAAAACAAAACAGAAGAAAATTAGAAAAGGAAAGAGAGCCCACCCCACCCACTTACCTGGCCCAGGCTGGCCAGAAGCCGGCCCAGCCCAACAGGGGCAGGGTCGTCTTCCTCCAGGCTAGCCGAGCACGCCACTGCGTGGCGAGCATGCGCTCGTCGCCGGCCACGCAGCAGCTTGGCCTCGGCGTCACCTGGCCGCCTGGAAGCCCCCTTTGGATACCTCTCTCTCCATTCCCCCTCTCCCCGTGGTCGCCCGCTTCCTCTTCCTCGCCAAATCCCGCGAACCCGAAGCCACACCGGAGCGCCGCCACTGCGTGCCCGTGGCCAACGGCGACGAGAAGCCGCCCCGACTTGTCCAGAAGCCCCAGCATCGCCGTCTTCTTCATCCTGCACGCCCAATCGAGCCCGGGTGCCCTGCAAGCGACGTCGTCGTCTCCGTTTTGCTCCGGCCGCCGTGGAGCTTCTCGCCGGAATTCGTCGTCCACGGTGCCTCCCCGCCTCGGACTTCAACGCCTTTGTCTCCACGGTGAGGCCCCGATGGTTTTGCCCCTCTCCGCGCGTTCCCTCTCTTCGTCTAGCCATTGCTGCCATGAGAGCAGTACTGCGCCGCCGCGCGAGTCATCGCCGGCAACACTCCGGTGACCAATTGGTCACGTGGATGTGCCCAAATTCTCCGCCACCACTCTCTGGTTACGCTGCACCCAAAAACCCCCTCTCCCGCGCACGTTTTCGCCATCCCCGTCGCAGCAGTACCACGGCCGCCGCGCCATGTTGACGCCGGCGAGGCTACAGCCACCCCCGAGCCTCCCCGTGGGCACTGGGTGACGCAGTCGACCTCGGGCGTTCCATTGGTGGCCTCGGCAAGCTCTCCAGTGGCCGGAATCGCCACTCCGGCAAGGCGCCGCCGCGTCCAGTGACGCCGGCGTCAAGCCGCCGGCCATTAGGGCTAATGACCCTGCTAATCGCCCCCTAGCCCAATGCCAAGTGGGCCCCAGGCCACCCCTAATCCACTGTTAGTTTAAACTAACAGAGGGGATTAACCCCCTGAGGCTGACACCCTGGACCCACCAGTCAGACCCCCACTGACGTCAGCATTTCATCATGCTGATGCAATAAGTCAATTCCAGAATTTCAGAAATGTTTTAAAATATTCCAGAAAATTCCAGAAAATTGTTTAAACTTTGGAAATTCATAGAAAATTCATACTAACTCCAAATATAACAAATAATATGTCTAAAAATATCAGAAAAATCCAAGGATTATGAATATGGGCTCTGTTTTCATGTTTGACCATTTTAAAATGGGTGAACAGTGCAAAACATCCATATGGCTTTAATTCAAATTCAAATTTGAAGCACATTTGCAAATGACTTTGCATTTGACTTCTTTTAAATGGAATTGTACCCACATTGTGACCAAGAACATATCAATTTAAATATTGATCATGTGTTTGAGCATTGCAAATAAATTTATACCTTGTTTTGATTGTTTGTTCGATAGACGTGCAACCGGAACCGGAGGCCACCCCCTTCGTTGAAGACCCCGATATCGAACCTCGTCAGCAAGGCAAGCAAACCCCATTGATCATGTCTATAAAATCCCAATTCCCTCTCAGTCTCGCTTATGCATGTTTAGGAGATCACTTTGTATCGATTCTACCGCATAGTTGAACCCATATCCGATGCATGGCCTATCATCTTGTCACAGTATTAAGCAAACCACAATCCTAGCTGACATAGGAGTTGTATGATATCATGATGCCCCTGCAACTGTTATAGCTTATTGCATGCTTAGTGTTACATGAGGTTGCTTTTGATGTGACTCGGGATGATGGTGAACATGGTGTTGATGAAAGTGAAACTGTGTCGGTGAATCCACCCTAATACAAGGTGAACGATGAGAGGCTGTGTAGGAGTACAAAGTGGGTTGTCTCGTTGAACACCGCCTTAGGAATCGAGTTCTTGTATGGTAATCCAAGACAAAGAGTACAACCACACATTGGGCTCACTGACCCCTCTCGGCCTAGTACCTGGATCCGTGTCGACGTCCAGGAGTCACATTAGTTCGGGCTTTCCATTTGACATGTGCATAGAAAAAGAACGAAGGAACTGGTTGCATCATATAGATATGTGGGTGCACCTGTGAGGCAGGAAAACCATCTGCCAGAGGTGGCGTCTCGGTCACCTACATTGTTTGAGTCCGTTTCGTTGATCCGGCCGGGCTCTCGAGCGGAGGCAAACTCAGATAGTCGACTCCTGGAATAGACCGGTTGTGAGCGAAGTGTCGTGGTGAACATCCTCGCTGTCACCTCTTGAACGGTGGCGAGACCTGGCGGTAACCGATGGTCATGTGTGTGTAGTTTACACCCTTGCAAGGTTAACAAAACTATTCGAATAGCCGCGTCCGCGGTTAAGGACTACTTGGAACCTGTACCTGATTATTAGACAACTTGAACGGATACTTATAAAATCCGCAAGATAAGCGTGAGTGCTGTGGTGTGCCTCCTCGTGCTGTTGTATACTTTGTAGAGAATTGCAATGATACCTGCTGTTCATACTGGACATGTGTTCTGCGTGTATGATTATAATATGCATGTCTTAGTATGGGTTTTCGAGACCTTAGTTGTGATCTGGCTGGCGGTCTTTTATACACCAAGTGGCCCTTAGATGTGCGCAACTTGGGGCATCGCGATGCGATTGTTCGAGACTCTGTCTCGTGCACACTTTGATGTATGATCGAGCCCGCCCTAGACCCCGACTAAATGATCGGGCTGGAGTAAGTCTATGTAAGAGTTAAGAGATAGTCGATAGTATGATTGAGGCGACTTGTCTGCGAATATGGGAGTTCATCACCCATATCATTAGACTTGTGTGCGAACGATGAGGACCCATCTCAGATGATCATCCGGCCTGGATGGGAATTCCCCTCACGTACGATGCTTTCCGAGAACGTTTTGTGCTTGGCCTTGTCTGCTTAGACAAGTGGGTATGGTTCTCGGCTCTCCATATGACTATGTCGTAGCAGGACTTGCATACGCTAACCCCGGGTCCCGACAGACTTGGTATCAGAGCAGGACTGACTGTAGGATTATCAGCCTTGGCCGAAGTCGAGTCTAGCCTTTTATAGTTATATAGTTACTCTGGGTATATAAGGGAACAACGTAAGGCTTCTTTTTTCTCCTTACCCTCATCGATCTGAGTTCTGAGTCACCCTTATCTTTTCTACGGGATGATAGGACTAGGCTCATCTATGTCTTACTAGAAAATCTCGTTGATTGCCTCCTTATAGCCGTAGGATTGTTGTGGTTGTCCAGAGTCTCCGTGTTTTGAGTGCCTTGAAGAAGTTCTGTCCAATTTCTTCGAGGTTGTTTCATTTTCCATTCCAGTGTAGCCGTTATGCTGCCGGATTTGTTCCGTGTTTCTTTGAGTCATTGCCTTCACATTATTATCTTTTCCGCCTAAATCATATCCTTTTATCCTTGCCTCCATCGTACAACCTGTTCTGATTGTTGATTTTTATCACACAGGATGTCAGGTGGAACTCGTAGTACTGTTCTTCGGAATCGAGACCGTGATCGGAATCGAAACGATCATGAACCTCCACCACCGCCTTCTGCGGCGGAAATCATGATGGAAGCTGAGCGGAATAGACGTGATCAAACACGCCTTCTGGAGCTCATCGTGCAGAATACCGCCCACCATCGTAATGTGGTGGTTAGCATTCAGGACTTCATCTTCCTCAAGCCACCGGTATTCCAATGTTCTTCTGAGCCCCTCGAAGATGATGATTGGCTCCGTTCCATCGAGCGTAAGCTTGATACAACACATGTTGCTCCCGATGACCGAGTTATTTTCGCGGTATACTTCTTGGAAGGTGCTGCTCTTCAATGGTGGGAGAAATATGTTGCAATGCATCCAGATGGTCACGTAGTGACTTGGCAGGAGTTCTGTGTTTCCTTTCGAGGGTACCACATTCTGGATGAGTTGATGGAGCGCAAGAAGGAAGAGTTCTTCAATCTGAATCAAGGAGAGATTTCCATTCATGAGTATGTGAGGGAATTCAACCATCTTGCTCGTTATGCCCAAGATGAGATCACCACCGATGCCAGAAAGCAGGCAAGGTTCCGCAAGGGACTTAGACCCATCCTTCGTCATGATCTCAACCTCCTTGAGTTTTCCACCTTTAAGGATTTAGTCAACAGATCCTTCAGAGCTGAGCATGGCAATGAAGTTTTCGAGAAGTCTCGCAAGCATGCTCTTGAGCTTGCCCCTTCTTCCAGTTCACGCCCTCAGAAGCGCATGATCTGGATTCCTAAAAGTTTGATCCACCAAAACAACACACCGAGGCCATCACTTGTGCCGCCTCGTCCACCAGCTCCACCAAACAACCCAGCTCCCCGCACTATCTTTGGAGCCTGCTTTAGATGTGGCCAGCATGGACACTATTCTCATGAGTGCCCCTTCAATCAAAATGCTCCACACCATGCCAAAGGGAACTCCACTGTTCGTGCCAAACCACCCCCGAAGGTTTCCACCTCCAAGCCTTCCACTTCCGCAAGTTTTGGACGTGTGAACCAAATCTCAGCTGAGGAAACTGATAGTACTTCTGACGTCATTCTTGGTACGCTCCCAGTCAATTTTGTTCCCACTTCTGTCCTTTTCGATCCAGGAGCATCTCACTCATTCATGACAGAGAGTTATGCACTTCGGCATGAGATATCCTTTGATGAAATGTTCACCCCAATGATTATTCAAACTCCTGGTTCCAAGTGGCAAACTAATAGAGTAAGCCATGGCAATCAAATTGCAATTGAGGGTTTAGTATTCCTTGCTTCACTCATAGCCCCCAAGTCTTCAGACATTGATGTCATCCTTGGTATGGATTGGTTATCAAGGCAGAATGCTTTTCTTGATTGTAAATCCAAGTCAGTTAGACTTACACATCCTTCAGGCCAGACAATAGATTACTCCTCACCAAGAACAAGAACCCAGGTGCATTCTTTGAATGTGCTTCCCCTTCCTGACCTTGAAGATATTCCGGTGGTTCGTGACTTCCCGGATGTCTTTCCTGAAGAGCTGCCGGGAATGCCACCCGACAGATGTGTAGAATTCATTGTAGATCTTGCCCCAGGAACAGCACCAATTTCCAGACGCCCAAACAAAATGGCCCCACGTGAGTTAGCTGAGCTTAAAATCCAACTTGAAGCTTTGTTGGCAAAAGGCTTCATCCGCCCTAGCTCATCGCCATGGGGTTGCCCCGTTCTGTTCGTAACGAAGAAAGATGGAACAGAAAGGATGTGCGTAGACTATCGCCCGCTAAATTTAGCGAAGATAACGAACAAGTACCCACTGCCCAGGGTCAATGATCTTTATGATCAACTTGCAGGATCCTTTGTCTTCTCCAAGATGGATTTGAGATTAGGCTATCATCAAATCAAAATCCAAAATGAGGACATTCCCAAAACGTCTTTTACTACTCGTTATGGTATTTACGAGTACACCGTCATGTCCTTCGGTTTAACCAATGCCCCCGCCACTTTCTCGCGCATGATGAATTCGATCTTCATGGAGTACCTAGATAAATTTGTTGTAGTTTATATTGATGACATTCTCATCTACTCGAAGAACGAAGAAGAGCATGCCGAACATCTAAGGCTGGTATTGATGAAACTTAGAGAGCATCGCCTGTATGCTAAATTCTCCAAGTGTGAATTTTGGCTTTCCATCCTCAGTCTAGCGGTCAAGTCGAAAGGGTTAAACAAATTCTTGAAGACATGCTCAGAGCTTGTGTTATCTCATTCGGAAAGAATTGGGAGAAGTCTCTTCCATTCGCCGAATTTGCTTATAACAATAGTTTCCAATCTAGTCTGAACATGGATCCTTTTGAACTCTTATATGGACGACGATGTCGAACACCCCTAAACTGGTCAGAAACCGGTGAAAGACAATTCTTTGAACCGGATATGATCATGGAAGCAGAAGAGCAAGTTCGCATTGTTCGTGATCAATTGAAAGCCGCCCAGTCTCGTCAGAAAAGCTACTATGATCGTCATCATAGGCAAGAAAGCTACAATCTGGATGAGAAGGCTTACCTTCGGGTTACTCCTCTGAAGGGTACCCAGCGATTCGGTATCAAAGGCAAGTTGGCCCCATGTTACATCGGACCTTTCTGCATTCTTGCTAAACGTGAAGAAGTTGCCTACCAACTTGAACTACCCCCGCACCTTTCCCGAGTACATGATGTATTCCATGTGTCACAACTCAGGCGTTGCTTCAAGGACCCCATCCGCGAAGTCGACCATGAAACGCTTGATCTCCAAGATGACCTTTCTTATCGAGAATACCCTGTTCGTATTCTTGACTCAGCAGAGCGTGCCACTCGCCGAAAGAAGATCAAGTTTCTGAAAGTTCAGTGGTCACACCACTCCGAGAAAGAAGCCACTTGGGAAAGAGAAGAACGTCTCAGTGCCGAGTACCCCTCCTTCCTTCCGTAGACTTCTGAATCTCGGGACGAGATTCTTTTGAGTGGGGGCGAGTTGTCACAACCCCAAGTTAGGTATGTGCTAGGAATAGCAAGTCCCTTTTCATCATGATAAAAATTTCAAAAGAAATCAAAATGGGAGAGAGAACACCTCCGAGATAATTTTAATTCAAATGGCCAGATAAAAAGTTGCTCCGAAAATTCCTTTTGTATTTTTGAAAAGTCTCATAAATGAGTGTGATCACATATAAAGTGATTTGGATTCAAACCCATGCTCATAGATTTTTCAAATATTCAAACAGGAGCTTGGAATTAAATTTAAACCCCTATGTGATTTAAAGTTCAAATAATTTGAATTTTAAAAATGTCCAAACTTTATAAGTGGCTAGCTATATATATCTTGAGGCCATATAAAAATTTGGGGCATTTAAAAAAATGCCTAGCTATTTTTTTTAGCAAGGCACAACAAATAGTAGAATTTAAAACAGAGAAGAAAAAGAAAAAGGAAAGCTAGCCCACCTACCTGGGCCTCGGGCCCAACTTATTTCTCCCCATCCCAAGCCCACTTGGGGCTTGTCGTCTTCCCTCGCGCGTGGCAAGCAGCTCGGTGGCTGCCATGCCGACGCCGGCGAGGGGCACATCCCCCCTAGACCCTCCCCTGCTCTCTCCTCGCGCCTTGCAGGTCTCAAGAAGCCCCCGCTTCTTTTTCCCCTCCTCTGGATCAACCTCCTCCTCTCCCCACGCCGTATTCGACGCCGCCCGTAGCTAGCCGTCGTTGGCCACCTTGAGCCCACGTGGCCAATGCCTCCGTTTAGCCGCACCGCCGTGTCCAGAAGACTCCTCGGCGTCGCCTTCATCCTCACAGGCGAGCAATCGAGCCCAGACGCCCCCTACATGAAGCCATCGTCGCCGTCGACCTCTGAAAGCAGCCGGCCGCCGTGGTCGATTTCGTCGCCGACGAGTCGTCCCCAAGCCCTCCGAGCATCTCATCAACCTCCTCGTGAGCTCCCCATCATTTCCCCCCTAACCCCGGCTCCTCCCGCCCCCTTCTTCTCCATGTACGGAGTGCTTCTGCTCCGGCCGCCGCGCCCGTCGTCACCGACGTGAACCCCGGCCTCCTCGCGGTCATCTGCGTGCTCCAGGAGACGCGCGCGTGCACGCCCTACCTCCCGGTGGCCTCGGTGCCCCGTTTGGTAGTCTGCGCCGCCGTTCCGAGCGAGCTCCGCCGTGTCCAGTGGACACCGGCGTTGAGCCGCCGGTGAAGCCGACGTGGCAGATCATTAGGGACTTAACCCCCCTGGGTTAAGTGGCCCTGGGTCACTGACAGGTGGGCCCCCTGGCCCCCTAAACCCCTCTGTTAATTTAACAGAGAGGGATTAGCACCTGTGACACTGACACCTAGGCGCCACTGGTCAGCCCCCCCTGCGTCATGCTGACGTCTTGATGACACAGTAAACCCTTTTCCAGTTTTAAAAGAAAATCAGAAAATTCTAGAAAATCCAGAAAAGACTTAAACTTTGGAAATTCATAAAAAAATCATATTAACTCCAAATTGGGCAAATAATATGTCTAAAATTATTAGAAAAATGCAAGGATTATGAATATGGACTTTGTTTTCATGTTTGACCATTTTAAAATGGATGAACAGTGGCAAACATCCATATGCATTTAATTTGAATTCAAGTTTGGAGTGAATTTGCAAATGATTTTGCAACATACTTCTTTTAAATGTTTTCACGCCCCACATCAGAGACATTACCTCAACTATACCACATCACTTCATGCTCAACCTTTTCAAATGAACTTCCATGCATTCAAATGCATTTGAAATTCATCGATAAATCAAATGGAGTTTGAATTTGCAATTCATTTGCAATATACTCCTTTTAAATGGATTTGTCCACACAATGCAACCTTGAACTTCACCATTACAATCTTATTCATGTGATTGTGCATTGTACATTATGTTGATCCTATGATTGTCATGTTGCTGATAGAAGTGGAGCCGGAACCCGAGTTCACCCCCTTCGTTGAAGACCCCGATACTGAACCTCGTCAGCAAGGCAAGCAAACCCCCAATGATCATGTCTATAAAATCCCAATTCCCTCTCAGTCTCGCTTATGCATGTTTAGGAGATCACCTTGTATCGATTCTACCGCATAGTTGAACCCATATCCGATGCATGACCTATCATCTTGTCACAATAGTAAGCAAACCACAATCCTAGCTGACATAGGAGTTGTTTGATACCATGTAACCCCTGCAACTGTTACTGCTTATTGCATGCTTAGAGTTATAATGAGGTTACTCTTTTGTGAGTCGGGATGGTAGTGATCATGTTGATGATGGTAGAAATGTGTTGGTGAATCTACCCTAATACAAGGTGAACGATGAGAGGCTGTGTAGGAGTACACAGTGGGTTGTCTCGTTGAACACCGCCTTAAGTCCGAGTTCTTGTGTGGTGATACAAGAAGAAGAGTACAACCACACATTGGGCTCACTGACCCCTCTCGACCTAGTACCTCACCCCGTTCGAACCCCAGAAGTCGCAGTAGTTCGGAGTTCTGGTAGGGCTGTGGCATGGTCTGCTAAGTGGATGAACGGCTTTTCAAGACCGGCTTGGGACCCTGCACACATCGTTTGAGTCTGTACTGGAACCTCGGCCGGACTTCCATACGGATCCCCCTCAGATAGGCGACTCTCTGGACTAGAACGGAGCTATGGGCAAAGTGTCGTGGCAACATCCTCGCCGGTACCCACTTGAAGGGTCCCACTCCCAGGCGGTAACTGATGCGTGTGTGTGTGTAGCGGTACACCCCTGCAGGGTTAACAAAAACTATTCGAATAGCCGCGTCCGCGGTTAAGGACTGCTTGGAAACCTTAGCTTGATTATTAGACAACTTGAACTGGATACTTATAAAACTTACCAAGATAAGTGTGAGTGCTATGGCGTGCTTTCTCGTGGGGAAGTCGAGGAAGGCACCATTGTGGTGTAATTGGTTGGAGATGTAGTGGAATCGTGTACGCTTCTTACCTCAAGTCTGGTACTTGTAGTTCAGGACTAGCCAAGTCAAAGCTGGCACTTCTGCAAGTGAACCCCACCTCCCTTTACCTTGATACATGTGATGAGTAGTATAGCTCCTACGTAAGTCTTGCTGAGTACGACTTTGTACTCACGTTTGCTTATTATATGTTTTAGATGAACCCACTGACCCCGAAGGTGGATTCTTCATCGAGCTCGACGACTGAAGACCAAGCTAGTGTAGTCCCAGTCAGACGACTGGTTCCCTCGTGGAGGGCTTGTGTTTAAATAAGGCTTCTTAAGCCATTTGTTAAACTTGTCTGTACTCAGACCTACTTTGCTTCCGCATGTTCGATGTAATGTTGGATCACAGACTTGTGATCTCTGTGTGCACTCTGTAAGAGTTATCAATAAAGTTGTATACTTTGTAGAGAATTGCAATGATACCTGCTATTCATACTGGACATGTGTGCTGCGTGTATGATTATAACATGCATGTCTTAGTATGGGTTTTCAAGACCTTAGTTGTGATCTGGCTGGCGGTCTTTTATACACCAAGTGGACCTTAGATGTGCGCAGCTTGGGGCATCGCGATGAGATTGTTCGAGACTCTGTCTCGTGCACACTTTGATGTATGATCGAGCCCGCCCTAGACCCCGACTAAGTGATCGGGCTGGAGTAAGTCTATGTAAGAGTTATGAGATAGTCGATAGTATGGTTGAGGCGACTTGTCTGCGAATATGGGAGTTCATCACCCATATCATTAGACTTGTGTGCGGAGGATGAGGACCCATCTCAGATGATCATCCGGCCTGGATGGGATGCCCCTCACGTACGATGCTTTCCGAGAACGTTCTGTGCTTGGCCTTGTCTGCTTAGACAAGTGGGTACGGTTCTCGGCTCTCCATATGACTATGTCGTAGCGGGACTTGCATACGCTAACCCAGGGTCCCGACACGCAGGACCTCCGATTCGGGTAAAACTTCGAACTGCGCGATCAGCGCGTCAAGCCGGTGGCGTTCACCTAGCGTTGGAACCGTTCCGAGAACACTTTCCGACGCGCTATAAAAATAACCCGTTTAATTATTAAACGGGGTTTTTCGTTCCATTGGCTGCGGCTGGTCTCGTGCGGTTTTCGCGACGGTGATCGGGTGAAACCCGGTGTCGCAAAGGTCGAGTGTCAGGGTGGCAAGGGGCGGTCTCCGTCCGGTATGAGATAAGAGGGGGAAAATAACCACCGATTGATAAATCGGGGATGCAAACACCGCAAAAATCAGACAATCAAACAATTCACACCGAAAACAAAATTTTTAATTTTTGTGAAATCTGGGCTGTTACAATACAACACCACCAACAAGGGATCTCGTCCCGAGATCCTGGAGGATCAGGGGGAGAGGGGGGACAGAAAAGAGAGACGACGATCTTCAACACCACCAAGAAGGGACTCTGCTCCATGTCGACGTCGAACTTCTGTAGAGATAAATTTTCCGCAGAGAGACGACATCATCGGAAAACGAAACCGTCAGTGACAAGAGGAAGAACGATCGCGAAAACCAGATCAAGGGATAGTGATTTTCGACGCAAGTCGTAAAAACACCGGTAAAAGGAGGGATGGCAATGGATGACCCAGATGATATCCAGAATCGGAGAAGCTAAAGGTACTACAGGAATTCCCACCTGAGCTCGGAGTCGAGACAATACGCTGCAAGCAAGGCATTGTAACTATTCAGAAACTCCACACTCATCGAGATCCTAAAGTTTTGAAGGGGACAAGACAAGAACAAAACGCTTACGACACTTGTCCTAACCAGAGCAAGGGTAAGGAGTAAAAAGAATCCTACTCTCCGATAACTAACTTAGTAACTACAAAATAGTTTTTGTCTAGACTCGACTTCAGCCAGAAAAGGGATCCTACGGTCGGTAAGGCTCTGATACCAAGTTGTAAGGCCCGATATGCGGTACTGTTCCAGATCTAGATGTTTCCATCCAGATCCAAGGACGAAGCACATATCGGTCCCACCGCGACATATGACGAAGTCATATGCCCCGGATTCCCAACATGATATCACAACATTACAGATACAAGGATACAACATCTCATACAATCGTCATACAACTGCCTTAATACATTACATCAGCGGAAGATACATGTCTGGGTACAGACTACAAGCAAATGCCTAGTGGCAAAGAGAAAAACATCGATCCCCATAACCACACAGGTCCAGGCCCTCCGCCGGGATCCGCCTAACTAGTCGTCGTCGAGTCTCCACGTGAAACGTCGGTCACCATACCTGTTGTCGATCAAGAACCCTGAAAAGAGTTTGGGGGTAGTATCATGAGTACAGAAGTACTCAACATCCAACTATAGTGGTCATCTGACCCAGCAAGGACTTCATCACTCGTCATTCTAGGACAACTAGTAGTTTACGGTAAGGATGGGGTAAGTGGTGAGGTTGCTGCCGCACTAGCATTTATGAAGTGGCTAACGATCTAGAGAGTAAGATAAGAAGCCAAGCATTCGATGAGGAATCTCCTATAACAAGTCTTGCTATCAGCTACTTACAAAAACATAACACCTATCCTATCCTTGTCCTCCTCTTCGCATCCCGACGAAGAAGAAGCAGCAAGGCACACACACGTTGATCAAGTTATATTAAGATTATATCAGTTGTTGTTGTTGTCTATGAACAAGGAGTAGGTCTCAAGTCGTCCATAACCGTGGACACGGCTTATCGAAAAGATTTAACCCTGCAGGGGTGTACCAATTGCCCATTACGAGGCTCCGCACGCACGCCCATCACTCTCAGTTGCTACCCATGATAGGAAACCATTTTACGATTTAGTCCCAAGAGATCCGGGACGACAGGTCCCTCTAACTAACAACGAACAAATCCGGGTGGCCCCCGGGGAGTCGACACCCAATCCAAAGGCCGGCCGCGCTATCGGACCAGACTCTTCCGGCTGGGCGAGGTCGGGGTAACTAAACCATCACTGTGGGTAGCCCTCGAGCTTCCAGGTTTGGACTAACAAAGGAAATCTGTCTCCGCTGGCCCGAGTTGTTTGAAAATCTGCTGGGAGCTCACCAGTCACACACACGGTTTTCAAATGGTAAAACCATCTTGGGCCACCTCTAGAAATGTTTGAAGCTAGGTAGGTAAGAAAAGGGGACCCCATAGCATCCCACACGCGGTTAGGCACGCTCAGTCTTAAAACCAATACCCGGAACTCGGATCCTAGGTGACTCGAATGGAACAAAGCGTCGGGGCGGGATAGCCTAGACCTTCCATCCTTCGTCGAATATAGTCAACATTATAATAATCATATCATCAACAACAATATAATATTGTGATAGCCCAACCAAAGAGTAACAGGAGGTAACATCGTAGCATCCTAAGCATGCATACTAAGCAGGGGCTGAGCAACGAGAAAATGTAACATAGCAGTACATGGTTTGCTGGGAAGGGACATGGCTTTATCGGTTTGAAAGATGCTGTAAATATGTGGTAGGATCAAACATCGAGCCTAACCTAGACTAGCATGCAAACCGCTGGTTGAAATAGAATGGATCATAAGTAATGTATAGTCCTTGCCTGTTGATAAGTCGGGTTTCGAAGGTGTAGTGGATCGCAAGCTCGCATCGCCTCCGAGAGGTACTCGCGGAAGCACACAAGACGATAAACACTAGAAAGCAATCAACGAGCAAGCACTCTATTACTACGAGGCAAACACGAGCAAGCATCAAGAAGAAGGCAACACGAGACATCGCACCTACCGTCGAGAGCGGTTACTAACAGGTTAAGTGGAGTACTCGTCACACACGACGATACCGCACGTTTACGATGGTTCAAATTGTTTAGCTACAGGTGATCAACAAAGTTTGTTAACATGGCAACTCAAGCAAGCATGGCATAGCACACAAACATGGCAAGAGGTGAAGCACAAAGTAAACTATCTATGCTAGTCAATTTAAGTGAGGAACAACCTAAACATGGCATAACACTAGGTGCCGCACGATGATTGAAACACTTGGTACTGTTCTGCCCTAAACCATATTTTAGATTGGTTAAGAGAAGAAAACAATAGAATAAACACAAAGTACAAGAAAAACTAATCAAGTTACATATAAAGAACACTCCAAACGGAGTTACGGTTAAAAAGATATAAGCAAAACAAGTTACGGGCACAAACTGCCAACATCACGAAGCACACTTTAGAGCAAAGCATAAACAGGATAATCAATAAAACATGCTCACAAATGATATGGAACTAAAGTAGACATGACAGGAAAGGCATGGCAAAAAGAATCATGCAAATAGGCATCATAGATCAAAAGATATTAAGCATGCAACATGGCATCTGAACGTTACAGACTTAGAGAAAAACAGAGGTGGCTGTCAAAAACAGCAGCATAGCAACTTAGGAGCTGAATAACTATATGACCAGCAAGCATATCATGGCAATGCAATACATATATTGGAAGTATACATGATGCTTAACAATATGCAATTGGAATCACTCAATTCCGATAAAAGGTTGCGACGCAACCGTCACCCGAAGTTGCAACAAAATAACAGTTTTCAGCACAGCAACAGATTAACATCAGGATCACCACTTTGGAGCAATATTTAATATAGTTAGAGCACCCAAACATGACAATTTAAAGCATGGAAATGAAGTACACATGATGTTTAACACATAGGAAAAATAATCAATGCAATAGGCCTCATGGATGTGTCACAATCATCAATCAAAGTTGCAATAAAATAATAACAGCAGCACATAACAACAATTTGTAGCAGTTAACGGCCTGATGCCCTTTTCATCACACAATTACACATTCAAGATGGCCTCAAATCTATTAACCCCCAAAAGCATTATGATAGAGCACATCAACAGCAACAAAATTTATTTTGGGCGCAAGTTTATCTGAGGTACAGATCTACCGTAAAACTATGCGCAAAACAGATCACAAGAACAGTTTTCACAGACTTAGCCCAAAAAAAATGGAAAGGAGAAAAGAAAAAAAAATACCTTAACAGGCCGAGGCCCAAGGCGGTAGTGGGCTCGCAGGCTGGCTCGGCTGGCTGCTGGTGGGCTGGCGGCTAGGCCGCAGGAGCCAGGCCGACCAACGGTGGCGCCGTCCGGTCGCGCCCGATCCCGATCCAGATCGGGGCGGCGACGGCGGTTCCGGCCGGCCTCTGGCGAGGCGCGCGGCGGATGGGCACCGCAAGGCCGCGGGACGAGCGCAGAGGGGCGGGCAGCGGCCAGATCTGGTGAAGGGAAGGGCGCCGGTGTCCTGGCCTACGCGGGCTCGTGCTTCTGGCAGCGAGGAGCTTCGAGGCCGAGGCCATGGGGTCGCCGGCGGTGGTCTGCAGCGGCCGAGGCGGGCGGCGAACTGCAGCGGGGATGAGAGGGAGAGCAAGGAGGTCAGGGGAGGAGCAAGAAGGACGAGGGGCGCGGCGCGGCTGACCTGCGGCAGCGGCGGTGACCGGCGACCGCGGCAAGGACAGCGACGAGGAGCTCCACGGGCTGGCGGCGGCGGCACGGGCCGGCCGAGTCCAGACCGGGGCCCTGCGGGGCCCGGGGCGGCTGGGGCTGCTGGGTGGCTACGTGGAGACGCCTGGAGCCCTCCGATCTGGATCCAACGGTCCAGATCGAGGGTTGAGGCTAGGGTTTCAGGATTGGGTGGTTTGGGAGGCAGATTTGGGAAATTTTTCAGGGGGGTGGCTGCAATTTTGGACTAAGGAAAACCCTAAGTGGGGGTGGGAGAGTGGTGGTATTTATATAGCCTCGGTGGCGGGCAGTTTGCAAAAACATCCCCGGTATTTCTCTCGCACGCGCGGTGTTTACGTTGCTGACCGCCGGGGGTCCGCAGGACCTCCGATTCGGGTAAAACTTTGAACTGCGCGATCAGCGCGTCGAGCCGGTGGCGTTCACCTAGTGCTGGAACCGTTCGGAGAACACTTTCCGACGCGCTATAAAAATAACCCGTTTAATTATTAAACGGGGTTTTTCGTTCCATTGGCTGCGGCTGGTCTCGTGCGGTTTTCGCGACGGTGATGGGTGAAACCCGGTGTCGCAAATGTCGAGTGTCAGGGTGGCAAGGGGCGGTCTCCGTCCGGTACGAGATAAGAGGGGAAAAAATAACCGCCGATCGATAAATCGGGGATGCAAACACCGCAAAAAAAATCAGACAATCAAACAATTCACACCGAAAACAAAATTTTTAATTTTTGTGAAATCTGGGCTGTTACACGCGACCTCTTCGGTCGTCGGCATCGGCGTGGACATTTGGCCAAACATTTGGCGGCCCTCTGGTGGTGCACCCCCGAACGAAGTTTTGTCGCCCCTACGCTGCATGTCAGGGGACAAGCCGGCCGCCGGGAAGGCGTTCAGTTCGATGGGTCACTCCCTGGGCATGAATGACATGGAGGTGGTGACTTCCGACGGGCTGTCGCGGGGAGAGCCGGGGAAACGTGGTGTCAGTGGGTCACTGTCGGGCTGCCCATGGATGAGATGTGATAGAGTCAGCCTCAGTGGCCGGTGAGAATGCGAGGTTGCCAAGCTGATGGCACCCATCACAGTAGCCGCTGCAATGAAAGCAGCCATGCCCGACATTGTGGGCGTCATAACGACGGTGTTGACGACGTCCATGAGGGCAGGACCGGCGACAACGGTGGGTGCGGAGGCGGTGTCGGGACCCGGAATATGCGTATGTAATTCCAGTCACGATGCAATCACATGGAGAGCCGAGAACCGTACCCACTTGTCTAAGCAGACAAGGCCAAGCACAGAACGTTCTCGGTAAGCATCGAACATGAGGGGCATCCCATTCAGGCCGGATGATCAACTGAGATGGGCCCTCAACGTCCGCTCACAAGTCTAAATGTTTATGGGTGGTGAATCCCATATTCATAGACAAGTCGCCTCAACCATGTTATCGATTGAATCCTAACTCTTACATAGACTTACTCCAGCCCGATCACTTAGTCGGGGTCTAGGGCGGGCTCGATCATACAACAAAGTGTGCACGTGACAGAGTCACGAGCAATCGCATCGCGATGCCCCAATCTGCGCACATCTCAGGGCCACTTGGTGTATAAAGGACCGCCAACCAGATCACAACTAAGGTCTCGAAAACCCATACTAAGACATGCATGTTATAATCATACACGCAGCACACATGCCTAGTATGAACAACAGGTATCATCACATAACTCTACAAAGTACTTCTTTATTTACTTACACATAGAGTATACAAAGATCACATGTGTGTGATCAACATTACATCATACAACGGAAGAAAATTAGGTCTGAGTACATACAAGATTAACAAATGGCTTAGAGAAGCCTTGTACAACAAACATGCCCTTCCACGAGGGACCAGACTGCTGTCTGGAACTATACTACCAAGGTCAACGTCGAGCTTCAGGTCGGTGACTCAATCGGGGTCCGGGTTCTCATCTAAAACATAGAATAAGCAAACATGAGTACAAAGTCGTACTCAGCAAGACTTACATCAGAACTGTACTACTCATGCTCAAGTATCAAGGTAAAGGAGGTGGGGTTCAACATGCAGAATTGCCAGCTTTGACTTGGCTAATCCTGAACTACGAATACCAGACTTGAGGTAAGAAGCGTAGACGAGTCCACTATCCAAGTCTCCAACCAATACACCACTATGGGTACTTCCTCGACTTCCCCACGAGGAAGCACGCCATAACACTCACGCTTATCTTGCGAGTTTTAGAAGTATCCATTCAAGTTGTCTAATAATCAGGTACATGTTCCAAGTAGTCCTTAACCGCGGACGCGGCTATTTGAATAGTTTTGTTAACCTTGCAAGGGTGTAAGCTACACACACATGACCATCGGTTACCGCCTTTTTCTCGCCACCGTTCAAGAGGTGACAGCGAGGATGTTCACCACGACACTTCGCTCACAACCGGTCTATTCCAGGAGTCGGCTATCTGAGTTGCCTCCGCTCGAGAGTCCGGCCGGATCAACGAAACGGACTCAAACAATGTAAGTGACCGAGACGCCACCTCTGGCAGATGGTTTTCCTGCCTTACAGGTGCACCCACATATCTATATGATGCAACCATTCCTTCATTCTTTTTCTATGCAGATGCCAAATGGAAAGCCCGAACTAATGTGACTCCTGGACATCGACACGGATCAAGGTACTAGGACGAGAGGGGTCAGTGAGCCCAATGTGTGGTTGTACTCTTTGTCTTGGATTACCATACAAGAACTCGGTGCTTAAGGCGGTGTTCAACGAGACAACCCACTATGTACTCCTACACAACCTCTCATCGTTCACCTTGTATTAGGGTGGATTCACCAACACAGTTTCACTTTCATCAACACCATGTTCACCATCATCCCGACTCACATCAAAGCAAGCTCATTGTACCACTAAGCATGCAATACGCATTAACAGTTGCAGGGGCCACATGATATCAATCAACTCCTATGTCAGCTAGGATTGTGGTTTGCTTACTACTGTGACAAGATGATAGGTCATGCATCGGATATGGGTTCAACTATGCGGTAGAATCGATACAAGATGATCTCCTAAACATGCATAAGAGAGACTGAGAGGGAATTGGGATTTTATAGACATGATCAATGGGGTTTGCTTGCCTTGTTGACGAGGTTCACACACGGTGTCTTCAATGAAGGGGGTGGCCTCCGGTTCCGGTTCCACTTCTATTAGCAACATGACAATCATAGGATCAAAATAAATTACAATGCACAATCACATGAATAAGATTGAAATGGTGATGTTCATGGTTGCAATGTGCGTACAATTCCATTTATAAGAAGTGGAATGCAAAATCATTTGCAAATTCACTCCAAATTTGAATTCAAAAGAACTCCATATGCACATTTGCTACTGTGGCCCCATTTTAAAATGTTCAAACATAAAAACAAATTGCATATTCTTAATCCTTGCATTTTTCTGATAATTTTTCATATATTATATGTCCAATTTGGAGTTAATATGAATTAGTTATGATTTTCTAAAGATTAAATGATTTTCTGGAATTTTCTCTGATTTATTTTATTTTCTGGAAAAAGTTTAATGCATCAGCATGACCTCAGCATGACATCAGCAGGGCTGACATGTGGGTCATGCCTGTCAGTGGCTCACTGTTAATTTCTGTTTGGATTTAAATTAAACAGAGGTTAAGGGGGGGCTGGCCCTACTTGTCATTGGGCTGGGGAGGGGATTAGCTGGCTAATGGCCTTGGGCCCACTGTCCAGAGAGAGAGAGGAGGGGTTAGGGCTCGGTTAATGGCGAGCTCGCCGGAATACGGCCGGAGCTTTGCCGGAGTTGCCAAATCGGGCACGGGGCGGGGCGTGGGTGGCACTGGGAGGAAGCCCTCAACGCCGCGCGTCTTCTGGGACTACTAGGGGTTCATGGGGGGGCTCGAGGCCATGGCTAGGACGAAGAGGGCGGCGGCCAAAGCACGGTCGTCGGCGAAGTCGGGGTACGGTGCATGGGGAAGACCGGGGAGAGAGGGGAAAAGAGTGCAATCTCACTATGCGTGTGCTGGAGTAGACGGGGAAGGAGGAGAGGCAACGACGGCGACGAATTTGGGCACCGGAATCCATGGCGGCCGACGGCGAGTTGGTGAGGAGGGCGACGTCGTCGGGGCCGGTTGAGCTCGATTGGAGCTTCAACTCGAGGAAGACGGCGTCGGGGAACTCGATGGACACGGTGGTGCGGCTTTGCATCGCCGTTGGCCGCGAGTGCGCGCGCGCGGCGGCGACGGTGAGCTACGGGGTGGCGACCTAGACGGCGTGAGAGAGGGAGAGGGCGTCCTGGAAGAAAGGGATGAGCACGGGGAGGGCGTCTGGTGATGCGTGGCGACAGGAGGGGCTTCGAGGAGGCCTAGAAGGCTCGGCCACCTCGCCGGCGTGGGCATGGCAGCCACCGAGCTGCTTGCCATGCCGGGTAGACGACAACGGGGGTTAGGTGGGTTGGGCCGAGGCCAAGTGGGCCGGGGGGGGGAATTAGTTGGGCTGGATGCCTCTCTGGCCCCCTGTAGATTTCCTTTTCTTTTTATTTTTCTGTAAATAGGTTGGCCCGACTAATTAAATTAGCTAGGCATTTTTAATAAATGTCCAAATAGATTTATAAATCCTAGGTGACGAGTAGTTAGTCACATTTAGGATTTGGACATTTTTGAAATTCAACTTATTTGAATTTCAAATCAAATAGGGGTTCTTTTAATTTTCCAAGGCACATTTTGAAATTTTGAATATTCCATGGGCATGGTAATGAACCCAAACCACTTTTAAAATGATCAACATCATTTATAGGAATTTTCCAAATATTCAAATGATTTTTGGAAAAAGATTTTTATCTGGCCATTTGATTTAATTTCTCAGGGCTTTTCTATTCCCCATTTTTGAATTTCTTTTGAAAATTTTGCATGATGCACAGGGGCACTCAAACCCTAGCACTTACCCTAGTTGGGGTTCTAACAGGCGGCAGCGGCGGATGTCTCCTTGGCCTTGTGCTTGTTCTTTGCAGCAACGTCCCTCACCCTGGCGGTCCTCCTCCGGCTGTTCCGCTTCAACCTCTCATTCACCAGGGCCACCAGCTCTTCGGGGGTGCGCTCCTCCTTCGTCTTGTTGGCGCCAGTCGTGACGGACCGAGGGCGGGGCTCATCTGGGCTGCTACAGTGGGCTGCCTGTCGGCCATAGCGAGAGCATGGGAGGGAAATTTGGAATTGGAGGGGCGGGAAGAGTGGGACGTGGATAGGAGGGTCAACCGGACAAAAGGAGGACATCGTGCGCGTCCGTTGCGTGTCTATGAAGACCCAAATCAGACACATATTTGGGTCGTAATTAGGTTGATGCGGACCAAAAAATGGACACTGGTCCATTTATGGCGCCCGTTCGGCCATGATTATTGTCCGCGGCGACCCAAACAGAGATCGACAGATGAAAAACGGACAAATGTATCGGCCGTTTGGAGATGCCCTAAGTTAACTGAAAATAAATTGGAGTCAATCGATTTTATGGGCCATTATTTTTTGCTTTGATATTCGGTTTTATGTACGAACCTATTTTATGTGGAATTTTAAAGAGAGCAACTAACCAAGGACTGCTTTTGTCGGGACCCGGGGTTAGCCTATGCAAGTCCCGCTACGACATAGTCATATGGAGAGCCGAGAACCGTACCCACTTGTCTAAGCAGACAAGGCCAAGCACAGAACGTTCTCGGAAAGCATCGTACGTGAGGGGCACCCCATCCAGGCCGGATGATCAACTGAGATGGGTCCTCATCGACCGCACAAAAGTCTAAATGATATGGGTGATGAACTCCCATATTCATAGACAAGTCGCCTCAACCATATTATTGACTATCTCATAGCTTTTAAATAGACTTACTCCAGCCCGATCACTTAGTCGGGGTCTAGGGCGGGCTCGATCATACAACAAAGTGTGCACGAGACAGAGCCTCGAGCAATCGCATCGCGATGCCCCAAGATGCGCACATCTAAGGGCCACTTGGTGTATAAAAGACCGCCAGCCAGATCACAACTAAGGTCTCGAAAACCCATAAAAAGACATGCATGTTATAAACATACACGCAGCACACATGCCTTGTATGAATAGTAGGTATCATTGCAATTCTCTACAAAGTATACATTTATTGATAACTCTCACAGAGTGCACACAGAGATCACAAGTTTGTGATCCAACATTACAACAAACAAGCGGAAGCAAAGTACGTCTGAGTACAAACAAGTTTAACAAATGGCTTAAGAAGCCTTATTTAAACAGAAGCCCTCCACGAGGGAACCAGTCTGCTGACTGGGACTACACTAGCTTGGTCTTCAGTTGTCGAGCTCTATGAAGAATCCACCTTCGGGGTCAGTGGGTTCATCTAAAACATAGAATAAGCAAACATGAGTACAAAGTCGTACTCAGCAAGACTTACGTAGGAACTATACTACTCATGCACATGTATCAAGGTAAAGGGAGGTGGGGTTCAAATGCAGAAGTGCCAGCTTTGACTTGGCTAGTCCTGAACTACGAGTACCAGACTTGAGGTAAGAAGCGTACACGAGTCCACTACATCTCTTCAACCAATTACACCACTATGGTGCCTTCCTCGACTTCCCCACGAGAAAGCACGCCATAGCACTCACGCTTATCTTGGCAAGTTTTATAAGTATCCATTGAAGTTATCTAATAATCGAGCACAGGTATTTCTTGGCCTAGCCAGCTATTTCCGCCGCTTCGTCGAGAACTTTTCTAAAGTTGCAAAGCCTCTAACTGAACTCCTCAAGAAAGATAAGAAATTCCTATGGACTCCCAAGTGCGAGGAAAGCTTTCAAGAGCTAAAAAGAAGATTGACTTCTGCACCCGTACTTGCACCTCCAGACACCAAAAGGGATTTCGAGATTATTGTGATGCATCACGGCAAGGGTTAGGATGCATACTTCTGCAAGATCGACATGTGGTAGCTTATGCTTCACGCCAGTTGCGGCCACATGAAGAGAACTATCCTACCCATGACCTTGAACTCGCTGCCGTAGTTCATGCCCTAACAACTTGGCGACATTAACTCCTTGGTAATCGTTGTGAGATTTATTCCGACCACCAAAGCCTCAAATACATTTTCACCCAGCCAGATCTTAATCTCAGGCAAAGACTCTGAATTGAGTTGATAAAAGATTATGAATTAGGAATTTCTTACGCCCCAGGCAAAGCTAATGTCATGGCTGATGCACTAAGTCGTAAGTCGTATTGTAACAACCTCATGTTACAACAGTATCAACCACTTCTTCATGAGGAATTTTGCAAGCTCAATATTGAGATTGTTCCTCATGGCTATCTTTCTACCTTGGTGGCGAAACCAACTCTTGAGGATCAAATCATAGTTTCCCAAAGGCATGCACGAGGTGTTCGCCGGATCAAGGAGCACATTGCTAGCGGAGTTGCTAAATGTTTCTCCACAGATAGTAAAGGAACGGTATTCTTTGGAAATCGTTTGGTAGTACCTAAGAATAGAGATCTAAGGAAACTCATCCTCAAGGAAGCACATGACACACCCCTCTCGATTCATCCCGGTAGCACAAAATTGTACCGAGATCTACGCCAGAGATTTTGGTGGACTAGGATGAAGAGAGACATTGCTCGATTTGTTGCCGAATGTCATGTTTGTCGTTGCATTAAGGCAGAACATCAAAGACCTGCTGGTACACTTCAACCTTTGCCTATTCCAGAGTGGAAATGGGATAAAGTCGGTATGGACTTCATCACCGGCTTTCCAAAAACCCAGAAAGGAAACGATGCCATCTTCGTTGTCATAGATAGGCTTTCCAAAGTTGCTCACTTCCTTCCAGTTCGCGAGTCTATAACTGCTAGCCAGTTAGCAGACTTGTACGTCTCTAGAATTGTATCCCTTCACGGTGTTCCTTTGGAAATCAATTCTGATCGGGGTAGCCTTTTCACCTCTAGATTCTGGGGAAGCTTTCAGAATGCTATGGGAACTCATCTCTCCTTTAGTACAGCTTTCCATCCTCAGCCTAGCGGTCAAGTCGAAAGGGTTAACCAAATTCTTGAAGACATGCTCAGAGCTTGTGTTATCTCATTCGGAAAGAATTGGGAGAAGTCTCTTCCATTTGCCGAATTTTCTTATAAAAATAGTTTTCAATCTAGTCTGAACATGGCTCCTTTTGAACTCCTATATGGACGACGATGTCGAACAGCCCTTAACTGGTCATAAACCGGTGAAAGACAATTCTTTGGACCGGATATGATCATGGAAGCAGAAGAGAAAGTTCGCATTGTTCGTGATCAATTGAAAGAAGCCCAGTCTCGTCAGAAAAGCTACTAGGATCGTCATCATAGGCAAGAGAGCTACAATCTGGATGACAAGGCTTACCTTCGGGTTACTCCTCCGAAGGGAACCCAAAGTTTCCGTATCAAAGGCAAGTTGGCCCCACGTTACATCAGACCTTTCCGCATTCTTGCTAAACGTGGAGAAGTTGCCTACCAACTTGAACTACCCCACACCTTTCCCAAGTACATGATGTATTCCATGTGTCCCAACTCAGGCGTTGCTTCAAGGACCCCATCCGCGAAGTCGACCATGAAACGCTTGATCTCCAAGATGGCCTTTCTTATCGAGAATACCCCGTTCGTATTCTTGATTCTGCAGAGCGTGTCACTCGTCGTCAGAAGATTAGGTTTCTGAAAGTGCAATGGTCACACCACTCTGAGAGAGAAGCTACGTGGGAAAGAGAAGACCGTCTCCGTACCGAGTACCCTCCTTCCCCCGCAGACTTCTGAATCTCGGGACGAGATTCTTTTGAGTGGGGGCGAGTTGTCACAACCCCAAGTTAGGTATGTGCTAGGAATAGCAAGTCCCTTTGCATCATGTTAAAAATTTCAAAAAGAAATTGAAATGGGAGAAGAACCCCCCCAGATGAATTAATTCAAAAGGCCAGATAAAAATCTTCTCCAAAAATTCATGTTAGAATTTTGAAAAGTCTTATAAATGAGTGTGATCACATATCAAGTGATGTGGGACCCACCCCATGCTCATGGATTTTTCAAATATTCAGACAGTGCCTTGGAATTAATCAAAAACCCCTATTTGATTTAAAGTTCAAATTATTTGAATTTTAAAAATGTTCAAAATTTATAAGTGGCTAGTATATTATTTGGTGAGGCCATATAAAAATTATGAGCATTTAATAAAATGGTTTGCTATTTATTTTAGCTAGCCAAAACAAATGTCAGAAGAAAACAGAAAAGAAAAATAGAAAAAAAGGAGGGAACCACTTACCTATCGCCCGAGGCGAAGGCCCAGCCGGCCCAGCCCAACTCCCCCCGTTCTGTCGTCTTCCTGCCGCGCGCCCAAGCAGATCGGTGGCGTCCAGAGCGCGCACCAGAGCCACCTCGATGTCTTGAAGCCTCCAGAGCCCCTGTGTCCTCTCCTCGGTGTCCTGGAGAACCACCTTTGCGCCGTGCACCGTATCCCCCTCAGTCCAACGCCTTCCCACCCCTCCTCTTCCCTCCCGCCAGCTGCCCTGAGAGCAACCGCAAGCCATGGCAATGGCGAGACGCGGCCAACGAGCTTCTCATGGCGAACCGCCATGTCCCAAAGGACCGCAACATCGAGCATCGTCGCCATGCCAGAGATCAAGAGCGCGGACGCCCTGTAGACGACGAACGTCTCATCGTTTTGCTCCGGCCACCGCGGCGTCTCTCCGCAGAATTCGTCACCACCGTAGCCCCTTCGACTCCGGCGCCTTCACCAACGCGTTGCTGGTGAGCTCGCGATCTTTTTGCATCTATCCGCACTTTGCCCCACTGCCCGTAGCCAATTCCCCCTCGAAGCTATCTCCGGCCGCCGCCCGAGTCGCCGTCGACGAGGTTCTAGCCACTCCCGAGTCCCCCTGGTTGCTCCACGCGATGCGGGTGAGCGCGGGCTGCATCCCCGTGGTCTTCCCGTCGAGAATGGAGGCCGGAAACCCCCTGTCCGTGCACGCCGCCGCGTCTGCGAGTCACCGGCGACTCAACGCCGGCGGGATGACGTGGCCCCGGGCTAATTAACCTAACCTAACCACTAAACCCCCTAATCCCCTATGACAGGTGGGGCCCCCAACCCTTAACCCTCTCTGTTAACTCTAATTAAAACGGGTTTAACCCCACTGTCACTGACAGACATGGCCCACATGTCAGCCCCCTGGTGACTTCAGCACTGCGTCAGCATGATGCAATAAATCTTTTTCCAGAGATTAAAATAAATAAAGAAAAGAGAGAAAAATCCAGAAAATAACCCAAACTTTGGAAATTCATAGAAAATTCATATTAACTCCAACTTGGACAAATAATATATGAAAAATGATCAGGAGAAAATAAGCTATCCAAATATCCAACTTTCAACTTTGTTTGAGTTGAATTTAAAATGTGATCAGTAGCATTTTCTATTTGATTTAAATGGAATTAATTCAAATTCATTTCAAATACTTTTGCAACTTGAACCATGGCAACATGCTACATTTAAATTACACATCAGAGGCATTTCATACACTTTTCACAAAAGTTTAACTTGATCAAACATTTTCATATGCAACTTGACTAAATTGAATTCAAATTGGAGTTTGAATTTGCAATTCAATTTGCAATATACTCCATTTAAATGGAATTGCTTCACACATCAAAGCATATACATCAAGTTTCAACCTTCAACCATGTGATTGTGCATTGTATTTACTTTGCTACCTTGTTTGTTGTTTGTCGAGTAGAGGTGGAACCGGAACAGGAGGCTGCCCCCTTCGTTGAAGACCCCGAACCCGAACCTCGTCAGCAAGGCAAGCAAAACCCCAATGATCATGTCGATAAAATCCCACTTCCCTCTCATGTCTCGCTTATGCATTGTATAGGATGATTACCATGCTACATTTCTACCGCATAGATGAACCCATTCCTTTGCATGACCTATCACTTGTCACAATAGTAAGGAAACCACAATCCTAGCAAATGTAGGAGTTTATTGATATCATGTGACCCCTGCAACTGTTACTGCTTATTGCATGCTTAGAGTGATACCATGATGATATTGTTATGTGAGTCGGGATGGTAGTGATCATGTTGATGATGGTGGAAATGTGTTGGTGAATCTACCCTAATACAAGGTGAACGATGAGAGGCTGTGTAGGAGTACACAGTGGGTTGTCTCATTGAACACCGCCCTAAGTCCGAGTTCTTGTGTGGTGATCCAAGATGAAGAGTACAGCCACACATTGGGCTCACTGACCCCTCTCAACCTATTAACTCATCCCTTTCGATGTCCAGATGTCGCAATAGTTCGGAGTTCTGGTAGGTTTGTGGCCTGGCTGCTAAGTGAGAGAACAGCTCAGCCGAGACCGGCTTATGCACCACGCACACATCATCTGGGTCCACTTCGGTAAACCGGCCGGGTTCACGATAGTGGTATCCCACCCAGGTAGGCGGCTTTCTTGGACTAGATCGGCTATGAGGTAACAGTTGTGGTGGCATCCTCGCTGTCATCTCTTGAACGGTGACACGCAAAAGGCGGTAACTGATGACACGTGTGTGTAGCGGTACACCCCTGCAGGGTTAATAAAACTATTCGAATAGCCGCGTCCACGGTTAAGGACTGCTTGGAAAGCTTAGCTTGATTATTAGACAACTTGAACTGGATACTTCTAAAATACACCAAGATAAGTTTGAGTGCTATGGCGTGCTTTCTCGTGGGGAAGTCGAGGAAGGCACCATAGTGGTGTAATTGGTTGAAGAGATGTAGTGGACTCGTGTACGCTTCTTACCTCAAGTCTGGTACTCGTAGTTCAGGACTAGCCAAGTCAAAGCTGGAACTTCTGCAAGTGAAACCCCACCTACCTTTACCTTGATACATGTGCCTGAGTAGTATAGTTTCTACGTAAGTCTTGCTGAGTACGACTTTGTACTCACGTTTGCTTATTCTATGTTTTAGATGAACCCACGTACCTGATGGTGGCTTCTACCCGAAGCTCAAAGATTGAAGACTCAGACCAAGACCAAGCTAGTGTAGTCCCAGTCAGACGACTGGTTCCCTCGTGAAGGGCTTGTTTATAGATAAGGCTTCTCTAAGCCATTTGTTAAACTTGTCTGTACTCATACCTACTTTGCTTCCACATGTTTGATGTAATGTTGGATCACAGACTTGTGATCTCTGTGTGCATTCTGTAAGAGTTATCAATAAAGTATATACTTTGTAGAGAATTGCAATGATACCTGCTGTTCATACTAGACATGTGTGCTGCGTGTATGTTTATAACATGCATGTCTTAGTATGGGTTTTCGAGACCTTAGTTGTGATCTGGCTGGCGGTCTTTCATACACCAAGTGGCCCTTAGATGTGCGCAGCTTGGGGCATCGCGATGCGATTGTTCGTGACTCTGTCTCGTGCACACTTTGTGGTATGATCGAGCCCGCCCTAGACCCCGACTAAGTGATCGGGCTGGAGTAAGTCTATGTAAGGGTTATAATACAATCGATAGTATGGTTGAGGCGACTTGTCTATGAGTATGGGAGTTCACCACCCATATCAGTTAGACTTGTGTGCGAATGATGAGGACCCATCTTAGTGGATCATCCGGCCTGAATGGGATGCCCCTCACGTTCGATGCTTTCCGAGAACGTTCTGTGCTTGGCCTTGTCTGCTTAGACAAGTGGGTACGGTTCTCGGCTCTCCATATGATTGTGTTGTAGCGAGGCTTGCATACGCTAACCCCGGGTCCCGACAGACTTGGTATCAGAGCAGGACTGACTATAGGATTATCAGCCTTGGCCGAAGTCGAGTCTAGCCTTCTATAGTTATATAGTTACACTTGGTATATAAGGGAACAACGTAAGGCTTCTTTTTTCTCCTTACCCTCATCGTTCTGAGTTCTGAGTCACCCTCATCTTATTCTACGGGAAGATAGGACTAGGCTCACCTCTGTCTGATTAGAACATCTCGTTGTTTGCTTCCTTGTAGCCGTAGGAAAGTTGTGTCCGGTTTCCTAGCATTGTTGTAATGCTGATTTCTTACATCGTATTATGTAAGTGCTGTATCTACATTGAAAGAATTTTTTTTTCTTTCAATTACAGCCGTTATGCTGTCCGAGTCATTCCAGGTTTCTTCATAATCTGATGCGTTTGCAAAAAATTTCCCTCTATTTCAGATGTCCTTCCAGAAGTTTTTCTAGGTGGCATGCCCGACAGTTCCATAGTGTTTGATGTAGGTTTTCTTCTAGAAACCTATAGTGATTCATTTGCAGTTCTTCCTCCCACTTTAGATGTCTTCTAGCCAGAAGAACCATACTAATCATCGTGTTGGGGTACTTTGTTACTCTGACATATCTGTTGTAGCCCCTAGTAAGCCATGGTCATCCTTAGGAAAACCATCCAGTAACCAAACTCCTTAAACCTAGCCACCCGATAGGTGTGTAGAGTTCATAGTGGATCTTTTGCCAGGAACCGCACCAATTTCCAGACGCCCATACAAAATGGCCCCACGTGAGTTAGCTGAGCTTAAAACCCAACTCGAAGCTTTGTTGGAAAAAGGCTTCATCCGCCCTAGCTCATCGCCATGGGGTTGCCCCGTTCTGTTCGTAACGAAGAAAGATGGAACAGATAGGATGTGTGTAGACTATCGCCCGCTAAATCTAGCGACGATAAAGAACAAGTACCCACTGCCCAAGATCAATGATCTTGATGATCAACTTGCAGGATCCTCTGTCTTCTCCAAGATGTATTTGAGATTAGGCTATCATCAAATCAAAATCCGAAACGAGGACATTCCCAAAACGGCTTTTACTACTCGTTATGGTCTTTACGAGTACACCGTCATGTCCTTTGGTTTAACCAATGCCCCCGCCACTTTCTCATGCATGATGAATTCGATCTTCATGGAGTACCTAGATAAATTTTTTGTGGTTTATCTCGATGACATTCTCATCTACTCGAAGAACGAAGAAGAACATGCCGAACACCTAAGGCTGGTATTGATGAAACTTAGAGAGCATCGCCTGTATGCTAAATTCTCCAAGTGCGAATTTTGGCTACCAGAAGTGACCTACTTAGGCCACGTGATTTCTGCAAAAGGCATTGCTGTGAATCCCGAGAGAGTTCAGGTCGTCCTTGACTGGACTCCACCTGAATCGGTTAAGCAAGTTAGTAGTTTTCTTGGCCTAGCCAGCTATTGCCGCCGCTTCGTCGAGAAATTTTCTAAAGTTGCAAAGCCTCTAACTGAACTCCTCAAGAAAGATAAGAAATTCCTATGGACTCCCAAGTGCGAGGAAAGCTTTCAAGAGCTAAAAAGAAGATTGACTTCTGCACCCGTACTTGCACCTCTAGACACCAAAAGGGATTTCGAGATCTATTGTGATGCATCACGGCAAGGGTTAGGATGCATACTTCTGCAAGATCGACATGTGGTAGCTTATGCTTCACGCCAGTTGCGGCCACATGAAGAGAACTATCCTACCCATGACCTTGAACTCGTTGCCGTAGTTCATGCCCTAACAACTTGGCGACATTACCTCCTTGGTAATCGTTGTGAGATTTATTCCGACCACCAAAGCCTCAAATACATTTTCACCCAGCCAGATCTTAATCTCAGGCAAAGACGCTGGATTGAGTTGATAAAAGATAATGACTTAGGAATTTCTTACACCCCAGGCAAAGCCAATGTCATGGCTGATGCACTAAGTCGTAAGTCGTATTGTAACAACCTCATGTTACAACAGTATCAACCACTTCTTCATGAGGAATTTTGCAAGCTCAATATTGAGATTGTTCCTCATGGCTATCTTTCTACCTTGGTGGCGAAACCAACTCTTGAGGATCAAATCATAGTTGCCCAAAGGCGTGCACGAGGTGTTCGCCGGATCAAGGAGAACATTGCTAGCGGAGTTGCTAAATGTTTCTCCACAGATAGTAAAGGAACGGTATTCTTTGGAAATCGTTTGGTAGTACCTAAGAATAGAGATCTAAGGCAACTCATCCTCAAGGAAGCCCATGACACACCCCTCTCGATTCATCCCGGTAGCACAAAATTGTACCGAGATCTACGCCAGAGATTTTGGTGGACTAGGATGAAGAGAGACATTGCTCGATTTGTTGCCGAATGTGATGTTTGTCGTCGCATTAAGGCAGAACATCAAAGACCTGCTGGTACACTTCAACCTTTGCCTATTCCAGAGTGGAAATGGGATAAAGTCGGTATGGACTTCATCACCGGCTTTCCAAAAACCCAGAAAGGAAACGATGCCATCTTCGTTGTCATAGATAGGCTTTCCAAAGTTGCTCACTTCCTTCCAGTTCGCGAGTCTATAAATGCTAGCCAGTTAGCAGACTTGTACGTCTCTAGAATTGTATCCCTTCACGGTGTTCCTTTGGAAATCAATTCTGATCGGGGTAGCCTTTTCACCTCTAGATTCTGGGGAAGCTTTCAGAATGCTATGGGAACTCATCTCTCCTTTAGTACAGCTTTCCACCCTCAGGCTAGCGGTCAAGTCGAAAGGGTTAACCAAATTCTTGAAGACATGCTCAGATCTTGTGTTATCTCATTCGGAAAGAATTGGGAGAAGTCTCTTCCATTTGCCAAATTTTCTTATAACAATACTTTTCAATCTAGTCTGAACATGGCTCCTTTTGAACTCCTATATGGACGACGATGTCGAACACCCCTTAACTGGTCAGAACTCGGTGAAAGACAATTCTTTGGACCGGATATGATCATGGAAGCAGAAGAGCAAGTTCGCATTGTTCGTGATCAATTGAAAGCAACCCAGTCTCGTCAGAAAAGCTATAGGATCGTCATCATAGGCAAGAGAGCTACAATCTGGATGACAAGGCTTACCTTCGGGTTACTCCTCTGAAGGGAACGCAACATTTCGGTATCAAAGGCAAGTTGGCCCCACGTTACATCGGACCTTTCCGCATTCTTGCTAAACGTGGAGAAGTTGCCTACCAACTTGAACTACCCCGCACCTTTCCCGAGTACATGATGTATTCCATGTGTCCCAACTCAGGCGTTGCTTCAAGGACCCCATCCGCGAAGTCGACCATGAAACTCTTGATCTCCAAGATGGCCTTTCTTATCGAGAATACCCCGTTCGTATTCTTGATTCCGCAGAGCGTGTCACTCGTCGTCAGAAGATTAGGTTTCTGAAAGTGCAATGGTCACACCACTCTGAGAGAGAAGCTACATGGGAAAGAGAAGACCGTCTCCGTACAGAGTACCCTCCTTCCCCCCGCAGACTTCTGAATCTCGGGATGAGATTATTTTGAGTGGGGGCGAGTTGTCACAACCCCAAGTTAGGTATGTGCTAGGAATAGCAAGTCCCTTTGCATCATGTTAAAAATTTCAAAAAGAAATTGAAATGGGAGAAGAACCCCCCCAGATGAATTAATTCAAAAGACCAGATAAAAATCTTCTCCAAAAATTCATGTTAGAATTTTGAAAAGTCTTATAAATGAGTGTGATCACATATCAAGTGATATGGGACCCACCCCATGCTCATGGATTTTTCAAATATTCAGACAGTGCCTTGGAATTAATCAAACACCCCTATTTGATTTAAAATTCAAATTATTTGAATTTTAAAAATGTTCAAAATTTATAAGTGGCTAGTATATTATTTGGTGAGGCCATATAAAAATTAGGAGCATTTAATAAAATGGTTTGCTATTTATTTTAGCTAGCCAAAACAAATGTCAGAAGAAAACAGAAAAGAAAAATAGAAAAAAAGGAGGGAACCACTTACCTATCGCCCGAGGCGAAGGCCCAGCCGGCCCAGCCCAACTCCCCCCGTTCTGTCGTCTTCCTCCCGCGCGCCCAAGCAGATCGGTGGCGTCCAGAGTGCGCACCAGAGCCACCTCGACGTCTTGAAGCCTCCAGAGCCCCTGTGTCCTCTCCTCGGTGTCCTGGAGAACCACCTTTGCGCCGTGCACCGTATCCCCCTCAGTCCAACGCCTTCCCACCCCTCCTCTTCCCTCCCGCCAGCTGCCCTGAGAGGAACCGCAGGCCATGGCAATGGCGAGACGCGGCCAACGAGCTTCTCATGGCGAACCGCCATTGTGATGCCCCCAAAATCAATCCGTGTACAATAATCATACATGCAGGGTACACGGCTGAGATTAGGGTGCCACGGTGATAATACCACAGCACAACACTAAACACGAAAGGATAAACAAATATGTTACAATAGAGGGGGTCACGCGGACCCGAATACATAAGTCATACAAGCCATAATATCTGAGTACAGACATAGTTAGTCAAGTTTTGCGTTCAGAAGGCTAGCACAAATCACATCAGAGATACAAATCGAAAAGGCGAGGCCTCCTGCCTGGGATCCACCGAACTACTCCTGGTCAAAGGGGAACTCGACGTCGTAGTAGGCGCCTCCGGGGTACTCCTGCTCCTGGGCTCCAACGCCGGCTGCAGCGGCCGATCAGGCAAAACAGTAAAGGAAATAAAGCAGGTGAGTATCTAGTATACCCGCGAGTCTTACGTCCGCTACTAAGCAATATGCATTGTATCAACGGAAATAAGAGGCTGTATATAGTGGACTGAAAGACAGAAATCCAGAGCAAGGGTAAGAAGCTAGGTCTAACGAAGACTAGCATCTTCCGACAATGTCTTGCAGCATGAGGTAAGAATCAGCCAACAGTTTATATAAAGCATAAAGTAACAATGCAGCAGAAGTTGCTGCAGCATTGTATAATAATAAGTTGTAACAATTAACAATGCCTCCGAGTTCACCTCCTCGACATCCCCGCGAGGAAGAAAACCCGGAACCATAGCGTTTAATAATAATAGTTTCTAGTGGTAAGATCCAACTTCAGCATAAAGCGTCCTGTTACCGTGGACACTGCTATTCGAATAGATTAATCTTCCCTGCAGGGGTGCACTTGTGTTACGCTACACGCACGGATCTCTAGAGTGGCGGGAACCTTGTTAGGGAACGCTCCACCGAGGCTATCCGACACTTCATAGCCCATCTTTCAAACTCAACAGCGAGGCCATCCGCCGGTCTAAATCCTAAGTACTCAGGGCCTTGGACCCCAACCCTGACGTACTCCTGCACGGTGCATGGGTGGCCGGGAAGCCGTAACAAAAACAACACAGCTCGAGCCAAGAAGACAGCGCACTTCCCGGCAATCAGCCCGCGGTACTGCTGACGTCTGAAGAGTCCTCGGACGACACTACGAAGCAGAGGAGCCCATAAACTCGTAATTCCCACGGGTAGGTAGTGCGTACATGGCATATAGCCAACTTAAGACATTCACTGAACCATTTAGCATTTTAATTAACCTGCGTGACAACCGTTATCGTTGCCTCGACTTAACTGACCCGCGGACAACGACAGAAGCCAGGACCACAAGTACATCGGTGCCTGCCCTGTCGTCCCACCATGTCTCTGCGGTTACCAACAAGGTGAACCGTCTCCTTACCTTGTCTCGCGTGTGCTCCTGGAGGAGCTCGACTTTCGTAGTTTGGTAACTCTCGCGGCCAACGATCCGGGGCCAAGCACACCGGTACACTGGTCGTACCCTCCCTGTCGTCCCGTCGCAATACCTCTCGCGGGCACCGTTGGGTCGCCCGACTTGTCACCTGAAGGACAACCGTTGCTCAGGTACCTAGAGCGTCTATAAAGAGTCAGCAACGAGTGGAGTACAAGGATTACTCCTTGATAGCTCACACTTGATGGTGGCTCGGCAGAGCCGAGCTAGGGGGCCTGAGGCGGTGTCTGCATTGTACCGTACCTGTGCAGTTATAATATTTATATCCGCGTTCACTCCCCTGAGTGATCACGGCCCGCTATCTAATCCTAGCTAACAATGCGCAGGGCTCACTGCTGAATAATGCATAATAATAATAGGCAGCATAGGATAAAGGAGGTGCATCAAGGGGCGACAAAACAGGCTATGCAATTGAATAGGATTGCAACGTAGCAGCAGCAGTAACAATGCCTAGTGCAAGAAATGTACGGTAAGATAGGCGATATCTGGGGAAGAGAATGGCCCTGCTTGCCTGGAAGCTCGACGGTAGGGGTAGGGTCGTCGACGACGTAGTCGTACTCAGCAGCGGTGTAGTCGACGGCGGCAGCGGGGTCTACCGGAGATTAAGGGGGGAGGAAGCAGTAAATACACAGCAATAATACACAAACATATGCATGACATGACAGATGAAATGTTAACGGTGTTCTAACGCAGTGCAATGCACGTTACTCGGAACGGAAATTCATCTGAGGATGAACTACCGGCTCCGGGTGTCCAGAGGGGAAGGATCAAGCCGGAGGTGTCGTGGGTACCGGACAAACATAAGGGGGGGGGGGTGTATCCGTGCTATTTGATCTATTCTGAGAAACATCCGTGTTCGGAATAAATTCATCCGGGTACTTTAGCAGGACCGGACAATTTATCGGACTGCCGGTCCGGAGGGGGACGGTTCGATGTTCGTTGTGTTAGAGGGGTGTGATAGACATACGGATAGCGTATTCGTATTCGTTATAATTTTCTGATCAATTTTCATGTATAAAGTTTTTGAATCCGAGTTACGGTTTAAAAGTTATTGATTTTCAAAGTTTTAAATCATTTAAATGATTTTCTGAATTTCTTTTATTATTTATTCAACATTATCCAAAACCGTGCCTGACATGTGGGACCCACATGTCAGCCTCTGTTTATTTATAAAACATTTTAATAAATCAAAATAGCCTCTGGGCCCACATGTCAGTCACTGGAATTTATTTAAATCTTCTAAATAATTAAAATCTGACAAGGGGGACCCAGTGGTCAGTGACTCCAGTGCTAACTAAACTTATTTAATTAAGTTAAATGGACAGGGCCCACATGTCAGTGTCTGGGGGGTTTAATATTCTGTTTAACTTTTAGCCGTGGGATTAAGGGGGCAGGCCCACTGGCAGTGGCCTACAGGGCAGGGATTAGGGGCTAATGACCCTACTGACGACATGGGCCCGCAGGTCAGTGGCACGGAGGGCTCACCGGCGTCTCGCCGGCGACAGCACGCCGACGAGGTGGACCTAGCGGCCGACTCAGGGCACGGGAGGGGCTAGCCTTGGGCTCGTTCGAACCAGAGGAGCGCAACTAGTCGAACGGTGGCCGTGCGGGGGCGTGAGGTGGACAGAAGCGAGCTCAAGGTTGACAATGGCGGAAACGGGCGTCGGGCTCCAATGGCGTCCTTCTCCTCGCGATGAATTCGTCTGTTTTATCGCGCCAAACTGAGCATACGGGCCACCAGGAACTTAGGGGTGACAAAGGCGTGGGTTGGAGTGGCTTGGGAGCTCGGCTACGCCAACAATGGCAGAAGCCAGAACATGCGGGAAGGGGGAAACGGCTACGCGATAATCGGGTGAGCGCGAGCACATGAGGGAGGTAGCGGTGCTCACCCAGAGGGCATAGGGGCTGGCAGGCTGCTCGTTGGAGGTGTGAGGCGACGACAATCCCACAGCGATCTCGTCGGCTGGAGGAGGAAGACGATGACGGTGTGCTTGCTGTAGAGGTCCACGACTCGTCTTCTTCTGTCCAGAGACGAGGACGTCGACGGTGGGGCTCAGGGACAGTCTGGTTGGGGCTGGGGGGCAGTGTGGCCGCGGGTGTTCACGAGCCCGTGGCTATGGCTGCGTCGTCCAGTTCTGCCCCGACGAGTGCGAGATGCAGGGGAAGGGGAAAAGGGGCAGATGAGATCCACGCATCGCGGGGAGGCGTCCTTATCGCCTCCAGGCCGGCTAGGGGACAGGGGAGCAGGTGAGGAGGGCGGGGCCAGCTTGGCAGGGGCGGCCACGGCGGCGGCATGGCGCCAGTGCGGGAGGAGGAAGGAGAGAGAGGAGTGGGCCGGGGTGGGCCATTGCCCAGGGCGACATTTAGTGCTTTGCCAATTTGTTTTGTTTTTCTGTATTTCTTTTGTTTACTGCTGCAATTAAAATAAATGCCTCTGCATTTTATTTAAATGTGTTGGGGGTTTGTAAAATAGGTGTATGTCACATGTAGGTGACACAAAAGCTTTGGCACATTTTAAAACTCAGTGGATATTCCTTTTAAATATTTTATGATTAAAAAGGACCTTATAAGCTACTGTTATAATTGTTTGAGATTTTTCATAACTCCAAAAATTACCAAAGTTGGTCCAACATGATTATAATGATTTTAGGCAATTTACAAAAATGGTTTCATGATTTTTGAGTAAGGTTTAATTTCCACCAAGTTTTTATTATCCACGAAAAGAGGTTTTAAGAGTTTTGACTTTGGGGTTTTTATTCCAAGGGCTCAAGTACATGGTGCATGGGGTGTTGATCACCCACATCAAGGTTCTGATCATTAGCATCACAAAGTTTGAACAGGGTCAGGGAATCAACAGTGATAACTCAACAGTGATGATCAACAGTAAGGATGGTTACTGTTACAAGCAACTGAGGGTGTTACAAATCTCCCCCACTACAAGAATTCTCGTCCCAAGAATTTAAGTAGTAGCGAGGAAAAGATCGGGGTATTCATTGTGAAGACGAGCTTCGCGTTCCCAAGTGGCTTCATCTTCAGAATGATTCGACCACTGGACTTTGAGGAACTTGACGGTCTTGTTGCGGGTTCGGCGTTCAGACTGATCAAGAATGCGGCTCGGATGTTCTTGATAAGTCAAGTCCTGTTGAAGCTCAATCATATCATGTTCCACTTCTCGAATAGGGTCCTTGAAGCAACGACGGAGTTGCAACACGTGAAAAACATCGTGGACTTGAGAGAGGTTCGGCGGCATTTCCAATCGGTATGCCACGGGTCCACTCCTGGAAAGGATACGGAACGGGCCGATGTAGCGAGGAGCTAACTTGCCTTTGATCCCGAAGCGGTGAGTGCCTCTCATGGGAGTGACACGGAGGTACGCGTATTCGCCAGGTTGATAGACCATTTCCTTGTGCTTGCGATCATAGTTGCTCTTCTGACGGGACTGAGCAGCTTTCAGGTGTTCACGGATAACGCGAACCTGATCTTCGGCATGCTGAATAACGTCCGGACCAATGAGAGTTCGTTCTCCAGTTTCTGACCAATTCAGAGGGGTTCGACACTTACGTCCATAGAGGACTTCAAAGGGTGCCATCTTCAGACTAGCCTGATAGCTATTGTTGTATGAGAATTCAGCAAATGGAAGAGATTCCTCCCATTTCTTACCGAATGAGATGACACAAGTTCGAAGCATATCTTCAAGCACTTGGTTGACTCGTTCGACCTGTCCTTGCGACTGGGGGTGATAAGCGGTGCTGAAATTTAGATGAGTTCCCATAGCTTCTTGGAAGCTATCCCAGAATCTTGAGGTGAAAATGCTGCCACGGTCAGAACTGATATCCACCGGAATACCATGGAGGGACACAATTCTGGAAACATACAAGTCTGCTAACTGACTAGCAGAGATCGTCTCCTTGACTGGCAGAAAGTGGGCAACCTTGGAGAATCGGTCGATGACGACAAAGATGGCATCATGACCCTTCTGTGATCGGGGAAAACCGGTGACGAAGTCCATCTCGATCTTGTCCCACTTCCATTCAGGAATAGAGAGTGGTTGTAGAGTTCCAGCAGGTCTTTGATGTTCTTCCTTGACGCGACGGCAAACGTCACATTCAGAAACATACTGGGCAATGTCTTGCTTCATGTTAGGCCACCAGAATTGCTGACGAATGTCTTGGTACATCTTGGTGCTTCCAGGATGAATGGACAACGGGGTATCGTGATCCTCTCTCATGACCTTTGGGGTCATATCCAGGTTCTCATGCCTGCCCTTGCTGTGAGTAACCACTAAACGGTTCTGGTAGAACACCGCACCTTTGCCATCAATGGTGAAGGGTGAGGGTCTCCCATTGGCGATATCGCGCTTAATCTTGTGTACGAAATCATCATAAAACTGTATACCCTTGACGGATTTGACGAGATCCGGTTCGATAACCAGGTTATTTGCATAACCTTGAGGAACAATCTCGAGGTTTAACTTTTGAAAATATTCATACAGAGGTGGTTGGTCTAGTTGCACCTCAAGTTCACTACAGTAAGCTTTACGGCTCAAAGCATCGGCCATCACATTAGCCTTGCCAGGGGTGTAATGAATATCCATGTTGAAATCGGCTATTGTCTCGAGCCATTTTTGTTGGCGGAGATTCAGGTCGGGCTGAGTAAACAAGTACTTCAGGCTTTGGTGGTCGGTGTAGATCTCGCAACGGTTACCAACGAGGTAATGTCGCCACAGTTTCAATGCATAAATTACTGCTGCCAATTCGAGATCATGTGTTGGATATTTGTCTTCGTGAGCACGCAACTGACGAGAGCCATAAGCAATCACTTTGCGCTCTTGCATTAGGACACAGCCTAATCCTTGACGAGACGCGTCGGAATATATCACGAAGTCCTTCTGAGTATCAGGGGGAGCGAGCACTGGGGGAGAAGTTAGCTTGTCCTTGAGCGCTTGGAAACTTTCTTGACATTTATCTGTCCACTCAAACTTGACGCCTTTGTGAAGCAGATTAGTCAGGGGCCTGGCAATCTTGGAGAATTTCTCGACGAAACGGCGGCAATAGCTAGCGAGCCCGAGGAAACTGCGGACTTGCTTGACGGTCTTGGGAGGAGTCCAGTCAAGAATAGCCTGGATACGTTCTGGGGTGACGGCAATGCCATCCTTGGAAATCACATGTCCAAGGTAGGTTACTTCGGGAAGCCAGAACTCACACTTAGAATACTTAGCGTAGAGTTTGTGTTCTCGAAGCTTCTCCAGTATAAGACGAAGATGTTCAGCATGTTCTTCATCATTCTTGGAATATATCAATATATCATCCAGATAAACCACGACGAACTGGTCGAGGTACTCCATAAAAATATAATTCATCAATCTGGACAAGGTGGCTGGAGCATTGGTTAAGCCAAAGGACATGACAGTGTACTCATAAGAACCATAGCGAGTAATGAAGGCATTCTTCGGAATGTCCTCATCACGGACTCGGATTTGGTGATAACCCAACCTCAAGTCGAGTTTAGAAAACACCTTGGATCCGGCAAGTTGATCATACAGATCGTTGATCCGAGGGAGTGGGTATTTGTTCTGGATGGTGGCTTGGTTAATGGGCCGATAATCTTGGACCAATCGGTTTGTCCCATCGCTCTTCTTGACAAAAAGCGAAGGTGCTCCCCAAGCTGAGGAACTGGGGCGAATGAATCCTTTCTGACGTGCCTTGTCGATTTCCTCCTTAAGTTCAAGGAGTTCATGTGGCGGCATATTGTAAGGACGCTAGGCAATAGGGGTGGTGCCGGGCTTCAAGTCGATGACAAATTCAACTTCTCTGATCGGGGGTATTCCCGGCAGTTCTTCTGGGAAAACGTTGGGAAAATCGCGAACGACTGGAACGTTCTCGATGCCTTTGAGGGGGCGGCATTCAAAGCATTCATAAAAAATATCTGTGTTTCAGCATTATGGGTAACTCGGGTGGTGTGGTTAACAATCTCGCTGGAGGGGTGAAAAAGTTGGACAGACTTGGTGCCACAATAGAGTGCGGCATCGTGAAATTTCAACCAATCCATGCCCAGAATTAGGTCTATGGTGGAGGTTTTCAGGATGATGGGGGACACAAGGAATATAATCCCTTCGACGTCAATGGTGACATCGTGTACCATCATGGAGGTTTGGCAACGGCCTCCTGGGGTGCGGACAACCATCGGTGGGTTCATCTTCTCAAACGTAATGATACGCGATAATGCAAATGCTTCCGACATGAATGAATGCGATGCTCCTGAATCAAATAAAACAGTAGCAGGTGCGGAATTAACGAGAAGGGTACCCATCACGGTAGCGGGTTGTTCCTGAGCTTCTTCCACATTAATGTTGTAAGCATGTCCACGAGCATGAGCAGCAGACCCAGTATTATAGTTGGGGGTCCTGTTGTTGCCACGGCCATTTCCACGGCCAGTGGGGTGAACTACCAGTTGCTTCTGTTTCTGGGGGCACTCTCTGGAAAAATGCCCAGGTTGGCGGCACGTGAAGCATAATCCATCCTGAGGACGAAGGGGTGTAGCATTGGGTGGTGCAGGCAAAGCTCTTGGCATCTGCGGTGGCGGAGGCAGACGGGGTGCAGCATAAGATGACCTTGGAGCAGGGACAGGTGAATGTGTCACACTGGTAGGCAGCCAGATACGACTCTTCTGCGTTGCGCCCGAAGATGAGCCAACGTCACGATAACGCTTCAGAGAGTTCTTGTGCTCCATCTGGGCAGTCTCGACGGTGATAGCCTTGTTCACCATGGTGGCGAAGTTGGCGAAATCATGAACGGCAAGAGCGAGCCTGAGGTCTGGGTTGAGGCCACGACGGAACTTCTGCTGCCTGCGAGCATCAGTGGTGATCTCTCCTTCCGCATAGCGAGAGAGGTTGAGGAACTCGCGCTGATAGGCTTCAACAGTCATGTCGCCCTGAGTGAGGTTGCGGAATTCTTCCGCCTTACGATCCATGATCCCCTGAGGAATGTAGCGGGCGCGGAAGGCAGACTGAAATTCATCCCAAGTGATGACTTCTCCGACTGGCAGTGAACGCTTGTGGGTGCTCCACCACTGAGCAGCGGCGCCTTTCAGATGATAAGACGCAAAGTTCACATAGTCGGCTAGATCGACATTAGCAGACTCCAGCTCGTGCGTGATGTCGCGAAGCCAGCCATCAGCATCCAACGGCTGAACAGTGTTGCGGAACATAGTGGGGTTGAGGCGGGTGAAGTCGTGCAGAGTCACGGTGGCATGCTGATGGTGGTGCCCATTCTGATTCGGCTGGGGGAACTGAGCCATGACATTCTCCATGAACTGATGGTTCAGCTCGAACTGCTGCATCATTCAGACCATGTAATCTGGCGGCGGAGGTGGGTCGTTTGCAGCACGACCACGACCACGACCACCACGACCAACCATCCTGCTAGAGTTTAACAGGGGTATTTCAGCGATGAAAACTTAACGAGATAACGGAATCAAGCCTGAATTAAAGCGACAACGAAGAGGAGGCGCGGATATATATATAGGAGTAGTCATATAAGACATACACATTTACACACAGAGTCGATCAAAAATCGGGCAGCGTAACGTCGTAGAAATTAAGGAAAAAGGACTCACTAGGCGGCGCGCAGACCGCGGTAAGGATTACACGACGCGACATAGATTCCACTATGTCAATTACGCCGCAAGAAAACTGTTGGCCACAGGAGTTAATGCCAGAGAACGTGCGGCCTGCCCAGAATGAGAATGGGATCCGCGGTCCGGGACCTGGGGTATGACTCCTGCGACACGACTCAATCAATGGGGGAAGCACCAAAACGCCGGGTGGAATAAAGAGAACGTGATCCTAATGTCAGATTTTGTAAAACTTACCAGCAAGGATAAGAGAGCAGATTCCCAGAGCATAGGTAAGGAGAAAAGGATCCTAATACCATAGATATCACACGTAGTGACATCGATGTGGGCCCGTAAGCCAAATATTAAGTTAGCAAAATAGTTTTTCAAAGTCTAGATTCAACTTCGACCAATTAGTGGTGGGGTGGCTTCCTACAGGCAGTCGGCTCTGATACCAACTTGTGACGCCCCAAAAATCAATCCGTGTATAGTAATCATACACGTAGGGTACACGGCTGAGATTAGGGTGCCACGATGATAATACCACAGCACAACACTAAACAAAAAAGGATAAACAAATATGTTACAATAGAGGGGGTCACGCGGACCCGAATACATAAGTCATACAAGCCATAATATCTCAGTACAGACATAGTTAGTCAAGTTTTGCCTTAAGAAGGCTAGCACAAATAACATCAGAGATACAGATCGTAAAGGCGAGGCCTCCTGCCTGGGATCCACCGAACTACTCCTGGTCAACGGGCAACTAGACCTCGTAGTAGGCGCCTCCGGGGTACTCCTGCTCCTGGGCTCCAACGTCGGTTGCAGCGGCCGATCAGGCAAAACAGTAAAGGAAATAAAGCAGGTGAGTATCTAGTATACCCGCGAGTCTTACGTCCGCTACTAAGCAATATGCATTGTATCAACGGAAATAAGAGGATGTATATAGTGGACTGAAAGACAGAAATCCAGATCAAGGGTAAGAAGCTAGGCCTAACGAAGACTAGCATCTTCCGACAATGTCTTGCAGCATGAGGTAAGAATCAGCCAACAGTTTATATAAAGCATAAAGTAACAATGCAGCAGAAGTTGCTGCAGCATTGTATAATAATAAGTTGTAACAATTAACAATGCCTCCGAGTTCACCTCCTCGACATCCCCGCGAGGAAGAAAACCCGGAACCATACCGTTTAATAATAATAGTTTCTAGTGGTAAGATCCAGCTTCAGCATAAAGCGTCCTGTTACCGTGGACACGGCTATTCGAATAGATTAATCTTCCCTGCAGGGGTGCACTTGTGTTACGCTACACGCACGGATCTCCAGGGTGGCGGGAACCTTGTTAGGGAACGCCCCACCGAGGCTATCCGACACTTCATAGCCCATCTTTCAAACTCAACAGAGAGGCCATCCGCCGGTCTAAATCCTAAGTACTCAGGGCTTTGGACCCCAACCCTGACGTACTCCTGCACGGTGCGTGGGTGGCCGGGAAGACGTAACAAAAACAACATAGCTCGAGCCAAGAAGACAGCGCACTTCCAGGCAATCAGCCCGCGGTACTGCTGACGTTTGAAGAGTCCTTGGACGACACTACGAAGCAGAGGAGCCCATAAACTCGTAATTCCCACGGGTAGGTAGTGCGTACATGGCATATAGCCAACTTAAGACATTCACTGAACCATTTAGCATTTTAATTAACCTGCGTGACAACCGTTATCGTTGCCTCGACTTCACTGACCCGCGGACAACGAAAGCAGCCAGGACCACCAGTACATAAGTGTCTGCCCTGTCGTCCCACCAAGTCTCTGCGGTTACCAACAAGGTGAACCGTCTCCTTACCTTGTCTCGCGTGTGCTCCTGGAGGAGCTCGACTTTCGTAGTTTGGTAACTCTCGCGGCCAACGATCCGGGGCCAAGCACACCAGTACACTGGTCGTACCCTCCCTGTCGTCCCGTCGCAATACCTCTCGCAGGCACCGTTGGGTCGCCCGGCTTCTCACCTGAAGGACAACCGTTGCTCAGGTACCTAGAGCGGCTATACAGAGTCAGCAACGAGTGGAGTACAAGGATTACTCCTTGATAGCTCACACTTGATGGTGGCTCGGCAGAGCCGAGCTAGGGGGCCTGAGGCGGTGTCTGCATTGTACCGTACCTGTGCAGTTATAATATTTATATCCGCGTTCACTCCCCTGAGTGATCACGGCCCGCTATCTAATCCTAGCTAACAATGTGTAGGGCTCACTGCTGAATAATGCATAATAATAATAATAGGCAGCATAGGATAAAGGAGGTGCATCAAGGGGCGACAAAACAGACTATGCAATTGAATAGGATTGCAACGTAGCAGCAGCAGTAACAATGCCTAGTGCAAGAAATGTACGGAAAGATAGGCGATATCTGGGGAAGAGAATGGCTCTGCTTGCCTGGAAGCTCGACGGTAGGGGTAGGGTTGTCGACGACGTAGTCGTACTCAGCAGCGGTGTAGTCGACGGCGGCAGCGGGGTCTACCGGAGATTAAGGGGGAGGAAGCAGTAAATACACAGCAATAATACACAAACATATGCATGACATGACAGATGAAATGTTAACGGTGTTCTAACGCAGTGCAATGCACGTTGCTCGGAACGGAAATTCATCTGAGGATGAACTACCGGCTCCGGGTGATTACCGGACAGGGTGTCCGGAGGGGAAGGATCAAGCCGGAGGTGTCGTGGGTATCGGACAAACATAAGGGGGGGTGTATCCGTGCTAGTTGATCTATTCTGAGAAACATCCGTGTTCGGAATAAATTCATCCGGGCACTTTAGCAGTACTGGACAATTTATCGGACTGCCGGTCCGGAGGGGGAAGGTTCGATGTTCGTTGTGTTAGAGGGGTGTGATAGACATACGGATAGCGTATTCGTATTTGTTATATTTTTTTGATCAATTTTCATGTATAAAGTTTTTGAATCCGAGTTACGGTTTAAAAGTTATTGAATTTCAAAGTTTTAAATCATTTAAATGATTTTCTGAATTTCTTTTATTATTTATTCAACATTATCCAGAACATTATCTAAAACAGTGCCTGACATGTGGGACCCACTTGTCAGCCTCTGTTTATTTATAAAACATTTTAATAAATCAAAATAGCCTCTGGGCCCACATGTCAGTCACTGGAATTTATTTAAATCTTCTAAATAATTAAAATCTGACAAGGGGGACCCAGTGGTCAGTGACCCCAGTGCTAACTAAACTTATTTAATTAAGTTAAATGGCCAGGGCCCACATGTAAGTGTCTGGGGGGGTTTAATATTCTGTTTAACTTTTAACCGTGGGATTAAGGGGGCAGGCCGACTGGCAGTGGCCTACAGGGCAAGGATTAGGGGCTAATGACCCTACTGACGACATGGGCCCGCAGGTCAGTGGCACGGAGGGCTCACCGGCGTCTTGCCGGCGACAGCACGCCGACGAGGTGGACCTAGCGGCCGACTCAGGGCACGGGAGGGGCTGGCCTTGGGCTCGTTCGAACCAGAGGAGCGCCGCTAGTCGAACGGTGGCCGTGCGGGGGCGTGAGGTGGACAAAGGCGAGCTCAAGGTTGACAATGGCGAAAACGGGCGTCGGGCTCCAATGGCGTCCTGCTCCTCGCGATGAATTCGTCTGTTTTATCGCGCCAAACCGAGCATACGGGCCACCAGGAACTAAGGGGTGCCAAAGGCGTGGGCTGGAGTGGCTTGGGAGCTCGGCTACGCCAACAATGGAGGAAGCCAGAACATGCGGGAAGGGGGAAAAGGCTACGGGATAATCGGGCGAGCGCGAGCACATGAGGGAGGTAGCGGTGGTCACCCAGAGGGCGTAGGGGCTGGCAGGCTGCTCGTTGGAGGTGTGAGGCGGCGGCAATCCCACAGCGATCTTGTCGGCTGGAGGAGGAAGACGATGACGGTGTGCTTGCTGTAGAGGTCCACGGCTCGTCTTCTTCTGTCCAGAGACGAGGACGTCGACGGCGGGGCTCGGGGACAGTCTGGTTGGGGCTGGGGGGGCAGTGTGGCCGCGGGTGTTCACGAGCCCGTGGCTATGGCTGCGCCGGCCAGTTCTGCCCCGACGAGTGCGAGATGCAGGGGAAGGGGAAAAGGGGCAGGTGAGATCCACGCATCGCGGGGAGGCGTCCTTATCGCCTCCAGGCCGGCTAGGGGACAGGGGAGCAGGTGAGGAGGGCGGGGCCAGCTTGGCAGCGGCGGCCACGGCGGCGGCATGGCGCCAGTGCGGGAGGAGGAAGGAGAGAGAGGAGTGGGCCGGGGTGGGCCATTGCCCAGGGCGACATTTAGTGCTTTTCCAATTTGTTTTGTTTTTCTGTATTTCTTTTGTTTACTGCTGCAATTAAAATAAATGCCTCTGCATTTTATTTAAATGTGTTGGGGGTTTGTAAAATAGGTGTATGTCACATGTAGGTGACACAAAAGGTTTGGCACATTTTAAAACTCAGTGGATATTCCTTTTAAATATTTTAAGATTAAAAAGGACCTTATAAGCTACAGTTATAATTGTTTGAGATTTTTCATAACTCCAAAAATTACCAAAGTTGGTCCAACATGATTATAATGATTTTAGGCAATTTACAAAAATGGTTTCAGGATTTTTGAGTAAGGTTTAATTTCCACCAAGTTTTTATTATCCACCAAAAGAGGTTTTAAGAGTTTTGACTTTGGGGTTTTTATTCCAAGGGCTCAAGTACATGGTGCATGGGGTGTTGATCACCCACATCAAGGTTCTGATCATTAGCATCACAAAGTTTGAACAGGGTCAGGGAATCAACAGTGATAACTCAACAGTGATGATCAACAGTAAGGATGGTTACTGTTACAAGCAACTGAGGGTGTTACAGCCATGTCCCAAAGGACCGCAACATCGAGCAGCGTCGCCATGCCAGAGATCAAGAGCGCGGACGCCCTGTAGACAACGGACGTCTCATCATTTTGCTCCGGCCACCGTGGCGTCTCTCCGCCAAATTCGTCACCATCGTAGCCCCTTCGACTCCGGCGCCTTCACCAACGCGTTGCTGGTGAGCTCGCGATCTTTTTGCATCTATCCGCGCTTTGCCCCGCTGCCCGTAGCCAATTCCCCCTCGAAGCTATCTCCGGCCGCCGCCCGAGTCGCCGTCGGCGAGGTTCTAGCCACTCTCGAGTCCCCCTGGTTGCTCCACGTGATGCGGGTGAGCGCGGGCTGCATCCCCGTGGTCTTCCCGTCGAGAATGGAGGCCGGAAACCCCCTGTCCGTGCACGCCGCCGCGTCTGCGAGTCACCGGCGACTCATTGCCGGCGGGATGACATGGCCCCAGGCTAATTAACCTAACCTAACCACTAAACCCCCTAATCCCCTATGACAGGTGGGGCCCCCAACCCTTAACCCTCTCTGTTAACTATAATTAAAACGGGTTTAACCCCACTGTCACTGACAGACATGGCCCACATGTCAGCCCCCTGGTGACTTCATCACTGCGTCAGCATGATGCAATAAATCTTTTTCCAGAGATTAAAAGAAATAAAGAAAAGAGAGAAAAAACAGAAAATAACCCAAACTTTGGATATTCATAGAAAATTCATATTAACTCCAAATTGGACAAATAATATATGAAAAATGATCAGGAGAAAATAAGCTATCCAAATATCCAACTTTCAACTTTGTTTGAGTTGAATTTAAAATGTGATCAGTAGCATTTGCTATTTGATTTAAATGGAGTTAATTCAAATTCATTTCAAATACTTGTGCAATTTGAACCATGGCAACATGCTACATTTCAATTACACATCAGAGGCATATCATAAACTTTTCACAAAAGTTTAACTTGATCAAACATTTTCATATGCAACTTGACTAAATTGAACTCAAATTGGAGTTTGAATTTGCAATTCAATTTGCAATATACTCCATTTAAATGGAATTGCTTCACACATCAAAGCATATACATCAAGTTTCAACCTTCAACCATGTGATTGTGCATTGTATTTACTTTGATACCTTGTTTGTTGTTTGTCGAGTAGAGGTGGAACCGGAACAGGAGGCCGCCCCCTTCGTTGAAGACCCCGAACCCGAACCTCGTCAGAAAGGAAAGCAAAACCCCATTGATCATGTCGATAAAATCCCACTTCCCTCTCATGTCTCGCTTATGCATGGTATAGGATGATTACCATGCTACGTTTCTACCGCATAGATGAACCCATTCCTTTGCACGAACTATCACTTGTCACAGTAGTAAGCAAACCACAATCCTAGCAAATGTAGGAGTTTATTGATATCATGTGACCCCTGCAACTGTTACTGCTTATTGCATGCTTAGAGTGATACCATGATGATATTGCTATGTGAGTCGGGATGGTAGTGATCATGTTGATGATGGTGGAAATGTGTTGGTGAATCTACCCTAATACAAGGTGAACGATGAGAGGCTGTGTAGGAGTACACAGTGGGTTGTCTCGTTGAACACCGCCCTAAGTCCGAGTTCTTGTGTGGTGATCCAAGATGAAGAGTACAACTACACATTGGGCTCAATGACCCCTCTCAACCTATTAACTCATCCCTTTCGATGTCCAGATGTCGCAATAGTTCGGAGTTCTGGTAGGTTTGTGGCCTGGCTGCTAAGTGAGAGAACGGCTCAGCCGAGACCGGCTTATGCACCACGCACACATCATCTGGGTCCACTTCGGTAAACCGGCCGGGTTCACGATAGTGGTAGCCCACGCAGGTAGGCGGCTTTCTTGGACTAGATCGGCTATGAGGTAACAGTTGTGGTGGCATCCTCGCTGTCAACTCTTGAACGGTGACACGCAAAAGGCGGTAACTGATGACACGTGTGTGTAGCGGTACACCCCTGCAGGGTTAATAAAACTATTCGAATAGTCGCGTCCGCGGTTAAGGACTGCTTGGAAAGCTTAGCTTGATTATTAGACAACTTGAACTGGATACTTCTAAAATACACCAAGATAAGTGTGAGTGCTATGGCGTGCTTTCTCGTGGGGAAGTCGAGGAAGGCACCATAGTGGTGTAATTGGTTGAAGAGATGTAGTGGACTCGTGTACGCTTCTTACCTCAAGTCTGGTACTCGTAGTTCAGGACTAGCCAAGTCAAAGTTGGCACTTCTGCAAGTGAAACCCCACCTACCTTTACCTTGATACATGTGCATGAGTAGTATAGTTCCTACGTAAGTCTTGCTGAGTACGACTTTGTACTCACGTTTGCTTATTCTATGTTTTAGATGAACCCACCTACCTGATGGTGGCTTCTACCCGAAGCTCGAAGATTGAAGACTCAGACCAAGACCAAGCTAGTGTAGTCCCAGTCAGACGACTGGTTCCCTCGTGAAGGGCTTGTTTATAGATAAGGCTTCTCTAAGCCATTTGTTAAACTTGTCTGTACTCAGACCTACTTTGCTTCTGCATGTTTGATGTAATGTTGGATCACAGACTTGTGATCTCTGTGTGCATTTTGTAAGAGTTATCAATAAAGTATATACTTTTTAGAGAATTGCAATGATACCTGCTGTTCATACTAGACATGTGTGCTCCGTGTATGTCTATAACATGCATGTCTTAGTATGGGTTTTCGAGACCTTAGTTGTGATCTGGCTGGCGGTCTTTCATACACCAAGTGGCCCTTAGATGTGCGCAGCTTGGGGCATCGCGATGCGATTGTTCGAGACTCTGTCTCGTGCACACTTTGTGGTATGATCGAGCCCGCCCTAGACCCCGACTAAGTGATCGGGCTGGAGTAAGTCTATGTAAGGGTTATAATACAATCGATAGTATGGTTGAGGCGACTTGTCTATGAGTATGGGAGTTCACCACCCATATCAGTTAGACTTGTGTGCGGACGATGAGGACCCATCTCAGTGGATCATCCGGCCTGAATGGGATGCCCCTCACGTTCGATGCTTTCCGAGAATGTTCTGTGCTTGGCCTTGTCTGCTTAGACAAGTGGGTACGGTTCTCGGCTCTCCATATGATTGTGTTGTAGCGAGGCTTGCATCCGCTAACCCCGGGTCCCGACAACTTTAGCTATACTAAATCTTGCTCCAAAGTGGTGATCCTGATGTTAATGTGCTGCTGTTGCTGAAACTGTTATTTTGTTGCAACTTCGGTCGACGAGTGTGTCGTGACCGTTTATCGGAATTGAGTGACTCCAATTGCATATTGTTAAGCATCATGTCTACTTCCATTACATGTATTGAATTTTCATATTATTCTTGCTGGTCATACAGCTGTTGTGCTCCAAAGTTGCTATGCTGCTGTTTTTGACAGCCACCTCTGTTTTTCACAAAGTCTGTTACTTTGCGATGCCATGTTGTTTGCTTAATATCTTTTGATCTATGATGCCTATTTGCATGATTCTTTTTGCCATGCCTTCCCTGTCATGTCTAATTTAATTCCATATCATTTGTGAGCATGCTTGCATTCATTAACCTTTTTATGCATTGCTCTAAAGTGTGCTTCGTGATGTTGGCAGTTTGTACCCGTAACTTGTTTTGCTTATATCTTTTTAACCGTAACTCCGTTTGGAGTGTTCTTTATATGTAACTTGATTAGTTTTTCGTGTACTTTGTGTTTATGCTATTGTTTGCTGTTGTTAACCAACCTAAAATATGGTTTAGGACAGAACAGTACCAAATGTTTTAATCATCGTGCGACACTTAGTGTTATGCCATGTTTAGGTTGTGCCTCACTTAAATTGATTAGCATAGATAGTTTACTTTGTGCTTCACCTCTTGACATGTTTGTGTGCTGTGCCGTGCTTGAGTGAGATGCCATGTTAATAACCGTTGGTTGATCACCTGTAGCTAAGCAACTTGAACCACCGTAAACGTGCGGTATTCGTCGGGTGTGACCGATACCCCACTTAAACTGTTAGTAACCGTTCTCGGCGATAGATCCGTATCGCGTTGCCATGTCGTGTGTTGTCTTCTTGATCTTGTGTTGCTTAGTAGTAATAGATGCTTGCTCGTTTATTGCTTTCCAGTGTTTATCGTCTTGTGTGCTTCCGTGGGTACCTCTCGAAGACGATGCGAGCTTGCGATCAACTACACCTTCGGAACCCGACTTATCAACAGGCAAGGACTATACATTACTTATGATCCATTCTATTTCAACCACCGGTTTGCATGCTAGTCTAGGTTAGGTTCGATGTTTGATCCTACCACATGTTTACAACCTCTTTCAAACCGATACAGCCATGTCCCTTCCCAGCAAACCTTGTACTGCTATGTTACTATTGCTCGTTGCTCAGCCCCTTCTTAGTATGCATGCTTAGGATGCTACGATGTTACCCTGTTACTCCTGGGTTTGGGATATCACATTATTATGTTGTTATTGATGATATGATTATTATAATGTTGACTATATTCGACGAAGGATGGAAGGTCTAGGCTATCCCGCCCCGACGCTTTGTTCCATTCGAGTCACCTAGGATCCGATTTCCGGGTATTTGTTTTAAGACTGAGCGTGCCTAACCGCGTGTGGGATTTTATGGGGTCCCCTTTTCTTACCTACCTAGCTTCAAACATTTCTAGTGGTGGCCCAAGCTGATTTACCATTTGAAACCGTGTGTGTGCTGGTCAGCTGCCAGAAGTTTACAAACCAACCCGGACCTGTGAGGACATAGTTCCCTTGCTGGCCCATCTTGTCCGGCTGAGGTCCCGGTTTCCCATGTGTGATTAACCGACAATCCAAACCTGCGACAGACGGTAGAGACCAGATCGAGAGAGCGGCCGGCTCCTGAGCTGGATGTCGACTCACCGGGGGCCACCCGGATTTGTTCGTTGTTAGCTAGAGGGACCTGTCGTTTCGGATCTCTTGGAACTAAATCATAAAATGGTTGCCTGTGATGGGTAGCAACTGAGAGAGATGAGCGTGCGTGCGGAGCCTTGTAATGGGCAGTTGGTACACCCCTGCAGAGTTAAATCTTTTCGAGAAGCCGTGTCCACGGTTATGGACGACTTGAGAGCTACTCCTTGTTCATAGACAACAACAACTGAGATAATTTTAATACAACTTGATCAACGTGTGTGTGTGCCTTGATTGCTTCTTCTTCGTCGGGATGCGAAGAGGAGGACAAGGATAGGATAGGTGTTATATTTGCGTAGTAGTTGATAGCAAAACTTGTTGGAGGCGATTCCTCATCGAATGCTTGGCTTCTTATCTTACTCTCTAGATCGTTAGCCACTTCATAAATGCTAGTGCGGCAGCAACCTCACCACTTACCCCATCCTTACCGTAAACTACTAGTTGTCCTAGAATGACGAGTGATGAAGTCCTTGCTGGGTCAGATGACCACTATAGTTGGATGCTGAGTACCTCCGTACTCATGATACTACCCCCAAACTCTTTTCAGGGTTCTTGATCGACAACAGGTATGGTGATCGACGTTTCACGTGGAGACTCGACGACGACTAGTTAGGCGGATCCCGGCGGAGGGCCTGGACCCGTGTGGTTATGGGATCAATGTTTTTCTCTTTGCTACTAGGCATTTGATTGTAGTCTATACTCAGACATATATCTTCCGCTGTTGTATTGTATTAAGGCAGTTGTATGCCGAATGTATGAGATGTTGTATCCTTGTATCTGTAATGTTGTGATATCATGTTGGAAATCCGGGGCATATGGCTTTGTCATATGTCGCGGTGGGACCGATATGTGCTTCGTCCCCGATCTAGATGAAAACATCTAGATCTGGAACAGTACCGCATATCGGGCCTTACAACTTGGTATCAGAGCCTTACCGACGGTAGGATCCCTTCTCTGGCCGAAGTCGAGTCTAGACAAAAACTATTTTGTAGTTACTAAGTTAGTTATCGGAGAGTAGGAATCTTTTTACTCCTTACCCTTGCTCTGGTCAGGACAAGTGTCGTAAGTGTTTTACTCTCGACTTATCCCCTTTCAAACTCTAGGATCTCGAGTGTGTGGAGTATCGGAACCGTTACAATGCCTTGCTTGCAGCGTATTGTCTCGATTCCGATCTCAGGTTTGGGAATTCATGTAGTACCTTTAGCTTCTTCGATTTTGGGTATCATCTGGGTCATCCATTGCCATCCCTCCTTTTACCGGTGTTTTTACGACTTGCGTCGAAAATCACTATCCCTTGATCTGGTTTTCACGATCGTTCTTCCTCTTGTCACTGACGGTTTCATTTTCCGACGATGTCGTCTCTCTGCGGAAATTTATCTCGACCGAAGTTCGATGTCGACATGGAGCAGAGTCCCTTGTTGGTGGTGTTGAAGATCGTCGTGTCTCTTTGCTCTCCCCCTTCCCCTCTCCCCCGGATCGTCCTGGATCTCGGGACGAGATCCCTCGTTGGTGGTGTTGTATTGTAACAGCCCAGTTTTCACAAAAATTAAAAAATTTGTTTTCGGTGTGAATTGTTTGATTGTCTGATTTGTTTGCGGTGTTTGCATCCCCGATTTATCGATCGACGATTATTTCCCCCCCTCTTATCTCGTATCGGACGGAGACTGACCCTTGCCACCCTGACACTCGACCTTTGCGACACCGGGTTTCACCCGATCACCGTCGCAAAAACTGCACGAGACCAGCCGCAGCCAACGGAACGAAAAACCCCCTTTAATAATTAAACGAGATATTTTATAGCGCGCCGGAAAGTGTTCTCGGAACGGTTCCAACGCGAGGTGAACGCCTCCGTCTCGACGCACTGATCGCGCAGTTCAAAGTTTTACCCGAATCGGAGGTGTTGCGGACCCCCGACGGTCAGAAACGTGAGCACCGCGCGCAAGAGAGAAAAACCGGGGATGTTTTTGCAAACTGCCAGCCACCTGGGCTATAAGTAGACCACCCCACCACTTAGGGTTTCCCCTAAGCACCTACGCAGCCACCAGCCCCCAGATCTGAGATATTTTACCCCATTTTCGCACAATTTATCCCCAATTCCAGCAAACCCTAGTTTTTCTCAGAACTGGACCGTCCGATCTGGAATCCGACGGCCCAGATCGTCCCAAGTCTCCTCTCTCCACTTTCTCTCTCTTCTCTCTCTCTCCAAGACGCGCCCCAACCGTGGAGCGCCGCTACCTCCTCTCCGGCCGGCCGGCCACCGGAGCAGCCAACGGGCCAGCCGCCGTCGCGCCCAGGTCTTCTCCTCCTCTGCCGCCCTCCTTCCCTCTCCTCTCACTGCGCCTCCTCTCTCTCTCCATGAACGCCGCAAACGACCTCGGCTCCTCCTCCGCGCCATGGCCTGACCGTGGCCCGAGCTCGAGCCGCCCCGCTCTGGATCCTCGCCGGAGAGCCCCGGATCCAAGCCGGCGCCGCCTTGCGTCGGATCCGCGCCTCCCCCGGCCCGACCTCCTCCCCACCGGCGGCAAGCGCGCCGCACCAAGACGCCATGGCCCCACTCGGTCCGCTAAGGAGGAGCACGACGAGCGTCTCGCCTCCAACCGGCCACGTGGGCCTGGTCCAGCCAGTGGGCCGGCCACCAGCTCCAAGGCCCAGGCGCCCCGACCCAGCACCGCGCCAGATCTGGCCTCTGTAGACCACTTGGGCCGAAGCCCGTGGTGAGCCTTTTTTTTCAGTGGTTAGACCCTGCGATTTTTGCTAAGTGTTGGAAAAATTTGCTGTTGATCCCGTTTTGTACTGCGTTTTCCCGTTGAACCGTAGCTCCGATGAACGTGCCCCCAAAATGAAAGTTGCTTAGAATTGCGTGTACTTTAATTCATCTTTTGTGAGCATTTGCGTTTGAGGTCATCTTGATGGTGCAAATCAGTGTTGAAGTGGGCATCAGGCCGTTAAACTGCTACTAATTCCTGTTTAGTGCTGCTGTTAATATTTTGTTGCAACTTTGCATGATGATTGTGACTCATCCATGAGGCCTATTGCATTGATTCTTTTTCCTATGTGTTAAGCATCATGTGTACTTCATTTCCATGCTATAACTTGTCATGTTTGGGTGCTTTAGCTATATTAAATCTTGCTCCAAAGTGGTGATCCTGATGTTAATGTGCTGTTGTTGCTGAAACTGTTATTTTGTTGGAACTTCGGTTGACGAGTGTGTCGCGACCGTTTATCGGAATTGAGTGAATCCAATTGAATATTGTTAAGCATCATGTCTACCTCCATTACATGTATTGAATTTTCATATTATGCTTGCTGGTCATATAGTTGTTGAGCTCCAAAGTTGCTATGCTGCTGTTTTTGACAGCCACCTCTGTTTTTCACAAAGTCTGTTACTTTGCGATGCCATGTTGTTTGCTTAATATCTTTTGATCTATGATGCCTATTTGCATGATTCTTTTTGCCATGCCTTCCCTGTCATGTCTAATTTAATTCCATATCATTTGTGAGCATGCTTGCATTCATTAACCTGTTTATGCATTGCTCTAAAGTGTCCTTCGTGATGTTGGCAGTTTGTACCCGTAACTTGTTTTGCTTATATCTTTTTAACCGTAACTCCGTTTGGAGTGTTCTTTATATGTAACTTGATTAGTTTTTCGTGTACTTTGTGTTTATGCTAATGTTTCCTGTTGTTAACCAACCTAAAATATGGTTTAGGACAGAACAGCACCAAATGTTTTAATCATCGTGCGGCACTTAGTGTTATGCCATGTTTAGGTTGTGCCTCACTTAAATTGATTAGCATAGATAGTTTACTTTGTGCTTCACCTCTTGACATGTTTGTCTGCTATGCCGTGCTTGAGTGAGATGCCATGTTAATAACCGTTGGTTGATCACCTGTAGCTAAGCAACTTGAACCACTGTAAACGTGCGGTATTCGTCGTGTGTGACCGATACCCCACTTAAACTATTAGTAACCGTTCTCGATGATAGATCCGTATCGCGTTGCCGTGTCGTGTGTTCTCTTCTTGATCTTGTGTTGCTTCGTAGTAATAGATGCTTGATCGTTGATTGCTTTCTAGTGTTTATCGTCTTTTGTGCTTCCGCGGGTACCTCTCGGAGACGATGCGAGCTTGCGATCAACTACACCTTCCGAACCCGACTTATCAACAGGCAAGGACTATACATTACTTATGATCCATTCTATTTCAACCAGCGGTTTGCATGCTAGTCTAGGTTAGGTTCGATGTTTGATCCTACCAAATGTTTACAACCTCTTTCAAACCGATACAGCCATGTCCCTTCCCAGCAAACCTTGTACTGCGATGTTACTATTGCTCGTTGCTCAGCCCCTGCTAAGTATGCATGCTTAGGATGCTACGATGTTACCCTGTTACTCCTGGGTTTGGGATATCACATTAATATGTTGTTATTGATGATATGATTATTATAATGTTGACTATATTCGACGAAGGATGGAAGGTCTAGGCTATCACGCCCCGACGCTTTGTTCCATTCGAGTCACCTAGGATCCGAGTTCCGGGTATTGGTTTTAAGACTGAGCGTGCCTAACCGCATGTGGGATTTTATGGGGTCCACTTTTCTTACCTACCTAGCTTCAAACATTTCTAGTGGTGGCCCAAGCTGATTTACCATTTGAAACCGTGTGTGTGCTGGTCAGCTGCCAGTAGTTTACAAACCAACCCGGACCAGTGAGGACATAGTTCCCTTGCTGGCCCATCTTGTCCGGCTGAGGACCCGGTTTCCCATTTGTGATTAACCGACTATCCAAACCTGCGACAGACGGTAGAGACCAGATCAAGAGAGCGGCCGGCTCCTGAGCTGGATGTCGACTCACCGGGGGCCACCCGGATTTGTTCGTTGTTACCTAGAGGGACCTGTCATTTCGGATCTCTTGGAACTAAATCATAAAATGGTTGCCTGTGATGGGTAGCAACTGAGAGAGATGGGCGTGCGTGCGGAGCCTTGTAATGGGCAGTTGGTACACCCCTGCAGGGTTAAATCTTTTCGAGAAGCCGTGTCCACGGTTATGGACGACTTAAGACCTACTCCTTGTTCATAGACAACAACAACTGAGATAATTTTAAGACAACTTGATCAACGTGTGTGTGTGCCTTGACTGCTTCTTCTTCATCGGGATGCGAAGAGGAGGACAAGGATACGATTGGTGTTATGTTTGCGTAGTAGTTGATAGCAATACTTGTTGGAGGCGATTCCTCATCGAATGCTTGGCTTCTTATCTTACTCTCTAGATCGTTAGCCACTTCATAAATGCTAGTGCGGCAGCAACCTCACCACTTACCCCATCCTTACCGTAAACTACTAGTTGTCCTAGAATGACGAGTGATGAAGTCCTTGCTGGGTCAGATGACCACTACAGTTGGATGCTGAGTACCTTTGTACTCATGATACTACCCCCAAACTCTTTTCAGGGTTCTTGATCGACAACAGGTATGGTGATCGACGTTTCACGTGCAGACTCGACGACGACTAGTTAGGCGGATCCCGGCGGAGGGCCTAGACCCGTGTGGTTATGGGATCGATGTTTTTCTATTTGCCACTAGGCATTTGATTGTAGTCTGTACTCAGACATATATCTTCCGCTGTTGTATTGTATTAAGGCAGTTGTATGCCGAATGTATGAGATGTTGTATCCTTGTATCTGTAATGTTGTGATATCATGTTGGAAATCCGGGGCATATGGCTTTGTCATATGTCGCGGTGGGACCGATATGTGCTTCGTCCCCGGATCTGGATGGAAACATCTAGATCTGGAACAGTACCGCATATCGGGCCTTACAGATGTGTGAGGCAATTCCATTTAAATGGAGTATATTGCAAATTCAAACTCCAATTTGAATTCATTTTATCCAAGTTACAAATGCTATTGTTTGATCAATGTAATTCATCTTGACATGTGTATGATATGCCTCTGATGTTCAAGTGAATTGGGGTATGTTGCTAAGTTTCAAATTGCAAAAGCATTTGAATTTAATTTGATTAAATTCCAATTAAACCAAATAGAAAATGCTACTGGTCCCATTTTAAATTCAACTCAAATATAGTTGAAAGTTGTATATTTGGATAGATTATTTTCTCTTGATCATTTTTCATATATTATATGTTAAATTTGGAGTTAATATGAATTTTCTATGAATTTTCAAAGTTTCAGCTTTTTTTCTGGATTTTCTAGATTTAGATAAATCAATTATTCGATTTATTGCGTAGGCATGGCGTCAGGCTGACGTAAGGGGGGGGCTGACGGCTGGGACCCACTGGTCAGTGGCTGGGTTAACTAAACCGTGCTGTTAATCTAATCCTAATTAGATTAGGGGTCCTGGGCCCACTGTCAGTGGCCCATGGGGTTAGTTAAGTGGGGGGTTAGGTTCTAATGGAGGGGCTCGTCGGCGGGGAGCACTTTTGAAGCCGGAATCTCGTCGGAGTTGCATATCGGGCACGGGAGGGGAAATGGAGTGCACCATCTTGCTCAGCATCGTCGTCCGCATCGAATGGACCTGTCCAGAGCTTCAGGGGGTCACCGGAGCGTCGCCGGCATCGAGGTTGGCGGAGACAGAAGCACGGCGAGGTCGGGTACGGGGTTTTGGTGCACGGCTTGAGGTGATCTTGGGCGCGATCGAAAGCTGGGAAGGCCAGGTGCCAAACGCACGTACTGGGGCAACAAGGTGGGCACTGGAGCGAGCTCTAGCTCGACCACGGCGGCGAGTAAGCTTGGGATCCATGGCGGATTCGGCTAGAGGGTGAACGGAGGGCTGCCAAGTTGGGGGTTTTGCTCACCAGGCGATGGGGAGCACGATGGAGTAGGCGACGAGCTCGGGGAGGTCACGGTGGCGCCGGGTTTTGAGGTGGATCCGCGGCGGCCGGAGTGGAAGACGATGAAGCTTGCGTCGGCTACACAGCACCTCGGGGCGATTCCTTCTGCGGCTCGGCATAGACGACGAAGGCGAAGACGATGGACACGATGGCGCGGCTCGGGGACGACAGCGGCCACGCGGGCTTCAATCCATGGCGACGGTGGCGCTCGGGTCGTCGTCGAACTCGGCGAGAGAGAGAGGGGGAGAGGCTCTGGAGGGGGGGAATGGACGCACGACGCTCGGGTGCGTCTCCAGGCGCGACTAGGAGGCTCGGGAGGGGCAGGTGGCGACCGCAGGGACGACGACGTGCTCGGCTGGCTCGGTGGCATTCCACCGAGCAGCTTCGAGGCGCGGGGTGGGGAAGAAGACCCCCTTGCCCTTTTGCGCCGGGTGGGCTGGCTGGGCTTCCTTTGCCTAGGCGACAGGTAAGCCTTTTTCTTTCCTTTCTGTTTTTTTTCTTTTCTAATTTGTTTTCTGTCTTTGTTTTGGTTTTGCTAAATAAAATAGCAAACCTTTTTGTAAAATGCTAAAACTTTTTATATGGCCTCATAATATATTAGGCTAGCCACTTGTAAAGTTTGGCACTTTTTAAAATTCAAAACATTTGAATTTTAAATCAAATAGGGACTTTTGATTAATTCCAAGGTCTTGTTTGAATATTTGAAAAATCCATGAGCATGTGGTGGGTCCCACATCACTTGATATGTGATCACACTCATTTATAAGACTTTTCAGAAATCAAACATGATTTTTTGGAGAAGATTTATTTCTGGCCTTTTGAATTAATTCATCTGGGGGGTGTTCCTTCTCCCATTTGAGTTTGAATTTAATTTCAATTGTTTTCTTTTGAAATTTTTAACATGATGCAAAGTGACTTGCTAATCCTAGCACATACCTAACAGAGGGTTCTGACATCTTTTTTGGAACCTTCCGCAAGGATCACTTTTGGTGTGCTAAGAGCGTGCCACGTGTCGCGTCCTGAGAGATTCGTCGGAATTTCGGTTTTTTATTTTTATGTACGCGTTTTCGGTGTTTAGATGAGTTTTTTTCTAGGCTTTCCGGCTTATCAGTTTTCACGTGATTTTTCTTACATTTTGATAAAAAAATAATTTTTTTGTTTTTTTTTCAAAAGGCCCATGTTTGCTTTCGCGAGAACCACGCCCCATGCCTCTAAAAGGAAAAAAGACACGATCACGTCTCTCGTGGAGGAACATGTTTGCTTCCATAAAAAGTACGCTACGTGCCTCTAAAAAAAGAAGAAGGCATGATCGTTGAGGAACCACAAGTGTAGGGGATCGCAACAGTCTTCACGGGTAAGAATAATTTAATTTATTGATTCGACACAAGTGGAGCCAAAGAATACTTATAAGCTAGCCTTATAAGTTGATTTGTCAATTCTACCATACCTAAAAAAGCACTAGACAAGATATTTAGTAGCAAAGGTGACATAAAGTAGTGATGTGTTGCCGGGTGGAAGTTTTGTAGACTTCCCCAATCACTAACAACACAAAGTAGTAACAAAGGAGTAGCAGCTAGAGAGCAATAGAACAACGGAAGCAATAAAGATGAAATATGGACCGGAGTTTAATGTTTCACTAGTGGTATCTCTCCAAGCAAAATGACAAGTGATGGATTCACAAATTACAGTTGGGCAATTGACAAAATTGCACTAATTCTAGCCAAAGAATAAACTAGAGCATCCTAGTCTAAGAATCATACGTAGACATGTATTCTATATGTAGTTATACGTGCTTGCCATAAGAACTTGCACAACATTTTTTGTCCTTCCATCCCGTTATCCACTGGGCCAAAAGGAACTAATGAAGATTAAGGTGCTTTTCTCAAAGAACACCGGAACAAGGCATTAACACTATATGAACACATGTAATCCTCAAATTATAGCCCATCCCCTTTGATGTCCAAAGCTGTCACCATTGAGATCACCGGTTCCGAACTATAAGAGGTGCATACAACCGTAGATAAGATCTAGAACAACAATTCTAATCATGCTACCATAAAGTGCTCAAATCTGAGATCATGCTACTCATGCACTAGTAAGAAGCATTAAGAACAACAAAATTGCAGCAATAATAATTCATAAACATCTTAGGACTGAACATAATGTGACAATTCACTGGATCCCAACAAACACAACACAAATTACATCATATGGATCCCAGTCATGTAGAGAAACTCATGAGAACTTTGTATTAAAGATCTAGTGGGAGAAGATACTAAATAGCTACTGCCAAGAACCTATAGTCCAAGGAGGAACTACTCACGATCCATCATGGGGTGAAGAAGGGTTGGTGAAGATGACCCTGGGGGCCAAGGCCCTCTCAGGAAGGGTGCCGGAACATGAATCTGGTGACCCCCGAAGCTAGGTTTCGACGGTAGCGGAGATCGGGATCGCTTCTGGAAAATACGTCCGGATATCTCGGGTTTTTAGATTTCGGGGGTAATTATAGGCCAAAGGGGGGGGGGTCCGGACGGAGTCTATTGTTGGTAATGTGCCCTAGAGGCAAATAAAATATGTTTATTAGCATATTCCATTAGTTCATAATAAGTTTTATGCTGTGCTATAACTGTATTAAGCGGAAACATTAATACACGCCTGATATAAAACAACCAAGTTCTAGTTAACTCTAGTATACTAGCTCATTGGGTAATTGATGATCAAGGTTTCCTGATCATGAGGTACGAACCGCCTATTGACAATGAGGTCGTATCATTGGGAGAATGATATGATGGAAACACACCCACCAGAAGTGTTGCAATGTGATCGAGTCACATAAGTTCAACATTGCGATAACTATAACGTAGTGACCAGATCCTTTGACTCTAATGATCATACGTAATTTTTATCTATTAGGATGCTTTGATTTGCATCCACCGTCTGACTGAAATATGCTGGCCATAAAGGTGTACATTGGGTATTCCGAAATAGATATGTTGATGAGTATGCAAATAGATCAAAGTGGGATTTGTCCATCCGAGTGACGGATATGTACTCTGGGCCCACTAGGTGATATTGCATCATAAAGTTTGGAAACATGTGACTAGGTCACGGGGTTGTAATATCACGGGAACGAGTAAACATGTTTGTCGATAACGAGGATGAACTAGGTATATTAGATACCGACGATTAAACCTCGGGCAAGCAAAGTACCATAGGACAAAGGGAACAGGATCAACATTAACGGATCCAATTGCAATGAAGTTCATTCGATGGAAGCGCAAGTACCATCTATGATTGTAACCAGGTCCAACTGATGGTCATTGGTCAGAGAGTGTCTGATCATGTCAGCTGTTTTCCGGACCGTAGGGTGTCATACTTAAGGGTATTCGACCCATTAAGGATAGATTCGAGATCGCCGAAGAAATAAGAGAGAACTCCGAAATCGTTTCGGAGGAGAGACGGAAAAAGTTCCGTAGTTCTGAATTTTTCGGAAAGTTATTTAGATATGTTTGATTATTTAATTAAATGAATTAAATATTAAAATATAATTTAAATAATAAAATGGAATAAAGGTTATTTTATTTTTCTTTAATAGAAAGGAAAAGAAAAAAAAAGAAAAAAAGATGTGATAGGCCCATGTGGCCACTTGGCCACTTGGCCATGCATGCACGCCATGAACATGTGGCCGGCCACATGTGGCCACCCCACGGCAATGTGCATGGCTAGCACATGTGGTGCTAATTTTAGTACAACATTGCTAGTCCACGTATTTGCGTGTCTTTTTTCCTTCTATATATAGATGTGGAGGATGTCGCTTTTTCAACACAGAAAATTTCAGAAAAATACAGATAAATTATGTAGATCTCTCTCTCTTCCTCTTTCTCCCTCCTTTGAGCGAACTCCCCTTGTTTGGAGTCCGTACTGAGTTGGAGTTTTTTCCACTACACGCACGCCGCCCTGCTGCTGGAATTGGGATCCGAATCTGTCTTCTTTCCGCTGCTCGCCTGGTTCGGAGTCCGGAGGGAACGTCGGGTACACCATATGTGTGTAATCCCGCGAGGTGCTACACTTGTGGTTCTACTTCATCATCGTGGACGTATCACGACGTCTTCACCGACAACGTTCCGACGGGGACATAATCCCGTCATCGGTCTACAAGGATCGGGTGGCTTCTAGAGTCATCGTGGATCTATGCGGCATCGGGATTGCCGGTACGATTACATCAACCACGTTCACGCGGGAAAGTTTTCCGCTTAACAGATTACATATTGGTATGTGACATATTTCCATCTGTTACTTGCGTTGCCATAGCATAGGTCTTGGGTTTGGGTCTCTTAGGTTATGCAAAAATATTGTTTTCTGCCCCGAACCCCAACAGTGGTATCATCAGCAAGGCTATGCGTAGATGTATTGTACGGATATAATGCATCTAGTATGTGGGCATCAATTCTCCAATTGTTACCCTCTCACGTGTACTCGTTTAGCATTGCGGCAATGTCCTGATGAAGCGACCCCGACCGACCTTACGCATTTACGAGAGACTGGTTCCACGCTTGACATATGGCTTGTACCATATAAGTGGCTGGGGGTGTCTGTCTCTCTAACATTAGCTTTGCGAAGACGTTTTCAACGGAGGGCCCCAACAGGGCTGTAATAGAGACAATTGCAAGGTTGGTGTTGTGGCTTGTTTTCGAAGGATATAAAATGGTTCTTTTCTCGAAACCCCTAGAAGCCACGTAGAACTTGCAAAAGATAAAGTAGAAGACGTTTTAAATTTAATTTGCATGTCGGGGGAATCATAACATGTATGATTTATTGATTACTTCCTGTTTTGCGAATATGCTAGATATAACGACGGTAGCATAATAGGCCAATTTCTTAATGGTCACCGCCTGGAAGGATCGCCCTTATGGCTAACACACCATACATTGGGTCTCACACCTAATCAACGGTGTTCGCGTGAGGTTGGGTTTGGCAAGCCTAGCATATGTAGATATGTCCTTGATAAGCAACTAACATTAAGGTCAGAATAACAGGCTTGACGTATGTAGATGCGGGCTTGGAACACAGTAGATCGAAAGATCGAGCATGAGTCACATGCATGATGTGATCGCTGACACGTCCCAAACGTATCTATAATTTTTGTTTGTTCCATGCACTTTTATGTGACATTGCTACATGTTTTGCTACACTTTCATATCATTTTACTCATACTTGGACAAACCTACTAACTCAGTGCACCCAGTGCCAGTTTCTGTCTGCTGATGTCTTATTGTTGCAGTGATTTTACCCCAATTAAAAGTGCTCCAAAAATTCTAGAAAAATAAAAAAATCAGCATGACGGAAGCTTCTAGAACCCCGAAGGAGGGCCAGGGGCCCCACCTGGCGCCTGGGTGGCAAGGTGGCGCGGCCCCACCCCTGGCCGCGCCACCAGGGCACCTGGGAGCCCAGGTGGCCCCTGGCTGCCCCCTTTGGCCTATATTACCTCTTCGTTCCAGAAACCCTCGAGGAAAACCCCGCATCGCAAAATACATCTATGTTCCGCCGCCGCTGCGCTTCCAAAATCGAGAGCACCAGAAGACCTCTTCCCGGTATCCTGCCGGAGGGAGGAATGACCTCCGGGAGCCTCTCCACCACCATGGACGCTTCCCGGATGTGCCGTGAGTAGTCCCCCTTGGACCATGGGTCCATGACCAGTAGCTATGTGATGTCTTCTCTCCAATCTTGTTCTTCAATGTTTAGTCCTTGTGAGACTCCCTACATGATCAAGACACCTATGTAATTTACCTGTTGTTGCTATACTGTGTTTGCTGGGATCCGATGGATTATGAGATTATGTTCAGATCGTGATGAGTTATATATTTGGTTTACCTTTTATATTTTTTTCTTGAGTAATTCTTGCATTTTCTCCGTTGCTTTTTATTGCTCTGGCCAAGTAGTAGATAGTAACTCCAAGAGGGAGCGTTATGCATGATTGTGGGTTCATGCCCCCCGATGCCTAGCTTGAGTGATAGAAACATGAGACTAGGGGGTGTGTTGTTGCCACCAGGGAGAAAACAACGGTGCTTGGAACCGCGGTTGCAAGGATTGTTTACCTTACACATAGATTGTTAATGCAATTGTTTGTTTCTTTGAGTTTACACTTTGGGTGGGGCTTGCAACTTAATACCAATGAGATGTTCTGGATAGATATCTCAAGATGTATGATTCGTGGGTAGATGCAGATGGATTTCAGTCTACTTGTCTTGGCGTACTGCCCATACTTTTGAGCCTCTTACTTTCAAGTAGCATAATTAGTATTGCGGTGCGTTTATAATTATGTCAATTGCCCAGCTGTAATTTGTTCACCCAACTTAACTATTTTATCGTCTTTTGGGAGAGAGACATCACTGGTGAACATCATGGGACCCCGGTCCATATTTCCACCACTGGTTACACCTCCATTTTATTTACTTCTTTTTTACTTTCCGTTGCAATTATCACTATTACCCCCTTGCGTTTAATCCTTTGTAAATAACAAGGCCGGAGAGATTGACAACCTCTCTGTACTCGTTGGGAGCAAAGTTATCTGTTATGTGTGCAGGTCCAGACAAAGCAAGTGATTATCATCAAACGACGCATCACTTGCCGCGCCACCTACTTGTCGATCTTGGAGTCCTACTGGACTGACTCAAACCTTGGTATCTTGCCAAGGGAAACTTGCTGCTAGGCTACATCCAACCTTCCACTTGGGGTAACCAACAAGGAGAACTACTTCGGTACCATCAAGAAAGTTTCTGGCGTCGTTGCGGGGGACTCCACTCTTTAAGATAGGGGAGTTGCACACTATCTTTTATCTTCTCTTTTTAGTCTTGTTAGTTTATCTTATTGTTTATCTTAGTGTCTTTTATCAAAAATCACAAAAAAATAGTTACCTTGCTTTTAGTAGTCCTTTCTGTTTAGTCAAGCATGTTAGGACTTGGTGGTTTGAGGGAATCGAAAGTTCTAGATTTCCATCAAGAATATATGAAGAAGGCATGTGATCGAATTTATGATGCACATAGGAGAATTATGCCTTGGATACCTATAAAAATTGTGCTTAGAAATTTTTACCATGGTCTTTTTAAATGGTGTAAACACTCTCTTGATACTATAGCTGAAGGAGATTTATTAGAGTGTGATGAAGCTAGAGCTCTTGATATTATACATGGTCTATCTAGTTATTTTGTTTATGATTGTAGTTTCGATACTGTTATAGATAGAATTGCTACTATTGAAAAGAGAATGGATGCTCTAGACTTGAGAAAAGTAGAGAAACCCAAGCCCAATAAGAAAGATATTTTGGAGATAGATAATGATTGGGAGCCTTTTGTTAGAATTAGCATCTCTAACCTAGACTTCCTTGCTTATTGTGATATTGGATCCATGGTTTCTACAATGCCAAAAGTGGTGTATGATTCTTTAAAACTATTAAACATGGACAATTTTTCATCTTATCATGAACATGCTAATGGAGATATTTATGAGATCCAGGGAAAAGTAAAATATGTCCAAGTTACATTCTTTAAAAGGAGTGCAACGGTTGATTTCTTCATCATGTAGCCAAACCAAGGAAACATAGTGCTTGGAAGGGACTTCCTCCGAACCGTGAAGGGCTTCATTGATATAGGTAAGGAACACATATGCTTACGTGGGAAGGCGAAAGGTGCGTATCACTTCCCTAAAATAAATAAGGACGAACTTGTTGGGGAACCATTTGAAGGTCTATATAACTCCGATAACTATGATGATTTTTGATTCCTCTCTTTGTATCATGCCTAGCTAAAAGGCATAAAAGAAAGCGCTTGTTGGGAGGCAACCCAATATGTTTTTACTTTCAGTTTTAGTGGTCTTGATGTTTCTTACTACTGTAGCAACATCATTGTATCTTTACTTTCAAGCTTTGTGCCAAGTTTTAGCCTCCGATTGCAAGAAAGTACAAAAGTTGTGACATGATGTCCAGAAACCGATTCTGTCCACTTGACGGAAAAATTGGCCATAAATCACCAGTTCATATTTTTTATCTGAATTTTTTTGACAGCATGCTCCATAAAATTGGCTTTCGTGCATCTGTTCTGAGTTTTTTTATTTAAGTTGCAGAAGTACCCCGAAAAAATTATTTACTACCTGCTGGTCTATTTTTCACAGATTCTGCCACGTTTTGCGTTTTCTTAGTTTTGCAAACCTTAAGCTTGCTTTTTCTTTGCAAAACATTTTTGAAAGTCTTGAGAAATAGTTTGTCTTCAAGAATATCTTTATTTCCAGTGGAGAAAATTTATTTTATCATGGGTACTAACCACTCTAATCAGCTTATGACGAGTATTGTATGAAGGGAGTTTTCAAGTATGCGAAGGAAGATGATGAAAGAAGATTCATGAGTGTAAAGCGCTAAAGCTTGGGGATGCCCCCATGCACCCCCAAGAAATATCCAAGGAGAATCAAGCGCCTAAGCTTGGGGATGCCCCCGTGCATCCCCTTCTCCGTCAACATGGATCAGTTCGTTCTTCTCCAACTATATTTTTATCACTTCATATGTTATGTGTTAGATTTGGAGCGTCTCGCTCTTTAATTTTTTAGTTTGTTTTAGTTTTGCTTTATGTTCATAACAAGTTGGATCCTAGCCTTCATTGTTTGGGAGAGAAACACGTTCCACTCCACCGTAGAGCACAATATAGGCTTGCATGCTTATCTTTTTTTGTGTGTGTGTTCTTTATCTGTTTCATAACTGCTGTCATGCTTAGCTCTTAGTTTTCATGATTATCTTTTTAAGAGCTTTTGTTTAGGATGTTCTAGGAACTCTCTTGAGTTTTCATGTTTATCTTGTTTAGGGAGTTGTCTTGTTGCACTGAGTTGTGTGTCTTGCATGAGTAGGTAATTAAGGTTGCTATTACAAGTGTAGTAGTAACATGAAATAGTTTTGAGGTATTGATTAGAGTAATGTTTGGACATTAAGGTGCCAAGAGCTTGAGCCTATTAGTGATACGTGTCGTATTTTGGGCAATCCGTGCTTATTATCAGAAACTACAAAAAAAGAGTTGAGAACTCTAGCTACCAGATGGATCGCTAACCTCTCGAGGGGTTGGAATATATAGAGTACCCTCCCGTATACGTACCATGGGTCGAGGATGCGCAAGGATAACCAAACCCCCATACACTCCTCCTCGGCGTACTCGTCTCTTTGTGAACCTCCCTATTAGATAGATTGTTACCAATAATAAGTGCATGAGTACTTCAGAGTAATGCGAGTATTCGATTGTTGGCACATCCACCTTCACATATTTTGCTAGCCTCTTCGGTACCGTGCATTACCCTTTCTCATCTTGAGAGTTGGCGCATACTTCATCGGTGCATCCAAACCCTTGGCACGATACGCTCTGTCATCATAAACCTCCTTACATCTTCCTCAAAACGTCCACCATACCTACCTATCAAGGCATTTCCATAGCCTTTCCGAGATACATTGCCATGCAACATCCACCATCTCATGACTTGATCTTCATGTCATACATGCCTTTTCTTGATAGAGGAGTCGCATGATAGTTGGGCTTTGCCCTTATTATTTCTACATGTCTCGCTAGTATCATTGCATATCCTGCTACACTGGCAGATGCATACATTTGCATACATCATGATAGTTTTCAATCTTTCTTTATGTTGATCACTTCTTGTAAATTGTGAAAATCTTCTATATTCTTGTAAAATATAGAGTGTTGCCCTTAAGTGAGGAAAAGATCACAAAGAGGAAAAATTAAAAGATACCAAAGAGGACATATGAGAGATGAATAGAAAGAGCAATAAAGGCCAGAATAATACAAAAAAGAGAAAAAAGAGAAAAAAGAAATAAAAAGAGAGAAGGGGGCAACACTACTATTCATTTTGAAAGATCCGCACTCGTACTCCGTTGTCATATTTGTACTCCATAGAGATTATCATTCATGCATAACTATGTGGGGAACCTTACACTATAGAACTTGGCTTGCATATTCCAAGGATGAGCCTCCTCAAATGATATCTAGGTCTTAATGGGCAAGCAAGTTGGATGCACCACTACTAGTTCCATTGGAGAGCTTACCTTAGCTAATTTGCGCATCCGTTGCATGGCAATCCCTACTCCTCACATCATATCTATTATTTGGCTTTCTCTCGCCTATGATTGTCCTCATTGATGTCAGCCTTTCACACCTTTTTTTGTCTTCCTTACCCATCATTTCTCTCTTTGCCATCCTAAGTGCCAACGTATCTTGCTCCCGCTCATCCATTGCATGAGTGCTCAAAGTTGAAAGGAGATGATCATTTTGAATTGTACCTGACTAGTGGTCTGGGGATGAGTCAAAATAAGATCCCAAAGGAGACTAAGTGTGAAACTTTAGTAGATTGATTTCTCAATTAAACTATATATATTATTTTTATTCTCTAATCCCATCTCCCATTGCTTGCACGCAAAAACCATTTGGAGACATTCGAGTCACGGACAGCGAGAGCTCTTGCACCTTTATGTTAATGCTTTGCTACAATCAATACTAAGACTCTTGCTTGTTATTGTCTTGACTTGAATTGCACATCTTACTTGATTTACTTTGAATTTCTTATATGCGTGTTAGCATGTCACCACAGGAATTATCTATGTTATCATTTACCTACTCGAGGATGAGCAGGAATTAAGCTTGGGGATGTTTATACGTCCCAAACGTATCTACAATTTCTGCTTGTTCCATGCACTTTTATGTGACATTGCTACATGTTTTGCTACACTTTCATATCATTTTACACATATTTGGACTAACCTACTAACTCAGTGCACCCAGTGCCAGTTTCTGTCTGCTGATGTCTTTTAGTTGCAGTGATTTTACCCCAATTAAAAGTGCTCCAAAAATTCCAGAAAAATCAGAATAAAAATCAGCATGACGAAAGTTTCCGGAACCCTAAAGGAGGGCCAGGGGGCCCCGCCTAGCGCCCAGTGGCCCGACCCCACCCCTGGCAGCGCCACCAGGGCGCCTGGGAGCCCCAGGTGGCCCCTAGCTGCCCCCTTTGGCCTATATTACCTCATCGTTCCAGAAACCCTCGAGGAGAACCCAGCATCGTGAAATACCTCTTTGTTCCAACGCCGCCGCACTTCCAAGATCGGGAGCACCAGAAGACCTCTTCCCGGCACCCTACCGGAGGGAGGATTGACCTCCGGAAGCTTCTCCACCACCATGGACGCTTCCCGGATGTGCCGTGAGTAGTCCCCCTTGGACGATGGGTCCATGACTAGTAGCTATGTGATGTCTTCTCTCTAATCTTGTTCTTCAATGTTTAGTCCTTGTGAGCTGCCCTACATGATCTAGGCACCTATGTAATTTTCCTAGTGTTGCTATGTTATGTTTGCTGGGATCCGATGGATTATGAGATTATGTTCAGATCGGGATGAGTTATATATTTGGTTTACCTTATATTTTTTTCTTGAGTAATTATTGCATGTTCTCCGTTACTTTTTATTGTTTTGGCCAAGTAGTAGATAGTAACTCCAAGAGGGAGAGTTATGCATGATTGTGGGTTCATGCCCATCGATGACTAGCTTGAGTGACAGAAACATGAGACTAGGGATGTGTTGTTGCCACTAGTGAGAAAACAACGTTGCTTGTAACTGTGGTTGCAAGGATTGTTGACCTTGTGCATAGATTGTTAGTGCAATTGTCTGTTGTTTTGAGTTTGCACTTTGGGTGGGGCTCGCAACTTAATATCAGCGAAATGTTCTAGATAGATATCTCAAGGTGGATGATTAGTGCGTAAATGCATATGGATTTCGGTCTACTTGTCTTGGCGTACTGCCCATACATTTGAGCCTCTTACTTTCAAGTAGCATAATGAGCATTGTGGTGCGTTTATAATTCTGTCAATTGCCCAACTGTAATTTCTTCACCCAGCTTAGTTGTTTTATCGTCCTTTGGGAGAGAGATATGACTAGTGAACATCATGAGACCCCGGTCCATATTTCCACCACTGTTTACACTTCCATTTTAGTTACTGCTTTTTTGTTTTCCGTTGCAATTATCACTATTATCCCCTTGCATTTAATCCTCTGTAAAAAACAAGGCCGGAGAAATTGAAAACCTCTCTGTATTCGTTGGGAGCAAAGTTATGTTGTGTGTGCAGTGATACGTTCCAAACGTATCTATAATTTCTGCTTGCTCCATGCATGTTTTGTGTGATATTGCTATGATATAGATACACTTTCATACACTTTTGATCATATTTGGACTAACTTATTAACTCAGTGCACCACAGTGCCAGTTCCTGTTTTCTGCTGTTTTTCTATTCCAGTTTTCCCCCATAATAAAAATGCTCCAAAAATTCGGGAAAATCGGATAAAAAATCAGCGCAACGGAACCTTCCGGAATCACCAAAGTGGGGCCAGACGACCACCACCTGTACCCAGGCGGCGACCTGGCGCGGCCTAGGGCTTGGCCGCGCCAGCGGGGCGCCTGGACCCCTGGTGCCCCCCTGGCTGCCCCCTTCGCCTATTTATTCTCCGTGTCACGAAACCCCCGAGGACAGAACCCCTTTTCGCAATCTCTCATCTTTTCTGCCGCCGCCCCGCTTCCAAGATCGAGAGCGCCAGCAATCCTCTTCCCGGCACCCTGCCGGAGGGAGGATTGGCCTCCGGGAGCTTACCCTCTGATACGTCTCAAATATATCTCCTTTTCCAAACACTTTTGCTATTTTTTTGCCCTCATTCTTGCGTGATTTGAGCTAAACTAACCCGGACTGACGCTGTTTTCAGCAGAGCTGTCTATATGGTTTTATTGTGCGCAGGAAAAAGGGTATTTGAACATCTCAAAAAAATTCCCAGAAAAGTACCAAAAAATCCACGCACCCGAAGGAGCCCGGAGCCAGAAGGGGGTCCAGAGGGCAGCCAGGGGTGAGGTCGCGCCAGCTGGCTGATACACGAGATAACTTCTCGCCCCTCGTTGGTTACCCCAAGTGGAAGGTGAGATGTAGCGTAGCGGAAAATTTCCCTTAGCGAAGATGCTAAGGTTTAGATTTTCTCCAGTAGGACTCCAAGATCGACAAGTAGGTGGCAAGGAAACAATGGCACCTTTTTAGACAAAAGTTGCTTCCTTGAGCTGCACACACAACGGATAGCTTTGCTCCCAACGAGTACAGAGAGGTTGTCAATCCCTCCGGCCTTGTTGTTTACAAAGGATAAAACACACGTGATAATAGTGATAGTGATAGCAACGGAAAAGTAAATAAAGCAGTAAATTGATAGCAAGTGTAAACAGTATTGGAAATATGGACCGGGGTCCTATGATGTTCACTAGTGATGTCTCTCTCCCAAAAGACGATAAAACAACCATGCGAGGTAAATTTTTTACAGCTGGGCAATTGACAGGATTATGTGCGCAAACCAATGCTAATTATGCTATAAAGAAAGGAAGAGGCTCTAAAGCACGGGCGGTACACCAAGCCAAGTAGACCGAAATCCATCTGCATCTACCTACTAATCATCCACCTTGAGATATCTATCCAGAACATCTCGCTGGTATTAAGTTGTGAATCCCACCCAAAGTGTAAACTCAGAGCAACAGACAACTGCATTAAAGAACTTTGCGTAAAGTAAACAATCCTTCCACCCGCAAGTACAAGCATCGTTGTTTTCCCCCTTGTGGCAACAACACATCCCCTAGACTCATGTTTCTGTCACTCAAGCTACTCATCGGGGGGCATGAACCCACAATCATGCATAACGCTCCCTCTTTGAGTCACTACCTACTACTTGGCCGAAGCAATAAACAACAACTGAGAATATGGAAGAGTTACTCAAGAACATAAATATAAAAGAGGAGAATCAAATATATTACTCAAACACAATCTGAACATAATCTCATAATCCATCAGATCCCAGCAAACTCAGCATAGCAATAGCACAAAGATTACATATTTGACTCGATCATGTAGGGAAGCTCATGAGGTCTAATCCATGAAGAATTAAGAGGGAAGGAGAACATCACATAGCTACTGATCATAGACCCATGGTCCAAGGTGGACTACTCACGGTTCATCCGGGAAGCGTCCATGGTGGTGGAGAAGCTCTCGGAGGTGGTTCCTCCCTCCGGCAGGGTGTCGGGAATAGGTCTTCTGGTGCTCCCGATCTTGGAAGCTCGGCGGCGGAGGAACATAGGAGATATCGCGAAAAAGGGTTCCCTTCTCGGGGGTTTCACGTCACGAGGAATAAATAGGCGAAGGGGGGCAGCCATACGTGGGCCAGGGGCTCCAGGCGCCACCCTGGCGCAGCCAGGGGTTGGGCCGCGCCCTCTGGCCGCCTGGGCCCCCTGGCCCCCCTCGGCCCCCACTTTGGCTCTTCTGGAAGGTTCCCGTACGCTGATTTTTCCTATATTTTTCCCGGAAATTTTCTGGTACTTTAAATAAGGGGGAAACCTGAAATAGAAAAACAGCAGAATACAGGAACTGGCACTGGGGTGCAATGAGTTAATAGGTTAGTCCAAATATGATCAAAAGTGTATGGAAGTTCATCAATATCATAGCAATATCACACAAAAGAGGCATGGAGCAAGCATAAATTATAGATACGTTTTGGACGTATCACTGGCCGCCTGGGCGACTCCCCCCTCCCCTGTTGCCCTACTTCGACTACTATTTATTGCCGTGACGGGGAAACTCCAAAACATAAGTCGCTTTTCATGAGTTTATTTATGTTTGAGATCCTATCTATGAGTTGTATGCACCTATTATGGTCCGGAACCGGCGATCCCAAAGGTGACAGCTTGGGACACCAAATGGGATGGTCCATAATTTGAGGATTCCATGTATCCATTGAGTTTATTGCTTTGTCCCGGTGCTCTTTGACAGGAGCACCTTAATCTCCATAAGTTTCTTTTGGCCCCGTTCATAGCGGGATGGTAGGAAAAAAGATGTTGTGCAAGTTCTTATTGCAAGCACGCACAACTACCTATGGGATACATGCCTGATGTTTGATATTTTCCTAGATGATCATTGCTTTTCTGTGTGCCTTCCCCATGTTAGAATCTATTACATGTTCATTCTTATTCATGCAGCGCCCGACCATCCATCTCCCTAGCTCCATGAAGAACAAGAATATTCCTGATCCTAAATTTGCCACATCTCCTATACGCATCACTGATCCTGATTATGATTTCTCTGTTGATCTTTCACTTATATCTACAGTCGAGGCTGACCCTTTTTATGGCAGAGAAAATGATGATGCTATAGCACACCTGACCAAACTCGCTGAGTTAGGTGACCTATTCACTACTGATGAAAAGATACGAAACTTCTACGTGGCGAAGCTTTTTCCTTTTTCTTTGAAGGAAGACGCTAAATCCTGGTACAATGCACTACCATATAATTCCATTGAGAGTCCTCAGGACTTAGTTCAATTTTTTGTTGATAAATATTTTCCTGCTCATATGCAACATGCTGCTTTGCAAAGAATCTATAACTTTAAACAGCTGCAGGATGAGCACCTCCCTAAAGCTTGGGGGAGGTATTGTGACTTAATTAAGGCTAGACCAGGACATGAAGTCCCAAAGAATGAATTACTTGATATATTTTATGCTGGCCTAACCGGTGAATCTAGGTCCTATCTGGATAGTTGTGCTGGTTGTGTTTTCAGGGAACACCGGCCGATGCTGAAGAATTAATGGGAAAGATTTCCAAGAACCATGAAGATTGGTCCGTCTCTGAACCACCTCCACCCCCAAAGAAGAGGGGCATGCTTGTTCTGAGCCCCGAAGATATGCTAGAAGCAAAGAAGTCTATAAAGGAGAAAGGCATTAAAGCCGAAGACGTGAAGAATCTACCGCCTATCAAGAAGTTGTGTGAGCCTACTACTCACCCTCCCTTGGTAGAGGTACACTCTCTATTAGATTTTACTGAAAGTGACATCCCTAAAGGTAAGCCTCCCGATCAATGCTTAGATGAGCTTGATAATTTTATTATTAAGCAAGACAATTTTCTTGGTGACATCCCTAAAGGAGGATACAAAGTCAGTCGCACGATAATTCTCTTGCTATCAAAAGTTTACTTGGTGTTCTTGAAAGAACAGTTAATGATGTTAAATGTCTTGTTAAGCATTTTCATATGGTTCAAACTCAGCTTGAACAAATTTCTAATGTGCAAAAATATTTGCTTGCTAACAATGCCAAACATGACATACAAGCTTATGGCTTGAAGACCAGGGGTGGAACACACACCCAGGACCCACTCTATCCTGAGGGGCATCCGTAGAGGATCGAGCAAGATTCTCAAGTATAAGTAGAAGACGAGATTGTTAGCTCTCCAAAGAAGAAAAAGAAGAAGAAGAAACACAAGAGGCTGACAACTCCAATGATCCTACTAAAGCCGAGAACCTTCTGTTGATCCTAACAGCATATTGATACGTCCAAAATGCATCACTATTTTATATCGCAATTCATCCTTATTCATTGATATATTTCAGATTACGATGATGTTCTTATGTTTTTTTGGCTTATTTTATACAGTTTGTAACTTTTCGGCGCTGAAGCAGCAGACACAGGATTCAGCGGTAAAAAGTGGACGCTGAGTTGCTGAAGAAGAATACCTCCAAATTACCTGAAAATCGACGGGGGGTATATTCCAGAAGAATAACGAAGACTCGCCGAAGAGGGGCCAGAGGGGGGCCACAGGAGCCTCCGGTGGCCACCTGGCGCGGCTTCACCCCTGGTCGCGTCGGGAGGGCGCCTGGAGCCCTGGGGCGACTCCCGGCTCCCCCCTCTGGCCTATATACTCCTCGTTACGCGAAAACCCTAAAAAGGGAAGATTTCACAGAGTTCCGCCGCCTCTCAGTGGCGGAAACCTACAGAGAATAAAAGGGCTCCCCGGTGGGCAGATTCTGCCGAGGAGATCACCTCCCGTAAGGGGAGATCATCGTCATCGTCATCACCATCGTCACGAGCATCATCGAGATCATCATCAACATCATCCCCAACATCAGCACCATCTCCACCACCATCCAATCTCACCTCACAAGTTCATCTTGTGTTGTAATCTGTACTATCTATCCTCTCTACTCTACCGGTGTTGATTACTACTTTGTGGTGAATGCTATTGAGTTTTGTTGGAGAAATACCATTATGTCCAGATTACTTATCATATATTTATCACCTCTGATCATGATCTCTTTTTTGTCTTGTGATTAGTTACTTTAGTTCTTGAGGACATGGGAGAAGTCTAGTTGATAGTAGTCATATGATGTTGAAGTAATTTGTGTTGTTTGATATTTAAGTTGTGTTGCTATTTTCCTAGTGGTGTTGTGTGAGTCAAACACTCAACACTTCGCATTCTTAAGGACCTAGGGGAATACATTGTGTATAAAGAATTCTTATGGTGGGTTGCCGGAGTGACAGAAACCTGAACCCCAGTTTGCACACTTTTGCACAAGGGACTAATGGATCCTTGATCTTATTGCTGTGGTTAGGCTTTGCCTTAATTTCTATCTTGTATTTGCGGATGCTTGCAAGATGTTTAATCATAAGAGTGCACTTATCTTAGTCTAGAAGGTGTGCTAGCATAGATCCACCCACTCAACACTTATCACGCAACACTTGTTATCGATACGGAGTATGGCGAAAGCACGTGACTACCTCTCCATGTGTCCTCAAGAATTCTTTAGTCTTTATAAGTTCAGTTGTTAGGTTTATCCTTTGCTCAAAAGGATTGGGCAACTTGCTGCTCCTCAGTAATATTTACTTTTCTTGCTTTTATCTTATCGTTGCTTATATCGAAAACCCCTACAAAGTTATCTTTCAGTGCTTGCAGTTATTCCTTGTCCAAAGTCACCTATCAATACCTTTCGCTCCTCGTTGGGTTCGACACTCTTATTTATCGAAAACACTACAATAGTTCCCTTTACGTTGAGGGTCATCAAGCTACGTTTTCTGGCGCCGTTGCCGGGGAGCATAGCGTTATTGGTAAGTGAAGCTGGTAAGGAATTTTTATATTGTTGTTTCTATTTTGCTGTTGCTGCTCTTTGTCCGTATGGACAACCTAGCTATTGGATCGTTGCTTATGGGGAAACACCCCACATCTGTGGTGGTTGTACCTCCCCCTACTGAAATAGTGCCTTATAAAATACCAGCTGGTATTAACGATTGTGTTTTGGCTAATCGTTATGCAGGAAATAGACATCCCAGTGAACACTTGCTATATTTATCACAACTATGTTCACTATTTAAGCTTGCAGGTGTATCAAAGGAGTTTGTCATGAAGAAATTGTTCTTCGTATCGCTTATAGATAAAGCTTCAGATTGGTATAAGCTTCTCGATAACTCTCATTTGCTTGATTGGCATGAGCTTATGTCTCTCTTTTATACCAAGTTTTATCCGCTTCATGAAATTCATCGAGACAAGAATTATATCTATAACTTTAGGTCTCGTGAAGGAGAAAGCATCGCTCAAGCTTGGGGGAGATTGAAATCTCTAATGCTCAAATGTCCTATTCATGAGCTCCCCAAGGAAACTATACTTACAAACTTTTATGCTAGACTTTCTCGTCAGGATAAGGAGATGTTGGATGCCTCCTCTAGTGGGGTATTTCAGACAAAAAGAGTTGAAGAAAGATGGGATCTCCTTGAAAGGATCCAAAATAATACCGAGGATTGGGAAGTAGATAAAGGTATTGAACCCACTATAAATTATGAGCATGATTATATAGAGATCTATGTGAAAACTGATTACTTTAATGCCTTTTGCTCTAAGATTGGTCTTGACTCCCATCTAATGATTGATTTTCGTAAGGACTTTGCCTCTCATATCGACTCTTCTAAGAAGAAGAAGGATCAGCATCATAAACCCTTCAAAGAATTACCTATTGATATTCATGTTGCTGACCCTATTGTGCCTGCATTTATATATGAAAAGCCCCCTTTTCCTGTAAGAATAAGGCAACACTCTTTTGTGATAGGCATAATGAAGAGTGAGAGAAGAATTGATGAGCCTGAGGACCATATTAAGGTCGATCCTCGAGTTGCATTGGTTAAAGATCTTATTACTAATGATGCTTTAGATTCCAATATAAATTTTTGTGTTGTTTCTACTAACCTTGTCACAGCCAAGAATAAAGGCCCAATTTCAGGTACTCTAGTAGTATCTGTCAAAATAGGAGATCACAATTATTATGGGCTATGCGATTTGGGATCGAGTGCTAGTGCTATCCCATATTCACTTTATCAAGAGATCATGGATGAAATTTCACCTTGTGATCTTGAAGAAGTTGATGTTACTATTCATCTTGCAAACAGAGCAACTATCTCTCTTATCGGAATTGTGAGAGACGTTGAAGTCTTATGCGGAAAGGTAAAATATCCTACCGACTTTCTAGTACTTGGTTCAGTAAGGGATAATTTTTGTCCCATTATTTTCGATAGACCTTTTCTCAGAACCTGTGGAGCTATAATAGATGTCAAGAAAGGTAAAGTTTCTGTTGAATTCAATGGTGAGCCATATGAATTTAAATTTTCTAAGTTCTCTAAGCAGCCTCGTGGTACAGATTTGCCTAATAATGATAAGATTATTGAAAATATTGCTTCTATTGCTATTCCTCCTAATGATCCTTTGTAGCAATATATGGAAGACCACGAGAATGATTTGCATATGCAGGAGAAGAATGAGCTGGACGAAATATTCTTAAGACAACCTGCTATCCTAAAGCACAACCTTCCAGTTGAGCCTTTGGAAATTTTGTCGCAACCAAAAGAAGATCCAGTGTTTGACCTCAAACCTCTACCCGATTCGCTCAAATATGCTTATTTAGGATAGTAAAACCGGACCTAATGCGAGCCTCCTCAGCGATTTCCTTTCCTAACCGTTTATTTTCACGATCTAAGTGTTTTTGGCCGTCTGATCAAATACCCATACAGCCGCCTCGCTCGTCTGTGTTAAGTTCTGGCCCAGCTAGCCCAACTGTCCTAATGGGCAACTACTCTGGAGGCCGAAACGAAGCAATCTGGTGAAATGGGCCTCTCCTGCCAGCCCATTCATACTCCCATTCGCCAGGGAGATTGCCACGTTAAAAAATAAGCAGTCGCTCTGCATCCCACGACGGTCCTCATCCCCGACGACGTCCTAGATGGAGTTCTGCGGCAGGTATTCCTATGGTGGTCGTTCCCACAAGATCCATGGCGGCGCAAATGTCCTCCCCGTCCTCCTCGTATACTTCCTCCTCTGCATAATACAGAGTCGATCTGATACAACCCCTCTATCTCTCGCAACGCTCCTCCTCTCCCCGACCTCTAGATTTCACCGTTGCATTATTTCTGATTGTCTGACTTCATTTGGCTAGCTGTCCTAAAGGACGCTGCCCCCGCAGCCTGAATCGGAGGCCCGTGGTTAATTGGCCGAGCACTGGCCCGTCCTCTCCTCGCCGCTGTCCACAACTGCATCTCCTCTCTCCTTCTTCACCGTCGTCTGATGCGAAGCGACGCGGAGCGGTGTGTGCTTCACCGATCGATGCGAGGCGAGGTGATGTAGGCAGCTGGTGCGGGGCAAAGGGAGGGCATTGGAAGCGGATGTTGTGACCCGCCGGGTATACTTCGCAAGGTCTACTAGGGGCCAGTTCTTTTAGCTCGATTCTGAAGAATTGCTACCCAAAGAATCAAAATCACAAAAGAACTCGTTTTCTACCCCAAGAATCATCTAAGAATCACCAGAATCGTTAGTGCAATCCAAAATCGCCTCCAACCCACGATTCCGGAGATTCTGTGAGCTCCCACAAAAGAAAACTGTTCGATTTTTCCAACTACCCCTATTAAGCACTAGTATTTACGATCCAAATGCCACTCGAGCCCGACAGGAAAAATCCCATCCCACCGCACTGTCAGAACCCTCTGCTAGGTAATGTGCTAGGATCAAAGTCACCTTGCATTCATCAAAGAAAATCAAATGGAATTCAAATTCAAATTCCAAATGGGAGAGAGAACACCCCCCAGATGAATTTAATTCAAATGGCCAGAATAAAAGTTGCTCGAAAAATTCCTTTTGCATTTTTGAAAAGTCAAATAAATGAGTGTGATCACATATCAAGTGATGTGGGACCAACCCCATGCTCATGGATTTTTCAAATATTCAAACAGGACCTTGGAATTAATCAAATACCCCTATTTGAATTTGAATTCAAATATTTTGAATTTCAAAAATGTTCAAAACATGGGAATGACTAGCTACTGGTCATGTAAGTCCATATATAAATTTTGAGCATTTATAAAAATGCCTAGATATTTTATTTAATGGGCAAAACAAATTACAGAAAAGAAAATCAAGAAAGGAAAGATTAAACAGAAAAATAGAGAAAACCTTACCTGACGCCTAGGCGAAGCTAGCCCATCCGGCCCAGCCGGCCCAAAGGGGCACAGGGGTCTTCTTCCCCGACCCCGCCCCTCCAAGCTGCTCGGTGGAATGCCACCGAGCCAGCCGAGCACGTCGTCGCCCCTCCAGACACCACCTGCCCCTCTGGAGCCTTCTAACCGCGCCACGCCACGCCACGCCTGGAGACGCCGTGCGTCCATTTCCCCCCTCCCCAGTGCTTATCCTCCTCTCTCTCGCTGAGCCCCGCGAAGAACAGGACGTCGCCGTCGCCATGGTTTGAAGCCCGCGTGGCCAACGTCGTCTACGAGCCGCGCCAAGGTGTCCATCGTCCTCGCCGTCCTCGACTTCGTCTCCGTGCAGAAGGAATCGAGCTCAGACGCTCTGTAGCCGCCGGAATCGTCTCCACGTCGCCGCCGGACCCGCAAGCCAACTCCGTCAAATTCGTCGCCGTTGAAGCCTCCCCGCCTACACCGCCTGTGCCATCGTGTTCACCACCTCCTGGTGAGCAGAACCCCCAACCTTGCAGCTCCTCAGTACCACCCTAGCCGATTCCGCCATGAGAGCAGAGGAAGCTCGCCGCCTCGGTCGAGCTAGCCCTCGCTCCCGTGCCCCTGGAGTTTCCCCAGTGCGCGCGGTTGACGCCTGGCGTCGCTAGCTTCGAACGCACCCATCCGGGGTTCATTTGAAGCACTGTGGCGATGTTTGCCTCGCGACCGTGCCTCTATTGCCGCCGGTGAGGTCCCTGCCGTCGCCTCCGTCACCCCCTGGCCGTGCCAGGGCTTCCACGCGACGCGCGAGTGCACGGGCTGCACTCCAGTGCCTTTGGCGCTGCGAATCATGCCCCGAGCCGCCGTCCCGTGGGACTCCGCCGTGCTGGGTGGTCACCGGCGTTGAGCCGCCGGCAAGGTGACGTGGCCGCGGTTAGTTTAAACCACTAACCAGCCCCACCAGCCACTGACAGTGGGCCCATGCCACTAATTAACCTCTGGTTAATTTAATCAAAATGGTTTAATTAACTAACCCCACTGACATGCTGACCCCACATGTCAGAGCACCCCCTACGTCAGCATGACCTCACGGTGACGCCATAATTCGAATTTCTAATTAAAGAATAAATCAGAAATTCCAGAAAATGAATTAAACTTTAGAAAATCATAACTAATTCATTTTAACTCCAAATTGGACAAATAATATATGTAAAATTATCAGAAAAATGCAAGGATTCTGAATATGCACTTTTTTCATGTTTGACCATTTTAAAATGGGGGAACATAAGCAAACATGCATATGGAATTCATTTTAATTCAAATTGGAGTTTGAATTTGCAATTCATTTGCAATCTACTCCTTTTAAATGGAATTCCCTCAAACATTAGAAGCATGTACATCAAGTTTCAACCTTCAACCATGTGTTTGTGCATTGTACTTATGTTTCCCCCCTTGATTGTTGTTTGTCGATAGAAGTGGAACCAGAACAGGAGGCTACACCCTTCGTTGAAGACCCCGATACCGAACCTCGTCAGCAAGGAAAGCAAACCCCCATTGATCATGTAATTAAAATCCCACTTCCCTCTCAGTCTCGCTTGTGCATTGTTTAGGATGATTACCATGCTAAGTTTCTACCGCATAGATGAACCCATTCCTTTGCATGACCTATCATTTTGTCACAGTAGTAAGAAAACCACAATCCTAGCAGATGTAGGAGTTGATTGATATCATGTGACCCCTGCAACTGTTACTGCTTATTGCATGCTTAGAGTGATACAATGTTGATACTGTTATGTGAGTCGCGATGATAGCAATCATGTTGATGATGGTGGAAATGTGTTGGTGAATCTACCCTAATACAAGGTGAATGATGAGAGGCTGTGTAGGAGTACACAGTGGGTTGTCTCGTTGAACACCGCCTTAATCCCGAGTTCTTGTGTGGTGATCCAAGCTGAAGAGTACTACCACATGTTGGGCAAACGGATCCCCGCTCAACCTACTAACTCACCCCTTCTCAGTTCAATGAGTCGCAGTAGTTCAGAGTTCTGGTAGGTTTGTGGCCTGGATGCAAGGTGAGAGAACGGCTCAACCGAGACCGGCTTATGCACCACGCACACATCTTCTGGGACCACTTCGGTAAACCGGCCGGGTTACGAATGTGGAAACCATCCTAGATAGGCGCCTTCCTTGAACCTGAGTTGGCTGTGAGGTAAAAGTTGTGGAGATTATCCTCGCCGACACCCGCTTGAAGGGTGACGAGATCCCGGCGGTAACTGATGGTTTCATGTATGTAGCAGTACACCCCTGGAGGGTTAATAAACTATTCGAATAGCCGCGTCCGCGGTAAGGGACTACTTGGAAACCTGTGCTCGATTATTAGATAACTTCAATGGATACTTATAAAACTTGCCAAGATAAGCGTGAGTGCTACGGCGTGCTTTCTCGTGGGGAAGTCGAGGAAGGCACCATAGTGGTGTAATTGGTTGGAGATGTAGTGGACTCGTGTACGCTTCTTACCTCAAGTCTGGTACTCGTAGTTCAGGAATAGCCAAGTCAAAGCTGGCACTTCTGCTTATGAACCCCACCCCCCTTTTCCTTGATACATGTGCATGAGTAGTATAGCTCCTACATAAGTCTTGCTGAGTACTACTTTGTACTCACGTTTGCTTATTCTATATTTTAGATGAACCCACTGACCCCGAAGGTGGATTCTTCCTCGAGCTTGACGACTGAAGACCAAGCTAGTGTAGTCCCAGTCAGACGACTGGTCCCTCGTGAAGGGCTTGTTTATAAATAAGGCTTCTCTAAGCCATTTGTTAAACTTGTTTGTAATCAGACCTACTTTGCTTCCGCATGCTTGTTGTAATGTTGGATCACTGTCTCATGATCTCTGTGTGCACTCTGTAAGAGTTATCAATAAAATGTATACTTTGTAGAGAATTGCAATGATACATGCTGTTCATACAAGGCATGTGTGCTGCGTGTATGTTTATAACATGCATGTCTTTGTATGGGTTTTAGAGACCTTAGTTGTGATATGGCTGGCGGTCTTTTATACACCAAGTGGCCCTTAGATGTGCGCAGCTTGGGGCATCGCGATGCGATTGTTCGTGACTCCGTCACGTGCACACTTTGATGTATGATCGAGCCCGCCCTAGACCCCCGGGTCCCGATAGACTTGGTATCAGAGCAGGACTGACTGTAGGATTATCAGCCTTGGCCGAAGTCGAGTTTAGCTTGCTATAGTTATATAGTTACTCTGGGTATATAAGGGAACAACGTAAGGCTTTTTTTTCTCCTTACCTTCATCGTTCTGAGTTCTGAGTCACCCTCATCTTATTCTACGGGAAGATAGGACTAGGCTCATCTATGTCTTACTAGAACATCTCGTTGTTTGCTTCCTTGTAGCCGTAGGAAAGTTGTGTTCAGCGTGATAGAGTTGTTGTGCTTCCTGATTTCTTACATCGTATGTAAGTGTTGTTTCCATGTTGTAAGAAATTGTCTTTTCTTGCAATTACAGCCGTTATGTTGTCCGAGTCATTCCAAGTTTCTTCATAATATGATGCATTTGCAAACTCCTTCTTTCTGTTTTAGATGGCAGATCTTCCCCCTTGGCAGATTGTTCGGTTGACTAGGTGCCTCGGTGTGCGTGGGCATCCAGCCATGCTCATCGAAATGATGTCCTTCATTGGCTATCGATGGTATCCTGAGTACACCGTTGAGGAGCAGTTCCTTGACTTCAACCAGACCCAGTTCCACTGCATTGTCAGGATCTACCCTCACCACGCTGGAGTCACTCAGCCTATCCACTTTGGACATGGCATTGGCATGACTTAGAACATGGCTGTGCAGGATGCTGCATACTCATGTATGACTCTGATCAGAGAGGAGCACGCTTTGCTTGGAGGCACATCTTTCCGCTATATCCCTGCTGCACTTCCAGGAGAAGAGGGGTATTACACCGGACTGTACACAGATCACTCTTTGGAGGATCCTTTGCTTCAGATCACTGCTCGGCACGCTTGTGATAGAGATCTTGATGCACGTGCCCTTCGTTTTGAGCTTCACGCCACCCATGTTCGACTGTATCGAGCACTTACACTCCTGGCTCCTTTTGTGAGTGTTGGATCAGTGGAGTATGATGCTATCTACCCAATCAGGACACAGATGCCTTCTCGAGTTGCTTGGCCCGATTGGAGGCATTTTTCCACCCCGTGGTCCTCTGCTTCCACCCGACGCTGGACCTAGGCCCCATCCTTGCCCAAATGGATATCAGGGTCCACAGGCCTCCGTGTTTTCCGATGGTCACCTTGAGCTACCGGGTTACGCGGGTAACTTTTACAAGGATTGCTATGGAGATGGAGATGAGTGAGACCTCCTGTGGTCTTACTTTAGTGAGGATGTAGCAGTATCTTTAGTATATTGTACGCAAGGTGTTTTAAGTTCCAGAGGCTTAGATAAATAATGTATAGGAAGTCAGAGTGCCTCTAAAGGATGTATCATCTTCATCACGTTTGTATTAGCTTGGCGCTTGTACTAAAACGATGTATGGTTTGTATGATAGCTTGTGAATATATGGCTTGTATGATTTTATCACCATGTTGTCAAGATGATTACTTCCTTTGCTCTGTGATTCTTCCAGTACCTTTAACACCTTGTTTAGACTCTTCCAATCAACTCTGTTTGACTTTGGTTTTCACCTTCAGGATGTCTCAAGGAACCCGTGGCTAGCTTGGTCGTGCCCATGGACGTGGGAATGATCCGGAGGAAGGCAACCTTCCACCGCCACCCACGATGGCTCAGGTTCTGATGGAGGTCTAGAGGAATCGCCGAGACTCTCACCAGTTGTTGGAGGTCATTGCCTGCAACACCACTCAGTAGTGCAACGAGTTGGTGTATTTGAATGACTTCATCCGGCTTCATCCCCCGATTTCCAGCTACTCCACCGAGCCCCTTGACGCTGATGACTGGCTTCGCAGCATCGAGAGGAAGCTTCAGGCAGGCCATGTTGCAGATGGTGACAGGGTCAGCTATGCCACTTACCACCTCGAGGGTGCAGCTAGCTCTTGGTGGGAGAATTTCCTGAACATGCGTCCCGCTGGACCGCCCACCACTTGGGATGAGTTCTGCACTTCATTCCGTGAGCACCACATTCCAAAGGGTCTTATGGACCGCAAGCGTGAGGAGTTCTGCAACCTCACCCAAGGCTGGAGGACTGTTGACGAGTTTAGCCATGAGTTCAACTGACTGGCTCATTATGCTATTGAAGAGGTCTCCACCGACATTAAGAAGCAAGAGAGGTTCCGCCGTGGACTCAATTCTGGACTCCGTAGTGAGCTCAACCTGCATGACTTTGCCACCTTCCAGGTCCTTTTCAACAAGGCCATCAAGGCGGAGGACATGAACAACACCAATGATTTCCGCAAGCACCCTAGAGACGACGGTTCATCCAGTTCAGGCTCCCAGAAGCGCAAGATCTGGGTCCCCAACAGCATGTTTTGCCAGAACAACCCATCGAGGCCATCCTATGTGGCGCCTCGTCCACCAGCTTCGTTCCACCCAGCTCCACCGAACAACCCAGCTCCCCGCACTATCTTTGGACCCTGCTTCAAGTGTGTTCAGGCAGGCCACTACTCCCGCGACTGTCCCCAGAACCAGCTCCAGAATCAGAATGCTCCAGCCCGTGCCGGAGGCAACAACAATAGTCGTGGCAAGCCACCACCGAAGGTCTACACCACCAAACCCGCTCCTCCCGCCAATCGTGGACGTGTGAACCAGATATCAGCTGAAGAGACTGACGACACTTCTGACGTCATTCTTGGTACGCTCCCAGTCAATTATGTTCCTACTTCCGTTCTTTTCGACCCAGGAGCATCTCATTCATTCATGTCGGAAAGTTATGCACTTCGTCATGAGTTATCCTTTGTTGAAATGTCCACTCCAATGATAATTCAAACTCCAGGGTCAAGATGGCAAACTAATAGAGTAAGCCATGGTAATCAAATTGCAATTGAGGGTTTAGTATTCCTTGCTTCACTCATAGCCCTCAAGTCTTCAGACCTTGATGTCATCCTTGGTATGGATTGGTTATCAAGACAACATGATTTTCTTGATTGTAAAGCCAAGTCAGTTAGACTTACACATCCTTCAGGCCAGACAATAGATTATTCCTCACCAAGAACAAGAAACCAGATGCATTCTTTGAATGTGCTTCCCCTTCCCGACCTTGAAGATATTCCGGTGGTTCGTGACTTCCCGGATGTATTTCCTAAAGATTTGCCGGGCATGCCACCCGACAGGTGTGTAGAGTTCATAGTGGATCTTATGCCAGGAACCGTACCAATTTCTAGACGCCCATACAAAATGGCCCCACGTGAGTTAGCTGAGCTTAAAATCTAACTCGAAGCTTTGTTGGAAAAATGCTTCATCCGCCCTAGCTCATCGCCATGGGGTTGCCCCGTTTTGTTCGTAACGAAGAAAGATGGAACAGAAAGGATGTGCGTAGACTATCGCCCGCTAAATATAGCGACGATAAAGAACAAATACCCGCTGCCCAGGATCAATGATCTTTATGATCAACTTGCTGGATCCTCTGTCTTCTCCAAGATGGATTTGAGATTAGGTTATCATCAAATCAAAATTCGAAACGAGGACATTCCCAAAACGGCTTTCACTACTCGTTATGGTCTTTACGAGTACACCGCCACTTTATCGCGCATGATGAATTCGATCTTCATGGAGTACCTAGATAAATTTGTTGTAGTTTATCTTGATGACATTCTCATCGACTCGAAGAACGAACAAGAACATGCCGAACATCTTAGGCTGGTATTGATGAAACTTAGAGAGCACCGCCTTTATGACAAGTTCTCCAAGTGTGAATTTTGGCTACCATAAGTGACCTACTTAGGCCACGTGATTTCTGCAAAAGGCATTGCTGTGAATCCCGACAGAGTTCAGGCCGTTCTTGACTGGACTCCACCTGAATCGGTTAAGCAAGTTAGGAGTTTTCTTGGCCTAGCAAGCTATTGCCGCCGCTTCGTCGAGAACTTTTCTAAATTTGCAAAGCCTCTAACTGAACTCCTCAAGAAAGATAATAAATTCCAATGGACTCCCAAGTGCGAGGAAAGCTTTCAAGAGCTAAAAAGAAGATTGACTTCTGCACCCGTACTTGCGCCTCCAGACACCAAGAAGGATTTCGAGATCTTTTGTGACGCCTCACGACAAGGGTTAGGATGCATACTTATGCAAGATAGACTTGTGGTAGCTTATGCTTCACGCCAATTGCGTCCACATGAAGAGAACTATCCTACCCATGTTCTTGAACTCGCTGTCGTAGTTCATGCCCTGACAACTTGGCGATATTACCTCCTTGGTAATCGTTGTGAGATCTATTCCGACCACCAAAGCCTCAAATACATATTCACCCAGCCAGATCTTAATCTCAGGAAAAGATGCTGGATTGAGTTGATAAAAGATTATGAATTAGGAATTTCTTACACCCCAGGCAAAGCCAATGTCATGGCTGATGCACTAAGTCGTAAGTCGTATTGTAACAACCTCATGTTACAACAATATCAACCACTTCTTCATGAGGAATTTCGCAAGCTCCATCTTGAGATTGTTCCTCATGGCTATCTTTCTACCTTGGTGGCGAAACCAACCCTTGAGGATAAAATAATAGCCACCAAGAAACATGATAGTGGTATTCGAGAGATCAAGAAGAACATTGCTAGCGGAGTTGCTAAATGTTTCTCCATAAATGATCGAGGTGTCGTTTTCTTTGGCACTCGATTGGTTGTACCACGAAAACACAATCTTAGGAGGCTAATTCTTAAGGAGGCCCATGATACACCCCTTTTGATTCATCCTGGTAGCACAAAGATGTACCGAGACCTATGCCAGAGATTTTGGTGGACTAGGATGAAGCGACAAATTGCTCAGTTCATTGCCGAATGTGATGTTTGTCGTCGCATTAAGGCCGAACATCAAAGAACTGCTGGTACTCTTCAACCTTTGCCTATTCCAGAGTGGAAATGGGACAAAGTGAGTATGGATTTCATCACTGGCTTTCCAAAAACCCAGAAAGGAAATGATGCCATCTTCGTTGTGGTGGATAGACTTTCCAAAGTTGCACACTTCCTGCCCATTCGCGACTCTATAACTGCTAGCCAGTTAGCGGACTTGTATGTCTCTAGAATTATGTCTCTTCATGGTGTTCCTTTGGAAATCAATTCTGATCGTGGTAGCCTTTTCACCTCTAGATTCTGGGGAAGCTTTCAAAATGCTATGGGAACTCATCTCTCCTTTAGTACAGCTTTCCATCCTCAGTCTAGCGGTCAAGTCGAAAGGGTTAACCAAATTCTTGAAGACATGCTCAGAGCTTGTGTTATCTCATTCGGAAAGAATTGGGAGAAGTCTCTTCCATTCGCCGAATTTTCTTATAACAAAAGTTTCCAATCTAGTCTGAACATGGCTCCTTTTGAACTCCTCTATGGACGACGATGTCGAACACCTTTAAACTAGTCAGAAACCGGTGAAAGGCAATTCTTTGGACCGGATATGATCAGGGAAGCAGAAGAGCAAGTTCGCATTGTTCGTGATAAATTGAAAGCAGCCCAGTCTCGTCAGAAAAGCTACTATGATCGTCATCATAGGCAAGAAAGCTACAATCTGGACGAGAAGGCTTACCTTCGGGTTACTCCTCTGAAGGGAACCCAACGATTCGGTATCAAAGGCAAGTTGGCCCCACGTTACATTGGACCTTTCCGCATTCTTGCTAAACACGGAGAAGTTGCCTACCAACTTGAACTACCCCCGCACCTTTCCCGAGTACACGATGTATTCCATGTGTCACAACTCAGGCGTTGCTTCAAGGACCCCATCCGCGAAGTCGAACATGAAACGCTTGATCTCCAAGATGACCTATCTTATCGAGAGTACCCCGTTCGTATTCTTGATTCAGCAAAGCGTGTCACTAGTCGTCAGAAGATTAAGTTTCTGAAAGTGCAATGGTCACACCACTCTAAGAGAGAAGCCACGTGGGAAAGAGAAGACCGTCTCCGTGCCAAGTACCACACCTTCCTCCCACAAACTTCTGAATCTCGGGACGAGATTCTGTTGAGTCGGGGCGAGTTGTCAGAACCCTCTGCTAGGTAATGTGCTAGGATCAAAGTCACCTTGCATTCATCAAAGAAAATCAAATGGAATTCAAATTCAAATTCCAAATGGGAGAGAGAACACCCCCAGATGAATTTAATTCAAATGGCCAGAATAAAACTTTCTCCAAAAATTCCTTCTGCATTTTTTAAAAGTCACATAAATGAGTGTGATCACATATCAAGTGATGTGGGACCAACCCCATGCTCATGGATTTTTCAAATATTCAAACATGACCTTGGAATTAGTCAAATACCCCTATTTGAATTTGAATTCAAATATTTTGAATTTTAAAAATGTTCAAAACTTGGGAATGACTAGCTACCGGTCATGTAAGTCCATATATAAATTTTGAGCATTTATAAAAATGCATAGATATTTTATTTAATGGGCAAAACAAATTACAGAAAAGAAAATCAAGAAAGGAAAGATTAAACAGAAAAATAGAGAAAACCTTACATGATGCCTAGGCGAAGCCAGCCCATCCGGCCCAGCCGGCCCAAAGGGGCACAGGGGTCTTCTTCCCCGACCCCGCGCCTCCAAGCTGCTCGGTGGAATGCCACCAAGCCAGCCGAGCACGTCGCCGCCCCTCCAGACGCCACCTGCCCCTCTGGAGCCTTCTAACCGCGCCACGCCACGCCTGGAGACGACGTGCGTCCATTTCCCCCCTCCCAAGTGCCTATCCCCCTCTCTCTCGCTGAGCCCCGCGAAGAACAGGACGCCACCGTCGCCATGGTTTGAAGCCCGCGTGGCCAACGTCGTCTACGAGCCGCGCCAAGGTGTCCATCCTCCTCGCCGTCCTCGACTTCGTCTCCGTGCAGAAGGAATCGAGCTCGGACGCTTTGTAGCCGCCGGAATCGTCTCCACGTCGCCGCCGGACCCGCAAGCCAACTCCGTCAAATTCGTCGCCGTTGAAGCCTCCCCGCCTCCACCGCCTGTGCCATCGCGTTCACCACCTCCTGGTGAGCAGAACCCCTAACCTTGCAGCTCCTCAATCCCCCCTAACCGATTCCGCCATGAGAGCAGAGGAAGCTCGCCGCCTCGGTCGAGCTAGCCCTTGCTCCCGTGCCCCTGGAATTGCCCCAGTGCGCGCGTTTGACGCCTGGCGCCGCTAGCTTTCGAACGCACCCATCCGGGGTTCATTTGAGGCATTGTGGCGACGTTTGCCTCGCGGCCGTGCCTCTGTTGCCGCCGGTGAGGTCCCCGCCGTCGCCTCTGTCACCCCCTGGTCGTGCCATGGCTTCCACGCGATGCGCGAGTGCATGGGTTGCACTCCAGTGCCTTTGGCGCTGTGAATCATGCCCCGAGCCGCCGTCCCGTGGGACTCCGCCGTGCTGGGTGGTCGCCGGCGTTGAGCCGCCGGCAGGGTGACGTGGCCGTGGTTAGTTTAAACCACTAACCAGCCCCACCAACCACTGACAGTGGGCCCAGGCCACTAATTAACCTCTGGTTAATTTAATCAAAACGGTTTAATTAACTAACCCCACTGACATGCTGACCCCACACGTCAGAGCACCCCCTACGTCAGCATGACCTCACGGTGACGCCATAATTCGAATTTCTAATTAAAGAATAAATCAGAAATTCCAGAAAATGAATTAAACTTTATAAAATAATAACTAATTCATTTTAACTCCAAATTGGATAAATAATATATGTAAAATTATCAGAAAAATGCAAGGATTCTGAATATGCACTTTGTTTTCATGTTTGACCATTTTAAAATGGGGGAACAGAAGCAAACTTGCATATGGAATTCATTTTAATTCAAATTGGAGTTTGAATTTACAACTCATTTGTAATACACTCCTTTTAAATGGAATTCCCTCACACATCAGAAGCATGTACATCAAGTTTCAACCTTCAACCATGTGTTTTTGCATTGTACTTATGTTTCCCCCCTTGATTGTTGTTTGTCGATAGAAGTGGAACCAGAACAGGAGGCTGCCCCCTTCGTTGAAGACCCCGATACCGAACCTCGTCAGCAAGGCAAGCAAACCCCCATTGATCATGTCGATAAAATCCACTTCCCTCTCAGTCTCGTTTATGCATTGTTTAGGATGATTAGCATCTACGTTTCTACCGCATATATGAACCCATTCCTTTGCATGACCTATCATTTTGCCACAGTAGTAAGCAAACCACAATCCAGCAGATGTAGGAGTTGATTGATATCATGTGACCCCTGAAACTGTTACTGCTTATTGCATGCTTAGAGTGATACAATGTTGATACTGTTATGTGAGTTGGGATGGTAGCAGTCATGTTTATGATGGTGGAAATGTGTTGGTGAATCTACCCTAATACAAGGTGAACGATGAGAGGTTGTGTAGGAGTACACAGTGGGTTGTCTCGTTGAACACCGCCTTAAGCCCGAGTTCTTGTGTGGTGATCCAAGATGAAGAGTACTACCACATGTTGGGCAAACGGATCCCCGCTCAACCTACTAACTCACCCCTTCTCAGTTCAATGAGTCGCAGTCGTTCGGAGTTCTGGTAGGTTTGTGGCCTGGATGCAAGGTGAGAGAACGGCTCAACCGAGACCGGCTTATGCACCACGCACACATCTTCTGGGACCACTTCGGTAAACCGGCCGGGTTACGAATGTGGAAACCATCCTAGATAGGCGTCTTCATTGAACCTGAGTTGGCTGTGAGGTAAAAGTTGTGGAGATTATCCTCGCCGACACCCGCTTGAAGGGTGACGAGATCCCGGCGGTAACTGATGGTTTCATGTGTGTAGCAGTACACCCCTGCAGGGTTAATAAACTATTCGAATAGCCGCGTCCGCGGTAAGGGACTACTTGGAAAGCTGTGCTCGATTATTAGATAACTTCAATGGATACTTATAAAACTTGCCAAGATAAGCGTGAGTGCTATGGCGTGCTTTCTCGTGGGGAAGTCGAGGAAAGCACCATAGTGGTGTAATTGGTTGGAGATGTAGTGGACTCGTGTACGCTTCTTACCTCAAGTCTGGTACTCGTAGTTCAGGACTAGCCAAGTCAAAGCTAGCACTTCTGCTTATGAACCCCACCCCCCTTTTCCTTGATACATGTTCATGAGTAGTATAGCTCCTACGTAAGTCTTGCTGAGTACGACTTTGTACTCACGTTTGCTTATTCTATGTTTTAGATGAACCCACTGACCCCGAAGGTGGATTCTTTCTCGAGCTTGACGACTGAAGACCAAGCTAGTGTAGTCCCAGTCAGACGGATGGTCCCTCGTGAAGGGCTTGTTTATAAATAAGGCTTCTCTAAGCCATTTGTTAAACTTGTCTGTACTCAGACCTACATTGCTTCCGCATGCTTGTTGTAATGTTGGATCACGGTCTCGTGATCTCTGTGTGCACTCTGTAAGAGTTATCAATAAAATGTATACTTTGTAGAGAATTGCAATGATACTTGCTGTTCATACAAGGCATGTGTGTTGCGTGTATGTTTATAACATGCATGTCTTTGTATGGGTTTTCGAGACCTTAGTTGTGATCTGGCTGGCGGTCTTTTAAACACCAAGTGGCCCTTAGATGTGGGCAGCTTGGGGCATCGCGATGCGATTGTTCGTGACTCCGTCACGTGCACACTTTGATGTATGATCGAGCCCGCCCTAGACCCCGACTAAGTGATCGGGCTGAAGTAAGTCTATGTAAGGGTTATAATACAATCGATAGTATGGTTGAGGCAACTTGTCTATGAGTATGGGAGTTCACCACCCATATCATTTAGACTTGTATGCGGACAATTAGGACCCATTTCAGTTGATTATCCGGCCTGGATGGGATGCCCCTTACGTTCGATGCTTTCCGAGAACGTTCTGTGCTTGGCCTTTTCTGCTTAGACAAGCGGGTACGGTTCTTGGCTCTCCATGTGATTGTGTTGTAGCTAGTCTTGCATACGCTAACCCCGGTCCCGACACGCTCCTCCCGTTCCCCTCGACTCGAATCCCTCGCACGAATCCACTCCAGTGAGCCGGCAAGCCGCCGCCTCTCCTCACCGAAAAGGCCACTGCCGCCGCCGCCCCGCCCCATTCTCCGGAAGGGCCGCTGCCGCCGCCGCCCCGCCCCGTTCGCCGGAAGGGCCGCTGCCGCCGCCGCCCCACCCCGTTCGCCGGAAGGGCTTCTTCCGCCGCCGCCCCTCCCTGTTCGCCAGAAGGGCCGCCGCCACTCTTCGCCGGAAGGGCCACTTCCGCCGCCACCCCATCCCGGTCGCCGGAAGGGCCGTTGATGCTTCCCGTCCCCAGCCTCCGTCGAGTCGCCGGACAGCCTCTGTCGAGTCACCGCGTCCCGTCCCTGGCCTCCATCCTCCACTTGGCCCTCATATCCCACACTACGGCCGGATCTCCAGCGTCGACCTCTCTCTCTCCCCCAAGATCTCTGTCTTATCCTCTCTCACTGCCGGCCACCAGATCTCCTCACCGTCGGCAATTTTTTCCCACTGTTATTCTTCTATTTGGACAAGGTTTGGCATGGCAGATCCCTGTCTCATACAAAACTATTAAAATGGAATGATTTCATATGAATTTAATGGAATGATTTCATATGAATTTAATCTAAGGGCAGTACATACATTTTAGCCTACAACTTATACAACAATCGCATACTGGAATCGCAGAAAAGAACTGGACGGTTGATTCTGTGGGCAGATGATTCTACAGGTAGTGTTCCAGAATCAGATTCTGAAGAATCACTAGGTGAAAAGAACTGGGCCTAGGTGGTGTCGGGGGAAAACATGGGCTAACCGCTGATTTCACCAATCTGGTTCTCCGGCCCGATCTCAATCTCGTACTCCTCGTCAAGCAGGTCATCCACATGTGGACCATCCAAGATGGCCGCCGCCCTGCTGTACTTTCTCCATGCTGGTTGTGGCTTGCCTACAGGTACAAATCTACTTTCCCCATACGCAATATGCATGCCTAAGCTAGAGAAGGCGGACTTGCTTCAGAGAAAAACACGGGAAGGCCACAAGACATGGTTGTATACGTTCTTACCCAGCTTTTTAGTACTTACACACAAGGCCCCCGAACATTGAATAATGAATACTAATACAGTCGATTGAATCATTTGAGTTTCATTATATATGTATAATCATTTTTGTCTACTTTTCCTCGATACTTTTGTATACTTAATTTTCTCTTCTTTATTTTATGTATGGTTTGAAATTTTAAAAGTGTACATTGTTTGTTGGTGATAAGTTTTTAATTGATTATTTCTCTCTTACATAATTGAGCAGAAATAAAACAATACAACTTTTTGTTTATTTTAGCAATGAAAGGTTTGAACTTGGAAAACACTTCAACTTTGTTATAGAAATGATGCTCAAATGTCTTGTGAAGTCACATCTAGAGAAATTCAGGAATCAGTTGCCGAACCAGGTTTACTAAACATTTATGTATTTCTTTAATTTATTTTGTGCATTCATTACTATTTTAATCTCTCTCTTCATCTCTTGAAATTAGTACAATGACCAATCCACTTTTAGATTCGTCGTGTAGCAACTATAGTACAAGCTAGCATGCACAACGATGATAGTTACATGCCTCTTTAAGTCATCCAGTGTCATATTAATTGTTTCTTTGACACTAATTTGGTAAAAAGCGTTGTCAATTTTCTTCCTTTTTTGCGTCTGCATGAGTTTCTCAATTTAGCACTGTTACAATCCCTATCTAGAGCTATTTTAAATAGCTCTCATAGCTACTTTCACCACTACTGCATTATTATTCTCAAACTTTTTGTTTCACATATTTTTGTGACTCTGCACGTGCCTGCTGCCTCTAGGATTTTTTTAAGCAACGCTAACCATTGATATATATATTTTACAATACTTAATGCATCATATTCAGTCTATCAAAAAAATAAATTTTACCCAAAATTATTATAAATTGAGTAATTGAGATATGACTTCCATCTTTTCCCTGTTTGCTTATTTTAGGGATGTTGAAGATGGGTACTTCTTCCATATTTTCTCCAATGAATATATGAAGCTTCGATAATTTGTGAGCTTGCATGCTGCTATGGTGTTCCACCAAATTGGAAATATATATTTGTAAACTTTTCCATGGAAGTGTTCTCATGCTTTGGTTCACAATTAGCTTGGCGATGCTCATCAATCAGGGTATGTTCGTTTTTGGCCCGGTTTCCCTTATAAACGGGGTCAACTTGTTTAGTTTTTCGATCTGGTTTTCCTTGTAAAATGGATCACTATTCTGGCATAATGGCCACTTTGAGCAATATATTCAGGTGGACGGACTACTCCCCCAATGATTCCGCAAAAAAAATATCATGGTATGTTACTAAATTTTAGGAGCACAAACATTGAACTATACAGAATTACAGAGTATGCATTTAATAGGTGGTAATACCTCTCTTGTTCATTTCAAAATAAGTAGTGGAGTTGCTTTAATGTGTATGGGTTCCATATAGGTATAAACTAGATGTGTATAAGGGTGGTAGTTAATTTGATGCAGTTATACACTAACCCAAGAAACACCACATCCCCAAGCCTCTTATAACCATAAATATCTCAAAGCAACCATCCTGTCATTATTACAAGAATTGATATTCTTTCTAAGGAAAAATTTGGAACGTTCTTCCCTTTTCGCAGTTCATGTATGGTGATTTTCCATAGATTGAAGAGATACCACTTCATTCAATTTATGTGCTAATACTATCTTTCTAATTGTTCTTTCTATTTTACGTAGCAACACAGAAACTTCACTATTTGGACTGATCAAGATGGAATCTTCTCTTACTTCATGTGTTGTAATCTTGTGCTATGCCGATTAAGTATATTTCCATTAGGTGATTTTATTTGCATTACTCATGCTGATTTTTTTAGCATGCACAGTTCACACATTATATCTCAATATTGTCTTAGAAATTGAATGGGAATAATTTTTCAGACTTCACCCTGCAAATTCTAATATGAATGTTGTAACAAAAGAAACATTGCTTATCTTTACCCTTAAATATAATCAGGTATCAAATTGCATGCAAGCTACCTGAGCAAACAAGATAGATCGAGTTATATTGGTCGTTTTGATAGAATTGTTGATGATGCATGATTAAGGTGATGGTGGATGTACTGAAGAATTATGGAGGGCTACTTGGAGGTGGTTGCTGGAGCATGGAGTGCTCTTATGACCTGGAGAACTACAAAATTGATGTCAAGTTTCTTTATATTTTTTGTTTTCGTTTCACTTAAATTTGTATCAAACAATGATGGTTTGTTGTGTAGGTTGTTTCCTTCAGATTTATAGTTTTCCAAGTTCCAATCTTTTCCACCCAATACAACTGACCATCACGCCCATCATTTTTATGCATCATGAGTTGGATTGAGCAATTGCACTACATTACATACACAAGTTCATTAGTCTTCATAGTTTTACTATTAATTTTACCCAACTTTTGCCATGTATATATGTACGTACCTTTAGAAATGACTTCCTGAGATATCTCTTATTATACTTATAAAAATTACCTATAATTCTATTGTTTAAATGGAAGGGCGCGGCAACGCGCGCCTTCGATGATCTAGTTTAGATGAAAAGAAAGTATATCCTGTTATTGTCAATTCTAACCTTTCAGGGTATGAAGAAGAGCGACTATTGGAGGTACTTCGCAAACATCGAGGTGCAATTGGATATACCCTTGATGACCTTAAAGGTATTAGTCCGTCTATTTGTCAACATACCATCAACCTTGAGCCTGATGCTAAACCAGTTGTTGATCATCAACGACGGTTGAACCCGAAAATGATGGATGTTGTAAGGACTGAGATTCTCAAGCTTCTAGCCGCAGGTATTGTCTACCCTATAGCTGATAGTAAGTGGGTAAGCTCGGTTCATTGTGTTTCAAAGAAAGGAGGAACAACTGTGGTTCCTAATGATAAGAATGAACTAATACCTCAGAGAATATGATTGGATATAGAATGTGTATTGATTACAGGAAGCTGAACAAGGCAACCTGGAAGGACCACTACCCGTTGCCGTTGATCGACCAAATGCTTGAAAGTTTATCGAAAAATACACACTTTTGTTATCTTGATGGTTATTCTGGCTTCTCTCAAATTCATGTTAACACTGCTGATCAAGAGAAGACCACTTTTACTTGTCCTTTTGGTACTTATGCTTACAAACGTATGCCTTTTGGTTTATGTAATGCCCCTGCTACTTTTCAAAGGTGTATGTCTGCTATCTTTCATGGGTTTTGTGAAGAAATTGTGGAGGTATTCATGGACGATTTCTCCGTCTATGGGACCTCTTTTGACCATTGTCTCCACAACCTTAATAAAGTTTTGCAGAGATGTGAGGAGACAAGCCTGGTGCTTAACTGGGAGAAGTGCCACTTTATGGTCAACGAGGGAATTGTTCTTGGCCACAAGATTTCCGAGAGGGTAATTGAGGTGGATAGGGACAAGATCGAAGCAATTGAAAGGATGCCCTATCCAAGGGACATCAAAGGTATTCGTAGTTATCTTGGTCATGCTGACTTCTATAGAAGATTTATTAAAGACTTTTCTAAGACTTCGAGACCCCTCACAAATCTTCTCCAAAAGGACGTTCCTTTTGTTTTTTATGAAGATTGTAAGGAAGCCTTCGAAGTTCTTAAGAAAGCTTTAATAACTGCTTCTATAGTACAACCACCTGATTGGAATTGACCTTTTGAAATTATGTGTGATGCTAGTGATTTTGCCGTTGGAGCTGTTTTAGGACAAATGGTTGATAAGAAGTTGAATGTTATATATTATGCTAGAAAAACCCTTGATAGTGATCAAAAGAATTATGCTACTACTGAGAAGGAATTCTTAGCAATAGTATTTGGTTGTGATAAGTTTAGGCAGTATATTGTTGATTCTAAGATTATTGTTTATACTGACCATGCTGCCATTAAGTATCTTATGGAGAAGAAGGATGTCAAGCCAAGGCTCATCCGATGGGTACTACTTCTTCAAGAACTTGATTTACAGATTGTCGATAGGAAAGGGGCAAATAATCCGATAGCGGATAATCTTTCAAGGATGGAAGATATACCGCATGATCCCATTCCAGTCAACGACAGTTTTCCAGAAGAACAGCTAGCTGTTGTAAAAGTACAATCTCTCTCCGATCCTTGGTTTGCAGATTATGCTAACTTTATCGTTGAAAAGTTTTTGCCTCCAGGTTTAACATTTCAGCAAAGGAAGAAGTTTTTTTCCTCATTTGAGGCATTACTTTTGGGATGACCCTCATCTTTTCAAAGAAGTTCCAGATGGGATCGTGAGAAGATGTGTACCGGAACACGAGCAGAAGGACATTCTCAAACAATGTCACGATAGTCCATATGGAGGACATCATGCTGGTGAGAGGACCGCACATAAGGTTCTTCAATCAGATTTTTATTGGCCTACTCTCTTTAAGGATGCTAGAAATTATGTTTTATCTTGTGATAAGTGTCGGAGAGTTGGTAATATTAGTACAAGGAATGATATGCCTATGAATTACTCTCTAGTGATTGAGCCTTTTGATTGTTGGGGTTTTGATTTTATGGGTCCTTTTCCTTCCTCACACAAGTACACTCACATTTTAGTTGCTGTTGATTATGTAACCATGTGGGTAGAAGCAATCCCCACTGAAAGTGCTGATCACAAGACATCTTTGAAAATGCTCAAGGATGTAATTTTTCCTATGTTTGGAGTACCCAGGTACCTCATGACTGATGGGGTTCGCACTTTACACATGGAGATTTTAGAAAAGATTTAGCCAAGTACGATGTCAATAATAGAATTGCTTCACCGTACCACCCTCAAACTAGTGGGCAAGTTGAGCTCACCAATAGAGAGATCAAGTTGATCTTACAGAAGACAGTCAATAGAAATAGAAAGGATTGGTCAAATAAGTTAGGAGATGCTTTGTGGGCGTATAGAACTTCTTACAAAAACCCCATGGGAATGTCTCCCTATAAGATGGTCTATGGCAAGGCTTGCCATCTGCCATTAGAATTAGAACACAAAGCTTTCTGGGCTATTAGAGAGCTTAATGCTGACCCGAAATTAGCTGGTGAAAAGCGTCTCATGAACTTGACTTCTCTAGATGAGTGGAGAAGTGAAGCATAGGAGAGCGCTAAAATGTTCAAGGAAAAGGTAAAGAAGTGGCACGATAGGAGGATTCTGAAACGTGAATTTAATATTGGTGATAAAGTTTTGTTGTTTAGATCCCGTTTCAGGTTTTCTCCAGGTAAACTACTTTCCAGGTGCGAAGGGCCATTTCATATTGAGGAAGTCTACCGCTCGGGTGCGATCAAGATTAAAAATTTCGAAGGCACCAAACCTCAAGTGGTGAATGGGCAAAGACTTAAGCATTACATAGCAAGAGACCCTGTCAATGTTGATGTGGATTTGGTATACACAAAAACTCATGAAGAACATGTTGCAGCCTTGTTCCAGACACCAGCAGAAGCAAAATAAGGAAAGGTATGTATTACGGTAAGGAAACATCGCGAAACCGCCATAAAAGTTCCAGATTACGTGTTTTTGCAAAATATAGAAAATTCAGAGCCTAATTTGAGCCGGAGACCAGCTCCAGGGGGCCCAGGAGCCCCCCTGACACGGCCCCACCCCTGGCCGCGCCGGGAGGCTGCCTAGGCACCCCGGAGCCCGTCTCCGACTCCGCTTTGGCTCGTTACTTTCCTTTATGTGCAGAAATTGTTGCTATATATTTGCCCGGATCGTTCCGGCAACTTATCTCGAGATTTCGTGTGTTTTCTTTTCGAGATGTTTCTGCCAGGACTAAAAGTTGAGTAGTAGATATGTCTTCTTGTGGCTCGAGCGGAGAGGACTTCTTGGGATGGCGTCTACGTCAAGTCCAGAAGGATCTTAATCAAGGGAAGCACGTTGATTGGGCTACCGAAGAAGAAACTGCCGCAAGACAAGCACAGATGGAGCACTCCATGAGGGAGGAAGTCAAGACTATCACCGCACAACAACAAGGAGGCCCAAGCAATCCCATCATGGTGGGATCTGTCCAACCTCATTATGATCTTTCTTTTAACCTTTCATGGCCCTCCACTTCAACTGAACATCAACGTATGCTTTCCACCATCTCCGAGGCCTACCGCATCACCAACCAACTCTGTGAATATTTCCGTGTGCTGCAAGTACAGGTGAAAGTCTTGGAGTTAGAGAACTGAACCCTTCGCCGTGTCATCAGGGATATGAAGAAACAACCACAACAGGATGAGGAGTAAATCTCCTTGGGTAATGTCATCCGCTTAGCTTGTTCCAAGCTTGGGGAAGTGCCCGGTATTTTTATCTTTATCTATGTCTTTTAGAGTCAAGTAGAGTCGTATCATGTCTAGGGAAGTTATCTTATAAAATAGGTGTTTGCTTTGAGGTCTATCACTCCTTTTTGGAGAGTTATGTATCCGTGAGTGTGGAGTCGTCTATGATGGAATATTAATGAGAAGTCTATTGATCCCTTCGCTACACTCGGTATTCTCTTCACGCAATCGACCTCATGATGATTCTTACGGGGAGTATTGACTTTATATATGGTATGGCTTTGAAAACTTTATTTAATCTTGGCAAACATAGCTTTGGTCATAACAACAAGCATGTTATTTTTCTCAAAGTAGCGACTTAGCCAAACCCTCTTTGTTATTATGCTTGTAGTGTTATGTTGACAAGGAAGACAACTTGATGTGCTATGCTTGTTTTAATTTTTATGCTTTATATTGCTTTGCATCCAAGTAATCATCAATTGTCTGTTCTCTCAAAGCGTTTGCTAGCCAAACCTCTGTACTACGCGAAATTTTGCTTGTGCATCCATACCCTGAAACCAGAATCTTCCATATGAGTCCACCATACCTTCCTATTCGTGGTATTCCACTACCACTCCTAAAGCATAGAATTTTTGTGTTATCCTTAGATGTTCAAAATCTTCTATTTTGTGCCCTTGTTTTAGCTCATGAGGAAGTAGTAGTTAACTCATGATCTTCTTAAGTTGGACAAGTTTTACCCCGGGATTGCATGTCTAATCTGCAAATCCCTAATACGAGGAGGAACTGGCATGAGTGCGCCCAGCTCACAAAAGATAATACAACAAACAAACCCTCCTTCACGCTTTGTTCATGAGAAATCAGAAAACTTTGGCAGTGATAAACAAAGGAGATTGCGGGGATGTGATCGTCCCCGTGTGGGAGCCGTTCCTCGAAACTTGTCCAATCTGAGAAGAAATTGAGTTACCTATTAGCATTCATTGACAAATCATGCACCTCTCAAAACTTGTTTTCATTCTGTTTAATTTTAAGGATAGCACTTGAGTTTTCCCTGCTTACCTTTAACAAGCCTTTTTCCTTTACTTTTGTGTTGAGTCAGTTTTCCCTACTTCCTCCTTCCCCAAAGAGAACGGACACTTGATGCAGATGAAGATTCATCCATATAATGCTGCATTAAAGTTTTGCCATGCCATATCATTGTTGACATTATCTCTTGATAACTAAGTTGTTTGCAAAAGCATTTGCCAAGCAAACATCTTCCTTTGTGTTAGCATTTGCACTTCTTGACTAATAGCTTATTCTTTCAAAAAGTTCCAATTTGTCTCTTCAAAATATAAAGAGAAAGAGCAAAGGTAAAAGCTTTAGTTGTCCCTTGACCAAAGGACTTGTTTGCCATGATTTGATGAGTTTCCTTAGCCCTACTTTTGATTATAATTGTTATTACTCTTTCATAAGGGATTTATGAGTTGGAGATTGTTGTTTAGGATGTTTGAGTTTGGTGAAAAGATCATGATGCTTCTTTTCCGTATTTTATTTATCGACACTTCACTCTCTAAACTTGTGGACAGGTTTACCGAGCTCAATTTTCTCTTGGGGACAAGCGAGGTCTAATCTTGGGGGAGTTGATACGTCCAAAATGCATCACTATTTTATATCGTAATTCATCCTTATTCATTGATATATTTCAGATTATGATGATGTTCTTATGTTGTTTTGGATTATTTTACATAGTTTGCAACTTTCCGGTGCCGAAGCAGCAGACGCAGGATTCAACGGTAAAAAGTGGACGCTGAGTTGCTCAAGAAGAATACCTCCAAATTACCTGAAAATTGACGGGGGGTATTTTCCAGAAGAATAACGAAGACTCGCCGAAGAGGGGCCAGAGGGGGGCCACAGGAGCCCTAGGCGGCCACCTGGCGTGGCCCCACCCCTGGCCGCGCCGAGAGGGCGCCTGGAGCCCTGGGGCCACTCCCGGCTCCCCCCTCTGGCCATATACTCCTCGTTACGCGAAAACCCTAAAAAGGGAAGTTTTCACGGAGTTCTGCCGCCGCTTCGTGGCGGAAACCTACAGAGAAGAAAAGGCTCCCCGGCGGGAAGATTCCGCCGAGGAGATCACCTCCCGGAAGGGGAGATCATCGCCATCGTCATCACCATCATCACAGGCATCATCGAGATCATCATCAACATCATCCCCAACATCAGCACCATCTCCAGCACCATCCAATCTCACCTCACAAGTTCATCTTGTGTTGTAATCCGTACTATCTATCCTCTCTACTCTACCGGTGTTGATTACTACTTTGTGGTGAATGCTATTGAGTTTTGTTGGAGAAATACCATTATGTCCAGATTGTTTATCATATATTTATCACCTCTGATCATGATCTCTTTTATGTCTTGTGAGTAGTTACTTTAGTTCTTGAGGACATGGGAGAAGTATAGTTGTTAGTAGTCATATGATGTTGAAGTAATTTGTGTTGTTTGATATTTAAGTTGTGTTGTTATTTTCCTAGTGGTGTTGTGTGAGTCAAACACTCAACACTTCGCCTTCTTAAGGACCTAGGGGAATACATTGTGTATAAAGAATTCTTATGGTGGGTTGCCGGAGTGACAGAAATCTGAACCCCAGTTTGCACACTTTTGCACAAGGGACTAATGGATCCTTGATCTTATTGCTGTGGTTAGGCTTTGCCTTAATTTCTATCTTGTATTTGCGGATGCTTGCAAGATGTTTAATCATAAGAGTGCACTTATCTTAGTCTAGAAGGTGTGCTAGCATAGATCCACCCATTCAACACTTATCATCGCAACACTTGTTATCGATACGGAGTATGGCGAACGCACGTGACTACCTCTCCATGTGTCCTCAAGAACGCTTTAGTCTTTATAAGTTTAGTTGTTAGGTTTATCCTTTGCCCAAAAGGATTGGGCCACTTGCTTCTCCTCAGTACTATTTACTTTGCTTGCTTTTATCTTATCGTTGCTTATATCGAAAACCCTTAAAAAGTTATCTTTCAGTGCTTGTAGTTATTCCTTGTCAAAAGTCACCTATGAATACCTTTCTCTCCTCATTAGGTTCGACATTCTTATTTATCGAAAACACTACAATAGATCCCTTTACGTTGAGGGTCATCACATATCTACCTTCGATGCTGAAACTGAAGACGGTGCTGAACCCGAAGAAAATGATAAGGAGAAGGGTGATCCTCTTGAGGTGCAAAAATAAGAAGCACCTGATAAACGCAAGCAGTACACAAGAGAAGACTTCATAGCAAGAAGACATGGGAAGGAAAGAGAACCAAGGGTACAAAAGTCCATGCCCTTTCCAGGTAAGTCTCTCAAATCCAAAGAAGAATAGCATTATAATAAATTTTGTGAATGGATGAAACCTCTTTTTCTGCAAATTCCTTTGTGTGATGCTATCAAGTTACCTCCTTATTCCAAATACATGAAATATTTTGTCATCAATAAAAGAAAAGTCCCTAATGAGGCAATATTTACTATGCTTGCTAACTATTCTTTCAGTGGCAAGATTCCTGAGAAGCTTGGTGATCCAGGTATACCCAGCATTCCTTGCTCTATAAAAAACAATTATGTCAAGACTGCCTTCTGTGATCTCTGAGCAGGGGTGAATGTTATGCCTTTTTATCTTTATAAAAGGCTATGTTTAGATAAGCTAATCCCTATAGATATCTCTCTTCAGATGGTTGACAAATCAACAGCCGTCCCGATAGGTATTTGTGAGGATGTTCCAGTTGAAGTTGCTAATTGTTTAATTCTTACAGATTTTGTTGTGCTTGACATGCCCGAGGATGGGAGTATGTCCATTATTTTCCAAATAAGATCGGCAAAAGGCATGGCCTTTACTCAATAGAGAATATCGAGACCGTGAAGATTGGAGAATTGGATTGTCCCTTACACGTGCACCACAAATACAAAACCATTATGGTGGGGACAATGTCCATTAAAGTAAAGGTGCAATGATCACTTCATAAGAGGTGAGACTTTTTGTTCTATATATCGCTGGTTCATTGGTAAGACCTGATCAACCTTGCCAGCTAGCATGTTTTGTATAGGTAAAAAGTGAAGCTTGTTATGTTTTCATTTGCTTTAGCTTTTATTCTCCTTGCTGTACCAAGTTTATGTTTTTTTGAAGCTTCACAATTCTAATCACTTCTTCAAGTTTTCAGAAAGTTTCACAGCTTTTTGAACTCCGGAAAATTTTCAACAGTGAAGTTTTCAGAAAAAAATCCAGAAAATTTAGAATAAAAAATTTCATGCCGGGAGTGACCCAGAGGCACCTGGGACTGACCAGGGGGGCCACCAGTGGCCCAGGCGGCCAGCTGGCGCGGCCAGCCCCCTGGTCGCGCCCACAGGGCGCCTGGGGCCCACAAGCCACACCTCCAGGTTTTTCTTCTTCCTCCTTCTCCTCTCTCTCCAAAAACACGAGTTTTGCTCCAGTTCTTGCGTTCTTGCTGTTCTTGGAGGCCTTTTTCGATATCTCTCTACATCCCACCATTTGAGCTGAGATTTTGAGCAAATACTCCTTGGTATGCAACTCCTTCAACGCTCCAATTAGATTTTGGATTGGTGGCTTCATTTGTGAGTATTTAGTAGTTCTTGGTGTTGTTTAAATGAGCTTGCATGCATGTGTAGAAATTTATTTTCCAAGTTCTGATGCAAGTTTATGCCTTAGATAAGTGAGTAGAGTAGTTTTCCTCAACTTACTTTGTTTAAATCCTTGTTTTTGTGAATTATGAAAAATTTAGAAATGAGTTTGCTAGGAAAAGCAAAGGGGTGGCTTGGGAAGAAGAAGTTCGATCGCTCCGATCGAGTTACTAGAGCTGCAACTTCACCCTCAACTGCTAGGGTTAGCCATAATGAAGATCATGTGCCCTTGGAGTTGTTGGAAGCCACGAGTCCAGCATGCGCAATGATGTATCCGTGCGATGATTTTCTTACAACGGCAGGAATTAAGGAGGAATTCTATGGGCATTGTGCCAATGCAGGTTTGACACGGCTAGCAGTATGCCGTGTGGTACAATACAAGAAGCTCACCTCCTGCTTTGTTAACAGTTTTTGTTATAACCATTCTGCTGGAACCGTCGAATTTAAACTTTATAATGATCTTATAACCATGTCTTTGGCACAGTTTTGTGATATAATAGGTGTGCCGAACGCTGGTCAGACGACAAAGATGAACACTCATCCCTCTGAATTGAAGAACCTTTTCAACTCCCTTTGTTGTCGGGAGGAGAGCGACATTCGGCGTACAAAGATTTCCGGCATTTTATTCCCACACATCAGGTATTTCGCGTACTTTATTGCTAGAGGGGTGTTGGATCGTGACAACACGAGCAATGATTCTGCACCCGATTTCGCTATTTATGCGAACGCCCTCTTTGATAAGAATGATTATAATGTGGGTGCCTTAATTACTCGGTGCCTTGTTATGAACAGTAACAAGGGCAATTTATATGGTGGTGTTTACGCCACGCTTATCCTTGAGTCTCTTAATCGCACCCCACATCCTGATGATGTTCCCTTTTCATACAAAAGTCTCGATCTTGCTTCTATGAAGAGGCATAAGTTTGTTACCATGACTTCCCAGTTTGGTAACCTTGTTTATATTTTGAGGTTCGAGAGGACCATTACTCGTGAGATCCGTATACCTGCACCACTTTTGTTTGATCACACTCGCAGGAACGGATGGTCCTTCAATGATGTCCAGTTTGATGAGTTAATGGCTTAGTACCAGCTGCATAACCCCATTGTGACATCCTGGATTTTGGAACTTTCATTTTTCGAAAACTTTTCAGATTTATTTCTGGATTTGCTGTTGGATTTGATTTTTGATCACCTCGTTGGACTTGAAACTTGAGCATGTTTCTTTCCATGCTCAAGTGACCCTTGTTTCCAAGCCCTTCCCATGTCATTCCAATGATCCATCCCATCCAAGCCACCATTTTATTCAAACCATATATTCCTTTTTCCAATAAAAGGGATATTCCTATTATTTGAGGTTTGTGAAGCAACCCCCATTTATACTGCTCCATAAATCCCCAAATAATTCCCAATTGTCATTGACATCATATCTTGCCAAATTCTCCAAAAACATTTCATAGCCCAAGTGGAGTTTTCCTCTAGAAAAATTCATTTGTCTGTGGGGGCAGATTGGAGCTTTGTGAAGGGAGTGCCATTTTATTTGATCCATTGCTGGTGAAACTTTTTGTGAAAACTCATATGATCATATCATTAAGCTCCACCAAATTCCACCACATTTTTCTTAGCCAAACTCCCACAATAAATTCCCAAAGTTTGGGTGCAGCAAAGGGGCATTGTGAAGCAAGTGCATGATAGGGGATCCCATTTGCCTTGAAACGTTTTGAGCATGATCCTACCACCAAATGACTACACCAAACCAGATTTGAGACAAATCCAATCACCCATGTGTGTGCACCAGCATGTTGAAGTTTCTGGTCAGTGGGCCACATTGTGAAGCAAGTGCTATTTATGTGTGTCCAATGACTATGAAATTTTACACACATGAGAACAATGCCAAATAACCCCAGTACACCAATTTTCAGCCATTCCACCAATCCAGTGAGATGCTAGCCTCACCAATGCATTCTGTCCCATTTGGTGCTTTACAAAGGAAGTACCAAAAATATTGATCCAAATGATGTGAAACTTGGTGTACATACTCATCCTAGTTTATGATTGAGCTATGCAAAATATCAAGCTTAGGGGATCTATGTACAAGCCACAACCCAGCACAAGCACCTTCTGCAGCATTGTGCCATTTACAAAGGAGGTACTATGCACATTGATCATTTGATCCCAAACTTTGCAGACATGTAGTCCTTCCTATCATAAAGCCAAAAGACAGCCTGGCTCCACCCCAAACCCCAACATGTGATCCCATCTTCTGCTCCAAGTTTGCTACATCAAACTTCAGGATGAGATAGAGATCACCACAGTGTACCTATGGACCATCCAAGCCTACCCATGTGATCAGAACTCGAAGGACTCCATGATAGACATCCTTGGCCACGAAGATAACCCCCCTGTGCGCAGATTCCCTTTTGTGGCCACGCCCTTGGCAGCTTCAGGCGTGCTCTGGCCACGCACTGAGCGTGCCCGAGCCGTCTCCATCGTGCCACAGTGCGCGTGCGTCGTCTTCACCTTGTCTAGCCACGCCGCACGGCTTTCCGCAGTTCGCGTGCGCTGCGTGCCCCCTCTGGAATCCCCTCGAACTCGCTAGCTAGCCGCCCTGCCATGGCCGCGTCCGCGCGTCGTGTTCCGGCCACGGCACCGGCCTCCTCCTATAAATAGAGGTCGCCCCGAGGCCTCTCCGAGCACCCCAGCAACCTCTCCTCACTCCCTGACCTCTCCTAGCCCGGCTCCCCCTCCAAATTTGGTCGCCGGGGCCACACTGCCCGCCACGGCCGCCGTGGCCGCCGCTGGCCTAGTCTCCAATTCGGGCGGCCAGAGTTTCCCCTCTCCTCCTAGCCTCCCTCCACTGGACCCCCCGGAGCATCCTCTCTAGCCGCTCCTCGCCGGGACCCTTCTCCGCCGCGACCTCGCCGGCCCGAGCGGCGCTGCCGCCGCAGCCGCCTCGCCCCGCCAGGGTCCCCGGCGCTGCTGGCGGAGGCGCCGCAGCCGCCCCGCTTGCCCCACTGCCGCCGGAGACCTCTCCCCGCGCCTCCCATCGACGACGAAGTCGGCGGCCTCGCCCCGGCCATCAGCTCTGTTTCCGTCGGGCGAAGGAAGGAAGAAGGCAGAGCAGGGGAGGAGAGAGAAGGTCCAACAGGCGGGGCCCTCTTGTAAGCCGCACGGGTGGCTGACGGCTGGGCTCGGCCCGTTTAAGTGGACACGGATTCACCAGGATACGTTTTCTTCATTTGAAAGCGTACACCTCGTCCACTCAGCCCAAAATACGCTTTCCCCTCTAGGGAGCGTATTTTCCTCTTCAGCAGCCTGAAGTGCGCTTTCACAGCTCTGAAAGCGTATTTCCACTCAAATTCAGCCCCCGACACCGTTTCGGCTGTATCTTCGCAACCGTAAGTCCAAATGAGCCGATTATTTTTGCGTTGGTTTCGTATCAAACTCCTCTTCATTTTGGCATAGGTTTCATGCCATGTTTTTGTGATATTATTTTCTGGTCAACCAAAAGACGGCGTTTGACCTTTTGCCCGTTGCTTTATTTGAAATGTTTTGCAGGGTTTTGCTTGTGTTGAAGATCCGGGAGTGTTTCCCACTCCTCTGGTGAAAGGCAAGCCACAATACCCGTTGCACCTTTGCAAATCTTTGACGTGTCTTTAAAATTGTTGTTCGATGATACGCTTATATCGGTGATTATGATCATGTTGCTATGCTATAATGGATGCCATGCTATGATTGACGTTTTGATCCCCTGCTATCTTCGAATATGCTATTGCTATGCTATGTTTTTCCATGCTATATCCATGGTATGTTTTAATCATATCATTGCCATGTTATGATATGAACCATCTAACCACAACAACACCATATCAAGTTGATCCTGTTATATCTATGCTAGTTCATGCTATGCCTGAGTTATGCTTAGCTACATTCATAATGTTGCCATGTTAATAACTGAATCTCCTTAACACGGATAAGTTCACCAACTAATAATGTGATTGATCATATCTGAAATTGTCATGTTAATATGATATGCATTGTTATGATCTGATACTCATGTTGCACCTGATACTTGTGTTCGTTGTTGGAGATATGCTTCGTGACAAGTTGATCAGGTGCCACCGAACCGAGCTTATCCGTGCAGCCACATTTTCTTGTATGGGAGGGCCTTGACTCGGACTATCGTAGTGCCTTCTACGGATATCACCAAGTAGGGGGGATTATGCACGCACGCTACCCTGGCCCGGTAGGTGCTGATAATCTCGACATCCATAGTTGTTATGAGCTTAGTCCAAGTGGGACAAGTTGCCACAAGGTGGCTGGGTGGTTGAAGGTGGTAACGTGGACACCCAACCACAGGGATACCCAAGACCGTGTGTCGGTGAGTCCGTAGGGAGGTAACGCGGTAGTCGGGTTTCGTTGGAGATGTCCTAGTCCACTCCTGCAGTGCGAGTTCCAAGGATCATGTGGGACAAGTACCGGGGTGCTGGATGGAGGAGGAACTCCATGATGTGGGTAACGTGCACAAACTCTACAGAGTCAAAATCTATTCGAATAGCCGCGTCCTCGGTCATGGGACACAGTTCGTACTAGGTCACACCATTATGATCAACTTGAGTACGGTGGCAAGTTTGTGGTAAGTGGATGGTTATACGAGAAGTGGATTGGTTGGGTGGTAACAGAGGACACCTAACCCGTTGAATGGTCATGCGATGACCCGTTCGGTCATGCGACGACCCGTGGAAGTGAAATGGTCATGAGGTGACCCGGTGTTTGAGTCTATAAGGACTCCGAGGTAAGCCACGTGATCGTGCGACGATCATGTGGGGTACATTGTGTGTGCATTAGACTTAATGCTGTTAATATGCTTGATGATTATTTGTTTGCATGATATTGTTGCTCACCTGTTTAATTCACTAATATACTTTAACCTGTTGCCATGTTATTGTTTTTCCTTGTTGCATGGTTGTTGTGAGCTTGCAAGTACATTCAATGTACTGACCTGGCGTGTTATGCCAGATTTGCAGGCCATGCTTTGGATGCGTAGGACGACGTTCCCGGTGTTTGCGAGCTAGGAGGTGTCCCAGCCAGTGTCCCTGTGGATTGGAGTTCGTCACCGACGTTATTGTTCCGCTGTCGTCGATATTCCGCTGCTAGAGTTATGCTGCTGGTTGGTGTAGAGCTGAGGCTAGCCTGAGGAGCAAGCTGTGTCTCCGCTAGCATTGTAATAGACCTTGTGTACCCATATATTTGGTATTAGAAAGTTGTTCAGTTCTATATCAATCAGTGCCGTGCTCCAGAAGACTTGATCTCTGGGCTGGTGCACGGGGCGCTCCGGTCCTCTGAGCCGGGGTGCCACAACGGTTGGTATCAGAGCAGGACTGGCTGTAGGACCCGCTAGCCCGCGCGAACGTTATAAGGACGTTAGATTAACGTTAGAGCTAGAGTATAGCTTGCTTGTGTGATGCTATTGTCTGTTGCATTTGTTTGCTGCATATAGACGGTATGTTTTTCGCTAACGATCTGATCTGACGAGTGTAGATGGCGGAATACCCGGTGGGCTACACAGGATCCTCCTGCCACCCCCGGCAACCCGCCGCCAGATCAGAACGCCTGAGCTTCGCGTAGTTCGTGATGCATGAGTAGTAGTGTTGCATGTTGATGTGTGTAGCAATAAGTTGAGATCCTGCGTGTGATCTCAGTGCTTGTTCAGTATTGTTGTTCTTGCTTAGCTCTCGTTGATGATTCTTTGTTCAGCTTCTCCGGCAGTTACTAACTCTGTTTTGGCAGGTGTTAGATGACTTGGACGGACCCTTGCTTATTGTTCTTCGATATTGGCACCACGTCTGGTTCTGAGCTGATGCATCGTCGGCCGTCCGGAGTGGATGCCTGTTTTACATTTCTCTCTTCAACAACCGACCCATGTTCTGAGCTACTTTTCGGCCGTCTCGGGTAGTTGTTGAGTTTCTTTTCGCAGTGGAGACCCTATGCTCTGAGTTGTTTTCTCGACCGTCTTTGGGGACCTCTGCATTCTTTTTATCAACATTGCCTCATGCTCTGAGCTGATTTCGGTCGGCCGTCTTGGGCAATGCTTGAACTATTCCAGTACAAGTCCCAGATCTGAGTTGTAAAGATCGTTCTGGTGGCTACTGGGTTATTCGTTGTTTTTATTTGCAAGGAGTCCGGATAATCATCGACCACCGCTAAAGCTGATGAAGTAGCAAGCCGCTTCTCGTTTGCTTTTGCCCCATTGTTTTCTTCATGGGTTCTTCGTTTGGTTCTTTGGTGTCACTTTCTCCACCCCGATAAAAAGTTGCTCATAACCTCGCATACCTCGAAGAACCAGTGTAATACCGCAGAGCAGCATGAAGACACCAAGTCAAGGACCCACACCAACTTGCAGCAGAAGTATTCAACCCCATAGGAGTTCTGCTTGAATGAACCAAGTCAGCATTTTTCCGGTGAATGTTACAGTTAGGAAGATTCTATCAGTGGAAGACCGCAAAGGATTAAGGTAATCAACCAGACAGGGATGACACATACCTGGTCGCACCTCACACTTTTTGCTCAAGTATGAAGCATATGGCAACCATCAGGCCTGCATTTCAGAATAGCCTGAACACTTAGACAGTTAAAGGCCGCAGTGATGCGGGAAATCAGCAAGTCAAAAAGTATTTGTACCTAATTGCGTTGGAGACAAGTGGCTCACGAATGGATGCTACCCAAGCCATCACTTAAATCAAGTTCGCATCAACCATGACAGCTGTAGAGATTCATGCAAAGATAAGCAAAGACTGTGACCCACAAGCATATGCACCCAAGGCAGGACAAACACCAGCTACAGTCCTATGCAATACCAATTATTCCAGTATATTCCGGAAGGTGGCCAAGACATATCATGAAGCCCAGATGATCGGAAGAATGTTTCCCCCTCATCAGCCGGCAGTCAGAAGCCTGTCAGACACCGTGGTCAGATTTGCCTCCATGTCATTGAGGGAAAGCTTCGGACAGAAGGAACCTCAGCCTTCCTCAGTACGCTACCTGGATATATTCTCAGCCAAGATAGTCAGCCTTCCTCCACAAGCCACCGACAGAACCTTACAGTGCAAGACACTCGATCGTGCTCGGTACACCACAGGGATGGACTCCAGCACAAGCCGTTCGATCGTTTACAATGAACTGCCGCAGAAAATTCCAGCAGAAGGGACCGATGCATCCACAATATAAAGAGGCAAACTTCCATGGCAAGACAACCCATCTTCATCAGTAAGTTATTAAGAAAGCTTCCAAGGCAAGGCACCCAGCCTCCTTCGGCAAGCTATCGAGGCAGCTTCCCGTGTACGACACCCCGCATTTCTTGATACGCCACCGTAGCAAGCTTCCGGGGTAAGGTACCCAATCTTCCCCAGCAAGCTACCCCAAGCTTCGCGAACAAGATACCAGTCTTCTTCGACGCGTCATCATACCTGCGACAGTATTGTCAGAAATTCAGCCATGCAGGACAGTAAAAACTGCAGCATCGTCAGGACCCGCATATGGTGATGGGTATTCTTATTAAGTATGAAAGCTACCCCGGTGTGGATACCACCAAGCTTGCGATCAAGATAGAGTTATACACATGGACGTCGGTGAAGAGCCGCGACTCTCAGGAAACAAGTCAGCAGAAGAGGCGGATGCACATCTTAGCCTGGAAGAGAGACTGATAAAGTCATGAAGAAACACAATGAAGAAAGGAAGCAAGGAGCACTGATTCCTGCTTTCGTCATGAAAGTCAGCTCCTCACGTCCGACAAGGTCCCGAGCAGAATAATCTGGAGACCTCGTTCATTGCAACCAAGGTTACCCGGATGAAACAAGAGACAAAAGGTGATGGTAACCTGTCTATCTCAAAGATTGCGGCAGAACAATAAGCAGTTATGCAACAATGAAAGAACCCTGACCGAAGAAAAGCAAGTACAAGAAAGGTGATTGCCGCAGAGGCAAGGCCCGGGACAAACAGACATGGCGAGTGTCAAATCTTGCTGCAATCTGAGCAAGCATTGCACCTCGCAAGTGGTCAGAGGTATGAAACCCTCGAGCCCGACGGGTTAGGAAGAATGAATCGCATGGACCTCAAGTCAAATTTTCCGCGATCAGTTGAAGTCATGTGGACCACCGTGGATATCCACCACAAAGGAAGCTCATTCACTACGGGCTAAGGACCGTGTACAAATCTAGTTAGCCTGAGCAGCTCCTCAAGTTCAGAATCGTCCGTCTTGCCAAGATACCCCAGTCTGCTTCATTAAAGGTCACCCGCTCAGCTTGGCATTTGAAATACAAGAACCAGATGGAAGAATAGCATGACCTATCGCCACCCGGAATGAGCAGTCAAGTCAGGTAAACCTCAGCATAAGTGAATGTTCAGAATTTGTGCCTCGCTCCGAATCCTTGAGCACGGTGGACAAGCCAAAATAAATACGAGGCAACCCCACGTGCCGTCAGCCAAGGTCCCGATAGTAAACATTCTGAGATACCAACTACCGATGAAGGCCAAGCCCTTGTCAGAGAGGCCAGTGCAAATGATTCAAGGCCGTACCACGAATAAAACCCGGGGTACCCTAAACACAGCATGGGTGTAAGAGCAAGTTTTGCCCCCGAAGGTTTTGGACATTGTTGGACAAAGCAGAAGTGGAACTAATATTGTTTTCGAGTATAAACAGATACTTAGGTTCCGAAAGAATGGAGTTTGCAAGTAGAAGGTCGAAGGACAACTCACTGCAGCAGAGCTGCAGTCATCTACCGAACCCTTTGAAGGAAGACGACCCCTAAAAATGTAGTCGAAGAAAAAGTCTCTCTCGAGTAAAAGCGCAACAAGGAGAAAGCTGAAGCTGGTCGAAGACTTAGTCTTTTTACTAGTTTCTCTTTGTTTTCTTGAGTCGTAGGAAAAACCGTACTATCAAGAGGGGTTTGCTAGTTGAGATCTTAGTCGAAGTGAATTTTCTCTGCTCAACCAAAATCCACTAAAGCCTACCAAGAGAAATCTTACTGAGTCGAGTGAATAGCTCGAAGGCAAAGTCATCGCATTTCGTTCCTTCGAGAGAGAACTCGCTCGGTAAGTCAGCTTACTTGTTCCTCAAGTAAAGTTGCACATTGATTGGAATCCGACCGTTGTGGACACGCGTCAAGCGGTTGCATCGGGTCACTTCAGTCATTTTACCCATCGGGATCGCCAACTATAAATACCCCGCACCTACCCGCCATTTCGGGTTGGCTGCTCCACTCAAGATTCTCAGACAAAAGTCTGTGAGCATCCCAAGAGAGATCCATCGAGAGAAAACCAAAATCCCAAGTCTGAACTGAGTTGAGCAATTCACTATGACTTAGGTTGAGATTAGCCGATCTTTTTATCTTGGAGAACTGCAAGTCTCCTAGACGGTTAGGCGTCGCCTGTCAAGCAGTCGAAGATAAATTGTCACTACTGAAGGAAGTTTGTAAAGGTCTCGGAGATGTCCTGAATCATCTATCACGAGTGAAAGCTGGACAAGCTCGAGGAGTTTGTTGCAGTGGAGAATAGGACGGAGAGAGTTTTTCTCCAGGTGTTCAATCACCAGTCCCTCCAACCAGACGTAGCACTTTGCAGAGTGTGAACTGGTTTACCAAACATCGTCATGTCAGGCTCGTTTTCCTTCATGCGTTTACATTAAGTATTTACTCGTAGCCTGTTTGTCTTCGATGTTTTCCTTCGCTCCCAATCCTTTCGAGCCATGCATTACTTTTGACACTGTATTTCCTTCGAGATTCCTTAGTCCTTCGCAGTTTGCATGAATTCCTTCTAAGTTCCTTAGAATTTTTAGAAGTGATCATTCACCCCCTCCCCCTCTGATCATTCTTGAGCTTTCAATTGGTATCAGAGCTAGGCACTCCCTACGCTCTGCGTATTTTGGTCTAACAACCTGGAGTGTTGTCAAGAATGTCGTTTGCAGTTGTTCGCTCGGGGGAACCAATCCCTATCTTTAATGGGAAGGACTATCCCTATTGGAAGGACAAAATGAAGAGGAATATCATGGCTATCAACTCTGCCGCTTGGGAAGCTGTCAAAAATGGTGTAACTGTCAAAGACACTAAAGCCATCACTCCTGAAGAGGCAAAGAAGATAGAGCTAGATGTTGAAGTCTGGGTCTTCATTACAAATCATCTGATTCCAGAGAAATATCATGAGGTCAAGAATATTCCTTCGGCCAAAGGTGTTTGGGACTATCTCGAGAAAATTGGTGAAGGTGTCTCCACTCAGAAAGATGCTCGTATTGACACCCTTTGAAGCAAGTTCTATCATTTCAAGAGGCACGAGGGAGAAAAAGTTAGCTCCATATACAGCAGACTCACTGCGCTGTCAAATGAACTGATTTCCCTCGGTGCCGAAGACATTACCAATCGGATTATTGTCAGAACTTTGCTCCGTTCCCTTGATGATTACTTCGATCACATTGTGCTGATGATTAAGGAAAGGACTGATTTCAAGGATCTAGTTGCCGCTGATATTCTCGAGAGACTTAATACCTTCGAGATGGAAGAAGATGAGAAATGAGATGTTAATGGGACACGAAGAAAATCTCATGCACTGAAGGCCAAAGCTTCACATCACTCCTCTCCTGAAGCTAGTTTTGAATCGGGTTGTGCCTCAGATGACCCCGAGAACATTGGAAAAGACCTCGCACTGATAATGAGAAGATTCAATCGCTTTCAGAGAAGGAACTCCTCTTCACCAAAGAAAAACTACTCTTCAAGACATTCAAGCAATTCATCACAGTATCGATCATCATCCAGAAACTCATCAGCGAAAGATAACTGTTGCTACAAGTGCAAAAAGTTAGGTCACTTCATTGCTGATTGTCCTCTCTGGGAAATTGAACATAGATCAAAGCATTCTCACAGCAATTCTTCGAGCAAGTCTCACAGATCGAGCAGAAACTATGAGTCGAAGAGATATGATTCAATGTCCAGAAAATACAAGAAAGACGGTTCTGATGATGACAAGAAGAACAAGTATCACAAGCATCGAGAGGGTTCTTCCTCTAAATCACATTCCTCTCGACGAAAGAATTCCCACCGTGCCAAAGCCTATCTGGGTAAAGAGATGAACTCTAAAGATGAAGCATCCGGTTCCGAAGCTGAATCAAACCCAAGATCTGGTTCTAGTTCTGGTTCTGAATCTGATGGTGTTGCTGGTTTAGCATTTGCCTCGAGCAAGACTTCAAGTTCATTCTTCACCAACCAAAGCAGCGAAGATGAATCTCCAGCTTACTGCTTCATGGCCAAGGCTAAGGTATCCTCATCTAAGAATTCCTACGATACTTCTGATGGATCTGCTCATGAAAGTAACTCTAGGATAAGCTATGCCAAACTTGCCAAAATTGCTTCTATCCAACAAGATGAGCTAGATTCTCTAAGTGAAACTATTCAAAAATCTGAGACTTTGTTGATCGATGAGATTGAGAAGGGTCAAACTTTGACGAATGAGCATGCTGCTCTGAAGGGAAAGTATGACGAACTTTCCTCTCGTCATGATCTTCTCTTAGTGGACTACGAGAAGCTAACCTATGAATTCCTTCAAAGGAAAATGGCTCTCGAGAAACTGAGAGAGGCGAATGAAGAGTTGGAAAGTGTCAATCTCACGCTTATGGCTCAACAAGGCTCAGAAGCTAAAAATGAATCTACTTCACCTTGCTTAACTTGTTTGGAACGAAGTAAAATTGAGTCTATTTCTGAGAAATCTAAGGGAAAGCAAGCTCAAGTTGCTGAGGATGATGAAACTCTTGTTCAACGTAGAGAAAGGCTGGCAAAGAAAAAAGAGCAAGAAGCAAAGGACTTGACAAATTCCAAGCTCCTGAACTTTCACAGCCAGCCCGAGCATAAAAAGGCCCAGGTTGCTCAACAACTAGGCATTTTACATTTGGTCAGTGAAAAGTATCGTCGACAAATTGCCGAAGGAAAAATTCCTGATGCACCGAAAGAAAAGGTCGTGGCCCCCAGCGCCACTGAGAAAGTTGTGACTCCCACAGTCACGAAGGAAAAGGTTGCAGCCACAAGTGCTGCGAAGAAAATTGCTGAGGCCCCTAGCGCCTCGAAGGATAAAGCTGCGGCCCCTAGTGCCGTCACCAAACCCATTGCTGCTGCCAAAGCCACCAGGGAGGCCGAGAAGAAAGCCAAGGAGGCTAGGCAAAAGGCTCAGAATGTTCCAGTTCCTCGAGCCGCACCAGCTCCTGCACCTGCACCTGTTGCACCTGTTGTTTCCGGCCCTCGTGCCGATGAAGAGATTTCAAACGAAGGAGATTCTGCTGCCCATGCTCCTTGGGATGCTGCAAATATTTCTCATATCCTCTGGAAGATGGCTTCCACACCGAGCAAAGTCACTGCCGAGGATGATGTCCCTGCTGAAATCCAAGAGCATGTTGCTCGATAGATGATTCGCTGGGAAGGGTATATCACCCAGGATCGCAAGGACAAGGAGCAAGTGAATTTTTACTCCAGACAACTTCAAGAAGAAACCGAGGACATTGAGTCCCAAAAGTTTTTCAAATCCAAGATTGCCACCGCTGAAGCATCCAGAAGGGCACAGAAGGAAAACCTGACCGCTGTGTATGAAAAGGTTCGACAAATTGTGTCGGCCGTATGCAAAGAGCACAATGATGCCCTATTCAAGAGACAATCTCGTAAGAGAAAGTCTGCTGCCCCATCCTCTGCGCGTGGGACGCCAGAGATCGAAAAGAATGCCAAGAAGGCCAAGTCTACCGAGGTCGTTGCTGCATCAGCACGACAAGAAACTGCACCAACCCCCACCAAGGAACCAACTCCTCCTCGTGAGAAAACTCCACCACCTCGCCAACAAACACCTCCACCTCGTCAACCATCACCACCAAAAGCCTCTTCGCCACCACCAAAACCATCATCACCACCGAACATTATTCCATCAACCACCCCAGCCATCGAGACCCAAGCCCAAGCAGAGACCGAACAACTTGCTCAGGTCGAGCAAGAAAGTCAAGCCCCCATCTCCTCTGCTCAGAAAGATTACTCCTCTGCCCAGAATTTGCATGAAGGAGAAGACGCTGATGTTGATATCACGACAGTTTCCTCTCGTCAAGATGTCATCGAAGGAAATAGTTCTGGAAATGACGGTTCTAGTGACAGTTCTTCCTCCTCCTCATCAAGTTCCTCGAACGAAGAAATGGTTGATGCTTTCGCACAACTAGACGAAGATTTGGAGGCCATGGAGAATGAAGAGGCCGCTCAGAATGCTAATGCCGACGAAGGAGTTGTCGTCGAAGCACAGGCCGAGGAAAATGCTCCTCCAGCCATCCCAGCTCAGGACATTGTAAACATTCCATCTTCAATTCCTCGCCCTGCTGAGCCAGTTTTCCAAATGCCAGACAATGCTGCCGAAGTTTTTCCTGTTGATGAGCTGCTCCATTCTGCTCATCCGAGAGAAATGTTGCCTCTGTTCTGCTCAGATGTTCCTCGAGGAGGCCCCATCTTCAAAAGGCGCGAACACAAGCCATTTTTCTTCGGGACCAATCCCTACGAGAAGCCCAAAAGTGCATATTCTCTTCGGTTTTGGACCCAAGAGCAAGCCATCTATTATACTCGTGTGCTGTAGAACAAGGCTAGAGTGTTCCAACATCAATACTTTGATATGCTTTCGGTGTACTCCACTTCATGTTTCGAGAATGTTGCCGAGACAATTGATGGTATTCATGCTCACAAGATGTTTGCTCTCGATTGTGGCTACAATCCCGAGCTTATCAAGAAATTTTATGCAACGCTATATGTCACTGGTGATCCCGAGAACTCGAAGACGTGGAAATTTGATTATATGATCCAAGGCCAAGCATTCCATATGACTGTCGACCAATTTCTGGCCATCATCAATTTACCTCGGTTCGAAGGATTACCACATAAGATTCATGACTTACCTGCTCCAACTCCTGCTGAATTTTCGACGATCATGAATCCAGATGTCGTAGGAGATACCTACCCGGCTGAGCCCAAGCCAAGACACTTAGTCTTTGAAGCAAAGGCATGGTTTTACATTCTTTCGAAGACTTTGATGCCAATGCTCGATGTGCACGATGATTTTCCTATTCCCAATGACGTACAACTTTCTCTGTTGAAGTTAGTCCATGGTCATCCTTTCGATTTTGAAGACTACTTCATCAGAACTTTGGTGTCTTGTGCTGATGATCACAATTCACACAAGCCGTATGCACCATGGCTGATGGCTATCTGCAATTACTCTCGGGACGTGCCATTCCCCGTGTCAATTTTCCTGAAGATTTTCACTCCACCCGTTAGGGAAGTATTGCAGATTGTTGCTCGACCCAACGATCAATATGCTGAGCACACTGGCATCCGCGCCCACTTAACTGAGCGTAATGTTCGCTCGAAGTTTATCAAGCCAGTGCATCACATGGAAGTTTCTCTTCGGTCCCAGCAAATGCTTCAACATCACATCGACCAAGATTTCATTCAGAAGCAAGATTTGATGGCCGAGATTAATCATTTGCGCAATATTACCATGAACAACAATCAGATGCTGCGTGAATGTCTTCGCCGAGATTGGAAAGGACTGCGGAAATTCAATTCCGTCGTTCAACTTCAACGATGTGGATTCGAAGAGTATCCTCCCCATCTGAACAGAAATTGGACTAATGATGATCGAGTAGATCGCCCGGATCCCAATATCCCTCGGCTGCCGAAGAACAGAGATGTACTCAGTGTTGATGACTATTACCACATCACTTTGAACACCTTCTCCTCCGACTCTGAGCAAGATGAAGGCCCTCGACGTCCAGCAAGAGTTTACAATCCACACCCTCGAAGCCCCATGACCCCTCCGGAATCGCAGCTGGAATCTTCTGGAGATCAACACTCCTTCCGCACGAAGATCACTCTTCCAGGCGCTCACCCAATTCGTCGTGCTCCAACGCTCGCCGAATCCTCTCGACGTCCCCGGAGCCGCCACAACGAGTAGGGATTTATTTCGACCCAATTCTCTCGAATTTTTGTACGTTGTGACAAAAAGGGGAGATGTAGTGGCATCGAAGAAATTAGTTTGCCTACGGGGTTAAGGGCTTTGCTTTTCATTCGATAAACTTTTGAACTTTGATGTTTTCTGAGTAGTTTCAACAAACTTTCGATTCATATTCGATCTGGTTGTAACTAACTCTAAGTAGGACTGTGAACTGCTACTCTTTTTCGTAAGATATCTATCTGCTGCTTGCGATACTTAACCTTTTGCAGGAAGTTATCTTTCATATAAGTTCACAGATCATTCGAGGAGATTGCATGTTTCTCATTGGATATTATCTGGAATGCAATTTCACTCGCTAAGATTATTGATGTTTTTCCCTCGACTCTATTTGTCAAATATGCACTTCACAGGAAACTCTTATCTTCCGTGCATACATCAAGGGGGAGTATTTCATCGATCTTAGCACTGGTTTATCATTGAAAACTCAAAACTTTTTCAATTATTTATCGATGCATGTTTTGTCAACAATCGTCCAAAAAGGGGGAGATTGTAAGAGCGAGTTTTGCCCCCGAAGGTTTTGGACATTGTTGGACAAAGCAGAAGTGGAACTAATATTGTTTTCGAGTATAAACAGATACTTAGGTTCCGAAAGAATGGAGTTTGCAAGTAGAAGGTCGAAGGACAACTCACTGCAGCAGAGCTGCAGTCATCTACCGATCCCTTTGAAGGAAGACGACCTCTAAAAATGTAGTCGAAGAAAAAGTCTCTCTTGAGTAAAAGCGCAACGAGGAGAAAGCTGAAGCTGGTCGAAGACTTAGTCTTTTTACTAGTTTCTCTTTGTTTTCTTGAGTCGTAGGAAAAACCGTACTATCAAGAGGGGTTTGCTAGTTGAGATCTTAGTCGAAGTGAATTTGCTCTGCTCAACCAAAACCCACTAAAGCCTACCGAGAGAAATCTTACTGAGTCGAGTGAATAGCTCGAAGGCAAAGTCATCGCACTTCGTGCCTTCGAGAGAGAACTCGCTCGGTAAGTCAGCTTACTTGTTCCTCAAGTAAAGTTGCGCATTGATTGGAATCCGACCGTTGTGGACACGCGTCAAGCGGTTGCATCGGGTCACTTCAGTCATTTTACCCATCGGGATCGCCAACTATAAATACCCCGCACCTACCCGCCATTTCGGGTTGGCTGCTCCACTCAAGATTCTAAGACAGAAGTCTATGAGCATCCCAAGAGAGATCCATCGAGAGAAAACCAAAATCCCAAGTCTGAACTGAGTTGAGCAATTCACTATGACTTAGGTTGAGATTAGCCGATCTTTTTATCTTGGAGAACTGCAAGTCTCCTAGACGGTTAGGCGTCGGCTGTCAAGCAGTCGAAGAGAAATTGTCACTGCTGAAGTAAGTTTGTAAAGGTCTCGGAGATGTCCTGAATCATCTACCACGAGTGAAAACTGGACAAGCTCGAGGAGTTTGTTGCAGTGGAGAATAGGACGGAGAGAGTTTTGCTCCAGGTGTTCAATCACCAGTCCCTCCAACCAGACGTAGCACTTTGCAGAGTGTGAACTGGTTTACCAAACATCGTCGTGTCAGGCTCGTTTTCCTTCATGCGTTTACATTAAGTATTTACTCGTAGCCTGTTTGTCTTCGATGTTTTCCTTCGCTCCCAATCCTTTCGAGCCATGCATTACTTTCGACACTGTATTTCCTTCGAGATGCCTTAGTCCTTCACAGTTTGCATGAATTCCTTCTAAGTTCCTTAGAATTTTTAGAAGTGATCATTCACCCCCTCCCCCTCTGATCATTCTTGAGCTTTCAATGGGTATCGTCAACATTCAGCCGATGACGAGAGATTCTGTTATCGTACAACTCAGAAGATATGATGATGGAAATCAGCAGGAAAGGATGTGAGGTATCAAGGGAGAACATTCTGTCAGAACTACAGATCGGGTGAAGTAAACCCCCTCAGCAGATATATTGGATGCTACCATGGGAACAGTATGCGGTAAAAAGGAAATTTGAGAAGCAGCAAGTTTCCGAAGGACGGTAAGTTCGCGATGGTTCCCTGAGCAACCAAATCTCGAGGACGAGATTTTTCTAAGGGGGGTAGGTTTTTGACACCCTGGATTTTGGAACTTTCTTTTTTTGAAAACTTTTCGGATTTATTTCTCGATTTGCTGTTGGATTTGATTTTTGATCACCTCGTTGGACTTGAAACTTGAGCATGTTTTCTTTACATGCTCAAGTGACACTTGTTTCCAAGACCTTTCCATGTCATTCCAATGAGCCATCCCATCCAAGCCACCATTTTATTCAAACCATATATTCCTTTTTCCAATAAAAGGGATATTCCTATTATTTGAGGTTTGTGAAGCAACCCCCATTTATATTAATCCATAAATCCCCAAATAATTCCCACTTGTCATTGACATCATATCTTGCCAAATTCTCCAAAAACATTTCATAGCCCAAGTGGATTTTTCCTCTAGAAAAATTCATTTATCTGTGGGGGCAGATTGGAGCTTTGTGAAGGGAGTGCCATTTTACTTGATCCATTGCTGGTGAAACTTTTTTTGCGAACTCATATGATCATATCATTAATCTCCACCAAATTCCACCACATTTTTCTTAGCCAAACTCCCACAATAAATTCCCAAAGTTTGGGTGCAACAAAGGGGCATTGTGAAGCAAGTGCATGATAGGGGATCCCATTTGCCTTGAAACTTTTTGAGCATGATCCTACCACCAAATGACTCCACAAAACCAGATTTGAGCCAAATCCAATCACCCATGTGTGTGCACCATCATGTTGAAGTTTCTGGTCAGTGGGCCACATTGTGAAGCAAGTGTTATCTATGTGTGTCCAATGACTATGAAATTTTACACACATGAGCACAATGCCAAATAACCCCATTACTCCAATTTTCAGCCAATTCCACCAAACCAGTGAGATGCTAGCCTCACCAATGCATTCTGACCCATTTGGTGCTTTACAAAGGAAGTACCAAAAATATTGATCCAAATGATGTGAAAATTGCGGTACATACTCATCCTAGTGTATGATTGAGCTATGAAAAATATCAAGCCTAGGGGAGCTATGTACAAGCCACAACCCAGCACAAGCACCTTCTGCAGCATTGTGCCATTTACAAAGGAGGTACCATGCACATTGATCATTTTGATCCAAAACTTTGCAGACATGTAGTCCTTCCTATCCTAAAGCCAAAAGATAGCCTGGCTCCACCCCAAAGCCCAACATATGATCCCAGCTTCTGCTCCAAGTTTGCTGCATCAAACTTCAGGATGAGATAGAGATCACCATAGTGCACCTATGGACCATCCAAGCCTACCCATGTGATCATCACTCGAAGGACTCCATGATAGACATCCTTGGCCACGAAGAAAACCCCCCTGTGTGCAGATTCCCTTTTGTGGCCACGCCCTTGGCAGCTTTAGGCGTGCTCTGGCCACGCACTTAGCGTGCCCGAGCCATCTCCATCGTGCCACAGTGCGCGTGCGTCGTCTTCTCCTTGTCTAGCCGCGCCGCACGGCTCTCCGCAGTTCGCGTGCGCCGCGTGCCCCCTCTGGAATCCCCTCGAACTCGCCAGCTAGCCGCCCTGCCATGGCCGCGCCTGCGCGTCGTGTTCCGGCCACGGCATCGGCCTCCTCCTATAAATAGAGGTCGCCCCGAGGCCTCTCCGAGCACCCCAGCAACCTCTGCTCACTCCCTGACCTCTCCTAGCCCGGCTCTCCCTCCCAATTTGGTCGCCGGGGCCGCACTGCCCGCCACGGCCGACGTGGCCGCCGCTGGCCTTGTCTCCAATTCGGGCGGCCAGAGTTCCCCCTCTCCTCCTAGCCTCCCTCCACTGGACCCCCCGGAGCATCCTCTCCAGCCGCCCCTCGCCGGGACCCTTCTCCCCCGCGACCTCACCGGCCCGAGCCGCGCTGCTGCCGCAGCCGCCTCGCCCCGCCAGAGTCCCCGGCGCTGCTGGCCTGCAGCTACTGGCGGAGGCGCCGCAGCCGCCCCACTTGCCCCACTGCCGCCAGAGACCTCTCCCCGCGCCTCCCATCGACGACGAAGCCGGCAGCCTCGCCCCGGCCGTGTGCTCTGTTTCCATCGGGCGAAGGAAGGAAGAAGGCAGAGCAGGGGAGGAGAGAGAAGGTCCGACAGGCGGGGCCCGCTTGTAAGCCGCACGGGTGGCTGAAGGCTGGGCCCGGCCCGTTTAAGTGGACACGCATTCGCCAGGATACGTTTTCTTCATTTGAAAGCGTACTCCTCGTCCACTCAGCCCAAAATACGCTTTCCCCTCTGGGAAGCGTATTTCCCTCTTCAGCAGCCTGAAGTGCGCTTTCACAGCTCTGAAAGCGTATTTCGACTCAAATTCAGCCCCCCGACACCGTTTCGGGAGTATCTTCGCAACCGTAAGTCCAAATGACGCGGTTCTTTTTTGCGTTGGTTTCATATCGAACTCCTCTTCAGTTTGGCATAGGTTTCATGCCATGTTTTTGTGATGTTATTTGCTGGTCAACCAAAAGACGGCGTTTGACCTTTTGCCCGTTGCTTTATTTGAAATGTTTTGCAGGGTTTTTCTTGTGTTGAAGATCCGGGAGTGTTTCCCACTCCTCTGGTGAAAGGCAAGCGACAATACCCGTTGCACCTTTGCAAATCTTTGACGTGTCTTTAAAATTGTTGTTCGATGATACGCTTACATCGGTGATTATGATCATGTTGCTATGCTATAATGGATGCCATGCTATGATTGACGTTTTGCTGCCATGCTATCTTCGAATATGCTATTGCTATGCTATGTTTTGCCATGATATGTCCATGCTATGTTTTAATCATATCATTGCCATGTTATGATATGCACCATCTAACCACAACAACACCATATCAAGTTGATCATGTTATATCTATGCTAGTTCATGCTATGCCTGAGTTATGCTTAGCTGCATTCATAATGTTGCCATGTTAATAACTGAATCTCCTTAACACAGATAAGTTCACCAACTAATAATGTGATTGATCATATCTGTCAAGTTAATATGCTATGCATTGTTATGATCCGATACTCATGTTGCACCTGATACTTGTGTTCGTTGTTGGAGATATGCCTCGTGACAAGTTGATCAGGTGCCACCGAACCGAGCTTATCCGTGCAGCCACATTTGCTTGTATGGGCGGGCCTTGACTCGGGCTATCGTAGTGCCTTCTACGGATATCACCAAGTAGGGGGGATTATGCACGCACGCTACCCTGGCCCGGTAGGTGCTGATAATCTCGACATCCATAGTTGTTATGAGCTCAGTCCCAATGGGACAAGTTGCCACAAGGTGGCTGGGTGGTTGAAGGTGGTAACGTGGACACCCAACCACATGGATACCCAAGACCGTGTGTCGGTGAGTCCGTAGGGAGCTAACGCGGTAGTCGGGTTTCGTTGGAGATGTCCTAGTCCACTCCTGCGGTGCGAGTTCCAAGGATCATGTGGGACAAGTACCGGGGTGCTGGATGGAGGAGGAACTCCATGATGTGGGTAACGTGCAAAAACTCTGCAGAGTCAAAATCTATTCGAATATCCGCGTCCTCGGTCATGGGACACAGTTCGTACTAGGTCACACCATTATGATCAACTTGAGTACGGTGGCAAGTTTGTGGTAAGTGGATGGTTATACGAGAAGTGGATTGGTTGGGTGGTAGCAGAGGACACCTAACCCGTTGAATGGTCGTGCGATGACCCATTCGGTCATGCGACGACCCGTGGAAGTGAAATGGTCATGAGGTGACCCGGTGTTTGAGTCTATAAGGACTCCGAGGTAAGCCATGTGATCGTGCGACGATCATGTGGGGTACATTGTGTGTGCATTAGACTTAATGTTGTTAATATGCTTGATGATTATCTGTTTGCATGATATTGTTGCTCACCTGTTTAATTCACTAATATACTTTAACCTGTTGCCATGTTATTGTTTTGCCTTGTTGCATGGTTGTTGTGAGCTTGCAAGTACATTCAATGTACTGACCTGGGGTGTTATGCCAGATTTGCAGGCCATGCTTTGGATGCGTAGGACTATGTTCCCGGTGTTTGCGAGCTAGGAGGTGTCCCAGCCAGTGTCCCTGTGGATTGGATTTTGTCACCGACGTTATTGTTCTGCTGCCGTCGATATTCCGCTGCTAGAGTTATGCTGCTGGTTGGTGTAGAGCTGAGGCTAGCCTGAGGAGCAAGCTGTGTCTCCGCTAGCGTTGTAATAGACCTCGTGTACCCATATATTTGGTATTAGAAAGTTGTTCAGTTCTATATCAATCAGTGTCGTGCTCCAGAAGACTTGATCTCTGGGATGGTGCACGGGGCGTTCTGGTCCTCTGAGCCGGGGTGCCACACCCATGGAGTGGTTTGTGCCCGACGAGGAGGAGTACGGGGAGTTCCCACCTTTCCAGGGGGAGACCTTCACCCAGCAGGGTGAGGAATCTTCTTCTGCTTGGAGCGCAGGCCCTTCCTAATGGGAGGACCCGATGACTTCGGTTTACGCACCGGAGGGCTCGTTCGACTCTTGGACTCACCCGTACTACCCCAGAGCAGGAGGCTCCTGGGGGCAGTAGCTACTACCAACATAGGCCAAAATCCTAAGCTTGGGGGAGTACGTGCCCTTCTCACCTTTCCATTGTATTATCCGTTTTTATTTTGTTTCCTTTGATATTTTCGAAGTTTTTTCCCGTTCTTCTTTGTTCTTTTATTTTGCAAAAACAACAAAAATATTTCTCTTTTCTTTTTCTTTTGTAAAACCCTTAAAAAACCAAAAGGTTTTCCTTTGTCTCTTTAGTTTGCTTTGTTTTCAAAGTTCAGCTCGAGTCCGTGACGGCATTTGATTATATTTCCCACGTTCGGTCGTGCAAGTGACAAGGCAGTAATGACGAAGATCAACGGAAGGGAAGCAACAAGGAAAACCGGTATGAACTCTTCTTGTTTCTACTTTTGCACATATGCATGTACTTATGATCCAGAGACCAGCTTGTAGCGACATAGTTCTATGTTTACAATGCTTTCCCAGTGTTCATGTTTTCTTTGTGGCTGATTTTAAATAACTAGAGTGCATAATGTGTTGTTGAAATGATTTACATGCATTGCATTGTTTATGGTTTGGCATATTGAAGTGGTATTTCCCTTTGGAGAATTCTTGGATTGACTTGGTGCATGTTCACACATGTTTATGACTATAATGTCTATCATGCCTTGATGAATTTTTTATTTCAGAATATTTATATCACTTTCATGCCGGATTCAATGTTGCTTTGTCGCTCTGCATGATTATGACAATTATTGCTCTCTAGTTGGTCGCTTCCCAGTCTTTTGCTAGCCTTCACTTGCACTAAGAGGAATTCTTCTTGTGCATCCAAACTCCTTTTCAAGCCAGCTATTCCACTTGAGTCCACCATACATTCCTATATGTGGTATTTACCGGCCACTCCTAACTTAGACTTTCTTGTGCCATCTCGAATTTTTTTCAAAATCTTCCCTTTTGTAACCGTACAAGCTCATGGTGCGGTGAGGGAAAATCAGTATCTACCATGCCAAAAATATTTTGACGGAAGTTTTAACTAGTCATATAAAAAAAGAGTTACACCTCCCCCATACTTGATGATGGGATGAAATGGACCAAATGCTGCTAATGATAGGTGGAACGATATCCTCCTTCCATACTTGAGGCAAAATAAAAGGTTCCATAGACCATCAAAGGATTTATAGATAAGGGAACAAGTGTAAGCAAAAAGCATTAATATGGTTTACCGTTGACTGGAAAGTTGCACCTCTCAAAAGAATTTTATCTCTGTTTTTGAAACCAAGAGCTCTGGCACATGTTTAGTCTTTGGTTCCAATCACGGGTTTTCAATCTTGCCATCAAAAAGCCACGGTTCGAGAGTCTCACTTTTTTTCTTCAAAGCACCAACTATTGAGAGCATAATTGTCATTCTTAGTGTAACATGCATTGTCCCAGAGTATTACATTGTCTTCTGCATGCTTGTGGTATTGCTAGTCTGAAATTCTTAGTTCTAGTCTCCTTTAAAACTCTGGAGGAGTTTCTGCATTTATGTTTTGCTTCACTCATGGAGGCTAGCGAGATACCACTCTGATATGTTTAGGCTATGTGCATTGTGATCCTATATTGATTTTTGGCAGCATATTGTTTACTTTTGGTTGTTTGTGATTGCTCACTTGAAAGAAGAATTGCTTCGTGCATTGTCCTCATAGCATTGTTTTGATACTTGCTAAACTCTTTTCGTAGTACTGGCTTATATACATCTTATGAAGCAAAAGAGTTTGTCAAAGTTTTATTTGTCGCGTCCAGTTCGTTGAAATGAATTGCTTGAGGACAAGCAATAGGCTAAGCTTGGGGGAGTTGATACGTCTCAAATGTATCTCCTTTTCCAAACACTTTTGCTATTGTTTTTCCCTCATTCTTGCATTATTTGAGCTAAACTAACCCGGACTAACGCTGTTTTCACCAGAGCTGCCTATATGGTTTTATTGTGCGCAGGAAAATGGATTTTTGGACATCTCAAAAAATTCCCAGAAAAATAACAAAAAATCCACGCACCCAAAGGAGCCTGGAGCCAAAAGGGGGGCCGGAGGGAAGCCAGGGGGCCCAGGCGCCCTGCTGGCGCAACCAGGGGTGGGGCCGCGCCAGCTGGCCGCCTGGGCGAATCCCCCCTCCCCTGGTGCCCTAATTTGACTCCTATTTATTCCCGTGACGGGGAAGCTCCAAAACAGAAGTCGCTTTTCCAGAACCCGTCGCGGAGCCGCCGCCAACCTCTGTTCTTCTTCGGGAGGGCTAATCTGGAGGCTGATTTGGCCTCCGGAGAGGGGAGATCGTCGCCATCGTCATCACCATCACCACTCCATCGTCCCTCCATGACTTCTCTTCACATGTGTGAATAATTCCCTGCTGCGGGCAAAAGGGGATGGTAGGGATTGGATGAGATTGATCATGTAATAGTTCGTCAGATTGTTGGGGGCATGTTGCCTATCATCTACTTTGGTGTTTATCATTTTTGCTACAACTTGTTGCTCTTAATGCTTGTCACTTTGGGCCCGAGTGCCATGTTTTCAGATCTGAACCACTTATGTTTTCATGAGTGTATTTATGTTCGAGATCCTATCTATGAGTTGTATACACCTATTATGGTCCGGAACCGGCGATCCCAAAGGTGACAGCTTGGGACACCAAAGGGGGTGGTCCATAATTTGAGGATTCCATATATCCATTGAGTTTATTGCTTTATTCCGGTGCTCTTTGACAGAAGCACCTTAATCTCCATAAGTTCCTTTTAGCCCCATTCATAGCGGGATGGTAGGACAAAAGATGTTGTGCAAGTTCTTATTGCAAGCACGCACAACTACCTATGGGATACAAGCCTGATGTTTGATATTTGCCTAGATGATCATTGCTTTTCTGTGTGCCTTGCCCCGTGTTAGAGTCTATTACATCTTCATTATTATTCATGCAGCGCCCGACCATCCATCTCCCTAGCCTACAGTATTTTAGTTCTGCTGGTTACTACTAGTTTACTTTCGCTATAATCACTATTGCTATCATATCACAGTTGCTATTAATACTTTGTTGCAAGCAAGCTTATTTCAGGTGCGGTTGAATTGACAACTCAACTGTCAAAGCTTATAAATACTCTTTGGTTCCCTTGTGTCGAATCAATAAATTCGGTTAACTTACCCGCGAGAACACTACAATCGATCCCCTACAGTTGAGGGTCATCAACCTCCACCATGGACGCTTCCCGGATGTTCCGTGAGTAGTTTCCCTTGGACCATGGGTCCGTGATCAGTAGCTATGTGATGTTCTCTTCCCCTCTTTGTTCTTCATGGTTTAGACCTTGTGAGCTTCCCTACATGATCGAGGCACATATGTAATTTTCTGTTGTTGCTATGCTGAGTTTGCTGGGATCTGATGGATTATGAGACTATGGTCAGATTGTGATTGAGTAATATATTTGGTTCTTATATTTTATATTTTTTTCCTAAATAATTCTTGCATGTTCTCTGTTTCTGTTTATTGCTTTGGCCAAGTAGTAGGTAGTCACTCCAAGAGGGAATGTTATGCTCGATTGTGGGTTCATGCCCCCCGATGACACGCTTGAGTGACAGAAACATGAGTCTAGGGGATGTGTTGTTGCCACAAGGGGGAAAACAACGGTGCTTGTAACCGCGGTTGCAAGGATTGTTTACTTTACGCAAGGTGCTTTTTAATGCAGTTCTCTGTTGCTTTGTGTTTGCACTTTGGGTGGGGCTCTCAACTTAATACCAGCGAGATGTTCTGGATAGATATCTCAAGGTGGATGAATAGTAGTAGATGCAGTTGGATTTCGGTCTACTTATTTGGCGTACCACCCATGCTTTTTAGGCTCGTCCTCTCTTTGTATCCTGCCTGCCACACTTCATCCGCTATGGGTAAGAAAGGAGACCCCAAGGTTCCGATCCTACCATCCACTACAAGAAAAGGTACCGTTCTGAGTACCAGTGCTACGCTTGATTCACCTTCCGTTATAAGCGAGTTTGCTTCACCACTACCACCACATGCTACTTGTACTGAGTCTGTCACTATGTCCGATACTTTTGATGATGCTTCCACTACTCTTGATGATACTAGTTTTCTTGGTCACTATATTGAAACTCAGACTGCTAAGGCTGCAGCAGAACCTGATACCAAGACTCCTTCTACCTATATTCCTACTTGCAAAACCTTTGGTTACCCAGATTTAGATGAACTCAAGGAGAGGATCCTTGATGATGATTATATTACTATTGATGATGATTTTTGCAGGGAACTCAGAGAGTGTGCCGACTCTGACCCTAATGCTATTAAGGAGCTACTTGAAAAGCACTCCATGAAGAACAAGAATATTCCTGATCCTAAATTTGCCACATCTCCTATACGCATCACTGATCCTGATTATGATTTCTTTGTTGATCTTTCACTTATATCTACAGTCGAGGCTGACCCTTTTTATGGCAGAGAAAATGATGATGATATGGCACACCTGACCAAACTCGCTGAGTTAGGTGACCTATTCACTACTGATGAAAAGATATGAAAATTCTACGTGGCGAAGCTTTTTCCTTTTTCTCATCACTGTTTACACGCTCCCCGGTCCATATTCTCATCACTTTTTACATCTCTTTTATTTTCCTGCTTTTACTTTCTAGTTACTATCACCATTATCATTATTATCTGTTGCGTTGATCCTTTGTGAACAGCAAGGCCAGATAGATTGACAACCTCTCTGTACTCGTTGGGAAGCAAAGTTATTTGTGTTGTGTGCAGGTCCACGTCAGTTGCGCCGTTGACACCTACTTATCATATGCGGAGTCCTATTGGAGATAAACCTTGGTATCTTCACCGAGGGAAATTTCCCGCTATCCTACATCTTACCTTCCACATGGGGTAACCAACGAGGAGAGAGTATCAAGAAAATTTCTGGCGCCGTTGCCGGGGACTCCGAGTGCTAAGATAGGGGAGTTGCACACTATATTTTACCTTTTATTTTTAGTCTTATTAGTTCACCTTTCAGTTTTTATCTTGGTGTCCTATGTCAAAAATCACAAAAGAAATATTTATCTTGCTTTTAGTAGTCCTCCTTGTTTTGATGAACATGTTAGGACTTGGTGCTTTGCGGGAATCGGAAGTTCTAGATTTCCGTCAATGGGATGGATAAAATATGAAGAAGGCATGGGACAAAATCTCTGAAGCACATAAAAGGATTATGCCTTGGATACCTATAAAAATCGTGCTTAGAAATTTTTACCATGGTCTTTTTAAGTGGTGTAAAAACTCTCTTGATATTATAGCTGAAGGATACTTTTTAGAGTGTGATGAAGCTAGAGCTCCTGATATTTTTCATGGTCTCTCTAGTTATTTTGTTTATGATCGTAGTTTTGATACTGTTATAGATAGACTTGCCGCTACTGAAAAGAGGATGGATGCTCTAGACTTGAGAAAAGTAGAGGAACTTAAGTCCAACAAGAAATAAATGTTGGAGATAGATGATGATTGTGAGCCCTTTGTTAGGATTAGCATCTCTAACCAAGACTTCCTTACTTTTTGTGATATTGGATCCATAGTTTCTACAATGCCAAAAATAGTTTACGATTCTTTGAAACTAGACATGGATAAATTGTCATCTTATCATGAACATGCTAATGTAGATATTTCAGAGGTTAAAGGAAAGGTAAAAGAAGTCCAAGTTGCATTCCTCCATAGGGTTGCACCGATGGATTTCTTCATCATGGAGCCAAACCAAAGCAACATTGTGCTTGGGAGGGACTTCCTCCGAGCTATGAAATGATTCATTGATGTTGGTAACGGGCACATACGCTTACGCGGTAAGGAGAAAGGTAAGTACCTCTTTCCTAGGAAAAAGAAGAATGAGCTTGTTCAAAATCAATGTGAAGGTTTTTATGACTCCGATGATCTCAGAGACCTTTAATTATTTTTTGTCTTTATGCCTAGCTTAAAGGCGTAAAAGAAAGCCCTTGTTGGGAAGAAACCCAAGATGTTTTTACTTTTTTTTAGTGGTCTTGATGATTGTTACTACTTTAGCAACATCATTGTATCTTTATTTTCAAGCTTTGTGCCAAGTTATAGCCTCTTATTATAAGGGAAGCAAAAGTTGTGACATGCTGTCCAGAAAACAGATTTTGTCTGCTTGACGGAAAAAATCGGAACAAATCACCAGTTCATCTTTTTGAACTTATTTTTTTACACAGCATGGTCTATACAATTTTGAAACTTTCGTATGTTCTGAGTTTTTTTATTTGAGTTGTATAAGTACCCCCAAAACAATTATTTACTACCTTGTGTTCTTTTTTACAGATTCTGCCACATTTTGCCTTTCCTTACTTTTGCAAACCTTAAGCTTGCTTTTTCTTTGAAAAAACTTTTTGGCAATCTTGATAAACAGTAGCTCTTCAAGAATATCTTTATTCCACTAGGGAAAAATTATTTTATTTTGGGTACTAACCTCTCTAATCAGCTTATGATGAGTTATGTATGAAGGGAGTTTTCATGTGTGCGAGGGAAGATGGTGAAAGAAGATCCGGGAGTGTCAAACGCTCAAACTTGAGGATGCACCCATGCATACCCAATAAATATTCAAGGAGACTCAAGCGTCTAAGCTTGGGGATGCCCCCGTGCATCCCCTTCTCCATCAACAATCATCAGTTCGTCCTTCGTCTCACTATATTTTTATCACTTCATGCGTTATGTGCTATGCTTGGAGCGTCTTGCTCTTAAGTTTACTTTTTAGTTTTCTTTAGCTTTTCTTGCTGTTCATAACAAGTTAGACCCCATCTTACTTTGTGTGGGAGAGAAACACGCTCCACCCCAATCTAGAACACATCATAGGATTTTTCATGCTTATCTTTCTGTGGTTGTGTGTTCTTTATCTTTTCGTACCTACTGCCATGTTTAGTTTTACTTTTAGTTTTTGTCTTTAGCAAGAGCCTGGGATTCTGTTTAGTTTGTTTCTAGAACTCTCTTTAGTTTTCATGTTTATCTTGTTAAGAGAGTTGGTTGTTGCACTAAGTTGTGTCTTGTATTGAAAGTAGGTAATTGAGGTCGCTATTTAATTTTAGTAGTAACTTGCAATAGTTTTGAGGTATTGTTGTGAGTAATGTTTGAACTTTTGGTGTCAAGAGCTCTAGCCTAGTAGTGATAGGTCTCGTATTTTGGGCAATCCGTGTTTATTTTCAAAACCTACAAAACTAATTGAGAACTCTAGCTACTAGATGGATCACTAATATTTATAGGGATCAGGTATTAGAGTACACTCACGTACCATGAGTCGAGGATGCGCAAGGATAACCAAACCCCCATACATTTCCCTCGGGGTACTTGCCTCTTTGTGAACCTCCTCATTAGATTGAGATTTACCGATAATAAGTGCATGAGTTCTTCGGACTAATGCAAGTATTGAAAGTTGACACTTCCACCTCCTCATATTTGCTAGCCTCTTGAGTACGGTGCATTGCCCTCTTCTCACTTCGAGAGTTGGCGTCCACCTCGCTGGTGCATCCAAACCCTTGGCATGATACGCTCTGTCATCATAAACCTACCTATATCTTTCCTCAAAACATCCAGCATACCTACCTATCAAGGCATTTCCGTAGCCTTTCCGAGATATATTTCCATGCAACATCCACCTCTTCATGACTTGATCTTCATGTCATATATGTTCCTTCTACACTGGCAGAGGCATACTTTGCATACATCATGATAGCGACATCTTCTTTATGTTTGAGTACCTTGTAAAGTGTGAAAGATCTTCTGTACCTTCTTGTAAAATAGAGTGTTTCCCTTAAGTGAGGAAAAGACCCCAAAGTGGAAAAAATAAAAGATCCCAAAGAGGAAAAATGAGAGTTACATAGAAAGAGCCATTGAGGCCACCAAAAAAATACAAAAAACAGAAAAAAGAGAAAAATAAAATAAAAAGAGAGAAAGGGGCAACACTACTATTCCTTTTGAAATATCCACACTAGTACTCCCTCTTATCTTTGTACTCCATAGAGATGATCATTTATGCATATAGCTATGTGGGGACCTTCACACTATAGAACTTGGCTTGCATATTCCAAGGATGAGCCTCCTCAAACGAGCTCTAGGTCTTCATGAGCGATCAAGTTGGATGCACCCCCACTAGTTCCATTGGATAGCTTTTCTTAGCTCATATGTGCATCCGTTGCATGGCAATCCCTACTCCTCACATCATATCTATCATTTGGCCTTCTCGCCTATAATTGTCCTCATTTATGTGAGCCTTTCTCACCCTTTTTGTCTTCCTCCTCAACCATATCTCTCTCTCTCTTTTCCATCCTAAGTGTCAACTCTCGTGCTTACGCTCATCCATTGCATGAGTGCTCAAAATATTGAAAAAGAAGTGGATCAAATTGACTTGTACCTGGCTTGTGGTCTGGGGACGAGTCAAGATAAGATTCCAAAGAAGACTAAGTGTGAAACTTTAGTAGATTGAGTTCTCAACAAAAATACTTTTTTATTGTATTCCCATATCCCCCTTCTTGCACGCAAACACCATTTGGAGACATTCGAGTCACGGACAGCGAGAGCTCTTGCACCCAATGTTCTTTCGTTGCTTGTTTCAATGCCAATATAGACTCTTGCATGTTATCACCTGAATTGAATTACATACCTTGATTGATTTACTTTCAAAGTTCTTATATGGTTGCTAGCATGTCACCACATAAATTATGCTTGTTATCATTTACCTACTCGAGGACGAACAGGAATTAAGCTTGGGGATGTTGATACGTCCCAAACGTATCTATAATTTATGCTTGCTCCATGCATGTTTTGTGTGATATTTCTATGATCTACATACACTTTCATACACTTTTGATCATATTTGGACTAACTTATTAACTCGGTGCACCACAATGCCAATTCCTGTTTTCTGCTGTTTTTCTATTCCAGGTTTCGCCCATATTAAAAATGCTCCAAAATTCCGGAAAAAATCGGATAAAAAATCAGCGCAATGGAACCTTCCGGAATAACCAAAGTGGGACCAGTGGGCCACCACCACGGACCCAGGCGTCCACCTAGCGCGGCCTAGGGCTTGGCCGCGCCAGGGGGGCGCCTGAACCCCTGGTGGCCCCCCTGGCTGCCCCCTTCGCCTATTTATTCTCCGTGTCGCGAAACCTGTCGTGGGAAAGTCATGGCAGATGTCCGAAGAGTCGGACTTAACATGGGAACTTTGATGCGAGGCGATTTCATGGAGAGAGTCAAAATTGATAAGAGACTCGGCGATTTACCCAGGTTTCAGCCCCTCTTTGTCTCGAGGTAAAAGCCTACTCCTGTTTCCTCTTATTATGAGTTATGACTCTCTAAAGAAGAGTCGGTTTGGATGATTACAAGAGAGTCGATCGGAAACTTAGTCTCGATGAGATCTAGGTTTCACCGACAAGTGTCTAGTCCTATCTTAGGCCAAGATTGATCGTGACCCTGGACTCCATGGACCTCAGCTTATAAAGGCGCCGAGTCCCAAGATTCCGCGAGTCCGACTCCGACACGAGGTGGAGTTCCATTCTACTTTACAAATATGTTAAGTGCTATACAAGGCAAGTCGAATTCCTTCTACGGCTTCGATCTTCTTTCCTTGGTGCAACCGACCTTGGGCCGGGTCTTCTTTGTGGCCTTCGATAGGCGAGTAGGCCCATAAACCTAATGCCGAGTCTGGGCTTTAGTCCATCCCCCCGACATTGGCCCCCAGGATTGGTGTGATGCTTCAGTCTTCACGTCAATCTCTTTGTTGCCATCATGGTTGCCGACTCCCTTACTGGTCTTCGAGGAATTAACCTTTGTTAAGCCGGTTTTGCGATTGTATCGACTCGCATTCTCTTTGAGTCTTGCAAGGAGTCGATACCAATCTTTCTTATCTCTTCATTTTATTTTCCAACTAAAATTTCTTTTGACTTTTTTAGTCAAAAGATCCTTATGGTATTTATGATCACACTGCCCGAAACGCCGGCCGGTAGACATTGATGTTGTAATGGGAATCGAGGAGTTTTTCCATAAATGTTATTTACCACAGGTAGTTGGTATTGATTGATTTCTTCCTCGGATCTACTATAAATAGCCGTAGGGTAGCTTTTATCTTCCAAGCATCCGCATCTTTCTTCTTCCTCTTCTCTTTCTACCTGCTTTTCCCCATGGCACCCAAGCTAGAAGCTCATTCCTCTTCGGCATCCGACGAACCTGGCTCCAACGCAGGTGCTCGTGGTCGAGGTCGCGGCCGTGGTCGTGGACGTGGGCGAGGTCGTGACCGTGGGCAAGATAGGGGAAGAAGTGCTCGCGCGGCTCCTCCTTCTGAATCTCCCCCTTCTTCTCCTGAGAGGAATGGGTTTTTGATAAGGGTTCAAACTATCCGCCGTTGGGTTCATCTTCCTGATTCTATCGCGCAACTTGTGATGGATTCGAAGCCTCCAGGTTTGTGACTTCGTTCTGAGGGGTGCCCTCACGGGCCCATCTGGGTGGCCACTAACTTCTCTGGTGAGGACTCCATGTTCTTGCGGTGAGGTTGGAAGACTTTCCTTTGTTCCAGGAACATTCAGAGAGGAGTTACAATCATCTTCAGGTATGATGGTAAAGATACCCTATGGGCAAGGGTTTTTGACTCAGATGGTGATCGAGTCGGCTGCTGTACGGAGAGCTCCAGCAATAGTGATGAAGATTTTTACAACAATGCAAGAGAGGCCCAAATCACCTCATCTGACAATGAAGCCGACTCTGAAGATGACGACTGAAGCGGTTGTTTTCTTCTTTTAGTAGTATTTTGCCGACTTTGGATTTTATTTTCCTGCAATGTCCCTCCTTTTGATGTAAGACTCGGTTGCTCTGATGAATGAAATTTATCAATTTCCATCGAGTTTTTAAGTCGGTTTTATTCCTGACTTTTATGATAATGTATGTATTTTTAGCCCCCTGAGTCGATTCAGAAAGCTGTCTATCGGTAATCGACTCATAGGATAGATCGACTTGTAGCCCCCATGAGATAGTGTGGTCATGTTTACGTGCCATACTGGGTCATATATACTGGGTCATGTTGAGCCGAATCTTTGGAGAAAGAATTTTCGAAGTGTTACTCCCCTAGAGTCGGTGTATGCATCTGGTGCTGTACCGGGTCTTATCTTGAGAAGAAAACTTTCGAAGTGTATTCCCCAAGAGTCGGGATGAACATCGTTGTGTCATGTCAGGTCTTTGAGAAGAGAATTTTTTTGAAGTGTAGTCCCCATGAGTCGGTATGTGCACCTGAGTGCGTGTGCCGAGTCACATAGGTCTAACTTTTATTTGTAAGAATTTTTTTTGTAAATATGTGTCATGCTATGAATGCAGAATTGTAATGTAAAGGCTAGTAGAAGTCGGCTTTAACCTCATCTTATCGCATTGAGAGAGATTATTGGTTAGAAAAGTCGAAACATCTCTGTAGAGCCGGCTTCCCAGTAACTAACGTGCCCGACATGTAGGACTAAATTCGATAGATGATTTATGTAAACCTCAAAGTTCAGACCAACCGGTTCCGCGTTAGTCAAGGAAGCTCTATACTGTACAGGCCGGGTGGCGTGGCCAAGTCATGTGTATTCCAAGATATTATCGGGACATAAGGGTTGATGGGAGCCATCGAACCCCCCCTTTATCTTTAGGTAAACAAACACAAGTTTTTAAATGTATATGCCGGCTTTTTCCGGTCGGAGTCGATGAGTATCAACAGGCTCCCCCTCGTTGATACAGAGTGGCAACTCTCCTCGTTGGTTACCCAGAGTGGAAGGTGAGATGCCATGCAGCAGCAAGTTTCCCTTAGCAAAGATGCTAAGGTTGAGTATCGAACCAGTAGTACTCCAAGAGATACAAGTAGGTGTCACGGCGCTTGACGTGGACCTGCACACAGATACAAATAACTTTGCTCCCAACGAGTACAAAGGAGTTGTCAATTCCTCCGGCCTTGCTGTTTACAAAGGATCAACGCAAGAGATAAAAGTGGAACTGAAGGTAAAGACGGAAAGTAAACTAAGGGTGTAAACAATAATGTGAAGATGGGCCGGGGTCCCGTGATTTTCACTAGTGATGTCTCTCTCCCAAAAGACGATAAAAGTGCTAGCGAGGTAAACAAATCACAGCTGGGAAATTGACAGAATTATGAAGGCACCGCAATGCTAACTATGCTGCAAAGAAAGGAAGGGCTCAAAAGCAATGGGCAGTACACCAAGGTAAGTAGAACGAAATCCAACTGCATCTACTACGAATCATCCACCTTGAGATATCTATCCAGAACATCTCGCTAGTATTAAGTTGTGAATCCCACCCAAAGTGTAAACTCAAAGCAACAGACAACTTCATTAAAAAGAACTTTGCGTAAAGTAAACAATCCTTGCACCCGCGGGTACAAGCACCGTTGTTTTATCCCTGGTGGCAACAGCACATCCCCTAGTCCCATGTTTCTGTCACTCAAGCTAGACATCAGGGGGCTGAACCCACAATCAAGCATAACGCTCCCTCTTGGAGTTGCAAGCAAACTACTTGCCAAAGCTAAATACTGCAACGGAGAACATGCAAGAATTTACTCAAGAACAAAATATAAAAGAGAAGAACCAAATATATTACTCATCACAATCTGAACATAGTCTCATAATGCATCAGATCCCAGCAAACTCAGCATAGCAACAGCAGAAATTACAAAAGTACCTCGATCATGTGAGGCATCTCACGAGGTCTCGAAAGTGGAAGCACAAAGAGGGGAGAGGTACATCCCATAGCTACTGGTCACGGACCCATGGTCCAAGGGGGGCTACTCACGGCACATCCGGGAGGCGTCCATGGATATGGATGGTCTCCCGGAGGGGGTTCCTCCTCCCGGCAAAGTGCCGGGGCAGCTTCTCCAGGCAGCCCCGATCTTGAAACGACGGCGGCCGCCGCACAGAGGCGAGTTCGCGGAAAAGCGATTGATATTAGGGGTTTCCACCCCGAGGGCTAAATATAGGCGGAGGGGGTGTCGAGGGGACCCACCAGGCAGCCAGGAGGCCTCCTGGCGCGGCCTAGGGTGGGGCCGCGCCAGGGACCCTCCTGGTCTCCTGGTGGTGGCCCCCTCCGCTACCTTGGTGATTCCGAAAGCTTCCGGATCGCTGATTTTTTATCTGATTTTTCTGGATTTTTCGGAGCACTTTTAATGGCCGGAAAACCTGAAATACAAAAACAGCAGAAAACATCAACTGGCAGCTGGGTGCACTGGGTTAATAGATTAGTCCAAATATGCTCAAAAGTGTATGAAAGTTCAAGCAAAACATGACAAAGTCACACAAAACATGCATGGAGCAAACAGAAATTATAGATACGTTTGGGACGTATCAACATCCCCAAGCTTAATCCTGCTCGTCCTCGAGTAGGTAAATGATAACAAGCATAATTTCTGTGGTGACATGCCACACAACCATATAAGGACTTTTGAGTAAAGCAATTAAAGCATGCAATTCAATTCAAGTCTTAACAAGCAAGAGTCTATATTAGCATTGACACTAACAACAAAAGAACAAAAGGTGCAAGAGCTCTCGCTGTCCGTGACTCGAATGTCTCCAGATGGTGTTTGCGTGTAAGCAGGAGACTGGGAAAAAGAGAGAAAAAAGGTTGTTGAGAACAACTATCTACTAAAGTTTCACACTTGGTCTCCTTTGGATTCTTATCTTGAGTCGTCCCCAGACCACTAGCCAGGTACAAGTCAAACTGATACCCTCCCTTTCGATATTTTGAGCACTCGTGCAATGGATGAGCGTGAGCAAGAAAGTTGACACCTAAAAGGCGAAACAGAAAGAAGGTGGAGTAGGAAGACAAAAAGGTGTGAAAGGGTCACATCAATGAGGACAATCATAGGCGAGAGAAGGCCATATGATAGATATGATGTGAGGAGTAGGGATTTCCATGCAACAGATGCACATGTGAGCTAAAAGCTCTCCAAGGGAACTAGTGGGGTGCATCTAATTTGCTTGCTCAAGAAGACCTAGAGCTCGTTTGAGGAGGCTCATCATTGGAATATACAAGCCAAGTTCTATAGTGTGAAGGTCCCCACATAGCTATATGCATGATGATAATCTCTATGGAGTACAAGGGATAGAGGATGAAGTACTAGTGTGGATCTCTCAAAAGGAATAGTAGTGTGCCCCCTTCTCTCTTTTTATTTTTCTTTTTCTCTTTTTTCTATTTTTTTGTATTTTTTTGGTGGCCTCAATGGCTTTTTCTATTTAACTCTCATTTGTCCTCTTTGGGATCTTTTGATTTTGTCCTCTTTGGGATATTTTCCTCACTTTAGGGGCAACACTCTATATTTTACAAGGATATATGAGATCTTTCACACTTTACAAAAGTACTCACATAAAGAAGATATAACTATCATGATGCAAATGTATGCCTCTGCCAGGATAGCAGAATATGCAATGATACTAGCGCGTCATGTAGCAATGATTAGGGCAAGGCCCAACTAGCATGCGGCTCATCGATCAAGCAAGTAGCATGTATGACATGAAGATCAAGTCATGAGAAGGTGGATGTTGCATGGCAATGTATCTCGGAAAGGCTATGGAAATGCCTTGTAGGTAGGTATGGTGGCTGTTTTGAGGAAAGATATAAGGAGGCTTATGATGACAGAGCGTATCGTGCCAAGGGTTTGGATGCACCGGCGAAGTATGCGCCAACTCTCAAGGTGAGAAAGGGCAATGCACGGTACCGAAGACGCTAGAAAAAGTATAGGTGGGTGGAAGTGTCAACTTTTTGAATACTCACATTAGTCCCAAGAACTCATGCACTTATTATCGGTAACTCTCAATCTAATCAGGAGGTTCACAAAGAGAAAAGTACCCCGAGGAGGAGTGTATGGGGGTTTGGTTATCCTTGCGCATCCTCGACTCATGGTACGTGAGTGTACTCTAATATTCGAACCCTCCAGAGGTTAGTGATCCATCTAGTAGCTAGAGTTCTCAACAGGGGTTTGTGGTTTTCGAAAATCACACGGATTGCCCAAAATACGACATCTATCACTAATAGGCTCGAGCTCTTGACACCAAAAGTTCAAACATTACTCTAGTCAATACCTCAAAACTATTGCAAGTTACTACTACAAAGAGAACATCAACTTTAACTACCTACTTCTAGTCAAGACACAAAACTCAGTTCAACAGGAAAACTCTCTAACAAGATAAAACATGCAACCTATAGAAAGTTCAACCCAAAACAAAAGAGAAGCTCTAGAAAGACTAAAGCACTACAACTAAACAGAGCAGCAGCTAAGAAAAGAAAAAGAACAACTCACAACTAAGAGAATAAGCATGCAAATCCTATGAGGAGTTCTAATTCAAGCGGAGCGTGTTATTCTCCCACACAAAAGAGTAAGTTGGGGTCTAACTTGTTACTACAGAAAATAAAGAAAAAAACAAACCTAGAAAAGTAAAGAGCGAGACGCTCCAAGCATAGCACATAACGCATGAAGTGATAAAAATATAGTGCAACGAGGGGCAAACTGATAATTGTTGATGAAGAAGGGGATGCACGGGGGCATCCCCAAGATTAGACGCTTGAGTCTACTTGAATATTTATTGGGGGTGCACATGGGCATCCCCAAGCTTGAGTGTTTGACACTCCAAGATCTTCTTTCATCATCTTCCATCGCGCACTTGAAAAATCCCTTCATACATAACTCATTGTAGACTGATTAGAGAGGTTAGTGCCCTACTAAAATAAATAAAAATTCTCTACTGGAAATAAAGATAATCTTTAATATCTACTGTTTTTCAAGAGTGCCAAAAGGTTTTTGCAAAGAAAAAGCAAGCTTAAGGTTTGCAAAACGAAGAAAAGGCAAAACAAGACAGAACCTGTGAAAAACAGACCAGCAGGTAGAAACGAATTTTTTACGGATACTTCTGCAACTCAAATAAAAAAACTCAAAACATACGAAAGTTTTGTAATTGTATATAGCACGCTGTGTAAAAAATTCAGCTCAAAAAGATGAACTGGGATTCTTTTCTGATTTTTCTAGTCACGAGGACAGAATCTGTTTTCTAGACAGCATGTCACAACTTTCACTTCCCTTGTCGTATCAGGCTATAAAAGGCACAAAGCTTGAAATGTAAAGATACAATGCTGTTGCTACAGTATTAACAATCATCAAGACCACTAAGAACAGAAGAAAAACAAAAAGGAAATCCTAAATTCGTTGCGGGCTGCCTCCCGAAAGCGCTTCTTTAAAGCCATTAGCTAGGCTTAATGCAAAAAGATCAAGTCGTATCCATTGAACCATCATCACGATCATCAAAAAGATCTTCAATAGTACAACTAGTCTTAATAGGTTTCTCAAATAAAGGACAAATGAAAATGCTTCTTGGAATAAAATCAAAAGGAGGGAAATCAATTGGAGTTTCATTAAAGTTAAAGATAGGTGTCTCCTCCAAAGTTTCACCGTTTCAACTCTCTTGGCAATGGGTGTGTTTGCTTTAGCTCGAGGAACCTTGGGGACGTAAACGAACTTAGGTTCCTTCTTTGACGGAGTTTCATCCTTTTTGGTTTTGATTGAGGAAAAGGTAGTTCCTAGAGTTTCAATAACTTCCTCAATCTTTTCTATCCTAGAAGACTTCTCATCAAGGGATTTGATAGTCTCCAAAGTTTTGACAATTTTCTGCATGGAGTTATCTAGCCTATTCAAATTCCCTTGAATCTTACGATCCAACTCATTCACCCTATCGATACTTGGCATCTCTAGCTCTAATTTTTCAAGTTTTCTCCTAATGTGAGCTAAAGTAATGTCCTCCTTAATACTAACAACTGGGAGACTTCCAACAAGATTTTAAATAACATTAAGGGCTTCCCAAACTGGGGCCTCTATGAAGTTCCCATTTATAGCAGTGTCTACAAGAAACCTATTCCAAGAAGTGATCCCAACATAAAAATTTCTAAGCAAGATAGTAATGGATTGCTTCTTGGTGGCCCTTTTTTGAGAATCATTAATTCTATACCAAGCATCTTTCAAACTTTCACCACCTCTTTGAGTAAAGGTAAGTACTTCTGCCTCACCAAAGGCAAAAGGACCAGCCATAGTGGTAACTACTGACAAGGTAATAGGTATTTTTGGTATTTTTTATAAGGGACACAAAAGTAAAAAACTGAAAGGTAAACTAACAAGACTAAAAAGAAAAGATAAAAGAAAGTGTGCAACTCCCCTATCTTGTAGAATGGAGTCCCCGGCAACGGCGCCAGAATTCGCTTGATACAGAGTGGCAACTCTCCTCATTGGTCACCCCAAGTGGAAGGTGAGATGCAGTGTAGCAGCAAGTTTCCCTTAGAAAAGTCTAAGGTTGAGTATCGAACCAGTAGGACTCCAAGAGATACAAGTAGGTGTCACGGCGCTTGACGTGGACCTGCACACAGATACAAATAACTTTGCTCCCAACGAGTACAGAGGAGTTGTCAATTCCTCCGGCCTTGCTGTTTACAAAGGATCAACACAAGAGATAAAAGTGGAACTGAAAGTAAAGACTGAAAGTAAACTAAGGGTGTAAACAATAATGTGAAGATGGACCGGGGTCCCGTGATTTTCACTAGTGATGTCTCTCTCCCAAAAGACGATAAAAGTGCTAGCGAGGTAAACAAATCACAGCTGGGCAATTGACGGAATTATGAAGGCACTGCAATGCTAACTATGCTGCAAAGAAAGGAAGGGCTCAAAAGCAATGGGCAGTACACCAAGGTAAGCAGACCGAAATCCAACTGCATCTACTATGAATCATCCACCTTGAGATATCTATCCAGAACATCTCGCTGGTATTAAGTTGCGAATCCCACCCAAAGTGTAAACTCAAAGCAACAGACAACTTCATTAAAAGAACTTTGCGTAAAGTAAACAATCCTTCCACCCGCGGCTACAAGCATCGTTGTTTTATCCCTGGTGGCAAAAACACATCCCCTAGTCTCATGTTTATGTTACTCAAGCTAGACATCAGGAGGCTGAACCCACAATCAAGAATAACGCTCCCTCTTGGAGTTGCAAGCAAACTACTTGGCCAAAGCAAAATACTGCAACGGAGAACATGCAAGAATTTACTCAAGAACAAAATATAAAAGAGAAGAACCAAATATATTACTCATCACAATCTGAACATAGTCTCATAATCCATCAGATCCCAGCAAACTCATCATAGAAACAGCAGAAATTACAAAAGTACCTCGATCATGTGAGGCAGCTCACGAGGTCTCGAAAGTGGAAGCACAAAGAGGGGAGAGGTACATCACATAGCTACTGGTCACGGACCCATGGTCCAAGGGGGACTACTCACGGCACATCCGGGAGGCGTCCATGGCTATGGATGGTTTCCCGGAGGGTTTCCTCCCCCGGCAGGGTGCCGGGGCAGCTTCTCCAGGCAGCCCCGATCTTGAAACGGTGGCGGCGGCGGTACAGAGGCGATTTCGCGGAAAAGAGATCGATATTAGGGGTTTCCACCCCGAGGGCTAAATATAGGCGGAGGGGGTGTCGAGGGGACCCACCAGGCAGCCAGGAGGCCTCCTGGCGCGACCTAGGGTGGGGCCGCGCCAGGGACCCTCCTGGTCTCCTGGTGGTTGCCCCCCTCCGCTACCTTGGTGATTCTTGAAGCTTCCGGGTCGCTGATTTTTTATCTGATTTTTCCGGATTTTTTGGAGCACTTTTAATGGCCGGAAAACCTGAAATACAAAAACAGCAGAATACAGCAACTGGCAGCTGGGTGCACTGGGTTAATAGATTAGTCCAAATATGCTCAAAAGTGTATGAAAGTTCAAGAAAAACATGACAATGTCACACAAAACATGAATGGAGCAAACAGAAATTATACATACGTTTGGGACGTATCACTCGTTCGCCTTGAGGAAGCAATATACATGCCCAGAGCCGGTAGAGGGTTGATCAAGCCCCCAGGTCTCTGAGAATTTTTTGTAATGCAATATGCAATATGTAATGCGATGTAATGTAATGTGATGCAATATGTATGAAAGAGTATGATTTTTTTTTTTGCATAGTTGTGGCGAGAGCCGGTGCGACGAAGTCGACTTTATGGCATTTTAGCCTGTTTTTGTGATCAAAGTCGACTTTTGATTATGGCGTTGGCCGAAATGCGATTCGAGGTCGACTTTAATTGTTTTGATTGAGAGTCGGTTGCGGTGAAGATCGACTTTATTATGCGGCGATGCCTATTGCGACAAACGTCGACTTATATACATATATATGGTGAGAGCTGGTGCGACGAGTGTCGACTTGTTACAATAGTTTCCTACCCTACTTAGGTGTAATATGGATGGAGTTGTGCGATGTTCCACGGCCTTGGAGTTTCCTCCATCGAGGTGCGTGATTTTGCTTTCTCGCGTATATAAACCAAGTAGTAGGATCCATTGTATAGGTTCTTGCTGACAACAAACGGTCCTTCCCATGGAGAAGATAACTTGTGCATTCCATCCTTTTTTTGAATAAGTCGGAGCACCAAGTCTCCTTCCTGGAAAGTACCGCTTTTGATGCGACGGCTATGGTATCGCCGCAAATCTTGTTGATAAATAGCCGACTGAGCTACAGCTAGTTCACGCTTCTCATCGAGGACATCTAAGGCATCCTGCCTGGCTTTCTCATTATCGGCTTCCACATAAGCGGTGACTCGTGGCGAGTCGTGATGGATGACACTTGGGAGAACGGCTTCGGCTCCAAATACCAGGAAAAAGGGCATATAGCCTGTTGACCTGTTAGGAGTCGTCCTGATGCTCCACAATACTGAGGGTAGTTCTTCCTCCCAGCAACTGATAACCCACAACTGTAGGGGATCGAGATAGTCTTTGCGGGTAAGAATAACCCAATTTATAGATTCGACTCAAGGGGAGCCAAAGAATATCCACAAGCTTTGACAGTGGAGTTGTCAATTCCACCGCACCTGAGATACACTTACTTGCAGCAAGATATTAATAGCAACTGCGATATGAAGTGATGATAGCAAATGTAATACTGATGGTGAAATAGTAAAGGTAAAACAGCGAAAGTAAACAACTAGTAACCAGCAGAATTAAAACATTGTAGGCTAGGGAGATGGATGGTTGGGCGATGCATGGATAAGACACATCATGTATTTAACTTGGGGCAAGGCACACAGAAAATCAATGATCATCTAGGCATAAATCAAACATCAGGCATGTACCCCATAGGTAGTTGTACGTGCTTGCAATAAGAACTTGCACAACATCTTTTGTCCTACCATCCCGCTACGAACGGGGCTAAAAGGAACTTATGGAGATTAAGGTGCTCCTGTCAAAGTGCACCGGAACAAAGCATTAACACTAAATGGATACATGGAATCCTCAAATTATAGTCCATCCCCTTTGTTGTCCCAAGCTGTCACCTTTGGGATCGCCGGTTCCAGACTATAACAGGTGCATACAACTCATAGATAGGATCAAGAACACAAATATATTCATGAAAACACAAAGGGTTCAGATCTGAAATCATTGCACTCGGGCCCAAAGTGACAAGCATTAAGAGCAACAAGTTGAAGCAAAGATGGTAAACAACAATCTATATGATAGGCAACATGCCCCCAACAATATGATAAGCTATTACATGATCTAACTCATCCAATCCCTACCATCCCCTTTGCCTACAGCAGGGAATTACTCACACATGGATGGAGAAGTCATGGAGGGAGAATGGAGTGACGATGATGATGAAGATGGCGATGATCTCCCCTCTCCGGAGGCCAAAACAACCTCCAGATTAGCCCTCCCGGAGAAGAACAGAGGGTGGTGGCGGCTCCGCGACGCGGATTGGGAAAACGACTTCTGTTTCGGGGTTTCTCCATCACGGGAATAAATAGGAGCCTCGGTAGGGCACCAGAGGAGGGGGCAGAATGCGCGGCCCCACCGCTGGCCGCGCCAGGGGGCGCCTGGGGCCTCCTTGGCTCCCCTCTGGTCCCACTTCTGGCTCCTGGCTCCTTCGGGTGCGTGGATTTTCTGGTATTTTTCTGGGAATTTTTTGGGACGTCCAAAAATCCATTTTCCTGCGCACAATAAAACCATACAGGCAGCTCTGCTGAAAACAGCGTTAGTCCGGGTTAGTTTCATCCAAATCATGCAAGAATGAGGACAAAACAATAGCAAAAGTGTTTGCAAAAGTAGATACGTTTGAGACGTATCAACTCCCCCAAGCTTAGCATATTGCTTGTCCTCAAGCAATTCAGTACAACGATCTGAACGCGACAAAGAAAACTTTGACAAACTCTTTTGCGTCAATAGATGTATATAATCATGTACTACGAAAAGAATTTAGAAAGTATCAAAACAATGCTATGAGGACAATGCACGAAGCAATCCTTCTTTCAAGTGATCAATCACAAACAACTAAAAGTAAATAATATGCTACTGAAAATCAAGACAGGATTACAATGCACAAAGCTTAAACATACTAGAGTGGTATTTCGCTAGCCTCCATGAGTGAAGCAAAATAAATGCAGAAACTCCTCCGGAGTTTTAAAGGAGACTAGAACTAAGAACTTTAGAATAAGTAATACCACAATCATGCAAAAGAGAATGTAGTACTTTAGGACAATGCACATTACACTCAGAATGACAATTATGCTCTCCTAGTTGGTGCTTTGAAGAAAGAAGGTGGAGACTCTCGAACCGTGGAGTTTGATGGAAAGGTTGAAAACCCGTGAATGGTAGCAAAACTAAACTTGTACCAGAGCTCTTGGTTTTGAAAACAGAGATGAAAAGTGTTTTGGGAGGTGCATGCTTCGTCAACGAATGCTAGTAGACAACTCAATCACCTCTTACGCTAGACATGTTTCGAGGAACGGCTCCCAAGATGGAGACGATCACATCTCCGTAATCTCCTTTGTTTATCACTGCCAAAGTTTTCTGATTTCTCATAGACAAAGCGTGAAGGAGGGTTTGTTGGTTGTGATTATATTTTGTGAGCTGGGCGCACTCATGCCAGTCCCTCCTCGTATTAGGGGTTTGCATATTAGACATGCAATCCCGGAATAAAACATGTCTAACATAACACAGTCATGAATTACCTACTACTTCCTCATGAGCTAAAACAGAGGCACAAAACAGGAGTTCTTTTGAATTCATTCGAGATGGTACAAGAAAGTCTTTGTTAGGATGGCCGGTAAATACCACATAGGAAGGTATGGTGGACTCATATGAAAAACTGGTTTCAAGGATTTTGGATGCACAAGCAGAAATCCGCTTAGTGCGAGCGAAGGCTAGCAAAAGACTGGGAAGCGACCAACTAGAGAGCAATAAAAATCATAATCATGCAAAGCGACAAAGTAACATTGAATTGGGCATGAAAATGATATGACTATTCTGAAACTCACAGATCATCAAGGCATAGTAGACTTTTCAGTCATAAACATGTGTAAGAATGTGCCAAGTCAATCCAAGAATTATCCAAAGGGAAATACCACTGCAGTATGCCAAACCATGAACAATGCAATGCAATGCAATGCATGTAAATCATTTCAACAACACATTATGTACTCTAGCTATTTGGGATTAGCCACAAGGAAAGAATGAACACCGGGAAACCATTGTAAACATAGCACTATGTCGCTACAAGCTGGTCTCTAAATCATAAGTACAAGCATATGTACAAAAGTAGAAACAAGAAGAGTTCATACCAGTTTTCCTTGTTGCATCCCTTTCGTCGATCTTCGTCATCACTGCCTCGTCACTTGCATGATTGAACGTAGGAAAATATAATAAAGTTCAAATGCCATCACGGACTCGAGCTGAACTCTGCAACAAAGCAAACTAAAAAGAGAAAAGAAAATATTTTTGGGTTTTTCAAAGATTTAACGAAAGTAAAAGAAAGAGAAATATTTTTGTTTTTTTTGCAAAATAAAAGAACAAAGAAGAACGGGCAAAAACTTCAAAAAAGATCAAAGGAAACAAAAAATAAAAATGGATAATACAACGGAAAGGTGAGAAGGGAACGAACTCCCCCAAGCTTAGTCTTTTGGCCTAAGTTGGTAGCAGCTACTGCCCCCAGGAGCCTCCTGCTCCGGGGTAAGGGTAAGTCCAGGAGTCGTATGAGCCCTCCGGTGCGCACACCGAAGTCCTCGGATCCTCCCATGAGGAAGGCCCTACGCTCCAAGCGGAAGAAGATCACTCGCCATGCTCGGTGAAGGTCTCTCCCTTGAAAGGTGGGAACTCACCATGATCCTCCTCATCGGGCACAACCCCCTCCATGGGGTTATGCGGCTGGTAATTAGCCATGAACTCATCGAACTGAATCTCGTTGAAGGACCATCCGTTCCTGCGAGTGTTATCAAACAAAAGTGGTGCAGGTAGATGGATCTCACGAGTAATGGTCCTTTCAAACCTCAAAATATAATCAAGGTTACCAAACTGGGAAGTCATGGTAACAAACTTATGCCTCTTCATAGCCACAAGATCGAGACTTGCGTATGAAAAGGGAACATCATCACGATGCGGGGTGCGGTCAAGAGACTCAAGGATAAGTGTGGCGTAAACGCCACCATATAAATCTCCCTTGTTAATGTTCGTAACAAGGCGCCGAGCAATCAAGGCACCCACATTATACTCATTCTTACCAGAGAAGGTGTTCGCATAAATAGCGAAGTCTGGTGCAGAACTAGTGCTCGTGTTGTCACGAGCTAACACCCCTCTAGCAACAAAATACGCAAAATACCTGAGGTGTGGAAACAGAATGCTGGAAATCTTCATGCGCCGAATGTCGGTCTCCTCCTGGCAGCAAAGGGAGTTGAAGAGGGTCCTCAACCCGGAAGGCTGCATGGTCATCTTAGCTGTCTGACCAACGTTCGGCACACCTATTATATCACAAAACTATGCCAAAGACATGGTTATGAGATCATTATAAAGTTTGAACTCAACGGTTCCAGCATCATGGTTATAACAAAAACTGTTAACAAAACAGGAGGTAAGCTTTTTGTATTGTACCACACGGCATAAAGCTAGTCGTGTCAAACCTGCATTGGCACAAAGGCCATAAAACTCCTCCTTAATTCCTGCAGCCGTAAGAAAATCATCGCACGGATACATCATTGCGCATGCTGGATTTGTGTCTTCCAACAACTCAAGGGGCACATGATCTTCATTGTAGCTCACCCTAAGTGCTGAGGGTGAAGCTGCAGCTCTAGTGACTCGATCGGAGCGCTCGGGCTTCTTCTTCCCAAGCCACCCCTTTTCTTTTCCAGAAAACTCATTTGTGAAAATTTTGAAAATTCACAAAAACAAGGATTTAAACAAAGTGAGTTGAGGCAAACTACTCTACTCACTTACCTAAGGCATAAAATTGCATCAAAACTTGGAAAATAAAATTCTACACATGCCTGCAAGCTCATAAGAACAACACCAAGATTTACTAAATACTCACAAATGAGGCCACCAATCAAAAATCTAATTGGAGGGGTGAAGGAGTTACATACCAGGGAGTATTTGCCCAAAATCTCAGCTCAAATGATGGGTCGTACAGAGAGATCAAAATTCTGGACGGAGAGCAGCAAGAACGCAAGAACAAAGTGCAGAACTCGTGTTTTTGGAGAGAGAGAGAGAGAGAGAGAGAGAGAGGAAGAAGAGATACCTGGAGGTTGGGCCTGTGGGCGCGGCCAGGGGCCAGGCCGCGCTAGCTGGCCGCCTCGGCCACTGGTGGCCCCCCTGGTCAGCCCCAGGTGCCTCTGGGTCACTCCCGGCATGGAAATTTTTAATATATTTTTCTGGAATTTTTCTGGCAACTTCACTGTTGAAAAAATTTCGAAGTTCAAAAAGCTGCGAAACTTTTTGAAAACTTGAAGCAGTGATTAGAGTTGTGAAGTTTCAAAAACATATAAACTGGGTACAACAAGGAGAATAAAATATAATGCAAATGAAAACATAACAAGATCCACTTTTTACCTATATAAAACATGCTTACCAGCAAGGTTGATCAAGTCTTACCAACAAACCGACGATATATAGAGCAAAAAGCCTCGCCTCTCATGAAGTGATCATTGCACCTTTATTTTAATGGACATTGTCCCTACCATGATGGTTTTGTATTTGTGCTGCACATGTAGAGGACAATCCCATTCTCCAATCTTCACGGTCTCAATATCTTCTATAGAGTTGAGGCCATGCCTCTTGTCAATATTCTTCGGAAAATACACCGTGTGTTCTTTGTCATTCACATTGAAAGTAACCTTTCCTTTATTGCAATCAATAATAGCACCTGCGGTGTAAAGAAAAGGTCTACCAGGAATAATAGACATGCTCCCATCCTCGGGCATGTCAAGCACAACAAAATCAGTAAGGATTAAACAATTAGCAACTTCAACGGGAAAATCCTCACAAATACCTATGGGAACAGCTGTTGACTTGTCAGCCATCTGAAGAGAGAGATATGTGGATTAGTTTTTCTAAACATAATCTCTTGTAAAGAGAAAAGGGCATAACACTCACTCCTGCTCCAAGATCACATAAAGCAGTCCTAACATAATTATTCTTTATGGAGCAAGGAATGGTGGGTATACCTGGATCACCAAGCTTTTCAGGAATCTTTCCACTGAAAGAGTAGTTAGCAAGCATAGTAGATATTGCTTCATTAGGAAATTTTCTTTTATTAGTAACAATATCTGTCATATATCTCGAATAGGGAGGTAACTTAATAGCATCAGCCAAAGGAATTTGAAGAAAAAGAGGTTTCATCCACTCAAAAAACTTATTGTAATGCTCTTCTTCTTTAGTTTTGACAGACTTACCTGGAAAGGGCATGGATTCCTGTACCCATGGTTCTCGTTCCTTCCCATGTCTTCTTGCGATAAAGTCTTCTCTAATGTATTTCTTGTGTTTGTCGGATGCTTCTTCTTCTCGAACTTCGGGTGGATCATTCTTTTCATCATCCCTTTCAGGCTCAGCACCGTCTTCAGTCTCAGCATCGGAGGTAGATATACTACTTGGATCATTGGAGTTGTCAGCTTCTTTGTGATTCTTCTTCTTCTTCTTCGGAGAGCTAACAATTTCTTCCTCATGTATTTGAGAATCTTGCTCGATCCTCTTAGGATGCCCTTCCGGATAGAGAGGATCTTGAGTGCTAGTTCCTCCTCGGGTTTTAATCCCGAAGGCCTGTATATCCTGTTTGGCATTATTAGCAAGAATTTTTTTTGCACGTTAGAAATTTGATTAAGCTGAGTTTGAACCATATGAATGCTTCACAAGACATTTAACATCATTAACTGTTCTACCTAGAACATCAAGCAAACTTTTCATAGCAAGGGAATTATCATGCAACTTACTTTGTATCCTCTCATTAAAGTGATTTTGCTTCATAATAAAATTATCAAGCTCATCTAAACATTGATCAGGAGGCTTACCATGAGGAATGTCACTTGCATTGAAATCTAAAAGAGATTGTACCTCTACCATAGGAGGGTGAGTGGTAGGCTCACACAACTTCTCAATGGGGGGTAGATTCTTTACGTCTTCAGTTTTAATACCCTTCTATTTAATAGACTTCTTTGCTTCTTGCATATATTCGGGGCTTAGGACAAGCATGCCCCTTTTCTTTGGTGGTGGAGGTGGTTCAGGGACGGACCAATCTTCATGGTTCTTAGCAATCTTGCCCATTAATTCTTCCGCATCGTCCGGTGTTCTTTTCCTAAAAACACACCCAGCACAACTGTCCAAATAGGATCTAGATTCATCAGTTAGACCAGCATAAAATATATCAATTAATTCATTCTTAGGGACTCCATGTCCTGGTCTAGCCTGGGTCAGACTGCAATACCTCCCCCAAGCTTTAGAGAGGTTCTCATCCTGCAACTGTTTAAAGTTATAAATTCTTCGTAAAGCAGCATGTTGCATATGAGCAGGAAAATACTTATCAACAAAAGAGCGAGCTAAGTCTTGAGGACTCCTAATGGAACCACATGGTAGTGCATCATACCATGCTTTAGCACCTTCCTTTAAAGAGAAAGGAAGAAGCTTAGTAACATAGAAATTTCGTGTCTTCTCATCTGTAGTAAACAAGCCACCTAACTCAGTGTGTTTGGTCAGGTGTGCAATAGCATCATCATTTTCTTTGCCATAAAAGGGGTCAGATTCAACCATAAATATAAGTGAAAGATCAACGGAGAAATTATAATCAGGATCATTGACATAGCAAATTTAGGATCAGGAACGGTCTTGTTCTTCAGGGAATGTTTTTCGAGAAGCTTCTTAATAGCATCAGGGTCAGAGTCGTCAAACTCTATTAGCTCCCTGCATAAATCATCATCAAGTATAATTTAATCATCATCAAGGAGTCTCTCCTTGAGTTTACTCAAATCGGGATAAGTGTAAGTTCCATCAAAAGGATAGCAAGTATCGGTAATTTCAATTCCATATATTTTTTTGCAGCAGCGATCTGTTTCTCAAGAGCGTGACTAAGTGAACCAATATCATCAAGAGTAGTAGAAGCATCATCAAAATTATCGGACATAGTAGCAGATTCAGTAGAGGCATCATGTGGTGGAGGTGAAGCAAACTTACTCATAACTGAAGGTGAATCAAGTGTAGCACTAGTGTTCAGAACTGTACCTTTTCTTGTACGGGATGGCAAGATCGGGACCTTGGGGTCTTCTTTCTTACCCATAGAGGATAAATTGCAGCAGGTAAAATACTTCAAGTAGACTTGTGAATAAAGCTATGCTCCCCGGCAACGGCGCCAGAAAACAGGCTTGATAACCCACAACTGCAGGGGATCGAGATAGTCTTCGCAGGTAAGAATAACCCAATTTATAAATTCGACTCAAGGGGAGCCAAAGAATATCCACAAGCTGTGACAGTGGAGTTGTCAATTCCACTGCACCTGAGATACACTTACTTGCAACAAGATATTAATAGCAACTGCGATATGAAGTGATGATAGCAACGGTAATAGTGGTGGTGAAACAGTAAAGGTAAAACAGCGAAAGTAAACAACTAGTAGCCAGCAGAATTAAAACACTGTAGGCTAGGGAGATGGATGGTTGGGCGCTGCATGGATAAGACACATCATGTATTTAACTTGGGGCAAGGCACACAGAAAATCAAGGATCATCTAGGCATAAATCAAACATCAGGCATGTACCCCATAGGTAGTTGTATGTGCTTGCAATAAGAACTTGCACACCATCTTTTGTCCTACCATCCCGCTACGAACGGGGCCAAAAGGAACTTATGGAGATTAAGGTGATCATGTCAAAGAGCACTGGAACAAAGCATTAACACTCAATGGATACATGGAATCCTCAAATTATAATGCATCCCCTTTGGTGTCCCAAGCTGTCACCTTTGGGATCGCCGGTTCCAGACTATAACAGGTGCATACAACTCATAGATAGGATCAAGAACACAAATATATTCATGAAAACACAAATGGTTCAGATCTAAAATCATGGCACTCGGGCCCAAAGTGACAAGCATTAAGAGCAACAAGTTGAAGCAAAGATGATAAACAACAATCTAGATTATAGGAAACATGCCCCCAAAAATATGATAAACTATTACATGATCTAACTCATCCAATCCATACCATCCCCTTTGCCTACAGCAGGGAATTACTCACACATGGATGGAGAAGTCATGGAGGGAGAATGGAGTGGCGATGTTGATGACGATGGCGATGATCTCCCCTCTCCGGAGGCCAAAACAACCTCCAGATTAGCCCTCCTGGAGAAGAACAGAGGGTGGCGGCGGCTCCACGACGCGAATTGGGAAAACTACTTCTGTTTCGGGGTTTCTCCGTCACGGGAATAAATAGGAGCCTCGGTAGGGCACCAGAGGAGGGGGGAGGCTCCCAGGAGGCCAGAGGGCGCGGCCCTATGATGGCTTCTCGCCCTTCGTTGGTTACCCCAAGTGGAAGGTTTGAGATGTAGTGCAGCAGCAGTTTTCCCTCGGTGAAGATACCAAGGTTTGTCTCCAGTAGGACTCCAGAGATGATAAGTAGGTGTCAGCGGCGCAACTGACGATGACCTGCACACAGACACAGATAACTTTGTTCCCAACGAAGTTCACAGAGGTTGTCAATCTCTCCGGTCTTGTTGTTCACAAAGGGTAAAACGCAAGGGATAATGATAGCAAGTAAAAGCAGTAAAGTAAATATAGCGTGGAAACAATAATAAGGGTATGGACCGGGATACGTGATGTTCACTAGTGATGTCTCTCTCCCAAAAGACGATAAACTGCTATGCGAGGTAAACAAATTACAGAAGGGCAATTGAAAGGATTATGAACGCACTGCAATGCTAACTATGCTACAAAAGAAAGGAAGAGGCTCAAAAGCACGGGCAGTACGCCAAAATAAGTAGACAGAAATCCATCTGCATCTACTACTAATCATCCACCTTGAGATATCTATCCAGAACATCTCGCTGGTATTAAGTTGAGAGCCCCACCCAAAGTGTAAACTCAAAGCAACAGATAACTGCATTAAAAAGAACTCTGCGTAAAGTAAACAATCCTTGTAACCGCGGTTACAAGCACCGTTGTTTTCCCCCTTGTGGCAACAGTACATCCCCTAGACTCATGTTTCTGTCACTCAAGCGTGTCATCGGGGGGCATGAACCCACAATCTACCACTACGTTCCCTCTTGGAGTCACTACCTACTACTTGGCCAAAGCAATAAACAACAACGGAGAACATGCAAGAATTACTTAGGAACAAAAATATAAGAGATAAAAACCAAATATATTACTCTATCACAATCTGAACATAATCTCATAATCCATCAGATCCCATCAAACTCAGCATAGCAACAGCAGAAATATTACAAAGGTTCCTCGATCATGTAGGGCAGCTGACGAGGTCTAAACAATGAAGATCAAAGAGGGGAGGAGAACATCACATAGCTACTGATCACGGACCCATGGTCCAAGGAAAACTACTCACGAGACATCAGGGGAGCATCCATGGTGGAGAGGAGACTCCCGGAGGTCAATCCTCCCTCCGGCAGGGTGCCAGGAAGAGGTCTTCTGGTGCTCCCGATCTCGGAAGCGCGGCGGCGGCGGAACACAGGCGAGTTCGCGGAATAGGGTTCTTCTTCTGGAGTTTTCCCCTGACGGAGAATAAATAGGCGAAGGGGGGAAGCTAGAGGTGGACCAGGGACCCCAAGCGCCCCCTGGCGCAGCCAGGGGTGGGGCCGCGCCGGGTGGCCGCCTGCCCCCCCCCCCACCCTAGCTCCCCTCTGGCCCCTCCCGGGCTCTTCGCGAAGCTTCCTTCACGCTGATTTTTTTATCTGAATTTTCCCGAATTTTTCTGGCACTTTTTATATGGGGGAAAACTGAAATAGAAAAACAGCAGAAAACAGGAACTGGCACTGGGGTGCACTGAGTTAATAGGTTAGTCCAAATATGATCAAAAATGTATGAAAAGTGTATCTAGATCATAGCAATATCACACAAAACATGCATGGAGCAAGAAGAAATTATAGATACGTTTTGGACGTATCACCCCACCCCTGGCCGCGCCAGGGGGCGCCTGGGGCCCCCTTGGCTCCCCTCTGGTCCCACTTATGGCTTCTGGCTCCTTCGGGTGCGTGGATTTTCTGGTATTTTTCTGGGAATTTTCTGGGACGTCCAAAAATCCATTTTCCTGTGCACAATAAAACCATACAGGCAGCTCTGCTGAAAACAGCGTTAGTCCCGGTTAATTTCATCCAAATCATGCAAGAATGAGGATAAACAATAGCAAAAGTGTTTAGAAAAGTAGATACGTTTGAGACGTATCAGCAACCCGGCGTCCTCTCCAAAGGAACGAAGAGTCGGGGTTTGATGCCTCGAAGCAACTCTTGGTTGGCCTCTCGGCTTGTCCGTTGGTCTGTGGGTGAGCCACTGACGCGAGGTCAAGTCGGATGTGCTCTCGTTGGCAGAATCGCTGCATAACCCCCTCTGATAGGTTAGACCCGTTATTAGTGATGATGCTGTGGGGGTAGCCGAATCTGTATATTATCTTTTTCAAGAACTTTAGTGTCGTCTCTGCATCGCACTTACTAACTGGCTCTGCCTCAACCCACTTGGTAAATTTATCGACTGCCACTAGCAAATGTGTATTCTTGTTCGGTGACCTTTTGAAAGGTCCCACCATATCGAGCCCCCATACCGTGAAGGGCCAAGTGATTGGGATCATCCTGAGTTCTTGAGCCGGCACATGTGCCTGTTTTGCGTAACGTTGGCGTCCATCACACTTCCTGACTATGTCTTCTGCGTCTGCGTGAGCTGTTGGCCAGTAGAATCCGTGTCCATAGGCTTTAGCCACCAGCGATCGATAGCCAGCATGGTGCCCGTAGTCTCCAGAGTGTATATCATTGAGGATTTCTCTACCTTCTTCTGGTGATACGCATCTCTGAAAGACGTCTGCAGGGCTTCACCGATGCAACTCGGCGTTGAGGATTACAAAAGATTTGCTTCTCCTGATGATTTTTCTGGCTTCTACCTCATCAGCTGGCAGTACTCCCGGGTTTTGTAGTCCAGATATGGCACAACCCATGAGGGGGTAGCATGTATTGAAGCGACCAGAGCCGGTTCTGGATCTGGCTCCGCTATGTCTTGTTCTATTGGTATTTGTACATACGACTTTGTTAGGACATCAAGGAATAGATTTGGTGGAACCGGCTTTCGTTGAGAGCCGAGCCGAGACAAGGCATCCGCAGCTTCGTTGAGTTTGTGTTCCACGTGATCCACTTGATACCCAACAAAGAATCCGGCTTGTTTTTCCACTTCACGCCGATAAGCAGCCATCGTAGCATCTTTGGAGTTCCATCTTCCCGATACTTGCTGAGAAACAAGGTCAGAATCACCATAGCAACAAATCCGTCTTATATTCATCTCACGGGCCAACCGCAATCCATGGAGTAGTGCCTCGTATTCTGCCGTGTTGTTGGTAGAAGTGAACTGCAGCATTAAGACATAGAAGATTTTTTTCTCCCTTAGGGGAAGTGAGGACTACGCCAGCTCCTGACCCTTGTAGCTGTTGACTTCCATCGAAGTGCATCATCCAGTACTTGGTGATCAGCTTCTCTGGAGGTGCTTGGATTTTTGTCCAATCATTGGTGAAATCAACTAGTGCTTAAGACTTGATGGCCGTGCGTGGTTCATACTTGAGGTGATAAGCCCCCAACTCTATAGCCCACTTTGCAATCCTTCCCGTGGCCTCCTGATGTCACGAGATTTTACTTCTCGCCCCTCGTTGGTTACCCAAAGTGGAAGGTCGAGATGTAGACAGCGGCAATTTCCCTTGGCAAAGATACCAAGGTTGAGATCGAACCAGTAGGACTCCAACGTCGAAAAGTAGGTGGTTCAGCAAGTGAGGCGTCGTTTTATGATAATCACTTGTTTTGCCTAGACCTGCACACACAGCAAATAACTTTGCTCCCAACGAGTACAGAGGAGTTGTCAATTCCTCCGGCCTTGCTGTTTACAAAGGATCAAACGCACGGGATAATAATGATAGTCATAGCAACGGAAAAGTAAATATTGAAAGTAAATTGAAGGTGTAAACAATATTGGAAATATGGACCGGGATCCTATGATGTTCACTAGTGATATCTCTCTCCCAAAAGACGCTAAAATAGCCATGCGAGGTAAACAAATTACAGCTGGGCAATTGACAGGATTATGTGCGCAAACCAATGCTAACTATTCTATAAAGAAAGGAAGAGGCTCAAAAGCATGCGCGGTACGCCAAGACAAGTAGGCCGAAATCCATCTGCATATACCTACTAATCATCCACCTTGAGATATCTATCTAGAACATCTCGTTGGTATTAAGTTGTGAATCCCACCCAAAGTGTAAACTCAAAGCAACAGACAACTGCATTAAAGAACTTTGCGTAAAGTAAATAATCCTTGCACCCACAAGTACAAGCACCGTTGTTTTCCCCCTTGTGGCAACAGCACATCCCCTAGACTCATGTTTCTGTCACTCAAGCTAGTCATCAGGGGGCATGAACCCACAATCATGCATAACGCTCCCTCTTGGAGTCACTACCTACTACTTGGCAAAAGCAATAAACAACAACGGAGAACATGCAAGAATTATTCTAGAACATAAATATAAAATAGGAGAATCAAATATATTACTCAAACACAATCTAAACATAGTCTCATAATCCATCATATCCCAGCAAACTCAGCATAGCAACAATAGAAAGATTACATATGTGCCTCGATCATGTAGGGCAGCTCACAAGGTCTATCCATGAAGAACAAAGATGGGAGGAGAACATCACATAGCTACTAATCATAGACACATGGTCCAAGGTGGACTACTCACGGTTCATCCGGAAAGCATCCATTGTGGTGGAGAAGCTCCCGGAGGTGGTTCCTTCCTCCGGAAGGGTGCCGGGAAGAGGTCTCCTGGTGCTCCCGATCTTGGAAGTGCGGCGGAACAGAGGAGAGATCGCGAAAAAGGGTTCCCGTCTCGGGGGTTTTGCATCACGGAGAATATATGGGCGAAGGGGGGAAGCCAGGGGGGCCACCAGGGGTCCAGGCGACCCCCTGGCGTGGCCCCACCCTAGGGTGCGCCGGGAGGGCGCCTAGGGCCCTGGTGGGTCCCCTCTGCCCCCCCCCCCCTCGGTGATTCCGAAGCTTCCGAAGCGCTGATTTTTTATTGTATTTTTCCCGAATTTTTGGAGCATTTTTAATATGGGGGAAACCTGAAATAGAAAAACAGCAGAAAACAGGAACTGGCACTGGGGTGCACTGGGTTAATAAGTTAGTCCAAATATGATTAAAAGTGTATGGAAGTTCATCAATATCATAGCAATATCACACAAAACAGGCATGGAGCAAGCAGAAATTATAGATACGTTTTGGACGTATCAACATCCCCAAGCTTAATTCTTGCTCGTCCTCGAGTAGGTAAATGATAAAAGCATAATTTCTGTGGTGACATGCTAACGACCATATCAGAACTGTTAAGTAAAGCAATCAAGGCATGTAATCCAATTCAAGTCAAACAGGCAAGAGTCTATATTTATCATTGAAACAAGCAACATAAGAACATAAAGGTGCAAGAGCTCTCGTTGTCTGTGACTCGAATGTCTCCAAATGGTGTTTACGTGCAAGAAAGGGGATAGGAATATACGAGAAAAAGTATTTTTGTTTTTAGAACTTAATCTACTAAAGTTTCACACTTGGTCTTTTTTGGAATCTTATCTTGACTCATCCCTAGACCACTAGCCAGGCACAAGTCAAAATGATTCACTCCTTTTCGACATTTTGAGCACTCATGCAATGGATGAGCGTAAGAAAGAAAGTTGACACTTAGGATGGCAAAGAGAGAATATGGTGGAGGAGGAAGTCAAAAAGGTGAGAAGGGCTCTCATCAATGAAGACAATCATAGGAGAGAGAAAGCCAAATGATAGATATGATGTGAGGAGTAGGGATTGCGATGTAACGGATGCACATATGAGCTAAGGTAAGCTCTCCAATGGAACTAGTGGGGGTGCATCCAACTTGCTTGCTCAAGAAGACCTAGAGCTCATTTGAGGAGGCTCATCATTGGAATAGACAAGCCAAGTTCTATAGTGTGAAGATCCCCACATTGCTATATGCATGAATGATAATATCTATGGAGTACAAGATATAATATGGAGTACGAGTGTGGATCTCTCAAAAGGAATAGTAGTGTGCCCCCTTCTCTATTTTTATTTCTTTTTCTCTTTTTTCTATTTTTTGTATTTTTTGGTGGCCTCAATGGCTCTTTCTATTCCTCTCATTGTCCTCTTTGGGATCTTTTGATTTTGTCCTCTTTGGGATCTTTTGATTTTGTCCTCTTTGGGATCTTTTCCTCACTTCATGGGCAACACTTTATAAATTACAAGAAGTATAGAAGATATTTCACACTTTACAAAAGTGCTGAAATCATAAAGAAAATGTAATTATCATGAAGTATGCAAATGTATGCCTCTGCCAGGGTAGCAGGATATGCAATGATACTAGCGCGTCATGTAGCAATGATTAGGGCAAGGCCCAACTAGCATGCGGCTCATCGATCAAGCAAGTAGCATGTATGACATGAAGATCAAGTCATGAGAAGGTGGATGTTGCATGGCAATGTATCTCGGAAAGGCTATGGAAATACCTTGTAGGTAGGTATGGTGGTTGTTTTGAGGAAAGATATAAGGAGGCTTATGATGAAAGAGCGTATCGTGCCAAGGGTTTGGATGCACCGGCGAAGTATGCGCCAACTCTCAAGGTGAGAAAGGGCAATGCACGGTACCGAAGAGGCTAGAAAAAGTATAGGTGGGTGGAAGTGTCAACTTTCGAATACTCACATTAGTCCGAAGAACTCATGCACTTATTATCGGTAACTCTCAATCTAATAAGGAGGTTTCACAAAGAGACAAGTACCCCGAGGAGGAGTGTATGGGGGTTTGGTTATCCTTGCGCATCCTCGACTCATGGTACGTGAGTGTACTCTAATATTCGACCCCTCAGAAGAGTAGTGATCCATCTAGTAGCTAAAGTTCTCAACTAATTTGAAAATAAACACGGATTGCCCAAAATACGACATCTATCACTAATAGGCTAAAGTATTTTACACCGAAAGTCCAAACATTACTCAAAGAAATACCTCAAAACTATTGCAAGTTACTACTACAAAAGAATAGCAGCCTCAATTACCTACTTCAAGTCAAGACACACAACTCAGTGCAACAGGCAAACTCTCTAAACAAGATAAACATGAAAACTCAAGAGAGTTCTAGCAACAAACTAAACAAAAGCTCTTTAAAAAGATAAGCATGAAAACTAAGAGCTAAACATGGAAGTAGCTATGAAAAAGATGAAGAACACACACAACAAAGATAAGCATGAAGAATCCTATGTTGTGTTCTAGATTGAAGTGGAGCGTGTTTCTCTCCCACACAAAGAAAGCTGGGTTCTAACTTGTTATGAACAGCAAGCAAAGCTAAAGAAAACTAAAAACTAAGAGCGAGACGCTCCAAGAATAGCACATAACGCATGAAGTGATAAAAATATAGTGGAACGAAAGAAGAACTGATAATTTTTTATGGAGAAGGGGATGCACGGGGGCATACCCAAGCTTAGACGCTTAAGTCTCCTTGAATATTTCTTGGGGATGCATGGGGGAATCCCCAAGCTTGAGAGTTTGTCACTCCTGAATCTTCTTTCATCATCTTCCCTCGCACACTTGAAAACTCCCTTCATGCATAACTCATCATAATCTGATTAGCGAGGTTAGTACCCATAATAAAATTATTTTTCCCTTACTGGAAATAAGGATATTCTTGAAGAGCTACTGTTTCTCAAGATTGCCAAAAAGTTTTTGCAAAGAAAAAGCAAGATTAAGGTTTGCAAAACGAAGAAAAGGCAAAACAGGACAAAATCTGTGAAAAACAGACCAGCAGGTAGTAAAGAATTTTTTAGGGATACTTCTACAACTCAAATCAAAAAACTCAGAACATACGAAAGTTTTGTAATTTTATAGAGCATGCTGTGTAAAAAATCAGCTCAAAAAGATGAACTGGGATTTTCTGTGATTTTTCTAGTCACGAGGACAGAATCTGTTTTCCGGACAGCATGTCACAACTTTCACTTCCCTTGTCATATGAGGCTATAAAAGGCACAAAGCTTGAAAAGTAAAGATACAATGATGTTGCTACAGTAGTAACAATCATCAAGACCACTAAAAACAGAATAAAAACAAAAAAGGAAATCCTAAATTCGTTGTGGGCTGCCTCCCGAAAGCGCTTCTTTAAAGCCATTAGCTAGGCTTAATGCAAATAGATCAAGTCTTTTCAAGAAAATAACTAGCCCGTGTGACGGACTCAAAAGGCAACTTAATATTTTTTCTAGGGAAGTGTTCCATCCCTTTCTTGAGAGGGAATTGGAATTTTATAATCCCTTCTTTCATGTCAATAATAGCACCCACGGTGCGAAGAAAAGGACGTCCCAAAATAATTGGACAAGAAGGTTCACATTCAATGTCCATAATAGTAAAATCAACGGGAACATAATTGTCATTGACAATGATAAGAACATCATCGATCTTCCCCAAATGTTTCTTCACGGAAGAATCGGCAAGACGAACACCAAAAGAACAAGGATCAAAAGGTTTCAATTCAAATATATCATACATTCTTTTGGGCATAACAAAGGTACTAGCTCCAACATCACATAAAGCATAGCAAGAAAAGTTATTCAACTTAATTTTAATCATAGGATCCCAACCATATTCTAGCTTTCTAGGTATGGAGGCTTCTACCCGAAGCTTCTCCTCCCTAGCTTTAATGAGAGCATTAGTGATATGCTCCGTGAAGGCAAGATTAAGTGTGCTAGTGTGGGGGTATCTAGACATCTTGTGAAGGAAACGAATAACTTCAGAAAGGGTGCAATTATCAAAATCAAGGTCACTACTATCAAGTAGAGTAGTAGTGGTGTCCTTTAGGCTCACTTGTTTAGTAGCTTCTATAGTCATAGGAATTTCTTCTTCTACGGTTGAGGTCATAGCATCACCATTAATAGGTCCTATGGGACTAGGGGTGCATTGGGTGCTAAGAGTTTGGATATCCTCAACCACTTGGATAGTAGCAACAGTATGGTGTGTAGGAAGTCTCTTAATTCTATCTTCTTCCTCCTTTTCTCTATCCCATCTCTCTTTAACTTTAGCCATCATCCTAATGTTTTCATTAATTTGCATTTGGATAGCATTCATAGGAGTGACCTTCCTATCCTCAAGGGGAGAAGTTCTAATTTTAAGCAATTCTACTTCGTGGGCTAAATTGTCTACCTTCGACGAGAGATTATCTAATTTTTCTACTTTTTCCTCTACACTCTTGTTGAAGGATTTTAGGGTAGTGATGAAGTCTTTAAGCAATATTTCTAGTTCAGAAGTGGAGTTCTTGGTGCTAGGATAAGTGTTTTTGTTCCCATAGTTGTTGGAGGGGAACGGTCTAGGATTGCTACCAAAATTACTCATATCAGCATTGTTATTGAAGTTGTTTCTAGAGATAAAGTTCACATCTACTTGATCTTGAGAAATCAAAGAATTTAAAGGAACATCATGAGGATCAATAGGAGATTGCTTGGTAAGTAGAGACATAATCAAGTCAACTTTTTCCTTTAGGGAGGAGATCTCCTCAACAGAGTTTACCTTCCTACCTGTTGGAGCTCTTTCGGTGTGCCATTGGGAATAGTTGGTCATCATCTCATCGAGAAGTTTTGTGGCAGCACCAAGTGTAGTTGACATAAAGGTTCCTCCCGCAGCCGAATCTAGCAAGTTTCGTGAGGTAAAGTTGAAGCCTGCATAAAAAGTTTGGATAACCATCCAAGTAGTCAAACCATGCGTACGGCTATTCTTAACAAGATATTTCATGCGTTCCCAAGCTTGGGCAACATGTTCATTATCCAATTGCTTAAAATTCATAATATTACTCCTCAATTGGATAATTTTAGCAGGGGGTAGTACTTCCCAATAAAAGCATCCTTGCACTTGTCCCAAGAATCTATGCTATTCCTAGGCAAGGATTGAAACCAGATTTTAGCTCCTCCTCTCAAGGAGAAAGGAAAAAGCTTAAGCTTAACAATATCATCATCTACTTCTTTGTACTTTTGCATATCACAGAGCTCAATAAAATTATTTAAGTGCAAAGCAGCATCATCTCCAGCACCGGAGAATTGATCTTTCATAACAAGGTTCAGCAAAGCAGGTTTAATCTCATAAGAAGGTGCTGAAGTGGCAGGTGTAACAATAGGAGTGCAGATAAAGTCATTGTTGTTATGACTAGTGAAGTCACACAACTTGTTGTTCTCGAAGGAACCCATAGTAGCAGCAAGCAAGGTAACTATTATTTTATTTTTTTGATAAAGGACACTAAAGCAAAAACTGAAAGGTAAACTAACAAGACTAAAAAACAAAGATAAAAGATAGTGTGCAACTCCCCTATCTTAAAGAGTGGAGTCCCCGGCAACGGCGCCAAAAATTGCTTTGATGTCACGAGATTTTACTTCTCGCCCCTCGTTGGCTACCCAAAGTGGAAGGTTGAGATGTACACAACGGCAATTTCCCTTGGCGAAGATACCAAGGTTGAGATCGAAACAGTAGGACTCCAACGTCGACAAGTAGGTGGTTCAGCAAGTGAGGTGCCGTTTTATGATAATCACTTTCTTTGCCTAGTCCTGCACACACAGCAAATAACTTTGCTCCCAACGAGTACAGAGGAGTTGTCAATTCCTCCGGCCTTGCTGTTTACAAAGGATTAAACGCACGGGATAATAATGATAGTGATAGCAACGGAAAAGTAAATACTGAAAGTAAATTGAAGGTGTAAACAATATTGGAAATATGGATCGGTGTCCTATGATGTTCACTACTGATGTGTCTCTCCCAAAAGGCGATAAAATAGCCATGCGAGGTAAACAAATTACAGCTGGGAAATTGATAGGATTATGTGCACAAATCAATGCTAACTATGCTATAAAGAAAGGAAGAGGCTCAAAAGCATGGGCGGTACGCCAAGACAAGTAGACCGAAATCCATCTGCATCTACCTACTAATCATCCACCTTGAGATATCTATCCAGAACATCTCGCTGGTATTAAGTTGCGAATCCCACCCAAAGTGTAAACTCAAAGCAACAGACAACTGCATTAAAGAACTTTGCGTAAAGTAAACAATCCTTGCATCCGCAAGTACAAGTGCTTAGTGGCTTCTCGCCCTTCGTTGGTGAGCCCCAAGTGGAAGGCGTGATGCAGTGCAGCAGCGAGTTTCCCTCGGTGAAGATACCAAGGTTTGTCTCCCGTAGGACTCCGGATATGATAAGTAGGTGTCAGTGGCGCGACTGACGTGGACCTGCACACAGACACGGATAACTTTGTTCCCAACGAAGTTCAGAGAGGTTGTCAATCTCTCCGGTCTTGTTGTTCACAAAGGGTAAAACACAATTGATAATGATAGCAAGTAAAAGCAGAAAAGTAAAGATAGCTTGGAAACAGTAATGAGGATATGGACCGGGATACGTGATGTTCGCTAGTGATGTCTCTCTCCCAAAAGACAATAAAACTGCTATGCGAGGTAAACATATTACAGAAGGGCAATTGACAGGATTATGAACGCACCGCAATGCTAACTATGTTACAAAAGAAAGGAAGAGGTTCAAAAGCACGGGCAGTACGCCAAAATAAGTAGACCGAAACCCATCTGCATCTACTACTAATCATCTACCATGAGATATCTATCCAGAACATCTCGCTGGTATTAAGTGGCGAGCCCCACCCAAAGTGTAAACCCAAAGCAACAGACAACTGCAATAAAAGAACTTTGCGTAAAGTAAACAATCCTTGTGACCGCGGTCACAAGCACCGTTGTTTTCCCCTTGTGGCAACAGCACACTCCCTGGACTCATGTTTCTGTCACTCAAGCATGTCATCGGGGGGGGGGGGCATGAACCCACAATCTAGCACAACGCTCCCTCTTGGAGTCACTACCTACTACTTGGCCAAAGCAATAAACAGCAACGGATAACATGAAAAAAATACTTAGGAACAACAATATAAGAGATAAAACCCAAATATATTACTCTATCACAATCTGAACATAATCTCATAATCCATCAGATCCGATCAAACTCAACATAGCAATTGCATAAATATTACAAAGGTGCCTCGATCATGTAGAGCAGCTTACGAGGTCTAAACAATGAAGATCAAAGAGGGGAGGAGAACATCACATAGCTACTGATCACGGACCCATGGTCCAAGGAAAACTACTCACAAGACATCCGGGGAGCATCCATGGTGGAGAGGAGACTCCCGGAGGTCAATCCTCCCTCCGGCAGGGTGCCGGGAAGAGGTCTTCTGGTGCTCCCGATCTTAGAAGCGCGGCGGCGGCGGAACAGAGGCGAGTTCGCGGAATAGGGTTCTGCTTCTGGAGTTTTCCCGTGACGGGGGATAAATAGGCGAAAGGGGGCAGCCAGAGGTGGGCCAGGGGCCCCAGGCGCCCCCCTGGCTCCCCTCTGGCCCCTCCCGGGCTCTTCTCGAAGCTTCCATCACGCTAATTTTTTATCTGAATTTTCCCGAATTTTTCTGGCACTTTTTATATGGGAGAAAACTGAAATAGAAAAACAGCAGAAAACAGGAACTGGCACTGGGGTGCACTGAGTTAATAGGTTAGTCCAAATATGATCAAAAGTGTATGAAAGTGTATCTAGATCATAGCAATATCACACAAAACATGCTTGGAGCAAGCAGAAATTATGGATACGTTTTGGACGTATCAACATCCCCAAGCTTAATTCCTGCTCGTCCTCGAGTAGGTAAATGATAACAAGCATAATTTCTGTGGTGACATGCTAGCAACCATAAAAGAACTTTGAAAAGTAAAGCAATTAAGGTTAGAGATTCAATTCAAGTCATAACATGCAAGAGTCTATATTAGCATTGAAACAAGTAACAAAAGAACAAAAGGTGCAAGAGCTCTCGCTGTCCGTGACTCGAATGTCTCCAAATGGTGTTTGCGTGCAAGAAGGGGTATAGGGAATACGAGAAAAAAGTATTTTTGTTGAGAACTCAATCTACTAAAGTTTCATGCTTGGTCTTCTTTGGAATCTTATCTTGACTCGTCCCCAGACCACTAGCCAGGTACAAGTCAATTTGATCCACTCCTTTTCGATATTTTGAGCACTCATGCAATGGATGAGCGTAAGAACGAAAGTTGACACTTAGGATGACAAAGAGAGAAATATGGTGTAGGAGGAAGACAAAAAGGATGAGAAAGGCTCACATCAATGAGGACAATCATAGGCAAGAGATGCCAAATGATAGATATGATGTGAGGAGTAGGGATTGCCATGCAATGGATGTACATACAAGCTAGGAAGCTCTCCAAACTATATGTATAAAGATCATTTCTATGGAGTACAAGGATATAAAGGGCGTACTAGTGTGGATCTCTCAAAAGGATGGTAGTGTTGCCCCTTTCTCTCTTTTTATTTCTTTTTCTCTTTTTTCTATTTTTTTGTATTTTTTTGTGGCCTCAATGGCTCTTTCTATCTAACTCTCATTTGTCCTCTTTGGGATCTTTTAATGTGTCCACTTCGGGATCTTTTCTTCACTTAAGGGAAACACTCTATTTTACAAGAAGGTAAAGGAGATCTTTCACACTTTACAAGGTACTCAAAATCAAAAAGAAGATGTAACTATCATGATGTATGCAAGGTATGCCTCTGCCAGTGTAGCAGGAACATGTAAGACATGAAGATCAAGTCATGAAGAGGTGGAAGTTGCATAGCAATGTAACTCGGAAAGGCTATGGAAATGCCTAGATAGGTAGGTATGGTGGCTGTTTTGAGGAAAGATAAAGGGAGGTTTATGATGACAGAGCGTATCATGCCAAGGGTTTGGATGTACGGGCGAAGATGGACACCAACTCTCGGAGTGAGAAGAAGGTAATGCACGGCAAGGGAAAGGCTAGCAAAATATGGGAAGGTGGAAGTGTCAACTCTCAATACTTACATTAGTCCAAAGAACTCATGCACTTATTATCGGTAACTCTCAATCTAATGAGGAGGTTCACAAAGAGACAAGTACCCCGAGGAGGAGTGTATGGGGGTTTGGTTATCCTTGCGCATCCTCGACTCATGGTACGTGAGTGTACTCTAATATTCGACCCCTCAGAAGAGTAGTGATCCATCTAGTAACTAGAGTTCTCAACTAGTTTTGTAGGTTTTGAAAGTAAACACGGATTGCCCAAAATACGACACCTATCACTAATAGGCTACAGCTCTTGACACCAAAAGTCCAAACATTACTCATAACAATACCTCAAAACTATTGCAAGCTACTACTAAAATTAAATAGCAACCTTAATCACCTACCTTCAAGACAAAACACAACTCAGTGCAACAACCAACTCTCTTTAACAATATAAACATGAAAACTAAAAAGAGTTCCAGCAACAAACTAAACAAAATCCAAGGCTCTTGCGAAAGACAAACTAAGACTAAAACTAAACATGGCAGTAGCTATGAAAAGATAAAGAACACACAACAGCAAAAAGATAGGCATGAAGAATCCTATGATGTGTTCTAGATTTTGAAAGTGGAGCGTGTTTCTCTCCCACACAAAGTAAGACGGGATCTAACTTGTTATGAATAGTAAGCAAAGCTAAAGAAAACTAAAAACAAAACCTAAGAGCGAGACGCTCCAAGCATAGCACATAACACATGAAGTGACAAAAATATAGTGAGACGAAGGACGAACTGATGATTTGTTGATGGAGAAGGGGATGCACGGGGGCATACCCAAGCTTAGACGCTTGAGTCTTCTTGAATATTTGTTTGGGATGCATGGGGGCATCCCCAAGCTTGAGCGCTTGACACTCCTGGATCTTCTTCCATCATCTTCCATCGCACACTTGAAAACTCCCTTCATACATAACTCATCATAAGCTGATTAGAGAGGTTAGTACCCTTAATAAATAATTTTTATCCACTGGATATAAAGTTATTCTTGAAGATCTACTGTTTCTCAAGAGTGCCAAAAAGTTTTTGCAAATAAAAAGCAAGCTTAAGGTTTGCAAAAGTTAGGAGAGACAAAACGTGGAAGAATATGTGAAAAAACAGAACAGCAGATAGTAAAGATTTTTTTCGGGGCACTTATGCAACTCAAATAAAAAAAACTCAGAACATACGGAAGTTTCGTAATTTTATAGAGCATACTGTGTAAAAATTTCAGCTCAAAAAGATGAACTGGGATTTTTCTGGAATTTTTCTGGTCACGAGGACAGAATCTGTTTTCTGGACAGCATGTCACAACTTTTACTTCCCTTGCCGTAAGAGGCTATAACTTGGCACAAAGTTGAAAAATAAAGATACAATGATGTTGCTACAGTAGTAACAATCATCAAGACACAACAAAAGCAAAAAGAAAAACCTAAATTCGTTGCGGGCTGCCTCCCGAAAGCTCTTTCTTGTATGCCTTTAAGCTAGGCTTAAAGATTATAGAAGATGCTCTCACAAGAATAAGAATTTTGAAGCAAAAGAGAGCATCAAGAAGAAAATGTGAAACACATTTAAGCCTAACCCACTTACTATGCATAGGCATCTTGTAAGAAAATAAATCAAAGAAGCACAAAGTGACATGCATAGGAAGGTAGAACAAGAACAACTTCAAAACTTTCAACATGAAGAGAGGTGTTTTTGTAACATGGAAGTTTCTACAGCCAAACTTTCCTCTCTCAAAGTAATTTTCAGTAGCATCATGAACAACATCAAGAATATAAATATCACATAAATCATGTTGTTCATGACCTACAAGCACACGTGTATTGTTTTCAACACGGTTTTTAGGATGATAAGATAGATGCAACCCATCACATTGAGCCTTGATAAGAGCATAGTTCTCCGGAATATGAATTGGAGATTTCAAAAGGATAATAGGACAATCAAGTGTGGGTGCAATAGAAACAATTTGATGCTTAACATGAGGAACTATAGCAAGTTCATCTCCGTAAGCATCATCCATAGTGGCATCACGGCCATAAGCATAGAAGGCGTCAACTTCATCAAAAAGGGATATTTCAAAAGAATACATAGGATCATAACACTCATATAAGGTAAGAGTCAAAGAGTTACTCTCACTAGAAGGTAGACATGGATGGATCCATTCTTCCTCCTCTTGTTCGTCACTCTCCTCCTCTTTTTCATCCAAGGAGCTTTCAGGTTCAGTAATTTCTTCTTCCATAGAGTCCTGCAAAACATTAGTCTCTTCCTTTGGAGGAGATATTCTCTCAAGATGATCAGTAATATAATAATTTGCATCATAATTTTCCAAACAATAGTTAAGTATAGCAAGACTCTCAAATTTTTAAGGGGCGTCATCAATATTTTCAAGAAAAGAAGTAATTTCATAGGCACCCTTAAAAGCAACAAATTATTCTATTTGTTCTGCATCATAAAAATCATAATTTCCCTTAGCATAAGAAGCTAAGGTTTCATCCTCATTATACTCACATTGGAAAGCAAGGTGTTTGTGCCTCATAAAGCAACAAGATTCATCCCTGCAGAAAGATATATTATATATTGAGCACTAGTTTTTAGCATACTCGTACGATTGATGTATGAGTCTCCATAAGTGTATCCCTTTTTGAGACAAGCGGTATTCCTTGTAATATTCTTGTTGATCCTCGGTGAATCCTCCATGCCAATAAGATCTAGTTTCAAAGAAGTTAGACATTGATTGGCAAGTAAGGAACTAGACATACTATTAAAAAAATTGATTTTTGATAAAAGACACTAAAGCAAAAACTGAAGGTAAACTAACAAGACTAAAAAAAGAAAGATAAAGGGTAGTGTGCAACTCCCCTCTCTTAGCACTCGGAGTCCCCGGCAACGGCGCCAGAAATTCTCTTGCTTAGCGGCTTCTCGCCCTTCGTTGGTGAGCCCCAAGTGGAAGGCGTGATGCAGTGCAGCAGCGAGTTTCCCTCGGTGAAGATACCAAGGTTTGTCTCCCGTAGGACTCCGGATATGATAAGTAGGTGTCAGCGGCGCGACTGACGTGGACCTGCACACAGACACAGATAACTTTGTTCCCAACGAAGTTCAGAGAGGTTGTCAATCTCTCCGGTCTTGTTGTTCACAAAGGGTAAAACACAAGTGATAATGATAGCAAGTAAAAGCAGAAAACTAAAGATAGCTTGGAAACAGTAATGAGGATATGGACCAGGATACGTGATGTTCGCTAGTGATGTCTCTCTCCCAAAAGACGATAAAACTGCTATGCGAGGTAAACAAATTACAGAAGGGCAATTGACAGGATTATGAACGCACCGCAATGCTAACTATGTTACAAAAGAAAGGAAGAGGTTCAAAAGCACGAGCAGTACGCCAAAATAAGTAGACCGAAATCCATCTGCATCTACTACTAATCATCCTCCTTGAGATATCTATCCAGAACATCTCGCTGGTATTAAGTTGCGAGCCCCACCCAAAGTGTAAACCCAAAGCAACAGACAACTTCAATAAAAGAACTTTGCGTAAAGTAAACAATCCTTGTGACCGCGGTCACAAGCACCGTTGTTTTCCCCCTTGTGGAAACAGCACACTCCCTAGACTCATGTTTCTGTCACTCAAGCATGTCATCGGGGGGGCATGAACCCAGAATCTAGCACAACGCTCCCTCTTAGAGTCACTACCTACTACTTGGCCAAAGCAATAAACAGCAACGGAGAACATGCAAGAATTACTTAGGAACAACAATATAAGAGATAAAAACCAAATATATTACTCTATCACAATCTGAACATAATCTCATAATCCATCAGATCCGATCAAACTCAACATAGCAATTGCAGAAATATTACAAAGGTGGCTCGATCATGTAGGGAAGCTCACGAGGTCTAAACAATGAAGATCAAAGAGGGGAGGAGAACATCACATAGCTACTGATCACGGACCCATGGTCCAAGGAAAACTACTCACAAGACATCCGGGGAGCATCCATGGTGGAGAGGAGACTCCCGGAGGTCAATCCTCCCTCCGGCAGGGTGCCGGGAAGAGGTCTTCTGGTGCTCCCGATCTTGGAAGCGCGGCGGCGGCAGAACAGAGGCGAGTTCGCGGAATAGGGTTCTGCTTCTGGAGTATTCCCGTGACGGGGGATAAATAGGCGAAAGAGGGCAGCCAGAGGTGGGCCAGGGGCCCCAGGCGCCCCCCTGGCGCGGCCAGGGGTGGGGCCGCGCCGGGTGGCCGCCTGGGGGCCCCCTGGCTCCCCTCTGGCCCCTCCTGGGCTCTTCTCGAAGCTTCCGTCACGCTGATTTTTTATCTGAATTTTCCCGAATTTTTCTGGCACTTTTTATATGGGGGAAAACTGAAATAGAAAAACAGCAGAAAACAGGAACTAGCACTGGGGTGCACTGAGTTAATAGGTTAGTCCAAATATGATCAAAAGTGTATGAAAGTGTATCTCGATCATAGCAATATCACACAAAACATGCATGGAGCAAGCAAAAATTATAGATACGTTTTGGACGTATCAACAAGCACCGTTGTTTTCCCCCTTGTGGCAACAACACATCCCCTAGACTCATGTTTCTGTCACTCAAGCTAGTCATCAGGGGGCATGAACCCACAATCATGCATAACGCTCCCTCTTGGAGTCACTACCTACTACTTGGTCAAAGCAATAAACAGCAACGGAGAACATGCAAGAATTATTCTAGAACATAAATATAAAAGAGGAGAATCAAATATATTACTCAAACACAATCTAAACATAGTCTCATAATCCATCAGATTCCAGCAAACTCAGCATAGCAATAGCAGAAAGATTACATATGTGCCTCGATCATGTAGGGCATCTCACGAGGTCTAATCCATGAAGAACAAAGAGGGGAGTAGAACATCACATAGCTACTGATCATAGACCCATGGTCAAAGGTGAACTACTCACGGTTCATACGGAAAGCATCCATGGTGGTGGAGAAGCTCCCGGAGGTGGTTCCTCCCTCCGGCAGGGTGCCGGGAAGAGGTCTCCTGGTGCTCCCGATCTTGGAAGTGCGGCGGCGGCGGAACAGAGGAGAGATTGCAAAAAAGGGTTCCTGTCTCGGGGGTTTTGCGTCACGGAGAATATATGGGCAAAGGGGGCAGCCAGGGGGGCCACCAGGGGTCCAGGGGGCCCCCTGGCGCGGCCCCGCCCTAGGGCGCGCTGGGAGGGCGCCTGGGGCCCTGGTAGGTCCCCTCTGCCCCCCCCCTCGGTGATTCCCGAAGCTTTCGAAGCGCTGATTTTTTATTGGTTTTTTCCCGAATTTTGGGAGAATTTTTAATATGGGGGAAATCTGAAATAGAAAAACAGCAGAAAACAGGAACTGGCACTGGGGTGCACTGAGTTAATAAGTTAGTCCAAATATGATCAAAAGTGTATGGAAGTTCATCAATATCATAGCAATATCACACAAAAGAGGCATGGAGCAAGCAGAAATTATAGATACGTTTTCGACGTACCACCTCCCGGTTCTTGATGATATCTGCAAGCGGTGCGGAGCTAACTACAGTTATGGGGTGCTCTTGGAAGTAGTGCTTAAGCTTCCGGCTTTCCATGAACACGCCAAGAACTAGTTTTTGCCAGTGAGGGTAGCGTTGCTTCGATGAAGTCAAGAGCTCACTAACATAGTACACTGGTCTCTGCAAAGGTTGTTCCTTGCCGGCTTCCATACGCTCAACCACAACTACGGCACTGACTGCTCGGTTTTTGGATGAGATATAGAGTAGCATCGGCTCTTTTGGCTTAGGAGCCGCCAGGATCGGGTCCTGGGACAATTGTTTCTTTAGCGCTTCCAGGGCTTGATCGGCTTCATCATCCGAGACGATTTTTTTTGACTTTCGTAAGAGCCGGTATAAGGGAATCGCATTTTCCCCAAGCCGGCTGATAAACCGACTTAGAGCAGCTACACACCCTGTGAGTCGTTGTACTCCTTTGACGGAGGCCGGTGATGGCGGTGAAGTTAATAGTTTTAGTGGGATTGCCTCCCCTGTTAACCGCGCCAATAAAATATTCTTGATAACCCACAAGTCTAGGGGATCAATTGTAGCTTTTCGATAAATAAGAGTGTCGAACCCAACGAGGAGCAGAAGGTGCTGATAAGTGACACTGGATAAGGAAAGGCTGCACACACTCAAAAGTAAATATTTCGGGGGTTTTGGTTTAATCAACAGAAAAGTAAAAGACAAGCAAAGTAAACAGGGTAACTAAGGAGTAGCAAGTGGCCCAATCCTTTCACAAGGATAAGCCTAGGAACTAAACTTATAAAAGCTAAAGCGCTCTCGAGAACACATAGTAGAGATAGCCAAGTTACTTTCACCATACTCCGCCAAGTAATATGTATTGTGTTGATAAGTGTTGGTGGGTGGATCAATGCTAGTACACCTTCTAGACTAAGATAAGTGTACTCTCATGATTACACACCTTGCAAGCATCCGCAAATACAAGGTAGTAATTAAGGCATAAGCCTAACCACAGCATTACGATCAAGGATCCATAACTCCCTTGTGCAAAAGTGTGCGAACTGGGGTTCAGGTTTCTGTCACTCCGGCAACCCACCATAAGCATCCTTTGTGCACAATGTATTCCTCTAGGCCCATGAAAGGTGAAGTGTTAAGTGTTCGACTCACATAACACCACTAGAGAAATAACAACACAACTTAAGTATCAAACAACACATAACACTTCAACATCATATGACTACTAACAACTAGACTTCTCCCATGTTCTCAAGAACTAAAGTAACTACTCACAAGACATAAAAGAGATCATGATCAGAGGTGATAGATGGGTGGCAAACAATCTGGACACAATGATATTTCTCCAACAAAACTCAATAGCATTCACCACAAAGTAGTAATCAACACGAACAGAGTAGAGAGGATAGATAGTACGGATTACAACACAAGTTGCAATTGTGAGATGAGATGGGATGGAGATGGAGATGGAGATGGTGTTGATGTTTGGGATGATGTTTATGATGATCTCAATGATGCCCGTGACGATGATGATGATGATGGCGACGATCTCCCCTTCCGGAAGGTGATCTCCCCGGCGGAATCTGCCCGTCGGAGATGGCTTTTCTCCTCTATGGTTTCCGCCCCATGGCGGCGGCGAAACGCGGAAACTCTTCTCTATTTAAGGTTTCTACCCCAGGGGGGTCTTATAGGCGAGAGGGGCACCGAGGGGGGCCACTAGGCATCCAGGAGGGTGCCTGGCGCGGCCAGGAGGGGGGCCACGCCAGGCACCCTTCTGGCTTCCTGGTGGGTCCCCTCACCTCCATCCTCGGTGATCCCCAGTCAATCTTCATAAAAACACTCCCCGTAAATTTTCATCGCATTTGGACTTGATCTGATTCAGCAACTTGGTGTCCACTTTTCACCGCTGAATTCTGGTTCTACTGCTTCGGCACCGGAAAGTTGTAAATTGTGTAAAACAAGCCAAAACAACATAAGAACAATACTTTAAAGTGGAATATATCAATGAATAGGATGAAATTACAATATAAAATAGTGATGCATTTTGGACGTATCAACTCCCCCAAGTTTAGACCTCGCTTGTCCCCAAGCGATTGCTGAGCTCGGTAAACCTGTCCACAAGTTTAGAGAGTGAAGCGTCGATAAAAGAATACAGACAAGAAGCATCAATATTTCTCACCAAACTGAAGCATCCTCAACAGCAACCTCAACTCATAAGGTCCTTATGAGAAAGTAGTAACAATTATAACAAGGTAGGACCTGGAAAACTCATCAAATCATGGCAAACATAGCCTTGGTCAAGGAACAACTAATAACTTTTACTTTTTCTCTTTCACTTATAATGGAACCAGTTGAAGCTTTGGAAAGAACATGTTATCAGTCAAGAAGTGCACATGTTAACACAAAGGAAGATGTTTATTTAGCATAAGATTTTGCAAACAACTCACTTATCAAAAGATAATTTCAAAAAAGATGTAACATGCTAACTTTCAATGCAGCTTTGTATGCAAGAATCATCAAGTGTCTGTTCTCTCTCAAGAAGGAAGGAAGTAGGAAGGACTGACTCAGCACAAAATAAAGGATAAACCCCGTGCAAAAGGGTAAGCAGGGAAAACTCATGTGCCATCTCTAGATCAAACAGAATAAAAACAGGCCTTTGGGAGGTGCATGATCCGTCAACGACTGCTGATAGATAACTCACTCCCTTCATGATTTGGACAAGTTTCGAGGAACGGCTCCCATGTGGGGACGATCACATCCCCTTAAATTCCTTTGTTTATCACTCATAAATGAGCGAAGGAACTTGTGCGTTAGTATTTATCTTTTACGAGCTGGGAAGTCATGCCAGTCCCTTCTCGTATTAGGGGTTTGCAGATTAGGCATGCAATCCCAAGATAAAACTTTTCCAAATTAAGAAGATCATGGGTTACCCACCATTTCCTCATGAGCTGAATCAGTGGCACAAAACAGAAGATTTTGAACATCTAGAGATAGCACATAAATTATATACTTTAGGAGTGGTAGTGGAATACCACAAATAGGAAGGTATGTTGGACTCAAGTGGAAGATGTTGGTTTCAGGGTATGGAAGTACAAGCAGAATTCCTCTTAGTATAGAGTTTTGGCTAGCAAGGCTTTGAGAGACCAGACAATTGATGACAACTTAGATGCAAGCAATACAAAGCATAAAATTAAAACTAGCATGAAACATCAAGTTGTCTTCCTTGTCAACATAACACTTCAAGCATAATAACACAAAGGTTTTGGCTATGTCGCTACTTTGAGAAAAACATGCTTGTTGTTATGACCAAAGCTATACTTTCCAAGATTTAAATAAAGTTTTCGAAGCCATACCTGATATAAGGTCAATACTCCCCATAAGAATCAGCTCATAATGTCGATTGCGTGAAGAGAATACCGAGTGCAGCGAAGAAACCAATAGACTTCTCATTAATATTCCTTCATAGATGACCCCACACTCACGGATACAAAGCTCTCCACAAAAGGAGTGATAGACCTCAAAGCAACACCTATTTCATAAAGTAACTTCCCTAGACATGATACGACTCTACATGACTCTTAAAGACAAAGATAAAGATAAAGATACCCGGCACTCCCCCAAGCTTGGAACAAGCTAAGGGAATGCCATTACCCGAGGAGGTTTACTCCTCAATCTTCCTGCTTCTGGTTCTTCAAGTCTCTGATTATGCGCCGCAGACATTGATTTTCATCTTCCAAGATCTCCACTTGCGCTTTTAGCACACGGAAATCTTCACAGAATTGGTTGGTGACGTGATAAGCTTCAGAGACGGTGGACGGCCTTTGTGGATCCTCAAGCGAAGGAGTTGTTCCTAAAAGCTTAAGAAAAGTCATACTGAGGTTGGAAAAACCCCACCATGATGGGGTTGCTTGGTCCTCCTTCCTGCTGGGCGGTGACGATCTTGACTTCTTTTCTCACGGAGCGCTCCATCTCTGCTTGCCTTGCAGCAATTTCTTCTTCAGTGGCCCATCCGACGTACTTCCTTTGATTGTAGTCTTGCTGGATTTTTCGCACACGACGGCCCATGTAATCTTCCCTGCTCGAGTCACAAGAAGACATCTCTAGCAACAGCTTTTCACCCTGGCAGAAACAGACCGGGAAAGAAAACACACGAAATCGTGAGATACGGTGCCGGGACTATCCGGGCAAATATATAGCAAAATTTCTGCAACAGAAGGAAGGTTTCAAACCTAGGTGGAGTCGGAGTCGGAGTCCAGGGCACCCAGGAGGGTGCCTGGCGCGGCCAGGAGGGGGGCCGCGCCAGGAGGCCTCCTGGGCCCCCTGGAGCTCCTCTCCGGCTCCACTCGGGCTTGGAATTTTCCTAATTTTGCAAAAACTTTAAAAAGTAAACTTTTATTGATGTTCGCGGTGTTTTCTTACCATAATTCATACCTTTTCTTATTCTTCTCCTGCCGGAGTCTGAAACTGGCTGCAACATGTTCTTCGTGAGTCTTTGTATATATCATGTTTGCATCCACATTGATTGGATCACCTGCCATATAATGTTTGAGTCTTTGTCCATTCACAACTTGAGGTTTGGTGCCTTCGAAATTATTGATCTTGATTGCACCAGACCAATATACTTCTTCGATATGAAAAGGTCCTTCCCATCTGGAAAGTAGTTTACCTGGAGAAAACCTGAAACGAGATCTAAACAATAAAACTTTATCACCAACATTAAATTCACGTTTCAGAATTCTTTTATCGTGCCACTTCTTTACCTTTTCCTTGAACATTTTAGCGCTCTCGTAAGCTTCACTCCTCCACTCATCTAGAGAAGTCAAGTTCATGAGACGCTTTTCACCAGCTAACTTTGGGTCAGCATTTAGCTCTATGACAGCCCAGAAAGCCTTGTACTCTAACTCTAATGGTAAATGGCAAGCCTTGCCATAGACCATTTTATACGGAGACATGCCCATGGGGTTTTTGTAAGAAGTTCTATACGCCCACAAAGCATCTCCTAACTTCTTTGACTAGTCCTTTCTAGAACTGTTTACTGTCTTCTGTAAGATCAACTTGATCTCCCTATTGGTGAGCTCAACTTGCCCACTAGTTTGAGGGTGGTACGGTGATGCAATCCTATGATTGACATCGTACTTGGCTAGAGCTTTCCTAAAAGCTCCATGCGTGAAGTGTGACCCTCCATCTGTCATGAGGTACCTTGGCACTCCAAACCTAGGAAAAATTACATCCTTGATCATTTTCAAAGATGTCTTGTGATCAGCACTCTCAGTGGGGATTGCTTCAACCCACTTGGTTACATAATCAACAGCAACTAAGATGTGTGTGTACTTGTGTGAAGGAGGAAAAGGACCCATCAAATCAAAACCCCAGCAATCGAAAATTTCGATCACTAGTGAGTAATTCATAGGCATCTCATTTCTCTTTCTAATGTTACCAACTCTCTGACACTTATCACAAGATAGAACGTACCTTCGGGCGTCCTTAAAAAGAGTAGGCCAATAAAAACCTGATTGTAAAACTTTATGTGCGGTCCTTTCACCGGCATGATGTCCTCCATAGGGACTATCGTCACATTGTCGAAGAATGTCCTGCTGCTCGTGCTCCGGTATAAACCTTCTTACGATCCCGTCAGCACCTTCTTTGTAAAGATGTGGATCATCCCAAAAGTAGTGCCTCAAATCCGTGAAGAATTTCTTCATCTGCTGAAATGTAAAACCTGGAGGCAAAAACTTTGCAACGATAAAATTAGCATAATCTGCAAACCAAGGGTCGGAATGAGATTGTACTTTTACAACAGCAAGCTGTTCATCTGGGAAACTGTCGTTGACTAGAATAGGATCATGCAGGATATCTTCCATCCTTGAAAGATTATCCGCCACTGGATTGTCTTCTCCTTTTCTATCGACAATCTGCAAATCAAATTCTTGAAGAAGGAGTACCCATCTAATGAGTCTTGGTTTGGCGTCCTTTTTTGCATAAGATACTTAATGGCAGCATGGTCAGTATGAATAATAACTTTAGAATCAACAATATACTGCCTAAACTTATCACAAGCAAACACCACTGCCAAGAATTCCTTCTCAGTAGTATCATAATTCTTTTGAGCACTATCAAGTGTCCTGCTGGCATAGTGGATGAAATTCAGCTTCTTGTCAACCCTTTGTCCTAAAACAGCTCCAACAGCAAAATCACTAGCATCACACATAATTTCAAAGGGAAAATTCCAGTCAGGTGGTTGTACTATAGGAGCGGTTATCAAGGCTTTCTTAAGAACTTCAAAAGCTTCCTTACAATCTTCATCAAATACAAAAGGAGAATCCTTCTGGAGAAGATTGGTAAGGGGTCTCGAGGTCTTAGAAAAGTCCTTGATAAATCTTCTATAGAAACCAGCATGACCTAGAAAACTACGAATACCTTTGATGTCCCTTGGATAGGGATCCTTTCAATAGCTTCAATTTTTGCCTTGTCCACTTCAATTCCCCTTTCAGAAATCTTGTGTCCAAGAACTATCCCTTCGTTAACCATGAAATGGCACTTCTCCCAATTGAGCACCAAATTTGTTTCTTCACGTCTCTGCAAAACTTTATTAAGATTGTGGAGACAGTGGTCAAAGGAGTTTCCATAGACGGAAAAGTCATCCATGAAAACTTCTACAATCTCCTCACAGAAACCATGAAATATTGCAGACATACACCTCTGAAAAGTAGCAGGTGCATTACACAAACCAAAAGGCATACGCCTATAAGCATAAGTACCGTAAGGACACGTAAAGGTGGTATCCTCTTGATCCGCGGTGTTAACGTGAATCTGGGAGAAGCCATAATACCCATCAAGATAGCAGAGGTGGGTGTTTTTAGACAGCCGCTCGAGCATCTGATCAATAAAGGGCAGAGGATAGTGGTCCTTCCTGGTGGCCTTGTTCAACTTCCTAAAATCAATACACATTCTATATCCAATAATAGTCCTCTGAGGTATTAGTTCATTTTTATCATTAGGAACAACCGTCATACCTCCTTTCTTAGGAACACAATGAACGGGACTTACCCACTTACTATCAGCTATAGGATAGATGATACATGCGGCTAGAAGTTTGAGAACCTCTGTCCTAACCACGTCCTTCATCCTTGGGTTCAACCGTCGTTGATGATCAACAACTGGTTTAGCATCGGGCTCGAGATTGATAGTATGTTGGAAAATGGATGGACTAATACCCTTGAGATCATCAAGAGTATAGCAAATAGCACCTCGGTGTCTGTGGAGTGTCTCCAATAATCGCTCTTCTTCATACCCTGAAAGGTTAGAATTGATAATAACAGGATATACTTTCTTTTCATCTAAATAAGCATACTTGAGCGTATCGGGTAGTGGTTTTAGATCAAACACCGGGTCTTCTTTTGGTTGCGAGAGGATTCCTAAAGGTCTCAACCGGGAGGTTGTGCTTCAGGATAGGAGTTTGTCTTAAAAATATGTCTTCTAGTTCATTCCTCTCCTGCATATGTATGTCATTCTTGTGGTCTTCCATAAATTGCTGCAAAGTATCATCATGAGGAATAGAAATAGAAGCAATTTCTTCAATAATTTTGTCATTACTTGACAAGTCAGTACCACGAGGCTGCTTAGAAAACTTAGAAAAATTAAATTCATATGGCTCAACGTTGAATTCAACAGAAACTTTACCTTTCTTGCAATCTATTATAGCTCCACAAGTGCGGAGGAAGGGCCTACCAACGATAATAGGGCAAAAACTATCTTGCACTGAACCAAGTACAAGAAAGTCAGTAGGATATTTTACCTTCCCGCAGAGTACTTCAACATCTCTCACAATCCCAACTGGAGAGATTGTTTGTTTATTTGCAAGATGAACCGTGACATCAATGTACTCAATCTCACACGGCTGAATCTCGTGCATGATCTCTTGATAAAGTGTGAAGGGAATAGCACTGACGCTAGATCCCAAATCACATAGCCCATAGTAATTATGATCTCCTATTTTGACAGATACAACTGGTGTACCTGAAATTGGACCTTTGTTCTTGGCTGTGACAATGTTAGTGGAAATAACACAAAAACTAATAGTGGATTCTTCAATATCACTGGTTACCAGATCCTTGACCATTGCAACTTGAGGCTTGACCTTGATCATGTCCTCAGGTTCGTCAGTGGTCCTTCTGTTTTTTTTAGAATACCTGTAACAAAAGAGTGATCCTTTATCCTTGAGGGATAAGGAGGTTGTTCATACACAACTGCAGGTAAAACAAGATCAGTAACATTAATCTCAATAGGTGACTCCTTGAAAGGTTTATGATGTTGACTCTCCTTCTTCTTAGAAGAATCAATATGAGAAGCAAAGTCCTTGCAAAAGTCAACCATTAGCTGGGAATCAAGACCAATTTTAGAGGAAAAGGTATTAGAGTAATCAGTCTTCACATAACTCTCACTGTAGTCATGCTCATAGTTTATAGCGGGTTCAATACCTTTATCAATTTCCCAGTCTTCAGTGTTCTTCTGGATCCTTTCTATAAGATCCCATTTTTCTTCCATACTTATGGTCTGGAATACCCCGCTAGAGGAGGCATCCAACATCTCCCTGTCCTGACGAGAAAGCCTGGCATAAAAATTTGTAAGTATAATTTCCTTGGGGAGCTCATGGTTTGGGCATTTGAGCATCAGGGCCTTCAGTCTCCCCCAAGCTTGAGCGATGCTCTCTCCGTCGCGAGACCAAAATTAGTAGATGTAGTTCCTGTCTTGGTGAATTTCATGAAGAGGATAAAACTTTGCATAAAAGAGAGACATAAGCTCTGGCCATTCAAGCAGATTAGAATTATCGAGTAGCTTATACCAATCTGAAGCTTTATCTTTGAGTGATACGGAGAAAAGGTTCTTCATGACGAACTCCATTGTTACACCTGCAAGGTTAAATAAAGAACATGATCGTGATCAATATAACAGGTGTTCTCCCGGATGTCCTTCTCCTGTATAACGATTAGCCAAGACATAATCAATAATACCAGATGGTATTTTATAGGGCACAATTTTAGTAGGGGTAGGAGTGACCACCACAGTCGTTGGGCGGCTCCTTACCCGCAACGAACCAACAGTAGAAGAGTCCATAAGGACTGAAGGTAACAACAGAAAATAAAGGTTTCCTTACCGGCTTCACTTACCAATAGCGCTACACTCCCAGGCAACGGCGCCAGAAAAGCTCGTTGATGGCGGTGAAGTTAATAGGTTTAGTGGGATTGCCTCCCCTGTTAACCGCGCCAATAAACGATTCTTGATAACCCACAATTCTAGGGGATCAATTGTAGATTTTCGATAAATAAGAGTGTCGAACCCAACGAGGAGCAGAAGGTGCTGATAAGTGACACTGGATAAGGAAAGGCTGCACACACTCAAAAGTAAATATTTAGGGTTTTTGGTTTAAGCAACAGAAAAGTAAAAGACAAGCAAAGTAAACAGGGTAACTGAGAAGTAGCAAGTGGCCCAATCCTTTCACAAGGATAAGCCTAGTAACTAAACTTATAAAAGCTAAAGCGCTCTCGAGAACACATGGGAGAGATAGCCAAGTTAATTTCACCATACTCCGCCAAGTAATATGTATTGTGTTGATAAGTTTTGGTGGGTGGATCAATGCTAGTACACCTTCTAGACTAAGATAAGTGTACTCTTATGATTACACACCTTGCAAGCATCACAAGGTAGTAATTAAGGCATAAGCCTAACCACAGCATTACGATCAAGGATCCATAACTCCCTTGTGCAAAAGTGTGCGAACTGGGGTTCAGGTTTCTGTCACTCCGGCAACCCACCATAAGCATCCTTTGTGCACAATGTATTCCTCTAGGCCCATGAAAGGTGAAGTGTTAAGTGTTCGACTCACATAACACCACTAGAGAAATAACAACACAACTTAAGTATCAAACAACACATAACACTTCAACATCATATGAATACTAACAACTAGATTTCTCCCATGTTCTCAAGAACTAAAGTAACGACTCACAAGACATAAAAGAGATCATGATCAGAGGTGATAGATGGGTGGCAAACAATCTGGACACAATGATATTTATCCAACAAAACTCAATAGCATTCACCACAAAGTAGTAATCAACACGAACAGAGTAGAGAGGATAGATAGTACGGATTACAACACAAGTTGCAATTGTGAGATGAGATGGGATGGAAATGGAGATGGTGCTGATGTTGGGGATGATGTTTATGATGATCTCAATGATGCCCGTGATGATGATTATGATGATGGCGACGATCTCTCCTTCCGGGAGGTGATCTCCCCGGCGGAATCTGCCCGCCGGAGATGGCTTTTCTCCTCTATGGTTTCCGCCCCGTGGCGGCGGCGAAACGCGTAAACTCTTATCTATTTAGGGTTTCTACCCCAGGGGGGTCTTATAGGCGAGAGGGGCACCGAGGGGGGCCACCGGGCATCCAGGAGGGTGCCTGGCGCGGCCAGGAGGGGGGCCGCGCCAGGCACCCTTCTGGCTGCCTGGTGGGTCCCCTCACCTCCATCCTCGGTGATCCCCAGTCAATCTTCATAAAAACACTCCCCGTAAATTTTCATCGCATTTGGACTTGATCTAATTCAGCAACTTGGTGTCCACTTTTCACCGCTGAATTCTGGTTCTGCTGCTTCGGCACCGGAAAGTTGTAAACTGTGTAAAACAAGCCAAAACAACATAAGAACAATAATTTAAAGTGGAATATATCAATGAATAGGATGAAATTACAATATAAAATAGTGATGCATTTTGGACATATCAGTCGGCTTCTGGAGAGCCATGATGGCATTGATTTTCTCTGGGTTTGCCTCAATGCCTCTTTCTGACACTATATACCCGAGAACTTTTCCTGCAGGGACCCCGAAAGTGCACTTGGCCGGGTTTAGCTTCATTTGGTACTTGCGCAGATTTTTGAAGGTCTCTTGGAGGTCACTGATGAGTGAGTCGGCAACTTGAGACTTGATGACTATATCATCCACGTAGGCATACACATTGCGCCCAATTTGCTCCTTGAGGCAGTTTATGTACTGTTCGCTGATATGTGGATCCTGCGTTCTTTAAGCCGAAAGTCATAGAAGTATAGCAGTATATCCCAAAGGGAGTGATCAAAGTTGTTTTCTCTTGGTCTTCTAGAGCCATTTTGATCAGATGATAACCAGAGTAAGCGTCGAGAAAACATAGGAGCTCACATCCTGCAGTAGAGTCGATAATTTGATCAATGCGAGGTAGTGCGAAGGGATCCTTTGGGCATGCTTTGTTTAAGTCGGTGTAGTCAATGCACATACGCCAGGTCCCGTTCTTTTTCAAAACGAGGACCGGGTTTGCAAGCCACTCCAGATAGAAAATTTCCATGATGAACCCGGCGGCGAGGAGCCGGGCTATTTCTTCTCCAATGGCGTTCCTCCTGTCATCGTAGAAGCGATGAAGGAATTGTTTAACCGGCTTCAGTTTTGGATCAATATTAAGGTGGTGCTCAACGAGTTCCCTTAGGACACCTGGCATGTCAGAGGGTTTCCATGCAAAGATGTCCCGATTCTCACGGAGGAACTCGATGAGCGTGCTTTCCTATTTGTCAGATAGCTTTGTCCCAATGATGAACTGCTTAGAAGTGTCACATGAGACAAAATCGGCTTTCTTGGTGTCCTGAGCCGGCTGGAACTTGGGTTTTTGTCAGGAGTCGGTTTCTTTAGGATGGTGGTATCTGCTGGGTCTACCTTTTCCTGGAATTTTGATAGATCCTCTTTAGCACAGGCCGACTGTGCAAACTTGACGTGCTGCTCGTCGCACTCCGTGGCTCTGGACCGACTCCCGTCCACTGTGATAGGGTCGTAAGGACCCGGCATTTTCAGTTTCAGGCAAACATAGCATGACCGAGCCATGAACCTGGCATAAGTCGGTCTGCCTAAGATGGCGTGATATGGACTCTTGAGTTTCACCACCTCATAAGGTATGATTTCAGACAGAAAATTTTCAGGAGTTCCAAAGGTTGTCTCCGGGTAGATTTTGCCTATCGGACGTGCCGACTTTCCTGGGACTATTCCGTGGAACACTGTGTTGGAGGTTTCCAACTGTTTGTGGGTCAGTCCCATCCTACGAAAGGTCTCGTAGTAAAGGATGTTCATGTTGGTTCCTCCATCCATGAGTACCTTGTACAATGTGTAGCATCCAATTTGTGGAGAAACTACTAAAGCAAAAGAACCCGGGTTTTCTACCACAGGGGGGTGGTCGTCCCTTGTCCAAGTGATCGGCTGCTTCGACCAGTTAAGCCAGCTAGGGCAAGCCAGCTATGTGGCCACGGACATGGCTGCTCTCTGCTGCAGCTTTCTTCCCCTTCGGCAGCTGCTGGTGGTAAAGACATGATAAGCCGAGTGGTCTTGGAGCTGCTTTGGGTTTGATTGGTATACATCACGCCCTGATTGGTTTTGCTGTCCACCTCCTTGGGATCCCTGGTATTGTGGTGTCGCGTTGGCTCCCTGCTGACCGAAGTTGTTTTGGTTCTAATTGTTTTGGCCAGTTGCACCACCAGACCTAGGAGGGCCCTGGCCTCCTTGCCTTTGGTATTCCTTCATGAAGTTGCATTGTTCCCAAGTGTGGATGGCCGGACGGCCGGGTTTACTGTGGAACGGACAAGGTCTTTTCACAGCTTCTTCAAAGGTGGTTGGGGGTTGGAAATTTCTTTCCTGCTTGCCGCGGTAGTCGTTGCCCCCTGCTTCTGTCTTTGGGGCCAACGGTTGTGTTGGCTACCAAGTCGGAAGTATTTTGATCGAGTCGTCTTTTGCCCTATGGATTATGGTTCTGAGCCCCCCCCCCCCCCCCCGTCATTGTTCTTTTTGCTCTGGGTGGCTTTATCTTCTTCCAGATCGGCCTCATTGGTTTTATCCGACTCGGCATACTTGATGACTTCATTCATGAGCTCTCCTATGTTGCTGACCGTCCTCTTGAGTCGGCCAAGTTTGTGCACTAGAGGCTCAAACTTGTAGTTTCTTTCCAGAACTATTACTGTTGTCTGTGCAGTGATGGTATCCGAGGAATGGATTATGTCCGCAACTCGTCGTGCCCAGTTCAGGGCTGACTCTCCTTCTTTCTGAACACAATGCTCCAAATTGACTATTGTCGTGGCTCACCGGCAGGTCCCTTGGAAATTCTTGATGAACTTCTCTCTGAGATCTGTCCAAGAAGTGATGGAATTTTCCGGGAGGTTTTTGAACCATGTGTGAGCTGGCCCTTCCAGCATCATCGTGAAATATCGGGCGCACACATCCTCGCCATCTTGTATCATGTCCATGGCAAGGTCGTAGGTTTCGATCCAAGCTGTCGGGTCCATGTCAGTCGTGTAGTTCGGAATTTTGCGTTGTCCTTTGAAGTCTGGGGGTAGGCATGTGTTCCTCAGAGCCGGTATTAGACACCGATTGCCCACGGATCTACTACCAAACTCGGTATTTGGTTCTTGTGTAGGAAGTTGGGCTGCCAGCTCTATACGTCGAGTTGTGTTGGGAGCCGGTATATCCGCGATTCTCAACCCTCCCGGAGGGGCCATGGGCGCTCTTTGGTGGCGCTGGCTACCAGAGGCTGCTGGGGCCGGCGATTCTGCTTGTTGGCTTACGCTTCTATACGGGGTTCCATGTAAGTATGGGACTCCTTTTGAGTACTGACCTTGCTGTGTGATCTCCGTCTTGAGGAAGTCGACTGCTGCTCGGGCGGCACGATCTGCTGGGGTATCTCCTTGGATCGGTGCATTGGCAAGGTACTGAGTCGCTGCCATGACATTGGCTAACGGGTTACTGAAGTGGTGAGGAGGCGTGTGGAAACGATCTTGACGTGGCGGAGGAGCCGGTAGCCTGGAAGGCGTGAATCCCGAGGGAGTCAATTGGTCGAGACTATTGAATAGTGTTTGCCCTTGGTAATCAAGGGGGAAACGGCTCGCGTATCTCTGTGGGCGTGTGTAGGCGAGGCTCAATCGCTGAGCGTCTATGAGGTCCGACTCTTCCCGGAGATGTGTGGCTTCCTGAAAGAGACGGGCTTCCTTTTCCACCATATGTTCCTTCTCGGCGTTGACCTATGCTTGCAGGTTTGCTAACTGATTCTTGAGCTCGTTGACCCTTGTCTTCCAAGATTCTTGGTTTTCGAGTGTCATCGGTACTGCTAGAGCCTCATCGAGAGAAGTTAGGGTGTCAGCAAGGGTCTGGGCACCAGTAGGAACTTGTACCGATGGGCGAGCTGCCGGATCCCTATTTGCAATAGGGACCGCGGCGGTCGCTGATTCGACTCCCTGGTTGAGAGCCGGCTGGGCTTCTGATCCTCCAGTGTTGGCCATGAACACCGTAGCACAGTACGGAGGTTCGAAGTAGGGAAAAACAGGGTTGTAGGCTGGTGCGCCGGTACCGAGTCTGTAATTTCCCACAGACCGGATAGACCCCTCGTCTGAGAAGTTTTCTTCACTGGGAAGTGAGTCGATATCAGTCTGTTCTTCCGAGGCGTCGTACATCGGGGACTCGACGGAACGCTCCGGCTCTGGAGACTCATCAATGAATCCGACGAAGGCGCGATAGGAGCCGGCGTGTCGCCGACTCGAAGTTTCGACAGGTACTTCAGGATCTGGCTCTGGCTCAGATCCGTATGTCTTGCCGATGAAGATGTGGATGGACCCGATCGGGACCCGATATCCTGATTCAACGGAATCGGCTTCAGGGCCCCAAGTAGAGTCGTCGATGCAGAGCTTCCCGCGCCGGCTTCTGGTGATTCGTCCGGCGACGAATCCTTCCATGCCTTGAAGATCTCCCTCCAGAATTTCAACACCTGCGAGCGCAGGCCCCACGGTGGGCGCCAACTGTCGTGGGAAAGTCACGGCAGATGTCCGAAGAGTCGAATTAAACATGGGACCTTTGCTGCGGGGCGATTTTGTGGAGAGAGTCGACATTGACAAGAGACTCGGCGATTTACCCAGGTTTCCGCCCCTCTTTGTCTCGAGGTAAAAGCCTAATCCTGCTTCCTCTTATTATGAGTTTCGACTCTCGAAAGAAGAGTCGGTTTGGCTGATTACAAGAGAGTCGATCAGAAACTTAGTCTCGATGAGATCTAGGTTTCGCCGACAAGTGTCTAGTCCTATCTTAGGCCAAGATTGATCGTGACCCTGGACTCCATGGACCTCAGCTTATAAAGGCGCCGAGTCTCAGGATTCCGCGAGTCCGACTCAGACACGAGGTGGAGTTCTATTCTACTTTACAAATATGTTAAGTGCTATACAAGGCAAGTCTAATTCCTTCTACGGCTTCGATCTTCTTTCCTTGGCGCAACCGATCTTGGGCCGGGTCTTCTTTGTGGGCCTTCGATAGGCGAGTCGATCCATAAACCTAATGCCGAGTCTGGGCTTTAGTCCATCCCCCCGACAAAACCCCCAAGTACAGAACCCCTTTTCGCGATCTCGCCTTTGTTCCGCCGCCGCCGCGCTTCCAAGATCGGGAGCGCCAGCAGCCCTCTTTCCGGCACCCTGCAGGAGGGAGGATTGACCTCCGGGAGCTTCCCTCCCCCATGGACGCTTCCCGGATGTGTCATGGGTAGTTTCCCTTGGACCATGGGTCCGTGATCAGTAGCTATGTGATGTTCTCCTCCCCTCTTTGTTCTTCATGGTTTAGACCTCGTGATCTTCCCTACATGATCGAGGCACATATGTAATTTCTGTTGTTGCTATGCCGAGTTTGCTGGGATCTGATGGATTATGAGACTATGTTCAGATTGTGATTGAGTAATATATTTGGTTCTTATCTTTTATATTTTTGCTCCTAAGTAATTCTTGCATGTTCTCCGTTGTTGTTTATTGCTTTGGCCAAGTAGTAGGTAGTGACTCCAAGAGGGAACATTATGCTCGATTGTGGGTTCATGCCCCCCCCCCCGATGACACGCTCGAGTGACAGAAAAATGAGTCTAGGGGGTGTGATGTTGCCACAAGGGGGAAAACAACGGTGCTTGTAACCGCGGTTGCAAGGATTGTTTCCTGTTCTTTTTAATGCAGTTGACTGTTGCTTTGGGTTTACACTTTGGGTGGGCTCGCAACTTAATACCAGCGAGATGTTCTGGATAGATTTCTCAAGGTGGATGATTAGTAGTAGATGCAGTTGGATTTCGGTCTACTTATTTTGGCGTACCGCCCATGCTTTTGAGCCTCGTCCTTTCTTTGTAGCATAGTTAGCATTGTGGTGCGTTTTTAATCCTGTGAATTGCCCAACTGTAATTTGTTTACCTCGCATAGCAGTTTTATCGTCTTTTGGGAGAGACACATCACTAGTGAACATCACGGGACCTCGGTCCATATTCTCATCACTGTTTACACGCTCTTTTATTTTCTTGCTTTTAGTTTCTAGTTGATATCACCATTATCATTATTATCTGTTGCATTGATCATTTGTGAATAGCAAGGCCGGAGAGATTGACAACCTCTCTGTACTCGTTGGGAAGCAAAGTTATTTGTGTTGTGTGCAGGTCCACGTCAATTGCGCCGTTGACACCTACTTATCATCTCCGGAGTCCTACTGGAGACAAACCTTGGTATCTTCACCGAGGGAAATTTTCCGCTATCTTACATCTCACCTTCCACTTGGGGTAACCAACGAGGAGAGAGTATCATGCAGGTCCAGGCAAAGTAAGTGATTATCATCAAACAGTGCATCACTTGTCGCACCACCTACTTGTCGATCTTGGAGTCCTACTGGACTGACTCAAAGCTTGGTATCTTTGCCAAGGGAAACTTGCTGCTAGGCTACATCCAACCTCCCACTTGGGGTAACCAACGAGGAGCACTACTTCGGTGCCATCAATCGCACAACTAGTTGTCTACCTTTGAAACTAATGCGTCGGTTATGTGATATTCGAGGGCGGATAGTGAATCTGGATCATGTAATCACTTAGTAAATTTGAGAGATGTTTTCCTAAGTGTGAGTTTTAGAATTAATTAAAAATTGAACTCCACATATTATGAACTTAATCTTCATGCTTAGCAAATATCATTGTAGATAATGTCATACCCAAAATGTTTATAACTATGGCTCTTTTAGTGTAATGAAGAACTTAAGGTAGATGGGTCTTAATTCATTGATGTGTACCAACACTGTTAGAGACATACTCATTACTAATGACTTGCTAAACGTAATACGAACTGCTAAGAGATACACATAATAACTCCGTAATTAAGGAAGATGATGATGAGTATCGTACTCACCATCACTTATGAATGATTGTCCAATACACCATACTTCGTTCTATGAAATCTGAATTGCAAGTGCGTATTGACGACACCAACACGTATGACGTGCTAGGTGAACTTGAAAGCACTAAGTCACAAATCAGAGTGATGGAATATGAGTATATGGACGGGGTTTCTTTTAATTATGATAGAAGGAACAACCTGTTGAGAAGGTCTCATGGAAAATGTATAAGATACATGAACACCTTGTGTACAACTTGGACTACTGAATGACTGGTTACTTTGCGATAACTGGGAAGTGGCATCCGCTTCCTCCCAGCTACAAAGACCGTGTCTAGACTATGTCATGAAGGAGAATCATTCACCTGTCATGAGGTCATGATTAAAGTTGTGAACTTTAAATGTATAACCAATGCAGAAATAGTCATTGACGGAGAAAGTATATTTGATATACGAGTTATAAATGTATTTTCCCACAAAATACTAATTGCAGTTGATTGAGTATTTGATGCTTGAACTTACTACTTATAGAGTGTCTTGGAAGGGATGAGGTGATAATGTTTGCTGACGATAATCAAGATAGTTGATGGTCGACAACACTCTCCCTCTACATCTATCATTTAATTTACTATATGAATAAATTTGTGATCATTTGAATGTGAACTTTATTAGTGTGTCTTGCATCTCGCAAAGACAATTATTCATATTAGTGAGTAACAAGTCAGTTTTTCTCCTCTTATGAATGATATCTTTTATGGTCACATTGCGGTTATGAATGAGTTATTCTTATATTGATGATAGTGGTTTGATCATTTATAAGAAATATTGTAATGCCAAGAATTATCCAAACTTAATAATGACACTACCGTTTAAGTCATGAATGGTTTGATGAAGTTTTGAGATACTTGATCTCCTGACACATGCAAACCATGCCTCTTTAGGTGAGATGACTAAAACCTCGCATTCTGGTAACACAAAGTTTGCGATGATTGTTGTATATCATACATAATGATGTATCATATTTCAGCATGTAGTGAATTTCATTATTTCATGAACTTCATATGTGGACTTAGATGAATGTGTGGATTCACTAATGAAACATGAGTCTGAAATAATTTGATGCGATCAAAGGATTTCAGAATGAAGATAAACATGACTCTGAAATAATCTGATGTGATCAAAGGTATGTGGGGGTTCATCTAATCTATAATACCTAAATAGTTCATCCCCACTAATATATTTATCTTGACATGCAAGCTATCCACATCATCAAGTAGGTCCACCATGCAAAAATTATTTTCCATTAACTTTTCATGCACATACTCTCATTAATTATGCATGCGCATGCAACCTAAATAAATAAAATATTTGTATGTACTTAGCTTCATGATTTATAAGGATTTTTTATAAAAAATCAAATTATGAGTTATCTCATGTTTTATTTTTCTATGCACATCTATAATTGTTATCATCATTTTAGGTTTAGCCAAGGGTGGAGATGTTTTCACTAACTCTGCTCAACGTTGTTTTCATCTCTTATCGTCTCATCGATATATTGTCAAGGAAAAAATTAACAAAATAACTCAATTTTCTGGGAATTTTTCATCAGATTTTCTTAAAAAAATTACTCTAAACAATATTTATCTCAAAGAATAATTTATAACCAAATTATACTATTTTTACTAAAAAAAATCATATTTTCAAACATCAACTTATTTCTTAACAATTTCCGCAGCAACGCGCGGGGTATCATCTAGTAAACTAATATAATCCCATCCCAAAATGGCATAATAATAGCATGGTATATAATACGGTACAAAGAAAGTAAAAATATAGGACAAGGGTTCAGTTTTTGAAGATGGCTTGCCTTCCTCGGCGGTGTCTCCCGGTACGGCTTCTTCAGCTTGGAAGGAGTCTTCACCTGCAACGTCAGGCGTCTCGTCTACACGTTGCGAAAAAAAATAACACACAATTACCATCACATCATTCAAAGCAAGCATCCAACCAACAAACAATCACTTAGAACTCAATCAATTCAACAAATGAGGCATACCAACAATTGCATTAAGATTAACACATGTGGGCAGAATTTTTAATAGTGATTTAACAAGTGCAAAGGGCTAAGCAAGAATTAAGCAACACACTACATAAGATTATACACAAATCAATTTTGTATTGCCTTAGGTCATGTTTAAATTTAATTCAATAGCAACCATAATTAGCTACTGTCCAGAGACAAGCATAATAAATCTTTAACCAATTTAATTGATTAACAAAGATTAAACTAAAAATCACTCTAATCATGGAATGCTAGCAATAATAATAATATGGTCCTTAATTTTATTGAAGAAATAAACAATTCCACTCATACAGAAAAATAAAGCATAATCATAGGATCACAAAAAATATTATTTCATATTTTCCTGGTGAGTATTTTTTTTTAAACTATAACAGTTCTGCTCACTACAAATATTGATAAGATGACCAGCACTGGCCCAGTTTAATATTTTGCCCAGGGTGCAACTTTCTACAGTGGGTTGGGCAAGTGTAATTAATCTGTTTACACAATCTTCTTATACAAATAACTTGCTATTTAAATGCATAACAAATATCTAATAAGTAGCTACTGGTGAGAAATATTATGATAGAAATTTACATCTAACTCATTTCATTATTAACAATTTACTAAATGTATATGGGACATTAATGTGTACTACTATAGATAAAGTATTTTATTTATTATGATTATTATCTTATCTTAATTTATTTGTAGTATTAAACTATACAATACTTAGGTACTACTCGGGGATAATACTCATAAATTTTTCTGAATTATATTATTAACAGAAAGTTTAATAAATTTGTCTAAGCCATAAGTAAAGCAACATTAATAATAAAAGAATTGACCACTAAAATACTTATGTAAATAATAAATGCACCTAAGCAGAAAAATAGGGCACAAATCTAGGAGCACATCAAAATTTGTTTCATAATTTTCTGAGGTGTAAATATTTTTTAAACAATCATTTTTGTGCTGCTGACTTAATAAAACCGGAAGGAAATTAATATGGGCCGGCCTATTCCTTAGACTCGCCCAGGGGCGCTCATAATCTCTGGGCCGGGCCTGGTAGGGGCGATGTGTCTTTTGTTTTAAGCGAAGGGGTACGGGACAATATGGAGCGTCGGATTTGAGGAGATCGGACGGCCTCGGGCCGTCTTCCTCCTCCCGACGCATGCAAGCAGGGGCGGTGCCCTAATGGTGACTAGGGGTGCGGGAGGCTCACCGGGGTGGCTGCTGGCGGCGGTAGACGACGTGGAGGGGCGGAGGGGGTGCGGCGCAGGCTCCTCTTTCCGTTTTTGGCGACGGCGGGGCGAACGGTGACGGGGACGTCGGGGTACAGCGGGCGGCTTGGAATGGGCTTCGGCTCGGGGAAGATGGGCGCCTGGTCCTGGCCAGGGCGCGGCCTCGCCGGGCGGCGCCGGCGAGAGGCAGAGGGGTGGCGCGCCGCCCTCCCTCTCCTCCTCCTTGCTCCCTTCCCTTCTTCTCCTTCTCCTCCGCTTCCTTCCCTCCTCCTTCTCTGCTTCTTCTTCCTCTCGGCTGGGGTGGCGAGGTGATGGGGTGGCGGTGGAGTGGTGTGGAGGGCATTGAGGGCGGCCCCCTTTTATAGGCGAGCGAGGAAGAGCGAGGGCAACGGGCAGGAGAGCTCGAGCGGCTAGCGCGGTGCAACGGACGGGAGCGCCACGGGGACGATTCGTGGCCTTGCCTCTGGCTGGGCGAGATGGGAGGCGCGAGTGCTCGTGAGAGAGAGAGCCTGTGGATCGATTCCACCGTGGCCATCGCCGGTCACATCAGGGGCTAGGGTTGGGGGGTACGTTCTCCCTGTCAGGCCACAGGGGCGATCCTTGGGGTCGTCTTCGGTTGGGCAAGCGAGAGCACGAGGCTGACAGGCGGGGGCTAGAGAGAGGGGAGAGAGAAGAGACGAGAGAGAGAGAGAGAGAGTTCACGTGAGAGAGAGAGAGATCTGTTCGTGGGGGAGGGATGAGGGAGGTTAGAGAGGGAGAGAGAGATTAGGGGGTGGTTAGGCTGAGTGAAGTCTGTTTCCAACCTTGAATTTATAGGAGTGGTCGGAATTAAACCCTAAACTTCAAATCCTTGAAATCGGCACCCTGTATTCTGCAATCCCGGTCAATTTCAACCCAAGGCTTGTTTGTGTCATCGGGAAAAGGTTAATCCCGACCAGGAAAACTAGCTTCTCTCATTGACTATTAAGACCCACGTGTCATATCCTTCTTCTTCCATTTTTCTTCCCTTCTTTCACCTCACAACAGATCCATGTAACAACCTGGCTACATCACGAGCGATGTGTCTGCGTGTGTGTTCGGGTCCGGCGCCGGCGAGGTTTCTCGGTGACAGCCGTTGTGCGGCCGTGACCGGAGAGTAGCACCGACGAAGAGAGCAGAGGAGCGCTAATAAGGTTTGAGTTCTACAAGTATGGCGTTTCCTGAGCAAAGCGTGGTGTCACGCGCATGATCTATTCCCACGAGTTCTACAACCGGAATCACCCTCTCACGTCGCCGCGGCAGCACGACGGTGCCGGCTGCACATGGTGCACGCTGTGTGTCGAACACTGGAGCGTGGAGGACGCGATGGCGACGGACAGGAGCACGACGGATGGCGCCAGGAAGTCGTCGCAGGTGTACGTTTAGTCCTTCACAGTCAGCACGACAAGGGAGAGCAGCGACGACGCGCGCTGGTGTTGCTCCCCGAGCGGATACGAGTAAGCTACGGCCACCGGCAACAGCATGGCTAATGCATGCAGGCGCGTGGGGGAGACTTGCTAGTGCTACAGCCGCAACCTGCGTGACATGGCATTTATTTTCAATTTATTTTACGTGAGGGGAAGATAGATATTACATGTGGGCCTACATAGTCAGCGAGACGAGCCTGGCATTCTGATCGAGATTACTTTTTTCCTACGCGCCAAATGACAACAAAGGTATTTGGGGTTAGGATTGACAGGGATCATTGAATATAGGGTATCGATTTTAGGGATTCAAAGTTTGAGGTTTAATTCCGATCAACCGTACAAGTTCAAGGTTGAAAACAGACTTCACTTGGTTAGGCTAGTTCTCCTCTCTTTTTTATAATAATGTCTCTCTCTTGTTATTATTATTAATATTATTGTTGTTATTATTTATTTATTTATTTTTATTATTATTATATTAAGTATAATGGTCATGCATACATCTCCTTATGATTTTATGTATTTAGGTACTTTTATTGATAATTGTTTTAGTTATTTCTAATCAACAAAAGGTTAATGCGTAAGGGTTTTGTGGTGGTAAAATTATTAGTATTATTATTATACAGAAAATTTATTAGGTGTTAGCACTAAGGTTTTTTTTTAGAATTTATCAAGTTGCCATTATTACGATCATCTCAAGATGAGTTGCATGCATGGTAGACATATATTGTTAACCATAGTCACTTGGTTATCTAAGCACATGCACCACAAAATGATCATCATCAGAAGCGCATCATCAAGCAACAACATGACTAACCCTAAGCACACAAGTTCAAGCATTGAAACAACAACCTAACATTTCATGCAAGGTTTTTGTTGGCTCCAATTTTTGGCTACCTAAATTAACAGGAGAGTAAAAGTTGGGATGTGACAGACCTTCCCTCCTTAAAAATAATCTCGTCCCCGAGATTCACAAGCTAGTGAAGAGGTGCGGGAACTCGCGCTTGAGGTAGTCCTCCCATTCCCAGGTGGCTTCCTCCTCTGTGTGATTTGTCCACTGGACCTTGTGGAACTTGATCGCGCGCTTACGGGTGACTCGGGTGGCTTCTTCCAGGATACGAAGGGGTGTCTCGCGGTACGTGAGATCCTGGTTGATATCCACCGTGCGGTGATCGATGTTCTTGAAAACATCGGGCTTGTCCGGCACCTCCAGACACTTCCGGAGCTGTGAGACATGGAAGACGTCGTGCACATCGGATAGCTCTGATGGAAATCTCAGCTGATAGGCAACTTGGCCTCGTCTGTCTATCACCTCAAATGGTCCGATGTAAAGAGGTGCTAGCTTTCCCTTCACATGGAATCGTTGCATTCCCTTCAATGGGGTAACTCGGAGATACAAAAGTCTCCAACTGCAAAAGTCACCTCTCGACGCTTGGGGTCATCATGGCTCTTCTGACGAGACTGAGCGGTCTTGAGATGCTCACGAATCAACTGGACTTGTTCTTCAGCTTCCTTCAAAACATCCGGTCCAAAGATCTTCCCTTCCCCGGTCTGAGACCATTTTAGGGGCGTGCGACACTTCCGTCCGTACAATGCTTCAAATGGGGCCATCTGCAAACTCGACTGGTAGCCGTTGTTGTAGGAGAATTCTGCATATGGTAAGCAATCCTCCCACTTGGACCCATATGCTAGAGCACATGCGCGGAGCATATCCTCCAATATCTGGTTCACTCGCTCGGTCTGGCCTCCAGTTTGCGGGTGATAGGCTGTGCTGAAGGTGAGCTTAGTGTCGAGTGCCTCCTGGACTTGCCTCCAGAATCTCGAGGTAAAGTGGGTGCCTCGGTCAAACACAATCTCCTTCGGAACTCCATGCAGACAGACGATCCTCGACATGTATAAGTCTGCTAACTGATCTCCTCGATAGGTAGTTCGCACTGGAATAAAGTGCGCTACCTTGGTGAGTCGGTCGACGATGACCCAGATAGAGTCATGACCCTTGCTCGACCTCGGTAGTCCTGCGATGAAGTCCATGCCTATCTGTTCCCACTTCCATTCAGGAACTCGGAGCGGTTGCAACAATCCTGCAGGTCTCTGGTGCTCTACTTTCACTCTCTGGCAGATGTCGCACTTGGAAACATACAAGGCAATCTCACGCTTCATACCATGCCACCAAAACAAGTCCTTCAAGTCTTGATACATCTTAGTCCCTTCGGGGTGGATGGAGTAAGGTGTATCATGAGCTTCCTTCGGGATAGTGAGCTTCAACTCCTTCACATCAGGCACACACAATCGGCCATCGAACCAAAGAACTCCTTCATCATCTGCCGAGAACTTTGGGGCCTTGCCGAGGGGCATCTTCTTCTTGATTCCCTCGATACTGTCGTGTCCCTTCAGTGCCTCCTTGATCTGATCAAACAGAGTCGGAGTCAGCTCTAGGTGAGCAAGATAACCGGGTGTAACAAGCTCCAAACCCAGCTTCTTGAACTCCTCGTGCAGAGCTGGCTGCTTCTCTCTGATCATTGCATTAAGTGTGCAGGGCTTGCGGCTGAGGGCATCTGATACCACGTTGGCCTTACCATGATGGTAGTGGATTTCGAGATCATAGTCTTTGGTCAGCTCGATCCATCTCCTCTGCCTCATGTTCAACTCCTTCTGTGAGAAAATGTACTTCAGGCTCTTATGGTCTGTGTAGATGACGCAACGGTGACCCATCAGGTAATGCCTCCATCTCTTGAGAGCAAGCACAACAGCGGCTAGCTCCAAGTCGTGTGTGGGGTAGTTCAACTCATGCGGCTTCAACTGTCGTGACAGGTACTCGATCACCTTGCCTACTTGCATAAGGACACAACCCAAACCAACCTTCGATGCGTCCAGTACACATCAAAGCTCTTGGTCAGGTCAGGCATCGTCAACACTGGGGCGGATACCAATCTCCTCTTCAAATCCTGGAAACTGGCTTCACACCTCTCTGGCCACACAAACTTCTGGTCCTTCTTCAACAGTTGAGTCAATGGGCGGGCAATGCTGGAGAAGCCTTCCACGAATTTGCGGTAATATCCCGCTAATCCGAGGAATCCTCTGACTTCGGTTTGGTTGGTCGGGGCTGTCCAGTCCATGATGGACTGAATCTTGGCTGGGTCAACGGATATTCCTCCTTCTGACAATACATGTCCCAAAAATCCGACTTCCTTGAGCCAGAATTCGCACTTGCTGAACTTGGCGTGCAGTTGGTGCTCTCGCAAAGTCTCAAGGACTAAGCGCAGATGTTCGGCATGCTCTTCTTCCGTCTTGGAATAAATCAAGATGTCATCAATGAAAACCACCACAAACTTGTCAAGGTACTTCATGAAAATCTTGTTCATGAGGTTCATGAAATAGGCCGGGGCATTGGTAAGTCCAAAGGACATCACAGTGTACTCGAACAAACTATAGCGTGCCGTGAAGGCTATCTTGGGGATGTCCGACTCATGGACCTTCAGTTGGTGGTATCCGGTCCTTAGATCAATCTTGTAGAAGACTCAGGCTCCGTTCAACTGGTCGAACAGATCCTCGATCTTGGGGAGCGGATACTTGTTCTTGATGGTCACTTCATTCAGCTTACGGTAGTCCACACACATGTGTATGGTGCCGCCTCGCTTGTCCACGAAGAGAACTGGAGAACCCCAGGGTGAAGCACTGGGTTGAATCAGTCCCTTCTGGAGCATATCATTCAACTTCTTCTTCAACTCAACCAGATCTTCGGCATTCATCCGGTATGGTCTCTGGGAAATTGGGGATGTGCCAGGCACTAATTCGATGATGAACTCGATATCCCGATCAGGTGGCATACCGGGTAACTCCTCCTGAAAGACATCGGGGAATTCACATACCACATTCACTTCTTCAAGGGATGGCACCGAGACACTCTGATGACAGCAGGCTCGGGTCTTGTCGGTCAGGTCTGAGTACTCTATCCGAAGTCCTTCAGCACTAGTGAGGTTGACTGTCCTCTCTGTGCAATCTATCCGACCTCGGTACCTGGACAACCAGTTCATGCCAAGTATCACCTCTATCCCTTCTGTTCCCAGCACAATCAATTCTGCCGGGAACATGACTCCTTGGATCTCTACGGGCACACCATAACATGCACGAAATGCTTTAACTCTAGACCCTGGAATTTGCACGCTCATGGACCTCCTCTTGGGCTCGGATCTCATCCCACTTCTATTCACAAATGACGCCGTAAAAACGAGTGGGATGCACCAGAATCAAACAATACTTGGGCAGGTACTGCATTAACTGAGAACGTACCCAAGATGACGTCTGCGGCCTCCTGGGCTTCCTCGGCTTGCACATCATTTAGACGTCCCTTCGCGGCATTGGACGCACCGCGCGGGGCATTGTTGTGGCCGGGGTTCCCTCTTGCTGGTGCTGGTGCATTGGGGCGTGGAGCAGTATTCTTCTTGTTGGGACACTCTGTCGAATAGTGGCCCTTCTGACCACATCCAAAGCAGATCACTCCAGGTTTGCGGGGAAATCCGCCTGCTGGACGCGGAACTCCAACAGGGCGAGCAGGAACAGTGGGGCGTGGCACCGGGTACTGACTCCTCTGTGGCTGTGGTGCTGGCCTTGGTGGCTATGTCGGACGCAGTCGGGGGTTGCTGGATCCACCCTGTTGCATCATGCGGCGCTTGCGGTTCTCAGCGGCCATATTGAGCTTGCCCTCCATCATAATAGCAGCATCAGCGAGAGACTCAAGATCAGGGAACTGCATGGCCGCCAGAACAACCTGCAGCTCATCGTGTAGTCCATCCAGGAAACGGTCCTTACGCTTCTCCTCGGTGTCCACCTCCTCTGGGGCATACCTCGACAGCTGAGTGAATCGGTCAAGATAACCGACCACGGTCATACCCCCTTGCTTTAGACGGTGGAACTCATCCTTCATCCTCCTGATCAGTGCGGTCGGTATGCGCGACTTCTTGAACTTCTCGGAGAACTCAGCCCAGGTGAGTACTTGCCCTTCAGGAAGACGGGTACGCACTCCTTCCCACCAGCTCCTTGCGGTGCCGGTGAGGTAGTGGGTGGCATACAGGACCTTCTCGTTGTTGCTAACACCGGCGACAGCGAGATTGTTCTCCATTGTGCGGAGCCAATCCTAAGCATCCAGAGGCTCCTTCGTCTGCGAGAACAACGGCGGGTTGTTGTTCTGGTAATCTCGAAGCCGAGACCTGGGCTCCTCATTCCCACCAGCTCCTCCGCCTCCTTGGTTAGCATTGGTGGCGGCTTGTACTAGCTGCTGGAGTGCAGCCATGTTCACCTGGCGCTCGTCACGAGCCGCCTGGCGCTCCTCCATAAGCAGTCGTAGAAGCTGCGCCATGTTCGGGTCGGGTGGTGGCGGCATATCACCAGATCCACTTGGGTTTGCGCGGTTTCTTCTTGACATCCTGATGTTGTTTCGCAAGGTAAGTGTGCACGGGTTAGTGTCATCCTAATTGGGGGTAGGGTCAATCTAACTTAAGACTAAACAACACAATTCAACAATCATAAAATCAAGCATTCGGGTAGGAACACTAAACCAATACTTGCACTAGTTCTCATCTGTTTCGGGACACCAATCCCTCTTAATCTTCGGTCTCGCTTGTATTAAAACATTTTGAATGAGGTAAGAGGTATAAGAGATTTTCTTTTTATAAAAAAATATTTCTAACTAACGTCCATCCTAACTAGGCTGCTACGGTCTGAACAGAGGCTCTGATACCAAGTCTGTGGGCACCCCGGATTATATACCCGGAGCGACCAGCTGTGTATACTGTCATGCTCCCATGATCAGTGTCGCATGACACACAACTCTACATAGATATCATAGTCTCAATGTTCATACAATATCGAATACAAGTCTTACAAATAACATAGTCTTACATTGCCTCATCGGGCTCAAATGGCAGCGGAATAAGCAAAAACATGATAGATAGCAGCGGCACAATCCACAGGGTAGTCCAGAGCATAGCACGTCCTAGTAATCGTCAGTCGCATCATCGTCAAATACCTGCTCCTCCAAGCCTGACCGATTGAATAACCAGGGACAAAGCCTTGAGTACATACAAAGTACTCGCAAACCACCTAAAAGAAATGAACAAGATTTTTGTATAGGAAAATAACGGGATGGCTATATGGTGGAGTTTAATATGGGTGAACCTAACTACTCAATATTAGTTAAGTTGGCAACATTTTATCCTTGGCAATTTTTAATCCCACAATATATTTGATTTAATTATGTCCAACCCATTTTTCATAATACCAACATCATCATCGTGAACCATAATCTCAGTACTAGAATTTCTCATCTATTTCCCCACAAAGTGTGGCCTCACTAGCTGTCCATGACCGTGGACTCCGGCTAATCGAATATTTTTCACTCTGTAGAGGTTGTACACTTTACCCACAACATTCGGTACATCCGCCGTGAGTCCCCACGGTTCGTCATACCTCAGTATGCGGTTTTCGGATAATCGACCATAGTTTTCCACTTGCCTACCCTAGTACAGGTGATCTACCCGAAGCCCACAACCTGAACTGTTTGCGTGCAAGGTCATGCTCCTCTTGGTCACATGCCTTCACCGTAGTAGAGGTGCGGCAAAGTTCCGTACCGACACTGATATAATCCAGCGTATTACACCCCCGACGCATCGGCAGGATTCAGACTTCTGGGTACTGTCGTATACCTCACTCATATAGTTATAAGATCCCCATACTAAGTAAACAAGCTTCCAACTAGCCCTGTCCCATACCAGAGTATTGTGGTTGTACTGCAAGACTAGGTTTTGGCGGCACTTATAGAAAGTCCCTCCAGACTTTGAATATGTTCAACGATGTTTCCAACAACCACAATCTTGGCCATCACATCTTATTAGATGTATGCCATCACATTAGGGTGGAGCAAGATTAACCAAATTATTATGTTGTCATTAGTTCTTTAGCAAGGCTAGGGATAGTACAACAAGATCATCGGTGTCTAATTTATTTGTCCCAAATAGGTAGGCTTACAAGGTATGTGGGGGTTCATCTAATAAAATAATATAATCCCATCCAAAAATGGCATAATAATAGCATGGTATATAATACGATACAAAGAAAGTAAAAATGTAGGACAAGGGTTAAGTTTTTTAAGATGGCTTGCCTTCCTCGGCGGTGTCTCCCGGTACGGCTTCTTCGGCTTGGAAGGAGTCTTCACCTGCAACGTCAAGCGTCTCGTCTACACGTTGCGAAAAAAATAACACACAATTACCATCACATCATTCAAAGCAAGCATTCAACCAACAAACAATCACTTAGCACTGAATCAATTCAACAAATGAGGCATACCAACAATTGCATTAAGATTAACACATGTGGGCAGAATTTTTAATGATGATTTAACAAGTGCAAAGGGCTAAGCAAGAATTAAGCAACACACTACATAAGATTTTACACAAATCATTTTTGTATTGCCTTAGGTCATGTTTAAATTTAATTCAATAGCAACCATAACTGTCTACTGTCCAGAGACAAGCATAATAAAATTTTAACCTATTTAATTGATTAACAAAGAATAAACTAAAAATTACTCTAATCATGGAATGCTAGCAATAATAATAATATGGTCCTTAATTTAATTTAAGCAATCAACAATTTCACTCATACAGAAAAATAAAGCATAATCATAGGATCACAAAAAAAAATATTTCATATTTTTTTGATGAGTATTTATTTTGCTAAAACTATAACAGTTATGCTCACTACAAATATTGATAAGATGACCAGCACTGGCCCAGTTTAATATTTTGCCCAGGGTGCAACTTTCTACAGTGGGTTGGGCCAGTGTAATTAATCTGTTTACACAATCCTCTTATACAAATAACTTGCTATTTAAATGCATAACAAATATCTAATAAGTAGCTACTGGTGAGAAATATTATGATAGAAATTTAAATCTAACTCATTTCATTATTAACAATTTACTAAATGCATATGGGACATTAATGTGTACTACTATAGATAAAGTATTTTATTTATTATGATTATTATCTTATCTTAACTTTATTTGTAGTATTAAACTATAAAATACTTAGGTACTACTCAGGAATAATACTCATAAATGTTTCTGAATTATATTATTAACAGAAAGTTTAATAAAATTGTCTAAGCAATAAGTAAAGCAACATTAATAATAAAAGAATTGACCACTAAAATACTTCTGTAAATAATAAATGCACCTAAGCAGAAAAATAGGGCACAAATCTAGGAGCACAGCAAAATTTGTTTCATAATTTTCTGAGGTGTAAATATTTTTAAACAATCATTTTCGTGCTGCTGACTTAATAAAACTGGAAGGAAATTAATATGGGTCGGGCTATTCCTTAGAATCGTCCAGGGGCGCTCATAATCTCTGGGCCGGGCCTGGTAGGGGCGTTGTGTCTTTTTTTTTAAGCGAAGGGGTACGGGACAATATGGAGCGTCGGATTTGGGGAGATCGGACGGCCCCGGGCCGTCTTCCTCCTCCCAACGCATGCAAGCAGGGGCGGTGCCCTAATGGCGACTAGGGGTGCGAGAGGCTCACCGGGGTGGCTGCCGGCGTCGGTAGACGACGTGGAGGGGCGGCGGGGGTGCGCCGCAGGCTCCTCTTTCTGTTTTTGGCGACGGCGGGGCGAACGGTGACGGGGACGTCGGGGTACACGGGCGGCTTGGAATGGGCTTCGGCTCGGGGAAGACGGGCGTCTGGTCCTGGCCTGGGCGCGGCCTCGCCGGGCTGCGCCGGCGAGAGGCAGAGGGGCGGCGCGCCGCCCTCCCTCTCCTCCTCCTCCTTTCTCCCTTCCCTTCTTCTCCTTCTCCTCCGCTTCCTTCCCTCCTCCTTCTCTGCTTCTTCTTCCTCTCGGCTGGGGTGGCGAGGTGATGGGGTGGCGGTCGAGTGGTGAGTGAGGGGAGGCTGGTGGTGTGGAGGGCATTGAGGGCGGCCCCCTTTTATAGGCGAACGAGGAAGAGAGAGGGCAACGGGCGAGAGATCTCGAGCGGCTAGCGCGGTGCAACGGACGGGAGCGCCACGGGGACGATCCGTGGCCTCGCCTCTGGCTGGGCGAGATGGGCGGCGCGAGTTCTCGTGAGAGAGAGAGCCGGTGGGTCGATTCCACCGTGGCCATCGCCGATCACATCAGGGGCTAGGGTTGGGGGTACGTTCTCCCTGTCAGGGCACGGGGGCGATCCTCGGGGTCGTCTTCGGTTGGGGAAGGGAGAGCACGAGGCTGACAGGTGGGGGGCTAGAGAGAGGGGAGAGAATTGACGAGAGAGAGAGAGAGGGAACGTGAGAGAGAGAGATCTGTTCGTGGGGGAGGGATGAGGGAGGTTAGAGAGGGAGAGAGAGATTAGGGGGGTGGTTAGGCTAGTTCTCCTCTCTTTTTTATAATAATGTCTCTCTCTCTTGTTGTTATTATTATTATTGTTATTGTTATTATTAGATTAAGTATAATGGTCATGCATACATCTCCTTATGATTTTATGTATTTAGGTACTTTTATTGATAATTGTTTTAGTTATTTCTAATCAACAAAAGGTTAATGTCTAAGGGTTTTGTGGTGGTAAAATTATTAGTATTATTATTATACAGAAAATTTATTAGGTGTTAGCACTAAGGGTTTTTTTTAGAATTTATCAAGTTGCCATTATTATGATCATCTCAAGATGAGTTGCATGCATGGTAGACATATATTATTAACCATAATCACTTGGTTATCTAAGCACATGCACCACAAAATGATCCTCATCACAAGTGCATCATCAAGCAACAACATGACTAACCCTAAGCACACAAGTTCAAGCATTGAAACAACAACCTAACATTTCATGCAAGGTTTTTGTTGGCTCCAATTTTTGGCTACCTAAATTAACAGGAGAGTAAAAGTTGGGATGTGACAACCCTCCCGCCGCCGCCACCATCTTCTTCGTCGCCCGTTGCCACTTAGGCTTCTTCGCCTTCTTCGACTTCTTGATCTTGCCGGCGTCGAACTTCCGGACCCCCTGCGTCGGCGCCGTCTCCGTCGTAGCGCGACAGCATCACGGGGACGGGCCTCTCCGTAGTAGCCATCACGTCGCGTCGCGGGGTAGCGGCCGCGCGACCGCCGTCCGAGATGAGGACAGTCTGCTGCTTCATGGGCCCGATGCACGCAAGCGGCTCAAGGGTGATCGACCGGATGTCCTCGCCGTCCATGATGATGACGAAGGTGACGAAGAAGACACCGTCATCACGTCGCGTTCATTGGGCGAGTGGCTGGAACGCTGAGCAGCCTCTTCCATGGAGCCTCCACCGTCCCTGGACCAAGGAGCTGAACTTTACCGGGCCAAACATTTAATAAGCTATATAATAATTTATGTTGATCTAAAACGTTTTATATTTGTATATAAAGGAAGTAAGACACAGTAAAATCTGCTTAATCAAAAACTCATGAAATTTAACCTCCCCGAAAAAGCTATGAATGTAAATCCTAGCAGCAGTGTAATAATAGTTACTGTATTGGTTTTGATAAGATAGCAGTACATCGTTAAGATGTTGTAGCAAGAACACGAGTGTGTCGACGTAGGTTGTCTCAAGGATTCTTGAAGCCTTGAAAATGTATCATAATATGCTTGTTATTAATTTTGGCAAATATTACACACTCATACAAAATAAATCATCAGTCATCTTATTTCGAAGATTTGTCTTTATAGGCATCCATGGCAGCATGACCACTATTTTAGATTTGGTTTGTCATTTTGACAGGTCAACAATTTTTCAGATCAATCGGCCTATAAAGATATACCAACCTCGCATACCCTCTCACAACCTAGAAAAAAAAGTGTCAACATGTGATATTATAGCACAAATATAGTTCATGCAAAGTTTGCAAACACCGCCGCTATTTTTTCCATAAAAGTATGAGTTGATTAGTAGATAAAACAGAATCATAGCATGAAAAGCCCACCAAAAACTGCATTATAAATAATAAAATACACAGTTCATCATCTCCCCTACTCGCCAAACCAAATACTTTCCCGGTTCCAATATATAAGGTGTATTTGTTTTTTGAAAAATCATTTTTTTAATAATTTTGAGAAAATTTAGGACAAAAAGAGATCGACATCCACAATACTAAATAAATAAAATATAAAAATTCATTTCATGATGAATATAATTATACTAATTTGATGTTACGCAAATCAATATATTTTTTGTATAGATTTGATCAAACTTAAAGAGGTATATTTGTAAAAAACTAATACAATTTATATTTTAAAATAAAGGAATGAAAACCATATTTAAAAATCCAACAACATTAACGGCGCAGCAAAGCGCGTCTAACCCTTCTAGTATATACTACTCCACACTCCTTGAGGTCTCACATCAGATAAGTCTTGCACCTTCTTGATCGACTGCCTGAGCATTTCCGATCATTAATCTTAATGGTCATGTAGAGATGTGGATTCCCTTGTAATGACATCATCCATGACAAATTCCCTCGCCTAATGATGTTTCTAGGAGTTTTTTGTGCAGCTATATGAATAAACTTATAGGCATCAGGAGCGAGCCAATTTTGGATCCGTAGAAAGGTAAAACGTCAGTTGATGTCAGAGCTCCCTCACATAAAATCATAAACTCAGGTTAACAAAAGGTGGATTTGGCCACCTCAGGGTTTGGGTAAAGCTCAATTCAAATGGCTCATTTTCACATGATGGCAATGCGGGAACTGGAATGGTGTTGAGACATGATACGAGATCAATTATATTTTCTTCATGTAGACAACTTTTCTCTTACCGTGAAGCATTTGAAGCAGATTTGGAGCATCATGCATGGATGGCCTCTCACTAGAGTTGATGAGGTTCGATTTTACCGGTGGTTATTGAACTGGATTCTCTGGTGGATATAAAGATGATTCAATCCGGCGACACTGATCGATCCATTTGGTCTTCTTTAGTGAAAAAATTAGACACCTCGTGATCCTTCGTAGAACTTGTATTACTCACGTGTCTTGTAACCAAAATAGAGTTAGTAACTCTCTGGCTAACTGTACATGTGTGGAGAGGAGAACTATGACTTGGTTACGTTTTGAACCTCATGAAGCCATTGAGCTGAGCATTCTGGATTATAACTGTATTTTGTTGTGAGTAATGAAAGTTTTACCTGTAAAAGATAAATAAACCTTGCACTGATGATAGATCGGCTCTTGCCCTACCTTAGTAAATTGCATGCATCCTTGCAAATTTCAATACGTTGATGGTCGCCACAAAATATGCGACCTCTCATGATCACCTGGTAGGGATCTATCTTTTGCAATTGCAATACAATGCCTATTAGGTTTCGTTAGGACAAGCCTTTGTATTTGTTTGTTTTTGTCACAAAGAGCAGGACTGTGTATCTAAGAAATCGAGACATAGGCCCCTATCAGTTGACACTGTATTGCTTTCGGATATGTAGTGTATCAAAATATTCAGTTGAGTTAGGCAAGAGTCCGATATTGGAAAATCATTACGGATTTGCTAAAACAAATGTACATGAGGAATAAGGATGTCACATGTACCCAGCTAAGCTAGTGTTATTTTTCGCACTAGGTCAATCGGTAGTGTTTTGAGCTGAGCGAACCATTTTTTGTTTGTTTGTTGGGTTGGCTGAGAGTTCACCCGAGCTGGAAAATCGCTATGGGCTTTTCTCCGACGGTCCACCTTCTGCATGGTTTGTTTTTGTGTTGCATGGATCAGAATTTGTCAATGATGCATCGGGAGATTGATCAGTGCATTTGTTCGCTGTATTTTTTTTCTTTTTTAAACACCGTTCCTAATAAGTTAAATAATCTAAAAAATTGTATTTTTTGTTCAATTATTTTGTGTATATTGTTAATATTCTACGTTAATATACACAGACTAGCCTAGTGCGACTAAAGATTTTTTGTTCATGTATGTGTCTATATAATCAGGGTTTTTTTGGTTTACATATTTATTAATACATGCAGAGTAAAATATTTTCTCAATATTTTGTTTGGTTTTATTTTTTCTTGTTTTTATCGATTTTCTTTCTGCTTGCCCCCATTTTCTTTTAAAATATTGAAGTTTTTAGATTGAAGATTATTTAAAAAAAAAATCCAGTTGCTTGTCCATCATTAAGTACATATCTTGAAGCACCTTGTAATTTTTTTTATTTTTTTTAGTTTGGGTTTTTGTTTTTTGTTTTTTTGAACTTTTTATATAACTTAATTTGTTTAGAATAACTTGTTAAAAAAATTCTAAAACATATGAAGTTTTATAAATAAACATTGGTTTTTTTGTTATATACATTGAACATATTTAATATAGAATAACTTTTTAAAATTTACTTTGAAATTTTTTGCAATCTGGGTTTTAGGATTTTTTATCAACGTCACTCTGTTATGAGTCCATCCTCGATCTGCACCCCGATTCATTTTTTTTAAGACCAAGTATACCTTTTGTAACGGAGTTTTTCACTCATGGCTCCCAGTTGCAAGTCCCCCCCCCTCGACTTGCACTTGATCTCAATCCTTGGAAAAAATTATGTTGCAGTTGCAACTCTAGCATCTGATTGCAACTAGGCTCGGAAGTTTTTTTGGATCCAATTCCAAGTACAAATTCGACTTTATCAAAACCATGGTACTTTAATTATTTTTTCGTTAATCCCAAGTTGAAAGTCTAACATCTACTTGCATTCGAGTTTTTAGGGGGTTTTCTCAGTTGCAGGTCCACCAATGAGTCGCAACTGGATACAGTTTTTTCTTAGTTGCAAACCCACCAACGAGTCGCAACTGGGTTTTTACTCAGTTGCAAGTCCACCAACGAGTCATGATTGAATTTGTTTTTTTTCTTCTTAGTTGGAAGTCCACCAACGAGTCGCAACTGGTCCACCTTTTTTTTTCAGTTGCATGTCCATCAACGAGTCGCCACTGGGTCTAATTTTTTTTTTCAGTTGCAAGTTAACCAATGAGTCGCAATTGGGTATGACTTTTTTCTCAGTTACAAATCCATAAACGAGTCGCAACTGGGTTTGATTTTTTTTCATTTGCTTGTCCACCAACGAGTCGCAATTGGGTTCAACTTTTTTTTTCTCAGTTGCAAGTCCATCAACGAGTCGCAACTGGTCTGTATCTTTTTTTCAGTTGCATGTTCACCAACGAGTCGCAATTGGGTCCAATTTTTTCCTTTCTTAGTGGCAAGTTCACCAATGAGCCATTACTAGGTTTGACTTTTTTCTCAGTTGCAAGTCCATCAACGAGTCGCAACTGGGTTTGAATTTATTTTTTAGTTGCATGTACACCAACGAGTTGCAACTGGGTTTGACTATTTTGTTTCTCAGTTGCAAGTCCACCAACGAGTCGCAACTGGGTCCGACTATTTATTTATTTTTCGTATAGATATTTAATAGTTTTCATGCATTTAAAAAAATACAAGATGAATATTTTTTAATACATATTTAGGGTTTTTTTATATCAAATGAATATTTCTCAGCTGCAATTCACTGACTTTTTTTTCTCAGTTGCAAGTCCACCAATGAGTCGTAAAATGGTCTGACTTGTTTTCTTCAGTTGCAAGTACACCTACTAGTCACAATTGGGCCTGACTTTTTTTCTCGGTTGCATGTCCACCAACAAGTCGCAACTGGGTTCGACTTTTTATTCTCAGTTGCATGTCCACCAACTAGTCGTAACTGGATATGTCTATCTTTTCAGTTGCATGTCCACCAACAAGTCGTAACTAGGTTCAACCTTTTTTTTCTCAGTTGCAAGTTCACCAATGAGTCGCAACTGGGTTTGACTTTTTTCTCGGTTACAAGTCAATCAATGATTCGCAAGTGGGCTCCATTTTTTCCAGTTGCATGTCCATCAACGAGTCGCAACTCGGTTCAACTATTTTTTCTCAGTTGCAAGTCCATCAACGAGTCACAACTAGGTCTGACATTTTTTCAGTTGCATGTCTACGAATGAGTCGCCACTGGGTCCAACTTTTTTTCTCAATTGCAAGTTCACCAATGAGTCGCAACTGGGTCCAACTTTTTTCTCAGTTGCAAGTTCCTCAACGAGTGGCAACTGGGTTCGACTTTTTTTTTCCAATTGCATGTCCACCAACGAGTCGCGACTAGGTCTAACTTTTTTTTTAATTGCAAGTTAACCAATGAGTCGCAACTGGGTTTGACTTTTTTTTCAGTTACAAGTCCCTCAACGAGTTGCAACTGGGTTCGACTATTTTTTCTAACTAGATGATACCCCGCGCGTTGCTGCAGATACTTTTAAGAAGGAATTTGATGTTTTAAGACATGTGAGAGAAAATTTGATGAAAAAAACAAATATGAGTTTGATTTTTGTTTTGTTAATTTAGTTACTTGACAATATATCTGTCAAATGATATGAGATAAAAACAACGTTGAGAGTAGAGACAACGAAGACGTGTTCACCATTAGCTAAACCTAAAACACTGATAGCAATTATGGATGTGTATAAAAATAATTCACATAGAAAAATAAAATGCATTGTAACTCATAATTTGATTTTCTATAAAAAATTTACTTATAAATTGTAAGGTTGAGTGCATAAAAAAGTTACTCCCTCCGATCCAAATTAATTGACACAAACTTAGTACAACTATAGTACAAAGTTGTACTAAGTGTGTGTCAATTAATATGGATCGGAGGGAGTATTACTTATTTATGATAGGATGCATGCACATGCAAAGTTAATGAAATCATGTGCATGAAGAGTGAATGGAAGAGTTTTTACATGGTGGACCTACTTGATGATGTGGATAGCTTGCATGTCAAGATAGATAAGTTAGTGGTGATGAACTATTTAGGTATTATAGAATGCATGTCCACCAACGAGTCGCAACTGGGTTCGACTATTTTTTCTCAGTTGCAAGTCCACCAACGAGTCGCAACCGGGTCCATCTTTTTTTTAGTTGCATGTCCACCAACGAGTCACGATTGGATCCAACATTCTTTTCTTAGTTGCAAGTTCACCAATGAGTCGCAACTAGGTCTAATTTTTTTTCTACATTGGATATCCATCAACGAGCCGCAACTGGGTTCGACTTTTTTTCAGTTGCATGTCAAGCAACGAGTCGCAACTGGGTTTGACTATTTTTTTTCTCACTTCCAAGTCCACCAACGAGTCGCAACTGGGTTCGACTATTTTTTTTCATTTTTTTTATTTTTGTCTTTATATTTTCGTATATATATTTAATATTTTTCATGCATGTTAAAAAAAATTAAATAGAAGGTCAATATTTTTTTGATCATTTTTTTAAAATAGATGATCAACATTTTTAATACAAATTGTATAATTTTGCTATATACTCCCTCCGTAAAGAAATATAAGAGCATTTAGATTACTAAAGTAGTGATCTAAACACTCTTATATTACTTTACGGAGGGAGTACTTTATAAATACGTGGTCAATATTTTCTTCATATATAGTTTAACAATTTGTCATACATTATTAAATTGTTTAACAATATGTGGTTAATATAGTTTAACAATACGTGGTCAATATTTTCTTCATATATAGTTTAATAATACGTGGTTAATATATTATAAAAAACAATTCCATATAAAATTAGTAAATTTTAATACCTGGTCAACATTGTTTCATAAATAATTGAATATGTTTTATACATTTTTCTTATATATGATAAACAAATTTTATACATGTTTAATATTTTTTTTAAATGCTTGATTAATATTGATTAAATAACAATATGAATTGTGTCATTCATAACTTAATTTGTGTATACATGAAAAACATTTGAATTTTAATTATTGATATTATTTTAAAATACGAACAAAAAAAGAAAAGAAAAACGTGAAATAAACAACAAACGAGGTTGTGGCCTTCCGCACACTTGGGCCGGCCCCTTAGGCACCTAGAAAATTGGGCGAATGATAATTTGTTTTTACATAAGTTTGACGGACCTTTTGTTTTCGCGAAACAAACAAACAAACAAAAAAGAGAAAGCGAACGAGCGGAGGAGAAGAATAGCGCTGGGAGAAAACGGGCTGACTGTCAGCTTATGTCACATGTACATGTGACTTAGACAGACCCAAATCATTAAACTAGCATGGCTGCTTGCGAATGTCATAAATTTTTAAAGTTATCCAAGATTTCTTTGTCTCTAAGTTGAGAGACGTCCTGATCCGTTCAATGCATGCTGAGATTTGCTTAGGGTGTGGGAAGCACGCATCAACGCTAGATCAGGCTGCTAGCACTAACAGTTTAGACATAAGGAAACTATGTGCTTCTAGTTCCAGGTCAACTGAGTTTTCTTAAGGTGTGTTTAGATCTCAGTCGACTATAATTTAACGAAGTCTTAGTCAAGTGATAGAACAGTAAAACAAAGAAAACGTTTTTTTTTCACGAATCTTCATACATAATTTCATAAATATAACATTGACTAAGACTTCGTTAAGTCTTAATCGACTGAGATTTAGCAATCCTCAAAGACAAATGGAGTGAGAGAGGAGGATTGGTTGGTAGTTTTTGTGTAGTTGCATACTAAATATGACCTCAGAGATGTGTACATGCATGAAAGGAAAAGAAAGCGATCTAGTTGAAGCTTCGCTCGGGATATTGTACCGTTTATGGAAAGCCTTTTTTTTAACTAATTTATGGAAAGCCTTGATTAACGAGGACACATCAAATATGGAGATTAAACAGTACTTTTAGAGGGAGATCTTACATTTTTAACATGTTGCTCCCCACTACTTCCAAATTTTTTAACATGCACGCACTTCACCTCATCATGCATGTCACATCACCTTCCACTAGCATATTTTTTTCAACATGCAAACATGTCACCTAATCATCCAACATGCATGAGAAAGATCCACCTTAATATGTCACTATGCATAATAAAAACCCACATACAATATGCATTCATGGGAATTTTTATTTTATTATGATATTTATATTAAATTCATATATTAGTTTAAAAGTTATTGGTTCAAATATACATACTTCATTTAACCAAACATTTTCACTGAAATATTTTTTTAAAAAGTTTCGCAACAACGTGCGGAGCACATCATCTAGTTAATATAACACCTCCTCCCCGCAAAAAAAAAGACTAATATAACACCATACACTTTTTTTTCGTGAAATAACACCATACACTAACGATTCACATTTCACAGTGTAAAAGTTTAGGACCCAAAGTTTTTCCTTTGTCCTAGCAAGCCTGAACAGACGATGTATTTTCAAAGGGAGGCACTGGAACGGGGACACTGGACTTCAGCATCAACAGCCCAACCAACGGACCCGCCATCTCCTCCCCGACCACCTTAACTATCTCATCCAGGGTCATCCCTGGCACCACGGCTTGGCCCCGACCGACATGCTCAAGCTTCTTTGTTCGCACCGCCTTGGCCGGTGCCTGCCTCTTGGTCTTCTGGACCGGCCGCGGCGCACGCTCACTGCTCCCTTCCTCGCGATGTACTTGGACGAGAAACCCGAGGGCGCCGTCAGGGTGGGCGTTGGCTCCGTGGAGGCCGGGAGCCTTATCGGGCTGCCCGGTCAAGCTGCGAGACCGGAACTCCCACAGCTCGACGTCAACCTGGAGATCCCCGTTCTTGACCGGCTTCTCTAGGCCGTTCTTGCTCACGAAGTCGTTCCAGCCGCCGATGATGCGGTACGCGCCGTTGGAGTTGAGGTACTTGAGCTTAAAGGTGAAATCGCGGCCCTGGTCGTCGACGGCGGTCACCTGCAGCCCATGTTCCCAATGCCGGACCAGGAAGGTCTCGTCCTCTGCCAAGATCCCGGTGATGGGGTGGCCCTCGCGGTAGTCGGTCTTGCACGAGAAGAGGAGACGGTTCTGGTTGCGGTCCACGTCGCTCTTCTGGAGGGTCTTCATGCACACGAACCGCGGGGCCGTGGCGCTCAGCTTGTCGAGCTGCCCCTGCTGCGCCTCGCTGAGCCGCAGCGGCCTCTGGACCACCGGCGCGGCGTCCCGCGCCGCCCGCGGCCTCTTCTTCCTGTCGCCGGCATTGCTGCTGCCGTGCCGGTTCTTCTTGGTGGCTCCCGCGGACATCCAGGCCTCGTCTTCCTCCATGCTCACGTACGCAGCGTTGATCGACGCCATGCGCCTGGGTCGGGTCTGAGCTGGAATGCCCTCGACGCCGTCATCCGCCCGCCTCTTCTTCTCCGGAAGGATCGAGAACGAATCGTCGCCGCTGCCGCGATCGCTGCCGTGGCTCGTGGGCGTAGTCGGAGTCGTCGCCCTCTTCTTCGGCGGCAAGAGGTATTCCTGGATGTTTACTGGATACGCCAGGATTTCCGACGGTCCTGCGGCGTCGTGTCGGAAGGCCGACGAGAACAAGGGGTTGCTTGGGGACGGCGTCATCGGGGGATTGGAGATTCGACGAGATTCGGTGTATACCTAGCTAGATGGTTTTGCGATTGCGACCCATGGGTTCAGGGTGAAGTATATAGCATCCGGAAAGGGAAAGAAGAGATGGATCGGGACTATGATGAGTCCGCTTCAGATACGTACCGGCCCTGCCTTGTTGCACAAGGGGAGAGAAGAGTCGGTCGGTGTTTCGAATCCGTGCACCATACGAGAACGTTACGAACAGAGGAGGAGGAAGCGGAGACGAACGGGTTAAGGCCCACATACTTCCGGCCTTTTTTTTATAAAATTATGCAAGCTGATGTATTAATCAAAGTAATATTATTCTATTTGGTTACAAAATAATCATTTTGGTAAGTGCGATATAAATATAAACACTTATTTATAGCGAGCAGCAAGCTAACAATATCGTGCTACTTAGAGCATCTCCAGCCGCGCCCCCAAGAGGCCCCCAAGACGGCGCTATTTGTGTCGGATGGAAGAAAATCGTCCAGCCACGCCCTCAGGAAGGGTCGCTTGGGGTCGTCGGATGAAAGGAAAGCGCGCGAACGGAAGGAAAGCGCGCGCGATTTCACGCGCGCCTCGCACCGCGACCCACCTGTCGGCGTGTGAACACGCGTCGTCGTCATCCTCTCGCCTCGGCTTCCCCGCACATGCCGCCGCCGCAGCGAATCAATGCGGCGCCGGTGACGAGTCCAATCGTCGCAGAGAGCATCAATGCGGCGCGTCGAGATACCCAACGGTCCGTCGACCGCGCCGCAGCCTGTCGTCGTCTTTCCCACGCGGCGTCTCGCCTCGTCTTCCTCGCTCCTGACGCCGCCGCAGGAGAATCAATGCGGCGTCGGAGTCTAGTCCAATCGCCGCTGCAGTGGGAATCAAACGTCGCGGAGTAGTCCAATCAGCACCGCGCGTCCGCCGCGTGTCCCCGCCGCATGCACCCCCGCTGCTATATAAAGCGGGCTCACCGTCGAGGGACACCGCACACTCTACTCCTCCTTTCCTCCCCTCTCGCCGCAATTCGCTCGCCATGGACCACAATCACCGCAACATGAACGGCATCCGTCGCGCCCTCACCCGCGCTGAGGCGATCCTCCTGTCCCAGGGATCCCTGCCCGCCGAACATGCGGATACCGCGCGGCTGGGTGCTCAGTGCCGCCGCTACCTCAAGGCGCGCAGTTCGACCGGGAAGTCCTCGCCATCCACGCCACAATGACGGAGGCCGAGCTCGCTGACCCAGCGAACGCGGCGGGCAACTTCGCCCGCTGGATGGCGCACTTCGAGGAGCCCCGCAACCAGGCGCTCGCCTCCACCGAAGGGCTGGAACTGGTGTCGGACCCGATGAACCGCCTCGGCCGGATGCTGTGGTGGAGCCCCGAGGAGCGCACGCTCCTCAATGTCCTCTACCACGTCCAGGACGGCAATGAGCCGCGCCTCGAGTACCCGTGAAGGGACGGCGGCGAGTGGCGTCGACGGTGCCGCAGGAGGAGGCGAGCAGTGAAGGCGGCGACCTAGTAGTTTTTTATTTCCTACCTATTGTAACAGCCCAGTTTTTGCAAAAATTAAAAAAATTGTTTTCGGTGTGAATTGTTTGATTGTCTGATTTGTTTGCGGTGTTTGCATCCCCGATTTATCGATCGGCGATTATTTTTCCCCCTCTTATCTCGTATCGGACGGAGACCGACCCTTGCCACCTCGACACTCGACCTTTGCGACACCGGGTTTCACCCGATCACCGTCGCGAAAATCGCACGAGACCAGCCGCAGCCAACGGAACGAAAAACCCCGTTTAATAATTAAACGGTTTATTTTTATAGCGCACCGGAAAGTGTTTTCAGAAAGGTTCCAGCGCGAGGTGAATGCCTCCGGCTCGACGCGCTGATCGCGCAGTTTGAAGTTTTACCCGAATCGGAGGTACTGCAGACCCCCGGCGGTCAGAAACGTGAGCACCGCGCGCGAGAGAGAAAAACCGGAGATGTTTTTTGCAAACTGCCAGCCACCGGGGCTATATAAAGACCACCACACTCCCACCCACTTCTAGGGTTTCCCCTAGACAAAATTGCAACCACCCCCCTCCACTTTGCCAGATCTGCCCAATAGCACCTCAATTTTCGGAACCCTAGATCCAAAACAGCCCCAACCGTCAGATTTGGGCATCCAGCGGCCCAGATCGCGCCACGTCAGCACCCACCTAGCCTCCTCTCTCTCTGCTCTCTCTCCAGCCCCTGGACGCCCGAGGCCGTCGCCGCCTCTGCCCGAGGCCGTCGCTGGCAGCAGCCACCCCAGGTCTCGCCGCGCGCCCCCCTTCTTTCCTCCTCCCTTCCCTCTCCTTCTCCTCCCCTCTAATTCCCTCTCTTCTCTCTCTGCGTGCAAGTCAGCCCGCCATGGCTGCAGGTCCGAGACGGCCGCCCCATGCTCCTGGCCTCCCCGCCCGAGAAGCCACCGGATCCGTTGCTCCCGCGCCGGATCCGTCGCCGCACGACCGTCCCCGGCCTCCCTGCGACCCCGGCGCCACCTTGCTCCTCGCCGGCAGCCAAGCACCGCCGCCACTGCTGCCTTGCTCGTCCTGGACGAGGACGAGCGTGCTCGTCCGTTCGGTCGCCTGCCAGGTGGGCCGGCCTCCCAACACCAGCCGCGGCCCGACTCCCTCCTCGGCCCAGCCGGCGCCCAGGCCCAGGCCGGCCACCACTCCAGCCAGTGGGCTGAGGCCCATGGGGTGAGGCGCCCCCCCCCCCTTATTTATTTTTCTTTCTTCTGTTATTTATTTATTTATGCTGCTGTGCACTGCTGGGCCCAATAGCTAGATTCCGCCCGTTTAGTTTTTTTCCCTGCTAGGTTTCTTTTATTTAATTGGCAGATTGTATTGTTTTTTTTGCGGTGCCCGTAACTTTTTAACCGTAGCTCCGATCGCGATGCGTAAAATATGAAACTTGCTTAGAATTGTGTCTAGTTTAGTAATTTGTGCTCCTTTGCCATGTTTGACTTTGTTTACATGTTGTTTGACTGCTAATTACACTGTCTGCCACTGTAAACTGTTATTGCAATAACTTTTTAACCGTTGCTCTGTTTAAAATGTTCTTTATATGTAACTTGACTAGAATTGCATGTAGATTGTGTTTATGATGTTCTTGCTTGCTAATAAAAATAATAAAATATTGTTTAGGGCAGAACAGTACCGAATGCAATATTTATCATGGGGTCCGTATTAGTCTGCCATGTCTAGGATTTCACCCCACTTAAATTGACTAGCTTAGGTAGTTTATTTTTGCTACACCTCTTGAAATGTTTGTGTGCTATGCCATGCTTCTGTGCTATGCCATGTTAACAACCTTTGCCCACCTTGTGTAGCTAAACAACTTGAACCTTTCTAAATGTGCGGTATCGTCGTGTGTGACGAGTACTCCACTTAAATTGTTAGTAACCGCTCTCGACGGTAGGTGCGATGTCTCGTGTTGCTTCTTGTTGATGCTTGCTCGTGTTTGCCCCGTAGTAATAGTGTTTGCTTGTTGATTGCTTTCCAGTGTTTATCGTCTTGTGTGCTTCCGCGGGTACCTCTCGGAGACGATGCGAGCTTGCGATCAAGTACACCTTCGGAACCCGACTTATCAACAGGCAAGGACTATGCATTACTTATGATCCATTCTATTTCAACCAGCGGTTTGCATGCTAGTATAGAATAGGTTCGATGTTTGACCCTACCACATGTTTACAACCTCTCTCAAACCGATACAGCCATGTCCCTTCCCAGCAAACCATGTACTGCTATGTTACTATTGCTCGTTGCTCAGCCCCTGCTTAGTATGCATGCTTAGGATGCTACGATGTTACCCTGTTACTCCTTGGTTTGGGATATCACATTATTATATTGTTGTTGATGATATGATTATTATAATGTTGACTATATTCGACGAAGGATGGAAGGTCTAGGCTATCTCGCCCCGACGCTTTGTTCCATTCGAGTCACCTAGGATCCGAGTTCCGGGTATTGGTTTTAATACTGAGCGTGCCTAACCGCGTGTGGGATTTTATGGGGTCCCCTTTTCTTACCTATCTAGCTTCAAACATTTCTAGTGGTGGCCCGAGCTGATTTACCATTTGAAACCACGTGTGTGTGCTTGGTGGATCCCCTCGCAGTTTTTAAACAACCCGGACCAGCGGAGACATGGTTTCCCTGTTGGTCCACCTTTGACCGGCGAGGGACCGAGGTCTCACGTGAGGCGTCTCGGTAACCCAAACCTTGTTGAGACGGAAGAGTCCGATCCGAGAGCGTGGCCAGCTTTTGGATTGGGTGTCGACTCCCCGGGGGCCACCCGGATTTGTTCGTTGTTAGTTAGAGGGACTTGTCGTTTCGGATCTCTTGGAACTAAATCATAAAATGGTTTCCTGTGATGGGTAGCAACTGAGAGAGATGGGTGAGCGTGCGGAGCCTCGTAATTGGCAGTTGGTACACCCCTGCAGGGTTAAATCTTTTCGAGAAGCCGTGTCCACGGTTATGGACGACTTGAGACCTACTCCTTGTTCATAGACAACAACAACTGAGATAATCTTAATATAACTTGATCAACGTGTGTGTGCCTTGACTGCTTCTTCTTGGTCGGGATGCGAAGAGGAGGACAAGGATAGGATAGGTGTTATGTTTGCGTAGTAGGTGGATAGCAGACTTGTTGGAGGCGATTCCTCATCGAATGCTTGGCTTCTTATCTTACTCTCTAGATCGTTAGCCACTTCATAAATGCTAGTGCGGCAGCAACCTCACCACTTACCCCTTCCATACCGTAAACTACTAGTTGTCCTAGAATGACGAGTTGTAACACACTCAGTTGCTGTAACAGTAATCATCATCACTGTTGATCATCACTGTTGGATTATCACTGATTGATCTCCCTTGTCCTTGATAAAACTTTGTGATGCTAATGATCAAACCTTGCTGTGGTTGATCAACACCCCATGCACCATGTACTTGAGCCCTTGGGATCAAAACCCAAGGCCCAATTGCATCTTGCTCATCAAGAAACCAAACCATAATTGGAACTGCTTTAAATGAAAAATAAAACAAAAGTGCTCAATTAAAGTTGTTCCAAAAATCATGTAACTATTTTTGTAAATTGCCTAAAATCATTATAATCATGTTGGGCCAACTTTGGTAATTTTTGATGTTACAGAAAATTCCAAACAATTCAAACAGTAGGCTAAAACCCTTACTTTGGGCATTTAATAATTAAAATAAATACCTAATGAATTTATTTTGCTGCAAAAACTTTTGTGGCACCTTAGTAATATGTAACCCTAATTTACAAACACTAATAACCTTTTACAAAAATGCTAGGGTTAATAAATCAATTACAGAAAGAAATAGGATACACAACAAAACAAAATAAATTGAAAAAGGTTTAAAACCCGCACAGGGCGAGGCCCACCTCGGCCCAGCATCTCCTTCTTCCTCCTGTTCCAACCACCCCCCTGGTGCCATGCCGCCGCCGTGGCCGCCGCTGTCAAGCCGGCCCCGCCCTCCTCACCTGCTCCCCCGACACCTAGCCGGCCGGACTCGATAAGGGACCCTCCCCGCACATCCTGGATCTCACCTGCCCCCTTCTCCCCTCCTCCTCGCGCTGCTCTCGCTGGGGAAAGTTCCCACCCGTAGCCCTCGTCGCCGCCTCCGGGAACTCCCGTGGCCGGAGACCTCCTCGGGCCCGGTCGCCTTGTCCAAGTCGTTCAACGACGTCGACTACTTCACCCTGCGCAAGGAATCGAGGCGGAAGCCTCCACCCCGAGCACACGGTCGCCTTCCCCAACTCCGGCCGCCGGGACGTCGCAGAGGAAATCCGGCGCCACCACGACGCCCCCGAGCCCGCTCTCTGCACCGTCGAGCTCCTGGTGAGCTAATGCTCCCTCCCCAAACCCCCATGAACGCCCGCGTAGCCCGTAGACGCCGCCCCCCTTTTACTCATTCCGGCCGCCGCGCGCACTCGTCGCCGGCGAGGCCACGGTGACCGATTAGTCCCGAAAGTGTCACCGTCGTGATCCCCACGCGTTGTGGTTCCCGTTGGGGCTCTTTGCACACACCTAGGGCCCCTGTAGTGTCGACACCGTCAAGGTCCGTGGCGCAGCCGCCGCCTTCGTCGTCGCCGACGTCGCTCCGGCGCGTTTCCGGCGCAACCACCACCACCAGAGCACTCGCCGTCGTCTTCTGCTTCGAACGCATCAAGCCGCGCACCCTCCCGTGCCCTGGGGCGAGCTCCCCGTCGACCTCGCCGGCGGCGGGCTCCGGTGACCCTCCGGTGAGGCTGCTAGGTGGGGGGCCCGTGTCAGTTAGTTGATTAGGGGCTAACCAACCACTGACAGTGGACCCCCCCGGCTAATTGCTTAGTTAGCTTAATAGAAAAATTAATCAGAGAGATAATACCCCTCCCAGTCATTAACATGTGGGTCCAGTGGCATTTTCTAATTTAATTAAATGTTTTATAAATAACAGAGGCTGACATGTGGGTCCCACATGTCAGCACTGTTCTGGATAATGTTGTGGATAATGTTTTGGATAATGTTTAATAAATAATAAAAGAAATCCAGAAAATCAATTAAATTGATTTAAACTTTGAAATTCAATAACTTTTAAACCGTAACTCGGATTCAAAAATTTTATACATGAAAATTGATCAGAAAAATATAATGAATACAAATACGCTATCTGTATGTCTACCACACCCCTCTAACACAACGAATCGAACATTCCCCCTCCGGACCGACTGTCCGATAAATGGTCCGGTACTGTTAGAGTACCCGAATGAATTTATTCCGAACACGAAACTTATTCGAAATAGTTCAACTAACCCGGATACACCACCCACACATGTGTCGGATGTCCACGACACCTCCGGCATGATATCTCCCCCCTCCGGACACCTTGTCCGATAATCACCCGGAGCCGGTATTTCATCCCCGGATGAATTCCCGCTCCGAGTATCGTGCATCGTACTGCGTTAGAACCCCGTTTACAATTCATCTGTTATGTCTTGCATTTGTATTGTTATTATTGTTGTGTATTTATTGTTTCTCCCCCCCTTAATCTCCGGTAGACCCCGCTGCTGTCGTCCACTACACCGCTGCTGAGTACGACTACGTCGTCGACGACCCTACTACTACCGTCGAGCTTGCAGGCAAGCAGAGCCATTCTCTTCCCCAGCTATCGCCTATCTTTCCGTACATTTCTTGCACTAGGCATTGTTACTGCTGCTGCTACGATTACAATCCTATTCAACTGCATAGCTTGATTTTTATCGCCCCTTGATGTGCCTTCCTTTATCCTATGTTGCCTATTATTATTGTTATGCATTATTCAGCAGTGAACCCTGCGCATTGTTAGCTAGGATTAGATAGAGGGTCATGGTCACTCAGGGGAGTGAACGAGGATACAAATATTATAACTGCACAGGTACGGTACAATGCAGACACCGTCTAAGGCCCCTACCTGGGTTATGCCTAGTCACCTCAAGTGTGAGCTATCCAGGAGTAATCCTGGTACTCCACTCGAGGCTGACTTTGTCTTACCGCCATAGGGTCCTGAACGGCGAGGTCCTTCAGGTAAGAAGTCGGGCGACCCAACGGTGCCCGCGAGAGGTATTGCGACGGGACGACGGGGAGGGTACGACCAGTGTACCGGTGTGCTTGGCCCCTGATCGTTGGCCGCGAGAGTTACCAAACCACGAAAGTCGAGATCCTACAGGAGCACACGCGAGACAAGGTAAGGAGACGGTTTACCTTGTTGGTAACCGCAGTGACTTGGTGGGACGACAGGGCAGGCACCGATGTACTGGTGGTCCTGGCTGCTGTCGTTGTCCGCGGGTCGGTTAAGTCGAGGCAACGATAACGGTTGTCACGCAGGTTAATTAAAATACTAAATGGTTCAGTGAATGTCTTAAGTTGGCTATATGCCATGTACGCACTACCTACCCGTGGGAATTACGAGTTTATGGGCTCCTCTGCTTCGTAGTGTCGTCCGAGGTCTCTTCAGACGTCAGCAGTACCGCGGGCTGATTGCCGGGAAGTGCGTTGTCTTCTTTGGCTCGAGCTGTGTTGTTTTTGTTACGGCTTCCCGGCCACCCACGCACCGTGCAGGAGTACGTCAGGGTTGGGGTCCAAGGCCCTGAGTACTTAGGATTTAGACCGGCGGATGGCCTCTCTGTTGAGTTTGAAAGATGGGCTAGGAAGTGTCGGATAGCCTCGGTGGAGCGTTCCCTAACAAGGTTCCCGCCACCCTGGAGATCCGTGCGTGTAGCGTAACACAAGTGCACCCCTGCAGGGAAGATTAATCTATTCGAATAGCCGTGTCCACGGTAACAGGACGCTTTATGCTGAAGCTGGATCTTACCACTAGAAACTATTATTAAACTGTATGGTTCCGGGTTCTCTTCCTCGCGGGGATGTCGAGGAGGTGAACTCGGAGGCATTGCTAATTATTACAACTTATTATTATACAATGCTGCAGCAACTTCTGCTGCATTGTTACTTTATGCTTTATATAAACTGTTGGCTGATTCTTACCTCATGCTGCAAGATATCGTCGGAAGATGCTAGTCTTCGTTAGGCCTAGCTTCTTACCCTTGCTTTGGATTTCTGTCTTTCAGTCCACTATATACAACCTCTTATTTCCGTTGATACAATGCATAATGCTTAGTAGCGGACGTAAGACTCACGGGTATACTAGATACTCACCTGCTTTATTTCCTTTACTGTTTTGCCTGATCGGCCGCTGCAGCCGACGTTGGAGCCCAGGAGAAGGAGTACCCCGGAGGCGCCTACTACGACGTCGAGTTCCCCGTTGACCAGGAGTAGTTCGGTGGATCCCAGGCAGGAGGCCTCGCCTTTTCGATCTGTATCTCTGATGTGATTTGTGCTAGCCTTCTTAAGGCAAAACTTGACTAACTATGTCTGTACTCAGATATTATGGCTTGCATGACTTATGTAATCGGGTCCGCGTGACCCCCTCTATTGTAACATATTTGTTTATCCTTTTGTGTTTAGTGTTGTGCTGTGATATTATCACCGTGGCACCCTAATCTCAGTCGTGTACCCTGCGTGTATGATTACTGTACACGGCTTGATTTTGGGGGCGTCACAAGTTGGTATCAGAGCCGACTGCCTGTAGGAAGCCACCCCACCACTACTTGGTCGAAGTTGAGTCTAGACTTTGAAAAATATTTTGCTAACTTAATATTTGGCTTACGGGCCCACATCGATGTCACTCCGTGTGATATCTATGGTATTAGGATCCTTTGCTCCTTACCTATGCTCTGGAAATCTGCTCTCTTATCCTTGCTGGTAAGTTTTACAAACTCTGACATTAGGATCACGTTCTCTTGATTCCACCCGGCGTTTTTGGTGCTTCCCCCATTGATTGAGTCGTGTCGCAGGAGTCGTACCCCAGGTCCCAGACCGCGGATCCCATTCTCATTCTGGGCAGGCCGCGCGTTCTCTGGCATCAACTCCTGTGGCCAACAGTTTTCTTGCGGCGTGATTGACATAGTGGAATCTATGTCGCGTCGTGTAATCCTAACCGCGGTCTGCGCGCCGCCTAGTGAGTCCTTTTTCCTTAATTTCTACGACGTTACGCTGCCCGATTTTCGATTGACTCTGTGTGCGAATGTGTATGTCTTATATGACTACTCCTATACATATCTGCGCCTCCCTTTTGTTGTCATTTTACTTCAGGCTTGATTTCGGTTTCTCGTTTAATTTTTCATCGCTGAAATACCCCTGTTAAATTCTAGCAGGATGGCTGGTCGTGGTCGTGGTGCCAACGACCCACCTCCGCCGCCGGATTACATGGCCGCGATGATGCAGCAGTTCGAGATGAACCGTCAGTTCATGCAGAATATCATGGCTCAGTTCCCCCAGCCGAATCAGAATGGGCACCACCATCAGCATGCCACCGTGACTCTGCACGACTTCACCCGCCTCAACCCCACTATGTTCCGCAACACTGTTCAGCCGTTGGATGCTGATGACTGGCTTCGCGACATCACTCACGAGCTGGAGTCTGCTAATGTTGATCCAGCCGACTATGTGAACTTTGCGTCTTATCATCTGAAAGGCGCCGCTGCTCAGTGGTGGAGCACCCACAAGCGTTCCTTGCCAGTTGGAGAAGTCATCACTTGGGATGAATTTCAGTCTGCCTTCCGCGCCCGCTACATTCCTCAGGGGATCATGGATCGTAAGGCGGAAGAATTCCGCAACCTCACTCAGGGCGACATGACTGTAGAAGCCTACCAGCGCGAGTTCCTCAACCTCTCTCGCTATGCGGAAGGAGAGATCACCACCGATGCTCGCAGGCAGCAGAAGTTCCGTCGTGGCCTCAACCCGGACCTCAGGCTCGCTCTTGCCGTTCATGATTTCGCCAACTTCGCCACCATGGTGAACAAGACTATCACCGTCGAGACTGCCCAGATGGAACACAAGACCTCTCTGAAGCGTTATCGTGACGTTGGCTCATCTTCGGGCGCAACGCAGAAGCGTCGTATTTGGCTCCCTACCAGTGTGACCCATTCACCTGTCCCTGCTCCAAGGCCGTCTTATGCTGCACCCCGTCTGCCTCCGCCACCGCAGTTTCCAAGAGCTCTGCCTGCACCACCCAATGCTACACCCCTCCGTCCTCAGGATGGATTATGCTTCACGTGCCGCCAACCTGGGCATTTTTCCAGAGAGTGCCCCCAGAAACAGAAGCAACTGGTAGTTCACCCCGCTGGCCGTGGAAATGGCCGTGGCAACAACAGGACCCCCAACTATAATACTGGGTCTGCTGCTCATGCTCGTGGACATGCTTACAACATTAATGTGGAAGCAGCTCAGGAACAACCCGCTACCGTGATGGGTACCCTTCTCGTTAATTCTGCACCTGCTACTGTTTTATTTGATTCAGGAGCATCGCATTCATTCATGTCGGAAGCATTTGCGTTATCGCGTAACATTACGTTTGGGAAGATGAACCCACCGATGGTTGTCCGCACCCCTGGAGGCCCTTGCCAAACCTCCATGATGGTACACGATGTCACCATTGACGTCGAAGGGATTATATTCCTTGTGTCCCCCATCATGCTGAAAACCTCCACCATAGACCTAATTCTAGGCATGGATTGGTTGAAAGTTCACGATGCCGCACTATATTGTGGCACCAAGTCTGTCCAACTTTTTCACCCCTCCGGCGAGATTGTTCCTCAAGGTTATGCAAATAACCTGGTTCTCGAACCGGATCTCGTCAGATCCGTCAAGGGTATACGGTTCTATGATGATTTCGTACACAAGATTAAGCGTGATATCGCCAATGGGAGACCCTCACCCTTCACCGTTGATAGCAAAGGTGCGGCGTACTATCAGAACCGTTTAGTGGTTACTCACAGCAAGGGCAGGCATGAGAACCTGGATATGACCCCGAAGGTCATGAGAGCGGCTCACGATACCCCGTTGTCCATTCATCCTGGAAGCACCAAGATGTACCAAGACATTCGTCAGCAATTCTGGTGGCCTAACATGAAGCAAGACATTGCCAGATATGTTTCTGAATGTGACGTTTGCCGTCGCGTCAAGGCAGAACATCAAAGACCTGCTGGAACTCTACAACCACTCTCTATTCCTGAATGGAAGTGGGACAAGATCGAGATGGACTTCGTCACTGGTTTTCCCAGATCGAAGAAAGGCCACGATGCTATCTTTGTCGTCATCGACCGCTTCTCCAAGGTTGCCCACTTTCTGCCAGTCAAGGAGACGATCTCTGCTAGTCAGTTAGCAGACTTGTATGTTTCCAGAATTGTGTCCCTCCATGGCATTCCGTTGGAGATCAGTTCAGACCGTGGCAGCATTTTCACCTCAAGATTTTGGGATAGTTTCCAAGAAGCTATGGGCACTCACCTGAATTTCAGCACCGCTTATCACCCCCAGTCGCAAGGACAAGTCGAACGAGTCAATCAAGTGCTTGAAGATATGCTCCGAGCTTGTGTCATCTCATTCGATAAGAAATGGGAGGAATCCCTTCCATTTGCTGAATTCTCTTACAATAATAGCTATCAGGCTAGTCTGAAGATGGCACCCTTTGAAGTTCTTTATGGACGTAAGTGTCGAACCCCTCTGAATTGGTCAGAAACTGGAGAATGAACTCTCGTTGGTCCGGACATTATACAGCACGCAGAAGATCAGGTTCGCGTCATCCGTGAACATCTGAAAGCCGCTCAGTCCCGCCAGAAAAGCAACTATGATCGCAAGCACAAAGAAATGGTCTACCAACCTGGTGAATACGCGTACCTCCGTGTCACTCTTATCAGAGGCACTCACCGCTTCGGGATCAAAGGCAAGTTAGCTCCTCGCTACATCAGCCCGTTCCGTATCCTTTCCAGGAGTGGACCAGTGGCATACCGATTGGAATTGCCGCCGAACCTCTCTCAAGTCCACTATGTTTTCCACGTGTCGCAACTTCGACGCTGCTTCAAGGACCCTATTCGCGAAGTCGAACATGATATGATTGAGCTGCAATAGGACTTGACTTATCAGGAACATTCGAGCCGCATTCTTGATCAGTCTGAACGTCGAACCCGCAACAAGACCGTCAAGTTCCTCAAAGTCCAGTGGTCGAATCATTCTGAAGATGAAGCCACCTGGGAACGCGAAGATCGCCTTCGCGATGAATACCCCGATTTCTTTCTCGCTACCACTTAAATTCTCGGGACGAGAATTCTTGTAGTGGGGGAGATTTGTAACACCCTCAGTTGCTGTAACAGTAATCATCATCACTGTTGATCATCACTGTTGGATTATCACTGATTGATCTCCCTTGTCCTTGATAAAACTTTGTGATGCTAATGATCAAACCTTGCTGTGGTTGATCAACACCCCATGCACCATGTACTTGAGCCCTTGGGATCAAAACCCAAGGCCCAATTGCATCTTGCTCATCAAGAAACCAAACCCTAATTGGAACTGCTTTAAATGAAAAATAAAACAAAAGTGCTCAATTAAAGTTGTTCCAAAAATCATGTAACTATTTTTGTAAATTGCCTAAAATCATTATAATCATGTTGGGCCAACTTTGGTAATTTTTGATGTTACAGAAAATTCCAAACAATTCAAACAGTAGGTTAAAACCCTTACTTTGGGCATTTAATAATTAAAATAAATACCTAATGAATTTATTTTGCTGCAAAAACTTTTGTGGCACCTTAGTAATATGTAACCCTAATTTACAAACACTAATAACCTTTTACAAAAATGCTAGCGTTAATAAATCAATTACAGAAAGAAATAGGATAAACAGCAAAACAAAATAAATTGAAAAAGGTTTAAAACCCGCCCAGGGCGAGGCCCACCTCGGCCCAGCATCTCCTTCTTCCTCCTGTTCCAACCACCCCCCTGGTGCCATGCCGCCGCCGTGGCCGCCGCTGTCAAGCCGGCCCCGCCCTCCTCACCTGCTCCCCCGTCCCCTAGCCGGCCGGACTCGATAAGGGACCCCCCCACACACACATCCTGGATCTCACCTGCCCCCTTCTCCCCTCCTCCTCGCGCTGCTCTCGCTGGGGAAAGTTCCCACCCGTAGCCCTCGTCGCCGCCTCCGTGAACCCCCGTGGCCGGAGACCTCCTCGGGCCCGGTCGCCTTGTCCAAGCCGTTCAACGACGTCGACTACTTCACCCTGCGCAAGGAATCGAGGCGGAAGCCTCCACCCCAAGCACACGGTCACCTTCCCCAACTCCGGCCGCCGCGACGTCGCAGAGGAAATCCGGCGCCACCACGACGCCCCCGAGCCCGCTCTCTGCACCGTCGAGCTCCTGGTGAGCTAGTGCTCCCTCCCCAAACCCCCGTGAACGCCCGCGTAGCCCGTAGACGCCGCCCCCCTTTTACTCATTCCGGCCGCCGCGCGCACTCGTCGCTGGCAAGGCCACGGTGACCGATTAGTCCCGGAAGTGTCACCATCGTGATCCCCACGCGTTGTGGTTCCCGTTGGGGCTCTTTGCGCGCACCTAGGGCCCCTGTAGCGTCGACACCGTCAAGGTCCGTGGCGCAGCCGCCGCCTTCGTCGTCGCCGACGTCGCTCCGGCGCGTTTCCGGCGCAACCACCACCACCACCAGAGCACTCACCGTCGTCTTCTGCTTCGAACGCATCAAGCCGCGCACCCTTCCGTGCCCTGGGGCGAGCTCCCCGTCGACCTCGCCGGCGGCGGGCTCCGGTGACCCTCCGGTGAGGCTCCTAGGTGGGGCCCCCGTGTCAGTTAGTTGATTAGGGGCTAACCAGCCACTGACAGTGGACCCCCCGGCTAATTGCTTAGTTAGCTTAATAGAAAAATTATTCAGAGAGATAATACCCCTCCCAGTCATTGACATGTGGGTCCAGTGGCATTTTCTAATTTAATTAAATGTTTTATAAATAACAGAGGCTGACATGTGGGTCCCACATGTCAGCACTGTTCTGGATAATGTTGTGGATAATGTTTTGGATAATGTTTAATAAATAATAAAAGAAATCCAGAAAATCATTTAAATTGATTTAAACTTTGAAATTCAATAACTTTTAAACCGTAACTCGGATTCAAAAACTTTATACATGAAAATTGATCAGAAAAATATAACGAATACAAATACGCTATCCGTATGTCTACCACACCCCTCTAACACAACGAACATCGAACATTCCCCCTCCGGACCGACTGTCCGATAAATGGTCCGGTACTGTTAGAGTACCCGAATGAATTTATTCCGAACACGAAACTTATTCGAAATAGTTCAACTAACCCGGATACACCACCCACACATGTGTCGGATGTCCACGACACCTCCGGCATGATATCTCCCCCCTCCGGACACCTTGTCCGATAATCACCCGGAGCCGGTATTTCATCCCCGGATGAATTCCCGCTCCGAGTATCGTGCATCGTACTGCGTTAGAACCCCGTTTACAATTCATCTGTTATGTCTTGCATTTGTATTGCTATTGTTGTTGTGTATTTATTGTTTCTCCCCCCCTTAATCTCCGGTAGACCCCGCTGCTGCCGTCGACTACACCGCTGCTGAGTACGACTACGTCGTCGACGACCCTACTACTACCGTCGAGCTTGCAGGCAAGCAGAGCCATTCTCTTCCCCAGCTATCGCCTATCTTTCCGTACATTTCTTGCACTAGGCATTGTTACTGCTGCTGCTACGATTACAATCCTATTCAACTGCATAGCTTGATTTTTGTCGCCCCTTGATGTGCCTTCCTTTATCCTATGCTGCCTATTATTATTGTTATGCATTATTCAGCAGTGAACCCTGCGCATTGTTAGCTAGGATTAGATAGAGGGTCGTGGTCACTCAGGGGAGTGAACGCGGATACAAATATTATAACTGCACAGGTACGGTACAATGCAGACACCGTCTAAGGCCCCTACCTGGGTTATGCCTAGTCACCTCAAGTGTGAGCTATCCAGGAGTAATCCTGGTACTCCACTCGAGGCTGACTTTGTCTTACCGCCATAGGGTCCTGAACGGCGAGGTCCTTCAGGTAAGAAGTCGGGCGACCCAACGGTGCCCGCGAGAGGTATTGCGACGGGACGACAGGGAGGGTACGACCAGTGTACCGGTGTGCTTGGCCCCTGATCGTTGGCCGCGAGAGTTACCAAACCACGAAAGTCGAGATCCTACAGGAGCACACACGAGACAAGGTAAGGAGACGGTTTACCTTGTTGGTAACCGCAGTGACTTGGTGGGACGACAGGGCAGGCACCGATGTACTGGTGGTCCTGGCTGATGTCGTTGTCCGCGGGTCGGTTAAGTCGAGGCAACGATAACGGTTGTCACGCAGGTTAATTAAAATACTAAATGGTTCAGTGAATGTCTTAAGTTGGCTATATGCCATGTACGCACTACCTACCCGTGGGAATTACGAGTTTATGGGCTCCTCTGCTTCGTAGTGTCGTCCGAGGACTCTTCAGACGTCAGCAGTACCGCGGGCTGATTGCCGGGAAGTGCGCTGTCTTCTTTGGCTCGAGCTGTGTTGTTTTTGTTACGGCTTCCCGTCCACCCACGCACCGTGCAGGAGTACGTCAGGGTTGGGGTCCAAGGCCCTGAGTACTTAGGATTTAGACCGGCGGATGGCCTCTCTGTTGAGTTTGAAAGATGGGCTAGGAAGTGTCGGATAGCCTCGGTGGAGCGTTCCCTAACAAGGTTCCCGCCACCCTGGAGATCCGTGCGTGTAGCGTAACATAAGTGCACCCCTGCAGGGAAGATTAATCTATTCGAATAGCCGTGTCCACGGTAACAGGACGCTTTATGCTGAAGCTGGATCTTACCACTAGAAACTATTATTAAACTGTATGGTTCCGGGTTCTCTTCCTCGCGGGGATGTCGAGGAGGTGAACTCGGAGGCATTGCTAATTATTACAACTTATTATTATACAATGCTGCAGCAACTTCTGCTGCATTGTTACTTTATGCTTTATATAAACTGTTGGCTGATTCTTACCTCATGCTGCAAGATATCGTCGGAAGATGCTAGTCTTCGTTAGGCCTAGCTTCTTACCCTTGCTCTGGATTTCTATCTTTCAGTCCACTATATACAGCCTCTTCTTTCCGTTGATACAATGCATAATGCTTAGTAGCGAACGTAAGACTCGCGGGTATACTAGATACTCACCTGCTTTATTTCCTTTACTGTTTTGCCTGATCGGCCGCTGCAGCCGACGTTGGAGCCCAGGAGCAGGAGTACCCCGGAGGCGCCTACTACGACGTCGAGTTCCCCGTTGACCAGGAGTAGTTCGGTGGATCCCAGGCAGGAGGCCTCGCCTTTTCGATCTGTATCTCTGATGTGATTTGTGCTAGCCTTCTTAAGGCAAAACTTGACTAACTATGTCTGTACTCAGATATTATGGCTTGCATGACTTATGTAATCGGGTCCGCGTGACCCCCTCTATTGTAACATATTTGTTTATCCTTTTGTGTTTAGTGTTGTGCTGTGATATTATCACCGTGGCACCCTAATCTCAGTCGTGTACCCCGCGTGTATGATTACTGTACACGGCTTGATTTTGGGGGCGTCACACGAGTGATGAAGTCCTTGCTGGGTCAGATGACCACTACAGTTGGATGCTGAGTACTTCTGTACTCATGATACTACCCCAAACTCTTTTCAGGGTTCTGATCGACAACAGGTATGGTGATCGACGTTTCACGTGGAGACTCGACGACGACTAGTTAGGCGGATCCCAGCGGAGGGCCTGGACCCGTGTGGTTATGGGACCGATGTTTTTCTCTTTGCCACTAGGCATTTGCTTGTAGTCTGTACTCAGACATGTACCTTCCGCTGTTGTATTGTATTTGAGGCAGTTGTATGCCGATTGTATGAGATGTTGTACCCTTGTATCTGTAATGTTGTGATATCATGTTGGAAATCCGGGCATATGGCTACGTCATATGTCGCGGTGGGACCGATATGTGCTTCGTTCCCGGATCTGGATGGAAACATCTAGATCTGGAACAGTACCGCATATCGGGCCTTACACCTATGTAATAAATTTAGACCAAACATTTATAAATTTCGCTGAACTTCGACTATATTTGATAAAATTTGGACGAACTTGGGGGCATCTTGGGGCCGCGGCTAGGTAGCCCTCCCCCCCAAGCCGTTTTCGCCGCCCAAACGCCCCCAAACGGCACTAAAATAGCGCCGAAAATCGCCTTGGGGGGGGCGAACGGCTGGAGATGCTCTTACCTCTGACTCAGTTAGCACAACGAAGAGCTAACGAGAAAAGCGCCTATGTTTTCTTTATTTTTTAGTTATTAAAAACACAAATATAATAAAAAAATGTCAACTTTAAATAATTCATAGATTTTAATACATGTTCATCATCTCAAAATATGATCGTGAATTAAAAAATGTTAGCAACTTTTAAACAATAAAAAAAATGTTAACTAATTCAAAAACTATCAACAGATTCAATATACTTCTTAAATTCAAAATTGTGTAATAATTCTAGAAAATATTTATGAATTTTAAAGTATATTTTTTGAAAATATTCATTTTAAAATAATAGAAAATGTCGGTGTGGGAAAACAGAAAGAATAGAATAGAAATAACATTCTGAAACATTCCCAAAACCAGACAGATTTTTTTTAGAATACCAAAACCAGACAAATGGTTCCAAAAACTTCTAAACCATTGTCCAACCGAAATCACCAAAATTTCTTTTATTTCTTTTATGTCTACTGTTATTTTCCTTTTGTATTTGTTTCATCTGCTTTTGCAATTTTGTAAAATTGTAGACTTTCACCAAAATTAGTGTTGTACCCCAAACCAGTGTTATAAAAAGTTTGGGGCATTTATAAACTCATTTGATATTTTAATCAATCAACAAATGATTAAAATGGATTGATTAAGCTACTGTTTGAATTGTTTGATTTATTTTATAGCTTAATAAATTCCCATACCCACATGGACATGGTTCACTGAATATTTTTGATTTAACAAAAGTGATTGCATAATTTTTGGACAAAGTTTTAATTTTCACATGATTTTTTGTATTAACCAAAAGGCATTTTTGAATGTGTTCAAAAGCAAAGATGATCTTAGCATGACTGCAACAGTGATTAGCAACAATAATGGTCAACAGTATAAATGATTACTGTTACAGACACTGAGGATGTTACAGGGTCGCTCACCCCGGCGATGTCCGGGCTCATCGTCTTCGCCAAGACCTCCCACGAGGCCTGGACCATCCTGGAGCGCTCTTTTGCGTCGCAGTCGCAGGCACGCGCCAGTGCTCGTCGTCGCGTGCTTGGTGACTGTGAGAAGCTCAACGAGTCGGCAACCGTCTACTACAACAAGGTCAAGTATCTTGCCGACATGCTGGCCTCTATTGGACAACCCCTCACCGACGCTGAGTTCACCTCCTACATCGTCAATGGTCTTGACGAGGAGTATGATGGTTTGGTCGAAGTCGTCAATGACCGCAACACTCCGATGATGGCGCACGAGCTCTACTCGCGCCTCCTCCTCACCGAGCAGCGCGTGGAGGCACGTCTTGCTCCCCGTGCCCACGGTGGTGCCTCCACGAACACCGTCTACAGGGGCGGTCGCCGTCCTTCTGCTCCGCCATCTGCCTCGGGCAAGGGCGCTGTCGGCCCGCCTCCGCCACCGCCGTCGTTGGGTACGGATGGTCGCCCTAACAGGGTGTGCAAGCTCTGTGGTCGTGAGAAGGTGTGCCAGCTCTGTGCCCGTGAAGGTCACTGGGTCTCCAAGTGCCATCGTCGGTTTCAGCGGAGTTTTCTCGGCCTTTGCAATGACGGCAAGGATACGAGGAAAACCGAGCGTCAAGTCGCTATGGCTGACCGTCCGGCAAAGTCCAAGGATCCGCAGGGATATACTCAGTCCTACTCCATCGACCCTCACTGGTGATGGCTTCTCGCCCCTCGTTGGTTACCCCAAGTGGAAGGTTTGAGATGCAGTGCAGAAGCAAGTTTCCCTCGGTGAAGATACCAAGGTTTGTCTCCAGTAGGACTCCAAAGATGATAAGTAGATGTCAGCGGCGCAACTGACGCGGACCTGCACACAGACACAAATAACTTTGTTCCCAACGAAGTTCAGAGAGGTTGTCAATCTCTCCGGTCTTGTTGTTCACAAAGGATCAAACACAAGAGATAATGATAGCAACTGAAAGTAAAAAGCAGAAGAGTAAATGAGCGTGGAAACAGTAATAAGGATATGGACCGGGATACGTGATGTTCACTACTGATGTCTCTCTCCCAAAAGACGATAAAACTGTTATGCGAGGTAAACAAATTACAGAAGGGCAATTGACATGATTATGAACGCACCGCAATGCTAACTATGATACAAAAGAAAGGAAGAGGCTCAAAAGCACGGGTAGTACAACAAAATAAGTAGACCGAAATCCAACTGCATCTACTACTAATCATCCACCTTAAGATATCTATCCAGAACATCTCGCTGGTATTAAGTTGCGAGCCCCACCCAAAGTGTAAACACAAAGCAACAGACAACTGTATTAAAAAGTACTTTGCGTAAAGTAAACAATCCTTGCAACCGCGGTTACGAGCACTGTTGTTTTCCCCCTTGTGGCAACAACACATCCCCTAGACTCATGTTTCTGTCACTCAAGCGTGTCATCGGGGGGCATGAACCCACAATCGAGCAAAACGTTCCCTCTTGGAGTCACTACCTACTACTTGGCCAAAGCAATAAACAGCAACGGAGAACCTGCAAGAATTACTCTAGAACTAGTTGCTCTCCTGTCCAAGGGTTTGCTGTATACGATTCTAATGGCCCGGCCCACACTCACGCTACAGAGCGATCGTGTAACACTTACATCGAGCCATCGTCTTGTCTTATTTCTAGATCATTCGAATGATACACAAGTTGATGTATGAAGCATACCACACACACAAAAAGTTGATGTATGAAGAAAGGTAAATTATATGTATTTGCTTAAGAACTTATATTTGTGTAATGTGCAATAAAAATATAATCATTTGTTTAGCTAGCAGCAAGCTAACACTACCGCGTTACTTTGGCATCGCCAGCCAGCGCATCGAGAAACTAGCGAGAGAATTGCATGCCTTTATGTTATATATATATATATATATATATATATATATATATATATATATCATTTTTATTTAAAAATTCATAAATATAGTACTAAATACAATTAATTTAATTTTCTTGCGTCATTTAAAAAGTGGCATGTTCTTGAAAAATGACCACGAACTAAAAATGATCATAAATTCAAAATATGTTTTGTGATTGAAGAAATGTTTGAAAATTCAAAAGGTGTTAAAATATTTGAAAAAATTCAAATAATCTATGAGAATTCAAAATTATTCATGAATATTAAAATAATAGTGAACTTGAAAAGTGTTCACAAATTAAAAATAGAACAAGTAAAATAGGAAAATTTAGCACCGAAAATAGAAAAGGAAAATAAAACATTTTGGAACCATCTTGAAATCGGCTAGGAGGTTCCAAAAATTCCTAAAATCAATGCCCAACGGTTCGCCAAGTACCAGTCTAATGGGCAGGCCCATACCCGAGCTAGAGAGCGATCGTGATGATATCATTCGCATTAGGTGCTATATATCATTTGTGATGCTCATTTTGACGAGTTGTGGTCGTGTGCAACGGAGGCGACCTATGCTAGCGTAGTATTCTAATGATACGATTGGTTTTTCTTTTTGCGCATTGCAATAGTTTTGTTCAATAAAATTGTTGTGGCAGGAAAGTTTAATAGAATCGTGAAATGATGAATGTGGAGTTCTATAAGCTTTGGTTAACGGCTTCTATAAGTTTCGATCATTTTAAGAAAAAAACTACAGTACATTTTTACAAAAAGGAAATTTAATATATTTTTATGAATTTTTATGTGAAAAAAACAGGGAGACTTTAAAATATCACTCACGAATCTTCCCAAGCTTAAACCTGATCATCCTCACGGAAGAAACAACAAATCAACTGGAAGAAACTTAATTGTTTAAATCAAAATAACAAGAACATCTTTTTTCACTTACTACTAGTCATCCACCTTTTTCACTTGAAACCTTAGTATAATCGTATTGTTGACAAAGTTATCGTGCAAGCAAGGTGAAGCAAATAATTAACACAAAGTTCTTGTTAACCTAGACAAGGTAATAAAATAGGAAAAAATAGGCTCCAAACTCTCAAGTAAGCACACACTGAGTCAGCAAGCAAGATGCGTATGAGGACAAAAGCCCAAGTCAAAGGGATCCTCCGGGTAACTGCCTCAAGCAATGAAAGCCAAGGACCTACTGACCTAGCCTCTTGGGATCCCTCCTTGAGTTCATGTAGTCGCTTGCACGCTGCAACAAAATGTTGAGCATGTCAGAGAGCACAACACACCCCATACGTGCAAGACCGATCCTAGGTGACCATCTGAAGAAACGTCGAGCAAAGCCAGTGAGCTACCTAAGGCCCCACGCCCTCGAAAGAAATCTCGGAGGGGATCCGCACGCGGCGAAGCCCCAAAGACGACCTTCCAAACTAAAAGCCCATTGGATGCGCGTCAAGGGATCGAATGAGCCGACCGACCTTGGATTCCCGAGATAGGCACGTTCCTAGATGCCATGTCCATCGGAAATTATTATCAAGGAGGATCTGGTCAATAGCATGAACCCAATCAAGGAGGTCTGGGAAGCATCTCTTGTGGCAAAAGTTGGAACCGAGATCGCTCAATTGTCATCACACCCTAAACTCTCACCGCCTCCTCGGCAAATCTTCTTGTCATCTTTTGATGTTTCTTCGAACGATATAATCGTACAACAAAGAAAATTTCCAACAAGTCATGTGTGACTTCCAAAAATGAAAATTGCATGACACTCGAGGGCTACTGGCTAGGTTATCCAACTGAGGTCATAAGGCCCAAACCCGAAGAGCCTAGCAAGTATCCCGAAAGGATAGCCTCGAGAACTTGAAAGGAATGATAACCCAAGATGCTCACCCTGCAAGAGATGATAATATAAGCCCGCAAGGTCCAATATGCAAGGGAAGAAGGTTCTTTGTCACACACACACACACACACAACTTATGACCTGAGAAAGATGAGAGAACAAGTCTTTTGTAACCCCGTAGTAAGGCTCATCGGTGCCATCCAAAATCTTCGATTAGTCGTTCCATAATAGTCATTCACTAATGGACTATGGTATTATCTTCCGCTTACATAGACTAGATCTAAATAAATCACCTCTTGATTCTCTACCGTTCAGATCTTTACCGGATGTGTCCTTCCAAAGAAACTTTTTGTATCCCTAAACATAGGGAGCGAATGTCAGCTCCAACGGTGTCTTGCGCAACTCCCCGTCCACCGTCTGATTGTTTTTACACACATCTTGGCACACGACACTGCCACGTAGCTTTTCTTCTCGTTCGCTCGGCAACCCCCCAGCGCGACCTCCATCCTCCCTTATCCATTCGCCAGAGAGTGAGAGCGCAAGTGAAAGGGGCGACCTCGCCGCCCCCGCCACCGCCCCTCCCTCCACCTTCCCTGTCGGCGGCCATTGGGGAGAAGAGCCGGCAAGCACTCGTCGTTGTCATGCCCCCGTCCGCCCCCACGCCAGACGACGTCGAGCCGCCGCGCCGGCCCGTCCACTTCCCCGTCCTCCCCCGCGCCTAACGGCGCCGAACCTGTGGCAGACCATCCCCGTCCCCATCCGCCCCCGCACCGGACTACACCGAGCACCCCCGCCGGCCATTTCCGTTTACCGGCCCCGGCCCCATCCGCCTCCGCGCTGAAAGACGCCGAGCCGCCGCGCTGGCCCATCCTGGTCCCCGTCAAGAACTCATCGTCGTCGTACGCATGTTGTCGGAGGAAGGAGGAGTCGTCTGCCGCACCGCTGGAGAGGACACGTTGGCCACTCCAGTAGGCTCGTCTTGAACCTCGAGGTGAATCTCTTCCCCCCTTCCTGCACTGTTGCCTCCAGGAAAGCATGTTGTTGTTCATGCTATACTTGCATTGTTGCGCCGTTGATGAGTATATGGTTTGAAGCTCTAGATGGATGATGTTTAGCTAGTCATGCAAAAAGTTTGTAGTTGTTGTGTTCTTCAATTTTTAGAAATTTTGTGCAAAAAGTTTTGTAGTTGATGTGATGTTAATTTGATAAAATTTGCACGTCAATTTTTAGAGAATTATTGTTAATGCCACAACCCAATTTTTTCATGGCAACTCAAATTAAGTTTTTTGCCATCAAAACTCACATTCGCTAGACAATGGCATGTTTTACATCCACATGTGAATATTTGGAGCATGGAAAGGTAAAATTTGTGTTGCCATGAAAAAACTATTATTTGTGTTTGCCACGACAAATAAAGATAACTAAATTTTGATTTTTAGATGACAAATAAAGATAATATTTTGCCATGGCAATTTTGCAAATGTCATGGCAGTTTTCAGTTAACAATTGCCATACCTCAAAAGCAAAGACGCAACTTGTCATGGAAATTTGCAAATGTCATGGCATTTAGATAATAATTAAAGATAATCTCTCGACATGGTAAATGTAAGTTTCAGGCACTATGGCACATGTAATTCTTTTTTTACCTTGGCAATTTATAGGATTTTTATCATGGCAAATGTAGGTGTCAACCATGTCAAATGGTTAAATTATTTTTTACCATGGCAAGTTGATCTCAAGCACATGTATCGTGTGCCATGGAAAAAGAGATCCATTCTCATGGCAATTGAAAGTTGGTTGAGATGGAAATTGATGATAATTTACTGATGATGCAAATGTAGTTTTTTGACCATGGCAATTGTAGTCTTTTAATTGCCATTGAAATTGTAGTTCTTTGAGCATCACAATTGTAGTTTTTTGCGATGGCAATTGTAGTTCTTCCACCATGGCAAATGTAGTCCTTTTGATCATGGCATTTTTAGTTTTGATGGCATTTGTTTATTAAGTATCATGGCAAATGTGTTATATTATTCATCATGGCAATTATAGGTTTTTCCATCATGGCAAATGTATTGTATAGAAAATTGTAAAAATATGTGATGGCAATTTCATGAGAGAATTTAAGAACATGGGGGCCATATAACTTAATTTGCCATGTGTGCCTGCATGATAACATGCAGATTTGCCATGTCGTGCCATTTTTGCATTTTGCTTCACGGTATATAATATGCTATGTCTTAACACATCTCTTGCCATGGCAAATCTTCCATTTGTGGTTTGCAAACTTCACATCAAGCGTTTGCTATGGCGAGCCTTGCCAAAAAAGTGAAATAAAAATTGTACTCACCACAAAAAATAGTCATGGCAAAAAATATATTTCTTGTTTGCCATGGCAAGTTTTTTAAAGAAACGACATGCTCAAATGATATGGAGCATCCCCAAGAAAATGCTACTGTTTTCCAGTCGCCATGCTCCATGACTTGATTTGCCTTGTAAAATCAAATAGGCCCGATTAGTTTATGCAATTCCAAAGCTAGTTTAATGAGGAATCAATTTAGATTTTTCCATGGCAATTGAAGTTGTAAAACATGGCTTGTAGATCATGGAGCATGGCATTTCTTTTCTTTTTTACAATATGGCAAAAATTTCTTTTCAAAGGAACCATGGCAATTGTAGTTGTTAAGAATTATAGAAAATGTCATGCCATGGAAACTAAATTTTAATTTTTACCATGGCAAAAGATATTCATCTTCATGGTATTTTCCGATCGCCATGCATTACGACTTGATTTGCCATGTAAAATCAAGTAGGATCGGTTAGTTTTTGCAATTCCAAAGCTAGTTTAATGAGAAATCAATTTAGATTTTGCCATGGCAATTGAAGTTGTAAAACATGTCAATTGTAGATCATAAAGCATGGCATTTCCTTTCTCTTTTACAATATGACAAAAATTTCTTTTCAAGGAACCATGGCAATTGTAGTCTCTTGCCATGGCAACTAAATTTAATTTTTAACATGGCAATTGTAGTTGTAAAGCATGGCAATTGTAGATCATGAAGCGTGACATTTTTTTACAATAGGTTGTAGTTGTTAAGAATTAAAGATAATCTCTTGCCATGACAACTAAATTTATTTTTTTCCATGGCAAGATATTCATTTTCATGGCAATTAAAATTTGGTGGAGATGACAATTAAAGATAATCTCTTGCCATGTCAACTAAATGTTTAATTATTTTCATGGTAAAAGATATCATTTTCATGGCAATTAAATTTTGGTTGGGATGACGATTAAAGATGGCAATTTTAGTTATTGTAGCATGTCAAAAATTAGTGTTTGACAATGGTAAATGTAGTTTTTGACAATGGCAGATGTAGTCATCAATCATGGCAAATGTAGTTATTTGATCATGGCAAATGTAAGTTTTTGACATGGCAAATGTTGATTTTGACATGGCAAAGAGATGTACGTTTTTTCATGTCATCTAAATTTTGGTTGACATAGGAAGTAAATTTGTTGCATGTAAACTAAAAATTGTAGTGTATGCATCTATAATTTTTACAGCAAACATTTTTTGCTTTTTTATACTTTTTCTTCACTATTTTTGTAGTTGTTTGTATTACTGCTATTTTTATTATTATTAGACGCAAAAGTTTAATGAAATGCCTATTGGGTTGTTGAAAAGCGCAAAGGGGATCTTGGTGAGCCTTGTCGCTGTGGGGGGGTGGGGGTCACGCTGGACCTTCTTGGAGCGGACGCCAGCGAGAAGCGTGACCGGGGGGGAGGGGGGTCGCACTAGGGTACAACCTCAGCGAACGTCCTGAGAATCGAAAGGTTCGCTCCAAGTGGCCTCCAGAGCGATCAGTCGCTCAAAATTAGGGTCCTTTTGTATTCAAGTCGATATTGCTGGATAAGAATAACGTCCTTCCGAACAAACTCTTTGTACTCAACATATTCAGTTTCGCTGGGCTCTGCCCTCCCAATTGCAGTCGAGCTAGGCTGCTGCCAATTGTAACAATATTTTGATTACGTAATACAAAAAGGTTTTACTACAAAACTAGGTTATACGAAATGCCTTACTGACTACCTAACACATGACTGAAGTCACTTAGGCTGCTCGTAATGGGAGTATCATAGGTAGTATTATAGATGCCAACTAGGCAATTTTGATGACGTGGCAAGCAATTTAATGAGGAAAGAGAGGATGTAGTATCATATTATGATACCGTATCATGTTAAATGCACTACTACTATGTGTCTTGCATGGCAATAAATAATACTACTTATGATACTAATATATGATAATATGCATTACGGGAGTAGTATCATGCACTAGTATCATATGCATGATACCAACTTATGATACTACCCATTACAACTAGCCTTAGGGCATCTTCAATGGTTGTAAGATATGTGTTGGTAAATTTTCCACCTAGGATATATTAATGATGTGGCATGCAATAAATGAGGTGAGAGAGCATAGTTGTATGTAGATTAACCAAAAACTCTTGCACAAGCTACAAGGTAGAATAAAGAGCAACCACATTTATTTTCTTACTTTTTATTGGATGTCTTACATACAATCTATTGAAGTACTTGTATGATACCTTATTGGTTGATGATATAGATACTTTATCAACACCATCTACATACAAACTATTGAAGATGCTTTTATGCGGATCTGGACATATGGGGCAGCCGAGCCGGGAGTGCAGCGCTACTACCTGCCTGCCAATAATAATACCCCAAGCACTCACCACTGCCCCTTGCTTTTCTAGTTTTATGATTTGGAGCCTCCGGAACGTGGCATTAGGTGCGTTCTTCATAATGCAGTGCCAGTAGCAAGCAAGAACACATCTCGTGCTGATGCTACCAGTAGTGTCATGGTCACGCAACCATATGAAGTGCTGCCACTCTTTTCCCCTCTGTTCGAAGGAGATCGCGGGTCTGACTTTCTTCTGTTGTGCTGTAACATCAAACGGGAGATCAACTTTTTAACTGCATGTGCAAAGCTTAAAAGAAGTCCAGGAAGATGGAGCTCCATCGACCATGGTCCATGGATTGTGGACCAGCTCCAACCCGGGTAAACCCGGAGCGGAACTGCAAAGCTCCGATGGTCCACACCGCAGACTCCGGCGCAGTTGGGTGGGAGCTGCTCAGCTTTATTGCAGACGTGGTGGACTCCTCTATCTAGCCGTGTCTGTCCCACCGGCGCAGTCCGAATCTTAGGGCTCTTCCAATGCATTGTTTCTTAGCACAATATCATAGGAGCAATAAAAACTTAAGATACAACTTCACAATGCATTGCTTCTTAGAGGTTGTATCTTATTTAAGGATTTTAGCTACATGCATAAATGTGATTGGTCTAATCATGTTTTTTGCATATGGCCACGTGCAAGGGTTATATCTTAGGCCCTGTTTGGTTTCATGGGTTAGAGTTAGAGTTGGTTAGATTGTACCAAACTAACCTCAAAACATCCAAACGGGAGGGTTAGAGTTGGTTAGATACATCTAACCCACCCAAGAGGTGCTTATTTGGGTTAGAGTTAGGTGGGGCCCAAAAAAAGTTAAGTTTCCCTCTACCTCCACCAATCAAATCTTGAATAAAGTAGTCAAATGATTGGAAAAAGTACATTTATTGCCAATCTAACCCCACCATCCAAACACCTCCTTGGTTAGAGTTAGTTTAAGGTTAGTCTAGAGTTAGAATCTAACTCTAACCTCTAACCGAATTAGAGTATCCAAACAAGGCCTTAGCTAAGATACAATCTCCCTCTCTTTCTTCATTAAGTACCATGCCACATAAGCAAAATACCTATGATTTCGCGCTAAGATACTAGTATTGAGAGTGCCCTTAAAGCATGCAGCATCACCTTATCCCAAACTTGAGAAGAAATCCCTAGTCCAACCTCTCCAACGCCCCCAACTCCAGCCGCAGTGCCGCTGGTGTGCTCTGCTCCGGCTAATTGCCACATCACCACCAGTGATCGTCGACGATGTGATCCGCTCCGACTGCTCGCCGCTTCGCGCCGGTGTGCTCTTCGACGCTGGGCACAACTCATCTGCTCGCCGGCGTGCTTCGCGATGCTCGGGGCAAACTCGCGGTGGCACAGCTCACGGCATCACGTCACTATCCTTGTCCAGCCGCCTTCCATGGAGATGGTCCTCGGCCACACTCACGGCGCCGTCGATGTACTATGTAGAGCAATTTCATATAGATTTGTGTGTGTGTGTGATTTAAGCTGTCAAAACAGAACAAAGGCATGCCAAGCCAAGGGAGAATATTTTTATAATCAGTAGGTCATATTAAAAAATGAAATAGGAGTTTATTAAAATGTTTTACTATTTTAATAAAATCAAAATAGTAGCAAAAGCAACCCCACTTAACTCATTTGATTATAAGCACAATTTAAATGGATTATAAGCATGCCAAGCCAAGGGAGAATTAAGCTGTCACCCCGTCTATTTGGACGACGTGGGTGTCTGTTCGAAAGTGATGGCACGATAATATTCGTTGCCGACAGGGCTCCCCCAAGGCGACCGACTCTTTGATGATGCTTGTTTGTTGGGAAATCTGGTCCGAGCGCAACGCCAGGGTCTTCCGCAACACCGCAACCCCGTCCATGATCCTTGTTGCCAAGATTAAAGAGGAAATTTCCCTTTGGGCTTTGGCTGGTGCCAAACATTTGAGTACTGTAATGCCGCGAGAGTAACATCTTAGAGGTTGCCGCTTGCGGCTTATGTATTAAACTTCCTTCTTAATTAATGAAACGGCAAATCTTTTGCCTCGTTTAAAAAAAAAGAACAAAGGCAACTCCTGTGTATTTGTCTTCAGAATTTTATTCTCATACAAGATGTGACATATGTTGTAAACAAATTTTGTATGAGTGAAAGCTTGTAAAATCTGCAATGTATATGTATTCTGTCTACCGTTGGTATAAATGTATTGTGACATTTCCTTATTCTGCTATCAATTCTTGGATAAATGTTCAGTGACATTTGCATTTTCCTTGATATTTTGTCAACACTTTGGTATGCACAAACATTCCAGGTTTACCAAACGGACAAATCCAAAATGTTTGACAATATGTATTGGCCAAGTCAGTTGGGAACACAAGCATATAGCTACACAAGAAAATGATAGCTTCAGTTTCATCTTGTAGCAAGTAAATAGCACCATTTTTCAGATGAAATACTAGCACATCAGAAAAAATGATGGCTTCAGGTGAAACACTAGCACATTGTAGCAAGTAAATAGCACCATTTGGCATGAACAAATCTTTCCCAGCTAACATAATATATGTTTGACAACATATGTTCAGCATTACCACGGTAAACACTAGCATATAGCAGCAAAATAAAAGATAGCTCCAGCTTTATGCTACACCAAGTACATAAACCATATAGCTGACATGCCCAGCTAACTAACATTGAGGAACCAACAAGACCTTATACATCAACGCACGATCGACTCGTCACAGCTGAAACCTTGATGTACTAGCACCATCGTTGAAATCCAATTGACGAGCGGTCGGCGGTGTTGTACCATCTCCATGAGCTGAAAGCATTAGTCTTGTAAATTCTCCTTGGATAGGGGGGCCTAAAAATGATGGATACTCTCCAAATGGCATGGCTATTGATGGATTTATAGTACCACCAAAATCAAATTCTGAAGGGCTAACTGTGGACGGAACAAACACAGACTCCTTTGCTGGATAGTTTGTACCTTTTGTTGCACATTATATGTACATATAAGAAATAGAAACAGAAATGAAACATTGCTACTTATTCACAGAAAACAATTAAAGATACCTTTTGTTTTGCCTTTCTTTGCTCCTTCTAGCACATCTTTCATTCTTTTTTGCTTTGAACCTTTTATTCGTTCAGGAGCTCTACATGGCACCGTAGTTTTTGGTAAGCCTGTTGGCGTAGAAAATTGCACCTGCACAACACAACTAGGCGATGATGAGATTAAGGAGTCGCCAATCGCACTCTCGTGTACGATGAACGGATGCTTTTCAGCGCAAAGCAACAAAGATGATTCCCTCGTTAACGTGGAAGGAGAACGACTGATTTTCAGTGCAAATCAGCAAAGATGAACTAGAAACCCTAAAGAAACAGAAAAGGTAAGGTACGAGTAAAAAGTAGATTGATATTGGATGTATATCGATTGTGTGTGTCTCAATCGGCCGTCACCTCATCTATTTATGAGGGGGTTGAACTTTCCGTACAAGAAAAGGGTTCAGATTTCCGTCCAAATCGTCAAAATCCGGCCAAACTCGGATTTCCCGTGGTCACAGGTCGGACCGTCCGACTTATAGTCCGGACCGTCCGTCACATGGCCGGACCGTCCGACTTGCAGTCCGCACCGTCTGACGTGGCCGAAAATACTTCTGTAACCGGAGGTCTTATTCCGGACGTCCGACTTCCATCCCGGACGGTCCGACCTGGTTTTCCAGCGTTGTACTGTTTTGGCCACAACTTCTTCATACGAACTCGGATTTGGACGTTTCAAATATCAAAATCGACCGGCTCGACGAGACGAAGCCGCCCAATGTAGAACACTTTGCCATTTGAAGATGTCTTGAAGGCCTAATTGGCATAATAGTGCTTTGGTTGCTATGATCTTATTGCTTCAAACATAGCTTCAGCCGTCGAGATGGACTTGGATGGCGATGGCTCGAACTACAAAGTTGTTCACATCGACAATACACAACTTTTTCATGTAGAGCAATTCTTCATTTGAAGTCATCTTATATAGGTCTATTGTCGTGCCAAAAACCGGTGTTAACAAAGCCCTTGGTTTGAGCATAGGAATTGTAAAATTGGTAAGCTTCTTCCTCGGACTGGAAACACATACCAACTTTTAGAGCCTTGTTATCTTCCTCTTCTAAATCATGATTGTTCATGGGTGCATTGCTCATCCTCGGCTGTCCATTAGTCTCAATCACCGGTAATTTCTACAAGGATAAGTGGTAGGATGGATCAAGATAGGCTTCAGGAAAGAAGAAATATGATTGTTGCCGGATGTGTACTAAACTTACCTTCACTTGGGGATCCATGGATGTAGAGGGTTCTGAAGGAGACGATGCCATGTATGCTCTTTTGCCCGGTGCCGCGATGCCGCCGTCTGATACAGTAGCCATCTCGCCGCCGCGCCGCTGACGAAACGGAAAGACCTGACTGTCTGTTCGTTTCTTTTGGAAGATGAATCATCAGAAGCTGAGAGGACGGGACTAATTGATAAACGTGTGTTGGGTTGGGCCTTTTTGTTGCAACTCACGTTCGGCTGGATGGATGTCTGGATTGCCAGATGTCATGCATTCGCTGTGGTCTTACTGTTGCTTGCGTACGACCCGGTCATACCAGATTTTTAGGCAGATGCGGGCGTCACGGGCTCACGGCGGAGGCGTACTGGCGTAGAGAAATGCGAGCCTCCGCAAGGCTGCCAAGGTTAGGTCCAGAGACGTCCAGTCGTGCTGCAAAGCAAAAGGTGGCTTGTGACATGTGATGGTTAAGCTGAGAGGGAGGGAGTATCGGCGTAGTGCAGTGCAGTGCAGTAGACCAAACCCCAACGGTACCTGCCCGCCCGGATGCCAATGCCAATGGCAAGCTGAGAGGGCGACGGTGAAGATTGTCTTGGCTGCGACCTTGACATGGAAGGAGAAATAAACATACTGTAGTTCAAAGAGGTCTATAACATTAACACGTCGACAAACATGATACAGAAAAAAAAAAGTCTCCGCGTGCATGATCATTGGTTACAGATAGAAACGAGCTTGCATGATCATAGCTATACCATTTTTCTTTTTTGTATATTGATCATCATGACTGTACTTGCTGATTAGTAGGAGCAGCAGTTTGCTGTGGAGATCTAACGTGGCTCGACAACGCATCCAATTCGTCGCCACACTGCTGTACGTATTACCTAGGTGGTTATCCACCATTAACCTCACATGCAAGTATGCAACGCACCTGCTGTTGCCAATATCCTAGACATCATATTCGGACAAACGGCACACGCCAATCGCCCTGCACAAACAGCGTCAGGTAAAGCTGGTGCACGTGCCAGCTTTAGCATATGAACGTTGAACTTTCAGTAGATCTGAGTGGATATGTGCTTACTGAAATCATCATATAGACAACTAAGAAAAACACATTATATGAGCAAGACTGAGAGAAAAACACTGATCACGGCATCTAATTTGTGTCCTTCGTGTACAGATCGACGCACTGCTGGCACATCGGGGCTCCCCGCTGCCGTGGAATCAGCTGTCGGCCACCCCCACGTGCGGGGCCTTTTGGCCACATCTGCTGCTCGCCAGCTTTAAGCTAATTTTATTTCGGATAGCCATTTTATAAATTTAATTGTATCAACGGGCATTCTTAAATTTTGTTTCCAAGTTTGATCATCAAAATTGAGATGACTCATACACGTAGCGTAGTCAAATGATTTGATTCCATTGCGTGTATGAGTTGATCGGTCGGTCATTAGCGCCGATCATCTAACGGTGAGTCGTATTGCGTCAGGTCAGCAAGACGCCACTTTATTTTGCAAATTCTCCATCGTTGTAACTTGTTTGTTCATGCACGCCGAGCGATCTTCATGGTCCTCGTGGTCTGTTCATCGTAATGTCTCAGCCCGTTGAGACGAACATAAACAATGTTGTTCAATATGAGCAACGAATAAACTAAAGTGGAGGCGGAGTCGGCTTCGGGGATAGAAAAGTGAATGAGTCGCAGGCTGAAGCGGATGCCATATATGTGGGTACATCCAGGGTGTGTTTGATTTGAGGATTAAAATGTATGGTATGACATGGTTCCATTTTTGAGTCATGGGTTGGTTTCATCCTTGTGTTCAGTTGGAGATAAAAAAAATGGCATGTGCTGTTCCGTCCATTTATTTGGTTGGAGGTGGAATGACAAGAATCTGAGTCCACTCACCTCTTTAATGCGACAAAGAGAGATTATCTTTCTTTTCTAGCAAAAAAAAGAGATGAATAACCAGGTGATTCCACTATTTTTGTGGTATGACTTAGTAAAGCATATTGAGGGTATATTCCTTACATACAGATGACCACATTCTGGTTCCGCCACTAACTAAACACTGGAATGGAAGACACGGATGGAACCAACCCGTCTCATGCCATCATATCCGCAAACCAAACACACTGCCAGCTAGCAGCCGCAGGGCATGTACACCTAGTTGTCGGGCTCATATGTCGAGTAATCGGAGCGGGAAGGCGACGAGGGGATGATTGGCCGGCCAATGCGGTTGTGATCAGACCTGGATGAACATTTAGAGGATGCGGTTGGATGATCGACTCTTGTATCGGTGTCCGTGGATTGATCTGACGAACAAATATAGCGTTTTGAGGATCGACATTGATGGTGCACTTAGTAATGTTCGATTTCCGTATGGAAACGTCAGCCCCATATTAGCGTCAGAAGAAAAGAAAAAAGGGAAAATGCAGTATAATGTACTAGTTGTTTCAAACATCCAAGGCATAGTAGGATAACCAGAGAGAAGAGGTGGGGTATTGGCCATCTCTAACGTCCGACCTGAAAACGAACATGATATTTGTTCATATATTGATTCGAAAGTTCATGGACGGTGATATAAGAGTTGACCATTCAAGCTTTGACGGTGGCACCTCCCCACCCGCCACTTCCTCGGGTCGTCACAAGACACGAAGCTTCCTCTGTTGCTTTCTGCAATTGCATGTCCCGCCTCCACGTACTTATCTGCTGCGGTCGCATTGTAGGTTACGGAAGCGTGAAGTGTGGCCTCCTAGAGCTCCCGCTGCTTCTCGACAAAGTTATGGTTCATCGTGGACATTGCTACGGGGCGCCTCGCTCGTGAACTCGTCGTAGATTTGCTCCTTCGCCAGTCGGTGTTGCTCAAGAAGGGATAGTATATAACATTGGGCCTCATGCGCCTGGACAAACACCGACACTAGCGATGGTGTCATTTGCTATGCCTTCGCCATGATGGCGTTGAACTGCGACTGCGCTACTCTGTGGTGATGCCGACATGGATGGGATCGGGTGTCGGCTTGATGTTAGATGCTTCGTCCATCGCCAGGTTGTCGTCACTCACCTTCGGTGATCTTGGTGACAAGCCTGCCTCTTTCTATCGTGTATGGGGGAGCTTCTAGTTGCCTGCTACGCCAGCCAATTCGTGCTTCTGCTCCTTGGAGAGGTATGCAACAAGGTTCTGGACTTCACCGTCATGGCGAAGGTGAAGGACCGAAGAAGAAACAAGAGTGGTGGCGTGTGGTGCGGTGCCTTGTGCGGGGACGTGACATGTCGCGTTTGCTCCAAATCTACATAAATACTGGCTCTAGTGATCGATCGCGTCTACACTTGATCGACATTCAATTCCAACAATTAGCATGAATCGACCATCAATTCACACGCAGAGATGTTTTTCACGCGAAGGTCGAACGCGGATGTGGTAGCGGGCTAGCAGCCTGAACACCTGCAAAATCACACTGGTTTGCGTACAAGTTGCGGAAAATAGCACACGGATTGATCCATGAATAAAACAGAACTACTTATATTTCAGTACAGAGGGAGTATACTGAATTACAAAGCATATTCAAATCGTTTCGTTCAAATGTTTTTAGAAGTTTCGAGAGTGCGGTAGAGATGCCCTAACGGCATTGTACATGCGAATCAACCTGTGCCCGAGTTGGTTAGAAGAACAGTGGTATCCCCGTCCACCAGAGTTCAAATCCCAGATTTGATATCGATGCTCGCATTTTTCTGAATTTATTTCAGAAATTTTCACGATGAGCTTTCAATGGAAGAAAACGTTTACCTTGAAAACAAGGTGATGGCTTGTTAATTCTAGAATGATTTGCCAATTCGGTATTGCGAAGATGCTTTTAGGAGGTAACATGTGTTTGTGTTCTAAAAAATCGGCATTGCACAAGCAGTGAACTGGGGACACTAGGGATGCAGGGGCATTACGGACCATTTCGCAGAAAAAATAGTGACCAACCCGCCGCGACCGCGCTTCTTTCTCTTCCCGAACCGTGCGTGTTAATTAACCCCGCCCTCCTCTCCTCTGCTGCTGCTACAGCGCCGCCCCGCAAAGTGCGCTCTGGTGGTGACCCGACCACGCGAAGCATCCAGGGCACTGCTCGCCACTGCCACTGCCACCTCCATGCCCCAGCCCCACCACCATTACCATCTCGCCACCTCGAGCCCCCAACCCTAGCTGCCCCCCCCCCCCTCCCAATGCCTCCCCGTCGCCGCCTCCTCCTCCTCTTCCTCCTGGCCCTCGCTTGCTCCGGCGGAGGCGCCGCCGTCGACACCGCCCCCGGGAACGCCACCTCCTCGCCGCTCTCCTGCTCAGAGCTGTCCCGCGTCTGTACGGCATTCCTCGCCTTCCCGGCCGCCGCCAATGCCAGCGTGCTCCAGTCCATGTTCGACGCCTCGCCCGCCGACCTCACCTCCGACCCCGCCGCCAGCCCGGGCTACGCGTTCGTGCGCAAGAACTGCTCGTGCCTCGCCTCTCGCACTTACCTCGCCAACACCACCTACACCGTCCCCTCCGCGGTGCCCCTCAATGCCACCGCGGCCCAGCTGGCGGCCGCCGCGTACGCCGGCCTCGCCATTCCGCCGCCGGGTGGAGCGCTTCAGCGGCCGCCGCGCCCCGGCGCCGTGGTGTCCCTCCACCTGATCTGCGGCTGCTCGTCCGGCCCCTGGAACTACCTTCTCAGCTACGTTGGTGCTGACGGCGACACCGTGGAATCGCTGTCGAGCAGGTTCGGGGCAAGCATGGACGCCATTGAGGCCGCCAACGGCATGCCCGGCCCTGCCTCCATCAACACCGGGAAGGTGTACTACATCCCACTCAACTCAGGTGAGCCAATGCCTACTGATCTTTGATCAAAATCTTATAGCATTTGACATGTTTACGGTTCATTGTGTAGTTGCAAGCATGTTTGTCTAAGTAATTGATCGCTATGATATTCCGATTCTTTGGATTGTGGATCTGTGCGTGTGAACAGAGGCTGTACAGCAATCACCTCTTCTATTCCAGTTGCTGCGCTGAATTGCGAACTGTTTCATGAAGAAGTTTGATTATTTTGTGCGAAAACTGATATTTCTGGCAGTGAATATTCTGTACACATATGTGTTCTTTAGCGAGTTCAAACAGAACAGTAAGAACTGGATGTGTGCTGTTGATTCCCTTCTTTAGATGATTAGGTCCATTCTAATGGGAACTTGGGGAGGTCTAGGAATGCAATGTGAACCTCCAATTGTACATTGTCCTGTTTCGACATGTTCGTGACATTTGCTATCAGCAAATAATCTCATGCTCAAGTTGATTGCCTTCCAGATAACATACTAATTGGACTAAAAAATATCCCTTAAAGATTTGGTAGCACCTCTAGATGCACATCTAAGCTGTTTACAATTGTGCACGAGGAGACACATTATAGCATTGAGTGATTCCAGTTAACACTGTGTGTGCCCAATTTGGTTCTCTTTTTATACGATGGAAGGACATCTTCCCAGCCTCTTCAACATACGATGCTCACATCCAAATTTTATTCAGGCGAAAGGTGTCGTGCCAAAATGTCTTACTTATAACTTAACTTAATATTGTTACCAAATAGTCATATAGGTTGGAATATTTAATACTAGCATCGAGGGAGCATGGACCAGAGTGCGCTTCATTTCTCCAGTTCTTAAATGATGAGCTGCTTGCAATATTGGCCTTTTTAACTGGCATACTCCTCAAACCTAATTTTCTTATTTGCGGACTTACCTTTATTTACAGTTATATTTATTTAGTAGTAGTATTTTCCTCCTCTTGAAATAATTACAGTCGTACTTGGGGTCATTAACTTTATCAGTACTGTTCTTTTTGTATTCCACTATAGAGAAAATGAGGGATGTAGGACTGGACTCATAGAAGTTACACTATCACAACATTTTTTTTCTAAATAAGCTACATATAAGATGTACAACGGTGATTTTTTTTTCTGAGTTGTTGACTTCTTTCACGTAACACCATTCGTGTGATGGATTTTTTTAATGGAAAATAAATCTTAAAAACCAGATTACTGATGTAAAGAACTTACCTTCCTCTCTCTCTTCTACAGTGTAATCCTATTTTCTGAAGGAATTTTTTAGTAAATGTTATCATCAAAATATCTACTTCGATGTGTTTTTGCTTAATCAGTGTATATAATGTGCAGTTCCCGGCCAGCCTTATGCTGCCATGTCTTCTGCCCCTGTTCCTGCACCAGCACCCACTCAAAATACTTTGTCAGGTACTTAATGCAACTCATTCATCAATGTTCTGAGTAGTTTATTGCCATATTTCTGAATTAATACTGGTATTGATGTCCAAGGATTATTTGAAATACTTGTGCCCTCATATGATACAGTTGATCTTTCTATTTCAAAATTTCAGCACCTTATTCATGTCATTCTAAGGCTGCTATAGTTATTTTCAAGTATTGGTATTAGAAAATTTCAATTTTTTATGCAAGTTAAAATGTCAATTTTGCTAACTAGGAGTATGTCCAATCAACATTTTTTATCGTGAAAACCTAACCAAGTATTGTGTGACATACTGCAGAAATATCAGATCATCATTCAGCAAAATTCCCTTATGGATGGGTTATTGGGGGCATGGGAGTTGCACTTGCTTTGATCGCTATTGCTCTCCTTGCACTTCTGATGTTCAAATCCTTCCAGTACAATCACCAAGGTTCAAATAACCAGCGAAAGAGTCCAGACCAGCCTATGCCTCATAATTTTCAACTTCTTAAGAGCGGTAGTTTTTGTTATGGTTCTGGAAGGTACTTCTGCTGCCAGTTTGGCAATGCGAAGCAATCAAGAAAGGGTGGTGAGGATCATCATATCAATGTTCCAAAAGGTCAGGACACCTTCTGTTTTCCACATCATTATAACACTTTTAGAACATGGGTTTCACAAAGTTCATATCGTGTGGATATATTTGGTGACACTAAATGGAAGATTTGTTTATAAAATGCATATTTTATGAATTAACATACTACCTCCGATCCATATTAATGTACTCAACTTTATCTAGATTCGTATGTATCTAGTTAAGTATTTAGACTAGATACATACGAATCTAGACAAAGTTGAGTACATTAATATGGATCGGAGGGAGTATTACAACTGGTAATATGGTAACACAACTGAAGTTCCTGATGAAGTCGTGTTAACCCGAGGGGCTTCATAGAACATCTGTGTCAGTGTTTTATTTGCATTATCTGTAACCAGCACAGGCTAATTTAGACTCCCCCCTCTCCCTTTTCTTTCTCCCTTTTGATCTTGTCATGCATAAGCTATTCTTATTTGTGAGTTTTTCTCTACTGCAGGTATGGTAGTTGACGTGTTTGATAGAGAAAAGCCTATTGTGTTTACATATGAAGAAATACTCGCGTCTACCGATCTTTTTTCTGATGCAAATCTGCTGGGTCATGGTACATATGGCTCTGTCTATTATGGTGTTCTTCGAGATCAGGTCTGAGATCCAAGGCTCCAAGCTGACCATTTTTCTGGAATGCTAGCCCTATGCCATTCCTTGTCAATAACAAGTGATGTTTACAGGAGGTCGCGATAAAGAGAATGACATCAACTAATACTAAAGAATTCATAGTAGAGATGAAAGTTCTTTGTAAGGTTCATCATGCCAGTCTGGTATGTCATTCAACAGTTCTCACGAAATGGTCAATCTAGATTATATCTTAAATACCCTTTTGTTTTTAAACTTTAATTTGTGACCCATGTTTTGTCAAAGGTAGAGTTGATTGGCTATGCAGCAAGTAGGGACGAGCTGTTCCTGGTTTATGAGTACTCTCAAAAAGGTTCACTCAAAAACCATCTTCATGATCCTCAAAGCAAAGGTAGACTATTATCTGGTACTAGTTTTATGGAGGGTTACTTAACCTTAGATATTGTGAGTTCTCATAAGGTATTTATAGGTTTACTAATGTGTAACCCCTACCTTCGGTGTTTAACTGTAGAAACTTGCACATGTACTTTTTCCAGCACCTTTGACATTGTATTTTATCTTCAAATAGCTTTAGGAAAAGATTGTATTTGTACAGTAGACCTAAAACTTCTGCAAGCTTATTGCTTGAGAACTGTTAGCTTCGTTTTCACTGTTCATTTCTTAAGCTAATTTGTATCTTATATCTTATTTATACCTTTTCCCACATGGTTATCATTATTGATCAATATTATTTTAATCTTCCAGGTTACACATCACTTTCTTGGATTTATAGGGTCCAAATTGCTCTTGATGCTGCTAGAGGACTTGAGTACATTCATGAGCACACAAAAGATCATTATGTTCATAGAGACATCAAATCGAGTAACATCTTGCTCGATGGTTCTTTCAGAGCAAAGGTTAATTGTTGATTTCACATTTTTCTTGCATCAGTTATACCAGATTATAGACTGACACAGAATTACACTTTTTGTGTCTGTAGATTTCAGATTTTGGTCTTGCAAAACTGGCAGTAAGGTCCAATGATGCAGAGGCTTCTGTCACCAAGGTTGTGGGTACTTTTGGTTATTTGGCCCCAGAGTAAGTACACCTTGCTTGTCACGTGGTTCTGGTTTAAGAAACAAACTTTTGACTGTAGCTTTGATGTCTAGCCATATTTCTTTGTTCTTGTAGATACCTGCGGGATGGCCTCGCAACTGCCAAATGCGATGTTTATGCTTTTGGGGTCGTACTTTTTGAGTTAATATCTGGAAAGGAGGCGATTACGAAGGCTGATGCAGTTAGTGCAAATTCAAACTCTGAAAGGCGTTCCTTGGCATCAGTTGTAAGTTTTCTAACTTGTACACAAGCACCCGAATCTACAGTTTGTGGGTTTGGAATTATCTTGTTGTCCAAGGTTCAAGTGACATTTCATCGATTTTTGTACACTATGACTCCAAAAGATTTGAACAGCTTTGGTTTGACTGGGCAGATGTTGACTGCACTAAGAAATTGTCACAGTCCGACGTGTGTGGGGAGCTTGAAAGACTGTATCGACCCTAATCTAATGGATCTTTATCCTCATGACTGCATATACCAGGTATGCTCACTAAACAACTACCTTTGCTTGAAATCAGCATTACACTAGATAGTTTTTTGCCTGCACATTTCACATCACCGTTGCTTCAAGACGCGCCTTTTTGGGTCATAGGTGCATTTGCTCCCAAATTCCGTGAAGTTTGAACATTCGAGTAATCCTCGGCAAAAATGACAATTTTTGGGATTGTGGGAGCCTTCTAAAAACTGCACTATCCATAAAAAATTTAGTGCTTCTTTCCATGAACTCCTCGAAAGTCCAAACCCCCTGCAATTTTGCACGGATGTCACACGCATGAGCATATTGCATTTCACAAAAAATCTGATTTTCTTGAATTTGTTTGCATTTTTTTGCCTTTTCTAATTAGTGGGTGCATACGCTCCCGTGAGCCGTTTGAGATTTCCGGCTAAATCGTCACTCTTGCTCTCATTTCTCTTGTAAAGATGGCTATGCTTGCGAAACAATGCGTCGATGAAGATCCTGTTCTACGACCGGATATGAAGCAGGCGGTGATCACCCTGTCGCAGATACTGCTTTCGTCCATCGAATGGGAAGCGACTCTAGGTGGGAACAGCCAAGTGTTCAGTGGTCTTGTGGCAGGGAGGTGATCCTGTAAAACTAGCTTGCTTGCTTCTCTGTTGCGCTCTTCGAGTTCTCCTTTTTCTGACCTGCTAGAGGAGAATGTTCTCCCATAATCCTGTCCTAAATTTCACCGGTCATTTCTCCAGTCGAGCAAGTTTTCGCCTAGCTTCATTTGAGTGTCGAGCACAGTGCGATATATTTCTTGGTTGGTCGTACAGAATGTAACTATGTACGTATAAGTTTCTTCTAGTGCTAGTCTTGTGTTACTTTCTTTGCTGTCCTGAATAGCTCCTGCTACTGCTTGTCTTTCTAGGGTATACAGTTTTCTGTTTTGAGAAACAAAATTCCTGTGTATTGATTCAAAGGGGAGTATGACAGATCGGATAGACCCAACCAGCATGAATGACCCAACCTGAGAGACGCGTACCAACTTGCATCCCATAAAGTCCACCACTTCTCCCCTCCTGTTTAATGCCAAGCTTGGTGGGCTCATCATCGATCAATTATCCGCTTGGTCGGGGAGGCGGCGATGGCCTTCCCTTCCCCTGAAACATCGCTGATCGATGCTCCGGCCAGCCTCTCCTACATCATATATGTAGGAGGACTGAGTGAAGCATGATGTCAGTAAGTAGGACATGGCGGATGAGCACTGTTGGTGCAGACGATCGGTCTACCGCGTTCGGCCACCTACCAACTGCACTGAAAGCTTCTTCGACGTTGAGAACACCGGAGCTAACGAAAAGCAGGATGGTTCATAACAACCGTCGCATAGTTTTAGACTAGGTTAAACTCATGTATTTCATTCGTTTTTTATGAAAATTCGTTTGGTTTGCATGAAATGCGTTCGGTTTATGTCCCTTCTATATTCCTTGTGACCTCATAGCTTTCGGTTCTAAAGTCTTTCTCCATACTTCTAAATTTCTGTTAACCCCGTTCGACTATCATCGATTAGCACCACATGATTTGCAAAGAACATACACCATGGGTTGTTCCCTTGTATATCCCTTGTGATATCATCCATCATCAAAGCGAAAAGATAAGAATTCAAAGCTAACATTTGGTGCAGTCGTATTATAATTTAGAAATTATTAATATTATTACCGCAAAAAATAATAATATCATCATCGCTTGTTCGCACAGTTGCCACTATATTATCGTACATGTTCTTGATGAGGCTACTCCCTCTATCCAGGTGTGTTGGACACCTAAGAAGAACCAACGTAATCTAGGGGCAAGACGATTGGGTTAGGAAAATTGTTCAAACCACAAAGGGAGCCAATCAGCATGCAAATTTCTCTTTCTAAAACGCTATAATAAATTTCACACTACGATTTGGAAGGAGAAGAATTGCATGCATTGGTCTAGCCTTTTTCAAGAGGGGTTAATTACGTCGTTCGAAGCCCCTGCCCCCATGGCCTATGCGCCTCCGGCAGTCTTCACCACCGGCTCGCTCCCCGCGCAGTTTCACTTCGGTCACCTCATCACCGTCAAGCTCTCGCCGGAAAACTACATCTTCTGGCGCGCACAGGTTCATTCGCTCCTGGGGAGTCATCACCTGCTTGGCTACGTTGATGGCACTCTCCCTTGCCCCCGCGCGCTGGTGGACAGCGTGAACGGCCCGGTCTACAACCCGGCGCACCGTGTCTGGACAGGGCAGGATCAGGCTAACCTCTCGTCTATCCAGGGGTCTGTGACGCCCCCATAATCAATCCGTGTACAGTAATCATACACGCAGGGTTCACGGCTGAGATTAGGGTGCCACGGTGAAAATATCACAGCACAACACTAAACACAAAAAGATAAACCAATATGTTACAAGATAAGGGGGTCACTCGGACCCGAATACATAAGTTATACAAACCATAATATCTGAGTACAAACATAATTAGTCAAGTTTAGCCTTAAGAAGATTAGCACAAATAACATCAGAGATACAGGGGGCCTGAGAGCCTCTGAAACTACTCCTAGTCCTGGTCAACGGGGGTCTCGACGTAATAGTAGGCGCCTCCGGGGGACTCCTGCTCCTGGGCTCCAACGTCGACTGAAGCGGCCGACCAGGAAAAACAAAAAGGGGGAAATAAAGCAAAGGTGAGTATCTAGCATACCCGCGAGTCTTACGCCCACTACTAAGCATTTATGCATTTGTATCAAATGGAAAGGGGAGGCTGTATACAGTGGACTGCAAGTTAGAAATCAGAGTAAGGATAAGAAGCTAGGCCTATCAAAGACTAGCATCTTCCGACGATGTCTTGCGGCACAAGAAGAGAACAACCAACATTTCATATAAAGCATAAAGTAACAATGAAGCAGAAGTTGCAGCGGCATTGTATAATAGTAAGTTGTAATAATTAATAATAATATATGTCTCCGAGTTCCCCTCCTTGACTTCCCTGCGAGGAAGAAAACCCGGAACCAACAGAATAATAGTAGTAGTTTGTAGTGATAAGATCCGGCTTCAGCATAAAGCGTCCTGTTACCGTGGACACGGCTATTCGAATAGATTAAACTCCCTACAGGGGTGCACTACTGTTCAGCCTGCACGCTCGGATCTCCAGGGTGGCGTGTAGGGCTCGATATGCGGTACTGTTCCAGATCTAGATGTTTCCATCTAGATCCGGGGACGAAGCACATATCGGTCCCACCGCGACATATGACAAAGCCATATGCCCCGGATTTCCAACATGATATCACAACATTACAGCTACAAGGATACAACATCTCATACAATCGGCATACAACTGCCTTAATACAATACAACAGCGGAAGATACATGTCTGAGTACAGACTACAATCAAATGCCTAGTGGAAAAGAGAAAAACATCGATCCCCATAACCACACGGGTCCAGGCCCTCCGCCGGGATCCGCCTAACTAGTCGTCGTCGAGTCTCCACGTGAAACGTCGATCACCATACCTGTTGTCGATCAAGAACCCTGAAAAGAGTTTGAGGGTAGTATCATGAGTACAGAAGTACTCAGCATCCAACTGTAGTGGTCAACTGACCCAGCAAGGACTTCATCACTCGTCATTCTAGGACAACTAGTAGTTTACGGTAAGGATGGGGAAAGTGGTGAGGTTGCTGCCGCACTAGCATTTATGAAGTGGCTAATGATCTAGAGAGTAAGATAAGAAGCCAAGCATTCGATGAGGAATCACCTCCAGCAAGTCTGCTATCCACCTATTTACGCAAGCATAACACCTATCCTATCCTTGTCCTCCTCTTCGCATCCCGACGAAGAAGAAGCAGTCAAGGCACACACACACGTTGATCAAGTTATATTAAGATTATCTCAGTTGTTGTTGTCTATGAACAAGGAGTAGGTCTCAAGTCGTCCATAACCACGGACACAGCTTCTCGAAAAGATTTAACCCTGCAGGGGTGTACCAACTGCCCATTACAAGGCTCTGCACGCACGCCCATCTCTCTCAGTTGCTACCCATCACACGCAACCATTTTATGATTTAGCTCCAAGAGATCCGAAACGACAGGTCCCTCTAACTAACAACGAACAAATCCGGGTGGCCCCCGGGGAGTCGACACCCAATCCAAAAGCCGTCCGCACTCTCAGATCGGACTCTTCCGTCTCAACAGGGTTTGGGTTACCGAGACGCCTCACGTGAGGTCTCGAGCCCTCGCCGGTCAAAGGTGGACCAACAGGGAAACCATGTCTCCGCTGGTCCGGGTTGTTTTAAAGGATATCTGCTAGGAGCGACCCGACAAATATATATGCATGGTTTTCAAATGGTAAATCAGCTTGGGCCACCACTAGAAATGTTTGAAGCTAGATAGGTAAGAAAAGGGGATCCCATAAAATCCCACACGCGGTTAGGAACGCTCAGTCTTAAAACCAATACCCGGAACTCGGGTCCTAGGTGACTCGAATGGAACAAAGCGTCGGGGCGGGATAGCCTAGACCTTCCATCCTTCGTCGAGTATAGTCAACATTATAATAAACATATCATCAACAACAATATAATAATGTGATAGCCCAAAACCAAGGAGTAACATGGTAACATCGTAGCATCCTAAGCATGCATACTAAGCAAGGGCTGAGCAACGAGCAATAGTAACATAGCAGTACAAGGTTTGCTGGGAGGGGACATGGCTGTATCGGTTTGAAAGAGGCTGTAAACATGTGGTAGGATCAAACACCAAACCTGTCCTAGACTAGCATGCAAACCGCTGGTTGAAATAGAATGGATCATAAGTAATGTATAGTCCTTGCCTGTTGATAAGTCGGGTTCCGAAGGTGTAGTTGATCGCAAGCTCGCATCGTCTCTGAGAGGTACCCGCGGAAGCACACAAGAGGGAACACTGGAAAGCAATCAACGAGCAAGCACTCTATTACTACGAAGCAAAGACGAGCAAGCATCAACAAGAAGGCAACACGAGACATCGCACTACCGTCGAGAGCGGTTACTAACAAGTTAAGTGGAGTACTCGTCACACACGACGATACCGCACATTTAGAAAGGTTCAAGTTGTTTAGCTACACAAGGTGAGCAAAGGTTGTTAACATGGCATATCACTCAAGCATGGCATAGCACACAAACATGACAAGAGGTGAAGCACAAATAAACTATCTAATCTAGTCACTTTAAGTGGGGGGTAAAACCTATACATGGCAACTATTACGGACCCCACAATATTTATTGCATTTGGTACTGTTTTGCCCCTAAACATATTTTAAGTTGGTTAACAACAACAAACAATAGCATAAACACAAAGTACACGAAAAACTAATCAAGTTACATATAAATAACACTCCAAACGGAGTTACGGTTTAAAAGATACAAGCAAAACAAGTTTGGAACACAATCTGCCAAACATCAGGTAGCACACTTTAGAGCAATGCATAAACAGGATAATGAATGCACACATGATCACAAATGATATGTAACTGAAGTAGACATGGCAGGGAAGGCATGGCAAAAGGAATCATGCAAAAAGGCATCATGAACAACTAGTTATAGCCCATGCAAAATGCAATAAAACATTAGTGGTCTAGGACTTAGTGAAAATCAGGAAAACAGGGCAGAAACTGTTATTTTTATGCTGTACAAACAGGTGCAAAACTATATGTAGATGTGCAGCAACATGACATAGCAATACAGATAATGGAAGTAGACATGATGCTTAACAATATGCAATTGGAATCACTCAATTCCGATAAACGGTTGCGACGCAACCAGCACCCGAAGTTGCAACAAATTAACAGTTTTCAGCACGACAGCACATTAACAACAAGGTCACCACTTTGGAGCAAGATTTAACATAGCTAAAGCACCCAAAAACGACAAGTTAAAGCATGGGAATGAAGTACACATGATGCTTAACACATAGGAAAAAGAATCAATGCAATAGGCTTCATGGATTTGACACAAGCATCACCCAAAGTTTGAACAAAATAACAACAACAGTAGTTAACAGCAGATTAGCAACTTAACGATCTGGTGCCCTGTTCAACACACAATTACATATTCAAGATGATCTCAAATGCAAATGCCCACAAAAGGTGGATGCTAGAGCACATAGAGCACAACAGTACAAAAAAAGAATCACTTCATTCCGACCTACGAGTCAACGGGAAATTGCGTTGCAAAACAGGGTCAACAACAGAATTTACAGACTTAGACAAAATGGAAAAAAGAAAAGAACACAGGAAAAAAAATAGAGGGGCTCGGGCCTCAACCTAGCTGGGTCGAGCCCAAGTGGTAGAGGAAGCGAGCGGGCCAGGCGGGGTAGGCTGGGCCTGGGAGGCGGCTTGGGCCTGGATCTGGCAGGCCGACCCGTCCGGCTGGAGGCTGGCGGTTGGGAGGCGCTGGACCGGCTCGTCCTCCCGACGTAGACCGGCGGCGGCGCCGAGCCGTATTCCGGCGCGCAGGGGCAGTGGAGGCGCGGGGTCCGGTCGGATCTGGTGGAGAGGGGGGAGCAGACGTGCTTTCCAGGCGGCGAGGTGAGTGCGAGAGCCGACGGCGGCCGGTGGCGACCGGTGGCGGGACCGAGCTCGGCTCGCTGGCCATGGAGCTCGGCGGTGCGGCGGGCCTGCGAGGGAGAGAGTGGTCAGGAGGTTGAGGAAAGAAGGGAGGAGACGGGCGCGGGAGGAGGAGCTCGCCGGGGCGGCTGGGTTGCTTGCCGAAGGCCGAAGGCGGCGGCGGCGCGACGTGCTGCGGGAGGCGCGGCCCAGTTCGCCTATGATGGAGGTTGGTGGAGTTGGGGGCGCGATCTGAGCCGTAGATCGCTGGATCTCACGGCCAAAAACACCTGGGGGCTAGGGTTTCGCAGATCTGGGGCTGTGGGGAAATTTTTGGGCAAAGTGGAGGGAGTGGCTGCAATTTTAGACTAGGGGAAACCCTAGAAAGGGATGGGAGAGTGGTGGTCTTTATATAGCCCAGGTGGCTGGCAGTTTGCAAAAACATCCCCGGTTTTTCTCTTGCGCGCGCGGTGTTTACGTTTTTGACCACTGGGGGTCCGCAGGACCTCTGATTCAGGTAAAACTTTGAACTGCGCGATCAGCGTGTCGAGCCGACGGCGTTCACCTCGCGCTGGAACCGTTTCGAGAACAATTTCCGGCGCGCTATAAAAATACCCCGTTTACTTATTAAACTGGGTATTCGTTCTGTTGGCTGCGGCTGGTCTGGTGCGGTTTTCACGACGGTGATCGGGTGAAACCCGGTGTCGCAAAGGTCGAGTGTCAGGGTGGCAAGGGTCGGTCTCCATCCGGTACGAGATAAGAGGGGGGAAAATAATCGCCGATCGATAAATCGGGGATGCAAACACCGCAAACAAATCAGACAATCAACCAATTCACGCAGAAAACAAAATTTTTAATTTTTGTGAAATCTGGGCTGTTACATGGCGGGAACCTTGTTAGGGAACGCTCCACCAAAGCTATCCGACACGGCGCAGCCCATCCTAGGCTCAGCAGAGAGGCCATCCGCCGGACTATATCCTATGCACTGAGGGGTCTAGGTCCCTCACCCTTCCACGCTCCTGCACGGTACGAGACTGGCCGGTGAAGCAAAAGCAAATTCGAATACACCCGCTCCAGCAAAGAAGACAACACCGCTTCCCGGCAATCAGCCCGTGGTACTGCTGACGTCTAAAGAGCTTACAGACAAACTACGACGCAGGGGAGCCCATAACTCCTTATCCCACGTGAAGGCAGTGCGTACAGACCAACGGGTCTCTCAAGTCATCCATCGAACCATTTAGCATTTTAATATTATCTCGCAGACAACCGTTATCACTGTCTGACTAACAACACAACGGACAACTAACATCAACAAGGTCCACCAGTAACGTCGGGGCCTGCCTTGTCGTCCCGTCAAAGCGCGCGGTTACCAACAAGGTGAACCGTCTCCTTACCTTGTCTCGCGTGTGCTCTGGGTAGAGCTCGACTTTTCTTGGTTTGGTAACTCTCGCGAGATACGAGCAGGGGCCAAGCACGCCAGTAACGTCGGTCGTACCCTCCCTGTCATTCCCGACGCAATACCGCTCGCGGGCATCGTTGGGTCGCCCGACTCTTACCTTTAAGGACACCAGTTGATTCGAGTGCCTACCATTAAGTGAAACCAGGAGGTATCACCCTCGATGGTACACTTAAAGAGGTTCGACAGAGACATCAACAGAATGAACTAAAGAGGTAAACCTCGTATCATCCCAGTGATGCTACGCTACTGAGCCGACGAGAGTGAAATACGAGACCATCCACTCGTAAGTCAAACTTGAAGCGACTCGGCAGAGTCTCGCCGTTGTAGGTTCCCTAGGGCGTCTGCATTGATCTGTACCTGTTGCAGTTATACTATTTGATAATCCGCGTTCACTCACTAGAGTGATCACGACCCGCTATTCTAAACCTAGCTAACAATGCGCAGGGTTCACTGCTGAATAGAATATATATATTTATATGCAGCATAGGATAAAGGAAGGTACATCAAGGGCGACAATGATAGGCTATGCAATTGAATAGGATTGTAACGTAGCAGCAGCAGTAACAATGCCTAGTGCAAAAATGTACGGATATGATAGGCGATATCTGGGGAAGAGAATGACTCTGCTTGCCTGGAAGCTCGACGGTAGGGGTAGGGTCATCGACGAAGTAGTCGTACCCGGCAACGGTGTAGTCGGCGGCAGCAGCGGGGTCTACCGGAGAATAAAGGGGGGGGGGGAGAAATAGTAAATATAAAGAAATCATAGCAAACAGATGAATGACATGACGTATGCAATGTTAACGGTGATCTAACGCAGTGCAATGCACGTTGCTTTGAGCGGGAATTCATCCGGGGATGAAATACCGGCTCCGGGTGATTATCGACAGACGACCCAGAGGGGGGAATGTCGATGTTTGTTGTGTTAGAGAGACGTGATTGGTATACGGATAGCCGTATCCGTATTCGTTATATTTTTCTGATCAATTTTCATGTATAAAGTTTTTTAAATCTGACTTACGGTTTAAAAGATATTTAAATTCAAAGTTTTAATCAATTTTAAACCATTTTTTGGATTTCTTTTATTATTTAAACAGAGACATTATCCATAACAGTACTGTTGACTGGTCAAACCTGACCAGTGGGTCCCACTGGGATTAACAAATCAATTTTATTTAATAAATTAGTAGGGTGGCCCACATGTCATACACTAGAATTTCTATTAATTTATTTAAATAAATGAGCTGACAGGTGGGGCCCAGGTGTAAGTCACACAGTGGTAATCCATCTATTTAATTAAGTTTAAAGGGCTGGGGCCCATCTGTCATATGTCGAGGGGTTAATCTAACAGTTTTCGATTTCCTTTTAATCCCAGCTTAATTAACAGGAAAAGGGCCCACATGTCAGTGGGGATTAGCACTAATCTAATCCCCTGACCACGGGGCCCACCTGTCGACGACGGTGGTAGCTCGTCGGCGGCGAGGAAGCCACAGCCCGCGACCGTGTGCTCGCCTTCGGCCGCGAGAGCACGTGGGACCGGTCGCGTTCGAACGATGAACCCGCGTCGCGTCGTTTGGTGGCGATGTCGTCGTCAGAGGTGCACCGGAGCAGCGACGGCGACGAGAACGTCGGCGACCAGAAAAATGCGAAGACGCCGACGTCGTTCTGGGGGGTCTCCTTGTGCGTTCTCTGGTGCATACGATACCTACGCGAGCGTGGAGTGCAACGACACAAGTAGTGTGCCAAATGTGCGCTCTGGGCCACGGGGGCGAGCTCGTCGGCGGCGAGGAGCTCCTCCTCCCATGGCGACGTCGCCTACAGCGAACGAGAGGGGGGCTAGGGGTTGGCGGCGGACGGGGAGCTCACCGTGAGCGTGTCAAGGGTGGCAGCGGGCTCGAAGAAGTCGTGCGACGGCCGGAATTTGTCGCCGTTCCCGCCGGAGCCGAAGACGAAGGCGGTGAAGCAACGCTCGATGTGGTGGACGCGGGCCCGATTCCCTCCGCTTGGTGAGGTGGACGACGTCGACGAGGCTGATGGACAAGGCGGTGCGAGCTGTGGAGGACGAGAACCGCGTGGGTGCGCGACGGCGGCGACGGTGGGCTCGGGCAAAACTTTCCCCGATGAGAGCGAGGTGAGGAAGGGAGAAAATCGGTCTAGGGTTCGCCATGGGGTCAACGGCGGCGTATATAAACACGAGGGAGGCACTGTAGTATCGCAGTGGCGCGCATCGCGCGGCGGCCGGCATCGAACACCGTGGAGATGGCGCCACGCACGCCCGGGATGAACAGGGGAAGGGGATGACCAGGGTGGGCCTGGTGGGCTGCACGGGCCGGCTAGTGTAACTTGATGTACTGGGCTTCATGGGCTCCTTTGCTTTTCTTTTTATTTCTTTTATGTCTACTGTTATTTTCCTTTTGTATTTGTTTCATCTGCTTTTGCAATTTTGTAAAATTGTAGACTTTCACCAAAATTAGTGTTGTACCCCAAACCAGTGTTATAAAAAGTTTGGGGCATTTATAAACTCATTTGATATTTTAATCAATCAACAAATGATTAAAATGGATTGATTAAGCTACTGTTTGAATTGTTTGATTTATTTTATAGCTTAATAAATTCCCATACCCACATGGACATGGTCCACTGAATATTTGTGATTTAACAAAAGTGATTGCATAATTTTTGGACAAAGTTTTAATTTTCACATGATTTTTTATATTAACCAAAAGGCATTTTTGAATGTGTTCAAAAGCAAAGATGATCTTAGCATGACTGCAACAGTGATTAGCAACAATAATGGTCAACAGTATAAGTGATTACTGTTACAGACACTGAGGATGTTACAAGGTCGCTCACCCCGGCGATGTCCGGGCTCATCGTCTTCGCCAAGACCTCCCACGAGGCCTGGACCATCCTGGAGCGCTCTTTTGCGTCGCAGTCGCAGGCACGCGCCAGTGCTCGTCGTCGCGTGCTTGGTGACTGTGAGAAGCTCAACGAGTCGGCAACCGTCTACTACAACAAGGTCAAGTATCTCGCCGACATGCTGGCCTCTATTGGACAACCCCTCACCGACGCTGAGTTCACCTCCTACATCGTCAATGGTCTTGACGAGGATTATGATGGTTTGGTCGAAGTCGTCAATGACCGCAACACTCCGATGATGGCGCACGAGCTCTACTCGCGCCTCCTCCTCACCGAGCAGCGCGTGGAGGCGCGTCTTGCTCCCCGTGCCCACGGTGGTGCCTCCACGAACACCGTCTACAGGGGCGGTCGCCGTCCTTCTGCTCCGCCATCTACCTCGGGCAAGGGCGCTGTCGGCCCGCCTCCGCCACCGCCGTCGTTGGGTACGGATGGTCGCCCTAACAGGGTGTGCAAGCTCTGTGGTCATGAGAAGGTGTGCCAGCTCTGTGCCCGTGAAGGTCACTGGGTCTCCAAGTGCCATCGTCGGTTTCAGCGGAGTTTTCTCGGCCTTTGCAATGACGGCAAGGATACGAGGAAAACCGAGCGTCAAGTCGTTATGGCTGACCGTCCGGCAAAGTCCAAGGATCCGCAGGGATATACTCAGTCCTACTCCATCGACCCTCACTGGTGATGGCTTCTCGCCCCTCGTTGGTTACCCCAAGTGGAAGGTTTGAGATGCAGTGCAGAAGCAAGTTTCCCTCGGTGAAGATACCAAGGTTTGTCTCCAATAGGACTCCAAAGATGATAAGTAGATGTCAGCGGCGCAACTGACGCGGACCTGCACACAGACACAAATAACTTTGTTCCCAACGAAGTTCAGAGAGGTTGTCAATCTCTCCGGTCTTGTTGTTCACAAAGGATCAAACACAAGAGATAATGATAGCAACTGAAAGTAAAAAGCAGAAAAGTAAATGAGCGTGGAAACAGTAATAAGGATATGGACCGGGATACGTGATGTTCACTAGTGATGTCTCTCTCCCAAAAGACGATAAAACTGCTATGCGAGGTAAACAAATTACAGAAGGGCAATTGACATGATTATGAACGCACCGCAATGCTAACTATGATACAAAAGAAAGGAAGAGGCTCAAAAGCACGGGTAGTACGCCAAAATAAGTAGACCGAAATCCAACTGCATCTACTACTAATCATCCACCTTGAGATATCTATCCAGAACATCTCGCTGGTATTAAGTTGCGAGCCCCACCCAAAGTGTAAACCCAAAGCAACAGACAACTGCATTAAAAAGTACTTTGCGTAAAGTAAACAATCCTTGCAACCGCGGTTACAAGCACCGTTGTTTTCCCCCTTGTGGCAACAACACATCCCCTAGACTCATGTTTCTGTCACTCAAGCGTGTCATCGGGGGGCATGAACCCACAATCGAGCAAAACGTTCCCTCTTGGAGTCACTACCTACTACTTGGCCAAAGCAATAAACAGCAACGGAGAACCATCAAGAATTACTTAGGAACAAAAATATAAGAGATAAAAACCAAATATATTACTCAATCACAATATGAACATAATCTCATAATCTATCATATCCCATCAAACTCAGCATAGCAATATCAGAAAGATTACAAAAGTGCATCGATCATGTAGGGCAGCTCACGAGGTCTAAACCATGAAAAACAAAGAGGGGAGGAGAACATCACATAGCTACTAATCACGGACCCATGGTCCAAGGAAAACTACTCACGAGACATCCGGTAAGCATCCATGGTGGAGAGGAGACTCCCGGAGGTCGGTCCTCCCTCCGGCAGGGTGCCGGGAAGAGGTCTTTTGGTGCTCCCGATCTCGGAAGCGCGGCGGCGGCGGAACAGAGGCGAGATCGCGAAAAAGGGTTCTGTCTTCGGAGTTTCCCCGTGACGGAGAATAAATAGGCGAAGGGGGGCAGCCAGAGGTGGACCAGGGGCCCCAGGCGCCCCCCTGGCGCGGCCCAGGGGGTGGCCGCGCCGGGTGGCCGCCTGGGCCACCCCTGGCTCCCCTTTGGCCCCACTCGGGCTCTTCGCGAAGCTTCCTGTACGCTGATTTTTCCCGGAATTTTTCTGGCACTTTTTATATGGGGGAAAACTGAAATAGAAAAACAGCAGAAAACAGGAACTGGCACTGGGGTGCACTGAGTTAATAGGTTAGTCCAAATATGATCAAAAGTGTATGAAAGTGTATCTAGAACATAGCAATATCACACAAAACATGCATGGAGCAAGCAGAAATTATAGATACGTTTTGGACGTATCAACATCCCCAAGCTTAATTCCTGCTCGTCCTCGAGTAGGTAAATGATAACGGCATAATTTCCGTGGTGACATGCTAGCAACCATAAAAGAACTTTGAAAAGTAAAGCAACCAAGGTTAGAGATTCAAATCAAGTCATAACATGCAAGAGTCTATATTAGCATTGAAACAAGTAACAAAAGAACATTAGGTGCAAGAGCTCTCGCTGTCCGTGACTCGAATGTCTCCAAATGGTGTTTGCGTGCAAGAAGGGGGATAGGGAATACGAGAAAAACATTTATTTGTTGAGAACTCAATCTACTAAAGTTTCACACTTGGTCTTTTTCTGGAATCTTATCTTGACTCGTCCCCAGACCACTAGCCAGGTACAAGCCAATTTGATCCACTCCTTTTCGATATTTTGAGCACTCATGCAATGGATGAGCGTAAGGACGAGAGTTGACACTTAGGATGGCAAAGAGAGGATTACGGAGGAGGAAGACAAAAAGGATGAGACATCAATGAGGACAATCATAGGCAAGAGATGTCAAATGATAGATATGATGTGAGGAGTAGGGATTGCCATGCAACGGATGCACATACGAGCTAAGAAAGCTCTCTAATGGAACTAGTGGGGGTGCATCTAACCTTCTCGCTCATGAAGACCTAGAGCTCGTTTGAGGAGGCTCATCCTTGGAATATGCAAGCCAAGTTCTATAGTGTGAAGGTCCCCACATAGCTATATGCATAATGATCATCTCTATGGAGTACAAGGATATAAAGGGAGTACTAGTGTGGATCTCTCAAAAGGATAGTAGTGTTGCCCCTTTCTCTCTTTTTATTTCTTTTTCTCTTTTTTTTCTATTTTTTGTATTTTTGTGTGGCCTCAATGGCTTTTTCTATTTAACTCTCATTTGTCCTCTTTGGGATCTTTTATTGTGTCCACTTTGGGATCTTTTCCTCACTTAAGGGCAACACTCTATTTTACAAGAAGGTAAAGGAGATCTTTCACACTTTACAAGGTACTCAAAATCATAAAGAAGATGTAACTATCATGATGTATGCAATGTATGTCGCTGCCAGTGTAGCAGGAACATGTAAGACATGAAGATCAAGTCATGAAGAGGTGGATGTTGCATGACAATATATTTTTAGATAAAGGGCTAGGCCCGACTTTATAAATAAAGCCAAAAGGCAACGTACGAAAGGTCCAGGAGTACAAAACACCAGCTTACAATAAACCGGCCTGCAGGCCACCACCAACGAGCCAGCAAAATAAATAATAACCACCGGCTAACAAAGAGCCAACACCTGGCAACTACAAAAGGGCACTACTTAAGGATCCGCAGCAGAAGGCGATACACGCTGAGGCAGGAGGGGCTTGGCCAACTCTTTGATGCGATTGATGACGCTCTTCATCTCCTCCTCGTCTTCAAGTCTAAGCAGCGGGGTCTAACTCTGGAGAAACACAGCCGTTTTGAACAAACAGTCAGCAGGGCATCTGGGAAATGCCTTTTCAATAGTAAACTTATTGCGTGTTGTCCAAAGAACCCAACAAAAAGCAGGGAAAACAGTCCAAAAGATTCTACGAGAAGAGGCAGACAGGGATTTAGCCAGCCTACGCACATCCTCAAACGAGGACGGGTGCCACAACACCCCAAGCCAAGATCGAACACAGCTCCACAAGAAAACAGCCAAATGGCAGCGAAAGAAAATGTGCCCTGTATCCTCAGAGTTATGACACAGACAACAAGCATCCGAGGTAATACCCTTCCGTTTAAAAATCTGATCCGAAGCCGGTAGTTTTCCCCGGAAAGCTTGCCACATAAAGATCTTAATTTTGGGAGGCACCCTAGCCCGCCAGATCGGGGAAAACCTTCCCGATCGATGACCGCCCACAAGCGTGGTGTACAGAGACTTAACAGAGAATTTGGACGAGGCAGATAAGGTCCAAGAGATCACATCCTCTTCATCTGAGAGCGACGGAAGCATGCCAACAAGACGTTGCCAGTCTATCAACTCTACAGGAGAAAGAGAACGTCGAAACTCCAGGTCCCAACGGTTAACCGCAAGGTCCGCAATAGAAATATCAGGGGAAGAGACATAGGAAAACAAAGCAGGAAACAACGAGGACATCCTACCCTCCGGGTGCCAAAGGTCACGCCAAAACCGAATTGAATGTCCATTGCGAACAGAGAACTTAGCGTGGGAAAGGAAAAGCTCCCGAACTTTGCAAATTGAACGCCAAAACTGCGAGCCACCCGCAGCAGGGGCCAAGAAAGGGGATGACCGAGGGAAGTACTTGCCCTTAAGGCACTTGAACCACATGGGGTAGGAGCCGAATCGTTCAAGACATAAGCAATTCGCCACCACCACTTAACCAACATACATTCATTCATGATGGAAGTATTTAGAATACCCAGGCCCCCAACCTTCTTAGGACGACAGATCAGATTCCACTTTACCATACGGTACTTACGCTTGTTATCGGCCGCGTTCCAAAAGAAATTGCGCCTATGTTTATCCATCTCAGAATGAGAGATGTTCGGCATCCTATAGAAGCCCATCGTGTACATGGGAAGGGAAGAAAGACAAGCATTGATCAAACACACTTTCGCCGCTTGCGAATGGTGGCGGCCTCTCCAAGGCATCACCCTGTTTCCCACTTTAAGAACAACATGAGCCAGATCTTTAGACGAGATGGCCGAAGGGGCAATAGGAATGCCCAGATACTTAAAAGGAAAAGACCCAAGCTTGCAATTCATCAGGTGCGCAATTCTCTGAGCCTCCTGATCAGAGCATCCCAAATAAAGGAGTTCACTCTTCGCAAAATTAATCTTAAGCCCAGACATGGCCTCAAAGAAGAGCAGGATAAACTTTAGATTCAGGAGCCCCAACTCCGTGTTTTGGATCATGATGATGGTGTCATCCGCGTACTGAAGGTGCGTGACACCATCAGGGATAAGGTTAGAAGCCACCGGAGCGATGTGATTATGGGCCACCGCCTGGCCAAGTATACTAGCTAGCTCATCAGCAACAAAATTGAAAAGAATAGGAGAAATAGGGTCCCCTTGCCTGAGGCCCCGACCATTCGGGAAAAACTGGGTTTGCACCCCATTGATCGATACAGCAGTGTGGCCACCACCAACAAGCTGCATAATACGGTGGACATAAGCACCATCAAAACCCTGAGAGAGCAGAACAGATCGAAGGAAAGACCAACTAACAGAATCGTACGCTTTCTCAAAGTCCAACTTGAGAATAATCGCGTTAGTCTTGCGCCGTTTCAGCTCATGAACTAACTCGTGCAGGACCACAATCCCATCCAGAATAAAGCGGCCTTTAATGAACGCCGTTTGGGTAGGAGCAATAATCCTATGAGCGATCGGGGATAGTCTGGCCCCAAAGGCCTTGGCAGGGAACTTAGCAATTTTTTTGATTAGAGCAATAGGTCTAAACTGCCGGATCGAGTCCGCACCCTTCACTTTGGGGATGAGGGACAGAACATCATAGTTCAGACGAGAGATATCTACCGTACCCAAACAAAACCCTTGAATGATAGCGTAAACAAGATGCTTCAGAACAACCCAGAACTTATGGAAGAACGCATTAGAAAAGCCATCCGGGCCAGGAGCAGAGTTGGCATTCGAGGCAAACACCGCAGCATCAATTTCCTCACACGAAAGGGAGGCCAACAGGCCAAAGTTCTCCTCCTCGGTAACTACCGAGGAGGGATGCCATAGGGAGGGGGAGATGGAGACAACAACCGCAGGATTAGCACTCAACAGAGACGAGAAGAAGGAGAAAATGTGTTCTTTGATAGAACCCGGGTCGTCCACCACGTTACCATCAATGATGAGGCGATTAATGAGACACCTTCGTCTACGACCATTCGCAATGGCAATGAAATAGCTCGTGAGGCGATCACCTTTCAACATCCACGAAATCCGCCCCATCTGGCGCCAGTAAGCTTCCTCCCGCTCATGGAGCTGCATCAGGGAGTCCTCCAGGGCATATCTCTGTTCCCAACCGCAAGCATCCAAACCCACCGAATCAGCTAAGCCATCAAGCACAGAAATGCGGTTAAGGATCAAATCTTTGGTACGCCGATCTTCCGCGGAATGGTTGGCGGACCAGCCACGAAGGAATTGACGAAGGAGACGCGCACAGTATCTCCAGTCATCGAGCGGGCCAAAAGATCTGTGGCCATCGGAAAAGAAAGAGATGATCTTAGCAGAAATCATAGTCACGAAGCCATCCATCATCAACCAGGAGGAGTCGAAACGGAAAGACTTAGGCCTAAGAGTGAGAGCAGCCAAAGAAGTAAGGAGCAGCGGAGTATGATCAGAGCCCACATGAGGAAGCGCGCATAAAGAAATACCAGGGAAGAGGTCGTCCCAGCCCGGAGAAATAAGGACCCGATCAAGAACAAGTCGGGTAGGGCTAGCTTGGTGATTAGACCAAGTAAATCTAGCGCCCACACGCGGAATTTCCCGAAGGGCCTCATCAGCAATGAAGGAGTTAAACAGCGTTGCCCTAGACCAGCAGAAATTCGCATTGTTCTTTTCCGAAGGATGCCTGAGCAGGTTAAAGTCCCCACCAATCGCAAGGGGAAGGGTAGACAGCGCAAGTTTAGCAGAGAGCTCCGCCAAGAACTCATTGGCACGGGAGTGATCAGAGGGGACATACACCACTATAAGCTCCCAAGAGATCCGGGAAGAGAGGCAAGTAAGCTCCAAACTCAAATAGAAGGTTCCAACACTAACTGTGCCTACATCAAAGTCATCAAAAGCAGCCCCAACCAGAATGCCACCAGCCGCGCCCACTGACGACAGCCAGTTCCAAGAGAAACGATCAGCACCACCAAGCGCATCCAGCTCAGACAACGAAAAGGATTCTCTTTTTGTTTCAAGAAGACAGAGAAGGTTAACAGAATGCAGCCTAATATAATCACGCAATTGGTCTCGGCGCCCCCTAGCCCCGATCCCACGAATATTCCAAAAAAGGGCATTCATTTAGATAGATTCTTGATACGGAGGCTTGTCCTGCGCGGCACCGGACAAGAAAGATTCTTAGCAGCACGCTTACGGGTTGAGCCACCACCCAACCCGCGAGAAGGGCCCGATTGTTGAGCCAAATCAGGAGCCTGCACAACATGCGAGGAGACATAAGCTGCATTGGCCTCACACGCCTTAGCAATTGCAGCCTGAGCCAGTTCATTAGCTCGAAGAACCGAAAGCACAGTGCTAGGGGAGGCACCAAGATCCCCCAGCGAAATACCCGAGTCAGAAGCAACCGCAAAGAAATGCGCATCGGGTTTGGAGGAAAGGGCCACACGAACCGGGGATACCAAAGCGGAGGGCGGAGGAAGTGAGATGTGCGTACCAATCGGGGAGAGAGGCGATCCACCCTGAGAAGCATCCCGCGCCGCCTTCAAACGTTCCGCCCGCTGAAGCACCGACAACCCACCTCCTCCACCATGCCTGCTCTTCCGAGCAGTGGACACCGGAGTCTTGACATCACGAGACGGGCCCAAGGGGGATGCCACCTGGTCCGCCCCAACCTCCCCTAAGGCAGGCTCAAGATTGCGACAAAAATCAGCTTGGGAGGACTTGGAGAGAGCCGCAACCTCAGCCGCCCTGGCTTTAGCTTTGGCCGAGGTCTTGCGCACCGTTTTACGCTTCCGCGACGGGGGAGGTCCGTCCACCAGAGGATCAGCAGCATGGGGAGGGGAGTCGACGATATCAGACAGAGAAGGAGAGCCCACACGACGAGGCTTATTCGAACACACCACAGAGGAAGGAGAGGGGGGGGGGGGGGTCATCCTCCAGAATTGACTCCATGGCATCTTTGAACGAGCGCTTGTGACCATTGTCAGGGACCGGAGCCCGGTTGGGGTAGAGCCGCTGGATACGCGAACCAAGGGCATCCCATTCCTGAGGAGTAAAGGGGGGGGGGGGCGCTCGGGCCACTGCCGTCCTGACTGTCATCCTTGGGATCATCGTCACGGGGAGCCGGGGGATGGGGAGGCGGAGGCGGAGGGGACGACCTAGTTGGCGCCCCTTCCACCCTAACTTTGATGCGAAAAGCCTTGATCCCCGGGATGAACTCAATGAAGCCATGTACCAGCGACGGGTTCCTCACCCAGATAGAGACCCGAATCGGACCCTGGCGACACAACGATCCTTCATCCACATCAACAGGTTTGCCCACCAGCTCAGAGAAGGCAAGGATCCCAGACACAAAGCGCATTTCAGGCGGAACATCCTCAAGAAGCACAGATGCCTCCACCAACGAACCAAAGGAACGGTCCACATCTGTGGCTTCCTTCACAGAGATGACAAGGTGGTGGATCGGCAAGGTAAAAGAAGCACTATTAGATACCATACGCAGGCTCTCCTTGGAGGGGAAAACGACACCAAATTCTTTCTCAGAAATCTGCTCTAACTGCCAGTCCCAATCATCTGCTCCCCATTCACGGAGCTCCTCAGCCAGTCCATCCAAAGAAGCCTCCCCATCCAAGACTGAGATGATCGCAGCATTGAGGATCTTAGGAACCGCTACCACAGCTTCCCCACCACCTTCCATCCCAAAGAAACCGCACCCAGGCAGACCACGACCATAGTGCTTGATCACCGGGGGAGGGAATCTGGACGTGCACTCAGCCGTAAGATGGCCGTCCTTACGGCAGATCAGGCAGAACGGGGGAGATTTGCACTGCGACTGGAAATGGTCGGGCTTGTGGCACGCAAAGCACGTCAACGGACCAGAATGGTTCTTGGCCCCTCCCGCAGCAATAGAGCCAGATCCACCAAAGCCAGCAGGGGAAGGAAGCAGACCCGCCCCCGGGAAGGAGCCACCACTCGCCTCCCGGTCACTGAACTTTCTCTTATTTGAGTAGCCAACGCCCGAACCACCACGGCCACAAAAACTCCGCCCATAGCCAGATCCATAAGGAGGAGGACCGCGACGCATACCAGATCCACCGGGGCCCTGTTGAGAAGGCAAGGGAGGCGGAGGAGGAAGCGTCCCGGACCCCGCAGCACCACCAGACCCAGCCGAACCAGATGCAGCCGGAGCACGAGACCGAGCCGCCTCGGCAGCCGCATCCCAGGGATCCACCGCCTTGGCCGCCTCCTTACGGCGCTGATCCTCCACAAACCAAGGCGGGGGAGCACCCCAATCCGCCGAGCCCTTGGCCGCCGCCTCACGGGCCGCCTTCTCCATCTCCAGGCGCGACCGCAGGGCCGTCTCCACCTGCGGGCCATCGGCCTCCACCACAGGGCGAGAGCCAGATCCCGCCCCGCCACCCGCTGGAGAGGGGTCGCTGGCCTCGCCGCGATTCATGGCAACGACGGAGGCGAAAGGGAGGAGGAGGGGAGGGGGAGGGTGGGAGAGCACGATCCGGCGCGGGAGAGAGGAAAGGGAGAGGGCGCGGCGCAGGTCACGGGGGGGCAGCCGGAAACCCTAGATTTAGGTCAACACAACCGCGCGGAATCCATAAGTAACCCCGCGGAACCGACCGAGGCAGGCCAGCGGGACTGGGCTCGGGGAGAACCGGCCTCGCAATTGGGCCAGACCACGGCAGCCCACGACCAGTCAAAGGGGGAAAATCAATAGCAAAAAAGGAAAACGCCACCGGACTGTTACAGATAGGCAACGGCCTAACCGGCCCAACCGGCCCAACAGCAGGCCCAACCTCGAAATGCAGCGGCACGGAAGCTAGGGTTTCCGCCCTAGCCGCCGCCGGCGAGCAAGGAGCCAGAGGAGGCAGCGGAGGGCTTGGATGGCATGGCGAGGACACCAGAGAGAAAGGGGAGCCAAGCACGCTAGGCAGAGGAGAAGGAGGAGGAGCCTTCCTGGCCCCGCGCCGCCGGACCAAGTTCCAACCAGGCTCAACGCGACCAACCACCAAACCAAACTCCGCAGAACGACCCCCCGGGGCAAATTTCCGGCGAGCCGCCTCCGCCACCACCATGGCGCGAGCAAGCGGGGCCACCACAACCTCATCCACCTCCGAATCAGAGCAATCATCATCCGCCAGCGCCCAAAATTTGTTAGGCCTACACCCAACCAGATCCACCTTCGACCTCACATGGAGCCCGGAACAAGACGAGATCTCCACCTACGCGCCCACCAAGGCCGCCGGCGAGCAGGGAAAGGGGACCAGGGGAGAGGAAGGAGACGAGGGGGGGGGGAGGAGGCGGGGGTCCGAGCCGCCGGGGAGGCGAGCTCAACACCGGCGAAGGAGGTGGGAGGGGACGGAGCGAGGAGCGGAGGGGAGAGGGGAGCACGGGGGGAGGAGAGAGCCATCTCACTAGTACAGTCTTTTTCGCCCATTGCATGGCAATATATCTCGGAAAGGCTATGGAAATGCCTTGACTCATGGTACGTGAGTGTTCTCTAATATTCGATCCCTCCAAAGATTAGTGATCCATCTAGTAGCTAGAGTTCTCAACTAGTTTTGTAGGTTTTGAAAATACACACGGATTGACCAAAATACGACACCTATCACTAATAGGCTAGAGCTATTGACACCAAAAGTTCAAACATTACTCACACCAATACTTCAAAACTATTGCAAGTTACTACTAGAATTAAATAGCAACCTCAATTACCTACTTTCAAGAGAAGACACAACTCAGTGCAACAACCAACTCTCTTTAAAAAGATAAACATGAAAATTAAAAAGAGTTCCAGCAACAAACTAAACAAAAGCCAAAGCTCTTGCTAAAGTCAAACTAAGACTAAAACTAAACATGGCAGCAACTATGAAAAGATAAAGAACACACAACAGCAAAAAGATAAGCAGGAAAAATCCTATGATGTGTTCTAGATTTTGAAAGTGGAGCGTGTTTCTCTCCCACACAAAGTAAGACGGGATCTAACTTGTTATGAACAACAAGCAAAACTAAATAAAACTAAAAACCTATAAGCGAGACACTCCAAGCATAGCATATAACGCATGAATTGATAAAAATATAGTGAGACGAAGGACGAACTGATGGTTGTTGATGGAGAAGGGGATGCACGGGGGCATCCCCAAGCTTAGACGCTTGAGTCTCCTTGAATATTTATTGGGGATGCATGGGGGCATCCCCAAGCTTGAGCGCTTGACACTCCTGGATCTTCTTTCATCATCTTCCATCGCACACTTGAAAACTCCCTTCATACATAACTCAACATAAGCTGATTAGAGAGGTTAGTACCCTTAATAAATAATTTTTCCCTACTGGATATAAAGATATTCTTGAAGAGCTACTGTTTCTCAAGAGTGCCAAAAAGTTTTTTCAAAGAAAAAGCAAGCTTAAGGTTTGCAAAAGTTAGGAGAGACAAAACGTAGCAGAATCTGTGAAAAACAGAACAACAGGTAGTAAAGAATTTTTTAGGGACACTTCTGCAACTCAAATCAAAAAACTCAGGACATACTGAAGTTTCAAAATTGTATAGAGCATGCTGTGTAAAAATTTCAGCTCAAAAAGATGAACTGGGATTTTTCTGGAATTTTTCTGGTCACGAGGAAAGAATCTGTTTTCTGGACAGCATGTCACAACTTTTGCTTCCCTTATCATAAGAGGCTATAACTTGGCACAAAGCTGAAAAATAAAGATACAATGATATTGCTACAGTAGTAACAAACATCAAGACACAACAAAAGCAAAAAGAAAAACCTAAATTCATTGCGGGCTGCCTCCCGAAAGCGCTTCTTTAGAGCCATTAGCTAGGCATGAAGATCATAAAAGTTGCTCTCATAAAAATAAGGATTTGAAGCAAAAGAGAGCATCAAGAAGCAAATATGAAACACATTTAAGCCTAACCCACTTCCTATGCACAGGCATCTTGTAAGAACATAAATCGAAGGAGCGCAAAGTGACATGCATAGGAAGGTGGAACAAGAACAACTTAAAAACTTTCAACAAAAAAAGAGGTGTTTTTGTAACATGGAGGTTTCTACAATCATACTTTCCTCTCTCAAAGTAATTTTCAGTAGAATCATGAACAACATCAAGAATATAACTATCACATAAATCATATTGTTCATGACCTACAAGCACACGTGTATTGTTTTCAACACGGTTTTTAGGATCATAAGATAAATGCAACCCATCACATTGAGCTTTGATAAGAGGAAAATTCTCCGGAGTTGGAGATTTCAAAAGGATAATAGGACCATCAAGTGTGGGTGCAATAGCAAAAATTTCATGCTTAACATGAGGAACTATAGCAAGTTCATCTCCGTAAACATCATCCATAGTGGCATCACGACCATAAGCATAGAAGGCATCAACTTCACCAAAAAGGGATATTTCAAAAAAATCCATAGGTACAGAACACTCATATAAGGTAAGATTCAAAGAGTTACTCTCATTAGAAGGTAGACATGGATGGATCCATTCTTCCTCCTTTTGTTCGTCACTCTCCTCCTCTTTTTCATCCAAGGAGCTTTCGGTTTCATCAATTTCTTCTTTCATAGAGTCCTGCAAAACATTATTCTCTTCCTTTGGGGGAGAGATTCTCTCAAGATGATCAGTAATATAATAATTTGCATCGTAATTTTCCAAACAATAGTTAAGAATATCAAGACTCTCAGATTTGTAAGGGCCATCATCAATATTTTTAAGAAGAGAAGTAATTTCATAGGCACCCTTATAAGCAACAAATTCTTCTATTAGCTCTGCATCATAAAAATCATACTTTCTCTTAGCATAAGAAGCTAAGGTTTCATCATCATTGTACTCACATTGGAAAGAAAGGTGTTTGTGCCTCATAAAGCAACAAGATTCATCCCTGCAGAAAGATATATTATATATTGAGCACAAATTTCTAGCATACTCATACAACTGGTGTATTTCTTTCCATAAGTGTATCCCCTTTTGAGACAAGCAGTGTTCCTTGTACCACTTTTGTTGATCCTCGGTGAATCCTCCATGCCAATAAGATCTAGTTTCAAAGAAGTCAGACATTGATTGGCAAGTAAGGAACTAGACATAATATATATGTTTTTGGATTTTTGATAAAGGACACAAAGATAAAAACTGAAAGGTAAACTAACAAGACTAAAAAAAGAAAGGTAAAGGGTAGTGTGCAACTCCCCTATCTTAGCACTCGGAGTCCCCGGCAACGGCGCTAGAAATTTGCTTGATGGCTTCTCGCCCCTCGTTGGTTACCCCAAGTGGAAGGTTTGAGATGCAGTGCAGCAGCAAGTTTCCCTCGGTGAAGATACAAGGGTTTGTCTCCAGTAGGACTCCAGAGATGATAACTAGGTGTCAGCGGCGCAACTGACGCGGACCTGCACACAGACACAAATAACTTTGTTCCCAACGAAGTTCAGAGTGGTTGTCAATCTCTCCGGTCTTGTTGTTCACAAAGGATCAAACACAAGGGATAATGATAGCAACTGAAAGTAAAAAGCAGAAAAGTAAATGAGCGTGGAAACAGTAATAAGGATATGGACCGGGATACGTGATGTTCACTAGTGATGTCTCTCTCCCAAAAGACGATAAAACTGCTATGCGAGGTAAACAAATTACAGAAGGGCAATTGACAGGATTATGAACGCACCGCAATGCTAACTATGCTACAAAAGAAAGGAAGAGGCTCAAAAGCGCAGGCAGTACGCCAAAATAAGTAGACCGAAATCCAACTGCATCTACTACTAATCATCCACCTTGAGATATCTATCCAGAACATCTCGCTGGTATTAAGTTGCGAGCCCCACCCAAAGTGTAAACCCAAAGCAACAGACAACTGCATTAAAAAGTACTTTGCGTAAAGTAAACAATCCTTGCAACCGCGGTTACAATCACCGTTGTTTTCCCCCTTGTGGCAACATCACATCCTCTAGACTCATGTTTCTGTCACTCAAGCGTGTCATCGGGGGGCATGAACCCACAATCGAGAAAAACGTTCCCTCTTGGAGTCACTACCTACTACTTGGCCAAAGCAATAAACAGCAACGGAGAACCTGCAAGAATTACTTAGGAATAAAAATATAAGAGATAAAAACCAAATATATTACTCAATCACAATCTGAACATAATCTCATAATCCATCAGATCCCATCAAACTCAGCATAGCAATAGCAGAAAGATTACAAAAGTGCCTCGATCATGTAGGGCAGCTCACGAGGTCTAAACCATGAAGAACAAAGAGGGGAGGAGAACATCACATAGCTACTGATCACGGACCCATGGTCCAAGGAAAACTACTCACGAGACATCCGGGAAGCATCCATGGTGGAGAGGAGACTCCCGGAGGTCGGTCCTCCCTCCGGCAGGGTGCCGGGAAGAGGTCTTCTGGTGCTCCCGATCTCGGAAGCGCGGCGGCGGCGGAACAAAGGCGAGATCGCGAAAAAGGGTTCTGTCTTCGGAGTTTCCCCGTGAAGGAGAATAAATAGGCGAAGGGGGGCAGCCAGAGGTGGACCAGGGGCCCCAGGCGCCTCCCTGGCGCGGCCCAGGGGGTGGCCGCGCCGGGTGGCCGCCTGGGCCACCCCTGGCTCCCCTCTGGCCCCACTCGGGCTCTTCGCGAAGCTTCCTGTACGCTGATTTTTCTTGTATTTTTCCCGGAATTTTTCTGGCACTTTTTATATGGGGGAAAACTGAAATAGAAAAACAGCAGAAAACAGGAACTGGCACTGGGGTGCACTGAGTTAATAGGTTAGTCCAAATATGATCAAAGGTGTATGAAAGTGTATCTAGAACATAGCAATATCACACAAAACATGCATGGAGCAAGCAGAAATTATAGATACGTTTTGGACGTATCAACATCCCCAAGCTTAATTCCTGCTCGTCCTCGAGTAGGTAAATGATAACGGCATAATTTCTGTGGTGACATGCTAGCAACCATAAAAGAACTTTGAAAAGTAAAGCAACCAAGGTTAGAGATTCAAATCAAGTCATTACATGCAAGAGTCTATATTAGCATTGAAACAAGTAACAAAAGAACATTAGGTGCAAGATCTCTCGCTGTCCGTTACTCGAATGTCTCCAAATGGTGTTTGCGTGCAAGAAGGGGGATAGGGAATACGAGAAAAACATTTATTTGTTGAGAACTCAATCTACTAAAGTTTCACACTTGGTCTTTTTCTGGAATCTTATCTTGACTCGTCCCCAGACCACTAGCCAGTTACAAGCATCCCTCATGTTGGTCAAGCATCCCTCATCACTAGTCATGCCGCTAGGTCTCTCCAACTTCGTAATATTCTTCGAGTTCCATCTGTGACACACAATCTTATTTGTGTTCCTAACTAACTTATGATAATAATGTGATTTGTGAATTTCACCCGTTTGATATTTTTGTAAAGGATCGGGACACGCGGGACGCACTTCTTAGTGGGCGCCTCTGTCATGGTCTCTACCGGTTGGAGTCGTCTCGGGTCTTCACCGGTGTTCGGGTGTCGTCGTCGCAGTGGCGTTCTCGTCTTGGTCATCCAGGCACTCCTATAGTCCGTCATGTTTTTGCGTCGCCATGAGCTTCCTAGTGTGCCTAGTAATAAAGATGTGGCTGTGTGTGATGCTTGTCAGCAGGGGAAGACTCATCAACTTCCTTTTTCGGAGTCTAGTCGTGAAGTTAAACATCCTCTTGAACTAGTGTTTTCAGATGTATGGGGTCCTGCCCAGACTTCTGTCAATGGTCATAATTATTATGTCAGTTTCATTGATGCTTATAGTCTCTTACTTGGCTTTATCTTATTAAGCGCAAATCTGATGTGTTTGATATTTTTTTTCAGTTCCAAAAACATGTTGAACGTCTTCTCAAGCATAAAATTGTTCATGTCCAGTCCGATTGGGGTGGAGAGTATCGCAACCTTAACTCCTTCTTTCAACAGCTTGGGATTTCACATCGTTTAGCATGTCCACATACATATCAGCAGAATGGCTCCGCCAAATGTAAACATCATCATATTGTTGAAACTGGTCTCGCTCTTTTGGCCCATGCATCTGTTCCTTTTAGATTCTGGAGTGATGTCTTCACTACTTCTTGTTTTCTCATCAACCGTACACCCACTCGTGTTCTAAACATGAAGACACCTGTTGAGATTCTACTTCATGAACTGCCTGCTTATACTTTTCTTAAAGTGTTTGGGTGTGCTTGCTTGCCGCATCTACGCCCCTACAACAAACGTAAGCTTGAATTTCGGTCCAAAAAGCGTCTCTTTCTTGGCTATAGTTTGCTTCACCAACTTCGACTGTTGTTAACTCAGCAGTCGGCCCACTGCTGTTAACTCAGCAGTCGTCGCCCAGTGCAACGCCTAGTCCTAGTCCATCGCCGGCTGGGTCTTCTTCATCGATGTCTTCCAGCGCATCATCGGTTGCTCCACCAACTTCGACTGTTCCTGTGGTTCTGCGTCCTCATACGCGAAGTCGCAGTGGGATTGTTCTCCCTATGCAGCATACTGATGGCACTGTTGCTTGGTATGTTGCATGTATGTCAGCTTCCCTTGTGGAACCGTCTGCCGAGCCGCGTACGTATCAATCTGCACTGAGTATACCTCACTGGCGCGAGGCTATGGAGCAGGAGTATCAAGCTATTCTTCGAAATGAGACATGGACCCTCGTGCCTCCACCATCTCGGCTCAACGTTATTGATTCTAAATGGGTGTTCAAGGTGAAGAAGCATTCTGATGGCTCTATTCAACGCTACAAAGCGCGTCTTGTTGCCAGAGGCTTTCGGCATCGTTATGGTCTTGATTATGAAGTCACTTTTAGTCCCGTGGTCAAGCCTACAACAATCAGACTTCTTCTATCTCTTGCAGTTACTCGAGGTTGGTCCCTTCGTCAGCTTGATGTGCAGAATAATTTCCTTCATGGCTTATTGGAGGATGAGGTTTATATGCGGCAGACTCCTGGTTTTGTTGATCCTGATCGTCCAGATTACATATGTCGTCTTACGAAAGCGCTTTATGGACTAAAGCAAGCTCCCCGTGCCTGGCATGCTCGTCTTGCGACATCCCTACGTGCTCATGGTTTTGGACCCTCCACTGCCGATTCCTCATTGTTTCTTCTACAGAAGCCCGAGGTTACTATGTAACTATTGGTCTATGTAGATGACATTATTCTCGTCATCTCCTCCCCCTCCGCTGCAGATGCTCTCGTTCGAGCTCTTGGTGCTGACTTTGCTGTCAAAGATCTTGGTAAACTTCACTTATTCTTGGGAATAAAAGTTGCTTCTTCTGCTGATGGTTTGATCTTGACACAGAAGAAGTACTCCTTGGATTTATTGCAACGAGCAGGGATGCTAAAGTGCAAAACGACTTCCACACCTATGTATGCCACTGACAAGATCATCGCTGTTGATGGTGAGCTTTTGTCCTCTGAGGATGCTATCGAGTACATGAGTATTGTTGGAGGTCTTCAGTATCTGACGACCACGCGACCTGATATATCTTTTGCTGTCAATAGGGTTTGTCAGTATCTTCATGCGCCTCGCGACACTCATTGGTCTGCTGTCAAACACATCTTGCGTTATGTACGTCTCACGGTGTCCTATGGGTTGCATATTCGGCCAAGTTCTTCTGGAGTTCTCTCGGCCTACTCTGATGCGGATTGGGCAGACAGTCCTGATGACAGGCGATCCACGGGGGGATTATGCTGTGTTCTTTGGATCTAACCTGATCGCCTGGAATGCTCGAAAACAGGCCACGGTGTCTCGCAGCAGTACTGAAGAAGAATATAAGGTTGTTGCTAATGCCACTGTGGAACTTATTTGGGTACAGTCATTGCTGGATGAGTTTGTTATTACTCAACCACAATCTCCAGTCCTTTGGTGTGACAACATCGGTGCTACATACCTCTCAGATAATTCGGTATTTCATGCCCGAACGAAACACATTGAAGTTGACTATCACTTTGTGAGGGAACGTGTTGCACAGAAGCTACTACAAATCAAGTTTATCTCTTCAAAGGATTAACTTGCAGACATCTTCACAAAGCCATTACCTCTGCCACAGTTTGAGGCTTGTAGGCGCAATCTTACTCTTCTAGATTCATTAGGAAGTACTCCCTCCATTCCATAATATAGTGCGTCTTCGGTTTCCGTGCTTCAACTTTGACCACAAATTTAACCAACAAGACCAATTGCGGCGGGGGCAAAAATTATACCAATGAATTCGTGTTCAAAAGAAGTTTTCGATTATATAAATTTTTCTTCCGCCGTAGTCGATCTCGATGGTTAAACTTATGGTCAAAGTTGAACCTCGAAAAGCGCGAGCGCACTACATTTTGGAATGGAGGGAGTAGCTAAGATTGAGGGAGGGTGTTAGACTTGCATTGTTACCAAACTGTGTATTCCATACCGTATAGGTATTGGACTTGTATTGTAACATGTTCCATCATTATATATATGTGATGGGTCACCCCGTTGTGGGTTGTGCCGGTTCCAAACGAATCACGTCTTACATGATGCATCTATAATGATTTATGCGACTTACACATTTGGAATTCTTGGATTCTCTTATGTGCTCAACATACTTGGTTATCGCAAGTCTTTGTTTTTTTAACATACTTGGATTCTCTTATGAGGGAGTAATGTATTTTGTTGGGACTTTGTGTCTTTTTAACGTCCACCACATGACATTCCGCAATATCTTATCGCAAGTCTTCTTCAAATCAATGAACACCATATGCATATCTTTTTTTTGATTCATGTACCTCTTCATAAGTTGTTGTACTAATAAAATGGATTTCATGATTGATTTTGATCAACCTTATCATTCTTCTTAAGCAGTGCTCAATGTCTATTTCTCATAGCTTCATTGTATGATGCATCAGATTAATCCCACGATAATTAGTATAACTCTAAATATCCTATATATTCTTAAAGATTGGTATTAGTATACTTCCCCTTCATTTACCAGGTATCTTTTTGATCGAAATAAAAGATTAAAATACTTGCTTAACCATACTATCACCATCTCTTCAAAACCTTTCCACTCCAATGAAGATACAATCAAGATTCATCACCTTACATCTTTTCCTTCTTTAAAGCCTTCCTGATATTGGATTGGTCGTAAACTCGTAATATCACCACGACAACTATTTTTTCCGTTTCTTTTTTTACTTTGCATATTAGAAATGTCTGAAATAAAAAATTTCAAAGTTTGACCAAGTTTATATAAAAAAATATGAACTGTTCACAACACAAATTCAATATCAGCAGAATAATTATGAAATTTATTTTTATATTATATGTATTTCATATTATAGATATTGATATTTTTAAAAATAAATATGATTAAACTTTTTAAATTTTGTTAAAAAAAATATAATACGCCAAGTAAAAAGAAAGGGATGAATAAATGGAAACAGAGACAAAAAAAAAATACTGACGCACGTAGCTTCTGGACTCCGCATTTTTTTTTGAGAAACGTGGGCGATTTTGGTGTTAGCTGGAAAGTCACCAATGCGCCAAAAATATTGGGTGGATTTATGGCGTCGCTCGCAGCTCAGCTGCCGTCGGAGCACGACGACACCGAGAGCGGTGCCACTGTGCTGTGATGCCATGGTGGAGTCATCGAGAGAACGATATATACATCAACTACTACGGTGACGTGTCAGTGCAGCAGCCGAAACATGTCCAGTGCTCCTGAGACTGCGCCCCCAATGTCCGGCGGCGGCAAGCAGCAGCCGCTCCTGCGCTACCCCGCGCCCGCCGCCGGCAACGTTAGCGGCGGCGGCATGGGGAGACGAAGGTACCTCACCTTCCTAGCAATCGCCGCGGCCTTGGTCGCCTCCTACCACCTGCTCCCCGCGCTCGCCCCGTCGTCGCGCTACCACGCGCTCTTCCTCACCCTCGGCTCCAACGCCAGCGCCGCCGCGCACCTCCGCGCGCTCACCCTCCGCCCGCACGTCGCCGGCACCGAGGCCAACGCCGCCGCCGCCGAGTACGTCCGCGCCGCGCTCTCCTCCCTCTCCTTCCCCACCCGCGTCACGCCCTACTCCGTCCTCCTCTCCTACCCCGTCCACCGCTCCCTCTCCCTCTCCGCGGGGCCCGGCCGCCCCAACAGCGCCTTCCCCTTGGTCCAGGAGACCTACCCCGGCGACCCCTACGCCGAGGCGGCGGCGGAGGTCATCCCCACCTACTTCGCCTACTCCGGCTCCGGCTCCGTCGCCGCGGAGGTCGTGTACGCCAACTACGGCGAAAAGAAGGACTACGCCTACCTCGCCTCCCGGGGCGTGGACGTCGCCGGGAAGGTCGTGCTCGCGCGCTACGGGGACATCCACTGCGAGGACATGGTGCGGAACGCTCGGGACGCCGGCGCCGCCGCCGCGATCATCTACACCGACGCCAAGGACTTCGGCGGCCCCGCGGCCAAGGGGAAGAGGAAGTGGTTCCCCGACACGCGGTGGCTGCCGCCAACCGGCGTTCAGGTGGGGACCCTGTACTACGGGAACGGCGACCCGACCACGCCGATGTGGCCGTCGTGCGCCGCAGGGGAGGACTGCGAGCGTCTGAGCATGGAGGAGCTGGGCGGGAGCGAGGCCATGCCCGGCATCCCCGCGCTGCCGGTGTCGGGGAAGGACGGGGAGACAATCCTGAAGGCGATGGGCGGCGGCGTCGCTCCACCGGAATGGCAGGGCCGCGAGGATGCGCCCGTGTACCGGATCGGGCCCGGCCCAGCCGTGCTGAATCTCACATACATAGTAAGTGGGCCCGGGCGTTCCTAGGCTGTTTTTGTCGAGCGTACATTATTGAGCAGTACTTTTTTCCACTCCTGTGGATGATCCGCAGGGAAATGACACCTTAGCAACCATCGAAAATGTCTTTGCTGTGATCGAAGGGAAAGAAGAGCCTGACAGGTAAATAATTGTACGTACCTCTCTTCCGTAGATTCTGTAAGTCAACTCTGATAATCAAGTCAGTAGTAAATTCGACAGCCTGAAGGGTAATGGACTAATGGTTACATTTTACTCCCTATATCCATTTCGGCGGCAACTAATTCCGAACGGAGGGAGTATACGTTATGAAAATTTGTACTATGAGCCATGCCCAAGCCAAGGCTAACAATGTTAAAATTTGTCACTGTATTGTTGCAGATATGTGATCATCGGCAACCATCGCGATGCCTGGACATTTGGGGCAGTCGATCCAAACAGTGGAACAGCGGCTATGCTCGAGGTAATCAACCATACTGAGCTGTTCTGAATGCAGGCCATCCTTGATAAACTGAGGATAATGTCAATGCCATCCTTTTGTTTATAGATTGCGGAGAGGCTATCCAAGCTACAAAAGAAAGGATGGAGGCCAAGGCGAACAATCATCGTTTGCAGTTGGGATGCAGAGGAGTTTGCGCTGGTATGTTCTTGCTCGCATCGCATGCTCTGAAATTATCGCTTATTTGCCGGTATGAGTGCTCAAGTGTAGAAACATCCAACGTCTCAGATAGGGTCTACCGAATGGGCCGAGGAGAACATCGATATGCTTGCTTCAAGAGCTGTTGCTTATCTGAATGTCGACATATCAGTGTTTGGGCCTGGAGGTCTTAGGCCCCGCGCCACCCCTCAACTCGATGAAGTAATCAAGCAAGCAAGCAGAATGGTACTTAATCTTTCCATCTAAACCCTTTATAAGCATACATTTTGAAATTCATAAGCAACATTGGATACATATTAGAGACTTCTCTACATTGATTACAATTTTTTTTATTTATGCGATCATTTCGTTTTTTTTAAGGTACCCGATCCTGATGACCCATCTCAAACCTTGTATGACTATATGATTCGCCAGAATCCTCCGGTGTGTACAGTGATGGAATGGTCATATAATTCCGTTCTTGCACAAATGTGTGATCATGAGAGCTTCATTTGATTCGGAACATTATTTTTTCATGCACTGAAGTGATAAGCTCCTGTTTTCAGATTACAAGAGTGGCCGGTGCGGGAACAGACTTTGCAGCATTTGTCCAACATATTGGAGTCCCTTCACTTGACATGTCTTATGGGCTATGTAAGTGAAAATTATTCTTGGTGGTTTATAAGCCTGAAAAACTCTGCTCCCTTTTATATGCCGTTGTTCTGATTTAATCTAAAAATTGAGAAGGGTAGCAAACCATATCTCCTCTCGCATCTGCTCTAAATATTGTTGCTCTTTCAGTTTCAGAATACCCTGTTTACCACTCGCTGTACGATGATTTTGTTTGGATGGAGAGGTTTGGAGACCCCTTGTTCCAGAGACATGTAGCATGTACTGAACAAGCTATCTTTTCAAATTCAAAAAGTATAATCTTATATTGTAACGCTGACTAATCAATTTTATCGCGTAACCCATGCAGTGGCGAGCGTCTGGGGTCTGATTGCTTTGAGACTTGCAGACGATGAGATCATTCCCTTCAATTATGTCTCATACGCGTCTGAATTGGAGGTACCTTCTCTTCTGGCAACTGAGATATGCAACCTTTAGACGCACAGGGTAAAACCCTGATTCAGTTTCATCGAGGAACCTTAACAGAATCATGATATAAATTCGCTTCTTATTGATTGGTCGACACTTTGCTATGAAATTATCAGCACGTGTGACTTGTAGAAGCTCCAAAAATTACTTACACATGGACTACCTGCCTGTCTTGTTTATTGTAGGAGAGCTCAAAAGCTGTGGAGGACGGATGCCCTGGATGTGCTGTCAGTTTCACGCCTCTGCACAAGTCAATCAAGCAGCTTGAGAAGGCGGCCACGAAAATTCACATGGAGAAGAAGGTACTAAGGTCTAAGTATATGGAAACAAGAATTCCACTGGAAAGCATGTATAACTATAATTGCATTACCGTGTACTCCAGCTTTCACGGAAATTTCTATCTGAAACATCCACTTTCCTCTGGAAAGCATATATAATCGTATCCATGACGGGTAGCTTTCACCGAAATTTCTGGCTAAACCATCCACTTTCCTCATGCATGATAGGCCCTGCAAGCGGAAAAATGGGGCCAAAACACGAGGGAACGGACGCTGAAAGTGAGAGAGATCAACGACCGGTTGATGATGGCTGAGCGAGCCTTCACCAACCGTGAAGGGCTCGTGGGGAGGCCCTGGTACAAGCATATGGTGAGTAATCACACTTGTCTGAAGTGAACTCTGAAGCTGATGACGGTGATGGTTGAATTGATGAACGATCTGCGATGATTATATTTTGTTTTCTACTTTGGCAGATTTATGCGTCGTCGGACCAGGACGACTGGGGCACCAAAGCCTTCCCCGGCATCGTCTCCGCCATCGCCGGCGCGCAGAAGTCCAACACGTCCGAGTCTTGGCGGCTCTTGCAGCATGAGATTTACAGGGGCGCGAGGGCCGTGTCCAAGGCCGCGGCGGTCCTTGATGGCAGGCTAACATGACGATGGAGTACACACCACACCAGCACAGCAAAATGAGTTTTCTTTCTTGAGGGAGCACAGCAAAGGAGTTTCTCATGTTTACTTGTGCAAATAACGATGAAAAAAAAAAATCAACACTTGGCTTACAACGATAATCACCCCCTTGTTGATTCTCTTTTGAGTATATACTACCTATAAATTTTGCTTACAAGTTGGGTAATTAGTGATTGATCAGCAGAAAATATATGTCGATGAGGCCATGGATCTCGCAGTTTATTGGCGTGGTGTCTCCCTGGTGATCATCCGGCATCGATAATGTTAAGAGCTAATCTTATTATATACCAAATGTAACTTGTCGATCAAAGGACCAAGGGGGTTTGGGTATACATGACCTTCAAGTCAAGAACTCAGCTCTTCTTGGTAAGTGGTTGTTTAGGCTACTCATTTCGGATGGTGTCTTGCAGACCCTCTTTAAACAAAAAATACATCGATACAAAAGCGTTATCCAGGTCATATGGAAACCAGGGGATTCATATTTTTTGGCTAGTCTGATGGCGATAAAGAAATATATTTTCCGCTTTGAAGTATTTAAGATTAAGGATGGGTCGGAGATAAGATTCTAGGAGGATACATGGTTAGATAATACCACTCTTCGACATCAATATCCGGCTCTATATAAGACATAAGAGAGACATGTTGGCTACGGTCATGCAACTGTCACCCCCCAATGTTACATTTAGGCGAGACTTAATTGGACCTAGACTTCAGTCTTGGAATGCCTTGTGAGATCGGTTAGCGTTAATGCAACCGACACAAGGGCATGATGAGTTTCGCTGGAATCTAAACAAGAATGGCCAATTCTCTGTGGATTCCATGTATAGGGTGCTTGTCCAGCCTGCAATCGCAGTCGATAACAATAATTTTTTTTGGCAAATGAAGGTACCATTAAAACGAAAAGTTTTTTGCATGGTACCTTCGTAAAAGTGTCATTTTCACGAAAGACAATCTTGTCAAACGCAACTGACAAGGGAGTACAAAATGTGTTTCATGCTCTTATGAAAAGACTATAAAACATTTATTCTTCACTTGTAATGTTGCACGTTCTATTTTGTCAGCTATCCAAATGGCTTCAAACTTATATCAGCCCACATCCGTTGCGAATGTTTTTGGCAACTGGCTTCACGGGATAGATAATAAGCTTAAAATCATACTTAGGGTAGGAGCGCTAGCCGTCATATGGTCGCTCTGGCTATGTAGAAATGACTAGGTATTTGCTGATAAAAATTTCTCTCGTTTATTCTACACCGATGCACAGGTATTCTCCGTTCGTGGTCCACATTACAATGGGTGGAATATCGATGCCTTTTTACGGAGGCATGTGTACGACTAGAAAAGGTGGCAAGGAATATTTTTATCCCTCAAGGATGGCCGCCTGATCTTAGAATAGGGACACCATGAGTGATGATGGGGTCAATGTCGTTGTAACTTGTTGTACACGTTTTTTTTTCATTTTTCTTTCTTCTGTGGCTGTGAGCATCTTAGTTATGAAAAGGCCGGGTGTATTTTCTTAAACCTTTTGATTAATAAAGCCCTTTATCCAAAATATGCATGCATGGAAGATGAAAAAACAAAAAATCAATTTAAGTTTGGCAAAGACTGTGGATTTTCTACCAACACAAGGGGATGCGATACATGTTATATCTACACCATTTGTCGTGCATCAAGATCCGTGTGACATTACACCAACTTATCTGTTCATTTTAAATTATGATGTCATTCTAAAAAACTATACCAAAGTAGGTATCGCCAGAATCTCCGACCACTCACATGTATGATCTTTGTTTACAGTGAAACTCACTCCATCATTTTTTTTGTAGTAACATTTTTTCTCTTTACGTTTTTGTACATATTACTTTATCCTTTTTCTTTAATGGACAAAAGCAGCACCACTGCATTTTCATTAGAAATCTCTTTTTGTATGTTTCGAATTAGACACTCAGGTTCATAGCGGCTGTCAAGCTATAACATTGAAATCAAAATGCAATTTAGCTAACGGGCGAATCCTACAGATTTAGTAGATTCATGAAGGTAATAATCAATGAATAAGGAAACCAAGATCGGAATTGGATCAATTTTTTTTATCAATACTCACCCTCCAACAACGGTACCATTAGATTGAAATAATACAATTATACAAAGAAGGACAGAACCAAAATGACGGGTGTGATTTAATGGAGGGTGTAGATATGACATGTGCATTTCCATGTGGCAAACTGTATTAGGATATTTTGGTCTTGGGTGACTTAGTGGTTAAGGAAGGTGAGCTGTAATAGCTAGCTATAATTTTTCAGGTACACAACTAGGTTGGTTATTGTAGCAGGTAGGCTACTGTAGTCCCTTCCCTACAACCTATATAAGAAGAGGTACCCCATATGTAATATGTAAGCTTGTAGCAATTGAGACATCTAATAAAGCTTCTCTCTAGTAGTATCTCTTTGTGTGTGTGAATCACATCTCTTTACATTGAGTTCTACGAAACAGCTAGAGACCTAGTGATTTTAGAACTTAGAAGTTCTAACAATTGGCATCAGAGCCTTGTGTATTAGCTTGAGTGAGATATGAAGATTGGGAGATTGTTTCCCATAGATATTCTATGCCCACAAAGAGAAACTACTTGTCAAAGGTTCATTGATATAGTTGTGGTGACTATGAACATTTCTCTTGGGAATATCTGATGGCACTGGTTAGTGCTCTTCGTTGGCTACCCCAAGTGGAAGGTTGAGATGTAGACATCGGCGATTTTTCCCTAACTTTAGAGTATAGGGTTATGTCTCCCGTAGGACTCCAAGCACAACAAGAAGGTGGTGAAGTAAACAATGGCGCCGTTTACAACCTAGAGGGTTGCTTCCTTTACCTGGACCTGCACACAAAAGCAAATAACTTTGCTCCCAACGAGTTCAGAGAGGTTGTCAATCTCTCCGGTCTTGTTGTTTACAAAGGATCAAAAAATAAGGGTGTAAATAGTAGTGGTGATTGCAACAGAAAGGAAATAAAAGCAGTAAAGGTGAACGGTGTAAACTATGACGGCAATATGGACCGGGGTCCCATGACTTTCACTAGTGATGTCTCTCTCCCAAAAGAAGATAAACAACTATGCTGGGTGAACAAATTACAGCTAAAAAATTGAAAGAATTATAAACGCATCGCAATGCTAATTATGTTACAAGAAAGCTAGAGGCTCAATCGGATGTGCATTACACCAAAACGAGTAGACCGTTTATTCATCAGCATCTACTCACTAACCATCCACCTTGAGATATCTATCCAGAACATCTCGCTGGTATTAAGTTGCGAACCCTAGCGAAACTGTATGATCAAAGCAACAAACAAATTCATTAACACTCTATGCGTAATGTAAGCAATCCTTGTAACCGCAGTTACAAGCACCGTTGTTTTCTCCCTGGTGGCAACAACACATCCCCTAGTCTCATGTTTTTGTCACTCAAGCTAGACATCAGGGGGCATAAACCCACAACCATGCATAACGCTCCCTCTTAGAGTCACTATCTACTACTCCCTCCGTTCCAGAATAATTTTCTTAGCCTTAGTAAAAAATTGTACTAGAGCTAGTATAAAGTTGAGAATGTTATTTTGGAACGGAGGGAGTACTTGGCCAAAGCAATGAAAAGCAACGGAGAACATGCAACAATACTCAAGAACTAAAACATAAAAGGTAAACCAAATATATTGCTCATCACAATCTGAATATAATCTCATAATCCATCGGATCCCAGCAAAGACAACATAGCAACACATGAACTAATACAAAAGTGCCTTGATCATGTAGGGCAACTCACAAGGTGTAAGAATTGGGGCACAAGATTGAAGAGAAGACATCATCTAGCTACTGATCATGGACCCATGGTCCAAGGGGAACTACTCATGGCACATCCGGGAAGCGATCATGGTGATGGAGGAGCTTTCGGAGGTGAATCCTCCCTCCGGCAGGATGCCATGACAAGTCTTCTGGCGATTGATACGTCCAAAACGTATCTATAATTTCTGCTTGCTCCATGCCTCTTTTGTGTGATATTTCTATGTTATTAATGAACTTCCATACACTTTTGATCATATTTGGACTAACCTATTAACTCAGTGCACCCCAGTGCCAATTCCTGTTTTCTGCTGTTTTTCTATTTCAGGTTTCCCCTTATTAAAAGTACCAGAAAAATTCCGGGAAAAATATAGGAAAAATCAGCGTACCGGAAGCTTCGCGAAGAGCCTGAGAGGGGCCAGAGGGGAGCCAGGGGGCCCCAGGCGGCCAGAGGGCGTGGCCCCACCCCTGCCCGCGCCTGGGGGGCGCCTGGAGCCCCTGACCCACCTCTGGCTGCCCCCTTTCGCCTATTTATTCCCCGTGACGAGAAACCCTCGGGGACGGAACCCTTTTTCGCGATCTCTCCTCTGTTCCTCCGCCGCCGCGCTTCCAAGATCGGGAGCACCAGAAGACCTCTTCCCGGCACCCTGCCGGAGGGAAGAATCACCTCCGGGAGCTTCTCCACCACCATGGATGCTTCCCGGATGAACCGTGAGTAGTCCACCTTGGACCATGGGTCTATGATCAGTAGCTATGTGATGTTCTCCTCCCCTCTTTGTTCTTCATGGATTAGACCTCGTGAGCTGCCCTACATGATCGAGGCACTTATGTAATCTTTCTGCTGTTGCTATGCTGAGTTTGCTGGGATCCGATGGATTATGAGATTATGTTCAGATTGTGATTTAGTTATATATTTGATTCTCTTCTTTTATATTTATGTTCTTGAGTAACTCTTTCATGTTCTCCGTTGCTGTTTATTGCTTTGGCAAAGTAGTAGGTAGTGACTCCAAGAGGGAGCGTTATGCATGATTGTGGGTTCATGCCCCCCGATGACTAGCTTGAGTGACAAAAACATGAGTCTAGGGGATGTGTTGTTTCCACAAGGGGGAAAACAACGGTGCTTGTACTTGCGGGTGCAAGGATTGTTTACTTTACGCAAAGTTCTTTAATGCAGTTGTCTGTTGCTTTGAGTTTACACTTTGGGTGGGATTCGCAACTTAATACCAGCGAGATGTTCTGGATAGATATCTCAAGGTGGATGATTAGTAGGTAGATGCAGATGGATTTCGGTCTACTTTTCTTGGCTACTGCCCATGCTTTTGAGCCTCTTCCTTTCCGTTTAGCATAATTAGCATTGGTTTACACACATAATCCTGTCAATTGCCCAGCTGTAATTTGTTTACCTCGCATGGCTATTTTATCGTCTTTTGGGAGAGAGACATCACTAGTGAACATCATAGTACCCCGGTCCATATTTCCAATACTGTCTACACCTTCAATTTACTTTCAGTATTTACTTTTCCGTAGCTATCACTATCATTATTATCCCGTGCGTTTTATCCTTTGTAAATAACAAGGCCGGAGGAATTGACAACTCCTCTGTACTCGTTGGGAGTAAATCTATCTGTTGTGTGTGCAGGTCCAGGTGAAGTTAGCAACCTAGGTTGTAAACGGCGCCTTTGTTCACTTCACCACCTACTTATCGTTGTTGGAGTCCTACTGGTTCGATACTCAACCTTAGCATCTTCGCTAAGGAAAATTTGCCGCTACGCTACATCTCACCTTCCACTTGGGGTAACCAACGAGGGGCGAGTATTATCTCGTGTATCAGTGATACACGAGATAGCTTCTCGTCCCACGTTGGTTACCCCAAGTGGAAGGTGAGATGTAGTGTAGCGGCAAATTTCCCTTAGCGAAGATGCTATGGTTTAAGATTGTCTCCAGTAGGACTCGAAGGTCAACAAGTAGGTGGTGAAGTGAACAATGGCGCCGTTCTCAACCTAAGGTTGCTTACTTCACCTGGACCTGCACACGCAACAGATAGCTTTGCTCCCAACGAGTACAGAGGAGTTTTCAATTCCTCCGGCCTTGTTGTTTACAAAAGATAAAACGCACTGGATAATAATGATAGTGATAGCAACTGAAAAGTAAATAATGAAAGTAAACTGATAGTGTAAACAGTGGTGGAAGTATGGACCGGGATCCCATGATGTTCACTAGTGATGTCTCTCTCCCAAAAGACGATAAAATAGCCATGCGAGGTAAACAAATTACAGCTGGGCAATTGACAAGATTATGTGTGAAAACCAATGCTAATTATGCAAAACAGAAAGGAAGAGGCTCAAAAGCACGGGAGGTACGCCAAGACAAGTAGACCGAAATCCATCTGCATCTACCCACTAATCATCCACCTTGAGATATCTATCTAGAACATCTCGCTGGTATTAAGTTGCGAATCCCACCCAAAGTGTAAACGCAAAGCAACGGACAACTGCATTAAAGAACTTTGCGTAAAGTAAACAATCCTTGCACCCACAAGTACAAGCACCGTTGTTTTCCCCCTTGTGGCAACAACACATCCCCTAGACTCATGTTTCTGTCACTCAAGCTAGTCATCGGGGGGCATGAACCCATAATCATGCATAACGCTCCCTCTTGGAGTCACTACCTACTACTTGGCCAAAGCAATAAACAGCAACGGAGAACATGAAAGAGTTACTCAAGAACATAAATATAAAAGAAGAGAATCAAATATATAACTCAATCACAATCTGAACATAATCTCATAATCCATCGGATCCCAGCAAACTCAGCATAGCAACAACAGAAAGATTATATATGTGCCTCGATCATGTAGGGCAGCTCACGAGGTCTAATCCATGAAGAACAAAGAGGGGAGGAGAACATCATATAGCTACTGATCATGGACCCATGGTCCAAGGTGGACTACTCACGGTTCATCCGGGAAGCATCCATGGTGGTGGAGAAGCTCCCGGAGGTAATTCCTCCCTCCGGCAGGGAGCCGGAAAGAGGTCTTCTGGTGCTCCCGATCTTGGAAGCGCGGCGGCGGCGGAACAGAGGAGAGATCACGAAAAAGGGTTCCGTCCCCGAGGGTTTCTCGTCACGGGGAATAAATAGGCGAAAGGGGGCAGCCAGAGGTGGGCCAGGGGCTCCAGGCGCCCCCCTGGCGCGGCCAGGTGCCTGGCCACGCCCTCTGGCCGCCTGCCCCTGGCTCCCCTCTGGCCCCTCCTGGGCTCTTCACGAAGCTTCCGATACGCTGAGTTTTCCTATATTTTTCCCGGAATTTTTTGGGTACTTTTAATAAGGGGGAAACCTGAAATAGAAAAACAGCAGAAAACAGGAATTGGCACTGGGGTGCACTGAGTTAATAGGTTAGTCCAAATATGATCAAAAGTGTATGGAAGTTCATCAATATCATTGAAATATCACACAAAATAGGCATGGAGCAAGCAGAAATTATAGATACGTTTTGGACGTATCAACATCCCCAAGCTTATTTCCTGCTCGTCCTCGAGTAGGTAAATGATAACATGCAAAATTTCTGTGGTGACATGCTAACAACCATATAAGAACTTTGTAAGTAAAGCAATCAAGGCATGTAATTCAATTCAAGTCATAACGGGCAAGAGTCTATATTTGGCATTCAAATAAGCAACATAAGAACATAAAGGTGCAAGAGCTCTCGCTGTCCGTGACTCGAATGTCTCCAAATGGTGTTTGCGTGGAAGAAAGGGGATAGGGATATACGAGAAAAAGTATTTTTTATTGTTGAGAACACAATCTACTAAAGTGTAACACTTGGTCTTCTTTGGAATCTTATCTTGACTCATCCCCAGACCACTAGCCAGGTACAAGTCAAAATGATCCACTCCTTTTCGATATTTTTAGCACTCATGCAATGGATGAGCGTAAGCAAGAAAGTTGACACTTAGGATGGCAAATAGAGAATAAGGTGGAGGAGGAAGACAAAAAGGTGTGAAAGGCTCACATCAATGAGGACAATCATAGGCGAGAGAAGGCCAAATGATAGACATGATGTGAGGAGTAGGGATTGCCATGCAACCGATGCACATATGAGCTAAGGTAAACTCTCCAATGGAACTAGTGGGGGTGCATCCAACTTGCTTGCTCAAGAAGACCTAGAGATCATTTGAGGAGGCTCATCATTGGAATATACAAGCCAAGTTCTATAGTGTGAAGGTCCCCACATAGTTATATGCATGAATGATAATCTCTATGGAGTACAAGATACAATATGGAGTACGAGTGTGGATCTTCTCAAAAAAGAATAGTAGTGTGCCCCCTTCTCTCTTTTTATTTTTTTCTCTTTCTCTTTTTTTCCTTTTATATTTTTTTTGTATTTTTTGGTGGCCTCAATGGCTCTTTCTATTTTACTCTCATTTGTCCTCTTTGGGATCTTTTAATTTGTCCTCTTTGGGATCTTTTAATTTGTCCTCATTGGGATCTTTTCCTCACTTTAGGGGCAACACTCTATATATTACAAAAAGTATAGAAGATCTTTCACACTTTACAAAGTACTCGAATCATAAAGAAAATGTAAATATCATGATGAATGCAAATGTATGCCTCTGCCAGTGTAGCAGGATATGCAATGATACTAGCGCGTCATGTAGCAATGATTAGGGAAAGGCCCAACTAGCATGCGGCTCATTGATCAAGCAAGTAGCATGTATGACATGAAGATCAAATCATGAAAAGATGGATGTTGCATGGCAATGTATCTCAGAAAGGCTATGGAAATGCCTTGATAGGTAGATATGGTGGCTGTTTTGAGGAAGGATATAAGGATTCTTATGATGACAGAGCGTATCATGCCAAGGGTTTGGATGTACCGGCAAAGATGGACGCTAACTCTCGGAGTGAGAAGAAAGCAATGCACGGCACAAAGAGGGCTAGCAAAATATGGGAAGGTGGAAGTGTCAACTTTTGAATACTCACATTAGTCCGAAGAACTCATGCACTTATTATCGGTAACTCTCAATCTAATAAGGAGGTTCACAAAGAGACAAGTACCCCGAGGAGGAGTGTATGGGGGTTTGGTTATCCTTGCGCATCCTCGACTAATAGTACGTGAGTGTACTCTAATATTCGACCCCTCAGAAGAGTAGTGATCCAACTAGTAGCTAAAGTTCTCAACTAATTTGTAGGTTTTTGAAATAAACACGGATTGCCCAAAATACGACATCTATCACTAATAGGCTAAATCTCTTGACACCAAAAGTCCAAACATTACTCAAGACAACACCTCAAAACTTTTGCAAGTTACTAATAAAAAAGAATAGCAACCTCAATTACCTACTTAAAGTCAAGACACACAACTCAGTGCAACAGGAAAACTCTCTAAAAAAGATAAACATGAAAACTCAAGAGAGTTCCAGAAACAAACTAAACAAAAGCTCTTTGAAATGATAAACATGAAAGCTAAGAGCAAAGCATGACAGTAGCTACGGAAAGATAAAGAACAAACACAACAAAGATAAGCAGGAAAGGTCCTATGTTGTGTTCTAAATTTTGGAAGTGGAGCGTGTTTCTCTCCCACACAAATAAAGCTGGGTTCTAACTTGTTATGAACAGCAAGCAAATCTAAAGAAAACTAAAAACAAAACCTAAGAGCGAGATGCTCCAAGAATAGCACATAACGCATGAAGTGATAAAAATATAGTGAAACGAGAGACGAACTGATAATTGTCGATGGAGAAGGGGATGCACGGGGGCATCCCCAAGCTTAGACGCTTTCGTTTCCTTGAATATTTCTTGGGGATGCATGGGGGAATCCCCAAGCTTGAACGCTTGACACTTCTTAATCTTCTTTCATCGTCTTCCATCGCACACTTGAAAACTCCCTTCATACATAACTCATCATAATCTGATTAGCGAGGTTAGTACCCATAATAAAATAATTTTTTCTCTACTGGAAATAAGGATAACCTTTAAGAGATACTGTTTCTCAAGATTTCCAAAAAGTTTTTTGCAAAGAAAAAGCAAGCTTAAGGTTTGCAAAACGAAGAAAAGGCAAAACAGGACAGAATCTGTGAAAAAACATACCAGCAGGTAGTAAAGAATTTTTTAGGGGTACTTATGCCACTCAAATAAAAAAACTCAGAACATAGGAAAGTTTCGTAATTGTATAGAGCATTCTGTGTAAAAAAATCAGCTAAAAAAGATGAACTGGGATTTTTCTATGATTTTTCGAGTCACGAGGACAGAATCTGTTTTCTGGACAGCATGTCACAACTTTCACTTCCCTTGTCGTATGAGGCTATAAAAGGCACAAAGCTTGAAAAGTAAAGATAAAATGATGTTTCTACAGTAGTAACAATCATCAAGACCACTAAAAACAGAAGGAAAACGAAAAGGAAAACCTAAATTCGTTGCGGGCTGCCTCCCGAAAGCGCTTCATTAAAGCCATTAGCTAGGCTTAATGCAAATAGATCAAGTCTTTTCAAAAAAATAACTAGCCCGTGTGACGGACTCAAAAGGCAACTTAATATTTTTCCTAGGGAAGTGTTCCATCCCTTTCTGGAGAGGGAATTGGAATTTTATAATCCCTTCTTTCATATCAATAACAGCACCTACGGTGCGAAGAAAAGGACGTCACAAAATAATTGGACAAGAAGGTTCACATTCAATGTCCATAATAGTAAAATCAACGGGAACATAGTTTTCATTGACAATGATAAGAACATCATCTATCTTCCCCAAAGGTTTCTTTACGGAAGAATCGACGAGACGAACACCAAAATAACAAGCATCAAAAGGTTTCAACTCAAATATATCATACATTCTTTTGGGCATAACAGAGGTACTAGCTCCAAGATCACATAAAGCAAAGCAAGCAAAGTTATTCAACTTAATTTTAATCATAGGATCCCAACCATCTTCTAGCTTTCTAGGTATGGAGGCTTCTAACCTAAGCTTCTCCTCCCTAGCTTTGATGAGAGCATTAGTGATATGCTCCGTGAAGGCAAGATTAAGTGTGCTAGTGTGGGGGTCTCTAGAGATCTTGTGAAGGAAACGAATAACTTCAGAAAGAGTGCAATTATCAAAATCAAGGTCACTACTATGAAGTAGAGTGGTAGTGGTGTCCTTTAGGCTCACTTGTTTGGTAGCTTCTATAGTCAATAGGAATTTCTTCTTCTACGATTGAGGTCATAGCATCACCCTTAATAGATCCTATGGGACTAGGGGTGCATTGGGTGCTAAGAGTTTGGATATCCTCAACCACTTGGATAGTAGCAACAGTACGGTGTGTAGGAAGGCTCTTAATTCTATCTTCTTCCTCCTTTTCTCTAGCCCATCTCTCTTTGAGTTTAGCCATCATCCTAATGTTTTCATTAATTTGCAATTGGATAGCATTCATAGGAGTGACCTTCCTCTCCTCAAGGGGAGAAGTTCTAATTTTAAGCAATTCTACTTCATGAGCTAAATTGTCTACCTTCGACGAGAGGGTATCTAGTTTGTCTAGTATTTCCTCTACATTCTTGTTGAAGGCTTTTTGGGTAGTGATAAAGTCTTTAAGCATACTCTCTAATTCAGAAGTGGAGTTTTTGGTGCTAGGATAAGTGTTGTTGTTCCCATAGTTGTTGGAGGGGAACGGTCTAGGATTGCTACCAAAGTTACTCCTATAAGCATTGTTGTTGAAGTTGTTTCTAGAGATAAAGTTCACATCTACTTGATCCTGAGAAATCAAAGAATTTAAAGGAACATTTTGAGGATCAATTGGAGATTGCTTGGTAAGTAAAGACATGATCAAGTCAACTTTTTCATTTAGGGAGGAGATCTCCTCGACAGAATTTACCTTCCTACCTATTGGAGCTCTTTCGGTGTGCCATTGGGAATAGTTGGTCATCATCTCATCGGGAAGTTTTGTGGCAGCACCGAGTGTAGTTGACATAAAGGTTCCTCCCGCGGCCGAATCTAACAAGTTCCGCGAGGTAAAGTTCAAGCCTGCATAAGTCTGGATAACCATCCAAGTAGTCAAACCATGCGTAGGGCAATTCTTAACAAGAGATTTCATGCGTTCCCAAGCTTGGGCAACGTGTTCATTATCCAATTGTTTAAAATTCATAATAAAGCTCCTCAACTGGATAACCTTAGCAGGGGGGTAGTACTTCTCGATAAAAGAATCCTTGCACTTATCCCAAGAATCTATGATATTCTTAGGCAAGGATTGAAACCAGATTTTAGCTTCATCCCGCAAAGAGAAAGGAAAAAGCTTAAGCTTAACAATATCACCATCTACTTCTTTGTACTTTTGCATATCACAAAGCTCAATAAAATTATTTAAATGCAAAGCAGCATCTTCTCTAGCACCAGAGAATTGATCTTTCATAACAAGGTTCAGCAAAGCAGGTTTAATCTCATAAGAAGGTGCTGAAGTAGCAGGTGTAGCAATAGGAGTGCAGATAAAGTCACTATTGTTGTGACTATTGAAGTCACACAACTTGGTGTTCTCAGAGGAACCCATAGTAGCAGCAAGCAAGATAACTATTTTTTGATTTTTGATAAAGGACACTAAAGCAAAAAACTGAAAGGTAAACTAACAAGACTAAAAAGCGAAGATAAAAGATAGTGTGCAACTCCCCTATCTTGAAGAGTGGAGTCCCCGGCAACGGCGCCAGAAATTTGCTTGATACACGAGATAGCTTCTCATCCCTCGTTGGTTACCCCAAGTGGAAGGTGAGATGTAGCGTAGCGGCAAATTTCCCTTAGCGAAGATGCTAAGGTTCAAGATTGTCTCCAGTAGGACTCCAAATTCAACAAGTAGGTGGTGAAGTGAACAATGGCGCCGTTCTCAACCTAAGGTTGCTTACTTCACCTGGACTTGCACACGCAACAGATAGCTTTGCTCCCAACGAGTACAGAGGAGTTGTCAATTCCTCCGGCCTTGTTGTTTACAAAGGATAAAACGCACGGGATAATAATGATAGTGATAGCAACTGAAAAGTAAATAATGAAAGTAAACTGATAGTGTAAACAGTGGTGGAAGTATGGACCGGTATCCCATGATGTTCACTAGTGATGTCTCTCTCCCAAAAGACGATAAAATAGCCATGCGAGGTAACCAAATTACAGCTGGGCAATTGACAGGATTATGTGCGCAAACCAATGCTAATTATGAAAAACAGAAAGGAAGAGGCTCAAAAGCACGGGCGGTACGCTAAGACAAGTAGACCGAAATCCATCTGCATCTACCCACTAATCATCCACCCTGAGATATCTATCCAGAACATCTCTCTGGTATTAAGTTGTGAATCCCACCCAAAGTGTAAACTCAAAGCAACGGACAACTGCATTAAAGAACTTTGCGTAAAGTAAACAATCCTTGCACCCGCAAGTACAAACACCATTGTTTTCCCCCTTGTGGCAACATCACATCCCATAGACTCATGTTTCTGTCACTCAAGCTAGTCATCGGGGGGCATGAACCCATAATCATGCATAACGCTCCCTCTTGGAGTCACTACCTACTACTTGGCCAAAGCAATAAACAGCAACGGAGAACATGCAAGAGTTACTCAAGAACATAAATATAAAAGAAGAGAATCAAATATATAACTCAATCACAATCTGAACATAATCTCATAATCCATCGGATCCCAGCAAACTCAGCATAGCAACAGCAGAAAGATTACATATGTGCCTCGATCATGTATGGCAGCTCACGAGGTCTAATCCATGAAGAACAAAGAGGCGAGGAGAACATCACATAGCTACTGATCATGGACCCATGGTCCAAGGTGGACTACTCACGGTTCATCCGGGAAGCATCCATGGTGGTGGAGAAGCTCCCGGAGGTAATTCCTCCCTCCGGCAGGGTGCCGGGACGAGGTCTTCTGGTGCTCCCGATCTTGGAAGCGCGACGGCGGCGGAACATAGGAGAGATCTCGAAAAAGGGTTCCGTCCCCGAGTGTTTCTCGTCACGGGGAATAAATAGGCGAAAGGGGGCAGCCAGAGGTGGGCCAGGGGCTCCAGGCGCCCCCTGGCGCGGCCAGGGGCCTGGGCTCTTCGCGAAGCTTCCGGTACGCTGATTTTTCCTATATTTTCCCGGAATTTTTATGGTACTTTTAATAAGGGGGAAACCTGAAATAGAAAAACAGCAGAAAACAGGAACTGGCACTGGGGTGCACCGAGTTAATAGGTTAGTCCAAATATGATCAAAAGTGTATGGAAGTTCATCAATATCATAGCAATATCACACAAAAGAGGCATGGGCAGAAATTATTGATACGTTTGGGACGTATCAATCAGCGATCCCGAGATCGAAATTGCGGCGGAGGCGGAACAGTGGTGAAAATCGCGTAACAGAGGTCCTCCCAAGGGTTTTCGGAGCAGGAGGGATAAATAGGCCAAAGGGGGCACCAGGGGGGCCCAGCTGACCAGGCGGCCAAGTGGCGCGGCCCCACCCTAGGTCGCGCCACAGACCCGCCTGGTCAGGGGGGTGGGCCCCTTTGCCCTCCTCTGGCCTTCTGGAGTCTTCTGTCGCGTTGATTTTTTATATGATTTTTCTAGATTTTTTCGAGCACTTTAATATTGGACATTTTCCTACAATGCACAGATAGCAGCAGACATAAACTGGCACTGGGGCACTGAGTTAGTAGGTGATACGTCCAAAAAGCATCACTATTTTATATCGTAATTTCATCCTATTCATTGATATATTCCACTTTAAAGTATAGTTCTTATGTTGTTTTGGCTTGTTTTACACAGTTTACGACTTTTCGATGCCGAAGCAGGAGAACCAGGGTTCAGCGGTGAAAAGTGGACACCAAGTTGCTGAATCAGATCAAGTCCAAATGTGATGAAAATTTACGGGGAATATTTTTACGAAGATTGACTGGGGATCACCGAGGAAGGAGGTGAGGGGACCCACCAGGCAGCCAGAAGGGTTCCTGGCGCGGCCCCCTCCTGGCCGCGCCAGGCACCCTCCTGGATGCCTGGTGGCCCCCCTCGGTGCCCCCTCTCACCTATAAGACCCCCCTGGGGTAGAAACCCTAAAAAGATAAGAGTTTCCGTGTTTCTCCGCCGCCACGGGGCGGAAACCTACAGAGAAGAAAAGCCATCTCCGATGGGCAGATTCCGCCGGGGAGATCACCTCCCGGAAGGGGAGATCGTCGCCATCATCATCATCATCATCATCATCATCATCGTCACGGGCATCATCGAGATCATCATCAACATCATCCCCAACATCAGCACCATCTCCATCTCCATCCCATCTCGTCTCACAATTGCAACTTGTGTTGTAATCCGTACTATCTATCCTCTCTACTCTGTTGGTGTTGATTACTACTTTGTGGTGAATGCTATTGAGTTTTGTTGGAGAAATATCATTGTGTCCAGATTTTTTGCCACCCATCTATCACCTCTGATCATGATCTATTTTATGTCTTGTGAGTAGTTACTTTAGTTCTTGAGAACATGGGAGAAGTCTAGTTGTTAGTAGTCATATGATGTTGAAGTGTTATGTGTTGTTTGATACTTAAGTTGTGTTGTTATTTCTCTAGTGGTGTTATGTGAGTCGAACACTTAACACTTCACCTTTCATGGGCCTAGCGGAATACATTGTGCACAAAGGATGCTTATGGTGGGTTGCCGGAGTGACAGAAACCTGAACCCCAGTTCGCACACTTTTGCACAAGGGAGTTATGGATCCTTGATCGTAATGCTGTGGTTAGGCTTATGCCTTAATTACTACCTTGTATTTGCGGATGCTTGCAAGGTGTGTAATCATAAGAGTACACTTATCTTCGTCTAGAAGATGTACTAGCATTGATCCACCCACCAACACTTATCAACACAATACATATTACTTGGCAGAGTATGGTGAAATTAACTTGGCTATCTATAACATCCCAAAATTCTCCGAATTTTGGAATGTTAATAAATTAAATAGATAATGATTGTTTAATTGATGTGTTTGATTTTTCCCTAGGAATTAAAACTTTTGGAGTTTTAATGAATATTAAAATGAGAGGGAATAAAAGGACTTTTCCTAATATTCATAATCGGTGTTTTTGGAATTTATTATTTAAAAACAAAACCAACAAAATAAAATGAGAGAAGGTAATATGACTCCTTCAACATTTTAAAAGTTTGGAAAATGTTTTAAATCTTTATTGGAATTCTTCTAAAATATTTTTTAACATTTTTCAACACATGGCAGTTTGCTGGAGAGGATATAAAAGGACTTATCCCCATTTTTAATTCGTTGAAGAATAGTTAAAACATTTTTAGGGGACTTTTTAATTTTACTTTGGAGTTATAAATATTTTCTAAAATTATTTTTGGAATTTATTTATGCTCTGGAAAAGTTTTTAATTCAATTTTCGGAGTTTTCGGTATTTTTAAAATGCCAGAAAAGTATTTAAAAATATTTAAAAATAAGTTGCAAAGTTTTTATTTTATTTTATTATTTTGGTCAAGCCAAAAATTCAATTTTATTATTTTAAAAAATATTGGCGAAAACGGAATTTTAAAATAATTTTCCGTGTTTTTTCTAATATTGTTTTGGGCCTATTGGGCCTGGTCTGTTTTTTTTCCAGCAGACCGAATTTGTTTTTATTTCGGATTTATAAAAAAAAAAGGATTAGGGGCTGGCTATAAATAGCCCCGATTAGGGCTAAGTTATTTTCGCCAGCGTTTAGGGTTAGCTCTAATCTAATCCGCGGGACCCGCCGTCGCGGACGTCATCGCCGGAGTTCGCCGGAATCTCACCGGAGCATCGCCGGAGTTGCGCTTTTCGCGTTTTTTCGAGGTAAAACTTTGTGCGGATCGCCGGTTTTTGCGCCTAGCCGTGCGGCCGGAGCACCCCGCCGCCTAGCCCGCCGGAGCTCCACCGCCGCGCCGCCGCCCCACTGGCCCGCCGCCGCGCCGCCCGTGCCCCTGGTCGGCCGCGCCATGGCCACCTCCATGGCCGGCGCTGGGACCGAGCCCGCGCCCTGCCGCGCGTCGCGCCGCCCGCGACCGCCGGCCCCGCCGCCCTCTGCCGCCGCCGCCGCGCAGGGCCGCCCGGCCGGAGCTGGCCGGAGGAGCCGGCCTGGCCGAGCCAAGCCATGGCCGCCGGTCTCCCCTGTGCTGCCCGAGCCCGTGGGGAAGATGAGAGAAAAAAAAAAAAGAGAAAACGTTTCGGTAAAAAAAAAAAAGTTTTTTTTTTCAGATCTGGATCCAAACCGTCCAAGGACCCGATCGCGTTTTTTGCAAAAAAGTTATTTATGTATCGGTCCTTTTTACAGTATAACCCCCCGGTACCCCCGTTTTTCACCCGAAACCGTTTTCGGGAGTACTTTTTAACCGTAACTCGGAATTGGGCGATTCCAGTTGCGTTGCGACCGTGTAGAAATTCTCTAGCCAGTAGACCTAGTGTTACAGAAGTTTGAAGTATTTAAATTTGGATCCCAAGCAGATCCAAATTTGAACTTCCGGCAGCCGTAACTTTGTACCGGTGCACCCGTTTGCGCCGTTTCTTTTTGCGTTAGATCACTCGTGTCATGTACCTTCTGTTTATATCATGTGCACACAAAATTTCACAAGTTTATTGATCTGTTTAAATTCAAATTCAGTTCAATGTTGCAACTGCTATGACCTGCGTTGTAGTATTCCGTTTCACGTGATTCTTTTTGCATATTGGATCATATGAGACATCTTATCGGCAATATCGACATACCATTTATATTGCTATGATCTTTGTCTTTGATTTTATAATGCCTTGATCATATTTTTGTATCGACAAATCCTTATATGTTGACTCTCTCGAGTTCACATTCCACTGATCACCTTCGAGCACATCCACCCCTTTGCACTTCAAAACCTTTTTGTTTTGTTGCTAAAAATTTAGTGATTGTTTTGTTGATGTCATGTTTTGTCATTGTGGTGTGATTGCTTATTTGAGTTCTTTCGTTGACGATAGATTGCTCGGAGTGTGACGAGTAGAGTTGACTGGAACGTGAGAGCGAAGATCTTCATCGAATGTATAAGGCAAGTGATACTTTGATCATACTCATACCTATATTTTCTATATGCATTATGTTAGGAAATAACACTCTATTGCATGATAGGTAGTTTACTTTACTGTTGCTGCAAAACCAGTTAGGATAGCCACATGTTTTGACTTGTCTACTGTAGATCAACCTAGCCGTGTGTTACTTTATTGCTATGCTTTTTAGACGAGGTTGGGCTGTGAGAATTCATGGAGTGCATGTGAGCTATTTAATAAACTGTGTAGCAACTTTATAATAAATAGAAATCACTTCTGGACGGGCGGGTTGCATCCCGGTAGTTGTGGCTCGGTTGAGGACAATGCCGGGGTTAAATGCACCCAATGGTTTGTTTGGTGGTGAACCGGGTGCGTCATGGTGTCTACCCTCTCACGCAGTGGGCGCCGTCCAGGCTCAAAAAGATCAGACATGCAATATTACTAGTAGCTTCCGTGTACAACCACTGGCTATATGGGCTCTGGCTTAGATGAGTAAGTTGTGGGGAACCTGGCCCTGGTAGCTAGCAGATGTAGAATTGTGTTAGGTGTACCGGCTACCAAAGGGTGGAGGCAACCTCTTCAGAAAGTCTTTGTCTCAATCTTCGGGTTGAGTCTAGTGGGGAACGTGTACAAACCTCTGCAGAGCGTATAAACTGATCATGATTAGCCGTGTCCACGGTTACGGACGAACTTTGAGCAACTAGTCAGTACTGTTGATGAATGATCTTGACAGATGAACACTTAATAATAATTTGGTTGGGACAAGAGTAGCATGGGTTGCTGTGTGTTTCAGGTAGAACTCAACTTAAAATTTTGACTAGTTTAGTTCAGGAGAAAATTGGCTTTCTGCAAAACTAAACCATAAGCCTTTCCTTTGACTTACCTTGCATGTAGTTTTAGGTCCTTTATATAAACTTTTCCGTGTCACTTGCCGTACAAATCAGATGTACTGACCCGTTGTCGGGCTGTAACCTTCGGTGTTGCAGGTTTTTCAGACGATCAGTAAGGTGCGTTTAGGGGTTGCGAGTCTACACTCAGCATGTTCGCTTGTGGCTGTTGATGGGACTCTACGTTATTTGCTTTTGCTTCCGCTATATTTATATTGAATAAGCTAGCCTTGAGCTATGCAACTTGTTATTTATCTACTCTGGATCATACGTTGTAATAATGATGCACTTGTACTTTGATATACATCTATTATACTGTGTGTGCCAGCGAGTTCGATCCAGGGACTGACACTTGAACACAGAGACTTCAATTCGGTGTGAATTGGGTCGTTACACTATCTCTCCCATGTGTTCTCGAGAACGCTTTAGCTTTTATAACTATAGTTCCTAGGCTTATCCTTGCGAAAGGATTGGGCCACTTGCTACTCCTCAGTTACCCTGTTTACTTTGCTTGTCTTTTCCTTTTTTGTTGATTAAACCAAAAACCCCTAAATATTTACCTTTGAGTGTGTGCAGCCTTTCCTTATCCAGCGTCACTTATCAGCACCTTCTGCTCCTCGTTGGGTTTGACACTCTTATTTATCGAAAAGCTACAATTGATCCCCTAGACTTGTGGGTTATCAAGAATCGTTTATTGGCGCGGTTAATAGGGGAGGCAATCCCACTAAACCTATTAACTTCACCGCCATCAGTAGGATAGTCCAAATATTTTGTAAAAGGTATGAAAGTGTAGCAAAACACATAGCAATATCACCAATATAAGCATGGAACAAGCCAGAATTATAGATACGTTTGTGATGTTTCAACATCCCCAAGCTTAATTCCTGCTCGTGGAGCAGGTAAATGATGACAAAGATAATTTCTGTGGTGACATGCTACCAACAAAGATTTGAACTTTAAAGTACAACAAGAAAGATATGCAACTCAAGTCAAGACAATAACAAGCAAGAGTCTATATCTAGTATTGAAAATAGCAAAGTAAGAACATAAAGGTGCAAGAGCTCTCGCTATCCGTGATTCGAATGTCTCCAATCGGTGTTTCTTGTGCAAGAAGTGGGAGATGGGCTTAGAGCATAAAAAAATACTAGTAGTTGTTAAGAACTCAATCTACTAATTAAAATTTCACACTTAGTCTCCTTTGGAATCTTATTATGACTCGTCCCCAGGACACTGGCCAAGTACAAGTCAAATTGATCCTCTCCCTTTCGACTTTGAGCACTCATGCAACAAATGAGCGCGAGCAAGATTAGTTGGCACTTAGGATGGAAAAGAGAATAATTATGGGGAAGTAGGACAAAAAAAGGTGTGAAAGGCTCACATCAATGAGGACAATCATAGGCGAGAGAAAGCCAAATGATAAATATTATGTGAGGAGTAGGGATTTCCATGCAACAGATGCACATGTGAGCTATGGGAAGCTCTCCAATGGAACTAGTGGGTGTGCATCCAACTTGCTTGCTCAGGAAGACCTAGAATTCGTTGGAGGAGGCTCATCATTGGAATATACAAGCCATGTTCTATAGTGTAAGGATCCCCACATAGTTATGCATGAATGATATGAAACTCTCTATGAAGTACAAATATTACTCATCACAATCTGAACATAATCTCATAATCCATCGAATCGCAGCAAAAACAACATAGAAACACAGAAACTAATACTCCCTCCGGTCCTTTTTACTCCGCGTATTAGATTTAGGTCAAGTCAAACTTTGCAAAGTTTGACCAAATTTATATTAAAAAATATCAACATCTACAATACTTAATATATATACTATGAAACTACATTTCATGGTGAATCTAGCCATATAGATTTGGCATTGTAAATGCTAATACTTTTTTCTATAAGTTTAGCCAAAGTAGAGATACTTTGACTTCGGACAAAACTTATATGCAAACTAAAAAGGACCGGAGGGAGTACAAATGTGCCTAAATCATGTAGGGCAGATCACAAGGTCTAAGAATTGAGGCACAAGATTGGAGAGAAGGCATCATCTAGCTACTGATCATGGACCCATGGTCTAAGGGGAACTACTCACGACACATCCGGGAAGCGATCATGGCGATGGAGGAGCTTCCGGGGGTGAATCCTCCCTCTGACAGGGTGCCAGGAAGGTCTTCTGGCGATCCTGAGATCGGAATCCTAGCGGCGGCGGAACAGTGGTGAAAATCGCGTAACGAAGGTCCTCCCGAGGGTTTTCAGAGCAGGAGGGATAAATAGGCTAAAGGGGGCACCAGGGGGGTCCACCTGACCAGGCGGCCAGGTGGCGCGGCTCCACCCTAGGTCGCGCTAGGGACCCGCCTGGTCAGGGGTGGGCCTTTCTGGGCCCCCTTCGGCCTTCCGGAGTCTTATGTCGCTGACGGGGATGTACCCCAGAAAATCCCATGGTCAGGGACCCAGGGTTAGTCATGAGAGGCACAGGTTGGACGATAGCTCGTCGGCTAACAGGAGGATACGTTCCTGCTCGATGTTATTGATTGGAGATGGCGATTACAGGGAAGCCAAGGCTAGTGCGCACAAGGCTAGGGTTACAGATTGTGTATTGGCCGATCTCGACGTCTCCCCTCCTAGCCTTTATATACTAGGCTAGGTCTCGGGGAGTCCGTCCTAGATTACAGATGAAGTTTCCTAACCCTGATCTTGTACCGTAAGGCAAGTTTGCACCTTCCTTATGAGCCACAGACTCCTACGTCGGTGCCAATAGTGGGCCAAGGCTGGGCCCAGGCGACATCTCTGTGGGCCTTCTGTCTTCGGGTACACCGGGTAGGCTCATCCATAGGAGTCGTGGGGTCACCCCCTCGTCAGTAGCCCTCGAGTGCCTGGGGGGCTCGAAGAGTCGCGCTGGGACTCGAGTCCATACTTGCGTTGTTTTTATGTATGCACGGTTCAACCGCGGGTCGCTGGCAGTCTAGGGCCATGACAAAACCTGTTTCGAGGGATGCTAAGCTGAAAGGGCCCAAGGAGTCGACTGGTCAAGCCTTGGTGAATTGCACTAGTGGAAAAAACCGCAGTAGCCCAATCAAACCCACATTCCTCGACATGAGCTTGGAACACTGGTGTCGAGCAAAAGTCATGCCGCTGCAGGTCTTACAGTGATCAATTGCCGCCAGTAAAGTTCGTAGCCTAGGCGCGTCCGCCCGACTTTTTCTATCATGCAAGCGCATGGAAAAGATTGATAGTGAAATCGCTCTGCGGCAAGTCCCAGCCCGGCCGATCTGCGCAGCGGGGTCTTACCTACACTCTAAGCTTGCGTGGCATTTGGGAACAGTGTATCGTGTTCCAGGAATATGTATTTTATTGAGGCGCGGAGCCTAGTTGATGATGCACCCACTTGGAATGAACAATCAAGTGAGCTGTTTGAGCAGTCCCTCGCGGAGCTTGGTCGAGCGCTTGGGTGAGGAGTAATGTAGAGGAGTACTTGCTCGGGAGGTCTTCGAGTGTTCGGGTACTTAGAGTTTTGTGAGTAATCACTCAAGTATCGCCTTCGCTCTCGGGGTGAGGGAGCACCCGATACTCTGGGATCGCTCGATCTGGCGAGTGCAGGTCTGCTTATCTTCTGCGGTGGTGAGGGAGCACCCGAAACTCTTCATGTGTGCGACTAATCACTCGAGCACGTCTTTTCTTTTAGGTGAGGGAGCACCCGAAACTCTCATGGGTGCGAGTAATCACTCGAGCACGTCTTTTCTTTTCCTTTCGGGTGATAAAGTACCCGTACACATTTTCTTTTTCGAGTGAGGGAGCACTCAGGACTCTGTGAGTGCGAGTGACCACTCGAGCACATACTTACTCTTTAGGTGAGGGAGCACCCGAAACTCTAGTGGAGATGCTCCCGATGGGAGTTAAATGTATTTGATTTGGTAAAAACGGTGCTTGGAGGCTGTATTTTTTGCGCTGCCATTTTAATTTACCTCTTCTTGGTAAGGATAATGGTCTCTTTGCTAGAGGACCGTCAAAGATGCTCTGTTTGCGAACCGTCATGTCTTCATGACCGGTCATAATGATGGCTGTTGGTGGCGTGCTGCGGCCGCCTGTTAAGTTGTCGGTGCGCGCATTGAAAAAGCGTGATATTTGACGCGTCCAGCGCACAGTTCCGCCCGTGTGAAGGCATCTTTGTCTCGGAATTCGAATCGCCCGTCATGCTTGGTCTTTGAATTAATTGTTGCCGTCGTCTGGTCTTATGTGTGCTCTTGGGTTTGTGCTATAAATAAACCCTTCTTCTTCGTCTAGCAGCAGTGTTCGACCTCTTCTCATCTTGTTCCTCTTTCTCTTCCTACTATTATGGGACCCAAGCGAGGTGCGGGTATGACCGGCCGCGGCCGTGTTCACCGTGGCCGCGGTGGTCGTACTCCGCGCTCCTTTCACGGCGGCCGTCATGGTGCACCATCGACGCCTTCCTCCTCTTTCTCGGAGGAGGGTTTTTGGCGCTATGATTTCCTCCTGCGCGTCCGTGGCCGGAACGCCGCTCGCATTCTGCTTCCTTCTGCATTTTCTGCCCTTGTTTCTGAGCGCAGTATTGATGGCTTGCTGCTTCGTCTTCAGGGGTGCGCTCGATCTCCTTCTTATGTTAAGTTGGAGATCGATAGTTCCCGCTTGATTTTTCTTGGCTTCGGATGGAAGTAGTTTGCTCGACGCTTGAACTTGCGTGATGGTGACACTCTTTGTTGCCGATCTGATGGCGGAGACACTCTTATCATCCGCGCCTTTGACCCGAGCGGCAACCGCATGGATCCGTACTTGCCAGAGACAAGCATCGATGGTTCTGACAGGTCGAGGAGTCCTTCGCCTGCGTTTTCAACTGCTTCCTCCTCCGGCAACTCTTCGGGTGCTGATGCTGAGCCGTCTTCAATTGCTTCCTCCTCCAGCTCGGAAGAGGACCCCGACGTCAAGCCGCCGATCAAGCGGGCGCGCCAGGAGACCTTGTAGGACTGGAGGCAGCGGCGTCATCTTCGCCGGAAGCTCGGGTGGAGCTGGAGAAGAATATGGTGGAGCAGGAGAAGAAGCTAGTGGAAGATCGTCCTCGGTGCTCCGCAAATAAGTCAAGCTTCACCTTTTGTTATGTCATTGACATCATGAACTGGCTGCTTCGACTCCTCCTTTGTCTGTGATGATGCTCGTTGTCTTAGTGCCAATTATCCCAGCATGGGCACACATGTAGAAGTCATAATTCCTTGGGTGATTGATGTTGTAGACTTATTGGTTGCTTGTGTTTTTTGTAACTAGGTTGGTTCTCCATGTAATGAGGATTGTCTTCAAGTAATCAGAGCTGCCTTCTATCCAATGTACTTCGAATTTTTGTACTGAGAATGATCTTCGGATCCTTGTAATGCGAACTGTGCTTGAGTCTTTGTAACGGAATGTGTCTTCGGGTCCTTTGCAACCGAGAGCTGTCTTTGAGTCCATCGAATCTTTGCACTGTAGGTTCTATCGGGTGCGCGACAGCGCTCCCGATGGGAGTAGCCCCCGAGGCTACGTTTGAGTTGTAGAGTCAAACGTAGGCTGAGATTTGTTTCCTTCATCGTTCTTCTGTTAGCTGTTGTCTTTTATCGGGTGCGCGACAGCGCTCCCGATGGGAGTAGCCCCCGAGTCTTTAGGTGATTGTTGGCGATCAGTTGAGGACTAAAAGGATTGTTTGTGTCTTGTGCTCCATCCAGATTTCTCCAGAGTGCTTGGTGTTCTATCTGTTTGTAGCCGTGTTTTCCCTTTGATTCCGAACGGTTTTCAGCGGCTGGCGCCTGTCAGCGGTTTTTACTTGGACCTTTATTTGTAATTTACGAGCCGCGCGGGAGATGGTAGTTTTCCTCCTCCGAGGATGTGCTCAAGCCTCTGAGATTTTTGAGGTAAAGATCGCGTGAGTGACGATAGCGTCTCTCGGGGGGGGGGGGGGTTTGTACTCGATCCCCCGAGTGCTTTAAGTAGGGATAGCGTGAGCGACGATAGCGTCTCTCGGGGGAGTTTGTACTCGAGCCCCCGAGTGCTTTGGGTATGGATCGCGTGAGCGACGACATCGTCTCTCGGGAGTTTTGTATTCGAGCCCCCGAGTGCTTTGGGTATATATCGCGTGAGCGATGATAGCGTCTCTCGGGGGGAGTTTTGTACTCGAGCCCCCGGGTGCTTTGGGTATAGATCGCGTGAGCGACGATAGCGTCTCTCGGGGGGAGTTTTGTACTCGAGCTCCCGAGTGCTTTGGGTATAGATCGCGTGAGCGACGATAGCGTATCTCGGGGGGAGTTTTGTACTCGATCCCCCGAGTGCTTTGGGTATAGATCGCGTGAGTGATGATAGCGTCTCTCGGGGGGAGTTTTGTACTCGAGCCCCCGAGTGCTTTGAGGTTGTAGTATTTGGGAAACATCATTTTATTGCGTCGAAGGGTTACATTAGCTGCCAGTTGAGCCTGATTGGTGGATACTATGGGTAGAACAAGCGTAGGTTCGCCACGTTCCATGGATTTCCCACGTCCTCGTCAGTCTTCGGGTTCTTCAGTCTATAGGTGCCTCCTCCTATGACTTCCGAGATTATGAACGGTCCTTCCCATTGGGGGGCAAGCTTGTGGACTTTCTCTTGTATGAGACGTAGGACAAGGTCGCCTTTGTTGAAGGTTCTGGTGCGCAGGCGGATGCTTTGGTAAGTGCGCAACTTGTCCTGGTACCCCTCTGACCTTGCTAGGGTTGTGTCCCTTGATTCATCTGATGTATCCTTGTCATCTTGTAGTGCTTCTTCTGCTTCCTCTTCCTCGTACCCCGAGATCTGGGGCACCGCGAATTTGAGGTCATGTGTGTACTGGGTTGCGGTATTTGGGGTAGTGTACATCCTCCATAGTAATGCAGGTAGTTCTTCTACCCAGTTGCCCGCGGCCTGCTCGGGTGGTGCAAGGAGCCGCTTTTTGAGTCCTCCGCATACTAGGCCATTTGCTTTTTCCACCTGGCCGTTAGACTGCGGGTGCGCGACTGATGCGTAGTTGATTTTGATGCCCAGTTCTTCGCAGAAGTTCTGGAATTCTGTCGCTGTGAAGTTCGTGCCGTTGTCCGTGATGATGTTGTGTGGCACCCCGAACCTGAAGATGATTGATTTGATAAAGTTTACTTATGTGAGGGCTGTGAAGCTGGTGATGGGCACTGCTTCGATCCACTTGGTGAACTGGTCGACTGCTACTAGCAGGTGTGTTCTTCCTCCCTTTGATGATTTCTTGAGCGGACCCACCATGTCGAGTCCCCAGGTGCTGAATGGCCATGATAGTGGTGTGGTCTTGAGTCTTGAGGCTGGAGCGTGTGGTCTGCTGGAGAGGTTTTGACAGGCGATGCAGCGCCGCATGATGTCTTCTGCGTTTCTCATGGCTGTTGGCCAGTAGAATCCTGCTTGGAAGGCTTTTGTCACGAGTGCTCGGCTGCTGGCATGGTGCCCGCAGGTGCCTTCATGGATCTCAAGCAGTAGGGTTTTGCCGTCTTCCTCGTCTGTGTATTTTTGTAGGACCTGGGAAATGCTGCGCTTGTAGATGTCAGAACCCCAACTAGGGTAAGTGCTAGGGCTTGGTTGACCCTCTGCATCATGAAGAAAATCCATAAAGAAATTCAAAAATGGGGAAAAGTAAAAAACCCCAAAAGAATTTAATCAAATGGCCAGACAAAAAATTCTTCCAAAAATTCCTCTGTTATTTTTGAAAAGTCTTATAAATATGCATGATCACATATAAAGTGAAGTGGGTCCCACTGCATGCACCAAGATTTGTCAAAAATTCCAAATAGGGCTTGGAAATTAATTAAATACCCTATTTGATTTGAAATTCAAATTATTTGAATTTCAAAAATCTCCAAAACTTGTGAGTGGATAGCTATTTATAATATAAGCCCACATCAAAGTTTTGAAGATTTTACAAATTTCCTTGCTATTTTTATTTGGGGCAAAACAAATGGCAGAAAAAGAAAACAGAAACAATAACAGAGAGAAAATAGAAAAAAAACAAACCCAGCCCACCCCCTATGGCCTTGGGCCCAACTAAACCTTCCCCGGCCCAAGCCCACGTGGGGCTTGTCGTCTACCCCAAGCATCTCGCTGTCGAGCATGCCGGGGCGACGACCGCCACCACTACGTCGGCGACCAACCAGAAGCCCCCAGGCCACCTCCTCGTGCCACGGAGAGCGCCGCAGGCCCACCTCACTTTCCCCTAGCCCCTGGTCTTTCCCCTCCTCTCGGCATCGCCATTTTTTGCGCAAGACCAAGCCCGCCGGAGAGCGCCGCCGCACACACGTGTGCTCCCAGCCAGCAAGAGCTCCAGCCAAGTTGTGCAGAGGGAGCTCCGGGAACGCCTACGTCGCCGTGCAGAAGATGGCCAGCTCCTTCGCCACGTAGACGCCGGATTCCTCCACGAGTCGTCGCCGGAGCCACACTTTCACCGCTGTCGATTCGCCGCTTGCCGCGCTCCCCCGACTCCGCCGTGGACGCCATCGTTCTCCTCGTGCTCCGTTGAGCAGATTCCCCCTAACCCCAGCTCCTCCCGTTGCCCCAATCGCCGTCGCCTTCTTCCAGTAGCTCCGGCCGCCGCGCCTCTCGTCGACGGCGTGGCCCAGGGCCTCCTCGCGTTCCCCAGCTAGCACCACTAGACGCGGGATAGCACGAGGCACCCCCTGGTGCTCTCCTCCTTCTCTCCCGTGGACGAGAACGCAAGTACGGCGATGCGCCGTCGTGCATAGTGGCGCCGGCGGCTAGCCGACGGCAGCCCTGGCCATTAGCCGCTAATGCCCATGCTAACCCCCCCCTGTTAATCACCTCCTAGCCCATGACACATGGGGCCAGCCGCTAATTAACCCAAGATTAGTTTAAACAGAGGCAGATTAACCCCCTGAGCCTATGACAGCCTAACCCCACAAGTCAGCCCCCCCCACGTCTGATGACACCATGGTGACGCAATAAATAGAAAAACAATTAAAAGAAATTATAGAAATTACAGAAAATAGCCAAAACTTCAATAAATCATAGAAAATTCATACTAACTCCAAATTTAATAAATAATATATGAAAAATGATCAGAAGAAAATGCTCTATCCAAATTTCCCACTTTAAACTTTGTTTGAGTTGATCTTAAATTGGGACTAGTAGATTTTGCTATTTGGTTTAATTGAAATTAATTCAAATTTAATTCAAATGCTATTCCAACTTGAACCTTTGCAATACACCCCACTTCACTTGAACATCAGAGGCATATCTTACACATGACAAGATGGTTTACAATGATCAGACAAAATCAATTGCAACTTGGCTAATTTGAGCAACATATGGAGTTTGAATTTGCATTCCAAATGCAATACACTTCATGTAAATTGATTGTGCCACAAATCAATACCCTCACATCATGGAACAACTACATCATGTGTTTGTGCATTTACATTCAATGTTGCCCCCTCTTGTTGATGGTTGTGCCGGTAACAGTGCCTCCGAGACCGTGATCACCCCCGAAGGAGAAGAAGTTCGGTAAACCCCGTGTATCATCAGCAAGGCAAGCAAACCCCATTGATCATGTCTATAAAATCCTACTTCCCTCTCAGTCCCGCTTATGCATGTTTAGGAGATCACAGAGACACGTTCTTACACATAGTTGAACCCATTCCGATGCATGACCTATCATTTTGTCACCGTATTAAGCAAACCACAATCCTAGCAGATTTAGGAGTTAAATGATGAGCATGTGGCCCCTACAACTGTTACTGCTTATTTCTGCTTAGTGGTACAATGAGGTTACATTGAATGTGAGTCGGGATGGATGATCACAGTGATGCTGATGATAACGTGTTGGTGAATCCACCCTAATACAAGGTGAACGATGAGAGGCTGTGTAGGAGTACACAGTGGGTTGTCTCGTTGAACACCGCCTTAAGCACCGAGTTCTTGTATGGTAATCCAAGACAAAGAGTACAACCACACATTGGGCTCACTGACCCCTCTCGGCCTAGTACCTTGATCCGTATTGATGTCCAGGAGTCACATTAGTTTGGGCTTTCCATTTGGCATATGCATAGAAAAAGAACGATGAAGAATGCATCATATTAGATATGTGGGTGGATCTGTGAGGCAGTGAAACCATCTGTCAGATGTGGCGTCTCGGTTTCCTACATTGTCTGAGTCCGTATCGTTGATCCGGCCGGACTCTCGAGCGGTGACAAACTCAGATAGTCGACTCCTGGAATAGACCGGTTGTGAGCGAAGTGTCGTGGTGAACATCCTCGCTGTCACCTCTTGAACGGTGGCGAGCAAAAGGTGGTAACCGATGGTCATGTGTGTGTAGTTTACACCCCTGCAGGGTTAACAAAACTATTCGAATAGCCGCGTCCGCGGTCATGGACTACTTGGAACCTGTACCTGATTATTAGACAACTTGAATGGATACTCTAAAACTCGCAAGATAAGCGTGCGTGCTATGGTGTGCTTTCTCGTGGGGAAGTCGAGGAAGTATCCATAGTGGTGTATTGGTTGGAGACTTGGTAGTGGACTCGTGTACGCTTCTTACCTCAAGTCTGGTACTCGTAGTACAGGACTAGCCAAGTCAAAGCTGGCACTTCTGCATGTTGAAATCCCACCTCCCTTTACCTTGAAACTTGAGCATGAGTAGTATAGTTCTGATGTAAGTCTTGTTGAGTACGACTTTGTACTCACGTTTTCTTATTCTATGTTTTAGATGAGAACCCAGACCCCGGTGGACTAAGCTAGTATAGTTCCAGACAGCAGTCTGGTCCCTCGTGGAAGGGCACATTTGTTGAACAAGGCTTCTCTAAGCCATTTGTTAAACTTGTCTGTACTCAGACATAATTTGCTTCCGTTGTATGATGTAATGTTGATCACAAACATGTGATCTTTGTGTACTCTATGTGTAAGTCAATAAAGAAGTACTCCCTCCGTTCCAAAATAACCGTCGTAGCCTTAGTACAATTTTGTACTAGAGCTAGTACAAAGTTGAGACAGTTATTTTGGAACGGAGGGACTACTTTGTAGAGTTATGTGATGATACCTGCTGTTCATACTAGACATGTGTGCTGCGTGTATGATTATGACATGCATGTCTTAGTATGGGTTTTCGAGACCTTAGTTGTGATATGGCTGGCGGTCTTTTATACACCAAGTGGCCCTTAGATGTGCGCAGCTTGGGGCATTGCGATGCGATTGCTCGTGACTCTGTCACGTGCACACTTTGTTGTATGATCGAGCCCGCCCTAGACCCCGACTAAGTGATCGGGCTGGAGTCTGTTTATGTAAGGGTTATGATTCAATCGATAACATGGTTGAGGCGACTTGTCTATGAGTATGGGATTTCACCACCCATAATCATTTAGACTTGTGAGAGGGCGATGAGGACCCATCTCAGTTGATCATCCGACCTGGATGGGATGCCCTCACATACGATGCTTTCCGAGAGTGTTCTGTGCTTGGCCTTGTCTACTTAAACAAGTAGGTACGGCTCTCGGCTCTCCATGTGATTGAGTTGTGACTGGAATTACATACGCATATTCCGGGTCCCGACAGTAGAGTTGTCCGTTGATTACTGTGAAAGCTTTGGATCGCGGACAGACGAGTCTGGTTTCTGCGACGTACTGCGATAGGGTGTCGTCGATTAGGAATCTGAGAAGCGGCTCTCTCCAAGGTGGGTCTTCGGGTGCGGCTGGCTCTGGCTCCTCGACTGCATTGTTGGCTTCTTCATTAGCGATTGGGTTTGCGGCTGCCGCTTGCGCTGGTTCACCTATGTTGTCATCCTCTGTATCTGCTTCTGGTCCGAGTTCTTTGATTGTGGTGATGATCTCGTCTATGTAGGCCAGGATGTTTCCACCAATCTGGTTTCTCATGAAAGCTTGCGTCATTCGCTCGTATGTTGTTCCTGCGTTGTTTAGACCGAAGGGCATTTTGGGGCGGTAGGGTGTGCCGCGAGGGGTGGTCGCCAAGGCGTGCTCTTCGTCTTTTTCCTCCATTATGGCCTGATTAAGTCCTGAGTAGTCGTCGAAGAACGATAGTAAGTCGCATCCTGCTGTCGAGTCGATTATCTGATCGATTCTTGGCAGGGGAAAGTGATCCTTTGGGAAGTGTTTATTGACTGGCCCGTAGTCGACGAACATCCGCAACACATCTGTGTCTTTCTTGGGGACCAGCACAGGGTTGGTGATCCAAGTGGCTTTCTTCGTCTCTCGGATAAATTGGGCGTTGAGTAATCGGTTGACTTCCTCCCCGATTGCTCTGCGCTTGGGTTCTGAGAATTTTCGTAGCGCCCGCTTCACTGGCTTGGTGTTTGGCTTGATGTGCAGTGCGTGTTCCGCGAGCTCACGCGGTACTCCTGGCATGTCGGCTGGGCACCAGGAAAAGTTTTCCCATTCTTCGCGGAGGAAAGCGATGAGGGCAGTCGCTTGCTCTTCCGGGAGGTGGGCGTACACACGGACTGTTTTTTCTGGGTCCGTCGGGTGCACCTGGTGGGTGGTCGTGTCACTGTCGATCCTGAAGTCCCGTCCATACTCTTTTGTCTTTCTTCGGCTTGCTAGCGGAAAGATACGTTTGTCTGTCACCATGGCTATTTCCGTGAGTTCTTGCTCGGCTCCAAAGGTGTCGGAGACTTTGTGGAAATCGCGATCGTACTTGTATGATTTGGTGAAGCTACCGTTGACTGTAATGACGCCCGCGGATCCTGGCATCTTGAGATTGAGGTAGGCGTAGTGCGGAATCTCCATGAATTGCGCGAATGATGGACGTCCCAATATGGCGTGGTACTACGACTGCCAATCGATTACTTCGAACTCGAGGGTGTGTCTTGCGAAATTGCGTCTGCTGCCAAAGACAACTTCGAGCTCGATTACTCCAAAGGAAGTGGCCGCTTCTCCTGGTACTAATCCGTATAGCACGGTGCTTGATTTCTTCCATACTGATCGTGGGATCAACATCTTGCGTAAGGTGCCGACGAAGATTATGTTCATGCTGCTGCCTCCATCCATGAAGATTCTGTCCAGGTCGTACCCTCCAATTTGAGCGTCGAGTACCAGGGGCGCGTGTACCGGCCTTGGGACTACGGGCGGGTGATCGCTCTGGGAGAACGTGATGCTGGTTTCTGCGTTGTGTAGCTGGTAGACTTCGACTGTGTTTAGGTTCTCGGCTGCTCTGGCTTGCAGGGTGTAGGCGTCCTACTGGGCTTGCGATACCCTGCCCTCTTGGATCGTGTACACCTGTCCTTGAGTCGGCGACTGATCGGTTCGTCGAGTGCGCTTGGCTTCTCGCTGTTTTTCTTCCTTGAGGCTGTCGGCGAGTTCGTTGAACAGGCGGCAGGCTCCCAGAGTGTGACTCGATCTGATGTATCCCCAGTTGTCTTCGAAGCAGTGGATCGTGCAGGGTCCTTCTAGCTGTCCCCGTGAGTTTGCCGGATCCGGCGTGGCGTTTCCTCCTTGAGATTCGGAAGAACAGCGCGTGATCCGATGGGTGCTCGTGAACTCGCGGGTCGATTTCGATCCCTTCGCTTAGATTCTGGTTCCTTATAAGATTGGAAAATTCGTCTGGTCTTCGATCTGGGTCGTAGTATTCGCTGGTCTGAGTGTTAGAGTCGCTGTCCTGGAGGGCGGCAGCTGACTGCACGACGGCGGGTCGTCGAGTCGTCAGCGAGCGCGTGGTTGTATAGTTCGACTCATCGAGTGGGGTCTCTTCGTAGAATCCTCGCGCCTGTCTTCTGGGTCATCGGTTTCTTCCTCGTTGGCGATGATCTTGTCGATCGCTGATCTCGAGCTCGGAGTCGGTATCTTGTTGTGCGGCGGGTGCCTGGGTGGCCGTGGGTCGTCGAGTGGTCGGCAAGCCCTCTGCTTCGTGTTGTAGCTCGTCGATCGGGATCTCCATGTGGAACCCTCGCGCCTTTCTTTTGGGTCGTCGAGTTCTCTTTCGCTGGCGGTGGGCTCGATTGCCGCCGTAGTATTGGTCTTGGCACGGCTGCAGGCTGAGCGATCTCGCTGGGGCGGCAGAGATGTTTGCCGTCATCTTTAATTCTTCGGGTGGATTGCATCTGGTTCTTGCTCTTGGATTGTGGCTTGCTGAGGACGGAACCGCCGAGATCGTAATTCCAACCTGTGTAGTTCCCACAGACGGCGCCAATTGACGGGGATGTACCCCGGAAAACCCCATGGTCAGGGACCCTCGGTTAGTCATGAGAGGCACAGGTTGGACGATAGCTCGTCGGCTAACAGGAGGATACGTTCCTGCTCGATGTTATTGATTGGAGATGGCGATTACAGGGAAGCCAAGGCTAGTGCGCACAAGGCTAGGGTTACAGATTGTGTATTGGCCGATCTTGACGTCTCCCCTCCTAGCCTTTATATACTAGGCTAGGTCTCGGGGAGTCCGTCCTGGATTACAGATGAAGTTTCCTAACCCTGATCTTGTACCGTACGGCAAGTTTGCACCTTCCTTATGAGCCAGAGACTCCTACATCGGTGCCAATAGTGGGCCAAGGCTGGGCCCAGGCGACATCTCTGTGGGCCTTCTGTCTTCTGGTACACCGGGTAGGCTCATCCATAGGAGTCGTTGGGTCACCTCCTCGTCAGTCGCGCTGCTTTTTTATATAATTTTTTTGGATTTTTCCGAGCACTTTAATATTTGACATTTTCCTGCAATGCACGAATAACAACGGACAGAAACTGGCACTAGGGCATTGAGTTAGTAGGTTAGTCCAAATATGTTGTAAAAGATATGAAAGTGTAGCAAAACACATAGCAATATCACCGATATAAGCATGTAACAAGCATAAATTATAGAAACGTTTGGAACGTATCAATATCTCAAGCCAGAGAAAGAAGGCAATGAAGAGGAACATCTTGCTCAAGCATGTGGCTAAGATGAACCAACCTTGCTCTGATTGAGCAATGATATGTTGACCGGTAAGGCGCGTCACCGACAAAGAGGAGGTAGTGCTCCCGATAAGTTGGGTCACCGGTGGCACAAGTTTGTGTTCTTGTATAAATTGTGTCCATAAGACACTCCGTGTGTGATCAATATGTTGTGTTAGTTGTGCCCAAAAGATACTTATTGTGTTAGTTGTGTCCACAAGAAGTTGAATGATCGTGTTAGCTGCGTCCACCGAGATAATATGGTCTTGTAATAGTTTTGTCTACAAGAAAACATGTTTCTTATGTTAGTTGTGTCCACAAGAAACAAAGTTCTCGTGTTAGTTATGTCCACGAGGAGATGTGTGTCAATTCATCGATGGAATGTCGTACACAGCAGTTATGATCATGCAGACAAGAAGATGAAAAGCATCCCAAATGAGAAAGAATCAAAGATGGTTCACAGTAGTGAGTTTGGTATGACAAGATTAGGGTAGATTGTTAGAGTTAATCTTGTCATATACCAAGCATATGCATGCATGTAACATGGAAGAACAAAAGGTCAATTTGAGTTTGGCAAAATTTATTAGTATATTTGGTCTTGGGTGACTTAGGGGTTAAGGAAGGTGAGTTGTAATATCTAGCTATAATTTTCCAGGTACATAGCTAGGTCGGTTACTATAGCAGGTCAGCCACTGTAGCCCCTTCCCTACAACCTATGTAAGGAGAGGTACCCCATATGTAATATGTAAGCTTGTAGCAATTGAGACATCTAATAAAGCTTCCCTCTAGTAGTAGCTCCTTGTGTGTGTGAATCACATCTCTTTAGATTTTGAGTCATGTGCAACAACTAGAGACCTAGTGATTTTATAACTTAGCAGTTCTAACAGGTAATATAAGCCTGCACGCAACAACATCTAACGGTCGTGCAGTTTATGAGTTTTCTAAATGATTCTGGCAGGTGATTCCTCCGTTCCCTGGTGGTATTTTTTAACCATCACCGGGGGAGAGAGTTCCCACCTGAATTAGATCTCGTTCAAAGAAAAAGGTTGATCCCATTTAGAAGTAAAACCAGATCAAAAACCTTAACAATTTGATTTCTTTTATGAGGGAAATCAGATCAAAAAATGCACAAGTAGCAAAAGTACAAGGGAAGAAACTGTATGAAAACCCATAAGGAGGCATGAACTAGCTTGCAAACCGATAGACTACCACCTTGAAAGGAATGATTAGAAGTGGTGTGTCATCGAAAGAACACAATACCAACACTTAACAATTATCCTAGAGCACCGCATCTGCGTGCGTACCGACCATTTCGGCGCAAATCAGAATCAACCACAATCAACAAGTGACCCATCACGAACCTTGAATGTGAACTCCACCAAAAAAGACCGAAACAATTATCAAGGTGGGGAGACATCATTGCATCGTTGTTGAGCAAAGATGAACTGAGAAGGCACCAAGAGCACGAAGCCCGCCGGGCCAAGAAGGCACCATTGCATCGCTCCCGGGTGGTCATTGTCCACGTAGAGGTAGAATATTCCCTCGGTCCGAAAAACGATTAACAAATTATGAATACACCAAGATATAATATAGGGTTATTAGCTACTCCCACGGGATAATGTAAGATCATTTTACAAACTATAGATCTTACATTATGGAACAAAGGGAGTATGTGGTGAAGTTAGTCGTGAGGTATGCGACTTTGGATTTGTTTTTTCTTTATTTTTTAATCGATATTGTTCGGCAGTTGGATTTTGCATTCTTAGTAATATATGATATGTGTATCACTCGATGTAGAGGGTGGAGTTATCCTCCTTTCAAATAAAATCAAAACATACTAGGATGATGAACCTTAGTAAGTATCGTGCTCCTCATTTTTTCAGGTGAAAAGATGTACTGTATTACTCAACTCATATAAACAAATTCTAGCTCAAGGGAATCTGTTGGAGCAAAACCAATCCAAATCATATTTAGCTAAATTGTCATTAATTTTATTTTGAGTATGACTGATATGAGAAATACATATCCCATGAAGGCACAACGGATGCCTAATATCCTTGATAATTGAGGAGTAAACCGTTGTATTAAGTTTTGAAGCCCGGAATAATTGAACTACAATAATAGAATCCATCTCAATAGAAAATCGTAGATCACTTCGATGAATGTCAAAGGACAAACATTCCATGCAAGCACATAACTCAGCTTCCAAAGAATCACGACATGAGAAGAGACGCGTGCAAGACTAGAAATTTATACTTCTTTTGTCATCTCTCAACACTATTCCAACATTAGCAGTAAAATCTTCAGCAAATGAACCATCTGAATTTAGTTGCACCCAACTAGATTTTGGAGGACTCCACCTAAATTGTTTCACTTCACTTGTTATTTCCCATGGGCGGAAAACTATTTAATTATAAGAGATAATATAGTTCCCTTTTCTAGGATCAAAAGAGACCTTTTGGATGCTTTCATTGAGGGCGGTGGTTTATGATGAGTAATTTCATTAAGGATATGCCACGCTCGCCATAAGGTCATAAACACCATGTAAGGTTTGATGTCTATCAAGGGATAAAGGGCATGGAGGAGACATTCCTTACCCGTGTTCTTTGTGGAAGCATGGTTCGGCAAATTCCACACTTCTAGACCCCTATAGTGTTTCTTCTAACATTTTGGAAGCGAGTTTGTGGCTACCTGATGACACTCAAGTAGTGCCCTCGTTGGATACCCCAAGTGGAAGGTTGAGATATAGATATCGGCTAATTTCCCTCGGTGAAGATACCAAGGTTTGTCTCCAGTAGAACTCCGACAACGACAAGTAGGTGACAACGGCGCTAGAAATTGATAGCGCGAGAGTTGACGCGAACCTGCACACATCAACAGATAACTTTTCTCCCAACGAGTACAGAGGGGTTGCCAATCCCTCTGGCCTTGTCGTTTACAAAGGGTCAAACGCAAGAGATAATGATAGTGATAATTGCAACTGGAAAGTAAAACACGAAGTAAATTGAGGGTGTAAACAGTGATAAAAATATGGATCGGGGTCCCATGAAGTTCACTAGTGATGTCTCTCTCCCAGAATACGATAAACAGCTACGCAAGGTGAACAAATTACAGCTGGGCATTAATCCTGGATTAAAAACACACCGCAATGCTAACTATGCTACAAAAGAAAGGAAGATGCTCAAAAGCATGGACAGTACGCCAAGACAAGTAGACCTAAATCCATCTGCATCTACTCACTAATCATCCACCTTGAGATATCTATCCAGAACATCTCGCTGGTATTAAGTTGCGAGCCCCACCCAAAGTGTAAACCCAAAGCAACAGACAACTGCATTAAAAGAATTTTGCGTAAAGTAAACAATCCTTGCACCCGCAAGTACAAGCACCGTTGTTTCCCCCTTGTGGCAACAACACATCCCCTAGACCCATGTTTCTATCACTCAAGCTAGTCATCGGGGGGCATTAACCCACAATCATGCATAACGCTCCCTCTTGGAGTCACTACCTACTACTTGGCCAAAGCAATAAACAGCAACGAAGAACATGCAAGAATTACTCAAGAACATAAATATAAAAGGAGAAGAACCAAATATATTACTCATCACAATCTGAACATAATCTAATAATCCATCAGATCCCAGCAAACTCAGCATAGCAACAACATGAAAATTACATATGTGCCTTGATCATGTAGGGCAGCTCACTAGGTCTAAACATTGAAGAGCAAAGGTGGAGAGAAGACATCACATAGCTACTGATCATGGACCCATGGTCTAAGGTTGACTACTCACGTCTCATCCAGGAAGCGTCCATGGTGGTGGAGAAGCTCCCAGAGGTCAATCCTCCCTCCCGCAGGGTGCCGGGACAGGGTCTCCTGGCAGCCCCGATCTTGGAAGCGCGACAGCGGCGGAACAGAGGGGAGATCGCGAAAAGGGGTTTTGTCCTTAGGGGTTTCGGGACGATAGGTAAATATAGGCGAAGGGGGCAGCCAAAGGGCCACCAGGGAGTGCAGGCGCCCCCCTGGCGCGGCCTAGGGTGGGACCGCTCCCCCTGGCCGCCTAGGCAGTAGGTGGGCCCCCCTGGGCCCCCTTCGGGCATCTGAAAGTTTCCGGGTCGCTGATTTTTGATATATTTTTCCCGGAATTTTTTTGGCACTTTAAGTATTGGAAAAACCTGAAATAAAAAGACATCGGAAAACAGAAACTAGCACTGGGGTGCACTGAGTTAATAGGTTAGACCAAATATGATCAAACGTGTATGAAAGTGTATCAAAAGAAGAGCAATATCACCAAAACATGCATGGAGCAAGCAGAAATTATAGATACATTTGGGACGTATCACTACCTTTCACACGAAATTCCGAACCATAGGAGGCACTTCACAGGACCAAATAAATTGATGGGTTACCATGATAGTTGGGCATGGAGCAGGATAATCTAGCACCGAAACATGGACTAACAGTGCATATAAGGAAATCACATGTACGAGTATAAAGGGGATGAACGAATCATACCCCGCGGTTGGCCAAGCCAACGCGGCGGCTGCGGCAGCAGCCTGAGATTCGTCGGTCGCATTCTTCGAGGCGGAGGCCTTGGAGGCAGCGTAGTCATCGTCGTTCGCCATGCTGTTGATGTAGTCGAAGGAGTGGAGGAAGTGGCCGGAGTCGAAGCAGAGGGCGGGGACGGATCGGGAGCAGTCGCGCCGAGACGCTCCCCAAAAACCTTATCGGCCTTCTCCCGGGCAGGATCTCAAAGGTCGCGGTTCCGGAGGCACCTGCTCACCCGAACAACCGTGCACTCGGTCGACGGGATGGGGTAGTCGAAGGCAACACAGAGCAAGGAACAGTAGGTGACGGCGGAGGCATAGGGAGAGAGTGAGCAAGTGAGTGACTCCACAACCCTAGCTCCTGCTTATGTATGCCGTCGGTGCAACGGGCCTGGGCCGTAGCCCACGACCGAGTCCGCGTACAGCCCATGGTCCAACGTCTTGGAGAGTGGCGCTAGCGACTCGTTAATTAATCCGAGATTAATTAACAGTTCGTGATCGGAAAAAAATAAGCGCATAGGTGTGAGCTTGGCTCGGCTCATTCCCGCAACCCGCGGCGAGCGCACGTCGTGACGTGACGAGGCGAGGCGTGACGATGCGGGCGGCGGAGGAGGAGGATCGCGCGTGTACAACTCCTCTTCCTAAGCTCCCAATGGCTAGTGGGGGAGCACCACTTATAAAGAGGTCCAAATCTCCCTCCACAAGAAGTATGGTACTAAACATTAGCACCACCAGCCACCATACATGGCCCCTTAGAGATTAACTAGGGATTATGGGCTTATTTGGGCCAAAGCCCAACTATAATCCAACAATCCCCCACCAGATCTCAAAGCCCATCAGGTTGTCCAATGTTCCAAACCATGTTTGATATACCAGAATTTTCAGTGGAGATTGTTAAGTTGAACATCCACCTAGATCAACTGGATTAGACTTCTTCACAGCTGAACAATGGAATATGCCTTGAATTGTTAGCTTAGCGTGCAGAAGTTTCGCCAGTTGTCAGCTGGTATAAGGCTGCCGAAGGCTAAACCCCACGGGTGGAGCGTATTAGTCATACTCCTGTCCTTTCATGAGCTTCCTAGAGATAAAACCCATCTCATAGACTGTGACCAGCAGCCGGGCTCATATAGGTGTGTTCCTCCAAAGTATGCTCTGTAGGCCAGCATCTTGCTTACAGAAGCTTTGGAACACATTAAGACATTTGTCAACCTGCCTTACAGTTTTGAGAGTATAGTGCATCTTAATCGGAGTGGGTGAGTAAGGATACTCTCCTCGGTTGACCGTTGGATTGTTTTCCTAGATTTCTCTAGGTTACCCCCATGGAAACTCACATGGGTTTCAACCCCATCTCCCTTCATGCATTTTCTATCACAACCCGTGATAGACCCTTGGTAAAGTGTTGTCGATATGTGACGGCAGATGCCATGGGGATGGCTAAAGTGAGGGGAAGACGCGAGGAAGAAGATGTCGATGGTGCCGGAATCGGGTTGGGCACAAAAACGGTGACGGACACCACGATGTACCCAGGTTCGGGGCTCTCCGGAGAGATAAAACCCCTACTCCTGCTTGTCTCTTCTATATCAATGGAACTGAACTACAATAACTGCTTCTCTATCTACTCAGGGGAAGGTGAGAACCGCCGTGGGCAAGGCTCTTTCCTGCTTCCCTGAGGAGGAACTACAAGCAGTAAATGAACTGAGCGAGATGTGAGTAATGGTGCGAATGTTGTGGATCGTCCCTCACGCAGGACGGGTACCCCGGGCTCTTATAGCGTGAGCCCAGGGTAAATCGGTAACTTCACTGCCGATTGGGCCCAGCAGTCATCCTCTAATCGGCTGGGTCCCACCGACTGCTCCTCTCCGGGTGATCCGGACCCGACGAGCGGCGGCCCATGCTGTAGACTCGTAGGGCATGATGGTGAACAGTGGAGCTAGGAGGTGCGGTCTTGTCGTCCTGTCCGCGGAATCGGCGGAGAGGTCGACAACGCATCTCTGCCAGATCTTCGATGTGACTTGGATTCTCTGCCACCCCGATCTCTCGGGATTGCGCATTTATGACCTCGTACTTGTACTTCCGACTGGTATCGGGTCAACTTCTCCAGGGGTAGTAAGTTGTACCGATTGCGCCTGGGCCGACTGGCGGCCCTCGGCAGGGTCGATTGCTCTAGGCAATCGGCCGCGCCGATGCCCATCTCGGCCCAGCTGCGGGCCAATTGGATGATTGTCTTGGTGATGAAAGGGTGGACCAGTTGCGCCTGGGCCAACTGCTGGCATTCGGTACGGCTAATTGCCTTGGGGAAATCGGCCGTACGCCTGCCCAGCTCGGCCCAGCTGCAGCCCAATCAATCCATCCTTGTATTGAAGGGTTGCTTTAGCTTGGGTGAGCCTACCCGGGTACCAATCCCCCGACAGTAGCCCCTAAAGCTGTAAAGGTCCCACAGTCACTCGATCGCGGGGCCTTTGCAGTTTTCCATCTCTCTCCAACATCTTCCGAATGCTTTGGCCTCATCAAGTGCGTCGTTCCGAATTCGTCGACCGACTCAGAGATCACACTCGGCTGGTCAAGATTTCGTCCGATCTGACTTGCGTTGTCTCCGATTTCTTTCTTCACTTTGTGAGAATCATATCCCTCACCGATTCGGATCTAATCCTCACCGATTGCCTTCCAACGGTTACCTCCGATTCTTCCGGGATGCAGTCAATGGACCGAGGCCCACGACCCACGCGCGATTTGACGTAACTGCAGGCCTCGACCCCCACGTCGCACGCCTCGCTTCCCACGCTGGGATCTCTTACGCCAGTTTGCCGGTTGGTCTTCCTGTGGGCTAGGCCACACCGGGCCACACGGCCGCAGCCAGATCCCACTCCCCTCCCCCGCCGCCCATATAAGCCACAGGGGAGGGCCTCGGGCTCCTCCTTCTCGCATACTCCTTCTTCGTCCTCCGCTTCTCGCTCTCACGCACGCCATTGTTGTTCCGCCCCAAGCTCTCCATCGCTCATGACTCCGCTTCTGCGCACGGAATCTGCTCTGGCCGCTTGCTCGCGTGCTCCTCCGCCTCGCGGTAACCTCTCACCGCCGCCTCGCGCAGTGTTCCTGCGCTCCTCTTCCTGATTCTCCTTCCGCCCGCAAGATCCATGACGCTCCGGCGAGACACCTCTCAGGCCAGCCGTGGGTGCTGGAAGGGCTCCACCGTCACCGCCGGTGCCATCCAGGCCTTGGTTCGCGCCCGCAAGATGTCGGCCGAGGTCCAATGGCGTGCTTCTGGCGCCGAGCTTGTGCCCGATGCGCGTGCTGGCGAGAGGGTCGTCTTCCTCTCTCACTTCGAGCGTGGATTCGGACTCCCCGCCAGCACTTTCTTTCGTGACTTCCTCAACTTCCACCACCTGCAGCCGCATCACCTCGCGGCGAACTTCATCATGATCCTCTCCGGCTTCGTCACGCTGTGCGAGGGGTATCTCGGCTGCCGACCAAGCATCGCTCTCTGGAAGCGGTTCTTCAACCTCCGAGCTCACAATGCTCGGACGGGAGCTGTGGTGCCTTCTGCCACGAAAGGTGGCGATCCGACATTTGTGACTGACATGACCGACTGCGGCAGCTGCCTTGTCGCAGCCGGCAAACACAAGTACAAAGGTCCCGAGATCGTCCAATCGTGCAAGAATTGGCAAACCACATTCTTCTATGTCAAGTCGCCCGACCAAGGCCCCGATCTCCTGAACCTGCCCGAGTTCTCCCTCGCACGGCCGACTGAGAAGTACCAGTGGTCGCTGAAGTATGGTGTCGGAGACTGCGATGTCGACGCTCAAGTCGCCAGGATTGCTCAGCTGGAGCAGGAGGGGCTCCTGCTGACTGATCTTGCTGCTGCCTGGCTTCAAGCCCGAGTGCTTCCTCTACAGCGCCGAGTGCACCGCATCTGTGACATGTCGGGCCCCCCGAGATCCCACTCGGCTCTGCACATGGCGAGTGAAACTTGAAGACCTCTGCACCAGGCTGAAAACTATCACATCCAGTTCTTCGCCCGACCCTTTCCACTTCGGCCTTGAGTACCTCAACCGCCGACAGAAACCACATGTGGTATGTTCCGACTGTTCCCTTTCTCCGATTTCTTTTTCCTCATACTTAACTTCTCTGATAACCTTCTTCTTCTTGCTCAGCACTTCATTCGATCCGACTTGATGGAAGACGGCCAGGTGGATGGCACGTACGCCCCCGACCGTGAGGAAGATGACCCCGCGGACTTCGAGTACAACGGTGAGGCTCCCCCATCCGAATCCGCCGATGACGGTGAATCTTCTGGGGAGTCCTCCGAATCCGAAGATCCCACTGACGACACCGACGCCGAGGCCGCCAAACCCAAGAACGCCGACATCCGAACTGCGGCTCAAGGGGGTACGCCTGACCCTTCCCTTGAGCAATTTCTGGCCGAATGGAGTGATGACGAGAGTGTCTCAAAGGTTGGTGATTCTGATGCAGCTCCTCACGCCAAGCCTCCGAAGGCGCCGACTAAGCGTGCCTCGGTGACTGGCTCCTCCTCTGGTGCCGCTCCCAGCAAGGTTGCTAAGACGGCGCCGGCTGCTCACAAAGGCAAACAGCCTCAGGTCGCAGCCACTCGAGTGCCGACTAGTCAAGCTCCTCTCGGCAGGTCCAGGGGCGGACCTATCCTAAGAGATGCCCCTCTGAATGTCGCCCCACTGAGATGTCGGATGCCCACGGGCACGCCGAGAACAGTCGGGTATGCCTTTATCTTCATGCTTCGAACCTCACTGCCTTCTCCTATACTGATTCACCTCTTCTTTCTTCTTTCAGGGAGCCAATTGGTCTTGATGACGTCGACGCCGACATTCCTTCCCATGTCGGCGCAGTCATTTCCCCCGCCGCGTCTGCTGCTGCGGTCCGCAAACGGCATCCGTCTTCACATCGTACCTCCAAGGATGCCGAGCGCACCGCCAAAAAAGCCCGCCTCGAGAATGCCAAGAAAACTACTACTTCCACTACTTCCTCCAAGGCCTCGAAGAGCACGACCGACCAAGGAGTTACTGGTGGCGAAGGAGCGCAACCGGTCGATCCGATTGCCACATCTCCACCACGACGCTCCGACCCAGTCTCCGCCCCCGTTACGACAATCTCCTCGCCCATCCTGACAACCACCTCACCGATTACGACGACCACCTCGCCAATTATGACGACCACCTCGCTGATTGTGGCAACCGGTCCTTGAACCTCGTCTCTTCCGACTTCGCCGCAGCCACAGCCGAATGCCTTCGACCCTCCGGTGACGTCGGCGCCACCGGACTGGACCATTGCCTCCTTTTTCACTGCGACCCCAGCTCCGCCAGCACAGCCGACCTCTTCCGTGTCAATAATTTTGATGCGCTCGGTGGTCCAGTTCCGGGCCGAGTACTCTCGCACCAGACATGTCGGCGCCGAGCCTGATGCTTCACACCGCTCCTCGGTTTCCTCTGAGGGTCCCCTGACGGTGGCCTACAACCGGGTGAACGACTCACTACTAGGGAATACCCTTATGGTGGCGCCCTTTTTTTGAGTTTAGTGGCGCATTAGGGATGAGCCACTAACTACAAGCCACTAATAAGGGCTTAGAGGTGGCGCATTCTGGATGTGCCACCCCTAAGGCCCTTAGGCGTGGCGCATCTCAGAATGCGCCACCTCTAAGCTCTTAGGGGTAGCGCATTCTGGTATGCGCCACGCCTAAGGGCCTTAGGGGTGGCGCATTCGCAGTGCGCCACTAAATCCTGACAATATGCGCCACTAAATAATTACAGAAAACAAAAAAAAGAATTACATAAAATAATAAAAGCATTACAGATATTTTTATTATATTACAGAAATGCAAAATACAATATAACAATGAGGCCAACAATTATTGATACAAAAGAATTGCAATATAATTTTTATTACAAAGGTTTAGAGGCCAACAAGATTCACAAGATTACATCCATCACAAAATTATAATGAGTCCAACAATTATTGAAAACCGAAAGCTACTTTCGTCATCATCTCTTGTTTGCTCTTCAACCTGCACAAAACAAAGCTTTAGAGGTCACATCCATATGAACCATACCAAAGGAGAACAAAGCAATCTAGCATCTATTCTTATCAACAACTTAAAGCAAGTCGATCAATGGTGAGAAGCATGCACATATGCATAAAAATGCATATGCAGTGACCTTTATACACAAAGAGCACAAGGAGTATTTGACACTACCATCTACTACACAAAAAGTACATCCAAATTACATCCAAATTACACAAAGAGTACATCCAATTGTTCTGACTCGGCTCGGGGAATGGGCGGCATCCTTCTTTCGTCATGAAAGGCCTTGTGTCACGCAGGGCCTTTAGGCGGACTTCTATCTCCCCATTGGATGGTGCAATGTTGGAGTGGAAGATCGCCCCCTTCATTTGTACTTCATGACGGATGATAGTCGCCATCTGCGCTTGGATGTGAAAGAACTCCTCCTTCAGATTTGCATCGGCGATTTCCGCCTTCCTTTCGGCCCACGCTCTGAGATGACTTGGCAGCGTAAGGTTGCGTTGTTCCTGTACAATTTCCCTCATGTGATGAAGGGCGTAGTACGCATCCCTCACACTGCCAGCCGGCTGCTTGACGCACGGGAACTGTGTTACGTGGTTGAACACGTTCACGCCAGGCTGATTTTTCTTGAACTTGTGCTTCATGATCTTGCCTCCGGCTTTTATGTAGCCGACGAGAACATCATCCAAAACTCTCATGATATACTTGTAATCTTTCTTCTTCACACTCCCCGAGTCTAAATACACGACATGCGAGTGTTGCGGTGAAAAGCAGATGAGCACGCAGTCTTGATCCTCACTGCATAATTAAAACAATCCAAAAGGAATGTTGGAAGAGGACAATGAAAAGCTAAGAAAGCATATATGCTACGGAGGCGAGCGAATGACTTACTTGGGAGAGTAGGTCATAAGAAATGAATCTTTGTCGGCGTTCCGTAGCATGAAGTCTATGATGTACCCCGCCGCGAGAGTCGCGTCCCCGTCGTCCATCAAGATGCTTTCACGCATGTAGAAGGGGTCCAATATCGCGACGCTCGGGGTCTTATCTCTCCTGATACTCATAGAAAGGCTGAGCGAGAACAGACGGATAAGGCTATGGTCCAGCCGCTTAAGATGGTACAAATTGAAGATCTCCGAAAATCGCAGGATTATCATATCCGCGGGGATAGTGTTGATGAAGCCCATGTTGAGTGGCACCTTGGCCATGAAAACCGGGTACGAGGGATTCTCTTCTCGAAGAAGAATCTTCTCTAATGCCATAATACTATGATGCACACTCTGCATATCCGAAGTTGCAAGGTCCAGCATGTCCTTAGGTAGCATCTCCCTACCAGCCACATGGATTTCAAACGAGAGATCCTTGGGTCTTGGTGGCCCGTCCTGAGCCCGGATCGGCATTGAAGGTTGGCTACTAGAAGTGATGCTCTTCTTTCTTTTCCGTCCCTTCTTCTTTTCTGATTTTGAGCAGTCACCGTCCTTTATCTGCTCAGTGGCCTCCTTATGGAGTGTGGAAGGGCTGAGAATAGATCTTGTGGCATCTGCTTGAGGCTCGGTGAAGGCGCAAGCTGCTGGAGACATGTCCTGAGAAGCAGCGAAGAGACGCGTGGAGCAAGCAGGCTTCGCCGCAGGATCAGCTGGACCGCGAGCTTCCTTGTCATGCTGATAGGCTCCTTCAGCAGGAGGCATGAATAAGTTATCAGCATCATACAAAGTATTGATGAACTGGTCGGCGCTGATATCATCATCAAGATCATCGTCTTCTTGTTGTGCGCCGATGGGATCATGTGGCGCCGACACGATGACTAGCGGTGTTGTCCTAGGTGTGGTGCCCCTTTCCCCCGTCATTAAACGCATTTGGCTCTTCGGCCATAGGCATATTTTGTTGAAACAGTCACTGAGGACTGCCGGCTCGTCCTCATCGTATCCGGGGGGTTGAATGGGAGGTTCAACTCTCTCGTAGCCCGAAATCACGAGAGAGATTTGAACCCTATGCATCTCCGGTGCCATCGGCATATTGTGCATGATTCGATTTTGTGGTTGAATGATTTTACCTTTGGCAACATCCTTCAACTCGCCGTCCACGACTTGTAATAGAATGCATGGAGTGTCCTCCTGCGAAAGAGATATATATAGATGCATGTACGGCATCAGAGAGATTCCACTAAAAAAGGCAAGGAGATGAAGTCCTCTTTTGAGTTGCAGATGCTTATAGTTACCTTGAGGGCGTCGAGGTCGGCTAGTGAAGAGACCTCGCCGATGATGGCGGGCATGCAAGAGACGGAGGGCGCGCTGCCTCCCGTGGCGTCGGTCGCCCTATATGCGCTGCCGCCGGGTCCATTATTGTTATGCCCCGGTTGCTCGATCATGGCCGGAGGAGTTACCATCACGTCCGGCGTCGCCGCCGCGGTGTTGGCGGCCGGAGTCACCAATACGCCGGGAGTCGGTGCGGGAGCCACCACTACGGCCGGAGTCGGGACTGCAGGCGCCGCGGTGCCCGAGTTGCTGCCGACCATGCTGGGGACTGGTATGGGCCCTTGTCCACCACGCGCTTGCCAATTCGCGAGCAACTGCATCATATCTGGAAGGAGAGCGTTCATCGTCTTCGCCACTTCGTCCTGGACAAGCTGCGGAAGCATGTTCACCTTCTCCTCGAGTCCACGAACATAAGCGGCATCTTCTTCGGTCCTTCTCGCCTTGCGCCCTCTCGAACCGGACTGCTCCGCCGATTTTCCATAATATTCGGACCAATTTAGGTCCGCACGAAAGCCGACCACACGGCCGGCTGACGATGGCTTCGCCGTCACGTCGTCAACCTTCTTGACCTTGTTCAACGCCCTGTTAAAGGCGTTGTCCCACGGGCCGGCCGGCTTAACCGACGACTCCTGCGATGAGGCGATTTTCATTTCCTCTTGCTGCAAAAAGAATGTGAAACGTTAAGAAATTGTGAAGTTCACTCGAGAATTCAATCGACAAGGTCGCGTGGTAAACTACTTACCACGGCAGTCGTAAACTCCTGAATCTTAGGATCGATAATTATTTTCGAGGTTGCTTTGTCCTTATAGCTCCGGGCCCTCACAAAGAATTCGGTCTGCGGATCATCTTTGTATTGCTGGAAGGGGTTAGGTATGCCCGCAGCGGCGTACTCGGCATCCTCCTTGTCCCATTTAGGCTTGGAACTTTTGTTACCACCGGCTCCGAGACGGTGGTTACCTATGACCTGCGACCGCATGGCCTTGCCCTTTGCACTCGCGGCCTTCGCTTGCTCGGACACACACCTAGCCTTGAAAAGGTTGTAGGTAGCTTCGTCGATCAACGGCTCTTTCTCCTTGAGCTCCTCCCAGGTTTTGTTCTTTTCAAAAATTGCCCTCTTCACCCGGGTTTTCCAACTGGACAAGGCCTTGCTCATCTTCCTGAGGTCCCATGTGTTTACTTTGTTCCCTCTGAGTTTGGTGTTATCGTACGGCTCCGGAAACTTGTATCGTCCGTGCAGCTTGTTGATAAGAAGCTGACAATAATGAATATTCTCACGACTCCTGAGGTTAATCGTGGTGATCGGCACGGTGTTGCGGAGGATCGCCGCGACTTGACGGCCGTACCCTTCCGAAAAACGTTCGGGCTCTTTAGGAATCCCGACGGCGGTCACAACAGTAAACTCTTGCCTGATGACGCCGACCTTGGTCGGTTTCCGATTGCTCTTCTTCGACTGGGTACCATCTGTGTTGGAGCCACCGGTCCCATCATCCTCGCCGATGTTCCTCTCGCCGTCTGTCGTACCGGCCTCCTCCTCCAAGTCATCATCCGATGAGTCGGACTCCGACTCTATCTCCTCCTCATACTCCTCCTCGCCCGGAGGTACTTCCTCTTCTCTCTGCTCCTCGACCTCCTCCTGGGAGTATTCCCAAAATTGCTTCCTTTTTTCTCCCGGCTGAGAAGAAGGACCGGCGTCGGCTCCGGTCGACATGTTTGCACTAGTACAATATTAAGAAATGCAACTACTTAATTAATTAGCACAATAAATAAATGCAAATACTCTCATGTTAAGAAAAATAGCAAAGGTCATGCACGAATTCACGGAAAAATTCGGCATGACCTTTGCTCTTTTTCTTAACATGAGAGTGCCCCATTCTCAACCGAAACGGAAGTTAATCAACATTTCGGGAGAAAGGGGATAATAATGTGTACCTGCACAACATATATATAGGCTATACATGAGACAATAACCAGCAACATAGCATTTGTTCTTATCAGATTTCATAAACAGAGTCACCAAATATCAAGTAAAACAGTGGATTGATATATGCTTAACAACATCTATATGACAAGTGCTGTATTTTTATAAGAACAAATGATATAGCTACTTCATCACTGTCCTAAAATTCTAGTAAAACTAGTACATAACCCATGTGTTGCATTTTTTTAAAAGAGAACCAAGGAATGACCAAAGCTAGTAGCATGACCACTATCTTTTCAGACTTTATTTAATTATCAGCATATCAATAAGAAACCTATTAACTACTTAGTTCTTTTTTTAGGATTAACTCTTTAATTCAATTATGCATGGAGTAAACTTTAGCTACTTTAGCTACAAAATTTCCCTAGCTACTTTAGCAAATTACCTAGCTACAAGACACACACACACACACACACACACACATCACACACACAACACACACACACAGGACACACACACACACACAGAGACACAGAGGACACACACACCTCACACACACACACAAACACACAGGACACACACACCTCACACACACACACACAGGACACACACACCTCATAGGACACACACACCTCACAAACTTTTAATTTCATGAAAATGTAACTTATAGCCTGTTTTTACTACTTAGTAAATTTAAAACTCATCTTATATGCATCAGATTGAACTTTTCTGATAAAACAATTAAGAGGTTCTCTGTCCAAGTATAGCATCTGTAAAATCTGATAAAACTTATAACTTTTCTGAGCTAGGACCCAACCTAAAACCTAAGTAAAATCTAAGCCAAGTATAGCATCTGTTCTTCAAAACCCAACTGTTTTTGTTTCTATCATGAGTAAACATAACCAACAACTGTAATTTGGCTAAGTTCCTGGACAACAACCTACGAAGGCTAACAATTTCTCTCTGCATAATTATGAACAAAACATCTAAAGCTCAATTAATCACAGGAAAAATGGAGGGGAGGGGGAGTAGGGGGGGGGGGAGTAGGGGAGGGGGAGTACCTGGGCTCCGGTTGCGGGACGACGGGGAGGGGTCGCTGGACGATGGACGGCGGTGATGGCTCGAACGGCGGGGGCGGGGGCGGCTCCGGTGTGGTGCGGCTCCGGTCGTCAGTGAGGAGAGGGGGGCCTCCTCCGGTGGCGCGGGGCGGCTCCGGTCCTTAGTGAGGAGAGGGGGCCTCCTCCGGTGGCGCGGGGCGGCTCCGATGGCGCGCGAGGGGGGGCTGCTGCAGTGCGGCGGCGGCTCCGGTGTGGTGTGGCTCGATCGAGTGGGGAATGGACTGTGCACGAGCAAGGGGAGGGGGCCGTTGGAGGTTAAGGCCTAGGGGTGGCGCATTTTGCCAGAATGCGCCACCAAGAGGTTTTTTATGTGTGGCGCATTCCGGCAGAATGCGCCACGCATAAGGAACCTCTTGGTGGCGCATTCTGGCAAAATGCGCCACCCCTAAGAACACTTAGTGACGCATTTAGGCTGAATGCGCCACCCCTAAGCACCATTTCATTTTTTTAATTAAAGTTTAACTATTTCATTATATTTGTTTAACCATTTCATTTTTTTAATTAAAGTTTAACCATTTAATTAAAGTTTAACCATTTCATTATATTTCTATAAAAGTGGTCAAACTTTATTAAGATTGACTTTGACCAAATCTTATATGCGGAGTAAAAAGAAATGGAGGGAGTACTTGCTCTAACCGACCTTGTGAATGGTGCTTCGATTGTGTATCGTCGATGTTCATACACTTCAAACTATGATCCAAACATAAGAATGTGATCATATCGATCCACGTACCATGCCTTAACCGTGTCGTCGCCGAACCAAGATCCACAAACACAAGGTGTAGCGGCATTTGGATATTAAATCCATGCATACACAAAGTGATCATGAATTACAAAATATTTTTCTTAAATTTGGAGCTAGCTATCTAGCTATCGTTTCCTCACGATCTTCTTCTTGCCCTTCTTTGTCGTGGTTGAATAATTTAGGCCCGGGACGCCTTCACTTTTCCTCTTGAACGGGAGGAGACCTTTCTTCGGTAGGGTTGTAGTGTATGTATCCTGAGCGGCGTAGTCATCCTCCATCTTCGGGTCGCCGTACTTGTCAAAGTCTTGCTCGTTGGCGACTCCATCCATTCCGATAATGTTTATTTTGCCTCTCCTCACTACAATGCGGCTCGGCTTTGATGGGTCGGTAATAAAGAAGCATTGGTCCACTTGGCTAGCCAGTACCCATGGCTCATTTTTCGCGGTGACGTTTGCGCCCGCAGACTTGGATTTGGCTTCGGGTATAACCATGGTGGTGAAGTACCGGTCTTCTTTTACGACGCTCTTGGCCCATCTCACACGGAACATCGACACCTTCTCTCCACAGTAGTCGAGCTCTCATATGTCCTCGATCCTTCCATAGAATCTTTCCTTGACGTCATTGGTGTAGAATATCCCCGTTACCCCTGAGTTCTGGTAATCGCAGTTATTGTCCTTTTCCTCCGTGTAAAATGTGTAGCCGTTGATATCATATGCTTGATAGGTCATCAGGTTGCGTGCGGCACCCTGTGACAAGGTGAATATCATCTTTTCGTCCTCGGAAGCGTTCCTTCGCGGGGGATTAGCACGAAGCTCGTCCCTGAACCAAGTCATGAAACCGGAGTTGTGCTCTTTGATTAGTCATGGATCTCGGTCCGTTATCTGCAGGCCCTGGTCACTTTACTTCTTCCTGATTAAATCCTTGTGCTTTACTATCCAAGGATCGACCAGCTGGATGTGTTGTAGCGCGACTAGGCTTGCTCTTTCAAAGTGGATGTCTCGACCGTCAAAGTTGGCATGCATTGCGCGGCTTCCCTCGTAGTGACCACACCCATCGGTCCTGCCAAAGTGCTTGTTGACGGCCAGACCAACAGGGTTCTCGGTGTTGAGATAATTCGTGCAAAAATAGATGCACTCTTCGGTTAGAAAGCCCTTCGCTATGCTTGCATCTGGACGGGACCTGTTACGAACGTATTTTTTGATGTGCCCATTCATCCTTTCGAACGGCATCATGCTGCGTAGAAACGCAGGCCCGAGTTGGACGATATCCTCCACGACGTGGATCAGCAGATGCACCATAATGTCGAAGAACGCGGGCGGGAAATAGATCTCAAGCTCGCATAGTATGAGCACGATCTCCTCCTGTAGCCTTTTGAGTTGCGTAGCGCAAATCGACTTCCGGGAGATGACGTCAAAAAAGTTGCAAAGGCCAAACAACGTTTTACGGACGTGCTCGTACATTATCCCTCGCATCGCACCCAGGAGAATCTGCGTCATCAGCACGAAACAGTCGTGAGATTTCATCCCGCTGAAACGCTGCTTCGCCTCGTCTAGGTATCTGCTTATCTTCCCCGCGTAGCCGTTCGGAAATTTTACTCCTATGAGGCAGTGGATAAACCGCTTGATCTCCTCCTCGCACATAGTGAAGCATGCCGGGGGGCAGTGATCAATACCGGTCTTCTTCTTGGTCGTCCTTTTTCGTTTGCGAGAGTTTTGCGTTTCCGTATCCTCTTCCTCCTCCGACTCATCATCGTCGTCACTAGGGGGGTGAAGTTCCCTCCTGATGCCCATAAATTTCAAGTCATTCCTTGCTTTTGGCCCGTCCTTGGTCTTCTCCGGCATGTTGAGCAGCGTGCCAAACAAGCTCTCGCACACGTTCTTTGTGATATGCATTAGATCAAGGCTATGAGGACTGCGGAGTAGACTCCAGTATTGCAAATCCCAGAAAACAGACCTCGCTTTCCATACCCTCATCAACGGCTGAGTCTTCTTTTTTTTCTTTCCCGGCGCGGGGCACTCTTTCCAAGTTTTCAGCAAGTTGTCGATTTCTTTGCCGCTCCTTTGAGCTGGGGGTGCTCGGAGCTCCTCGCTTCCATCGAACAGATGTCCCTGTTTTCTCCACGCGTGTTTCTTGGGAAGCCACCTCCGAGACCCCTGGAACACGGTTTTTGAAGATCCGGGATCTTTTGGTAGCTGGCGGTACGTTGTATTATCCATGCACCTAACGCATGCACATAATCCTTGGACCACCTGCCCTGAGAAATATCCGTATCTGAGATAGTCGTGCACCGTCGTGATCACCGCGGCTTTCATTGGGAAATATTCTTTTGTCGCGGCGTCCCACGTATTGACTCCGTCTTTCCATAACGTTTCTAGCTCCTCTTTCAACAGCTACAGATATAGATTGAGGTCCGTACCTGGTTGTTTCGGCCCTTGAACTAGCATACACATTGTTATGTACTTTTTCTTCATGCACTTCCAGGGGGGAAGGTTGTATATCCAGAAAAACACGGGCCAGGTACTGTGTGTGCTGCTCTGGCCGCCAAACGGATTGACTCCATCGGCGCTCACACCAATCCTGAGGTTCCTTGGTTCTTTCCCAAAATCTGGGTATTCGAGGTCCAACGCAGTCCATTGGCTACCATCTGAAGGGTGCCTCAGCATGTCCTCCTTTTCCGGATCCGGGTTCGGGTCATCCTCTTTTAGCTTCTTTCTATCCGCGTGCCAGGTCATGAGATTTGCTTCCTTGGGATCTACGAAATACCTCTGCAAACGAGGAGTGATCGGAAAGTACGATACCACTTTTGTAGGAACTTTCTTCCCTCTCTTGTATCGACTAACACCGCACACCGAACATGTGGTTTTATCTTCGTCCTCACCCCGATAGATCATGCAATCATTTATGCAGACGTGGTATTTAACGTGCGGAAGATCGAGAGGGCAAAGGACTTTCTTGGCCTCAGCGATACTAGTTGGGCACGTGTTGCCCTTCGGAAGACGATCGTGCCAGAATGCCATGTTATCATTGAAGCTTTCGTCGGTTCATTTGTGTTTTGCCTTCATCTCCATAGCCCCAAGTGTTACATTCAAGCGGGTATCCCCGTCGTTGCATCCTTCGTACAACTTCGTAATCGCGTCTTTCTCGAGTTGCGCCATCTTGGCTTTCTCTCTAGCTGCACCTCTTGCGTTCAACGCCTCTTTGACAAGCAGCTCTTGAACATGAGGGTCCCGCACCCAGCTTGAATCCTCATCATGTCCGACATCTTGATCTTCATGTTCGGCATCTTGATCTACAGGATCCGCTTCGGCATCTTCTTCATGATCATGTACGGGATGCTCTTCGTCATCTCGCCCGCCGTTGTTTTCTGGTTGCCCTTCCTCATTTACTGGCACCCCACCATTGACGTCCTCCTCCTCACCAGCTTCATCACTTATCCATCGTGTGTAGCCATCCATCAAACCATTACGCTTCAGGTGTCTTTGCAATATTCCGGAATCAGGCTCGGTCACGCACTGCAGTTTGCATCTCCGACACTGACATCTTATATCCGACCTATTATTCCTTAGCATGTCGTTTGTCGCACATTGCATCCACCTAGCCACGGTGATATCGCTCAGCATCTCGCGGACCATGGTCGATCACCTGCGTGCACGGAGAGAGCAACACAATTATATATCACAGTCGTCGCCGGAAAAATTCGGCATGACCTTCCCTAATAATGCATGGGAGCATGCGGAGAGTGCGCTAGAAATTTGCCAAAACGGAAATGAATCGACATTTCGGAAAAACATTTGCCACTCAAGATACACATATACATCAAACCACCATAAGCTTCACATATACATCAAACCACCACAAGCTTCACATATACATCAAACCCAAGCTTCACATATACAACAAACCCCAAGCTAATAAAGGCAAGTATATGGGTCATAAATGGAACAAAAGAGTTTGGGAGGAGGTCCACTTACTTCAATATGAAACAAAATAGATCTAATGCCAAGTATCGATGGATAAATGGAAGAAATGAGGTGGGGAGGAGGAGAAAACCGAATAGATCTAGGGTGAGAAGAGTGGATCTAGTTTGATAATTGTGTGGAGTGAATGAGAGGTGGTAGGTGGGGTGGAGTAGATAAGGGCAGCTCTAGGCATTTAGTGGCGCATATTTAAAGTCAGTGGTGGCGCATTGGTGAAATGCGCCACCCCTAAGCTCTTATGGGTGGCGCATTAGGTAAATGCGCCACCCCTAAGAACCTTATAGGTGGCGCATTTACAGAATGCGCCACCCCTAAGCTCTTAGGGGTGGCGCATTCTGTATATGCGCCACCTATAAGGTTCTTAGGGGTGGCGCATATTGCTAGATGCGCCACGTATAAGATCATCTAGGCTGGCCCACTCTTAGGGGTGGCGCACTGGAAAATAATGCGCCACCCATAATGTCTTATGGGTGGCGCATTATTTTCCAGTGCGCCACCCCTAACAGATGGTGGCGCATGGCTTTCTATATGCGCCACTAATAAGCTTTCCATGTATAGCTATTTCCCTAGTAGTGCTTCGCCACCGCCATGGCCCAGGATCTCCAACTGCTCGACCGCCATCACGCGGTAAGCTCTTCAACTTTCCTTTATGGCTTCCTCAAATCGGGAGACTTTTCTTCCGGTGGGTGCGCGCAAGCGCACCCACTGGGTGTAGTCCCCGAGATTCGGGCCGATTGTTAGCAATCGGTTCAGATCTTTTATGCGTTTTGCTTCTTTTTCTTGCCTTTCTTCCGATCGGGAGATTTTTCTTCCGGTGGGTGCGCGCAAGCGCACCCACTTGGTGTAGTCCCCGAGATTCGGGCCGATTGTTTGCAATCGGTTCGGATCTTTATGTCTTAGATATCCTTTGCTCATTTCTCCTGCCTTCCTCCTATCGGGAGACTTTGCTTCCGGTGGGTGCGCGCAAGCGCACCCACTGGGTGTAGTCCCCGAGATTCGGGCCGATTTTTTGCAATCGATTCGGATCTTCTTTTGGCTGTCGTGCATCTAAAGTTCATCTTGTTCTTCTTCTCAGGTTGTTCTTGAAGAACGACGCGAGGTCTTCGAGAAGCTCCTCGAAGCCTACGCCGCCAGCCTACGAACCCTCGCTCAGGCCCAGCTCGAGATCAACAATCAGTCGGCCGAGATCAACAGGCTGAGAGGTAACCTCTCCATTACTTTTATCTTCCCTCCGATTGATAATTTCTCTTGTATTAATATCTTTATATCTTCCTCTAGTCTCTATTCCCATGGTGGATGACCTTCAAGGCCGTATTGCCGAATTGACCACTGAACTCGGCCAGAAAGGGCCCGCACTCGCCGCAGCTAGGCAAGAGACGACCCGGATGCAGGGAGTGGAAACCAACTTGACTCGGACAATCCAAAACCTCCGCTCCGAGCTGCATGCTCTGAAGAAGAAGCATTCAGACGACCTGGCCGTTGTGACTGCTACTGGCGATGCACTCCGCGCTGAACGAGACGCAGTTGTGGCCGCCCGAGAAGCGATGCAGACCGAGAGGGATGGCGCCGTTGCTGCCCGAGACTCCATCCGGAAAGACCGCGACGAGCACATTGCCAAGTATGAAGACTTGGAGAAGCGCAACTATGAAGAAACAACCCGACTGCGCCTCCGGGCCAAGGGTTTATGCGATACAATGACTGAGATGGACGTCCTTCTTAGCGGTGCGTGTTTCTTGCATCCGAGTGCATTTTCCGATTGCTTCCTTCTTCTGTGTTCTTACTCATGCTTTCCTTCGTGATGCAGAGGCTTGGCCTGAATCTGAGGCAGCCGCTTATGCAGTGGTGGCCAAATCCCAAGAGGAGACCATCGCGGCCAGAGGGACCGTCCAACTTGAGGCTAATGTCTGGACTCAGCATGAATATCTGATTGGTACAGAGGCTCGCATTCCTGTTATCAAGGGAATTGCGCTGTCCTTCAAGCTTGGCATTCTGAAGATTGCCGAATTTCTGTGGCCGCCGACTGAGCTCAAGGTTGGGCTTCAGAGGATGAAGCACGTTGCCGGCTCCTCCGCCGAGACCTGCGAACCGGAGAATTTGGATGAAGAAGATTCCGACAAGGGAGAGGCTGCGAATGCTACCACCGACCAGACTCGGATTCTTCTGAAGGCCATCCCACATCGGATTGATGTCTTGCTTAATTCTGCCGGTCGGACTGGTGCGGAGACTGCCCTTCAGACTGTGCTGAGCTGGTACCCACAAGTGAAGCTTCCCCGGCTCTACAGCACCAGAGAGAACGCGGCCGACTTGCTTGAGAAGACTTGTGCTGAGGTGAATCGGCTGGCCAGCACCATGGTGAACTGGTTTTCTCCCTATGACTACACTCCGTATCTCGACGAGGGAGGGAACCCACTGGCAGCAACTTCCATCTCTAGCTTGGCTGATGAGCTTTCTGACAGCGGCTCGTCCCATACCTCTCCGAGATCCAAACAAGCTGGGGCCACATCGACTGACGCGCAGACGGAGCCAGATGCCGCTACTGCTCAAGCTGATCCGACTGCTCCCGCCACCTCGGCCGCTCCGACTGCGAGCTCTGCGCCACTAGCTGCTCCGACTTCTTGAGCTACACCGCCGATGACGCCATCTACTGCGGCCGCCGACATCTGATCGGCCTTATCTTATTTTTATTTTCAGAATAGTTGCTTGTAAAACACGATTTTAATTCTGCCGACACCCACTGGGTGTGGTTCGTTGTAATGAACTTATTCGGCCTTAGGCCTGCTATCCTTATGCAATCCATTTCTCGTTGCAAGTTTTATTTGTGCGATCTACTTTGCGTTTTTGTCGGTTTCCTTTATAGGTCTGCAGATCGAAGGTTGATTTCCGGCCAAGGTTCCATAAGTTTTTTCCAGTTTACACGACAAGACTTAGCGCAAAGGATTCTGCAATGTTAGGAGCCGATTTCTCGCTGCCGGTTGCTCGGTGCACCGGTCTGCGGCACAATCGGTAGCTGAGTTAGTCGGCTATGCCCTTTTTAGAGCGTTTCGATTTGTTTCTCGAGGATTTGTTTTGCCGACTGCCTCAACCGCTACCCTTTTCAATGCCACAACCACTCTCGTGACTTGTGCTTGAGTCAGGTGCTAAGTTGAGTGCCAGCCCGCAGCCCCCGTGCCTCGTTGGCTTATTTTTCTGACCTCGTGGTCGGTCACTCCCCGAGTGCGTTATTCACGTCTCGGGTATGACTAGGCGTTGCCGACTTGGGCTAGATTTTCGAATGAAATTATGCAAAGGTAATCGAATGCTCTTCTTCAGAGGCATGACAGCTTTACTGATCATTTGCCGAATAGCATACATAAATTTCTGCCGCTCAACTATAGAACGGGCATAAAAGCTCGGCGTTCCACGGCCGCTCCGTTTCTACTCCTGACGTGTCCTTATGCCGAGTGCCCTTGGTGAAGTCGATCAAATAGTATGAGTTGTTCTTGAGTGCGCGGCTGATGACGAAAGGTCCTTCCCAGGGTGAGGACAGCTTGTGCTGCCCCTCTGACTTCTGAATTCGGCGTAGCACCATTTCACCCTCGCGGAAGGCGAGAGGACGAATCTTCGTGCTGTGGTAGTGCCGCAACTTCTGCTGGTAGACTGCCGATCTGGACAAGGCCAGCAGGCAGGCTACTTCCTTGAGATCGACGCCGTCTTCTCGTGCTAACTTGGATTCTTCCTCGGTGTACAAGGCATGCCGAGGTGAATCAAACTCGATGTCGGACGGGATGATTGCTTCTGATCCATATACCAGGAAGAAAGGAGTGAATCCAGTCGACCTATTTGGCGTGGTCCTTAAGCTGAACAATACTGCTGGGAGTTCTTCAATCCAAGCTCCAGGTGCCCTCTCAAGTGTCTCCACCAATCGGGGTCTGATACCCGACAGGATGAGACCGTTTTCTCTTTCTACTTGACCATTCGACTGAGGGTGTGCAATAGATGCAAGATCAAGCCGGATGCCCTTCTGGGATGCATATCGAGCCAGTGCACCCTTTGCAAAATTGGTGCCGTTGTCGGTGATGATGCTATTTGGCACACCATAGCGGCACACGATGTCGGCCACAAAACGGACCGCAGTCGGACCATCCATCTTCTTGATCGGGCGGGCTTCAATCCACTTGGTAAACTTGTCCACTGCGACCAGGAGATGTGTCATGCAACTTCGGGCTCTCTTGAATGGACCAACCATGTCCAAACCCCACACCGCAAATGGCCATGCTATTGGGATTGTCTTCAATGCTGATGCTGGCTGATGACTTTTTGCCTTGAACTGCTGGCAGCCCTTGCAATATTTCACCAAGTTCTCAGCCGCTGCATGCGCAGTCGGCCAATAGAACCCATGTCGGAAAGCTTTGTTGGCAATGGCTCTTGCTGATGCGTGATGACCGCATTCACCTTGGTGGATGTCTCTGAGCAACTCCAGGCCTCTGTCTTCTTCTACACATCTCTGAAAGACACCAGTTGCACTCTTGCGCACCAGCTCATTGTTGATTATTGTGTATGCCCAAGACCGGCGACTGATTTGTCTTGACTCGGCTTCGTCTTCTGGAAGGACTCCGTCCACTAGGAAATCTCTAATCGGCTGTGCCCATGATGGCGCACTGACGACTATCATCACTACTGCTTGCTGGGGTGCGACTTCTTCTTGGACTTCGGCTTCTTGGCCATTGGCCTCTTGGATTTCGGCCTCTTGACCCTCTGCCATCTCGACTTCTGTCTCTAAACTGCCGATTGCGGCGCCTGGCACGCATTCGGCAGCCCCTGATGACGACTGCTCGTCTGGAGCTGGAACTTCTTCAATGCAATCGGCAGTGCCTGATGTCATTGGCTCTTCTGAGGTTGTGTCGTCTGGTGCTACCTCTACTCGCTTCCCTTTAGCCTTACTCTTTTTGCTGCATTCGACAGCCCCTGGCCTGCAATCGACAGCCCCTGGTGTTGTCGGCTCTGCTGAGGCTGGAGCACCTTGGGCGCTTGATTGCTTCTTCAGAGTTGGGATTTTTGTCGGTTGAGCTTCTTTCGCCTTCTTCAACGCTTCAAGGTCAGTCTCTGAGATGAAGATGGACTCGGATTCTAGAGACGGCATGATGGATGGCTTCCTGATGTGCTCAAGTGATACGCCTGGCGGAATAGCTTGCCTTGTTGAGCCGAGTTTGGACAACGCATCTGCTGCTTCGTTGCTTGCTCTCGGCACATGGTGAAACTCACATCCTTCAAAGTACCCACTGATCTGCTGCACTAGGAAACGGTAGCTTGCCGTATTTTCATCCTTTGCATCCCAAGTGCTTGTGCACTGCTGCACCACCAAATCGAGTCACCAAAGCACTCGATATTCCAAATGCCGATTTCCTTGGCCAGCTTGATACCATGCACAAGGGCTTCGTACTCGGCAATGTTGTTTGATGCTGCAAAGTGAATCTGGAGTACATAGTGTAGTTGATCTCCTCTTGGTAAAGTGAGCACTACGCCAGCCCCTAGGCCGCTCTTCATCTTGGATCCATCAAAATGCATTCGCCAGAAGTACGATCCTGGGACGGGTGGCATATATTGAGTTTCAGCCCAGTCCACCAGGAAATCGGCCAACGCCTGAGATTTGATTGTTGTTCTTGGCTCATACTGGATGACATGGTTGGCGATCTCGATTGCCCACTTCGCCACTCTTCCTGTTGCATCTCTGCTTCCTATGATGTCGGCCAATGGAGCCGAGCTGATTACCGTGATCAGATGGGCTTGAAAATATGGCTTCAATCTCTTGGCCGCCATATATACTCCATAGCACATCTTCTAGTAGTGAGGGTAGCTCTGCTTGGACGCCGAGAGCACTTCACTGATATAATACACAGGTCGCTGAATCTGCTGTGCCTTGTCCTTCTCGGGCCGCTCCACCACCATGACTGCATTGATCACCCGATTGGTTGCCGCAATGTACAACATCATTGGCTCCTTCTCAATCGGGGCAGCCAGAATCAGCGCAGTGGAAAGCATGCGCTTGAGTTGTCGGAATGCTTCGCTTGCCTGAGGTGTCCAGGTGAATTTCTCCGTCTTCTTCATCAGCTGATATAGCGGGATTGCTTTTTCACCCAGCCGACTGAGAAATCGGCTGAGTGAGGCGAGGCAACCGGTGAATTTCTGTACTTGCTTCAGGTTCTTGGGTTGCTCCATTCGCTCGATTGCGGCTATCTTCTCGGGATTGCATTCGATTCCTCTCTCGGAAACGAGAAATCCCAAGAGCTTGCCGGCTTGGACCCCAAAAACACACTTCTCAGGATTAAGCTTGATCTGGTAAGTTCTCAGATTTGAAAATGTCTCTCGGAGGTCATCTAGGAGTGTGACTCCCTTGGCCGACTTCACTACCAGATCATCCACATAGACGTGGAGATTTCTACCGAGTTGGGAGTGTGTACATCTCTGAATTGTTCGCTGATAAGTGGCACCTCCGTTCTTCAAACCAAAAGGCATGGTAATATAACAATAAACCCCAAACGGGGTTATGAATGCAGTTTTTATTTGATCTTCCACAGCAAGTTTGATCTGGTGATAGCCAGCTGTGGCATCCAGAAAAGACAAAAGCTCGCAGTCGGCCGTAGAATCAATCACTTGATCGATACGGGGCAGAGCAAACAGATCTTTCGGGCACGCCTTGTTCAGGCAAGTGTAATCGATACACATGCGCCAGGTCTTGTTCTTCTTCATCACGAGGACTGGATTCTCCAGCCACTCGGGGTAAAACACTTCCATGGTGAAACCTGCAGCTTGCAGCTTCGCAATCTCTTCGCCGATTGCTCTTCTCTTATCTTCAGAAAAACGTCTCAGGGGTTGCTTGACCGGCTTCGAGCCTGGCCGAATGTGCAGTTTGTGCTCGGAGAGTTCTCTCGGCACACCAGGCATGTCTTGTGGAGACCATGCGAAGATGTCCCGATTCTCACGGAGAAGCTCGACGAGCTCGCTTTCCTATTTGTCGCTAAGTCCAGCTCCGACTACAACGAACTTGGTTGTGTCGGAGGGATCTAGAGCGACCTTCTTGCTGTCCTTGGCCGAATGAAAGGCCGATTCCTCATCTGCTCTCTTGGCTGGGCCGACTGGGAGTGGAGCCTTGTTCTGCGCTTGCGCCATTGCTATCACTTTGCCGAGATGACGCTTCTCTGTTTCAACCACTTGGGATTCAGCCAAACTGCCGCCAACCGACGTGCACTCGAGGGACTTCCTGAAGTCCCCGGTGACGGTGATGACGCCGTTTGGCCCTGGGATCTTCATCTTGAGGTAAGTCTGCTGTGCGTTGAACATGAACTTGGCGAATGCGGGCAGTCCCAACAGAGCATGATAAGGACTGCTGAGGTCAGCGACCTCAAACCATATTGGCTCCCTCCTGAAATTCTCCTCTATGCCGAATATGACATCCAGCCGAATGCGACCCATCGGGGTGCAAGACAACCCAGGGACAATCCCATGGAATGTCGTCCGACTACGCTCCAGATCCTTCTCGGTGAGTCCTATCTTGATCAAGGTGTCTCTGTACAGAATGTTTATTGTACTTCCTCCATCGACGAGCACTCGTGAGAACTTGCATGAAAACCTTGGTCCTGCGAACAAAGCATCAACCACAAGCGGATAATTGCCCGGATTCGGCAAGATGGTCGGGTGATCTGATCTGTCCCAGTATATGGCACACTCGGACCAATGCATGTACTGAGGAATCAGTGGCATGGTGGCGTTGACTTCTTGAGCTTGGGCTCTCCGACTGCCCTTGTCGGTGGACTCGCTGGTGAAAATCATGTAAGCGGCGTCTTGCCGCGGGAACTGGTTCTGCTGCTGAGGTGGTCCTCTGTTCTGGGGTGGTGGTGGGGGTGGAGGTGGTAAAGCTTCTCCCTTTGCAATCCTTCTCACAAAATCGCACTGCCGAGTGGTATGCGCAGACGGCCTGCCAGGAGTGATGTGCAACTTGCACGGTGCATCCAGCATATCATCAAACGTGTACTTGGGCTTCATCTGTCCCTGTGGCCTCACATTGGGTCTCATCTTCCGACTGCCTCCTGCAGCCCCTGGATCTTCTTCATTCTGGACAGCGGCCACCTGCCGACTGCCATACTGAGTATCTGGCTGCTCATCCTTGCGCTTGCCATTGTTCTGCTGGTTGTTGCTGTTGTTGCGGTTGTTCTCTCTTCTTTCCTTCCGACTGAGGCATTGGTTCCCTGCGTCCGACTGCGGAGCCCGTGGTGACTGAATGACACCTCCAACTCCGAGCTGGATAGGGCGCATCGCAGAATCGGACACAACAAACGAGTTGGCCACCTTCATGAGCTCGGCGAGCGATGTGAAATCCTTGCGGAGCAACTTGTACTTCAACATTGAATCGGCCAGGCATCCATCCGTGAAGTACTGGATGGCCTGGATCTCATGGACTCCTTCGCATGAATTCTTCAGCTTGATCCACTGAGATAAGTAATCTCGGAGGGGTTCATCCTTGCCTTGCACACAAAGAGCCAACTGCCGCGGGAGGTTGGGCCGCTCATACGTGCTCGTGAAGTTGTGAATGAATGCACTTGTGAAATCTTCCCAGCAATTTACACTGTCCTTGAGCAGACTATTCAACCACGTCCGAGCTGAGCCCTGCAGCATCAAAGGTGCATAGCGGACTGCTACGCGCCGAATGCCCCCTGCAATGCGAACTGCGGTCAAGTAATCGGACAACCAATCTTCTGGCTTCACAGAACCATTGTACTTGGGTGTGTCTCTCGGCAGCGTGAAGCCTTTGGGAAATTTATCGATCCGAATACGATGATCGAAACACGACGGGCCAGCCTCTCCCTCTTCATCTTCTTGTGTCTCCTTCTCCAGGAGCTCAATGCGATGCCTGGCGCCATTCTGACCGATTTGGCGAGGGCCAAGTCGGGCGCTGATTGCTGGTCTTGCTGCCGATTGCTGAGGCATGTCATTGCGCCTGCTGTTAACAGCTGGCTCTTCTATTCTTCTGCTTGCCGCTGGGGGTGGCCAATTGCTTTTGACCCTGCTCTCATGCCAAGATGGGGCCGGTTGGTGCCTGTTCTGGCGCGATGCATTCGGTCGCTAGCTAGCTTCCGAAATCGGCCTCACAGTTCCTCTTGATGCCCCAGGTTCTGCATTTGGATTCTCCATTGCCACAAGTCGCTGCTCCTTTGCGGCTGCCAGCAGCTCGCGCATTCGGCGCGTCTGCTCACGTTGTTCATCTCCTTCTAGCTCTTCTAACTCGATTGCTATCTGCTCGGCGTCTCTCGGGTTCTTGTCAGGTGTGTTGTACGTCGGCCTCTCGACGAATGCCGACTGCGCCGGCTGCGCCTGCTGCGCCGGCCTCGCCGGTTGCTCAGCTCCCGACAGCTGCTGATGGACTGACCTACCTCGGCTTCTCAAATCTTCTAAGACTGCGGGCTCAATCGGCCGACGCGGTCCTGCATGCGTTGCGTTGTGCTCCCTTGTGATAGCTCCCAGCCTACGCTCTTCTGCCAGCACTTGCTCGGCCCTGCGAGCGAGGGCGAGCCGTGCTGTCTCCAGCTCAGTGTGAACTTGATCGGGATCACCATTCCTGTTCACGGGTGTGTACAACACATCCCACAACGCGCTGGTGCCGACTCTTTCCGCGGCGTCAGCTGCCTCCTTGGCCCTCCTAGCTGCACTCGCTGCGCCGCGGTTGCTTGATGAAGATGCCCCCGCCATCATGACGGCTGCGTGCACACGGCCATCGTCTCCGTCGGGTGCTGCGGTGCAGCCCCTGGTCGAGAGCGGATCTGTGACGCACGAAAAGATGCGAATCTCCCTAGGATATGCCTCGGGGAAGCTGCCGATGAAGAGGCGATGACTGCCAACCTGCAGTGACATACTGGGCGGCAGGGGTGTGCCGACCCCGTACCGCGCCGAGTAGTCCACCACGTAGTCGATTGCCCCACGCCTAAGAATCAGGCCAGAGGCGTGGCTACCGCCCGATGCAGAGGAAAATCCTGTCCGGATCATTACTCCAGTCGACGCCTCGGTCTGCCCCACGGTGGGCGCCAACTGTCGTCGATATGTGACGACAGATGCCATGGGGATGGCTAAAGTGAGGGGAAGACGCGAGGAAGAAGATGTCGATGGTGCCGGAATCGGGTTGGGCACAAAAACGGTGACGGACACCACGATGTACCCAGGTTCGGGGCACTCCGGAGAGATAACACCCCTACTCCTGCTTGTCTCTTCTATATCAATGGAACTGAACTACAATAACTGCTTCTCTATCTACTCAGGGGAAGGTGAGAGCCGCCGTGGGCAAGGCTCTTTCCTGCTTCCCTGAGGAGGAACTAAAAGAATTAAATGAACTGAGCGAGATGTGAGTAATGGTGCGAATGTTGTGGATCTTCCCTCACGCAGGAGGGGTACCCCGGGCTCTTATAGCGCGAGCCCAGGGTAAATCGGTAACTTCACTGCCGATTGGGCCCAGCTGTCATCCTCTAATCGGCTGGGTCCCACCGACTGCTCCTCTCCGGGTGATCCAGACCTGACGAGCGGCGGCCCATGCTGTAGACTCATAGGGCATGATGGTGAACAGTGGAGCTAGGAGGTGCGGTCTTGTCGTCCTGTCCGCGGAATCGGCGGAGAGGTCGACAATGCATCTCTGCCAGATCTTCGATGTGACTTGGCTTCTCTGCCACCCCGATCTCTCGGGATTGCGCATTTATGACCTCGTACTTGTACTTCCGACTGGTATCGGGTCAACTTCTCCAGGGGTAGTAAGTTGTACAGATTGCGCCTGGGCCGACTGGTGGCCCTCGGCACGGTCGATTGCTCTAGGCAATCGGCCGCGCCGATGCCCATCTCGGCCCAGCTGCGGGCCAATCGGATGATTGTCTTGGTGATGAAAGGGTGGACCGGTTGCGCCTGGGCCGACTGCTGGCATTCGGTACGGCTGATTGCCTTGGAGCAATCGGCCGTACGCCTGCCCAGCTCGGCCCAGCTGCAACCCAATCGGTCCATCCTTGTCTTGAAAGGTTGCTTTCGCTTGGGTGAGCCTACCCGGGTACCAATCCCCCGACATAAAGGGATCTGCCAGATTCTTAGCCGTCTGGATATAATCTAACGCTATAACTCTGGAGTTTCTTGAATGTCTGACAGATGTTAGTCTTCTTCTTATGTGCTTTGTGGATTGCATGTTGTCCATTGAACTTTTATCCTTGACAAAAACTGTCTGGTTATCACAGTTCATAAGGATAGCCGGGACCGACTTATCAACCACGGGCAAATCCATCAAGATCTCTCGAAGCCATTCTGCTTCGACGCATGATGTATCCAATGCTGTGAGTTCTGCTTCCATAGTCGATCTGGTTCGGATCGTCTGCTTGCAAGACTCCAGGAAACAGCACCACCACCAAGTGTGAACACATACCCACTTGTGGCTTTCATTTCATCAGCATCAGATATCCAATTAGAATCACTATACCCCTCAAGTACCAGCGGGTACCCGGTGTAGTGAATTCCATAGTTCGCAGTACCTACCAAGTAGCGCATAACTCGTCCAACCGCATGCCAATGCTCATCTCCCGGGTTTGAAACAAACCGGCTCAATTTGCATACGACATATGAGATGTCAGGCCGAGTAGTGCAAGCTATGTAAATGAGTGAACCAATCACTTGGGAATATCGCAAATTATCCACAGTTGTGCCGTCAAACTTTCGAATGCGCACGCTGGGATCATATGGTGTTGCAGAAGGTTTGCAGTCGGCATATCCAAAACGACTCAAAATCCTCTCAACATAGTGTGATTGCACAAGTGTAATCCCACCCTCATTGTTCCTCAGCAGCTTGATGTTTAGAATGACATCAGCCACACCCAGGTCTTTCATCTCAAAGTTTTGAGAGAGAAAGTTCTTGACCTCCTCAATTACTTTGAGGTTGGTCCCAAAAATCAGTATGTCATCGACATACAGACACAATATTACTCCTTCGCCCCCACCATGGCGATAGTATACACATTTGTCAGCTTCATTAATAACAAAGCCGGCAGGTGTTCAAGTTTTGTCAAACTTCTCATGCCATTGTTTAGGCGCTTGCTTTAGGCCATAAAGAAATTTCAACAACTTGCACACCTTTCTTTCCTGACCATTTACAACAAAGCCATCCGGCCGTTGCATGTACATTTCCTCGTCTAGCTCTTCGTTAAGGAAAGTCGTCTTCACGTCCATATGATGAACGAGAAGACCATGCGAGGCAGCCAACGAGAGTAATACTCGAATGGTTGTCAGTCTAGCCACAGGTGAGTAAGTGTCGAAGAAATTTGCTTCCCCCTTTTGGGTATAACCCTTGGCCACAAGCCTTGCCTTGTACTTTTCGACAGTACCGTCAGGCCTAAGTTTTCTTTTGAACACCCATTTACATCCCAATGGTTTGAAACCATAGGGACGATCAGTGAGTTCCCATGTTCCGTTTGCAAAGTGGAATCCATCTCGCTACGGACTGCCTCTTTTCAGTAGTCATCATCCGGGGATGCATAGGCTTCTGAAATGCAGCTGGGAGTGTCATCCACGAGGTACACGAGAAAGTCATCACCAAAAGATTTTGCAATCCTTGGTCTCTTGCTCCTAACAGGAGCTTCCTCATCATCCTCTGTAGAGACCTCATCACTATCGTGCTCATAATATTCCATCGGAATAGCAGGTTCAAGAGTCTCATCAGATTCCAGTCTAGGGATGCTTTGCATATCTCTCATGGGGAATATATCCTCAAAGAATGTAGCATCTCTAGACTTCATGATCGTGCCGACCCTCATGTCGTGCACCTCAGATTTCACCACCAGAAATCTGTAACCAACACTATGCTTAGCATAGCCAAGAAAAACACAGTCTACGGTCTTTGGCCCCAACTTACGCTTCTTTATTATCGGCACGTTGACTTTCGCCAAACAGCCCCAAGGGCACAAGTATGAGAGTGTAGTACTTTTCTTCTCCCATAGTTCATATGGAGTGATCTCATTATCCTTTGCCGGAACCTTATTCAGGACATGACATGCTTTAAATATAGCCTCCCCCCACCATGCCTTGGATAAACCCGATGTATCTAACATGGAGTTAACCAAATCAGTTAGAGTACGATTTTTCCGTTCGGCAACCCCATTTGACTGGGGTGAGTAGGGAGGCGTCCTCTCATGAATAATACCATGTTCCGCACAGAATAAATCGAACTCATTAGAAAAGTACTCCCCACCACGATCGGACCGAACTCGTTTTACTTCCTTTTCGAGTTGGTTCTCAACTTCTGATTTGTACATTTTAAAGTAATGTAAAGCTTCATCTTTAGTACTTAACAAGTATACATAACATAATCTAGTGAAGTCATCAATTAATGTCATGAAATACTTCATTCCACCTTTAGTCAACACGCCATTCATCTCACACAGATCTGAATGTACGAGCTCTAGTGGTGCCAAATGTCTCTCCTTCGCATGCTTATGAGGCTTGCGAGGTTGCTTTGATTGCACACACGAATGGCACTTAGAGCCTTTGGCTAAAGTGAAAATCGGGATTAAATTCGTCTTAGCTAGCCGCGGCATACAACCGAAATTTATGTGACAAAGACGTGAATGCCAAATCTCAGATTCATTTGGAATAGAACTAATTTGATTCACGACTCTATTACAGAAATCCGCTAGGGAAAGACGGAACATGCCGCCACACTCATATCCTTCGCCAATAAACAGTCTATACTGAAGATACGACTACTTTATTAGACTCGAATACTAACTTAAAGCCTTCTTTACATAGAAGCGAGCCACTAACGAGATTCTTCTTGATAGCGGGGACATGATGCACGTTCCTCAGCTGCACGATCTTTCCCAAAGTAAACTTCAGATCGACCGTACCAACACCATGAACAGGAGCATGCGACCCGTTCCCCATCAGGACGGAACCGTCGTGTGTGACCTGGTAAGAAGAGAAAAGAGACCCGTCAGCACACACATGAATATTTGCACCTGTGTCGATCCACCAATCTGTGGACTGACAAACAGAAAGTATGGTAAACAGATTACCGTACCCAGATGCACCATCATTGTTGCTCATGGTCACATTGACAGACTTAGAGTCTTGTCGTGGCTTCTTGTACTTGTTTGGGCACGCATTTTCCCAATGTTCCTCTGAACCACAAGTAAAGCAGCCACCTTTTCCCTTTTCTTTCTTCTTACCCTTCTTCTTGAAGGTAGTATTCTGGACAGAGTTCTTTCCCTTGAACTTGTGAAAATTCTTCTGCACCACATTGGCTCTAGAAGAACCCTCTTCCCCTTTGACGTGTGAGTCCTTTGCTCTCGAGTTCTGCTAAACACTTAGATGGCCGATGACGTCCTCAACAGAGAACTCACGCCTCAAGTGCTTGAGAGAAGTAGCAAATTTCCTCCATCCAGGAGGGAGTTTTGCAATAATGCAACCCGCGACAAACTTGTCCGGTAACTCACACTTTAGGAGCTCCAGCTCCTTTGCAATGACCTGTATCTCATGGACCTGATCCAGTACAGGACGGTTATCAACCATCTTGTAGTCATGGAACTGCTCCATCGTGTACAGTTCACTACCAGCATCGGTTGCCCCGAATTTAGATTCGAGCGCATCCCACAAGTTCTTGGCGACCCGAATATGGAGATATGCGCCAACCAGCTTGTCTCCAATCACACTGATGACGGCTCCCACAAAGATGGTGGTTGCCTCCCTAAACGCCTTCTCCTGTTCAGGAGCAATCGTTTCTGTGGGAGACACGCCGCCAGCCCAGAACACGTTCATCGCTGTGAGCCACAAGGTGGTCCTTGTCTGCCAACGCTTAAAATGCGAACCGGTAATTTTTTCCGGTTTCAGTGTAGCAGCGAAGCTTTGAACCGAAAAATGCCTATGATAAGGTTTTTGGATTGATGGAAATATTAGCATATTTTCGGTCAATCTAATCCACGAGTAAACAGTAAACATGGCATTTACGGCATGCAACTCATATAAAAAACTAAGCATGTGAGCACATATATAATCTAGCACCGAAACATGGACTAACAGTGCATATAAGGCAATCACATGTACGAGTATAAAGGGGATGAACAAATCATACCCCGCGGTTAGCCAAGCCAACGCGGCGACTAGCCTGAGATTCGTCGGTCGCCTTCTTCAAGGCGGCGGCCTTGGAGGCAGCGGAGTCGTCGTTGTTCGCCATGGTGTTGATGTAGTCGAAGGAGTGGAGGAAGCGGACATAAGCGCATAGGTGTGAGCTCGGCTCATTCTCGCTACCCGCGGCGCGCGCGCGTCGTGACGAGGCGAGGCGAGGCGGGGCGGGCGGCGGAGGAGGAGAAGCGCGCGTGTGCAACTCCTCTTCCTAAGCTCCCAGTGGCTAGTGGCGGAGCACCACTTATAAAGAGGTTCAACTCTCCTTCCACAAGCAGTATGGTACTAAACTTTAACACCACCAACCACCATACATGGACGTTTAGAGATTAACTAGGAATTATGAACTTATTTGGGCCAAAGCCCAACTATAATCCAACAAATATGACCATGTTCTGGACACATTGTTTACCTCACTTGCTGTTCACGTAGTTAGCTCAAAGGTTCTCGATGCTGCAAAAGCAAGGATGGAGACCCCGAAGAACCATCATTTTCTGTAACTGGGATGTCTGAAGAGTACGGATTGGTTAGTCCATCTCTCTCCGGAACCACATTCGTTTGTTATACTACATACTTAGGCACCTTGAAAGCAACTGCAATGGTGATCATTAATTTACGTTTATACAGACAGGGTCAACTGAATGGGTTGAAGAAAACAGGGAGATGCTTTCGTCGAGAGCTGTTGCGTACCTAAACATTGATGTTTCAGTAGTCAGTCCGGTTTTACTCCCATCTACAACTGCCCAACTTGATGAACTACTCCTGGAAACAATTAAACTGGTATGCATATTGTTCCTAAACTGGTTGTGTTGATGCAGAGGCCGGGTACACCCCTTTAGGAAAGAAAAAAATATTGTTCCTAAACAAAAAGTAATTGATTCACATAAAGAGTACGTTATTTGGTTTTGGTGAAAACACTTAACAGTGGATATGAACATCATGCTCCTAATTTTCTTATAAGATGACTAAGAAGTCAAAATGTTTTGTTTTTTTAATTCATGAAGGTTCAAGACCCTGACAATTCATCTCAGTCGATGTATGATTCATGTGTCAAATCTGATGTTTCTCCCAAGGTGAGTTGTAACATGACTTCATTATACAGTTGGCAACGTTATTACTTACAAATTGCTATCAGACTCATGGTTCCTTTGCGCGTAAAATAAAAATTGCGGCTACAGGGATATTTCATTTCTGAATCTTCATTTGTAAATTTGAATCCCAACTCTGAAAACGTACGCAATTATTTACTGTAGTTTAACATGTATATTTTCGCTTATCTCCTGCATGAAGATTCAACGACTAGGCAACGGCGGATCAGATTATGCGGCATTCGTCCAACATGTTGGTATTCCATCAAGCAACCTGATATTTGGAGAAGGTAGGTCACTTCATGTTAATGTTGTTAACTCTTGTGATTTCTGGTATCTCTAATGGACCTCCTTGGACTTTGACAGGGCCAGGATATCCTGTTTACCACTCTTTATACGATGATTTCGTATGGATGGAGAAGTTCGCGGACCCCGAGTTCCGTAGGCATGTCGCAGGTGCTTGCTGCTCCATATTTCTCTTTGTTCTGTGACCTTTGAGTTCGTAGCAGCATTTGCTCTACATCATAACCAGCATTGTCATTTCACAGCTGCTAGCATATGGGGAATTATGGCTTTGAGGCTTGCTGATGAAGAGATCATACCCTTCGATTACATGTCCTACACGACCGAGCTTGAGGTAACATTCTCCACTGAACGCGACAACATTTTGAGGTAACACAAAAAGGAAAATAGCTCGAGCCTTATGAGCTCGAATTTCCCTTTTTTTATTTGTCTTCTGTCAGGCATACACAATAGTAGTGGACAAGGAAATCAAGGGGACGGCTGTCAGTTGTTCCCCATTGTACAACTCAATAGGAGCTCTCGAAAGGGCAGCTACCAAAGTGAACAGTGAGCGAAAGGTAGCCAGAATTGCTGCTCAGCTAGCCAGCCGATACAATCTTGCATGCTAGCTTTTGAACTCGTACTGATGACCAAGGGGGGCGAATGTTTGTCAGGAAATTCAAAGGCAAATCTCAAGCAAGCAGCTGAGCACATGCTCGATGAAGATCCGAGGACTCAACGACCGTCTTATGCAGGCAGAACGGGCCTTCACTAACAGGGAAGGCATCTTCAAGCAAGAGTGGTACAAGCATCTGGTCAGTGAATAACTCACCCACACCATTTTTTGTGGGATTCATCGCATTATCTCGTGATCTTCGGTTCTAATTTGTGAGTGTCGCCTGTCGTAGATCTATGGGCCTTCAGAGCAGAACGACTGGGACACGGCGTCGTATCCTGGGATAGCCGATGCCATAGCGACGGCGAGGAGCAGCAAGACTTCAGCGTCATGGAAGCTGGTGCAGCAGGAGATCCACAGAGTCGTCAGGGCCGTCACACAAGCTTCTGCTGTGCTCAGCGGGAGCCTCACATGACAGGATTGCAGTCCGTCGGCAATGGAGAAAGCACATTGTTTCAGTTCAGGCCGTGCATAATCATGATTCATGCCAGTGCCGACTATTGATTTTCTGGGCAATATGTTTCAGGCCGTGCCTCGCATGATAGGTAGTACTCCGTACTATATAGTACATACGATTGATGCCGATCAATCTGCGCATCATTCGACCCATGTATATGTTTTAGATAGATGTGTGTACTATCATGCTTGTATATGCACTGTATTCGTAGTATTAATGAGCTGCAAAAGTATGTAATACAGGCCAAAGCAGTACTGCATTGTAGAGTGAAGTTTTGGTGAACCTTCTGATGATGTTTTTACGAACTTCCATATAACTGGGGACTTTTTTTGAGGCAATACAACTTTTTTGTTTCGAGGCAATGAGGCAATACATCTGGAAGCTGGTACAGCACGAAATCCAAATACAACTGAAGCGTCACTCACACCGCTCGGCCTGGGCCGACCCAATAAGCGAGATAGTGATTTTTATTTTAAATTTATTTTTCAAAGCTTTGTTCTTATATTTCGTATTTTATTTTATTCTTAACTATGTTTTAATTTCTCTGATTTATTTTGGGTCCATAAATTAGTCATGTAATTAAAAAATTATCGTATATTTATTAGGTACTCATCATGTACTAAAACATATTTTCAAATAATACTTATGCATTTTAATAAATTTCCTTTTAATTTAAAATAGATTTCACGTATTTTCGTAAAAATTCCCTTCTGTTTTTAAAACTATTCATGAAAAATGTTCATCTGATTTTTGACGCTGCTCACTCCTTTTGAAAATCATGTAGTTTTTAAGAAAAAACATGTATTTTACAAATTTAGGTATTTCTAGAAACAAACTATGCAATTTTAAACATTCGTGTAATTTTAATGTGTTCATGTTATTTAGGAAAAGACAATCATGCATCTAAAAAAACTTACAAGTGTTTCTCACAAAGTACTTTTGAAAAATCAACAAAATAAATTAAAATCAAAGTTAGACAAGGAAAGATCAAATAGGAAAAAGGGAAAAGGAAAGAACTACAAAAAAAATGAAAACCATGAAAAATGGGATACTTACATTTGTTCCCCTAGTTGTGTATCACTCATCTTATTTGCCCCTAGTTTTAAAAACTCACCAGTCCTGCCCGAGCTACTTTGGTCATGTTATGTTTTTGCCTTTTGACCGCTTGACAGTAACTTTGAAACCTTCAGAACGAATTCATACTAACTCGGAAAAATGCAAATAATATATCAAAATATTAAAAAAAATATCACCTATAGTTGCATATCATTTGCATTCATGAAATAATTGTTGAAAATTTCCCATGTCGGTTCGAGCTCATATGATCTTAGCATGCATAGCAAAATCTTAAGGAAAATTGAAAAAAAAAATCAAGAAAATCTTGGCATGAGTTTTGTGAAGTTTCATCATGGAATAACATTTATAAAAGTCATGGCAAAAAAATACAAATCCAACACTCCAAAAATCTTTGTTTCGTAGTGTTGATTTTTTTGCCATGACTTGCATGAATGTTATTCCACAATGAAGATTTACAAGAACTTAAAACATTTTTTAATATTTTACAAAAAAAATAATTAAGAATTTATTTGGAGCTAAGATCATATGAGATCGAAATGAAATAATGAATTTTCCAACACTTTTGTCATGAATGCAAATGACATGCACATATATTGATGTGTTTCTAAACATTTTGATTTCTTATTTGCATTTTTCCGAGTTAGTATAAATATGTTCTGAGCTTTTTAAAAATGTGATGAAATTGTCAAAGGGAAAAAATATAAGAAGAGCAAAGTGGATCGGGACCGATGAGTTTTTGAAACTAAGGGCAAATCGGATGACTGAGCTAGCGCTGCAAATGTAATTGCCCCATGAAAAATATAAGCTTCGAAAAAAGGAAAAATTAGAGCCGAACTGAAAAATCATCAAAAACACCTTCCCATGTGTCTCTTTACTCTCTTCGTTGGACCAATACAAGATATAACCATTATTCACTATTCACCATCTTGTGTGAGAAACAATGTTAGAAGAACTTGTGAGACAGAAAAAAAAGATCTTCAGGTGTGATGTTGTGCAGGAATCTCTACATTTTCAGCATCTAGAACTTTGGTTGTGTCGTGAGTTAAAATAAAAATTCCTTTTTGTTTTGTTTTTTTACAACACATGATGATCAGATACCGTTGAGCGTATATATCTCGCTTGTTGCGAGCGTGACATGGCGCCGACTGGATGAATAATGCATTGTCGATCTACGATCTAAGGCTAGTTTGTAGATGATTAAGGTTACCCTTTTGTGTGGGGTAGATATGACGACATTCAATCTCTGCATCAACACAAATGTCTAAGTGCTTCTAAGGCAAGTACCCTAAAGTATGTGCACAAATGTGGAGTTTTCGGGATTATGCAGTTTAGAACGATATGTTCCTCTCAAATTCAAGATCATTTCTTCATATCGGATCTAACTAGGGGATATCCCTAAGAAGTTGTCTATGGCCTCCTACATAAGGAGGCCCTACAAGATGGAAGAACTAAGTATAGTTAAGAGAAAAGTGTGTGGGAAATACTCCTTCTAATCATCATCTTTTATCTAAAGTGAAGTACGCAATATGTAGGGCTTACACATATCCCGATGTCTGAACATGTGTAAAACCATTGTGTTTGTTCATTTTTCGGCTAGTTCCCTTCGGGAACCACCATCAATCTTCTTCTATCTAAGAGAGTTGTAGGATCGATTAACCATTATTCATCAACATTTGGCGCCCACTATGGTCCTTGAGTAGTGTTGGTAAACGTAGTAGAATTCAAAAAAATTCGTGCCTACGTAACGAGAACCCAAGATCATCCAAGATAGATAGCATACAAGGTTTAGGCCTTTTCTCACCAACAGTTGCAGCGGAAGAAGAGTTAGTGAAGTAACGTGGACGTAGTGGAAGTAGTCGAAGCAGATCTCCCACGAACAGTCCCTCGAACAGATCTCCGAGAAGAAGATGGTCCTCGAAGCAAGATCAAAGCTATGATCTCTCCACCGGTATCCACACGTCCGGCACAACAATCCGGCAGCGCTCCGCCGTCCAGAGAAGAACGCCTCCAAGAAAACTAGAGAGAGAAAACCCTAGCGAGTTCCGATCTAGATTAGAATCTAAACCGGGGTCTAAAAGTGGAGAAACTAGCAACTAGGGCAAAGGGGGGGCGCAGGGGCTTGTATTCTCCCCCCCCACTTGGCTCACCTTATATAGATGGCCCAGGGGCCTAGGGCGCCGGCCAAGAGGGTTTGGGAGTCCAACTTGGACTCCTAAGCCTTCCAAACCTACCCACACCTTCCCACCGGAAACCTTCCATAATGGGAATTGGTAATCCCACCTGGAGGAGGATTCCCCCCCCCTTTGGTGCGCCCCCACCACCTGGCCGGCCAGGGCAGCCTAGGTGGCTTTCCCCCCAAGGCCAGGGGCGCAGGTCAGTGGGTGGTACTTCCCGGAACCTTCCAGAACCTTCCATGACCTTCTAGAAGCTTCCAGGACCTTCCGGGACCTTCCGGGACCTACCGGGACCGTTTCGGGACATTCCAGACACTTCTGGAGCACTTCCAAGACCTTCCGGGACCTATAACGAATGTTCCGGAGCCATCTAAATAGGTTTCGGAACAATCCGGGCTAAGGTCAATATGTCCGGTGAACACAACATATTGTTTAAGCTGTCCACCGATCACCGAAACTATTCCGGTTGATCGTAAACTTTCCCATTACCATTTTCATATGAACTAAAGTTATCTGAAACAATTCCAAAGTATCTTAGCCATATTCTTTGCTCTTTACTTGCTTCCACTAAACCTTCAATCATCCTAGTATTCTAACAGATTACTACACTTTAAGTGTGTGACCCAATAGGTTCGGTATTATGTGGACATGACTTAGAACGCTTTCAAGACTTATAGTCATTTGTCAATAATCAACAGCGGAGCCATGGACACCCATGTTGACTCCCACACATACACGAAAAGACTTCGAGTGAACCTTTATGTTTATCGTATACTACTCCTTTTGCTTCGCGATATATAACAAAGTTAGAGGAGAGAAGTTTGGCACCCATGTGAAACAACCTTTTGATCACAAGCCATTAGTTATCCTCATTGCTCGTTTGTCTTCATTCCTCGTTATGTATATTGGTATCCCCGTGATCGAATCACAAAGTGTCTAGCCAGACGAGAATGGATACCGTTATACCGAGTGGGCCCTGAGTCTATATCTCTTCATCGTGAAGGAGCAAATCCCAGTCTCGAACTATCACTGTTGCTAGACACGCTATCCAATGTACCCAGAACTTATTTTACTACTTCCCATTTACGGGAAGATTCATCTAAGAACCAAAGCACATCTTCTCGTGTGAAGCAACTTGACATTCTCATGGTCTAAGGAACTATGTATATAATAACATTTTATGATATGACTTATAACGTTTGTTTTATGATGAGTTCTCTAAGTATATCATTTAACACTAGGGTCGGTTCAACATCATTGTTCTGCTAACAATATGCTCTCATTGCTATTGACATCCTTGTTACAAGAACAATGTCCATGATTAAGAAAACATAATCATCAATAAGCACATGGGTTGGTCTTAGAGGCAAAACCAGGAACTCTTGTTGTTTACATTTCCACACATGCATATGAGTTTTCTTCTGAATCTCACAGTCAGGATCATTGCAATTATAGCACAGAAATATAAACATTAATTATGAACATGAATATATAAATAATAACACACTTTATTATTGCCTCTAGGGCATATATCCAACAAGTGGAAATCGTTAACAACTTTCAACACAAGTCAAGCATGAATTTTTTTTTGATTTGGATTGCGACCATTATTGTTGGTTTAGACATGATTAAATAATATTTGATCGAGTGAAACCTTCAATAATGTTTGCTTGCATCCTGTACAGATTGTCTTGGTCCTCTTCCTCTTGATGACAGGCTTCTTGTCTTTCTTGATCCTCAAGGTATTCTCATCATTGCTCAGTTTGTAGACATATATAACCATGATCATGAAGTTTCCCAAATTAAATAAGACTGATATGGAATTTTGGCATGTCTCTAGCATCCTTGAGCACGTGTTGAACATCATCTTTTTCTTGATGTTAACATATCTACTGCCTACAACACACCAAGGAACATCGTCGTCTTCATAGACAACTTCAAAATCACCATACTTAGAAGTGAAACTGTCTTTGTTAGGCGTCAGATGATAATAACTCATCGTATCTATTACCCTGCTTCATTTGTCTGCTCTCTCGGTAGGGTAAGTACTTCAACTTCAGAGTTACCCTCTTCATAAGTTGTCACACCTCGATCCTCCTTCAGTTTTTCTCCATGTTGGACACTGCCTCCTTATGTGACACCAATCCTCTTACAATGATAACATTGATGGTCCCTTTTATTGTTTGAATTATCCTTCCCCTTCCAAACTTCTTCATTCTAGTTGACCAACACATTTCTTCTTGCATTGATCATATGATAACAGTGGCATAGTAGTCTTGCTTGCAGTGATGATAGTCTTGCCATATGTTAGAGTAGCTAGTGATCAAGTTTTCATAGGACCGTGTGGCAAGGTGTGTAGAAGTAGTTCCACGTCTTCATCCATGACTTTGGCATCTAGTTGAGCTACTTCTACAATCACATGTGAATACATGATGTGGTTATTAAGGTCTGCCCCCTCATGCATCATCCACCCCAATAGCTGATGTTTCATACGGCTTGTTGGGCGTGATCTTGGCTAAAAACCTAGTTTCCAACTTGCTATAGATTGCCTCAGATGATGTCTATTCAATTCAATTCAATCATATGGTACAATACCTGGTCAGACATGCATACTATATGGTGCACGACTACCATGATCCTTAGATCTTCCAAGTCTTCAACATCCATCTTGGCAGGCTTTACAACATCAACTTTGATTATCCTTAGGCACCCCTATCGACTCAGCAAATTCTTGAATCTTGGATTCCACATTCTAAAGTTTCATATACCATCGTATTTTCCCACTTCGAGCTTGGTTGTCATAGACATGCCTTTCCACACCGGTCTAACGCAAGATTTTTGGCTTCCTCAACTTCTTTAGATTCCTCAAAAATCTTGTCATCGACCTCTCCACTAAATCGGCTACGACCTAGCTCTACCGGGCGCTCTATTCTAGAGGATAAAATTTCAAATCCGAGTTTCTTTTGATAGGTAAATCTTCCAAGGGCTTGTAGTAACAATGTAGTGCATGCCTTGGAGCTAGCTTAGGGAATGTCCTTTATGAAATTTGGTCCAACCAACAGGTTACTGTAATGGAATACTAGCATTATATTTCCTTTCAAAAAAAATTACACAAACCATCTCCTGAAACGGCCACAATATGCCAGAATCAAGATGAAACAATTTCCCGTTGTACTAACTGTTTCTGAATATTCATCAAGATGATTGAACATTCCATCTGAATAATCGATCAAGCACGATACGAGCACTACAGCTGCATAGACGTAATTAATACTACAAAGAATCGAAAGAATATCTCAACGAAAGAATAAACACACACAACCTCGTTCGATCTGTTCTTGTGATCCGACCCAGCCTAAACTAAAAAACAGCCAGAGGCCATCACATTCACAAGAGTCGCTCAAGCCCAAGATCAAGAGTACGCAGTATAGCACTAGTCGTCTTGGTCCTGGCACAGCTCCTTCCTGAGCTTGTGCGAGAAGAGCTTGCACGCATCCATGCAGAGGTCGACGGCGGCCGACAGCGCGACGAACACGGCCACGTCGCCCATGCACGCCACGTGCTGCACGCCGACCTGCACGGTGGGCCGGCTGGCCTTCCCCTCGCCCTCCACCGTCGACCCCATCACGAACCCGCCGGCGAACGGCCACGCGGCGCCGGCCGCGGAGCCCTCCAGGAACGTGGCCGGGTCGATCACGAATTGGCCGCCGCGCTTGGCGCTGATGGACGACTCGGCGATGGGGACGGCGCACTCCACCGGGCCCGAGTCGAACACCAGCTCGAGGCGGTAGCCCAGCGCGTCGACGGGGCCGCGCTCCCGCCACGCCTCCAGCCGCGCCCACGGCTTCCAGCTGGACGCCCCGGCGCCGGTGGGCTGGAGGATGAGCCAGGCGCCCGGGTTGGCGCGGGAGACTCGGCCGGAGCCCGGGGACGGCACGAACGGGGTCACCATGGACGCCGCCGCCACGGGGGAGCCGGACAGGTCGTGGATGGTCACCATCCACCCCTTGCGCTGCTCGCGCCGTGCCCGCGCGTCGACGCCGTCGCCGTGTAGGCTGCTCAGCCACGACCGCAGCCTCCGGGTGGTGCTCCGGGTCATGGACGATTCCGACGTCAGAGATCTGGTCAAGTCAAGATGCACATGCATGTGGTTAGCTTAGTTTAAGATCACAAGTGCATACACGGCTTGTACAGTAGGAGTACGTAGTAGTAGTAGTATAATTACTTAAGCAGTAACAATAATTTAGAGCAGTAGGTAACCGCAGTTAATGCCAAGTAAGAACAGTAGGTAATGGCGATCATGGAATGGTGGACATGATAATGCATGGAAGATTCTGGAGCAGCTAATGAGCTTATTAATGAGGTACTAGCTAGCAGCAGCAGCAGGTTGGTAAGTGCATCACATGCACGGTTGGTGTATCTGAATAATCTGATCATGCATGCTGGATGTTCCTCAGACCTTCAGGCTAAAGTACCACAAGCTAACCTAGCTAGGAGTGAATTCCTGTCTCTTTAAGCTATCCTAAAAACTTATAAAAATTAAAAACACACAAGTAGACAGAGATCTGAGCGCTGCACTGACAGTGAAGGTTCTCTCGCGCATGAAACAAACACTTGACAGCTGGTCGGATAGCAAACGATAACATATTCTGGAGTCACTTTGCTCTCTGAAGATTGGTGAACAGTGACCTCGATTGGGACTAGCTAGTAAACCTTTAGTCACGGTTGCACCCGATTCAATCCAAGGAGAAAGGATCCATGGGCTCCCATGTCAGCAAGCAGCTAGAAAAACATTTTAAAACGCCTAGTTGCAAATGGGTGTTGCAATATTTTTATCAGGTGATTATGCCCGATAACGATACGTGGTATGGAATGGATTGTCTGCAAGGCATCTAAGAGCTGGCATCCAATAATGAAAAGGATGATGGGAGAAAGGAAAGCAAGATGTTCCGTGCGATGAAATGACGGAGAATTCTCTTGGGTTTTCCGCAAAGAGAGGTGCACAAAATAGATTCTCTCCACTTAGTTAACCTGTGCTAGTGCCTTGCTTCCCCCAAATAGACATCAATTCTTTTGCTAAGTATCAATTTTTAAGCATTGCATTTTTATGTTGCATGCTTGTATAGTATAACTATAAGCATCGTTCATATCAGCTTTTTAAATTCACAAAATCCCTCTAGATAGTATACTTTGAGCCGTTCGCTTCAATTTGAAATCTAGGAGAATCTGATGATTTTCCGGTTCTCAGTTCTCACTTAGCGCCAAAATCTATTTTCAAAAAACATCACAGGACACATTTTTAAGGCGAGTGAAAACAGCTTAACTTAGCAAGTATTAATGGAGAGGATGCATGCATATAGTAAGTGGGTAGCGTGTACCGCAACCACATGGCACCAACCTGGTCCTAGCTACCCTCCGGCCAGCGCTGAACCGGCAGGTGAACACCGGCTGCCGCTGCCCGGCACCGGCGCCTCCGCCGGGCACCTGGTAGACGACGGGCCCGCACTCCGGCTCGCCGCCGAACTGGAAGACGTAGCGCGGGTCGGGCTCGGCCCGCACCAGCATGTGGATCTGCGCGCGCGCGGCCGACGACGACGCCGGCTTGCCCACGTCCACCCACCCGTCGCGCGCCACCACGGTCTCCCCGGCCGCGGCGCGGGCTACGTCAACGGCCACGCGCACCCTCCCCAGCGCGCGGCCGGCGGCCACGCCGCAGCCGATGGTGGTACCCGCCTTGGACTGGCCCGCGTGCACGGTGACGACGAGCTCGGCGGGGCGGCCGGAGAGCCTCTGCACGGCGGCGGCGTCGAGGCTGAGCACGACGGGGTCGGTGCCGGCGGCGGCCCCGGCGGCGGGGAAGCAGGCGGAGGCGAGGGGCAGGGGCGCCGTGCGGGAGAGGGAGGAGGGGTGGTCCTGGAGGTGGAGCGTGCAGAAGCAGGGGGATGTGGAGGGGTGCACTCCGGCGGCGCCGGCGCTGGGGCGCGGCACGGCGGGGAGCTTGAGGAGGAGCTGGTCCACGGTGAGGCGGACGAAGGAGCAGGGGTCCATTGGCGCGCTCTGGAGCTCGATCGGTCGATCGGTGCGGACAAGTGTTACAGTGCTGTTGGCTTTGCCCCCTCAGCGCGCGCGGGTTATATGTAGCGTGCTGCGCGTGGCTTGAGGGGTTTGGGGTCCGGCTGTCATGCGCCTGAGAGAGAGGTGGGTGCAGGTGGGCGAGGTTTTGCGTTGCGGCATGCAGAAGAGCAAACCGTCAAAAGGGCTGGTCGATCAGGAGGTGATTTGATTTGGCGGACGGAATTGGACGCTAGTATAGGATTTTGCATGTGGGTCGTGGGATGTCGTTGGCTCGTGCCTAAACCCTAAGTTAATACGCTACGGCCCGCCGCGCACTTTGTATAATCTAATAGCATCTCTAACTGATCCCACTATATTCATTTCGTCTTACAAACGTATTTACAAGTTATTCTAGCTGATACAAATGTCTATATTATGCGGTTGTTATAGATAGCGGTTGTATGGGATAATAGAATGTGTATATTATTGTATGCAAAATCCTTAAGGTATTGTATGCATACGATACTTAAGGCTTACTTGGATTTTACCTTAAGTATCATATGCAAAATATAGATGTGGCACTATGCATAAAAAAATGAAAAAGACATTGTATGTCACTTCCTTCATTCGGGTTCATAACTCATAAGTTACCTTGTATTTTCGGTTAAATATTGGTCATGGATTTAATGTAAACTACACACCAAAAAAATCATTGAACTTGTATTCAGCATAAGTTTTTTTTAGAACACAAATGCTCACATACATGAGCATACACTCACCCTATGAACATACATACGCACATCCTATACCTATCAACATCTTCGCAATATTGAGCCGACATATCATCTTGAGATTGATGAAGTCATCATAGATGCCTCGTAGTCGACGGGAACGTATCCTCTCACTGAAAGTACATCGCTTGAAAACCTAAAATAAATCCAGAAACATGCGAGCACAAATGTCAAATCCATGAGTTGAACTCTGGTGGGTCGGGTCCGACTATCCTCCTACCCAAATTTACTACCCCTCCGACCGGAATTATTTGTCGCTTAAATAGATTTATCTAGAACTAAAATAGTCTTAGATACAGTCATTTTAATGACAAGTAAATGCGATGAGAGGGAGTACATAAAACCTATATTTTATTAGTTCAATTTACGATCATCTTAGACATAAAATACAAGGACTAATAAATTCAAACAAAGGGAATAGTGAGGATAGGGATCTTGTCTCGTATTTTGATTAAACAACAGACATTGATTTAACTGGGAGATCCACTAACTCCGAATTTGAGCGCATATGTCAAAATTGGAGAGACTGGTAAATGGAGGTATTCCAATAATTCTAAGTAGAAGTAATGATCAAATCAGTATGCCAAGCTTTCCACACTTATTCCATGAGTTGCATTCAGCTCTCAAAAAAGTTTTGTTAAAAAACTAACACAACGAACATTGATTTAACTGGGAGATCCACTAACTCTAAATTTGAGCTCATATGTCGAAACTAGAGAGACTGGTAAATGGAGGTATTCAAAGAATTCTAAGTAAAAGTAATGATCAAATCAGTATGCCAAGCTTTCCACACTTATTCGATGAGTTGCATTCAGCTCTCAAAAAAGTTTTGTTAAAAACTAACGGGATTAAGGTGAGGGGGTTCACCCCCCCCCCCTCCCTAGTGATAGTTCAAAAAAACTAGCGGGTGTCGTTGCTCAGTTTTGGTCGAAAGGAGATAAGAAAAAGGAGGAAGATGCATTGCGGAAGTGGGAATACATTGCCATCCCCAAAGCCAAATGTGAATGGGCTTCGGAGATTTTTCAGCTTTTCAATCAAGCTTTACTCGCAAAGCAAGGGTGGAGATTAATTACGAAGCCAAAATCCCTTTGTACCCGAGTTCTGACGGGAAGGACTACCATGATGGAGATTTTATGGAAACTCGTAATAAAAGTAACTCTGACCTGGCGTTGAGGACTATTATACATGGGAGAAAAGCACTAGCGAATGGCTTGGTAAAGAGAATAAGGACTGGTTCGATTATTAAGGTGTGGAAGATCTGTGGATCCCAGAATTTTTTACATAAAACCTCTTATTAGACTACCAGAGGCTACAGTAAGAAAGGTCGAAGAGCTTATTGATTCGTCACCGGATATTGGAATAGGCGATCATTGAGCAAGAACTCATACCAACAGACACGCTAACAATCTGCAAAATACCGATTGGACACATACATGAGTATCGATGGGCATGGAGGCACGACAAATTAGGAAAAAAATCAATGAGATCTGCCTATAAGGTGTTGTTGAAAAATAAGAGGTAGAACAATGGTTTATCAAGTCCCTCTGATGCTAACTGTCAATGGAAAAAACTATGGGAAATCACAGTCCTACCCAAGTTTATCGGAATTTCTGGTGGAAAGTTATACATGAGTTTGTGCCTTCCAGAAGTATACTTCACAAATGGCACATCGGGCAGCTAATTGATTTTTGTGAGGATTGTGGTTCCAACAAAACAATATTCATGTGTGGTTACAATGTGCTTGGGAAAAACAATTCTGAAAGGAGCTTCACTACTACATGTCGGTGAAGATTCCACATTTACACCTTGATTCTTGGGCGACTGATATCGTTCATGGTAGTCAAGTTTCTAAGGTTGAAGATGCTATTTTGTATGTGGAAGCTGGGTAGATGAGCTAAGCGAAACAACATAAGGCATGATGAAGGTAACAAATCAGTGGTCTTTTAGCAAGTGAAGATGTAAGTAAATAAATGTAACTAGGCAAGATAGATAAAAATTAAGTGATGTGACAGTGTGTAGTAGAAGACTGCCCAACATTAGTCATTGCTACTCCTGCATGAGTCGTTGGGATTTCCCCAAGAGGAATGGTGACGCAGCAAGCAGTAAGTATTTCTCTTAGTTAAGAACCAAGGTTTATCGGATCAGTAGAAGCTTATAAACTAAAGAATTCAACAGTACATGCAGACACGACACAAGCAAACTTGTCTTCAACACGACATGAGGGTTGTCAAGCCCCTTGTATTGCTAGTTACAAGGTAAAACACAAGTGATAGAGATAAATAGTAGCAAGAAGTAGAATGAAAAAGCAATGAAAATTTTATAGAAGCAATGTTGAATAGACCTAGCAAGACATAGGTTCACTGGTAACATCTCTTATAGACATTACGTCTGTGATAAATAGAACGTTAATCCAATTACATCTACCATTATAATCCAAATACAACTATTGTTTATTTTTATAACTAGCAAGATAAGGGGGTTGACAACCCTCCCTCCATATGTTGGGGACAAAAATTTGGTTGTTGCTTGTGTGTAGGTTCTATTATTTTTCTGAATGGTTTGCACGTTCTCTTTGACTTGTTGAGTTTGGGAGTTCTTCTGGTTTGTTAACCTTGATTCTTCATCAAGGAAAAACTTGTTGCTCACTGCTTCTCCCTTCTACTTGGGGGATTCTCAATTTGTCATTGCTAACACGTTGATTTATCCTGAACTTCATACTTCATTGATTGAGTGCTAATCTCTGTTGAAACGATGCCAAAGCTTAACTAATACGGAGTAGGATCAATAAAATGCTATGATGTGGTAAACAGGGTTCAAAGTCTCTTATCTATTGTATTTTGATAAAATTTCATAAAATTGGGTAATATGTGTCATAAACATATAGTAAATAAGAAAAATGTAATTAACTTTTAAGAAAATCTTGGATATTCATGAAGAAAAATATATTCGAGAAGGCCAGATGCAGTAGCATCAATTGGTCGACCGATACGGTAGCTGGACTAGATTACGAGTCGTAATGATTCATACTTTAAGACGACGATGATGTTTCTTAACTTGGACTTTGGGTTGCTGTTGCTTCCATAAGCTAAGGCAAATGCAGGAGTACTGCGTATTCGTAGTGACCTGTCGCAGTCACCTAGCAGCTGGTGCCGAGCTGTACGCACATGCGAGTATGCCATGCCGTGGGCGCCACTGGATTATTGAGTAAGTACGTAAATGTAGCAGTACGCGCCGTAGTGGCCACCTGATCTTGATCTTCCGCCTCTTCGCTACCTCCATATCTCCATCATTTTTTTTGAAACCAAGATCCTAGAACAATCAGATATCTCCATCATCTTGTCGACTCGATCGGTCGGCGAGAAGAGCTTCTGGTTTGATTGTTAGCCCCACACTTTTGGCCCACATCTACGATAATTTGATCGGTGTTTCAGTGACAGTTTTTTGAAAGGACGGACGTATTACAATGCTGCAGACTGCAGTGCAGTGTGTTACAGTGGCATGATGTGCTAACGGACATGTATAGGTGTATGCTGAGAGCCAAAATTAAGAGGCTGTCTGTGCGTAATTGGAATTGAGTCGAGCGTGGGGCGCATGCATGAAATGAAAGACTATGCTTAGTTACGTGGCGACGTGCATATCCATGGGACAATGCACACTTAAGGCCACTAAACTAGCTACTACCTCTCCTATCTTTCAACCAGTTACTAGATGGCAGGGCGCGCTCCGCCGCGCCCGGCTATAGGCAGTTTTTAGTGTGGTGATGGGTTAAAGCAGCATGTGCATAAATTCATTTTATAGTTCCCCATCGGATGATGTTTAACATGAGTCACATATTTAGTTGTGGTTAGTTGTTTTTTTCATCGCATGATTTTTGGATGATGTTCAACATGAGTCGCTTATTTATTTTATGGTTAGTTGTGGACGATAATTTGATATGATTTCAGTTGCGATTTTGTGAATGTATGGGATTTACATGGTATTCATGTGCTGACATGGGTACTGGCTTGTTCATCTGCAAGTATTGCATGTACTTTTATCTTATATTGTTGAACAATGATATTCTGGTTTTGCAACCTATATAATGTTCATCGGTAAGAGTAAACCTAGTAGATTAGGAAATGACACTCAAACTCCGTAATAACCATAAATATAAGGCCAGGGTCAACCCCACTCTATCATACTTTTCATAGTTATCTTCACTGCCGAAGTGAGAAAAAAGAGGGAGCCCTACTTGCTTCCCCTCAAGCCTTCATATTTCGAGAAAGGGAGATGAATTATGGAGTGCACACCATAATTTGGTGGGACGGTGGTAGGATAATTTCTCTCGACCATATTGTTGAAATTGAGCACCATCGCTTGATTCCGACGTGCTTGAATCCGGCGAAATCGAGCTCCCTACGTGATTTTTTTAAAATCCCCGCCTCCTCCACATTGCCAGCAAGAGGGTCCTTGGTGGTGAACGGAAGATCGTCCAAGGAGATCGACGGACACACGGGCAAGCATAAATTACATGGATGTACAACATGCCGATGTTCCCTTTCTTCCTTGTCCTCTTCCTTCCATCTCAGTTCCCTTTATTTCGTCTCGTCCTTCTCCCATAGTAGTTCACCTTCTTCGCCATCCATATCCTCCCGTGACTAAAAATATCCACCTCCCATGTCCACCATCGTCCTTCTCCACCTAAGTACCTGGCCCATCCGAGGGTCTCGACGCACTCCTCTAGTCTTGCATGCGCTCACGTTGTCACGCATTTGTTGAAAGCTGAATTGGTGTGTGTGTGTGTGTGTGTGTATGTGTGTGTGTGTGTTGATAATAAGCAAGAAATAAAAAAAAAGTATTCCACTGGCATGTGGTCCCATAAGGTGGAAGAAATTTAGTTTCGAGGCCGAGATATGAATCTGAGTTTAGGTATAAACTTCACATCTGTATTTGTTCACAATTGCAGTGTAAGATATTTATGAAGACCCATGTATGAAGAAATTTAATTTTGAGGCCGAGATATGAATACAAGTTTAGGCATACACTTTACATCAGTTTTTTTTTGGAACTGCAGTGTAGACCCATGTCTGCTGATTGGAAGAATTCGTTAGAGTTATTGTACCTGGCATTATTATGTACCGTGAGTTGTTGTAGATTGATCATTGGTACCGTGTAAATAGTTTTTCGCTGGCTGGTTTTAGGATTAATTTTTTCATGAATCCTTACATGGTTTCACGGTTTTCTTTGTGTCTAACAAACGACGGCCTTGGCTCTGGATGCATGCTTTATGTTTTCTTTTAACTAACGGTGTTTTCTGCATTTCTCTGGATCAGGAGGTGAGCAAGTCTTGGCACGTATTTTTTGTTTAATCATAAGCAAAGCGCTAATATAGGTAACAGAACACCTGTTTTTTTAGTACAACCAAACACTGATGCTGATCATCTACACATAAGGCTACAACCTGAAGAGTACGCAAGGCCCACACGACAGTCTGAAGAGTTAAAATAATACCGCCGCAAATCAGACCTAAGCAGGCAGGCAGGCCCACTCGTCATTCACTGCAGAACTTTTGGTAGGCTCAGCGCTCTTCAAACCAGCCACGCATAAACTATAGGAGGATTAGTTTGGTCCATCATCACTCGCTGAAAGAGAGAGAGAGCGGCACTGTTGAATCTCATTTTTCCTGCCAACAAGATTATGTGAAAATCAACGATGAACTCAAAATTAAACTACAGATGGATAGTAGTGTTGGATCAAAAGCTCGTAGCTCATGAGTTTAATAAACGCTCAGTAGTTCAAATCGTTAAACTTGTAGCTCACTTATTAGTGAACAGGATCAATCATTGATTTTAGTTCATTAACCTTAACGAGCGAGCTAACAAATTTTATAAGCATCTCGTTAGTATACCTAAACACATATTTTTATCTTATGTACCAACATTCGATGGTACGTAAACTCATTTACTCGATTTAATTGCCTCGTCCTACTTCATAGGATGCCAAAAAACACTAGGCACTACAGGAGAGCACCCAAATGTCGACGACCGGCCACCGTCGGCGTAGGCCAGAAAGCCGTCGGCTTAGGCCTACGCCGACGGCGGCCCGCCGTCGGCGTAGAGCCGTCGGGCTTGGATTTTTTCGGGCTTGCCCTAAAAGCCGTCGGCGTAGGGGCGGCCGTCGGCATATAGGCTGCCCGACGGTGTTTACGCGGCCGTCGGCGTACAGGCCGTCAGCGTAGCACCAGTGGGCCTCACCCTGGGCTTAACGGTCGTTAGGGCTGGTTGCCCTCTACGCCGACGGTCGGGCCGTCGGCCTAGGGTGCCACGCGGCAGGCTGGGGCGGCGGGGCTTTATATTATTTTTATTTTTATTTTTATATTTATTTTTATTTTTATTAATCTAAGATCATTATGGTTAATCTCAGGTCAAATTGATCTTCGTGGTTAAACTTCCCCAAGGGTCACCCATCCTCACACTACTTCAGCCCCAGCACGCTTAACTTCTCAGTTCCATTCAACACCTACCCCAACTCGCTTAACAAACACTTGTTGATATATGCATCATATCAATCCTATTAAACCTTGTTGATGTCTAGGACCTTGTTGATGTTTATGGTGTGATGAAATTTTGAAAAAAAAATGAAACTTCCCGATCGGTTACCTATTATATTTTAAATGTTTTAAAATTAATTTTTTGAAAAAATATATTTCTTTTTAATTTTGAAAACACATTTTTCATTTTCCGAGTGATAAAAATGGGGTTTTTTGTGAAGATTCTACCAAATATTTGATGTAAACTTGAACCACTTTATTTTTGTAAAATACTAGACCATATTTTATTTACAATTGACCAAAGTTTCCATGTAATATGTTTTTTATATACCTCTTCTAAAAAAGACAAATTTCCGCAGATTCAGTTGGAACGGGGTCAAATTTGAACTACATGTGCTTGATAGTTTGCTCTTTATTTTTTTTTAAATCATTTCTAGATACACAAGTAGTCATTTCATCAGGTATCCACCAAGACTTTTGTAAGATTCCACCCCTATCTATTACCGGTCATGCCCTCCGTTTTGACCACTTTTTGAAATCGACAAAAATAATTCAAAAAAAATATTTTTTTTAAAACATTCGCGTTGCATCTTAATTTATGTCTTAGTAACCATACAAAACAACAAACTTGGAATAAGGCAAATATATTATAGAAGTCTTTTCAAAATGAGCTATCGAGTATGAAGATTCATGACTTTCAAGCCAAATGACCAATGTTATAGCTAGTTTGAAAGGATAGTTTTCCCAAATGATCTCATATTTTGCACATGTGTATATATTATATTAGCCAACAAGTTTGCCAAAGGAAGTTTTTATTTTCTTTGCACGAAAAATCCATTTTTCATTTTCCGAGTGACAAAAATGGGGTTTTTTTGTGAAGATTTTACCAAATATTTGATGTCAACTTGAACCACTTTATTTTTTTAAAATACTAGACCATATTTTATTTACAATTGAACAAAGTTTCCATGTAATATGGTTTTTATATACCTCTTCTGAAAAAGACAAATTTCCGCAGATTCAATTGGAACGGAGTTAAATTTGAACTACATGTGCTTGATAGATTGCTCTTTATTTTTTGAAAAAATCATTTCTAGATACACAAGTAGTCATTTCATCAGGTATCCACCAAGACTTTTGTAAGATTCCACCCCTATCTATTACCGGTCATGCCCTCCGTTTTGACCACTTTTTGAAATCGACAAAAATAATTAAAAAAATAAAAAAATTGTAAAACCTTCGCGTTGCATCCTAATTTATGTCTTAATAACCATACAAAACAACAAACTTGAAATAAGGCAAATATCTTATAAAGGTCTTTTCAAAATTAGCTATCGGGTATGAAGATTCATGACTTTCAAGCCAAATGACCGATGTTATAGCTAGTTTGAAAGGATAGTTTTCCCAAATGATCTCATATTTTGCACATGTGTGTATATTATATTAGTCAACAAGTTTGCCGAAGGAAGTTTTTATTTTCTTTGCACGAACAATCCATTTTTATTTTCCGAGTGACAAAAGTAGGGGTTTTTTGTGAAGGATCTACCAAATATTTGATGTCAACTTGAACCACTTTATTTTTGTAAAATATTAGACCATGTGTTATTTACAATTGACCAAAGTTTCCATGTAATATGATTTTTATATATACCTCTTCTGAAAAAGACAAATTTCCGCAGATTCAACTGGAACGGGGTCAAATTTGAACTACATGTGCTTGATAGTTTGCTCTTTATTTTTTGAAAAAATCATTTCTAGATACAAAAGTAGTCATTTCATCAGGGATCCACCAAGACTTTTGTAAGATTCCAGCCCTATCTATTACCGGTCATGCCCTCCGTTTTGACCACTTTTTGAAATCGACAAAAATAATTCAAAAAAATAAAAAAAAATGTAAAACCTTCGCGTTGCATCCTAATTTATGTCTTAGTAACCATACAAAACAACAAACTTGTAATAAGGCAAATATCTTATAAAAGTCTTTTTAAAATGAGCTATCGAGTATGAAGATTCATGACTTTCAAGCCAAATGACCGATGTTATAGCTGGTTTGAAAGGATAGTTTTCCCAAATGATCTCATATTTTGCACATGTGTGTATATTATACTAGCCAACAAGTTTGCCAAAGGAATTTTTTATTTTCTTTACATGGAAAATCCATTTTTCATTTTCCGAGTGACATAAGTAGGGTTTTTTGTGAAAGATCTACCAAATATTTGATGTCAACTTGAAATGAGATGATATATATTATAATCCCATGTCAATGTTATTTAATGTATTACTAATATAAGATTAAACGGTTAAACAAAAGAAAATAAAAAAGAAAGAAAAAATGAAAACAGGGCCTACGCCGACGGCCAAAGGTCGGGGCCGTCGGCGTAGCCTACGATGGGCTAACGGTGTTACCGCCCGCCGCCACCACGGCCCACCCGACAGGCCTACGTCGACGGCTTCCGATACGCCGACGGCGGCCCTCGGCCTAAATTTGGCCTACGCCGACGGCCTTTCTACGCCGACGGCGGCCCTCGGCCTAAAGAGGCCTACGCCGACGGCTTTGGGACGCCGACGGCCCGTTACGAGGGCTGACGAGTCGTGCCTCTACGCCGACGGCCCCGACATTTGGCCGTCGGCGTAGAGGGAGGCCGTCGGCGTCAACCGCCTCTCCCGTAGTGAGTGAACCTTTTTCAGTTGGCATGATATTTCTTTGCAATAATTACATCCATATTCATACACGCACACGCTAGACCGTAACACATCGCGAGCACTCATGAGCTTAATGTACCGAGTTAAGCAAATTATTTTACTTGTTAAACTTAACGAATCGAATCTTAACGAACCGAGTAGCTCGTTAATCCAACACTAACGGATAGACAACCCATAAATCGCGCAACCCATACGCAGAAACTTAAAAGCTTTATCGTAGGTGCAGGTCCATAGAGAGCACCAGCAAACACGTCCACATGCACGTCGCTGATTCCAGCAGAAGAGATAGCTTCAAGGCAAGCTGGTTTCTTTCAAACCGAAAGTCTAATCGTGTAGGCGTACCACAGTGTTCCCGGCCAAACGAAGCGCCGCCGTACACGGCTCCCGGCGTGCATCGTGACTCCAGTGTAGGTGCACGTCTCCGGCCGTGCCCCGGCCGCCGCTTGCACTGCATCGGCGGCATCAACCGAACCGGCCGGTGGGCACGGCCGCCGCGGGTTGACGAACAGTTTCGCCTCGGATGGCGGTTTGGGCAGCCGGCCCCGGCCGGCCCCCGATACGCAACATGCATGCATCCGTCCTGACGCAAACGTTTCACCAATCGCTCGGCTAGTGCACGTATATCTGTGGGCCGTGTATGTACGTACAGTACGTGATCATTAAGACTTTGAGAAGATTTGTCCCCTCGGATCAGGATGGAGTATAAACACTCAAAATGTTTTTAGGGGCTCAAAATGTGTTTTTGTTAGGGAATAATAAACACCTAAAAGTTGCTGTCAAAAGATAGCGTTAGTTTTTTTTTTTTTTAGAACAGATAGCGTTAGTTCGCGCCCCGTGTTTCCACCCCTTGGCGGAATATATGCACGCCGTGATGACGCGGATCGAGATACCATTTCTGTTACGCGAGTATATACGGTACGGTGCATCGATACGATTTGGTTCTACATGTATCGCGCGCTCTTTTGGTGGATTTGTTGCCACCCTAGGAGGTGCCAATTCATTTGCAACTCCAATTTTGGTCTCGCTGATAATAAGGTAACCTAATTAGGTTATGCTTTGTTTTTTTGGCAAGCGACAGAGTGCATAACGCGACGAAGTGACAGTGTGACATGTCCATCACATGGGAGTATCACCGAGGAACCTAATCCGATCTCTGCCTCTTGTCTGCACGCAAGCAGTCCTCCATGGATGCAGACCGTGTTATCTGGCAGCTCTCGGACTGATATGATGGTGTGTCATCAGTAGGATTATAGTTAGCTTAGTTTATGCATGGTTCGTCGCTAACCTTTAGCTGTATGCCTGTATATATGGACGTACACTGTATAATGCGAGAAAGAATATTGTGCGATGAATCAAGATCCTGCTATAGCACAAGATCAACACCAGAAAACTGAATCACCGGCAACGTGCATCTATTCCATATACAACAGACATTTGTACAAATAATAAGGGTATCTCTAACGCGGGTGGCAGGTTCTATGGATCAAGGTCAAATCAGCTTCTATCAGTACTTCATGTCTTCAAATCACCAAGGATCGTAAGTAAATTAAGGCTTCAGATCACCCTCGATCAGCAGATTAAGCTGACGGCGACCTAGTCGGCACAGAATCACGCAAGAGAGCTCTGCTCGAGAATCCTATAGGAATCACCAGGAGTGGTCAGTTTACATGCAAGTTGCAACGGTTTTACCGGACGGCCAACAAGGAGGCGACCGGCCGTGAGGCACCCCATGCACCACCACCCTGCCAATCCTGCGCGGCATCACGAACACGAAGCCCATTGGTTTCCCGCAGGATCCAATGGAGGATATGGCATGGAGCTCGTGCGGGAGGGCTGGGGCACCGAGATCCCCAGCGGGATACGCATGTCGTTCGTTCGTCCGCCTCGGCCGCGAGGGGCCCTGCATGTGCTTGTGTTCCTTCGTTAGGTGCGTGCCGCCGCGGCGCGCACATATACGCATCGCATGTGCGTGGGTGGGCTGGCTGCCGTTTTGACCTGACCCCGCCGCCCCAACTTGGACCTGTGGGTGGCGACGGTTAGGGTTAAGGCATGGAGATGGAGATACGGGTGGAGGCGCATGGTCGTTGCAGCCTAGCTTGGCGGTTGGACGATCCATGCATGTATCCGATGCTAATTCAGATAATCAGAGAGATCGTGCTGCTCGTCGGACGGCTACGCTCCCCAATACTTGATCCATCTCCCTCTGCTCGGGCAAATATGCAAACGTACCTACGTCAACCTGTAACCTGAAGTCTGCATGGATCAGAGGTTGATGCGCGCACTACGACCACCGGCAGGCCGGCAGCTGATCAAAGCTTCGATGCGGTTTGCCTGACTGTGTTGCGTACTTGCATGCGTGTGCGCAAAGTTCTAGAGCGCTCGACTTGCATTTTGTTAACGAATGAGCATATCACTGTCAAAAAGTATCACCAACTTGCGTCATGTAGTACAGTTTAAACAAGGAACAACTTGAGGATTGCAGCGTTTACCGAGAATCTGATCGAATAAGCATCTTGGTGCAGATCATCACAAAGTCACAGCATCGAGAGAATTCGAGATCACCCAAAAATAAATAAGTAACTAAGAACCAAAAGAATCACAATCTTTATAGAATTCCATTAAAGGAATAGACGCGTGTGCATGTAAGTGCCCCATGTTCCAGCATACAGCATGTACGTACTAGCTGATAGCGTCAAAGCAAATCTCATACGGCGGACCATAGGTCACTAAAATTGTTATTTGGCAGAAAATAATAGTCCCTTTGAACTCTCCCTGGCAAACATTTGTCCCAGCAGATAATGTGTTGCTGATAGATAATGCTACAAAGCTATGGGGAAAATCTGAAGTAAACCATGGAGTACATAGTTGCTGTCGGTTAGTCAAGTACAGGCCATGCGTTCTTTCACCGTTTCGCCCACTACCATATAATTGCCACTGGTCATTGCAACATTTATAAAATGCATTCAAAGATGAATCATAGATCCATTAAAAATGCTGCTCTATTATTGTTCAATCTTGGTGTACCCCATTTCATCATCTATTCATTTGTGCACCCATTTTTTCCGTAATAATACAGTCGGGAAGCATCTCATAGGGATGCCACTTAACCACTTCATTTCAGGGTTCATGGCTTTTTATATTGGTTAGAGATTGTTTATCACGGCGCCCAGCGGGTTTGTTCTAAGTTAATACAAGAACATTTCCTCGTCGAAAATAATACAAGAACATTTACCTCATTCTGTCAATTAGGGCTTAGCAACGAATCAACCTGTGATTGAATTGATTAGCTGGATAGTGGTATCCCAGCCCAGTAGAGTTCAAATCTCAGATTTGATATTGCTGTTCACATTTTCCTGAATATATTTTAGTATTTTCGGTGATGTGCTTCCAGTGGGAGGAGACGTTCTCGTCGAAGATGAGGTAGTGACTTCGTTAATCTCAAGATGATGTATCGTCTTAGTATTGCGAAGATGCTCATAAAGATAGAATGTGCGTGTATGCGTTCATAAAGATGAGTGTATACTCGTGTATATGAGCGTCTGCGTTGTATTATGTTCTGAAATAAATTTAGGACTTAGCAGTAGTTATTAAAACTATGCTAATTCTTTTTTTTAAGAAAGCCATTACACATTCAGTAAACTTTGAGCACAGCGAGCCCTTCTTGATATCGCGCGATATCGCGCGAGCATTTAAATCTCTGTCATGGCCTTTCCTACTGCAAGTGCTACAACATCTTGTTGGGGATCGGCGCAGAAAACAAAAAAATTCCTACCTACGAGTCCTGAACCCAAGATCTATGCTATGCTGATGTATGTAACGGAAGGAATCGGTGTTCATACCTTTGAAGACCGAAAGAGGGAAACGTTCCTCGAACGTGGTTGGCGTAGACTCTGATCCTACGACCTCCCTGTCGTGTTGAAGAACCTCCGACGATGAAGTATCACCACACCTGTAGTGCCTCGCGGGATTACACACGTACGGTGCAACCGACGTCCCTCCGGGCTCCGAACCAGAAGAGCAGCGGAAAGAAAATTGATCTGGATCCCGATTACAGCAGCGCGACGACGTCCGGATGATGGTGAAACCCCCAACCAGGTGCAAACTCCAAACCAGGGGAGTCCGCTCTAGGTCGGAGAAACAGAGAGAGAGAAATTCAATGTTGTGTTGAAAAAGTCACCCCCACCCCTCCTTATATAGGCGAAGGAGGGGCTCCACCCCCTCCCCTTCCCCCATGTGGGACTAAACCCCCAAGGGGGGGAGTGGTGCGGCTAGGAGGGGGGATGGGCCCCTCCCTTGGCGCCAAGCCCAAGGGGGGAAGCTCCCCCTTCCCCTCATGGGCCTTTTAAGGCCCAAATACCTTTTCACCTTTTTATTTAATTATTTAAATCATTTTTAATATTTAATTCTGTCAATTAAATAATAAAACATATTTAAACATTAATATATATTATTTTGAACCTTTCAAAATATCCGGAACAGCTTCCGGCACCTCCCGGTACATTTCCGGTGTTTTCTCTCTTTTCACCGATGATCCCGAATCAATCCTTAATGCATCGATTGCCCTTAAGTGTGACACCCTACGGTTCGGGAAACAATAGACATGATCAAGACACTCTCTGACCAATGACCATCATGTGGGATCTGGTTACAATCCTTGATGTACCCCCTACGCTTCCATCGAATAAACTTCATCGCTGTTGAACCGTTAACAATATGACTTGATCCCTTTGTGCTTCGGTACTATGTTTGTCCGAGGTATGATCGTCGGTATCCAATACCTAGTTCTTCCTCGTCTCCGACATAACATGTTTACTCGTCTGTGAATATTACATCTCTTGTGACCTTGTCACTTGCTTGCAAGCTATTGATGCAACACCACCGAGTGGGCCCAGAGTACCTATCTGTCACTCGGATTGACAAATACCGCTCTGATCTATTTCATCCTCCTCAACATATCTACTTCGGAATACCCAAGATACACCTTTTCAGTTACCATGTTTCAGTGTAACGGTTAATGCGCTCAAAGCATCCTAATAGATATCAATTATGTGTGATCATCACGGTCTAAGGATTCAGTCACTATGTTATTAAGTCATCGAAATGCTGAACTTATGTGACTTGATCACACTGTAATGCTTAAGGTGGGTGTTTGTCCATCACATCATTCTCCTAATGACTAAGTTTAACTAGGGACCAGGTTGTTATATATTACACGTGTATTAATGTTTCCGCTTAATACAGTTCTAGCACAATATATAACGTATTATGAACAAACAGATATGTGACAAATATCTTTATTAATTTGCCTCTAGGGCACATATCCAACAGTCTCCCACTTGCAATAGAGTACAAATTACACTAGTTTACATCAGGTATGTATATAACACCAATAGTCTCTCGGTGTTGTTCAAACTTGCCTTGTGAAAGAGGTTTAGTCATTGGGTCTGACGGATTCAGATTCGTATGTATTTTGCAAATCCTAGTATGACCATCCTTGACGTAGTCCCGCGTCACATGGAAACGCCAGAGAATATGCTTGGCTGTAGAGTGAGTCCTCGACTCCCTTGCGTTAGCAATGGCACCCGTATTGTCTCAATAAATGCTAACAGGGTCAGTGCAACTAGGGAATACGCCAAGCTCGATGGCGAACTTCTTCAGCCAATGCGCTTCGTTTGACGCTTCGCAAGCGGCAATATACTCCGACTCCATCGTAGATTGGGCGACGACTGACTGCTTGCCGCTCCTCCAGCTAATCGCACCCCCATTCAACATAAACACGTATTCCGTCTAGGATTTTGAGTCATCGGGATCAATACCAAGACTGGCATCGACGTAACCTGTTACAGCGAGCTCTTCTTCACATCCTCCATAGACAAGAACCAGATCCTTAGTTCTTCGTAAGTACTTAAGGACGTTCTTCACTGCAATCCAATGATCCATTACAGGATTACTTTGGAAACGATTAGTCAGACTAACTGCCAGGGCCACATCTGGTCGAGTACACAACATAGCATACATGATAGAACCTATGGCTGAGGCATAGGGCTTTGAGGACATTTCCTCCCTTTCTTTTGCTGTTGCTGGGCATTGAGTCACACTCAATTTACTTCCTTTCATAACGGGCAAGAGGCCTCTCTTGGCGTTATCCATATTGAACCTCTTCAATATCTTCTCAAGGTAAGTTCTCTGACTCAGTGCTAATAGGCGTCTTGATCTATCTCTATAGATTTTAATGCCTAATATGTATGCAACTTCACCTAGGTCCTTCATGGAAAATTGTCCATTCAAATATTCCTTTACCCCCTCTAGAAATTTCACATAATTCCCTATCAATAATATGTCATCCACATATAGTACTAGGAATGCCACAGAGCTCCCACTCGCTTTCTTATAAACACAGAACTCTTCTTCATTTTGGACAAATTCAAAAGTTTTGATCACCTCATCAAAACGAAGATTCCAGCTCCGAGATGCTTGCTTCAACCCATAAATGGACCGTTGAAGTTTGCATAGCTTACCAGCGTCCTTAGGATCAATAAAACCTTCCGGTTGTACCATATACAACTCTTCCTCAATGTTGCCATTTAGGAACGCGGTTTTCACATCCATCTGCCATATTTCATAATCGTAATAGGCAGCAATTGCTAGCAATATCCGGATAGACTTTAGCATCTCTACGGGAGAGAAAGTCTCTTCGTAGTCAACTCCTTGAATTTGTCGGAAACCTTTTGCGACAAGTCGAGCTTTATAGACAGATACGTTTCCGTCTGCGTCAGTCTTTTTCTTGAATATCCACTTATTCTCGACGGCCTTTCGGTCCTCGGGAATATCCACCAAAGTCCATACTTTGTTGGCATACATGGAGTCTATCTCGGATTTCATGGCTTCCAGCCATTTCTCGGACTCGGGTCCCTTCATTTCTTCTTTGTAGTTCGCAGGTTCGTCAGGTTCATTTAACATGACTGCATTGACAAGTTTCCCATAAAACTGAGTTTTTACTCGGGCTCTTGATGACCTGCGGGGTAAAATAGGATCCTCTTCATCTTGATCATGATCATCATCTATGTCACGATCGTTATGAATATCATGATGACCGTTCTCTTCAGCTCCCACTACGGAAGATGGTTCCGGAACAACTTCCATTGCCATTTCTTCCACTTGGAGTGATTGGTCAATCATCTCGTTGAGGTCTATTTTCCTCCCACTCAATTCTTTCGAAAGAAACTCTTTCTCAAGAAAGCATCCAGTCTTGGCGACAAACGTTTTCCCCTTAGACTGGCTGTAGAAGGTGTATCCAACGGTTTCCCTTGGATATCCCACAAAGATGCACTTATCAACTTTTGATTCGAGTTTTTCAGGCTGAAGTTTCCTAACATAAGCCTCACAACCCCAAATCTTTAAGTGATACAACTTTGGTTTCTTGCCATGCCATTCCTCAAATGGTGTTGTCTTTACGGATTTGGACGGTGCCCTATTAAGAATGTAAGCGGCAGTTTCTAATGCATACCCCCAGAATGACACAGGTAAGTCGGTATGAGACATCATCGATCGTACGCTATCCAATAGAGTTAGATTACGTCGCTCATAAACACCGTTACGCTGAGGTGTTCCTGCCAGTGTAAGTTGTGGTACGATGCCACAAGTCTTAAGACGATTGCCAAACTCGTGACTTAAATACTCGCCTCATCGATCGGATCGAAGGTTCTTGATTTTCTTTCCGAGTTGATTCTCGACCTCACTCTGAAATTCCTTGAACCTTTCAAAGGTTTCAGACTTATGTTTCATTAAGTAGATATACCCATATCTGCTTAAGTCATCTATGAAGGCCACGAAGTAACGAAGACCATTGCGTGCGGGGACGTTCATAGGTCCACATACATCTGAATGTATGATCCCTAACAAGTCTTCCGCACGCTCCATTGTTCCATTGAATGGAGTCATTGTCATCTTGCCCATAAGGCATGGTTCACATGTGTCAAGGGATCCAAAATCCAATGACTCCAGAAGTCCATCATCATGAAGCTTCTTCATGCGCTTTTCACCAATATGACCAAGTCGACAATACCACATCGTCATGTGTTCTTCGCCACTAGGTTTTAATCTTTTGGCCTCTACGTTATCAATATGAAGTATATCACAATCGAGATTAAGAATGAATAAGCCATTTTTCTCCGGTGCGTGAACATAAAACACATCATCCTTATAAATCGCACAACCAATTGTATCTGACTTAAAAGAATAGTGGTCTCGCTTCAAGCAAGAACCACTAACGATGTTCACACTCAATGCGGGTACATAGTAGCACTTATTCAAAATCAAAACTAATCCCGAAGGGAGACTAAGATGCTTCGTGCCGACCGCCACCACTTCAATCCGGTAGCCATTTCCCACGCGCATCGTCACTTCATCTTTCATCAAGCGTCGCCTATTCCGTAGCCCCTGAGAGGAGTTAGAAATATGAGCAACAGATCCTGTATCAAATATCCAGGATTTGTTCCCAGCGCTTGTTAAGAAAAGATCAATAACGTGTATATCAAATATACCTTTGTCTCTTCTGACAATCTTGCCAGCCTTCTTATCCTCTAGGTACTTGGGTCAGTTCCGTTTCCAGTAACCATCACCCTTGCAGTAGAAGCACTCAACGCCGGGCTTGGGTCCAGGTTTGGGTGCCTTACAAGGAGTGACAACTGGCTTGTCACCCTTCTTCGGGCTTCTCTTCTTTCCCTTCTCCTTCTTGCCAGACTTCTTGAATTCAACGGTCTTGTTGACCATGAATACAACATGCTCCTTCTTGATCTCAACCTCAGCAGCTTTCAGCATGGCGAACAACTCAGAAGGGGTCTTAGTCATCCCCTGCATGTTGTAGTTCAACACAAAGCCTTTGTAGCTAGGGGCACAGCGACTGCAGCACCCTATCAACAGCAAGTTCACCTGGAATCTGACATTCCAGAGCATTCAAGCGTTGAACGTAGCCAGACATCTTGACCACGTGCTCACTAACACTGCTATGCTCATCCATCTTTGCTGAGAAGAAAGCTTCATAAGCCTCATAACGTTCAGCCCTGGCTTAGGGTGCAAAGACGGCCTTGAGGTCGGTGATTATCTCATATGCACCCATCCTCTCAAAGCGTTTCTGCAGCTCAGCCTCCATGGAGTAAAGCATTCCACTCTGGACAAGGTTGTAATCATCCGTCTTGGAGAGGTAGACATTCTTCTCATCTTGACTAGCATCTGTTGGTGGTTCGTCACCTAACGCGGCCTCTAGTACGTATGCCATCTTGAGGGGAACGAGGAGAATCCTCAGAGTGCAGAACCAGTTGGTGAAGTTTGACCCATCGGTTTTCAGTTTGTCTTTGTCTAGGAATGACCCTAAGTTGAATGAGGGGCGAGGTGCAGCCATCTACAATGGTTATTTGCAAAACACATATTTAGACTTTGTTCATAATTGGAGTTCAATTTTAATTAATTCTAAAACTCCCATTTAGTTAAACATCTCTCCAAATTTATTAAGTGATTAACATAATCCTAGTTTGAATGATCGTCCTCGAATATCACACGACCGACGACACATCTCCCTAGGTAGGCCATCATGCCAATCATATCCGTTATATGAATCATGCTTAACCTTTCGGTCATCCGTATCCCAAGCTCATATCTACATATGTCAAGCCTGCCAGTCGAACCTTAGTGTATGGCTGTTTAGCAAGGCCATATCTTCATATGCTAGGCTTTCCAAACCCAACCTCATGCGATCGCTAATGTATGTATGACACCCGATTGTCACGGCCTGCCTATCATAAAGAGATCCTTCCAGGCGGTGCCCACTAAGGGAGAATACAATCATGGTATTGAGAGAGATTATCCTATCATGCTACCGTCGCATATCTAGCATATTAGCAAGACAAGAAGTAAAACTGTAAATCATACAAGCTATGATCCCCCCTTACATGCAAATGAAAGTTAAAACGCCTTCTACTTTATATTTTGCAAGTTTTACGTGGCTGCTAAGGGGTTTCGAGAGAGAACCGCTTTCTATCCTGCGAAAACAAGCCACAACACCAATCCTGCAATCGTCTCTATTACACCCCTGTCGGGGCCCTCCGTTGCAAACGTCTTCGCGTCGCTAATTTTAGAGAGACAGACACCCCCCAGCCACTTATATGGTACAAGCCATATGTCAAGCGTGGAACCAGTCTCGCGTAAACGCGTAAGGTCGGTCGGGGCCGCTTCATCAGGACATTGCCGCAACGCTAAACGAGTACACGTGGGAGGGTAACAATTCGAGAATTGATGCCCACATCCTAGATGTGTTCTACCCGTACAATACATCTACGCATAGCCTTGCTCTGATACCACTGTTGGGGATCGGCACAGAAAACAAAAAATTTCCTACCTACGAGTCCCGAACCCAAGATCTATGCTATGCTGATGTATGTAACAGAAGGAATCGATGTTCATACCTTTGAAGACCGAAAGAGGGAAACGTTCCTCGAACGTGGTTGGCGTAGACTCTGATCCTATTTGATCCCAGCCGTGTTGAAGAACCTCCGACGATGAAGTAGCACCACACGTGTAGTGCCTCGCGGGATTACACACGTACGGTGCAACCGACGTCCCTCCGGGCTCCGAACCAGAAGAGCAGCGGAAAGAAGATTGATCCGGATCCCGATTCCGGCAGCGCGACGGCGTCCGGATGATGGTGAAACCCCCAACCAGGTGCAAACTCCAAACCAGGGGATTCCGCTCTAGGTCGGAGAAAGAGAGAGAGAGAGAGAAACTCAATGTTGTGTTGAAAAAGGCACCCCCACCCCTCCTTATATAGGCCAAGGAGGGGCTCCACCCCCTCCCCTTCCCCCATGTGGGACTAAACCCCCAAGGGGGGGGAGTGGTGCGGCTAGGAGGGGGGATGGGCCCCTCCCTTGGCGCCAAGCCCAAGGGGGGAGGCTCCCCCTTCCCCTCATGGGCCTTTTAAGGCCCAAATACCTTTTTACATTTTTAATTAATTATTTAAATCATTTTTAATATTTAATTCTGTCAATTAAATAATAAAACATATTTAAACATTAATATATATTATTTTGAACCTTTCAAAATATCCGGAACAGCTTCCGGCACCTCCCGGTACATTTCCGGTGTTTTCTCTCTTTTCACCGATGATCCCGAATCAATCCTTAATGCATCGATTGCCCTTAAGTGTGACACCCTACGGTCCGGGAAACCATAGACATGATCGAGACACTCTCTGACCAATGACCATCATGTGGGATCTGGTTACAATCCTTGATGTGCCCCTACGCTTCCATCGAATAAACTTCATCGTTGTTGAACCGTTAACAATATGACTTGATCCCTTTGTGCTTCGGTACTATGTTTGTCCGAGGTATGATCGTCGGTATCCAATACCTAGTTCTTCCTCGTCTCCGACATAACATGTTTACTCGTCTGTGAATATTACATCACTTGTGACCTAGTCACTTGCTTGCAAGCTATTGATGCAACACCACCGAGTGGGCCCAGAGTACCTATCCGTCACTCGGATTGACGAACCCCGCTCTGATCTATTTCATACTCCTCAACATATCTACTTCGGAATACCCAAGATACACCTTTTCAGTTACCATTTTTCAGTGTAACGGTTAATGCACTCAAAGCATCCTAATAGATAGCAATTATGTATGATCATCACGGTCTAAGGATTCAGTCACTATGTTATTAAGTCATCGCAATGCTGAACTTTATGTGACTTGATCACACTGCAATGCTTAAGGTGGGAGTGTGCCCATCACGTCATTCTCCTAATGATATGACCTCATTGTCAATAGACAATTATGTTCTCATGATCAGGAAACCTTGATCATCAATTGCCCAATGAGCTAGTATGCCTTAGTTTAACTAGGGACCAGGTTGTTATATATCACACGTGTATTAATGTTTTCGCTTAATACAGTTCTAGCACAATATATAACGTATTATGAACAAACAGATATGTGACAAATATCTTTATTAATTAGCCTCTAGGGCACATATCCAACAGGTTCAGCACCCTTGTTCTGGAAACAATGTGCTCCCATGTGTTACCGGCATTTCCAATGCCCTATGAACAGGAAAACATGTCATCCATAACACACGGGTTAGTCTTAGAGGCAGACTAAGAACACTTGGTGTTTATACTCCACACCTGCATATGGGTTTTCCTCCGGAGGCAGTTAACATGCTACTTGGAAAACCTCCGCATAAGCCATTGCAGTTATAGCACAGACATATAAACATTAATAATGAACCTAGAATTATAATAATACAATTTATTATTGCCTCTAGGGCATAATTCCAACAGTGTCCCACTTGCACTAGAGACAATAATCTAGTTGCATGGTTTACTCAGACCAATGGCACTTTGTTCTTCATGCTTGCTCGTGGTATAGACTTCGTCACGGAGCTTAACGCTTTTAGGCTCGTCTCAATCCTGCTTATCTTAATGTACCCTTTCATACTTTATGAAGTATTTAAAGATAGGGCACTATCGTTCAACATGTTTGGACTACGGTGAGCTCTTAGCTTACTTTGCTTTGATCATGATGCTCATATCAAAATATGGTTTATGTAGATCAAGCGTTCGGAACTATGCCAATCACTATGATGGTGTTCCTGATCCAAATACCCTCCTATGCAACTACCAGAGTTGCCATGTTTCACGTCTACGTTGTAGAAATCCCGCTATGTGCCTTAGTTTGAAAAACAATTTTCAACATCCAATTTTGCTACTTAGCTATAGACCGATTAAAAATATTACAAATCATTATGAAACTTTCTTTCATCTATTTGTAATGAACTCTTCAGCTTTCCTCATAGAACCTTTCTTCATCTGAGGTACTTCAAGAGAATTAATCTACTAATTAGATTACTTTGGTGCTCGTTGCACTTTCAGGACATCCAATACCTTAGTGCTTTATTTTGCTAAAATATTTATTATGAATCACTCATATGTTATTCACATATATGATTAGAATCGTGCTCCCACTTAATTCCATATCTTATACGACTGTTGATGAAATAATAACTTTTATAACTTCATCAAAAAAACTATTACTCCATCTTTGTGATATTTGCTTCAACCATGGACTGATCTTTGAAGCATTCTCACTTTTACTAATATCGTATAGATCATTAAATACTTTCAGGTTGTATCAATCATACACCCTTTGTTTAATTTTCTCAGAAGAAAAATTCATATATCATACTTCAGAAGTATGTCGCGATTATCAGTAATTTTCCATATGAACATTTGCATCACTACACATATTGTAGTCAACCTTTTGAACTCTATCGAAAAACTTTATTTTACGATAAGTTGATTAATATCATCGATGAAGCTTATCTTCTATGTTCATATCTATGAAAGTCAAATCCACTCTAATGATCAGGTATCCTTAGGAGGGTTTTACCAAGTTCTCAACTTGATTTGGATGGCTTTCATATAGTTTTTTATGGTTTTTAAGCCATACAGTGGAGTTAGTGCTCGTCATGGTTTCTTGTAGTTCACAGGTTTATCACACTATAGAACCACCTTGGTCCAACGTGAATTTACAAAGTTGTATGATACATCATAGGACTTGATCATTTCATCTCTTGAACACATTTCAGAGTTTTATCCTTCCTTTTCATCAAATGTAGGAATTTCTGGTTTGGTCACAGAGTTTATCTCTAGAACGAGTTTCATTCCGTAGAACCAAATGATTCAATGTAATCATTATCAAGCTATTCCCACTTAATTGTTTCAAGAGAGCAATTTTCTCAAGAAAAATCCCATGTCCCGTGATAAACATTTTTCCCGGGTATGGTAGTGGAAGTGTTGTTCGTAACATGATGTTTCTACAATACTTATATTCGGGATCGAGTATATTCTAAATACATCTCCGAAATTATGAAACAACAATTGGAGTTCTCATCCATGCCATATTCTTTATAGGGCATTGTTTCAACAATCATATGAAGATGCTCTATTTAGTTCGTAAGTGGTTTCTCAAAAGCGTTAAGCAGAATAGTAAATGGGAGTGTGGTTTAAGTTCATCACCGACCTCACCATGTCATTCTGGAATTCAGGGTAGAAAACAATTTTAATTCCAATAAGTCATATAGGGCTTGGTTATGCGTCAAGATACTCCGTAGCTATACGGGGTTTCAGGTGACGCTAGTTTATGAACTGACTTCATACACTCGATGATGTTTGCTAAATTCTTTAACTCATTTATTTTACGATCAGATCGTCAAATATTTGATCTATGTGAGATGATGATTCTCTTTGTGTTGAAACATTTTTGAACTTATTCAAAATTTCAGATATTATGTCTTGTCTAAATATCGGTATATCTATACAAGTCATTATCACAAAGTTTTATGTAAAGTACTGTTTATTGGTTCTCCACACATCGATATGTGTTATTACCAATAGTTTACTAAACACTTGAAAAATTCATTTAAGAAATGATTTTGTCTATTAGAAAAACATTGCATGTGTCAAATGACTCAAAGTCAAGAGATTGAATGACTTCATCGATATGAAGCTTCCGCATGCGCTTTGTTCTAATGCGACTAATTCATTTATGATATTACAATAATGGCATTATCATCATATAACTTAATTTATTTAGCAATCAAGAAAATAGACATAACATCAAGATTTCAACTTAAATAATTCACCACGAAGGGTGATATTCAGAGGGTAATAATTTTCGAACAACCATTATTCAAAACGCGGATAACACATCCACCGTGTAGACAACATAATACAATATTAATGTTTTACACAACCTCTGAATCAAATAACATTTATTAAACTATAAGATAAATCTTGATAGACGAACGCTGACGGCCTTGGGTGACTTGGGCACCACTTCCGACGCGGACTTGCACTTCATTCACTCTTCTCCTTCGAATTCTGATAATTCACTGTATCGAGTTGCAAAACAAGTGCAATCGATATGGTATCAAATATACCTATGAAGGTGAAATAATGAAATTGTCTATTAACTTCGTATAACTTATTTATACATACGGTGATTAGACCATTCTTCATATCTCCCAGATACTTCTTACAGTTCCTCTTCCAGTGTCCCTGATTACCACCATCATATGGTCTGGATCCTTTTGTATAGATGCTTCCGCAGTCTTAAGCATAGCGAACAATTCGTCTATGGTCTTGTCAAGCCCATTCATTTTATTATTCATGGTAAAACTGTTGTAAGACGGGGGGCGTGACGCAAGGAGAACGTCAGTGCCGAGTGTCATAGGGATCACAAATCCAAGAGCACTTAGCCTCTGTGCGTAACCAACAAGTTTGATCACGTGCTCACTTAATGAGCCGCCTTCTTCCATCTTCCATTCCCACGACTGCTTCAGTGTCTCATAATGTTCAGTCCTAGCTTGCTTCATATACAGAGCGTTCAGTTTTGTCACTATGTCAAAAATGGTGAAGTTTCTCAAAAAAATTCTGAAGCTCAGTATCCATGCATGTCAGCATCAAGCATTGTACTGCGGTGTGGTCATCCACTTTAGTGACATAGACGTTCTTATCGTCCTACTATGAATCCTCTATGGGAGTTGCTGGAAGAGATGCTATGAGAACATAGTCCTTTTTAAGCAACTTTGAGGACAAACCCAAATTGCGGAACCAGTCCGCATATTCGCCTCTATTTGCAGCAAGCATTTCTTTTTCAAGCATCGGTCCTAGGCTAAAAGCATTGTTGTTGCGGGCCATCTCTCTACAACGATATAAATAGATTGATTTAGACATGGTTCAAAATTAATTGCATTAATCTTAACAAGTTTAATCTAATGCTCCCACTAAAACCAATATCTCTCAAAATTGATCTTAGGGTAATCAAGATCCGGACTAATACACCTGCCACTGATGGCTTCTCGCCCTTCGTTGGTTACCCCAAGTGGAAGGTTTGAGATGTAGTGCAACAACTGTTTTCCCTCGGTGAAGATACCAAGGTTTGTCTCCAGTAGGACTCCAGAGATGATAAGTAGGTGTCAGCGGCGCAACTAACACGGACCTGCACACAGACACAGATAACTTTGTTCCCAACGAAGTTCAGAGAGGTTGTCAATCTCTCCGGTCTTTTTGTTCACAAAAGATAAAACGCAAGGGATAATGATAGAAAGTAAAAGCAGTAAAGTAAATATAGCTTGGACACAGTAATGAGGATATGGACCGGGATACGTGATGTTCACTAGTGATGTCTCTCTCCCAAAAGACGATAAAACTGCTATGCGAGGTAAACAAATTACAGAAGGGCAATTGACAGGATTATGAATGCACCGCAATGCTAACTATGCTACAAAAGAAAGGAAGAGGCTCAAAAGCACAGGCAGTACGCCAAAATAAGTAGACCGAAATCCATCTGCATCTACTACTAATCATCCACCTTGAGATATCTATCCAGAACATCTCGCTGGTATTAAGTTGCGAGCCCCACCCAAAGTGTAAACCCAAAGCAACATACAACTGCATTAAAAAGAACTTTGCGTAAAGTAAACAATCCTTGTAACCACGGTTACAAGTACCGTTGTTTTCCCCCTTGTGGCAACAGCACATCCCCTAGACTCATGTTTCTGTCACTCAAGCGTGTCATCGTTGGGCATGAACCCACAGTCTAGCACAACGTTCCCTCTTGGAGTCACTACCTACTACTTGGCCAAAGCAATAAACAGCAACGGAGAACATGCAAGAATTACTTAGGAACAAAAATATAAGAGATAAAAACCAAATATATTACTCTATCACAATCTGAACATAATCTCATAATCCATCAGATCCCTCCAAACTCAGCATAGCAACATCAGAAATATTACAAAGGTGCCTCGATCATGTAGGGCAGCTCACGAGGTCTAAACAATGAAGATCAAAGAGGGGAGGAGAACATCACATAGCTACTAATAACGGACCCATGGTCCAAGGAAAACTACTCACGAGACATCCGGGGAGCATCCATGGTGGAGAGGAGACTCCCGGAGGTCAATCCTCCCTCCGTCAGGGTGCCGGGAAGAGGTCTTCTGGTGCTCCCGATCTTGGAAGCGCGGCGGCGGCGGAACAGAGGCGAGTTCGCGGAATAGGGTTCCTCCTCTGGAGTTTTCCCGTGACGGAGAATAAATAGGCGAGGGGGGCAGCCAGAGGTGGACCAGGGGCTCCAGGCGCCCCCCTGGCGCGGCCAGGGGTGGGGCCGCGCCGGGTGGCCGCCTGGGGGCCCCCTGGCTCCCCTCTGGCCCCTCCCGGGCTCTTCTCAAAGCTTCCTGTACGCTGATTTTTCCTGTATTTTTGCCGGAATTTTTCTGGCACTTTTTATATGGGGGAAAACTAAAATAGAAAAAACAGCAGAAAACAGGAACTGGCACTGGGGTGCACTGAGTTAATAGGTTAGTCCAAATATGATCAAAAGTGTATGAAAGTGTAACTAGATCATAGCAATATCACACAAAACATGCATGGAGCAAGCAGAAATTATAGATACGTTTTGGACGTATCAACATCCCCAAGCTTAATTCCTGCTCGTCCTCGAGTAGGTAAATGATAACAACATAATTTATGTGGTGACATGCTAGAAACCATAAAAGAACTTTGAAAAGTAAAGAAATCAAGGTTAGAGATTCAATTCAAGTCGTAACATGCAAGAGTCTATATTAGCATTGAAACAAGTAACAAAAGAACATTAGGTGCAAGATCTCTCGCTGTCCGTGACTCGAATGTCTCCAAATGGTGTTTGCGTGCAAGAAGGGGGATAGGGAATACGAGAAAACGTAATTTTTGTGTTGAGAACTCAATCTACTAAAGTTTCAAACTTGGTCTTCTTTGGAATCTTATCTTGACTCGTCCCCAGACCACTAGCCAGGTACAAGTCAATTTGATCCACTCCTTTTCGATATTTTGAGCACTCATGCAATGGATGAGCGTAAGCACGAGAGTTGACACTTAGGATGGCAAAGAGAGGATTACGGAGGAGGAAGACAAAAAGGATGAGAAAGGCTCACATCAATGAGGAAAATCATAGGCAAGAGATGTCAAATGATAGATATGATGTGAGGAGTAGGGATTGCCATGCAACGGATGCACATACGAGCTAAGAAAGCTCTCTAATGGAACTAGTGGGGGTGCATCTAACCTTCTCGCTCATGAAGACCTAGAGCTCGTTTGAGGAGGCTCATCCTTGGAATATGCAAGCCAAGTTCTATAGTGTGAAGGTCCCCACATAGCTATATGCATAATGATCATCTCTATGGAGTACAAGAATATAGAGGGAGTACTAGTGTGGATCTCTCAAAAGGATAGTAGTGTTGCCCCTTTCTCTCTTTTTATTTCTTTTTCTCTTTTTCTATTTTTTTGTATTTTTTTGTGGCCTCAATGGCTCTTTCTATTTAACTCTCATTTGTCCTCTTTGGGATCTTTTAATGTGTCCACTTTGGGATCTTTTCCTCACTTAAGGGCAACACTCTCATTTACAAGAAGGTAAAGGAGATCTTTCACACTTTACAAGGTACTCAAAACATAAAGAAGATGTAACTATTCATGATGTATGCAATGTATGCCGCTGCCAGTGTAGCAGGAACATGTATGACATGAAGATCAAGTCATGAAGAGGTGGAAGTTGCATGGCAATATAACTCGGAAAGGCTATGGAAATGCCTTGATAGGTAGGTATGGTGGATGTTTTGAGGGAAGATATAAGGAGGCTTATGATGACAGAGCGTATCATGCCAAGGTTTTGGATGTACCGGCGAAGGTGGACACCAACTCTTGGAGTGGGAAGAAGGCAATGCACGGCACAGGAGAGGCTAGCAAAATATGGGAAGGTGGAAGTGTCAACTTTCAATACTTACATTAGTCCGAAGAACTCATGCACTTATTATCGGTAACTCTCAATCTAATAAGGAGGTTCACAAAGAGACAAGTACCCCAAGGAGGAGTGTATGGGGGTTTGGTTATCCTTGCACATCCTCGACTCATGGTACGTGAGTGTTCTCTGATATTCGACCCCTCTGAAGAGTAGTGATCCATCTAGTAGCTAGAGTTCTCAACTAATTTTGTAGGTTTTGAAAATACACACGGATTTCCCAAAATACGACACCTATCACTAATAGGCAAGAGCTCTTGACACTAAAAGTTCAAACACTACTCACAACAATACCTCAAAACTATTGCAAGATACTGCTAGAATTAAATAGCAACCTCAATTACCTACTTTCAAGACAAGACACAACTCGGTGCAACAACCAACTCTCTTTAACAAGATAAACATGAAAACTAAAAATAGTTCTAGCAACAAACTAAACAAAATCCAAGGCTCTTGCTAAAGACAAACTAAGACTAAAACTAAACATGGCAGTAGCTATGAAAAGATAAAGAACACGCAACAGCAAAAAGATAAGCAGGAAAAATCCTATGATGTGTTCTAAATTTTTAAAGTGGAGCGTGTTTCTATCCCACACAAAGTAATACGGGATCTAACTTGTTATGAACAGAAATCAAAGCTCAAGAAAACTAGAAACAAAACCCAAGAGCGAGACGCTCCAAGCATAGCACATAACGCATGAAGTGATAAAAATATAGTGAGACGAAGGACGAACTGATGATTGTTGATGGAGAAGGGGATGCACGGGGGCATCCCCAAACTTAGACGCTTGAGTCTCCTTGAATATTTATTGGGGATGCATGGGGGCATCCCCAAGCTTGAGCGCTTGACACTCCTGGATCTTCTTGCATCATCTTCCATCACACACTTGAAAACTCCCTTCATACATAATTCATCATAAGTTGATTAGAGAGGTTAGTACCCTTAATAAATAAAAAAATTCCACTGGATATAAAGATATTCTTGAAGAGCTACTGTTTATCAAGAGTGCCAAAAAGTTTTTGCAAAGAAAAAGCAAGCTTAAGGTTTGCAAAAGTTAGGAGAGACAAAACGTGGCAGAATCTGTGAAAAACAGAACAGCAGATAGTAAAGAATTTTTTAGGGGCACTTCTGCAACTCAAATAAAAAAACTCAGAACATACGGAAGTTTCGTAATTGTATAGATCATACTGTGTAAACATTTCAGCTCAAAAAGATGAACTGGGATTTTTCTGGAATTTTTCTGGTCACGAGGACAGAATCTGTTTTCTGGACAGCATATCACAACTTTTACTTCCCTTGCCGTAAGAAGCTATAACTTGGCACAAAACTGAAAAATAAAGATACAATGATGTTGCTACAGAAGTAACAATCATCAAGACACAACAAAAGCAAAAAGAAAAACCTAAATTCTTTGCGGGCTGCCTCCCGAAAGCGCTTCTTTAAAGCCATTAGCTAGGCATGATGCAAAAGAAGAATCAAGTTTTATCAAGAGAAAGAGAATAACTAGCCCGTGTAACAGACTCAAAAGGTAACTTGATTTTATTTCTAGGGAAGTGTTCCATCACCTTTTTGAATGGGAATTGGAATTTTATATTCCCCTCTTTCATGTCAATAACCGCACCAACGGTGCGAAGAAAAGGACGTCCCAAAATAATTGGACACAAAGGTTCACACTCTATATCCATAACAATAAAATCAACGGGAACATAGTTGTCATTGACAATGATAAGAACATCGTCGATCTTCCCCAAAGGTTTCTTTACGGAAGAATTAACAAGACGAACTCCAAAAGAATAAGGCTCAAAGGGCTTCAATTCAAACATATCATAAATTATTTTGGGCATAACGGAGGTACTAGCTCCAACATCACATAAAGCATAGCAAGAGAAGTTATTTAATTTAATTTTGATCATAGGGTCCCAACCATCATCTAGATTCCTAGGTATGGAGGCTTGTACTCTAAGCTTCTCCTCCCTAGCTTTGATAAGAGCATTTGTGATATGCTCCGTGAAGGCAAGATTAAGTGTGCTAGTGTGGGGGTCTCTAGACATTTTGTGTAACAAGCTAGTAACTTCTGAGAGGGTACAACTATCAAAATCAATATCACTACTATCAAAGGTGGTAGTAGTGTCATCTAGGCTCACTTGTTTGAAACCCTCTATGTTCATAGGAGTTTCCTTTTCTACGGTTGAGGTATTAGCATCACCATTAATAGGTCCAACGGGACTAGGAGTGCATTGGGTGCTAATAGTTTGGGTGTCCTCAACAATTTGGATAGTGGCAACTGTGTGGTGTGTAGGAAGGCTCTTAATTCTATCCTCTTCCTCTTTTTATCTAGCCCATCTTTCTTTAAGTTTAGCCATCATCCTAATATTTTCATTGATTTGTAACTAGATAGCATTAATAGGAGTGGCCTTATTCTCCTCAAGGGGAGAGGTTCTAATTTTAAGCATCTCAATATCAAGGGCTAAGCTTTCTACCTTCAAAGAGAGATTATATATTCTAGCTAATTTATCCTCTACATTTTTGTTGAAGGCTTTTTGTGTAGTGATAAAGTCTCTAAGCATGCTTTCTAATTCAGAGGAGGGGTTCTTGTTGCTAGGGTAAGTGTTGTTGTTCCCATAGTTGGATGGAAACGGTCTAGGATTGCTAGCAAAATTACCCCTATAAGCATTGTTGTTGAAGTTGTTTCTAGCAATAAAGTTCACATCTACTTGTTCTTGGGCAACCAAAGAATTTAAAGGGACATCACGAGGATCAATATAGGGTTGCTTGGTAAGTAGAGACATAATTAAATCAACTTTTTCATTGAGAGAGGTAATTTCCTCGACAGAGTTTACCTTCCTACCTGTTGGAGCGCGTTCGGTGTGCCATTGGTAATAATTGGTCATTATTTCATCGAGAAGCTTCGTGGCAGCACCAAGTGTAGTTGACATAAAGGTTCCTCCCGCGGCCGAATCTAACAGGTTCCGCGAGGTAAAGTTCAAGCCTGCATAAAAAGTCTGGATAACCATCCAGGTAGTCAAACCATGTGTAGGGCATTTCTTAACAAGAGATTTCATTCATTCCCAAGCTTGGGCAACGTGTTCATTATCCAATTGCTTAAAATTCATAATATTACTCCTCAATTGGATAATCTTAGCAGGAGGGTAGTACTTCCCTATAAAAGCATCTTTGCACTTATCCCAAGAATCTATGCTATTCCTAGGAAAAGATTGAAACCAGATTTTAGCATCCCCCCTTAAAGAGAAGGGAAAGAGCTTGAGCTTAACAACATCACCTTCTACTTCTTTGTACTTTTGCATATCACATAATTCAACAAAATTATTCAAGTGTAAAGCAGCATCATCTCCAACACCAGAGAATTGATCTCTCGTAACAAGGATTAGCAAAGCAGGTTTAATTTCATAAGAGGTAGCTGAAGTGGCAGGTGTGGCAATGGGAGTGCAGATAAAGTCTTGGTTGTTGAGACAAGTGAAGTCACACAACTTGGTGTTTTCAGTGGAACCCATAGTACCAGGAAGTGTGGCAGATTTTTTTGTAAATTTTGATAAAATACACAAAGATAAAAACTGAAAGATAAACTAACAAGACTAAAAAACAAAGGTAAAGGGTAGTGTGCAACTCCCCTATCTTAGCACTCGGAGTCCCCGGCAACGGCGCCAGAAAACTTGCTTGATGGCTTCTCGCCCTTCGTTGGTTACCCCAAGTGGAAGGTTTGAGATGTAGTGCAGCAGCAGTTTTCCCTCGGTGAAGATACCAAGGTTTGTCTCCAGTAGGACTCCAGAGATGATAAGTAGGTGTCAGCGGCGCAACTGACGCGGACCTGCACACAGACACAAATAACTTTGTTCCCAACGAAGTTCAGAGAGGTTCTCAATCTCTCCGGTCTTGTTGTTCACAAAAGATAAAACGCAAGGGATAATGATAGCAAGTAAAAGCAGTAAAGTAAATATAGCTTGGAAATAGTAATGAGGATATGGACCGGGATACGTGATGTTCACTAGTGATGTCTCTCTCCCAAAAGACGATAAAACTGCTATGCGAGGTAAACAAATTACAGAAGGGCAATTGACAGGATTATGAACGCACCGCAATGCTAACTATGCTACAAAAGAAAGGAAGAGGCTCAAAAGCACAGGCAGTACGCCAAAATAAGTAGACCGAAATCCATATGCATCTACTACTAATCATCCACCTTGAGATATCTATCCAGAACATCTCGCTGGTATTAAGTTGCGAGCCCCACCCAAAGTGTAAACCCAAAGCAACATACAACTGCATTAAAAAGAACTTTGCGTAAAGTAAACAATCCTTGTAACCGCGGTTACAAGCACCGTTGTTTTCCACCTTGTGGCAACAGCACATCCCCTAGACTCATGTTTCTGTCACTCAAGCGTGTCATCGGGGGGCATGAACCCACAATCTAGCACAACGTTCCCTCTTGGAGTCACTACCTACTACTTGGCCAAAACAATAAACAGCAACGGAGAACATGCAAGAATTACTTAGGAACAAAAATATAAGAGATAAAAACCAAATATATTACTCTATCACAATCTGAACATAATCTCATAATCCATCAGATCCCTCCAAACTCAGCATAGCAACAACAGAAATATTACAAAGGTGCCTCGATCATGTAGGGCAACTCACGAGGTCTAAAGAATGAAGATCAAAGAGGGGAGGAGAACATCACATAGCTACTGATCACGGACCCATGGTCCAAGGAAAACTACTCACGAGACATCCGGGGAGCATCCATGGTGGAGAGGAGACTCCCGGAGGTCAATCCTCCCTCCGGCAGGGTGCCGGGAAGAGGTCTTCTGGTGCTCCCGATCTTGGAAGCGCGGCGGCGGCGGAACAGAGACGAGTTCGCGGAATAGGGTTCCTCCTCTGGAGTTTTCCCGTGACGGAGAATAAATAGGCGAAGGGGGGCAGCCAGAGGTGGACATGGGGCCCCAGGCGCTTCCTGGCGCGACCAGGGGTGGGGCCGCGCCGGGTGGCCGCCTGGGCCCCCCTGGCTCCCCTCTGGCCCCTCTCGGGCTCTTCTCGAAGGTTCCTGTACGCTGATTTTTCCTGTATTTTTGCCGGAATTTTTTTGGCACTTTTTATATGGGGGAAAACTGAAATAGAAAAAACAGCAGAAAACAGGAACTGGCACTGGGGTGCACTGTGTTAATAGGTTAGTCCAAATATGATCAAAAGTGTATGAAACCAGGGGCCCCAGGCGCCCCCCCTGGCGCGGCCAGGGGTGGTGCCGCGCCGGGTGGCCGCCTGGGCCCCCCTGGCTCCCCTCTGGCCCCTCCCGGGCTCTTCTCGAAGCTTCCTGTACGCTGATTTTTCCTGTATTTTTCCCGGAATTTTTCTGGCACTTTTTATATGGGGGAAAACTGAAATAGAAAAACAGCAGAAAACAGGAACTGGCACTAGGGTGCACTGAGGTAATAGGTTAGTCCAAATATGATCAAAAGTGTATGAAAGTGTAACTAGATCATAGCAATATCACACAAAACATGCATGGAGCAAGCAGAAATTATAGATACGTTTTGGACGTATCAGCCACCGGTGTAACACTCAGCCATGGAGATGATCAACCCGATAGGTCTAACTAAACCAATCATAACCGACTTATGACTCTTGTATTAGTCTTTCGACACTTGTGCTCCGAGCTCAGATCTGATAAGCTAGAACGTCAAGACAACCAAGCGCTATTGCTGTGGAGACAACTCAATCCACCCGCCTCTTTGTTACCTTTCCATTGGTACTCGTGTTACACGACGCACCGTGGGTGGCATTTATTACAGACGGTTGCACGGTTGGGAGAGCACGAACTTCTTGATATTTTAAGAGAGATCATCCTATTAAAATTACGACTAGTGCGCAATCAAAACAGGCAATGAAAAGGATTAACATCACATGAAGTTTAATGTATGTGATATGGTATAGCCCTTTTCTTCAAGAAACTCCAAGAACCATGCTTTTCTTTCTTCATCTTCTTTTGTCGGAGAGCATCACCTCCACGCACGACATGTCGTCAAGCACCATGACGTATGATCATCATCTTCATGTAGATACTACAACTATTGCTAGCATCTATTCTACTAAAAGAAAATTACATGAAGTTTGGCACGCAGGCCGAATAAATGACAATCATATGGTTCCAGCCAGCATGCCGTACCATGACATGCAAGTCATGAAAATTTAACATGTACAAAGTATAATCATCTCATACAAGTTTTATCATTAAGAAGACTATACCACATAACATGTTCCTGCAAAAACAAGTTAGACGTTCTTCTACTCGTTCTTTGCATCTTTTACGTGGCTGCTAGGGTTTGCAAGGCAAAACGTTTTGCTAGCTACGTAACCATGTAAAGCACAATCTTTCAGTTGCTAGATTAACACTCGGGGCGTATCAACCATGAGACTACAATTTAATCTCATGACCAATACTGAACAATCGTCAATACGCGTGATCCCCGTGCTAGATCAAAATTCTAACACGCCCCTTTTGTTACACAATTTCTCCACACCAAAAGCAAGACCAAAATCATCTTCACGCGACCATCATACTCAGGAGCAGCATAGAAGGACCCCGAGGGGCAAGATGTTTGTAACAAAATCAAGCAATGCAGGAGGGATCAACTTGTGCAATTAGAGGGGAAGCAACTTGAAGATTCAGTTTAGATCTATTATAAAAAAACTAGGCACAATGAAAAATTTGTGCAATGCCCGTTCATCACTTATGAACTCTAGATCGAACCTGCATCTAGCACTAGACTAGCTCATGATACCGTTGTTGGGATTCGGAGTAGAAAACAAAAAAATTCCAGCACTACGAAAACCAAACCCAAGAACGGATCTAGGAAGATGCAAACAATGCAGCAGAAGATGTTGATGGAGAGTCGGAGAAGCGTGAAGATGAACACTCCTACGAACAAATCTAATCACCGTGGTGTCAGAGCCCCAACTAGGGTAAGTACTAGGTTTGTTTGTGCCCTTTGCATCAAGCAAAAATTCAAAAGAAATTCAAAATGGGGAAAGAAAAGCCCTAGAAATTTTAAGTCAAATGGCCAGATAAAAATATTTTTCCAAAAATCATTTGAATGTTTGGAAAATTCCTATAAATGTTGCTGATCATTTTAAAAGTGGTTTGGGATCAATCCCATGCACATGGAATTTTCTAATATTCAAACAGTGGCTTTGGAAATTAAAATAACCCTATTTGAATTGAAATTCAAAATATATTGAATTTCAAAAATGCTCAAATTCTAGAAGTGACTTGCTACTGGTCACCTAGGATTTATAAAATTAATTGGGCATTTTAATAAATTGCTCTGCTATTTATTTTTGGGGCAAAACAAATTACAGAAAACAAAACAGAAGAAATAAAAGGAAAGAGAAACCCTGGCCAATCTGGCCCAACTCATCCCCCCAGCCCACTGGCCTCGGCCCAGCCCGCAGCGGCCGCTTGTCGTCTTCCCCACCGACGCCGAAGCAGCTCGGTGGCGGCCTGGGAGCACGCCGCGGCGCCACCGCGACGCCGAGAAGGCTCCAAGGCCCCCTGTGCCTCTTTCCCTCGCCGTGGAGACCCCGTGCACGCCCCGCTCTTCTCCCCCCTCTCTCTGCACCTCCTCCTCCTCTCCCATCGTCGTTCTCGCAACCGCCCGAAGTCCACCGCAGAGCGCCGCCGTGAGCCCGCGCGACCAGAGACGTCCATCGGCCGGGAAAAGCTGTCCAGGAGGAAGCCCGACCTCGACTTCGTCTAGCCGCACCCTCAATCGAAGCCCGGACAGCCCCGAGCCGCCGTGTTCTCCATCGACGTCTCGCCGGAGCCGCGGAAGCCCGTCGTCGATTCCGTCTCCGTCAGCCCTCCTCCGGCCTCCTCGACGGCCCCTTCACACTCAGGGTGAGCTCACGCCCATTTCCCCCCTATTTCCGTCTCCTCCCGTGCCCCGGAGCCCGATTCCGACGAGGTCCAAGCTCCGGCAGCCGCTACTCTTGTCGCCGACGTCGAAATAGCCGTCCCCGAGACCCCCAGCTTGTCCCAGGCGAAGCACGCGAGCAAGGGGATCCCTCTGGTGGTCTTCCCGTTCGTTTTGAGGCACTGGAACGCCGTCCAGCACCACTCCGGCAAGTATCCAGTCGCCGGCGGCGACACTCCGGCCAGCCCCGATTAATTAACCCTAATCCACTCCTTAATCAACCCCCACAGTGACTGACAGGTGGGCCCTGCCCCTAATTTAACCCCTCTGTTAAGTTAATCCAACCGGGAATTAACCCCCTGAGGCTGACAGCCTGGACCCACTGGTCAGCCCCCCCCCCTGACGTCATCCCCACGCAATGCTGACGCAGTAAAGTTTTTCCAGAAAATAGAAATGAATTAACTTAATCCAGAAAATTCCAGAAAATTGTTTAAACTTGGGAAATTCATAACTAATTCATATGAACTCCAAATATAGCAAATAATATGTCTAAAAATATCAGAAAAATCCAAGTATTATGAATATGGGCTCTGTTTTCATGTTTGACCAATTAAAATTGGGTGAACAGTGCAAAACATCCATATGGCTTTAATTCAAATTCAAATTTGAAGCACATTTGCAAATGACTTTGCATTTGACTTCTTTTAAATGGAATTGTAACCACTTTGTGACCAAGAACATCACCATTACAATATTGATCATGTGTATGATGCATTGCAATTATATTTATACCTTGTTTGATTGTTTGCTCGATAGACGTGCAACCGGAACCGGAGGCCACCCCCTTCGTTGAAGACACCGTTATCGAACCTCGTCAGCAAGGCAAGCAAAACCCCTTTGATCATATCTATAAAATCCCAATTCCCTCTCAGTCTCGCTTATGCATGTTTAGGAGATCACCGAGACACGTTCTTTCGCATAGTTGAACCCATTCCGATGCATGACCTATCATTCTGTCACCGTATTAAGCAAACCACAATCCTAGCAGATATAGGAGTTGAATGATGAGCATGTGGCCCCTGCAACTGTTACTGCTTTTGCTGCTTAGTGATACCATGAGGATGTTTTGATTGTGAGTCGGGATGGAATGAACACAGTGGTGTTGATGAAAGTGAAACGTGTTGGTGAATCCACCCTAAGCAAAGGTGAACGATGAGAGGCTGTGTAGGAGTACACAGTGGGTTGTCTCGTTGAACATTACCCTAGGCCCCGAGTTCCTGTTTTGTGATCCAAGACAAAGAGTATGACCACATGTAGGGTTTATGGGAGCCCCGTTTGGCCTCTTTACATACCGATCCGGTCCAGGAGTCACAATAGATTCGGGTTTTCCATTTGGCATGTGCATATAAAAAGAATGAAGAAAGGTTGCATCATCCTAGATATGTGGTGGACTTGTGAGGCAGTAAAACCATCTGGCAGAGGTAGCGTCTCGGTCCCTTACATTATCTGAGTCCTTTTCGTGGAACCGACCGGACTCTCGAGCGGTGCCAAACTCAGGTAGTCGACTCCTGGATTAGAGAAGGTGATGTGAGGTTAGTGCCTTGGTTTCATCCACGTCCGACATCCGCTTGAAGGATGCCAAGAACGAGGCGATAAGTGATGACACGCGTGTGAAGATGTACACCCCTGCAGGGTTAATGAACTATTCGAATAGCCGTGTCCGCGGTTATGGACTACTTGGAAACCTTTATTTGATCATAGCTAACTTGAATGGATACTTATAAAACTCGCAAGATAAGTGTGAGATCTATGGTGTGCTTCTTCGTGGGGAAGTCAAGTAAGTAACCATAGTGGTGTATTGTTTGGAGATGTAGTGGACTCGTGTACGCTTCTTACCTCAAACTCTGGTACTCGTAGTACAGGATTAGCCAAGTCAAAGCTGACACTTCTGCATGTTGAACCCCACCTCCTTTACCTTCATACTTGAGCATGAGTAGTGTAGTTCTGATGTAAGTCTTGCTGAGTACGACTTTGTACTCACGTTTGCTTATTCTATGTTTTAGATAAGAACCGTACCCCGATGGAGTCACCTTCGTGAAGCTCGACGCTGACATTGGTAGTATAATACCAGACAGCAGTCTGGTCCCTCGTGGAAGGGCATGTTTGTTTACAAGGCTTCTCTAAGCCATTTGTTAAACTTGTCTGTACTCAGACCTAATTTTCTTCCGTTGTATGATGTAATGTTGATCACAGACATGTGATCTTTGTATGCTCTATGTGTATATCAATAAAGAGTACTTTGTAGAGTTATGTGATGATACCTGCTGTTCATACTAGGCATGTGTGCTGCGTGTATGTTTATAACATGCATGTCTTAGTATGGGTTTTCGAGACCTTAGTTGTGATCTGGCTGGCGGTCTTTTATACACCAAGTGGCCCTTAGATGTGCGCAGCTTGGGGCATCGCGATGCGATTGTTCGTGACTCTGTCACGTGCACACTTTGTTGTATGATCGAGCCCGCCCTAGACCCCGACTAAGTGATCGGGCTGGAGTAAGTCTATGTAAGAGTTAGGATCCAATCGATAACATGGTTGAGGCGACTTGTCTATGAGTATGGGATTCACCACCCATAAGCATTTAGACTTGTGAGCGGACATTGAGGTCCCATCTCAGTTGATCATCCGGCCTGAATGGGATGCCCCTCACGTTCGATGCTTACCGAGAACGTTTTGTGCTTGGCCTTGTCTGCTTAGACAAGTGGGTACGGTTCTTGGCTCTCCATGTGATTGTATCGTGACTGGAATTACATACGCTAACCCCGGGTCCCGACAGACTTGGTATCAGAGCAGGACTGTCTGTAGGATTAGAAACCCTTGGTCGAAGTCGAGTCTAGCATTCTATAGTTATATAGTTACTATGGGTATATAAGGGAACAACGTAAGGCTTCTTTTTCTCCTTACCCTCATCGATCCGAGTTCTGGGTCACCCTTATCTTTTCTACGGGATGATAGGACTAGGCTCATCTATGTCTTACTAGAACATCTCGTTGTTTGCTTCTTTGTAGCCGTAGGATTGTTGTGGTCGTCCAGACTCATCGAGTTTTGAGTTCCTTGAGGAAGTTTTGTTCAATCTCCTCGAGGTTATCTTGTTTTCATCCCGGTGTAGCCGTTATGCTGCCGGATTTTTCCCATGTTTCTGTGAATCTTTGCCTTCGCATTATAATCCTTTCCGCCTTCATCATGTCTTGTTATCCTTGAATCCATCATTCAACCTGTTCTGATTGTTGATTTTTATCACACAGGATGTCAGGTGGAACTCGTATTGCTGTTCGTCGGAATCGAGACCGTGTTCGGAATCGAAATGATGATGAACCTCTACCACCGTCTTCTGCGGCGGAAATCATGATGGAAGCTGAGAAGAATCAACGCGACCAAACATGCCTTCTGGAGCTCATCGAGCAGAATACCTCGCGTCATTGCAATGTGGTTGTGAGCATCCAGGACTTCATCCTCCTCAAGCCACCGGTATTCCGATGTTCTTCTGAGCCCCTTGAAGCTGATGATTGGCTCCGTTCCATCGAGCGTAAGCTTGATACTGCACATGTTACTCCCGATGATCGAGTTATATTCGCGGCATACTTTCTGGAAGGTGCTGCTGCTGAATGGTGGGAGAACTATGTTGCTATGCAGCCAGATAGTCACTTAGTGACTTGGCAGGAGTTCTGTGTTGCCTTTCGAGGGTACCACCTTTTGGATGAGTTGATGGAGCGCAAGAAGGAAGAGTTCTGCAATCTCACTCAAGGAGAGATGTCCATGCACGAGTATGTGAGAGAGTTCAACCGTCTTGCCCGGTATGCCCAAGATGAGATCACCACCGATGTCAGAAAGCAGGCAAGGTTCCGTAAAGGACTTAGCCCCATCCTTCGTCATGATCTCAACCTCATCGAATTTGCCACCTTTGAGGATTTAGTCAACAGATCCTTCAGAGCTGAGCATGGCAATGCAATTTTCGAAGAGTCCCGCAAGAATGTCTTGAGCTTGCTTCTTCTTCTAGTTCAGCCCCTCAGAAACGCCGAATTTGGATTCCAACCAGAGCCATACCTCAAAACTTTCTGCAGAGGCCACCACCGAATATATGCCATCCACCCCAACACATTATTCCACCCCGGAATGATGGTGTGCAACCAAGCAATTCCACTCCCAACATTTCAGACAGGGTATGCTTTAAGTGTGGTCTTCCAGGCCATTACTATCGACAATGCTCTCAGGTCTTGATGGCATCACGTCATTCTCGACCCAAGCCTCCAAAGAAATCCACCACCAAGACCATCCCAGCAAAGCTTTCAGTCACAAGTAGTGGATGTGTGAACCAAATCTCAGTTGAGGAAACCACTGATGCTTCTGACGTCATTCTTGGCACACTCCCAGTCAATCATGTCCCCGCCTCCGTTCTTTTCGATCCAGGAGCTTCTCATTCATTCATGTCGGAGAGTTATGCACTCCGTCATGAGTTTCCTTTTGAAGAAATGTTTTCTCCAATGATTATTCAAACTCCTGGTTCAAAGTGGCAAACTAATAGAGTAAGCCATGGCAATGAAATTGCAATTGAGGGTTTAGTATTCCTTGCTTCTCTTATAGCCCTCAAGTCTTCGGACATTGATGTCATCCTAGGAATGGATTGGTTATCAAGGCAAAATGCTTTCCTTGATTGTAAAGCCAAATCAGTTAAACTCACCCATCCTTCAGGCCAGACCATTGACTACACCTCACCCAGCTCTAGAATCCAGGTGTAGACTTTGAATGTGCTTCCTCTTCCAGACCTTGAAGATGTTCCGGTGGTTCGTGACTTTCCGGATGTATTTCCTGAAGAGCTGCCGGGAATGCCACCCGACAGGTGTGTAGAATTCATAGTTGATCTTATACCAGGCACAACCCCAATTTCCAGACGCCCATATAGGATGGCCCCACATGAGTTAGCTGAGCTAAAAACCCAACGTGATGCTTCGTTGGCAAAAGGCTTCATCCGCCCTATCTCATCGCCATGGGGTTGCCCCGTTCTGTTCGTAACGAAGAAAGATGGAACAGAAAGGATGTGCGTAGACTATCGCCCGCTAAATCTAGCGACGATAAAGAACAAATACCCACTGCCCAGGATCAATGATCTTTATGATCAACTTGCAGGATCCTCTGTCTTCTCCAAGATGGATTTGAGATTAGGCTATCATCAAATAAAAATCCGAAACGAGGACATTCCAAAAACGGCTTTTACTACTCGTTATGGTCTTTACGAGTATACCGTCATGTCCTTTGGTTTAACCAATGCCCCCGCCACATTCTCACGCTTGATGAATTCGATCTTCATGGAGTACCTAGATAAATTTGTTGTGGTTTATCTCGATGATATTCTCATCTACTCGAAGAACGAAGAAGATCATGCCCAACACCTAAGGCTGGTATTGATGAAACTTAGAGAGCACCGCCTTTATGCCAAGTTCTCCAAGTGTGAATTTTGGCTACCAGAAGTGACCTACTTAGGCCACGTGATTTCTGCGAAAGGTGTTGCAGTCAATCCCGAGAGAGTTCAGGCCGTCCTTGACTGGACTCCACCTGAATCGGTTAAGCAAGCTAGGAGTTTTCTTGGCCTAGCCAGCTATTGCCGCCGCTTCGTCGAGAACTTTTCTAAAGTTGCAAAGCCTCTTACTGAACTCCTCAAAAAAGATAAGAAATTCCAATGGACTCCCAAGTGCGAGGAAAGCTTTCAAGAGCTAAAAATAAGATTGACTTCTACACCCGTACTTGCACCTCCAGACACCAAAAGGGATTTCGAGATCTATTGTGATGCTTCACGGCAAGGGTTAGGATGCATACTTATGCAAGATCGACATGTGGTAGCTTATGCTTCACGCCAGTTGCGGCCACATGAAGAGAACTATCCTACCCATGATCTTGAACTCGCTGCCGTAGTTCATGCCCTGAAGACTTGGAGACATTACCTCCTTGGTAATCGCTGTGAGATTTATTCCGACCACCAAAGCCTCAAATATATTTTCACCCAGCCAGATCTTAATCTCAGGCAAAGACGATGGATAGAGTTGATAAAAGATTATGACTTAGGAATTTCTTACACCCCAGGTAAGGCCAATGTCATGGCTGATGCACTAAGTCGTAAGTCGTACTGTAACAACCTTATGTTACAACAGTATCAACCACTTCTTCATGAGGAGTTTCGAAAGCTCAATCTCGAGATTGTTCCTCGTGGATCTCTTTTCAGCTTGGTGGCGAAACCAACCCTTGAGGATCAAATCATAGCTGCCCAGAAACAAGATAGTAGTATTCAAGAGATCAAGCAGAACATTGCTAGCGGAGTTGCTAAATGTTTCTCTGCAAATGATCAAGGAACGATATTCTTTGAAAATCGTTTAGTAGTTCCTAAAAATGAAGACCTAAAGCAGCTGATCCTTAAGGAAGCTCATGACACTCCCCTCTCAATTCATCCCGGTAGCACTAAAATGTACCGAGATCTACGCCAGAGATTTTGGTGGACCCGGATGAAGAGAGACATTGCGCAATTTGTTGCCGAATGTGATGTTTGTCGTCGCATTAAGGCAGAACACCAAAGACCTGCTGGTACTCTTCAGCCACTGTCTATTCCCGAGTGGAAATGGGACAAGGTCGGTATGGACTTCATCACCGGCCTTCCAAAAACCCAGAAAGGAAATGATGCCATCTTCGTTGTCATTGATCGACTTTCAAAAGTTTCTCACTTCCTTCCCGTTCGTGAGTCTATAACTGCTAACCAGTTAGCAGACTTGTACGTCTCTAGAATAGTGTCTCTTCACGGTGTTCCGTTGGTGATCAATTCTGATCGTGGTAGCCTTTTCACCTCTAGATTTTGGGAAAGTTTTCAAAATGCTATGGGGACTCATCTATCCTTTAGTACAACTTTCCACCCTCAGTCTAGCGGTCAAGTTGAAAGGGTAAATCAAATCTTGGAAGACATGCTCAGAGCTTGTGTTATCTCTTTCGGAAAGAATTAGGAGAAATCTCTTCCATTCGCCGAATTTGCTTATAACAATAGCTATCAATCTAGTCTGAACATGGCTCCCTTTGAATTCCTCTATGGCCGACGATGTCGAACACCCCTTAACTGGTCAGAAACCGGTGAAAGACAACTCTTTGGACCGGATATGATCAAGGAAGCAGAAGAGCAAGTTCGCATTGTTCGTGATCGTTTGAAAGCCGCTCAGTCTCGTCAAAAGAGCTACTATGATCGTCATCATAGAGAGGAGAGCTACAATATTGATGAGAAGGCTTACCTTCAGTTACTCCTCTGAAAGGAACCCAAAGATTCGGTATCAAAGGCAAGTTGGCCCCACGTTACATCGGACCTTTCCGCATTCTCGCTAAACGTGGAGAAGTTGCCTACCAACTTGAACTACCTCCGCACCTTTCCCGAGTACATGATGTATTCCATGTGTCACAACTCAGGCGTTGCTTCAAGGACCCCATCCGCGAAGTCGACCATGAAACGCTTGATCTCCAAGATGACCTTTCTTATCGGGAATACCCTGTTCGTATTCTTGATTCAGCAGAGCGTGTCACTCGCCAAAAGAAGATCAAGTTTCTGAAAGTTCAATGGTCACATCACTCCGGGAAAGAGAAGACCGCCTCCGTCCCGAGTACCCCACCTTCCTCCCGACGACTTCTGAATCTCGGGACGATATTCTTTTGAGTGGGGGCGAGTTGTCAGAACCCCAACTAGGGTAAGTACTAGGTTTGTTTGTGCCCTTTGCATCAAGAAAAAATTCAAAAGAAATTCAAAATGGGGAAAGAAAAGCCCTAGAAATTTTAAGTCAAATGGCCAGATAAAAATATTTTTCCAAAAATCATTTGAATGTTTGGAAAATTCCTATAAATGTTGCTGATCATTTTAAAAGTGGTTTGGGATCAATCCCATGCACATGGAATTTTCTAATATTCAAACAGTGGCTTTGGAAATTAAAATAACTCTATTTGAATTGAAATTCAAAATATATTGAATTTCAAAAATGCTCAAATTCTAGAAGTGACTTGCTAATGGTCACCTAGGATTTATAAAATTAATTGGGCATTTTAATAAATTCCTCTGCTATTTATTTTTGGGGCAAAACAAATTACAGAAAACAAAACAGAAGAAATAAAAGGAAAGAGAAACCCTGGCCAATCTGGCCCAACTCATCCCCCTAGCCCACTGGCCTCGGCCCAGCCCGCAGCGGCTGCTTGTCGTCTTCCCCACCGACGCCGAAGCAGCTCGGTGGCGGCCTGGGAGCACGCCGTGGCGCCACCGCGACGCCGAGAAGGCTCCAAGGCCCCCTGTGCCTCTTTCCCTCGCCGTGGAGACCCCGTGCATGCCCCGCTCTTCTCCCCCCTCTCTCTGGACCTCCTCCTCCTCTCCCATCGTCGTTCTCGCAACCGCCCGAAGTCCACCGCAGAGCACCGCCGTGAGCCCGCGCGACCAGAGACGTCCATCGGCCGGGAAAAGCTGTCCAGGAGGAAGCCCGACCTCGACTTCGTCTAGCCGCACCCTCAATCGAAGCCCGGACGGCCCCGAGCCGCCGTGTTCTCCATCGACGTCTCGCCGGAGCCGCGGAAGCCCGTCGTCGATTCCGTCTCCGTCAGCCCTCCTCCGGCCTCCTCGACGGCCCCTTCACACTCAGGGTGAGCTCACGCCCATTTCCCCCCTATTTCCGTCTCCTCCCGTGCCCCGGAGCCCGATTCCGACGAGGTCCAAGCTCCGGCAGCCGCTACCCTTGTCGCCGACGTCGAAATAGCCGTCCCCGAGACCCCCAGCTTGTCCCAGGCGAAGCACGCGAGCAAGGGGATCCCTCTGGTGGTCTTCCCGTTCGTTTTGAGGCACTGGAACGCCGTCCAGCACCACTCCGGCGAGTCTCCAGTCGCCGGCGGCGACACTCCGGCCAGCCCCGATTAATTAACCCTAATCCACTCCTTAATCAACCCCCACAGTGACTGACAGGTGGGCCCTGCCCCTAATTTAACCCCTCTGTTAAGTTAATCCAACCGGGAATTAACCCCCTGAGGCTGACAGCCTGGACCCACTGGTCAGCCCCCCCCCTGACGTCATCCCCACGCAATGCTGACGCAGTAAAGTTTTTCCAGAAAATAGAAATGAATTAACTTAATCCAGAAAATTCCAGAAAATTGTTTAAACTTGGGAAATTCATAACTAATTCATATGAACTCAAAATATAGCAAATAATATGTCTAAAAATATCAGAAAAATCCAAGGATTATGAATATGGGCTCTGTTTTCATGTTGGACCAATTAAAATTGGGCGAACAGTGCAAAACATCCATATGGCTTTAATTCAAATTCAAATTTGAAGCACATTTGCAAATGACTTTGCATTTGACTTCTTTTAAATGGAATTGTAACCACTTTGTATTTTTGGGGCATTTTAATAAATTCCTCTGCTATTTATTGGGCATTTTAATAAATTCCTCTGCTATTTATTTTTGGGGCAAAACAAATTACAGAAAACAAAACAGAAGAAATAAAAGGAAAGAGAAACCCTGGCCAATCTGGCCCAATTCATCCCCCTAGCCCACTGGCCTCGGCCCAGCCCGCAGCGGCCGCTTGTCGTCTTCCCCACCGACGCCGAAGCAGCTCGGTGGCGGCCTGGGAGCACGCCGCGGCGCCACCGCGACGCCGAGAAGGCTCCAAGGCCCCCTGTGCCTCTTTCCCTCGCCGTGGAGACCCCGTGCACGCCCCACTCTTCTCCCCCCTCTCTCTGGACCTCCTCCTCCTCTCCCATCGTCGTTCTCGCAACCGCCCGAAGTCCACCACAGAGCACCGCCGTGAGCCCGCGCGACCAGAGACGTCCATCGGCCGGGAAAAGCTGTCCAGGAGGAAGCCCGACCTCGACTTCGTCTAGCCGCACCCTCAATCGAAGCCCGGACGGCCCCGAGCCGCCGTGTTCTCCATCGACGTCTCGCCGGAGCCGCGGAAGCCCGTCGTCGATTCCGTCTCCGTCAGCCCTCCTTCGGCCTCCTCGACGGCCCCTTCACACTCAGGGTGAGCTCACGCCCATTTCCCCCCTATTTCCGTCTCCTCCCGTGCCCCGGAGCCCGATTCCGACGAGGTCCAAGCTTCGGCAGCCGCTACCCTTGTCGCCGACGTCGAAATAGCCGTCCCCGAGACCCCCAGCTTGTCCCAGGCGAAGCACGCGAGCAAGGGGATCCCTCTGGTGGTCTTCCCGTTCGTTTTGAGGCACTGGAACGCCGTCCAGCACCACTCCGGCGAGTCTCCAGTCGCCGGCGGCGACACTCCGGCCAGCCCCGATTAATTAACCCTAATCCACTCCTTAATCAACCCCCACAGTGACTGACAGGTGGGCCCTGCCCCTAATTTAACCCCTCTGTTAAGTTAATCCAACCGGGAATTAACCCCCTGAGGCTGACAGCCGGGACCCACTGGTCAGCCCCCCCCCCCTGACGTCATCCCCACGCAATGCTGACGCAGTAAAGTTTTTCCAGAAAATAGAAATGAATTAACTTAATCCAGAAAATTCCAGAAAATTGTTTAAACTTGGGAAATTCATAACTAATTCATATGAACTCAAAATATAGCAAATAATATGTCTAAAAATATCAGAAAAATCCAAGGATTATGAATATGGGCTCTGTTTTCATGTTTGACCAATTAAAATTGGGCGAACAGTGCAAAACATCCATATGGCTTTAATTCAAATTCAAATTTGAAGCACATTTGCAAATGACTTTGCATTTGACTTCTTTTAAATGGAATTGTAACCACTTTGTGACCAAGAACATCACCATTACAATATTGATCATGTGTATGATGCATTGCAATTATATTTATACCTTGTTTGATTGTTTGCTCGATAGACGTGCAACCGGAACCGGAGGCCACCCCCTTCGTTGAAGACACCGTTATCGAACCTCGTCAGCAAGGCAAGCAAAACCCCTTTGATCATATCTATAAAATCCCAATTCCCTCTCAGTCTCGCTTATGCATGTTTAGGAGATCACCGAGACACGTTCTTTCGCATAGTTGAACCCATTCCGATGCATGACCTATCATTCTGTCACCGTATTAAGCAAACCACAATCCTAGCAGATATAGGAGTTGAATGATGAGCATGTGGCCCCTACAACTGTTACTGCTTTTTTTGCTTAGTGATACCATGAGGATGTTTTGATTGTGAGTCGGGATGGAATGAACACAGTGGTGTTGATGAAAGTGAAACGTGTTGGTAATCCACCCTAAGCAAAGGTGAACGATGAGAGGCTGTGTAGGAGTACACAGTGGGTTGTCTCGTTGAACATTACCCTAGGCCCCGAGTTCCTGTTTTGTGATCCAAGACAAAGAGTATGACCACATGTAGGGTTTATGGGAGCCCCGTTTGGCCTCTTTACATACCGATCCGGTCCAGGAGTCACAATAGATTCGGGTTTTCCATTTGGCATGTGCATAGAAAAAGAATGAAGAAAGGTTGCATCATCCTAGATATGTGGTGGACTTGTGAGGCAGTAAAAACCATCTGGCAGAGGTGGCGTCTCGGTCCCTTACATTATCTGAGTCCGTTTCGTGGAACCGGCCGGACTCTCGAGCGGTGCCAAACTCAGGTAGTCGACTCCTGGATTAGAGAAGGTGATGTGAGGTTAGTGCCTTGGTTTCATCCACGTCCGACATCCGCTTGAAGGATGCCAAGAACGAGGCGATCAGTGATGACACGCGTGTGAAGATGTACACCCCTGCAGGGTTAATGAACTATTCGAATAGCCGTGTCCGCGGTTATGGACTACTTGGAAACCATTATTTGATCATAGATAACTTGAATGGATACTTATAAAACTCGCAAGATAAGTGTGAGTGCTATGGTGTGCTTCTTCGTGGGGAAGTCGAGGAAGTAACCATAGTGGTGTATTGTTTGGAGATGTAGTGGACTCGTGTACGCTTCTTACCTCAAACTCTGGTACTCGTAGTACGGGATTAGCCAAGTCAAAGCTGGCACTTCTGCATGTTGAACCCCACCTCCTTTACCTTGATACTTGAGCATGAGTAGTGTAGTTCTGATGTAAGTCTTGCTGAGTACGACTTTGTACTCACGTTTGCTTATTCTATGTTTTAGATAAGAACCAGACCCCGATGGAGTCACCTTCGTGAAGCTCGACGCTGACCTTGGTAGTATAATACCAGACAGTAGTCTGGTCCCTCGTGGAAGGGCATGTTTGTTTACAAGGCTTCTCTAAGCCATTTGTTAAACTTGTCTGTACTCAGACCTAATTTGCTTCCGTTGTATGATGTAATGTTGATCACAGACATGTGATCTTTGTATGCTCTATGTGTATATCAATAAAGAGTACTTTGTAGAGTTATGTGATGATACCTGCTGTTCATACTAGGCATGTGTGCTGCGTGTATGTTTATAACATGCATGTCTTAGTATGGGTTTTCGAGACCTTAGTTGTGATCTGGCTGGCGGTCTTTTATACACCAAGTGGCCCTTAGATGTGCGCAGCTTGGGGCATCGCGATGCGATTGTTCGTGACTCTGTCACGTGCACACTTTGTTGTATGATCGAGCCCGCCCTAGACCCCGACTAAGTGATCGGGCTGGAGTAAGTCTATGTAAGAGTTAGGATCCAATCGATAACATGGTTGAGGCGACTTGTCTATGAGTATGGGATTCACCACCCATAAGCATTTAGACTTGTGAGCGGACGTTGAGGACCCATCTCAGTTGATCATCCGGCCTGAATGGGATGCCCCTCACGTTCGATGCTTACCAAGAACGTTTTGTGCTTGGCCTTGTCTTCTTAGACAAGTGGGTACGGTTCTCGGCTCTCCATGTGATTGTATCGTGACTGGAATTACATACGCTAACCCCGGGTCCCGACACGTGGAGTCTCTCGAACGAAGATCGAACGTACGATCTCTCTACGGTTTATCCACACGTACATTGTAGATGATCCGGCAGGGCTCCGCCGTCCAGAGCTCGGCGCCGCCGGAGTAGAGAGGAGGGAGGAGAAGCCCTTCGGGGTGGATGAGATTGGATCTAATGAGAGGGATAGAGAGGGGGCAGCCCTTCGGGAGAGAACAACTTCAATCGTGTGTTGAAGGGGTGCCCCCACCTCCTCTATTTATAAGGGGAGGGGGAGGGGAGCCACCTTGGAGGAGGGGGCAGCCCTAGGGGCTGCGCCCTAGGGTTTCCCCTCCCCTAGGGCTGCGCCAAGGAGGGGGGGAAGCTTCCTGGAAGCTCCCCCCAAGGCGCCTCCCCTCCTGGGCCACCTTTGGCCCAAGTGCTCCCTCTCCACTTGGGCCTTCCATGTGAGAGGGAGCCCATTGATATTAAATTCGTTAATTTAATTCCGAAACCTTTTCGAAATACTTAATAAATGAATATTAAATATATCTAGACCAACTCGGAACTTTTCCGGCCCTCCGGTTTTACCCGGTTTTCTCAAAAACTCTTCCCGGTACTTTACCGGGTCCCCGAAACGGTTCCGGTTTTCTCATCGATTATAACCCGATCACTCCGAGACTTTCGCGATGTGATAAATACATGATCCTATCACTCTAGTACTCTACAGATCATCTACCTTGAAGTGTGTGACCCCATAGGTTTGGTAGGATACGGACATGATCCAGAAACTGACTTTCTCGCGGAACAATAACCGATAGCGGAGCCATGGACACCCATAACGGTTCCCGTACCTACACGAATAAAAATTCGAGTGAACCACAAGCTTAACATGCCAGTCCTATTTGCTTCACGATACTATACAAAACCTGAGGTGAGATCTATTAGGTATCCGCATGATTAACCATTAACCATTATACCAAGTGACGGGGATCAACCCTGGCAAATCCCATGGCCAGGGACCCTGGGTTAGTCATGAGATGCACAGGTTGGACGATAGCTCGTCGGCAAACAGGAAGGCTCGCTCCTGCTCGATATTATTGATGGGGGAGATGCGATTAAAGTGGAAGCCAAGGCTGGAGCGCTCAAAGCTAGGGTTACAAGTGGTATTAGCTGTCTTTGGCGTCGCCCCTCCTAGCCCTTATATACCGGGCTAGGTCTCGGCGAGTTCATCTACGTTTACAGGTAAGCTTTCCTAACCCTAGCTTGCTCCGTACGGCAGGTATTCGCACCTTCCTTGTGAGTCGCGAACTCCTACGTCGGTGCCAACTAGTGGGCCGAGGCTGTATCTTCATGGGCCTTCTGCCTTCATGGACACCAGGTAGGCTCATCCGTAGGAGTCGTGCGGTCACCCCCTCGCCAGTAGCCCCCGAGTGCCTGGGGGACTCGGAGAGTCGCGCAGGGACTCGAGTACATTCATTCGTCGTTATTGGTATGCGTGGTTCATCCACGGGTCGCTGACAGTCTGGTGGCCATGACAAAACCTGTTTCGAGGGATGCTAAGATGAAAGGGCCCAAGGAGTCGACGGGTCGAGCCTTGGTGAATTGCACTAGGGAAAATACCACAGTATCCCAATCAAACCCACGTCCCTCGACGTGAGCTTGGAACACTGGTGTCGAGCAAAAGTCCGTCCGCTTCAGGTCTTATGGTGTTCATTTGCCGCCAGTAATGTGTACAGCCTAAGGCGCGTCCGCCCGACTTTTCTATCATGCGCAGCGCATGGGAAAGGTTGGGAGTTTGTTTGCTCGGTGGTTGAATTTGCGAGATGGCGATATGCTCAGCTGTCGCTTTGACGGCGAAAGCACTGTCACTGTCCGCGCATTCGATCCGAGTGGCAATAGCATGTCGGGACCCGGGGTTAGCGTATGCAAGTCCAGTTAAGACATAGTCATATGGAGAGCCGAGAACCGCACCCACTTGTCTAAGCAGACAAGGCCAAGCACTGAACATTCTCGGAAAGCATTGTACGTGAGGGGTATCCCATCCAGGCCGGATGATCAACTGAAATGGGTCCTCATCGTCCGCACACAAGTCTAATGATATGGGTGGTGAACTCCCATATTCAAAGACAAGTCGCCTCAACCATACTATCAACTATCTCAAAACTCTTACATAGACTTACTCCAGCCCGATCACTTAGTCGGGGTCTAGGGCGGGCTCGATCATACCACAAAGTGTGCACGAGACGGAGTCTCGAACAATCGCATCGCGATGCCCCAAGCTGCGCACATCTAAGGGCCACTTGGTGTATGAAAGACCGCCAGCCAGAACACAACTAAGGTCTCGAAAACCCATACAAAGACATGCATGTTATAAACATACACGCAACACACATGCCTTGTATGGACAGCAGGTACCATTGCAATTCTCTACAAAGTGTACAATTTTATTGATAACTCTTATAGAGTGCACACAGAGATCACATACATGTGATCCAACATTACAACACACACGGAAGCAAAATATGTCTGAGTACAGACAAGTTTAACAAATGGCTTGAGAAGCCTTATTTAAACACAAGCCCTCCACGAGGGAACCAGTCGTCTGACTGGGACTAGACTAGTTGGTCTTCAGTCGTCCAGCTCGATGAAGAAGCCACCTTCGGGGTCAGTGGCATCATCTAAAACATAGATTAAGAAAACGTGAGTACAAAGTCGTACTCAGCAAGACTTACATAGGAGCTATACTACTCATGCATATGTATGAAGGTAAAGGGAGGTGGGGTTCACTTGCAGAAGTGCCAGCTTTGACTTGGCTAATCCTGAACTACGAGTACCAGACTTTGAGGTAAGAAGCGTACACGAGTCCACTACTTTCTCCAACCAATACACCACTATGGTGCCTTCCTCGACTTCTCCACGAGGAAGCACGCCATAGCACTCACACTTATCTTGGTGTGTTTTAGAAGTATCCAGTTAAAGTTATCTAATAATCAAGCTAAGCTTTCCAAGCAGTCCATAACCGCGGACGCGGCTATTCGAATAGTTTTGTTAACCTTGCAAGGGTGTACCGCTACACACACATGACCATCATTTACCGCCTTTGATCTCGACACCATTCAAGGGGTGTCAGCGAGGATGCTCACCACAACTGTTACCTCATAGCCGATCTAGTCCGAGAAAGCCGCCTACTTGGGTTGGTTACCACAATCGTGAACCCGGCCGGTTTACCGAAGTGGACCCAAGTGATGTGTGTGTGGTGCATAAGCCGGTCTCGGATGAGCCGTTCTCTCACTTAGCATCCAGGCCACAGACCTACCAGAACTCCGAACTATTGCGACATCTGGACATCGAAAGGGATGAGTTAGTAAGTCGAGAGGGGTCAGTGAGCCCAATGTGTGGTTGTACTCTTCATCTTGGATCACCACACAAGAACTCGTACTAGGGCAGTGTTCAACGAGACAACCCACCGTGTACTCCTACACAGCCTCTCATCGTTCACCTTGTATTAGGGTCGATTCACCAACACTTTTCTACCATCATCAACATGATCATCCCCATCCCGACTCACATCACAGTAACAACATGGTATCATACTAAGCATGCAATAAGCAGTAACATTGCAGGGGCCACATGATACAAACAACTCCTACATTTGCTAGGATTGTGGTTTGCTTACTACTGTGACAAAATGATAGGTCATGCAAAGGAATGGGTTCATCTATGCGGTAGAAACGAAGCATGGTGATCATCCTAAACAATGCATAAGCGAGACATGAGAGGGAAGTGGGATTTTATCGAAATGATCAATGGGGGTTTGCTTGCCTTGCTGACGAGGTTCGGGTTCGGGGTCTTCAACGAAGGTTGCAACCTCTTGCTCCGGTTCCACCTCTACTCGACAAACAAAGCACGAAGTAGCAATCAATATGAATGCAATGCTCAAGCACATGAATGAATGTTGAAACTTGAAGTATAAGTTTTGATGTGTGAGGCAATTCCATTTAAGTGGAGTATATTGCATTTGAAATGCAAATTCAAACTCCACATTTGAATTCAACATTAACCAAGTTGTATGTGATATAGTTTGATCATTTTGAAACAACTTCAAATGTGTATGATATTCCTCTGATGTGTGATTGAAATGTAGCATGTTGCCATGGTTCAAGTTGCAAAAATATTTGATTTGAATTTGATTTAATTCCATTTAAATCAAATAGCAAATGCTACTGATCACATTTTAAATTCAACTCAAACAGAGTTTAAAGTTGCATATTTGGAAAGATAATTTTCTCCTGAACATTTTTCATATATTATTTGTCCAATTTGGAGTTAATATGAATTTTCTATGAATTTCCAAAGTTTGGGGTATTTTCTGGATTTTCTGGAATTCTTTTAATTCATTTTGATTTTCTGGAAATTCATAAAATGATTTATTGCGTCAGCTGACATGTGGGTCCAGGGTGTCAGTGACTGGGTTAATTAACCCGTGGGTTAAATTAATCCAGTGGCTTAATTAAGCCACTGGGCCCACTGGTCAGTGACCCAGGGAGTCATTAGCCGAGTAATTAACAAGGGGGTTTGGCTAACTCGCCGGCGGCTAAACGCCGGCGACTGGAGTCATGGCGGCGCTGCACGGGGATCACGATTCCGGCCACGGGAGGGGAAACGGAGGGCACCGGCTTGCTCCTGGAGGTCTTCCGCGTCGTCTGGAAGTAACAGGGGGTCACGGGGAGGTCGGGAGCGACGACGGCGACGACTCCGGCGGAAACAGAGAACCGGCAAGGTCGTAGTCGAGGATAGGGGGCACGGATTGGGCTGAGCTCGTGTGCGTTCGAAAGCTAGAGTCACTGGAAGTCAAACGCGCGCGCTGGACGCGATGATGGGGCACAGGGGCGACCTCATCGTCGTCCATGGCGGCGACGTGCTTCGACATCCATGGCGAAAACGGATAGAGAGGTCGCGGGGTGCTGGAAGCTTAGGGGAAACACTCAGTAGCTCACCGCGGTTCGAACGGAAGCAACGGCAAGCTTGGGGAGGCTTCAACGGCGGCGAATCGACGGCGGCGAGTACGCGGGTCCGGCGAGAGGTTGAAGACGATGGCGTCGGCTCGGGGAGGAATTAGGGCTCCAGATTCTGCTTGAAGACGAAGTCGAGGACGAGGAGCACGGTGGACTTGCTGGCTTGAGCTCTAGGGCACGGTGGCCACGCGGGGGCTCGACGGCGCTCCGGTGAGGCTTCGGGCGGCGACGGATTCGAGCACGGGAGGAGGAGGAGGAAGCTCTGGAGGGGGGGGAATGGACTGCGGAGGCTGCGGGGAGTCTCCAGGTGCGAGAAGAAGCCACGGGGAGGCCTGGAAGCTCCTCGACGACGACGTGTTGTCCCCAGCTAGCTCGGTGGCATTCCACCGAGCAGCTTGGAGGCGAGGGACGGGGAAGAAGACGCCCCTGCCCCTGTGGGCCGGCTGGGCTAGGGTGGGCCGGCTTCGCCTGGGCGCCAGGTAAGATTTTCTGATTTCTTTTCTATTTTTCTTTTCTGACATTTGTTCTGTTTAGCTAAAATAAATAGCTAAACATTTTATTAAATGCTGAAAAAATTTATGTGGCCTCATAACAATAAAGAGTAACCACTTATAAAATTTCAACATTTTTAAAATTCAAATAATTTGAATCTTAAATCAAATAGGGGTATTTCTTTAATTCCAAGGCACTGTTTGAATATTTGAAAAATCTATGAGCATGGGATGGGTCCCACATCACTTGATATGTGATCACACTCATTTATAAGACTTTTCAAAAATCTAACATGAATTTTTGGAGAAGATTTTTATCTGGCCTTTTGAATTAACATCTGGGGGGTGTTCCTTCTCCCATTTGGATTTTGAAGTTGATTTCCTTTGAAAATTTGACATGATGCAAGGTTACTTGATCCTAGCACATTACCTAACAGAGGGTTCTGACATAGCATGGATCTGCATGGGCAGGAGTCGAGCAGCGACAGCTCCACAAAGTCGAGGAGTCCTTCGCCGGCGTCTTCGACTGCTTCTTCCTCCAGGGACTCGTATGGTGCTGGTGGTGAGCCGTCTTCAACTGCTTCCCCCTCTGGCTCTGACGAAGACCTCGATGTCAAGCCACCGGTTAAACAAGCGCGGCAGGCGACCTTGTAGAACTGGAGGCAGCGGCGTCATCTTCGCCGACAGCTTGGGCGGAGCTGGAGAAGAAGCTAGAGGAGCAGGAGAAGAAGCTGGTGGAGCATCGTCTCCAATGTCTCCGCAAATAAGTCAAGCTTCACCTTTTGTTATGTCATTGACATCATGAGCCTGCTGCTTCGACTCCTCCTTTATCTGTGATGATGCTCTTGTACTAGAGTCGATTACCCCTCCTGGGCACACATGTAGAAGTCATAATTCCTTGGGTGATTCCCTCTTGTAACAGGAGATGCCTTCTATCCAAATGTAGTTGAGTCCTTTTTGTACTGAAGATGATCCTTATGATGTAAACTGTGCTTGATCCTTTGCAATGGAACTTTATATTTTCTTTGGCACTGAGAATTGTGTTCGAGTCCTTTGCGGCCGAGGGCTGTCTTCGAGTCCGTCTTTGCACTGTGGGTTCTACCGGGTGCGCGACAGCGCTCCCGATGGGAGTAGCCCCTGAGTCTTTAGGTGATCGTTGGCGATCGGGTGAAGACTAAATGAGCCTGTGTTCTGTGCTTCTTCCAAAGTTTCTTCAGAGTACTTGGGTGCTCCATCTGGTTGTGGACATGTTTTTCGAGCCTTGTTTTCAGCAGGTGGGGCTAGCCGGGTATTGTTTGCTTGCGGCTGAAGGACGCTGAGCGGGATATTATCCGACTGAAGGGATCCGTGGTCGTTCAGCGTACTCGTTGTAAGCGTGCCGAGTCCGTGGTTGAGGGCCTTGCTTCGTGGGTGGTGAAGTTGTCCGACCTCCTGCGGGGTGAGTCTTGACTCTGCTTGGTTGCTTGATTCCGCTTGGTGGGTTTTTGCCGTCTTTGTCTTGATCGTAGTTTTTGACTTTCGGAGTGCTGGCAGGGCGAACTCGGGATGAAGAGAGGGCCGTTCAGTCGGAGATGTCGCGGCTTGATGATCCTAGTGTGCAGGCGAGCAATCCCTTTTGGGCAGATGGGGCTCGTGCTCGAGCATTTTCTTTGCTTCGTCGCCGAGTTAAGCGGGTACCGGAAGCTCTCAGCTACTGCCATCGGGTATTGGGCGATATCCATGCTGAGTTCTATCCGTTGGAGGTGGTTCCTTCGTCCCTTGAGAGGCTTTGTCGCATATTTTCTCAGCCTGCCGAGTTACGTCGAGTGATGGATCATCAGATTCGTGCTGGAGCCCGAGCTGCTTTGGGCTTGGTCCATAGTCATTGTCCAGGGGTGGATTTTGCTCAGGTGGTGCCGGATCCTCCAGGTGGTAGGGAACATCCGATGAATGAGCACTACGTGGCTGTAGATAGGCATGCGCACCAGGTTGTGATGCGAGTTTGTGAAGAGAACGACCGCCATCTGGGTGCACTTATTAAGGCGAAGTTGGAGCCTAGAGATTAGGTGCTTCCCTTCGTTGTATATGCTTCTTCTTGGCTGTATATATGCTGTCTTGGAGGGTCGTCTGCATTTGTAGTTGCGGGGGGCGCCTCGGGGGTGGCTGCTTCGGTGAGCCCCCGAGTGCCAAGTTAATGTGCCGCGGTTGTGGAGGATGTCTCGGAGGGTGGATGCTTCGGCAAGCCCCCGAGTGCCAAGTTAATGTGCCGCGATTGCGGAGGACGCCTCGGAGGGTGGCTGCTTCGGCAAGCCCCCGAGTGCCAAGTTAATGTGCCGCGATTGCAGAGGACGCCTCGGGGGGTGGCTGCTTTGGCGAGCCCCCGAGTGCCAAGTTAATGTGCCTCGATTGCGGAGGACGCCTCGGGGGGTGGCTGCTTTGGCGACCCCCGAGTGCCAAGTTAATGTGCCGCGATTGCGGAAGACGCCTCGGGGGGTGGCTGCTTCGGCGAGCCCCCGAGTGCGAGTTTTAGTGTGCCACGATTGCGGAGGATGCCTCGGAGGGTGGCTGCTTCGGAAAGCCCCCGAGTGCCAAGTTAATGTGCCGCGATTGCGGAGGACGCCTCGGAGGGTGGCTGCTTCGGCAAGCCCCCGAGTGCCAAGTTAATGTGCCGCGATTGCGGAGGACGCCTCGGGGGGTGGCTGCTTTGGCGAGCCCCCGAGTGCCAAGTTAATGTGCCGCGATTGCGGAGGACGCCTCGGGGGGTGGCTGCTTTGGCGAGCCCCCGAGTGCCAAGTTAATGTGCCGCGATTGTGGAAGACGCCTCGGGGGGTGGCTGCTTCGGCGATCCCCCGAGTGCCAGTTTTAGTGTGCCGCGATTGCGGAGGACGCCTCGGAGGGTGGCTGCTTCGGCAAGCCCCCGAGTGCCAAGTTAATGTGCCACGATTGCGGAGGACGCCTTGGAGGGTGGCTGCTTCGGCAAGCCCCCCAAGTGCCAAGTTAATGTGCCGCGATTGCAGAGGACGCCTCGGGGGATGGCTGCTTTGGCGAGCCCCCGAGTGCCAAGTTACTGTGCCGCGATTGCGGAAGACGCCTCGGGGGGTGGCTGCTTCGGCAAGCCCCCGAGTGCCAAGAAATTTTGGGGAAAAATATTTATGTAATATATTTCCTGCTGTCCCTTACAAAGAGTAGGAGGGCTCTGTTGAGGACAGGTCCCTTTTACTTAGAGCGATGATGTAGTGGCTTTTAAGGGCCTGGTAGCTTTGTCTCCCAGTGCCGGGTTTCTTGGGCTATGTTCCTTTCCTTCTACGGGAGCGCTTCTTCTACGATTCTCGTGGTCCTGCTGCCTTGGTGGGCTACGAATGCTTCTGCTATCTTGTGGAATTCTTTGTCGCTGCGGTCGGATCTGACGAAACTACCGCTGATTGTGATGACCCCGTTTGGGCCTGGCATCTTCAGCTTGAGGTAGGCGTAGTGGGGTACGGCCATGAAGCGAGCGAAAGCTGGTCGCCCGAGGATTGCGTGGTATTGCGACTTCCAGTCGACCACTTCAAAGTCAAGTGTTTCCTTGCAGGAGTTTGTCGCGTTCCCAAAGACTACCTCCAGGCTTATCCTTCCGAGGGGGTAGACTGCTTTTCCTGGTACGATCCCGTGGAAGGTTGTGCCTGAGGACTTGAGTGCGTTGTTTTGGATGAGCATGTCGTCGAGTGTTCGGGTGAAGATGATGTTGATCCCGCTGCCGCCGTCCATGAATACTCGCGACATGTCGTAATTTCCGATTCTGGCCTCGAGTACTAGCGCGGCGTGCCCTGGCTGGGGAACGACTGGCGGGTGGTCGTCCCGGGAGAAGGAGATTTCTGTCTTCGACCCGCGCAGGTACTCTGGGACGGCCGGGTGTGTGGAGGTTGCTAGGAAGACTTGTCTGGTGACTTGTTTCTGCTGCCTGTTGGAAGGTCTGCCTTCTTGTATCATGTAGATCCTCCCATGGGCTTCTGGGTACTGGTTTTCTTCTTCTGGTGTCCTTTGTCGTTCCTGGATGATGTCCACCTGTCTTGTTCGCAGAGGGGGGGCTGGTGGCCCATCGTGGGCGACTGGCCCAACTGCTATGCTTGCGAGTGGTCGTGCTGTTGCGGCCGCGGAGCGGCTTTTCTCCTCGGCCAACTCGTTGAAGCTTCTGCAATTCCTGAGGGTGTGGGATGATCTGAGCTCTCCTCGCTCGTTTCTATATCCGTGTATAGAGCACGGTCCGTCGAGTTGTTCTTTGGCGGAGCGGAATGCGCGAGTGCCGTCGCGTGGCTGAATTGTCCTCCATTCTCGTCTCTGAGCCTGGGGCTCGTCTTCTGGGTTGTCTCGTCGCTGTGGTCTGTTGTCATTAGGGTGCCTGCCGTTCCGATCGTCCGAGAAACTGGCGGCGACCATGTCAGGTCCTCTGTCGTTGTAGAAGTTCCGTTTGGGTCACTTTCTTCTTCTGTCGTCTCCTCTATCTCCATTGTAGTCGTAGTCGTACTCTGATCGTGCAGTGTGGGTTTCTGTTTCATTACGAAAGGAGTCTTCTCTGTCTGCCCAGTTGTTGGCTAGTTCTAACAGCCGTGCGAGTGTTCGGACTTTCATCTGTCCGAGCTGCTCTTTGAATTCAACGCGCTGAAGACCTCGCCTGAATGCGTCGATCGCACTTTCGTCCGAGATGTCTTCCGCTGAATTCTTGAGTATCGTCCATCGCTGGATGTATGCTCGCAGGGCCTCCCTTGTTCCTTGTTTGCATGCCCGCAGCTCCTCGAGTGAGGCTGGTCGCTTGTATGTGGATTTGAAGTTTTCTATGAAGGCTCCTCGGAACTGGCTCCAAGAGCTGATGGATCCGCGCCGAAGATTTTTCAGCCAATGTCGAGCGGAGCTCTCGAGCATGAGCTGCACGTACTGCATTGTTGTGACGTTGGTTCCTCTTTGAAACTTGACTGCCGTTAGGTAGTCGTCGAGCCATGCCTCCGGCTCCTCGAGTCCGTTGTACTTTAGTGTCGTGGAGTTCAGTTTGAACCCGTCTGGCATACGCGTCTCACGTATGGCACGTGTGAAGCAGAGTGCTCCACATGGCTCGATTTCCTCGTCGGAAGCCTCTTCATCCGAGTACTCCTCGCGTGTTGCACGTCTTCGCCTCCTGCGGTTGACTCTGTTCCGCGTGATGTCGTCTCGCGCATCTCGCCGAGTGCTGCGGCGCATGTTGTTGTCGTCGCTGTCGTGTTTCTTGTACTTGTCGGGGCGCCTGCGCCTGTCGTCATTGCTGTCGTCGTCGTCGTCGTCCGGTGAACTGGGGTCCCTGTCTGGTGTCCGCTCGCGAGTCTGCCGCTTTGCGCTGGATTTCTTGGGTACCGGGGCGTCGATAGCGTCCTTCATTATCTGCAAAGCTATGGAAGTGTAGCGATCCGTTTTGCCCTTTCTTCTTTTCTGGGCACGGGACATGTAGTCCTGGGCGCTTATGAGTGCTTCTGCCGGAGTGAGGGGCTCCTCTTCGTCGTCGTCCTCCTCTGATCTGAAGTCATCTTCCAGTTTCCGCACTACTCTCGCCCTTTCTGTCTTCCGCAGGTTGTTGAGTTTCGATCTGTTGCGGATGGGGGAGTCGTGGCCTGGCGAGTCACTTCTGGGAGATTGTTTGCGACTGCTTTTCCTTTCGGGTTTCGCTTTTGCTTGCTTCTCCATGGCTAGGCGCCACTGTCTCGTCTGCTGGGTTAAATCACCCGCTAACTTGTTGTATGCCCTTAGCTCGTCTCTTGAGGCATCTGATGGTAGTAACCTGCCGTGGGCGACTGCTTCCTTTACCATTGCCATTGATTCCTTGGACAAGTATATTTTTTCTTTGGGTGGTCCGCCCGCCGCTGCAACCGGGGTTTTCTTCCTGCTGCGTGATGGCTGGCTGCCTTGGCCGGGTGCTTGCTGTTTGCTACTTAGCGGCTGACTGCTTTTTTGATCGCTGGGCCCTTGTTCCACCGGGACTTTATTTGGTATGTTCCCCGGTTCTCCTAGCTGTACGACCATCTGACTGGTGTTGCCGGGACCTGCCGCCCTGTTGGTGGTTGGGGTCTCTTGACGAGTGCTCGGGTCGTCGACTCGCCCGTTGTTGCCTGACGCTGATGCGCCAACTTCTGCCATGAACACCTGCGATGGTGTCCTTGCCGTCTCCTTGCTGATACGTGCGATCGTGCTTCTCCATGCTGGGACTTCACTCGAGCGGTCGTGAGTGGCGTGGAGCCATGAGTTGGGTGGGTAGCTACGACCGCCAGATAGGTTGGCCGTGCGGGCGGCACCTGCTACGATCGTTGCTGCAGGTGTTGCCGTGGGCGCACGGGTGTCGTCGATGAGGCGAAGGTACCCCAATGGTTGATGTAGATCTGATACGCTCCGAAGATCAGATTGACGCCGGAGTGTAGATTGGTGAAGACTGGCTTGAGGGCCGGGAGGTGGGCCGTGAATCCGAGGGACTCGAACAGGTTGGATCTTGCCGGAGCCGTCGAGTCGATGAGTGCTGATGATGATGAGGCCGCCAAGATCGTGTTCCCAACCTGCACGGTTCCCACAGACGGCACCAATTTACGGGGATCAACCCCGGCAAATCCCATGGTCAGGGACCCTGGGTTAGTCATGAGATGCACAGGTTGGACGATAGCTCGTCGGCAAACAGGAAGGCTCGCTCATGCTCGATATTATTGATGGGGGAGATGCGATTACAGTGGAAGCCAAGGCTGGAGCGCTCACAGCTAGGGTTACAGGTGATATTAGCTGTCTTTGGCGTCGCCCCTCCTAGCCCTTATATACCGGGCTAGGTCTCGGGGAGTTCATCTATGTTTACAGGTAAGCTTTCCTAACCCTAGCTTGCTCCGTACGGCAGGTATTCGCACCTTCCTTGTGAGTGGCGGACTCCTACGTCGGTGCCAACTAGTGGGCCGAGGTTGTATCTTCATGGGCCTTCTGCCTTCATGGACACCAGGTAGGCTCATCCGTAGGAGTCGTGGGGTCACCCCCTCGTCACCAAGTCATCCTCCTTCCTGTTTTGTTCCAGTTTTCTTGTTTAGTATTCCGGCATCCCTTGTGATCAATTCACAGTGTCTGGCCAGACGATGTTGGATGTCGTAATACCGAGAGGGCCCACAGAAGTATCTCTCCATCGTTAGAGGAGCAAATTCCCAACTCGAATCGTTAAGTCCCTTGACACACTTTCAGGTGTCAATGATCAAAGCCGTTATTTCCACGCCTGTTACAGGTGGTGTTGGGACAGTGTCAAAACCCACCCTCCGGTATGAAGTTACGAAACATTCTTATGGTCATGAAGGACACATGCATATTAACTTAGATGATTTTACTTATAACATGGAAACGATGTGATCTCAAAGTAAATCATACAATTGGGTCGGTTCAGCACCCTTGTTCTGGCAACAATGTGCTCCTATGTGTTACCGGCATTTCCAATTCCCTATGAACAGGAAAACATGTCATCCATAACACACGGCTTAGTCCTAGAGGCATACTAAGAACACTTGGTGTTTATACTCAACACCTGCATATGGGTTTTCCTCCGGAGGCAGTTAACACGCTACTTGGCAAACCTCCGCATAAGCCATTGCAGTTATAGCACAGACATATAAACATTAATAATGAACCTGGAATTATAATAATACAATTTATTATTGCCTCTAGGGCATAATTCCAACACCAGCAGCATACTCTTGCCGGGCAACAGGGACGCGATGCCAGACTTGTTGGACCCGGAGACAAGATCGACCTTTTGGTACGCAGCCTCACTACTTTGACGAACGCGAATAAACAACATATAAAACTGAGCATGATCCAAAGAATGATTTTTTAGCCCTCAGAAGTTTGTGCGCGACTGCATAGCTGGCATGATAGTTTTGCAGCCCTCAGATGTTTCTGCACGACTGTGTAGCCGACATGATGATTTTATAGCCCTCAGATTTTTCTGCACGACTGTGTAGCCGGCATGATGGTTTTTTAGCCTTCAGATATTTTTGCACGACTGCGTAGCCGACAGGATGATTTTTTAGCCCTCGGATGTTTGTGTGCGACTGCGTAGTCGTCTTTGGCGACTGATCGAGAATGCATATAGGTTTTGCAATCATAGCATATAAGAGTGTAGAGAAACTTAGCTATAGGATCGACAAGGCGGAGGGAGTCGAAGATGAGCGGTTGATGATGAGCAGTCGACGTGGCGAAACGGAGTCGATGTGATGGTGACTGCGACGTTCAGCCCCCGAGTCGCGAGCCCCCAAGTGTTGAGGCGGCGGAGTTGCGCAACGAAGTCGTCGTGATGAATTTATCCGGCGAGTGACGAGAGGACTCGATGCACCGATTCCTGCGCGATGGAGCTCGGTACGGGAGAGCCCATACAAAGGAGCTCGGCGCAGGATGATTTTTGTGGTTGGAGTCGACGGTGCGACGAGTGACCGATAGGGACTCAACGCGTCGGGCGGGGTCGACTTGTGGAAGTTGCGTGACGTGCATCCCTCGTTTTAGCGGCGCAAGTAGATGTAGAAACCTTGGCGAGTCATCCATGTCATGTCTAGGTGGAGTAGAAGCCTTGTGGGTCAAGATTGAACCTGAATTCGCGATTTCGCGTAGATCCAAAAATGCGTTGCAGTGCGAGAGCCTCTGACGGAGATCTAACCGTTGGAATTTTCTGAATTTTTATGTGATGATGGGGTATTGAAACCCGCCTGATTTCACCGGAGGGATCTTCAAGTTGATGTCCAAGCTAATGTCAGGAATATTTGTGCTGGAGTCGCGCGGAGTTCCGTCAGATTTCGAGAGTACTTCAGTGCGGGAGTCGCCGATGGAGATCCAGCCGTTGGAATTTGCTGAAATTTGCACAGATTTTCGAAAATTGGATTTCGCATCTTTCCACTGAAGGGATCGTCGAGACGTGCTCCGAGTCGCCGTCGAAAGTGCCCGCAACACGGATGTTTTTCTGTCTTGTAGACTGCGCGTGAGCGCTTTTGTTGATGTCGATTTTCGAGTGACGCGCTCGAAAAATTTCTTGTTTTTCTTCGTGATCTTGATGTAGATCTTGATGTAGTTGTCGAATAAGCCGAGATTGCGATGAACCCAACTTAAATAGGTCCTTCCGAAGTCGAGGGATCGTCGATTGTCGATGTAGATTGGAGCCGCCGATCCGTGATTCCAACGCGCATGTCCTTCCCACACACGACGCCAATTGACGAGGATCGGCCTCGGCAAATCCTAGGGTTAGGTACCCTAGGTTTCGTGTAGAAGGAAGGAGAGAGATGTGGCCTGCACGTTGGTAGGATTCGAACGGTGACAAGCGACACATGGGGCACGATTTACCCAGCTTCAGGCCCCCAGAGGGAAAACCCTACATGCTGCTTGTCTGATCTTGTATAGATGATGATGTACAGAGGTGCCACGAGGGCTTTGGTGGAGAGAGATTTGTCTAGTTCTATGCGTGGGGAAATCTGTCTAGAGAGGTGAGTCTTGTGATGTGTTGTCTAGAGAGGTGTCCCTGCCTCGCTTTATATAGATAGCCAGGTAGGGGTTTACATGAGTCCTAGTCGACTACAAGTAGGAGTTCTTGTCTTGAGCCTTAAGTCTTCGCCTTCATATCGGTTCGCGAGTCTTCTAGTGGGCCGCCAGTCTTAACACGCACCAGGTACCGTCACGGTGAGGAGTCGCGGGGTCACCCCCTCGTCACTCTCCCTCGGATCATCCTGGATCTCGGGACGAGATTCCTTGTCGGTGGTGTTGTATTGTAACAACCCGGGATATCACCATAATTAAAAAAATTCCTGTTATTTTATTTTGTTGATTGTTAAGTATTGTTTGTAGTATTTGTTTACGCCAATTTAATAATTGGTGAATTATATTTCCCCCTCTTTCTAGTATTGACATGTGTGTCCAAACCTTTCCACCATGGCACACGAACTGTTGCGGCACCGGGTATTCACCCGATCACCGTCGCACCTTCCAGCACAAGACCAGTCAGCGCCATCTTACCCGCGAAGACTATCGCGACCCCCTACACTTGTGGGTCATCACCAGCCCAGGGCAGGTCTTCCGTCACCACCTCTGAGGAAGGTGGTCACTAGCTTCACCCGCAATGAGGGTGGGGGTACTATTCCACCAAGTGTCGCCTTAACAGGCGTCTTCCTCCACCTCGCTCTACACTGACCACTGCGATGGTGAAGGTGCCCCCTCCCATGACTGCTAGGGTGAACAACATCAATGTTTCTATGCTCAAGTTTTCAAATAATTTTCCTATAAAAGTCTTTGTATACTTTACCCGACATATGAAATCCACCTATCAGTGACTAACTTCTCTTCTCTTTCTCTCTCATGTCGACATACGACATCGACGAAGCCTCGGCAATAGGCAGCATGATGATGTTATAGATACTAAGTTCTCTTCTCTTTCTCTCCCCCCTAGGCATCCCTCGCAGGCGGTGAGACGTTATGGGATAACTTTAGACTCCACTACGACACAGGCCTCTTGACGACGGGCCTCCATTCCGCCCCATCAATAGTCGTTACCGTATCAGTAGTGTTGGGAGGTGGTGTGTCGGATAGTGGCATGGCCTGCGTCTACGGAAGGCGATGATACGACCTGACCTTTCCGATCGTTGGCTTCCGCCAACCTCACATGAGGGATAGAGAGAATTTAATTCTCTCTTTATGTATGAAAAGTTTTGTTGTTTTTAAGAAAAGCTAATGAAGTAAGTTTGTCATGCAAATTTCTTATAGGTACTTTTTATAGTAGAAAAAAGGGAAGCTTTTTAAGATGCTCTAACTAATGATTTCGAGGAAAGTGTCACCTCCGCCGTGAAAACAAAAAAAGTTCATTTGACCTTTTACGATCGATCATACGAGACTTTTGTTTTGAGGTATCAATTGCAAGTTTATGTACAACGAATTTGTTAGGATTCTTCAGTGAATATCTTGGTTTTTCTCATCTTTGATCGGCAAAAATCTCGCTTATTTTTCTTCTTAAAAGCAACATACAAGATCAGAATAGGAACAATGTGTATGGGTCCGGAGCAGACCAAAACGATCGAATCTTTACCTACTAATAAATGACAAACAACTTCTTCAGGATTATCGTCCGTCACACACATTTTTCAGAAAACCCCCTGAAGTTGTATGAATTAACCCGCAGTACCTCTTTCAGAAAACACCTTAGAAGTTGTATGAATTAACACACATTTTTCTTTGATCAGGTTCTACTCATGCGGCCCATCCCGGCCCATCAACGCCAGCCCGCAGAAAAGAAAAATGATTCGTTTTTTCCATTGGTCTATTTCCACTTCCACAGCCCGCCCGGGCCCATCAGTAACTATCTTTCTTTTTCCTTTTTTACTGTTTTTTTAACTCAAATAATATTTGATTTTTTTAAGAATTAAATTTATTTAAAAAGTCTTATAGATTTCTATTAGGCATAGATTATTAGAGATACCGAAAATTATTTACATAGCATGTTATCTTATCTCTGAAAATACGAACCCAGTTGAAATATTAGTGAAGGTTCGAACTATATTATTTGATTTTTCAAATTTATGCAAATTCTATACTACATCCTACTATCATTTAAAGAGTATTTAAGTATTTAACGAATTCTATAAAATGAAAGTCCCCCGTCTTAATTTTTCTTTGATTGGACTTTAATTGCATTTATGGTTAAATAATTTATATTTAAAGTGTTGACATTCCAAAATCTTTAAAAATTATAGGACTTATCTTACATTCTTAAGAAGTTGGTCCCAATTCTTTCAACATGCAAAGTGTCCACCTCGATATCCTCACTAAGGCATGCATTTAAGTTTTCCCTACCATTAGACCATGCAAAATATGCCACACAAGAGAGCTCACATAACACCACATGCGCATGAACCTATCATAAATAAATATTAACTTTTGTATGCACTCAGATTTATAAGTGAGTTTTTAATAGAAAATATTTTTCTATGTGGTAGTTTTTTAATGAATGCACATATTTAGTTGATATCATTGTTTTTGTTTAGTCACGGTTGATCTGTACACTGTCTCTGCTCAACATTATTTCTTTTCATATCGCCTCGCTTACATATTCTTAAGGTAATAAATTAACAAAACAAAAATCACACTCATTTTCTGATTTGTCATCAATTTTTCTTTGCTTTTTACTTAAACAATATTTATTTCAGAAAAGAATTTATAATAAAACTATATTACATCGCATAAATTTTATCATATTTTAAAATATTAAACTATTTATTAACAGTCACCGCGGCATCGCGCGGAGTATCATCTAGTTTTCCTAAAAGAAGGAACCAATGGAATTTCACCTAGGGACCCAAGTAAAATTGGAATTGATTTAAAGAGTCTCCATGTTGAAAAAAAATCATGCAAGAGTGCCAGGGGTCATAAGCTTTGGCATACTGCAAAATCTAGACAGCCTTATAAGTTTTTATCTGATTTTCATTTTTGTTCCATTTTGAGTATTATTAATTGATAAAATATGTAGAAAGATGCCCATCAAGGTTGAGTTTCTTCCTGCAGTGTGTTTGGGCGTTTGGCTTCGTGTAAGTTGCAACTGATACCTAAAACAGTTGCTGCTCTAAGTTGTTCCAACTCTGTTTTATTTTCAGGTTATGGGGATTGCAAGATCTCATAATTTATAAGTATGTTGACAACTCAATATGGAACGATGTTATGCACATTCAACCAATGTAAGCATCTGTCATTTCTCCAGTTTTGTGCTACATCTCTTGCATTTTGTTTCTAATATGTCGTTGGTTGCTCCAGAGGATATGTTTTCAAAATCTTTTGTCTTATCATTTAATTGATGTTTGGCAGGCACTTGGATTTCCATGTACTGAATAGATGCTTCTTTTATCTTGAAGTGTTCCGTTTCCACAAGAATATTATTAATTACTCCCTCCGTTTCTTTTTAGTCTGCATATAAGATTTGGTCAATGTCAAACTTAAAAAAGTTTGATCACTTTTATAGAAAAATCTATCAACATCCACAATATGAAAACAATATCATTAAAAGCATCATGACATTAGTTTTCATATGATATAATTTTAATGTTGTAGATGTTGATATTTTTTAATATAAATTTGGTTAAACTTTATTCAGTTTGACTTTGACAAAATCTTATATGTGAAGTAAAAAGAAACGGAGGGAGTATTAAATTTTACTCTTTAGGCCTCTCTGATGGTTAGACAGTAGTCTTGAATATCTATCTTCATAACTTTCTAGACAATATACATAGTTCATTATCTAATGCTACTGTTGTTGGTTAGGATCGGTTCATAATCACTTGTGTTTAGATGTCCATCTGTACATATGGAACTGAGAATGTACGTGTTCAACTCTCTTAAGTGGGAACCAATCTATATCTCTTATAAAGCAAAATCCCACTAAGATGCATTTATGATGTCTATCTCAACATGCAAGTTATATCCACATCACTCACTATTGTAGCCAACCATTTGTCCATGTCATTCACTAACAAAACCTCACTAAGATGCATTTATATCTATCTCAACATGCAAGCTATCCACATCACACACTATTGTCATCCAATCATTTGTTCATGTCATCCATTTTCATTTATATGTATTTTATACTCTTTCAATTTGTATTGTAGATTTCTTATAGAGATTTCCGCTGCAACGCGCGGATTTTTTTTTCTAGTTTCTAGAGTTATGAAGGACATTTACTTGATTACACATCATTTCAAATATAATTAAAAGCATTTTCAAAGGTTTATATTCTTCTTATTTTACATGTGTGCACATTTGATTCTGAATTGCTACGTCGATTTTGTTTTTTACATCATCATCTTGAGACTGGTCGTAGCTCTTGCCATATTTTGTTGTGTATTCATCATAATCTTATCTATATCAAAGCATGCATGTTAATTGTGGAGTGATATTCATTCTTTTTGGTCACAATCATTGTTGTGATTTTTGCCATATGCTTGATAAATTTGAAGGGTGATAATATAATTCTAGATTATAAAAATAAATGCCTCTTAACACCAAATTAAGGGGGGTTTTCATGACTTATGCGCAACTGATAATACGAGTATTTTTCTTCTACACGAAATGCACCTGTTTGTCTCCGCATAATGATACGGACGTTATGACCCTCTCATGGACTTTTCGATGGACATAAACATTAAATTTTTCTCTCGTTGCAACACACAGACATTTGTGCTAGTACACATATATATAATCTCATATATTTCTTTTAGGGCAATATATGATCTCGTATAAGTATTATAAAGAAACGACGACAATCACATAATTGTTCCGGATCCACAACTCATCAAACAACAACCCAAGTGACCAAAACGATAGGAGAGAAAACACACAAAATTATTAGCCGAAATGAAACGGCTTCATCAAGAAACAAGCAGATAGCAAAAAATATCGCGGATCTAGATGGGCAATCGGCGAAGCAGGTGGCGGGACAAAGGGAAAGAGGAGGCCGGCTGCATGCGGAAGAAAACTGAACCACAATCCCATATGCGTGTGACGCGTGGAGAAGAAACTATTTTGGGTGGTGTCCGTGGCGCGAGCGATCTACATGCCCTGCTCTACGAGGTAGTCGCCCAGCCTTTCCACCAGCATGTTGCACTGGCCCGGGGTCATGGGCTCGTCGTAGATGCCAATCACCAGCGCCTGCCCGGTCTTCTTCAGTGTGATGCCTCCTGAACCCTGCATGCGACCGATCAAATGTTACGTTGGAATCAATGAATGAATGAATGAATCAATCAATCAATGGACGATCGAGATGGTTCTCTTGTGGATCCGATTGATTAATTGTTACGTACCTTCTTGCCACGGATGACGGCGCCGGGCTCACCCTGGATGACCATGTACTTGGCGCCTGCAACGAACATGCCGGTGGGGGCGAGGTGGCCGGGCTCGTCGAAGTCCTTCATGATGGCGGTGATCTCGGCGGGGGCGAACTACAAGAATCAATCAACCAGCACCCCGTGAGATACGATACGAACGATACATGCATCGCATGTAACGACTAGTGGATGCATGAGGCAAATTAAGGCGGTGTGACCTGGGGGAAGTCGGCGCTCTGGGCCCAGACGGTGCCGTCGTGGCCGAGGATGGCGGCGGAGCCCAGGTGGTTGCCCTCGATGTCGCACATCAGGTGCTCGTCCACGTAAGTCTGCCACGACATCTTGGCTGCCCTCCCTCTTCTTCTCCCGGCTGCGGCAAGGAAGCGGGCTCGATCGGTCTCTCTCTGCTACGGCGGCTTCTTCTTGGGCGGTGGCGAGGCGCACGTAACCGGCGGTGGTGAGCGGAGGCGGGGAACGGAGGCGGTATAAATAGGGCGGGAGTGGGGAGGAAGAGGAGAAAAAGGTGTGGATCCCGCCGCTGCTGCTCCGTCCCAACCACCCGTTCCATCTTGAGTTCGCCCTTCAACTTCGCGCCCTCCTTTGGTGCGCTGCCCATGAACCCCACCTACGTCGTCGCAACTCGCAACACCACACCCCCCCTGGATTCGGCCGCAATTTCGGCCCTGCCATTCCTGGTTTCTTGTTCAACCTTTTGCCAAAGGGAAAATGCTGCAATTTGCAATGAGCGTGGGCATAATCGTAAATATTTGTAACTCTTTTTTTTAGGCAACGATGATATTTTTTCTTTTTTTCATAATCGTAAGGTTTTTTTAGGGGTTTTCATAATCGTAAGGTGTGGAACCCCATCCAGCGGGAGTCGCTGGGCCTGCAATTACTACTGGTGTGGGCTAGCCGAATCTTACCTTCCAGCCATCACCATTTGCCCTACGCCCCCCCCCCCCCCCCCCCCCCGACTTGGCCGAAAGCGGTCGCCAAGCTGTTCTTTTGAGTCCGCTTAAAAAAAAACGGTTCTTTTGAGAGAAGTTTATTCGCGGTCATTGAAGTTTGTGAAACAGAAACTTATTTAAGTTCAAATACTTAGAAACATCTGAAGTATGATCATGAACGTTATATCAGTGAACGCTAACGGTCACAGCCATCCTCTTTCGCTACGTATTTTGCTTACGTGCCATACTGTTTGACCAATATAATTTTCACATATGTACTAGCAGCCTAAAATTCATCGGCGGTCACAGGATTTGTTTTCGATATTCATTTTGGTTACTGGTTCAAAATTCATAGCACATCACTTTGTTCGTTGGATACTCTTTTTTACTTAGTTTTATTTATATATTTTAAATATATGTATTGCAAAAATTAATTTACTTAAAATTTTAAAAATGTTTATCATACTACATACAAAAAGGTATATGGAATTATAAAAAATGTTCATTCTATTATTAAAAAGTATGGCAAGCTTTCAAAAAAATCCGTGACATTTTTTTCTCACGTTTCCAAAAAAAGGTTCAAGAAAATTAGATTTTCTGATACAATCTAAAATGTTTGTGTAGTTTCCAAAAATATTCATACTATTCAAAAAAGCATAAGATTTTAAAAATGGTTCATGTGTTTGAGAAAATGTTCTTGACATTTAAAAAAACTAATTTATATATAAAAGTTCACGATAATTCTAAAAAAAATTACCATTCAAAAAAAGTACTTGACATTTGATAAAATTGTCACATATGTTTATAATATATTAATATATATTTTTAAATATTAACATAATATAAATATATTTATTAACATAAAAAAGGATCATCATATATTTAAAATGTTTAACATTCATAAAAAAAAAATCAAACACAAATTTAAAAAATGAGCATCTTGTATTTAAAAAACACACAATCATGTACTCCCTCCGATCCAAATTATCAAAAAATTAGCATATATACAAAAATATATAACATATATTAAAAATTAGACATGTATTTGAACCGGCATACATGCGTAATGTTAGTCATCAAAAAATACTTAAATATAGACAGAAATATATATAACATATATTAGAAAAGTAGACATGTAATTGAACCGGTATACATGTCTAATGTTAGACATCAAAAAATATTTATTACCATAAAATAATGTTAATCGTATATTTTAAAATATTTAAAATTTATTTAAAAATATTTAAACACATTTTTTTAAATAAGCATCTTGTATTTAAAAAAAATGCTCAATATGCATAATTTTTTCAGCATGTACACACAAAAAACTCCGTAACATATATTTAAAAATTAGACATGTATATAATACAATGAAAAATATTAAGAAAAAAGACTTCAAAATTGATTCAACCTCTCCATAAAGCCTTCCAAATAATCATTTAATGGACCGCCCCTAAGAGAAAATGCACCCACATGGAGCAATCTTCACAAGCGGCAAGCCTATTATCGCTGAAGTGCCACAAGATTAATACACGTAAACCCTCCAGTGAGAATGAGAAACAAACTAGATTAAAATAGTATCATAAACCACATTCTCTGATGATCAAAATTAATTTTAAAGATAAGTCCAGTAACCGTCGATGAATTCCACGTTGCTAGTGCTAGCACATACGTGAAGAATTAATTGGTCAAACAATATGCCATATATGCAAAATATGTAACCAAAGCATATGACGTTGAACGTTATACAACTTTCATAACCATATGTCAAGTATTTCTAAGTACCTGAACTATCGTAACTTTTTTTGAAAGAAAAGGGTTTCCCACCCGTTCCACCTTTTCATTGATGCGACCAAACAACACAATGTTCATAGCATTTTCCAGCCTTACAAGGCACCCTAACTAGATAATTAATGTGAGGGGTTGGCCAAACAGGCCATGTTCACCCAGATTATCACAAAACCACTAAGACGTCCACATAGCCGTTACTCATAGATCAATCACTCCACCAAGAACCCCTTGGACAACAGGAATTGGCGACGATCTTCCTTCGTGGCGTATTTGGGCAGAATCATCGCCATGCTATTCTCAATAGCTCTCCACGCCGTTGGTTGAGGATGTGAATGCATCTCATCAGCAGTCTTTATTGTTGCAGGTCGCAGAGTACCTTCCATTTTTGCAGTAGCTTCAGTAGCCGATCCAACGTGCACTGTACAGATCTCTAGTGTCCTTTCTGAAAACAAAATTTGTTTCTTAGTAACCAAATATTCCAGATGGAAGCAGCACATACCGTATTCAGGATTTTATTTTTTTCATTGTTCAATTCAACACAAATTTGATCTAAAGATCTAATCATAGGAATACCAAAATCATCATAGATACAAGACCAAAAAAACGGAGAGACCACACAGTCGAAAAACAGGTGATACCCAGTTTCTCCTCTTAGCCAGATTATCTCTAGTGAGGACTTTGTTGTTCACTAGAAGCCAGAGGAAGAAATGGATTTTAGGGGAGTTAGCAATTTCCTAATTGCATCTCCTAGAGGATTATCTACACCACCAAAATTAATCACAGAGTAGAAAGACTTGACAGTGTACAAGCCAGATGGCTCAGGAGTCCATATAGGAGTATCAGGGTCAGAAGACAAAACCACATTTCTCATGATTTCGACCAAAGCAAGCCAAGTTTGATATAAGGAGTTATCAACACATCTTCTAAAGCTTAGTTTGAGTATGGATCCATCCCAAACTTTGGACACACTAACATTCTACTGGTTACAGATAATAAACGAATCCCAAAACTGAGTTTTAAGTGAACAATCACCAACCCACCAGTCATGCCAGAAATTAATGTTATTACCATTTCCAATTTTCCACCTAGAAAAACACCTAGCTGATGACAAAGCCCATGTCAGGCCTTTCCAAAAAGGGGAACCTGAACCAGGTCTAGACCAAAGGATATTTGGCCTAGAAGTTTGGTACTTATAGTCAATCATTTTCTTAAAGTTTTTATTGGTATCATCAAAATATCTTTTATCCCAAGAGGCTAGCATAGCAAGATTAAAATCTCTTAGATTAGGAACCCCAAGACCACCAAAAAATATATTTCTGGCCACAAGGCCCCAATGAGCAAGATGATACTTATGAACATCACCCAAATTCCCTCAAAAGAAATGAGACATGTGTGAATTAATAGCCTTGATGGCCCATTTAGGGAATTTAATCAAGGACAATAGATATGTGGGAATACTAGCTATGCAAGTGTTGAGCAAGATAAGTTTACCTCTATAAGTGAGGAACTTACCCATCGCACCAGATATTTTCTTAATAATTCTATCAATGATAGGTTGGATATCCTAACTTCTAAGTTTGGTATAGTGTAGAGGGACTCCGAGATATTTCATAGGGAAGTTACCCATCTTACAACAAAAGACCTGAGCAAGGGCTCTAAATTCAAAGTCCTCAACATTGACAGCAAGTAAATCAGTTCTATGGAAATTTATTTTCAGACTAGAAAGTGCCTCAAAACAAGCAAGAATCCTTTTTAAATTCCTAGCAAAATCAATGTTTTTCTCAAGAAAAATGATTGTGTCATCAGCATATTGTAGGCTAATGACACCACCAGGAATGATATGGGGCAGAAGCCCTCTAATTAGACCATGATCAGCATCTTTACTCAAAATTTTAGTGAAAACATCTGCAACAAGATTAAACAAGATAGGAGACAAAGGATCACCTTGCTTTAGGCCTTTACCACTAAGGAAGTAAGGGCCATTAGTATCATTGGTTCTGATGCAAGAGGATCTATGATAGAGAAGCATCTTGATCCAATGGATCCATTTCTCCCCAAAACCTCTAGAGTTAAGCATTCCATAAGGAAATCTCAATTAACCATCGCATAGGCTTTTTCATAGTCTAACTTAAGAACCAGGGCATGATACGTCCAAAACGTATCTATAATTTCTGCTTGCTCCATGCATGTTTTGTGTGATATTGCTATGATCTAGATACACTTTCATACACTTTTGATCATATTTGGACTAACCTATTAACTCAGTGCACCACAGTGCCAGTTCCTGTTTTCTGTTGTTTATCTATTTAGGTTTTCCCCCATATAAAAAGTGCTCCAAAAATTCGAGAAAAATCAGATAAAAATCAGCGCAGAAGAACCTTCCGGAAGAACCTGAGTGGGGCCAGAGGGCCACCACCAGGGGCCCAGGCGCCCTGGTGGCGCGCCCTAGGGGTTGGCCGCGCCAGGGGGCCGCCTGGACCCCTGGTGGCCCCCATCGCTGCCCCCTTCGCATATATATTCTCCGTGACGAGAAACCCTCAGAAGAAGAACCCTTTTTTGCGATCTCGCCTCTGTTCCGCCGCCGCCGCGCTTCCGAGATCGGGAGCACCAGCAGACCTCTTCCCGGCACCCTGCCGGAGGGAGGGCCGACCTCCGGGAGTCTCCTCTCCACCATGGATGCTTCCCGGATGTGCCGTGAGTAGTTTCATTTAGACCATGGGTCCGTGATCAGTAGCTATGTGATGTTCTCCTCCCCTCTTTGTTCTTCATGGTTTAGACCTCGTGAGCTGCCCTACATGATCGAGGCACTTTTGTAATCGTTCTGCTATTGTTATGCTGAGTTTGATGGGATCTGATGGATTATGAGATTATGTTCAGATTGTGATAGGGTAATATATTTGGTTCTTATCTTTTATATTTTTGTTCTTAAGTAATTCTTGCATGTTCTCCGTTGCTGTTTATTGCTTTGGCCAAGTAGTAGGTAGTAACCCCAAGAGGGAACGTTATGCTCGATTGTGGGTTCATGCCCCCTGATGACATGCTTGAGTGACAGAAACATGAGTCTAGGGGATGTGTTGTTGCCACAAGGGGGAAAACAACGGTGCTTGTAACCGCGGTTGCAAGGATTGTTTACTTTACGCAAAGTGCTTTTTAATGCAGTTGTCTGTTGCTTTGGGTTTACACTTTGGGTGGGGCTCGCAACTTAATACCAGCGAGATGTTCTGGATAGATATCTCAAGGTGGATGATTAGTAGTAGATGCAGTTGGATTTCGGTCTACTTATTTTGGCGTTCTGCCCATGCTTTTGAGCCTCTTCCTTTCTTTTTTAGCATAGTTAGCATTGCGGTGCTTTCATAATCCTGTCAATTTCCCTTCTGTAATTTGTTCACCTCGCATAGCAGTTTTATCGTCTTTTGGGAGAGAGACATCACTAGTGAACATCACGTATCCCGGTCCATATCCTCATCATTGTTTCCACACTCATTTACTTTTCTGCTTTTACTTCCAGTTGCTATCACTATCCCTTGTGTTTGATCCTTTGTGAACAACAAGACCGGAGAGATTGACAACCTCTCTGAACTTCGTTGGGAACAAAGTTATTTGCGTCTGTGTGCAGGTCCGCATCAGTTGCGCCGCTGACACCTACTTATCATCTCCGGAGTCCTACTAGAGACAAACCTTGGTATATTTACTGAGGGAAATTTTCTACTGTGCTACATCACACCTTCCTCTTGGGGTTTACCAACGAAGGGCGAGCAATCACTATCATCACCTCGCACACCAAGCAAAGAATTTCTGGCGCCGTTGCCGGGGACTCCGAGTGCTAAGATAGGGGAGTTGCACACTACCCTTTACCTTTGTTTTTTAGTCTTGTTAGTTTACCTTTCAGTTTTTATCTTTGTGTCTTTTATCAAAATCACAAAAAAATCTGCCACACTTGCTGCTTCTATGGGTTCCACTGAAAACACCAAGTTGTGTGACTTCACTAGTCACAACAACCAAGACTTTATCTGCACCCCCATTGCCACACCTGCCACTTCAGCTACCTCTTATGAAATTAAACCTGCCTTGCTAAACCTTGTTATGAGAGATAAATTCTCTGGTGCTGGAGATGATGTTGCTTTACACTTGAACAATTTTGTTGAATTATGTGATATGCAAAAGTATAAAGAAGTAGAAGGTGATATTGTTAAGCTCAAGCTCTTTCCTTTCTCTTTAAGGGGAGAAGCTAAAATCTGGTTTCAATCTTTGCCTAGGAATAGCATAGATTCTTGGGATAAGTGCAAAGATGCTTTTATAGGGAAGTACTACCCACCTGCTAAAATTATCCAATTAAGGAGTAACATTATGAATTTTAAGCAATTGGATAATGAACAAGTTGCCCAAGCTTGAGAACGAATGAAATCTCTTGTTAAGAAATGCCCTACACATGGTTTGACTACCTGGATGGTTATCCAGACTTTTTATGCAGGCTTGAACTTTACCTCGCGGAACCTGTTAGATTCGGCCGCGGGAGGAACCTTTATGTCAACTACACTTGGTGCTTCCACGAAGCTTCTCGATGAGATGATGACCAATTATTCCCAATGGCACACCGAACGCGCTCCAACAGGTAGGAAGGTAAACTCTGTCGAGGAAATTACCTCTCTCAATGAAAAAGTTGATTTAATTATGTCTCTACTTACCAAGCAACCCTCTATTGATCCTCGTGATGTCCCTTTAAATTCTTTGGTTGCCCAAGAACAAGTAGATATGAACTTTATTGCTAGAAACAACTTCAACAACAATGCTTATAGGGGTAATTTTGCTAGCAATCCTAGACCGTTTCCATCCAACTATGGGAACAACAACACCTACCCTAGCAACAAGAACCCCTCTTCTGAATTGGAAAACATGCTTAGAGATTTTATCACTAGCCAAAAAGCCTTAAATAAGAATGTAGAGGAGAAATTACCTAAATTAGATAATCTCTCTTTGAAGGTAGAAAGCTGAGCCCTTGATATTGAGATGCTTAAAATTAGAACCTCCCCCATTGAGGAGAATAAGGCCACTCCTATTAATGCTATCCAATTGCAAATTAATGAAAATATTAGGATGATGGCTAAACTTAAAGAAAGGTGGGCTAGAGAAAAAGAGGAAGATGATAGAATTAAGAGCCTTCCTACACACCACACAGTTGCCACTATCCAAATTGTTGAGGACACCCAAACTATTAGCACCCAATGCACTCCTAGTCCCGTTGGACCTATTAATGGTGATGCTAATACCTCAACCAAAGATGAAGAAACTCCTATGATCATAGAGGGTTTCAAACAAGTGAGCCTAGACGACACTACTACCACCTTTGATAGTAGTGATATTGATTTTGATAGTTGCACCCTCTCAGAAGTTATTAGCTTACTACACAAAATGTCTAGAGACCCCCACACTAGCACACTTAATCTTGCCTTCACGGAGCATATCACAAATGCTCTCATCAAAGCTAGGGAGGAGAAGCTTAGAGTAGAAGCCTCCATACCTAGGAAGCTAGATGATGGTTGGGACCCTATGATCAAAATTAAATTAAATAACTTCTCTTGCTATGCTTTATGTGATGTTGGAGCTAGTACCTCCGTTATGCCCAAAATAATTTATGATATGTTTGAATTGAAGCCCTTTGAGCCTTGTTCTTTTGGAGTTCGTCTTGTTGATTCTTCCTTAAAGAAACCTTTGGGGAAGATCGACTATGTTCTTATCATTGTCAATGAAAACTATGTTCCCGTTGATTTTATTGTTATGGATATAGAGTGTGAACCTTTGTGTCCAATTATTTTGGGACGTCCTTTTCCTCGCACCGTTGGTGCGGTTATTGACATGAAAGAGGGGAATATAAAATTCCAATTCCCTCTCAAGAAAGGGATGGAACACTTCCCTAGAAAGAAAATCAAGTTACCTTTTGAGTCCGTTACACGGGCTAGTTATTCTCTTTCTCTTGATAAAACTTGATTCTTCTTTTGCATCATGCCTAGCTTAAAGGCATAAAAGAAAGCGCTTTTGGGAGGCAGCCCACAACGAATTAGGTTTCTTTTTGCTTTTGTTGTGTCTTGATGTTTGTTACTACTGTAGCAACATCATTGTATCTTTATTTTTCAGTTTTGTGCCAAGTTATAGCCTCTTATGATAAGGGAAGCAAAAGTTGTGACATGCTGTCCAGAAAACAGATTCTGTCCCTGGACAGAAAAATTCGAAAAAAATCACCAGATCATCTTTTTGATCTGAATATTTTTGACAGCGTGCTCTATACAATTGTGAAACTTTCGTATGTTCTGAGTTTTTTTATTTGAGTTGCAGAAGTGCCCCAAAAAAATTCTCTACTATCTGATGTTCTGTTTTTCACAGATTCTGCCACGTTTTGCCTCTCTTCGCTTTTGCAAACCTTAAGCTTGCTTTTTCTTTGCAAAAACTTTTTGACACTCTTGAGAAACAGTAGCTATTCAAGAATATCTTTATATCCAGTGGGGAAAAATTATTTTACTAAGGGTACTAACCTCTCTAATCAGCTTATGATGAGTTATGTATGAAGGGATTTTTCAAGTGTGCGATGGAAGATGATGAAAGAAGATCCAGGAGTGTCAAGCGCTCAAGCTTGGGGATGCCCCCATGCATCCCCAATAAATATTCAAGGAGACTCAAGCGTCTAAGCTTGGGGATGCCCCCGTGCATCCCCTTCTCCATCAACAATCATCAGTTCGTCCTTCGTCTCACTATATTTTTATCACTTCATGCGTTATGTGCTATGCTTGGAGCGTCTCGCTCTTAGGTTTTATTTTTAGTTTTCTTCAGTTTTGCTTGCTGGTCATAACAAGTTAGACCCCATCTTACTTTGTGTGGGAGAGAAACACGCTCCACTCCAATCTAGAACACATCATAGGATTTTTCCTGCTTATCTTTTTGCTATTGTGTGTTCTTTATCTTTTCGTAGCTACTGCCATGTTTAGTTTTAGTCTTAGTTTGTCTTTAGCAAGAGCCTTGGCTTTTGTTTAGTTTGTTGCTGGAACTCTCATTAGTTTTCATGTTTATCTTGTTAAGAGAGTTGGTAGTTGCATTGAGTTGTGTTTTGTCTTGGAAGTAGGTAATTGAGGTTGCTATTTAATTCTAGCAGTAACTTGCAATAGTTTTGAGGTATTGGTGTGAGTAATGTCTGAACTTTTGGTGTCAAGTGCTTTAGCCTATTAGTGATAGGTGTCGTATTTTGGGCAATCCGTGTGTATTTTCAAAACCTACAAAAATTAGTTGAGAACTCTAACTACTAGATGGATCACTAATCTTTGGAGGGATCGAATATTAGAGTACACTCACGTACCATGAGTCGGGGATGCGCAAGGATAACCAAACCCCCATACACTCCTCCTCGGGGTACTTGTCTCTTTGTGAACCTCCTTATTAGATTGAGAGTTACCGATAATAAGTGCATGAGTTCTTCGGACTAATGTAAGTATTGAAAGTTGACACTTCCACCTTCCCATATTTTGCTAGCCTCTCCCGTGTCGTGCATTGCCTTCTTCTCACTCCGAGAGTTGGCGTCCACCTTCGTCGGTACATCCAAACCCTTGGCATGATACGCTCTGTCATCATAAGCCTCCTTATATCTTTCCTCAAAACAGCCACCATACCTACCTATCTTTCCATAGCCTTTCCGAGATATATTGCCATGCAACATCCACCTCTTCATGACTTGATCTTCATGTCATACATGTTCCTGCTACACTGGTAGCGACATACATTGCATACATCATGATAGTTACATCTTCTTTATGATTTTGAGTACCTTGTAAAGTGTGAAAGATTTCCTATACCTTCTTGTAAAATATAGTGTTGCCCTTAAGTGAGGAAAATATCCCAAAGTGGACACAATAAAAAATCCCAAAGAGGACAAATGAGAGTTAAATAGAAAGAGCCATTGAGGCCACACAAAAATACAAAAAAATAGAAAAAAGAGAAAAAGAAATAAAAAGAGAGAAAGGGGCAACACTACTATCCTTTTGAGAGATCCACACTAGTACTCCCTTTATATCCTTGTACTCCATAGAGATGATCATTATTCATATAGCTATGTGGGGACCTTCACACTATAGAACTTGACTTGCATATTCCAAGGATGAGCCTCCTCAAACGAGCTCTAGGTCTTCATGAGCGAGCAAGTTAGATGCACCCCCACTAGTCCCATTGGAGAGCTTCCTAGCTCATATGTGCATCCGTTGCATGACAATCCCTACTCCTCACATCATATCTATCATTTGGCATCTCTTGCCTATGATTGTCCTCATTGATGTGAGCCTTTCTCATTCTTTTTTTTGTCTTCCTCCTCCACCATATTTCTCTCTTTGCCATCCTAAGTGTCAACTCTCGTGCTTACGCTCATCCATTGCATGAGTGCTCAAAATATTGAAAAAGGAGTGGATCAAATTGACTTGTACCTGGCTAGTGGTCTGGGGACGAGTCAAGATAAGATTCCAGAAAAAGACCAAGTGTGAAACTTTAGTAGATTGAGTTCTCAACAAATAAATATTTTTCTCGTATTCCCTATCCCCCTTCTTGCACGCAAACACCATTTGGAGACATTCGAGTCACGGACAGCGAGAGCTCTTGCACCTAATGTTCTTTTGTTACTTGTTTCAATGCTAATATAGACTCTTGCATGTTATGACTTGAATTGAATCTCTAACCTTGATTGCTTTACTTTTTAAAGTTCTTATATGGTTGCTAGCATGTCACCACAGAAATTATGCTGTTATCATTTACCTACTCGAGGACGAGCAGGAATTAAGCTTGGGGATGTTGATACGTCCAAAACGTATCTATAATTTCTGCTTGCTCCATGCATGTTTTGTGTGATATTGCTATGATCTAGATACACTTTCATACACTTTTGATCATATTTGGACTAACCTATTAACTCAGTGCACCACAGTGACAGTTCCTGTTTTCTGCTGTTTTTCTATTTTAGTTTTCCCCCATATAAAAAGTGCTCCAGAAATTCGGGAAAAATCAGATAAAAAATCAGCGCAGAAGAACCTTTCGGAAGAACCTGAGTTGGGCCAGAGGGCCACCACCAGGGGCCCAGGCGCCCTGGTGGCGCGCCCCAGGGGCTGGCCGCGCCAGGGGGCCGCCTGGACCCCTGGTGGCCCCCCTCGCTGCCCCCTTCGCCTATATATTCTCCGTGACGAGAAACCCTCAGAAGAAGAACCCTTTTTCGCGATCTCGCCTCTGTTCCGCTGCCGCCGCGCTTCCGAGATCGGGAGCACCAACAGACCTCTTCCCGGCACCCTGCCAGAGGGAGGGTCGACCTCCGGGAGTCTCCTCTCCACCATGGATGCTTCCCGGATGTGCCGTGAGTAGTTTCCTTTGGACCATGGGTCCGTGATCAGTAGCTATGTGATGTTCTCCTCCCCTCTTTGTTCTTCATGGTTTAGACCTCGTGAGCTGCCCTACATGATCGAGGCACTTTTGTAATCTTTCTGCTGTTGCTATGCTGAGTTTGATGGGATCTGATGGATTATGAGATTATGTTCAGATTGTGATAGAGTAATATATTTGGTTCTTATCTTTTATATTTTTGTTCTTAAGTAATTCTTGCATGTTCTCCGTTGCTGTTTATTGCTTTGGCCAAATAGTAGGTAGTAACCCCAAGAGGGAACGTTATGCTCGATTGTGGGTTCATGCCCCCTGATGACATGCTTGAATGACAGAAACATGAGTCTAGGGGATGTGTTGTTGCCACAAGGGGGAAAACAACGGTGCTTGTAACCGCGGTTGCAAGGATTGTTTACTTTACGCAAAGTGCTTTTTAATGCAGTTGTCTGTTGCTTTGGGTTTACACTTTGGGTGGGGCTCGCAACTTAATACCAGCGAGATGTTCTGGATAGATATCTCAAGGTGGATGATTAGTAGTAGATGCAGTTGGATTTCGGTCTACTTATTTTGGCGTTCTGCCCATGCTTTTGAGCCTCTTCCTTTCTTTTTTAGCATAATTAGCATTGTGGTGCGTTCATAATCCTGTCAATTGCCCTTCTGTAATTTGTTCACCTCGCATAGCATTTTTATCGTCTTTTCGGAGAGAGACATCACTAGTGAACATCACGTATCCCGGTCCATATCCTCATCACTGTTTCCACACTCATTTACTTTTCTGCTTTTACTTTCAGTTGCTATCATTATCCCTTGTGTTTGATCCTTTGTGAACAACAAGACCGGAGAGATTGACAACCTCTCTGAACTTCGTTGGGAACAAAGTTATTTGCGTCTGTGTGCAGGTCCGCGTCAGTTGCGCCGCTGACACCTACTTATCATCTCCGGAGTCCTACTGGAGACAAACCTTGGTATCTTTACTGAGGGAAATTTTCTGCTGTGCTACATCACACCTTCCTCTTGGGGTTTACCAACGAAGGGCGAGCAATCACTATCATCACCTCGCACACCAAGCAGGACACTTTCATTTTTTTAACATAAAACACTACCATTCATTTATTATAATCAGAGATAGTACATCTTACAAACAAGACCCTAGAAAAGATAAATAGTAGAGATAAAGCCCCACTTCTTGCAACAAGGACCCTAAACAGGGATGAAGAAACGCAATCGAATCCTTCTTCTTCGCGGTGGACAGTATCGTCGCCGGCGCCGGGGACAAACCACTTGTTCCGACGAAATCCACCGATGAGAAGTTCTGCCTCATGCTGGAGGGATAGGAGGCTTCCTTTCAGCCCGAAGAAACCGCGACAACCTTGACGATGCCGGCAACTAACCATCGCAGTGGGCTGCATAACTCCCTCAAGAGACTGCCCTTCAAGTATCGATGGAGTGCCCAAACATCTCAAGCGCAGACACGGAGGATATGCACCAGATCCGACAACTTCCCGTACCACCTCACCATCACCAAGATGGCATCAGGGGAGAAGGGGAGCTGCGAGATCCATGAGCAGAGGAAGAGTGAAGAGCTTATTGGAGGGGGCGCCGATGAAGAACTCCACCTTTGGCAGCACCTCGCCGCCGCGATGAAGGAACCACCATCGAGCATGCACCGGCCGTGGCTCAAACACGTCGGAATCATACGCCCCAAACACCTAAGACACGGAAAAAAGCCAGACCTAGCTACTAGCGCGAACCAGGCACCTGTCCCATCGCTTCCCCTACCGGCAGCGCCGGCGGTGAAGAACCGGGAAAGGGCCGGCCGGCTGGATCTGAGAGGAGGAGCGCGCAAGGCAAGGGGAGAGGGAGGAGAGGAGAGACGTGCGGGGTGTTGGTCGTAGGGATGGATGCGGTAACTGACACTTTCATGAGGTCATGGCCCATGAGGTGGTACATGAAGCATGTACCACCTCATGGGCCATGACCACACTTTCCAATATGAATCTGCCACTAATGAAAGCAGTCTGATTGGGAGCTATCAGTCTATCACTAACTGGAGAGACCCTGTTAGTCATTGCTTTGGAAAATATTTTCACACTACAATTACTAAGACTGATAGGCCATAGTAACTTTCCATCTCAAATTCGGGTGAACTTCTCTCGTTCTTGGGATATGCAAAATGCAGCAAGGTTGAGCACAGCTGAGAGAATACATCGGCCGAACACATTTGTAGTTCTCAGTGGAAACCACAGTAATATATATTGTTCGCGCAGCAATGTACTCCGCTTCCACAGAGAATAACATACTGCATAATAGGTCCCTACTACCACATATCAGAACAGTACTGGTTCCCAGCATTAGGCAATTAGTCTTCCACCAATCCGAACATACTAACTAGAGCGTGCTCCGAGAATCACACAAAGCCTACGGCAATCGCAATGGGCACAAGGAGCCCAGCGCGCACCGAAAATCACAGAAAGCCTACGGCAATCACAACAGGCAGCACAGGGAGCAGCAGGCTGCTGCATCGGGTCATCAGTGACGGAATGGAGCCGCTTGGAGCTGGAGTGGTGGTTGAATTTTTGGTGCTGATCTTACTGCTGTAAGAAAAGAAGAAAAACAATAGTTAGTGCAAGTGTTTATCAGACCAGTAGGTGGACATGGTCATCACATTTGCAGATAGATCAGAAAGTTTTTTTTTTCGTACCCGGCTGCCATGTAAACACAAGTGTCGTAACCTGCAAGCAAGCAATACAGAAACAATGAGAGGATTATCCAGCTGACACTAAAAAGCAGCATCAACGGTGTACTAAACTAATAAGTGCAAGCAAGAAACTGTTCACAGAGCTTATAGTAGAATACTGGGGCACTGGGGCAGAGAGAACACACATTTGATCTGGTTTAGGCATTATGTGAACTACTCTGTAGCATGCAACAGCATATCCCATTGGTAAATCGTTACTCCCTGATCAAATGTTCATATAAATTGTTTCCTTATCAGAGCATATGATTCATTCAAAACGCTGCTTCTATGATTAAAAGTTGATATGCCTGTTTTTTGTGTTCTTATCAGAGCATACATTGATCCAGACGGAACTAACAAATAAGAAAATTATGCCTGTGGATACTATGAAATGTCGTCATCATAATTGGTATATGAAATGAATCGATCATAACACAGAACTGATGAAATCCATGTCACTTGTGTAATCTAACATATTTTAGCTATAAGCAGCAAAGAGGGAGAAAACATGATATTTCTAAATTAATGATTAGGTATTCAAAACCCATAAGGCTATGTTATTACAGTGAATTCAGCAGCCTACTAACGCCATGTAGTTATTTTAGGACGGAGGGAGTATTATACAACACAACCATTCATTACAAAAAGAGCATTTCCGTTTTAAAGCACAGGATACTTACTTGGATCTTTGGTTGTTCGCACTCCAGCACCACCAAATCCACAAGCGACATCAGTAGCTCCATTTTGCTGATAATAACTGTTGAATGCATATGAAGCATGTGCAACCAATGTATCAGGCTGGTAACAGGGTTGGCTTGGTTGAACAGCAGAGCAATCGACATTGCCTGGACCGCATGCCCAGTTCAAGCCATTCTGCAGAGCCGTCTCCGACACATTGGTTGAAGCAACACACCAAGTACCATTAGAACTCGTAAGGTTTCCCCCAGTCATGATGTCCACATTTCCTCGGCCAGTCCAATCTATACTGTAGATGGAGCTTTGGTCCGGAGAAAACAGCCCCCAGTTCCTCTCCGACTCGATGCCCGGCTTCCTGTTCTCGTTGAACAAGGAGAAGATGTAGACATCTATTTCTTCTCCGGGCTTCGCAGGCGTGCCACTGTCATTAACAACATGGCGTATCAGATTGGTGTTGTAAGTCTGAGCATTGTCCGGCGTCGCCCCGGTCTCCTTGGCAGCTCCCTTGTGTGGCCATCCTGTCTCGGTGATCATGATCTTGAGCGTCTTGAAGTTCAAAGCCATGAGCGCGAAGAAAATGGAATCAACCTGGGCATCAAACATGTTTGTGTACACCAAGCCAGTGTTGGGATCAATTACGCCCTGAGACTGCGGCGAGAAGAGGGCGTAGTTCAAGGAGACATTGCTGGGGGAGTTCTGGTAGGCGTAATAGGGGTACAGATCGACCATGAAGGGCGCCTGGTTTTCCACGAGGAACTCCAGCATGGGCTTGAGGAAGTGCGCATAGCTGCTGTTGAAGGCCCCGGCGGAGGGCGGGAAGGACCGGGAGAGTATCCCGAGCGAGTGCGTGCTGGAGACGGTGATCTTCTTGTGCAGGCCGGCCTTCTTGAGGGCGGCCTGCACGTTGCGCATGGCCGGCACGACGAGGCCGGACACGTTGACGGTGCTCTCGGTGATCTCGGCGCCGACGGTGATGTAGGTGATCGTGGTGGCCGGGTAGTACGGGAGGATGCTGTTCTTGAGCCAGGTGTCGACGTTGGACTGGTACTGCGAGAAGGCGAGGAGGTCGGCGTTTGGCACGCCGACCATGAGCTCCACGCTGGTGTTGGCGAAGGCCTTGATGACGTCGATGTTGGTGTCGTAGATGCGCACGTACTTGATGCCCTGCTGCTGGATGAGCTGCACCACCTTGTCGGGCCCCGGCAGGTCGTCGGCGTTGCGGCCGTAGCAGATGCCGGTCTTGCCGCCGTGGCAATGCCCTGCGAACGCCACACCAATCTCTCTTATTCTAGCGACCATTTATGGGTCCATTTAATCTCATGCCAAGAAAGGAATAAACAATCTGAAGGTTGGAATGGATGGATAAAGGGCATGGACATTGGGGGGATTAGATTTCCGCAACCAAAAAGAAGATATTCGTTGGACATCATCACGGTGCGACGGCCATTGCAGGTAGCTAGCACTCAGCGGGAAGCAAGGCATCTAGCACTCACTCGGCGTACACTTAACTAAGAGTTCGCATTCCAAAAGGTTCAAGAACTCACCGACGAGCACGAGGAAGAGGAACGCAACGAACGCCGCCACATGCCGCCGCGCCATTGGCGTCGCAACCCCGACGAGCTGTGCCTCCTCCGCTATCCCCTCCGGCCGACAAGACCTTGCTCCTGCCGTCCGCGCTCCTGTGCTGGCTGCACGGCCGTGGAGTGTGACCGTTGAGTGGAGGTGGAGGGGAGGGCAGGAAGAGAGAGGAGGAGGAAGGAGGCACGGGCTGATGGCGCCTGCCGCCTGACGCTGGGCGTCCACAGCCACTGGGCGCAGCGCCGCAGCCACGCAGGCGGTGCAGCAGAGCAGAGGCAGAGCAGGCGGCGTGGAATGGAGTGCGTGACTGTCGCGGACGCGAGGGGGAGCGTTGTAAAATAGGGTTGAGGGCGTTTAAACAAAGGCCGCACGAGTCCGGAGTAGAAACAAACGGAAGGGAGGGAAGGCCATGGACCGATCGAGCACAGCAGCGAGGAGTTTCCTGAGGACATAAAAAAAGTGGCGAGGAATGTTCGCTTCAGGGGAGAAAATCGTAAGTGGACCGGGACCACATGGCTAAGGTTGAGACGGGTCTCAGTTAAAAATGACTTTGGAATGTTGGCCGTCTAAAAGGATTTAGAGCATCTTCAACTTATTACCAAGGGATCAACTTAAACCCATGCGTGACCTAGGCGATCGAGAAAACCGTACCGACCTCATCGTAAATCCATGAGTTAAATGCACTGGCGGTCCTAATTCTTTCCCCGCAGTGTCGATTAGGTCTTAATTTTTTGAAAATGCATATCTAGGTTCTAAATCTTTTGTAAGTGATTATAGTGAGGTTCTATTTTTTCTGACCTCAGCCTATGACATGTAGGCCCCACATGTCAGGTTGACCAGACAACATTCACTGTTTTGGATAATGTTGCAATTGTTTAATATATATTTTTTAGAAATTGGTTAAAACTATAAAAATTCATATCTTTTAATCTGTAAGTCAGATAAAAATATTTTATACATAAAAGTTGCTCAAAAAATACAATAAGTATGAATACGCTACCCACATACCCACCCTCTCTAACATACCGAACATAGAACATTCCGTCTCCGTATTGCCTGTCCGGTAATCACCCGGAACCGGTAAAACATCCCCAGATGATTTCCTGCTCCGAGCAATACACCTAGTACCGCATTAGAATACCACCAACACTGATGCATACCGAACATGGAACATTCCCCCTTCGTATTGCTTGCCCGATAATCACCCGGAGTCGGTAAAACATCCCAGATGATTTTCCGCTCCGAGCAATACACCTATTATTGCATTAGAATGCCACCAACACTACAATGCATCAGTGTTGGTGGCATTCTAATGCAGTACTAGGTGTATTGCTCGGAGCGGGAAATCATCCGGGATGTTTTACTGACTCCGGGTGATTATCGGGCAAGCAATACGAAGGGGGAATGTTCCATGTTCGGTATGTTAGAGGTGGGTGTTGGATATGTGAGTAGCGTAGTCGTAATTATTGTATTTTTTTGAGCAACTTTCATGTATAAAATATTTTCATCTGACTTACGGATTAAAAGATATGAATTTCTATAGTTTTAATAAATTTATAGAATTTATTTTATTAAACAATTGCAACCTTATTCAAAACAGTGAATGTTGACTGGTCAACCTGGCATGTAGGGCGTACATGTCATAGGCCGAGGTCAGACAAAAATAGGACCTCACTTGAACCACTTACAAAAGATTTGGGACCTATATATGCATTTTGAAAGAATTAGGACCCAAGTGACACTTCAAAAAAAGAATTAGGACCGCTAGTGCATTTAACTCTAAATCCATCATCTAGATCATCGTCGTTGGCCTGGGGGTGGGGGGGGGGAGGGAAATCACACCCGCGGAGGCGGCGAGGATGCAAGAGTAGATAAGGGAAGAGCACTTGGCGAGGATTCATCGGTTGAGGGAGTGCGAGCGGGCGGAGGACGAGACGACGTTGTAAGTTCATCTGGCGGAGATAAGGCGAGCCAAGGCGAGGGCGGAGGAGGGGAAACAAAGTGGAGATACAAGATGGCGTACGAAATCCTCCACCGAACGATAGAGGAATAGAGAAGTCACATTTGCAGGGAGGAGCGAGAGCGCATCAACTCATCATATTTTTCTCCATTTGGGGGCATCCTTTAATGGGCGATGGGGAAGGCGAAGTCTTCGGATCCAGCAAAATGCGAGCACTAGATCGACTTCTACAACGCGCAGGAGCCGCAGCCATCTGCCCGACCATTATATTAGTCGCCCTCATGGTGATGGTAAATTATCTTTTATCTTTTATGGGTCATGATCAAATAAATGTTACTCCCTACATACTAAAATATAAAACTATTTGAGCTACAAAAACATCTTACATTTTGGCTATCCAGGCAACGCCTGGATCATCCGGTTAGTTACCCGGTAGTTCGGGTTAGTCATGACCGTCCATAGAATGAAAATACGATATAGTCAGGCTATTCGGATTCATCTCCCGATCATCCGATCATTGCCCGGATCATCCGAACAGTCGTCCGTATGTCCGGCCTGTCATGGGAGTTGGCTGGTTGACATCCCCGGATGGTTAAACAGAACGTGTGTGTGTTCGGGTATTGACGGATCTTCTGGGACCTTTCACGGACGTTCAGCTAGCCAGCGGCTGATTCAAGTAGTATTACGACCCGGACTATCTGAGATCCTAGCTAGTCTTCCGGGCATCTCGGCTTATCACATGAGTTTATCTACCTTGACTATCCGGGCTCTTAGCCAGACCATCTGGCAAATGCTCGGGTCATCCAGCTCTCTAACTGGTTGTCCTGTCTATGTCACCTAAGTAACTCCAACGACTGTTTTGTTGGGTTTCTATATACACCCCTCTTTCACTCCTCGAGGGGGTTGACTACTTCATTCAAATTGACCCAAAATCAAGTGTTCCCTTTCATCCTCTCACACACTCAATATTAGACCCCAAAGAGAACCGTGAGATTTCTTGGCGAATCTTCGCACACGTGATAGTTCATTCCCTTCCTTGTCTTTCAACCAAAGCAAAACGTGATTTGAGGAAGTCTTAGGTGTTTTCTCATTGATCTTATTACTCTTGGAGGTTGAAGACTCTTAGGCTGATACGAGTACTTCGGAGAGGAATCAACCATTTGTAATTACCCATGTTGCCTTTGTGAGGGTTTGGAGGCCACCTCAAAGGTCTACCGTAATTGAGAATCGCCTTCGTGGTGATATCTCAAGGGGAGAATAGGGTTACCCTTCGTGGCGTTGATGTGTCTTCGTGGTAACATTCATCCCTCCAATGGTGAGGAACAACGGGATAAACTGTTCTCTTCGTATCATTCATTTAAACTTTACCTTTTTCTCTTACTAGCATTTACCTTGTGCCTTAATCGCTCATTTACCTTCATATATTGTTGTTGAAGACTATATTTCTTGCCATCATCACCCTTGCAATCGCTAGGCTCACTTTTATCCTTCACATTATTACCTAAATTGCTAAGTGAACATTAAATTTGAAATTGTACCTATTCACCCCCCCCTCTAGGTCCATCTCAATCCTTTCACCACCATTTTGGCAAGCAACATAGCAAGTTGATGAACATTCAATTGTTTGAATCGGAAATCTTCCATCACTTGTTATTGCGCTAGAAATTGAGCATATTTCTCTAGGGTCTTCCTTAGTTATTCAACTTATTATGTCAACATAGTGGAAAATGTCTTTCAGATCGAGTTGAGACCGAAAAGGCCAAACTAATTCAGGTGGCGACTTTGAAGAGCTTGTGGCAGCAGTAGTGGCTATTATATCGAAGACTACATCAAAATATGACTTTGGGTTTGTCTAGCTATCTGCACTGTCAAGCTTAGTGAAGAATAGTGAAGGAGGTGAGTGGCTAGTGAAAGTGCAATCACGCCCTTAAGCATATTTTGTTGTTGATGAAAATATACATACAGGGGACTAACTATGTTTGCCAAGTGATACACAGGAAATTATTAGTCCTCTTGACATCATCTTGTAGGGATCATGTGCTAAACTTCAACCGCACTCAAGAATTCGACAAAACGATTAAAGATGATGCTAAGTCCTCTTTACTATTACATATTGAGTCATAGGGATCCTCGCACTATTAAGAGGAGATCATAAGGTTGAGTTTGAGACTTCCTCAAGTAATAAGAAATAGAACATGTAAAATACACATCTCTACAACCATGGAAAATCAACGTAGTTGTGTAGGAAATTCAACACACTCCGAAATGGATATTCTTTGTGTTGGTCGGACCGTATGGGCCTTGCCCGGACTGTCGTGGATATAATCCTGACAATAGATATAGGGGTATGAACGGAGCTAAATGAATCTGTACGTAGAGAGGGTTGACGCAAGAGGATTATACAGGTTAGGCCTCTCCGTAGAGATAAAAACCTTAGTCCTGTCCCAGGCTGACTGGGGTGTTCTTTCTTCAGAAATACTGAGAAGTGGAGAATGTTGCGCGTGCCCACGCCGGAGGAGAGGGGGGGGCTTATATAGAGTGCGCCCCTGCCCTCTTAATGCCTCGGCTTAAATGGGTCTTAATTACAAGATTGAATGCGTACTTAAATACAGAAACGGTCTGCCCATTACTACTAATAAAGGAGAGGAAACGCCCACGGTATTGAATGCTCCCTGTCCGTTGCGTTCCGTCTTCCGAGTAAGGGAGGACTCGCCGATTGTTTCCGAGTGTCGTTCTACTCGGATCTTGCTGGGCTTCCGAGTAGCCGTGTACTCGGAAGCGGCTTCTGATCTCCGAGAACTTGTTACTCGGAGATTGTTGATGCTCCATGTTTTTTGCTGGTCTTATTTTGTTTGGGAGTATTCGGAAAACCAAGGCCTTAAGGATACCCCTTGGTTTCTCTTGCTTAGGGGTATGCCTTTAGTATTACCACGACAGTAGCCCCCAAGCGCTTTCGGGTGGTCGTAATTGCGGTGGCTGAGATTTGTTAGTCTTTCTGAGGTATGCGAAGATTGAACTCAGTAAGAGGCCCGGAAGAGCTTTATTGATGTTCGAACTTTTCCCTCGAGTACGAGTTGGGAAGGTTAGCAGAAAAATTTGGCGACACTCAAACGTCTCTCGGAAGAGGTGGACTGAGGCCCCGGAAGGCGTGTCTCGGAGTAAAAGGCCTTAAACTCCATATGAACCAAATTTGTAAAGTTCAATGCCCTAGGATATCGTGCCGAGTCCTAGGCCATGCCACGTGGGACATTGATTCTTTACCCCCTGCGCCGGTTCTTACTGGTGGCCTGGCATTCTACGTCAGAGACGGGCCACCAGCGAGCTAGTTACTCGGGTTTTTGCCCGAGCAACTGGGTGCGAGATTTTTCGTTTCGCGGGGAACCCTCGAGTGGTTCCTTTCGTGGTGCTTCCGAGTGACAGCTTACTCGGACGCTGCGGGAGCCTAGTAATTTCTTCCGAGTGATGGCGTACTCAGAGAGTTTGGTCGGTGTGCGTCATGCTTCGTATCTTCCGAGCAGTTGGGGCGGTTCCGAGCTTTGGATCGGAAACAGATTCGGTCTTTTACAGAGGATATCGTCCTGTCATAGAATCTTCTTGCCAAGGCAAGTGGGCGCACTGTTTGGGCCTGTCTCCTTGATTCCCGCGGCGGTCTTATAGGATAATAATTAACTGTCCGTGGGGAAGTGGAGCGGTTTTATGGGGAGAGCAACCGGCAAGCCCATAATGGGGCGCGGATCTGACGCGTGGCAGTTGCTCCGTGGGGCTATAAAACCGCCCCAACCTTTCGGTTTGGGGCAGATCTGCTCATTTCCCCCGCGTGGCCGCTCCCGCTTCTCTCTCTCACTCCGCCTCCTCCTTGCCTGCTCAATCTCGCCGCCAAGACACCTCCGCCAGCTGCTCGTGCTCCATCCTGGGAGGCCGCCACTCGTGCTGCCCTCCTGCCGCCGCCGCGACCATGTCTGCGGGGGAGTGGCTTCCTCGATCGTGACGGAGGACATGCTGCTGGGGTACCAGGACGCCGGTCTGGTTCACCGCGAGGGTTGCCGTCTTCCCGCGGCTGGGGAAGACGAGCCCGTTCCACGGGACGGTGAGAGGGTTCTTTTGCTTTCGCATGTGGACCGCGGCTTTCCTCTTCCCCCACATCCCTTCTTCTTGGATTTCTTGGCTTTCACGGGTGCTCAGCATCATCACATTGTCCCCAACGCCGTTACCCTCCTCTCTAATTTTTTCACCCTTTGTGAGGGATTCTTAGGCATAGAGCCCCACTGACATCTTTTCCGTAGCATATACGCCATCAAGCCACAGAAGGCGAAGAAGTCTGGGGAGGGTGGCGGCGTTGAGTTCAATCATCTATGCGGCGGCCTGTTTTTGGCCAAGAAGTAAGGGGTATAGTATTCCCTTCTAGTGTGCCTGATTCTGTCAAGAACTGGTAGAATAGTTGGTTCTACTGCAAGGTGGCCGAGGGGCCGGGGGTGCGTACCTTGCCTGCTTACTCGAACGTTAGGCTAACTTCTTCTTAGGGCTAGAATCCCCGACTTACCAATGCTGATAAGGAGCAGGTGCTCCCCTTGATGCGAGAAGTCATCAGGCTGAAGAAAAACGTCTTAGACGCCATGGATCTGATAGCCACCTTTGTGGTTCGGAAGATTCAACCTCTCCAGGCCAGAGCTCGAGGGATGTGGACATATTCCGGGTTGCAGGACGACACCCGTTATAGCAATACCGAGATGCCTATGGACGAGTTTGAACTTCAGATGAAGATAATAACCAGCATGACCGACGGTCTTCAGACGACTGGCCGAGTGAGGCCCCTCAGCATCGAGAATCCTCCCACCTTGGTATGCCAATTTGTGCCATGTGTATCTTGCGTGCGTTTCACTTGTTGGATTTAACTCGGACTTCCTTATTTTTGCTAGGATTTTACCTAGTTCCGATCTTCTATCCCTCTGGCTCCGCAACATCCTTCCGAGGAAGATGAAGACAGTACCGCCGGTGCAGGGGTCGGAGTTGAGGCGGGGGATGAGCTGGAGTCCGAGGTGGCTCGGGTTCAGGCAGCGTCCGAGCAGCGCTCGAAGAACAACCATGACCGCGAGTCGGCGCGGGAGGGGCTTACTCGGACCCGTAAAAGGGCTCATACTCCGAGTGGCGAAGAGGGCAGCGGGAAATTTCCGCCCGTGAGCCTCAGTTCCGGGAAGGTTGCGCCTATGAAGAAGAAGAAGCTTGTCACACTTGGGGGCCGAGAGGCTAATCCCCCAGGGGGTTTTGCTGTTGAAAAGGCCAAGGGGGCTGGATCTGGTCCGTCCAAGGTTGCTCCCCCGAGGCGTAGCTTGAAGACCATCCACAAGTAATGTTGTTGGTTTTCATATGCTTTAAGGCTCTGTTGGTTTCTCAAGCCCATCCTCAGTTGTTTCATTTTGTAGTGTTCGTCCAAGTGGTTCTGAGACGTTGCCTGGGATCGAGGATCCCGAGGTCAAAGCTATGGAGGATGTTAGCACTTGCGAGGTGACTGTCTTTCCTAGAATGGACACTATTCCAGAAGATACTGCGGCTATTGGTGGGAATTCTTCGCTGTTTTTGTTGAGAATTTTACCACTGTCGTCTCTTTGCTTTTAATTGTTTGTTGCTTCTGCTGCAGACATGGATGTTGACTCTACTACTGACCCAACTCGGATTGCTACTGATCCCTCCGCTGCTGGGGTCACCCCTCCTGAGGTGATAGTTCCTGAGGGGACGATATCCTCTGGGTCTGGTTCCCGAGCTGACGCGCCTAATGTTCCGGCTGGGGAGGCTGTTAAGGAAACCCCTGTCGCCTCGGCGGCTGCTCGAGGGGGTGGACCTGCTGACTCGGTAGCCATTCCAGTCGGAGCCCCAGTGGAGTGCGCTATTGTTAGTGGATTGAAGGAGTCTTTGGTGAAGGCGACTCAATTTGAGCTGCGGCTGCGGGAGCTAGCGTCCGAGGCCGAGTTGGTGAAGTCCAACATGCACGTAAGTACTTACGTAAGTTTTCCTACCCAGTGGGTGTAGCCCCCAAGGCTCCGAGTAACTTTGCGAAGTTATTCAGAGTATTTTGATAGGAGGTTTTTATTTCAGTGAACTTCCGGTGGGATCACTTCTTAGTGCACCCACTGGGTGTAGCCCCCAAGGCTCCGAGTAACTTTTCGAAGTTATTCAGAGTATTTTGATAAGAGGTTTTTATTTCAGTGGACTTCCAGTGGGAGCACTTCTTAGTGCACCCACTGGGTGTAGCCCCCATGGCTCCGAGTAACTTTGCGAAGTTATTCGGAGTCTTTTGATAAGGGGTTTTTTGTTTGAGCCTGGTATTCCTCTTGTCTTCATAGGAGGCGTGCAAGCTTGGGTCGGCCTTTGTGAAGTTGCAGGAGGAGAGCACTGCTGCGAAGAGTGCGTATGAGGTGCTACTTGAGGAGCACAACAAACTTAGGAAACAACATGCTGAAGACAATGGTAAGGATTCTTGCATTCCTGTATTGGTGTGTGTCATCGTCCTATGTATCGGTTTTGACTTTTGTTTGCAGAAGCGGCGAAGAAAGCTTTTGACACCAAGGTGAAAGAGAACGATGATTTTGTTGCGAAGATGAAGAAGGAGATAGACCAGGTTGAGAAACGGGCCAAGGCTCAGAAGGCTTTGGAGACAAGTCTGCATTATTATAAACAGGCGGTGAAGGAGAATGAAGCATGTATCGCGAAGCTGGAGTCGGATTTGGAGAAGTTATCCGAGCTGCATGTCGAGGATGAGAAAAAACATCAAGCAGAGTAGGAAACAACTCGGAAGGCAGTGAAGACAACTGGGCGGTTTGCTGTTTTCAGCGAAACCTTATCTGGTGAGTTTTGTGATCCGAGTTATGGTGGGGACATGTTTCCTAGTCTTCCATTGTGTACTGATCTTCTCCTTTGATGCAGCATATGGGACGGACCCGGAGGCCGAGCAAGCGCGCATGGCCGATTTTGCGGAAATGATGAAAAGGGATAATTGCACGCCAGTGACCACAGAGTTTGCTCTGGCTCGGGGTCTGCTGACCATGAGGTGCGCTAAAGCAAAGAAATTTGCTGAAGAAGTTATGGGTGCTACCCTGGCTTTGAAGAGAAAGCTGTCACCTGATGAGGGAAGCAGGGTGAAATCGGACACTGTTGTGCCCGTCCTCCGAGAGGCCCCTCATCAACTGGCCCGGTGGAAACGCTCAGCGGCACGGAGTGGTGCGAATTATGCACCGGCTTTGACGAAGGTGCATTTTCCAGAGCGGGTCCATAATCTTGAGCGGGTTGGCGGTGGAGATCCGAAAGAAGGTCAGAGTTGCACCTCCTTCCTTCCGCGTTATGCTGAAACTGCCAGCCGTATTGCCCTAATGCCCGATCTGGACTTCTTTGTTGAGTCGGCTGGCGTAACCAGTGAGTCTGACGAGGCGGGCGAGGAATGAGTGAAGTGTGGTGAAAAACACTCATTTGAAATTTGCCTCGGGATGCCGAGTGGATCTGTAATAAGTTGCACTGTGTGGTTGTGTCGTGGCACTCCTTTGTTTGGTTGATGAACTCGTATTCTATTTCTTAATGGGAAACGAATATTTCTGCCGATGCTTGCTTTTCTTTTGTGTATGAATTTTCTAAGTTTTTATCCGAGCTGTGCATAGCTCGGAAGAAAACCTGATTTTATCGCTGTAAGCAGCCCCCAAGTCTCCTGAGAGTAGAAACTTCTTAGAAAAATTCTTTATTGATGGTCTTGTAGACAAGATCCTCAATGCAGATGATGTTGTGCTTCCCCAAGCCTGTGGGGCGTTGGTGAGCACTTATAATAAGTTTTCTAAGTTCTCGTCCGAGCTGCGCGCAGGTCGGATGGAAAACCTGATTGATAGTTTTCATCCGAGCTGCGCACAGCTCGGAAGAAAACCTGCTTTTGGGACTTTAAGCAGCCCCCAAGTCTCCTGAGACTTGAAAGTACTTAGAATTTTTTCTATTGATGATCTTGTAGACAAGATCCTCAAGCCTGTGGGGCGTTGGTGAGCACTTATAATAAGTTTTCTAGGTTCTCTTCCGAGCTGCGCGCAGCTCGGATGGAAAACCTGATTGATAGTTATCGTCCGAGCTGCGCGCAGCTCAGGAGAAAACCTGCTTTTGGAACTTTAAGCAGCCCCCAAGTCTCCTGAGACTTGAAAGTACTTAGAAATATTTTTCTATTGATGATCTTGTAGACAAGATCCTCAATGCAGATGATGTTGTGCTTCCCCAAGCCTGTGGGGCGTTGGTGAGCACTTATAATGAGTTTTCTAGGTTCTCGTCCGAGCTGCGCGCAGCTCGGATGGAAAACCTGATTGATAGTTTTTGTCCGAGCTATGCACAGCTTGGGAGAAAACCTGCTTTTGGAACTTTAAGCAGCCCCCAAGTCTCCTGAGACTTGAAAGTACTTAGAAAAAGTTTTCTATTGATGATCTTGTAGACAAGATCCTCAATGCAGATGATGTTGTGCTTCCCCAAGCCAGTGGGGCGTTGGTGAGCACTTATAATAAGTTTTCTAGGTTCTCGTCTGAGCTGCACGCAGCTCGGATGGAAAACCTGATTGATAGTTTTCGTCCGAGCTGCACACAGCTCGGGAGAAAACCTGCTTTTGGAACTTTAAGCAGCCCCCAAGTCTCCTGAGACTTGAAAGTACTTAGAAAAAATATTGAACAAGGTACGCTATGTGTACGAAATAATATTTATTCAAATCTTACAAGCGTGCTCATGCATAGAAACGTCGCAGTAACTGGGCGTTCCATGCATGAGGCTCTTCTATCTTATTAGTTACATCGTATAGGTGATAGGCCCCATTGTGCAGTACTCTAGAGATGACATATGGGCCTTCCCATGGGGGGGCTAGCTTGTGGTCCGCAGTTTGCTTAATGCGAAGTACCATGTCGCCCTCTTGGAAGGAGCAAGCTCGGAGATGTCGGTCGTGGTATCGGCGAAGGTCTTTCTGATAGAACGCCGAGCGGGTGAGAGCTAGGTTTCGTTCTTCTTCCAGGAGGTCAACGCCATCTTGTCGTGCTTCTTTAGCTTCGGCTTCTGTGTACTGGCTTATACGGGGGGCATTGTGCTTGAGGTCACTCAGAAAAACTGCTTCTGAACCATAGACGAGGAAGAAAGGGGTTGACCGAGTTGAGCGATTGGGAGTTGTACGTAATCCCCACAAGACCGAAGGGAGTTCATCAACCCAGGCGCCCGCTGCTTCCTTTAGTTCCCGAAGTAGCCGAGGCTTGATTCCTTTGAGGATTAATCCATTGGCTCGCTCGACTTGGCCGTTGGACTGCGGGTGTGCGACTGAGGCAAAGTTGACCTGAATGCCATTGGTCCAACATAATTTCTTGAATTCGGCCGAGTTGAAGTTCGATCCATTATCAGTGATGATGTCATGTGGAACACCAAATCGATGTATGATGCCTTGCATGAAGCTGACTGCTGTGGCGGAGTCGAGGGCCTTGATTGGTTTTGCTTCTATCCATTTGGTAAACTTGTCTACTACGACCAAAATGTGGGTGAAACCATGCTTGCCCGTTCGGAGTGGTCCGATCATATCTAGTCCCCATACTGCAAATGGCCAGGCTAGGGGGATTGTCTTCAATTCGGAAGCTGGTTTGCGGGGCTGGTTGGCATAAAACTGACAGCCTTCACAGTGGTCCACGATGTACCGAGCATCGATGAGGGCGTCAGGCCAGAAGAAACCAGCTCGGAAAGCTTTTTCTACCAACGTCCGACTTGAGGCATGATGGCCGCAATCTCCCGCATGGATGTCTTGTAAGATGCAGCGGCCTTCCTCCTCGGAGATGCATCGCTGGGGGACATGAGTGATGTTGTTTCTTTATAGCTCCCCATTGATCACCGAGTAAGACTTGGACTTGCGGACAATCTGCTTGGCTTCTATCTCGTCATCAGGCAGCTCCTGTTTTTGCAGATAAGCAAGGATTGGAAGTGTCCACTCGGGGGGAATGACGTCCACATCGAACACGATGTCAACAACTGCAGGTATATCTTCTTTGTTGGGAATGTTCTTGTCAGGCAGCATATCTGGGTCGGCTTCTAGGAAAGGATCTTCCTTGACTGTTGGGGAATCCCTGGCGGGATCTGACCCCGGGTAGAACCCAGCTTGGCTAGGTCATCTGCTGCCTGGTTTTTAACTCTTGGAATGTTATGGAGCTCCAGCCCATCAAATGTTTTCTCCAATTTTCTCACTGCTACATAGTAGGTTGTCATGGCTGGACTTCTGATGTCCCACTCTTTCATTACTTGGTTGATTACTAGGTCTGAATCTCCGAATATCATAAGTCTCCTGACTCCGAGTGAAATGGCCATTCGCATGCCGTACAAGAGGGCCTCATACTCGGCTTCGTTATTTGTTGCTAGGAAATGGATTTGGAGGACGTATCTCATCTCGTCCTTCCTTGGTGAAACCAGTACCACTCCTGCCCCTGCCCCTTGCAGCATCTTGGACCCATCAAAGAACATCGTCCAATGCTCTGGTGTTGGCTGTGGGGGGTGTTGGACCTCAATCCACTTGGCCAGGAAATCCACTAGTGCTTGTGACTTGATTGCTTTTTTAGCTTGGTAATTGAGGTCAAAGGGTAGTAGGTCCAAACTCCATTTTTCTATTCTGCCTGTTGAGTATCTGTTGTTCATAATTTCTGCCAGGGGAGCTTCAGAAACCACTGTGATGGAATGATCCTGGAAGTAATGTGCGAGCTTCTGTGATGCCAAGTAAATTCCCATTGCCAGCTTCTGGTAGTGGGGGTATCTCTGTTTGGATGGTGTGAGGACTTAGGAGATGTAGTATACCGGTCTATGTACTTTTTGTGATTTTCCTTCTTCTCTTTCCACCACTATGGCTACGCTGACAACTCGGCTTGTGGCTGCAATGTATAACAAGAGTGGCTCTTTTTCTTGAGGTGTTGCCAGGACTAGCCGAGTTGACAATTGCTTTTTGAGTTCTTGATGGCAAGAGAGTGTTAATAATCTTCAAGCCCTCGTTGATTACCCCAAGTGCAAAGTGAGATATAGTGCAACGACAAGTTTTCCCTTGGCAAAGATACCAAGGTTTGTCTCCCGTAGGACTTCGAAGGATACAAGAAGGTGGTAAAGTGAACAATGGCGCCGAGGTTGCTAACCTCACCTGGACCTGCACACAGATACAAATAACTTTTCTCCCAACGAGTACAAAGGAGTTGTCAATTCCTCCGGCCTTGCTGTTTACAAAGGATCAACGCAAGAGATAATAATATTGGCAACTGAAAGTAAAGACTGAAGGTAATAAGGGTGTAAACAGTGATATGAAGATGGACCGGGGTCCCGTGATTTTCACTAGTGATGTCTCTCTCCCAAAAGACGATAAAAGTGCTAGCGAGGTAAACAAATCACAGTTGGGAAATTGACATGATTATGAAGGCACCGCAATGCTAACTATGCTGCAAAGAAAGGAAGGGCTCAAAAGCAATGGGCAGTACGCCAAGGTAAGTAGACCAAAATCCAAATGCATCTACTACGAATCATCCACCTTGAGATATCTATCCAGAACATATCTCTGGTATTAAGTTGCGAATCCCACCCAAAGTGTAAACTCAAAGCAACAGACAACTGCATTAAAAGAACTTTGCGTAAAGTAAACAATCCTTGCACCCGCAGGTACAACACATCCCCTAGTCTCATGTTTCTGTCACTCAAGCTAGAAATCAGGGGGCTGAACCCACAATCGAGCATAACGCTCTCTCTTGGAGTTGCAAATAAAATACTTGGCCAAAGCAAATACCGCAACGGAGAACATGCAAGAATTTACTCAAGAACAAAATATAAAAGAGAAGAACCAAATATATTACTCATCACAATCTGAACATAGTCTCATAATCCATCAGATCCCAACAAACTCAGCATAGAAACAGCAGAAATTACATAGATGCCTTAATCATGTGAGGCAGCTCACGAGGACTCGAAAGTGGAGGCACAAAAGGGGGAGAGATAGATCACATAGCTACTGGTCACGGACCCATGGTCCAAGGGAAACTACTCACGGTACATACGGGAGGCGTCCATGGCTATGGAGGGTCTCCCGGACGGGGTAGCTTCTCCCGGCAGGGTGCCGGAGCAGCTTCTCCAGGCAGCCCCGATCTAGAAACGGCGGCGGCGGTGGAACAGAGGCCCAAGGGGTAAATATAGGCGAAGGGGGGCATCGAGGGGAACCACCAGGCAGCCAGGAGGCCTCTTGGCGCGGCCTAGGGTGGGTCCGCGCCAGGGACCCTCCTGGCCTCCTGGTGGTGGCCCCCTTCGCTCCTTTGGTGTTTCCGGAAGCTTCCGTGACGCTGATTTTTTATCTGATTTTTCCGGATTTTTTGGAGCACTTTTAATGGTCGGAAAACCTGAAATACAAAAACAGCAGAAAACAACAACTGGCAGCTGGGTGCACTGGGTTAATAGATTAGTCCAAATATGCTCAAAAGTGTATGAAAGTTCAAGCAAAACATGGCAGTCACACAAAACATGCATGGAGCAAGCAGAAATTATAGATACGTTTGGGACGTATCAGTTCTTCGAACGCCATTTGAGCTTCCTCCGTCCAGACAAAATTCGGTGATTTTTTCATCAGTTGGTAGAGAGGTAGGGCTTTCTCTCCCAATCTGGAGATGAACCGACTGAGTGCTGCGAGACAGCCTGTCAACTTTTGGACGTCTCGGAGCTGCTTGGGAGGCTTCATATTTTGAATTGCCGCGATTTTTTCCGGGTTGGCTTCTATCCCTCTCTCGGAGACCATGAATCCGAGTAACTTCCTTGCTGGCACACCAAAAACGCATTTTTCAGGATTGAGCCTGAGGCTGTAGGCTCGGAGGCTCTGAAAAGTTTCATCTAAGTCGGCTAGTAAACTACTTCCTTTAACCGACTTGATCACGATGTAATCCACATAGACCTCGACATTTCTGCCGATTTGCCAGATCAAGCATTTCTGCATCATGCGTTGGTACGTGGCGCCTGCGTTTCTTAGTCCGAATGACATCGTGATATAACAAAAACATCCGAATGGGGTTATGAATGCTGTTTTAAGCTCATCTCGTTCGTATAGTCGGATTTGATGGTAACCCGAGTATGCATCGAGGAAACATAAAATCTCGCAACCTGATGTGGAGTACACAGTCTGGTCAATGCGAGGAAGAGGAAAATGATCTTTTGGACAAACTTTATTGATATGACGGAAATCAACACAAGTTCTCCAAGATTTATCTTTCTTCGGAACCATTACAGGATTTGCTAACCACTCGGAGTGGAAGATTTCCCTAATGAATCCGGCTGCTAATAATCTAGCTATCTCCTGTCCGATAGCCTTTCTTTTCTCGGAGGAAAACCGTCGGAGGGACTCTTTCACCGGTCTTGCTTTTGGATCCACGTGTAACTTGTGCTCGGCCAACTCCCTTGGGACTCCAGGCATATCGGCAGGCTTCCATGCGAAGATGTCCCAATTCTCACGGAGGAAGTTGACGAGCTCGAGTTCCTATTGAGGATCCAAATCGGTGGCAATATTGGTGTATTTGTCCTTATCTGTGGGATGTATTTGTACCGTCTTGGTCTCTCCGGATGACTCGAATGAAGATGTCTTCTTCGGCTGCAGCAACTCGGACGGGTCAGCAGCTTTTTTGTACTTGGCCAGCTCGACCTCAGCCATTTGCTGATCAGCTATCAGGGACCCCTTCTGCAGCAGTTCTTCGGCTTGCTTGTAGTCTCCCGAGACAGTGATCACGCTGTGCGGGCCAGGCATCTTTAGCTTCAGATAAACGTAACAGGGGATGGCCATGAATTTTGCATAGGCCGGCCTTCCGAGTAAGGCATGGTATGCACTCGGGAAGTCCACTACTTCGAAGGTGATCTTTTCTTTCCGGAAGTTACTCGGAGTACCGAAGACCACATTGAGGGAGATCATTCCGAGTGAGTATGCCTTTTCCCCCGGGATAATCCCATGAAATTCCAGATAGCTTTTGCGGAGCTTGGACATTGGAATGTTCATGCTCTTCAGAGTGCTTGCATATAGGATGTTAATTCCACTGCCACCATCCATCAAGACATTTCTGATCCTGAAGTTCCCATTCCATGTTTCCACCAAAGGATCCACAATTAGAGCATGCCTTCCCGGGTGAGGGATGTGAGGAGGGTGATCCGACTGATCGAAAGTGATTGGGACGTCGGCCCACTTCATGTAACTCGGAACTGCCGGAGCTGCCGAGTTGACTTCTCTGAACCTTATCTTTTCTACCCTCTTTGACTCTCGTCCTGCGAAGATGACCAGCACCCCGTCTTCTCTTGGTAAGCCTTCGCTGTCCAGTTCTGGGCTGGGCGCTTTCTTTTTCCCGATCTCCTTATCTTGCTGAGGACCTGTCCTTGAGTTCTGTGCCGCTCTCTTGATCAGGCGACATTGCCGAGCTGTATGCTTTGGAATAACCAGTTTTCCCTCGGCATCACGAGTTGTGTGGAGAGGACAAGGCTGATCCAGAACTTCATCATCATTGGACGGCTTTTCCTTCCGCGGTTGCCACTCATTTCGTGCCTGACCCTTGTCATGAAGTCCCGAAGCGTTTTCTGCAGCCACCAGCTCTGCATCCGTTGGGGCATCTTCTGCCTTTCTCTTGTTGTTGCTTGCGGTCTTCTGCTTCGGGTTTGGTGCCGAGTTGCCGCCCCCTCTATGCTGCTGGTTCTTCTGTCGGATATCCTCCTCACCGTTAGCGTACTTGTTCGCTATCTCCATCAGCTTCCCGAGTGAGGTGATGCGAGGTGATCTGTCCAGCTTGAGACTTAACTCCCTGTACTCGACCCCCTGTTTGAAAGCGTGAATGTCTTGGAACTCGGATACGCCTTCAACCGAGTTGTGGAGTGTGATCCATCTCTGGATGTAGTCCCGAGTGGACTCGGTGTTGCTCTGCACACACAATTGCAGCTCGGTTAGGCCCCCGGGTCTCCTATAGGTCCCTTCAAATTTTTTGGTGAAGACTTTCTCGAGGTCTTCCCAAACCCAAATGCTACTCGGGGGGGGGGGAGCTGATTCAGCCATGCCCGAGCTGAGCCCTCTAACATCAACGACAGATGCATCATGGATATCTCGTCGCCGCCCCCTCCGATTTGCACGGCTATTCTATAATCATCCAGCCATGTCTGGGGTTTAGCATCACCTCGGTACTTATCCACCCCTTGAGCTATCCTGAAGTGGGATGGAATAGGGGTAGACCGAATCCTTTCACTGAAGCAAACCGGCCCTATGGCCATTGAGGGCCGAGCCTGATCCTGACAATGAGATCTGGCGCGGGCGACTTGGCTCTGTACAAGATGGCTTCGGGCATCGTCTTCAACATCAAAATAATGGTCGTCCCAGTGCCGAGGGATCTCCTCTCTCCGCGGTGCGGGCCGACCCGTCCCGCGAGCTTCTGTCCTCCTGAGATCTTCATGCCGATACTGCTCTTGGCGATGATCTCCTCGGGGTTCATCTCTTCGCCGAGGCGAATTGTTCTTGTTCCTCCGTGCTTCCCCATAGGGCGTGTGTACTGACAGTGACGTCCTTGCAGGGGGAACTTGGGAATGGATCCGCTGCTGTGATTGACTGACAGCAGCGTTTTGATCGACTGCGGTTTGTAACAAAAACGCCAGGTGCTGAATTTCTTCTGCCGCCGATCCACTGGGCTGCAGAGAATTTGCAATTCGAGTCGCCGCTATGAGGTTTTCCACTGGGGTACCCATAGCTCGGAAAGGTTCTCGGCCTGGGCCCCGCAGTTGACGACTCGTTCTGCTCTGTCTGAGCCGAGCTACCTCCCGAGCTTGACGCTCTAAAGTATTTTCTAGCTCGGCCAGGCGCTCTCGCTCAGCCAAATTAGTTAATCTGGCTGCCTCCAGGCCTTGCCCTTCTGGAGTGCTTGTGTCGATGGGGGTGTTTTGCAGCCGCTCGGCCGCTTCTGCTTCTTCCTGCTCCTCCCGAGTAAGGGGGCGGGGTTGTCGACTTTTCTCTCCGAGCTCCAACCATCGGAAAGCGGATACACGTCGGGTCGGCTCCCGAGCGCCATCCCTGGATGGGCTGTTAGCTTCATCTCGGGCGTGATTGTCCCGAGCTGGCGATGGCTGACAGGGCGGACTCTCAGCCATGCACACTTCTGCAACCGCGACTGGGGCGTCACTGCTGCCTTCTTGCTCGGTGCCTAACTCGGGGTCAGATTCCGCCATGCCTTCTTCTTCGACCGAGTCGAATAGAGGCAAGAGAGATGCTGTGGAGCCTTCTCTTGTGATCAGTTCATCCAGGGCCTTCTGTGCTGACTCCACCGAGTCAATAACTGCCACCTGCTGAAGCTTGACCGATTTTCCACGATGATGAGCGCGCGGGCGGCCCGAGCGCTTCTTCTTGTGGCGGACAGATAACAACGCGGGTGCTTAACGATGGGCTGATAGCTGGAGGCGCAGGGCCCCCGACTCGTCAGCTCGGAAGTGGACGCTGCCTCTGGAAGGCAGCAATTGTTCCTGGAGCTGAGAATCCACCAACCAGGCCGAATCATCAGCTATGAAAGCCAACGATTCGAAGCGGAAAACCTCTCCGACGATGAGCTCGGGGCCGCGAATCGACGAAGAGGATGAGAAAAACGCCATCTCTACGATTGCTGATCAACTCAGCTCCACGGTGGGCGCCAACTGTCATGGATATAATCCTGACAATAGATATAGGGGTATGAACGGATCTAAATGAATCTGTATGTAGAGATGGTTGACGCAAGAGGATTATACAGGTTAGGCCTCTCCGTAGAGATAAAAACCTTAGTCCTGTCCCAGGCTGACAGTGGTGTTCTTTCTTCAGAAATACTGAGAAGTGGAGAATGTTGCGCGTGCCCACGCCGGAGGAGAGGGGGGGGCTTATATAGAGTGTGCCCCTGCCCTCTTAATGCCTCGACTTAAATGGGTCTTAATTACAAGATTGAATGCGTAATTAAATACAGAAATGGTCTGCCCATTACTACTAATAAAGGAGAGGAAACGCCCGCGGTATTGAATGCTCCCTGTCTATTGCGTTCCGTCTTCCGAGTAAGGGAGGACTCGCCGATTGTTTCCGAGTGTCGTTCTACTCGGATCTTGCTGGGCTTCCGAGTAGCCGTGTACTCAGAAGCGGCTTCTGATCTCCGAGTAACTTTTTACTCGGAGATTGTTGATGCTCCATGTTTTTTGCTGGTCTTACTTTGTTTGGGAGTATTCGGAAAACTAAGGGCTTAAGGATACCCCTTGGTTTCTCTTGCTTAGGGGTATGCTGTGGCACCCCGGCTCAGAGCAACCGGTTTACCTTACATTGCCAGCCCAGAGATCACGTCTTCTGGCAATGCACAACATATTGGTACAGAATACAACCGCTTCATAGTAATTATACAGGTACATAGGTTCGGGATTACAACTGCTACGAGGCATGGCGGCTCATCTCGTGCGGCAACACTATCAACATATTTATGTCACATCTCAGGGCCTCAATACGATCGACGAAGGACTCTATGGCAGCGGAACAACGAGGTGACGGGACTCCATTCCACGGGGACACTGCTGGGACACGGCCTAGTTCACATAGTACAGTTCAGCCAACTCTTCACGTGCGACACCTCCTGCATCTGGCATGACACGCCAGGTCAGTGCATGGAATGTACTTGCAAGCTCATAACAGCCAAGTCATCAGGAGAAACAATAGCATGGCAAGAATGCAAACAATAACATGGCAAACATGGCAGGAATAATAATAGCACTTGTCTCATGAACACCACATGATTCATCCAGCTTACCTCCGAGTCATGCGGACTCGGTAACCGGGTCATCTCTTGACCCACCATCATACGGGTCATAGCTCGACCACTCAACGTGTTAGGTGTCCTCAGTTACCACCCAACCAATCACATGACCACAGTTTCAGCATTAACATTAATATTATTAAACAGATTAGTGTTGACCGTTGTGTGACCTAGTACGACCTGTGTCCCATGAACGAGGACGCGGCTATTCGAATAGATTTTGACTCTACAGAGTTTGTGCATGTTACCGACATTGTGGAGTTCCTCCTCCATCCAGCACCCCGGTACTTGTCCCACAGGATCCTTGGAACTCGCACCGTGGGAGTGAACTAGGACATCTCCAACGAAACCCGACTACCGCGTTACCTTCCTACGGACTCAGCGACACACGGTCTTGGGTATCCCTGTGGTTAGGTGTCCACGTTACCACCAGAACCACTCGACCACCTTGTGGAAAACTGTCCCAACAGGGACTCCCGGGTAAACAACTATGGATGTCGAGATTATCACCACCTACCTGATCAGGGTAGCGTGCGTGCATAACCTCCCCTATTGGGTGATATCCGTAGAAGGCACTACGCTAGCACGAGTCAAGGCCCGCCCATACAAGCAAATGTGGCTGCACGGAGAAGCTCGGTTCGGTGGCACTTGGTCAACAATTTTGTTCATTAAGTTATGGTGGATAGCAATATAAAGACATGACAACATGGCATGAGTATGAACTACTATCATGCATATGCATCAACTAACATGGCATAAAATTAGGAGCATGATCATTACTAGCATGATTCTGGTATAGACATGGCAACGAAATAAACATGGTGATAATATGTACTAGAGTGACATGACAAAATTAGTAGGCATGGCATGTTTATATCAATCACTTATTATGGTTATTTATTTTTATTAGCAAGCAATGTAAAGTCAATCAAAATGAACCCAAGTAAATGATTTAATTCATCAAAAGGAAACTTAAGCTCCTCATGACCAGATTGTTACGGCTTGCCTTGGTCAAGTGGAGTATCCTTGAACTCCTGGTCTCCTGCAAGCACTTGATCACCTTCTGAAAAAATAAAACAAGTGGCAAATAAAAATAAGTCCAAAGCACTCCTTCACTGTCCAGTGGACCTAAACAGTGAGCCAAGTTCCCAAACTTTGCCAACTTGAAGAGGAGCTCAAAAGAAAAATGTAGCAAAAAGAATCAACTCATTTGGCCTTGTGGTTTAGGAGTAATTGATGGTCAAAGTTTGGTCAAAATTCCATTTTTAAATAGATTAAATCAATTTCCAGAGAAAATCCAGAGGAGGCCACGTCGAAGGCGTAAACCTACGCGGGCGCCTCCACTTATACCGGTTCGGAGAGCCTAGAGTGGCTGACGGGTGGGGTCAGGGTGTCAGGTCGAAATAAAAAGAGAGGGAGACAGAGGCCGTGGCTCCGGCGATGGTGGTTCGCCGGCGAAGAGGCCTCGGAGGTGAACTAGGGCTAGGGGAGGATACGCAGGGGATCAGGGCGAGCTTCCACGTACCCGAAATCCTGCAAACGGTGGCCGTACGGCGTCGCTAGGTTCTTCTCCAGCTACGGTGGCGGCGGCGCCGTGATGTGATCTCCGACCAGAGGCTTCCCCGGCTGGCTTCCTCCTTGAGTGCGCCTTCTGCGAGTGGAGTCGGGGTGTGTGGTGGTGGCTACGAGCAGGGGAGGGGCCAATTTATAGCCACGGCGTCGATTCCCCTCCGGGTGTCGCCGGACAGAAGACGACGACGCCGTGCTCGCGTGCGGGTGAGCAGTGGTGGCTCGGGTGAGATCTAGGAGGTTCTACTGATGGTGTAGCACGCGCGCGTGCGTCCCCCAATGGACTGCGTCGACGGGAAGCACGGGGCGGCAACAGCCATGGCACTGCGGCGGCCTGAGTCGGCGAAAGGGGTGGCGGGCGGCGCGGCTTTGAGGGGCAGGTGGCGCACGGGTGATGCGGTCACGCTAGGGACGCGCAGATGCAGCCACATGCCAAGTGGTGGCGTGCTGGCCACAGTGGTCGTCTCGCGTGTCTTATGGAGCAATCATGGCGACGACGGCGAGGTCTCCGGTGGGCGGCGGGGCTTTGGGGTGAGCAGGTGAAGCACGAGTGTTCCACGATGGCTACGGACACACGCAAGCGGCCGCGGGTGCTCGGGGTGCGGCGTGCCCGTGATGGCTACATCACGGCCACGGCCAGAGCACGCCTGTGGCCGGCAGTGCGCGTGCTCACCCCTGGCACGCGTGCACTGAGGGCGTCCAGGGCATGCGCACTGTGTCCTTAGCGTGTATACATCATCCAATAGCATGGGTGAGGGGTTGGGAGGCTTGCAGGTGGGCTCAAACACTTGGTAGCTTCAAAAACAGTTTTCTGCAGGAAAATTTGAGAATTTCTCCAGAGAGTTTGGCTAGGTTTTTGGGGCTGAAACTTGGTGTGCCTGGGTTATCTAGGAAGCTGCTTATGTGGTAAAAATTTCAAGGCAAATGGATAAGTCTACAGGGTACTTGCTTCACAAAGTGCCTCTCTGGTCAGAAATGGAAATGAATTTCTAGAGGGGAAACTTTGTACTAAGCTTGTCCATGTTTTTGCATAGAATCATGAGGCATGTCCCCTTGCTTAGCACAAAAAGTTTCAGGCCAAAAGGAGGAGCAGAAGTGAGGCAAGCTTCAAAAAGGAGAGGGAAAAGATCAATTTCCTTTAGTGAAAAGGGGTTTTTATGAGAAATAAAAATAGGGCATGGGCTATTTTGATCAAAGCTTGATCATGGCCATAGGGGAGAAGGGTTTAGGGGTCACTTGGCCTAGGGAAAAATTAGGCCCAAGTGATCCAGGCCATCTGAGTTGAGAAAATCCAAGCAAATAATTTCAAACCCCAGAAAATCAGCAAATAAAGTTGCAAATAAAAAGGGGCCAAAAACCAGGGTGTCACAAACCTACCCCCCTTAGGGTAAATCTCGTCCTCGAGATTTGGTTGCTCAGGGAACAGATAAGGATATGCAGCCCTCAGAAACTCTTCCCTTTCCCAGGTGGCTTCTTCCTTAGTATGGCGCTCCCAGAGCACCTTGTAAAACCGTATCACCTTACTGCGGGTACTCCTTTCCATTTCATCCAAAATCCTGACCGGTTTCTCCTCATATGTCAGATCCTGGGCCAGCTCTAACTCCTTCACATCCACTCGTTTGACTGGTGGCGAGACACACTTGCGTAGTTGCGATACATGGAATACGTCATGGACGTCAGACATTTCCGGGGGTAGGTCCAGTTGGTATGCTACTTTTCCCCGCTTAGCCATTATTGGGAATGGCACGGCATACCTTGGGGCAAGCTTTCCCTGGGTCTGGAACCTCCTTACTCCTTTCATTGGCGTCACTCGGAGATAGACGTATTCTCCAGGCTCAAAGTTCACCTCTCGATGCTTGGTGTCATAGTAACTCTTTTGTCGAGACTTGGCGGCTCTCAACCGGTCCTGAATTTCCTTGACTTGCTTTTCTGCTTCAAGCATTAAGTCGGTGCCAAAGAGGCGACTGTCCCCCGTCTGTGACCAGTTCAATGGGGTGCGGAATTTCCGCCCATATAATGCTTCAAAGGGTGATATCTTGAGGCTGGCCTGGTAGCTGTTGTTGTATGAGAATTCTGCGTATGGTAAGCAGTCCTCCCACTTGGACCTGTGGGCTAATACACATGCCCTGAGCATATCCTCCAATATCTGATTTACTCGCTCTGTCTGGCCATCTGTTTGGGGATGGTAAGCGGTGCTGTGCTTGAGTACGATCCCCAAGGCTTCGTGAAGTCGTAGCCATAATGCCGACGTGAACGCTGACCCTCTGTCTGAGGTGATCGTCTTTGGTATTCCATGGAGACTAACAATCCGGGACATGTATAACTCTGCCAATTGATCAGCTCGATAAGTGGTCCTGACGGGAATAAAGTGGGCCACTTTGGTGAGCATATCCACAATTACCCATATGGAGTCGTGACCTCGGGCGTTCCTTTGGAGCCCTACAATGAAGTCCATGCATATGTCATCCCACTTCCATTGCGGAACTTGCAGGGGCTGCAGTAATCCGGCTGGCTTTTGGTGTTCGGCCTTGACTCTGTTGCATATGTCGCAACATGCCACATAGTATGCGATATCCTTGCGCATTCCGGGCCACCAAAATGTGGTCTTCAAATCCCGGTACATCTTGGTGCTGCCGGGGTGGATAGAATATGCGGACTCATGTGCTTCTCGCAGTATTTGCTGCCTCAAATTAGCCTGGTCCGGTACACATATTCGGTTTTCGAACCATAGCACACCTTGGGTATCCAAGTGAAAGGATTCGGCCTTGCCACGCGGAATCTGTCCCTTGATTTCTTGAATTTCCGGATCTTGAGCTTGTGCTCCCTTAATTTCCTCTACCAAGGTTGGGGTGATTTCCAATTTCTTCCTGGTCAGTGAGTCACACAACACGAGGTTGAGTTGAGTGACTTCCTCCCGTAGCTGAGGGTGGAGCCTTTCCCAGAGTGCATTCACTGAACTTGGCTTACGGCTAAGGGCGTCGGCAACCACGTTAGCCTTCCCGGGGTGATAATTTTTCCCGAGATCATAATCCTTGACCAACTCGAGCCACCTTCTCTGCCTGAGGTTGAGGTCTAGCTGCGTGAAGATGTACTTGAGACTTTTATGATCAGTGTACACCTCACACCGTTGCCCGATGAGATAATGCCTCCACAATTTCAATGCGTGTACCACCGCATCCAGTTCTAGGTCATGCGTGGGGTAGTTTACTTCATGTTGGCGTAGCTGTCTGGAGGCGTACGCTACAACCTTTCCTTCTTGCATTAGCACGCAGCCAAGGCCATGCTTGGAGGCATCGCAATATATATCAAATCCCTTGTGGATGTCCAGCAGAGTCAAAACAGGGGCTGAGGTTAGCTTGGTCTTGAGTTGCTCGAAGCTTTCACCGCACTCCTTGGTCCAGACAAATTTCTAGTTCTTCATCAACAACTCGGTCATTGGCTTGGCTATCTTGGAGAACCCTTCAATGAATCGGCGGTAATATCCCGCCAATCCTAAGAAACTTCGGACTTCCGTCACGGTGGTTGGTGGCTTCCAATTCAACACATCGGTCACTTTACTGGGGTCTACGGCTACTCCCTGAGCCGTCAGAATGTGACCCAGAAATCCCACCTCCTTTAACCAGAACTCGCACTTGCTGAACTTGGAATAAAGGCGATGAGCTCGCAGCCGTTCCAGCACCGTACAGAGGTGCTGCTTATGCTCTTCTTCACTTTTGGAGTATATGAGTATGTCATCAATGAATACCACCACGAACTTGTCCAGAAAGTCCATGAAGACCTTGTTCATTATGCCCATGAAATAGGCTGGGGCATTCGTTAAGCAGAAGGACATGACCGTGAAATCATACAGGCCATATCTGGTGGTGAAGGCTGTCTTGGGAATGTCTTCCTTTCGGATCTTCAGCTGGTAATAGCCTGTACGAAGATCGACCTTAGAGAATACCCGGGCACCTTTCAGTTGGTCGAACAAGTCATCGATGCGTGGCAGTGGATACTTGTTCTTGATGGTGACTTCATTCAGGGGGCGGTAGTCCACACACATCGCAAAGTGCCATCTTTCTTCTTGACAAATAATACCGATGACCCCCAAGGTGAGGTGCTGGGGCGAATGTACCCCTTCTGCAATAGCTCATCCAGCTGTTTCTTTAGTTCCACCAGTTCGGTGGAAGGCATCCGGTAATACTTCTTGTATATAGGGGAAGTACCGGGGACAAGCTCGATGGCGAACTCCAGCTCCCTATCTGGCGGCATACCCAGAAATTCTTCTGGAAACACATCTGGAAATTCTCTGACAACAGGGATTTTGTCAATCTCTGAGGTGGTGATCTGGCATACCGTTGCTTCCTTCTTGCGTGGCATACCAATAGCTGTGAATTGAGTTGCCTTTCCGTCCGGGTTAACCAGTTCCACTATCCGGGTCTTGAAGGCAAGGCAGACCTCATGGGTGGTGAGCCAATCCACTCCAAGAATCGCATCAAGTCCCTTGGATTCCAACACTATCAGATAGGTAGGGAACTTCACTCCATATATTTCAATGGTCAGGTCCTTGCATATACTGTCTGCTTTGAGCACACCTCCAGGGGTTTTGACCACCACAATTGTGTCCAAAAGATCAATAGGAAAATTGTTTTGGGTGGCGAAACTCCGCGATATAAACGAATCGGTTGCCCCGGAATCAAATAATATAGCTGCGAGTATGTTATTAATAGGAAACATACTGATGAACACGTCGGGGGATCCGCGGGCTTCTTCGGCCGAGACGTGGTTGACTCGAGCCTGGCGATAGTTGTTCTGCCCCCGGATGTTGTTGACTGGAGGTGCTGGGTTCCCCGGCTTGCTCTGGCACATTCTGGCAAAATGTCATTGTTTCCCACAATTAAAGCAGGCGCCCTTCCGAAGGTAGTCTGCCCTGGCTTGAGGGCTGATGTTAGACTTCTCTTGAGTGGCCGGCTTGTCGGTTGCGGAACCGCCGTGGTTCCAGGAGGGCTTGGAAGTGGCTTGAGACGGCTGGGGAACGGGCTGTACCAATCGGGGCTTCTAGGCATGTGGCTCGTACGGGATCTTCTTGGGCTCATACTCGCGCTTGCGGTCTTCATAACTTCCCTTGAGTTCGGCGACCGACTTGTATTCGCGTTCTGCTATGAGTGCCTTGTTGACGAGTGTCTGGAAGTCTGGGAAGTCCAGCATGCTGAGCTGACAACGGAGAGTGGGGCTAAGACCACCAAGAAAGCGGTCTAGCTTTCTCTCTTCAGTTGCCACATCATGAACCGAGTATCTTGCCAGCTGGTTGAACTTGTTCAAATATTCAGTTACCGTCATGCTGCCTTGGACAAGAGCGAGAAATTCCCTCTGCTTGGTCTTCAGCACTCCGGTGGGGATATGGTAAGTGCAGAACTTCTCCTTGAATTTCTCCCACGTGATATCTTCTCCCGCAGGCCATACTGCCTTGGTATTGTCCCACCAGATTGCGGCATAGCCCTCAAGGTAATGGGTGGCAAATGGAACCTTATCCACCTCATCACAGTGAGCGATTTCCAGCTTCTTTTCCATGGTTCTCAGCCAATCATCAGCCTCAATGGGGTCTATTTCCTGATCAAAGCTCGGTGGTCGGGTGCGCTGGAAGTCAGATAGCTTGGAACGGGATCCTTGATTCTGATTCTGTCCCACAATGTTCTGCATACCTCGCAGTAATTCCATGAGTTCCTGATTCCTTCTCTCCTCAAACATCCTGATAACCTGCTCTGTGGTAGGGGCTTGTGGTGGACGCTCGGGTGACAGTCCAGCTTGCCTGGCGGATCGACAACGGGGGGTGTCGTCATCACCCGAGTGGCTGCACTCACCTCGCCTCATCCTATATCCGTTCCCAAATAGAGCACCAATATCATGAGAAACCACAAAGAGCGAAATAGGCGAAGTGACGGCAAAGCGGAAGAAACTCGAAACTCCAAGAGGTGGTGGTTGGTGATCATCCGAATCCCTCGATAAAACGACAATTAATCCAGCGGCCACCAGAACGGTCTTGACAAATCGGATCTGGGTCATTGCCGGGGTAACTCACCACTTGCTCAAGACGGCCGCAAAACAGCTCAGAGCTTGGCGTAGGGTGATTAAGAAGAAGGCAGAGGTCCCCTAAGACGGCCGATAAAACATCTCAGAACATAGGGTCTCCACTGCGAAAAGAAACTCAGCGACTGCCTGTGACGACCGAAAAGCAGCTCAGAACACAAGACAGTCGCTGAAAGAGAAGGGAAAAGGAGGCATCCACCCCGGACGACCGACCAAGAATCAGCACAGAACCAGGCGTTGTGCCATATAAGAGAAAGCAAGCAAGGATCCGTCTGAGTCACCTACACCAAAACAGGGAATATGAGAACATCATCAACAAAATCTGAACAAAAGAGCGAAGCAACCTCATAATTATACATAGCATCATGATCTCATACATAACAACTAGCATGGATGGCATAACGAGTACTGCTCACACGGCATTTGACAACATGCATATCATACCGGTAGAAGCGACCATACTACTCGACCTCGTCCTAGTCGTGAGGGAGCGGGCATGGGCAGTCAGCAAAACCATCGGAACTATCCTCGGAGTTAGAACTAGCAACGTGGATCGCGCTGCGGGTAGGGATGTCAAGGCGGCGATGCTGACGAGAGGGATCTCCCTCAGGGGAAGGAGGAGTGTGCTGGCTAAGCATGGGAGCAGCAGGGGTAGCAGTCAACGCGGCCCACTCCTCTGGGGTCTCGCGCCGAACAGCTATCGAAGCACCTGGGGTGGGTGGGGTGGGTGCAGGTGGAATAAGTGGAGCTGGCACCGGAGTATAGGTGGGAGGCGGTGGAGGGGGTGACTGAATACTGCTGATAGACGCGAGTGCCTCCCGGGAACGAGCCAACTCCTCAGCAAGACTAATGACCAGCTCGTACTGAGCGACCATGTAGCGAGCGAGGTGCACTGTCGTCCGGTCGCACTCCGAGTCCGGCGGGAAAAGGATCTGCCCGGAGGGAGACAAAGTGGGGTAGTGAGAAAGACCTGGGTGAAGCTGCATCCCGACCTCATGGTGACGCATGTCAACGAGAGCCTCAAGGGAAGCATAGAGAATAGCCTGCTCTGGGGTGGAAGCGGGTACTCCCTTCGCGGACCGTGAAAGTCTGCCATACGTGGAGCTCGAGAACAGGAACACCTCAGCGCGATACTTGTGCACGTAGTCAGCCAGCTTCTCGCAGTACACCTGGAACATCGGGTCTTCTCCCTGCGGGTACAGACGGAGCCAAACTCGGCGGAGCAGCGACGGAAAGCCTGTAGGTGACGCCTCGTACTCAAAGGGGTATGGAACGGGTGCCATCTACACTCACAGGGTTAGCCATTAGCAAAAATAAATGCATCTACATGCCATGCATCAACCAATGCATCACTCAAGGTGCACAGATCAAGCAAGACTCTAGATTAACGTTCCTCTAGCGCGCGGCCTAACTAGCGTGTCCTACAGTCAGCGCGGCTCTGATACCAATCGTTGTGGCACCCCGGCTCAGAGCAACCGGTTTACCTTACATTGCCAGCCCAGAGATCACGTCTTCTGGCAATGCACAACATATTGGTACAGAATACAACCGCTTCATAGTAATTATACAGGTACATAGGTTCGGGATTACAACTGCTACGAGGCATGGCGGCTCATCTCTTGCGGCAACACTATCAACATTATTTATGTCACATCTCAGGGCCTCAATACGATCGACGAAGGACTCTACGGCAGCGGAACAACGAGGTGACGGGACTCCATTCCACGGGGACACTGCTGGGACACGGCCTAGTTCGCGTAGTACAGTTCAGCCAACTCTTCAGGTGCGACACCTCCTGCATCTGGCATGACACGCCAGGTCAGTACATGGAATGTACTTGCAAGCTCATAACAGCCAAGTCATCAGGAGAAACAATAGCATGGAAAGAATGCAAAGAATAACATGGCAAACTGTAACAGCCCAGTTTTCACAAAAATTAAAAAATTTGTTTTCGGTGTGAATTGTTTGATTGCCTGTATTATTTGCGGTGTTTGCTTCACCGAAATAATAATCGGTGAATATTCCCCCCCTTTATTCTCGTATCGGATGCGTGACCGAACCCTTTTCCCAACGGCACGCGACCTCGTTGCGGCACCGGGTTTCACCCGAGCACTGTCGCAACTTCCGGCACGAGACCAGCCTTCACCATCGGTGTGAAAAACCCCAATTTATATTTAGATGGGTTATTCTATCGGGAGTTAATCGTCGTCTCGGTTGGGCGTGAAACGTTGTAGACGACGTGCTTATAGTGTGGCGATGTTGTGTTTCAAATTTCGCGTGTGTCCGACTTCGTCGGGTAGGTGAACGTTTGGATGTGCCAGGCATAGTAGCCGGTATAAGCCCGAGGGGCGTATTTACAAAATGTCACGCGTGCCTTTAGCTGGACCCCCGGATTCCCCGCTTATCTTCGGATTCTAGCCACCCGAAAAACCAGACCCTAAACGGGCAATTTCGTGACCCGAAAGCCCTCCTAAACACCCACTTGCTATTTATAGCAGAGCTACCCCTACCAAAAATGGGCAAACCCTAGCCAGCCACCTCTCTTTCCGGGCACCCCCTCTCCACCGCCGCGACCTTGCCTCCACCAGCCAACCCTCTCACAGATCCGAATCAGACGATCAGGGCCATCAGATCAGGATCAGACGGCTCGGAGGCCTCCACGTCGCACCCGCACCAAGCCGTCAGCGAGCCCCGCTCCCATGCCCGAAGGGCGCCGCGCACGAGCCTTGCCTCCTCCCGTGGGAGATCCCTGCCCGAGCGCCGTCAAGCGAACTCCGGCGAGCCGCCGCAGGTCACGGCCGCCGCGGCCCCCTCCTCTCTTCCCCGTGCTCCTCTTCCTTCTCCCTTCCTCTCCTCATCTCCGATCTCTCTGTGTAGCCACGACCTCCATGGATGGCCATGGATCCGCCGAAGACGAAGCTCCTCGTCGCGCAGCCCTGGACCACGCCGCCAGCGAGCTCCTGCGCCCGGATCTGGTGAACCAGCGGCCTGATCCGCCCATCCCCGCCTTCCCAGACGTCCTCCCCGTCGTGCCCTCGCCGGGCAGCCGCCCACAGCGCCGTCGTGACCTCTAGTGCAGGTCGGGACGAGCGAACCGCTCGCCAGCGTGGCCCTCGGCTGGGCCGGCGCGCCCAGCCCTAGCGCCCTCCATGGCCCACCAGGCATCAGCGGCCCAAGGAACTAGGCGGCCCACCTGCACGAGGCGCCCCAGCCAGTCGCCAGATGGGCCTCGGCCCACGGGGTGAGGCGCCCCCCCTTTTTTTCTTCTGTTATTTATTTATTTTTTCTGCTGTGCACTGTTGGGCCGGCCCAGTATCTTTCGGTCCGTTTAGGTTATTTTCCCTACTAGCTTTTTTATATATATAATTGGCAGATTGTGTTATATTTTTGCGATGCTTATATCTTTTCACCGGTAGCTCCGATGGAGACGCTTTCTACATGAAAGTTGCTCCGTTTTGCGTGTAGATTAATAAAATGTTATTTGTTGCCATGTTTGAGCTTGTTTACATGTTGTTTGACTGCTAATTACATCGCATGCCACTGTAAATTGTTTATTTGATAACTTTTTAACCGTTGCTCTGTTTAAAATGTTTCTTATATGTAACTTGACTAGAATTGCATGTAGATTGTGTTTATGCTGTTCTTGCTTGCTAATAAAAATAATAAAATATTGTTTAGGGAAAAACAGTACCAAATGCAATATTTATTGTGGGGTCCGCAATAGCTGCCATGTATAGGTTTTACCCCCCACCTAAATTGACTAGCATAGATAGTTTACTTTGTGCTTCACCTTTTCCATGTTTGTGTGCTATGCCATGCTTGAGTGATATGCCATGTTAACAACCTTTGCTCATCTTGTGTAGCTAAACAACTTTAACCATCGTAAAACGTGTGGTATCGTCGTGTGTGACGAGTACTCCACTTAACCTGTTATTAATCGCTCTCGACGGTAGGTGCGATGTCTTGTGTTGCCTTCTTGTTGGTGCTTTCTCGTGTTTGCTTCGTAGTAATAGATGCTTGCTCGTTGATTGCTTTCCAGTGTTTACCGTCTTGTGTGCTTCCGCGGGTACCTCTCGGAGACGATGCGAGCTTGCGATCAACTACACCTTCGGAACCCGACTTATCAACAGGCAAGGACTATGCATTACTTATGATCCATTCTATTTCAACCAGCGGTTTGCATGCTAGTCTAGGTTAGGTTCGATGTTTGATCCTACCACACGTTTACAGCCTCTTTCAAACCGATACAGCCATGTCCCTTCCCAGCAAACCTTGTACTGCTATGTTACTATTGCTCGTTGCTCAGCCCCTGCTTAGTATGCATGCTTAGGATGCTACGATGTTACCCTGTTACTCCTTGGTTTTGGGATATCACATTATTATATTGTTGTTGACGATATGATTATTATAATGTTGACTATATTCGACGAAGGATGGAAGGTCTAGGCTATCCCGCCCCGACGCTTTGTTCCATTCGAGTCACCTAGGACCCGAGTTCCGGGTATTGGTTTTAAGACTGAGCGTGCCTAACCGCGTGTGGGATTTTATGGGGTCCCCTTTTCTTACCTACCTAGCTTCAAACATTTCTAGAGGTGGCGCAAGCTGATTTACCATTTGAAACCGTGTGCGTAACTGGTCTGCAGCCAGTGGTTTTAAAACAACTCGGGCCAGTAGAGACAGAGTTCCTTTGTTGGTCCACACTGGTGAGCTAGGGAAGTCCCCTGTTATATAGGCGAGACTAAACCCGACCTTGGCCATACGGAAGAGTCCGATCCGAGAACGTGGCCAGCTTTTGGATTGGGTGTCGACTCCCCGGGGACCACCCGGATTTGTTCGTTGTTAGCTAGAGGGACCTGTCGTTTCGGATCTCTTGGAACTAAATCATAAAATGGTTGCCTGTGATGGGTAGCAACTAAGAGAAATGGACGTGCGTGCGGATCCTTGTAATGGGCAGTTGGTACACCCGTGCAGGGTTAAATATTTTCGAGAAGCCGTGTCCACGGTTATGGACGACTTGAGACCTACTCCTTGTTCATAGACAACAACTGAGATAATCTTAATATAACTTGATCAACATGTGTGTGCCTTGACTTCTTCTTCTTCGTCGGGATGCGAAGAGGAGGACAAGGATAGGATAGGTGTTATGTTTGCGTAGTAGTTGATAGAAAGACTTGTTGGAGGCGATTCCTCATCGAATGCTTGACTTCTTATCTTACTCTCTAGATCGTTAGCCACTTCATAAATGCTAGTGCGGCAGCAACCTCACCACTTACCCCATCCTTACCGTAAACTACTAGTTTTCCTAGAATGACGAGTGATGAAGTCCTTGCTGGGTCAGATGACCACTACAGTTGGATGCTGAGTACTTCTGTACTCATGATACTACCCCCAAACTCTTTTCAGGGTTCTTGATCGACAACAGGTATGGTGATCGACGTTTCACGTGGAGACTCGACGACGACTAGTTAGGCGGATCCCGGCGGAGGGCCTGGACCCCTGTGGTTATGGGATCGATGTTTTTGTCTTTGCCACTAGGCAATTGATTGTAGTCTGTACTCAGACATGTATCTTCCGCTGTTATATTGTATTAAGGCAGTTGTATGCCGATTGTATGAGATGTTGTATCCTTGCATCTGTAATGTTGTGATATCATGTTGGAAATCCGGGGCATATGGCTATGTCATATGTCGCGGTGGGACCGATATGTGCTTCGTCCCCGGATCTGGATGGAAACATCTAGATCTGGAACAGTACCGCATATCGGGCCTTACACAAACATGGAAGGAATAATAATAGCACTTGTCTCATGAACACCACATGATTCATCCAGCTTACCTCCGAGTCGTGCGGACTCGGTAACCGGGTCATCTCTTGACCCACCATCATACGGGTAGATTAAATCAATTTCCAGAGAAAATCCAGAGGAGACCACGTCGAAGGCGTAAACCTACGCGGGCGCCTCCACTTATACCGGTTCGGAGAGGCTAGGGTGGCTGACGGGTGGGGTCAGGGTGTCAGGTCGAAATAAGAAGAGAGGCAGACAAAGGCCGCGGCTCCGGCGATGGTGGTACGCCGGCGAAGAGGCCTCGGAGGTGAACTAGGGCTAGGGGAGGAGACGCAGGGGATCATGGCGAGATTCCACGTACCCGAAATCCTGCAAACGGTGGCCGGACGGCGTCGCTAGGTTCTTCTTCAGCTACGGTGGCGGCGGCGCCGTGATGTGATCTTCGACCAGGGGCTTCCCCGACCGGCTTCCTCCTTGAGTGCGCCTTCTGCGAGTGGAGTGGGGGTGTGTGGTGGTGGCTACGAGTAGGGGAGGGGACAATTTATAGCCACGACGTCGATTCCCCTCCGGGTGTCACCGGACAGAAGACGACGGCGCCGTGCTCGCGTGCGGGTGAGTAGTGGGGGCTCGGGTGAGCTCTAGGAGGTTCTTCTGGAGCAATCATGGCGACGACGGCGAGGTCTCCGGCGGACGGCGGGGCTTTGGGGTGAGTCAAGTGAAGCACGGGTGTGCCACGATGGCTACGGACACACGCAAGCGGCCGCGGGTGCTCGGGGTGCGACGTGCCCGTGATGGCGACCTCACGGCCACGGCCAGAGCACGCCTGTGGCCGGCAGTGCGCGTGCTCACCCCTGGCACGTGTGCACTGAGGGCGTCTAGGGCATGCGCACTGTGTCCTTGGCGTGTATACATCGTCCAGTAGCATGGGTGAGGGGTTGGGAGGTTTGCAGGTGGGCTCAAACACTTGGTAGCTTCAAAAACAGTTTTCTGCAGGAAAATTTTAGAATTTCTCCAGAGAGTTTGGCTAGGTTTTTGGGGCTAAAACTTTGTGTGCCAGGGTTATCTAAGAAGGTGCTTATGTGGTAAAAATTTCAAGGCAAATGGATAAGTCTACAGGGTACTTGCTTCACAAAGTGCCTCTCTGGTCAGAAATGGAAATGAATTTCTAGAGGGGAAACTTTGTACTAACCTTGTCCATGTTTTTTGCATAGAATCATGAGGCATGTCCCCCTTGCTTAGCACAAAAAGTTTCAGGCCAAAAGGAGGAGCAGAAGTGAGACAAGCTTCAAAAAGGACAGGGAAAAGATCAATTTCCTTTAGTGAAAAGGGGTTTTTATGAGAAATAAAAATAGGGCATGGGCTATTTTGATCAAAGCTTGATCATGGCCATAGGGGAGAAGGGTTTAGGGGTCACTTGGCCTTGGGAAAAATTAGGCCCAAGTGATCCAGGCCATCTGAGTTGAGAAAATCCAAGCAAATAATTTCAAACCCCAGAAAATCAGCAAATAAAGTTGCAAATAAAAAGGGGCCAAAAACCAGGGTGTCACATAAGCCTTTAGTATTACCACGACACGGACCGTCCGAAAATGGGCACCCGAGTCGAGTGGGTATTTATGCGTATTTCGGACCGTTCGGGATCCAAGTCGGACCGTCCGGGCTCCGAAATATGGCACCATAGGTCAGAGGGTTTATTCGCCTTGTCGAACGGTCCGGGCTATGCCCGGACAGTCCGAGTTTAACCCCGGACCGTCCGACCAGGTCGTCACCCTTGGTCTTCGCTGGTTGCTAATACGTCCCAAACGTATCTATAATTTCTGCTTGTTACATGCTTATATTGGTGACTTTGCTATATGTTTTGCTACACTTTCATACTTTTTCAACATATTTGGACAAACCTACTAACTCAGTGCCCAAGTGCCAGTTTTTGTCTGCTGTTGTCCGTGCATTGCAGGAAAATACCAATTATTAAAGTGGTCGAAAAAACCCAGATAAATCAGATAAAAAATCAGCGCGACAGTAGACTCTAGAAGCCTGAAGGTGGGCCGGAGGGGGCCCACTCCGTGGCCACGCGGCCACACGGCGCGGCCAGGGGGAGGCCGCGCCACCTGGCCGCCTGGTCAGGTGGGGCCTCCCCTCGCCCCCCTTATTCCATATATTTCCCTTGACACAAAAAATCATGTGGAGGAGCCCCGTTACGCGAATTTCACCATTGTTCCACCGCCACCGTGATCCCGAGATCGGGATCGCTAGAAGTCACTGTCCCCGCACCCTACCGGAGGGAGGATTCAGCTCCGGAGGCTTCTCCACCACCATGAGCGCCTCCCGAATGTGCCGTGACTAGTCCACCTTGTAAAATGGGTCCATGATCAGTGGCTAGATGACGTTTTCTCTGCAATCTTGTGCCTCAATTCTTAGCCCTTGTGAGCTGCCCCACATGATCAAGGCATTTATGTATTAGTTTCTATGTTGCTATGCTGAATTTTCTGGGATCCGATGGATTATGAGATTATGTTCCGATTGTGACGATTAATATATTTGATTTACCTTTTTATTATTAGTTCTTGAGTATTTTTGCATGTTCTTCGTTGCTTTGTATTGCTTTGGCCAAGTAATAGATAGTAACTCCAAGAGAGAGCGTTATGCATGATTGTGGGTCCATGCCCCCTGATGTCTAGCTTGAGTGACAGAAACATGAGACTAGGGGATGTGTTGTTGCCACTAGGGAGAAAACAACGGTGCTTGTAACTGCGGTTGCAAGGATTGCTTACTTTACACATAGTTTGTTAATGCATTTGTCTGTTGCTTTGATCCTACAATTTGGTTGGGGTTTGCCACTTAATGCCAGCGAGATATTCTGGATAGATATCTCAAGGTGGATGATTAGTGAGTGGATGCTGATGAATAAACGGTCTGCTCATCTTGGCGTACTGCCCATACGATTGAGCCTCTAGCTTTCTTGTAGCATAATTAGCATTGCGGTGTTATTATAATTATGTCAATTTCCCAGCTGTAATTTGTTCACCCAGCATAGTTGTTTATCGTCTTTTGGGAGAGAGACATCACTAGTGAAGGTCATGGTACCCTGGTCCATATCTATATCTCTTATAAAGAAAAACCCCACTACATGGTCATTTAAGTTGTCTATCTCAAGATGCAAGCTATCCACATCATCTATTTTCTTAGCCAATTATTTATCCATGTCACCCCACTATAGGATCATTTAAATCGTTTATATTCACATGCAAGCTAGTCACATCATCCATTCTCTTAGCCAATAAATTATCCATGTCATCTTCACTAATATATTTATTATTTTTATATGCAAAATCCATATCAACCATCTTTTAATCATTTTATTGTTCATGATAATAATTTTTAAACATATTTCGTGTCGAATAAATTTAGTATCTCAACAATGGCAAATTGAATTTTGCATGTTCACTTAGACAACTTAATTTATCATATTTTATACTTTTTATTTACGTTATATAGTTATTAAAGAACTTCCCGCTGCAACGCGCGGGTATATTTCTAGTTTCCATCATATTTTACACCGCTCCAATTTACTGCTTTCATTTACTTTCCGTTGCAATTACCACTACTATTTCCCTTGTGTTTTGATTCTTTGTAAACAACAAGACCGGAGAGATTGACAACCTCTTTGTACTCGTTGGGAGCAAAGTTATTTGTTTCTGTGTGCAGGTCCACGACAACTCTCTCGCCACAAGCAAACTTCTAGCGCGGTTGACACCTACTTGCATTCCTTGGACTCCTACTGGTTCTATAAACCTTGGTATCTTCGCTAAGGGAAATTGGCCACTGTCTGCATCTCAACCTTCCACTTGGGGTAACCAAAGAGGGTGAGAAGCTATCATTTCCTTGCCGCATCAGTTGCCTAGGCGTTGACCCGGTCGGACGTCCGGGCTCTATGACGGATCGTCCGGGCTTGCCCCAGACCGTATGACTTGAACCTCGGACCGTCTGATCCCTCACTGGCTGCACCAAATGGCTAGTTCTTGAGCATCTATAAATAACCCCCACCCAGTTCGGGTTAGGGTTGACCACTTCATTCTAAAACACTCGAGAACACCAAGTGCTCCCTCTCCCTCATCTCCTACACTCAATCCAATATCCTGGAGAGATTTGAGAGAGTTCTTGTCGGATCTTCCACCCAGTGATAGATCCTTCCCTTCCCCATCTTCCAACCAAAGCAAATCATGATTTGAGCAAGCCTTGAGCTTTTCCCCATTGATCTTGTTAATCTTGTAGGTTGGAGACTCCTAGGCGGGTATGAGTTCTTTGGAGAGGAATTGACCATTGTGATTACCCCCGTTGAGTTTGTGAGGGTTTGGTGATCACCTTTAAGGTCAACCGGTAGTGGTTGGGAATCTACTTCGTGGTGATATCTCAAGGGGGAGAGGGTGAGCCTTCCTGGTAACACCCACTCTCTCCGAACGGTGAGTAGCTTCCCTCCAAGGAAGTGAACATCGGGATACATCATCGTCTTCGCGTCATTCGGTTATCCTTACCCTTTCCCCTTTACTTGCACTACTGATGTGCGAGATATGATAATGGCTTCTCGCCCTTCGTTGGTTACCCCAAGTGGAAGGTGAGATGTAGGATAGCAGCAAATTTCCCCTATGTAGAGGATAGGGTTTGTCTCCGGTAGGACTCCGAAAGCGGCAAAGTAGGTGACAACAACGCTAGAAATTTAGCGGTTGACGTGGACCTGCACATAGACACAAATAACTTTGCTCCTAACGAAGTTCAGATAGGTTGTCAATCTCCACGGTCTTTTTGTTTACAAAGGATCAAACACAAGGGATAATGATAATGGTGATAGAAATTAGAAAGTAAAAACAGGAAATAAATTGAGCGTGTAAAGAGAGATGAGAATATGGACATGGGTCTCATGACTTTCACTAGTGATGTCTCTCTCCCAAAAGATGATAAAACTGCTATGCGAGGTAAACAAATCACAGCTGGGCAATTGACAGGATTAATAACGGACCGCAATGCTAACTATGCTACAAAGAAAGGACGAGGCTCAAAAGCATGGGCGGTATGCCAAAATAAGTAGACCTAAATCCAACTGCATCTACTACTAATCATCCACCATGAAATATCTCAATGTTCTTATGCTCAGTGAGCAAGCTTGATTTCGGTTACTCCCTTCTATTGGGAGCTCCCTATCTGTAGGTTTCAGGGGGGTACGGGGCCATGAACAACAAAATCCAGCTTTTAAATATGACACGGGGTAGTGGGACCAGATGTATCTCATGTCCATAGTAGGGCGAGTCATAACATATCGCTGGTATTAAGTTGCGAGCCCCACCCAAAGTGTAAACCCAAAGCAACAGACAACTGCATTAAAAGAACTTTGCATAAAGTAAACAATCCTTGCAAACGATGTTACAAGCACCGTTGTTTTCCCCCTTGTGGCAACAACACATCTCCTAGACTCATGTTTCTGTCACTCAACCGTGTCATCAGGGGGCATGAACCCACAATCGAGCATAACATTCCCTCTTGGAGTCACTACCTACTACTTGGCCAAAGCAATAAACAGCAACGGAGAACATGCAATAATTACTAAAGAACATAAATATAAAAGATAAGAACCAAATATATTACTCAATCACAAACTGAGCATAGTCTCATAATCCATCAGATCCCATCAAAATCAGCATAGCAACAACAGAAAATTACATATGTGCCTCGATCATGTAGGGAAGATCACGAGGTCTAATCCATGAAGAACAAAGACGGGAGGAGAACATCACATAGCTACTGATCACGGACCCATGGTCCAAGGTAGACTACTCACGGATCATCCGGGAAGCGTCCATGGTGGAGGAGAGGCTCCCGGAGGTCAATCCTCCCTCCGGCAGGGTGCCGGGAAGAGGTCTGCTGGCGCTCCTGATCTTGGAAGCGTGGCGGTGGCAGAACAGAGGCGAGATCCCGAAAAAGGGTTCTGTCTTCGGAAGAATCCCGTCATGGGAAATAAATAGGCGAAGGGGGGAAGCCATGGGTGCCACCAGGTGTCCAGGCGCCCCCTGGCGTGGCCAAGCCCTAGGCCGCGCAACCAGGGCGCCTGGACCCCTGGTAGTGGCCCTCTGGACCCACCCAAGTGATTCCGGAAGGTTCTTCTGCACTGATTTTTTATCTGATTTCCCGAATTTTTGGAGCACTTTTAATATGGGGGAAACCTGAAATAGAAAAATAGTAGAAACAGGAACTGGCACTGTGGTGCACTGAGTTAATAACTTAGTCCAAATGTGATCAAAATTGTATGAAAGTGTATCTAGATCATAGCAATATCACACAAAACATGCATGGAGCAAGCAGAAATTATAGATATGTTTGGGACGTATCAACATCCCCAAGCTTAATTCATGCTCGTCCTCGAGTAGGTAAAGGATAACAAGCATAATTTCTGTGGTGACATGCTAACAACCATATAAGAACTTTGAAAGTAAAGCAATCAAGGTATGTAATTCAATTCAAGTCATAACAAGTAAGAGTCTATATTAGCATGTAAACAAGCAACATAAGAACATAAAGGTGCAAGAGCTATCGCTGTCCGTGACTCGAATGTCTTCAGATGGTGTTTGCGTGCAAGAAGGGGGATATGGGAATACGAGAGAAAACATAATTTTGTTGAGAACTCAATCTACTAAAGTTTCACACTTGGTCTTCTTTGGAACCTTATCTTGACTCGTCCCCAGACCACTAGTCTGGTACAAGTCAATTTGATCCACTCCCTTTCGATATTTTGAGCACTCATGCTATGGATGAGCGTAAGCACGAGAGTTCACACCTAGGATGGCAAAGAGAGAAATATGGTGGAGGAGGAAGACAAAAAAGGGTGAGAAAGGCTCACATCAATGAGGACAATCATAGGCGAGAGAAGGCCAAATGATAGATACGATGTGAGGAGTAGGGATTGCCATGCAACGGATGCACATATGAGCTAAGAAAAGCTCTCCAATGGAACTAGTGGGGGTGCGTCCAACTTGCTCGCTCATGAAGACCTAGAGCTCGTTTGAGGAGGCTCATCCTTGGAATATGCAAGCCAAGTTCTATAGTGTGAAGGATCCCCACATAGCTATATGCATATATGATCATCTCTATGGAGCACAAGATATAGAGGGAGTACGAGTGTGGATCTTTCAAAAGGAATAGTAGTGTTGCCCCTTTCTCTCTTTTTATTTCTTTTTCTCTTTTTTCTCTTTTTTTGTATTTTTTTGGTGACCTCAATGGCTCTTTTTATGTAACTCTCATTTGTCCTCTTTGGGATCTTTATATTTGTCCTCTTTGGGATCTTTTCCTCACTTAAGGGCAACACCCTATTTTACAATAAGGTAAAGAAGATATTCACACTTTACAAGGTACTCAACATAAACAAGATGTAGCTATCATGATGTATGCAAATGTATGCCTCTGCCAGTGTAGCAGGAACATGTATGACATGAAGATCAAGTCATGAGAAGGTGGATGTTGCATGGCAATATATCTCCGAAAGGCTATGGAAATGCCTTCATAGGTAGGTATGGTGGCTGTTTTGAGGAAAGATATAAGGAGGTTTATGATGATAGAGCGTATCATGCCAAGGGTTTGGATGCACCGGCGAGGTGGACGCCAACTCTCGAGTGAGAAGAAGGCAATGCACGGTACCGAAGAGGCTAGCAAATATGAGGAGGTGGAAGTGTCAACTTTCAATACTTACATTAGTCTGAAGAACTCATGCACTTATTATCGGTAACTCTCAATCTAATGAGGAGGTTCATAGAGAGACAAGTACCCCGAGGAGGAGTGTATGGGTTTTTTTGTTATCCCTGCGCATCCTCGACTCATGATACATGAGTGTACTCTAATATCCGATCTCTCCAAAGATTAGTGATCCATCTAGTAGCTAGAGTTCTCAAATAGTTTTTGTAGTTTTTGAAAATAAACACGGATTTCCCAAAAATACGACACCTATCACTAATAGGCCAGAGCTCTTAAGACCAAAAGTTCAAACATTACTCACAAAAACACCTCAAAACTATTGCAAGTTACTACTACAATTAAATACTTCAAGTCAAGACACAACTCAGAGAAACAACCAACTCTCTTAACAAGATAAATATGAAAACTAAAGAGAGTTCCAGCAAAAAACTAAACTAAACTAAAACTAAATCCTTGAAAATATAAACATGAAAACTAAGAGCTAAACATGGCAGCAGCTACAAAAAGATAAAGAACACACAACAGAGAAAGATAAGCATGAAAATCCTATGATGTGTTCTAGTTTGAAGTGGAGCGTGTTTCTCTCCCACACAAAGTAAGTTGGGGTCTAAATTGTTATGAACATCAAGCAAAGCTAAAGATAACTAAAAAGGAAACTTAAGAGCGAGACGCTCCAAGCATAGCACATAACGCATGAAGTGATAAAAATATAGTGAGACGGAAGACGAACTGATGATTGTTGATGGAGAAGGGGAAGCACGGGGGCATCTGATACGTCCGAAACGTATCTATAATTTCTGCTTGATCCATGCCTCTTTTGTGTGATATTGCTATGATATTGATGAACTTCCATACACTTTTGATCATATTTGGACTAACTTATTAACTCAGTGCACCACAGTGCTAGTTCCTGTTTTCTGCTATTTTTCTATTTCAGGTTTCCCCCTTATTAAAAGTACCAGAAAAATTCCGTGAAAAATATAGGAAAAATCAGCGTACCGGAAGCTTCGCGAAGAGCACGATAGGGGCCAAAGGGGAGCCAGGGGGCCCCAGGCGGCCAGAGGGCGCGGCCCCACCCCTGGCCGCGCCAGGGGGGCGCCTCGAGTCCCTGGCCCACCTCTGGCTGCCCCCTTTCGCCTATTTATTCCCCGTGACGAGTAACCCTCGGGGACGGAACCATTTTTCGCGATCTCTCCTCTGTTCCGCTGCCGTCACGCTTCCAAGATCGGGAGCACCAGAAGACCTCTTCCCGGCACCCTGCCGGAGGGAGGAATCACCTCCGGGAGCTTCTCCACCACCATGGATGCTTCCCGGATTAACCGTGAATAGTCCACCTTGGACCATGGGTCTATGACATAAGCAACTTAGAGTTGTGAACGGCGCCATTGTTCACTTCACCACCTACTTGTATCCGTTGGAGTCCTATTGGTTCGACATTCAACCTTAGCATCTTCGTTAAGGGAAACTTGCTGCTATCTGCATCTCACCTTCCACTTGGGGTAACTAACGAGGGGCGAGAAGTTATCTCGTGTATCAGCATCCCCAATCTTAGACGCTTGAGTCTCCTTGAATATTTATTGGGGATGCATGGGGGTATCCCCAAGCTTGAGCGTTTGACACTCTCGGATCTTCTTTCATCATCTTCCCTCGCACACTTCAAAACTCCCTTCATACATAACTCATCATAAGCTGATTAGAGAGGTTAGTACCCTTAATAAAATAATTTTCCTATACTGGAAATAAAGATATTATTGAAGAGCTACTGTTTCTCAAGATTTCCAAAAAGTTTTTCAAATAAAAAGAAAGCTTAAGGTTTGCAAAAGTGAGGAACGGCAAAACGTGGCAGAATCTGTGAAAAACAGAACATCAGGTAGTAAATAATATTCTCGGCGTACTTCTGCAACTCAAATAAAAAAACTCAGAACAGACGCTCGAAATTCAATTGTATGGAGCACGCTCTCAAAAAAATTCAGATAAAAAAATGATCTGGTGATTTTAGGCTAATTTTTCCGTCCAAGGACAGAATCAGTTTTCTCGACAGCATGTCACAACTTTCGAACTGTCTTGCAATCGGAGGCTAAACTTGGCACAAAGCTTGAAAATAAAGATACAATGATGTTGCTACAGTAGTAACAATCATCAAGACCACTAAAAAAAGAAGTAAAAACATCTTGGGTTGCCTCCCAATAAGCGCTTTCTTTTACGCCTTTAAGCTAGGCATGATGATTATAAAAGGTGCTCTCATAAGAATAAGGATTTGAAGCGAAAGAGAGCATAAAGAAGCAAATATGAAACACATTTAAGTCTAACCCACTTCCTATGCATAGGCATCTTGTAAGAAAATAAATCAAAGAAGCACAAAGAGACAAGGATAGGAAAGTGGAACAAGAACAACTTCAAAACTTTCAACATGAAGAGAGGTGTTTTTGTAACATGAAATTTTTATAACCAAGCTTTCCTCTCTCAAAGTAAGTTTCATTAGTATCATGAACAACATCAAGAATATTTAACTATCACATAAATCATGTTGTTCATGACCTACAAGCGCACGTGTATAGTTTTCAACATGGTCTTTAGGAACATAGGACAAATGCAACCCATCACATTGAGCCTTAATAAGAGCACAATTCTCCAGAATATGAGTTGGAGATTTCAAAAGGATAATAGGACAATCAAGTGTGGGTGTAATAGCAACAATTTCATGCTTAACATAAGGAACTATAGCAAGTTCATCTTCGCAAGCATAATCCATATTGGCATCATGGCCACAAGTATAGAAGGCATCAACTTCATCAAAAAGGGATATTTCAAAAGAATCCATAGGATCATAACACTCATATAAGGTAAGAGTCAAAAAGTTACTCTCATTAGAAGGTAGACATGGATGGATCCATTCTTCCTCATTTTTTTCGTCACTCTCCTCCTCTTTTTCATCCAAGGAGCTTTCAGGTTCATCAATTTCTTCTTCCATAGAGTCCTGCAAAACATTAGTCTCTTCCTTTGGGGGAGAGATTCTCTCAAGATGATCAGTGATGACCCACAAACGTAAGGGATCTATTGCAACGTTTTTGATAAGTAAGAGTGTCGAACCCAACGAGGAGGGAAAGGTATTGATAAGTGATTTTGGACAAGGAATAACTGCAAGCACTGAAAGATAACTTTTTAGAGGTTTTCGATATAAGCGACAGTAAGACAAAAGCAAGCAAAGTAAATAGTGCTGAGGAGCAGCAGGTGGACCAATCCTTTTGAGCAAAGGATAAGCTTGTCAACTGAACTTATAAAGACTAAAGCGTTCTTGAGGACACATGGAGAGGTAGTCACGTGCTCTCGCCATACTCCGTATTGATAACATGTTTCGTGTTGATAAGCGTTGAGTGGATGGATCTATGCTAGCACACCTTCTAGACTAAGATAAGTGCACTCTTATGATTAAACCACTTGCAAGCATCCCCAAATATAATATAGAAATTAAGGCAAAGCCTAACCACAACAATAAGATCAAGGATCCATTATTCCCTTGTGCAAAAGTGTGCAAACTAGGGTTCAGGTTTCTGTCACTCCGGCAACCCACCGTAAGCATTCTTTATACACAATGTATTACCCTAGGTTCTTAATTAGGCGAAGTGTTGAGTGTTCGACTCACACAACACCACTAGGAAAATAACAACACAACTTAAATATCAAACAACACATATTACTTCAACATCATATGACTACTAACAACAAGACTTCTCCGATGTCCTCAAGAACTAAAGTAACTACTCACAAGACATAAAAGAGATCATGATCAGAGGTGATGAATAGGTGGTAAACAATCTGGTCATAATGATATTCCTCCAACAAAACTAGATAGCATTCACCACAAAGTAGTAATCAACACCGATAGAGTAGAGAGGATAGATAGTATGAGTTACAACGCAAGTTGAAATTGTGAGACGAGATTGGATGAAGATGAAGATGGTGCTGATGTTGGGGATGATCTCGATGATGCCCATGACGATGGTGATGACGATGGCGATGATCTCCACTTCTGGGAGGTGATCTCCTCGGTGAAATCTGCCCGCCGGAGAGCCCTTTTCTTATCTATAGGTTTCCGCCATGGATCGGCGGCGGAACTCCGTAAAAACTCCTCTTTTTAGGGTTTTCGGATGACGAAGAGTATATAGGCCAGAGGGAAGAGCCTGGGGTGGTCCCAAGGCTCCAGGCGCTCTCCCGGCGCGGCCAGGGTGGGGGCCGCGCCAGGTGGCTGTCGGGACACCCTCTGGCCCCCCTCTGGTCCCTCTTTTGCGTGTCTTCGTCAATCCTCTAAAAACACCCCCCGTAGATTTTCAGGTAATTTCGAGGTGTTCTTCTTCAGCAACTCAGCGTCCACTTTTTACCGCTGAATCCTGCGTCTGCTGCTTAGGCACCGAAAAGTTGCAAACTGTGTAAAACAAGCCAAAACAACATAAGAACATCATCGTAATGTGAAATATATCAATGAATAAGGATGAATTACGATATAAAATAGTGATGCATTTTGGACGTATCAACTCCCCCAAGCTTAGACCTCGCTTGTCCCCAAGAGAAAACTGAGCTCGGTAAACCTGTCCACAAGTTTAGAGAGTGAAGTGTCGATAAATAGAATACGGACAAGAAGCATCATGATTTCTTCACCAAACTCAAACATCCTCAACAACAATCTTCAACTCATCAGGACCTTATGAAAGAGTAATAACAATTATAATCAAGAGTAGGGCTAAGGAAACTCATCACATCATGGCAAACATGTCCTTTGGTCAAAGAACAACTAATAGCTTTCACTTTTGCTCTTTATTTTTATATTTGATGAGATCAATTGAAGCTTTTGAAAGAACATGCTGTTAGGCACGAAGTGAAAATGTTAACACAAAGGAAGATGTTTGCTTCAGCCAGGCTTAACAAACAACTTACTTATCAAATGATAATGTCAACAAGGATGCGGTATGACAGATCTTAATGCAGCTTTATATGAATGAATCCTTGTCACATCAAGTGTCTGCTCTCTTTAAGAATAGAAAGAAGTAGGAATAACTGACTCAACCTAAAACTAAAAGATAGGCCCTGCTCTAGGGAAGTAGGGAAAACTCAAGTGCTATCCTTAAATCAAACAGAATGAAAAGAAATTTTGAGAGTTGCATGATTTGTCAACGAATGCTAATAGATGAATCAATTACTTCTCAGATTGGACAAGTTTCGAGGAACGGCTCCCACACGGGTAAGATCACATCCCCTCAATCTCCTTTGTTTATCACTGCCAATGTTTTCTGATTTCTCATGAACAAAGCGTGAAGGAGGGTTTGTTTGTTGTATTATCTTTTGTGAGATGGGCGCACTCATGCCAATTCCTCCTCGTATTAGGGGATTTGCAGATAGACATGCAATCCTGGGATAAAACTTGTCCAACTTAAGAAGATCATGAATTAACTACTACTTCCTCATGATCTAAAACAGGGGCACAAAATAGAAGATTTTGAACATTTAAGGATAACACATAAATTCTATACTTTAGGAGTGGTAGTGGAATACCACGAATAGGAAGGTATGGTGGACTCATATGGGAGATACTGGTTTCAGGGTATGGATGTACAAGCAGAATTCCGCTTAGTACAGAGGTTTGGCTAGCAATGGCTTTGAGAGAACAGACAATTGATGATGACTTAGATGCAAAGCAATATAAAGCATAAACATTAAAATAAGCATAGCACATCAATTTTTCTTCCTTGTCAACATAACACTTCAAGCATAATAACATAAAGGGTTTGGCTATGTCGCTACTTTGTGAAAATCATGCTTGTTGTTATGACCAAAGCTATTTTGCCAAGATTAAATAAAGTTTTCAAACTCATACCTGATATAAGGTCGATACTCCCCAGAAGAATCATCATAAGGTCGATTGCATGAAGAGAATACCGAGTGCAGCGATGGAATCAATAGACTTCTCATTAATATTCCATCATAGACGACTCCACACTCACAGATACATAACTCTCCAAAAAGGAGTGATAGACCTCAGTGCAAACACCTATTTTATAAGATAACTTCCCTAGACATGATACGACTCTACTTGACTCTAAAAGACAAAGATAAAGATAAATATACCGGGAACTCCACCAAGCTTGGAACAAGCTAAGGGGATGCCATTACCCAAGGAGATTTACTCCTCATTCTTGTTCTTGTTGATCACGTACTCCTTGCCAAAGCGCTTCTATGGCAACGGTTCTCCAGTCTCAAAGGACATTCCTGTCTCCAGGATCCTGCACTCAGCACCCAAACCCATGCACAGAAACTTTAGTTCATACTCACAGTTCGGGTTCTGCAGATCATAGATCTGTGCTTGAAGCTCATAAACTTTTTCTTCTATTGCGGCCAAACATGAGCACATCTCCTTCTTGTGGGAAGCCTCTATTTCGTTCATGATGTCGAAGTTAGCTTCAACACCACGCTCCACCATCTTCTTGAACTTGAAGACCTCATGTTCCATCTCCTTCAGCCGCTCCTCGGTGCTCCCTTCCTTGATTGGTCCCTTCAGATCCTCCTTGTGGAGGTCACCATCCTCCACACGAAGGATCTGGGGGTCCTTCTTCACCTCAGCGAGGTAAGGGTTGATGACGTTGACGAAGAACTTGTCCTTGGGGGAACTTGGGGAAGAAATGGCACCTAGGTCTAGCTGAAAGATTTTCTGGCAAAAACAGATCAAAAAGAAAACACACGAAATCGCGAGATATGTTGCCGGAACAATCCGGGAAAATATATAGCAAAAATTTCTGCACATAAAGGAAGGTAACGAGCCAAAGTGGGGTCGGAGACGGACTCCTGGGGGCCCAGGCGGACTCCCTGCGCGGCCAGGGGGTAGGCCGCACCAGGGGGGCGCTTGGCCCCCCTGGAGCTTGTCTCCGGCTCCACTTAGGCCTCAAAATTTCCTAATTTTACAAATAACTCATAATGCGGTATTTTTATGTCGGTTCGTGACGTTTCCTTACTGTAATACATACCTTACCTTATTCTACTTCTGCTAGTGTCTGAAACAGGGCTGCAACATGTTCTTCATGAGTTGTTGTGTATACCAAATCCACATCAACATTGACAGGGTCTCCTGCTATGTAATGCTTAAGTCTTTGCCCATTCACAACGTGAGGTTTGGTGCCTTCGAAATTGTTAATCTTGATTGCACCCGAGCGGTAGACTTCTTCAATATGAAATTGCCCTTCCCACCTGGAAAGTAGTTTACCTGGGGAAAACCTGAAACGGGATCTAAACAACAAAACTTTATCAGCAACATTAAATTCACGTTTTAGAATCCTCCTATCGTGCCACTTCTTTACCTTTTCCTTGAACATTTCAGCGCTCTCGTAAGTTCACTTCTCCACTCATCTAGAGAAGTCAAGTTCATGAGACGCTTTTGACCATCTAATATCGGATCAGCATTAAACTCTCTAATAGCCCAGAAAGCTTTGTGTTCTAATTCTAATGGCAAATGGAAATCCTTGCCATAGACCATCTTATAGGGAGACATGCCCTTGGGGTTTTTGTAAGCAGTTCTATACGCCCACAAAGAATCTCCTAACTTATTTGACCAATCTTTTCTATTCCTATTAACTGTCTTCTGTAAGATCAACTTGATCTCTCTATTGGTGAGCTCAACTTGCCCACTAGTTTGAGGGTGGGACGGTGAAGCAATTCTATGATTGACATCGTACTTGGATAAAGCTTTTCTAGAAGCTCCATGCGTAAAGTGTGAACCCCCGTCAGTCATGAGGTACCTGGGTACTCCAAACCAAGGAAAAATTACATCCTTGAGCATTTTCAAAGATGTCTTGTGATCAGCACTTTCAGTTGGGATTGCCTCTACCAACTTGGTTACATAATCCACATCAACTAAAATGTGAATGTACTTGTGCGAGGGAGGAAAAGGACCCATAGAATCAAAACCCCAGCAATCAAAAGGCTCAATCACTAGAGAGTAATTCATAGGCATCTCATTCCTTCTACTAATATTACCAACTCTCTGACACTTATCATAGGATAAGACATAATTTCTAGCATCCTTTAAGAGAGTAGGCCAACAAAAACCTGATTGAAGAACCTTATGTGCGGTCCTCTCACCGGCATGAAGTCCTCCATATGGACTATCGTGACATTGTTTGAGAATGTTCTTCTGCTTGTGTTCCGGTATGCATCTCCTCACGATCCCATCTGGACCTTCTTTGAAAAGATGTGGGTCATCCCAAAAATAATGCCTCAAATCAACAATCTCAAAGATGTGGGTCATATGGAGGCAAAAACTTTGCAACGATAAAATTAGCATAATCTGCAAACCAAGGATCGGAGAGAGATTGTTGATACGTCCAAAACGTATCTATAATTTCTTCTTGCTCCATGCCTCTTTTGTGTGATATTGCTATGATATTGATGAACTTCCATACACTTTTGATCATATTGGACTAACCTATTAACTCAGTGCACCCCAGTGCCAGTTCCTGTTTTCTGCTGTTTTTCTATTTCAGGTTTCCCCATATTAAAAGTGCTCCAAAAATTTGTGAAAAATCCAATAAAAAATCAGCACAGAAGAAGCTTCGGGAATCACCGAGGGGGGGGGGGGGGCAGAGGGGAGCCACCAGGGCCCCAGGCGCCCTCCCGGCGCGCCCTAGGGTGGGGCCGCGCCAAGGGGCCGCCTGGACCCCTGGTGGACCCCCTGGCTGCCCCCCTTCGCCTATATATCCCTCGTGACGTGAAACCCCCGTGACGGGAACCCTTTTTCGCGATCTATCCTCTGTTCCGCAGCCGCCGCGCTTCCAAGATCGGGAGCACCAGAAAACCTCTTCCCGGCACCCTGCCGGAGGGAGGAACCACCTCCGGGAGCTTCTCCACCACCATGGACGCTTCCCGGATGAACCGTGAGTAGTCCACCTAGGACCATGCGTCTATGATCAGTAGCTATGTGATGTTCTCCTCCCCTCTTTGTTCTTCATGGATTAGACCTCGTGAGCTGCCCTACATGATCGAGGCACATATGTAATATTCCTGCTGTTGCTATGTTGAGTTTGCTGAGATTCGATGGATTGTGAGATTATGTTCAGATTGTGTTTGAGTAATATATTTGATTCTCCTCTTTTATATTTATGTTCTAGAGTAATTCTTGCATGTTCTCCGTTGCTGTTTATTTCTTTGGACAAGTAGTAGGTAGTGACTCCAAGAGGGAGCGTTATGCATGATTGTGGGTTCATGCCCCCTGATGACTAGCTTGAGTGACAGAAACATGAGTCTAGGGGATGTGCTGTTGCCACAAGGGGGAAAACAACGGTGCTTGTACTTGCACGTGCAAGGATTGTTTACTTTACGCAAAGTTCTTAATGCAATTGTCTGTTGCTTTGAGTTTACACTTTGGGTGGGATTCGCAACGTAATACCAGCGAGATGTTATGGATAGATATCTCAAGGTGGATGATTAGTAGGTAGATGCAGATGGATTTCGGTCTACTTGTCTTGGCGTACCGCCCTTGCTTTTGAGCCTATTCCTTTCTTTATAGCATAATAAGCATTGGTTTGCGCACATAATCCTGTCAATTGCCCAGCTGTAATTTGTTTACATCACATGGCTATTTTATCTTCTTTTGGGAGAGAGACATCACTAGTGAACATCATAGGACCCCGGTCCATATTTCCAATACTGTTTCCACAACTATCAATTTACTGCTTTATTTACTTTTCCGTTGCTATCACTATCATTATTATCACGTGCGTTTTATCCTTTGTAAACAACAAGGACGGAGGAATTGAAAACTGCTCTGCACTCGTTGGGAAGCAAAGTTATTTGCTGTGTGTGCAAGTCCAGGAGAAGCAAGTGATTATCAAACGGCGCATCACTTGCCGAACCACCTACTTGTCGTCATTGGAGTCCTACTGGTCGATCCTAAACCTTAGCATCTTCGCTAAGGGAAATTTGCTGTTGTCTACATCTCAACCCTCCACTTTGGGTAGCCAATGAGGGGGCGTTAATTCGTACCATCAAAAGCAATTTCTGGCGCCGTTGCCGGGGACTCCACTCTTCAAGATAGGGGAGTTGCACACTATCTTTTATCTTAGCTTTTTAGTCTTGTTAGTTTACCTTTCAGTTTTTACTTTAGTTTTCTTTATCAAAAATAAAAAAAATAGTTATCTTGCTTGCTGCTACTATGGGTTCATCCGAGAACACCAAGTTGTGTGACTTCACTAGTCACAACAACAGTGACTTTATCTGCACTCCTATTGCTACACCTGCTACTTCAGCACCTTCTTATGAGATTAAACCTGCTTTCCTGAACCTTGTTATGAAAGATCAATTCTCTGGTGCTAGAGATGCTGCTGCTTTGCACTTAAATAATTTTATTGAGCTCTGTGATATGAAAAAGTACAAAGAAGTAGATGGTGATATTGTTAAGCTTAAGCTTTTTCCTTTCTCCTTGAGTGATGAAGCTAAAATCTGGTTTCAATCCTTGCCTAGGAATAGCATAGATTCTTGGGACAAGTGCAAGGATGCTTTTATTGGGAAGTACTACCCCCCTTCTAAGATTATCCAATTGAGGAGCTATATTATGAATTTTAAGCAATTGGATAATGAACACGTTTCCCAAGCTTGGGAACGCCTGAAATCTCTTGTTAAGAATTGCCCTACGCATGGTTTGACTACTTGGATGGTTATCCGAACTTTTTATGCAGGCTTGAACTTTACCTCGCGGAACTTGCTAGATTCGGCCGCGGGAGGAACCTTTATGTCAACTACACTTGGTGCTGCTACAAAACTACTCGATGAGATGATGACCAACTATTCCCAATGTCACACCGAAAGAGCTCCAACAGGCAGGAAGGTAAAATCTGTCGAGGAGATCTCCTCCCTAAATGAAAAGGTTGACTTGATTATGTCTCTACTTACCAAGCAATCTCCTATTGATCCTCATGATGTTCCTTTAAATTCTTTGATTGCTCAAGATCAAGTAGATGTGAAATTTATCTCTAGAAACAACTTCAACAACAATGCTTATAGGAGTAATTTTGGTAGCAATCCTAGACCGTTCCCCTCCAACAACTATGGGAACAACAACACTTATCCTAGCACCAAAAACTCCACTTCTGAATTAGAGAGTATGCTTAAAGACTTTATCACTACCCAAAAAGCCTTCAACAAGAGTGTAGAGGAAAAACTAGACAAATTAGATAACCTCTCGTCGAAGGTAGACAATTTAGCCCATGAAGTAGAATTGCTTAAAATTAGAACTTCTCCTCTTGAGGATAGGAAGGTCACTCCTATGAATGCTATCCAAATGCAAATTAATGAAAACATTAGGATGATGGCTAAACTTAAAGAGAGACGTGCTAGAGAAAAGGAGGAAGAAGATAGAATTAAGAGCCTTCCTACACACCATACCCTTGCTACTATCAAAGTGGTTGAGGATATCCAAACTCTTAGCACCCAATGCACCCCTAGTCCCATAGGACCTATTAATGGTGATGCTATGACCTCAACCGTAGAAGAAGAAATTACTATGACTATAGAAGCTACCAAACAAGTGAACCTAAAGGACACAACTACCACTTTACTTGATAGTAGTGACCTTGATTTTGATAATTGCACCCTTTCTGAAGTTATTCGTTTCCTTCACAAGATGTCTAGAGACCCCCACACTAGCACACTTAATCTTGCCTTCACGGAGCATATCACTAATGCTCTCATTAAAGCTAGGGAGGAGAAGCTTAGGGTAGAAGCCTCCATACCTAGAAAGCTAGAAGATGGTTGGGATCCTATGATTAAAAATTAGTTGAATAACTTTTCTTGCTATGCTTTATGTGATGTTGGACCTAGTACCTCCGTTATTCCCAAAAGAATGTATGATATATTTGAATTAAAACCTTTTGATCCTTGTTCTTTTGGTGTTCGTCTTGTTGACTCTTCCGTAAAGAAACCTTTGGGGAAGATCGATGATGTTCTTATCATTGTCAATGACAATTATGTTCCCATTGATTTTACCATCATGGACATTGAATGTGAACCTTCTTGTCCAATTATTTTGGGACGTCCTTTTCTTCGCACCGTGGGTGATATTATTGATATGAAAGAAGGGATCACAAAATTCCAATTCCCTCTCAAAAAAGGGATGGAGCAATTCCCTAGGAAAAATATTAAGTTGCCTTTTGAGTCCGTCACACGGGCTAGTCATTTTCTTGAAAAGACTTGATCTATTTGCATTAAGCCTAGCTAATGGGTTTAAAGAAGCGCTTTCGGGAGGCAGCCCGCAACGAATTTAGGATTTCCTTTTTGTTTGTCTTCTGTTTTTAGTGGTCTGGATGATTGTTACTACTGGAGCAACATCATTGTATCTTTACATTTCAAGCTTTGTGACATTTATAGCCTCATATGACAAGGGAAGTGAAAGTTGTGACATGTTGTCCAGAAAACAGATTCTTTCCTCGTGACTAGAAAAATCCTAGTTCATATTTTTGAGCTGAAATTTTTACACAGCGTGCTCTGTACAATTACGAAACTTTCGTATGTTCTGAGTTGTTTTATTTGAGTTGCAGAAGTATCCCTAAAAAATTCTTTACTACCTACTGGTCGTTTTTTCACATATTCTGTCATGTTTTGCCTTTCCTTCATTTTGCGAACCTTAAGCTTGCTTTTTCTTTGCAAAAACTTTTTTAAAATCTTGAGAAATAGTAGCTCTTCAAGCATATCTTTGTTTCCAGTAGAGAAAAAATTATTTTATTATGGATACTAACCTCGCTAATCAGATTATGATGAGTTATGTATGAAGGGAGTTTTCCAGTGTGCGAGGGAAGATGATGAAAGAAGATTCAGGAGTGTCAAGCGCTCAAGCTTGGGGATGCCCCCATGCATCCCCAATAAATATTCAAGAAGACTCAAGCGTCTAAGCTTGGGGATGCCCCCGTGCATCCCCTTCTCCATCAACAATTATCAGTTCGTCTCTCGCTTCACTATATTTTTATCACTTCATGCATTATGTGCTATGCTTGGAGCGTCTCGCTCTTAGGTTTTATTTTTAATTTTCTTTAGCTTTTCTTTCTGTTCATAACAAGTTAGAACCCAGCTTTCTTTGTGTGGGAGAGAAACACGCTCCACTTCCAAAATCTAGAACACGACATAGGATTTTTCATGCTTATCTTTGCTGTGTGTGTTCTTTATATTTTTCATAGCTACTGCCATGTTTAGCTCTTAGTTTTCATGCTTATCTTTTTAAAGAGATTTTGTTTTGTTGCTAGAACTCTCTTGATTTTTCATGTTTATCTTGTTTAGAGAGTTTACCTGTTGCACTGAGTTTTGTGTCTTGACTTAAAGTAGGTAATTGAGGTTGCTATTCTTTTGTAGTAGTAACTTGCAATAGTTTTGAGGTATTGTTTTGAGTAATGTTTGGACTTTTGGTGTCAAGAGCTTTAGCCTATTAGTGATAGATGTCGTATTTTGGGCAATTCGTGTTTATTTTCAAAACTTACAAAATTAGTTGAGAACTTTAGCTACTAGATGGATCACTACTCTTCTGAGGGGTCGAATATTAGAGTACACTCACGTACCATGAGTCGAGGATGCGCAAGGATAACCAAACCCCCATACACTCCTCCTCGGGGTACTTGTCTCTTTGTGAACCTCCTTACTAGATTGAGAGTTACTGAGAATAAGTGCATGAGTTCTTCGGACTAATGTGAGTATTCGAAAGTTGACACTTCCACCTTCCCATATTTTTCTAGCCTCTCCTGTGCCGTGCATTGCTTAATTCTCACTCCGAGAGTTGGCGTCCACCTTCGCCGGTACATCCAAACCCTTGGCATGATACGCTCTGTCATCATAAACCTCCTTATATCCTTCCTCAAAACAGCCACAATACCTACCTATCAAGGCATTTCCATAGCCTTTACGAGATATATTGCCATTCAACATCCATCTTCTCATGACTTGATCTTCATGTCATACATGCTACTTGCTTGATCGATGAGCCGCATGCTAGTTGGGCCTTGCCCTAATCATTGCTACATGACGCGCTAGTATCATTGCATATCCTGCTACACTGGCAGAGGTATACATTTGCATACATCATGATAGTTACATCTTCTTTATGATTTGAGTACTTTTGTAAAGTGTGAAAGATCTTCTATACTTTTTGTAATATATAGAGTGTTGCCCCTAAAGTGAGGAAAAGATCCCAAAGTGGACAACTTAAAAGATCCCAAAGAGGACAAATTAAAAGATCCCAAAGAGGAAAAATGTGAGATATAGAAAGAGCCATTGAGGCCACCAAAAAATACAAAAAAAAAAGAAAAAAGAAAAAAAGAAATAAAAAGAGAGAAGGGGGCACACTACTATTCCTTTTGAGAGATCCACACTCGTAGTCCCTCTTATATCTTGTACTCCATAGAGATTGTCATTCATGCATATAGCTATGTGGGGACCTTCACACTATAGAACTTGGCTTGTATATTCCAATGATGAGCCTCCTCAAATGAGCTCTAGGTCTTCTTGAGAAAGCAAGTTGGATGCACCCCACTAGTTACATTGGAGAGCTTACCTTAGCTCATATGTGCATCCGTTGCATGGCAATCCCTACTCCTCACATCGTATCTATCATTTGGCTTTCTCTCGCCTATGATTGTCCTCATTGATGTGAGCCTTTCACACCTTTTTGTCTTCCCCCTCCACCATATTCTCTATTTGCCATCCTAAGTGTCAACTTTCTTGCTTACGCTCATCCATTGCATGAGTGCTCAAAATGTCGAAAAGGAGTGCATCATTTTGACTTGTACCTGGCTAGTGGTCTGGGGATGAGTCAAGATAAGATTACAAAGAAGACCAAGTGTGAAACTTTAGTAGATTGAGTTCTCAACACAAAAATATTTTTTTCTCGTATATCCCTATCCCCTTTCTTGCACGCAAACACCATTTGGATACATTCGAGTGACGGACAGCGAGAGCTCTTGCACCTTTATGTTCTTATGTTGCTTGTGTCAATGCTAAATATAGACTCTTGCCTGTTATGACTTGAATTGAATTACATACCTTGATTGCTTTACTTAAAAGTTCTTATATGGTTGTTAGCATGTCAACATAGAAATTATGATTTTATCATTTACCTACTCGAGGACGAGCAGGAATTAAGCTTGCGGATGTTGATACATCCAAAACGTATCTATAATTTCTGCTTGCTCCATGCCTCTTTTGTGTGATATTGCTATGATATTGATGAACTTCCATACACTTTTGATCATATTTGGACTAACCTATTAACTCAGTGCACCCCAGTGCCAGTTCATGTTTTTTGCTGTTTTTCTATTTCAGGTTTCCCCCATATTAAAAGTGCTCCAAAAATTTGGGAAAAATCCAATAAAAAATCACCGCAGAAGAAGCTTCGGGAATCACCGAGGGGGGGGGGGCAGAGGGGACCCTCCAAGGCTCCAGGCGCCCTCCCGGCGCGCCCTAGGGTGGGGCCACGCTAGGGGGCCGCCTGGACCCCTGGTGGCCCCCCTGGCTGCCCTCCTTCGCCTATATATCCCTCGTGACGTGAAACCCCCGTGACGGGAACCCTTTTTCGCGATCTCTCCTTTGTTCCGTCGCCGCCGCGCTTCCAAGATCGGGAGCACCAGAAGACCTCTTCCCGGCACCCTGCCGGAGGGAGGAACCACCTCCGGGAGATTCTCCACCACCATGGATGCTTCCCGGAGAACCGTGATTAGTCCACCTTGGACCATGGGTGTATGATCAGTAGCTATGTGATGTTCTCCTCCCCTCTTTGTTCTTCATGGATTAGACCTCGTGAGCTGCCCTACATGATCGAGGCACATATGTAATATTTCTGCCGTTGCTATGCTGAGTTTGCTGGGATCCGATGGATTATGAGATTATGTTCAGATTATTTTTGAGTAATATATTTGATTCTCCTCTTTTATATTTATGTTCTAGAGTAATTCTTGCATGTTCTCCGTTGCTGTTTATTTCTTTGGCCAAGTAGTAGGTAGTGACTCCAAGAGGGAGTGTTATGCATGATTGTGGGTTCATGCCCCCTGATGACTAGCTTGAGTGACAGAAACATGAGTCTAGGGGATGTGCTGTTGCCACAAGGGGGAAAACAACGGTGCTTGTACTTGCGGGTGCAAGGATTGTTTACTTTACGCAAAGTTCTTAATGCAGTTGTCCGTTGCTTTGAGTTTACACTTTGGGTGGGATTCACAACTTAATACCAGCGAGATGTTCTGGATAGATATCTCAAGGTGGATGATTAGTAGGTAGATGCATATGGATTTCGGTCTACTTGTCTTGGTGTACCACCGATGTTTTGAGCCTCTTCCTTTCTTTATAGCATAATTAGCATTGGTTTGCGCACATAATCCTGTCAATTGCCCAGCTGTAATTTGTTTACCTCGCATGGCTATTTTATCGTCTTTTGGGAGAGAGACGTCACTAGTGAACATCATAGGACCCCGGGTCATATTTCCAATACTGCTTACACCCACTATCAATTTACTGCTTTATTTACTTTTACGTTGGTATCACTTATTATCCCAAGCGTTTTATCCTTTCTAAACAACAAGGCCGGAGGAATTGAAAACTCCTATGTACTCGTTGGGAAGCAAAGTTATTTGTTGTGTGTGCAGGTTTAGGAGAAGCAAGTGATTATCAAACGGCGCATCACTTGCCGAACCACCTACTTGTCGTCATTGGAGTCCTACTGGTCGATCATAAACCTTAGCATCTTCGCTAAGGGAAATTTGCTGCTGTCTACATCTCAACCTTCCACTTTGGGTAACCAACGAGGGGGCATTAATTCGTACCATCAATTGTACTTTTACAACAACTAGCTTTTCGTCTGGAAAACTGTCGTTGACTGGAATGGGATCATGCGGTATTTCTTCCATACTTGAAAGATTATCCGCCACCGGATTGTCTGCTCCTTTCCTATCGACAATCTGCAAATCAAATTCTTGAAGAAGGAGTACCCATCGGATGAGTCTGGGTTTGGCATCCTTCTTCTCCATAAGATACTTAATGGCAACATGGTCAGTATGAATAATAACCTTAGAATCAACAATATACTGCCTAAACTTATCACAAGCAAACAATACTGCTAAGGATTCCTTCTCAGTAGTAGCATAATTCTTTTGAGCACTATAAAGGGTTTTGCTAGCATAATATCTAACATTCAATTTCTTATCAACCCTTTGCCCTAAAACAGCTCCAACAGAAAAATCACTAGCATCACACATAATTTCAAAAGGTAAATTCCAATCAGGTGGTTGTACTATAGGAGCGGTTATTAAAGCTTTCTTAAGAACTTCGAAGGCTTCCTTACAATCTTCATAGAAAACAAAAGGAACATCCTTCTGGAGAAGATTAGTGAGGGGTCTTGAAGTCTTAGAAAAGTTTTTAATAAATCTTCTATAGAAACCAGCATGAGCGAGAAAACTACGAATACCTTTGATGTTCCTTGGATAGGGCATCCTTTCAATTGCGTCGATCTTGGCCCTGTCCACCTCAATTCCCCTCTCGGAAATCTTGTGGCCAAGAACAATTCCCTCGTTGACCATAAAGTGGCACTTCTCCCAGTTAAGCACCAAATTTGTCTCCTCACATCTCTGCAAAACTTTATTAAGGTTGTGGAGACAATGGTCAAAAGAGGTTCCATAGACGGAGAAATCGTCCCTGAATACCTCCACAATTTCTTCACAAAAACCATGAAAGATAGCGGACATACACCATTGAAAAGTAGCAGGGGCATTAAATAAACCAAAAGGCATACGCCTATAAGCATAAGTACCATAGGGACAAGTAAAAGTGGTCTTCTCTTGATCAGCAGTGTTAACATGGATTTGAGAGAAGCCAGAATAACCATCAAGATAACAAAAGTGAGTATTTTTGTGTAACCTTTCAAGCATTTGGTCGATGAACGGCAACGGGTAGTGGTCCTTCCTGGTTGCCTTGTTCAGCTTCCTGTAATCAATACACATTCTATATCCAATAATAATTCTCTAAGGTATTAGTTCATTCTTATCATTAGGAACCATAGTTGTTCCTCCTTTCTTTGGAACACAATGAACCGGGCTTACCCACTTACTATCAGCTATAGGGTAGATAATACCTGCGGCTAGGAGCTTGAGAATCTCAGTCCTTACAACATCCATCATTTTCGGATTCAACCATTGTTGATGATCAACAACTGGTTTAGCATCAGGCTCAAGGTTGATGGTATGTTGACAAATAGATGGACTAATCCCCTTAAGGTCATCAAGGGTATAGCCAATTGCACCTCGATGTTTGCGCAGTACTTCCAATAGTCGCTCTTCTTCATACCCTGAAAGGTTAGAATTGATACTAACAGGATATACTTTCTTTTCATCTAAATAAGCATATTTGAGTGTATCAGGAAGAGGTTTAAAATCAAACACTGGATCTTCTTTTGGTTTCGATAAAATTCCCAAGGGCTCAACTAGAAGGTTGTGCTTTAGGATAGCAGGTTGTCTTAAGAATATTTCGTCCAACTCATTTCTCTCCTGCATATGCAAATCATTCTCGTGGTCCTCCATATATTGCTGCAAAGGATCATTAGGAGGAATAGCAATGGAAGCAATATCTTCAATAATCATATCGTTACTAGGAAAATTAGTACCACGAGGCTGCTTAGAGAACTAAGAAAATTTGAATTCATATGGCTCACCATTGAATTCAACAGAAACTTTACCTTTCTTGCAATCTATTATAGCTCCACAAGTTCTGAGAAAAGGTCTACCGAAAATAATAGGACAAAAATTATCCCTTACTGAACCAAGTACTAGAAATTCGGTAGGATATTTTACCTTTCCGCATAAGACTTCAACGTCTCTCACAATTCCGATAGGAGAGATAGTTGCTCTGTTTGCAAGATGAATAATAACCTCAACTTCTTCAAGTTCACAAGGTGAAATCTCATCCATGATCTCTTGATAAAGTGAATACGGGATAGCACTAGCACTCAATCCCAAATCGCATAGCCCATAATAATTGTGATCTCCTATTTTAACAGATACTACCGGAGTACCTGAAATTGGGCCTTTATTCTTGGCTGTGACAAGGTTAGTGGAAACAACACAAAAATTTATATTGGAATCTAAATCATCATTAGTAACAAGATCCTTAACCAATGCAACTTGAGGATTGACCTTGATCCGGTCCTCAGGCTCATCAATTATTCTCTCACTTTTATTTATTATGCCTGTCACAAAAGAGTGCTCCCTTATCCTTGCGGGAAAAGGGGGCTTTTCATATATAACTGCAGGCAAAATAGGATCAGCAACATGAATATCAATAGGTAATTCTTTGAAGGGTTTATGATGCTGATACTTCTTCTTCTTATAAGAGTCAATATGAGAGGCAAAGCCCTTACAAAATTCAATCATTAGATGGGAATCAAGACCAATCTTAGAGCAAAAGGTATTAAAGTAATCGGTTTTCACATAGCTCTCTATATAATCATGCTCATAATTTATAATGGGTTTCAATACCTTTATCTATTTCCCAATCTTCGGTATTCTTCTGGATCCTTTCAATGAGATCCCATCTTTCTTCAACGCTTTTCGTCTGAAATACCCCACTAGAAGAGGCATCCAACATCTCCTTGTCCCGACGAGAAAGTCTAGCATAAAAATTTGTAAGTATAATTTCCTTGGGGAGCTCATGAATAGGACATTTGAGCATTAGGGATTTCAATCTCCCCAAGCTTGAGCGATGCTTTCTCCGTCACGAGACCTAAAGTTATAGATATAGTTTCTGTCTCGATGAATTTCATGAAGAGGATAATACTTGGTATAAAATATAGACATAAGATCTTGCCAATTAAGCAAATGAGAGTTATCGAGAAGCTTATACCAATCTACAGGTTTATCTATAAGCGATACGGAGAACAATTTCCTCATGTAAAACTCCACTGATACACCGGCAAGCTTAAATAGTGAACATAGTTGTGACAAATATAGCAAGTGTTCACTTGGATGTTTGTCTCCTGCATAACGATTAGCCAAAACACAATCGATAATACCAGCTGGTATTTTATAAGGCACAATTTCAGTAGGGGGAGGAACAACCACCACACATGTGGGGCGTTTCCCCGTAAGCAACGATTCAATAGCTAGGTTGTCCATATGGACAAAGAGCAGCAACAACGAAATAAAAACAACAATATAAAAATTTCCTTACCAGCTTCACTTACCAATAGCGCTATGCTCCCCGGCAACGGCGCCAGAAAACGGTACTTGATGACCCACAACCGTAAGGGATCTATTGCAGTTTTTTTCGATAAGTAAGAGCGTCGAACCCAACGAGGAGCGAAAGGTATTGATTAGTGATTTTGGACAAGGAATAACTGCAAGCACTGAAAGATAACTTTTTAGGGGTTTTCGATATAAGCAACAGTAAGACAAAAGCAAGCAAAGTAAATAGTGCTGAGGAGCAGCAGGTGGCCTAATCCTTTTGAGCAAAGGATAAGCCTGTCAACTGAACTTATAAAGACTAAAGCGTTCTTGAGGACACATGGAGAGGTAGTCACGTGCTTTCGCCATACTCCGTATTGATAACATGTTTCGTGTTGATAAGTGTTGAGTGGGTGGATCTATGCTAGCACACCTTCTATACTAATATAAGTGCACTCTTATGATTAAACCACTTGCAAGCATCCGAAAATACAAGATTGAAATTAAGGCAAAGCATTATTCCCTTGTGCAAACGTGTGCAAACTAGGGTTCAGGTTTCTGCCACTCCGGCAACCCACCGTAAGCATTCTTTATACACAATGTATTCCCCTAGATCATTAATAAGGCGAAGTGTTGAGTGTTCGACTCACAAAACACCACTAGGAAAATAACAACACAACTTAAATATGAAACAACACATATTACTTCAACATCATATGACTACTAACAACAAGACTTCTCCCATGTCCTCAAGAACTAAAGTAACTACTCACAAGACATAAAAGAGATCATGATCAGAGGTGATGAATATGTGGTAAACAATCTGGTCATAATGATATTCCTCCAACAAAACTCAATTGCATTCACCACAAAGTAGTAATCAACACCGATAGTGTAGAGAGGATAGATAGTACGAGTTACAACGCAAGTTGCAATAGTGAGACGAGATTGGATGAAGATGAAGATGGTGCTGATGTTGGGGATGATGTTGAGGATGATCTCGATGATGCCCGTGAAGATGATGATGACGATGGCGATGATCTCCCCTTCCGAGAGATGATCTCCTCGGCGGAATCTGCCCGCCGGAGAGCCCTTTTCTTCTCTGTAGGTTTCCGCCACGGAGCGGGGGCAGAACTCCGTAAAAACTCCTCTTTTTAGGGTTTTCGGATGATGAAGAGTATATAGGCCAGAGGGGGGAGCCTGGGGTGGTCCCAGGGCTCCAGGCGCCCTCCCGGCGCGGCCAGGGTGGGGGCCGCGCCAGGTGGTTGCCTGGACACCCGGTGGCCCCCCTCTGGTCCCTCTTTTGCGTGTCTTCGTCAATCCTCTCAAAAACACCCCCCGTAGATTTTCAGGTAATTTGGAGGTGTTTTTCTTCAGCAACTCAGCGTCCACTTTTTACTGCTGAATCCTGCGGCTGTTGCTTTGGCACCGGAAAGTTGCAAACTGTGTAAAACTAGCCAAAATAACATAAGAACGTCATCGTAATGTGAAATATATCAATGAATAAGGACGAATTACGATATAAAATAGTGATGCATTTTGGACGTATCAATCAGTAATATAATAACTTGCATCTTAATTTTCTAAACAATAGTTAAGTATAGCAAGACTCTCATAATTGTAAGGGGCATCATCAATATTTATAAGAAGAGAAGTAATTTCATAGTCACCCTTATAAGCAACAAATTCTCTATTTTCTCTGCATCATAAAAATCATAATTTCTCTGAGCATAAGAAGCTAAGGTTTCATCATCATTGTACTCACATTGGAAAGCAAGGTGTTATGCATCATAAAGCAACAAGATTCATCCCTGCAGAAAGATATATTATATATTGAGCACAATTTTCTAGCATACTCATACAACTAATGTATTTGTTTCCATAAGTGTATCCCCTTTTGAGACAAGCGGTGTTCCTTGTACCACTTTTGTTGATCCGCAGTGAATCCTCCATGCCAATAAGATCTAGTTTCAAAGAAGTCAGACATTTACTGGCAAGTAAGGAACTACACATACTATTTTTGGTGGTTTTTTGTCTAAGACACAAAGGCAAAAAACTGAAAGGTAAACTAACAAGACTAAAAAGGAAAGGTAAAAGATAATGTGCAACTCCCCTATCTTCTCCCTCAGAGTCCCCGACAACGGCGCCAGAAATTTTCTTGATGTGCGAGAGATGATAATGGCTTCTCTCCCTTCGTTGGTTACCCCAAGTGGAAGGTGAGATGTAGGATAGCAGCAATTTTCCCCTATGTAGAGGATAGGGTTTGTCTCCCATAGGACTCTGAAAGCGGCAGAGTAGGTGACAACGATGCTAGGAATTTAGCGGTTGACGTGGACCTGCACACAGACACAAATTACTTTGCTCCCAACGAAGCTCAGAGAGGTTGTCAATCTCTCCGGTCTTGTTGTTTACAAAGGATCAAAAGCAAGGGATAATGATAATGGTGATAGCAACTAGCAAGTAAAAACAGGAAATAAATTGAGCGTGTAAATAGCGATGAGAATATGGACCGGGGTCTCTGTGAAGCCCCCAAAATCAATCCGTGTACAGTAATCATACACGCAGGGTACACGGCTGAGATTAGGGTGCCACAGTGAGAATATCACAGCACAATACTAAACACAAAAGGATAAACAAATATTTTACAATACCAGGGATCACGAGGATCCGAATTCATAAGTCATACAAGCCATAATATCTGAGTACAGACATAGTTAGTCAAGTTTTGCCTTAAGAAGGCTAGCACAAATCACATCAGAGATACAGATCGAAAAGGCGAGGCCTCTTGCCTGGGATCCACCGAACTACTCCTGGTCAACGGGGAACTCGACGTCGTAGTAGTCGCCTCCGGGGTAATCCTGCTCCTGGGCTCCAACGTCGGCTGCAGCGGCCGATCAGGCAAAGGGAAAAAGGGGAAATAAAGCAAAGGTGAGTATCTAGCATACCCGCGAGTCTTACGTCCGCTACTAAGCATTATGCATTGTATCAACGGAAAGAAGAGGCTGTATATAGTGGACTGCAAGATAGAAATCAGAATAAGGGTAAGAAGCTAGGCGTACCGAAGACTAGCATCTTCTGACGATGTCTTGCAGCATGAGGTAAGAATCAGCCAACAGTTTATATAAAGCATAAAGTAACAATGCAGCAGAAGTTGTTGCAGCATTGTATAATGATAAGTTGTAATAATTAGCAATGCCTCCGAGTTCACCTCCTCGACATCCCCGCGAGGAAGAAAACCCGGAACCATACAGTTTAATAATAATAGTTTGTAGTGGTAAGATCCAGCTTCAGCATAAAGCGTCCTGTTACCGTGGACACGGCTATTCAAATAGATTAATCTTCCCTGCAGGGGTGCACTTGTGTTACACTACACGCACGGATCTCCAGGGTGGCGGGAACCTTGTTAGGGAACGCTCCACCGAGGCTATCCGACACTTCGTAGCCCATCTTTCAAACTCAACAGAGAGGCCATCCGCCGGTCTAAATCCTAAGTACGCCGGGCGTTGGACCCCAACCCGAACGTACTCCTGCACGGTGCGTGGCTGGCCGATGAAGTTGAATAAAATCCAAAAAAGACACCACCACGCGAGCAAATAAGACAACACCACTTCCCGGCGCAGGCCGCGGTACTGCTGACGTCTGAAGAGTCCTCGGACGACACTACGAAGCAGAGGAGCCCATAACTCGTAATTCCCACGGGTAGGTAGTGCGTACATGGCATATAGCCAACTCAAGACATCCACTGAACCATTTAGCATTTTAATTAACCTGCGTGACAACCGTTATCGTTGCCTCGACTTAACTGACCCGCGGACAACGACAGCAGCCAGGACCACCAGTACATCGGTGCCTGCCCTGTCGTCCCACCAAGTCTCTGCGGTTACCAACAAGGTGAACCGTCTCCTTACCTTGTCTCACGTGTGCTCCGGAAGGAGCTCGACTTTCGTGGTTTGGTAACTCTCGCGGCCAACGATCAGGGGCCAAGCACACCGGTACACTGGTCGTACCCTCCCTGTCGTCCCGCCGCAATACCTCTCGCGGGCACCGTTGGGTCGCCCGACTTCTTACCTTTAAGGACAACCGTTGCTCAGGTACCTAGAGCGGCTATACAGAGTCAGCAACGAGTGGAGTACAAGGATTACTCCTTGATAGCTCACACTTGATGGTGGCTCGGCAGAGCTGAGCTAGGGGGCCTGAGGCGGTGTCTGCATTGTACCGTACCTGTGCAGTTATAATATTTGTATCCGCGTTCACTCCCCTGAGTGATCACGACCCTCTATCTAATCCTAGCTAACAATGCGCAGGGCTCACTGCTGAATATCATATATATATATATATATATATATATATTTATAGGCAGCATAGGATAAGGAAGGCACATCAAGGGGAGACAATGACAGGTATGCAATTGAATAGGTAAGCAACATAGCAGCAACAGTAACAATGCTAGTGCAAGAAATTCATCCGGGGATGAACGGCCAGCTCCGGGTGATTATCGGACAAGGTGTCCGGAGGGGGGGAGATGTCATGCCGGAGGTGTCGTGGACATCCGACACATGTGTGGGTGGCGTATCCGGGTTAGTTGATCTATTCCGAACAACTTTCGTGTTCGAAATAAATTCATCCGGGTACTTTAGCAGTATCGGACAATTTATCCGACTGCCGGTCCGGAGGGGGACGGTTCGATGTTCGTTGTGTTAGAGGGGTGTGATAGACAACATTATCCACAACTGTGCATATCCGGAGGGGAAGCAAAGTAAATAGCGTATTCATCTTTGTTATACTTTTCTGATCATTTTTCATGTATAAAGTTTTTGAATCCGAGTTACGGTTTAAAAGTTATTGAATTTCAAAGTTTTAAATCATTTAAATTATTTTTTGAATTTCCTTTATTATTAAATTCCAACATTATCCACAACTGTGCATGACATGTGGGACCCACATGTCAGCCTCTATTTATTTATAAAACATTTTAATAAATCAGAAAAGCCTCTGGGCCCACCAGTCAGTCTCTGATTATTTGCTAAAACATTTTATTAATCAATTAACCCAGTGGGGGCCACATGTCATTGTCACATGTGTTGATTTAACAGCTAAATAAATTCAGTGACTAAATCAATTGCCTAGGCCCACATGTCAGAGACCCAGGGGGTTATTTCCATTTAGACATAATAACAAGTTTAACAGGGGGTGGGGCCCAGCTGTCAGTGGCTGATTAGCCACTAACAGCGGATCTGACCGGCGTGGCCCACCGGTCAGTGACAGGGCGACCTCGCCGGCTGCGAGCAGTACGCCGGCGACGAGCGTGTGCTCGCCACAGGTCACGGGAGGAGGCGCGCCTGGGTTCATTTGAAAGAGGAGAGGACGGGGCGTCGTTTGGTGGGCTTGTGGTGACCGGGGGTTCGCCGGAACGACACCGACGTCGAGCGGGGCGGCGGTCAGTACGGTGGCGACGATGAATCTACAGATTCCTAAAGCGGGCGAGCTAGATACGGGAGGAATCGAGCTAACACACGACGGGGAGCAAAAGGACGCGGTCGGCAGCTAAAGGCGTGAACCGAGGCCACAGGTATGTCGATGCGCTCGGCGCCGGAACTCTGCTTCAATGGTGGAGACGGCTACGGTGAGAGGGAAAGCACGTGGAAAGTTGGGGAAGGTGCAACAGCTCACCTTGAGCACGCAGGAGGTGGCAGCGGGCTCGACGGCGGCGAATTCGTTCTGCAACTCGACAACGGCGGGGAAAATGGAACGTCGACGTGCTCTTCACGTAGAGCTTTTCGGTTCGATTCCGCGCGCTTTGTGATGTAGTCGACGTCGTAGAACGGCTTGGACAAGGCTGCAGGGCGCCGGGAGGTCTCCGGCCACGGGAGTTCACGGCGGCGGCGACGGCCTCCGCTACGAAGATTTGCCCCGACGAGGGAGTAAGCGTGGCGAGGGCAAAATGGCGAGGGCCTCGTCCAGGGGGTGGTTGGGGTCGCCCATATCGACTACGCGCGCACAGGAGGAGAAGGGGCCCAGCAGCGGCGTCGACCACGGCGCGCACGCCACGGCGACGAGGCAGGTGGGGGTGGGTGGGGGGAGGAAGATGACAAGGGGAGGGGGTGGGTTGGGCTGAGGTGGGCCTCGCCCCAGGCGAGTTTTAAGCATTTTCCATTTTTCTTTTCATTTTGCATTCTGTTCTTTTCCTTTTGTATTGGTTTTAATTGCTTTAACATTTTTGTAAAATGTGTGACCTGGTCCATAATTAGGAGTGTATATTTCCAGAGTGCCACAAAAAGTTTAGGCTTAAAATAAAACCATTTACTATTTCTTTATAATATTCAATTTTCAAATGGTGCTGTTTTGCTTGGTGTTTGAATTTTTTGAATTTTCCAGAGGCATAATAAAATACCATAACCACATGGGCATGACCCACTGATTATTTGTGATTTAATAAAAGTGGTTGTATAATTTTTGGACAAGTTTTATTTGCAACATTATTTTTAATATCAACAAAAGGCATTTTGGATTTGATTTGATTCAAATTTGATCATGGCATGATTTAGCAACAGTAATTGTCATTAGCAAAAGGATTACTGTTACAGACAACTGAGGGTGTTACAAATCTCCCCCACTACAAGAATTCTCGTCCCGAGAATTTAAGTGGTAGCGAGGAAAAGATCGGGGTATTCATCGCGAAGGCGATCTTCGCGTTCCCAAGTGGCTTCATCTTCAGAATGATTCGACCACTGAACCTTGAGGAATTTGACGGTCTTGTTGCGGGTTTTGCGTTCCGACTGATCAAGAATGCGGCTCAGATATTCACGATAAGTCAAGTCTTGCTGCAACTCAATCATATCATGTTCCACTTCGCGGATAGGATGCTTGAAGCAGCGACGGAGTTGAGACACGTGGAAGACATCGTGGACTTGGGAGAGGTTCGGCGGCAACCGGTATTCCACGGGTCCACTCCTAGAAAGGATACGGAACGGGCCAATGTAGCGAGGAGCCAACTTGCCCTTGATACCGAAGCGATGAGTGCCCCTCATGGGAGTGACACGGAGGTAAGCGTATTCACCAGGATGATACTCCATTTCCCGTTGTTTGCGGTCATAGTTGCTCTTCTGACGAGATTGTGCGGCCTTGAGATTTTCTTGCACAATGGGAACCTGATCTTCATCTTGTTGGACAAGATCCGGTCCAAAGTAGGGTCGTTCCCCAGTTCCTGACCAATTCAGGGGGGTTCGACACTTACGTCCGTATAGAACTTCGAAGGGGGCCATCTTCAAGCTAGCCTGATAGCTATTGTTGTACGAGAATTCCGTGTACGGGAGAGATTCCTCCCATCTCATGCCGAATGAAAGGACACAAGCGTGAAACATGTCTGCCAGCACTTGATTGACTCGTTCAACTTGGCCTTGTGACTGGGGGTGATAAGCGGAGCTGAGAGACAGACGAGTCCCGAAGGCTTCCATGAAACTATTCCAGTATCGTGAGGTGAAAAGGCTGCCACGGTCTGAACTGATCTCCAGCGGAATACCGTGGAGTGACACAATCCGGGAGATGTACAAGTGTGCTAACTAACTACCAGTGATTGTCTCCTTGACCGACAGGAAGTGAGCAATCTTGGAGAATCGGTCGATGACGACAAAGATGACATCGTTACCTTTCTGTAACTTAGGAAAACCGGTGACGAAGTCCATCTCGACTTTTTCCCACTTCCAATCAGGAGGAGGGAGTGGTCGCAACCAACCAGCAGGTTTCTGATGTCCGGCTTTGACGCGACTGCAAACGTCACATTGAGAAACATAGCGGGCGATGTCTTGCTTCATGTAAGGCCACCAGTACCGCTGACGAAGGTCTTTATACATCTTGGTACTGCCAGGGTGGATTGACAAGGGAGAATTATGGGCTTCTTCCATGATATCCGGACCACAATTAATGATGGCCGGGCTCACAGGAACTACCAAGCGGCCCTTGAAGTACACAGTATCACCATCATTGGCATCAATGGTAAAAGACGAGGGCTTTCCTTCTGCGATGTCTTGCTTGATCTTCACAATGTCAGGGGCCAGAGATTGTCTACTCTTGATGAGGTTGTCGAGGCTTGACTCGAGAACCAGGTTATTGACGTAACCTTGAGGAACAATCTCGAGGTTCAACTTGCGAAACTCTTCATACAGAAGTGGTTACTGCACCTGAACCTCAAGTTCAGAACAGTAAGCTTTGTGGCTCAAGGCATCGGCCATCACGTTAGCCTTTCCCGGGGTATACGAAATATCAATGTTGAAGTCGGCTATTGTCTCGAGCCATCGTTGTTGACGAAGATTCAGATCTGGCTGAGTAAACAGGTACTTCAGACTTTTGTGATCGGTGTAGACCTCGCAACGATTAACGACGAGGTAATGTCGCCACAGCTTCAATGCATAAATTACTGTTGGCAATTCGAGATCATGTGTTGGATATTTGTCTTCGTGAGCACGCAACTGACGAGAGCCATAAGCAATCACTTTGCGCTCTTGCATTAGGACACAGCCTAATCCTTGACAAGACGCGTCGCAATATATCACGAAGTCCTTCTGGGTATCAGGGGGAGCGAGCACCGAGGGAGAAGTTAGCTTGTCCTTGAGCGCTTGGAAACTTTCTTGACATTTGTCTGTCCACTCAAACTTGACGCCTTTGTGAAGCAGATTAGTCAGAGGCCTGGCAATCTTGGAGAAATTTTCAACGAAACGGAGGCAATAGCTAGCGAGCCCGAGGAAACTGCGGACTTGCTTGACGGTCTTGGGAGGAGTCCAGTCAAGAATAGCCTGGATACGTTCTGGGGTGACGGCAATGCCATCCTTGGAAATCACATGTCCAAGGTAGGTTACTTCGGGAAGCCAGAACTCACACTTAGAATACTTAGCGTAGAGTTTGTGTTCTCGAAGCTTCTCCAGTATAAGACAAAGATGTTCAGCATGTTCTTCTTCATTCTTGGAATATATCAATATATCATCCAGATAAACCACGACGAACTTGTCGAGGTACTCCATGAAAATATAATTCATCAATCTGGATAAGGTGGCTGGAGCATTGGTTAAGGCAAAGGACATGACGGTGTACTCGTATGAACCATAGCGAGTAATGAAGGCAGTCTTCGGAATGTCCTCATCACGGAATCGGATTTGGTGATAACCCAACCTCAAGTCGAGTTTAGAAAACACCATGGATCCGGCAAGTTGATCATGTTGGGGTTCGGGGCAGAAAACACAAAAAATTTCATAACCTACGAGACCCATACCCAAGACCTATGCTATGCTGATGCAAGTAACGGACAGAAATAGATCACATACCAGTATGTAGTCCGTTAAGCGGGAAACGTTCCCGCATGAACGTGGTTGGTGCAGTCGTACCGGCAATCCCCGATGACGCGCAGATCCACGATGACTCCTGTAGCCACCCGATCCTTGTAGACCGATGACGGGATTACGTCCCCGTCGGAACGTTGTCGATGAAGACCTCGCGATACGATCACGACAATGAAGTAGCACCACAAGTGTAGTGCCTCGCGGGATTATACACATATAGTATACCCGACGTCCCTCCGGGCTCCAAACCAGTAGAGCAGCGGAAAGAAGATGGATTCGGATCCCGATTCCAACAGCACGACGGCGTGCGTATAGTGGAGAAATCCCCAACCAAGTGTAGACTCCAAACAAGGGGAGTCCACTCGAGGAAGGAGAAAGGAGGGAGAGAGAGATGAGAACTTATCTCAAAAATATGATGAATAAAAGGGCACCTCTACCCCTCCTTATATAGGCCAAGGAGGGGTGCCACCCCCCCTCCACTTCCGGGGTGGGACTAATCCCAAGGGAGGGGGGTGGCACACCAAATAAAGGGGGTGGGCCCCCTCATGGCGCCATGGCCCATGGGGGAGGACTCCCTCTCCCCCTAATGGGCCCTATGAGGCCCATATGCCTTTTAATTCATTTTTAATTATATTTAATAATATATTTTAATATTTAATTCATATAATTAAATAATAAAACATTATTTAAAAATTATTAAATATATTTTGAACCTTTCAAAATACCCGGAACAACTTCCGGCCTTCATCGGAACAATTCCGGTGTTCTCTCCAATTTCTCCGGTGATCCCGAATCAATCCTTACTGCGTCGAGTACCGTTAAGTGTAACACCCTACGGTCCGGGAAACAGCAGACATGATCGAGACAATTCTCATTGATTAATGACTAATCAATTGGACCTGGTTACAATCCTTGATAGCCCCTGCGCTTCCATCGAATGAACTTCAATCGCTGTTGGATCCGTTAACCGTGTGCCTGTTCCCTTTGTCCTGGGGTACTTTGCTTGTCCGAGGTTTGATCATCGGTATCCAAAATACCTAGTTCGTCCTCGTTCTCAACAAACAAGTTTACTCGTTCCCGTGATATTACAACCCCGTGACCTAGTCACACGTTTGCAAACTTTATGATGCAATATCACCGAGTGGGCCCAGAGTACCTATCCGTCACACGGATGGACAAATCCCGCTTTGATCTATTTGCATACTCATCAACCATCTATTTCGGAATACCCAAAGTGCACCGTTATGGCCAGCATATTTCAGTCAGGCGATGGGATACAAATCAAAGTCTCCTCATAGATGACAATTACGTATGATCATTACGGTCAAAGGATCTGGTCACTACGTTATAGTTATCGCAATGTCGAACTATGTGACTTGATCACATCGCAACACTTCTGGTGGGTGTATGTCCATCATATCATTATCCAATGATACGACTCCATTGTCAACAGATGCCATTGTCTCATGATCAGGAAACCTTGATCATCAATCGCCCAATGGACTAGTATACTAGGGTTTACTAGGGACCTGGTTGTTTGTATACCACACCTGTATTAATGTTTCCGCTTAATACAGTTATAGCATAGTATCAAACGTATTATGAACTAATGGAATATGCTCGATAAAACATATTTTATTTGCCTCTAGGGCACATTCCCAACAGTCTCCCACTTGCACTAGAGTACAAATAATCTAGTTGCATTTTCTCAGGATCATAACTCCTTATTGATCATGCTTGCCCGTGGAAGAGGTTGTATCAACGGTCTGGGTACCATTCAGAACCGTATGTTCTTTTGCAAATCATAATGTCACCTAATTTGACATTCCTTCATTATCCACTATAATGATGAGGTATATATATATTTGGCGGTGAAGTGAGACTTCTTTTGCTGTGTCATAGCAATGACATCCGGTGGGTCACGCGGACTTTCCCATAGTCATGCACACTTGAAACTCACTCAATTAGAAGTCGAACTTCTTAAGCCATAATATAACTCCTGCTAATTCTAAAGCAGCCACATCAATGTAGATTCAATCCTTAGTGCATTGTATGCAACTTTGATGTCTAACCATGTTTCTTTCAACTTAGGCATTCATTAGTATGATATCTCAATTTTCTAGGTTAGTGTCAAAACTTGAACCAGCATAACATTTATGGTCAAGTCCACTATCCTTTACAAATTTGAGATGTATCCTCAGTTCTCTTCAGACACTGAAGGATAAACTTAACTCTTTGTTCAATGATTTACTCATAAATCATATCACAACATGTTCTTACTACTCAGAACTTGGGTCACATTACGTCGAGTACATAACTCTGGTTTTATATGAAAGAACCTATGACAAAGGCATAGGGGATCCAACACATCCATTTCTTTCATTAACCATTAACCATTGTTCTTGTACTGAGATTGACTCAACACTTATCTTGGATATACAAGTAAGGACCACTTCTTGACTTGTACCATTCTGAACTCCTTCAGAATCTTATCCAGGAAAGTATTATGACTCAATGTTATTAAACACATATCTATCTTAATAGATCTTCAATGCTTAATACTTATTCATCTTCATTTATGAAAGATTCAAATAATCATTAACACCAACTGCACCATTCATAATATGTTATCCATATATGAGAATGTTATCATGCTCCCACTCAAATATGTCATTCACATATTAAGTTATAGGATAACACTCATATTGCTCCCACTCAAATATGTCGGCCACATATAAGACTAGGATAACATCCACATGGCTCCCACTTAGATATGTCAGACACATATTAAGTTCAGGATACTAACCACATGGCTCCTACTCAAATATGTCATTTACATATAAGTCTAGGATAATACTCCCATAGCTCCCACTCAAAATATGTCGTCTACATATTAAGTTTCAGGAAACTATTCAGCTCCCACTCAGTTTCATGCAAATGCATGTCTCCTCGATATTTTGGTTAAGTTCAAAATCCTTTGATCATCCATCAAAATGAGAATTCAGTTTACGAGACACTAGTATCCATATGTTTTTCCAAAACCTTCTTGTTGTACCAATTACAACAATTCTTCAAATACAGGATTTGAGGAAGTCACGGTATTGATAACAATCCTGGATCAATCGTAGTGAATATCCCTTTGACTCAAGAATTGCTACATATTGTAGTAAACCCATTGAATTTGTCAGAAACAATCTTTGTGACAAACCAATCTTGATGTCCCTTTGATGTTCACATTTATTCCTCATAACTCTGAAGTTATTGTGAATATCAAGTAACCTCCTTACTTGATAAGATTCAAGCAATCTTAAATGTAACTCAACATAGGATTTCATGACTCGTAGTCATATCTCGTACTTAGGTCCACCATCGCTTCTTTGTAGTTCGTAGGAATGTCTTGTTCCATTAACATGATAAATGAATCATGAATATAATTTTGCACCAGGGGCAAATATATATTCTTGAATCCTACCTTTCTCAGTAAAAGCTCCCATCAGAAGATCATGATCATTATCATTAGTTTCTCCTCTTATTGTAGAGCTTTGCTTCCAGAACATATTCCGTTGCACTACTCTGACATTTGGAGGCAAGGTCAATTGCCTTGGTTGAACTTTCACTTTTCTTCCATTACCACATTTATCAAGAACAATTCTTGACAAACACCAAACATAGCAATACAAGTTTTGCTGATGTATCCATAGTTGTCTAAGGATACACTACAAATATAATTTATCTTACATAAATCAAGCTTCCTAGAAACCACAACACACCATGACATATATAGTATTGGTTTCCACGAACTCTGATGGTTCCCTATGCTGAAGTGAGTGTTTGCATATTAAATTAATAACTCTAAACAATAATAACGTAACTTGGTAAGAGATAACTTAGACCGTACACCTTTTGATAGAATATGATCACAATGTTCAGGAACGTCAATCATATTGAAGTGTCTCAAGACATTGCAATTTGTGGAACAACTTTCACACAAGTCTTTATGCCCAAGACTAACTCAAAACATTTGTCACTTTGATCAAATCGTAGAGACTTGTCTTTCTTGTTAATTTAATATCCATCTTTACTCTGAAATCCCTTTTGATCATATCAAGTTATTTCAGACTCATGTTTCATTAGTGAATACAAATATTCATCTAAGTCCACATACGAAGTTCACGAAATAATGAAATTCACCACATGCTGACATACGATACATCACAATGTATGATACTCAACAATCAGTACACATTCCGTTTACCAGAATGCGAGGTTTTAGTCATCTCACCTAAAAGGCATGGTTTGTATGTGTCAAGAGATCAAGTATCTTAAGACATCATCATACCATTCATGACTTAAACTGTAGTGTCATTATTAAGCCTGGATATTTCTTGGCATTACAATATTTCTTATAAATCATCAAACAACTATCATCAATATAAGAATAACTCATTCATAATCGTAATGTGACCATAAGAGATATCATTCATAAAAGGAGAACAACTGACTTGTTTCTCACTAATATGAATAATTTTATTCGTGAGATGCAAGACACACTAATAAAGTCCTCATTCAAACGATCATAAAATTTATTCATATATTAATCAATTGATAGATGTAGAGGGAGAGTGTTGTCGACCATCAACTATCTTGATTGCCGTCAGCACACATTGTCACCTCATCCCTTCCAAGCCACTCTCAAGCAGTAAGTTCAAGCATCGAATACTTAATCAACCGCAATAAGTGTTTCGTGGGAAAGACATTTATAACTCGTATATCAAATATACCTTCTCCGTCAATGACCATTCCTGCATTGGTTCTACTCTTAAAGTTCTTAACTTTAACCATGACCTCATGACAGGTGAACGATTCTCCTTCATGACACAGTCCAGACATGGTCTTTGTAACTGGGAGGAAGTGGATGCAACTCCCCAGTTATCGCAAAGTAACCAGTCATTCAGTAGTCCAAGTTATACACAAGGTGTTCCATGTATCTTATACATTTTCCAAGTGACTTTCTCAGTAGGTTGTTCCTTCCACCATAGTTGAAAGAAACCCCGTCCATATACTCATATTCCATTACTCTGATTTGTGACCAAGTGCTTTCAAGTTCACCTAGCACGTCATACGTGTTGGTTAACATGCATTCACAATTCAGATTCCATAGAATGAATTATGGTGTATTGGACAGTCATTCATAAGTGACGGTGACTGCGATACTCATCATCATCTTCCTTGATTACGGAGTTGTCAGGTGTATCTCCTAGAAGTTCTTCGTATTATGTTTTAGCAAGTCATTACTAATGAGTATGTCTCTAATGGTGTTGGTACACATCAATGAAGTAAGACCCATTTACCTTAAGTTCTATCACACTAAAAGAGCCATAGTTCTAAACATTGGTATGACGTTATCTACAATGATATTTGCTAAGACATGAAGATTAAGTTCATAATATGGAGTTCATGTTTCAAAAAACAATTCTGGAACTCCCACTCAGACAAACATCCCTCATAGTTAATTCTAAGTGATTACACGATCCTTGAACACCATACCTCCCCCGATCGTCACGGCCATCAGTATGTTGTTCAAGGTAGGCCATCATGTCAATCACATCATCCATGTGATTCGTGCTCGACCTTTCGGTCTCTTGTGTCCCGAGGCCATATCATATACATATGCCAGGCTCGCCACCACACCCTATGTGATTTGTTGCTGTGTCATGCAAGGCCATATCATATACATATGCCAGGCTTGCTACACCCACCTCATGTGAACGAAAAAATGTTTGACACATGTGTGACACGTGGTGCCTCCATAATGTAGAACTTTCCAGGTGGTGCTCACTAGGGTAAGGACACTATGTTGGTTTTAGTGAGGGATCATCCTATTATGCTACTGTCGTATATCTAACATATTAGCAAAACAGGATGCAATAGTATAAATCATACATGCTATGATTCCCCCCGACATGCAAATTAAAGTTGAAAACGCCTTTCTACTTTATCTTTTGCAAGTTTTACGTGGCTGCTAGGGGTTTCGAGAAAAGAACCGCATTCTATCCTGCGAAAACAAGCCACAACGCCAATCCCGAAATTGTCTCTATTACACCCCTGTCGGGGCCCGCCGTTGCAAACATCTTCGCATCGCTAATGCAGAGAGACAGACACCCCCCCAGCCACTTTATATGGTACAAGCCATATGTCAAGCGTGGAACCAGTCTCGCGTAAACGCGTAAGGTCGGTCGGGGGCCGCTTCATCAAACATTGCCGCAACGCTAAATGAGTACACGTGAGAGGGTAACAATTGGAGAATTGATGCCCACATACTAGATGTCTTCTATCCGTACAATACATCTACGCATAGCCTTGCTATGATACCACTGTTGGGGTTCGGGGCAGAAAACACAAAATTTTTCATAACCTATGAGACCCATACCCAAGACCTATGCTATGCTGATGCAAGTAACGGACAGAAATAGATCACATACCAGTATGTAGTCCGTTAAGCGGGAAACGTTCCCGCATGAACGTGGTTGGTGTAGTCGTACCGGCAATCCCCGATGCCGCGTAGATCCACGATGACTCCTGTAGCCACCCGATCCTTGTAGACCGATGACGGGATTACGTCCCCGTCGAAACGTTGTCGATGAAGACCTCGCGATACGATCACGACGATGAAGTAGCACCACAAGTGTAGTGCCTCGCGGGATTATACACATACAGTATACCCGATGTCCCTCCGGGCTCCGAACCAGTAGAGCAGCGGAAAGAAGATGGATTTGGATCCCGATTCCAACAACACGATGGCGTGCGTATAGTGGAGAAATCCCCAACCAAGTGTAGACTCCAAACAAGGGGAGTCCACTCGAGGAAGGAGAAAGGAGGGTGAGAGAGATGAGAACTTATCTCAAAAATATGATGAATAAAAGGGCACCTCTACCCTTCCTTATATAGGCCAAGGAGGCGTGCCACCCCCCCTCCACTTCCGGGGTGGGACTAATCCCAAGGGAGGGGGGTGCGCACCAAATAAAGGGGGTGGGTCCCCTCATGGCGCCATGGCCCATGGGGGAGGACTCCCTCTCCCCTTAATGGGCCCTATGAGGCCCATATGACTTTTAATTCATTTTTAATTATATTTAATTATATTTTAATATTTAATTCAGATAATTAAATAATAAAACATTAATTAAACATTATTATATATTTTTTGAACCTTTCAAAATACCCGGAACAACTTCCGGCCTTCATCGGAACAATTCCGATGTTCTCTCCAATTTCTCTGGTGATCCCGAATCAATCCTTACTGCGTCGAGTACCCTTAAGTGTAACACCCTACGGTCCGGAAAACAGCAGACATGATCAAGACAATTCTCATTGATCAATGACTAATCAATTGGACCTGGTTACAATCCTTGGTAGCCCCTGCGCTTCCATCGAATGAACTTCAATCGTTGTTGGATCCGTTAACCGTGTGCCTGTTCCCTTTGTCCTGGGGTACTTTGCTTGTCCGAGGTTTGATCATCGGTATCCAAAATAACTAGTTCGTCCTCGTTCTCAACAAACAAGTTTACTCATTCCCGTGATATTACAACCCCGTGACCTAGTCACACGTTTGCAAACTTTATGATGCAATATCACCGAGTGGGCCCAGAGTACCTATCCGTCACACGGATGGACAAATCCCGCTTTGATCTATTTGCATACTCATCAACCATCTATTTCGGAATACCCAAAGTGCACCGTTATGGCCAGCATATTTCAGTCAGGCGGTGGGATACAAATCAAAGTCTCCTCATAGATGACAATTACGTATGATCATTACGGTCAAAGGATCTGGTCACTACATTATAGTTATCGCAATGTCGAACTATGTGACTTGATCACATCGCAACACTTCTGGTGGGTGTATGTCCATCATATCATTATCCAATGATACGAATCCATTGTCAACAGACGCCATTGTCTTATGATCAGGAAACCTTGATCATCAATCGCCCAATGGACTAGTATACTAGGGTTTACTAGGGACCTGGTTGTTTGTATACCACACCTGTATTAATGTTTCCGCTTAATACAGTTATAGCATAGTATCAAACGTATTATGAACTAATGGAATATGCTCGATAAAACATATTTTATTTGCCTCTAGGGCACATTTCCAACAGATCATACAGATCGTTGATCCGGGGAAGTGGGTATTTGTTCTGGATGGTGGCTTGGTTAATAGGCCGATAATCTTGGACCAATCGGTTTGTCCCATCGCTCTTCTTGACAAAAAGCGAAGGTGCTCCCCAAGCTGAGGAACTGGGGCGAATGAATTCTTTCTGAAGTGCCTTGTCGATTTCCTCCTTAAGTTCAAGGAGTTCATGTGGAGGCATCTTGTAAGGACGCTTGGCAATAGGGGTGGTGTCGGGCTTCAAGTCGATGACAAATTCGACTTCTCTGATCGGGGGTATTCCCGGCAGTTCTTCTGGGAAGACGTCGGGAAAATCGCGAACGACTGGAACGTTCTCGATGCCTTCGAGGGGGGCGGCATTCAAAGCATTCATCATAAATATCTGTGTTTCAGCATTACGGGTAACTCGGGTGGTGTGGTTAACAATCTCGCCGGAGGGGTGAAAAATTTGGACAGACCTGGTGCCACAATAAAGTGTGGCATCGTGAAATTTCAACCAATCCATTCCTAGAATGAGGTCTATGGTGGAAGACGTCAGGATGATGGGGGAAGGAAGGAATTCAATTCCTTCAATTTCAACGATGGTTTCGGGCACTATCTTGGTGGTTCGGCATTGGCCTATCGGGGTGCGGACAACCATCGGTGGGTTCATCTTTTCCAATGCGAAGTTATGCGACAATGCAAATGCTTCCAACATGAATGAATGTGATGCTCCTGTATCAAATAAAACAGTAGCAGGTACGGAATTAACGAGAAGGGTACCCATCACGGTAGCGGGTTGTTGCTGAGCTTCTTCAACATTGATGTTGTTAGCATGTCCACGAGCATAAGCAGCAGACCCAGTATTATAGTTGGGGGTCCTGTTGTTGCCACGACCATTTCCGCGGCCAGCGGGGTGAACTACCAGTTGCTTCTGTTTCTGGGGCACTCTCTGGAAAAATGCCTAGGTTGGCGGCACGTGAAGCATAATCCATCCTGAGGACGAAGGGGTGTAGCATTGGGTGGTGCGGGCAGAGCTCTTGGCATCTGCGGTGGCGGAGGCAGACGGGGTGCAGCATAAGATGGCCTTGGAGCAGGGACGGGTGAATGGGTCACACTGGTAGGGAGCCAGATACGACGCTTCTGCGTTGCGCCCGAAGATGAGCCAACGTCACGATAACGCTTCAGAGAGTTCTAGTGCTCCATCTGGGCAGTCTCGACGGTGATAGCCTTGTTCACCATGGTGGCGAAGTTGGCGAAATCATGAACGGAAAGAGCGAGCCTGAGGTCTGGGTTGAGGCCACGACGGAACTTCTGCTGCCTGCGAGCATCAGTGGTGATATCTTCTTCCGCATAGCGAGAGAGGTTGAGGAACTCGCGCTGATAGGCTTCAACAGTCATGTCGCCCTGAGTGAGGTTGCGGAATTCTTCCGCCTTACGATCCATGATCCCCTAAGGAATGTAGCGGGCGCGAAAGGCAGACTGAAATTCATCCCAAGTGATGACTTCTCCAACTGGCAGTGAACGCTTGTGGGTGCTCCACCACTGAGCAGCGGCGCCTTTCAGATGATAAGACGCAAAGTTCACATAGTAGGCTGGATCGACATTAGCAGACTCCAGCTCGTGAGTGATGTCGCGAAGCCAGTCATCAGCATCCAACGGCTGAACAGTGTTGCGGACATAGTGGGGTTGAGGCGGGTGAAGTCGTGCAGAGTCACGGTGGCGTGCTGATGGTGGTGCCCATTCTGATTCGGCTGGGGGAACTGAGCCATGACATTCTCCATGAAATGAGGTTCAGCTCGAACTGTTGCATCATCCCGGCCATGTAATCCGGCGGCGGAGGTGGGTCGTTGGCAGCACGACCATGACCACCACAACCAGCCATCCTGCTAGAATTTAGCAGTGGTATTTCAGCGATGAAAATTTAACGAGATACCGGAATCAAGCCTGAAGGAAAATGACAACGAAGAGGAGGCGCGGATATATATAGGAGTAGTCATATAAGAAATACACATTTACACACGGAGTCAATAAAAAATCGGGCAGCGTAACATCGTAGAAATTAAGGAAAAAGGACTCACTAGGTGGCGCACAGACCGCGGTAAGGATTACACGACGCGACATAGATTCCACTATGTCAATCACGCCGCAAGAAAACTGTTGGCCACAGGAGTTAATGCCAGAGGACGCGCGGCCTGCCCAGAATGAGAATGGGATCCGCGGTCCGGGACCTAGGGTAGAACTCCTGCGACACGACTCAATCAATGGGGAAGCACCAAAACGCCGGGTGGAATCAAGAGAACGTGATCCTAATGTCAGAGTTTGTAAAACTTACCAGCAAGGATAAGAGAGAAGATTCCCAGAGCATAGGTAAGGAGAAAAGGATCCTAATACCATAGATATCACACGTAGTGACATCGATGTGGGCCCGTAAGCCAAATATTAAGTTAGCAAAATAGTTTACAAAGTCTAGACTCAACTTCGACCAATTAGTGGTGGGGTGGCTTCCTACAGGCAGTCGGCTCTGATACCAACTTGTGACGCCCCCAAAATCAATCCGTGTACAGTAATCATACACACAGGGTACACGGCTGAGATTAGGGTGCCACGGTGAGAATATCACAGCACAATACTAAACACAAAAGGATAAACAAATATTTTACAATACAAGGGATCAAGAGGATCCGAATTCATAAGTCATACAAGCCATAATATCTAAGTACAGACATAGTTAGTCAAGTTTTGCCTTAAGAAGGCTAGCACAAATCACATCAGAGATACAGATCGAAAAGGTGAGGCCTCCTGCCTGGGATCCACCGAACTACTCTTGGTCAACGGGGAACTCGACGTCGTAGTAGTCGCCTCCGGGGTACTCCTGCTCCTGGGCTCCAACGTCGGCTGCAGCGGCCAATCAGGCAAAGCGAAAAAGGGGAAATAAAGCAAAGGTGAGTATCTAGCATACCCGCGAGTCTTACGTCCGCTACTAAGCATTATGCATTGTATCAACGGAAAGAAGAGGCTGTATATAGTGGACTGCAAGATAGAAATCAGAATAAGGGTAAGAAGCTAGGCCTATCGAAGACTAGCATCTTCCGACGATGTCTTGCAGCATGAGGTAAGAATCCGCCAACAGTTTATATAAAGCATATAGTAACAATGCAGCAGAAGTTGCTGCAGCATTGTATAATGATAAGTTGTAATAATTAGCAATGCCTCCGAGTTCACCTCCTCGACATCCCCGTGAGGAAGAAAACCCGGAACCATACAGTTTAATAATAATAGTTTGTAGTGGTAAGATCCAGCTTCAGCATAAAGCGTCCTGTTATCGTGGACACGACTATTCGAATAGATTAATCTTCCCTGCAGGGGTGCACTTGTGTTACACTACACGCACGGATCTCCAGGGTGGCGGGAACCTTGTTAGGGAACGCTCCACCGAGGCTATCCGACACTCCGTAGCCCATCTTTCAAACCCAACAAAGAGGCCATCCGCCGGTCTAAATCCTAAGTACGTCGGGCCTTGGACCCCAACCCGAACGTACTCCTGCAAGGTGCGTGGCTGGCCGGTGAAGTTGAAGAAAATCCAAAAAAGACACCACCGTGCGAGCAAATAATACAACACCACTTCCCAGCGCAGGCCGCGGTACTGCTGACGTCTGAAGAGTCCTCGGACGACACTATGAAGCAGAGGAGCCCATAACTCGTAATTCCCACGGGTAGGTAGTGCGTACATGGCATATAGCCAACTCAAGACATCCACTGAACCATTTAGCATTTTAAATAACCTGCGTGACAACCGTTATCGTTGCCTCGACTTAACTGACCCGCGGACAACGACAGCAGCCAGGACCACCAGTACATCGGTGCATGCCCTGTCGTCCCACCAAGTCTCTGCGGTTACCAACAAGGTGAACCGTCTCCTTACCTTGTCTCGCGTGTGCTCCTGAAAGAGCTCGACTTTCGTGGTTTGGTAACTCTCGCGGCCAACGATCAGGGGCCAAGCACACCGGTACACTGGTCGTACCCTCCATGTCGTCCCGTCGCAATACCTCTCGCGGGCACCGTTGGGTCGCCCGACTTCTTACCTTTAAGGACAACCGTTGCTCAGGTACCTAGAGCGGCTATACAGAGTCAGCAACGAGTGGAGTACAAGGATTACTCCTTGATAGCTCACACTTGATGGTGGCTCGGCAGAGCCAAGCTAGGGGGCCTGAGGCGGTGTCTGCATTGTACCATACCTGTGCAGTTATAATATTTGTATCCGCGTTCACTCCCCTGAGTGATCACGACCCTCTATCTAATCCTAGCTAACAATGCGCAGGGCTCACTGCTGAATATCATATATATATATTTATAGGCAGCATAGGATAAGGAAGGCACATCAAGGGGCGACAATGACAGGTTATGCAATTGAATAGGTAAGCAACGTAGCAGCAGCAGTAACAATCCCTAGTGCAAGAAATGTACGGAAAGATAGGTGATATCTGGGGAAGAGAATGGCTCTGCTTGCCTGGAAGCTCGACGGTAGGGGTAGGGTCGTCGACGAAGTAGTCGTACTCAGCAGCGGGGTCTACCGGAGATTAAGGGGGGAAGAAACAGTAAATACACAGCAAGCATATACAAACAGATGCATGACATGACAGAAGAAATGTTAACGGTGTTCTATCGCAGCGCAATGCACGTTGCTCGGAGCGGAAATTCATCCGCGGATGAACGGCCAGCTCCGGGTGATTATCGAACAAGGTGTCCGGAGGGGGGAGATATCATGCCGGAGGTGTCGTGGACATCCGACACATGTGTGTGTGGCGTATCCAGGTTAGCTGATCTATTCCGAACAACTTTCGTGTTCGAAATAAATTCATCCGGGTACTTTAGCAGTACCGGACAATTTATCGGACTGCCGGTCCGGAGGGGGACGGTTCGATGTTCGTTGTGTTAGAGGGGTGTGATAGACATACAGATAGCGTATTCATATTCGTTATATTTTTCTGATCATTTTTCATGTATAAAGTTTTTGAATCCGAGTTACGGTTTAAAAGTTACTGAATTTCAAAGTTTTAAATCATTTAAATGATTTTCTGAATTTCTTTTATTATTAAATTCCAACATTATCCAAAACATTATCTACAACAGTGCCTGACATGTGGGACCCACATGTCAGCCTCTATTTATTTATAAAACATTTTAATAAATGAGAAAATCCTCTGGCCCACCAGTCAGCCTCTGATTATTTGCTAAAACATTTTATTAATCAATTAACCCAGTGGGGGCCACATGTCATTGTCACATGTGTTGATTTAACAGCTAAATAAATTCAGTGATTAAATCAATTGCCTAGGCCCACATGTCAGAGACCCAGGGGGTTATTTCCATTTAGACATAATAACAAGTTTAACAGGGGGTGGGGCCTAGCTGTCAGTGGCTGATTAGCCACTAACAGTGGATCTGACCGGCGTGGCCCACCGGTCAGTTACAGGGCGACCTAGCCGGCGGCGAGCAGTACACCGGCGACGAGCGTGTGCTCGCCACAGGTCACGGGAGGAGGCGCGCATGGGTACATTTGAAAGAGGAGAGGACGGGGCGTCGTTTGGTGGGCTTGTGGTGGCCGGGGGTTCGCCGGAACGACGTCGACGTCGAGCGGGGCGACGGTCAGTACGGTGGAGACGACGAATCTACGGATTCCTAAAGCGGGCGAGCTAGCTACGGGAGGAATCGAGCTAACACACGACAGGGAGCAAAAGGACGCGGTCGGCAGCTAAAGGCGTGAACCGAGGCCACGGGTATGTCGACGTGCGCGGCGCCGGAGCTCTGCTTCAATGGTGGAGACGGCTACGGTGAGAGGGAAAGCACGTGGGCAGTTGGGGAAGGTGCGACAGCTCACCTTGAGCACGCAGGAGGTGGCAGCGGGCTCGACGGCGGCGAATTCACTATGCAACTCGACGACGGCGGGGAAAATAGAACGTCGACGTGCTCTTCGCGTAGAGCTTTCCGGTTCGATTCCGCGCACTGGGTGATGTAATCGACGTCATAGAACGGCTTGGACAAGGCTGCAGGGCGCCGGGAGGTCTCCGGCCACGGGAGTTCACGGCGGCGGCGACGGCCTCCGCTGCGAAGATTTGCCCCGACGAGGGAGTGAGCGTGGCGAGGGGAAAATGGCGAGGGCCTCGTCCAGGGGGTGGTTGGGGTCGCCCATATCGACTAAGCGCGCACAGGAGGAGAAGGGGCCCAGCAGCGGCGTCGACCACGGCGCGCACGCCACGGCGACGAGGCAGGTGGGGGTGGGTGGGGGGAGGAAGATGACAAGGGGAGGGGTGGGCTGGGCTGAGGTAGGCCTCGCCCCAGGCGAGTTTTAAGCATTTTCCATTTTTCTTTTCATTTTGCATTATGTTCTTTTCCTTTTATATTGGTTTTAATTTCTTTAACATTTTTGTAAAATGTGTGACCTGGTCCATAATTAGGAGTGTATATTTCAAGAGTGCCACAAAAAGTTTAGGCTTAAAATAAAACCATTTACTAATTCTTTATAATATTCAATTGTCAAATGGTGCTGTTTTGCTTGGTGTTTGAATTGTTTGAATTTTCCAGAGGCATAATAAAATACCATAACCACATGGGCATGACCCACTGATTATTTGTGATTTAATAAAAGTGGTTGTATAATTTTTGGACAATTTTTATTTGCAACATTATTTTTAATATCAACAAAAGGCATTTTGGATTTGATTTGATTCAAATTTGATCATGGCATGATTTAGCAACAGTAATTGTCATTAGCAAAAGGATTACTGTTACAGACAACTGAGGGTGTTACAGTCTCGTGATGTTCACTAGAGATGTCTCTCTCCCAAAAGACGATAAAACTGCTATGCGAGGTAAAAAATTCACAGCTGGGCAACTGACAGGATTAAAAACGCACCGCAATGCTAACTATGCTACAAAGAAAGGACGAGCCTCAAAAGCATTGGTGGCACGCCAAAATAACTAGACTGAAATCCAACTGCATCTACTACTAATCATCCACCTTGAGATATCTATCCAGAACATCTTGCTGGTATTAAGTTGCTTGCCCCACCCAAAGTGTAAACCCAAAGCAACAGACAACTGCATTAAAAAGCACTTGGCGTAAAGTAAACAATTCTTGCAACCGCGGTTACCAGCACCTTGTTTTCCCCCTTGTGGCAACAGCACATCCCCTAGACTCATGTTTCTGTCACTCAAGCGTGTCATCAGGGGGCATGAAGCCACAATCGAGCATAACGTTCCCTCTTGGGGTTACTACCTACTACTTGGCCAAAGAAATAAACAGCAACGGATAAATGCAATAATTACTCAAGAACATAAATATAAAAGATAAAAACCAAATATATTACTCAATCACAAACTGAACATAGTCTCATAATCCATCAAATCTCATCAAACTCAGCATAGCAACAACAGAAAATTACATATGTGCCTCAATCATGTAGGGAAGCTCACGAGGTCTAATCCATGAAGAACAAAGAGGGGAGGAGAACATCACATAGCTACTGATCACGGACCCATGGTCCAAGGTAGACTACTCAGAGATCTTCCGGGAAGCGTACATGGTGGAGGAGAGGCTCCCGGAGGTCAATCCTCCCTCCGGCATTGTGCCGGGAAGAGGTCTGCTGGCGATCCCGATCTTGGAAGCGCGGCGGCGGCGGAATAGAGGCGAGATCGTGAAAAAGGGTTTTGTCTTCGGAAGAATACCGTCACGGGGAATAAATAGGCGAAGGGGGGCAGCCAGGGGGCACTAGGTATCCAGGCGGCCCCTTCCGCGGCCAAGCCCTAGGCCGCGCCACCAGGGCGCATGGACCCCTGGTGGTGGCCCTCTGGCCCCACCCAGATGATTCCGGAAGGTTCTTTTGCGCTGATTTTTATCCGATTTTCCCAAATTTTTGGAGCACTTTTAATATGGCGGAAACCTGAAATAGAAAAACAGCAGAAAAAGGAACTGGCACCGTGGTGCACTGAGTTAATAAGTTAGTCCAAATATGATCAAAATTGTATGAAAGTGTATCTAGATCATACCAATATCACACAAAACACGAATGGAGCAAGTAGAAATTATAGATACGTTTGGGACGTATCAACTACCTTGTGGTTACCTTGTTGTTTATCCCTCACTTGCTACTTTACATTGTGTGTGTTGTCTTATTTATCCTAGCTAGTTCATCCTTGCAATTGTTAGGCACACCTTTATCTTCCGCACTATTGCCTAAAATTGCTAAGTAGTGATAAAAATTGTAATTAGACCTATCCACGCCCCCCTCTAGGTCTATCTCGATCCTTTTAATTACTATCAGAGCCTCGTTCTCTAATCTTGTGGCTTAACCGCCCTAGAGCGAGATGAATAAAAACAACACATACAATGTGAAGGTTTCCTTACCAATTTCACTTACCAATAGCGCTACACTCCTGATGTCTACGCACGCTTCTATTCTTGTAGACTATGTTGGGCCTCCAAGCGCAGAGGTTTGTAGGACAGAAACAATTTTCCTCAAGTGGATGACCTAAGGTTTATCGAACTCAAGGAAGTAGAGGTTGAAGATGGTCTCTCTCAAGCAACCCTGCAATTAAGATACAAGAAGTCTCTTGTGTCCCCAACACACCTAATACAACTAGGAGCTGTATAGGTGCACTAGTTCAGCGAAGAGATGGTAAAATATGGGTGATAGATGTGGAAAAAAAGTAATATAAATCTGTAATAAAAAGTGCAGCAAGCAAACATGTAACAAAAGTGAGTGTAAACGGTGTAACAATGGTGGAAACAAGGCCTAGGATTCATACTTTCACTAGTGGCAACTCCCAACAACATTAACATAGTCTAATCACATGATATTTCCCATAAAACATGCAATGGAGACGCACTCGGAGGTCATTCCTTTGTGGTCAAGAGAGGATGAGAATTATGTAGGGCTACAAAAGCACACCTCAAAGTTCGTAGTTCTCAATCTATGGATTTCCCAATGTCACCGCGGCCATCCAAAGAGAGTACCACAATCACCACAACATATCTCAAGGATAGTCAAAGACAAGCACAAGGAGACTCTCAATCTTCAATCCAGACACAAAAGAGGAAATCACTCATGATAATATTCTTCTAACCCATGTCCAATAGACCGTTGTCACAATGGTCTCGGGTATTATACTAGATAAGATCAATTGAGTACATCAATCCAATACATAGAGGAAGGGGAAATATCATGGAATCACCCTAGATTAACATAGCCTATGATCACAACGAAGAACACATCATGGGAGAGAGAGAAGAACACATAGCTAATGGTAGAAACCTCATCCCCGAGGGAGAACTACTCCCGCTTCATGGAGGGAGGAAGCAACGTCGATGGAGATGAATCCTGGGGCACTTCCCCGTCCCGGCAGGGTGCCGGCACAGGAATTCTGGTCCCCCGAAACTTGATGCCGATGGAGGCGGAGATCGGAATTGCTTCTGGAAAAAAGGGTCTGGAATCAGGGTTTCCTCCGTGGGGGTAAAAATAGGGGCCAAAGGGGGCACCGAGAGGGGCCACGAGGCAGTCAGAAGGGCAGGTGGCGCGGCCTAGGGCTGGGCCGCGCCAGGCACCCTCCTGGCTGCCTGGTGGTGGCCCTCCCTTCCGTCCTTGGTGATTCGGGAAGCTTCCGGGACGCTGATTTTTTATATAATTTTTCCAGAATTTTTGGAGCACTTTTAATGGCCGAAAAACCTGAAATACAAAAACAGCAGAAAACAGGAACTGGCAATTGGGTGCACTGAGTTAATAAGTTAGTCCAAATATGATCAAAAGTGTATGGAAGTGTATGTAAAACATGGAAAAGTCACACAAAACATGCATGGAGCAAGCAGAAATTATAGATACGTTTGGGACGTATCAACATCCCCAAGCTTAACTCCTTCTCGTCCTCGAGTAGGTAAATGATAACAAGCATAATTTCTGTGGTGACATGCCACACAACCATATAAGGACTTTTAAGTAAAGCAATCAAATCATGCAATTCAATTCAAGTCCTAACAAGCAAGAGTCTATATTAGCATTGACACAAGCAATAAAAGAACAAAAGGTGCAAGAGCTCTCGTTGTCCGTGACTCGAATGTCTCCAGATGGTGTTTGCGTGCAAGCAAGGGATAGGGAAATACGAGAGAAAAAAGTAAGGTTGTTGAGAACAACTATCTACTAAAGTGTCACACTTAGTCTCCTTTGGATTCTTATCTTGACTCATCCCCAGACCACTAGTCAGGTACAAGTCAAAATGATCCACTCCTTTACAACCTTTTGAGCACTCATGCAATGGATGATCGTAAGCAAGAAAGTTGACACTTAGGATGGAAAAGAGAGAAAAATGATGGAGGAGGAAGACAAAAAAGGTGTGAAAGGCTCACATCAATGAGGACAATCATAGGCGAGAGAAAGCCAAATGATAGATACGATGTGAGGAGTAGGGATTGCCATGCAACGGATGCACATATGACCTAAGGTAAGCTCTCCAATGGAACTAGTGGGGGTGCATCTAACTTGCTTGCTCATGAAGACCTATAGCTCATTTAAGGAGGCTCATCATTGGAATATACAAGCCAAGTTCTATAGTGTGAAGGTCCCCACATAGCTATATGCATGAATGATAATCTCTATGGAGTACAAGATATAAGATGGAGTACGAGTGTGGATCTCTCAAAAGGAATAGTAGTGTGCCCCCTTCTCTCTTTTTATTTCTTTTTCTCTTTTTTCTAATTTTTTGTATTTTTCTGGTGGCCTCAATGGCTCTTTCTATTTCTCTCATTTGTCCTCTTTGGGATCTTTTGATTTTGTCCTCTTTGGGATCTTTTCCTCAATTTAGGGGCAACACTCTATATATTACAAAAAGTATAGAAGATCTTTCACACGTTACAAAGTACTCAAATCATAAAGAAGATGTAACTATCATGATGTATGCAAATGTATGCCTCTGCCAGTGTAGCAGGATATGCAATGATACTAGCGCATCATGTAGCAATGATTAGGGCAAGGCCCAACTAGCATGCGGCTCATCAATCAAGCAAGTAGCATGTATGACAGGAAGATCAAGTCATGAGAAGATGGATGTTGCATGGCAATGTATCTCGGAAAGGTTATACAAATGCCTTGATAGGTAGGTGTGGTGGCTGTTTTGAGGAAGGATATAAGGAGGTTTATGATGACAGAGCGTATCATGCCAAGGGTTTGGATGTACCGGCGAAGGTGGACGCTAACTCTCGGAGTGAGAAGAAAGCAATGCACGGCACAGGAGAGGCTAGAAAAATATGGGAAGGTGGAAGTGTCAACTTTAGAATACTCACATTAGTCCGAAGAACTCATGCACTTATTATCGGTAACTCTCAATCTAATCAGGAGGTTTCACAAAGAGACAAGTACCCCGAGGAGGAGTGTATGGGGGTTTTGTTATCCTTGCGCATCCTCGACTCATGGTACGTGAGTGTACTCTAATATCCAACCCCTCAGAAGAGTAGTGATCCGTCTAGTAGCTAGAGTTCTCAACTAGTTTTGTAGGTTTTGAAAATAAACATGGATTGCCCAAAATATGACACCTATCAGTAATAGGCTAGAGCTCTTGACACCAAAAGTTCAAACATTACTCACATCAATGCCTCAAAACTATTGCAAGTTACTACTGAAATTAAATAGGAACCTCAATCACCTACTTCTCAAAAACATGACACAACTCAATGCAACAACCAACTCTCTTAACAAGATAAACATGAAAACTAAATAGAGTTCTAGCAACAAACTAAACAAAAGCCAAGGCTCTTGCTAATGACAAACTAAAACTAAAACTAAACATGGCAGCAACTATGAAAAGATAAAGAACACACAACAGCAAAAAGATAGGCATGAAAAATCCTATGATGTGTTCTAGATTTTGAAAGTGGAGCGTGTTTCTCTCCCACACAAAGTAAGACGGGATCTAACTTGTTATGAACAGAAAGAAAAGGTAAAGAAACTAAAAATAAAACCTAAGAGCGGGACGCTCCAAGCATAGCACATAACGCATGAAGTGATAAAAATATAGTGAGACGAAGGACGAACTGATGATTGTTGATGGAGAAGGGGATGCACGGGGGCATCCCCAAGCTTTGACGCTTGAGTCTCCTTGAATATTTATTGGGGATGCATGGGGGCATCCCCAAGCTTGGGCGCTTGACACTCCCGAATCTCGTTTCATCATCTTCCATCGCACTCTTGAAAACTCCCTTCATACATAACTCATCATAAACTGATTAGAGATGTTAGTACCCTTAATAAATAATTTTTCCACACTGGATATAAATATATTCTTGAAGAGCTACTGTTTCTCAAGATTGCCAAAAAGTTTTTCCAAAGAAAAAGCAAGCTTAAGGTTTGCAAAAGTTAGGAGAGACAAAACGTGGCAGAATCTGTGGAAAACAGAACAGCAGGTAGTAAAGAAATTTTTAGGTGTACTTCTGCAACTCGAATCAAAAAACTCAGAACAGATGTTCGAAAGTCAATTGTATGGAGCACGCTGTCAAAAAATTCAGATCAAAAAGATGATCTAGTGATTTTAGGCTAAATTTTCCGTCCAAGGACAAAATCTGTTTTCTGGACATCATGTCACAACTTTTGAACTTTCTTGCAATCGGAGGCTAGACTTGGCACAAAGATTGAAAATAAATATACAATGATGTTGCTACAGTAGTAACAATCATCAAGACCACTAAAAAGAGAAGTAAAAACACAAACTAAAGATAACAAGGGTTGTCTCCCTAGAGCTCTTTCTTTATAGCCATAAAGATAGGCTTAAGATTTTAATGATGCTCTCATAGGAATAAGGAATAAGAGTTGAAGAACAAAAGAGAGCATCAAGAAGCAAATATAAAACACATTTAAGTCTAACATGCTTCCTATGCAAAGGGATCTTGTAGAGAAATAACTCATGGTAGCATAAAGATATTAGCATAGGAAGCCAAAATAAGTGCAACTTCAAAACCTTCAGCATAAAGAGAGGGAACTTGATATTATTGAAATATCTATAAGCATATGTTCCCCTCTCATAATAATTTTCAGTGGGATCATGAATAAACTCAACAATATAAGCATCACATAAAGCATTGTTACCATGATCCACATGCAAAAGGGTACTCTTACTCTCCACATGAGCATAATCCTTCTCATTAGTAATAGTGGGAGCAAACTCAAGAAAATAGCTATCACATGAATCATTCTTATCATGATACACTTCCAAACATTCATTCTTTATAGCATAAGTGTCATCACAATAATCATCATAGATAGGAGGCAAAGTATTATAAAAATAAATTTCCTCATCAAAATTTGGGGGGCTAAAAAAATCAACTTCGTCAAACGTAGCATCCCCAAGCTTATAAAATGGTCTTGATGACCCACAAGTGTAGGGGATCTATCGTAGCCTTTTTGATAAGTAAGATTGTCCAACCCAACGAGGAGCAGAAGGTAGTGACAAGTGATCTTGAGAAAGGAATAAATGCAAGTACTGAAAGGTAACTTTTATGGGTTTTCTGGTATAAGAAACAAGGAAATAAAAGCAAGTAAAGTAAATGGTGTTGAGGTGCAGCAAGTGGCCCAATCATTTTGAACTCAAAGGATAAGCCAAAGGATTAAACTTATGACGACTAAAGCGTTCCCGAGGACACACGGGAGAGGTAGTCAAGTTACTTTCACCATATTCCATCTAGTACTATGGTTTGTATTGATAAGTGTTGTGTGGTTGGACATATTCTAGCACACCTCCTAGACTAAGACAAGTGCACTCTTATTATTAAACCTCTTGCAAGCATTCGCAAATACAAGAGAGAAATTAAGGCAAAGCCTAACCATAGCAATAATCTTTAGGATCCAACACTCCCTCGTGCATTAGTGTGCGAACTGGGGTTTAGGTTTCTGTCACTCTGGCAACCCAACATAAGCATCCATTATACACAATGTATTCCCCTAGGTCCTTAAAAATGCGAAGTGTTATATAGTCGACGTTCACATAACACCACTAGAAGAATAACACCACAACTTAAATATCAAACAACACATATGACATCAACATCATATGACTACTAACAACAAGACTTCTCCCATGTCCTCAAGAACTAAAGGAACTACTCAAAAGACATAAAAGAGATCATGATCAGAGGTGATAAATATATGATGAACAATATGGTCATAACAATAATTCTCCAACAGAAATTTATAGCATTCACCACAAAAGAGTAATCAACACTGGTAAAGTAGAGGGGATGAATAGTGCAAGGTACAACATGGATTGCAATGGTAAAGTGAGATGGGATGAAGATTGAGATGGTGCTGGTGATGAGCATGCTCATGATGATGATCTCCATGATGCCCGTGACGATGGTGATGACGATGAGGACGATCTCCCCCTCCGGGAGGAGTTCTCCCCGGAGGAATCTGCCCGCCGGAAAGGTCTTTTCTTCTCTGTAGGTTTCCGCCACAGAGCTGTTGGGGTTCGGGGCAGAAAACACAAATTTTTCATAACCTACGAGACCCATACCCAAGACCTATGCTATGCTGATGCAAGTAACGGACAGAAATAGATCACATACCAGTATGTAGTCCGTTAAGCGGGAAACGTTCCCGCATGAACGTGGTTGGTGTAGTCGTACCGGCAATCCCTGATGTCGCGCAGATCCACGATGACTCCTGTAGCCACCCGATCCTTGTAGATCGATGACGGGATTACGTCCCCGTCGGAGCGTTGCTGATGAAGACCTCGCGATACGACCACGACAATGAAGTAGCACCACAAGTGTAGTGCCTCGCGGGATTATACACATACAATATACACGACGTCCCTCCGGGCTCCGAACCAGTAGAGCAGCGGAAAGAAGATGGATTCGGATCCCGATTCCAGCAGCACGACGGCGTGCGTATAGTGGAGAAATCCCCAACCAAGTGTAGACTCCAAACAAGGGGAGTCCACTCGAGGAAGGATAAAGGAGGGAGAGAGAGATGACAGAAACTTGTCTCAAATCAATTTGTATGAAGAAAAAAGGGCACCCTACCCCTCCTTATATAGGCCAAGGAGGGGTGCCACCCTCCCCTCCACTTCCGGGGTGGGACTAATCCCAAGGGGAGGGCAAATGGCGCAGCCCTACGGGGTGGGCCCCTTTCATGGCGCCATGGCCCATGGGGGAGGACTCCCTCTCCCCCTAATGGGCCCTATGAGGCCCATGTGCCTTTTCTTCCATTTTTAATTATATTTAAATACATTTTAATATTTAATTCAGATAATTAAATAATTAAACATATATTAAAAATTATTAAATATATTTTGAACCTTTCAAAATACCCGGAACAACTTCCGGCCTTAGTCGGAACAATTCCGGTCATCACCGGAACAATTCCGGTGTTCTCTCCAATTTCTCCGGTGATCCCGAATCAATCCTTACTGCGTCGAGTACCCTTAAGTGTAACACCCTACGGTCCGGGAAACAGCATACATGATCAAGACAATTCTCATTGATCAATGACTAATCAATTGGACCTGGTTACAATCCTTGATAGCCCCTGCGCTTCCATCGAATGAACTTCAATCGCTGTTGGATCCGTTAATCGTGTGCCTGTTCCCTTTGTCCTGGGGTACTTTGCTTGTCTGAGGTTTGATCATCGGTATCCAATATACCTAGTTCGTCCTCGTTCTCAACAAACAAGTTTACTCGTTCCCATGATATTACAACTCCGTGACCTAGTCACACGTTTGCAAACTTTATGATGCAATATCACCGAGTGGGCCCAGAGTACCAATCCGTCACACGGATGGACAAATCCCGCTTTGATCTATTTGGATACTCATCAACCATCTATTTCGGAATACCCAAAGTGCACCGTTATGGCCAGCATATTTCAGTCAGGCGGTGGGATACAAATCAAAGTCTCCTCATAGATGACAATTACGTATGATCATTACGGTCAAAGGATCTGGTCACTACGTTATAGTTATCGCAATGTCGAACTATGTGACTTGATCACATCGCAAAACTTCTGGTGGGTGTATGTCCATCATATCATTATCCAATGATACGACTCCATTGTCAACAGACGCCATTGTCTCATGATCAGGAAACCTTTATCATCAATCGCCCAATGGACTAGTATACTAGGGTTGACTAGGGACCTGGTTGTTTGTATACCACACCTGTATTAATGTTTCCGCTTAATACAGTTATAGCATAGTATCAAACGTATTATGAACTAATGGAATATGCTCGATAAAACATATTTTATTTGCCTCTAGGGCACATTCCCAACAGTCTCCCACTTGCACTAGAGTACAAATAATCTAGTTGCATTTTCTCTGGATCATAACTCCTTATTGATCATGATTGCCTGTGGAAGAGGTTGTATCAACGGTCTGGGTACCATTCAGAACCGTATGTCCTTTTGCAAATCATAATGTCACCTAATTTGACATTCCTTCATTATCCACTATAATGATGAGGTATATATATTTGGCGGTGAAGTGATACTTCGTGTTCTATGTCATAGCAATGACATCCGGTGGGTCACGCGGACTTTCCCATAGTCATGCACACTTGAAACTCACTCAATCAGAAGTCGAACTTCTTAAGCCATAATATAACTCCTGCTACTTCTAAAGCAGCCACATCAATGTAGATTCAATCCTTAATGCATTGTATGCAACTTTGATGTCTAACCATGTTTCTTTCAACTTAGGCATTCATTAGTATGATATCTCAATTTTCTAGGTTAGTGTCAAAACTTGAACCAGCATAACATTTATGGTCAAGTCCACTATCCTTTACAAATTTGAGATGTATCCTCAGTTCTCTTCAGACACTGAAGGATAAACTTAACTCTTTGTTCAATGATTTACTCATAAATCATATCACAACATGTTCTTACTACTAAGAACTTGGGTCACATTACGTCGAGTACATAACTCTGGTTTTATATGAAAGAACCTATGACAAAAGCATAGAGGATCCAACACATCCATTTCTTTCATTAACCATTAACCATTGTTCTTGTACTGAGATTAACTCAACACTTCTCTTGGATATACAAGTAAGGACCATTTCTTGACCTATCCCATTCTGAACTCCTTCAGAATCTTATCCAGGAAAGTATTACGACTCAATGTTATTAAACACATATCTATCTTAATAGATCTTTAATGCTTAATACTTATTCATCTTCATTTATGAAAGATTCAAACAATCATTAACACCAACTGCACCATTCATAATATGTTATCCATATATGAGAATGTTATCATGCTCCCACTCAAATATGTCATGCACATATTAAGTTATAGGATAACACTCATATTGTTCCCACTCAAATATGTCGGCCACATATAAGACAAGGATAACATCCACATGGCTCCCACTTAGATATGTGAGACACATATTAAGTTCAGGATACTAACCATATGGCTCCTACTCAAATATGTCATTTACATATAAGTCTAGGATAATACTCCCATAGCTCCCACTCAAAATATGTCGTCTACATATTAAGTTTCAGGAAACTATTCAGCTCCCACTCAGTTTCATGCAAATGCATGTTTCCTCGATATTTTGGTTAAGTCCAAAATCCTTTGATCATCCATCAAAATGAGAATTCAGTTTACGAGACACTAGTATCCATATGTTTTTCCAAAACCTTCTTGTTGTACCAATTACAACACTTCTTCAAATACAGGATTTGAGGAAGTCACGGTATTGATAACAATCCTGGATCAATCATAGTGAATATCCCTTTGACTCAAGCATTGCTACACATTGTAGTCAACCCATTGAATTTGTCAGAAACAATCTTTGTGACAAACCAATCTTGACGTCCCTTTGATGTTCACATTTATTCCTCATAACTCTGAAGTTATTGTGAATATCAAGTAACCTCCTTACTTGATAAGATTCAATCAATCTTAAATGTAACTCAACACAGGATTTCATGACTCGTAGTCATATCTCGTACTTAGGTCCACCATCGCTTCTTTGGAGTTCGTAGGAATGTCTTGTTCCATTAACATGACAAGTGAATCATGAATATCATTTTGCACCAGGGGCAAATATATATTCTTGAATCCTACCTTTCTCAGTAAAAGCTCCCATCAGAAGATCATGATCATTATCATTAGTTTCTCCTCTTATTGTAGAGCTTTGCTTCCAGAACATATTCCGTTGCACTACTCTGACATTTGGAGGCAAGGTCAATTACCTTGGTTGAACTTTCACTTTTCTTCCATTACCACATTTATCAAGAACAATTCTTGACAAACACCAAACATAGCAATACAAGTTTTGCTCCTTTTGGTTCTAGTTGTGGAAGATGCATCCATAGTTGTCTAAGGATACACTACAAAGATAATTTATCTTACATAAATCAAGCTTCCTAGAAACCACAACACACCATGACATATATATTGTTGGTTTCCACGAACTCAGATGGTTCCCTATGCTGAAGTGAGTGTTTGCATATTAAATTAATAACTCTAAACAATAATAACGTAACTTGGTAAGAGATAACTTAGACCATACACTTTTCGATAGAATATGATCACAATGTTCAGGCACGTCAATCATATTGAAGTGTCTCAAGACATTGCAATTTGTGGAACAACTTTCACACAAGTCTTTATGCCCAAGACTAACTCAAAACATTTGTCACTTTGATCAAATCGTAGAGACTTGTCTTTCTTGTTAATTTAATATCCATCTTTACTCTGAAATCCCTTTTGATCATATCAAATTATTTCAGACTCATGTTTCATTAGTGAATACAAATATTCATCTAAGTCCACATACGAAGTTCACGAAATAATGAAATTCACCACATGCTGACATACGATACATAACAATGTATGATACTCAACAATCAGTACACATCCCGTTTACCAGAATGCGAGGTTTTAGTCATCTCACCTAAAAGGCATGGTTTGTATGTGTCAAGAGATCAAGTATCTTAAGACATCATCATACCATTCATGACTTAATCTATAGTGTTATTATTAAGCCTGGATATTTCTTGGCATTACAATATTTCTTATAAATGATCAAACAACTATCATCAATATAAGAATAACTCATTCATAATCGTAATGTGACCATAAGAGATATCATTCATAAAAGGAGAACAATTGACTTGTTTCTCAGTAATATGAATAATTGTCTTCGCAAGATGCAAGACACACTAATAAAGTCCTCATTCAAACGATCATAGAATTTATTCATATATTAATCAATTGATAGATGTAGAGGGAGAGTGTTGTCGACCATCAACTATCTTGATTGTCGTCAGCGCACATTGTCACCTCATCCCTTCCAAGTCACTCACAAGCAGTAAGTTCAAGCATCGAATACTTAATCAACCGCAATTAGTGTTTCGTGGGAAAGACATTTATCACTCGTATATCAAATATACCTTCTCCCTCAATTACCATTCCTGCATTGGTTCTACTCTTAAAGTTCTTAACTTTAAACATGACCTCATGACAGGTGAACGATTCTCCTTCATGACATAGTCCAGACATGGTCTTTGTAACTGGGAGGAAGCGGATGCAACTCCCCAGTTATCGCAAAGTAACCAGTCATTAAGTATTCCAAGTTATGCACAAGGTGTTCCATGTATCTTATACATTTTCCAAGTGACTTTCTCAGCAGGTTGTTCCTTCCACCATAGTTGAAAGAAACCCCGTCCATATACTCATATTCCATTACTTTGATTTGTGACCAAGTGCTTTCAAGTTCACCTAGCACGTCATACGTGTTGGTTAACATGCATTCACAATTCAGATTCCATAGAATGAATTATGGTGCATTGGACAGTCATTCATAAGTGACGGTGAGTGCGATACTCATCATCATCTTCCTTGATTACGGAGTTGTCAGGTGTATCTCCTAGCAGTTCTTCGTATTATGTTTAGCAAGTCATTACTATTGAGTATGTCTCTAATCGTGTTGGTACACATCAATGAAGTAAGACCCATTTAACTTAAGTTCTATCATACTAAAAGAGCCATAGTTCTAAACATTGGTATGACGTTATCTACAATGATATTTGCAAAGACATGAAGATTAAGTTCATAATATGGAGTTCATGTTTCAAAAACAATTCTGGAACTCCCACTCAAACAAACATCCCTCATAGTTTGTTCTAAGTGATTACACGATCCTTGAACACCATACCTCCCCCGATCGTCACGGCCATCAGTATGTTGTTCAAGGTAGGCCATCATGCCAATCACATCATCCATGTGACTCATGCTCGACCTTTCGGTCTCTTGTGTCCCGAGGCCATATCATATACATATGCCAGGCTCGCCACCACACCCTATGTGATTTGTTGCTGTGTCATGCAAGGCCATATCATATACATATGCCAGGCTTGCTACACCCACCTCATGTGAACGAAAAAATGTTTGACACACGTGTGACACGTGGTGCCTCCATAATGTAGAACTTTCCAGGTGGTGCTCACTAGGGTAAGGACACTATGTTGGTTTTAGTGAGGGATCATCCTATTATGTTACCGTCGTATATCTAACATATTAGAAAAACAGGATGCAACATAAATCATACATTCTATGATTCCCCTTTACATGCAAATTAAAGTTAAAAACGCCTTTCTACTTTATCTTTTGCAAGTTTTACGTGGCTTCTAGGGGTTTCGAGAAAAGAACTACTTTCTATCCTGCGAAAACAAGCCACAACACCAATCCATAATTGTCTCTATTACACCCCTGTCGGGGCCCTCCGTTGCAAACATCTTCGCATCGCTAATTCAGAGAGACAGACACCCCCCCAGCCACTTTATATGGTACAAGCCATATGTCAAGCGTGGAACCAGTCTCGCGTAAACGCGTAAGGTCGGTCGGGGGCCGCTTCATCAAACATTGCCGCAACGCTAAATGAGTACACGTGAGAGGGTAACAATTGGAGAATTGATGCCCACACACTAGATGTGTTCTATCCGTACAAAACATCTACGCATAGCCTTGCTCATGATACCACTGTTGGGGTTCGGGGCCGAAAACACAAATTTTTCATAACCTACGAGACCCGTACCCAAGACCTGTGCTATGCTGATGCAAGTAACGGACAGAAATAGATCACATACCAGTATGTAGTCCGTTAAGCGGGAAACGTTCCCGCATGAACGTGGTTGGTGTAGTCGTACCGGCAATCCCTGATGTCGCGCAGATCCACGATGACTCCTGTAGCCACCCGATCCTTGTAGATCGATGACGGGATTACGTCCCCGTCGGAGCGTTGCTGATGAAGACCTCGCGATACGACCACGACGATGAAGTAGCACCACAAGTGTAGTGCCTCGCGGGATTATACACATACAATATACCCGACGTCCCTCCGGGCTCCGAACCAGTAGAGCAGCGGAAAGAAGATGGATTCGGATCCTGATTCCAGTAGCACGACGGCGTGCGTATAGTGGAGAAATCCCCAACCAAGTGTAGACTCCAAACAAGGGGAGTCCACTCGAGGAAGGATAAAGGAGGGAGAGAGAGATGAGAGAAACTTGTCTCAAATCAATTTGTATGAAGAAAAACGGGCACCCTACCCCTCCTTATATAGGCCAAGGAGGGGTGCCACCCTCCCCTCCACTTTCGGGGTGGGACTAATCCCAAGGGGAGGGCAAATGGCGCAGCCCTAGGGGGTGGGCCCCTTTCATGGCGCCATGGCCCATGGGGGAGGACTCCCTCTCCCCCTAATGGGCCCTATGAGGCCCATGTGCCTTTTCTTCCATTTTTAATTATATTTAAATACATTTTAATATTTAATTCAGATAATTAAATAATAAAACATATATTAAACATTATTAAATATATTTTGAACCTTTCAAAATACCCGGAACAACTTCCGGCCTTCATCGGAACAATTCCGGTCATCACCGGAACAATTCCGGTGTTCTCTCCAATTTCTCCGGTGATCCCGAATCAATCCTTACTGCGTCGAGTACCCTTAAGTGTAACACCCTACGGTCCAGGAAACAGCAGACATGATCGAGACAATTCTCATTGATCAATGACTAATCAATTGGACTTGGTTACAATCCTTGATAGCCCCTGCGCTTCCATCGAATGAACTTGAATCATTGTTGGATCCGTTAACCGTGTGCCTGTTCCCTTTGTCCTGGGGTACTTTGCTTGTCCGAGGTTTGATCATCGGTATCCAATATACCTAGTTCGTCCTCGTTCTCAACAAATAAGTTTACTCGTTCCCGTGATATTACAACTCCGTGACCTAGTCACACATTTGCAAACTTTATGATGCAATATCACCGAGTGGGCCCAGAGTACCTATCCGTCACACGGATGGACAAATCCCTCTTTGATATATTTGCATACTCATCAACCATCTATTTCGGAATACCCAAAGTGCACCGTTATGGCCAGCATATTTCAGTCAGGCGGTGGGATACAAATCAAAGTCTCCTCATAGATGACAATTACGTATGATCATTACGGTCAAAGGATCTGGTCACTACGTTATAGTTATCGCAATGTCGAACTATGTGACTTGATCACATCGCAAAACTTCTGGTGGGTGTATGTCCATCATATCATTATCCAATGATACGACTCCATTGTCAACAGGCGCCATTGTCTCATGATCAGGAAACCTTGATCATCAATCGCCCAATGGACTAGTATACTAGGGTTGACTAGGGACTTGGTTGTTTGTATACCACACCTGTATTAATGTTTCCGCTTAATACAGTTATAGCATAGTATCAAACGTATTATGAACTAATGGAATATGCTCGATAAAACATATTTTATTTGCATCTAGGGCACATTCCCAACAAGAGCGGCGGCGGAACTCCCGATCCAACTTCTGTTCTGGGGTTGTTAGGTCACGAGGAATATATGTGTCTAAGGAGAGCCCCGCGGGTGGGCCCCCCGCCAGGTGGCCACCTAGCGCGGCCTAGGGGGTGGCTCGCCACCAGGTCACCTGGTGGCCCCCTCTGGGTCCCCTTTTGCATGTCTTCGTTATTTCCCCGAAAAACTCTTCCCTAGAATTTTCAGGTCATTTGGAGATGTGCTTATATGTCCTCTCTGCGTGCACTTTTCCCCGCTGGTTCCGACTTCTGTTGTTTCAGCATCGGAAAGTTGTATACTGTGTAAAACAAGCCAAAACATCATAAGAACAACATCATAATGTGAAATATATCAATGAATAGAGGTAAATTATGATACAAAATAGTGATGCATTTTGGACGTATCAGAAGGCTACAACTTCGGAGTCACAAACGTCAAGTGGTGCAGCTCCAAGGCCCCCATAAGCGGCCTTTGTGTAACCCGGTCCCGAACTCCCTCTGCAAAGAGGTGGTCCTTACCAATGGGAATATCCCGAACTCCCAAGCTTGTGGAACCTAAGTATAATTTCAACGACAATCCGCTGGTACTAACCGAGACTACTATGTTTTTGGATCGGAAAATGCTTATGGCAGATTATCTTAGGTTTGTATGTGAAGCAGTGTGGAACCTCATCAACACCGGGAAAGGTTACTATCCCGTTGATCCAGACAACCTTACACCCAGTGAAGTGTTTGTTAGGCACCTCAATATTGCTGCTATTGGCTTCTTGAGAAGAGGGATGTACGAGTTGACTCATCCCCCATTTCTCCACCTCACCAATGCCAAGGAACTTTGGAACACTCTCATCACCGTCAAGTCTGGCACCGGGTCTCTCAAAATGACGAGATACGAGACCACTGAGAATGCTTTGCACAACCTTCATATGAAGAAAGATGAGACGCCCCAACAACTCCATATACATCTCAAAACTCTCTCTGCTCATGTCCATTATTTCACTTGTCAGAAGTTGAGGGATGGATATCAAATTACCAACCGATTCCTTGTGGACAATGTGTTGAATGTTCTCATGGTATACTCACATAAAATTGTGTGGGAATTAAGACGTATGCCCGACTTCTTCACGATGACACCGGATGAGGTGACTGCTACCTTCTTGCAATATGAAGAATACATGAAGGAGTCCAAGGGACTACTCGCCACATATGGTGGCCCATCTTCAAACCTTTCCCTCAAGGGCAGGCTCGAGGAGATTGATGATGAAGATGAAGATTATGAGTACGAAGATGATAATAACTCCGGTGAAATTCCCTCATATGAAGATATGACTCTCTTTGTAAAGATATTCTCCAAGGGGATTTCAAAGGAAGATTCCAAAAGAAGACAAGAGCTTGGTATAACTGTGAGTGTCCAGGACACTTTGCGGAGGATTGTACGTATGATAAGAGAGAAGACAAGCCTCGTTTCCCTAGGAAGGAAGTTGCCAAGAAGCTCCCAAATCCTCTCAACAACAAGCCTAAGAAGAAAGCCTTGTTGGCTCTAGAGGGGTCCGATCCCGAGGATGTTGGTGGTCTGGCCGGAGTTTCTCAAGATACACAAAAGACCTTGAAGCTTCTCAACAAGCAAGGTGAAGTTTTCAACTACAACTACATGACTAACTACACCGGCAATGCACATAAGTGCCGCATGGCCAAGTTGTTTGATGATGACACTCCCTCCACCTTGGCCAAGATCAAGGTAAATCCTATTGATGTTTCTTTCACGCTCTCATCCGAAACACCTAATGATGAATTTCATGATTGATGACCCACAACCGTAAGGGATCTATTGCAGCATTTTCGATAAGTAAGAGTGTCTAACCCAACGAGGAGCGAAAGGTATTGATAAGTGATTTTGGACAAGGAATAACTGCAAGTACTGAAAGATAACTTTTTAGGGGTTTTCGGTATAAGCAACAATAAAACAAAGCAAGCAAAGTAAATGGTGATGAGGAGCAGCAGGTGGCCCAATCCTTTTGCACAAAGGATAAGCCTTGCAACTGAACTTATAAAGACTAAAGCGTTCTTGAGGACACATGGAGAGGTAGTCATGCGCTTTCGCCATATTCCTCATTGATAACATGTTTTGTGTTGATAAGTGCTGAGTGGGTGGATCTATGCTAGCACACCTTCTAGACTAAGATAAGTTCACTCTTATGATTAAACAACTTGCAAGCATCCGCAAATACAAGGTAGAAATTAAAGCAAAGCCGAACCACAACAATACGATCAAGGATCCATTGTTCCCTTGTGCAAAAGTGTGCAAATTGGGGTTCAGGTTTCTGTCACTCCGGCAACCCACCGTAAGAATTCTTTGTACACAATGTATTCCCATAGGTCCTTAATAAGGCGAAGTGTTGAGTGTTCGACTCACACAACACCACTAGGAAAATAAAAACACAACTTAAATATCAAACAACACATATTACTTCAACATCATATGACTACTAACAACAAGACTTCTCCCATGTCCTCAAGAACTAAAGTAACTACTCACAATACATAAAAGAGATCATGATCAGTGGGGATAAATAGATGATAAACAATCTGGACACAATAATATTTCTCCAACAAAACTGAATAGCATTCATCACACGGTAGTAATCAACACCGGTAGAGTAGAGAGGATAGATAGTACGAGTTACAACGCGAGTTGGAATTGTGAGATGAGATTGGATGAAGATGAAGATGGTGCTGATCTTGGGGATGATGTCGATGATGATCTCGATGATGCCCATGACGATGGTGATGACGATGGCAATGATCTCCCCTTCCGGTAGGTGATCTCCTCGGCGGAATCTGCCCGCCGGAGAGCCCTTTTATTCTCTGTAAGTTTCCGCCACAGAGCGGCGGCGGAACTCCATAAAAACTCTCCTCTTTAGGGTTTCCGGATGACGAAGAGTATATAGGCCAGAGGGGGGAGCCTGGGGTGGTCCCAGGGCTCCAGGCGCCCTCCCGGCGCGGCCAGGGTGGGGGCCGCGCCAGGTGGCCGCCTGGGCACCCTGTGACCCCCCTCTGGTCCCTCTTTTGCGTGTCTTCGTCAATCCTCTCAAAAACACCCTCCGTGTATTTTCAGGTAATTTGGAGGTGTTCTTCTTCAGCAACTCAGCGTCCACTTTTTACCGATGAATCCTGCGTCTGCTACTTCGGCAGTGGAAAGTTGAAAACTGTGTAAAACAAGCCAAAACAACATAAGAACTTCATCGTAATGTGAAATATATCAATGAATAAGGACGAATTATGATATAAAATAGTGATGCATTTTGGACGTATCAATGATGCATAAGGAGATGATGCAAATGTTACATGTGAAGATTTGTTGTTTGATAAAGTGAACAAAATGATGGGCTCTCTCAAAGGCAAGAAGCTCAAAATGTTTCAATTGATTATGGATGTGGTTGGTAAGCACTCCACAACCATTAAGGATCTTGAAATCCTCCTCACCGAGGAAATGGATAACTATGTTATCCTTGAGCGGAAGGTAGACTTTGAGGAGGCTCGAAATGATAAATTGTGCAAAGTTGTTCAAACAGCAAATGAGTTAAATGAAAAACATGTTGCCTCCTTGAAAAAGGCTAATGATATTTGTAAGGAGCTTGCTAATGATATGAGAAAGCTTGTAAGATAAACACCTCCCTTTCTAAGGATGTTGAGCTACTCACCATGTCTCTCAAGACAAAAGATGATGAGCTCACCATTCTTAAGAAGAGCCTTGAGGCTCACAAGATTTCTCACATAAAAACCCTTACTAGGATTTCTCCTCCTACCATTGTACATGTGGATGCTTGTGCTACTAACTCTACTCTTGATCAAGCATCTCTCATTAAGGAGAACTTAGCCCTTCATGCTCAACTAAAGAAGGGGCTCATATCTTGTGCCCAAGGAGAGAAGAACCTAAATGATGTACTAAGTCATCACAAGGAGTCCATTGCTAAGGAAGGACTTGGATTTGATCCAAGTATGACTGTGACAAAGGATGTCACCCTTAGCAAGGGATCAACACCTCAAAAGGTGATCTTTGTTCGCGAAGGGCACAAGGACAAAGGGAAGAAGACGGTTGATGAGGTTAGTGTTGTAAGTGGGAAGGCCACTAGGGGCAAGCCCACTCCCAACAAGAAGAAGGAGAAGATGCCTCCATCCTAAGTGCTCCGTAAGGAAAAGGATGGAAATGTGTTTGCTAAATTCATTGGACCCCGTAACGCTTTTCGGTTCTACGCTATTTGGGTTACAAAGACCCTTGTTACTAACCTTAGAGGTCCATTGCAAAATGGGCACCTCTAACCAAAGCCTAAACTTATGTGTAGGGTGCTTTCTCCGGTGGAGTAAAATGGGTGATTGATAGTGGATGCACAAATCATATGACCGAAGAAAGTCGTTTGCTCAAGGACTTCATGGATGCAATACAACCATATATGAGCATTGTCTTTGTTGGTGATTCCAAGGAAAATGCACTTGGGTTGGGAAAGGTGGCTATCACTGATGACATGTCATTTGCTAATGTCATGCTTGTTCAATCCCTTCAATACAATTTGCTTTCCGTTCGTCAATTAGCTTTTGTTGGTTATGATACAATATTTGGTCTAACAAGTGTGAAAGTATTTAGGAGAGATACTCTCGAAGTGGCGTTTGTTGGAGAGTTGGATGGCAGCCTTTATACGTTTGATTTCTCGAAAGAGAGCACTTACCATGCAACTTGTCTAATGGCCAAGGCCGACAAGGGGTGGCTATGGCATCGCGGGCTAGCCCATGTCGGCATGAGAAATCTAAAATATCTCCTAAAGGGTGACCACATCCTTGGACTAACAAACGTTTCTTCTGAGAAAGATCGTGTGTGCAGTGCATGCATAGTCGGGAAGCAATATCAAGCAAAACACACCCCCAAGAATGTTGTGTCAACTTCAAGGCCCTTGGAGCTCCTTCATGTGGATCTCTTTGGTCCTCCATCATGGTATACTCTTGGTGGGAAGAAATATGTCCTTGTCATTGTTGATGATTATTCAAGATACACGTGGGGGTTCTTCCTCAAGTCCAAGGACGAGACGAGGGCCACCCTCATTGTCTTCGCCAAGAAGGCCCAAAGGAAATATAACAAGGCAATCTTGGAAATAAGAAGTGACAATGGCTCCGAGTTCAAGCACTACACCTTGGAATAATTCTTGAGTGATGAGGGGATTGAGCATCAATATTCTGCACCTTACACCCCTCGACAAAATTGTATAGCCGAGAGGAAGAACCATACTCTTGTGGAGATGTCCCGGTCCATGTTGGACGAGTACAAGTCACCATATAGCTTTTGGGCTGAAGCCACCAACACCGCATGTCATGCATCAAACCGGCTCTTCCTTTGCAAGATCTTGATGAAAACCCCATATGAACTTCTAACCGGAAACAAGCCAAACGTCAAATACTTCTGATTATTCGGTTGTAAGTGTTTCTTTCTAAATAAGAAAGATTAGTTAGCTAAGTTCCAATCCAAAACAATTGAGGGTATATTTGTTGGATATGCCTCAAACTCTCACGCCTATAGAGTCTACAACAAATCCACCAGATGTGTTGTGGAAACTTGTGACATGGAGTTTGATGATTTTAATGGCTCCCATGGGGAGCAAGTTGATCTAAGTGATGTAGGTAATGAATATTCATCTCAAGACATCTTGGTTATGGGCATTGGAGATCGGGTGCCCATTGCTCAAGTGCCTAGACAGGATGATGTGGGTGGGCCAACTGTTCCACCACCACAAGCACCTCCTCCTACTCCTCAAGATCCAATTGCTCATGATGAGCCCATCATCCAAGAAAAAGAACAACCCTCCACAACCCGATGTGGTTTCACAACCACAAGTTGATGATGCGGTTGCACCACATGAAGAGAACCGTGACTGCATCCACTTTGGAGAAAATGATGATATTGTTGATGGTTCCTCCCTTGATGATGAACCAAATGTATATCATGAACCGGAATGGGTTGAACCTATTGAAACTCCCACGTCTACCATGCCTTTGGTGGCAAGACGTGTTGAAGTGGATAAGATCCTCACGGGATTGGGGCAAGGTATAATTACTCGTAGTCAATTAATGAACTTTTACGCTCACTTCTCGTTTGTGTCTAGCATTGAACCACTTAGGGTAGATCATGCTCTTGAGGATGCGGATTGGATCATTGCAATACAAGATGAGCTCAATGGTTTCACCCGGAACAAGGTATGGTCTCTCGTGTAGAGGCCTTTGGGTCATGATCATAACATCATTGGAACTAAGTGGATCTTCAAGAACAAACAAGATGAACATAGTACTATCATTCGCAACAAGGCAAGGTTAGTGGCTCAAGGGTACTCCCAAGTCGAAGGCTTGGATTTTGATGAGACCTTTGCCCCCATTGCCCGTCTTGAATCTATACGCATGTTCCTTGCTTATGCCGCATTCAATGGATTTCCGTTATTTCAAGTGGATGTGAAAAGTGATTTCCTTGATAGCCCGCTACAAGAGGATGTAATGTGGCACAACCACCCGTTTTCATGATCCTCATCACAAGGACCACGTGTATAAAATTCATAAGGCATTATATGGTCTTCAGCAAGCCCCTCGGGCTCGGTATGACCATCATAGGAAATTTCTACTAGAGGAAGGATTTGTGAGGGGAATCATTGATGCCACTATTTTTACCAAGAGAACTGATGGTACGATTTAACGCCCCCTCGTTGGTTACCCAAAGTGGAAGGTTGAGATGTAGGTAGCAGCAATTTCCCTTAGCGAATATGCTAAGGTTGAGTATCGAACTAGTAGGACTCCAACAGATACAAGAAGGTTGTAAAGTGAACAATGGCGTCGTTCACAACCGAGGCTGCTTACTTTACCTGGACCTGCACACACAACAGATAATTTTGCTCCCAACGAGTTCAGAGAGGTTGTCAATCCCTCCGGCCTTGTTGCTTACAAAGGATAAAAACGCACGGGATAATAATGATAGTGATAGCAACGGAAAAGTAAATAAAGCACTAAATAAATAGTGGGTGTAGACAGTATTGGAAATATGGATAGGGGTCCTATGATGTTCACTAGTGATGTCTCTCTCCCAAAAGACGATAAAATAGCCATGCGAGGTAAACAAATTACAGCTGGGCAATTGACAGGATTATGTGCGCAAACCAATGCTAACTATTCTATAAAGAAAGGAAGAGGCTCAAAAGCATGGGTGGTACGCCAAGACAAGTAGACCGAAATCCAACTACATCTACCTACTAATCATCCACCTTGAGATATCTATCGAGAACATCTCGCTGGTATTAAGTTGCGAATCCCAACCTAAGTGTAAACTCGAAGCAACCACAACTGCATTAAAGAACTTTGCGTAAAGTAAACAATCCTTGCACCCGCAAGTACAAGCACCGTTGTTTTCCCCCTTGTGGCAACAACACATCCCCTAGACTCATGTTTTTGTCACTCAAGCTAGTCATCGTGGGGCATGAACCCACAATCATGCATAACGCTCCCTCTTGGAGTCACTACCTACTACTTGGCCAAAGCAATAAACAGCAACGGAGAACATGCAAGAATTACTCTAGAACATAAATATAAAAGAGGAGAATCAAATATATTACTCAAACACAATCTGAACATAGTCTCATAATCCATCGGATCCCAGCAAAGTCAACATAGCAACAACAGAAAGATTACATATGTGCCTCGATCATGTAGGGAAGCTCACGAGGTCTAATCCATGAAGAACAAAGAGGGGAGGAGAACATCACATAGCTACTGATCATAGACCCATGGTCCAAGGTGGACTACTCACGGTTCATCTGGGAAGCATCCATGGTGGTGGAGAAGCTCCCGGAGGTGGTTCCTCCCTCCGGAAGGGTGCCGGGAAGAGGTCTCCTGGTGGTCCCGATCTTGGAAGCGCGGCGGCGGCAGAACAGAGGAGAGGTCGCGAAAAAGGGTTCCCGTCTCGGGGGTTTTGCGTCACGGAGAATATATGGGCGAAGGGGGGCAGCCAGGGGGGCCACCAGGGGTCCAAGCGGCCCACTAGTGCAGCCCCACCCTAGGGCGCACCGGGAGGGCGCCTGGGGCCCTCGTGGGTCCCCTCTGGGCCCCCTCGATGATTCCCGAAGCTTCCGAAGCGCTGATTTTTTATTGGATTTTTCCCGAATTTTTGAAGAACTTTTAATATGGGGGAAACCTGAAATAGAAAAACAGCAGAAAAAAGGAACTGGCACTGGGGTGCACTGAGTTAATAAGTTAGTCCAAATATGATCAAAAGTGTATGGAAGTTCATCAATAACATAGCAATATCACACAAAAGAAGCATGGAGCAAGCAGAAATTATAGATACGTTTTGGACGTATCAACATCCCCAAGCTTAATTCCTGCTCGTCCTCGAGTAGGTAAATGATAAATTCATAATTTCTGTGGTGACATGCTAACAACCATATAAGAACTTTTAAGTAAAGCAATCAATGCATGTAATTCAATTCAAGTCATAACAGGCAAGAGTCTATATTTAGCATTGAAACAAGCAACATAAGAACATAAAGGTGCAAGAGCTCTCGCTGTCCGTGACTCGAATGTCTCCAAATGGTGTTTGCGTGCAAGAAAGGGGATAGGGATATACGATAAAAAGTACTTTTGTGTTGAGAACTTAATCTACTAAAGTTTCACACTTGGTCTTCTTTGGAATCTTATCTTGACTCATCCCCAGACCACTAGCCAGGTACAAGTCAAAATGATCCACTCCTTTTCGACATTTTGAGCACTCATGCAATGGATGAGCGTAAGCAAGAAAGTTGACACTTAGGATGGCAAAGAGAGAATATGGTGGAGGAGGAAGACAAAAAGGTGTGAAAGGCTCACATCAATGAGGACAATCATAGGCGAGAGAAAGCCAAATGATAGATATGATGTGAGAAGTAGGGATTGCCATGCAACGGATGCACATATGACCTAAGGTAAGCTCTCCAATGGAACTAGTGGGGGTACATCCAACTTGGTTGCTCAAGAATACCTAGAGCTCATTTGAGAAGGCTCATCATTGGAATATACAAGCCAAGTTCTATAGTGTGAAGGTCCCCACATAGCTATATGCATGAATGATAATCTCTATGGAGTACAAGATACAAGATGGAGTACGAGTGTGGATCTCTTAAAAGGAATAGTAGTATGCCCCCTTCTCTCTTTTTATTTATTTTCTCATTTTTCTATTTTTTGTATTTTTTTGGTGGCCTCAATGGCTTTTTCTATTTCTATTATTTGTCCTCTTTGGGATCTTTTGATTTTTGTCCACTTTGGGATCTTTTAACTTTGTCCTCTTTGGGATCTTTTCCTCACTTTAGGGGCAACACTCTATATATTACAAGAAGTATAGAAGATCTTTCACACTTTACAAAAGTACTCATATCATAAAGAAAATGTAACTATCATGATGTATGCAAATGTATGCCTCTGCCAGGGTAGCAGGATATGCATAGATACTAGCGCGTCATGTAGCAATGATTAGGGCAAGGCCCAACTAGCATGCGGCTCATCGATCAAGCAAGTAGCATGTATGACATGAAGTTCAAGTCATGAGAAGGTGGATGTTTCATGGCAATGTATCTCGGAAAGGCTATGGAAATGCATTGATAGGTAGGTATGGTGGCTGTTTTGAGGAAGGATATAAGGGGGTTTATGATGACAGAGCGTATCATGCCAAGGGTTTGGATGTACCGACGAAGGTGGATGCCAACTCTCGGAGTGAGAAGAAAGCAATGCACGGCACAGGAGAGGCTAGAAAAATATCGGAAGGTGGAAGTGTCAACTTTAGAATACTCACATTAGTCCGAAGAACTCACGCACTTATTATCGGTAACTCTCAATCTAATAAGGAGGTTTCACAAAGAGACAAGTACCCCGAGGAGGAGTGTATGGGGGTTTGGTTATCCTTGCTCATCCTCGACTCATGGTACGTGAGTGTACTCTAATATTCGATCCCTCTAAAGAGTAGTGATCCATCTAGTAGCTAAAGTTCTCAACTAATTTTGTAAGTTTTGAAAATAAACACGGATTGCCCAAAATACGACATCTATCACTAATTGGCTAATTCTCTTGACACCAAAAGTCCAAACATTAATCAAAACAATACCTCAAAACTATTGCAAGTTACTACTACAAAAGAATAGCAACCTCAATTGCCTACTTCAAGTCAAGACACAAAACTCAGTGCAACAGGCAAACTCTCTAAACAAGATAAAAATGAAAACTCAAGAGAGTTCCAGCAACAAACTAAACAAAAGCTCTTAAAAATATAAGCATGAAAACTACGAGCTAAACATGACAACAGCTATGAAAAAGATAAAGAACACACACAGCAAAGATAAGCATGAAAATCCAATGTTGTGTTCTAGATTTTGAAAGTGGAGAGTGTTTATCTCCCACACAAATAAATATGGGTTCTAAATTGTTATGAACAGCAAGCAAAGCTAAATAAAACTAAAAAGGAAATAAAGAGCAAGACGCTCCAAGCATAGCACATAACGCATGAAGTGATAAAAATATAATGGAACGAAAGACGAACTGATAATTGTTGATGGAGAAGGGGATGCATGGGGGCATCCCCAAGCTTAGACGCTTGATATCCTTGAATATTTATTGGGGATGCATGGGGGCATCCCCAAGCTTGAGCGTTTGACACTCCTGAATCTTCTTTCATCATCTTCCCTTGCACACTTGAAAACTCCCTTCATACATAACTCATCATAATCTGGTTAGCGAGGTTAGTACCCATAATAAAATAATTTTTTCTCTACTGGAAATAAGGATATTCTTGAAGATCTACTGTTTCTAAAGATTTGCTAAAAGTTTTTGCAAAGAAAAAGCAAGCTTAAGGTTTGCAAAATGAAGAAAAGGCAAAACAGGACAGAATCTGTGAAAAACAGACCAGCAGGTAGTAAAGAATTTTTTAGGGATACTTCTGCAACTCAAATCAAAAAACTCAGAACATACGAAATTTCCGTAATTGTATAGATCACGCTGTGTAAAAATTTCAGCTCAAAAAGATTAACTGGGATTTTTTAGTGATTTTTCTAGTCACGAGGACAGAATCTGTTTTCTGGACAGCATGTCACAACTTTCACTTCCCTTGTCATATGAGGCTATAATTGGCACAAAGCTTGAAAAGCAAAGATACAATGATGTTGATACAGTAGTAACAATCATCAAGACCACTAAAAACATAAGAAAAACAAAAAGTAAAACCTAAATTCGTTGCGGGCTGCCTCCCGAAAGCGCTTCTTTAAAGCCATTAGCTAGGCTTAATGCAAATAGATCAAGTTGTATCCATTGAACCATCATCAAGATCATAAAAAAGCTCTTCAATAGTACAACCACTCTTAAGAGGTCTTTCAAATAAAGCCTTAATAAAGATACTTCTAGGAATAAAAGCAAAAGGCGGGAGATCAATTGGAGTCTCATTTAATCTATTAAAGAGAGGCATTTCTTCCAAAGTCTTCACAGTTTCAACCCCTTTGGCAATAGATAGATTATTTTTGAAACGAGGAGCCTTTGGAACGTAAACGAACCTAGGTTCCTTCTTTGCCGGAGTTTCCACCTTTTTGGTTTTGATTGAGGAGAAAGTAGTTCCTAGAGTGTCAATGATTTCGTCAATCTTATCAATCCTAGAAGGGTCCAAGACATGGGATTTGATGGTCTCCAAAGTTTTGAAAATTTTATGCATGGAGCTATCAAGTCTATTAAAATTCCCTTGAACCTTACGATCCAACTCACTTATCTTATTAATTCTTGGCATCTATAGCTCTATCTTTTCAAGTTTTTTTCATAATGTGAGCTAGGGTAATGTCCTCTTGAATGCTAGCAACAAGGAGGTTTCCAACAAGATTTTCCATAATACTAAGAGTTTCACAAACTGGGACTTCTAGGAAATTCCCATTGACAGCAGTATCTAGAATAAACCTATTACAAGAAGTAATTCCAACATAAAATTTTCTAAGCAGGATAGTAGTGGATTGCTTCTTGGTGACCCTTTTTTGAGAATCATTAATTCTATACCAGGCATCTTTAAGACTTTCACCACCTCTTTGTTTAAAGGTGAGCACTTCTGCTTCACCAAAGGTAAAAGGACCAAACATAATAACGACTACTAGCAAGGTAACTATTTATTTTATTTTATTTTTGATAAAGGACACTAAAGCAAAAACTGAAAAGTAAACTAACAAGACTAAAAAGCAAAGATAAAAGATAGTGTGCAACTCCCCTATCTTGAAGAGTGGAGTCCCGGGCAACGGCGCCAGAAATTGCTTTCGATGGTACGATTTAACGCCCCCTCGTTGGTTACCCAAAGTGGAAGGTTGAGATGTAGATAGAAGCAATTTCCCTTAGCGAAGATGCTAAGGTTGAGTATCGAAACATTAGGACTCCAACAGATACAAGAAGGTGGTAAAGTGAACAATGGCGCCGTTCACAACCGAGGTTGCTTACTTTACCTGGACCTACACACACAACAGATAACTTTGCTCCCAACGAGTCCACATAGGTTGTCAATCCTTCCGGCCTTGTTGTTTACAAAGGATAAAAACACACGGGATAATAATGATAGTGATAGAAACGGAAAAGTAAATAAAGCAGTAAATAAATAGTGGGCGTAGACAGTATTGGAAATATCGACCGGGGTCCTATGATGTTCACTAGTGATGTCTCTCTCCCAAAAGATGATAAAATAGCCATGCGAGGTAAACAAATTATAGCTGGGCAATTGACAGGATTATGTGCGCAAACCAATGCTAACTATGCTATAAAGAAAGGAAGAGGCTCAAAAGCATGGGCGGTACGCAAGACAAGTAGACCGAAATCCAACTGCATCTACCTACTAATCATCGACCTTGAGATATCTATCCAGAACATCTCGCTGGTATTAAGTTGTGAATCCCACCCAAAGTGTAAACTCAAATCAACGGACAACTGCATTAAAGAACTTTGCGTAAAGTAAACAACCCTTGCACCCGCAAGTATAAGCACCGTTGTTTTCCCCCTTGTGGCAACAACACATCCCCTAGACTCATGTTTCTGTCACTCAAGCTAGTCATCGGGGGCATGAACCCACAATCATGCATAACGCTCCCTCTTGGAGTCACTACCTACTACTTGGCCAAAGCAATAAACAGCAACGGAGAACATGCAAGAATTACTCTAGAACATAAATATAAAAGAGGAGAATCAAATATATTACTCGAACACAATCTGATCATAGTCTCATAATCCATCGGATCCCAGCAAACTCAACATAGCAACAGCAGAAAGATTACATATGTGCCTCGATGATGTAGGGCAGCTCACGAGGTCTAATCCATGAAGAACAAAGAGGGGAGGAGAACATCACATAGCTACTGATCATAGACTACTTACGGTTCATCCGGGAAGCATCCATGGTGGTGGAGAAGCTCCCGAAGGTGGTTCCTCCCTCTGGCAGGGTGCCGGGAAGAGGTCTCCTGGTGCTCCCGATCTTGGAAGCGCGGCGGCGGCGGAACAGAGGAGAGATCGCGAAAAAGGGTCCCCGTCTCGGGGGTTTTGTGTCACGGAGAATATATGGGCGAAGGGGGGCAGCCAGGGGGGCACCAGGGGTCCAGGCGGCCCCCTGGCGCGGCCCCACCCTAGGGCGCGTCGGGAGGGCGCCTGGGGCCCTGGTGGGTCCCCTCTGGCCCCCTCTCGGTGATTCCCGAAGCTTCCAAAGCGCTGATTTTTTATTGGATTTTTCCCGAATTTTTGGAGCACTTTTAATATGGGGGAAACCTGAAATAGAAAAACTGCAGAAATCAGGAGCTGGCATTGGGGTGCACTGAGTTAATAAGTTAGTCCAAATATGATCAAAAGTGTATGGAAGTTCATCAATAACATAGCAATATCACACAAAAGAAGCATGGAGCAAGGAGAAATTATAGATACGTTTTGGACGTATCAAGAACCAATGGCGAGTTCCTCATATTCCTAATCTATGTAGATGACATAATCTTTGGTTCACCTAACCCCTCCTTGTGCAAGTGGTTCTCGGATACTATGACCAAGGAGTTTGAGATGTCTATGATGGGGAGCTTGAAGTATTTCCTTGGCTTTCAAATCAAGGAATTAGCCGAAGGAACATTCATCTCCCAAAACAAAGTACATTCAAGATATGCTCGTGAAGTTTGGTGTGAAAGATGCCAAGCCATGCAAGACACCCATGCCAACCAAGGGTTATCTTGATCAAGACCTTTCCTATATTCAATTTGATGCTACTCTTTACCGTTCTATGATAGGGTCATTGCTTTACCTTTGTGAATCTAGACCGGATATTATGCTTAACGTATGAATGTGTGTAAGATATCAAGCCTCTCCTATGGAGAGTCATAATTTGCCGATTAAGCACATTCTTAGATACCTTGTTCATACTCCATTGCTGGGCCTTTGGTACCCCAAGGAAGCTAAGTTTGATCTCTTGGGGTACACAGATGCGGATTGGGCCGGAGACAAGGTGGATCGAAAGTCAACCTTCGGTTCATGCCAATTTCTTGGGCGCTCATTGGTAAGTTGGCACTCCAAGAAGCAGAATTGTGTCTCCCTCTCCACCGGCGAAGCCGAATATGTTGTCGCCGCAAGTTGTGCTACTCAAATCCTATGGATGAGGCAAACTTCGAAGGATTATGGACTCATCTGTAAGAAGGTACCCATCTTATGTGACAATGAAAGTGCTATCAATATTTCCAACAACCCTTGTCAACATCCTCGCACCAAGCATATTGACATTCTTCATCACTTCATACGGGGTCATATTCAAAAGGGTAATATTGTTCTGGCACATGTGGGCAACGACAAGCAACTTGCCTATATCTTCACCAAGCCATTTGATGAAGCAAGGTTTTTCCAGCTAAGAGGTGAACTTGGTATCTTGGAACATTATATCTTTACGACCTAGGAGTATCTTTCGCTTATTCATGCACATAGAAAATACATTGTCTAGATGTAGGCATGTATGTAGGGGGAGAGCTCAACTAATGAGTTCTCAACTCATTACGTGATGCATAAATAGACCCAAACATCAACAATCCGCATGCTCACCTCGGTGCATGTGTAGCGGATAAAGATGGAGTAGTGACTGTTGGACCCAAGATACATCTTCGCGGTGTCAACATCACATACACTCAAATCATGGTGGCCACGGCCACCGCCGACCCCTTCATAGACACTTTATGTCAAATGGATCTTGTATGATCTTGATATTGTTGTGTTGTCTATGCATTCTATCTATACATATCTATCTACATATATACTTGCTATTCAGCTAGATCACCAACCAATTAACGACACACTCACTTTTTAAACCAGTCTGAAAATCGCCCTCACACCTCATGTCGGACGGTCCAAGATTCGTCCCGGACGGTCTGAAATGGCTGGAAAATACCCCAAATAGGTATTGATGTCATGCGCCTAAATTCGGACGATTCGGCCTAGTGTCCGTACGGTCCGGGCTAAGCACGGATGGTCCGACCTACAGCCCGGTCATCCGACCCATTGTAGTAGTCGTTCTCCTCTGATAACTATTTTCGGTCGTCCGGCTTACGGCCCGGATCATCCGTCCCAACGTTGAACCGTCCGACATAAAGTCCGGACGTCTGACGATCCAGGTCTATTTAATGCACGGGCCGCGCACCTGACCTCCAGTGGCCAGTTTCTCTTCTTTCATCTCGTCGTGCTCTCTGCCCTAGCGCCATCGCCGCACCTATTGCGACCTCCCCCGTCATGTCTACCCCTCCGGTGAGTTTCAAATATACATCCACGGATTCCCCTCCTCCTGATCTACATTTTTCCCGAACCAATCTTGCTTTGGGCAAATTCCTTTTGGAGGAGGGCCATCGTGTGCATCTTAGATCTGGGCATCATGCCTCTCAAGGGAACTCGAGGTGGTGAGTTTCCTCTACCATTTTCTTGGTTCCCTTCTTCTCGTGCTTCCCGTGTTGTATTCTTGTTGTGTCATGGTCAAGTTTTGTCTTCGAGTACGGTTGGTTTCATGGTCCAACCCCATGGATTTGTCATATACATTCATTTCCGGGCGTCCTGCTTTGGATCCGGTCGTCCGGGTGTTGTCCCATGTGTATCACCTATTCTCTGATAATCTTACCGGTGCACACCCAATTGATCTCACTATGGCTTCTCCCCATCCCATGCACAGACACTCGTCGCCAGGGATCTGACGACTCTCAGGAGGGCCAGCGTCCTCGTCGCCGTCTTCGACACTGTGATGGGGTGGGAAGTAGTGAAGTCAACTACGCTGGTCTCGACGATAACTACCAGGAAGAGCTTGAGGACAAAGAGCTTGTTCCTCCGATGCCCAAGGCTGGCACCTGATGGCTTCTCGCCCCTCGTTGGTTACCCCAAGTGGAAGGTTTGAGATGCAGTGCAGAAGAAAGTTTCCCTCGGTGAAGATACCAAGGTTATCGAACCAGTAGGACTCAGAAGATACAAGTAGGTGGCAACGTCGCCAGAAATTGCTTCTTGACTAGGGTGTTGTCGTGGACCTGCACACAGCAACAAATAACTTTGCTCCCAACGAGTACAGAGGAGTTGTCAATTCCTCCGGCCTTGTCGTTTACAAAGGATCAACGCAAGAGATAAAAGGTGAAAAGGAAAGTAAAAGCTGAAAGTAAATTGAGGGTGTGAAAAATAATGTGAAGATGGACCAGGGTCCCGTGATTTTCACTAGTGATGTCTCTCTCCCAAAAGACGATAAAAGTGCTAGCGAGGTAAACAAATCACAGTTGGGAAATTGACAGGATTATGAAGGCACCGCAATGCTAACTATGTTGCAAAGAAAGGAAGGGCTCAAAAGCAATGGGCAGTACGCCAAGGTAAGTAGACCGAAATCCATCTGCATCTACTATGAATCATCCACCTTGAGATATCTATCCAGAACATCTCGCTGGTATTAAGTTGTGAATCCCACCCAAAGTGTAAATTCAAAGCAACAGACAACTGCATTAAAAGAACTTTGCGTAAAGTAAACAATCCTTGCACCCGCAGGTACAAGCATCGTTGTTTTATCCCTGATGGCAACAGCACATCCCCTAGTCTCATGTTTCTGTCACTCAAGCTAGACATCAAGGGGCTGAACCCACAATCGAGCATAACGCTCTCTCTTGGAGTTGCAAATAAAATACTTGGCCAAACCAAATACCGCAATGGAGAACATGTAAGAATTTAATCAAGAACAAATATAAAAGAGAAGAACCAAATATATTACTCATCACAATCTGAACATAGTCTCATAATCCATCAGATCCCAACAAACTCAGCATAGCAACAGCAGAAATTACATAGATGCCTCGATCATGTGAGGCAGCTCATGAGGACTCAAAAGTGGAAGCACAAAAGGGGGAGAGATAGATCACATAGCTACTGGTCACGGACCCATGGTCCAAGGTAAACTACTCACGGTACATACGGGAGGCGTCCATGGCCATGGAGGGTCTCCTGGAGGGGGTAGCTTCTCCCGGCAGGGTGCTGGAGCAGCTTCTCCAGGCAGCCCCGATCTAGAAACGGCGGCGGCGGAACAGAGGCGAGATCGCGAAAGAGAAGTCCGTATTAGGGGTTTCCACCCCGAGGGGTAAATATAGGCGAAGAGGGGCGTCGAGGGGACCCACGACGCAGTCAGGAGGGTCCCTGGCGCGGCCCAGGGTGGGGCCGCGCCACCTGCCCTCCTGGCTGCCTGGTGGTGGCCCCCCTTCCCTCTCTTGGTGATTCCGGAAGCTTCTGTTGTGCTGATTTTTTATATATTTTTCTCGGAATTTTCGGAGCACTTTTAATGGCCGGAAAACCTGAAATACAAAAACAGCATAAAACAGAAACTGGCAACTGGGTGCACTGAGTTAATAGGTTAGTCCAAATAGGTTCCAAAGTGTATGAAAGTTCAAGAAAAACATGGCAAAGTCACACAAAACATGCATGGAGCAAGAAGAAATTATAGATACGTTTGGGACGTATCAGCACCCGGAAGAAGTCTCTGCCCAAAAGAGCACCCTGCCTCACCACCCGCTCCTCTTCGCTCACCACCTGCGCGGAAGGAACCACTTCAGGGCTTGGCCATCTCGGCGCTGCCTCCTCAAAGGCGTAGCAGTTCTCCGATTGACTACTACCACATGGATTCCAAGGCCTACTCCAAGCTTTGTTGTGATATTGATATCTCTCGTCATTGGTTACCCCAAGTGGAAGGTGAGATGTAGGATAGCAGCAAATTTCCCTCGGTGAAGATACCAAGGTTTGTCTCCAGTAGGACTCCGGAGATGATAAGTAGGTGTCAACGGCGCAATTGACGTGGACCTGCACACAACACAAATAACTTTGCTTCCCAACGAGTACATAGAGGTTGTCAATCTCTCCGGCCTTGCTGTTCAGAAAGGATCAACGCAACAGATAATAATGATAATGGTAGCAGCTAGAAAGTAAAAGCAGAAAATAAATGAGCGTGTAAACAGTAATGAGAATATGGACCGGGGTCCCGTCATGTTACTAGTGATGTCTATCTCCCAAAAGACGATAAAACTGTTATGCGAGGTAAAAAAATTACAGCTGGGCAATTGACAGGATTAAAAACGCACTGCAATGCTAACTATGTTACAAAGAAAGGACGAGGATCAAAAGCATGGGCGGTACGCCAAAATAAGTAGACCGAAATCCAACTGCATCTACTAATAATCATCCACCTTGACATATCTATACAGAACATCTCGCTGGTATTAAGTTGCGAGCCCCACCCAAAGTGTAAACCCAACGCAACAGACAACTGCATTAAAAAACACTTTGCGTAAAGTAAACAATCCTTGCAACCGCGGTTACAAGCACCGTTGTTTCCCCCTTGTGGCAACAACACATCCCCTAGACTCATTTTTCTGCCACTCAAGCGTGTCATCGGGGGGCATGAACCCACAATTGAGCATAACGTTCCCTCTTGGAGTCACTACCTACTACTTGGCCAAAGCAATAAATAGCAACGGAGAACATGCAAGAATTTCTTAAGAACAAAAATATAAAAGATAAGAACCAAATATATTACTCAATCACAATCTGAACATAATCTCATAATCCATCAGATCCCAGCAAACTCAACATAGCAACATCAGAAAATTACATATGTGCCTCAATCATGTAGGGCGGCTCACGAGGACTAAACCATGAAGAAAAAAGAGGGGAGGAGCACATCACATAGCTACTGATCACGGACCCATGGTCTAAGGGAAACTACTCACGGCACATACGGGAAGCATCCATGGTGGAGGGGAAGCTCACGGAGGTAAATCCTCCCTCCGGCAGGGTGCCGGGAAGAAGTCTGCTGGTGCTCCCGATCTTGGAAGCGCGGCGGCGGCGGAACAGAGGCAAGATCGCGAAAAAGGGTTCTGTCTTCAAGGGTTTCGCGTCACGGGGAATAAATAGGCGAAGGGGGGAAGCCAGGGGGGCCACCAGGGGTCCAGGCGCCCCCTTGGCGCGGCCAGACCCTAGGTCGCGCCAGGTGGCTTCCTGGGTCCCTGGTGGTGGCCCTCTGGCCCCACCCAGGTGATTCCGGAAGGTTCCTTCACGCTGATTTTTTATCTGATTTTTCCTGAATTTTTGGAGCACTTTTAATATGGGGGAAACCTGAAATAGAAAAACAGCAGAAAACAGGAACTGGCACTGTGGTGCACTGAGTTAATAAGTTAGTCCAAATATGATCAAAAGTGTATGAAAGTGTATCTAGATCATAACAATATCACAAAAAACATGCATGGAGCAAGCAGAAATTATAGATACGTTTGGGACGTATCAACATCCCCAAGATTAATTCCTACTCGTCCTCGAGTAGGTAAATGATAACAAGCATAATTTCTGTGGTGACATGCTAGCAACCGTACAAGAACTTTGAAAGTAAAGAAATCAAGGTATGTGATTCACTTCAAGTCATCATAGGCAAGAGTCTATATTGGCATTGAAACAAGCAATGGAAGAACATTAGGTGCAAGAGCTCTCGCTGTCCGTGACACGAATGTCTCCAAATGGTGTTTGCGTGCAAGAAAGGGGATATTGGAATACGAGAAAAAAGTATTTTTGTTGAGAACTCAATCTACTAAAGTTTCATACTTGGTATTCTTTGGAATCTTATGTTGACTCTTCCCCAGACCACTAGCCAGGTACAAGTCAATTTGATCAAATCCTTTTAGATATTTTGAGCACTCATGCAATGGATGAGCTTAAGAACGAGAGATATGGTGGAGGAGGAATACAAAAAGGGTGAGAAAGGCTCACATCAATGAGGACAATCATAGGCGAGAAGGACAAATGATAGATATGATGTGAGGAGTAGGGATTTTCATGCAACAGATGCACATATGAGCTAAGAAAATCTCTCCAATGGAACTAGTGGGGGTGCATCTAACTTGCTCACTAGTGGAGGCTCATCCTTGGAATATGCAAGCCAAGTTCTATAGTGTGAAGGGTCCCCACATAGCTATATGGATAAATGATCATCTCTATGGAGTACAAGGATAAGAGGGGGTACTAGTGTGGATCTTTCGAAAGGATAGTAGTGTTGCCCCTTTCTCTCTTTTTATTTTCTTTTTCTCTTTTTTTTATTTTTTCTATTTTTTTGGTGGCCTCAATGGCTCTTTCTATTTAACTCTCATTTTTCTCTTTGGGATCTTTTATATTGTCCCCTTTGGGATCTTTTCCTCAGTTAAGGGAAACACTCTATTTTACAAGAAGGTATAGAAGATCTTCACACTTTACAAGGTACTTAACATAAAGAAGATGTAGCTATCATGATGTATGCAAAGTATGCCTCTGCCAGTGTAGCAGGAACATGTATGACATGAAGATCAAGTCATGAAGAGGTGGATGTTGCATGGCAATATATCTCGGAAAGGCTATGGAAATGCCTTGATAGGTAGGTATGGCGGCTGTTTTGAGGAAAGATATACGGAGGTTTATGGTAACAAAGTGTATCATGCCAAGGGTTTGGATCTACCGGCGAAGGTGGACGCCAACTCTCGGAGTGAGAAGAGGGCTATGCACGGTACGTAAGAGGCTAGAAAATATGAGGAGGTGGAAGTGTCAACTTTCAATACTTACATTAGTCCGAAGAACTGATGTATTTATTATCGGTAACTCTCAATCTAATGAGGAGATTCACAAAGAGGCGAGTACCCCGAGGAGGAGTGTATGGGGGTTTGGTTATCCTTGCGCATCCTCGACTCATGGTACGTGAGTGTACTCTAATATCCGATCCCTCAAAAGATTAGTGATCCATCTAGTAGCTAGATTTCTCAACTAGTTTTGTAGGTTTTTGAAAATAAACACGGATTACCCGAAATACGACACCTATCACTAATAGGCTAGAGCTCTTGACACCAAAAGTTCAAACATTACTCACAACAATACCTCAAAACTATTGCAAGTTACTACCAAAATTAAATAGCAACCTCAATTACCTACTTTCAAGACAAGACACAACTGAGTGCAACAACCAACTCTCTTAACAAGATAAACATGAAAACTAAAGAAAGTTCAAGCAACAAACTAAACAAAATCCAAGGCGCTTGCTAAAGACAAATTAAAACTAAAACTAAACATGGCAGTAGCTACGAAAAGATAAAGAACACACAATAGTAAAAAGATAGGCATGAAAATCCCATGATGTGTTCTAGATTGGATTGGAGCGTGTTTCTCTCCCGCACAAAGTAAGCTGGGGTCTAACTTGTTATGAACAACAAGCAAATCTAAAGAAAAATAAAAAGTAAACCTAAGAGCGAGATGCTCCAAGCATAGCACATAACGTATGCAGTGATAAAAATATAGCGAGACAAAGGGCGAACTGATGATTGTTGATGGAAAAAGGGATGCACGGGGGCATCTTTCATGGGAAAGTCACGGCAGATGTCCGTAGAGTCGGACTTATCATGGGACCTTTGCTGTGAGGCGAATTCGAGGAGAGAGTCGACATAGGCACAAGACTCGGCGAGTTACCCAGGTTCGGCCCCGACGGTGCGGTAAAGACCTACTCCTTCTTTTTGACTATAGGGGAATCGACTCTTCAATAGGAAGAGTCAATTGTATCAATTACAGTGATGATGTTTCGCAACCTTAGTCTCGTGGAGATCTAGGTTATGGCGCGAGTTGTCTAGTCCTGGCTTGAGGTAAGTTCTGGCTCTGGTTCCCGTGGACCTCGGCTTATAAAGGCGTCGGGTCCCGGGATTCCTAGAGTCCGACTCATATACGATGTGGAGTTCTATTCTACTTTACAAGTTTTCTACGTGCTATACAAGGTAAGTCGAATTCCTTCTAGGTCTTCAATCTTCACGCTTGGCATGTCAGACTCCTGGTCGGGTCTTCTTTGTGGGCCTTCAAATGTAAGTCGGCCCGGAGGTTCCTAATGCCGGGTCTATGGGCCTGATCCATCCCCCCCGACATTATCCCCCAGGATTTTTGTGATGCTTCAGTCTTCACAGCAATCTTCTTTTATCTTCTTCATTGTCGCCGGCTCTTCATGGATCAAGGGCCGACTTTATGCATGACGTTGATTGGGAGTCAGAGTCGTCTCTCTTCAATTTTGCTTCGATTCCTCTGTCTCCATGAAGTCGGCCTTTCTTGTTGAGTCAGCTATCATCTGATGTTCTACTAGAAGTCAACGCCTAACTCTTTTTAGCTTCTTGTTTCCTTTTACTTGAAGATTTTTCCTTTGACCTTTGGTCAAAGATCCGGTTTGGTTTTTATGATCACTCTGCCTGAAACACCGGTTAGAGGCATTGATGTTTGTAGTGGGAATCAAGGAGTGTTTCCATAAATGCTATCTACCATGGGTAGTTACCCCGCTTTATTTATGGCATTAATGGATCTTCCCCATGAATCTATTATAAATATCCCTTTGGATAGTTTGATCTTTCAAGCGCATCCATTTTCCTCTTCCTCTTCCTGTTTTCCCCATGGCACCTAAGCTAGAAGCCTCTTCTCCTTTGGCATCCAATGAGCCCGATCCCCGTGCAAGTACTCGAGGTCGCGGCCGTGGTCGTGGACGTGGCCGTGGTAGAGGTCGTGGCCGTGGCAGAGGTAGAGGAAGAAGTACACGTGCTGCCTCTCCTTCTGAATCTCCCCCTTCTTCTCCTGAGAGGAGTGAGTTCTTGGTTCATATCCGGACGATTCAACGCTGGATCAAACTTCCCAAATCTTTTTCTCAACTTGTGGTTGACTCGACACCTTCGGGCCTTTGGCTCCGGTCTGATGGATGTCCTCATGGACCTGTCTGGGTGACAGTTAGTTTTTCTAACCATGGCACCATGTGTTTTGAGAAAGGTTGGAAAACTTTTCTTCGCTCCAGGAATATTTCTCGAGGAGACACATTATCTTCAAATTTGATGGTGAAGACACCTTGTCATCTAGGATCTTGGACTCGGATGGATACCGAGCCTGCTGTTGTGTGGAGAGCTCCAGCCATGAAGAACTTCTTAGTGAAGAAGAAGCTTCAACAGAGGATGAAGCCGACTCTGAAGAAGATGTCTGAAGCTGTTGGTTTGTCAGAACCCTCTGTTAGGTAATGTGCTAGGATCTTTTTCACTTTGCATTCATGAAAGAATTCAAAGGAAATTCAAATTCAAAAGCAAATGGGAGAAGGAACCCCCCCCCCCCCCCAGATGAATTAATTCAAAAGGCCAGATAAAAATCTTCTCCAAAAATTCATGTTAGAGTTTTGAAAAGTCTTATAAATGAGTGTGATCACATATCAAGTGATGTGGGACCCACCCCATGCTCATAGATTTTTCAAATATTCAAACAGTGCCTTGGAATTAAAGAAATACCCCTATTTGATTTAAGATTCAAATTATTTGAATTTTAAAAATGTTGAAATTTTATAAGTGGTTAGTCTTTATTATTATGAGGCCACATAAAAGTTTTCAGCATTTAATAAAATGTTTAGCTATTTTATTTAGCTAAACAGAACAAATAGCAGAAAAGAAAAACAGAAAAGAAAGCAGAAACCACTTACCTGGCGCCTAAGCGGAGCTGGCCCACCCAGCCCAGCCGGCCCACGGGGGCAGGGGCGTCTTCTTCCCCGTCCCGCGCCTCCAAGCTGCTCGATGGAATGCCACCGAGCTAGCCGGGGACGACACGTCGTCGTCGAGGAGCTTCCAGGCCCCCTGTGGCCTCTTCTCGCACCTGGACGCACCCTGGAGACGCCGTGAGCTCATTCCCCCCCTCCCCAGTGCCTATCCTCCTCTCTCTCGCTGAGCCCCGAGAAGAACAGGACGCCGCCGTCGCCATAGCTTGAAGCCCGCGTGGCCAACGACGTCCCCGAGCTGCGCCGTGCTGTCCATCCTCCTCGCCATCCTCGACTTCGACTCCGTGCAGAAGGAATCGAGCTCGGACGCTCTGTAGCCGCCGGAATCTTCTCCACGTTGCCGCCGGACCCGCAAGCCAACTCCGGCGAATTCGTCGTCGTTGAAGCCTCTCTGTCTCCACCGCCTGCGCCGTTGCGTTCACCACCTCCTGGTGAGCAGAACCCCTAATCTTGCGGCCCCTCAATCCCCCCCTAGACGATTCCGCCATGAGAGCAGAGGAAGGTCGCCGCCATGGTCGTCGTCCTCCTCGCTCCAGTGCTCATCGTGAACCCCCAGTGCGTGCGTTTGACTCCTGCACGTGCCAGCGTTCGAACGCGCCCCGAATCGCCTCAAGTCTTGCACTGCAACGTCGACTACGACCTCGCCGTGGTTCTGTCGCCGCCAAGGACGTCGCCGTCGTCGCTCCCGACCACCCCGCGACCCCCTGTTGCCTCCAGAAGACGCGGACGACCTCCAGGAGCAAGCCGGTGCCCTCCGTTTCCCCTCCCGTGGCCGGATTCGTCCTCCCCGTGCAGCGCCGCCGCGGTCCAGTCGCCGGCGTTTAGCCGCCGGCAAGTTAGCCAGACCCCCCCCCCTGTTAATCACCCAGTTAGTGACCCATGGGTCACTGACCAGTGGGCCCAGTGGCTTAATTAAGCCACTGGATTAATTTAACCCACGGTTTAACTTAACACAGTCACTGACACCCTGGACCCACATGTCAGATGACGCAATAAATCATTTTATGAATTTCCAGAAAATCAAAATGAATTAAAAGTAATTCCAGAAATTCCAGAAAATACCCCAAACTTTGGAAATTCATAGAAAATTCATATTAACTCCAAATTGGACAATTAATATATGAAAAATGATCAGGAGAAAATTATATTTCCAAATATGCAACTTTCAACTATGTTTGAGTTGAATTTAAATGGGGACCAGTAGCATATGTCATTTGGTTTATTTGAATTTAATTCAAATTCAAATCAATTGATGTTGCAACTTGGACCATGGTATTAAGCTACAATTCAACCACACTTCAGAGGCATATCATACACATTTGAAAATGATTCAAAATGATCAAACTATGTCATCTACAACTTGGCTATGTTGAATTCAAATGTGGAGTTTGAATTTGCAATTCAATTTGCAATATACTCCATTTAAATGGAATGCTCAACACATCAGTACCATGAACATCACCCTTTCAATCTTATTCATGTGATTGTGCATTGTACATTCTGTTGATCCTATGATTGTCATGTTGCTGATAGACGTGGAGCCGGAACCCGAGGTCACCCCCTACGTTGAAGACCCCGAACCCGAACCTCGTTAGCAAGGCAAGCAAACCCCCATTGATCATGTCGATAAAATCCCACTTCCCTCTCATGTCTCGCTTATGCATTGTTTAGGATGATCACCATGCTACGTTTCTACCGCATAGATGAACCCATTCCTTTGCATGACCTATCATTTTGTCACAGTAGTAAGCAAACCACAATCCTAGCAAATGTAGGAGTTGTTTGATATCATGTGGCCCCTGCAATGTTACTGCTTATTGCATGCTTAGTATGATACCATGTTGTTACTGTGATGAGAGTCGGGATGGGAATGATCATGTTGATGTTGGTAGAAAAGTGTTGGTGAATCGACCCTAATACAAGGTGAACGATGAGAGGTTGTGTAGGAGTACACGGTGGGTTGTCTCGTTGAACACCGCCCTAGTACGAGTTCTTGTGTGGTGATCCAAGATGAAGAGTACAACCACACATTGGGCTCACTGACCCCTCTCAACTTACTAACTCATCCCTTTCGATGTCCAGATGTCGCAATAGTTCGGAGTTCTGGTAGGTCTGTGGCCTGGTTGCTAAGTGAGAGAACGGCTCATCCGAGACCGGCTTATGCACCACGCACACATCACTTGGGTCCACTTCGGTAAACCGGCCGGGTTCACGATTGTGGTAACCAACCCAAGTAGGCGGCTTTCTCGGACTAGATCGGCTATGAGGTAACAATTGTGGTGAGCATCCTCGCTGGCACCCCTTGAATGGTGTCGAGATCAAAGGAGGTAAATGATTATCATGTGTGTGTAGCGGTACACCCTTGCAAGGTTAACAAAACTATTCGAATAGCCGTGTCCGCGGTTATGGACTACTTGGAAAGCTTAGCTTGATTATTAGATAACTTGAACTGGATACTTCTAAAACACACCAAGATAAGTGTGAGTGCTATGGCGTGCTTTCTCGTGGGGAAGTCGAGGAAGGCACCTTAGTGGTGTAATTGGTTGGAGAAAGTAGTGGACTCGTGTACGCTTCTTACCTCAAAGTCTGGTACTCGTAGTTCAGGATTAGCCAAGTCAAAGCTGGCACTTCTGCAAGTGAACCCCACCTCCCTTTACCTTGATACATGTGCATGAGTAGTATAGCTCCTATGTAAGTCTTGCTGAGTATGACTTTGTACTCACGTTTGCTTAATCTATGTTTTAGATGATGCCACTGACCCCGAAGGTGGCTTCTTCATCGAGCTGGACGATTGAAGACCAACTAGTCTAGTCCCAGTCAGACGACTGGTTCCCTCGTGGAGGGCTTTGTGTTTAAATAAGGCTTCTTAAGCCATTTGTTAAACTTGTCTGTAATCAGACATAATTTTCTTCCGGTTGTAATGTAATGTTGGATCACATGTATGTGATCTCTGTGTGCACTCTATAAGAGTTATCAATAAATATGTACACTTTGTAGAGAATTGCAATGATACTTGCTGTTCATACAAGGCATGTGTGCTGCGTGTATGTTTATAACATGCATGTCTTTGTATGGGTTTCGAGACCTTAGTTGTGTTCTGGATGGCGGTCTTTCATACACCAAGTGGCCCTTAGATGTGCGCAGCTTGGGGCATCGTGATGCGATTGCTCGAGACTCCGTCTCGTGCACACTTTGTGGTATGATCGAGCCCGCCCTAGACCCCGACTAAGTGATCGGGCTGGAGTAAGTCTATGTAAGAGTTTTGAGATAGTCGATAGTATGGTTGAGGCGACTTGTCTTTGAATATGGGAGTTCACCACCCATATCATTAGACTTGTGTGCGGACGATGAGGACCCATCTCAGTTGATCACCCGACCTGGATGGGATGCCCCTCACGTACGATGCTTTCCGAGAATGTTCAGTGCTTGGCCTTGTCTGCTTAGACAAGTGGGTGCGGTTCTCGGCTCTCCATATGACTATGTCTTAACTGTACTTGCATACGCTAACCCCGGGTCCCGACAGACTTGGTATCAGAGCAGGACTGACTGTAGGACTAGTAGCCTTGGCCGAAGTCGAGTCTAGCTTGCTATAGTTATATAGTTACTCTGGGTATATAAGGGAACAACGTAAGGCTTCTTTTTTCTCCTTACCCCCTTCGTTCTGAGTTCTGAGTCACCCTCATCTTATTCTACGGGAAGATAGGACTAGGCTCTCCTCTGTCTGATTAGAACATCTCGTTGTTTGCTTCCTTGTAGCCGTAGGAGAGTTGTGATCGGTTTGTTAGAGTGGTTATGCTCCCTGTTTTATTACATCGTATGTAAGTGATGTTTCCATGTTGGAAGAAATTGTCATTTCTTACAATTACAGCCGTTATGCTGTCCGAGTCATTCCAGGTTTATCTCATAATCTGATGCATTTGCAAACTCCTTTCTGTTTCAGATGGCAGATCTTCCCCCTCGGCAGATTGTTCGTTTGACCAGGTGTCTCGGTGTGCGTGGCCATCCCGCCACGTTGATCGAGATGATGTCCTATGTGGGATATTGATGGTACCCTGAGTACACCGTCGAGGAGCAGTTTCACGACTTCAACCAGACGCAGTTCCACTGCATTGTCCGGATCTACCCGCACCACGTTGGAGTCACTCAGCCTATCCACTTTGGACATGGCATTGGCGTTACCGAGAACATGGCTGTGCAGGATGCTGCATACTCATGTATGACACTGCTGAGAGAGGAGCACACTTTGCTGAGAGAGACTTATTTCCGCTATATCCCAGCTGCACTTCCAGGAGAAGAGGGATATTACACCGGACTCTACTCAGATCACTCTGCAGAGGATCCCGCACTTCAGATGACTGCTAGGTTTGCTAGTGACAGAGATCGTGATGCACGCGCTCTCCGTTTCGAGCTCCACGCCACCCGTGTTCGTCTGTATCGAGCACTGACACTTTTGGCACCCTTTGTGAGCGTGGGATCAGTTGAGTTTGATGCGATCTACCCAGTGAGGACTCAGATGCCTTCTCGAGTTGCTTGGCCCGAGATTGGAGGCATTTTTCCACCCCGTGGTCCTTTGCTTCCACCCTACGCTGGACCTAGGCCCCATCCTTGCCCAAATGGATATCAGGGTCCACAAGCCTCCGTGTTTTCCGATGGTCACCTCCAGCTACCGTGATACGTGGGTTACTTTTATGAGGACTACTATGGACATGGAGATGAGTGAGACCGTCTGTGGTCTTACTTAGTGATGATGTAGTAGTATCTTAGTGTATTGTACACAAGGTGTCTAAGTTCCAGAGGCTTAGATAAATAATGTATAGGAAGTCAGAGTGCCTCTGAAGGATGTATCATCTTCATCACGTTTGTATTAGCTTGGTGCTTGTACTAAAACGATGTATGGTTTGCATGACAGCTCGTGAATATATGGCTTGTATGCTTTATCACCATGTTGTCAAGATGATTACTTCATTTGCTCTGTAATCCTTCCAGTACTTCAATACCTTGTTTAGACTCTTCAAATCAACTCTGTTTGACTTTGGTTTTTCACCTTCAGGATGTCTCAAGGAACCCGTGGCCAGGTTGGTCGTAACCAAGGTCGTGGGAATGACCAGGAGGAAGGCAACCTTCCACCCCCACCCACGATGGCTCAGGTTCTGATGGAGGTCGAGAGGAACCGCCGAGACTCTCACCACCTGTTGGAAGTCATTGCATGCAACACCACTCAGCAGCGCAATGAGCTGGTGTCCCTGAACGACTTCATCCGGCTTCATCCCCCGGTTTTCAATTACTCCACCGAGCCCCTTGACGCCGATGACTGGCTTCGCAGCATCGAGAGGAAGATCCAAGCAGGCCGTGTTGCAACTGGTGACAAGGTCAGCTATGCCACCTATCACCTCGAAGGTGCAGCTAGCTCTTGGTGGGAGAACTTTCTGAATATGCGTCCCGTTGGACCGCCCGCATCTTGGGAGGAATTCTGCACTTCTTTCCACGAGCACCACATTCCCAAGGGTCTTATGGACCGCAAGCATGAGGAGTTCTGCAACCTCACTCAAGGCAGAAGGACCGTTGATGAGTTTAGTCGTGAGTTCAACCGACTTGCTCGTTATGCTACCGAAGAAGTCTCCACCGACACAAAGAAGCAAGAGAGGTTCCGTCGTGGCCTCAACACTGGACTCCGTCGTGAGCTCAACCTTCACGACTTTGCCTCATTCCAGGTCCTTGTCAACAAGGCCATCAAGGCAGAGGACATGAACACCCCCAAAGATTTCCGCAAACACCCCAGAGATGACGGTTCATCCAGCTCTGGCTCCCAGAAGCGCAAGATCTGGATCCCAAACAGCATGTTCCGCCAGAACAACCCCCCGAGGCCATCCTATGTGGCGCCTCGTCAACCAACCCAGTTCCACCCAGCTCCACCAAACAACCCAGCTCCACGAACTGTTTTCGGAGCCTGTTACAAGTGTGGTCAGGCAGGCCACTACTCTCGCGAGTGTCCCAGAACCAGGTCCAGCATCAGAATGCTCCACCCCGTGCCAGAGGCAACAACAACAGCAATGGTCGTGGCAAGCCACCCCAGAAGGTCTACACCGCCAAACCCGCTCCTCCCGCCAATCGTGGACGTGTGAACCAGATCGCCGCCGAAGAGACTGACGACACCACTGACGTCATTCTTGGTATGCTCCCAGTCAATTATGTTCCTACTTCCGTTATTTTCGACCCAGGAGCATCTCATTCATTCATGTCGGAAAGTTATGCACTTCGTCATGAGTTGTCTTTTGTTGAATTGTCCACCCCGATGATTATTCAAACTCCAGGGTCACGATGGCAAACTAATAGAGTAAGCCATGGTAATCAAATTGCAATTGAGGGTTTAGTATTCCTTGCTTCACTCATAGCCCTCAAGTCTTCAGACATTGATGTCATCCTTGGCATCGATTGGCTATCAAGACAGAATGCCTACCTGGATTGCAAAGGCAAATCCGTGAAACTCACCCACCCTTCAGGCAAAACAGTCAACTACACCTCACCCAGAACAAGGACCCAAGTGCATTCCTTGAATGTACTTCCCCTTCCCGAACTTGAAGATATTCCGGTGGTTCGTGACTTCCCGGATGTCTTTCCTGAAGAGCTGCCGGGAATGCCACCCGACAGATGTGTAGAGTTTATAGTGGATCTTGCCCCAGGAACCGCACCAATTTCTAGACGCCCATACAAAATGGCCCCACGTGAGTTAGTTGAGCTTAAAACCCAACTGGAAGCTTTGTTGGAGAAAGGCTTCATCCGCCCTAGCTCATCGCCATGGGGTTGCCCCGTTCTGTTCGTAACGAAGAAAGATGGAACAGAAAGGATGTGTGTAGACTATCGCTCGCTAAATTTAGCGACGATAAAGAACAAGTACCCATTGCCCAGGATCAATGATCTTTATGATCAACTTGCAGGATCCTCTGTCTTCTCCAAGATGGATTTGAGATTAGGTTATCATCAAATCAAAATCCGAAACGAGGACATTCCCAAAACGGCTTTTACTACTCGTTATGGTCTTTACGAGTACACCGTCATGTCCTTTGGTTTAACCAATGCCCCCGCCACTTTCTCACGCATGATGAACTCGATCTTCATGGAGTATTTGGACCAGTTCGTCGTGGTTTACCTCGATTACATCCTTATATACTCGAAGAACGAAGAAGAACATGCCGAACACCTAAGGCTGGTATTGATGAAACTTAGAGAGCATCGCCTGTATGCTAAATTCTCCAAGTGTGAATTCTGGCTACCAGAAGTGACCTACTTAGGCCACGTGATTTCTGCAAAAGGCATTGCGGTGAATCCCGAGAGAGTTCAGGCCGTCCATGAATGGACTCCACCTGAATCGGTTAAGCAAGTTAGGAGTTTTCTTGGCCTAGCCAGCTATTGCCGTCGCTTCGTCGAGAACTTTTCTAAAGTTGCAAAGCCTCTAACTGAACTCCTCAAGAAAGATAAGAAATTCATATGGACTCCCAAGTGCGAGGAAAGCTTTCAAGAGCTAAAAAGAAGATTGACTTCTGCACCTGTACTTGCACCTCCAGACACCAAAAAGGATTTCGAGATCTATTGTGACGCATCACGGCAAGGGTTAGGATGCATACTTCTGCAAGATCGACATGTGGTAGCTTATGCTTCACGCCAATTGCGGCCACATGAAGAGAACTATCCTACCCATGACCTTGAACTCGCTGCCGTAGTTCATGCCCTAACAACTTGGCGACATTACCTCCTTGGTAACCGTTGCGAGATTTATTCCGACCACCAAAGCCTCAAATATATTTTCACCCAGCCAGATCTTAATCTCAGGCAAAGACGCTGGATTGAGTTGATAAAAGATTACGACGTAGTAATTTCTTACACCCCAGGCAAAGCCAATGTCATGGCTGATGCACTAAGTCGTAAGTCGTATTGTAACAACCTCATGTTACAACAGTATCAACCACTTCTTCATGAGGACTTTCGCAAGCTCAATCTTGAGATTGTTCCTCATGGCTATCTTTCTACCTTGGTGGCGAAACCAACTCTTGAGGATCAAATCATAGTTGCCCAAAGGCGTGCACGAGGTGTTCGCCGGATTAAAGAGAACATTGCTAGCGGAGTTGCTAAATGTTTCTCCACAGATAGCAAAGGAACGGTATTCTTTGAAAATCGTTTGGTAGTACCTAAGAATAGGGAACTAAGGCAACTCATCCTCAAGGAAGCCCATGACACACCCCTCTCAATTCATCCCGGTAGCACAAAAATGTACCGAGATCTACGCCAGAGATTTTGGTGGACTAGGATGAAGAGAGACATTGCTCAATTTGTTGCCGAATGTGATGTTTGTCGTCACATTAAGGCAGAACATCAAAGACCTGCTGGTACACTTCAACCTTTGTCTATTCCCGAGTGGAAATGGGACAAAGTCGGTATGGACTTCATCACCGGCTTTCCAAGAACCCAGAAAGGAAACAATGCCATCTTCGTTGTCATAGATAGGCTTTCCAAAGTTGATCACTTCCTTCCAGTTCGCGAGTCTATAACTGCTAGTCAGTTAGCGGACTTGTACGTCTCCAGAATTGTATCCCTTCACGGTGTTCCTTTGGAAATCAATTCTGATCGCGGTAGCCTTTTCACCTCTAGATTTTGGGGAAGCTTTCAGAATGCTATGGGAACTCATCTCTCCTTTAGTACGGCTTTCCATCCTCAGTCTAGAGGTCAAGTCGAAAGGGTTAACCAAATTCTTGAAGACATGCTCAGAGCTTGTGTTATCTCATTCAGAAAGAATTGGGAGAAATCTCTTCCATTTGCCGAATTTTCTTATAACAATAGTTTTCAATCTAGTCTGAACATGGCTCCTTTTGAACTCCTTTATGGACGACGATGTCGAACACCCCTAAACTGGTCAGAAACCGGTGAAAGACAATTCTTTGGACCGGACATGATCAAGGAAGCAGAAGAGCAAGTTCGCATTGTTCGTGATCAATTGAAAGCAGCCCAGTCTCGTTAGAAAAGCTACTATGATCGTCATCATCGGCAAGAGAGCTACAATCTGGATGAGAAGGCTTACCTCCGGGTTACTCCTCTGAAGGGAACCCAACGTTTCGGTATCAAAGGCAAGTTGGCCCCACGTTACATCGGACCTTTCCGCATTATTGCTAAACGTGGAGAAGTTGCCTACCAACTTGAACTACCTCCGCACCTCTCCCGAGTACATGATGTATTCCATGTGTCCCAACTCAGGCGTTGCTTCAAGGACCCCATCCGCAAAGTCTACCATGAAACGCTTGATCTCCAAGATGACCTTTCTTATCGAGAATACCCCGTTCGTATTCTTGATTCCGCAGAGCGTGTCACTCGTCGTCAGAAGATTAGGTTTCTGAAAGTGCAATGGTCACACCACTCTGAAAGAGAAGCCACGTGGGAGAGAGAAGACCGTCTCAGTGCTGAGTACCCCACCTTCCTCCCACAGACTTCTGAATCTCGGGACGAGATTCTGTTGAGTGGGGGCGAGTTGTCAGAACCCTCTGTTAGGTAATGTGCTAGGATCTTTTTCACTTTGCATTCATGAAAGAATTCAAAGGAAATTCAAATTCAAAAGCAAATGGGAGAAGGAACCCCCCCCCCAGATGAATTAATTCAAAAGGCCAGATAAAAATCTTCTCCAAAAATTCATGTTAGAGTTTTGAAAAGTCTTATAAATGAGTGTGATCACATATCAAGTGATGTGGGACCCACCCCATGCTCATAGATTTTTCAAATATTCAAACAGTGCCTTGGAATTAAAGAAATACCCCTATTTGATTTAAGATTCAAATTATTTGAATTTTAAAAATGTTGAAATTTTATAAGTGGTTAGTCTTTATTATTATGAGGCCACATAAAAGTTTTCCGCATTTAATAAAATGTTTAGCTATTTTATTTAGCTAAACAGAACAAATAGCAGAAAAGAAAAACAGAAAATAAAGCAGAAACCACTTACCTGGCGCCTAAGCGGAGCTGGCCCACCCAGCCCAGCCGGCCCACGGGGGCAGGGGCGTCTTCTTCCCCGTCCCGCGCCTCCAAGCTGCTCGGTGGAATGCCACCGAGCTAGCCGGGGACGACACGTCGTCGTCGAGGAGCTTCCAGGGCCCCCGTGGCCTCTTCTCGCACCTGGACGCACCCTGGAGACGTCGTGAGCTCATTCCCCCCCCCCCCTCCCCAGTACCTATCCTCCTCTCTCTCGCTGAGCCCCGAGAAGAACAGGACGCCGCCGTCGCCATAGCTTGAAGCCCGCGTGGCCAACGACGTCCCCGAGCTGCGCCGTGCTGTCCATCCTCCTCGCCATCCTCGACTTCGACTCCGTGCAGAAGGAATCGAGCTCGGACGCTCTGTAGCCGCCGGAATCTTCTCCACGTTGCCGCCGGACCCGCAAGCCAACTCCGGCGAATTCGTCATCGTTGAAGCCTCTCCGTCTCCACCGCCTGCGCCGTTGCGTTCACCACCTCCTGGTGAGCAGAACCCCTAATCTTGCGGCCCCTCAATCCCCCTTAGACGATTCCGCCATGAGAGCAGAGGAAGGTCGCCGCCATGGTCGTCGTCCTCCTCGCTCCAGTGCTCATCGTGAACCCCCAGTGCGTGCGTTTGACTCCTGCACGTGCCAGCGTTCGAACGCGCCCCGAATCGCCTCAAGTCTTGCACTGCAACGTCGACTACGACCTCGTCGTGGTTCTGTCGCCGCCAAGGACGTCGCCGTCGTCGCTCCCGACCACCCCGCGACCCCCTGTTGCCTCCAGAAGACGCGGACGACCTCCAGGAGCAAGCCGGTGCCCTCCGTTTCCCCTCCCGTGGCCGGATTCGTCCTCCCCGTGCAGCGCCGCCGCGGTCAAGTCGCCGGCGTTTAGCCGCCGGCAAGTTAGCCAGACCCCCCCCTGTTAATCACCCAGTTAGTGACCCATGGGTCACTGACCAGTGGGCCCAGTGGCTTAATTAAGCCACTGGATTAATTTAACCCACGGTTTAACTTAACCCAGTCACTGACACCCTGGACCCACATGTCAGATGACGCAATAAATCATTTTATGAATTTTCAGAAAATCAAAATGAATTAAAAGTAATTCCAGAAATTCCAGAAAATACCCCAAACTTTGGAAATTCATAGAAAATTCATATTAACTCCAAATTGGACAATTAATATATGAAAAATGATCAGGAGAAAATTATCTTTCCAAATATGCAACTTTCAACTATGTTTGAGTTGAATTTAAATTGGGACCAGTAGCATATGTCATTTGGTTTATTTGAATTTAATTCAAATTCAAATCAATTGATCTTGCAACTTGGACCATGGAATTAAGCTACAATTCAACCACACTTCAGAGGCATATCATACACATTTGAAAATGATTCAAAATGATCAAACTATGTCATCTACAACTTGGCTATGTTGAATTCAAATGTGGAGTTCGAATTTGCAATTCAATTTGCAATATACTCCATTTAAATGGAATGCTCAACACATCAGTACCATGAACATCACCCTTTCAATCTTATTCATGTGATTGTGCATTGTACATTCTGTTGATCCTATGATTGTCATGTTGCTGATAGACGTGGAGCCGGAACCCGAGGTCACCCCCTACGTTGAAGACCCCGAACCCGAACCTCGTCAGCAAGGCAAGCAAACCCCCATTGATCATGTCGATAAAATCCCACTTCCCTCTCATGTCTCGCTTATGCATTGTTTAGGATGATCACCATGCTACGTTTCTACCGCATAGATGAACCCATTCCTTTGCATGACCTATCATTTTGTCACAGTAGTAAGCAAACCACAATCCTAGCAAATGTAGGAGTTGTTTGATATCATGTGGCCCCTGCAATGTTACTGCTTATTGCATGCTTAGTATGATACCATGTTGTTACTGTGATGAGAGTCGGGATGGGAATGATCATGTTGATGTTGGTAGAAAAGTGTTGGTGAATCGACCCTAATACAAGGTGAACGATGAGAGGATGTGTAGGAGTACACGGTGGGTTGTCTCGTTGAACACCGCCCTAGTACGAGTTCTTTTGTGGTGATCCAAGATGAAGAGTACAACCACACATTGGGCTCACTGACCCCTCTCAACTTACTAACTCATCCCTTTTGATGTCCAGATGTCGCAATAGTTCGGAGTTCTGGTAGGTCTGTGGCCTGGTTGCTAAGTGAGAGAACGGCTCATCCGAGACCGGCTTATGCACCACGCACACATCACTTGGGTCCACTTCGGTAAACCGGCCGGGTTCACGATTGTGGTAACCAACCCAAGTAGGCGGCTTTCTCGGACTAGATCGGCTATGAGGTAACAGTTGTGGTGAGCATCCTCGCTGGCACCCCTTGAATGGTGTCGAGATCAAAGGCGGTAAATGATGATCATGTGTGTGTAGCGGTACACCCTTGCAAGGTTAACAAAACTATTCGAATAGCCGCGTCCGCGATTATGGACTACTTGGAAAGCTTAGCTTGATTATTAGATAACTTGAACTAGATACTTCTAAAACACACCAAGATAAGTGTGAGTGCTATGGCGTGCTTTCTCGTGGGGAAGTCGAGGAAGGCACCATAGTGGTGTAATTGGTTGGACAAAGTAGTGGACTCGTGTACGCTTCTTACCTCAAAGTCTGGTACTCGTAGTTCAGGATTAGCCAAGTCAAAGCTGGCACTTCTGCAAGTGAACCCCACCTCCCTTTACCTTGATACATGTGCATGAGTAGTATAGCTCCTATGTAAGTCTTGCTGAGTACGACTTTGTACTCACGTTTGCTTAATCTATGTTTTAGATGATGCCATTGACCCCGAAGGTGGCTTCTTCATCGAGCTGGACGACTGAAGACCAACTAGTCTAGTCCCAGTCAGACGACTGGTTCCCTCGTGGAGGGCTTTGTGTTTAAATAAGGCTTCTTAAGCCATTTGTTAAACTTGTCTGTACTCAGACATAATTTGCTTCCGCTTGTAATGTAATGTTGGATCACATGTATGTGATATCTGTGTGCACTCTATAAGAGTTATCAATAAATATGTACACTTTGTAGAGAATTGAAATGATACTTGTTGTTCATACAAGGCATGTGTGTTGCGTGTATGTTTATAACATGCATGTCTTTGTATGGGTTTCGAGACCTTAGTTGTGTTCTGGCTGGCGGTCTTTCATACACCAAGTGGCCCTTAGATGTGCGCAGCATCGCGATGCGATTGCTCGAGACTCCGTCTCGTGCACACTTTGTGGTATGATCGAGCCCGCCCTAGACCCCGACTAAGTGATCGGGCTGGAGTAAGTCTATGTAAGAGTTTTGAGATAGTCGATAGTATGGTCGAGGCGACTTGTCTTTGAATATGGGAGTTCACCACCCATATCATTAGACTTGTGTGCGTACGATGAGGACCCATCTCAGTTGATCACCCGGCCTGGATGGGATGCCCCTCACGTACGATGCTTTCCGAGAATGTTCAGTGCTTGGCCTTGTCTGCTTAGACAAGTGGGTGCGGTTCTCGGCTCTCCATATGACTATGTATTAACTGTACTTGCATACGCTAACCCCGGGTCCCGACATGGTTTGTCTTCTTAGTAGTATATTGCCAAGTTTTGGCTTTTTCTTGTAAGGTTGACTACTTTGATGTAACACCCAGTTGGTTTGATGAATGAAATTTATGAACTTTCATTGAGTCCATGAGTCTATGAGTCGGTTTTATTCCTAACTTGAAATGTTTTCTCAGAAGGTATGAGAGCCAACCACTTATGATAGTGTATGTATCTGTAGCCCCCTGAGTCGATTCAGAATAGTTTAGTACATGTTAATCAACTCATAGGACAGATCGACTGGTAGCCCCCATGAGATGGTATGGTCATGTTTACATGCCGTACCGGGTCATCAAAGAAGTATTTACTTGCTTCGAAGTAGTGTAGCCCACAAGTGTCGGGTTGTCTTGCCTGCAGAAACCTGGGACTTACAATTTCTTGCATATTTTCTAAAGAATATTTTGAAGTGTTACTCCCCAAGAGTCGGTATACTCAACTGGGTGATGTATCGAGTCTTCTTTTGAGAAGAAACCTTGAAGTGTAGTCCCCATGAGTCGGTGTGTGCATCTGTGTGAAGTGCCGAGTCACATAGGTCTATCTTTGAATCTGCGAAGTCACATGGATATGACACGATGGGTTTTATTCCCGGCTTCCAAATAAGTCGGCGAGGGCCGGTTCGACGAATGTCGATATTCATATGTATGGCGAGAGCCCTCGCGACCGAAGTCGACTTTATATGTGCATAAGATGCAATGAAAAAGGTGTATTCCCCATGAGTCGGTATGAGCATCTTTTGTGTTATACCGAGTCATAGAGAATTTTTTGAACTATAGTCCCCACGAGTCAGTATGAGCATCTTTTGTGCCATACCGAGTCACATGGGTTAATGCTCAAGATATATCTTTTGGATGAAAAAATGAAAAGAATATGTGATGATGCTAATGTATGAAGAAATAAAATATAAAGGCTCATATAGAAGTCGACTCTGGATTCATCTTTTCCTCATCTTCTCTTTGTTGAGAAGAATTTTGGGTTATCCATGAGTCGGAACTCCTCTGTATGCCGTCTCACATTGATCAGCGTTTTTTCGTTTGCTTTAAAACTTCTTCTTGAGAGTTTTTAGCCGGGTTTCGCGTATTTAGATCGTATGAGTATAAGCTATACATGCCAAGGCTTGTTTTTCCAGTTCATGTATATGACGGGATTTCTTCGGATAAGAGTCGATGAGTCACATTGAGCCCCCCTACTTCCCCTGAATAAGCTTATACACTATTATTTTTACGTATATATGCCGAGTTTTCGGATAAAGAGTCAATGATTGTCATCGAACTCCCCGATTCCCATGAATAAGCAATATACATGCTCAGTACCAATAGAGGGGTAGATCAAGCCCCCAGGTCTCTGGGATATAATAATGCAATGTATGCAAATGTATGATGCAAAAAATAAATGACATGAAACAAAAGTAAAGTGGATTCGATATGGCGAGAGCTGTTGCGACGGAAGTCGACTTAGTTATATGTGGCGAGGGCCAGCGCGACAGAAGTCGACTTATGTATATTTTGATGGAGAAAACCGGCACGACCAATGTCGGCTTATATATATATTGTGGCGAAAGCCAGTGCAACGTATGTCGACTTTAGTGAAGCGTACAGTAATGTTCCTGTTTCTACTGAAGTGTAATATGGACGAAGTTGTGCAATGTTCCACGGCCTGGGAGTCTCCTCCATGCTTGTGTGTGTGTCCGCTTTCTCGCGTATATCCACTAGGTAGTAGGATCCGTTGTACAGGTTCTTGCTGACCACAAACGGTCCTTCCCAAGGAGAGGATAACTTGTGCATTCCATCTCTTTTCTGTATGAGTCGGAGCACCAAATCACCTTCCTGGAAAGTCTGACTTTTGATGCGACGGCTATGGTAGCGTCGTATATCTTGTTGGTAGATAGCCGACTGAGCTGCAGCCAAATCTCGTTTTTCATCGAGAATATCCAAGGCGTCTTGTCTTGCTTTCTCATTTTCGGCTTCTACATAAGCACAGACTCGAGGTGAGTCATGACGTATGTCACTTGGGAGGACGGCTTCCACTCCATAGACTAGGAAGAAGGGTGTATAGCCTGTCGACCTATTGGGAGTCGTCCGGATGCTCCATAATACTGAGGGTAACTCCTCCTCCCAGCAACCCGGTGTCCTTTTCAAAGGAACAACGAGTCGGGGTTTGATGCCTCGGAGCAACTCTTGGTTGGCTCTCTCGACTTGTCCATTGGACTGTAAATGTGCCACTGATGCAAGGTCGAGTCGGATGTGATCGTTCTGGCAGAATCGCTGCATAACCCCTTCTGATAGGTTAGAACCATTATCAGTGATGATGTTGTGGGGGTAGCCGAATCTGTATATAATCTTTTTCAAGAATTTCAGTGTTGTCATAGCGTCACATTTGCTGACCGGCTCTGCTTCGACCCATTTGGTGAATTTATCCACTGCCACTAATATGTGAGTATTCTTGTTGGCCGACCTTTTGAAAGGTCCCACCATATCAAGTCCCCATACTACAAAGGGCTAGGTAATAGGTATCATCCTGAGTTCTTGAGCCGGCACATGAGCTTGTTTTGCATAGCGCTGACATCCATCACATTTCTTGACTATGTCCTCTGCATCCGCATGAGCTGTGAGCCAGTAGAAGTCGTGTCGAAAGGCTTTAGCTACAAGCGAACGAGAGCCGGCATGGTGTCCGCAATCTCCAGAGTGTATTTCGTTGAGCATGGCTCTACCTTCTTCTGGTGAGACACATCTCTGAAAAACATCTGCGGCACTTCGCCGATGTAACTCACCATTGATGAGTACAAAGGATTGGCTTCTCCTGACGATTTGTCTGGCCAACATCTCATCTTGAGGAAGTATTCCTCGAGTCTTATAATCCAAGTAAGGTACGACCCATGAGGGTGTAGCATGAATTGCAGCAACCAAAGCCGGCTCTGGGTCTGGCTCTGCTATGTCTTGCTCTGTTGGTGGTTGTACAGACGGCTTTGTTAGGACATCCAGGAATACGTTTGGAGGGACCGGCTTTCGCTGAGAGCCGAGTCGGGAGAGGGCATCTGCTGCTTCGTTTTCCCTGCGGTCCACGTGATCCACCTGGTATCCAATAAAAAAATCCGGCTTGTCTTTGCACTTCTCGTCTATAAGCTACCATTATGCGATTTTTGGAATCCCATTTTCCTGACACTTGTTGAGAAACAAGATCAGAGTCGCCATCGCATTGGATCCAACTTATGTTCATCTCACGAGCTAACCGTAGTCCAGGAAGCAAGGCTTCATATTCTGTTGCATTGTTGGTACAAGTGAACTACAACTGTAGAACATAGTAGAATTTCTCCCCTTTAGGTGAGGTAAGAACCACGCCGGCTCCTGACCCTTGAAGCTGCCGGCTTCCATCGAAGTGCATCGTCCAATATTTGGTGACTGGCTTCTCTGGCGATGCTTGGATCTCTGTCCAGTCATTGATGAAGTCGGCTAGCTCCTGGGACTTGATGGTCGTTCGTGGCTTGTATTTGATGTGATAAGCCCCCAACTCTATGGCCCACTTTGCAATCCTTCCCGTTGCTTCCAGGTTTTGGATGATATCTGCAAGTGGTGCTCAGCTGGCCATAGTTATGGGGTGCTCCTGGAAGTAGTGTTTAAGTTTCTGACTTGCCATGAATACACCAAGAACCAATTTCTGCCAGTGAGGATAGTGTTGCTTTGATAAAGTCAGAACCTCACTGATGTAATAAAATGGCCTTTGCAAAGGATGCTCCTTGACGGCTTCCATACGCTCAACAACAACCACAGCGCTGACCGCTCGATTGTTGGCTGCGATATAAAGTAACATAGGTTCTTTAGGCTTGGGATCCGCCAATATTGGAGCCTGGGATAATTGCTTCTTCAGTGACTCTAGGGCCTGATCGGCTTCGTCATCCCATACAAATGTTTCTGATTTCCTAAGGAGTCGATACAGGGGGATTTCCTTTTCACCAAGTCGGCTTATGAACCGGCTCAGAGCGGCTACACATCATGTGAGTCGTTGAACTCCCTTTACTGAGGCCGGCTTCTGAAGGGTCATGACAGCATTGATTTTTTCTGGGTTTGCCTCGATACCTCTCTCTGATACTATGTATCCAAGGAGTTTACCTGCAGGTACCCCAAAGGTACATTTGGCCGGGTTTAACTTCATCTGGTACTTGCTCAGATTTTTGAAGGTTTCCGTCAAATCACTGATGAGTAAGTCGGCCAATTGGGATTTGATCACTATATCATCCACATAAGCATGCACGTTGCATCCAATCTGTTCTTTGAGGAAACTCTGCACTGTTCGCTGATATGTGGCACCTACGTTCTTAAGGCCAAAGGGCATAGAAGTGTAACAGTAGATCCCGAAGGGGATGATGAAAGGCGTTTTCTCTTGATATTCAAGGGCCAGCTTGATTTGGTGATAACCAGAATAGGCGTCAAGGAAACATAGGAGCTCACATCCCGCAGTCGAGTCTATGATCTGGTCGATACGAGGCAGCGCGAAGGGATCCTTTGGGCAGGCCTTGTTTAAGTCTGTATAGTCAATGCACATGCGCCAGGTCCCGTTTTTTTTCAAAACGAGGACCGGGTTTGCGAGCCATTTTGGATAGAAGACTTCCATGATGAACCCGGCGGCAAGGAGCCGGGCTATCTCTTCCCCGATAGCGTTTCTCCTCTCGTCATTGAAACGGCGAAGGAATTGTTTGACCGGCTTTAGCTTTGGATCTATATTTAGGTGGTGCTCAGCGAGTTCCCTCGGGACACCTGGCATATCGGAGGGTTTCCAGGCGAAGATGTCCCGATTCTCACGGAGGAACTCGATGAGCGCGCTTTCCTATTTGTCGGATAACTCCGTCCCGATGATGAACTGCTGAGAAGAGTCGCCAGGGACAAAGTCTACTTTCTTCGTATCCTGAGCCGGTTGGAACTTGGGGTTGTTGTCAGGAGTCGGTTTCTTCAGGATCGTGGGATCTGCCGGGTCTACCTTTTCTTGGTATTCCGACAAGTCCTCTTTGGCGCGTGTCGACTCGGCAAACTTGACGTGTTGTTCGTCACATTCCACTGCCCTGGACCGACTTCCATCGACGGTGATTGGGCCATTAGGACCCGGCATCTTTAGTTTCAGGTAGACATAACATGGCCGAGCCATGAATTTGGCATAAGCCGGTCTGCCCAAAATGGCGTGATATGGGCTCTCGAGTTTTACCACTTCAAAGGGTATGAGCTCGGAGCGGAAATTCTCAGTGTTTCCAAAAGCCGTCTCCAGGTGAATTTTGCCTATCGGGCGTGCCGACTTGCCTGGGACTATTCCGTGGAAACGGTGTTGGAGGGTTGCAGCTGTTTTTGGGCCAACCCCATCCTGCGAAAGGTTTCGTAGTAGAGGATGTTGATGTTGCTTCCTCCGTCCATGAGTACTTTGTCAAGTGTATATCCTCCAATTTGTGGAGAGACTACTAGAGCCAGGGCCCCTGGGTTCTCTACCACTGGGGGGTGGTCATCTCTTGTCCAAGTGATTGGCTGTTCTGACCAATTGAGCCACCTGGGCCAAGTCGGCTCTGTAGTCACAGCCATGGCGGCTCTCCGTTGCAGCTTCCTATCCCTCCTGCAACTGCTGGTGGTTAAAACGTGATATGATGCACGGTCATGGAGTTGTTTCGGGTTTGCTTGGAATCCAACAAGCCCGGACTGATTTTGTTGGGTTCCTCCTCCGGGTCCTTGGTGTTGAGGCATTGTGCCGGCTCCATGGTAGCCAGGATTCTGGTTGTTGCTGTTCTGGCCGGCTCCTCCACCTGACCCGGGAGGTCCCTGGTTCCCACGTTGTGCAAACTCTTTCATGAAATAGCAATCTTCCCAGGTGTGATTGGTTGGGCGACCGGGTTTACTATGAGTTGGGAAAGGACTCTTCATAGCTGCTTCAAAATTGTTCGGGCGAAAATTTCCTTCCGTCTTGCGGTAGTTGTTGCCCCCTGCTTCTGTCTTTGGGAGCCTACATTTGTGTTGGCTACCAAGTCATAAGAAGTCTGATCAAGCCGCCGCTTGGTTTGCTGACTCTAATTCTGGGATGTTTTGCCACCATTTTTGTTCTGGCCGGCTTTATCCTGCTGAGGTTCGGTATCCTTGGTTTTGTCAGACTCGGCATATTTGATGACTGCGTTTATGAGTTCTCCTATATCATTGACCGTCCTCTTGAGTCGGCCAAGTTTGTGGACTAGAGGCTCGAACTTGCAGTTCCTTTCCAAGACGATGATGGTTGTTTGGGTTCTAATAGTGTCCGAAGAGTGGATTATTTCTGCAACCCGTCGTGCCCAGCTCAGGGTCGACTCTCCTTCCTTCTAGACACAGTGCTCCAATTCGACGATTGTGGTAGCTCGCCGGCATGTGCCTTGGAAGTTCTGGATGAATTTTTCCTTGAGATCCGTCCAGGAGGTGACGGAATTCTCTGGGAGATTTTTGAACCATGTGCGAGCCGGCCCTTTCAACATCATTCTGAGGTAACGGGCGCAGACTCCTTCGCTGGCTTGTAACATTTCCATGGCTCAGTCATAACTCTCGATCCAAGCCACCGGGTCCATGTCGGCTGTGTAGTTCGCGATCTTACGTGGTCCTTTGAAGTCTGGTGGCAAGCGTGTATTTCGTAGAGCTGGCACTAGGCATCGATTGCCCACGGATCTGCTGATGGACTCGGTTTCTTGGTCTAGGGGCAGAGATTGGAATATCTGTTCTACCCGTCGTTCTGGGTGGAAACTGGACGGGATGTCTTGGATCCTTATCGCCCCTGGCGGGTTTAGCGGTGGTGGAGCTCTGCGATGGCGATGGCTGCTCGAGCCGGCTGGAGCCGGTGAATCTGCTTGCCGGCTCATACTTTGATATGGGGTTTCATGTAAGTATTGGAATCCATGTGAATACTGGGCTTGCTGTGTGATTGCGGTCTTGAGCAGATCAATCGCCCCTCGAGTGGCCTGATCCACCGGAGTGTCTCCATGTACAGAAACGCTGGCGAGGTACCGTGTCGCTGCCACCACATTAGCCATGGGGTTGTTGAAGTCATCCGGGGGCGTATGGAACCGTTCCTGCCGTGGCGAGGGGACATGTTTCCTTGGTGGCGTGTACCCCGGAGGAGTCTCCTGATTCATGTCCTGGAACAGTCTTCGTGCCTGAAGATCAGCAGGGATCCGACTTGTGGGTCCTGCGGGGCATGCGTTGGCGAGACTTAGTCTCTGAGCTTCTATCAATTCCGACTCGTGTCGCAAGCGCCTGGTTTCTTGGGCGAGTTGCGTTTCTCTTTCCACCATCTGGGCGTTATGGGAGTTAATTTCCGTTCGTATGCTCATCACCTGGGCCTTGAGTCCATTGACCCTGGTTCTCCAGGCTTGTTGGTTTTCAGCAGTCATTGGCGCGGCTAAGGCTTCATCCAAGGCGTTTAGGGCATCTGAGAGGACTTCCGCTCCTGTAAGAACTTCTGGATGTTCCCTATCCGTATTAGGAGCCGTGTGGTGAGTCATTTCCACATTCCGGTTTTGTGCTGCACCTTGAGCCGGTTGGCTTTCCTGCTCTTCGGTGCCTGCCATGAACACTATCACGCAATATGGAGGCTCGTAGTGTGGAAAGTCGGGTTTGTATTCAGCTACTCCCGTGCCGAGTCTGTTGCTCCCGGTGGATCGGATGGAGCCAGTATCTGAGAAGCTTGTTTCACTGGGGTGTGAGTCAGCGTCAGATGTTTCTCCCGTGGTGTCAGGCATCAGAGACTCGACGGAGCGCGCCGACTCCGGAGATCCAGCGATGAACCCGACAAAAGTGTGCCTTGAGCCGACATGTCGCCGACTCGAGGTTTCCAGGGGAACTTCAGGATCCGGCTCTGGATTAGATCCGTCTGTCTTCCCAATAAAGATGTGAATAGATCCGATCGGGACCCGATAACCGGATTCGACGGAATCAGCGTCAGGACCCCAAGTTGAGTCGTCGATGCAGAGCTTTCCGCGCCGGCTCCTGGTGATTCGTCTGGTCACGAATCCTTCCATGCCTTGTAGAGCTCCCCTTAGAATCTCAACACCTGCGAGCGCAGGCCCCACGGTGGGCGCCAACTTTCGTGGAAAGGTCACGGTAGATGTCCGTAGAGTCGGACTTATCATGGGACCTTTGCTGCGAGGCGAATTCGAGGAGAGAGTCGACATAGGCACAAGACTCGGCGAGTTACCCAGGTTCGGCCCCGACAGTGCGGTAAAGACCTACTCCTGCTTTTTGACTATAGGGGAATCGACTCTTCAATAGGAAGAGTCGATTGTATCGATTACAGTGATGATGTTTTGCAACCTTAGTCTTGTGGAGATCTAGGTTATGGCGCGAGTTGTCTAGTCCTAGCTTGAGGTAAGTTCTGGCTCTGGTTCCCGTGGACCTCGGCTTATAAAGGCGTCGGGTCCCGGGATTCGTAGAGTCCGACTCCTATACGATGTGGAGTTCTATTCTACTTTACAAGTTTCTTACGTGCTATACAAGGTAAGTCGAATTCCTTCTAGGTCTTCAATCTTCACGATTGGCACGTCAGACTCCTGGTCGGGTCTTCTTTGTGGGCCTTCATATGTAAGTCGGCCCGGAGGTTCCTAATGTCGGCTCTATGGGCCTGATCCATCCCCCCAACAGCATCCCCAAGCTTAGACGCTTGAGTCTCCTTGAATATTTATTGGGCATGCATGGGGGTATCCCCAAGCTTGAGTGCTTGACACTCCCGGATCTTCTTTCATCATCTTCCCTCGCACACTTGAAAACTCCCTTCATACATAACTCATCATAAGCTGATTAGAGAGGTTAGTAGCCTTAATAAAATATATTTTCCCCACTGGATATAAAGATATTATTGTAAATCTACTATTTATAAAGATTTCCAAAAGGTTTTTACAAAGAAAAATCAAGCTTAACGTTTACAAAAGTAAGGAAAGGCAAAACGTGGCAGAATCTGTGAAAAACAGAACAACAGGTAGTATAGAATTTTTTAGGGGCACTTCTGCAATTCAAATCAAAAAACTCAGAACATACGAAACTTTAACAATTGTATAGATCATGCTGTGTAAAAAAATTCAGCTCAAAAAGATGAACTGGTGATTTGTTTCGATTTTTTCCGTCAAGCAGACAGAATCTGTTTTCTGGACAGCATGTCACAACTTTTGCTTCCCTTATCATAAGAGGCTAAACTTGGCACAAAGCTTAAAAAATAAAGATACAATGATGTTGCTACAGTAGTAAAAATCATCAAGACCACTAAAAACATAAGTAAAAACATCTTGGATTGCCTCCCAACAAGCGCTTTCTTTTACGCCTTTAAGCTAGGCATAAGGCAAAAAGATCTAGTTGTATCAATCGAACCATCATCAAGATCATCAAAAAGCTCTTCAATTGTACAACTAGTCTTAAGAGGTCTTTCAAATAGAGGCCTAATGAAGATACTTCTAGGGAGAAAACCAAAATGCGTAAAATCAATGGTAGTTTCATTTATAAATTTATCAAAAAGAGGTATTTCTTCCAAAGTTTTCACGGTTTCAACTTCCTTGGCAGTGGGTGGATTATTTTTGGGTCGAGGAACCTTAGGGACATAATTGAACTTAGGTTCCTTCCTTGCCGGAGTCTCTAACTTTTTTGGTTTGATTGAGGAGAAAGTAGTTCCTAGAGTATTAATGATTTCCTCAATCTTATCAATCCTAGAAGGATCCATATCATGGCATTTGATGATCTCCAAAGTTTTAATAATTTTAAGCATTGAGCTATCAAGCCTATTCAAATTCCCTTGATCTTGCGATCCAACTCATTTATCCTAGATATACTTAATATTTCTAACTCTATCTTTTCAAGTTTTTTCATAATGTGAGCTAGAGTTATATCTTCTTCTATGCTAGCAGTAGGGAGATTTCCAACAAGATTTCCAATAACATTAAGAGGGTCCCAAATTGGGGCTTCTAGGAAATTCCCATTGATAGCAGTATCTAAAATGAACCTATTCCAAGGAGTAATCCCAACATAAAAATTTCTAAGCACGATAGTAGTGGATTGTTTCTTGGTGGCTCTTTTCTGAGAATCATTAATTCTATACCAAGCATCTTTTAAACTTTCACTACCTTTTTGTTTAAACGTGAGAACCTATGTCTCAACAAATGCAAAAGGACCAGACATAATGACAGCTACTAGCAAGATAAATAATTTTTTTGTGATTTTTGATATAAGACACAAAGATAAAAACTGAAAGGTAAACTAACAAGACTAAAAAGCAAAGGTAAAAGGTAGTGGGCAACTCCCCTATCTTAGCACTCGGAGTCCCCGGCAACGGCGCCAGAAATTTGCTTGATATCACTCCTCGTTGGTTACCCCAAGTGGAAGGTGAGATGTAGGATAGCGGCAAATTTCCCTCCGTGAAGATACCAAGGTTTGTCTCTAGTAGGACTCCGGAGCTGATAAGTAGGTGTCAACGGCGCAATTGATGTGGACCTGCACACAACACAAATAACTTTGCTTCCTGATACGTCCAAAACGTATCTATAATTTCTGCTTGCTCCATGCCTCTTTTGTGTGATATTTCTATGATATTGATGAACTTCCATACACTTTTGATCATATTTGGACTAACCTATTAACTCAGTGCACCCCAGTGCCAGTTCCTGTTTTCTGCTATTTTTCTATTTCAGGTTTCCCCCATATTAAAAGTGCTCCAAAAATTCGGGAAAAATCCAATAAAAAAATCAGCGTAGAAGAAGCTTCGGGAATCACCGAGGTGGGGCCATATGGGACACACTAGGGCCCCAGGCGCCCTCCCGGCCCGCCCTAGGGTGGGGTCACGCCAGGGGGCCGCCTGGACCCCTGGTGGCCCCCCTGGCTGCCCCCCTTCGCCCATATAATCCTCGTGACGTGAAACCTTCGTGACGGGAACCCTTTTTCGCGATCTCTCCTCTGTTCCGCTGCCGCCGCACTGATACGGTGAGGATATCTCACTCCTCGTTGGTTACCCCAAGTGGAAGGTGGGATGTAGCGTACCAGAAAATTTCCCCTATGTAGAGGATAGGGTTTGTCTTCCGTAGGACTCGCAAAAATACAATAAGGTGGTAAAGTGAACAATGGCGCCGTTCACAACCGAGGTTGCTAACTTCACCTGGACCTGCACACAGATACAGATAACTTTGCTCCCAACGAGTACAGAGGAGTTGTCAATTCCTCCGGCATTGCTGTTTACAAAGGATCAATGCAAGAGATAATAATAGTGGCAACTGATAAAGTAAACTAAGGATGTAAACAATGATACGAAGATGGACCGGGGTCCCATGATTTTCACTAGTGATGGCTCTCTCCCAAAAGACGATAAAAGTGTTAGCGAGGTAAACAAATCACAGTTGGGCAATTGACAGGATTATGAAGGCACCGCAATGCTAACTATGCTACAAAGGAAGGAAGGGCTCAAAAGCAATGGGCAGTACGCCAAGGTAAGTAGACTGGAATCCAACTGCATCTACTACGAATCATCCACCTTGAGATATCTATCCAGAACATCTCGCTGGTATTAAGTTGCGAATCCCACCCAAAGTGTAAACTCAAAGCAACAGACAACTGCATTAAAAGAACTTTGCATAAAGTAAACAATCCTTGCATCCGCGGATACAAGCACCGTTGTTTTATCCCTGGTGGCAACAGCACATCCCCTAGTCTCATGTTTCTGTCACTCAAGCTAGACATCAAGGGGTTGAACCCAAAATCAAGCATAACGCTCCCTCTTGGAGTTGCAACAAATCACTTGGCCAAAGTAAAATACGGCGACGGAGAACACGCAAGAATTTACTCAAGAACAAAATATAAAAGAGAAGAACCAAATTATTACTCATCACAATCTGAACATAGTCTGATAATCCATCAGATCTCAACAAACTCAGCATAGCAACGGCAGAAAATTACAAAGGTGCCTCGATCATGTGAGGCAGCTCACGAGGTCTCGAAAGTGGAAGCACAAAGAGGGGAGAGATAGATCACATAGCTACTGGTCACGGACCCATGGTCCAAGGCGGACTACTCACGGTACATACGGGAGGCGTCCATGGCTATGGATGGTCTCCCGGAGGTGGTTCCTCCTCCCGGCAGGGTGCTGGGGCAGATTCTCCAGGCAGCCCCGATCTAGAAACGGAAAATAGGTTCGTCTTAGGGGTTTCCGTCACGGGGGGTAAATATAGGCGAAGGGGGGCACCGAGAGGGGCCACAGGGCAGCCAAGAGGCCCCTTGGAGCGGCCTAGGGTGGGGTCGCGCCAGGGACCCTTCTGGAGTCCCTGTGGTGGCCCCTTCCCTCCTTTGGTGTTTCCGGAAGCTTCCGTGTCGCTGATTTTTTATCTAATTTTTCCGGATTTTTTGGAGCACTTTTAATGGCCGGAAAACCTGAAATACAAAAACAGCAGAAAACAGCAACTGGCAGCTGGGTGCACTGGGTTAATAGATTAGTCCAAATATGCTCAAAAGTGTATGAAAGTTCAAGCAAAACATGGCAAAGTCACACAAAACATGCATGGAGAAAGCATAAATTATAGATACGTTTGGGACGTTTCACGCGCTTCAAGATCGGGAGCACCAGAAGACCTCTTCCCGGCACCCTATCGGAGGGAGGAATCACCTCCGAGAGCTTCTCCAGCACCATGGATGCTTCCCGGATGAACCATGAGTAGTCCACCTTGGACCATGGGTCTATGATCAGTAGCTATGTGATGTTCTCCTTGAAAGGACGTGGAAGTCGCCTAGAGGGGGGTGAATAGGGGCTTAAAATAATTACGGTTTAGGCTTGAACAAATACGGAATAAAACTTAACGTTTAATTTGCCAAGCAATAAACCTAAATAAGCTAGGCTCAACTATGTGCACCAACAACTTAAACTAAGCAAGATAAACAACTATGTGATAGCAATATATATAACAAGAACACTATGGCTATCACAAAGTGAGTGCACAAGTAGATAGGTTGACTAGATAAGCAACTAGGAGAGCAACCTATGGGACAAGCAATGCAACAACAATATGAGCAAGCACAAGATAAACAAGGTAATAAGCTTGCTCAAAGTAAAGGTAGAGATAACCGCAAGTGGAGCCGATGGATACAAGGATTTGTTACCGAAGTTCCTTCTCTTGCGAGAAGTACGTCTCCGTTTGGAGAGGGTGTGGAACACAATGCTCACACGAAGCCAACGAGGGCCACCCTATTTCTCCTCATGCTCTCAGCAATGCAAGATGCCGTGATTCCACTATGGGACACTTGAGGGCGGTCACCGAACCCGTACAAATGGTAACCCTTGAGGGCGGTCACCGTACCCGTACAAATGCTCGGGGCAATCTCCACAACCTAATTGGAGGCTCCCGTAGCGTCCGGAGCTTTACACCACAATGATTGAGCTCCGCAACAACACCAAGCCTCTAGGGTCCAAAGCACCCTAGGAACAAGCTCTAGAGTGCCAAAGCACTCAAGAGTAACAATCTTCTCAATACTCAACTTCACTTACTACTACCACGAATCCTCGGAGAGAACTCAACCCAATGCACCAAATGCAAATGGCAAGAACACACAAAGTGCTCAAATCCCTCACTCTCAAATCCCACCAAAGCAACAAAAGCTATGGAGGAATATGAGAGGAAGAACAAGGAGAAACACCAAGAACTCCAAGATCTAACAACAAATCTCCCTTCACTTAGAGGGGAAACTCAAATTGGTTTGGTGGAAGAGTAGATCGGGTGAATCTCCTCCAATCCCCAAAAGATGAACAAGTTTGGGTGGCTAGGGGTGGAGAGACCAAGCTTTTTGAGGTCTAGCAATGGAGGAAGAATCTTGGGGAAGATTGGGGTTGGAAGGAGGAAGAAGGAGGGTATAAATACCCCTTCCACGGATCCAACCGTTGGCAGCCGGCCAACCCCGGGCACCCGGAGTAAAGGGACCGGGCACCCGGACCATCCAGAGACATTTGGCCAGGGGACCGGGCACCCGGGGGTCCAATACCCCGGGTACCCGGACTGTTCAGGAAGTTTACTGCATACCCCGGGTACCCGGGGGTCCAAGACCCCGGGTGCCCGGAATACCCAGAGACAGCCCATCTCAGGAAACGAAAACATGCGTAACTTTTTCATACGAACTCCCATTTTGATGATCTTGGGCTTGTTTTAAAGCTATGGAAAATCTCTAGGTCCTCACATAGAAAACCACCCAATATCAACAAAAATAAATGTTGCAAATCAAGGAAAGGTTAAAATGCCAACAAGGTAGAAGGTGAAACCTTCACAAGATAAGAGCCGACAAAAACACCAACATCGAAAACACAAAAGTAAATGTATATGAAACCCGTTTTCAATGAAGAAGAGCTTGTAATGAATACGAACTCAAGCTCCATCACTCACAAAGAGAAAAACCAAACAAGAACCAATAAAGATGATGCCAAGGATGCAAAGGTTTGAGCTCTCCACAAACAATGCGGCCTAGCCTATAACCCGGTCTCCTAACTACCACCATGAGACCGGTAAACTAGAAACCTATAAAGGTCAAACCTTTGTCTTGCGCATAATCCACTTGAGCTTGATGATCATGATCATGCCCACCTCAAGTTGGAACATCTTTATTGATTGTGTCGGCTCGATGAAGAGAAGTAGATTGCTCCCCCATACTCCATTATGGGTGAGCCTAGTTTAGGCACATCTTGATGGCAATCACCACTTGATGCCATCCTCTCTCTCAGGCTATATGAAATCTTCCTTTTTATGCAAGCCCATGGAAAGATTCCTAACCTCACATAGAAACACCACACACATAGAAAATGGGTTAGTACACAAAGCATAATGGACAATGCTTACCATACCGTGAGATCACATGATCCCACAAGGTACATCTTCTATACTTTGTGTGTTGATCAACTCGATTCCATTCTTCGCACTTTGTCTTGATCAAACATGCGTCTTTCCAACACTCCTCATTAAGATGATGTCTTGAAGGTAAACATGAATGTTTACACAACCTCCTTCTTCAAGACATGCTTGCAATATGCTCAACTCTCACATGACCAATCTTTGGATAACTCCATGAATAACACCTTGGTCATCACATGATCTTCTCCTTTCAACCTTGAAGCCAACATATGATCTTCAAGAACTGCCTATGGAAAAACCTTAAAGTAGAACTCAAGCAAACCATTAGTCCATATAGATTGTCATTAATTACCAAAACCAAACATGAGGACACATGCACTTTAACTCCTCCCCTCTTTGTTCTTCATGGATTAGACCTCGTGAGATGCCCTACATGATCGAGGCACATATGTAATATTTCTGTTGTTGCTATGATGAGTTTGCTGGGATCCGATGGATTATGATATTATGTTCCGATTGTGTTTGAGTAATATATTTGATTCTCCTCTTTTATATTTATGTTCTAGAGTAATTCTTGCATGTTCTCCATTGTTGTTTATTGCTTTGGCCAAGTAGTAGGTAGTGACTCCAAGAGGGAGCGTTATGCATGATTGTGGGTTCATGTCCCCTGATGACTAGCTTGAGTGACAGAAACATGAGTCTAGGGGATGTGTTGTTGCCACAAGGGGGAAAACAATGGTGCTTGTACTTGCGGGTGCAAGGATTGTTTACTTTACGCAAAGTTCTTTAATGCAGTTGTTCGTTGCTTTGAGTTTACACTTTGGGTGGGATTCACAACTTAATACCAGCGAGATGTTCTGGATAGATATCTCAAGGTGGATGATTAGTAGGTAGATGCAGATGGATTTCGGTCTACTTGTCTTGGCGTACCGCCCATGCTTTTGAGCCTCTTCCTTTCTTTATAGCATAATTAGCATTGGTTTGCGCACATAATCCTGTCAATTGCCGAGCTATGATTTGTTTACCTCGCATGGCAATTTTATCGTCTTTTGGGAGAGAGACATCACTAGTGAACATCATAGGACCCAGGTCCATATTTCCAATATTGTTTACACCAGCTATCAATTTACTGCTTTATTTACTTTTCTGTTGCTATCACTATCATTATTATCTCGTGCGTTTTATCCTTTGTAAACAACAAGGCCGGAGGAATTGACAACTCCTCTATACTCGTTGGGAAGCAAAGCTATCTGTTTTGTGTGCAGGTCCAGGTGAAGTAAGCAACCCTGAGTTGTGAACGGCGCTATTGTTCACTTCACCACCTTCTTGTATCTGTTGGAGTCCTATTGGTTCGACATTCAACCTTAGAATCTTCGCTAAGGGAAATTGTTGCTATCTACATCTCAACCTTCCACTTTGGGTAACCAACGAGGGGGCGTAAAATCGTACCATCACTTCCCAACGAGTACAGAGAGGTTGTCAATCTCTCCGGCCTTGCTTTTCACAAAAGATCAATGCAACAGATAATAATGATAATGGTAGCAGCTAGAAAGTAAAAGCAGGAAAATAAATGAGCGCGTAAACAGTAATGAGAATATGGACCGGGGTCCCGTGATGTTCACTAGTGATTTCTCTCTCCCAAAATATGATAAAACTGCTATGCGAGGTAAAAAAATTACAGCTGGGCAATTGACAAGATTAAAAACGCACCAAAATGCTAACTATGCTACAAAGAAAGGACAAGGCTCAAAAGCATGGGAGGTACGCCAAAATAAGTAGACCGAAATCCAACTGCGTCTACTACTAATCATCCACCTTGAGATATATATCCGAAACATCTCGCTGGTATTAAGTTGCGAGCCCCACCCAAAGTGTAAACCCAACGCAACAGACAACTGCATTAAAAAGCACTTTGCGTAAAGTAAACAATCCTTGCAACCAGGGTTACAAGCACCATTGTTTTCCCCCTTGTGGCAACAACACATCCCCTAGACTCATTTTTCTGTCACTCAAGCGTGTCATCGGGGGGCATGAACCCACAATCGAGCATAACGTTCCCTCTTGGAGTCACTACCTACTTGGCCAAAGCAATAAACAGTAACGGAGAACATGCAAGAATTACTTAAGAACAAAAATATAAGAGATAAGAACCAAATATATTACTCAATCACAATCTGAACATATCTCATAATTCATCTGATCCCAGCAAACTCAGCATAGCAACAGCAGAAAATTACATATGTGCCTCGATCATGTAGGGCATCTCACGAGGACTAAACCATGAAGAACAAAGAGGGGAGGAGAACATCACATAGCTACTGATCACGGACCCATGGTCCAAGGGAAACTACGCACAACACATCCGGGAAACGTCCATGGTGGAGGGGAAGCTCCCGGAGGTCAATCCTCCCTCCGACGGGGTGCCGGGAAGAAGTGTGTTGGCGCTCCTGATCTTGGAAGCGCGGCGGCGGAACAGAGGCAAGATCGCGAAAAGGGGTTCTGTCTTTGGGGGTTTCGCGTCACGGGGAATAAATAGGCGAAGGGGGCAGCTAGGGGGGCACCAGGGGTCCAGGCGCCCCCCCCCCCTTGGCGCGGCCAGACCCTAGGCCGCGCCAGGTGGCCACCTGGGTCCTGGTGGTGGCCCTCTGGCCCCACCCAAGTGATTCTGGAAGGTTCCTTCACGCTGACTTTTTATCTGATTTTTCCCGAATTTTTGGAGAACTTTTAATATGGGGGAAACCTGAAATAGAAAAACAGCAGAAAACAGGAACTGGCACTATGGTGCACTGAGTTAATAAGTTAGTCCAAATATGATCAAAAGTGTATGAAAGTGTATCTAGATCATAGCAATATCAAAAAAAACATGCATGGAGAAAGCAAAAATTATAGATACGTTTGAGACGTATCAGAGATCAATCAGTTTCATCAGGCTGCCACTATTATGGATCCTCGCTTCCACACCCTTGTGCAGCATGACATCTTTGCGACCATTTGCCTGGAGCTCAATGCAACAACACCTCAGAAGTTCCTGAACATGAGCTACTTTGAGCGCAGACCTGCTGTGTTTGGCGACCTCATTCGTCTCATTGATGCAATGGGTCTTCGTCATGCACCAAATCTCAAGTGCGACTGGAACCATGTTGCTATCATGCAGTTCTATTCTACTTGTTTCTTTGGTGGCGATGATACACTCACTTGGCAGACTCACCACCAGACTATTATGATTACCTATTATCAGTGGTGTGCAACTCTTGGGATGCCAGCTCGGTCTGATGGGCTCCATCGGTTTCACAGTCGAACCTCGGACTTTCAGTCGATGCCCCTTGCGGATTGCATGTGTTGTCTCATGCGCACTACTGCTATGCCTGAGGGGTGCAACATGGATGCCAACAATTCATCCATCTTTCTGCCTCAGTTCCGACAGTTGTATCTTTGTCTCATCCAGACCATTGTGCACAAAGTTATCTTTGTCTCCGGGCTTGGGCACAATGGGCTCCCCTCAATGAAATGAAAATTCCTCTCCAAATCTTAAATTGTGAATATTTTTGAGAGCTATATGTGTATTGTCATCAATTACCAAAAAGGGGGAGATTGAAAGAGAAATCACGCCCTTAAGCATATTTTGTTGTTGATGATAATATACATATAGGGGACTAACTATGTTTGCTAAGTCATACACAGGAAATTGTTAGTCCTCTTGACATCATCTTGTAGGTATCATGTGCTAAACTTCAACCGCACTCAAGAATTCGACAAAACGATTGAAGATGACGCTAAGTCCTCTTTACTATTACATCTTGAGTAATAGGGATCCCCGCACTATTAAGAGGGGATCATAAGGTTGAGTTTGAGACTTGCTCAAGTCATAAGAACTAGAGCATGTAAAATACACATCTATACACCCCATGGAAAATCAATGTAGTTGTGTAGGAAATTCAGCACACTCCAAAATGGATATTCTCTGTGTTGGTCGGACCGTTTGGGACTGACGTCGGACCGTTCGGGCTTCACCCCGAACCGTCCGAAAATGGGCACCCGAGTCCAATGGGTATTTATGCATATTTCGGACCGCCCGGGATCCAAGTCGGACCGTTCGGGCTAAGCCCGGATCGTCCGAAATATGGCACCAGAGGTCAGTGGGTTTATTCGCCCTTGTCGGACCGTCCGGGCTATGCCCGGAACGTCCGACCAGGTCATCGCCCATGGTCTTCACTGGTTGCCTAGGCGTTGACCCGGTCGGACGTCCGGGCTCTATGTCGGACCGTCCGGGCCTCCCCCGAACCGCCCGACTTGAACCTCGGACCGTCCGACCCCTCACTGGCTGCACCAAACGGCTAGTTCTTGAGCACCTACAAATAACCCCCACCCACTTCGGGTTAGGGTTGACCACTTCATTCCAAAACACTCAAGAACACCAAGTGCTCCCTCTCCCTCATCTCCTACACTCAATCCATGATCCCAGAGAGATTTGAGAGAGTTCTTATCAGATCTTTCACCCCGTGATAGATCCTTCCCTTCCCCATCTTTCGATCAAAGAAAATCATGATTTGAGCAAGCCTTGAGCTTTTCCCCATTGATCTTGTTACTCTTGAAGGTTGGAGACTCCTAGGAGGGTAGGAGTTCTTCGGAGAGGAATCGACTATTGTGATTACCCCCGTTTAGTTTGTGAGGGTTTGGTGACCACCTTTAAGGTCAACCGGTAGTGGTTGGGAATCATCTTCGTGGTGATATCTCAAGGGGAATAGGGCGAGCCTTCGTGGCGTTGGTGTGCCTTTGTGGTAACACCCACTCTCTCCAAACGGTGAGTAGTTTCCTCCAAGGAAGTGAACATCGGGATACATCGTCGTCTTCACGTCATTCGATTATCCTTACCCTTTCCCTTTACTTGCACTACCTTGTTGTTACCTTGTTGTTTATCCCTCACTTGCTACTTTATGTTGTGCTTGTTGTCTTCGTTATGCTAGGTAGTTTATCCTTGCAATTATTAGGCACACCTTTATCTTCCGCATTATTGCCTAAACTTGATAAGTAGTGATAAAATTAGTAATTGGGCCTATTCACCCCCCTATAGGTCTATCTCGATCCTTTCAGCTAGTACTTTATTTGCATGAGGCTGGCCACAACAAGAGTAACTGTGACTAGCCATATTGGGGAGTAACTTGACATATGTTACTAGTCTATGTTACTATTTCTATAGTAGGGAGTAACATATATATGGTGTAATTCAAGACTTAATTTATTATATTGCAGACTCACATCGTGTTTGTATGTGTGATGTTACTCATAGTGTGAGTAACTACCTAAGTTACCACATGCCTCTCTTTCCTCATTAGTTACTTGTCACATCATCTATTTTGCCTCTATACGTGTGATGATACCACTGATGTTACTCCCACTATGGTTAGTCTTAGGTAGTAGCATCATATATTTCAAGACAAGTTTACTTTGTGGCAGGTACTCCCTCCTTTCCGGTTTATAAGGCTCATCTCAAAAAAATTAATTTTCCATTTTATAAGTCTCAGTTATAATATTTACTATTCCATGATCAGATTTTCAGGTGCATTAAATCAATGAATGCAAAATTTAAAAGAATACTCATCAATGCATGTACTACATTCGTCATAGTTTACAGGGCATGCACATATCCCTAGGTCATCAATTTGTCCAACTTAACACAAGATATATATTGTAAAAATTATTCCATTTGAAAATATAACATCGGAAGTTTATGATGATATATTTTTATAATATATATCTTAATTTATGTTGATTAAATTGACAACTTAGAATACACGCAGACCCTAAAAACTGTGAAGGAGGGAGCCGTTCCGATGTGTTAGGCTCATTAGCAATTTCTATTTATTCTAAAATCCTTAAGAAATAAGGCCTGTAAAATTTTATTGACATAATTAATAGGTACAACTGACCCTCTTTCTTCCTAATTAATCCATAGAGTTGGCCAGTGCATGGCCGCTGTTTTGAGGTAAGAGTAAGGCTGGTCACAATAGGGAGTCATTTAGAGTAGTAACATGCTCATGTTGGTAGTCTATGTTACTACCTTCACAATGAAAAATAACTTCAAGGTAGTAACATAGATGACCTAATTTATTGGCTTATAAACTTATTCTATCTTAGAAAGAGTGATGTGATGATAACTACTCCCTCCGTCACGGTTTAGAAGGCACGCTTGGAAAATCTCTGAAACCAAGGTAGTCACCGATTAGTTATGAGATGTAGCAAAAGTAGCATCAATAAATGAGTGAAGTAGTGGTATTAATTACATTCACACCATGCATGCATCAACTTCATCCGGTTAGAGTAGCAAAAAATAGAGAGGGCGCATGCATACATGAGTGGAGTAGTAGTACTAATTAATAAAAGTAATTTCCTTCATGCCTTAAACCTTGGCCTTATTTGGATACTCTAACTCGGTTAGAGGTTAGAGTTAGATTATAACTCTAGACTAACCCTAAACTAACTCTAACCAGTGGGGTTAGATTGGCAATAAATGTACCTTTTCCAATCATTTGACTACTTTATTCAAGATTTGTATGGCGAGGTAGAGGGAAAAGTAATTTTTTTGTCCCCACCTAACTCTAACCCAAATAAGCACCTCTTGGATGGGTTAAATTTTTTGGATGGGTTAGATGAATCTAACCAACTCTAACCCAACTATTTGGATGTTTTGAGGTTAGTTTGATACAATCTAACCAACTCTAACTCTAACTCATGGATCCAAACAGGGCCCTTGTCTATTATGGAAACGCACACAAATTTAACTGTGCCTTCTAAACCGTGACGGAGGGAGTAGCTAAGTTACCTTATCTCCATTTCTCCTCATTAATTAGTTGCCACATCATCTGTTTTGCTTAAATGGCATATATATTAGTGCTAAAGTTACTTTCACTATGAGGCTTCCTCCAATGCAAAGGTGCTAAGTGAGGTGCTAGAAATATTAAATGTGCTAAGCAACCATAGTCTTCAATGCATTGGTGCTTAGTTTGTTGTTGCTAAGCTTCCCTCATTTAATGGTTTAGCAACTAAAGTCTTGCATGCATAGGCTAGTTTCCTTCATTTTTAATGTTTTGCATAGGTTCCCGTGACTAGCATCGTGTCCTCCTAGGGTCACCAAACTCTTCTCTCTCTTCTTAATTAGGGTGCCACATAGGATTTTTTGCTTTGTTGACATGCTTAGCACCCATCGAAGGTGGAGCATTGGGAGCAGCCTGATCAGCCTAACTAGCGATCCAGGAGGTAAAAAGCTAACCAATGCATGACATGCGCATGTAGACGTTATTGTGGTGGACTGGACGTTGGTTTGCTTGATCACTCCAATAGAAAAATTAATTGAAAGGAGTAGTCGATTGGAGGAAATGAAAATCGCTTGGCACCCATAAAATTTTACCTTGGTCACGCTGCTACTTCTAAGGCTTCTCCCAACGCTCCAAGCTGGATCGGTGCTAAGGGCACTCCCAATGCTTGTATCTTAACACGTAATCATAGGCATTTTACTTATGTGGCATAGTACTTAATAATGAAAGAGAGGAAGGTTGTATCTTAGCTAAGATACAACCCTTGCACGTACCCATATGCAAAAAGCATAATTAGACCAATCACATTTATGCATGATGCTAAAATCATTAAATAAGATACAATCTCTAAGAAACAATGCATTGTAGGGATTGTATCTTAAGTTTTTATTGCTCCTATGATATTGTGCTAAGAAACAATGCATTGGAAAGCCCTAAGTCTTCCACTAAGCAAAAATCAGACGTGGCAGGTTATTAAATGAGGAGAGAGGCTTGATCGGTACCCTCACGGGGATACGGTGTCAGGCGTGGGTACCTAGGCAAAAGTGAAGCAAAATGATCCTGTGTAGCTGAACCGAGCCATCAGCTCCTTTATTCCTGTACGTTTCTAAAGTGGCCACAAAGTTTCTATGTTACTAAATCTCACTACTAATTAAATGAAAGAAGCTTAGCTACAAGAAGCTAAGCACCTAAGCATTGGGATGTTTAGTTGCTAAGGTATTTAATATGCTTAGCACCTCTTCTAAGCACTAGTCCATTAGAAGCAGCCTAATAAAGCCTAACACACCGAAACAAAGGGAGTAATACAGTACTCCCTCCGTCCCGGTTTATTGGCCCAAAGACCATTTCTCTTATATCAAGGTATATAGTAATTTGCTCACATTAATCACTTTGTGACATTCTCAATGCACTCTCTCATATGCTAGTTTTCGCATGCAGCCAATGAATTTTTTTTGCATGCGGTGTATTTATTTTCTAAACTAACAACAATAAATCCTCATGCAACCAATGAAAAGGATGCATGCACACAACTTCTCAAGACGAGGCCTTATAAAAAGAACACATGCTTATGCTGCTCACAGGCCTAATAAATCGGGACAAAGGGAGTAGTAGTTTTTGGTCATTTAATGGTTATGCATGCATGCGTTGTAGTTAATACATTTGTAGTTAATGGATGTGTCTAAATTTTAGTCGACTAAGATTTAACGAAGTCTTAGTCAAATGATAGAACAGGAAAAAAACTATTTTTTTTACACACGTTCTCGCGAATATGGCATTGATTAAAACTTGGTTAAATCATAGTCAACTACTCCCTCCATACCAGTGCATAAAGCACTTTACAAAAACCAGATATTCCCAATATGCCAAGGCTTGTTTCATTAACTTCCTTTCTATTCCTCTCCCAGTCCGTTGGTATCCCACTAATTTCTCCTCTGCCTCTTTATCGCCCAATGCATGCAGCGAGGATATGTGTTGATTAAGCCAGAATTGAAGACGTGGGCATGCATGGAGTAGCTCAACTAGCATTCTATTAAAGTAGGCATTCAATGTTCATTTTCCTATTGGAGAAATCCCCCAACGCATCGCTCCTCCTCATTCAATAACCTGCCACCTAGGTCGTGCTGCTCATCCTAAGAGCATGGTTAATAGTATAGCCAGCTGCTGGCTATAAGGAGATGCCATGTCATCTATAGCTAACCTTATAGTCAGCAAGTATAATAGGAAGGCTATAAGGAATACTATTTTAGCAATATATGGCTCACATGTTTATCTCACAAAGTGCCTAGGAGCACGTGTTGCAGCTGGCTACTAATTAGTAGCCCGCTTCTCTTCTTTCTCTTCTTCTCTCTCTTCCAACTAAGCAACAATATACTATTTTATTCCTTATAGCCCGCCCAGTCAGCTCTATTGTACTTGCTCTAAGGGCACTCTCAATGCTAGTATCTTAGCACGAAATCATAGGTAATTTGCTTATGTGGCATAGTGTTTAATGAAGAAAGAGAGTGAGGTTGTATCTTAGCTAAGATACAACCCTTGCACGTGGCCATATGCAAAAAACATGATTAGACCAATCACATTTATGCATGAAGCTAAAATCATTAAATAAGGTACAACATCTAAGAAACAATGATGCATAAATGTGATTGGTCTAGACATGCTTTTTGCATATGGCCACGTGCAAGGGTTGTATCTTAGTTAAGATACAACCTTCCTCTTTTTCTTCATTAAATAGTATGCCACATAAGCAAAATGCATATGATTACGTGCTAAAATACAAGCATTGGGAGTGCCCTAATGTGTCCTATGCACTGGTATGGAGGGAGTAAGACTTAGCAATCCCCATAATTAATTTGAAGTATCGAGGCTGAGGGCGTCCGTTGGCCAAAACTGAGCTTCATAACAAATACTCCTACTTAGTATAGAGTATATATTTGCAGCTAGTGCTCAAAGTACAGAATCATTATTTTACATCAATTAAGTACAGAGTTGGCATCGCTATCCAGGCACTTGAGTAAGCACTTGACCGAGAAACAAACCAAAGCGACCCCTTCGTCCTTGTTGGCCATGACCTCGGCCCCAGCTCCTGTTTGTCCATCGGCCATGAAGAAAGGGAAGGGGGCCATGCAACGGGAGCTTGGCGGGAACCGCGCGCTGGCACACCAGTTGCCGAGGCGGGGACTGACGAGGGACAGCCGGGGAGGTCGCGTCGGCAAGCTCATTCCACGCAGCACACCATGGGACCTTGCCGGAAAGCCAGCGCTGGAGCTCTCTTTCTTGGCTCGGCGCAACTTTTGGCGCTGTCGTTTTGGGAAGAGGAAGCGTGGAGCTGCGTGCTCCTAGGTAGTCACGGATTCGTCGGCCAGTACTCCTGGTTGGTGAACGTGAGAGGGTAGTGCTTGAATGCAATAAATTCCCGGGGAATGGAGACGAGATGCTCCCATGCCTTTTCCTTTTGTTTTTAGTTAAATGGTGAATTGGTGATCTTTTCACACAACGAGGTGGTGCTACTCCATTGCTATACCATCCGTAACTTGGAGGCAAAACCAAAAGACATGAAACGGTAAGGAAACCCTTGTGAGTTGTGACCGAGCCATATGGACATATCAAACGTGCAACTAGGGGTAGAGTGAAGAGTCAAAGGAAATCAAGACATACCATGGACATGGAAACTCAATCAACCATACTTACCAAAAGAACTTTTGGAACAGTGATCCATAATATTCCTTCCATTTCAAAATAAGTGTTCCAATACAAAACTAAATCTAAATATATCCATATTCAAATAAATCTATGATACTTATTTTAGAATACGAAGATAGTAACAAAAAAAGGCAAATAGCACCACAAAGAATAAGAGAATGGAATCTTTTTTTATCAGAAATAAGAGACAGACCGCGTTACTATAGCCGTAAGCCCACCAATATCTTAAATTGGCCGGCCCAGCCCTGAAGGAGCTCTGGCTCGTTGGTACACATTTCTGTTAGTATTTTGTTAGAAAATACTCCCTCTGTTCCAAACTACCTGACATGGCCTTAGTTCAAGTTTAAACTAAGTTTGAACTAAAGTCATGTCAAGTAATTCGGAACGGAGGGAGTAGTACTTTGTTTTGTTTTATTATTTATATTTATAAATAAAATATTAAATAACTTACATAAATGATAGAAAACACGCACCACTCCTGTAAAAGATGTTCTTCAACTGTGAAAAATGTTCATACGACTTTTTGAAAAGATAAAATTGTTCATATGTTTTAAAGATATTTCGTCATATTTTTGGAAAATGATAACACAATATGAAAACAATGTCACCAATTTAGGAAGAGTATATTTACCATTAAACAATGTTCATACTAGTTTAAAAATCTTCACATATTTCAAAATATGTTCTAGGAATTTTTTAAATATACACAATGTAAACGATATTTTTGTAATTTAAATAATGTTTCACACTATTAAAAAATGTTCATGGCATTTTTAATAATTTTCAACCATTTCCAAATATGTTTGTGAAGTTTTTATAAAATGTCATGTATCACATGCATGCAAAAAAAAAGTGCAACTTGCATTAAGAAAGCAAGAAAAAAAATTGACGAAAGCACGTAAAAACACGAAAGAAAACAAAAGTTTAAAATACGAAGGAAACCAATAAAAAACTATAAACAAAAAAGGGGGAAAGTATATCATATAGAAGGTTCTAAAACTGGTTCAAACTTCTTTGTCTTGCCCATAGCGAGACGAACCAAGCGCGCTCTCTCTGGAACTTCTTAAAACGGGCCGGTTTGGGGTGTGAAAGGAGCGCTTGTTTATTTTAGTTTATGATTACTTATATTTATATTTGTCAATGGTAACAAGCAGCTTATGAGGGACATTGAAGAGAAGAAAGGAGGTGTTAACAGTATAATCATCCGCGAGATCACAAAGCGTAGGTCGTAGGGCAAACTTTGAGTACTGTAGGTTTTACTCTACCATGTCTAGCTCAAACTTTGATGCTCGACAGGTCGCTATTCATGCTTGTTTACTTTCCCCGGGTCGCTATTCATAAAAAACTTATATTTATATTTTGAAAATATATAAAATAAATTTCTTAAATTTTAAAAACCGCTCATCGCCTGTGTAAAAAATGTTCACGTGCTATCGGAAAATGTTGACACAACGGTTTGGAAAATGTTGATATCATTAAAAAAAATTATGACAGTAAAAAAATGGTTATTATACTTTTAAAAGTGCTCATACAATGTAAAAACAATGTCATGTAATTTATAAGAACAAATTCATACCATTCAAAACATATTTCTGACATTCAAAAAAATGATCGTGTGTTTAAAAAATATGTCCTTGACATAATAAGAAAATATTTATATATTAAAAATATATTTGTGATATTTAAACAATGTTTCGCACCATTAAGAAAGAGTTGTCTACATTAAAAAAATGTTCAAATTATTTTTATATAATGTTAACACAATGTTGAAAATGTTAGCATAATTTCAAAAATATCTCATATCATTACAAAAATATTCATACGTGTAACTGAAAAATTGTTAACATTTATTCAATGTGTTCAAATATGTATATGAAAAAATGTTCGCCTTTTATTAAAAAACATTTTAAGATGTATCAATAAAAATATTTGTCTTGTATGCGAAAAATGTATTACTTGTATTAAAAAGGTAAGAAACAATAGAAGAGTACAAATTAAGAACACATAAAAAATTACATAAAGTTTTAAAATTGGTTCAAATCAGCACATAGAACCTTCTCTAAACCGATTTAATGGGCCGGTAACCACCTGTATGTTGCATGACTTATCTGGGATACGAGTATCTTTCTGTCATTATTATTTTGCTAAAGACGACTCGTCCAAGTTGTCCATACTCCGTCCGTCTCAAATTACTTATCATTCAAATCGATGTATCTAGAATTAATATAGTGCTAGATATATCCATTTTAGCGATAAATAATTTAGGATGAAGGAAGTACATAAAAATGCAACCTAAATCTCCCCTATCTATCTACCCCATGTGATACTATATACTCCCTCCGATCCATAAAAAGTGTCGCTCATTAGCTTAGTACAAAATGAGCGACACTTTTTGTGAATCGGAGGGAGTACTAATCATAGCAGAAAGAAAAAAAAAGTCTATCCAAGTATCCACACCTCTGACCAGCAAAGCCGACCACCGAGAAAACATACATAAAGAAAGGCCAGTTTGGCGTGCCGCGTTCCATATTCCAACTCCCGGCAGTCGGTCACCCAAATCCAATGATCGATCCGTTCGATCCCACCCACCAGACGACATAATTTGCCACAGAACGAACGACCGGCGAGATGAGACGATTCTCACGCAGTTCATTCGTCGCAAATACAAATAAGATGGCGATACGTATCCTCTCCCGGCAGTTGAAATGGCCGCGTACCAGAAGTCGCCACCCAATATTTTCGTGCAGGACTGCAGGAGCGGGCGAAAGAAGGAAGTGTGCACCTTCCGATTCACTGGATAATGAATGAGTTCATGACATCAGTCATCTTCCATTCTCTGGTCCACTAGCACAAACTACGTGCCCTGGTAGCTAATTTAGGCCCTCCTTCTGGTTGTGGCAAAGCGAGCTGGAACACTTCCAACGGAGTAGGCAGGCGAAACAAAACAAAACTTTGCGCGGCAAAGACGTCTACTGGTGCACTGCACACGATAACGGTGTGCCGGATCACACCTCAGTGTCCTTCCTTACTCACTCACCAGCCTCAGCCATGAGTTTTCACTTTGCTCATTCCTTCGCCGTCGTTCCGAAAGGAGATCCACTGGACCGGGGAGCCGGGTCTGATCGCATGGTCGCCAGCGAACTGCACGTCTCCCCGGCCAACAACAGCCAAGCTGAACTGCTGAAGAAGCCCGTGCGATGTACGCCAAGCACACACTGCTGACTGCTCTTCCCTTTCCGTTGAGCTCGCGTACCGACCCGGTCACCGCCCGTAGCCGCACGAAACCCGATCCGATCCCATCCGATGACGCCGCGTTCCCAGTTCCCATCCTGGTCCGGCGAGATAGATAGACAAAGGCCACGCGTCTCCAGGACCGCCACCCGCCGGCCGGGATTCGCGCCGATCGGCCAAGCCACCGTTGGCGTTGGGGCCGAGAAATCCCGCCCCAACAGCGACGCGTATCCGACGATGCCCGCCTCATCCATCCGCTCGCCGGTGGATGGATCTCCACATGCTCCCGTTCGTCCCCTTGCGCGCGGACCACGTTCCCCCGCTGTGTGTGCGTGGTCCACCGGAGAGAAAACTGGGAAACCTCCGGCGCGCGGCACATGATTTTTCGGTGCGGCCGTCGTGGCTCTGGCCGGTCGCTTTCCTTGGATCGCCGCACGATTCGGCCCGGGCCGGCCGGCCGGTTGCCGATGGATCGTGAGCGCATGCCGAGGAATATGCCGCCCCGCTCCTTATCGCTTCTTCGTTCGATATTTTTGTATAAGACGGACGTGCCTTTTGGGTGATGGCTCCGGCCATGGCCCCATCATGCGTTTGTTTGGCCCCAACTGCCAGCCTTCCGGTGGATAAGCACAAAAGAGCCCCATGTTCCACGCACGAGCCGCCTACCAGGTCGGGGTCGGGACAGAGCGTTCCCTCCATCCACCCATGGACGCGTTCCAGAAAATTTGAATTTGACTCCCCACGATTGATTGAGGCGGCCGAGAGGAAGGGTCGTATGAGTCGACCTCGGTGCGTAGTATGGACGGACTGTGGAACGTGTCCGAGGGTTTCCCAACAAGCGAGCACGAGTCGTAGATTTCGCCCTGGAGCGGGACATGTCGCTCGTGGACGAGTCGTTGAAATTTGTTGGGCTACAAGTCCAGCACCACGAGCTTGAACGATTCCGCCCATGGATAAGGATTAGGGAGCATCATTCGCGAAAAAGGGTATTAGGGGGGCATCACAGATCACAGTATGTCGGGGCTACGCGGATTCTTAGCAGCCACCTCCTTGACTAAGTTCAGAGGTTAGTGCCACTGTCACGTTTTTTTTTGCGATAATTGTCCCCTCTAGACAAAAAGTGGGTTAAAGACAGGAACGCCTGGCCTGGCCATCTGCATCGGTGGTGGGAGTCGTCAGCATGAGCCATGGGAACACGGAAACACCGTTCCATCAGGCTCCGTGCTGAGCAACACGCGGACACGAACACGAGGAAGAAAGCTTGTCGCCGGTAACGATGCTCCAGCAAACCAGCGGCCGTGTCCCCGGCACCGGTGCTCGTGCCATGGCAGACGTGTGTGTGACCCGATGTTGTTTTCTCCCACGCTCTTGGCACCTGGACCGATCGATCACGGGCGAGTGTCCGGTTACTGCTTCCTTTGGTTTATGGAAAATTTTAAAGTTATTTTGAAGGATAGAATTTTTGGAATTCTTTTCAGGTTTTGAAGGAATTGACTATATCAGAGTGGGCCGTCGAGGGAGGTTGATGAGTGCATTTTCCTTTTGTTGCAATAATTCATCTAAGTGGTGCTTCCTAGCGATGTCGAAACGCACCATTTTTCGCGTGCGTCTTCTAAACCATATATATATATATAATCGGTTGTTAGGAGCAACAACGCTTTTTATCTCGAGAGCTACTACACGGACGTTGTTGCTTCACACTTTTTATCCCTTGCAATGAAAGCCAAGAGCAACCAAAACTAGTGCAACTACGTACAAATGTGACGCGGAAAACCAAACACGTGTAAGATCACCTCCTATCACCTTCTGGTGCATGGAATCTCATTTTACACATTTCCTCCCGGAGACGTCAAAAAATTACGTGTGCATGCAGCGATCCAGCACCGTGCCAACAAAGGTGCAAAGGATGATAGAATTTGAGTAAATCCTAAGGTGAAAAAACACGTGTCTCTTCGACCAGGGAAGGAGTGCCCCTTCAACCAAGGAAGGAGCCTCCGGCGGAAGTGGAACTCACTGTCCACACTCCACAGCTCAATCCACAATATGACAATAGCTTCTCAAACCCCGTGCAGATTTTTTTTTCTTTTTTACATGCGTCTTCGTCTCTCCAAAAGCTAATCTCACCAGCGTTTTTAACCAATCGATTAAAGGTTCCGATGCATATGCCGGTATGATTCCCCCGTACGATTTCGATAGGGTTAATCGGAGCCACAAATTTTTCTCAAAGCGATGCATTATCAGTTCCCTACAATCTCTGTCTAATAGTAGTGGGTTTTATTTATCAGGACCACCACCGACGACTCAGCTTGCAATTACTAGAAGCGTACGTAATCCAGCGGAAGAGCGCCGCGTGTCCTTGCTCCCCTCCGTTCAAAAGTGATCGACATGGTGGCTTGCAAGGCATCCTCGTCTCCACCGCAACATGCACATGGCCGATATGTCAGCCTCAGAAACCAACTCCCCCACCCCAAGGGATAATAATAAACCAAACCGGGTCCCAACTGAACAAACCAAGGAGATAAGATCGGATCGGGGCAGCACCAGCAGAATCCGCCAAAGGCATGTGGGAGTGGCCAACAAACTTCAATTTCAATACTAATACTCTCTTCCTACTAATACTATTCTTATTATTTTTTTCATTTTTTCTGATGAGAAAAATGGGACCATGGGGTCCAAGTCATCGGTGTCCTAGAAAACCTAACTTGTGCAATTTAGACTAGCCAGGAGGACGGTGATGTCACTGACGCAAATTGCGTTCGGTTTTGTAGTATTAGTCAAAGCGCACTAGGAAAGCAGGCGCCCTGCCTGCCCTAGCGCTATCTTATCCCCAGCTGGGGGTTCCTCTATATATACACACCCCCTTGCCAGAATGCAAAGGTCGTGAAGCAAGCAAGAGCAAGAGCAACAGCAACAATATATCCATTACACATCAACAAGAAGCATACTTTTACCTTACCTTCTCCTTGAGGTCCATTTGCCTTCCAGAAACCGGAAACTTTGCAGCCATGGCCAGATCTGATGGAGCTCAGGCCATTCCGGTGGTGCACCATGAAGACGAAGACCTTTTCGAGACATCGTCTTCCTTCTCCTGCGACTCAGACGACGAGGCTCAGTTTTCAGACGGCGAGGACCAGTTCGTGCCGCAGGCGGCGCCGCCGGTGCGGAGACTGAATTCGGATAGCGTCTACGATCTGTCGTCCATGAAGGCCGAACTCTCTGTCAAGTAAGTCTCCGAGGAACTTAACACCTTCATTCATAAGTTCATCATATCATCAAGTCATCAACATATGTGTATGTGCTGCAACAAGAGGGAAGTCTCCTAACCGTGGTGTGCTGTTCTTTGCAGGAAAGGGTTGTCCAGATACTACGACGGCAAGTCCCAGTCGTTCGCGTGCATGTCCGAGGTGAGGTGCCTGGAGGATCTGCCCAAGAAGAGCCCCTACAAGAAGTTCAGCTCATGCAAGAGCTATGTCGATCTAGACGGTAACCAGAAGGCTTGCCATGTACCTGGCCCCAACAGCAAAGGGATCGCCAAGCCGCCGCCCTCCGGAAGCTCCTGCGCAAATCTCATGGCAAGGAACAACAGCTCCAACATGCTCTACAGGCCTCCCGCGATCCCCGTCAACAAGAGCGCTTACCATCAGTAGGGTTTCAAGTTGAAGTGTCTGTCCAGGGCTGGCTTTGCATCTCTTCTTTCTTCTTTGATGAGGATTTTTCTTGGCAGGCGTATTCAGCTTGTCAAATGTAAAGAGGCTTTTGCTTCTGTCCTGTTGACAAACAGAGACATATTGTTCAGCAAGGCATCGATTGATTCAGTGTGTAAATAGAGAGATCAGTTGTATACCAAACATTTTTCTTTGACTGCCTGTGGCTGAGTAACAAGATTGCCTGTGGATCTGAATTCTGAACCATGGTAATTATACTGGTTGTTTCTCAACATAGCAAAGAGTTAAAGGTTAGCTTGGCTAAAACAGAGAACAGTCCATTTTTGTTTTTTGACCACTTGAAACCTCCTTTTATTCCACTTCTACTAATGTAGCATCATTTACAAGCATAGCCACTATAGCACCAGGAGGTGTATCTAACCATGTTCCAGGGGTTGAAAACCTGGCAATATTTGCAAGCTCATGGGCTACAGAATTACTGCCCCTGTTACAGTGATCATATGAGACATGAAGAAAATCTAGTGACATGAAGTAACAATCGTCGAAAATAGAGCTGGCAGCCGACGAAGAATTTCCGTGTTGAAGACTTGAGATAACATCTCTGCAATCCAAAACAAGCTCAATCTTCCCACACCCCACAGTCTTTGCCAGATTCATTCCAAAAAGAACAGCTATAGCCAACCAAGAGAGAATGTTTTACAAATATTCCCAGTAGAAAAAAGGATGGCGTGTCATCACTGGTTGCCAACCAAAAAATAGCTGTGCCTAACAAATTAAGTGTTAAAACACTTGGGTGGGTGCTGTGACCACAACCCTGAATAATGTAGCTGATGTTTGAATGAACAAAACTTGTTATTTGGCAACACTGTGGGAAGACAACCCTATCCCAATGCACCTTAGTGTCACTGTGTCAGCGTCTGTTAGAAAGCATAGTCATAGATAGCCTGTGCAACTCCATCTTCGTCGTTGGTAGCACCGATTACATTTGCAACAGCTTTGGTCTTCTCAGCCCCATTTGCCAGAGCAACACCCAGTGATGCTAGCTGTAGCATTTCTATGTCATTTTCTCCATCTCCAATTGCCATTACCTTGCAGAAAAAGGTTACAAGTTTAGAAATAATGCATGTCCCGGTAGTATTGGCGATTAAACAAAATTTAAAATTTCAAGGATTCAACGGAATCTTAGGGGGACTATTATCTATTTGAATGTGATTTTGATTTCTGACCATGTTATTTACAAAAATGGAAATTATCAAGATTAAATTTGTAACTGAAGGAACAGAGAGAAGAAAGTTCAGCAACATTTGGCTTGCACCATAGAAGATGTAGTGGGGGAACTAGACAGCATATACCTCATCCGGACTAATGCAAAGATGGTCCAACAAAATCTTCACCCCAGTGCCCTTCGAAGTTGCAGGTGGTACAAGCTCAAGCATATCAGGCTGTGCCTGAAGAACACCAGCCCTTTCTTCTATTGCCTTTGTCCAGTATGGCCTCAATGTGGAAGAAATTCCCTCAGAAGTTCCAATGAACACTAGTTTCTGGACATCAAAATTATAGCATGGTCAAGCTATAACAGATCTTAACATTCTCAAACTGCTAAATCTTTTCTTCTACAAAAGATCCAGATATTTTTATAAGCTGATGACTATGTCCATATATAAATGCCAGATATTTTTATAGTTGATCTTTAACGAACTATTAAATCTTTGGTCAGCCACCTGGACTTATTCATATTATACAAATATTATCAGCATGTGATTAAGAAAATGTCATTAATCCTTATACTGGAAGGTTTGAAGTGAAGGGAACTAATAAAATGATTCATACAGAACTGATTTCAGACTTGTAATCGACACCAAAGATAGTTTAAAAAAATAAGCAAGGCACCTGTATCTCAGCTGTTCCTAAAAGCTGATCAATAGATGACACTATTTCAGCCTGCAAGAAGAATCCCATGTAAACCAATAGGAATAAAAACATTCGGGATTCACAAAAGAATGGATTGGTAAACCCCATCATACCTTAGGTTCATGGTATACATCATGGAGGGAATCAACCAATGGATCTTCAAACATAGAAAAACACCGATCCTGGCTAAATGCTACTAATGGTATTTTGTGCTCCATAGAATATAAGAATGCCTGCAGCATGCCAATAAAGTGTCACTAATGCTGCAGATGTAGAAGCATTTGCTGGGGAGATAATTACCAGATGGGCATGGATGATCTCCAATCACAGTAAAACACAAGTTGTTAATTACCTCTCGGCATACTTCTTGGTTCAATGTATTTCTATAAATTTCTCTCCCTTCCAAACCATAAACCAACAGCCCCTACAATTGAAGATTTAACTTCATGAAAACGGTGACAACGCTCATGGGAATAATCAATTTTGCTCTTATTTACAGATGAGAACAATGCTTTATATTTTTGAAATACTATATACCAAAATAAAACAATCATAAATCATTTTAAAATAAAAAAATCATAACTCACTTTAATATACAGCATGTGAGGTAGCATCAAGTTTAGACTAGCATATTACAGAATTGAGTAGAAGCACAGAACCTCATGGTCTCATCAAATAATGCCATCAGCTTTTTATGGTCGTATTTGTGCAAGCTTCTAACAAACATGTCTTGAACAGGCTAGCAATAGGGATATCAACAGCACACTTCCTATTCCAGGAACACATGCACAGCCAGTTTTTGCATTCAGGGAGGTAAGAATGGTTGGTCTATTCCAAATCAAACTTGCCACCATAACTCATACATGAACCAAAAAGGTGATTTATAACAAAGGTTACCTTCATCTTTGCTGGCTGGTTATGGCACTCTAATGAAGATAAGATGGATATTTAGACTTGACTAACAAACACTAAAGACTCGAGCTTTCATCCACATACATCACCCAAAATAATGACCTATCTCTGTTGAGCACTGCGCGAGGTCTAGCCAGAAGCTGGCACCTTGAGAGGTTCACACATCTCAAAATTTCACAGGCCTCAAATGTGGGTTTCGAGTAACTCTCATGACGTCAAATTGACTATAATACCCATTTTTTTTACTGAAGGTGTAAGTTTTAATTGCCACCACTGAGGTAGACCTATTATAATAATCTAATAGCAGAATATGTTTTTACAAAGCAAGAAACTTCAAGTATGCTTTATTCCAAGCAGATTTGGTTAGGCTGTCAATTTGGTTATGTGCCAAGCAGAATGCATTCTACAGACATGAGAACATACAAATATGCACCTCCATTGGCATGTATCTCTAACCTAGCAGAATGCTGGCATGTGAACATGATCAGGATGAGTAAAGATGCTGCATTTTCACCACTGCGTCAAGACAATTTCTTTCTTACAAGAGTATTTTCCATGAAAACATACTTTCCACCTACCTGAAGAAATATACCAGGTGAAGATTCTGAAACAATGCCATTTCTTCCAGATAAATCAACCATATTAAGAGCATCAATGGCAGCTGGGCGCGTCTGTTTCCAGAGTGAGCATGGATAGAAAACGATTATGAGCATTCTGAGTTTCTGATAAATATCACAATGCCAAACGAAAATAACCAGTAACGTAAGAACGAACTTATGAGCTCCGTTAACTGTTTTAGTCGCAACATATTCCAACCAAGACCATAGAAACAATGTAAATGAGAAGATTCATCGAAACACCAAGGGTCTGTCCAGATGGGCAGCTTTTCGTAATTTCTTAGTTAAGATTGAGATGTTTTTGTCTTGGTCCAGAAACATGAGGTGGTACCGGTTGCAACAGCAGGTCCTGAGAGCATTAAAATAGATTATGCAATGTTCATGGTGATTTTTTACTTGACAGTCTAATGAATAAGGCAGCTGGTGTGTCACGGGAAGAGGCCCTTGTGTCCCCAGCAAGTGGTCAATGTTCTTCCATAGCTGCTTGTCCAGCAACTGACTATCCAATGACCTGCCTGATGCAGTACAATGACCTGTCTGCTCCTGCAAGACTCTAGACTCCATTCTCCAATGAGATTCTTTCAAGCAAGTGTATAAGCCTTATGCTCTGGAGAGTCTGTTTTACAGTGACCCACTTCCGAGGCTATCCCATCTTGTCAAAACCATTTCTTTCTCTGAGACAATTTCTCACAATGTTTAAGTGTTCAATGCAATGTCATTAATCAGCTCCCAATGAACATTTGAATGTAAGATTTAGTGGGATGCTAAACTTCATCATTTGTACATTTCTGGTTCAGAAAAATATGACAGATACCCTAACTGTGCCTCAACTAAGAGAGGGTCTCGGTATCTCCAATCTCTCGAAAGACCAACCGAGACAATCTATTGGCTTAATTTGTATATAATACTCCTCTTCTAGAAACAATTAGTCAGTGGTCAAACAGCAAGAGAAAACTTGTAATACCTTTCCTGTGGCAATAACTATGTTTACTCCTCTTGACCTAGCTTCCTTTAGAGCTTCTGCATTCCTTGCTGTTACTTGACTTTTACTGTTGAGCAACGTACCTAGTCACACAAAAGAACACAATCAAAAACCATGTAAATACAAGTGAAAACATCAAATATGAGCAACAAGCAACGGATAAGGGATGTACCATCCATATCACAGAAGATATATTTGAATTTTGGTCTATAAAATCTTAGGCTGCCAGCTCTCTTTAGACTGTTTGTTACTTGTCCTGTAAACATTCTTAGACAGAAATAACTAGATTACATCATCATATGAGTGATAAGCATTTCAAGACACAGATGTCAAGAAGAGTAATTACAGAGATGCCAAAAAAACATACCATTCAATGTTTCTGACTGAGGCTTGCTCAAATCAGGAGCGTTCTTAGCAAGACCTCTCCCTTTCCACCTTAGACTTTTTAAAATGAGCAGCTCCTCCTTCTCCATTTCCATTGCAGCCTCATCACTAATCTGACGGTCAAAACCCAGAAGACGTAACAGGCCACGAACCTAGTACAGAATAGAAGGAAACAATCATTTTGTGCATGATAAATAATATTATGTGCAGCAAATACCATAAAGTCATAAACCACTTCAAAGTTCAAATAGGGGGGCAGGGGAAATTAGTCATATAACAATCGTAAAGGAACATACCACTAGTGTCCGCAGTTCATCAAGAAGGGTATGACCTCTCGCCTCAGCTTGCCTTGCAGCTGTTTCCACTGATATTACTATATCACCCAACATAAGCTGCAATGAGAAGACACGGTCAGAGTGTAACAGCCCAGATTTATGCGGGCCTTACACACACACACACACACACACACACACACACACACACACACACAGAGAAGCCTAAAGGTAAAACCAGAAGAAGAAAAAACAGATGCTGATTTGTTCTTACAGTAGGAACATCCAGATCAGGAATGAACTGTGACATTGAGAGCATATCAGTAGCGCAGTCCTCGCCTCTCCATTCTTTGTTAAGATTCTTGATGAAGTTATCGTTGCATAGCAACACAGAAACGTCAACCCTTTCATACTTCCCGACGTCAGTTATTGAAGTATCTCGTGTTTTGTAGTTATACTCCAGAAGTCCATCTAGTGCAATTTTCATCGCCATAGGAACATTTAATTTCATGATTTCTATAATGTTCTGCATGCACATTAAAGGAAACAAAGATCAACAAACACACACATAACCAATTGAAAACGTGAACAACTGAACATAATGAATCTTCCTGAGGGAAATAAACTACCGAAAGAGAAAATCATCCCAGAACTCCAGTTGTACATAAGTGCAGTAGTGCACCTAGATTACCAGTAGTAGAGCTCCCTGAACACTAGTTGCCTACTTCCTATTGGTAAATGGCAATCACGACCCGTTTGAAATGGTACCACATGACTTATATCGCAATACCAACCGACAGAGTTTATAGGGGTGCAAATGAATACCCTTTAGTGTATTGCCTGTCCTCCTTAGTTCAATTTTCGGAACTCACGTCACTTATAAAAATTTAGTTCATTTGATTGAACTGAGGAAGGTCATGGTACACTGAGGGTCACATTCCATCCCTAAGAGTTTATATATCGTTTAGAGATGTCAGGATAACGCTTGATGATACATCAATCAAGTAGTGCTGCACAAAATAGAACCTTTGCCATCATTTTCATCTGAATTTCTTATGACACCTTTTTAAGCAGTAGTAAGGTAGCCGCAATACAGAGAAGTTTGACTAATTGGGAATGTGTACCAGCACTTCGATGTCGTCGGGCAAATCATCCTCGACGCTGATGCGGGCGCAGAGCTCTATCTCGCTCTCCTTGGGCGGGGGCGGGGGCTCAGGGTCATGCGGCGGTTCTCGCTTCGCCGCCGCTTGCCCGCGCCGCGCCCTTCGGAAGCCGCGTATGCCAGCGAGGAATCCCGCGAAAGGCGGCGCGGGGCGCGAGGGCTCGGGGGTGGGCGTGAACCCCCGCCAGGAGAGCAGAGATGCTGTGGACGCCGCCGCAGGGAGGTGAGGGGGGAGCGGCGTGGAGCTGAGCAGCGCCGCGCCGCGGAGGGGCGGTGAGAGATGGAAGTGCGAGCGCGAGGCGAACGGAAGGGCTCGCGATACGATGCGTGCCATGGTCGCGCTCGCGCGGCGGCCGGCGGCGGAGAGATGGAAGACGGGAAAGGGAGGGGTTTTGTGGTTTCCCTTCTTTGGTTTTAGTTTGGTTCTGCTTTGGCTCGTCCGCTTTGTAGCAATTTCGCACCTTTCTGCTCGTAGCCCCGACTTTGTGGAAGAAACAACGAGCTCCAATGTGGACTTTGCTTGTTTCTTTTCTTTTATCTTTTTTGCGAGGGTGTTTTTTCTGGTTCTAACTCTTGATAATGGCAACAAAGTATTTTCTTCATGCAAATTATTTTTTAGCATAAGGAAATGATGTGATGTAGACCTGGGCATGAATCGGGCCGGACCGGCCCGAACAAAACCCGACGCATGAAATCAAGGCCTAGGCCCGACCCGACAAAAAGCTCAAAAAGCATGACAAGCCTTCGGGTCGTGGGCTCAGGTCTTCCTTACACAACCCGAATGAGAGGCCCGAGCTCGACCCAAACCGGTCGTCGGGCCTGTTTTCCCAGCCAAATCTGGGATTTTCAGGTCGAGCTTTGTATGCCCAGGTCTAATATGATGTGATGACTTTGCTTCTTTCTTTTCTTTCTTTTTTTTTCTTTTGCGGGTGTGATTTTGCTTTTTTTCTAACTCTTGATAATGGCAACAAAGTCATTTATTTCATGCAAATAATTTTCTTGTTTTGATTTCTATTCTTTCCTCTCAAAGCATCAAGAAAATGATGTGATGTGAGGTAGGTCGAGGATTACCAATCGATCAGCTTGATCCATAGCATTTCGAATATTTTCTTCAAGTTGTTGGCCAAACGCTTGCCCCCTCCTGCCCCACGCTTGTCTCCAAGTGCTAGAGTACCTTTGTTCAAAAGCGTTGCATCCATAAAAACTTTATATATGTGCATAATCTGATAGAAGATGGCCACCTTCGGTCTGAGCAGTGTTGGCACGACTAGATTGGCAAGCCTCCGGCCATGTCACCCTCTCGTGTTATCCTAAACGGAAACCATGTATCTCCCTTCGCTCAGGCTTGTGGGTTTCGCCAAGGCGCCCCCCTATTGCACATGCTCTTCGTGTTAGCCATCGATACCCTGCAGAAGATCATCAAGGTGTCCGTCAAGGCCCGCATTCTAAAGCTCATTCATGCACGCGTCGTCACCTCCAGGATCTCCATGTATGCTGACAATGTTGGCATCTTCGCAAACCCATATAAGGATGAACTGATGGCTATCTTTGAGATTCGGACTACCTTCGGCAGCACTAGTGGGTTCATTACTGACTTGGAGAAGACGGATGCCAATGTTTTGTTTCAGCAATGCCATCGGGAGACGACGATTTGTTCTGTTGTCGATATGTAACGGCAGATGTCATGGGGATGGCTAAAGAGGGGGACAAACTGAGGTTAGTGTCGCTGGTACCGGAATCGAGAATGGGAACACACGGTGAGACACCGCGATGTACCCAGGTTCGGGCTCTCCGTAGAGATAACACCCCTAGTCCTGCCGAGCTAGCTATATGCAATAACTCTGGCTACAATGAATGCTCCTTGAGCTGTTTGAGATGAAGGAGAAGAGAGCTCTAAGCACAACTCTCTCCTTGCTCTCTCTGTGGTGGGTGAAGTTGCAATAAGTGCTCCGTCGTCCCTCACGCAGGAGGGGTACCCGGGGCTCTTATAGGCCGAGCCCGGGATACAAAGGTAAATGTACAAAGGGGAGGGCCCAGTTGTCAGCCTCAGACAAGCTAGGGTCCTCACATCGTGTTCTCCCGAATGACCCGGTGTAGACTTGCGGCTTAGCATGCCGCTACTCTGTAGACCTTGCTCATGAACAGTGAAGCTAGAGATTTAGGCATGTCGGTCTGTCCGCGTGATCGGCGTTGGAGGAGACCGCACGCCTCTGACAGTCCCGATCTTCAGGGATTGCGCATTGAATGCACTTGTACCAGGTGTCCGACCTGGAATTCTGCTCGGAGGTTGGTCTGTTTACTCCGGCCGAGTGCTTCCTGGTGAGGCCGATTGCACTCTCTCTGGGGCAATCGGCCTCCGACCTGGACAGCTCGGCCCACTTCTTATTAGTCTTGATCAGTTCGGCCTTGATTAGATCGGCGACCATCAGGTCGGTGATCCTTGCCTTGATGAATTGTTTCCCCTGGGTGGCCCTACCTGGGGGTCATTCCCCCGACAGTAGCCCCTGAAGCTGCGGAGATCCCGCCGAACTCAGAGATGGCGAGGCCTGCACAGGTTCCTTCTATGCCTCTGAAAATTTGAATCTTCATTTCTGACCGATTGCTCTCAATGGGCCGATTGCTTGCTATCTGCCGATTGCTCTTGATCTTCTGACCGATTGCTCTCAATGGGCCAATTGCTCTTGATCTTCTCGACCGATCTTCCTAAAGGTTAGTTTGCCTAGAATGTTGACCGAACTTGCCGCTTCGAATTCGCCGGGGAATACGGGACGACGTGCCACGATTTGACATGCCATAATCGCTGCCTCGACCCACGCGCGCACGTCCCGTCCCATCCGCCGGATCTTCTGTGCTCCGATCTTGTGATGCTCTGGATATACACGCGGCCACACCGCCAGCCGAATCGGCACAGCGGATCCCACTACCATCCCGCCGGGTCTTTAAATAGTCCACGGGTGGGAGATGCGCCACACACCCCTCACTCCATCTTCTTCCTCGCGCTCTCCTCCTCTGTCTCCGCCGCCGCCGCACCGTGCGCCTCTCCGTGCTGCTGCTGCCACCGCTGGAACTGAGGGCTGCTCCGCCGAGGACCTCCCGACCGCACTCCTCTGCCGCCACCGCTGCTACTTCTCCTCCGCCATCATTGGTGGACGCGGATCTAGGCTTTCGCCGCCGCCGCCGTCTTCATCGTCGTATTGCTCCTCCTCGCCCACCACGGAGTCTGACGCCTCCATGGGGGACGACGCCGTCGCCGCTTCTCAGAAGGGCTCGTGGAAGGGCTCTATCGTCAATGAGATGCACATCGCTCTCCTCCGCCGGTCACGCAAGATCCCGGCGGACCTCGATTGTCGCGTCCCCGGCCCCGAGCTTGCGCCCGTACCCCAGGCCGGCGAGCGTGTCGTCTTCCTCACGCATTTCCAGAGCGGCTTCGGGCTCCCGTTGAGCCACTTCTTCCGCGAGTTTCTTGACTTCTATCGCTTGCAACCGCACCACCTCGGGGCGAACGCCATGATGCTGCTCTCTGTATTTATGACGCTGTGCGAGGGATACCTCGGAGTTCGGCCCATCGTTGGCCTCTGGAGACGGCTTTTCCATTTCTGCAGTTTCCGAGTGGGCGCTGGGGTGTTTGCTGTCGACCCCAAGACCCAGAAGAAAGAGGAGGTGAAGGTGATGGCCGAGTGCGGTGCTGCCACCATCTACGTTCGCAAGGCCGGACTCTACCCTCATCCCCAGCCACCGCAGTCCATCAAGAACTGGCAGATGGGGTTCTTTTATGTCTCCTCGCCAAAGGACAAGGACCTGCTCAATTTACCCGAATTCTCACTGCCACCTCCGACTGCCAAGCACAATTGGTCTGAGAAGCCCGGAGATGGGGACACCGACCTGAACCGCCAGATGGCCCACATCCAAGTGCTTATGGCCGAAGGCTTGCAACCTGTCGATCTGCTCGCCACTTGGCTCTGCCGCCGAGTGCTCCCTTTGCAGCGCTGATGCCACCGCATTTGCGATATGAGCCGACTCCTGGACCCCACTCGGATCTCTATGTTCAACATGGGTGAAGCTGAACTTATCCGCCGAATGAACTTGCTCGCCGACCTGAAAATCGTTGCCCCCTTCAAATTCGGAAAGAGGGCGCACGATCGCATTCGGCCCTGCCCTGTGGTATACCTCTATTCTTACTTCCATATGAGCTCTTTTTCTTTTCTGTTGATTCTGATCGGATGCTATTCTCCAGGAATTCCTTGGCTCCAAGGCTATGCAGGATGGACAAGCCGCCTCGAGCTACCACCCCGACCGCGCAGAAGAGGATGCCGAGGACTTGGAGATTAAAGAGGAAACAGACTCCGAGACCGAAGCTCGGACTGCCTCCCTTGGACCCGGCCCCAACCAGCCGGGTGAGTCTGATTCCTCCATCAAACACTTCATGGCCGAATGGATCAGCGATGCTGATTCTCCTAGTGACTTCGGCGCAGAATCCGAGCCGGCCGAGCAGACAGTGGCCGAAGGAAAACGCTCCCGCACCGATGACGCCCCTGGTACCTCCAAGGTTGCCAAGAAAAAGGGCAAATACGATGCGCGGCGCCCCGCTCCAGGTCCGACTGCCCCCAAGCCAAGTGGCCCTGTGCTCTCTCCCACACCTCTGAATATTGCTCATCCAAGCTTCTCCATGTCGAAGTTCGTTGCCCAGCTACCCCGAGCTCCTGGGTATGTTCCACTGCATTTTTTGTTCTTTCCAATATCGGTCGATTACTTTTTTCAACTTGCTCTTTGCTTTACAGGGCTACCCGATCTGTTGCCTCCGTGGTGCCTGGGGTGGCCCCGACTGCCCCCCCCCCCCCGCTACATCTGGAGTTCTTTCGAGTGCGACCCCCGCGACCTCCGCTACTTCCAACATTCCTCTTACACCTTCTCGCAAGAGAGCTGCCGCCGACACCTCGAAGGCCGAGCGGATCAAGAAACAGAAAGCTGTCGCTGCGACCAAGCAGGCGCAGCCGACTGATCCTCCTCCGCCCTCTACGACTACCATCAATCCGACTGCTAGCACGCAATCGGCCACTCCTGTAACAACTGTTGTTGCTCCTACTCCGATCCTCATGGACCCATCTGGTGTTGCGCACCTCGATGTGCCGATGCCAGATCGCTCTACTGCTGATGCTGCTCAGCCTGAGGCTTCTTCAGCCCAGGCCACTATTCCTGTGAATCCAGCTCCTGCGGCCGGATCGGAGAGCGCTGCTGCCGCCCCCATCGACCCGACTGCTTCTCCACCCGCTGATCCTCATGTCAGTTTTCCTCTTGCTACTCACGTCCCTGCTGGAGCTAGCACGGCCACACTTCCATCCTCCAGTGCCATTGTGCGCCAGCCGCCGACCACGAGCCGCCAGCTTTCGCGAGCTGACCGGTTCCGTGAAGCGTATACTGGTGCCCTTGATGTCTCCCCGGTCCGACCTGCTGTTGATTCTGCCACTCCTCCGCCTCCTGGACCCGAGGACCAAGTCCCGACCCATCTATTGAACCGACTAGGTGGACTTGCCACCCATATCAGGTGCTTTGCTGATGTAGCCTTAGGCCAAATTCTCGCCTCCGAGCATTCTGCTTCTGTAAGTTTTCCTTTCAGTGGGTGCGCGCCTAGCGCACCCACTGGGTGTAGTCCCCAAGATTCGGGCCGATTGCCTGCAATCTGCTCGAATCTTCCTTTCTTTTAACTGTTATGCTTTGTTCAGATCTGACCGACCCATTTTTCAGGCCATTTGCGATAGACGCCAAGCTGTATTTGATGAGCTCTTGGCCGCTTACTCAACGAGCCAAAGATCCATTACTGCTCTGAAGAAAAATTCCGAAGCTCAAGCTGCAAAGATCCAAGAACTGACAGGTATATTTCTGCTTGATTTTTTCTTGCTTCCGACTGCTACAGCTTCCTTACCTGAATGTCCACTTGTAGCTGCCGCCACTCGCTCCTCCGAGCTAGAGGCTGCCCAGAAGAGGATCGCCGAACTGGAGAATCAGCTTGGTGAAAAAGATGGTCGGCTTGGCAGTGCCGAGCAAGAACGTCAACGCCTAGCTGCTGTTGAGGCCGATCTGCAAACCAAACTCCGCAAAATGACCAAGGACCTTGCCGCTGCCAAGACTGCTCATGATCATGAAATGCAGAGGCCGATAGATGCCCGGACCGAGGTTGAGGGCCAGCTCATAAAGGAAAGGGATGTGGCCGTCAAACGTGCTGAAGACATGGATATTCAACACCAGAAAGAGATCTGAGGTGCCCAGGACAATGTTGACCTTGCCCTCGCCCGCCTCCACCGAGTAGATCTTGCTCTTGCTGGTACTTCTCTATTTTGTTTGTTCTTACACTCCGACCTGATCCTACTGTTCTCCGAACTAACTTTTTCTCCGATTTCTCTCGCCAGATGCCTGGCCCAACTCCACCACTGCTGCCGATGAAGCTGTTGCTGAAGCCCGCCGAGTGCGAGGTGTGGTAGTTCCTGCTGATGCTGGCTGGGATGCCGAAGACTTTGTTGTTGCTTTGGATGCACGAGTGCCCCATGTGAAGGGTGCCCTGTGCACTTACAAGACTGGTATCCAGAGGTTGAACGACAAGCTTTTCACGGGCAGGTTGAAGCCGATTGCCTTTGAGACCAACCAAGATGTTGCTCGAAATCTCAAGGTCGTGCCTCGCCAGCTGGAAAACATGCTTGATTCTGCCTTCCGATCTGGGGTGCAAGCTGCTCTCTCTATTGTGAAGAGCTGGTATCCTGATGTTGATCTAGACCTGATGACTGCCCTGCGGACCGGATCGTAAGAGTGTTTTGGTGAACTTTGGACCCAGATCTGCCATATTGCCCAAGAGCTCGCGGATGGCATGGATCTCTTGGAAGTTACTCCCTATCTCGATGATGATGGTCAGTCGACTGAAGTTGCCTCCCTCAGCGATCTTCTGTACACCACCAGCGAAGACGCAACCCAGTCCCAACCTGCTCGGCGGACCAGAAGCGACGCCTCCCACTCCTCGTAGTATGCCGATGACGATGCTGATGAAGAAGGTGAAGGCTCCTCCGACGGGCACTCGGCGAGCTCTACTCAAGACCCGCCGAACACTCAAGCCAAGACCACTGCTTCTTCCGCTCCAGGAGGTGCCACCAGCACGACCCCAACTACTTCGGTTCCGACTGCTCCAGCTACTCCGGATGCGCCGACTGCTTAAGCTCGGCACGCTTTTATTTACCTGCTTTTGCTCGACAAACACTAGTTAAATTCCAAGTGCGCCCGCCGAGGCCCACTTTCATGTAATGAACATCATTTGGCCAATCGGCCCTACTTGCTTATGAACTTGGCTTTTCCTTAGCTATATATGCTACTCTGCCTTTGCGTTTTCAACCGATTGCCTTTTTCTTTGCCTCTTTTCTTTCTTGGTCGATATTCCTGCCAACCGTACAACCGACATGCGGTCTATGGTCGGATCAGAAAACAGTCCTCGAAGGAAATTTTGACAAGTACTTCTAGGCTGTCAATTTCGTTCATAAAGGTAGGGCTGCGCAGATGGGCCGATTGCAACCTGCCGACTGTTGGCCAGCCGGTCTGGTCACAATTGCTGGGTTTGCTACCGGCTAACTTTGAATTAGATATACTTTTTGAGTATGAATTTTTTGATTGATGATTCTGCTCGGCCACATCCACCCGACATTACAGCCGACCTGCGGTCTGCATTCGGTTCGGACTGGCTTTCACAAACCCACCGCTCGTTTTGCTCTTCCTCTTAAGTATACCCGTTTCGGGGCAACCGGCGAGTCCCCGGGAACCCATGCCGAATGCAGTCTCATGGAAGCACGGCTATTCTCATTGATAATATTTTCACAAGGGGGGGATACAACAATACCACTCAACTGTAAAACAGACACAACAACTCGACGTTCCAGGGTCGCTCCGTTTCTTGCCCCGAAGTATCCACATATCGGGTCGGCTTTCTGAGATCAATAAGGTAGTATGCATTGTTCTTGAGCGCCCGACTAACGATGAATGGACCTTCCCAAGGAGAGGATAACTTGTGCTGGCCATACGATTTCTGGATTCGACGCAACACTAAATCACCTCACGAAAAGCTAGGGGACGGATCTTCTTGTTGTGGTAGTGACGCAGCTTCTGCTGATATATTGCCGACCTGGACAAGGCCAGGAGACATGCTTCTTCTCTCATATAACACTGTCCTCGCGAGCTTTCTTGGCTTTTGCCTCCGTGTACATGGCGTGACAAGGTGAGTCAAACTCAATGTCACAAGGGAGAATTGTCTCCGCACCATATACTAGGAAGAAGGGAGTAAATCCAGTTGAACGGTTCGATGTAGTACGCAGACTCCAAAGCACTGCTGGCAGCTCATCGAGCCATGCGCCAGGTGCTCTCTCTAGTGGCTCCACCAATCTTGGTTTGATTCCGGACAAAATGAGACCATTTGCCCGCTCTGCTTGACCATTTGACTGGGGGTGACCTACAGATTCTACATCCAGCCAAATGCCCTGCTGGGAAGCGTATCGAGCTAGCGCCCCTTTTGCAAAGTTTGTTCCATTTTTAGTGATGATGCTGTTCGGCACTCCATATCTGACTGTGATGTCCACAATGAATCTGACCGCAGTCGGTCCATCTAACTTCTTGATCGGCCTTGCTTCGATCCACTTGGTGAACTTGTCCACTGCCACCAATAAGTGTGTCATGCCGCCTCTTGATGTTTTGAATGGTCCCACCATGTCCAGACCCGAAACTGCAAATGGCCATGTGATCGGAATAGTTTTCAGTGCTGAAGCTGGTAAGTGGCTCTTTGCTTTGAATCTTTGACACCCATTGCAATGCTTGAGTAATTCTTCGGCCGCTGCTTTCGCAGTCGGCCAATAGAAACCATGGCAAAAAGCCTTGGCAACTATTGCTATAGTTGATGCATGGTGACCACACTCACCTTGGTGAACGTCTCAGAGTAATTCCAACCCCTTGTCCTCTTCCACACAGCGCTGAAGGACTCCCGTTGTACTGCGGTGCACTAACTCGTTGTTGATGATAGTATATGCTCCATATCGGCACTGGATTTGCCGAGCTTCTACTTCATCTTGTGGGAGTATACCATCCACCAAAAAGTTTCTGACCGACTCTGCCCATGATGGTGCCACAACAATTACCATGACCGCAACTGCTTCTGGTGCTGGCTGTTCGACTTCTGCTACTGTAAGTTCGGAGGAGGAGGAGCCGATTGCATCTTGTACGACCACCTCAGTCCCCGAGCTGACGACATCAGCCCCTGGTTCGCAATCGACAGCCCCTAGTGCGGCCGACTGCTTCTCCAGCTTTTGCTTCTTGGCCAACTTCTTCGCTTCGAGCTCTGCCATCTTCAGGTCGGCTGGAATAAAGATTGACTCTGATTCTGGGGAAGGCTTAATAGATGGCTTGTGGATGTTTTCTAGAGAGACTCCTGGTGGAATTTCCTTTCTGGTGGACCCCAGCTTGGACAGTGCATCTGCTGCTTCATTCTCAGCTCGGGGGACATGATGGAACTCACATCCTTCAAAGAAACCAGATAACTGCTGCACCAGGAATCTGTAGCTTGCCGTATTTTCACCTTTTGCGTCCCAAGTGCTAGTGCATTTCTGCACCACCAGATCGGAATCGCCATAACACAAAATCTGCCGAATGCCGATCTCCTTGGCCAATCGGATGCCGTGCACCAATGCTTCATATTCAGCCACATTGTTTGATGCCGCAAAATGAATCTGCAGCACATACTCGAGCTTGTCACCTTTTGGAGAAGTAGGAACAACACCATCCCCTAGTCCGGTCATCATCTTGGAGCCATCAAAGTGCATTTTCCAGAACTGAGAGTCCGGACAGGGGGGCGTATACTGAGTTACTTCCCAATCAATCAAAAAATCTGCTAGATCTTGAGACTTGACTGCAGTTCGAGGCTCATACTTGATCCCATGTGTTGCAATTTCAATGGCCCATTTTTCCACCCGACCAGATGCATCCCGATTGCCGATGATTTCTGCCAGTGGTGCCGAACTGACAACTGTGATCGGATGCGCCTGGAAGTAAGGATTCAACTTTCTTGCCGCCATGTATACACCGTAGCACATCTTCTGGTAATGGGGGTAGTTTTGCTTGGAGGTTGAGAGCACTTCACTGACATAATATACTGACCTCTGGACCGATTGTGCCTTGTCCTTTTCAGGACGCTCGACCACCATGACAATACTGATCACCCGAGTGGTTGCTGCAATATATAACATCATTAGATCTTTCTCTTTTGGAGTTGCCAGCACTGGAGCGGTAGACATCATGCGCTTGAGCTGCTTGAATGCTTCGTCCGCTTGCGGGGTCCAAGTGAACTTGTCCATTTTCTTCATCAGCTGATACAACGGAATTGCTTTCTCTCCCAGCCGGCTGAGGAATTGGTTGAGCGATGCTAGGCATCCGGTGAACTTCTGCACATCTTTGAGATTTCTGGGCTTGCCCATCCTCTCGATTGCTGCTATCTTCTCATGGTTGCACTCTATTCCTCTCTCGGAGACCAGAAATCCGAGCAGCTTGCCGGCCGGCACGCCGAACACACATTTCTCTGGGTTGATCTTGATTTTTTACGCTCGCAAGTTTGTGAATGTTTCTCTGAGATCGTCCAACAAAGTTGAACCTTGCACCGACTTGACTACTAGGTCATCTACATACACATGCATGTTCCGACCTAACTGAGGTCGGACGCATCGCTGCATAGTACGCTGATAAGTCGCGCCACCATTTTCAGGCCAAAGGGCATGGTGATGTAGCAATAAGCCCCGAACGGGGTGATAAATGTTGTCTTTATTTGATCGTTTACATCAAGCTTAATCTGGTGATAGCCTGTTGTGGCATCCAGAAAGCACAAGAGCTGACAACCAGCCGTAGAATCAATCACTTGATCGATACGGGGCAATGCAAAAGGATCCTTGGGGCAGGCCTTATTCAGGCAAGTGTAGTCTATACACATGCACCAAGTTCCATTCTTCTTCGAAACCAGAACTGGGTTTGCTAACTAGTCTGGGTAGAACACTTCTTTGATAAATCCTGCTGCGAGCAACTTGGCTATCTCGTCGCCGATTGCTCTTCTCTTGTCATCTGAAAGCGTCGAACTGGCTGCTTGATCAGCTTGGATCCAGGTCGGATGTGAAGCTTGTGCTCGGCAAGTTCCCTCGATACACCAGGCATGTCATGTGGGGACCATGCAAAGATGTATCGGTTCTCACAGAGGAACCCGACGAGCTCGCCTTCCTATTTACTGCTAAGCCCGACCCCAATGATGACACACTTGCTCAGGTCGGAGGGGTCCAGGGCGATCCTCTTGCTATCCTTGGCTGCTTGAAACACAGTCTCATCATCTGATCTCTTGGCCTTCGTGCTCGGCATAGGTTACTTCATCTGAGCTTGGGCCATTGCTACGACCTTGTCGAGGTGGCGCCGCTCTGCATCGATGACCAGAGAATCGGCCAGCCTAGAGCCGGCAGACGAACATTCCAGTGACTTCTTGTAGTCACCGCACACAGTGATTGGACCATTCGGCCCTGGGAGCTTCATCTTCAGGTAGGGCTGCATTATGTTGAACATGAACTTGGCTATCGCAGACGATCCGAGCAGAAGATGGTATGGATTGTTCAGATCGGCCACCTCAAACCAGATCGTCTCTCGGCGGAAATTTTCCTCTGAACCAAACACTACCTCCAGCCGAATGTGGCCTAATGGAGTACATGAAAGGTTGGGCACTATCCCATGAAAGATGGTCCTGCTGGGTTCCAACTCGCTCTCACTGATGCCGAGCTTGATCATTGTGTCTCGGTACAGAATGTTGATGGTGTTGCCTCCATAAATGAGAGTCCTGGTGAACTTGCATGAGTACAAAGGTGTTGCCACGATTGCATCCACCACGAGCGCATAACTGCCCGGGTTGGGCATTACGCTCGGGTGGTCTTCTGGGCCCCATGCTATGACGTTATCCGACCAGTTCATCCTCTGAGAAATTGCTAGCATAGTGGCATTGCCTGCCTGCTCACGGGCTCTCCGAATTCCCTTGTCATACGACTCTCTAGTGAAGATCATGTATGTTGCGTCCTGATGCAGGAACTGCGGCCGAGCATTTGCTGGTGGTGGACCTGGGGGTGGGGGTGGTGGTGGGGGAAGATTTCCTGTTCCTCCCTTTGCCAGACGATCGACCCAGATGCACTGTCGAGTGGTGTGCGATGCGGGCTTGCCCACTCCACTATGCATTTTGCAGGGATGGCTCATCATGTCCTCAAAGGTGTATGGGGGGCTGATCTGACCTTGCAGCCTTTCTGCAGGTTTCTGCCTTCGTCTGCCTCCCGCAACCCCTTGTTCCTCTTGCTGCTGGACTACTGCTACTTGCCGATTGCCATACTGTGCATCCGGCTGCTCGTCCTTCCTCTTGTTGAAGCCCGTGTTGTTGTTGTTGTTGAAGTTACCGGGGGTGTTGAAATTGGGGTTGTTGTTGTTGTTGCCAAAGTTGTTGTTCCGCTGGATGTCGCGCCTCTCGCGCTGATTAGGACCATTCGACCCATTTGCTTCTCCCGACTGCTGCTGCTGGCCGGATGGTTTCCCTTGGATGAAACCAGTGGGACTCAATGTGATCGGGCGCATTGCAGCATCAGATGCGGCGAATGAATTGGCTATTCTTATCAGATCGGCCAAAGATGTTATCTCCTTGCGCAGGAGCTTGTGCTTCAACAAAGACCCGTCCAAGCAGCCGTCAGTGAAGTATTGGATGGCTTGGATTTCATGAACTCCCTCACAAGTGTTTCTGAGCTTGATCCACCGCTGAAGGTAATCGCGAAGGGGCTCGCTCTTTCCTTGTACACAGAGTGCCAGGTGCCGAGGCAGACCTGCGCGCTCATACGTACCGGTGAAGTTGCGAACAAATGCATCCTCAAAATCCTTCCAGCAATTGATGCTATTGCTGGGCAAGCTGTTTAATCAAGACCGAGATGAACCTTGAAGCGTGAGCGGTGCATAGCGTACAGCTACGCACCGACCACCTCCTGCGATGCCGACTGCAGTCAAATAATCGACCAACCAATCTTCTGGCTTGACTGATCCATTGTACTTGGGGGTGTCCATGGGCAATGTGAAGCCTTTGGGGAACTGATCTTGCCGAATGCGCGGGCCAAAGCATGCTGGACCTGCTGGTATGTCGTCTTCTGGTTGCTTATCTTGCTGCAACTGCTCGATTCGGTGCCTTGCATCATTGTCCGCGATTTCTCGGGGACCTAGACGCTGGCTCATCGCCGGCCGGACTGACGCGGCCGGTTGCTCATTGTGCCTGCTGTTGACTGCTGGCTCATCCCTCCGACTGCCTCCCGCCGCCCCTTGATTCCTCTGACTGCGGTGCAAACTGCCATGCGGCAAAGATGCCTGCCTTTGCTGTTGAGGTGGAGCATTCGGCTGGTTTGCACCCCCAGTTTCCCGAACTGATTTTGACTCCACTGGCCCTTGCTGCTCGGTGGCCGCCTTCTGCTGCTGATTCACTGTTGTTATGAGGTCACGCATTCGGCGCGTCCTCTCCCGCAACTCTTCTCCCTCTAAGTGCTCCAACTCAGTGGCGATCTGCTCGGCAACTCTCATGTTCTTCACAGAAGAACTGTATGAGATTTGCGGAGCGGCGATGGTGGATGCTACTGGTTGCTGGGCCCCTCCCAGCTCTCTGCCGACCTATCGGCCTGCATCTCGGAGTTCATCATTACTGTGGGTGGGATAACGCACTGCCGGATGCCATGCACTGCATTGTACTCCTGAACTGTTGCTTCCATACGACGCTTTTTAGCGTCGATCCGATCTGACTGCTCCTTCAGAGCCTGACGCACCTTCTCCAGCTCGGCATGAGCTACAACTGGATCGGCATGAAGATCCACATGAGTGCAGAGCATGTCCGGTGGGTTGCTTGGGACTGCTGGTGCCGTGGTTGCTGCCCTCGCGGCTCGGGTCGCTGAAGTAGAGCTGTTGCGACTAGATGCTCTCGCCATCATAACCTCCGCACGGATGTGCGCAGTCATGCCCTCTGTTCCCACGGCATCCGGCCCACCTGGCAACGGATCCGTGAGCTCAGAAAACACCCGTACCTCCTTGGGAAAAACATCAGGAAGTGCCGCGACAAAAACGCGATGTCCGCCGAAAGGAATGATGACGCCGCGTGGCTGAGGCATGATGGCTTCTCGCCCTTCGTTGGTTACCCCAAGTGGAAGGTTTGAGATGTAGTGCAGCAGCAGTTTTCCCTCGGTGAAGATACCAAGGTTTGTCTCCAGTAGGACTCCAGAGATGATAAGTAGGTGTCAGCGGCGCAACTGACGCGTACCTGCACACATACACAGATAACTTTGTTCCCAACGAAGTTCAGAGAGGTTGTCAATCTCTCCGGTCTTGTTGTTCACAAAGGATAAAACGCAAGGGATAATGATAGCAAGTAAAAGCAGTAAAGTAAATATAGCTTGGAAATAATAATGAGGATATGGACCGGGATACGTGATGTTCACTAGTGATGTCTCTCTCCCAAAAGACGATAAAACTTCTATGCGAGGTAAACAAATTACAGAAGGGCAATTGACAGGATTATGAACGCACCGCAATGCTAACTATGCTACAAAAGAAAGGAAGAGGCTCAAAAGCACGGGCAGTACGCCAAAATAAGTAGACCAAAATCCATCTGCATCTACTACTAATCATCCACCTTGAGATATCTATCCAGAACATCTCGCTGGTATTAAGTTGCGAGCCCCACCCAAAGTGTAAACCCAAAGCAACAGACAACTGCATTAAAAAGAACTTTGCATAAAGTAAACAATCCTTGTAACCGCGGTTACAAGCACCGTTGTTTTCCCCCTTGTGGCAACAACACATCCCCTAGACTCATGTTTCTGTCACTCAAGCGTGTCATCGGGGGGCATGAACCCATAATCTAGCACAACGTTCCCTCTTGGAGTCACTACCTACTACTTGGCCAAAGCAATAAACAACAACGGAGAACATGCAAGAATTACTTAGGAACAAAAATATAAGAGATAAAAACCAAATATATTACTCTATCACAATCTGAACATAATCTCATAATCCATCAGATCCCTCCAAACTCAGCATAGCAACAGCAGAAATATTACAAAGGTGCCTCGATCATGTAGGGCAGCTCAGAGGTCTAAACAATGAAGATCAAAGAGGGGAGGAGAACATCACATAGCTACTGATCACGGACCCATGGTCCAAGGAAAACTACTCACGAGACATCCGGGGAGCATCCATGGTGGAGAGGAGACTCCCGGAGGTCAATCCTCCCTCCGGTAGGGTGCCGGGAAGAGGTCTTCTGGTGCTCCCGATCTCGGAAGCTCGGCGGCAGCGGAGCAGAGGCGAGTTTGCGGAATAGGGTTCCTCCTCTGGAGTTTTCCCGTGACGGAGAATAAATAGGCAAAGGGGGCCAGCCAGAGGTGGACCAGGGGCTCCAGGCGTCCCCCTGGCGCGGCCAGGGGTGGGGCCGCACCGGGTGGCCGCCTGGGCCCCCCTGGCTCCCCTCTGGCCCCTCCCGGGCTCTTCTCGAAGCTTCCTGTACGCTAATTTTTCCCGGAATTTTTCTGGCACTTTTTATATGGGGGAAAACTGAAATAGAAAAACAGCAGAAAACAGGAACTGGCACTGGGGTGCACTGAGTTAATAGGTTAGTCCAAATATGATCAAAAGTGTATGAAAGTGTATCTAGATCATAGCAATGTCACACAAAACATGCATGGAGCAAGTAGAAATTATAGATACGTTTTGGACGTATCAACATCCCCAAGCTTAATTCCTGCTCGTCCTCGAGTAGGTAAATGATAACAACATAATTTCTATGGTGACATGCTAGCAACCATAAAAGAACTTTGAAAAGTAAAGCAATCAAGGTTAGAGATTCAATTCAAGTCATAACATGCAAGAGTCTATATTAGCATTGAAACAAGTAACAAAAGAACAATAGGTGCAAGAGCTCTCGCTGTCCGTGACTCGAATGTCTCCAAATGGTGTTTGCGTGCAAGAAGGGGGATAGGGAATACGAGAAAAAGTAATTTTTGTGTTGAGAACTCAATCTACTAAAGTTTCACACTTGGTCTTCTTTGCAATCTTATCTTGACTCGTCCCCAGACCACTAGCCAGGTACAAGTCAATTTGATCCACTCCTTTTCGATATTTTGAGCGCTCATGCAATGGATGAACGTAAGCACGAGAGTTAACACTTAGGATGGCAAAGGTAGAAATATGGTGGAGGAGGAAGACAAAAAGGATGAGAAAGGCTCTCATCAATGAGGACAATCATAGGCAAGAGATGCCAAATGATAGATATGATGTGAGGAGTAGGGATTGCCATGCAACGGATGCACATACGAGCTAAGAAGCTCTCCAAAGGAACTAGTGGGGGGTGCATCTAACTTTCTCGCTCATGAAGACCTAGAGCTCGTTTGAGGAGGCTCATTCTTGGAATATGCAAGCCAAGTTCTATAGTGTGAAGGTCCCCACATAGCTATATGCATAATGGTCATCTCTATGGAGTACAAGGATATAGAGGGAGTACTAGTGTGGATCTCTCAAAAGGATAGTAGTGTTGCCCTTTTATCTCTTTTTATTCCTTTTTCTCTTTTTTCTATTTTTTTGTATTTTTTCGTGGCCTCAATGGCTCTTTCTATTTAACTCTCATTTGTCCCCTTTGGGATCTTTTAATGTGTCCACTTTGTGATCTTTTCCTCACTTAAGGGAAACACTCTATTTTACAAGAAGGTAAAGGAGATCTTTCACACTTTACAAGGTACTCAAAACATAAAGAAGATGTAACTATCATGATGTATGCAATGTATGTCGCTGCCAGTGTAGCAAGAACATGTATGACATGAAGATCAAGTCATGAAGAGGTGGAAGTTGCATGGAAATATAACTCGGAAAGGCTATGGAAATGCCTTGATAGGTAGGTATGGTGGCTGTTTTGAGGGAAGATATAAGGAGGCTTATGATGACAGAGCGTATCATGCCAAGGGTTTGGATGTACCGGAGTGAGAAGAAGGCAATGCACGGCATGGGAGAGGCTAGCAAAATATGGGAAGGTGGAAGTGTCAACTTTCAATACTTACATTAGTCCGAAGAACTCATGCACTTATTATCGGTAACTCTCAATCTAATAAGGAGGTTCACAAAGAGACCAGTACCCCGAGGAGGAGTGTATGGGGGTTTGGTTATCCTTGCGCATCCTCGACTCATGGTACGTGAGTGTTCTCTGATATTCGACTCCTCAGAAGAGTAGTGATCCATCTAGTAGCTAGAGTTCTCAACTAGTTTTGTAGGTTTTGAAAATACACACGGATTTCCCAAAATACGACACCTATCACTAATAGGCAAGAGCTCTTGACACCAAAAGTTCAAACATTACTCACAACAATACCTCAAAACTATTGCAAGTTACTACTAAAATTAAATCGCAACCTCAATTACCTACTCTCAAGACAAGACACAACTCAGTGCAACAACCAACTCTCTTTAACAAGATAAACATGAAAACCAAAAATAGTTCCAGCAACAAACTAAACAAAATCCAAGGCTCTTGCTAAAGACAAACTAAGACTAAAACTAAACATGGCAGTAGCTATGAAAAGATAAAGAACACACAACAACAAAAAGATAAGTAGGAAAAATCCTATGATGTGTTCTAAATTTTGAAAGTGGAGCGTGTTTCTCTCCCACACAAAGTAAGACGGGATCTAAATTGTTATGAACAGCAATCAAAGCTAAAGAAAACTAAAGAAAAAACCTAAGAGCGAGACGCTCCAAGCATAGCACATAACGCATGAAGTGATAAAAATATAGTGAGACGAAGGACGAACTGATTATTGTTGATGGAGAAGGGGATGCACGGGGGCATCCCCAATCTTAGACGCTTGAGTCTCCTTGAATATTTATTGGGGATGCATGGGGGCATCCCCAAGCTTGAGCGCTTGACACTCCTGGATCTTCTTTCATCATCTTCCATCACACACTTGAAAACTCCCTTCATACATAACTCATCATAAGTTGATTAGAGAGGTTAGTACCCTTAATAAATAATTTTTCCCACTGGATATAAAGATATTCTTGAAGAGCTACTGTTTCTCAAGAGTGAAAAAAAGTTTTTTCAAAGAAAAAGCAAGCTTAAGGTTTGCAAAAGTTAGGAGAGACAAAACGTGGCAGAATCTGTGAAAAACAGAACAGCAGATAGTAAAGAATTTTTTAGGGGAACTTCTGGAACTCAAATCAAAAAACTCAGAACATACGGAAGTTTCATAATTGTATAGAGAATACTTTGTAAAAATTTCAGATAAAAAAGATGAACTGGGATTTTTCTGGAATTTTTCTGGTCACGAGGACAGAATCTGTTTTCTGGACAGCATGTCACAACTTTTACTTCCCTTGTCGTAAGATGCTATAACTTGGCACAAAGCTGAAAAATAAAGATACAATGATGTTGCTACAGAAGTAACAATCATCAAGACACAACAAAATAAAAAATAAAATACCTAAATTTGTTGCGGGATGCCTCCCGAAAGCGCTTCTTTAAAGCCATTAGCTAGGCTTAATGCAAAAGAAGAATCAAGTTTTATCAAGAGAAAGAGAATAACTAGCCCGTGTAACGGACTCAAAAGGTAACTTGATTTTCTTTCTAGGGAAATGTTCCATCCCATTTTTGAATGGGAATTGGAATTTTATATTCCCCTCTTTCATGTCAATAACCGCACCAACGGTGCGAAGAAAAGGACGTCCCAAAATAATTGGACACAAAGGTTCACACTCTATATCCATAACAATAAAATCAACGGGAACATAGTTGTCATTGACAATGATAAGAACATCGTCGATCTTCCCCAAAGGTTTCTTTATGGAAGAATCAACAAGACGAACACCAAAAGAACAAGGCTCAAAGGGCTTCAATTCAAACATATCAAATATTATTTTGGGCATAACGCAGGTACTAGCTCCAACATCACATAAAGCATAGCAAGAGAAGTTATTTAATTTAATTTTGATCATAGGGTCCCAACCATCATCTAGCTTCCTAGGTATGGAGGCTTCTACTCTAAGCTTCTCCTCCCTAGCTTTGATGAGAGCATTTGTGATATGCTCCGTGAAGGCAAGATTAAGTGTGCTATTGTGGGGGTCTCTAGACATTTTGTGTAGCAAACTGATAACTTCTGAGAGGGTGCAACTATCAAAATCAATATCACTACTATCAAAGCTGGTAGTAGTGTTATCTAGGCTCACTTGTTTGAAACCCTCTATGTTCATAGGAGTTTCTTTTTCTACGGTTGAGGTATTAGCATCACCATTAATAGGTCCAACGGGACTAGGAGGGCATTGGGTGCTAATAGTTTGGGTGTCATCAACGATTTGGATAGTGGCAATTGTGTGGTGTGTATGAAGGCTCTTAATTCTATACTCTTCCTCTTTTTCTCTAGCCCATCTTTCTTTAAGTTTAGCCATCATCCTAATATTTTCATTGATTTGTAACTGGATAGCATTAATAGGAGTGGCCTTATTCTCCTCAAGGGGAGAGGTTCTAATTTTAAGCATCTCAATATCAAGGGCTAAGCTTTCTACCTTCAAAGAGAGATTATCTATTTTAGCTAATTTCTCCTCTACATTTTTGTTGAAGGCTTTTTGGGTAGTGATAAAGTCTCTAAGCATGCTTTCTAATTTAGAGGAGGGGTTCTTGTTGCTAGGGTAGGTATTGTTGTTCCCATAGTTGGATGGAAACGGTCTAGGATTACTAGCAAAATTTCCCCTATAAGCATTGTTGTTGAAGTTGTTTCTAGCAATAAAGTTCACATCTACTTGTTCTTGGGCAACCAAAGAATTTAAAGGAAAATCATGAGGATCAATAGAGGGTTGCTTGGTAAGTAGAGACATAATTAAGTCAACTTTTTCATTGAGGGAGGTAATTTCCTTGACAGAATTTACCTTCCTACCTGTTGGAGCGCGTTCGGTGTGCCATTGGGAATAATTGGTCATCATTTCATCGAGAAGCTTCGTGGTAGCACCAAGTGTAGTTGACATAAAGGTTCCTCCTGCTGCCGAATCTAACAGGTTCCGCGAGGTAAAGTTCAAGCCTGCATAAAAAGTCTGGATAACCATCTAGGTAGTCAAACCATGTGTAGGGCATTTCTTAACAAGAGATTTCATTCGTTCCCAAGCTTGGGCAACGTGTTCATTATCTAATTGCTTAAAATTCATAATATTACTCCTCAATTGGATAATCTTAGCAGGAGGGTAGTACTTCCCTATAAAAGCATCTTTGCACTTATCCCAAGAATCTATGCTATTTCTAGGCAAAGATTGAAACCAGATTTTAGCATCTCCCCTTAAAGATAAAGGAAAGAGCTTGAGCTTAACAACATCACCTTCTACTTCTTTATACTTTTGCATATCACATAATTCAACAAAATTATTCAAGTGTAAAGCAGCATCATCTCCAGCACCAGAGAATTGATCTCTCATAACAAGGTTTAGAAAAGCAGGTTTAATTTCATAAGAGGTAGCTGAAGTGGCAGGTGTGGCAATGGGAGTGCAGATAAAGTCTTGGTTGTTGTGACTAGTGAAGTCACACAACTTGGTGTTTTCAGTGGAACCCATAGTAGCAACAAGTGTGGCAGATTTTTTTGTAAATTTTGATAAAAGACACAAAGATAAAAACTAAAAGATAAACTAACAAGACTAAAAAACAAAGATAAAGGGTAGTGTGCAACTCCCCTATCTTAGCACTCGGAGTCCCCGGCAACGGCGCCAGAAAACTTGCTTGATGGCTTCTCGCCCTTCGTTGGTTACCCCAAGTGGAAGGTTTGAGATGTAGTGCAACAGCAGTTTTCCCTCGGTGAAGATACCAAGGTTTGTCTCCAGTAGGACTCCAGAGATGATAAGTAGGTGTCAGCAGCGCAACTGACGCGGACCTGCACACATACACAGATAACTTTGTTCCCAACAAAGTTCAGAGAGGTTGTCAATCTCTCCGGTCTTGTTGTTCACAAAGGATAAAACACAAGGGATAATGATAGAAAGTAAAAGCAGTAAAGTAAATATAGCTTGAAAATAATAATGAGGATATGGACCGGGATACGTGATGTTCACTAGTGATGTCTCTCTCCCAAAAGACGATAAAACTGCTATGCGAGGTAAACAAATTACAGAAGGGCAGTTGACAGGATTATGAACGCACCGCAATGCTAACTATGCTACAAAAGAAAGGAAGAGGCTCAAAAGCACGGGCAGTACGTAAAAATAAGTAGACCGGAATCCATCTGCATCTACTACTAATCATCCACCTTGAGATATCTATCCAGAACATCTCGCTGGTATTAAGTTGCGAGCCCCACCCAAAGTGTAAACCCAAAGCAACAGACAACTGCATTAAAAAGAACTTTGCGTAAAGTAAACAATCCTTGTAACCGCGGTTACAAGCACCATTGTTTTCCCCCTTGTGGCAACAACACATCCCCTAGACTCATGTTTCTGTCACTCAAGCGTGTCATCGGGGGGCATGAACCCACAATCTAGCACAACGTTCCCTCTTGGAGTCACTACCTACTACTTGGCCAAAGCAATAAACAGCAACGGAGAACATGCAAGAATTACTTAGGAACAAAAATATAAGAGATAAAAACCAAATATATTACTCTATCACAATCTGAACATAATCTCATAATCCATCAGATCCCTCCAAACTCAGCATAGCAACAACAGAAATATTACAAAGGTGCCTCGATCATGTAGGGCAGCTCACGAGGTCTAAACAATGAAGATCAAAGAGGGGAGGAGAACATCACATAGCTACTGATCACGGAGCCATGGTCCAAGGAAAACTACTTACGAGACATCTGGGGAGCATCCATGGTGGAGAGGAGACTCCCGGAGGTCAATCCTCCCTCCGGTAGGGTGCCGGGAAGAGGTCTTCTGGTGCTCCCGATCTCGGAAGCGCGGCGGCGGCGGAACAGAGGCGAGTTTGCGGAATAGGGTTCCTCCTCTGGAGTTTTCCCGTGACGGAGAATAAATAGGCGAAGGGGGGCAGCCAGAGGTGGACCAGGGGCCCCAGGCGCCCCCCCTGGGGCCCCTCTGGCCCCTCCCGGGCTCTTGTCGAAGCTTCCTGTACGCTGATTTTTCCTGTATTTTTCCCGGAATTTTTCTGGCACTTTTTATATGGGGGGAAAACTGAAATAGAAAAACAGCAGGAAACAGGAACTGGCAGTGGGGTGCACTGAGTTAATAGGTTAGTCCAAATATGATCAAAAGTGTATGAAAGTGTATCTAGATCATAGCAATATCACACAAAACATGCATGGAGCAAGCAGAAATTATAGATACTTTTTGGACGTATCAAGGCATTCCTGCCCCAAACCGCGAGGCGTTGTTGATGATGTAGTCCCATGCTCCGCTCCTCATGAACAGGCCGGAGGCGAAGCGCACGCGCGATGCAGATGATGGTCCCGTCCGGGTCAGAACTCCAGTCGACGCCTCGGTCTGCCCCACGGTGGGCGCCAACTGTCGTCGATATGTAACGGCAGATGCCATGGGGATGGCTAAAGAGGGGGACAAACCGAGGTTAGTGTTGCTGGTACCAGAATCGAGAATGGGAACACACGGTGATACACCACGATGTACCCAGGTTCGGGGCTCTCCGTAGAGATAACACCCCTAGTCCTGCCGAGCTAGCTATATGCAATAACTTTGGCTACAATGAATGCTCCTTGAGCTGTTTGAGATGAAGGAGAAGAGGGATCTAAGCACAACTCTCTCCTTGCTCTCTCTGTGGTGGGTGAAGTTGCAATAAGTGCTCCGTCGTCCCTCACGCAGGAGGGGTACCCGGGGCTCTTATAGGCCGAGCCCGGGATACAAAGGTAAATGTACAAAGGGGAGGGCCCAACTGTCAGCCTCACACAAGCTAGGGTCCTCACATCGTGTTCTCCCGGATGACCCGGTTTAGACTTGCAGCTTACCATGCCGCTACTCTGTAGACCTTGCTCATGAACAGTGAAGCTAGAGATTTAGGTCTGTCGGCCTGTCCATGTGATCGGCGCTGGAGGAGACCGCACGCCTCTTACAATCCCGATCTTCAGGGATTGCACATTGAATGCACTTGTACCAGGTGTCCGACCTAGGATTCTGCTCGGAGGTTGCTCTGTTTACTCCGTCCGAGTGCTTCCTGGTGAGGCCGATTGCACTCTCTCTAGGGCAATTGGCCTTCGACCTGGACAGCTCGGCCCACTTCTTATTAGTCTTGATCAGTTCGGCATTGATTAGATCGGTGACCATCAGGTCGGTGATCTTTGCCTTGATGAATTGTTTCCCCTGGGTGACCCTACCCGGGGGTCATTCCCCCGACATGTTCAGAGGGGGAAAACGCGTGAAGGATCGAAGTAGTGAGGCACTGGAAAAAGAGGATTTACACAGGTTCGAGAGGACCTTTTCCTGCGTGGCATCAACGTCAGAGTCACTGGGGTCCACTGGATCCTGTGAGTGCTCGGAGTGGATCTCATCATCACCTTCTTCATACTCAGGAGGCAGAGAGGGCTCGTCCGTCGGTGGTGGAGTGCCATCGCTGTTGGTCCACCTGTAGTAGTGCTCTGAGATCCACGTGTCCTCAGGAGTGATATTCCTCTCGGAACCACTGTTAACATCAATGTGTAGAGCCTTCATCATCTAAATCTGTCGGGCGCGGCTCTCTTTCTCGCGCTTATGAGCGAGGTACAGGTTGTGCTGGATGTCAAGACGGAGGCAGAAAGTCTTGCGAACCTTTGCCTTGAGCTTCGCCCAAGCGGAGGTGCCCGCCCCGGAAGCTCAAAGTGAGAATCACTAGAAGTAGCATACTCAGTTTCCATCTTCCCCTTCCCTTTGTTCTGAAATCGGGGAGCAGAGTGCTTCTTGATCTTCAGCTTCTTGCGGGCGTGAACAATGAGAATAGATGGATCCGCAACCAAAGCATCACCCGGAAACTTGGCTTCCCAATATGAGTGAAGAAACTTCATGATGTATGGGACAAGGGAGGGACAAGCCTTGTTTGTCACACAACGGAAAATATCCTGGCAAAGCACCTCGGGCACAGTCAACGGAATGCCCTTGCCCTTCTCAAAGCGGGTCATCAACATCAAGTCAATGAAGAATTTGTAGATCTGATCTTGATTCCCCACTTTGGGAATCAACATGTTCTTGTAGATGCGATGCATGGTATCATAGAGCGGCCTCAAATCCTTGGATGCACCCGGAATGCCACGGAGGGGAATGTAGAGTGGAGCAAGCAAAGCGGGATCAGAAGCCACAACACCATATGGAGAGAACCAAGTACCTTGTCCAGAATCATCATAGTGATACCCCAAAGCAGCACAAAAATCAGACAAACGGGCAGAGCACATCTTTCCGCGAGTCATCCAAGTGATAGTGCGATGGTCATCAGTCCCAAAGTGAACAGTGCATACCATTGCTGAATAAGTTGCGGATCCATGTTACACTGAGTATCCATGAGCTTGATGATGTCAAAATCCTCACAGAGAGCAAGAGCATCCTTGACGTAGTTCTTATGCTCCGCCTACTTCATGTACACAAGGTCAATATCCCACATGCTAGTTACCTTGTTCTTGAACTGAATGCAGACATCGGCAACAGTGCTCAACTGCTGGGCAGTCCAAAACATAGGGTGAGTCCAACCTGGAATACGAGGATCTGAGTACGGGTTATAAACTCTGAAGCACTGAAACTCTGGCATATAAATCTTCGACACTGGCTTGACCGCAGTGGTCTTCATAACGGAAGATCTCTGACGGCGAGAAAGCTGAGTAGGCTGGGTGACTTCATGTCCCAGTTCATCGGACTTCCGAGCACGCTTCTTCTTCGGACGCGAGCGACCTCCTCTCGAGCGAGAACCACCTACCCAAGCAAGACAGGAGGGAACAGAGAGATGAGATTGATACACATCTAGAGGGGATTGAGATACACACGCATGGGAGAAGTGCACAAGGGATTGGTGATACGTCCCAAACGTATCTATAATTTCTGCTTGCTCCATGCATGTTTTATTTGATATTGCTATGTTTTAGATAAACTTTTGATCATATTTGGACTACCTATTAACTCAGTGCACCCCAGTGCCAGTTTCTGTTTTCTGCTGTCTTTTTATTTCAGGTTTTCGATTATGTAAAATGCCAGCAAAATTCTGGAAAAATCCAATAAAAAATCAGCGCAACAGAAGCTTTTAGAGCCTCGAAGGAGAGCCCGGGGGGCACCCCGTGCCTAGGCGGCCAGGGGGCGCCGCCCCACCCTAGGCCGCGCCAGGGGGCGCCTGCACTCCTTGGTTCCCCCCCGGCTTCACCCCTACGCCTATATATTTCCTTCGCCCCGAAACCTCTGAATACAGAACCCTTTTTCGCGATCTCGCCTCTGTTCTGCCGCCGCCGCGCCTCCAGGATCGGGAGCATCAGAAGACCTCTTCCCGGCACCCTGCCGGAGGGAGGATTGACCTCCGGGAGCTTCTCCACCACCATGGACGCTTCGCAGATGATCCATGAGTAGTCCACCTTGGACCATGGGTCCATGATCAGTAGCTATGTGATGTTCTCCTCCCCTCTTTGTTCTTCATGGATTAGACCTTGTGAGTTTCCCTACACGATCAAGGCACATATGAAGTTCTTTCTGCTGTTGCTATGTTGAGTTTTCTGGGATCTGTTGGATTATGAGACTATGTTCAGATTGTGATGAGTAATATATTTGGTTCTTCTCTTTTATATTTTTGTTCTTGAGTAATTCTTGCATGTTCTCTGTTGCTGTTTATTGGTCTGGCCAAGTAGTAGGTAGTGACTCCAAGAGGGAGCATTATGCTTGATTTTGGGTTCATGCCCCCTGATGACTAGCTTGAGTGACAGAAACATGAGTCTAGGGGATGTGTTGTTGTCCAACGGTGCTTGTAATCGCGGTTGCAAGGATTGTTTACTTTACGCAAAGTTCTTTTAATGCGGTTGTCTGTTGCTTTGGGTTTACACTTTGGGTGGGGCTTGCAACTTAATACCAGCGAGATGTTCTGGATAGATATCTCAAGGTGGATGATTAGTAGTAGATGCAGATGGATTTCGGTCTACTTATTTTGGCGTACTGCCCATGCTTTTAAGCCTCTTCCTTTCTTTTGTAGCATAGTTAGCATTGGTTTGCGCCCGTAATCCTGTCAATTGCCCAGCTGTGATTTGTTTACCTCCATAGCAGTTTTATCGTCTTTTGGGAGAGAGACATCACTAGTGAACATCATGGGACCGCGGTCCATATTTCCACCACTGTTTACACCCTCAATTTACTTCCTGTTTTACTTTCCAGTTGCAGTTATCACTATCATTATCTGTTGCGTTGATCCTTCGTAAACAACAAGGCCGGAGATATTGACAACCTCTTTGAACTTCATTGGGACCAAACTTATTTGTATTTGTGTGCAGTTCCAGGTGAAGTAAGCAACCTCGATTGTGAACGGCTCCATTGTTCACTTTACCACCTTCTTGTCGTCTTCGGAGTCCTACGGGAGACAAACCTTGGTATCTTCACCAAGGGAAGTTTGCTACTATCTACATCTCACCTTCCACTTGGGGTAACCAACGAAGGGCGAGAAGCCATTATCACCTCTCGCGCATCAAGCAAATTTCTGGCGCCGTTGCCCGGGACTCCAATCTTCAAGATATGGGAGTTGCACACTATCTTTTACCTTTGCTTTTTAGTCTTGTTAGTTTACCTTTCAATTCTTGCTTTAGTATCCTTTATCAAAAATCACAAAAATTTTGTTTTTCCTACTTGCTGCTACTATGGGTACCACAGAAAACACCAAGTTGTGTGACTTCACTAGTCACAACAACAATGATTTTATCCGCACTCCTATTTCTACACCTGCTACTTTAGCTACTTCTTATGAAATTAAACCTGCTTTGCTGAACCTTGTTATGAGAGATTAATTCTCCGGTGTTGGAGATGATACTTCTTTACACTTAAATAATTTTGTTGAACTCTGTGATATGCAAAAGTATAAAGAAGTAGAAGGCGATATTGTTAAGCTTAATCTTTTTTCCTTTCTCCTTGAGGGAAGGAGCTAAAATCTTGTTTCAATCCTTGTCTAGGAATAGCATAGATTCTTGGGATAAGTGCAAGGATGCTTTTAATGGGAAGTATTACCCACCTGCTAAAATTATCCAATTGAGGAGTAATATTATGAATTATAAGCAATTGGATAATGAACACGTTTCCCAAGATTGGGAACGTATGAAATCTCTTGTTAAGAAATTCCCTACACATGGTTTGACTACTTGGATGGTTATCTAGACTTTTTATGCAGGATTGAACTTTACCTCGCGGAACCTGTTAGATTCGGTCGCGGGAGGAACCTTTATGTCAACAACACTTGGTGCTGCCACAAAACTATTAGATGACATGATGACCAACTATTCCCAATGGCACACCGAACGAGCTCCAACAGGTAGGAATGTAAACTCTGTCAAGGAGATTTCCTCCCTAAATGAAAATTTTGACTTGATTATGTCTCTACTTACCAATCAATCTCCTATTTATCCTCATGATGTTCCTTTAAATTCTTTGGTTGCTCAAGAACAAGTAGATGTGAACCTTATCTCTAGAAACAACTCCAATAATGATGCTTATAGGAGTAATTTTGCTAGCAATCCTAGACCATTCCCGTCCAACAACTATGGGAACAACATCACCTATCCTAACAACAAGAACTCCACTTCTGAATAAGAAAGCATGCTTAAGGAATTTATCACTACCCAAAAATCCTTCAACAAGAGTGTAGAGGAAAAATTAGACAATCTCTCTTTGAAGGTAGACAACTTATCCCTTGATGTTGAGATGCTTAAAATTAGAACTTCTCCCCTCGAGGAGAGGAAGGCCACTCCTATTAATGCTATGCAAATGCAAATTAATGAAAATATAAGGATGATCGCTAAAATTAAAGAAAGATGGGCTAGATAAAAGGACGAAGAATATAGAGTTAAGAGCCTTCCCACACACCACACCGTTGCTACTATACAAGTTGTTGAGGATACCCAAACCTTTAGCACCCAACACACTCCTAGTCCCATTGGACCTTTTAATGGTGATGTGATACGTCCAAAACGTATCTATAATTTCTGCTTGCTCCACGCCTCTTTTGTGTGATATTGATATGTTATTGATGAACTTCCATACACTTTTGATCATATTTGGACTAACTTATTAACTCAGTGCACCCCAGTGTCAGTTCCTGTTTTCTGCTGTTTTTCTATTTCAGGTTTCCCCCATATTAAAAGTGCTCCCAAAATTCAGGAAAAATCCAATAAAAAAATCAGCTCTTCAGAAGCTTCGGGAATCACCGAGGGGGGGGGGGGGGGCAGAGGGGACCCACTAGGGGTTCGATACTCAAACCTTAGCATCTTCGCTAAGGGAAATTGCCGCTATCTACATCTCAACCTTCCACTTTGGGTAACCAACGAGGGGGCGAGAAATCGTACTATCATGATGCTATTACCTCAACCATAGAAGAAGAAACTCCCATGAACATAGAGGCTTTCAAACAAGTGAGCCTAGATGACACCACTACAACCTTTGATAGTAGAGACATTGATTTTGATAGTTGCACCCATTCTGAAGTTATTAGCTTACTACACAAAATTTCTAGAGACCCCCACACTAGCACACTAAATCTTGCCTTCACGGAGCATGTCACTAATGCTCTCATTAAAACTAGGGAGGAGAAGCTTAGAGTAGAAGCCTCCATACCTGGGAAGCTAGATGATGGTTGGGATCCTATGATCAAAATTAAATTGAATAACTTCTCTTTCTTTGCTTTATGTGATGTTAGAGCTAGTTCCTCCGTTATGCCCAAAATAATGTATGGTACGTTTGAATTGAAACCTTTTGATCCTTGTTCTTTTGTTGTTCACCTCATTGATTATTCCGTAAAGAAACCTTTGGGGAATTTCAATGATTTTCTTATCATTGTCAATGACAATTGTGTTCCCGTTGATTTTACTATTATGGACATAGAGTGTGAACATTTATTTCCAATTATTTCGGGACGTCCTTTTATTCGCACCGTTGGTGCTGTTATTGACATGAAAGAGGGGAATATAAAATTTCAATTCCCTCTCAATAGGGGATGGAACACTTCCCTAGGAAGAATATTAAGTTACCTTTTGAGTCTGTTACATGGGCTAGCTATTCTCTTTCTCTTGACAAAACATGATCTTTTTGCTTCTTGCCTAGCTTAAAGGCGTAAAAGAAAGCGCTTGTTGGGAGGCAACCCAAGATGTTTTTACTTCTGTTTTTAGTGGTCTTGATGATTGTTACTACTGTAGCAACATCACTGTATCTTTTTTTTAAGCTTTGTGCCTAGTTTAGCCGCCGATTGCAAGAAAGTTCAAAAGTTGTGACATGTTTTCCAGAAAACAGATTCTGTCCTTGGACGAAAAAATTCACGATAAATCACCATATCATCTTTTTGATCTGAATTTTTTTGACAACATGCTCTATACAATTAGCTTTCGGGCGTCTATTCTGAGTTTTTTTTAGTTGCATAAGTACCCCAAAAAACTAATTTTCTACCAGCTGGTATGTTTTTCAAAGATTCTGCCACGTTTTTCCTTTCCTCAATTTTGCAAGTCTTGCGCTAGGTTTTTCTTTGCAAATTTTTTTGGAAGTCTTTAGAAACAGTAGACCTTCAAGAAAATGTTTATTTCCAGCAGAGGAAAATTGTTTTATTGTGGGTACTAACCTCTCTAATCAGATTATGATGAGTTATGTATGAAGGGAGTTTTCAAGTGTGCGAGGGAAGATGATGAAAGAAGATCCGAGAGTGTCAAACACTCAAGCTTGGGGATTCCCCTATGCATCCCCAATAAATATTCAGGGAGACTCAAGCGTCTAAGCTTGGGGATGCCCCCGTGCATCCCCTTCTTCATCAACAATTATCAGTTCGTCCTTCGTCTCACTATATTTTGATCACTTCATGCGTTATGTGCTATGCTTGGAGCGTCTTGCTCTCTAGTTTACTTTTTAGTTTTCTTTAGCTTTGTTTTCTGTTCATAACAAGTTAGAACCCCGCTTTCTTTGTGTTGGAGAGAAACACGCTCCACTTCAAACTAGAACACATCATAGGATTTTCATGCTTATCTTTCCTTTGTTGTGTGTTCTTTATCTTTTCGTAGCTGCTATCATGTTTAGCTCTTAGTTTTCATGCTTATCTTTTTAAAGAGATTTTGTTTAGTTTGTTGCTGGAACTCTCTTTAGTTTTCATGTTTATATTGTTTAGAGAGTTGGTTGTTGCACTGAGTTGTGTCTTGACTTTAAGTAGGTAATTGAGGTTGCTATTCAATTGTAGTAGTAACTTGCAATAGTTTTGAGGTATTGTTGTAAGTAATTTTTGAACTTTTGGTGTCAAGAGCTCTAGCCTATTAGTGATAGGTGTCGTATTTTTGGCAATCCGTGTTTATTTTCAAAAACTACAAAAACTGGTTGAGAACTCTAGCTACTAGATGGATCACTAATCTTTGGAGGGATAGGATATTAGAGTACACTCACATACCATGAGTCGAGGATGCGCAATGATAACCAAACCCCCATACACTCCTCCTTGGGGTACTTGTCTCTTTGGGAACCTCCTGATTAAATTGAGAGTTACCGATAATAAGTGCATGAGTTCTTCGGACTAATGTAAGTATTGAAAGTTGACACTTCCACCTCCTCATATTTGCTAGCCTCTTCGGTAGCGTGCATTGCCCTCTTCTCACTCCGAGAGTTGGCGCCTACCCGCCGATGCATCCAAACCCTTGGCATGATACGCTCTGTCAACATAAACCTCCTGATATCTTTCCTCAAAACAGCCACCATACCTACCTATCAAGGCATTTCATAGCCTTTCCGAGATATTGCCATGCAACATCCACCTTCTCATGACTTGATCTTCATGTCATACATGTTCCTGCTACACTGGCAGATGCATACATATGCATACATCATGATAGCTAGATCATCTTTATGTTGAGTACCTTGTAAAGTGTGAAAGATCTTCTATACTCCTTGTAAAATAGAGTGTTGCCCCTAAGTGAAGAAAAGATCCCAAAGAGGACAAATTTAAAAGATGCCAAAGAGGGCAAATGAGAGTTGAATAGAAAGAGCCATGGAGGCCACCAAAAAATACAAAAAAAGAGAAAATAGAGAAAAAGAAAATAAAAAGAGAGAAGGGGGCAACACTACTATTCCTTTTGAAAAATCCACACTCGTACTCCCTCTTGTATCTTTTACTCCATAAAGATGATCATATATGCATACAACTACGTGTGGACCTTCACACTATAGAACTTGGCTTGTATATTCCAATGATGAGCCTCCTCAAATGAGCTCTAGGTCTTCTTGAGCGACCAAGTTGGATGCAACCCCACTAGTTCCGTTGGAGATCCTTTCTTAGCTCATATGTGCATATGTTTCATGGCAATCCCTAGTCCTCACATCATATCTATCATTTGGCCTTCTCGCCTATGATTGTCCTCATTGATGTGAGTCTTTCACACCTTTTTTGTCTTCCTCCTCCACAATATCTCTCTCTTTGCCATCCTAAGTGTCAACTCTCTTGCTTACGCTCATCCATTGCATGAGTGCTCAAAATTTCGAAAGGGAGTGGATCAAATTGACTTGTACCTGGCTAGTGGTCTGGGGATGAGTCAAGATAAGATTCCAAAGAAGACTAAGTGTGAAACTTTAGTAGATTGAGTTCTCAACAAATAAATATTTTTCTCGTATTCCCATATCCCACTTCTTGCACGCAAACACCATCTAGAGACATTCGAGTCACGGACAACAAGAGCTCTTGCACCTTAATGTTCTTATGTTGCCTGTTTCAAATGCTAATATAGACTCTTGCTTGTTATGACTTGATTTGAATTACATACCTTGATTGTTTTACTTAAAAGTTCTTATATGGTTGGTAGCATGTCACCACAGAAATTATGCTTGTTATCATTTACCTACTCGAGGACGAGCAGGAATTAAGCTTGGAGATGTTGATACGTCCCAAACATATCTACAATTTCTGCTTGCTCCATGCATGTTTTGTGTGATATTGCTAGGTTTTAGATACACTTTCATACACTTTTGATCATATTTGGACTAATCTATTAACTCAGTGCACCCAGTGCCAGTTTCTGTTTTCTGTTGTCTTTTTATTTAAGTTTTTTCCATTACCTAAAATGCCAGAAAAATTCCTGAAAAATCCAATAACAAAATCAGCGCAACGGAAGCTTCCGTAGCCCCGAAGGAGAGTCGGGGGGGGGTACCCTGTGCCTAGGCGTCTAGGGGGCGCGACCCCACCTTAGGCTGCGCCAGGGGGCGCCTGCACTCCCTGGTGCCCCCGGCTTCCCCCCTTCGCCTTCATATTTCCTTCGCGTCGAAACCTCCGAAGACAGAACCCTTTGGCATCAAGACACCAAAAAGGGAGAAAGCCCGATGCTAACGCCCAACTAGTCACTCGTCAGACTCCTCAGTCGCATCGGCGTCAGAGTCACTGGGGTCCACTGGATCCTGTGAGTGCTCGGAGTGGATCACATCATCACCTTCTTCATACTCGGGTTCATGCCCCTGATGACTAGCTTGAGTGACAGAAACATGAGTCTAGGGGATGTGTTGTTGCCACAAGGGGGAAAACAACGGTGCTTGTAACCGCGGTTGCAAGGAATGTTTACTTTACACAAAATTCTTTTAATGCAGTTGTGTGTTGCTTTGGGTTTACACTTTGGGTGGGGCTCGCAACTTAATACCAGCGAGATGTTCTGGATAGATATCTCAAGGTGGATGATTAGTGGTAGATGCAAATGGATTTCGTCTACTTATTTTTGTGTATTGCCCATGCTTTTGAGCCTCTTCCTTTCTTTTGTAGCATAGTTAGCATTGGTTTGCGCCCGTAATCCTGTCAATTGCCCAGCTGTGATTTGTTTACCTCGCATAGCAGTTTAATTGTGTTTGGGAGAGAGACATTAATAGTGAACATCATGGGACCCCGGTCCATATTTCCACCACTGTTTACACCCTCAATTTACTTCCTGTTTTACTTTCCAGTTGCAGTTATCACTATCATTATCTGGTGCGTTGATCCTTTGTAAGCAACAAGGCCGGAGAGATTGACGACCTCTCCGAACTTCGTTGGGAGCAAAGTTATTTGTATTTGTGTGCAGGTCCAGGTGAAGTAAGCAACCTCGGTTGTGAACGGCGCCATTGTTCACTTTACCACCTTCGTGTCGTCTTCGGAGTCCTACAGGTGACAAACCTTGGTATCTTCACCAAGGGAAATTTGCTACTATCTACATCTCACCTTCCACTTGGGGTAACTAACGAAGGGCGAGAAGCCATTATCACCTCTCGCGCATCAATTGGCCTTCAGGCCCCGGTTGTACCGGTCATACCACGGTTGTACCTCCATGAAAGGGCGGTTGTACCGGTGGCTGGTACAACTAGGGTATGAATCCGATACCAACGGAGAGAGGGTCAATCCGGTGTACACATGATACTAACTCCTCGTTGGTTACCCCAAGTGGAAGCAATTGACAGGATTACGGGCGCAAACCAATGCTAACTATGCTACAAAGAAAGGAGGAGGCTCAAAAGCATAGGTGGTACGCCAAAATAAGTAGACTTAAATCCATCTGCATCTACTACTAATCATCCACCTTGAGATATCTATCCAGAACATCTCGCTGGTATTAAGTTGCAAGCCCCACCCAAAGTGTAAACCCAAAGCAACAGACAACTACATTAAAAGAACTTTGCGTAAAGTAAACAATCCTTGCAACCGCGATTACAAGCACCGTTGTTTTCCCCCTTGTGACAACAACACATCCCCTAGACTCATGTTTCTGTCACTCAAGCTAGTCATCAGGGGGCATGAACCCAAAATCAAGCATAACGCTCCCTCTTGGAGTCACTACCTACTACTTGGCCAAAGCAATAAACAGCAACAGAGAACATGCAAGAATTACTCAAGAAGAAAAATATAAAAGATAAGGACCAAATATATTACTCATCGCAATCTGAACATAGTCTCATAATCCGTCAGATCCTAGTAAACTCAGCATAGCAACAGAAGAAAGAATTACATATCTGCCTTGATCATGTAGGGCAGCTCACAAGGTCTAATCCATGAAGAACAAAGAGGGGAGGAGAACATCACACAGCTACTGATCATGGACCCATGGTCCAAGGTGGACTACTCACGGATCATCCGGGAAGCGTCCATAAAGTGGAGCGTGTTTCTCTCCCACACAAAGAAATTTGGGTTCTAACTTGTTATGAACAGCAAGCAAAGCTAAATAAAACTAAAAAAGTAAAGACCAAGACGCTCCAAGCATAGCACATAACGCATGAAGTGATAAAAATATAGTGGAACGAAGGACGAACTGATAATTGTTGATGGAGAAGGGGATGCATCGGGGCATCCCAAAGCATAGATGCTTGAGTCTCCTTGGATATTTCTTGGGGTGCATGGGGGCTTCCCCAAGCTTGAGCGTTTGACACGCCCGGATCTTCTTTCATCATCTTCCTTCGCACACTTGAAAACTTCCTTCATACATGATACGTCCCAAACGTATTTATAATTTTTGCTTGCTCCATGCTTCTTTTGTGTGATATTGCTATGGTATTGATACACTTTCATACACTTTTGATCATATTTGGACTAACTTATTAACTCAGTGCACCCCAGTGTCAGTTCCTGTTTTCTGCTGGTTTTCTATTTCAGGTTTCCCCCATATTAAAAGTGCTCCGAAAATTCGGGAAAATCAGATAAAAAATCAGCGTTCCGGAAGCTTCCGGATTCACCGAAGAAGGGACAGAGGGGCCCCACTTGGTGCCTAGGCGGCCAGTGGGCGCGGCCCAAGGCTTGGCCGCGCCGGGAGGCCGCCTAGGCGACTGGTGGCCCCCCTGGTGCCCCCCTTTGGCTCCTATTTATTCTCCCGTCGCGAAAACCCTGATTCCGGACCCCTTTTCTCCAGAAGAAATTCCGATATCCGCCGCCATCGCCGACAAGCTTTGGGGGACAAGAATTCCTGTACCGGCACCTTGCCGGGACGGGGAAGTGCCCCCGGATTCATCTCCATCGACGTTGCTTCCTCCCTCCATGATGCAGGAGTAGTTACTCCCCGGGGCTGAGGTTTCTACCAGTAGCTATGTGGTCTTCTCTCTCTCCCATGATGTGATCTTGATTGTGATCATAGGCTATGTTAATCTAGGATGATCCCATGATGTTTCCCCTTCTTCTATGTATTGGATTGATGTACTCACTTGATCTTATATAGTATAATCCCCGAGACCATGGTGACAGCGGTCTATTGGACATGGGTTTGAAGAATATTTTCATGAGTGATTTCCTCTTTTGTGTGTGGATTGAAGATTGAGAGTCTCTTGGTGCGTGTCTTTGACTATCCTTTAGATATGTTGTGGTGATTGTGGTACTCTCTTTGGATGGCCGCGGTGACATTGGGAAATCCATAGATGAGAACTACGAACTCTGAGGTATGCTTTTGTAGCCCTACACAATTCTCGTCCTCTCTTGACCACAAAGGAATGACCTCCGAGTACGTCTCCATTGCACGTTTTATGGGGAATATCATGTGATTAGACTATGTTAATGTTGTTGGGAGTTGCCACTAGTGAAACTATGAAGCCTAGGCCTTGTTTCCATCATTGTTACACCATTTGCACTCACTTTTGTTACATGTTTGCTTGCTGCACTTTTTATTACAGATTTATATTACTTTGTTTTGCCATACCTATCACCCATATTTTACCATCTCTTCGCCGAACTAGTGCACCTATACAACTCCTAGTTGTATTAGGTGTGTTGGGGACACAAGAGACTTCTTGTATCTTAATAGCAGGGTTGCTGGAGAGAGACCATCTTCAACCTCTACTTCCCTGAGTTCGATAAACCTTAGGTCATCCACTTGAGGGAAATTGCTGATGTCCTACAAACCTCTGCGCTTGGAGGCCCAACATAGTCTACAAGAATAGAAGCATGCGTAGACATCAAGCTATTTCTGGCGCCGTTGCCGGGGAGGTAAGCATTGAAGGTATATCTTTAGATCTTGCAATTAATTCTTTTTGTTTCTTGTTTTTATTTTCACTAGTTAGGCTTTATGGAAAACTACAACAAAATTATGAGAGAGCTTTATGAGCTCTATCTTGAGTTAGGACATGAAGTGTTTGAGGAGGAGATCAAAAAGCCTATGGAGCTTTATTATTTGAACAACACTCATGATAGTAGTAATGTTATTAGCATGTCTTCTTAGAATACTTTTGATACTAATGATATGCAAAACCATAAGCTTGGGGATGCTACGTTTTATGAAGATGATCTTTTTAGCCCCCCCAAATTTTGATGATACTTTGCCTCCTATCTATGATGATTATTGTGATGACACTTATGCTATAAAGAATAAATTTTTACAAGTGCACCATGATAAGAATGATTCATGTGATAGCTATTTTGTTGAGTTTTCTCCAACTATTACTAATGAGAAGGATTTTGCTTATGTGGAGAGTAACAAATTTTCTATGCTTGTGGATCATGATAAGAATTTTTTATGTGATACTTATATTGTTGAGTTTATTCATGATCACACTGAAAATTATTATGAGATGGGAACATATGCTTCTAGATATTTCAATAATATCAAGTTCCCTCTCTTTATGTTGAAGGTTTTGAAGTTGCACATTTTTTGCCTTCCTATGCTAATATGTTTATGCTTCAATGAGTTATTTATCTACAAGATCCCTTTGCATAGGAAGCATGTTAGACTTAAATGTGTTTGGTATTTGCTTCTTTATGCTCTCTTTTGTGCTTCAACTCTTATTCCTATGAGAGCATCACTAAAATCTTAAGCCTATCTTTATGGCTATAAAGAAAGAGCTCTATGGAGACAATCCTTGTTATCTTTACTTTGAGTTTTTTACTTTCTGTTTTTAGTGGTCTTGATAATTGTTACTACTGTAGCAACATCATTGTATCTTTATTTTCAATCTTTGTGCCAAGTTATAGCCTCATATGAGAAGGGAAGTGAAAGTTGTGACATGCTGTCCAGAAAACAGATTCTGTCCTCGTGACGGGAAAAATCAGATCAAATCACCAGTTCATCATTTTGAGCTGAATTTTTTACACAGCGTGCTCTATACAATCACGGAACTTTCGTATGTCCTGAGTTTTTTTATTTGAGTTGCAGAAGTACCCCTAAAAAATTCTTTACTACCTGTTGTTCTGTTTTTCACAGATTCTGTCATGTTTTGCCTTTTCTTCGTTTTGCAAACCTTAAGCTTGATTTTTCTTTGCAAAAATACTTTTTGTAAATGTTGAGAAACAATAGCTCTTCAAGAATATCTTTATATCCAGTGGGGAAAAAAATATCTATTAAGGGTACTAACCTCTCTAATCAGCTTATGATGAGTTATGTATGAAGGGAGTTTTCAAGTGTGCGATGGAAGATGATGAAAGAAGATTCGGGAGTGTCAAGCGCTCAAGCTTGGGGATGCCCCCATGCATCCCCAACAATTATTCAAGGAGACTCAAGCGTATAAGCTTGGGGATGCCCCCGTGCATCCCCTTCTCCATCAACAATCATCAGTTCGTCCTTCGTCTCACTCTATTTTTATCACGTCATGCCTTATGTGCTATTCTTGGAGCGTCTCGCTCTTAGGTTTTATTTTTAGTTTTCTTTAGATTTGCCTGCTGTTCATAAAAATTTAGATCCCATCTTACTTTTAGTGGTAGAGAAACACGCTCCACTTTCAAAATCTAGAACACATCATAGGATTCTTCATGCCTATCTTTTTGCTGTTGTGTGTTCTTTATCTTTTCGTAGCTACTGCCATGTTTAGTTTTAGTCTTAGTTTGTCTTAGCAAGAGCCTTGGCTTTTGTTTAGTTTGTCGCTGGAACTCTCTTTAGTTTTCATGTTTATCTTGTTAAGAGAGTTGGTTGTTGCACTGAGTTATGTCTTGCTTTTGAGAAGTAAGTGATTGAGGTTGCTATTTAATTTCAGTAGTAACTTGCAATAGTTTTGAGGCATTGATGTGAGTAATGTTTGAACTTTTGGTGTCAAGAGCTCTAGCCTATTAGTGATAGGTGTCGTATTTTGGGACATCCTTTTTTATTTTCAAAAACCTACAAAACTAGTTGAGAACTCTACCTACTAGATGGATCACTACTCTTCTGAGGGGTCGAATATTAGAGTACACTCACGTACCATGAATCGAGAATGCGCAAGGATAACCAAACCCCCATACACTCCTCCTCGGGGTACTTGTCTCTTTGTGAACCTCCTTATTAGATTGAGAGTTACCGATAATAAGTGCATGAGTTCTTCGGACTAATGTAAGTATTGAAAGTTGACACTTCCAACTCCTCATATTTGCTAGCTTCTTCTGTACCATGCATTGCCTTCTTCTCACTCCGAGAGTTGTCGTCCACCTTCGCCGGTACATCCAAATCCTTGGCATGATACGCTCTTTCATCATAAAACTCTTTATATTTTTCCTCAAAACATCCACCATACCTACCTATCAAGGCATTTCCATAGCATTTCCGAGATATATTGCCATGCAACATCCACCTCTTCATGACTTGATCTTCATGTCATACATGTTCCTGCTATACTGGCAGCGGCATACATTGCATACATCATGATAGCTACATCTTCTTTATGATTTGAGTATCTTGTAAAGTGTGAAAGATCTCCTATATTCTTGTAAAATATAGAGTGTTGCCCCTAAAGTGAGGAAAAGATCCCAAAGAGGACAAAATCAAAAGATCCCAAAGAGGACAAATGAGAGAAATAGAAAGAGCCATTGAGGCCACCAAAAAAATAGAAAAAATATAAAAAGAGAAAAAAGAAATAAAAAGAGAGAAGGGGGCACACTACTATTCCTTTTGAGAGATCCACACTCGTACTCCATCTTATATATTGTACTCCATAGAGATTATCATTCATGCATATAGCTATGTGGGGACCTTCACACTATAGAACTTGGCTTGTATATTCCAATGACGAGCCTCCTCAAATGAGCTCTAGGTCTTCTTGAGCAAGAAAGTTGGATGCACCCCCACTAGTTCCATTGGATAGCTTACCTTAGCTCATATGTGCATCCGTTGCATGGCAATCCCTACTCCTCACATCATATCTATCATTTGGCTTTCTCTCACCTATGATTGTCCTCATTGATGTGAGCCTTTCACACCTTTTTTGTCTTCCTCCCCCATCATTTTTCTCTCTTTGCCATCCTAAGTGTCAACTTTCTTGCTTACGCTCATCCATTCATGAGTGCTCAAAATATCGAAAGGGAGTGGATCATTTTGACTTGTACCTGGCTAGTGGTCTGGGGATGAGTCAAGATAAGATTCCAAAGAAGACCAAGTGTGAAACTTTAGTAGATTAAGTTCTCAACAATAAAAACTATGTTTTACTCTCTCGTATATCCCTATCCTCTTTCTTGCACGCATACACCATTTGGAGACATTCAAGTCACGAACAGCAAGAGCTCTTGCACCCTTTGTTCTTTTGTTGCTTGTGTCAATGCTAATATAGACTCTTGCTTGTTAAGACTTCAATTGAATTGCATGCTTTGATTGCTGTACTTTCAAAGTTCTTATATGGTTCCTAGCATGTCACCACAGAAATTATGCTTGTTATCATTTACCTACTCGAGGACGAGCAGGAATTAAGCTTGGGGATGTTGATACACCCTAAACGTATCTATAATTTCTGCTTGCTCCATGCTTCTTTTGTGTGATATTGCTATGGTATTGATACACTTTCATACACTTTTGATCATATTTGGACTAACTTATTAACTCAGTGCACCCCAGTGCCAGTTCATGTTTTCTGTTGTTTTCCTATTTCAGGTTTCCCCCATATTAAAAGTGCTCCAAAAATTCGGGAAAAATCAGATAAAAATCAGTGTTCCGGAAGCTTCCGGATTCACCGAAGAAGGGCCAGAGGGGCCCCACCTGGTGCCTAGGCGGCCAGTGGGCGCGGCCCAGGGCTTGGCCGCGCCGGGAGGCCGCCTAGGTGACTGGTGGCCCCCCGGGTTCCCCCCTTTGGCTCCTATTTATTCTCCCGTCGCGAAAACCCTCATTCCGGACCCCTTTCCTCCAGAAGCAATTCCGATCTCCGCCGCCATCGCCGACAAGCTTCGGGGACCAGAATTCCTGTGTTGGCACCCTGCCGGGACGGGGAAGTGCCCCCGGATTCATCTCCATCGACGTTGCTTCCTCCCTCCATGATGCGGGAGTAGTTCCTCCCCGGGGCTGAGGTTTCTACCAGTAGCTATGTGGTCTTCTCTCTCTCCCATGATGTGATCTTGATTGTGATCATAGGCTATGTTAATCTAGGATGATCCCATGATGTTTCCCCTTCTTCTATGTATTGGATTGATGTACTCACTTGATCTTATCTGGTATAATCCCCAAGACCATGGTGATAGCGGTCTATTAAACATGGGTTAGAAGAATATTTTCATGAGTGATTTCCTCTTTTGTGTGTGGATTGAAGATTGAGAGTCTCTTGGTGCTTGTCTTTGACTATCCTTTAGATATGTTGTGGTGATTGTGGTACTCTCTTTGGATGTCCGCGGTGACATTGGGAAATCCATAGATGAGAACTACGAAATCTGAGGTGTGCATTTGTATCCCTACACAATTCTCGTCCTCTCTTGACCACAAAGGAATTACCTCCGAGTACGTCTCCATTGCAAGTTTTATGGGGAATATCATGTGATTAGACTATGTTAATGTTGTTGGGAGTTTCCACTAGTGAAAGTATGAAGCCTAGGCCTTGTTTCCATCATTGTTACACCATTTGCACTCACTTTTGTTACATGTTTGCTTGCTGCACTTTTTATTACAGATTTATATTACTTTGTTTTGCCATACCTATCACCCATATTTTACAATCTCTTCGCCGAACTAGTGCACCTATACAACTCCTAGTTGTATTAGGTGTGTTGGCGACACAAGAGACTTATTGTATCTTAATTGCAGGGTTGCTGGAGAGAGACCATCTTCAACCTCTACTTCCCTGAGTTCGATAAACCTTAGGTCATCCACTTGAGGGAAATTCCTGTTGTCCTACAAACCTCTGCGCTTGGAGGCCCAACATAGTCTACAAGAATAGAAGCGTGCGTAGACATCAATACATATGTCATCATAAGCTGATTAGAGAGGTTAGTACCCATAATAAAACAATTTGCCTCTACTGGAAATAAAGATATTCTTGAAGGCCTAATGTTACTCAAGACCGCCAAGAAGTTTTTGCAAAGAAAAGGCTAGCGCGAGACTTGCAAAACTGAGAAAAGGGAAAACGTGGCAGAATCTGTGAAAAACAGACCAGCATTTAGTAAATAATTTTTTGGGGTACTTCTACAACTCAAATCAAAAAATCAGAATAGATGCACAAAATCTAATTGTATAGAGCACGCTGTCAAAAAAATTCAGATCAAAAAGATGATCTGATTATTTTGGCCGAATTTATCCGTCAAGGGACAGAAACTGTTTTCTGGACAGCATGTCGTAACTTTTGAACTTTCTTGCAATCGGAGGCTAAACTTGGCACAAAGCTTGAAAATAAAGATACAATGATGTTGCTACAGTAGTAACAATCATCAAGACCACTAAAAACAGAAGGAAAAACATCTTGGGTTGCCTCCCAACAAGCGCTTTCTTTTATACCTTTGAGCTAGGCACAAAGCAAAAAAGATCAAGTTTTATCAAGTGTAAGAGAATAGCTAGCCCGTGTAACGGACTAAAAAGGTAACTTAATCTTCTTTCTAGGGAAGTGTTCCATCCCCTTCTTGAGAGGGCATTGGAATTTTATATTCCCCTCTTTCATATCAATGACAACACCAACGGTGCGAAGAAAAGGACGTCCCAAAATAATTGGACATAAGGGTTCACACTCAATGTCCATAATAGTAAAATCAACGGGAACATAATTTTCATTGACAATAATAAGAACATCGTCAATCTTCCCCAAAGGTTTCTTTATGGAAGAATCAACGAGACAAACACCAAAAGAACAACGATCAAAAGGTTTCAATTCAAACATATCATACATTCTTGTGGGCATAACGGAGGTACTAGCTCCAACATCACATAAAGCATAGCAAGAGAAGTTATTCAATTTAATTTTGATCATAGGATCCCAAACATCTTCTAGCTTTCTAGGTATGAAAGCTTCTAACCTAAGCTTCTCCTCCCTAGATTTAATGAGAGCATTGGTTATATGCTCCGTGAAGGCAAGATTTAGTGTTCTAGTGTGAGGGTATCTAGACATTTTGTGTAGTAAACTAATAACTTCAGAATGGGTACAACTATCAAAATCAAGGTCGCTACTATCATGTAAGGTGGTAGTGGTGTCATCTAGGCTTACTTGTTTGAAAGCCTCTATGTTAATAGGAGTTTCTTCTTCTACGGTTGAGGTAATAGCATCACCATTAATAGGTCCAATGGGACTAGGGGTGTGTTGGGTGCTAAGAGTTTGGATATCCTCAACAACTTGGATAGTAGCAATGGTATGGTTTTTAGGAAGGATCTTAATTCTATCTTCTCCCTCCTTTTCTGTAGCCCATCTTTCTTTAAGTTTAGCCATCATCCAAATGTTTTCATTAATTTGCACTTGAATAGCATTCATAGGAGTGGTCTTCCTCTCCTCGAGGGGAGAAGTTCTAATTTTAAGCATCTCAACATCAAGGGCTAAGTTGTCTACCTTCAAAGAGAGACTATCTAATTTGTCTAATTTCTCTTCTACTCTCTTGGTGAAGGCAATTTGGGTAGTGATAAATTCCTTAAACATGATCTCTAATTCAGAAGTGGAGTTCTTGGTGCTAGGATAAGTGTTGTTGTTCCCATAGTTGTTGGATGGGAACGGTCTAGGATTGCTACCAAATTTACTCCTATAAGCATTGTTGTTGAAGTTGTTTCTAGAGATAAAGTTCACATCTACTTTTTCTTGAGCAACCAAGGAATTTAAAGGAACATCATGCGGATCAATAGGAGCTTGCTTGGTAAGTAAAGACATGATCAAATCAACTTTTTTATTTAGGGAGGAAATTTAGGGAGGAAATCTCATCGACAATGTTTACCTTCCTACCTGTTGTAGCTCTTTCGGTGTGCCATTGGGAATAGTTGGTCATCATCTCATCTAGCAGTTTTGTGGCAGCACCAAGTGTTGTTGACATAAAGGTTCCTCCCGTGGCCGAATCTAACAAGTTCCGCGGGGTAAAGTTCAAGCATGCATAAAAATTCTGGATAACCATCCAAGTAGTCAAACCATGCGTAGGACAATTCTTAACAAGAGATTTCATACGTTCCCAAGCTTGGGCAACGTGTTCATTATCAAATTTCTTAAAATTCATAATATTACTCCTCAATGAGATAATCTTACCAGGTGGGTAGTACTTCCCAATAAAAGCATCCTTGCACTTATCCCAAGAATCTATGTTATTCCTAGGCAAGGATTGAAACCAAAGTTTAGCTCCTCCTCTCAAGGAGAAAGGAAAAATATTAAGCTTAACAATATCACCTTCTACTTCTTTATGCTTTTTCATATCACAAAGTTCAACAAAATTATTCAAGTGTAACGCAGCATCATCTCCAGCACCAGAGAATTGTTCTTTCATGACAAGAGTAAGAAAAGTAGGTTTAATTTCATAAGATGTTGCAATGGCAGGTGTAGCAATAGGAGTGCAAATAAAATCATTGTTGTTGTGACTAGTGAAGTCACACAACTTGGTGTTTTCGGTGGTACCCATAATAGCAGCAAGCAAGACAAGCAATTTTTTGTGATTTTTGATAAAGGACACTAAAGAAAAAACTGAAAGGTAAACTAACAAGACTAAAAAGCAAAGATAAAATATAGTGTGCAACTCTCCTATCTTGTAGAGCGGAGTCCCCGGCAACGGCGCCAGAAATTTTCTTGATGGCACTGAAGTAGTGCTCCTCGTTGGCTACCCCAAGTGGAAGGTTGAGATGTAGAACAACAGCAAATTTCCCCTAACGTAGAGGATAGGGTTTATGTCTCCAGTAGGACTCCAACGATGACAAGTAGGTGGTTCGGCAAGTGATGCGTCGTTTATGATAATCACTTCCCTTGTCTGGACCTGCACACAGATACAAATAACTTTGCTCCCAACGAGTATAGAGGGGTTGTCCATTCCTCCGGCCTTGTCGTTTACAAAGGATCAAACGCAAGAGATAATGATAGTGATAACTTCAACTAGAAAGTAAAACAGGAAGTAAATTGAGGGTGCAAGCAGTGGTGGAAATATGGACCGAGGCCCCATGATGTTCACTAGTGATGTCTCTCTCCCAAAAGACGATAATAAGCTATGCGAGGTGAACAAATTACAACTGGGCAATTGACAGGATTAAAAACGCACCGCAATGCTAACTACGCAACAAAAGAAAGGAAGAGGCTCAAAAGCATGGGCAGTACGCCAAGACAAGTAGACCAAAATCCATCTGCATCTACTCACTAATCATCCACCTTGATATATCTAACCAGAACATCTCGCTGGTATTAAGTTGCGAGCCCCACCCAAAGTGTAAACCCAAAGCAACAGACAACTGCATTAAAAGAACTTTGCATAAAGTAAACAATCCTTGCAACCGCGGTTACAAGCACCGGTGTTTTCCTCCTTGTGGCAACAACACGTCCCCTAGAATCATGTTTTTTTTCACTCAAGCTAGTCATCAGGGGGCATGAAACCACAATTATGCATAGCGCTCCCTCTTGGAGTTACTACCTACTACTTGGCCAAAGCAATAAACAGCAACGGAGAACATGTAAGAATTACTCAAGAACATAAATATAAAAGGAGAAGAACCAAATATATTACTCATCACAATCTGAACATAACCTCATAATCCATCAGATCCCAGCAAACTCAACATAGCAACAGCTGAAAGAATTACATATGTGCCTTGATCATGTAGGGCAGCTCACAAGGTCTAATCAATGAAGAACAAAGAGGGGGAGAGGACATCACATAGCTACTGCTCATGGACCCATGGTCTAAGGTGAACTACTCACGGATCATTCGGGAAGCGTCCATGGTGGTGGAGAAGCTCCTAGAGGTCAATCCTCCCTCCGGGAAGGTGCCGGGAAGAGGTCTTCTGGTGCACCGGATCTTGGAAGCGCGGCGGTAGCGGATTAGGGGCGAGATCGCGAAAAAGGGTTTTGTCCTCGGGGGTTTCGGGACTAGGGGGCCACCAGGGAGTCCAGGCGGCCTCCCGGCGCGGCCCCACCATAGGCCACGCCCCCTCGCCGCCTAGACTCCTGGTGGGGCCCCTGTAATACCCCGGATTTTTAAAATGTATTTTTTATTCAAAAAAAACTTAATTTTTGAACACGTTGAATTTTATTTAATCGTGTGTTGTATGAGAATGACATTGGGTTTGAGTTCGTCTTATTGAGATGGTTGAAAAAGACTATAATTATTCAGTTTTCAGTTCTGATGGATTGTGGAAAATTTAGTGAATCTAAACCGATAGATTTTATTTTATAAGCATCTAAAATCCAGTCCTATTTGCATTGGAAAAAAAAGAAGAATTAATAAGTACCAAGCCCAACCACGGCTCCCTAACCTTACCCCGTGCCCCTGCCCTAGACTTCCGCCGCCTACATGATGCGTCCGCCGCCACCGCTGCATCAAGGGACGCCGATCGTCAGCGTCGTGGGATGAGCACAAATCGTGAGCTCTAGAGTTTAGCCTTGCCGGGGTGCCGCCTAGCTGTGTTGAAGATCATATCACGCTAAAGGCCCTGCTTCTGATTGATTGGCTTTGGTGTTGTTCAGTTCGGGGTTGAGCTAATGCGTCGTTCTGCTCTGCTGGATTAGAGGTAATCGAAGCAACGTCATGCATGGGCGGGAATAGTTCGCCATCACATAGCACATCCATATTAAACTCAATAGAAGTACATGTCACATAACTTTTAGATTGTCGCTGGTTTCTTATCATGATGTCATGTCATTTGCATTGTTTGTGTGCCTTTGGTCTCTCTAGCGTTGATACCTTATGTTTTGGAAATTATATCTATTAATTGAACCGTGTGGATGTTTATCTATGGCGATCACATAGTGATACAATAATTTGTTCTGCTTGTTGTTGATTCCTTAAGAAACAAAGGAGATGTTGTCAAAATTTTGTGTTTTCCCTAGACTTGTACAAATAATTTAGCGTGGTAGCATCGTCGAGTTTATTAGAAATCCGGGATGTTACAGTTGGTATCAGAGCTTAGGCTTTAGATCTCTGGAGTAGTATATTTAGAACTTAATTTTTATAGGTTTGCCAAATAAACATGACTTAAGATCAAAGTACTTAAAACTTGACACACTGGTGCACAATAGGATGGGTTTTGGGTCATGCATTGCATTCACGCTTCTATTACATTTTATCTCTGAATTCTTTTGTTCATATGTCGTGCCTATGGGCATTCCATTTTTCATGGGAGGTTTGCAGTGCCTTGCTTCAAAAAAAATTATTAATAAATCCCTTAAAGTTGTGAATAATAAGATTATTTTTATTTTTGAAATTTTGGATTTAGATACTTATAGATACAAAAATATTGACTTGGTACCGAAGCATGACCAGTAAGAGATCAAGAGATTAAGCATAGTGAATGGTTTGCGGACAACCTTGACTACAATCTTCTAGGATAAACCTGAACCAATAAATACAAGAAGCTTTTTCCCACTATCCATGTCTTAAGACACAACTTCCACATGTCATTCATATTCCCCCTTCAGTTCTTCTATCTCTTCAAGTCTACCATAATCACCATCTAGCTTGCTTCGTGTTCAATGTTGATGAAGTCTTTTCAGTTTTGCTCTTCAAATGTTCTTATCATTTACCGTTAGCTTTAAACCATTCTTTATCGTACATTTCCATTACTTGAAACTTATTCGTGGACCTTTTTCCCATTGCTAAGTATCAACGGTGGTCAAACCTTCGTTTCTGAGATCCTTTTCTACTTGTTTCATCCTAAGTGAGAAGTTAGTCATTTCCTTATCCTCTTTGAGTTATGTTTCCTTATTCAAGGTGTTATTGACCCACAATGTGATTCTCTATTCCATATCGTCTGCAATGATTCTTTATAGTACTATATATAACACCGAAGGTTTTTGGAAGATTGAGAGAAATAGAGTAGTAGCTTTTCAAAAAAAAGTTAAATGTGGTTCAACCCCGAACCTTGCTTTATGCTCTTGAGACCCTTTTGTAATGGGTGTTAGTATGCATGTGTGTACATTGATTGATTCAGCTATTCACATAACGATTAAATAGTTTGGGTGCGGGATGGACTAGCCCCCGTACCAACTACTCTTATTATTCGCTCTTGTTATCTCGGATTGGCGAATCAATGTGTTCCTTTTACCTAATAGGTAGTGGAGTGTCGATGATGTTCAGCCATGACCCTATAATGGTATAACGTTTGACCTTTAATAGAGGCAACCCCTACCAAGCGTAGGTGATGCGGTGAGACTAAACTGAGACATTATTTTCAGGTTATCTTACGAGACATGTTAGAGTAGACCTCCTTGAGAGATTCCTGTAGTTTACCTGGTGTTTGTGGGTTCGGTTCAAAAGTTGAAAAAATATTTAGCATTGAGTGTACACGGGAGGCATCTAGATTCTTCATACGGATAGCATGATTTACCAAAAACAAGGACAATTCTTTCCCACAAATATGGCATGCTCGTTTCCAAGTTCTTTGAGAATGTCCTGAGTTCACAGTACCAGCTTTATATGGAGAAAAATCTAGTATAAATTTTTTCCGATAATATGAACTGGTCACTTAATTTAAGGATCGAGCATGGTGGTTCAGTTAACCCAGAATTGAAATTCAAGAATTCGAGGGTGAATTATGTTGAAGGGAAGGTGAGTGTAATACCCAGGATTTTTTAAATGTACTTTTTATTCAAAAAAAATTAATTGTTGAACATGTTGAATTTTATTTAATCGTGTGTTCTATGAGAATGACATCGGGTTTGAGTTCGTCTTATTGAGATGGTTGAAAAAGACTATAATTATTCAGTTTTGAGTTCCGATAGATTGTGGAAAATTTAGTGAATCTAAACCGATAGATTTTATTTTATAAGCATCTAAAATCCAGACCTATTTGGATTGGAGAAAAAAGAAGAATAAATAAGTACCAAGCCCAGCCACGGCTCCCTAACCTTATCCGGTGCCCCTGCCCTAGACTTCTGCTGCCTACGTGATGCGTCCGCCGCCACCGCTGCATCAAGGGACGTCGGTCGTCACCGTCGTGGGATGAGCACAAATCGTGAGCTGCAGAGTTGAGCCTTGCTGGGGTGTCGCCCAGCTGTGTTGAAGATCATATCACATTAAAGGCCCTGCTTCTGATTGATTCGCTTTGGTGTTGTTCAATTTAGGGTTGAGCTGACGCGTCGTTCTGCTCTGCTGGATTAGAGGTAATCGAAGCAACATCATGCATGAGCGGGAATAGTTCACCATCACATAGCACATCCATATTAAACTCAATAGAAGTACATGTCACATAACTATTAGATTGTCGCTGGTTTCTTATCATGATGTGAAGTCCTTTGCAATGTTTGTGTGCCTTTGGTCGCTCTAGCATTGATACCTTATGTTTTGGAGATTATATCTATTAATTGAACCGTGTGGATGTTTATCTATGGCGATCACATAGTGATACAATAATTTGTTCTGCTTGTTGTTGATTCCTTAAGAAACAAAGGAGATGATGTCAAAATTTTGTGTTTTCCCTAGACTTGTACAAATAATTTAGCGTGGTAGCATCGTAGGGTTTATTAGAAATCCGGGATGTTACAGCCCCCCTGGCCCCCTTCGGGAGTCTGGAAGCTTCCGGGTCGCTGATTTTTTATATATTTTTCCCAGAATTTTTCTGGCACTTTAAGTAATGGGAAAACCTGAAATAAAAAGACAACAGAAAACAAAGACTGACACTAGGGTGCATTGAGTTAATAGGTTAGTCCAAATATGATCAAAAGTGTATGAAAGTGCATCAAAAGCATAGCAATATCACCCAAAACATGCATGGAGCAAGCAGAAATTATAGATACATTTAAGACGTATCAACGCGCTAGTATCATTGCATATCGTGCTACACTGGCAGAGGCATACATTTGCATACATCATGATAGTTTTCATTTTTTTTCTTTATGTTGAGTACTTCTTGTAAAGTGTGAAGATCTTCTATATTCTTGTAAAATATAAAGTGTTGCCCTGAAGTGAGGAAAAGATCCCAAAGAGGACAAATTAAAAGATCCCAAAGAGGGAAAATGAGAAATAAATAGAAAGAGCCAAAGAGGCCACAAAAATACAAAAAATAGAAAATAGAAAAAAAGAGAAATAAAAAGAGAAAAGGAGGCAACACTACTATTCCTTTTGAAAGATCCACACTCGTACTCCATTTCTATATTTGTACTCCTTAGAGATTATCATTCATGCATAACTATATGGGGACCCTTACACTATAGAACTTGGCTTGCATATTCGAAGGATGAGCCTCCTCAAATTAGCTCTAGGTCTTTATGAGCAAGCAAGTTGGATTCACCCCCACTAGTTCCATTGGAGAGGTTACCTTAGCTCATATGTGCATCCGTTGCATGGCAATCCCTACTCCTCGCATCATATCTATCGTTTGGCTTTCTCTCGCCTATGATTGACCTCATTGATGTGAGTCTTTCAGACCTTTTTTGTCTTCCTTTCCAGTCAATTCTCTCTTTTCCATCCTAAGTGTCAATGTATATTGCTCGCGCTCATCCATTGCATGAGTGCTCAAAGTCGAAAAGGAGAGGATCAGTTTGACTTGTACCTGACTAGTGTTTTGGGGATGATTCAAAATAAGATCCCGAAGGAGACCAAGTGCGAAACATTAGTAGATTGAGTTCTCAATTAAACTATTTTTTTATTCTCTAATCCCATCTCCCATTGCTTGCACGGAAACACATTTAGAGACATTCGAGTCACGGGCAGAGAGCTCTTGCTCCTTTACGTTCATACTTTGCTAGAATTAATACTAAGACTCTTGCTTGTTATTATCTTGACTTGTATTGCACATCTTACTTGCTTTACTTTGAAGTTCTTATATGTGTGTTAGCATGTCACCACAGAAATTATCTATGTTATCATTTACCTACTCGAGAACGAGCAGTAATTAAGCTTGGGGATGTTGATACGTCCCAAATGTATCTGTAATTTCTGCTTGTTCCATGCACTTTTAGGTGACATTGCTACATGTTTTTCTACATTTTTATATAATTTTACACATATTTGGACTAACCTACTAACTCATTCCACCCAGTGCCAGTTTCTGTCTGCTGATGTCTTTAGTTGCAATGATTTTTCCCAATTTAAAATGCTCCAAAAATTCCAAAAAAATCAGAATAAAAATCAGTATGACGAAAGCTTATGGAACCCTGAAGGAGGGCCAGGGGGCCCCGCCTGGCGCCCAGGCGGCTAGGTGGCGCGGCCCCACCCCTGGCCGCGCCCCCAGGGCGCCTGGGAGCCCCAGGTGGCCCCTGGCTCCCCCCTTTGGCCTATATTACCTCTTTGTCCCAAAAACCCTCGAGGAGAACCCCACATTGTGAAATACCTCTTTGTTCTGCCGCCGCCGCGCTTCCAAGATCAGAGCACCAGAAGACCTCTTCCCGGCACCCTGCCGGAGGGAGGATTGACCTCCGGGAGCTTCTCCACCACCATGGACGCTTCCTGGATGTGACGTGAGTAGTCCCCCTTGGACCATGGGTCCATGACCAGTAGCTATGTGATGTCTTCTCTCCAATCTTGTTCTTCAATGTTTAGTCCCTGTGAGCTACCCTACATGATCAAGGCACCTATGTAATTTTCCTGCTGTTTTTATGATGTATTTGCTGGGATCCGATGGATTATGAGATTATGTTCAGATCGTGATGAGTTATATATTTGTTTTACCTTTTATATATTTTTTCTTGAGTAATTCTTGCATGTTCTCCGTTGCTTTTTATTGTTTTGGCCAAGTAGTAGATAGTAACTCCAAGAGGGAGCGTTATGCATGATTGTGGGTTCATGCCCCCGATGTCTAGCTTGAGTGACAGAAACATGAGACTAGGGGATGTGTTGTTGCCACCTGCGAGAAAACAATGGTGCGTGTAACCGCGGTTGCAAGGATTGTTTACCTTGCGCATAGATTGTTAATGCAAGTGTCTGTTGCTTTGAGTTTATACTTTGGGTGGGGCTCGCAACTTAATACCAGTGATATGTTCTGGATAGATATCTCAAGGTGGATGATTAGTGAGTAGATGCATATGGATTTCGGTCTACTTGTCTTGGCGTACTGCCCATACTTTTGAGCCTCTTACTTTCAAGTAGCATAATTAGCATTGCGGGGCGTTTATAATTTTGTCAATTGCCCAGCTGTAATTTGTTCACCCAGCTTAGCTTTTTATCGTATTTTGGGACATCACCAGTGAACATCATGGGACCCCGGTCCATATTTCCACCACTTTTACACCTCCACTTTATTTACTTTTTTTACTTTCTGTTGCAATTATCACTATCTACTCTTGCGTTTGATCCTTTGTAAATGACAAGGCCGGAGGGATTGACAACCCCTCTGTACTCGTTGGGAGCAAAGTTATTTGTGTCTGTGTGCAGGTCCACGTCAACTCTCGTGTTATCAAGTCTCTGGCGACGTTGGCACCTGTTTGTCGATCCTTGGAGTCCTCTTGGAGTCGATAAACCTTACAATCCTCGTGTAAGGGAAATTAGCCGCTATCTACATCTCTACCTTCCACTTGGGGTAACCAACGATGAGCACTACTTCAGTGCCATCAAGCACCAGCGAGATCTACATCTTGAGCTACAAGCCTCTCGGCCTAGTGGCGGAGGGGTAAAAGAAAGGGCTATTCGAATAAAACCTAAAAAACTTTGGTTCCCTCACTGACCTTATATACTTAGCTTAACTAGGGTTACATGACTTGGACCATGTGTGTGTGTATCGAGATCGTGTGCATTGGATCTTCCTAGTCGGCTTTGACCCATTGGATAGTGACCTTTCTTGGGACCCCCGTCTCGTCCACTCTCTCCAATATTTGCCTCGAGATAGTCCTACCATTGAGTTAAAGCTTTGTGGGTAACTTCATGCCTTGGTTGTTCCCATGCCATCGTTACTAGCCCTTGAGCGGCGCGTGATATGTCCCCGTGGGATTCGTGTGGGGTTATTCAACACTTGGGAACAACTTTTGAGTTTTCTTTTAAATGTCCTCGGTGATTGGGATCCCCACTCCGGGGTTGTGGTTCGCCCTCAAATGGGGGACACTTCCAGTTGAGGTTACCGGGAGGCAATGGACTTCTGAGTGGCTTGGGCGACGACCCTTACCATGTCTAGGCGCTCCTGGGAACCTTCTTTGTCTAGATCCAACACATGGTAATAAGAGGAATGGGCCTCCTTGGGTCTTGGTGTTAGTATGTGTAATTCCCAAATGGGCAGTCAACCCAATCCCACCTGGGTCCCACCCCTATGTGGGGCTCTCATCTAGCCTCGCTAAGTGGGATCTTCGGTTGGGATCGGGTCCATGGAGATGATGTTTGCGAGGTGATGGTGATCCGACCTAGGGGTACCTTGCATTGCTAGTTGTTGGCTGGTGATCTGCAAGCCAAACATGATAGTGTAACTCCTTCGTGTAAGTATCACAATATTTAGCATCCTAACAAAGAGCGGAGAAGAATTTTTATAGTTGAGAGTTTAACTCACTTTATAATATTAACAAGAAAGTAAATAGTATTTGCATGTAATGGAGAGATTGGGAGCGAAAAAACTTTGAATCATGGTGTACATCGAGTATGTCAGTGCGACAGTAATACCAGTTACCCTGTATTGTGATTCTGATCCATAGATTGTTTGTTCTATAGATAGATCTCCTTAAGTTGTACAACTCCTTCACTGGGGTTTCACTCTCCTTTAAAGTTAATAGGTTAGTTCAAAATATGTTGTAAATGAAATGAAAGTGCATCAAAACATATAGCATTATCACCAAAAGAAGCATAGAACAAGAAAAAAATAGATACGTTTGAGACGTATCAGGGCGCGTTTGGTTGGTTGCATACAACCCAACCAGGGCCGCGCGGAAAGAAAATGGCCTGTTTTGGTAGCCTAACCTACAAGTACATCTCGACCCGCATATGAACCTTAAAGAGCCCATTTGAGCTAAACGATACATTCGAGCCAATGCGCCTCAAACAATCACTTGTAATATGATGATACGTCCACAACCGGGTCACGAGCCATCCTCTTATGCATAGATTGCTCGGATAGCGCCATATATTTCTCGTCAAAAAATTTAAAACTCTTTGTAGCTCTCTGAAAAGTTCGCCAAGGTCTCCCAACCAACAATCGGATGACGCTTCGAGTTCGGCAATCAGTTGGAACTCAACCAACTAAGACACAGTCATGCGAGACCTAGATGAACACATGGACTCTGACACGATGATACCTAAGGGGGAGGCCCAAGTATACGGATGGTCCAACTAAGGAACCAGACCCATGGAAACTACAACCCATGGGGTAACCAAAAAGGGGGAGCATCAGGTGAACGACCAAGTGATCAAAAGACGGTCAGCGCCCTACAGTCAACCGAAGACAAGTCGAAGGCCAATTCCAGTCGATTCGACCAAACCAACTCAAGACGACGTTAACCTTTATCCCACAATGTCATCAAGACAACCGTTACTCAATCTAGTTAAACTAGATGATAACCCGCGTGTTGTTGCACGAACTTTTAACAAATACTTTGATGTTTTGACACATGAGAAAAATTATGAAACATAGTATAATTTGATTATAAATTTTTATTTGAAAGAAAATATTATTTAGAGTAAAACATCTAAGAGAAAATAATGAAAAATCCAAAAATATATGTGATTTTATTTTGTGTATTTATTACTTTGACAATATAAGGTGTGGTGATATGAGACGAAAAGAACGTTGAGTAGAGACAGTGAAGACATCCCCATCCTTAACTAAATCTAAAATAATGATAACAACTACAAATGTGCATTCATAAAAAAATTATCACATAGAAAAATAAAATGTGAGATAAATTAGTTGTGAGGTTTAGTGCATAATTTGTTTAATATTTATTTATGATAAGTTGCATGTGCATGCAAAATTAATGAGAGCATGTGAATGAAGAATTGGTGGAAAATAATTTTTACATGATGGATCTACTTGATGATGTGGATAGCTTGCATATCAAGATAAATATGTTAGTGGGAATGAACTATTTATGTATTATAGATGCGAGCATTAACACGAAACAGTTAGTTGTGGTCTAGGTGTAACTCCAACATTTATCAATTCATTCATTATGACATCCACAATCTATATAAACCGAGGAGGGGCATCATGCTGGGATTTAAGACTCACTTATATCCACTTACGCATAGGAGGAGTCCCATCACAAAAAACAACGTATTAGCTCCACTGTCGAGGGCCCCAACGGATTGAGATCCAGTGACTTTACTTGATGAAGTCACACTGTAACTTTGGCCATCTAATCTCCATCCAATCCACAACCAATGGTTCAGATCACACAAAGGCAAAAGGCTCCCAACACTTAGCAGTTTTCGTTGGGGTTCGCAGCAGAAAACACAAAAAATTTCTAACTAGCGTTCCCATAACCCAAGATCTAGCTAGCCGTATTACCGTAACGGAAAGTAGTGCGGAAATAACATACCTCGGGGTGTAGTCCGTTGCGCGGAAAACGTTCCCGCAAACGTGGTTGATGTAGCCGATCAAGTTTCACAGCCCCCTGGATGTGTTGAGCACCCGAATGGGTGTAGTGCCACACGTGTAGCACCTCGTAGTACTCGCACACATACGAGACTCGATGACGACCTCCGTTCTCCGATCCAACGAAGGTGGCGGAAGCAGACCTCCGGACGGAGCTTCGGCGGCACGACGGCCTCCGATTCTAGCAGAGAAGCCTCAATTCCACTATAGGCTCACACTAGGGAGCCCACCGTGAAAGAGACAAGGGAGGGGAGAAGACCGGAGAAAATCGATCTCAATTCGGAGTAATATTTAATTTCTCACGAATTTCTGTGTATTAAATATGTGCACCCTGCCCATCTATATATAGGCAGAGGGGAGGGAGTCAACCCCTCTCCCTTAGCAATGTGGGACTAAAGTCCCTTTGCTAAGGGGGGTGTCCGACCAAGGGGGGGAGGGGGGCACCCCTCATGGGCCCTAGGGCCCATGGCGTCTCCCCCCTCTTTCCTTTTTCTTTTTTCCCTTTTATTTCCCCTAATGGGCCTTTTCTCCACTAAGGCCCATTGCACATATCAATTAGAAATAAAATGATTTTAATTATTAATTAAATTAATTAATAACTAAAACATAATATTCCATCTCCCGGTGTTCCGGAACACCTTCCGGTTCACTCCGAATTTGTTTGGTTCAACACGGTACTTCTCCGATGTTGTTTCCTTTATTCTCTGGTTACTCCGATGGTTCCGAAAAGGTCTCCGATTTCATCGAGCCCTTAAGTGTGTTACCCTACGGTCCGAGAACACTCCAGTCATGACCGAGATGAGGATACGGTCAATGATCATCCGCGGGACCTGGATGCCCATAATGACCCCTGTGCATTCCGGATATCAAACACCGATTGGACCTTACGCCGTATAGCATTCCCTTTGTCAGCGATACTGGATTGTTCCGAGATATCCTATGTCTGGTTCAACCTCGTTCTGAACTAATCCTCATTCACTCGTTCCCGTGATATTCATCCCCGTGACCTAGTCACACGCTGCAGCTTTATGGATGGAATCTCACCGAGTGGGCCCCGAGTATCTATCCATTATATGGATTGACAAATCCTGCTCTTGTAACAATACTCCTCAACATATCTCCACGGAATACCCAAGATACAACCGTTATGACCCGCATATTTCAGTCAGGTGGTGGGATGTAAGTCAAAGCATCCAGGAAGATAGCAATTATGCACGTACTCACGGTCAAAGGACGGTCTACCATGTTCTGTAATTACAACACTGAACCTTCACAAGATTTGATCATGCTGTAATGCTTACTTTGGGTAATGTTCATCACGTCACTTAACCAGTGAGGTGACCTCATAGTCAAGAGACTTAATTGTCCATGATCGCGAAACCACGACCATCATGTTGACCATGAACTAGTTATCGATGTAGAGGCTAACTAGGAACTCTGGGGGTTTCTATACCACACCTGCATCATTGTTTCACTGACACAGTTCTAGCTCGGTATGAAACTGGTTATGAACTTGCTTAGATATATTGGAATAATCATATATTATTTGCCTCTAGAGCATATATCCAACAGTTTTCAGCATAGCAATAAGAAAGGATATAAGGCTCCCATCACTTAGCAGTTTCAGCATAGCATTAAGAAAGGATACAAGGCTCCCATCATTTAGCAGTTTTCAGCATAGCAGTAAGAAAGGATACATCCTAGAAGCAAAACTATAGTACCATGCACTTCGATTCAGTTTATAAATGAGAATACTCAATAGGAGGCTATAAATGAGAATACAACACTGTATAATCCGTTTAATTTTGTTGTTATAGCGTGCTCATGAGTATTCTTAGTTCTTGAATTGTTACAATCTGTTCAAATAAAGTAAATCAAAGTGCATTATACCGTTGTTTTGCTGCTAGGCTATATCATTTCTTACTGCTATGTTGAAAACTGCTAAGTGTTAAGAGCCTTTTACCTTGTATAATCTGAACCATTGGTTGTGGATTGGATGGAGATTAGATGACTAAAGTTACAGTGTGACTTCATCAAGCAAAGTCACTGGATCTCAGTCCTCCCAACCTATTTACAACCTTGTGCGCACTCTCATCCACACCTTTCACCAGACACGATGCCCTACTTTAGTATCCATATATGTATTACTCCCTCCGTTTCAAAATGTAGTGCGCTCGTGCTTTTCAAGGTTCAATTTTGACCATCAATTTAACCAATGAGACGAATTGCGGCAGGAACAAAAATTATATAATTGAAAACTTCTTTCGAATACGAATTCATTGGTATAATTTTTTCTCTCGCCGTAATTGGTCTTGTTGGTTAAAATTATGGTCAAAGTTAAAGCGTGGAAATCAGGACGCACTATGTTTTAAAACGGATGGATTATCAAGAATATAAACACGACAAGTACTCATATATGTATTATCAAGAATATAAACATGACACTGTCAACATGTAACTCTGCTAGAGTTGCTCTTAGAGGAACAAACATCCGTTGTTCGCAAGTGGCAAGTTCATGTATCATACTAATTTCAAATGCGCGCCTTGACGCGTCCCATCAGACCAGTTGCTGAGTTACATTGATCAATGGCTGAATTACGTCGAAGAAAGTAGTAACTTTTCTCGTTGTCCATTGCAGTAAAAAAATAGCACCGTCATCACCGATCACATTTTTAAATAGATGTATTTAGCATTAAAATACATTCGTTTGAGCAATAATCCACAATACATACGTCAGGTGTATCCACAAGATCTAATGATCTAAAAAATACAAATGAAGATCCAACGGCCTAAAAGAATGCAGCCCACATAGATGGCCAGGCTGTGCGGCCATTCACGCAGGTTTTCTCTTGGAGGATAAGGGGCTCGCTCGTACCAATCTCCCCCACCCCTCCCACACTCTTCATGAAATGATTAGTTGCAAGCATGGGTTGCACGACTCTCCCGACTCCCGTTCCGCTCCCCCGGGCGGCCCGGGAGTAACCCTAGCCGACGCCGCCCGCACCCCCCCAAGCGCCTCCTCCTCCTCCCCTCGCCGCTGCCGGCAAAGGTCGCCGGGCAAAGCCCGCGTGACCTGGCGGCGGCGGGGTCCTCTTCCCCAACCCGCTCGATGCAGGGCGGCGCGGGTCGCCCCAGTTCGGCGGGGCTCGAGCAGCCGCGATGGAGGTTCGGGGCGCGACGAGGCCGCGGTGGAGGGAAGTTCAGGGCGCGGCGACGTCTTAGTTCAAGGCGCGTGAGGCTGGGCGCGATGTGGTCGGGTTGCGCGCGGAACTGGCACGAATCTGGCGTCGGCTTGCTGTCGGTGCGGGCACGTGGCCACGACGTGCGGTGGCCGGCATGGCCTTGGAGGTGCGCTGCGGGCGCAGGCGCGTGGCCACGGTGGAGTGGCGGGCGCGGCCTTGGAGGGGCGCTGCGGGCGCGGACAGGGGCGTCGCCCAGATGCTGTTGCAGCCGTACGGGCATGTGCGGCCCAGATCTGGGGCGCAGCGGGGCGGCTCAAGGTGCTCCGGTGCCGATGCGGAGCTGTGGCTGGGCATCATGGTGGTGCGCAGTTTCGGGTGGTGCGTCTTCATCCTTTGTCGGCGTGGTGCTTGGTAGAGTATGGTAGTGGTACTACGTCCAGCAGTTCTGCTTTTGGTTGGCCGGGATGGCGTTGATCTGTTGGTGATGGTGGTGCATGGCGGACTTTTCGGTGTCGGTGCGGGAAGATGTGCGGTCGAGTTGGTGTGGTAGTGAGGGTGAATACCCTGTCTTGGCCTTGTTCCATGAACAGCGATGGCAGCGGTTGTGGCTGTCGTTGACCTTCCTGGAGGCATCGTTGCTTTGTTGCCACACCTCTTTCGCACGGACCAGGCCTCTTGGTCTTTCCAGGGGAAACCATTGACCTTTGGGTCGGACGATGATGGCGTTTCGATGTCGTTTACCCTCTTGGGGGCTTTGTCATGGAGCTTGGCATTGGCAAGCGGGACCAGTGGAGGGTGATGAGGATGGCGTCCACACTTCTGTGGCAACGATGATGGTGTGAATGATGTCGACGATGTGGCGATGGTTGTGTTAGTCGGCTCTTCTTCGACTGCCTCGGTTCGTTTTGTTGCTGTGAAGTCGAAGCTGCGGTGGCTGGGCCATGTGGTATACGATGACTGGCTGCAGATGAACCGTTCGATGATCTTTCGTGGCGCCAACCGTGCCGGATTCTGTTCTTCGAAGTTCACCACCAGAGTCGGAGCTGCGCTGTCTGGTTGTAGGATTTAGGGTTGCTGATGACGCATGCGTGCGGTTTTAGCGAGTGTGTGTTTTGTTAAGGGTGCCGCTCAGCGGATGTGAGGGTTTTCGCTCGGTTTTCCCTAATTAACCGAGCAACTCTAATTCTCTCTTATTTAATAGAAGTGGCAAAGCTTTTGCCACCATTTCAAAAAAAATTAGTTACAAGCATGTGTGAATTCATTCCTACTTGAATAAAGCGTGGGCATCCCAAGTATAAAAAGTAAGCATGAAATATATTCCAAATTCACACAGATTAGTTTACTATCAATGTGATTATGTTAAATACATTAGGAGTATTGCTTCTAGGCAAGTAGATGCATGCAATAAGTTAAACATCTTATTCCAAAAGATAGGAACTAGCAGAAATACTGACACCGGACACCATCAGCGTCTTATTCCAAAGAAAAATGGTGAAACCAAACCACATGTTTTCAAGTAAAAAAAGGCAACCAGCACACACATCTCTACACTCTCCAACTCCCTATGCACACAAAGCTTCTTCCCGGTGGCGTTTGCCGTGGCCATAGAAACATTCATGTTTGATGTTTCTACGATGCCTGACTGGCTGACTGCCTGCCTATCTACTGATGTATCATGTATCTTGACTCACAACATGGAGAAAATTGTGGAAAGCCAGCAGGCCTACCTAGCAGGCACGAACCTCGGTAAACCGGCTTGGAGCTGGTTCACAGTTGCTGGTAAGTTTCAGTGATCCAAAGAGGCATGATAGTCTCCTCATAATGGGCTTGCGACTGGCTACTACTTCCAGCGACACAACATCCTTCCCAGTATCAATGTATGCATCATAGCCCTCCAGATCTGCTTCTGTTATGAACACTGCATCGACACACCCAGTCGGACTGTTTGGCCTTGGTACCATAACTTGACAAAGAGGTAAACCACTATCATCGTAATCAAACTCCATCGTGCAGTCATCGATATCTCTTTCAGTAATGGAGGCTTTGCTGCCTTCTAGATAACAGTTAAGGTTTGTACTCCGTACTGGAAGGCGTCCAGTGGTGAGAGTGCTAAATACGATAACAGCCTGCAAAATTGTTTCATTGGCAAAAACAGCTTAGCAGATGCACGATTCAATAATATTGGCGTTCTCTTGTACAGAACACAAAGACAACAGTCTTATACCTGCCACTGTGATGGTGCCAAAAGCACTCGGGGCCTAATAGCTCGTACATGATCCAAAGCTGCTTCAGGAGTCATGCTCCTATATTTGATCTGAAGACAAGGAAGATAATAAGCTGCCATTAGCAACTGAATGGGATTTATAATGTTTAGTACTGTATGAAATTTATGCAGCTTATCTTACCAAATAGCACAACACAATAGTGGTGCTTCGTCCTCTTCCAGCTTTACAGTGAACATAAGTAGTGCCACCTTGTGATGCATTACCTGAAAAACAGGTAACAATGTATTAACTTCTAACCATTTGAAGACTGTTTAAATTTTGAGAAAAATATTGATCATTATTTCTTTCATATTTAAACCAAAATCTATGGATATTTGTTGTTGCTAATGCTAAGGCATAAGTGCACTAAATTGTGATAAGATCATCCTTGGTCAATAGGACAGTTGTCAAGGAAGCTTGAAGATATTGCATTGTTACAAGCAATTCAGATAGGCATTGCTGTTTGAAAAGGCTTTTGCAGACAGCTAATCATTGAGTTCAGAATTAGGCATTGCAAAAAAAAAAACAAGATCAGAAAGACAGAACAAGCTCTACTAACAACAACGACTGCAACGCCAACAGAGGCAGGAAAACAAAATCTTTCAGTGAGTAGCTTTTTTAATACTCGCCCTTTTCTTGAAAATGATCAAAAAACAAGTATAAGAATTAGTATAAGTAATCATCCCATTTCTTTATCAGTGTTCAGAAAGCGACTGTTTGGAATTTCAACAAAAAAAACAGGTGTGTCCCACCCATCAGCCACATCATCATGAACTAGGATAGGTGCAACTTCTTCATTGACACTTATGAATTGGGATAGTGCAACTTCTTCATGGACACTTATGGTTGCGACTCGGATGGGTGGGGTCAAACCTGCCAGTTCCGCTGAAATCATGATACACAGTGTGGTTTGTGAAATTACTATGTCAAGTGTAGTTCCTTGATAGTTTACTGATAGAGTTTCATGTTGAGAAATGCTGCTTCTGCATATAAATCATGCACTCAAGAATAAGCAGAATATGCAGCCATCATTCGTAGTGTACTATCCTTGCCTACACAAATGACTTGACTTTTATAACAGGGTCTCAGTTTCTTTGTCATCGGCATTTATATTGCCCATTCCACTTACTATCACGCATGATGTCATCCACAACGACAGCAAACAAATCCTTCATCCTGCTGTTGGGAAGGGAGAGTGCATTAAAAGATAGTGTTGCAACTTATATATTGTTATACCTATTCCATCGGATACTGACGACCTAACAAACAGTGTACAAAATACTTAATTCATTATACAGTTGACCGCAAGCTATCATCTACATTTCTTGCACCCCAAATATAAATCAATGTCTTATTGCAGCAGAGAAATACTCCGTAACAGAGGGTACTAAAGACACCAGAACTGATATGTGGATTTATCACTTGCGTCGAGGAAATGGCATGAACTTACGGTGGATAAAATCGATGGCTCGACAAATATCCTCGAGGGATGGTGCGAACAGGTAGTCTCTTGTGGCAATCACAAGGTGATCAATCCCATAGTCCTGGAAAAAGAAGGTGTGTTACTCAACAGTACATATTTTGTTTACTAATTGAAAAAACACAGTAGACTGATGGAGCATGGCTGTGAATCAATCACAATATGGATGTAATTGCATTTATTAATTCAAATTCAAAATACAAACGAAATCATGCAAGAATGAAATCAAGTAATGTAAAATTTACCTGGTACAAGGACATTGGCACCAAAGTCTCATAAGGCTCATTCAATGTTACAACTCCCTGAACTCCAAGTTGCTTCAAACGTGGAACATCACTTGGGAAAGGAACCGCTCCCAGCAAAATACACTGCAGATGGAGGTTGGGCAAATTAGACGAAGGGATCATTATAGCAGCATACACATCAAAATACTAAATTGTGCAAAGCAAAAATTGTAACACCTAACAACAACAATCAAGGCATCCTATTTAGGGATGCATGCATCCTGATTCCTTTCACCACCGAATCAGCAGAATCTGTGGTCCTAGGCATGTAAACATGTTCACCCGCCAGTGCCAAATGGAAGACCACAAGACAATCGTACAGACGAAGACCGTTATGGTAACATAGATACTGGAGAAAAAGTGTTCAAATTTCTTACATCCAAAATGGAGCCTGAAATAATCAGACACAACAATAATCACTGCTCACAGGGTCATGCCTTTCCCAACAGGGCGAACACCTATTCCAAAATATATATACTTACGCACACAAAAAAGAACAAATGGACAATTTCTGCACTAAACGAACAATAGAGCTTCACTGTGTCATATGCAACCATGAAACCAGATGCAACCCTTATATAGAGCCCCCAGTATAGAACTATAGATGGCATCGAAAAAGTCCCTGATGAAAAAACTGGTGCTCAAAATCACACCCTTCACCGGTCTAAACAGTCAGCCTATTATGCAATATTATTAACGACATGTGAACCAATCCTAAGAACATGAACAAATCAAATACACTCAATAGGCATACTGCGAGCCTACAATCTCAAACAAATTAACCACGAAATCCGCTTAATAAAAGGCAGGGTCACCACCTTGTCGACGCGGTCCCACCACCGGAACTCGGCCTCGAACTGGTTGCGCAGGACGTTGTAGAGAAGCGTCGGGTAGAAGAGCACCCTAGCGCCGGCGCCGACGAGCGCGCGCTTGGCCCTCAGGCGCACGACCTCGCCGCCGCCACCACCGCCGGCCCAGGCCTCCTCCTGCTCCTCCCCATCCACCAGCCTCCCGTCGCCGTCCCCCAGCTCGCGAATCCTCATGCGCCTCCCCTCCCCCACCTCACGAAACAGCCCGAGGCCCCAACCCTACGCGCCGAGACGCCTCCGGGCTCCAGCTCGCTCCCGGCCCTTCCAGAACCAGCAGATCCGCGGCGGTCTGCGCTCGCGAGAGAGGGGAGACGGGAGAAATGGGAAGAGTGTGGGCTGCGGGGGCAAAGGCAAAACCTCAGGAGAAGACTGCGGAGGCGGAAACAGGTGGCGAGCCTGCTGAATCAGATCGACATGGAGGCCGCTGATGGTCCGGTTTTCGTGTGGATTGTTTGTTGGTTGGTGGAATTTATTGGTGGAGAAAAACGTGGGTGCGTTTTGCGCCCCAGGCCCTTTGACAGCCGAGTAATTGCGCGCTTTCATCATATTTTTTTTCTCTCTCTTCTGATGAGTGTGTGCTCCTTTTTCCATGCTTGCTATGGCCTATGGTAGTAGGTGCAACAAATCTTTGAAAGCTTTCTTCCTTCATTGGTGATGATGACTCCATTATGATGTGTGTACTCTAAAAGGACATAACTCTTACTAAAACATGATATTGCTATCTGTAAGGCTAATTCATTACCGCGAAAGGATTTAATGTATAATGTAATCTGGAGCGAAACTCTTAAAAAATGCCAACCTACTAGCGAGGAGTCACTAGTCTCGAGAACTGGTGCTACATAGATAGCACAAGCGATTGGATGTACTAAGCAATCCATCTTCTTATAAAACATTATTTGGTTAGAATGTCACTAGCAAGCAGTTATCGATGTTTGTTTTTCTACGGAGTTTACGATTCAATCAAATGACAAATTCTTTTGCAAGAATAATCAACTGACGATAATAATACAACATAGGCCAGGTGGATAACGCGAGTCAAGAATAACGCATCCACGAACAAATATTAAATTTCAATATACAAATTATTGTGCATCGTCAAGGAACAAGGCAAGGCAAGGTGCAAGGTTGTTGGTGACAAGGACGCACATTTGACCTAGATAATGCCCATCAATCAACAGAGCCAAAGAAGCGTTCAAGAGACTGCAGAGTTGGCATCACAGAACGCATCATGACACTACCTCACAGCTTACACAAGGCGCTCACGAAGAATAAAAAGAGTGGCTCAAACAGACTCCGAGCAAGCAAATTGTTGTGATTAATTAAATCACGTAATTAGGAAATCTCCACTTGTACGAACCGTCTAGCGGTTTCCTCCTCGTACCGACGCTACTCCTAGCGAACGGATGCGCCGTCTGCGGCAACAGACGCACCATCCCCTCGCAAGTCGGTTGTTCCATGTATATATTGTAATCTTTCTCTCGAAATCAATACAAGTAAATCATTTGTTCTTCACACGTTATCAGTCACTTTTGCTCTGCCGAGAGAGAATCGAAGAAGAACAAGCGAGAAGGTAAGAAGATGGTAGGGAGAAACCTCCAGTACATTGCATCCGCCCTTGTTCGCTTCCTTGGATGGGAAATCCGTCGCTCTGCAAGACGCCGTGGTCGCCGTGGTCGTCGCGGCCCTGCCGCAGCAGCGGATCAGGAAGGGCCTGGCAACCCTCCTGTGGCCGTTCACCATGAGGAGGCACCACCACCACCGGCCGCCGGCGCCCCCCACATGGACTAGCCCCTTCAAGACCCACCGGGACCTCTTCTGGCCGAGGAGGATGGCTTCGACGCCCTCCTGTTCCCGCCGCCACCACCACCGCCACCGCCCGGGATCCTCTTTGACAACGGCATGGACGTGGACGTGGCCTTCTGCCCCGTGCACGGATTTGGACCATGTCCTACCCGTGACGGCGCGGCCTACTACCCCATGGAGGAGTACGAGCCTGTCCAGCCGCCCCCGGCCTCTCCACCAGAGGCACCAGAGGGGGAGGAACCCGAGGAGGTGGAGCCCGAGGAGCCCGACGCCTTCCAGGATCTTCCAACGCCGACGCCCGCCGTCGAAGACGAGCTCTTCGCCCCTCCAGGCTTTGAACCTGTGGCCGCGATGGAGTGGGAGGCGACGCCGACCGAAGAAGAGATGCAGTGGCTCGTCGTCGGTGTGAAGAAGGAGCCCATGGAGCCCGTGGAAGTCGCCGACATGCGGATCGAGGACGAGGCGTCGTCCTCTGCGCTTCCGCGCCTCCCGACCCCGACTCCACCGCGCCTCCTGGCCCCCGCCTCACCGCCGCCTCCACCCGCAGCAACCCCGCCGCCTCCCCCGCCGGAAGCCCGCCGGCTCCTCCGCCGGTTCGCGGCAGCACTGGAGCGCCAGCGCCCCGGACTCCGCGCTGGCTCCTGGGCTCCGGTCGGCCTCAACCTCCCCGGCTACGTCGCGGAGGAGGGCGGCTCCTCCTAGAGCAGGCCGGCGCCGGGCTCAGGTGGCCGCAGCCGACGGGATCGAGGAGAGGAGAGGCGGAGAGGAAGGGGACGCAGTCAACTATGACCGCTCCCCTGATCCCCTCGCTCTCTCTTATCCGCTCGTAAGCGGTGGCCGGACTGGGCCTGGGCCGAAAGGCTATGTGGGCTAATCCCACATTCGAAAAAAAAACCTGCAGGAACTTTAGACTAATTTGCAGAATATTTAACTTTAGTCCAACTATGTACTGTTTAGTATTTTTCAAGTTCAGTCCTGTATATTTGGTTTTTAAAAAATATAGATCCAACTATTAGTGCTATGATAAGCACTTGTCATGTTTTAGACCCTATATTTATGTATTTAAAGTTGTACTCGTTTGTATTGTATATTGATCTTTTAAGACAATATTATATATATATGAATTATATGTTCAACGTGTTTGCACTCAGCAATCCCTATAACAGATACACATAGTACAACATTTTATTTTGCAATGGAGATCCTTATCAATTCATCATCAATTAAGTCCGAAAATGCCTAAAAGAGCACACTATTGACTTAATTCAAATTAAATTGATAGGCAAAAAGGCATTGATCATCTCAAATTTTATATATGGGAACACAAGGTAATGTGGCATTTACTGCGCAATACGCAGATTATCCACAACTACTATAAGGTCTACATATTGTCAAAATTGACATCATGACTACCTTCACAGTGCTCTTCCATATATTTCAATCATATCATAACATAAAGTACTAAGACCAAGGCATCTACTGACCATAGTCAGATTATGTTTTTTTTAGTACTGCGAGATATACCTCATAATTGATGCAATTATCTCCAAAGTGTTATCAAAGATGATTTGAGATCAACATTCAAGCCTTCAATTGGACTCACAACTTTGCAAAAATTTATTACAACATGACCATGATGATTTTAATTTACATACAAGTAAATTAATCAAAACTCTGGTTCACATTCATGTAGGACAAAATGACCGTCAAAGAATTCGAAGAACTAGCGCTTGACGGACACAACTATCCTACATGGGCTATGGATGTAAAAGTTAGTCTTTCATCCCGTGGTGTTGCAGCTGCACTCATATCACCTGAGGACCTTCCACAGGGAGTTGCACAACTAAATGAGCAACAAAAATATGGCGCCTTATACATTATAAGGAACCATATTCATCCAGATTTAAAGACTGAGTACTTGATGGAGGAATCTCCAAGCAATATGTGGCTATCTCTCAAAACTCGATATGAACAGCAAAAGGCAGTTATACTACCTGAAGCCAGTCATGAGTGGACCCATTTAAGACTCCAGGATTTCAAATCCGTTGGAGCCTATAATCACGCGGTTCATAAGATTTGTTCAAAGTTGCGCTTTTGCGAAAAGGAACCTTCAGAAGGAGACAAGAGAGAAAAGACTCTGTCAGCCATGCTCCCAGCTGATAGGATCCTACAGCAACAGTATCGTGCAAGCAAGTACACCATTTATTCTGAACTTATACATATGCTCCTTCAGGCCGAGAAACATGATGAACTTATTTTAAAGAATAATCATCAACGCCCAGTTGGGGCTGCCCCTCTACCTGAGGTACATGCAAATTTTCAGAAAAACACTAAGTTCAATGGCTTTTCTAAAGGCCAAAACAAGAACTTTAAGGGTAAAAGCAACCGCAACAAGAAGAACATGCCACACAATTCAGACAGGGGAAAATGCATTGCAAAGAACAAGTTTGACAAAACTAAACTCTGCCAGAAATGTGGATGTTTCAAGCATATCACCAAAAAATGCCGCACCCCAAGCCATCTGGTTAACCTCTACCTGCAATCCATGGGATGTAACAGACCTTCCCAAGGAGCAAGATATGAAGCCCACTTCAATCTTCAACCTGATAACAACATGGAAGCTGGCTGTTCGCAAGATGTTCAAGGAACACCAAGTAACACCAAGGAATTCCATCTACCGCAGGACTCCATGGACACGGAGAATATGATGATCGAATACACCAACGATGTGTTCGGAGACTTTGACTAGTCAATCAAACTCCTTTAGATAATATATTTGTTTAATATCCATTAGATTGTTGTAATAAAAACATATTGGTATTTGTTGTTGTCTTCATCATACTATATTGTAATATCACAATATATATTGTATCATCACTTTGATATTAATAAAATTGTATGTATTCTATATATCCAATAAAGTATTTTCATTAACTGAAAATCCTACATTTCAATATATAGATTTCTACGGGTGTCAATCCAAATGGAGGAGGAAACGAGCCTTGTGACAGTGGTACCACAAACTATATACTTAGGGAAATAAAATATTTTCAGACTCTAAAAAAGTTAAATGGGGATATTTTAACAATCGCTGGACGCGATGCCGTAATTATTGGCTCAGGACGTGCCATACTTACACTTCCCATGGGTACACAAATTGTAATTGAGGATGCTTTATTGTATCCTGATTCAACTCGTACCCTCATAAGTTATAGAGATATCCGCAAAAATGGTTTCCACATCGAAACCCATGAAGACAACAAAGAGGAATATCTTCTCTTTACCAAAGGTAACGGATATGGCAAACAAATATTTGAGAAAATTCCCTCTTTATCATCAGGATTGTACTACACATACATCAAAACCGTAGCACATGTTGCGTATAAGGTAATTTTTCAGAATATTAATGCATTCCAAACTTGGCATGATCGCCTTGGTCATCCCGGTATAGGGATGATGAGAAAAATTATCTGCAATTCCAATGGTCATGACTTAAATGAAGCTAAATTCCCACAGTATTCGGATTTTATATGCACTGCATGTGCTACTGAGAAACTCATTTTAAGACCCTCTTATCTTAAAATTCAATCAGAACCACTCCAATTCCTTGAGCGAATTCAAGGCGATATTTGTGGTCCTATCCAACCATTGTCTGGACCTTTTAGGTATTTCATGGTTCTAATTGACGCATCTACACGATGGTCCCACGTGTGTTTATTATCCACACGAAACCATGCATTTGCCAAAATAATGAGACAAGTTATTAAACTACAAGCTCATTATCCTGAGAATCGAATTAAATCAATTCGAATGGACAACGCTGCTGAATTTTCCTCACACGCCTTCAATGATTATTGCATGGCTCTAGGAATTGAAGTTCAACACTCTGTCCCATATGTCCACACTCAAAATGGATCGGCTGAATCTCTAATTAAGAGAATTAAGCTCATTGCACGCCTCTTACTAATGAATTGCAACTTACCAACTTCATGTTGGGGTCACGCAGTTTTACACGCTGCTGACTTAATTCAATTGCGACCAACTGTATATCGTAGCACTTCCCCTCTTCAATTAGTACGTGGAAATCTACCCAACATTTCCCATCTGCGTACATTCGGATGCGCCACATATGTGCCAATCTCACCACCGCAGCGTACATCCATGGGCCCACACAGGAAATTGGGGATCTATGTGGGGTACAAATCTCCGTCGATAATCAAGTACCTTGAACCCCTCACAGGGGATCTATTCACAGCCCCTCACGCTGATTGCATCTTTAATGAGGACCATTTCCCGGCATTAGGGGGAGACATCATGTACCAAAAAGAATGCCCGGAAATCAATTGGAATGCCCAAGACATTTCCTCCTCTGATCCACGTACTCAAGAAACTGAACTTCAAGTTCGGAAAATAATTGATTTGCAACACATTGCAAATAACCTGCCTGATTCATTTACTGACTATAAAGGTGTTACAAAATCCTACAATCCTGCCAAAAATGCCCCTGAAAGAGTGGAGGTACCGACAAAAACCACTAAACCCCTTGTTCAAAAGAAGAGGGGGAGAAGCACGACCATTGAACAGGATTCAGCTTCTCGCAAGCAACAAAGGAAACAGAGGAAGAAACCCTCTGAAACAGTAAATGTAAATCAACCTAGTGTTGATAATCATCAAACGGGTAATGAACACCCGGTGGAAGGACAACCTCCACAACCCAGCTCAGCTGTGCACTCAATGACTAGGACATCGGAAAATCCTAACTCAATCGTATTGGGAAATCACGAACAGTCAACAAGGGTGAATGAAATATCCACAAACTATATAGATTCTGGAGAATCTTACGACCGTAAGTCTACATTTGTCGACATATATTTCTCAACTACAGTTGCAAACAACCTTCTAAATGATCATGATCCAAAGACCATGGCAGAGTGTGAGAAACGCTCCGACTGGCCTAAATGGAAGGATGCAATCCAAGTAGAATTAGCCTCGATCAAAAAACGAAAGGTATTCACTGAAGCAATACCTACACCTCCCAAAATTTTCCCTGTGGGATTCAAATGGGTCTTCGTCCGTAAGAGGAACGAAAACAATGAGGTGGTGAGATATAAAGCAAGGCTTGTAGCCCAAGGTTTCACGCAGAGACCTGGCATTGATTTCAATGAAACATATTCTCCGGTAATGAGTGGTATTACATTCCGATATCTTATTTCTATGGCAGTACAAAATCGTCTATCTATGCAGTTGATGGACATGGTGACCACTTACCTTTACGGCTCACTTGATTCGGACATATACATGAAGGTTCCTGATGGAATCCAGATTCCGAATCCAAACGCAACGCGCAACACATATTGTGTAAAACTAAATAAGTCTTTATACGGCTTAAAACAGTCGGGTCGTATGTGGTACAACCGACTTAGCGAGTTTCTTTTGGAAAAAAGGATACTCCAATAATGATGATTGCCCATGTGTTTTTATCAAAAAGTCCGCAACTGGATTTTGCATTATTTCAGTATATGTTGATGATCTTAACATCATTGGCAATAAACAAGATATTGATGAAGCACGCAATCACCTAAAGACGGAATTTGAGATGAAGGATTTGGGTAAAACCAAGTTTTGCTTGGGACTACAACTCGAGCACCTTACCTCAGGTATATTGGTTCATCAAACCGCCTATATCCAGAAAATATTGGAGAAATTCAATATGGACAAATCCTATCCTTCCAAAACCCCTATGGTAGTTCGATCTCTAGACGTAGAGAAAGATCAATTTAGACCAAGGGATGATGGAGAAGAGATATTAGGACCTGAAACTCCATATCTCAGTGCTATTGGAGCGCTCATGTATCTTGCAAATTGCACCAGGCCTGATATTGCATTTGCGGTGAACTTACTAGCTAGACATAGCGCAACTCCAACTAAACGCCATTGGGCGGGAGTCAAGAATATCTTTCGATATCTCCAAGGCACAAAGGATCTTGGCCTTTTCTTTCAATTTCAGAGAAATCTGGACATTGATATGATTGGATATACTGATGCTGGCTACTTATCTGACCCCCACAATGCCAGATCACAAACCGGTTTTGTGTTCCTACACGGTGGGACAGCCATTTCATGGAAGTCTTCCAAACAGACTCTAGTGGCTACATCCACCAATCATTCTGAAATAATCGCACTATATGAGGCCTCACGTGAATGTGTATGGCTTCGCAGAATGATAAACCACATACAACAGTCGTGTGGTAAAGGTTCTACTGAATCACCTACTATTATCTATGAAGATAATACAGCATGTGTTGCTCAAATGCAAACAGGATACATCAAGAGCAATATCACTAAGCATATTTCTCCTAAGCTGTTTTTCCCCATGAACTTCAGAAAAGCGGGGAAATAAACATCTTGCAAGTTAAATCATGCGAGAATCTTGCTGATTTATTTACCAAGTCTCTACCAAATTCTACATTCCAGAAATATGTACATGGAATTGGTATGCGACGACTTCGGGACTTGCAGGTATCAGGGGGGAGTCTCATCTTGAGACACCTTTACTCATAACATCACATTGTTTTGTTTTCTCTTTGTGATTAATGTTTCAGGTTCTCTTAAAGATTTTAATGAAGAACCACTGAGGAAGAATTCCTTTGAGATGATGACACTACCCGGATGATCGTGAGATGATACTACATGGTCAAGCGTAGATTAGGGGGAGTGTTATGATTAATTAAATCACGTAATTAGGAAATCTTCACTTGTACGAACCGTCTAGCGGTTTCCTCCTCGTACCGACGCTACTCCTAGCGAACGGATGCGCCGTCTGCGGCAACAGACGCACCATCCCCTCGCAAGTCGGTTGTTCCATGTATATATTGTAATCTTTCTCTCGAAATCAATACAAGTGAATCATTTGTTCTTCACACAAATAAAGACCATTTCGGAAGCAACCATATAAACAGACACCCACATGGCGCACCATTATTACATATGCAAATAACTGAAGGGGGTACATGAAAACCGGCCTAATCGCGCATCAATAATTCCAGGTGCACAAGCGATAATAAAACCCGCCCGGTTACCCGAAACGCCCGGATTCTCCCTTTCTTTTCTTTCTTCTCCTCTCGCAGCCGCTCAGGGTTTCCCGCGGCCGAGGTTTTGGAACGAGTGGACCGCGGCGAGCTGGCGTCGTCAGCAGCGCACAGTGGTGGCCTGGTGGGTGTACGCGTGCGACCTGCCGCGCTGCCCCCTCGTCACGCCGGCCGGCCGTTTTTCTGCTTTGCCGTGGGCTCCACGTGGGCGGTGCCCGTTGGACGCATTCTACTGCTTGGTGATGCTATGTGCGGGTGGGGCCACGGCGGCTCAGGTCCTTGCGAGCGGTGATGCTGTATATGGTGGGCCCGCTACAGTTGGCACGCTGCTCGACTCCGGTGACCGGTGGTCGGCAAGGTTTTCGTTTTTCTTTTCGACAAAACAGGTGCTAGTCGACTAGATGGATCCGATTCGTACCCAAAATCTTTCGGAGGCCATTAGGCATCAGACTACAGACATATTGCGTCTATCAGACTAGTCATGCACCCTAGGATTAGATTAATTAGGATCGTAAGATCTGCTTCCCAGGACCGGCGCCGGAGGATGTTTAGGAGCCATAATTAATTGCTTCCTCGCTGTTAAATGCTCCCGCAAAAAACTCTTTCCTCTTCCTAGCTTTCTTCCTCTCCTATCTCCGTGTGCAGCTTATTCCTAGTTAGGTTCGTGTAGTCTAGTAGATGCATGAATGGCGCACCTGAGACAAGAGATTGAGTTTCGTGGAATCTATGGTGTAGATCGGCATCGAGCAGCCGCTGGTCCTAATTCTTCCTTGCCTGGCATGAGTTCTGGTGTTGTAGGTGATGATGCGGACGATTTTCCTCGACAGTTTCAAAATCCTCCTGTTGTCAGCAATGGAGATGAACAGGTAAATTGAAGATTGAACCTCATTATTTTCTCCTAGTTGGTGTGCGTGTTGACTATTGTTAAAAGGTAGAAGCATTGTTGTTTGTTGATTGTTTAGTTGCCGTTACATAGTTAAAATCTGCTGATTCATTGGGAAATGTGTTATGTATGATTTGTGCGTGGAATAGAAGCAATATAGGTTGGTGTTGGAAGCGTTTTCTCTGTTCGGTAGATACTTCGAATGGAATGTAGGTTCAGATATGTCTATTTCTGCTTTGCGAGTATGTACGTACTAGCAGAATTCTTGTTGTTGCGGTGCATTATAGTAGCATCAAGGAAACATTTGGCAAAATCTACCGAAACAAAGAAGGATATCAATATATTTGTGTACGGTTTCACAAATGGTCAAGTGTTAGATATCTTCAGTTAGGATGGAAGCGACGATAACTGTGGAAGCAATCGACCATTATGATTGAAGCATAAAAAAGAAATGGTATGCTGGATTCAATATGTTGTGTGTATTAGGTATCTTCAATTTAGGATGGAAACGATGATAACTGTGGAAGCAATCGACAATTAAGATTGAAGCATAAAAAATTGGTGTGACTGGATTCAATATGTTGTGTGTACTTTGTGATGCTCGGTTTATAATTATGAACCCCATTATATAATTCTTGCAGGAGGATGGCATGGGAGACGTAGAAGGGGACACATACGTGCCATTTGTTGATGATGCAAGAACTCCTAGACCAGCAGCACCGTGTGTAGGTGTGGTCTTTGACACCCTTGAGGAAGCACAAAAGGTGTATAATGATTATGCAAAGAAACTTGGTTTCGGAACAAGGATATGTTACACGAAGAGGACCCAGAAGAAAGGATGTGACCACATTATCAGGAGAGAGTTTGAGTGTGTTCATGCTAGAAGGATCAAAAGTGAATCAGTTGGGAAACAAAGTGAATGTGATCCTGAATGGTATGATGCAATGGATGATGCAACCATTGAATTTGATAAGGAAGCAAATTTCGGGAATAAGGTAATTCCTCCGAAACGTTGTAGAAATAAGGTGAACCGGCATGAATGCAGAGCACGAATGGCGGTTGGGTTGAGGAGTGGAAAATGGGAAGTGACTGTGTTTGAAGATAATCATACTCATCCTATGATGAGTAGGGATGAATGGACGAGGTTTTATAGGTCACACAGGAAAGTTCCTTATGAAGACTACATGTTTTTGAAGACACTTCATAATTGAAACATACCAACGTCGTTGATCATGGCTACACTTGGAGACTTGCATGGAAAGGTTGGCAACCTACCTTATATTGACAGAGATGTTGCAAACTTGAGGACTCAGATGAGGAAAGAGGTGTCTTTCAATGATATGGCAAAAACCATAGAGTATTTTGAGAAGCTTCATGCTGAGAGTCCAAGGTTTTTTTATGCAAAGCAAGAAGATGGGAATAATGCTGTGAGGGCCCTTTTCTGGGTGGACGGAAGGACCCGAGAAGCGTACAAGAAATTCAATGATTGTGTGTTTTTTGACACAACCTTCTGTACAAATAGGTATGACATGCCATTTGCCCCAATTGTTGGGATCAACAACCATATGCTGACCATAATGTTGGGTTGTGCACTGCTTCCTGATGAAAAGATTGAGACTTTCAAATGGGTTTTTGAAAAGTGGATGGATGCAATGGGGCATGTACGTCCAGGATGCATAATGACGGACCAAGATCAAGCAATGGAAAATGCTATTGACAAAGTGTTGACTGGTACGAAGCATAGATGTTTTCTATGGCATGTTCTGAAGATTGCAAAGGAAAAACTAGGTATGTTGTTCAGAACTAGAGAGGGTTTTGAGAAAGAATTCTATTTTTGTGTGTACGGGACGGATACGGTTGAAGAATTCGAGGAAGCATGGCAGCAGATGGTGTTGAAATATGAGTTGGTGAAGCACACACATATGATTAACATGTGGGAGTGTAAGGAAACATGGGCACCTGTGTACTTCAAAACGGATTTTTTTCCGTTCACCGGAACGACGGGTAGATCAGAAGGCTTGAATTCGTTCTTCAAGAAGCTTGTGCACCCACATGATTCTGTTTGGCAGTTTGTGAAACAGTATGAGTACATCCAGGAAACTAAGTTGGACCGTGAGGACAATGCTGGTTTCCTTGGGGAGGCAACTGTAGCTCCATTGTGGTCCAGGTGTGTATTTTATCTGTTGTATTTGTAGTTTAGACTATAAATTATATTTTTAGTACATGATCCCTGCTTCGTGTGTGTTGCTTTACTGCTTCCATTAGAAGATCATGTCATCCAAAATTTATATGTGTGTTATAGGTACAAGATTGAGGAACAGGCTTCCAAGTTTTACAGCAGGGCTGCATTTGGCAAGTTCAAGGAAATGATGGAGGAAACAACAAATTTGATTATAAATCAAGTTGTAAGTAATCCTTTCCAGTTTGAGCTACGACGTAATGATCCTATATGCAAGAAGTTACGTATTGTTAGTGTTGACCAAGTTGGTAGTACATATGGCTGCTCGTGCAGCCGATTTGACATGAATGGTATCTTGTGTCATCATATTCTGAAGGTAATGGTGCACACAAATGTGCAAGAAATACCTGAAAAGTATTTGCTTCATAGATGGTCTGATGAAGCAACCATTCGCCCAGCTAGAAGCAAGGATAGTAGTTCCTCTGACGTTCCTGAAACAAATACCTTGAGATACAAAATGATTTGTGCATCCAGATGTGTACACTTGCATCAGATGCATGCTTTGGTCCTGAGACATACAAGATTGTTGTTGGTGGAGTACATGAGCTAAGCAATCTAGTATGGAAGTGGAGGATTTCTGGTGGTATTCCTATTACTGCGAATGAGGCACGTGAAGAAGAACTTGTAGCAACTAGCAGCTTGAAAAATCCTCCTAAATCTGCTAAAAAGGAAGACCAAAAGAGACAGAGAAGAGGAAGAAGCCCATGATGGAGATTCGGCAAGAAAAGGCAAAGCAACAAGCAAAGAAGAAGAATATGTGCTCTTATTGTAAGGAGGACTGGCACCTCATTAAAAATTGCCCTTACTTGGCTCTTGAAAGACAGAGACAGAAGGAAGAGTTTGAAAGAGTGAGGAGAGAAATAGGTCTAACATTGTAAATCATATTAAGAAGGGTTGTTAGTTGATACAAAAAATTGTAGACATGTTTTTCCCAGGTATTTTGGTGTGGGGTTTGAAGAGTTTGAGTAATGTTTCATGCCGATTTGTTTTTGGTTGTCGTGGTATTTCACTTGATGTTCCCGTGTGTTATTTTACTGAGGATGGTGCACACTATGGTATGTACGGAAGCATACATATGTCAGTGACGTTGTCGTATCATACAATCACATAATCATGTAATGTTCTTATATGAATTTGGGATACAATATTTACACATGAATTTGTATGATATAACCTGGATATCAGTACTGTATAATGGGTAGACAAGGTTTTCTTGCATGTCAATGGATGGAAGCTTGAAAATGATGAGAGTGAAGCACCAAATGTCGTATGATTCAGGATTGGTTGAAAATTTCATCAATATCTAGTTGCATAAATGGATATGATATATAATGTGGAATATTGTTCAACGTAAATAATGGAGAAATGGACATTTCTCTTCCAGCAAAGGTGAAATTTACTGTCAACGTAAAAATACTGCCGGTCGAAAACAAATTCCAAACACAACAGAAGAAACATAGTAAGTTTGCACAACTGTAATGTTGATTGTAGGATAAAATAGATCAAGGATCCTAGGCACAAATTGCGATATCATATATTCTTCCGTACTCCAATTTATATGCTTCTTATTTCTTCTGTAGTACCCAGGTATGATCTTGTTTGTTCAGTTGTGAAGTAAGGATCATTTCCGTGATGTGCGCGCGATGGGCGTACATATCCTGCATTAAACACGAATGATGCGTGAGGGACATGAGAGAATATTCAGCAATATGGGAACCTATTTGATATCGATAAAGGAAGCTTTTTTGGCAACTACAGTAGCATCAATCCTGGATTGAAGAAGCATGTAATTGCGGGACTGGATGGTATGGAAGCGTAGTTGTCGTACTGTCCGAAAAGAAGCATGGTGTTCAAGGATGATGTGTAATACCTTGGGGAAATCAAAGATTTTTTTTTCATCCCAATGCATCATGAAGAGCATTGTGAATACACCACAGTCGAATCTGCAATGCACAAAAATCTGTTAAAACCAAAGAGTGGACCGTCTTGATAGATGGGTTGCAGCATACTTACACCATCCCCTGTTGGGGGCATTCATCTGGGTTGTGGCACGTGAACTGATTGAATTTAAGCTTGGTGAAAACTTTAACGAAATTCGTAAGGGTGATGAAATTGTAAACCTGCAGGATGGAAGAAAACATTCTAGTCATCGTAAGGAGACAACTAGATTTAGTTTTCATATGTTTTAAACAGCACATACCAGATTGTTTGCCATCTCATATGCCTCATCTTTGTTCATCTTCTTGTTGGAATCAAAGATGTTGATTTGTTTGTAAAGAAGATTGATGCAACATAGGACCCAATGTTCTTTGTAGGGGATTGCGAAGAAGAGCTGGAAAATGTAATTAACGTTGAGCTATTGAGGGCAACAATTTAATAATGCTCGCCATGGAAGCATTGTATATAGTAAGTTGAAGCAATAAATTTCTTCTGTTGATATGGTTGGACCTCAAACATTTAGATGTGGTCGCACATGATTGCTGGAAGCATATTGAAGTTTCGAATGGTGGTAGAAGTGAACATACCAAATCTTTATACTTCAGTGACCCTTCATGGTATGCAGCGTTGAATTCACGCACGAGAGTGCTGGGATGGAATTGATGCTCAGGTACAATTAGTTTGGACTGCAGTAAACAAAATGAATTTCTTTGAAAAGACAACCTATCATGTGAAAGCAGAAGCAAGATAGATATGGGCCAAAAATTTGTACAGTCAAGGATTGTGAGAATGCATATTTGGTCGGAAGAGGTGAGTTAGTAGGTTCGAGTGATTGCGCCAGGTTGAAGTGTCGAATGTACAGCTCTATTGTATAGGTGTCTACAAAACCACGAGGCTTCATAGCTTGTTGGAAGTCATCATAAGAAATGTGGTATCCGCCGAAATCAACAAAAGGGGGCCTGCGAAATGAGGCAAGTTGTTATGAAGCATGAATTTGAATGTGTGGAAGCACGAAGAAGTTACACAAAGGAGATAGTAACTAGGAGTATGAACAAATATGTGGCAGCAAAAGGTGGTGTCTTATAATAAAGGGTTCTTCATACCTTTTTTCATTCTTCTTGGCAGGCTTGAGGCATCTGTAAGTAATATAAGTGTTGTACATATCAAGTGAAGAATTTGTAACCTTGAGCTTCTTCTTACTGTTGTGAATGGTTCTTCCAAGACAAGCCCGTTTCTTTCTATTCTTCTTATCTTGAGTTTGTGTGCCTATAGTTTCAGGGGCATCCATTGTGGTTGGCTCCTGTGGTGGAAAAAGGTGGAAGCAAGTTAAGTAATTTAACGCCCGATGTTTCTTGATTGTATATACTTGGCAATTGTATTAGCAATGAAAGTATATTGCATATGTTGGCATCGCACCTCAATCCCAATAGGGTCGCTGTGTTGGGCATCATCTTCAACATCCTAGTTGGAAGCATGGAAATGTGAATGCCAGAAATGGAAGCGCCGATGTACATAAGAATGATTTCAGGATAATTGATGAATTGTTGTAACTAAAAAACTGCACCTCAGGTCGATGGTGGTGTTGTTGGTACTGGAGATGGTTTGTGAATATTTTCGTCAACTTTTGGGTCAGCTTGTGGCATAGTAGCCGGACCTGCATTGTATGGAATAGGTGGAAGCCATGCAACTGTAAGTAATTGCGAAACAATGGAAAATGGTAGACATTCGTATAATTATTTTAGCCGTTGCATATACCTGAAGATGTGGATTGTGGTACAGCTGAACCAATTACAGTTCCCTCTTCAGTATTGTGTGCATCATTTGGAGAGTTGGTTCGCTGGGGTGATAATTGGCTCCAAGTCTGGCCTTATGGCAGAAGACTGAATGATGGACCTTCATATGATTCGAGGAGCGCCCGCCTCGTTTCTTGCTGTATGGTTGCTTGATTTATAATAGGAGATGGCATACTGGCTGGACCGGGGATACTACGTGTTGTTTTTCCGATACTTTTCTCCACCTGTGAGGCAATTATTGTTGCTTCCTCCCAAAACGTGTGGTCGGGGGTCGCCTTGGACATATTATCTGTAGCCGTTTCCTTTGCAATGTGTGAATCTTGAGCTACGTGGGTAGGCGATGGAAATTCATGTTCAGTTGAAGGTTATTTTTTTGTAGCATCAATGACTTCTTTAGCAAACCCGGTCATGCGCTTGGCGTGCAATTTAGTTAGACGAGTTGTTATTCTTTGCACATCTTGGGCCCATAATGCGTTGTGCTTTTCCAAAATTGGTACTCCCTCCGATCCATAATAAGTGTCGCTCATTTTGTACTAAGCTAGTACAAACTTTGTACTAGATGAGCGACACTTATTATGGATCGGAGGGAGTATTAGATATGGTGGTAGTTCCTGCAATGTATAGGAAGATCATATTTATTGTGTTAGGTAATCATGAATGTAGGAAACATAAAAAAAGAATATATGATAACAGGAACAATTAAGAAGGAAGCATGGAAAAATTGAGTGTTTGAAGCAAAAAAAACGTAAATGTGAGGCAACATATAAAAAGGGGTTGAAGCGTTAAATGTGCTGGCGTACATTTGAATGCTCGGTATGAAGTGTTGGGTCATGGCGATGTAAGTCCTGTTCGGAAGACGGAATAAATGGTTAGACGCGGGGCATCAACCAAGAGCATAGTGTGTGTACAAGGATTTCAAGATTTGTCGAAGCATGAAATAATTATATACGGAAATAATGAAAATGAAGATGGAAGTAATACTTAACAGAGAACACTATTGTACGTTAAAATGATGACTACTATTAATTGATGGTATATATTAACATGAATGGAACCATGTGAAAAAGGAGCAGAATGCTATACAGAATAATATAATTGACTGATGGAAGCAAGTTAATTATACATGTGCAAACAGATGGAAGAGGGTGGAAGCAGTAGTAAATAGAAAGCGTTATTTTACTTTGTTAGGGGAAACATTATGTGCGTTGGAATGCTCGGTATGCGGTGTTGGGTCCTCGCGATGCACTTCCTGCTCAGAAGCACAATTACGGAAGGTCAGAAAAACAGAAAATACTTATTTTTGTAAGCTGCAAAGAAGTAAAATTCAGAATTTATTAAACTAATGGTAGTGTACCTCACGACGATGGTTGGTAGTAGAAGGTGTTGTGTGCTGGATATCATGTGGTTGATCAGGTTGGCCTTCCAACTCAGATAAATGAATGGCATATGGGGTCTTGTCGAGCGCTAATTGCTGGTCTTGGCGCCGATTGATGTGGCATGTCATTGCGCCTGCTGTTGACAGCTGGCTCTTCCATTCTTCTGCTTGCTGCTGGGGGTGGCCGATTGCTTCTGACCTTGCTCTCGTGCCGAGATGGGGCGGGTTGATGTCTATTCTGGCGCGAAGCATTTGGTCGCTGGCTAGCTCCCGCATTCGGCCTTACAGTTCCTCTTGACACCCCAGGTTCTGCATTTTGATGATCCATTGCCACGAGCCTCTGCTCCTTTGCGGCTGCTATCAGCTCACGCATTCGACGCGACTGCTCGCGCCGCTCATCTCCCTCCAGATCTTCCAGCTCGAGGGCTATCTGCTCGGCCGCTCTCAGGTTCTTGTCCGGCGTGCTGTACGTCGGTCTCTGGACGAATGCTGATTGCGCCGGTTGCTCCGGCTGCACCGGCCTCCTCGGACGCTCCGGTTGCTCGGCTCCCGACAGCTGCTGGTTGACTGCCCTGCCCCGGCTTCTCAGATCTTCCAGGACTGCGGGCTCAATCGGCCGGCGCGGTCCTGCATGCGCTGCATTGTATTCCCTTGTGATGGCTCCCAGCCTGCGCTCTTCTGCCAGCATTTGCTCAGTTCTGCGGGCCAGAGCGAGCCGTGCCGTTTCCAGCTCCGTGTGCACTTGCTCCGGATCACCATTTCTGTTCACGGGTGTGTATAACACGTCCCGCAACGCACTGGTGCCGATTCGCTCTGCTGCGTCAGCTACCTCCTTAGCCTTTCTTGCTGCACTTGCTGGGTCGCGGTTGGTTGATGAGGATGCTCCCGCCATCATGACGGCGGCGTGCACTCGGCCCTCCTCTCCGCCGGGCGCTGCACTGCAGCCCCTGATCGAGAGCGGGTCCGTTGCGCACGAGAAGATGTGAATCTCTCTGGGATACGCCTCGGGGTAGCTGCCGATGAAGAGGCGATGACTGCCGATTTGCAGCGACACACCGGGCGGCAGGGGTGCTCCAGCCCTGTACCGCGCCGAGTAGTCCACCACATAATCGATTACCCCACGCCTTAGAATCAGGCCAGAGGCATGGCTTCCGCCCGACGCAGAGGAAAATCCCGCCCGGATCTTTAATTCAGTCGACGCCTCGGTCTGCCCCACGGTGGGCGCCAACTGTCGTCGATATGTGACGTCAGATGCCATGGGATGGCTAAAGTGAGGGAACACGCGAGGGAGAGAAAGTCGATGGCGCCGGAATCGGGTTGGGCACAAACACGGTGGAGGACACCACGATGTACCCAGGTTCGGGGCTCTCCGAAGAGATAACACCCCTACTCCTGCTTCTCTTATATATCAATGCTCTGGCTACAATAACTGCTTCTCTATCTTCTCAGGGGAAGGTGAACGCCGCCGCCGTGGGCAAGGCTCTCTCCCGCGTCCCGGAGGAATAACTATAAGCAGTGAATGAACTGAGGGGAAGGTGAGTAATGGTGATCTAGAGCGCCCAGGGTACTTCGGTAACTTCATTGCCGAATGGGCCCAGCTGTCATCCTTTAATCGGCCTGGGCCCACCGACTGCTCCTCTCCGGGTGATCCGGATCCTACGAGCGGCGGCCCATGCTGTAGACCCATAGGGCATAGGCATGAATAGTGGAGCTAGGAGGTGCGGTCTTGTCGCCCTGTCCGCGGAATCGGCGGAGAGGTCGACACCGTATCTCCACCAGATCTTCGACATGACTTGGCCTTCCTGCCACCCAGATATCTCGGGATATGGTATTTATGACCTCGTAATCATACCCCCGACTGGTGTCGGGGTCGACTTCCTCCAAGGGTAATAGGTTGTCCCGATTGCGCCTGGGCCGACTGTTAGTTCTTGGTAAGGTCGATTGCTCTGGGCAATCGGCCTTCCAAGTGCCTATCTCGGCCCAGCTGCGGACCAACCGGACGATCATCTTGGTGAAGGAAGGGTGGACCGATTGCGCCTGGGCCGACTGCTGGCATTCGGTACGGCTGATTGCCTTGGGGCAATCGGCCGTACATCTGCCCAGCTCGGCCCAGCTGCGGCCCAATCGGTCCATCCTTGTCTTGAAAGGTTGCTTCCGCTTGGGTTAGCCTACCCGGGTACCAATCCCCCGACAGTCTCTAAGTGGCAAACATAATGCTTGAGCTTTTCATTATTTATACCGCACATAAGCAAAGCTTTTCTTTGTAAAGACAACACATAAGCACCTTAAGTGTGCATGAAAGGATAACCAAACAAACATTTGAACTCGCAGTGAAAACCACTGTAGAAGATTTGGAAGGGTTGATGGTGCCATTTGAGTCGAGGATGAAAAGATAAAGAAAGAACACACATTAACATGACATCTACGTTTTCCATTTATTTATAATAGAAGTAATCACAAATAATAACGGGAAAAGCATGTGCCCATGCAACTCAAATCTTTCTTATCATGACAACTGAATCTGAACTTTACAAAGGATAGAATATTACTCAAAGATGCCAATTTTCTTATAAAAAAGAGTTGCAAGGAAGTTTGCAAACCAAACCTTTAAAACCTCATCATAATCATACCACACACCTCACAGCTCACATCCTTTGGAGCTTAAGCCAATTTATTCAAAAAACCGAACCTGTTAGTCGGCGACTAATATGCTCACCCTACTGCAGGAAGTTGAAAGCAAGTAGTTAAAACTTGTTTTATTCTGTAACCAAATTTAGATGGAGTACCCTTCACTTGCACAGATACAACTCGACTCAAAAACCTCAAATGGAGGCAAACCTTGAATTCGACCTATTCAGGGATGTGAGCACTCTCTCCTGACTTCTGCATGGTTTCGAGCTGTGACGTGTATGCTATTACATCCATGATGTAGTTAGTTTTTAGTTCTTATGTATCAGTTTAACAACTTGAAAATGATTAACATAACATAAATATGGCTCAAATGGAGGCGAACCTTGAATTCTACCTAGGCGATGTGGGCCTCTCCTAGCTTCTGTGTGGCGCAAGGCTATGACGTGTACGTTGTTGCATCTGCACTGGTTAGTTTTAAACTCTTTTGTATCAGTCTGACAAGTTGGAAATGGTTAAGATAAACCAAATCACTATCACACATTGTACACGAATTTACAACATAAGTTTGTCATCCTACAAAATTCTTCTTGGACAGGGTAGTTAATAAGGGGTATTCGTTATTTTTGCTGAAAGCGACATGGAAAAGATTGTATTCATCATGGTATATGCATAAGTAATCATGGTATATGTAGAATGATTTGACGACGACGTCCTTGGTCACAAGAAAACACCATTGCCGCTGAAAACAAATCTAATGCAAGCTTAAAGATTCAAAAGACTTAAACCTTAAATTCAATTTTTTATATTTCTGCCATGCAACTTTAGCAATCAGCTTATTCAGCTAAAAAATACATAACAATGTGTTTGTAGATCCTCTCTGATTATCTTACTTGACCTAGCAGCTAGCGCTATGATAACTGATAGATGGTGTCCCAAAATACCTGAGTAAACAAACGCATTTCCTTCTACAGTTAGAATAAAACTTTACATGGTTAAATTGTAAAATGTTGATGGCAGATTCCAAACTTGACACCTCATCTATTAAGTTCAGGTTTACTGTGTCTACATTTTAGTTAGCATGGCCTTACATCGTAAAATATGGTACGTGCATACAGTGATGATTTTTCGTCTTTGAATAACAATACTCAAGGCATACAACGATGAATTTCATAGTTTAACAACATATGAAAGTCATGCCTTACAGTTACTATTTATAGCAAAAAGATTCCTAAGGATGAGATGGGTGTAAAGGGCAAAATTATCATACTATGTTTCTAAAAAAAGACAAAATTAGCAAGATATAATAAAGTAAAAAAGGCAAAAGATAGTGATAGGAATAATCATATTTCTCCAAAATTCAGTGGAAGATGGTGCACTGGGATTCTCCACAATATCAGTATCGATGACTATCTGTCAGCAGAAGAAAACTCCATGTTTTAGCTGATCTTAACAAAATCGTCCCCAGTTGGATTGATTTGCAGAACATTCATCCTCAGATCACATAAGAGAAAAATAAAGAGTCGAGATTACTCTGAATTAAATGCAGAAGAGATAAATGTACCAAATGAAATTTTAAGATGCACGATATCTATTACATTTAAACTATTAACTCACTTGCATACTGCCTACAGTGAGTGGTAAGAGAGGCACTGCCATCATGCAAATCAGTAATAGTGACTGGAACAAAAATATCAATGATGAAGTCATGAAGACATGGTATCCCCATTTAGTATAAATAGGTGCGGCATTGAAGCGATCAAACATCTTTGTTTTTTCATGCACGTGAGCAACCGGAGATAAAATCAACAAATGGATATTGTCTAATTTTAAAGCAAGTAGGCATATTGAGATGGTATTTCTTGTTTACAACTTTATATTATTTAGTTTTGGTGGATAATGTTTTTTGTTTGACATTTTCTGCTTCAGGGACTATCCTTCCCTGAACATATTGAAACCATCTAAATTTCCTTTCATGTAAGTTAACATGTTACTTGAACAACAAAGATAAGAAAGAGCCTAGTGTTTAGGGTTCTAAACAAGGTTGAAGAGCCAGGTGCTGGGGAGGCCAAACAGCCTCTCTGCACAAGAACACATATCCACACAGGTTAATGTCCAAAATATCCAACTAAAATTTGTATAAAAGAACAACCAAAATTGCACAAAGATTACACACCTAATTTTGAAAACACACTGCACAGGACCTGACTAAATCGTTTGAAACCAATCTTTAATGTTGCAACTCAAGAAAGAGAAACTCTGAGCAAGATAGAGGAGCATAGGGGATAGGGATACGCACTGCCGTCCCACGACTTCAGGCCCCCGATGTCCGCGCCATTAATCTGCCGCAGCCGCGTCCTCAATGATTCGCCCCCGCGCCGCCTGGCGGCGACTGAGACCACATCCCGAGCACTAATAGCAGCAAAAGACATGTAATGTAAATAGCAGGAGAGTTCGGGAATTTAGAAAGAATTGGCACCAACGCCTTGCGGATTTGTCTTGCTATCTGCTCGGGGCCGGCGCGCGTGCTCTCTCGCTTGGCTTTTTCCGCGGCCGCAGCCGCAGCCGACACCGACCGGCGGAGGAGAGACTGCGAACGGAGGTGGGGGTGGGACTGGGGCTGGGGGTGGAGGAGGGAGGAGTGGGGGATGGAGGAGAGGAAGGCGACGGGCGGGGGCGCTGGAGGGCTGGGGGACGGAGGAGGGGCGGGGACGGCGCTAGAGGGCTGGGTGAGGGAGGAGATGGGGGCGACGCTCGGGTGGGGAAGGTGGGGGCGGAGGACAAGGCACGCTCGAGGGGTGAGCGGTTCGCGATTAAAATCGTGGATGGCGCTCAACATTATTCCAGTTATTAGATGTTGATCAAACGGTAAATATATATATTTTTTATCTGCTACAGTGAATCTTTTATAGTTATAGTGATAAATGAAGTAGCATGACTGTACACATACACGAGAAGGCCTGTATTCCCAAACATATGGCTCAGGAATGAACATCGGACGACCGACCACCCGGCCAGGCTCAACCGCCGCCGCGTAGCACTCCGCGCTCCCGCACGCTCGTCGTAGTACAACACAACAAGCTCTCACCTCCTCGGCGGGCACCCCTAAAAAAACACCTCGACGGGTGGCGGCCCTCCCGTGCTCTCCATCCCGGTCGCCGCTCCCTGCCCTTCGAGATTCCGGGTCACGGCAGCATGTAGCAATCCCGGTCGCCGCTCCCTGCCCTTCGAGATCCCGGGTCACGGCAGCATGTAGCACGTCGCTAGCAGACACCTCTGCGCACTCCTCAAGGTACCCCCCCTCCCCCAAGCCTCAACGTTCGTCAGACAAACGAGCTGGTTCGTCTAGGTAGCTTGTGGAGTTGCTGCCATTCATATGTCGTTGTTTATATGATCGATGAGTCTAGCTTTCATTACCTGGAAAGCGGGCGCTACAGTGTAGTACATGCGTGGTGTTTCATGTTTGCTGCTACTGTCAGCCTATCAGGGGATTTCTCATTTCTGGCTAACACTAACATTGAGTCTGAGTGAGGCAAACTACGAGGTCATGTAAATACTGCTTATTTGATCCATACTCCAATGTGAACCACGACATCAAGGATCCGATTTTGGTATTGGAGCTAGTGCAACTTATATTTGGCTAGTCTGTCCTACGCTTCAGTGAAAATACAGAAAAAGTGATATGGTTTCAACACTATGAATCCCAATCCTTGATGCATATATAAACACAAACAAAATAGAACTCTGGTGCATCAGTATCATGAATCTATGATACCCTATAAAATGCTTAAAACGTGGATGGCTATACCATCATATTATGAGTTTTGCTTCGGTACACCCCTCTAGACAAGTTTACATATTTCGATGCAGATTAAACATGAAAAGGATTAGATTTTTGATTCATTGGGAGAATAGATGTTATAATTTTTTGATTGTGAATGTACAAGAAAAATCTTTGTGTGTAGCTTTAAGATTCGTGCAAACTTTCTAGGGGAGTGTACCGATGCAAAACTCTCATACTATTCATTCATATACATTTGGGCTATTTACTTTATCATTAATAGCCTAAGGTTTGACTGGGCCAAGACATTTGATCAGGTTTTTCCTATTATATGAACCACTGACTAGTTTGATCCACCCCATGGCTAATCGGGTCCAGCAGATGGGCACAATCCGTGCCTCCTTCTGTCTGACGTAGACAACATGTGCCTAACCATCTCACACTACCAAGTGCCATAAGTTGTACACACTCATCAATTTGTGTGGACACTGTTAAACAATTGCCACTCAGAGGCACCATGATCAGAGTGACTTAGAAGAACCACCCTAGTTTGTTGTTCCCTGTGATCCAGTGTGCGTCTCATCATAACAAGGAACTGCGCCCCTTTAATGATTATATGTTATTAGACAAATAATTCACATGTCACCTTATTTCACATCCCGTTTGACATTACGCACTTGCTCATGTCGTTCCCTCTTAACTAGTGCAAGCATCACCTCTTTGTAACATGTCCAATATAAGAACACACGAGTAGCTTTGTTATCAATTTTAAGGAGGTCTAAACCTGTATGAATATCGTGTCCTTGTGTCCATTACTTATTCTTGTACACTTCCTCACACGTCACGTTGTAAGATTAGAACATACTTTGTTGGAACTCAACGAGTGATGTATCGTACTAGACACATTCTATTGCTTTAAATTTATATATTGTGGATTTTAGTTTGCATTTTAGTGTTATTGGTTCTGATTTCCGTGTTGCCTGCCTTCAACTTATGTTTTGCAGACATGTTGGTTTCCTGGTTAAGCTTTTCAGTTTTCAAGCTTTCATTTTAGAGTTTTAGTGATGTTACTTGATGTTCTCGTCGCCACACATTTTTTTTGTGCTTGCAGCAACATGGTCCTAGTAGGTTTGCTAGTACAACTATTGTGAAGCAGTCTTCTGGTGGTTTATTTGGTTGGCTTCTTGGTGGCAAGCCAAGCCAATTTCCAACTTTTGATGTCCCTCTCCCAGGCATCACCATTCCTCCACCATTACCAGATTTTGTAGAGCCAGCCAAGACAAAAGTTACCACTCTCCCAAATGGCATCAAAAATGCTTCAGAAACATTGCCGGTATCACTATGTGTCTACAGATGTTTCAGTGTGTTCCTTTTTTTAACATCTGCATAGGAGTAATTTATGGGGACTTAACTGCAGATTCGAGCAGCAACAGTGGGACTATACATTGATTGCGGTTCTATGTATGAAATTCCTGGTTCATCTGGAGCATCACATCTACTAGAGAGAATGTCATTCAAGAGCACCACAAACAGGAGTCATTTGCGTCAAGTACGTGAGGTGGAGTCCATTGGAGGGAATGTCCCTGTGTTAGCTTCTCATGAATTAATGTGCTATACCTATGATGCATTCAGGGCCTATTTACCTGATATGTGATGACGCTCAACTGTAGGGGATCGTTTGTAGCGTTTTCGATAAATAAGAGTGTCGAACCCAACGAGGAGAAGAAGGTATTGGTAAGTGACTTTGGTAAAGAAATAGCTGCAGGAACTGAAAGATAACTTTTTAGGGGTTTCCGGTATAAGCGACAAGAAGGTAAAAGCGAGTAAAGTGAAAGGCATTGAAGAGTAACAAGTGGCCCAATCCTTTTGAGCAAAGGAGAGGCCTAGCAACTGAGCTTATAAAGGCTAAAGAGTTCTTGAGGACACACGGGAGAAATAGTCACGTGCTTTCGCCATATTCCCTATCGGTACTATGTGCTATGCTGATAAGTGTTGAGTGGGTGGATCTGTGCTAGTACACCCTTTAGACTAAGATAAGTGCACTCTTATGATTAAACACTTTGCAAGCATCCACAAATACAAGATAGTAATTAAGGCAAAAGCCTAACCATAGCAATAGGATCGTTGACCCATTGTTCCCTTGTGCAAAAGCGTGCGAACTGGGGTTCAGGTTTCTGTCACTCCGGCAACCCACCGTAAGCAATCTTTGTACACAATGCATTCCCCTAGGTCCTTAATAAGGCGAAGTGTTGAGTGTTCGACTTACACAATACCACTAGGAAAATAACAACACAACTTAAATATCAAACAACACATATTACTTCAACATCATATGACTACTAACAACTAGACTTCTCCCATGTCCTCAAGAACTAAAGTAACTACTCACAAGACATCAAAGAGATCATGATCAGTGGATATAAATAGATGATAAACAATCTGGAAACAATGATATTTCTCCAACAAAACACAATAACATTCATCACACGGTAGTAATCAACACCGGTAGAGTAGAGAGGATAGATAGTACGGATTACAACACAAGTTGAACTTGTGAGGTGAGATTGGATGAAGATGAAGATGGTGCTTATGTTGGGGATGATGTTGATGATGATCTCGATGATGCCCGTGACGATGGTGATGACGATGACGACGATCTCCCCTTCCGGGAGGTGTTCTCCCCGGCGGAATCTGCCCGCCGGAGATGTCTTTTCTTCTCTGTAGGTTTCCTCCACGGAGCGGCGGCGGAACTCTGAAAACTCTCCTCTTTTTAGGGTTTTTAGACGACGAGTGATATATAGGCCAAAGGGGGAGCCGGGAGTGGCCCCAGGGGTCCAGGCGCCCTCCCGGCGCGACCAAGGTGGGGCCCGTGCCAGGTGGCCGCCTAGGCACCCTGTGGCCCCCATCTGGGCCCTCTTTTGAGTGTCTTCGTCAATCTTCTGAAAAACATCCTCCGTCGATTTTCAGGTAATTTGGAGGTGTTCTTCTTCAGCAACTCAGCGTCCACTTTGTCCCGCTGAATCCTGCGTCTGCTGCTTCGGCATCGGAAAGTTGCAAACTATGTAAATTAAGCCAAAACAACATAAGAACAACATCATATCATGGAATATATCAATGAATAAGGAATAATTACTATATAAAATAGTGATGCATTTTGGACGTATCAACTCCCGCAAGCTTAGACCTCGCTTGTCCCCGAGCGAATATTGAGCTCATCAAACATGTCCACAAGTTTAGAGAGTGAAGTGTCGATAAATAGAATACGGACAAGAAGCATCAAGGTTTCTTCACCAAACTCAAACATCCTCAATAACAACCTCAACTCATAAGGTCCTTATAAGAAAGTAATAACAATTATAATCAAAAGTAGGGCTGAGACAGAAATGCTAAAATCTTTAGAAATGGTAGAGTTGCCTTCAGTACCTGGAGACACAATTTCATTCATGACATCACCCTCCTCTCCCATAGGATCAAATGTAAATTCAAGGAAGATTTATTAGCTTGGATTAGATCTCTCCCATAGGCTAGAGTGGTATGGTTATCTCAACCACCCCCCCTGTAAGTATCTATTCTCCCTCCCACCCCTCCCCCTGTACTCTTTGCTATTGCTTTACTTTTCAATAAAGTGTTGTGAGGCTTTTTGCCTTGCAGTTTTAAAATTAAAAAAAAAGTAGGTCTGAGAAAACTCATCAAATTATGGCAAACATATCCTTGGTCAAAGGACAACTGATAACTTTTACTTTTGCTCTTTCTAAATATGATGAAACAATTTGAAACTTTTTGAGAGAATGTGTTATTAGTCATGAAGTGCAAATGCTAACACAAAGGAAGATGTTTGCTTGGCAAAAGCTTTTGCAAAAAACTTACTTATCAAAAGATAATGTCAACAATGATATGGCATGGCAAAACTTAATGCAGCATTATAAGGATGAATCCTCATCAACATCAAGTGTCTGTTCTCTTTGGAAAAGAAAGAAGTAGGAAAACTGACTCAACATAAAAGTAAAGGAAAGGCCTTGTTAAAGGCAAGCAGGGAAAAATCATGTGCTATCCTTAAATCAAACGTAATGAAAATAAATTTTGGGCAGTGCATAGTTTGTCAATGAATGCTAATAGATAGCTCAATTACTTCTCAAGATGGACAAGTTTCGAGGAACGGCTCCCAAGTGGGGACGATCACATCCCCTTAATCTCCTTTGTTTATCAATGCCAAAGTTTCTGATTTCTCATAGACCAAGCATGAAGGAGGGTTTGTTTGTTATATTATCTTTCGAGCTGGGCGCACTCATGTCAGTTCCTCCTCGTATTATGGGTTTGCAGATTAGACATGCAATCCCAGGGTAAAACTTGTCCAACTTAAGAAGATCATGAATTACCTACTACTTCCTCATGAGCTTAAGAAGAGGCACAAAATAGAAGATTTTTAACATTTAAGGATAACACACAAATTCTATACTTCTAGGAGTGGTAGGGAAATACCACGAATAGGAAGGTAAGATGGACTCATATGGAAGGTAATGGTTTTAGGGTACGAATGCACAAGCAGAAATCTGCTAGGCAAAAGGTTTGGCTAGCAAAGGCTTTAAGAGAACAGACAATTGATGCTAATTTAGATGCAAAACATATAAAACATAAACATTAAGGTAATCATAACACATCAAGTTGTCTTCCTTGTCAACATAACACTTCAAGCATAATAACATAAAGGTTTTGGCTATGTCGCTACTTGAGAAAACATGTATGTTGTCAAGACCAAAGCTATGTTTGCCAAAATTAAATAAAGTTTTCAAAGCCATACCTGATATAAGGTCAATACTCCCCATAAGAATCATCATATAAGGCTGATTGCGTGAAGAGAATACCAAGTGCAGAGAAGAAACCAATAGACTTCTCATTAATATTCCATCATAGACGACTCCAGACTCACGGTTACAAACTCTCCACAGAAGGAGTGATAGACCTCAATGCAAACACCTATTTCATATAATAACTTCCCTAAACATGATACGACTCTACTTGACTCTAAAAGACTAAGATAAAGATAAAGATATTGGGCACTCCCCCAAGCTTGGAACAAGCTGAGGGGTGCCATTACCCAAGGAAATTTACTCCTCATTCTTGTTGTTGTTGTTGTTGATGTAGTCATGGACGAAGCGCTTCCATGGTAGAGGTTCCCCGGTCCCATGAGAGGCTTCAGTCTCCAAGATCCTGCTTTCAACACCTAAACCCATGCACATAAACTTTAGTTCATACTCATAGTTCTAGTTGTGCAGTTCATAGATCTGCCCTTGGAGATCATCAATTATTTCTTCTGCGGCGGTGATGCTTGACCATATCCCCCTCATCTCCTTCTTGTAGAATGTATTCAGCTCGTTGATGAGGTCGAAGTTGGCTTCAACACCCCGCTCAACCATCTTCTTGTTCTTGAAGACTTCTTGCTCCATCTCTTCTAGCCTGGCCTCGATGCTACCCTCCTTGGCAGGTTCCTTCAGATCCTCTTGGTGAAGGGAACCATCCTCCAACTGGACGGTTCGAGGATGGTTCTTTACCTGAGCGAGGTAAGGTTTGATGACGTTAACGACGAACTTGTCCTTGGGGGAACTTGGGGAAGCCATGGCACCTAGGTCTAGCTAAAAGATCTCTTGGCAGAAATAGCTCGAAAAGAAACACGCGAAATCGAGAGATATGGTGCCGGGACTATCCGGGCAAATATATAGCAAAAATTTCTGCAACAATAGGAAGGTAACGAGCCAAAGTGGAGTCGGAGACGGGCTCCGGGGTGCCCAGGCGGCCTCCCGGCGCGGCCAGGAGGTAGGCCGCGCCAGGGGGCGTCTGGGCCCCCTGGAGCTCCTCTCCGGCTTTGAATTTTTTATATTTTGCAGAAACGCGTAATCTGGAACTTTTATGGCGGTTTCGCGATGTTTCCTTACCGTAATGCATACCTTTTCTTATTCTGCTTCTTGTGACGCCCCCAAAATCAATCCGTGTACAGTAATCATACACGCAGGGTACACGGCTGAGATTAGGGTGCCACGGTGAGAATATCACAGCACAACACTAAACATAAAAGGATAAACAAATATGTTACAATACCAGGGATCACGAGGATCTGAATACATAAATCATAAAAGCCATAATATCTGAGTACAGACATAGTTAGTCAAGTTTTGCCTTAAGAAGGCTAGCACAAATGACATCAGAGATACAGATCGAAAAGGCGAGGCCTCCTGCCTGGGATCCACCGAACTACTCCTGGTCAACGGGGAACTCGATGTCGTAGTAGTCGCCTCCGGGGTACTCCTACTCCTGGGCTCCAACGTCGGCTGCAGCGGCCGATCAGGCAAAGCGAAAAAGGGGGAAATAAAGCAAAGGTGAGTATCTAGCATACCCGTGAGTCTTACGTCCGCTACTAAGCATTATGCAATTGTATCAACGGAAAGAAGAGGCTGTATATAGTGGACTGCAAGATAGAAATCAGAATAAGGGTGAGAAGCTAGGCCTATCGAAGACTAGCATCTTTCGACGAGTCTTGCAGCATGAGGTAAGAATCAGCCAACAGTTTATATAAAGCATAAAGTAGCAATGCTGCAGAAGTTGCTGCAGCATTGTATAATAATAAGTTGTAATAATTAGCAATGCCTCCGAGTTCACCTCCTCGACATTCCTGCGAGGAAGAAAACCCGGAACCATACAGTTTAATAATAATAGTTTGTAGTGGTAAGATCCAGCTTCAGCATAAAGCGTCCTGTTACCGTGGACATGTCTATTCGAATAGATTAATCTTCCCTGCAGGGGTGCACTTGTGTTACACTACACGCACGGATCTCCAGGGTGGCGGGCACCTTGTTAGGGAACGCTCCACCGAGGCTATCTTACACTCCATAGCCCATCTTTCAAACTCAACAGAGAGGTCATCCGCCGGACTATATCCTATGTACGCGGGGCTTTGGACCCTAACCCCGACGTACTCATGCACGGTGCGAGGCTGGCCGGTGAAGTTAAATCAAAGCAAATACAAATCACACTGCCGCGGCAAATAAGACAACACCACTTCCCGGCGCAGGCCGCGGTACTGCTGACGTCTGAAGAGTCCTCGGACGACACTATGAAGCAGAGGAGCCCATAACTCGTAATTCCCACGGGTAGGTAGTGCATACATGGCATATAGCCAACTCAAGACATTCACTGAACCATTAGTCATTTTATTAACTCGCGGGACAACCGTTATCGTTGCCTCGACTTAACTGACCCGCGGACAACGACAGCAGCCAAGACCACCAGTACATCGGTGCCTGCCCTGTCGTCCCACCAAGTCTCTGCGGTTACAAACAAGGTGAACCGTCTCCTTACCTTGTCTCGCGTGTGCTCCTGGAGGAGCTCGACTTTCGTAGGTTTGGTAACTCTCGCGGCCAACGATCAGGGGCCAAGCACATCGGTACACTGGTCGTACCCTCCCTATCGCCCTGTTTCAATACCTCTCGCGGGTACCGTTGGGTCGCCCGACTTCTTACCTGAAGGACAACCGTTGCTCAGGTACCTAGAGCGGCTATACAGAGTCAGCAACGAGTGGAGTACAAGGATTACTCCTTGATAGCTCACACTTGATGGTGGCTCGGCAGAGCCGAGCTAGGGGGGCTGAGGCGGTGCCTGCATTGTACCGTACCTGTGCAGTTATAATATTTGTATCCGCGTTCACTCCCTTGAGTGATCACAACCCGCTATCTAATCCTAGCTAACAATGCGTAGGGCCCACTTCTGAATATTGCATAATAATAATAGGCAACATAGGATAAAGGAGGTACATCAAGGGCGACAAAAACAGGCTATGCAATTGAATAAGATTGTAACATAGTAACAGCAGTAACAATGCCTAGTGCAAGAAAAGTACGGAAAGATAGGCGATATCTGGGGAAGAGAATGGCTCTGCTTGCCTGGAAGCTCGACGGTAGGGGTAGGGTCGTCGACGACGTAGTCGTACTCAGCAGCGGTGTAGTCGACGGCAGCAGCGGGGTCTACCGGAGATTAAGGGTGGGAAGAAACAATAAATACAAAGCAAGCATATACAAACAGATGCATGACATGACATATGCAATGTTAACGGTGTTTTAACGCAGTGCAATGTATTATGCTCGGGGCGGAAATTCATCCGGGGATGAACTGTCAGCTCTGAGTGATTACCGGACAGAGTGTCCGGAGGGGGGAGATATCATGCCAGAGGTGTCGTGGACATCCGACACATGTGTGGGTGGTGTATCCAGGTTAGTTGATCAATTCCGAACAACTTTCGTGTTCGGAATAAATTCATCCGGGTACTTTAGCAGTACCGGACAATTTATCGGACTGCTGGTCCGGAGGGGGACGGTTTGATGTTCGTTGTGTTAGAGGGGTGTGATAGACATACGGATAGCGTATTCGTATTTGTTATATTTTTCTGATCAATTTTTATGTATAAAGTTTTTGAATCTGAGTTACGGTTTAAAAGTGATTGAATTTCAAAGTTTTAAATCATTTAAATGATTTTCTGAATTTCTTTTATTATTAAATTCCAACATTATCCAAAACAGTGCTTGACACGTGGGACCCATATGTCAGCCTCTGTTTATTTATAAATCATTTTAATAAATCAGAAAAGCCTCTAGGCCCACTGGTCATAGACTCAACATTTTATAAAACCAATTTATTAAATAAAAACTCAGTGGGGCCCAGTGGTCAGTGACACATAAGCTAAATAACTAGTTTAAATTAATTTAAATGGCCAGGGGCCCACCTGTCATAGACAGTGGGGGGGTTAACTCCAGTTTAGTTTAACAAAGGGATTAGAGGGGGGCGGGCCCGTTGTCAGTGGCTCATTAACCACTGATGCTGAACCTGACAGGAGGGGCCCTCCGGTCAGCCTCACCGGAGAGCTCACCGACGGCTGAACGCCGGCGAGGCCAACGGCGCACGCGCTATAGGCTACGGGAGAGGGCGCGGGGTGGCGCGTTCAAACCGGACGAGCACCGCGGTTCGAATGGTGGCGGCGGCGCGACTTGGGGTCGCCGGAATTGGCGTCGACGACGAGCGAGGCGGCAGACCGTGGGCGGGAGGTGACGTCGGCGACGTTCTAGCGGGACAAACTAGGCGCGCGCTACGGGGACCTACTCCTGGAGGCGTGGCGAGCAAGGTGACGCGCATCGCGCGCCAAACGTGTGCCCCAGGCCACGGTGAAGAGTGCGCCAGCGGCGAGGAAGCCACGGCTCCAATGGCGGAACGGGATACGATGCACGGAGAGCTACGGGGAGGGTTGGTGGTGGTAGAGGAGCTCACCGCGGAGGTGTAGCCGTTTAAGCGGGCTCGAGGGAGGGTTGATGCTGGCCGAAATTGCTCGTGGACGTCGGCGAGGCAGCGGAGGGGAACGGGGACGTGGCGTGGTGCAGAGGCGCTCCCGGGTCGATTCTGTCCGTGGGGTGGCGTAGTCGACGACGGCGAACAAGTTGGACAAGGCGGCGTGGCGACGCGAGCTCACTGGCCGCGTGAGCTCACGGCCATGGCGACGGCCGCGGGGCTCGGGTTTTCCCCCGACGGCTGCGAGAAGGGGAGGAGGGGAAAGTGGAGGCGGGGGTGTCCAGGGGGAGGCCGGGGTCAACCTTATCGCCTCCCCGGCCACAGTGGGGGTGGGGGTGGCCGGCCGGCGTCCTGGCCACGTCGGTGGCGCCACGGCGACGGAGCAGGTGGAGGAGGTGACGGGGGCAGGTGGAAGGGGAGGTGGGCATAGGTGGGTCGTCGCCCGAGGCGACGTTTAGTTTCTTTCATTTTATTTTGCTTTTTGTTTTTTGTCTTTTCTGTTTGTATTTGTTTTATAGACTTTAGAATTTTTGTAAAATATGTACTAGGCTCCACAATTATTGTTATACCCCACATCGGTGCTACAAAAAGTTTGGGGCATATATAAATTCTCTTGTATTGTTGTTTTATTTAAAAGGTATCAAATGCCACCTTTTTGCTACTGTTTGAGTTGTTTACATTTTTCTATAGCTTCAAAAATTACCAAAGTTGGTCCAACATGATTATAATGATTTTAGGAAATTTACAAAAATGGTTTCATGATTTTCGAGCAAGGTTTAATTTGCCACAATTTTCCTAACCTCATTTGAATAGGATTTTGACTTTGGGTTTGACTTCAAGTGATCATGCACATGGGGCATGGGTTGTTGATCACCCACATCAAGGTTTTGGTTAATCTCATCACAAAGTTTGAGTAATGACAGGGGAGCAACGGTGATTAATCAACAGTGATGATCAACAGTGATGATGATTACTGTTACAGACAACTGAGGGTGTTACACTTCTGCTGGTGTCTGAAACGGGGTTGGAACATATTCCTCATGAGTGGTTGTGTGTATTATATTTACACCAACGTTGACGGGATCTCCCGCCATGTAATGCTTGAGTCTTTGCCCATTTACAACTTGAGGTTTGGTGCCATCAAAATTATTAATCTTGATTGCACCTGACCGGTAAACTTCTTCGATATGAAATGGCCCTTCCCATATGGAAAGTAATTTACCTGGAGAAAACCTGAAATGGGATCTAAACAATAAAACTTTATCACCAACATTAAATTCTTGTTTCAAAATCCTTCTATCATGCCACTTCTTTACCTTTTCCTTGAACATTTTAGCACTCTCGTAAGCTTCACTTCTCCACTCATCTAGAGAAGTCAAGTTCATGAGACGCTTTTCACCGGCTAACTTTGGGTCCGCATTAAGCTCTCTAACAACCCAGAAAGCTTCATGTTCGAATTCTAATGGCAAATGGAAAGCCTTGCCATAGACCATTTTATACGGGGACATGCCCATGGGGTTTTTGTAAGAAGTTCTATACGCCCACAAAGCATCTCCTAACTTCTTCGACCAATCCTTTCTAGAACTATTGACTGTCTTTTGCAAGATCAACTTGATCTCTCTATTAGTGAGCTCAACTTTCCCACTAGTTTGAGGATGGTACGGTGAAGCAATTCTATGATTGACATCGTACTTGGCTAGAGCTTTTCTAAAAGCTCCATCCGTGAAGTGTGATTCTCCATCAGTCATGAGATACCTAGGTACACAAAACCTAGGGAAAATTACATCTTTGAGCATTTTCAAAGATGTCTTGTGATCAGCACTCTCAGTGGGGATTGCTTCAACCCACTTGGTCACATAATCAACAGCTACTAAAATGTGAGTGTACTTGTTTGAAGGAGAAAAAGGACCCATAAAATCAAAACCCCAGTAATCAAAAGGCTCAACCACTAGTGAGTAATTCATAGGCATCTCATTCCTCCTACTAATATTACCAACTCTCTGACGCTTATCACAAGATAAAACATAATTTCTAGCATCTTTAAAGAGAGTAGGCCAATAAAAACCTGATTGGAGAACCTTATGTGCGGTCCTCTCACCGGCGTGATGTCCTCCATAGGGATTGTCGTGACATTGCTTGAGAATGTCTTTCTGCTCATGTTCCGGTATGCATCTTCTCACGATCCCGCCAGGACCTTCTTTGAAAAGATGAGGGTCATCCCAAAAGTAGTGCCTCAAATCATGAAATAACTTCTTCCTTTGTTGAAATGTTAAACCTGGAGGCAAATACTTTGCAACGATAAAATTAGCATAATCCGAAAACCAAGGATCGGAGAGAGATTGTACTTTTACAACAACAAGTGTTCATCTGGAAAACTGTCATTGACTGGGATGGGGTCATGCGGTATATCTTCCATCCTCGAAAGATTGTCCGCCACCCGGTTGTCTGCTCCTTTCCTATCAACAATCTGTAAATAAAATTCTTGAAGAAGGAGTACCCACCTGATGAGTCTTGGTTTGGCATCCTTCTTCGCCATAAGGTACTTAAAAGCAGCATGGTCAGTATGAATAATAACTTTTGAATCAACAATATAAGGCCTAAACTTATCACAAGAAAATACTGCTGCTAAGAATTCCTTCTCAGTAGTAGGATTATTCTTTTGAGAACTATCAAGGGTTTTGCTAGCATAATGTATAACATTCAATTTCTTATCAACCCTTTGTCCTAAAATAGCTCCAACGGCAAAATCACTAGCATCACACATAATTTCAAAGGGCAAATTCCAGTCAGGTGGTTGTACTATCAGAGCGGTTATCAAAGCTTTCTTAAGAACTTTGAAAGCCTCCTTACAATCTTCATCAAATACAAAAGGAACATCCTTCTGGAGAAGATTAGTGAGGGGTCTCGAGGTCTTAGAAAAGTCTTTGATAAATCTTCTATAGAAACCAGCATGACCGAGAAAACTATGAATACCTTTAATTTCCCTTGGATAGGGTATCCTTTCAATAGCTTCAATCTTCGCCTTGTCCACTTCAATTCCCCTCTCGGAAATCTTGTGACCAAGCACGATCCCTTCATTAACCATGAAGTGATATTTCTTTCCAATTTAGAACTAAGTTTGTATCCTCGCATCTCTGCAAAACTTTATTAAGATTGTGGAGATAGTGGTCAAAGGAAGTTCCATAGACGGAGAAATCGTCCATGAAGACTTCCACAATCTCCTCACGGAAACCATGAAAAATTGCAGACATACATCTTTGAAAAGTAGCAGGTGCATTGCGTAAACCAAAAGGCATACGCCTGTAAGCACAAGTACCGTAAGGACACGTGAAAGTGGTCTTCTCTTGATCGGCAGTGTTAACATGAATTTGAGAGAAGCCGGAGTACCCATCAAGATAGCAAAAGTGGGTGTTTTTAGACAACCTCTCTAGCATCTGATCAATAAAGGGCAGAGGGTAGTGGTCCTTCCTGGTCTCTTTGTTCAACTTACTGTAATCAATACACATTCTATATACAATAACAACTCTTTGAGGTATTAGTTCATTTTTATCATTAGGAACAACAGTCATACCTCCTTTCTCAGGAACACAATGAACTAGACTTACCCACCTACTATCAACTATAGGATAGATGATACCTGTGGCTAGAAGTTTGAGAATCTCCATCCTAACCACACCCTTCATCCTTGGGTTCAGCCGTCGTTGATGATCAACAACTGGCTTAGCATCGGGCTCGATATTGATAGTGTGTTGGCAAATCGATGGACTAATCCCCTTAAGGTCATCAAGGGTATAGCCTAATGCACCACGGTGTCTGCGAAGTGTCTCCAATAATTGCTCTTCTTCAAATCCTAAAAGGTTAGCATTGATAATGACATGATATATTTTCTTTTCATCTAAATAGGCATACTTGAGCGTATCGGGCAATGGTTTGAGGTCAAACACCGGGTCTTCTTTTGGTTGTGCTAGGATCCCCCAAGGCTCAACTGGAAGTTTGTGCTTCAGGATAGTAGTTTGTCTTGTGAATATTTCGTCTAACTCATTTCTTTCCTGCATATGAATATCATTCTCGTGGTCTTCCATATATTGTTGCAAAGGGTCATTAGGAGGAATAGCAATAGAAGCAATATTTTCAATAATTTTATCATCACTAAGTAAATCAGTACCACGAGGTTGTTTGGAGAATTTAGAAAAGTTAAATTCATACGGCTCACCATTGAATTCAACAGAGACTTTAACTTTTTTACAATCTATAATAGCACCACAAGTGCTGAGGAAAGGTCTACCAAAGATAGTAGGGCAAAATCTATCTTGCACTGAACCAAGTACAAGAAAGTCGGTAGGATACTTTACCTTTCTACATAGGACTTCAACATCTCTCACAATTCCAATGGGAGGGATAGTTTCTTTGTTTGCTAGATAAATGGTAACATCAATCTCTTCAAGTTCACATGGTGAAATCTCACCCATGATCTCCTGATAGAGTGAATAAGAAATAGCGCTAGCACTGGATCCCAGATCGCAAAGCCCGTAATAGTTGTGATCTCCTATCTTGACAGATATAACTGGTGTACCTGAAATTGGACTCTTATTCTTTGCTGTGGCAATGTTAGTTGAAACAACACAAAAATTTATCTTGGAATCTGAAACATCATTAGTAACTAAATCTTTAACCATCGCAACTTGAGGATCGACCTTGATCAGGTCCTCAGGTTCGTCGGTTCTTCTCCCACTTTTATTATTATGACTGGCACAAAAGAGTGCTCCCTCATCCTTGTAGGAAAAGGGGGATTTTCATAAAAAAACTGCAGGCAGAATAGGGCCAGCAACATGAATATCCACAGGTAATTCTTTAAAGGTCTTATGGTACCGAGCCTTCTCTTCTTTCGCAGAGTCAATGTGAGAGGCAAAGTTCTTACAGAAATCAATCATAAGCTGGGAATCAAGACCAATCTTAGAACAAAAGGTATTGAAATAATCAGTTTCCACATAGCTTTCAATATAATCATGCCCATAATTTATAGCAGGTTCAATACCTTTATTGATTTCCCAATCTTCGGTATTCTTCTGGATCCTCTCGATGAGATCCCACTTTTCTTCGACACTTCTTGTTTGGAATACCCCGCTAGAGGAGGCATCCAACATCTTCTTATCCTGACGAGAAAGTGTGGCAAAAAAAATTGGAAGTATAATATCTTTGGGGAGTTCATGGATAGGGCATTTGAACATTAGGGATTTAAGTCTCCCCCAAGCTTGAGCGATGCTCTCTCCGTCGCGAGACCAAAATTTGTAGATGAAATTCCCATCTCGATGAATTTCATGAAGAGGGTAAAACTTTGTATAAAAGAGAGACATAAGCTCTTCCCATTTAAGTATATGTGAGTTATCGAGGAGCTTATACCAATCTGAAACTTTACCTATAAGTGAGACGGAGAATAATTTCTTCATGATGAATTCCAGTGACACACCTACAAGCTTAAATAATGAACATAGTTGTGATAAATATAGCAGGTGTTCACCTGGATGTCTATCTCCTGCATAACGATTAGATAAGACATAATTGATAATACCAGACAGTATTTTGTAAGGCACAATTTCAGTAGGGGTAGGAGTGACCACCACAGTCGTGAGGCGTTTCCCCATAAACAACGATCTAAGAGTAGAGGTGTTGATACGTCCAAAACGTATCTATAATTTCTGCTTGCTCCATGCCTCTTTTGTGTGATATTGCTATGATATTGATGAACTTCCATACACTTTTGATCATATTTGGACTAACCTATTAACTCAGTGCACCCCAGTAGCAGTTCCTGTTTTCTGTTGTTTTTCTATTTCAGGTTTCCCCCATATAAAAAGTGCTCCAAAAATTCGGGAAAATCCAATAAAAATCAGCGTACATGAAGCTTCGGGAATCACCGAGGGGGGGCTAGAGGGGACCCACCAGGGCCCCAGGCGCCCTCACGGCGCGCCCTAGGGTGGGGCCGCTCCAGGGGGCCGCCTGGACCCCTGGTGGCCCCCCTGGCTGCCCCCTTCGCCTATTTATTCCCCATGACGCAAAAACCCCGAGAAGGGAACCCTTTTTCGCGATCTCTCCTCTGTTCCGCCGCCGCCGCGCTTCCAAGATCGGGAGCACCAGAAGACCTCTTCCCGGCACCCTGCCGGAGGGAGGAACCACCTCCGGGAGCTTCTCCACCACAATGGATGCTTCCCGGGTGAACCGTGAGTAGTCCACCTTGGACCATGGGTCTATGATTAGTAGCTATGTGATGTTCTCCTCCCCTCTTTGTTCTTCATGGATTAGACACGTGAGCTGCCCTACATGATCGAGGCACATATGTAATATTTCTGCTGTTGCTATGTTGAGTTTGCTGGGATCCGATGGATTATGAGATTATGTTCAGATTGTGTTTGAGTAATATATTTGATTCTCCTATTTTATATTTATGTTCTTGAGTAATTCTTGCATGTTCTCCGTTGTTGTTTATTGCTTTGGCCAAGTAGTAGGTAGTGACTCCAAGAGGGAGCGTCATGCACGATTGTGGGTTCATGCCCCCCCGATGACTAGCTTGAGTGACAGAAACATGAGTCTAGGGGATGTGTTGTTGCCACAAGGGGGAAAACAACGGTGCTTGTACTTGCGGGTGCAAGGATTGTTTACTTTACGCAAAGTTATTTAATGCAGTTGTCTGTTGCTTTGAGTTTACACTTTGGGTGGGATTCGCAACTTAATACCAGCGAGATGTTCTGGATATATATCTCAAGGTGGATGATTAGTAGGTAGATGCAGATGGATTTCGGTCTACTTGTCTTGGCGTACCGCCCAAACTTTTGAGCCTCCTCCTTTCTTTATAGCATAATTAGCATTGGTTTGCGCACATAATTCTGTCAATTGCCCAGCTGTAATTTGTTTACCTCGCATGGCTATTTTATCGTCTTTTGGGAGAGAGACATCACTAGTGAACATCATAGGACACCGGTCCATATTTCCAATACTGTTTACACCCACTATCAATTTACTGCTTTATTTACTTTTCTGTTGCTATCACTATCATTATTATCCCGTGCGTTTTATCCTTTGTAAACAACAAGGCCGAAGGGATTGACAACCCCTTTGTACTCGTTGGGAGCAAAGTTATCTGTTGTGTGTGCAGGTCCACGATGATACGTCCAAAACGTATCTATAATTTCTCCTTGCTCCATGCCTCTTTTGTGTGATATTGCTATGATATTGATGAACTTCCATACACTTTTGATCATATTTGGACTAACCTATTAAATCAGTGCACCCCAGTGCCAGTTCCTGTTTTCTGTTGTTTTTTTTATTTCAGGTTTCCCCCATATTAAAAGTGCTCCAAAAATTCAGGAAAATCCAATAAAAAATCAGCGATAAGGAAGCTTCTGGAATCTCCGAGGGGGGGGGGGGCAGAGGAGACCCACCAGGGCCCCAGGCGCCCTCCCGGCGCGCCCCAGGATGGGGCCGCGCCAGGGGGCCGCCTGGACCCCTGGTTGCCCCCTTCGCCTATTTATTCCCCGTGATGCAAAAACTCCGAGACGGGAAAACCTTTTTCGCGATCTCTCCTCTGTTCCGCCGCCGTTGCGCTTCCAAGATCGGGAGCACCAGAAGACCTCTTCCCGGCACCCTGCCGGAGGGAGGAACCACCTCCGGGAGCTTCTCCACCACCATGGATGCTTCCCGGATGAACCGTGAGTAGTCCACCTTGGACCATGGGTCTATGATCAGTATCTATGTGATGTTCTCCTCCCCTCTTTGTTCTTCATGGATTAGACCTCGTGAGCTGCCCTACATGATCGAGGCACTTATGTAATATTTCTGTTGTTGCCATGCTCAGTTTGCTGGGATCCGATGGATTATGAGATTATGTTCAGATTGTGTTTGAGTAATATATTTGATTCTCCTATTTTATATTTATGTTCTTGAGTAATTCTTGCATGTTCTCCGTTGCTGTTTATTGCTTTGGCCAAGTAGTAGGTAGTGACTCCAAGAGGGAGCGTTATGCATGATTGTGGGTTCATGCCCCCCGATGACTAACTTGAGTGACAGAAACATGAGTCTAGGGGATGTGTTGTTGCCACATGGGGGAAAACAACGGTGCTTGTACTTGTGGGTGCAAGGATTGTTTACTTTACGCAAAGTTCTTAGTGCAGTTGTCTGTTGCTTTGAGTTTACACTTTGGGTGGGATTCGCAACTTAATACCAGCGAGATGTTCTGGATATATATCTCAAGGTGGATGATTAGTAGGTAGATGCATATGGATTTTGGTCTACTTGTCTTGGCGTACCCCCGTTCTTTTGAGCCTCTTCCTTTCTTTATAGCATAATTAGCATTGGTTTGCGCACATAATCCTGTCAATTGCCCAGCTGTAATTTGTTTACCTCGCATGGCTATTTTATCGTCTTTTGGGAGAGAGACATCACTAGTGAACATCATAGGACCCCCGGTCCATATTTCCAATACTGTTTACACCCTCTATCAATTTACTGCTTTATTTTTTTTCGTTGCTATCACTATAATTATTATCCCGTGCGTTTTATCCTTTGTAAGTAACAAGGCCGGAGGGATTGACAACCCCTTTGTACTCGTTGGGAGCAAATCTATCTGGTGTGTGTGCAGGTCCACGATAACCTCCAATCTCTGGCGCCGTTGTCACCTTCTTGTCGTTATCGGAGTCCTACTGGAGACAAACCTTGGTATCTTCACCGAGGGAAATTTGCTGCTGTCTACATCTCAACCTTCCACTTTGGGTAACCAACGAGGGGCGAGAAGTAAACTCTCATGACATCAAAGCAATTTCTGGCGCCGTTGCCGGGGACTCCGCTCTTCAAGATAGGGGAGTTGCACACTATCTTTTATCTTTGCTTTTTAGTCTTGTTAGTTTACCTTTCAGTTTTTGCTTTTGTGTCTTTTATGAAAAACCAAACAAAATAGTTGCTACCTTTCTTCTTTGTCTTACTCTGCCTACTGATGCTATCTTCACCATGGGTGTGGAACCACCCAAATATGGAAGGATGGACATGTTTCATTTGGATCGTCTTCGATCAATTTGTGCTCGCGCTAAAAACCCAACTGACTTGGTTGAGGGAAAATCATTGGATGAGCATGCTCATTATACGCGGCACCGACTATCTCAGAAAGGGAAACACTTATGGGACCAAATACAAACTTCTTATTGCTATGCTGAGTGTTTATGCCACATTTATGATTTTATTTGTTGCTCTAATATAGAGCATAAACACCTTCCTTTCCAATGTGAGTTTAATGAAAATGAGATCCTATCTTCTTATTCCAAAGGTGTTTATGATTACTTTGATGTTGAAAATATTGAAGAGTTTGTTGCTTTTAAAGGTGCTTATGAGATCGCTTCTTTGATTGAAAAGTACCACGATACTATTTACAAATCTGAAAACTTTGCAGTTCTTGCTTATTGCTTCGAGAATTATGCTTCCAATTCTTATATTGAGGATTTTAAAAATAAAATGTTTGCTGCCCTAGAATAGGCTAATGATTGCTTTGATGAGGAATCCCATGATTCCGAGGACTCACTTGATACTTCCCTTTCTGATGAACATAATACTTGCTTTGTTGATGGCCTTGATGCCAATATGGATTATGCTTGCGAAGATGTCAGAACCCCAACTAGGGTAAGTGCTAGGGTTTGTTTGTGCCCTTTGCATCATGCAAAAATTCAAATGAAATTCAAAAATGGGGAAGCAGAAAGCCGTGAGAAATTAATTCAAATGGCCAGATAAAAATCTTTTTCCAAAAATCATTTGAGTATTTGTAAAATTCCTATAAATGATGCTGATCATTTTAAAAGTGGTTTGGGTATTTTCCCATGCCCATGGAATATTCAAAAATTCAAAAGGTACCCTGGAAATTAAATTTGACCCCTATTTGAATTGGAATTCAAATGTTTTGAATTTCAAAAATGCCCAAACCTTAAAAGTGACTTGCTATTGGTCACCTAGGATTTATAAAAATGTTTGGGCATTTTACAAAATTGCCTAGCTATTTATTTCTAGGCAAAACAAAATAACATAAAAGAAAAGAAGAAAAAAAACAGAAAAGAGACCTACCCGGTTGGGCCCATCTAGCAGAAGCAAGACCCAGCTCACCAAGGGCAGCCTCGTCTTCTTCCCTGGACGCCCGAACACGCCACTGCGTGGCATGCATGCCGGCGACGCCCACGGCCACCTCCTGCTTCCCCCGTCCTCATCTCCTCGCCTGGAGAAGGCCCTGGACGCCTCCTCCATTCCTCCCCTCTCTCCGCTTGCTCTCCCTCTCTCCCTAGCCGGATTTGCGCACCACCCGTAGCTCGCCGCCGGCCGCCGTTGTGCGCCCGCGTGGCCACCGTGCCTCCCCCGTGCCGCCGTGTTGTCCAGAGGACTCCCCAGCGACGACTCCATCGACCAGCAACATCAATTCGACCCAAGGGGCCCCGAGGACGACGCCGGCATCGGGTTTCTCCGCCACGGCCGTCGGCACGCCATAGCCAAATTCGCCGTCTCCTCTGCTCCAACGGCCTCCTCGACACCGCCTTCGAGCTCAGGGTGAGCTTGCGTAGCTTCCCCCCCCTAACCGTGCCCGTTCCCGTGTTCCCGCCGTCGTTCCCATCGAACCCGAGCTCCGGCCGCCGCGGAAGTGCTCGCCGTTGAGCCCTCAGGCCGCCCCGTGGCAGACCACCCACCCTAGTCGACGCGCGCGAGTGCGTAGGCTCGATTGGGACTGCCCCCGTGCCCTCCCGTGGCCGGAAGGCCCTTTCCGACGAGCGCCGCCGTGGCCAGTGCCGCCGGCGTCAAGCCGCCGGGCACTTAGCCCTTAATCCCGTGCCTAATCACCCCCCTGGGCCACTGACATGTGGACCCCAGACCCCCTAATGACCCAAATTAAATTAAACTAACAAAGACTTAACCCAGGCTCACTGACCTGTGGGTCTCATGCGTCAGGTTGACCAGTCAGCAGCCCTGATGTCAGCATGACACAATGCTGATGCAGAAAAGCCTTTTCGTGTTTAAAATAATTCCAGTAATTCCAGAAAATCGATTAAACTTCAGAAAATCATAACTAATACTTTTTAGTCCAAATTTAATAAATAATATATGAAAAATTATCAGAAAAATGCAAGGATTATTAATATGCACTTTGTTTATATGTTTGACCATTTTAAAATGGGTGAACAGTAGCAAACATGCATATGGAGTTCTTTTGAATTCAAATTTGGAGTGAATTTGCAAATGATTTTGCATTCCACTTCTTTTAAATGGAATTGTACCCACATTGCAACCATGAACATCACCATTGCAATCTTATTCATGTGATTGTGCATTGTAATTTATTTTGATCCTATGATTGTCATGTTGCTAATAGAAGTGGAACCGGAACCGGAGGCCACCCCCTTCGTTGAAGACCCCGATACTGAACCTCGTCAGCAAGGCAAGCAAACCCCATTGATCATGTCTATAAAATCCTACTTCCCTCTCAGTCTCGCTTATGCATGTTTAGGAGATCACCGAGACACATTCTTTCGCATAGTTGAACCCATTCCGATGCATGACCTATCATTTTGCCACCGTATTAAGCAAAACACAATCCTAGCAGATATAGGAGTTGAATGATGAGCATGTGGACCCTGCAACTGTTACTTCTTATTGCTGCTTAGTGATACCATGAGGATGTTATGTTTGTGAGTCGGGATGGAATGAACACAGTGATGCTGATGATAAACGTGTTGGTGCACCCACCCTAAACAAAGGTGAACGATGAGAGGCTGTGTAGGAGTACACAGTGGGTTGTCTCGTTGAACACTGCCCTAGGCCCCGAGTTCCTGTTTTGTGATCCAAGACAAAGAGTATGACCACATGTAGGGTTTTATGGGAGCCCCGTTTGGCCTCTTTACGTACCCGATCCGGTCCAGGAGTCACACTAGATTCGGGCTTTCCATTTGACCTAACTATAGATATGTGGGTGGACCTGTGAGGCAGTGAAACCATCTGTCAAAGGTGGCGTCTCGGTCCCTTGCATTATCTGAGTCCGTTTTGTGGAATCGGCCGGACTCTCGAGCGGTGAAAAACTCAGGTAGTCGACTCCTGGATTAGAGAAGGTGATGTGAGGGTAGTGCCTTGGTTTCATCCACGTCCGGCACCCGCTTGAAGGGTGACAAGAACGAGACGATAAGTGATGACATGCGTGTGAAGATGTAAACCCCTGCAGGGTTAATGAACTATTCAAATAGCCGTGTCCGCGGTTATGGACTACTTGGAGACCTTTACTTGATCATAGACAACTTGAATGGATACTTATAAAACTCGCAAGATAAGTGTGAGTGCTATGGTGTGCTTCTTCGTGGGGAATTCGAGGGAGTAACCATAGTGGTGTATTGGTTGGAGACTTGGTAGTGGACTCGTGTACGTTTCTTACCTCAAGTCTGGTACTCGTAGTTCAGGACTAGCCAAGTCAAAGCTGGCACTTCTGCATGTTGAACCCCACCTCCTTTACCTTGATACTTGAGCATGAGTAGTGTAGTTCTTATGTAAGTCTTGCTGAGTACGACTTTGTACTCACGTTTGCTTATTCTATGTTTTAGATGAGAACCCAGACCCCGATGGAGTCACCTTCGTGAAGCTCGACGTTGACTAAGCTAGTATAGTTCCAGACAGCAGTCTGGTCCCTCGTGGAAGGGCATGTATGTTTACAAGGCTTCTCTAAGCCATTTGTTAAACTTGTCTGTACTCAGACCTAATTTGCTTCCGTTGTATGATGTAATGTTGATCACATACATGTGATCTTTGTATGCTCTATGTGTAAGTCAATAAAGATACACTTTGTAGAGTTATGTGATGGTACCTGCTGTTCATACTAGGCATGTGTGCTGCGTGTATGTTTATAACATGCATGTCTTAGTATGGGTTTTCGAGACCTTAGTTGTGATCTGGCTGGCAGTCTTTTATACACCAAGTGGCCCTTAGATGTGCGCAGCTTGGGGCATCGCGATGCGATTGCACGTGATTCCGTCACGTGCACACTTTGTTGTATGATCGAGCCCGCCATAGACCCCGACTAAGTGATCGGGCTGGAGTAAGTATATGTAAGAGTTAGGATTCAATCGATAACATGGCTGAGGCGACTTGTCTATGAGTATGGGATTCACCACCCATAAGCATCTAGACTTGTGAGCGGACGATGAGGACCCATCTCAGATGATCATCCGGCCTGGATGGGATGCCCCTCACGTTCTATGCTTACCGAGAACGTTTTGTGCTTGGCCTTGTCTGCTTAGACAAGTGGGTACGGTTCTCGGCTCTCCATGTGATTGTATCTTGACTGGAATTACATACGCTAACCCCGGGTCCTGACAGACTTGGTATCAGAGCAGGACTGTCTGTAGGATTATTCAAACCTTGGTCGCAGTCGAGTCTAGCACTCTATAGTTATATAGTTACTTTGGGTATAAGGGAACAACGTAAGGCTTCTTTTTCTCCTTACCCTCATCGATCTGAGTTCTGAGTCACCCTTATCTTTTATACGGGATGATAGGACTAGGCTCATCTATGTCTGACTAGAAAATCTCGTTGTTTGCCTCTTTGTAGCCGTAGGACAGTTGTGGTCGTCCAGAGTCTTCGTGTTTTGAGTTCCTTGAGGAAGTTCTATCCAATCTCCTCGAGGTTGTCTTGTTTTTCCATTCCGGTGTAGCCGTTATGCTGCCGGAATTATTCCGTGTTTCTATGAATCATTGCCTTTGCATTACAATCTTTCCGCCTTCATCATGTCCTCTTGTCTTTGAGTCCATCATACAACCTGTTCTGATTGTTGATTTTTATCACACAGGATGTCAGGTGGAACTCGTAGTGCTGTTTGTCGGAATCGAGACCGTGATCGGAATCGAAATGATGATGCACCTCCACCACCGCCTTCTGCGGCGGAAATCATGATGGAAGCTGAGAAGAACCAACGTGATCAAACACGCCTTCTGGAGCTCATCGAGCAGAATACCTCACGTCATTGCAGTGTGGTTGTGAGCATTCAGGACTTCATCCTCCTCAAGCCACCGGTATTCTGATGTTCTTCTGAGCCCCTTGAAGCGGATGATTGGCTCCGTTCCATCGAGCGTAAGCTTGACACTGCACATGTTGCTCCCGATGATCGAGTTATATTCGCGGCATACTTTCTGGAAGGTGCTGCTGCTGAACGGTGGGAGAACTATGTTGCGATGCAGTCTGATGGTCATCTAGTGACTTGGCAGGAGTTCTGTGATGCCTTTCGAGGGTACCACCTTCTAGATGAGTTGATGGAGCGCAAGAAGGAAGAGTTTTGCAATCTGACTCAACTAGAGATGTCCATGCATGAGTATGTGAGAGAGTTTAACCGTCTTGCTCGTTATGCCCAAGATGAGATCACCACCGATGCCAGAAAGCAGGCAAGGTTCCGTAAGGGACTTAGCCCTATCCTTCGCCATGATCTCAACCTCATCGAATTTGCCACCTTTGAGGATTTAGTCAACAGATCCTTCAGAGCTGAGCATGGCAATGAAGTGTTCGAAGAGTCTCGCAAGCATGCTCTTGAGCTTGCTCCTTCTTAAAGTTCAGCCCCTCAGAAACGCCGAATTTGGATTCCAACCAGAGCCATACCTCAAAACTTTCTGCAGAGACCACCATCCAATATATTTCATCCACCTCAACACATTGTTCCTCCCAGGAATGATGGTGTGCAATCAAGTAATTCTGCTCCCAACAATTCAGGCAGGATGTGTTTCACGTGTGGTCTGACAGGCCATTACTTTCGACAATGCCCTACAGTGCTGGTGGCACCACGTCGACCTAGTCAGAAGCCTCCAAAGAAATCCACCACCAAAACCATCCCAGCAAAGCTTTCAGCCACAAGTAGTGGTTGTGTGAACCAAATCTCAGTTGAAGAAACCACTGCTGCTTCTGACGTCATCCTTGGTACACTCCCAGTCAATCATGTTCCCGCCTCCGTTCTTTTCGATCCAGGAGCTTCTCATTCATTCATGTCGGAGAGTTATGCACTTCGGCATGGATTTTCTTTTGAAGAAATGTTTTCTCCAATGATCATTCAAACTCCTGGTTCAAAGTGGCAAACTAATAGAGTAAGCCATGGTAATCAAATTGCAATTGAGGGTTTAGTATTCCTTGCTTCACTTATAGCCCTCAAGTCTTCGGACATTGATGTCATCCTAGGCATGGATTGGTTATCAAGGCAGAATGCTTTCCTTGATTGTAAATCCAAGTCAGTTAAACTCACCCATCCTTCAGGCCAGACCATTGACTACACATCACCCACCTCTAGAATCCAAGTGCATACTTTGAATGTGCTTCCCCTTCCTGACCTTGAAGATATTCCGGTGGTTCGTGACTTCCCGAATGTCTTTCCTGAAGAGCTGCCGGGAATGCCACCCGACAGGTGTGTAGAGTTCATAGTGGATCTTATACCAGGCACAACCCCAATTTCCAGACGCCCATATAGAATGGCCCCACATGAGTTAGCTGAGCTAAAAACCCAACTTGATGCTTCGTTGGCAAAAGGCTTCATCCGCCCTAGATCATCGCCATGGGGTTGCCCCGTTCTGTTCGTAACGAAGAAAGATGGAACAGAAAGGATGTGCGTAGACTATCGCCCGCTAAATCTAGCGACGATAAAGAACAAGTACCCATTGCCCAGGAGCAATGATCTTTATGATCAACTTGCTGGATCCTCTGTCTTCTCCAAGATGGATTTGAGATTAGGCTATCATCAAATCAAAATCCGAAACGAGGACATTCCAAAAATGGCTTTCACTACTCGTTATGGTCTTTACGAGTATACCGTCATGTCCTTCGGTTTAACCAATGCCCCCGCCACATTCTCGCGCTTAATGAATTCGATCTTCTTGGAGTACCTAGATAAATTTGTTGTGGTTTATCTTGATGACATTCTCATCTACTCGAAGAACGAAGAATAGCACGCAGAACATCTTAGGTTGGTATTGATGAAACTTAGAGAGCACCGCCTTTATGCCAAGTTCTCCAAGTGTGAATTTTGGCTACCAGAAGTGACCTACTTAGGCCACGTGATTTCTGCGAAAGGTGTTGCAGTCAATCCGGAGAGAGTTCAGGCCGTCCTTGATTGGACTCCACCTGAATCGGTTAAGCAAGTTAGGAGTTTTCTTGGCTTAGCAAGCTATTGTTGCCGCTTCGTCGAGAACTTTTCTAAAGTTGCAAAGCCTCTTACTGAACTCCTCAAGAAAGATAAGAAATTCCAATGGACCCCCAAGTGCGAGGAAAGCTTTCAAGAGCTAAAAAGAAGATTGACTTCTGCACCCGTACTTGCTCCTCCAGACACCAAAAGGGATTTCGAGATCTATTGTGATGCTTCACGGCAAGGGTTAGGATGCATACTTATGCAAGATAGACATGTGGTAGCTTATGCTTCACGCCAGTTGCGTCCACATGAAGAGAACTATCCTACCCATGATCTTGAACTCGCTGCCGTAGTTCATGCCCTGAAGACTTGGCGACATTACCTCCTTGGTAATCGTTGTGAGATCTATTCCGACCACCAAAGCCTCAAATACATATTCACCCAGCCAGATCTTAATCTCAGGCAAAGACGCTGGATAGAGTTGATAAAAGATTATGACTTAGGAATTTCTTACACCCCAGGCAAAGCCAATGTCATGGCTGATGCACTAAGTCGTAAGTCGTATTGTAACAACCTCATGTTACAACAGTATCAGCCACTTCTTCATGAGGAATTTCGCAAGCTCAATCTTGAGATAGTTCCTCGTGGATATCTTTTCAACTTGGTGGCGAAACCAACCCTTGAGGATCAAATCATAGCCGCCCAGAAACAAGATAGTGGTATTCAAGAGATCAAGCAGAACATTGTTAGCGGAGTTGCTAAATGTTTCTCTGCAAATGATCAAGGAACGATATTCTTTGAAAATCGTTTAGTAGTTCCTGAGAATGAAGACATAAGGCAGTTGATCCTCAAAGAAGCTCATGACACTCCCCTCTCCATTCATCCCGGTAGCACAAAAATGTACCGAGATCTACGCCAGAGATTTTGGTGGACCCGGATGAAGAGAGACATTGCACAATTTGTTGCCAAATGTGATGTTTGTCGTTGCATTAAGGAAGAACACCAAAGACCTGCTGGCACTCTTCAACCATTGTCTATTCCCGAGTGGAAATGGGACAAGGTCGGTATGGACTTCATCACCGGCTTTCCAAAAACCCAAAAAGGAAATGATGCCATCTTCGTTGTCATTGATCGACTTTCAAAAGTTGCTCACTTCCTTCCAGTTCGCGAGTCTATAACTGCTAGCCAGTTAGCGGACTTGTATGTTTCTAGAATTGTGTCTCTTCACGGTGTTCCTTTGGAAATCAATTCTGATCGTGGTAGCCTTTTCACCTCTAGATTCTGGGGAAGCTTTCAGAATGCTATGGGAACTCATCTATCCTTTAGTACAGCTTTCCATCCTCAATCTAGCGGTCAAGTTGAAAGGGTTAATCAAATCTTGGAAGACATGCTCAGAGCTTGTGTTATCTCTTTCGGAAAGAATTGGGAGAAATCTCTTCCATTTGCCGAATTTTCTTATAACAATAGCTATCAATCTAGTCTGAATATGGCTCCTTTTGAATTCCTCTATGGCCGACGATGTCGAACACCCCTAAACTAGTCAGAAACCGGTGAAAGACAACTGTTTGGACCGGATATGATCAAGGAAGCAGAAGAGCAAGTTCGCATTGTTCGTGATCGTTTGAAAGCCGCTCAGTCTCGTCAAAAGAGCTACTATGATCGTCATCATAGAGAGGAGAGCTACAATATTGATGAGAAGGCTTACCTTCGGGTTACTCCTCTGAAGGGAAACCAAAGATTCGGTATCAAAGGCAAGTTGGCCCCACGTTACATCGGACCTTTCCGCATTCTCGCTAAACGTGGAGAAGTTGCCTACCAACTTGAACCACCTCCGCACCTTTCCCGAGTACATGATGTATTCCATGTGTCACAATTCAGGCGTTGCTTCAAGGACCCCATCCGCGAAGTCGACCATGAAACGCTTGATCTCCAAGATGACCTTTCTTATCGAGAGTACCCTGTTCGTATTCTTGATTCAGCAGAGCGTGTCACTCGTCGTCAGAAGATCAAGTTCCTCAAAGTGCATTGGTCACATCACTTCGAGAAAGAAGCAACCTGGGAAAGAGAGGACCGCCTCCGTGCCGAGTACCCCACCTTCCTCCCGACGACTTCTGAATCTCGGGACGAGATTATTTTGAGTGGGGGCGAGTTGTCAGAACCCCAACTAGGGTAAGTGCTAGGGTTTGTTTATGCCCTTTGCATCATGCAAAAATTCAAATGAAATTCAAAAATGGGGAAGCAAAAAGCCCTGAGAAATTAATTCAAATGGCCAGATAAAAATCTTTTTCCAAAAATCATTTGAGTATTTGTAAAATTCCTATAAATGATGTTGATCATTTTAAAAGTGGTTTGGGTATTTTCCCATGCCCATGGAATATTCAAAAATTCAAAATGTGCCCTGGAAATTAAATTTGACCCCTATATGAATTGGAATTCAAATGTTTTGAATTTCAAAAATGCCCAAACCTTAAAAGTGACTTGCTACTGGTCACTGTAACACTCTCACTGCCAGTGAACAGTAATCAGGGTTATTGTTCATCTCTACTGTTCAAAACTTCTGTTTGGTCAACTGGTTCAGTTCAAATTCAAATTCTCCTTTGATATTGTTGCAAGCAAATATGAACCATGGACCTTGATCATCATTGGCCAACTAAAGTCCAAGCCATTTGAAATAGAATTCAAACAAACCCTAAAATGCCTTTTGAAGAATATTAAAAAATATGGTGACAATAAATCTTTTCCAAAAATCTTGGAACCACTTTTATAAAATCCAAATAATCATTGGACCATGCCCATGTAATCATTGGTATTTATTGGGCTACTGAAAATTTGTAAACAATTAATAACAGTGGCAATTCTAAGCCAATTGCTCATTTAATAATAAAATAAATTAGCAAAAGAGTTTAGAAAAACCCTAAACTTTTTGTGGTACTCTAGGATTATGCTCTACTATTTATGGAACCAAAATGGAATTATATAAAAATGCCTGAGCTTTTCAAATAATTGCTAACATAATTTTATAGAAAAGGAAAAGAACAAAAATGGGCTCTGGTTCTTTGTCGCACGGGGCAAAGGCCCACCCCATCGGCCCACCCGGGCCCCTTTTTCTTTTTTTCTTCTTTCTCCTTCCCCCCCATCTCCCTGCCCGTCTTGTTCCTCTGCTCAGCGCCATGGTCGACCTCGACCAGCTCGCGCCGGGTCGCAACAGTGCTCGGGCGTGGAGCTAAATATCTGCCCCCCTTCCGTGATTTGTGGATCGCGTTCGTCACCCCCATTTCCTCTCCCTCTGCCTCGCCCTCCCCCTCGCAGTTCTTGCCCAGCCGAAGCCGCCGGAGGGCGCCGTCGTGGGAGCGCGCGGCCAACGGCTCCGCCTCGCCGTTCCGTCGTGTCCAGGAGCCCCACACGCATCTTCCTCGTCTCCGTGCGCAAGGAGTCATCCCCAGAGCCTCCACACGACGCGAATCGGCGGCTTCTTCTACCTCGGGCCGTCGCGCCATTGACGCCACCGAGCTCTGCCCCGACCTCCCCCGCGCCTGCTGCCAGCCCTGCTCGGCCCCTGTGAGCACCCCGACCCTTTCCCCTCGCTCACCCGCGCCATTTGCCGACCCTAGCTCCGTTCCGCCGGGCACAGTGCTCCGGCCGCCGCGGGAGCCCGCCGAGACCGCTGCTCCGTTCGTCCCCGCCGCCCACTGTGTACACCAGTGGATGCGCGGCACAACGCTCGCTCAATTCCGCCCCTCCGCCGTGTTTTTGGTCGCCGGAATGCCCCTGGTCCTCGCCGCCGTACGGGCTCGCCGGAGCATGTCCGGTGGCCACCATCGCCAGGGTTAACTTCCCCTGTTAGCGTACCCCCCTGACCCACTGACGAGTGGGTCCACCCCCACTTAATAGCCACTAATCACTCTGTTAAATAACACTGGAAATAAACCCCCAGCCTATGACATATGGGCCCATGCCCTTCTAATTAATTTATTTGCCTAATTAATCTTCTGTGTCAATGACACCTGGACCCCACCCCCTTGTTAATTTAATATTTTGAATAGTTGATATTAGTCAGTGTATGACATGTGGGCCCTGGCCCTATTTAAATTGATTAATTGTTTTTATTATCACTGTGAGGCTGACCAGTGGGTCCCACTGGTCAGGTTTGACCAGTCAAACTGTTGTGGATAATGTTACTGTTTTATTAATAAAATAATTCCAGAAAATCTTTTAAATGATTTAAAACTTTGAAATTCAATAACTTTTAAACCGTAAGTCAGATTCAAAAACTTTATACATCAAAATTGATCAGAAAAATATAACGAATACGGATACGCTATCCATATGTCTACCCCACCCCCTAACACATCGATCATCGACATTCCCCCCTCCGGGCTGTCTGTCGATAATTCCCGGTACCGATAAAAAGTACCCGGATGAATTTATTTCGAACACGAAAGTTGTACGGAATGGTTCAACTAACACGGATACACCCCCCTTATGTTTGTCCGGTATCCACGACACCTCCGGCATGAACCCTTCCCCCTCCGGACACCCTGTCCGGTAATCACCCGGAGCCGGTAGTTCATCCCCGGATGAATTCCCGCTCCGAGCAACGTGCTTTGCACTGCGTTAGAACACCGTTAACTTTGCATACGTCATGCCATGTATTTGTTTGTATATATCGCTTTGTATTTATTGTTTCTCCCCCCTTTTTATTCTCCGGTAGATCCCGCTGCTACCACCGACTACACTGCTGCCGGGTACGACTACTTCGTCGACGACCCTACCCCTACCGTCGAGCTTCCAGGCAAGCAGAGCCATTCTCTTCCCCAGATATCGCCTACCTTTCCTACTTTCTTACACTAGGCATTGTTACTGCTGCTGCTACGATTACAATCATATTCAATTGCATAGCCTGATTTTGCCTCCCCTTGATGTACCCCCTTTATCCTATGCTGCCTATTATATTTATGCATTATTCAGCAGTGAAACCCTGCGCATTGTTAGTTAGGACTAGATAGCAGGCCGTGATCACTCAGGGGGTGAACACGGATACAATATATACAACTGCACAGGTACGGTACAAAGCAGACACCGCCAAAGGCCCCTATCTGGGTTATGCCTAGTCACCTCAAGTGTGAGCTATCCAGGAGTAATCCTTGTACTCCACTCGAGGCTGACTTTGTCTTACCGCCATAGGGTCCTGGACCGCGGTTGTCCTTAAAGGTAAGAAAGTCTGGCGACCCAACGGTGCCCGCAAGCGGTATATCGTCGGGAACGACAGGGAGGGTACGACCGACGTTACTGGCGTGCTTGGCCCCTGCTCGTATCTCACGAGAGTTACAAAACCACGAAAGTCGAGCTCTACCAAGAGCACACGCGAGACAAGGTAAGGAGACGGTTCACCTTGTTGGTAACCGCAGTGACTTGGTGGGACGACTGGGCAGGCACCGATGTACTGGTGGACCTGACTGCTGTCATTGACCGCGGGTCGGTTAAGTCGAGGCAACGATAACGGTTGTCACGCAGGTTAATTAAAATGCTAAATGGTTCGGCGGATGTCTTGAGTAGCCTTTTGGCTTGTACGCACTACCTACACGTGGGATAAGGAGTGTGGGCTCCCCTGCATCGTAGTCTCGTTCGAGGGTCTTCAGACGTCAGCAGTACCGCGGGCTGATTGCCGGGAAGTGGTGTTGTCTTCTCTTGCTCGAGCGGTGTATTTGTATTTGCTTTGATTTTGCTTCACCGGCCAGTCACGCACCGTGCAGGAGTACGTTCGGGTTAGGGTCCAAAGCCCGGCGTACATAGGATATAGTCCGGCGGATGACCTCTCTGTTGATTGCCGAAGGATGGGCTACTTTGTGTCGGATAGCTTTGGTGGAGCGTTCCCTAACAAGGTTCCCGCCACCCTGGAGATCCGAGCGTCGTAGAGTCACGCCAGTGCACCCCTGCAGGGAAGATTAATCTATTCGAATAGCCGTGTCCACGGTAACATGACGCTTTATGCTGAAGCTGGATCTTACCACTAGAAACTATTACTATTAAACTGTATGGTTCCGGGTCTTCTTCCTCGCAGGGAGTCGAGGAAGGGAACTCGGAGGCATTATTATTATTGTTAATCATTACAACTTATATTATACAATGTTGCAACAACTTCTGCTTCGTTGTTACTTTATGCTTTATATGAACTGTTGGCTGATTCTTACCTCATGCTGCAAGACATCGTCGGAAGATGCTAGTCTTCGATAGGCCTAGCTTCTTATCCTTATTCTGATTTCTATCTTGCAGTCCACTATATACAGCCTCTTCTTTCCGTTGATACAATGCATAATGCTTAGTAGCGGACGTAAGACTCACGGGTATTCTAGATACTCACCTGCTTTATTTCCTTTACTGTTTTGCCTGATCGGCCGCTGCAGTCGACGTTGGAGCCCAGGAGCAGGAGTACCCCGGAGGCGGATACTACTACGTCGAGACCCCCGCTGACCAGGACCAGGAGTAGTTTCGGAGGCTCCCAGGCAGGAGGCCTTGCCTTTTCGATCTGTATCTCTGATGTTATTTGTGATAGCCTTCTTAAGGCAAAACTTGACTAACTATGTCTGTACTAAGATATTATGGCCTGTATAACTTATGTATTCGGGTCCGCGTGACCCCCCCCCCTTATTGTAACATATTGGTTTATCCTTTTGTGTTTAGTGTTGTGCTGCGATATTCTCACCGTGGCACCCTAATCTCAGCCGTGTACCCTGCGTGTATGATTACTGTACACGGATTGATTTTGGGGGCGTCACAAGTTGGTATCAGAGCCGACTGCCTGTAGGAAGCCACCCCACCACTACCTGGTCGAAGTTGAGTCTAGACTTTGAAAAAACTATTTTGCTAACTTAATATTTGGCTTACGGGCCCACATCGATGTCACTACGTGTGATATCTATGGTATTAGGATCCTTTTCTCCTTACCTATGCTCTGGGACTCTGCTCTCTTATCCTTGCTGGTAAGTTTTACAAAATCTGACATTAGGATCACGTTCTATTGATTCCACCCGGCGTTTTTGGTGCTTCCCCCATTGATTGAGTCGTGTCGCAGGAGTCATACCCCAGGTCCCGGACCGCGGATCCCATTCTCATTCTGGGCAGGCCTCGCGTCCTCTGGCATTAAGTCCTGTGGCCAACAGTTTTCTTGCAGCGTGATTGACATAGTGGAATCTATGTCGCGTCGTGTAATCCTTACCGCGGTCTGCGCGCCGCCTAGTGTGTCCTTTTTCCTTAATTTCTACGACGTTACGCTGCCCGATTTTCGATTGATTCTATGTGTGGATGTGTATGTCTTATATGACTACTCCTATATATCCGCGCCTCCTCTTTGTTGTCGCTTTACCTATTACTCGTTTCTGGCATCTCGTTAAAATGTTCATCGCTGAAATACCCCTGTTAAATTCTAGCAGGATGGCTGGTCGTGGTGGTCGTGGTCGTGGTCGTGGTGCCAACGATCCACCTCCGCCGCCGGACTACATGGCCGCGATGATGCAGCAGTTTCAGATGAACCAAGTGTTTATGCAAGGATTCATAGATCAGCTCCAGAATCAGAACCAGAACTAGAACCAGCACCAGCATCAGCCGCCTGTGGTTACTCTGCGGGATTTCATGCGTCTCAATCCCCCTCTCTTCCACCAGCCTGAACAGTCGCTGGATGCTGATGATTGGCTTCGTGACATCACTTGACAGCTGGAGTTCGCTAATGTGAGCGCTGCTGATTACGTCAACTTTGCGTCCTATTTCCTGCGTGGCCCCGCTGCTCAGTGGTGGGACACTTACAAGGGCTCGCTAGTTGAAGGGACTGTCGTCACCTGGAGTGACTTCAAGGCTACCTTCCGTGCTCGTTATGTCCCCCAGGCGATTATGAACCGTATGAAGGCCGAGTTCCGCAACCTCGTTCAGGGCAACAAAACTGTCGAGGCATGTCAGAGGGAATTCCTCCGCCTCTCCCGCTATGCTGCAAGTGACCTCCCCAATGATGCAAGTAGGCAAGAGAAGTTCCGTGATGGACTCAACGCAGATCTCCAGCTTGCACTGGCTTTGCACATCTTCCCCGACTTCGCCACCATGGTGAATCAGACTATCACCCTTGAGACCGCTCAACCTAAGTTCGGTGGTTCGGCGAAGCGCCCCCGTGATGCTGGCTCATCTTCGGGCACAGCACAGAAGCAACGCGTTTGGCTTCCACACAGTGTATATCGTCCAAATGCCCCTGTACCAAGGCCGTCGTATGTTGCACCTCGTCTGCCTCCGCCCCCACCGAGACAGCCGAAGACTGAGACTGCACTCCTCCGTCCTCAGGATGGCCTGTGCTTCAAGTGCCATCAGCCAGGTCACTTTTCCAGAGACTGCCCCCAGCGACAAAGTCAACTGGTAGTTCACCCTGCTGGCCGTGGAAATGGCCGTGGCAACAACAGGACCCCCAACTATAACACTGGGTCTTCTTCTCACACTCGCGGACATGCTTACAACATTAATGTCGAAGAAGCTCAGGAGCAACCTGCTACCGTGATGGGTACCCTTCTTGTTAATTCAATACCTGCTGCTGTTTTATTTGATACAGGAGCATCGCATTCATTCATGTCGGAAGTATTTGCATTGTCGCATAACTTCATGGTAGAAAAGATGGATCCACCGATGGTTGTCCGCACTCCGATAGGTCATTGCCACACCTCCAAGATAGTGCCCAAAACCATCGTCGAAATTGAAGGAATTGAGTTCCTTGCTTCCCCCATCCTCCTGAAGTCTTCCACTATAGACCTCATTCTGGGCATGGATTGGTTGAAAGTCCACGATGCTGCACTTTATTGTGGCACCAGTTTTGTCCAACTTTTTCACCCGTCCGGCGAGATTGTTAACCACACCACCCGGATTACCCGTGATGCTGAAACGCATATCTATATGATGAATGTTCTGAATGTCTCACTTCTTGACGGGATTGAGAACGTTCCAGTCATTCGTGATTTTCCCGACGTCTTCCCAGAAGAACTCCAGGGAATACCCCCGATCCGAGAGGTTTAATTTGTCATCGACTTGAAACCCGGCACCGTCCCTATTGCCAAGCGTCCCTATAAGATGCCACCTCACCACCTCCTTGACCTGAAGAAGGAGATCGACGAAGCACTTCACAAAGGATTCATTCGCCCAAGTTCCTCTTCTTGGGGAGCACCTTCGCTCTTTGTCAAGAAGAGCGATGGAACAAATCGTTTGGTCCAAGATTACCGACCCATCAACCAAGCCACCATCCAGAACAAATATCCGCTTCCCCGGATCAACGATCTGTATGATCAACTTGCTGGATCCACGGTGTTTTCGAAACTCGACTTGAGGTTGGGTTACCATCAGATCCGAGTCCGTGAAGAGGACATTCCTAAGACCGCTTTCATTACTCGCTATGGTTCATACGAGTACACTGTCATGTCCTTTGGCTTGACGAATGCTCCAGCCACTTTCTCCCGATTGATGAACTATATATTCATGGAATACCTCGACAAGTTTGTCGTGGTTTATCTGGATGATATCTTAATATACTCCAAGAATAAAGAGGAGCATGCTGAACATCTTCGCCTTATACTGGAAAAGCTTCGAGAACACAAACTCTACGCTAAGTATTCTAAGTGTGAGTTCTGGCTTCCTGAAGTGACCTACCTTGGTCACGTGATTTCCAAGGATGGCATTGCCGTCAACCCAGAACGTATCCAGGCTATTCTTGACTGGACTCCTCCCAAGACTGTCAAGCAAGTCAGGAGTTTCCTCGGACTCGCCAGCTATTGCCGCCGTTTCGTCGAGAACTTCTCCAAGATTGCCAGGCCTCTGACTAACCTGCTTCACAAAGGCGTCAAGTTTGAGTGGACAGAAAAATGTCAGGAAAGTTTCCAAGCCCTCAAGGACAAGCTCACTTCTCCCCCAGTGCTAGCTCCCCCTGATACTCAGAAGGACTTCGTGATATATTGCGACGCATCTCGTCAAGGATTAGGCTGTGTCCTAATGCAAGAGCGCAAAGTGATTGCTTATGCCTCTCGTCAATTGCGTACTCACGAAGATAAGTATCCAACACATGATCTTGAATTGGCAGCGGTCATTTATGCGTTGAAGCTGTGGCGAAATTACCTCATCGGTAATCGTTGCGAGATCTACACCGACCACCAAAGCCTGAAGTACCTATTTACTCAACCAGACCTGAATCTCCGCCAGCAGAGATGGCTCGAGACAATAGCCGACTACAACATGGGAATTTATTACACCCCTGGCAAAGCTAATGTGGTGGTCGATGCTTTAAGCCGTAAAGCTTACTGTAGTGAACTTGAAGTTCAAGTACAACAACCACTTCTGTATGAAGATTTTCAAAAGTTAAACCTCGAGATTGTTCCTCAAGGTTATGCAAATAACCTGGTTATCGAACCGGATCTCATCAAATCCGTCAAGGGTATACAGTTTTATGATGATTTCGTACACAAGATTAAGCGCGATATCGCCAATGGAAGACCCTCACCCTTCACCGTTGATAGCAAAGGTGCGGCGTTCTACCAGAACCGTTTAGTGGTTACTCACAGCAAGGGCAGGCATGAGAACCTGGATATGACCCCGAAGGTCATGAGAGCGGCTCACGATACCCCGTTGTCCATTCATCCTGGAAGCACCAAGATGTACCAAGACATTCGTCAGCAATTCTGGTGGCCTAAAATGAAGCAAGACATTGCCCGATATGTTTCTGAATGTGACGTTTGCCATCGCGTCAAGGCAGAACATCAAAGACCTGCTGGAACTCTACAACCACTCTCTATTCCTGAATGGAAGTGGGACAAGATCGAGATGGACTTCGTCACTGGTTTTCCCAGATCGCAGAAAGGCCACGATGCTATCTTTGTCGTCATCGACCGCTTCTCCAAGGTTGCCCACTTTCTGCCAGTCAAGGAGACGATCTCTGCTAGTCAGTTGGCAGACTTGTATGTTTCCAGAATCGTGTCGCTCCACGGTATTCCGTTGGAGATTAGTTCCGACCGAGGCAATATTTTCACCTCAAGATTTTGGGATAGTTTCCAAGAAGCTATGGGCACTCACCTGAATTTCAGCACCGCTTATCACCCCCAGTCGCAAGGATAAGTCGAACGAGTTAATCAAGTGCTTGAAGATATGCTGCGAGCTTGTGTCATCTCATTCGGTAAGAAATGGGAGGAATCTCTTCCATTTGCTGAATTCTCGTACAACAATAGCTATCAGGCTAGTTTGAAGATGGCACCCTTTGAAGTTCTCTATGGACGTAAGTGTCGAACCCCTCTGAATTGGTCAGAAACTGGAGAACGAACTCTCATTGGTCCGGACATCATACAACATGCTGAAGATCAGGTTCGCGTTATTCGTGAATACTTGAAAGCTGCTCAGTCCCGCCAGAAAAGCAACTATGATCGCAAGCACAAAGAAATGGTCTATCAACCTGGCGAATATGCTTACCTCCGTGTCACTCCCATGAGAGGCACTCACCGCTTCGGAATCAAAGGCAAGTTAGCTCCTCGCTACATTGGCCCGTTCCGTATCCTTTCCAGGAGTGGACCAGTGGCATACCGATTGGAATTGCCGCGAAACCTCTCTCAAGTCCACGATGTCTTCCACGTGTCGCAACTCCGACGCTGCTTCAAGGAGCCTATTTGAGAAGTGGAACATGATATGATCGAGCTGCAACAGGACTTGACTTATCAAGAACATCCGAGCCGCATTCTTGATCAGTCTGAACGCAAAACCCGCAACAAGACGACGAAGTTTCTCAAAGTTCAGTGGTCGAATCATTCTGAAGATGAAGCCACTTGGGAACGCGAAGATCGTCTTCGTGAAGAATACCCCGATCTTTTCACCTCTACCACTTAAATTCTCGAGACGAGAATTCTTGTAGTGGGGGAGATTTGTAACACTCTCACTGTCAGTGAACAGTAATCAGGGTTACTGTTCATCTCTACTGTTCAAAACTTTTGTTTGGTCAACTGGTTCAGTTCAAATTCAAATTCTCCTTTGATATTGTTGCAAGAAAATATGAACCATGGACCTTGATCATCATTGGCCAACTAAAGTCCAAGCCATTTGAAATAGAATTCAAACAAACCCTAAAATGCCTTTTGAAGAATATTAAAAAATATGGTGACAATAAATCTTTTCCAAAAATCTTGGAACCACTTTTATAAAATCCCAAATAATCATTGGAACATGCCCATGTAATCATTGGTATTTATTGGGCTACTGAAAATTTGTAAACAATTAATAACAGTGGCAATTCTAAGCCAATTGCTCATTTAATAATAAAATAAATTAGCAAAAGAGTTTAGAAAAACCCTAAACTTTTTGTGGTACTCTAGGATTATGCTCTACTATTTATGGAACCAAAATGGAATTATATAAAAATGCCTGAGCTTTTCAAATAATTGCTAACATAATTTTATAGAAAAGGAAAAGAACAAAAATGGGCTCTGGTTATTTGTCGCACGGGGCAAAGGTCCACCCCATCAGCCCACCCGGGCCCCTTTTTCTTTTTTCTTCTTTCTCCTTCCCCCCATCTCCCTGCCCGTCCTGTTCCTCTGCTCAGCGCCATGGTCGACCTCGACCAGCTCGCGCCGGGTCGGAACAGTGCTCCGGCGTGGAGCTAAATATCTGCCCCCCCTTCCGTGATTTGTGGATCGCGTTCGTCACCCCCATTTCCTCTCCCTCTGCCTCGCCCTCCCCCTCGCAGTTCTTGCCCAGCCGAAGCCGCCGGAGGGCGCCGTCGTGGGAGCGCGCGGCCAACGGCTCCGCCTCGCCGTTCCGTCGTGTCCAGGAGCCCCACACGCGTCTTCCTCGTCTCCGTGCGCAAGGAGTCATCCCCGGAGCCTTCACACGACGCGAATCGGCGGCTTCTTCTACCTCGGGCCGTCGCGCCATTGACGCCACCGAGCTCTGCCCCGACCTCCCCTGCGCCTGCTGCCAGCCCTGCTCGGCCCCTGTGAGCACCCCGACCTTTCCCCTCGCTCACCCGCGCCGTTTGCCCACCGTAGCTCCGTTCCCCCGGGCACAGTGCTCCGGCCGCCGCGGGAGCCCGCCGAGACCGCTGCTCCGTTCGTCCCCGCCGCCCACTGTGTACACCAGTGGATGCGCGGCACAACGCTCGCTCAATTCCGCCCCTCCGCCGTGTTTTTGGTCGCCGGAATGCCCCTGGTCCTCGCCGCCGTACGGGCTCGCCGGAGCATGTCCGGTGGCCACCATCGCCAGGGTTAACTTCCCCTGTTAGCGTACCCCCCTGACCCACTGACGAGTGGGTCCACCCCCACTTAATAGCCACTAATCACTCTGTTAAATAACACTGGAAATAAACCCCCAGCCTATGACATATGGGCCCATGCCCTTCTAATTAATTTATTTGCCTAATTAATCTTCTGTGTCAATGACACCTGGACCCCACCCCCTTGTTAATTTAATATTTTGAATAATTGATATTAGTCAGTGTATGACATGTGGGCCCTGGCCCTATTTAAATTTATTAATTGTTTTTATTATCACTGTGAGGCTGACCAGTGGGTCCCACTGGTCAGGTTTGACCAGTCAAACTGTTGTGGATAATGTTACTGTTTTATTAATAAAATAATTCCAGAAAATCTTTTAAACGATTTAAAACTTTGAAATTTAATAACTTTTAAACCGTAAGTCAGATTCAAAAACTTTATACATCAAAATTGATCAGAAAATATAAAGAATACGGATACGCTATCCGTATGTCTACCCCACCCCCCTAACACACCGATCATCAACATTCCCCCCTCCGGGCTGTCTGTCGATAATTCCCGGTACCGATAAAAAGTACCCGGATGAATTTATTTCGAACACGAAAGTTGTCCGGAATGGTTCAACTAACACGGATACACCCCCCTTATGTTTGTCCGGTATCCACGACACCTCCGGCATGAACCCTTGCCCCTCCGGACACCCTGTCCGGTAATCACCCGGAGCCGGTAGTTCATCCCCGGATGAATTCCCGCTTCGAGCAACGTGCTTTGCACTGTGTTAGAACACCGTTAACTTTGCATACGTCATGCCATGTATTTGTTTGTATATATTGCTTTGTATTTACTGTTTCTCCTTCCCTTTTTATTCTCCGGTAGACCCCGCTGCTACCGCCGATTACACTGCTGCCAAGTACGACTACTTCGTCGACGACCCTACCCCTACCGTCGAGCTTCCAGGCAAGCAGAGCCATTCTCTTCCCCAGATATCGCCTACCTTTCCGTACTTTCTTGCACTAGGCATTGTTACTGCTGCTGCTACGATTACAATCCTATTCAATTGCATAGCCTGATTTTGTCGCCCCTTGATGTACCCCCTTTATCCTATGTTGCCTATTATATTTATGCATTATTCAGAAGTGAACCCTGCGCATTGTTAGTTAGGACTAGATAGCGGGCCGTGATCACTCAGGGGGTGAACACGGATACAATATATACAACTGCACAGGTACGGTACAAAGCAGACACCGCCAAAGGCCCCTATCTGGGTTATGCCTAGTCACCTCAAGTGTGAGCTATCCAGGAGTAATCCTTGTACTCCACTCGAGTCTGACTTTGTCTTACCGCCATAGGGTCCTGGACCGCGGTTGTCCTTAAAGGTAAGAAAGTCGGGCGACCCAACGGTGCCCGCGAGCGGTATATCGTCGGGAACGACAGGGAGGGTACGACCGACGTTACTGGCGTGCTTGGCCCCTGCTCGTATCTCACGAGAGTTACCAAACCACGAAAGTCTAGCTCTACCAAGAGCACACGCGAGACAAGGTAAGGAGACGGTTCACCTTGTTGGTAACCGCATTGACTTGTTGGGACGACACGGCAGGCACCGATGTACTGGTGGACCTGACTGCTGTCGTTGACCGCGGGTCGGTTAAGTCGAGGCAACGATAACGGTTGTCACGCAGGTTAATTAAAATGCTAAATGGTTCGGCGGATGTCTTGAGTAGCCTTTTGGCTTGTACGCACTACCTACACGTGGGATAAGGAGTGTGGGCTCCCCTGCATCGTAGTCTCGTTCGAGGGTCTTCAGACGTCAGCAGTACCGCGGGCTGATTGCCGGGAAGTGGTGTTGTCTTCTCTTGCTCGAGCGGTGTATTTGTATTTTCTTTGATTTTGCTTCACCGGCCAGTCACGCACCGTGCAGGAGTACGTTCGGGTTAGGGTCCAAAGCCCGACGTACATAGGATATAGTCCGGCGGATGACCTCTCTGTTGATTGCCGAAGGATGGGCTACTTTGTGTCGGATAGCTTTGGTGGAGCGTTCCCTAACAAGGTTCCCGCCACCCTGGAGATCCGAGCGTCGTAGAGTCACGCCAGTGCACCCCTGCAGGGAAGATTAATCTATTCGAATAGCCGTGTCCACGGTAACATGACGCTTTATGCTGAAGCTGGATCTTACCACTAGAAACTATTACTATTAAACTGTATGGTTCCGGGTCTTCTTCCTCGCAGGGAGTCAAGGAAGGGAACTCGGAGGCATTATTATTATTGTTAATCATTACAACTTATATTATACAATGTTGCAGCAACTTCTGCTTCGTTGTTACTTTATGCTTTATATGAACTGTTGGCTGATTCTTACCTCATGCTGCAAGACATCGTCGGAAGATGCTAGTCTTCGATAGGCCTAGCTTCTTATCCTTATTCTGATTTCTATCTTGCAGTCCACTATATACAGCCTCTTCTTTCCGTTGATACAATGCATAATGCTTAGTAGCGGACGTAAGACTCGCGGGTATTCTAGATACTCACCTGCTTTATTTCCTTTACTGTTTTGCCTGATCGGCCGCTGCAGTCGACGTTGGAGCCCAGGAGCAGGAGTACCACGGAGGCGGATACTACTACGTCGAGACCCCCGCTGACCAGGACCAGGAGTAGTTTCGGAGGCTCCCAGGCAGGAGGCCTTGCCTTTTCGATCTGTATCTCTGATGTTATTTGTGCTAGCCTTCTTAAGGCAAAACTTGACTAACTATGTCTGTACTCAGATATTATGGCCTGTATAACTTATGTATTCGGGTCCGTGTGACCCCCCCTTTATTGTAACATATTGGTTTATCCTTTTGTGTTTAGTGTTGTGCTGTGATATTCTCACCGTGGCACCCTAATCTCAGCCGTGTACCCTGCGTGTATGATTACTGTACACGGATTGATTTTGGGGGCGTCACAGTCACCTAGGATTTATAAAAATGTTTGGGCATTTTACAAAATTGCCTAGCTATTTATTTGTAGGCAAAACAAAATAATAGAAAAGAAAAGAAGAAGAAAAAAACAGAAAAGAGGCCTACCCGGCTTGGGCCCATCTAGCAGAAGCCAGGCCCAACCCACCAAGGGCAGCCTCGTCTTCTTCCCTGGACGCCCGAACACGCCACTGCGTGACATGCATGCCGGCGACGCCCACGGCCACCTCCTGCTTCCCCCGTCCTCATCTCCTCGCCTGGAGAAGGCCCTGGACGCCTCCTCCATTCCTCCCCTCTCTCCGCTTGCTCTCCCTCTCTCCCTAGCCGGATTCACGCACCACCCGTAGCTCGCCGCCGGCCGCCGTTGTGCGCCCGCGTGGCCACCGTGCCTCCCCCGTGCCGCCGTGTTGTCCAGAGGACACCCCAGCGACGACTCCATCGACCAGCAGCATCAATTCGACCCAAGGGGCCCCGAGGACGACGCCGGCATCGGGTTTCTCCGCCACGGCCGTCGACACGCCATAGCCAAATTCGTCGTCTCCTCTGCTCCAACGGCCTCCTCGACACCGCCTTCGAGCTCAGGGTGAGCTTGCGCAGCTTCCCCCCCCCTAACCGTGCTCGTTCCCGTGTTCCCGCCGTCGTTCCCATCGAACCCGAGCTCCGGCCGCCGCTGAAGTGCTCGTCGTCGAGCCCTCAGGCCGCCCCGTGGCAGACCACCCACCCCAGTCGACGCGCGCGAGTGCGTAGGCTCGATTGGGACTGCCCCCGTGCCCTCCTGTGGCCGGAAGGCCCTTTCCGACGAGCACCGTCGTGGCCAGTGCCGCCGGCGTAAAGCCGCCGGGCACTTAGCCCTTAATCCCGTGCCTAATCACCCCCTGGGCCACTGACATGTGGACCCCAGACCCCCTAATGACCAAAATTAAATTAAACTAACAAAGACTTAACCCAGGCTCACTGACCTGCGGGTCTCACGCGTCAGGTTGACCAGTCAGCAGCCCTGACGTTAGCATGACACAATGCTGATGCAGAAAAGCCTTTTCCTGTTTAAAATAATTCCAGTAATTCCAGAAAATCAATTAAACTTTAGAAAATCATAACTAATTCATATTAACTCAAAATTTAATCAATAATATATGAAAAATTATCATAAAAATGCAAGGACTATTAATATGCACTTTGTTTCTATGTTTGACCATTTTAAAATGGATGAACAGTAGCAAACATGCATATGGAGTTCTTTTGAATTCAAATTTGGAGTGAATTTGCAAATGATTTTGCATTCCACTTCTTTTAAATGGAATTGTACCCACATTGCAACCATGAACATCACCATTGCAATCTTATTCATGTGATTGTGCATTGTAATTTATTTTGATCCTATGATTGTCATGTTGCTAATAGAAGTGGAACCGGAACTGGAGGCCACCCCCTTCGTTGAAGACCCCGATACTGAACCTCGTCAGCAAGGCAAGCAAACCCCATTGATCATGTCTATAAAATCCTACTTCCCTCTCAGTCTCGCTTATGCATGTTTAGGAGATCACCGAGACACATTCTTTCGCATAGTTGAACCCATTCCGATGCATGACCTATCATTTTGCCACCGTATTAAGCAAAACACAATCCTAGCAGATATAGGAGTTGAATGATGAGCATGTGGCCCCTGCAACTGTTACTTCTTATTACTGCTTAGTGATACCATGAGGATGTTATGTTTGTGAGTCGGGATGGAATGAACACAGTGATGCTGATGATAAACGTGTTGGTGAACCCACCCTAAACAAAGGTGAACGATGAGAGGCTGTGTAGGAGTACACAGTGGGTTGTCTCGTTGAACACTGCCCTAGGCCCCGAGTTCCTGTTTTGTGATCCAAGACAAAGAGTATGACCACATGTAGGGTTTTATGGGAGCCCCGTTTGGCCTCTATACGTACCCGATCCGGTCCAGGAGTCACACTAGATTCGGGCTTTCCATTTGACCTAACTATAGATATGTGGGTGGACCTGTGAGGCAGTGAAACCATCTGTCAAAGGTGGCGTCTCGGTCCCTTGCATTATCTGAGTCCGTTTCGTGGAACCGGCCGGACTCTCGAGCGGTGAAAAACTCAGGTAGTCGACTCCTGGATTAGAGAAGGTGATGTGAGGGTAGTGCCTTGGTTTCATCCACGTTCGACACCCGCTTGAAGAGTGACAAGAACGAGACGATAAGTGATGACACGCGTGTGAAGATGTAAACCCCTGCAGGGTTAATGAACTATTCGAATAGCCGTGTCCGCGGTTATGGACTACTTGGAGACCTTTACTTGATCATAGACAACTTGAATGGATACTTATAAAACTCGCAAGATAAGCGTGAGTGCTATGGTGTGCTTCTTCGTGGGGAATTCGAGGGAGTAACCATAGTGGTGTATTGGTTGGAGACTTGGTAGTGGACTCGTGTACGTTTCTTACCTCAAGTCTGGTACTCGTAGTTCAGGACTAGCCAAGTCAAAGCTGGCACTTCTGCATGTTGAACCCCACCTCCTTTACCTTGATACTTGAGCATGAGTAGTGTAGTTCTGATGTAAGTCTTTCTGAGTACGACTTTGTACTCACGTTTGCTTATTCTATGTTTTAGATGAGAACCCGGACCCCGATGGAGTCACCTTCGTGAAGCTCGACGTTGACTAAGCTAGTATAGTTCCAGACAACAGTCTGGTCCCTCGTGGAAGGGCATGTATGTTTACAAGGCTTCTCTAAGCCATTTGTTAAACTTGTCTGTACTCAGACCTAATTTGCTTCCGTTGTATGATGTAATGTTGATCACATACATGTGATCTTTGTATGCTCTATGTGTAAGTCAATAAAGATACACTTTGTAGAGTTATGTGATGATACCTGCTGTTCATACTAGGCATGTGTGCTGCGTGTATGTTTATAACATGCATGTCTTAGTATGGGTTTTCGAGACCTTAGTTGTGATCTGGCTGGCAGTCTTTTATACACCAAGTGGCCCTTAGATGTGCGCGGCTTGGGGCATCGCGATGCGATTGCACGTGATTCCGTCACGTGCACACTTTGTTGTATGATCGAGCCCGCCATAGACCCCGACTAAGTGATCGGGCTGGAGTAAGTATATGTAAGAGTTAGGATTCAATCGATAACATGGCTGAGGCGACTTGTCTATGAGTATGGGATTCACCACCCATAAGCATCTAGACTTGTGAGCGGACGATGAGGACCCATCTCAGATGATCATCCGGCCTGGATGGGATGCCCCTCACGTTCTATGCTTACCGAGAACGTTTTGTGCTTGGCCTTGTCTGCTTAGACAAGTGGGTACGGTTCTCGGCTCTCCATGTGATTGTATCTTGACTGGAATTACATACGCTAACCCCGGGTCCTGACAGACTTGGTATCAGAGCAGGACTGTCTGTAGGATTATTCAAACCTTGGTCGCAGTCGAGTCTAGCACTCTATAGTTATATAGTTACTTTGGGTATAAGGGAACAACGTAAGGCTTCTTTTTCTCCTTACCCTCATCGATCTGAGTTCTGAGTCACCCTTATCTTTTCTACGGGATGATAGGACTAGGCTCATCTATGTCTGACTAGAAAATCTCGTTGTTTGCCTCTTTGTAGCCGTAGGACAGTTGTGGTCGTCCAGAGTCTTCGTGTTTTGAGTTCCTTGAGGAAGTTCTATCCAATCTCCTCGAGGTTGTCTTGTTTTTCCATTCCGGTGTAGCCGTTATGCTGCCGGAATTATTCCGTGTTTCTATGAATCATTGCCTTTGCATTACAATCTTTCCGCCTTCATCATGTCCTCTTGTCTTTGAGTCCATCATACAACCTGTTCTGATTGTTGATTTTTATCACACAGGATGTCAGGTGGAACTCGTAGTGCTGTTTGTCGGAATCGAGACCGTGATCGGAATCGAAATGATGATGCACCTCCACCACCGCCTTCTGCGGCGGAAATCATGATGGAAGCTGAGAAGAATCAACGTGATCAAACACGCCTTCTGGAGCTCATCGAGCAGAATACCTCACGTCATTGCAATGTGGTTGTGAGCATTCAGGACTTCATCCTCCTCAAGCCACCGGTATTCCGATGTTCTTCTGAGCCCCTTGAAGCGGATGATTGGCTCCGTTCCATCGAGCGTAAGCTTGACACTGCACATGTTGCTCCCGATGATCGAGTTATATTCGCGGCATACTTTCTGGAAGGTGCTGCTGCTGAATGGTGGGAGAACTATGTTGCGATGTAGTCTGATGGTCATCTAGTGACTTGGCAGGAGTTCTGTGATGCCTTTCGAGGGTACCACATTCTAGATGAGTTGATGGAGCGCAAGAAGGAAGAGTTTTGCAATCTGACTCAAGGAGAGATGTCCATGCATGAGTATGTGAGAGAGTTTAACCGTCTTGCTCGTTATGCCCAAAATGAGATCACCACCGATGCCAGAAAGCAGGCAAGGTTCCGTAAGGGACTTAGCCCTATCCTTTGCCATCATCTCAACCTCATCGAATTTGCCACCTTTGAGGATTTAGTCAACTGATCCTTCAGAGCTGAGCATGGCAATGAAGTGTTCGAAGAGTCTCGCAAGCATGCTCTTGAGCTTGCTCCTTCTTAAAGTTCAGCCCCTCAGAAACGCCGAATTTGGATTCCAACCAGAGCCATACCTCAAAACTTTCTGCAGAGACCACCATCCAATATATTTCATCCACCTCAACACATTGTTCCTCCCAGGAATGATGGTGTGCAATCAAGTAATCCTGCTCCCAACAATTCAGGCAGGATGTGTTTCACGTGTGGTCTGACAGGCCATTACTTCTGACAATGCCCTACAGTGTTGGTGGCACCATGTCGACCTAGTCACAAACCTCCAAATAGAGGGAAGTTTGGTTGTAGAAACTTCCATATTACTAAAACACCTCTCTTCATGTTGAAAGTTTTGAAGTTGTTCTTTTTCGACCTTCCTATGCATGTCACTTTGTGCTTCTTTGATTTATTTTCTTACAAGATGCCTATGCATAGGAAGTGGGTTAGGCTTAAATATGTTTCATACTAGCTTCTTTATGCTCTCTTTTGCTTCAAAATTCTTATTCTTGTGAGGGCAACTTTTATGATCTTCAAGCCTAGCTAATGGCTTTAAAGAAGCGCTTTCAGGAGGCAGCCCGCAACGAATTTAGGATTTACTTTTTTTTCTTCTGTTTTTAGTGGTCTTGATGATTTTTACTACTGTAACAACATCATTGTATCTTTACTTTTCAAGCTTTGTGCCATTTATAGCCTCATATGACAAGGGAAGTGAAAGTTGTGACATGCTGTCCAGAAAACAGATTCTGTCCTCGTGACTAGAAAAATCAGTGAAAAATCCCAATTCATCTTTTTGAGCTGATTTTCTTACACAGCGTGCTATATACAATTTCGAAACTTTCGTATGTTCTGAGTTTTTTAATTTGAGGTGCAGAAGTATCCCTAAAAAATTCTTTTCTACCTACTGGTCTGTTTTTCACAGATTCTGTCCTGTTTTGCCTTTCCTTCGTTTTGCAAACCTTAAGCTTGCTTTTTCTTTGCAAAAACTTTTTGGCATTCTTTACAAACAGTAGCTATTCAAGATTATCTTTATTTCCAGTAGATAAAAAATTATTTTATCATGGGTACTAACCTCGCTAATCAGATTATGATGAGTTGTGTATGAAGAGAGTTTTCAAGTGTGCGAGGGAAGATGATGAAAAAAGATTCAGGAGTGTCAAGCGCTCAAGCTTGGGGATGCCCCCATGCATCCCCAAGAAATATTCAAGGAGACTCAAGCGTCTAAGCTTGGGGATGCCCCCGTGCATCCCCTTCTCCATCAACAATTATCAGTTCGTCTCTCGTTTCACTATATTTTTATCGCTTCATGCGTTATGTGCTATGCTTGGAGCGTCTCGCTCTTAGGTTTTACTTTTGTTTAGCTTTTCTTGATGTTCATAACAAGTTAGAACCCATCTTTATTTGTGTGGGAGAGAAACACGCTCCACTTCCAAAATCTAGAACACAACATAGGACTTTTCATGATTGTCTTTGCTGTGTGTGTTCTTTATCTTTTCATAGCTGTTGTCATGTTTAGCTCTTAGTTTTCATGTTTATCTTTTCAACGAGCTTTTGTTTAGTTTGTTGATGGAACTCTCTTGAGTTTTCATGTTTATCTTGTTTAGAGAGTTTGCCTGTTGCACTGAGTTTTGTGTCTTGACTTGAAGTAGGTAATTGAGGTTGCTATTCTTTTGTAGTAGTAACTTGCAATAGTTTTCAGGTATTGTTTTGAGTAATGTTTGGACTTTTGGTGTCAAGAGCTTTAGCCTATTAGTGATAGATGTCGTATTTTGGGCAATTCGTGTTTATTTTCAAAAGCTTACAAAATTAGTTGAGAACTTTAGCTACTAGATGGATCACTACTCTTCTGAGGGGTCGAATATTATAGTACACTCACGTACCATGAGTCGAGGATGCGCAAGGATAACCAAACCCCCATACACTCCTCCTCGGGGTACTTGTCTCTTTGTGAAACTTCCTTATTAGATTGAGAGTTGCCGATAATAAGTGCATGAGTTCTTCGAACTAATGTGAGTATTCAAAAGTTGACACTTCCACCTTCCCATATTTTTCTAGCCTCTTCTGTGTCGTGCATTGCTTTCTTCTCACTCCGAGAGTAAGCGTCCACCTTCGCCGGTACATCCAAACCCTTGGCACGATACACTCTGTCATCATAAACCTCCTTATATCCTTCCTCAAAACAACCACCATACCTACCTACCAAGGCATTTCCATAGCCTTTCCGAGATATATTTCCATGCAACATCCATCTTCTCATGACTTGATCTTCATGTCATACATGCTACTTGCTTGATCGATGAGCCGCATGCTAGTTGGGCCTTGCCCTAATCATTGCTACATGACGCGCTAGTATCATTGCATATCCTGCTACACTGGCAGAGGCATACATTTGCATACATCATGATAGTTACATCTTCTTTATGATTTTGAGTACTTTTGTAAAGTGTGAAAGATCTTCTATACTTTTTGTAATACATAGAGTGTTGCCCCTAAAGTGAGGAAAAGATCCCAAAGTGGACACAAAATTAAAAGATCCCAAAGAGGACAAATGAGAGAAATAGAAAGAGCTATTGAGGCCACCAAAAAATACAAAAAATAGAAAAAAGAGAAAAAGAAATAAAAAGAGAGAAGGGGGCACACTACTATTTCTTTTGAGAGATCCACACTCGTACTCCCTCTTATATCTTGTACTCCGTAGATATTATCATTCATGCATATAGCTATGTGGGGACCTTCACACTATAGAACTTGGCTTGTATATTCCAACGATGAGCCTCCTCAAATGAGCTCTAGGTCTTCTTGAGCAAGCAAGTTGGATGAACCCCCACTAGTTCCATTGGAGAGCTTACCTTAGCTCATATGTGCATCCGTTGCATGGCAATTCCTACTCCTCACATCATATCTATGATTTGGCTTTCTCTCGCCTATGATTGTCCTCATTGATGTGAGCCTTTCACACCTTTTTGTCTTCCTCCTCCACCATATTCTCTCTTTGCCATCCTAAGTGTCAACTTTCTTGCTTACGCTCATCCATTGCATGAGTGCTCAAAATGTCGAAAATGAGTGGATCATTTTGACTTGTACCTGGCTAGTGGTCTGGGGATGAGTCAAGATAAGATTCCAACGAAGACCAAGTGTGAAACTTTAGTAGATTAAGTTCTCAACACAAAAATACTTTTTTCTCGTATATCCCTATCCCCTTTCTTGCACGCAAACACCATTTGGAGACATTCGAGTCACGGACAGCGAGAGCTCTTGCACCTTTATGTTCTTATGTTGCTTATTTCATGCTAGATATAGACTCTTGCCTGTTATGACTTGAATTGAATTACATGCCTTGATTGCTTTACTTAAAAGTTCTTATATGGTTGTTAGCATGTCACCACAGAAATTATGCTGTTATCATTTACCTACTCGAGGACGAGAAGGAATTAGGCTTGGGGATGTTGATACGTCCAAAACGTATCTATAATTTTTGCTTGCTCCATGCCTCTTTTGTGTGATATTGCTATGATATTGATGAAGTTCCATACACTTTTGATCATATTTAAACTAACCTATTAACTCAGTGCACCCCAGTGCCAGTTCCTGTTTTCTGCTATTTTTTTATTTTAGGTTTCCCCCATATTAAAAGTGCTCCAAAAATTCTGGAAAAATCCAATAAAAAATCAGCGATCAGGAAGCTTCCGGAATCACCGAGGGGGGGCAGAGGGGACCCACCAGGGCCCCAGGGGCCCTCCCGGCGCACCCCAGGGTGGGGCCGCGCTAGGGGGCTGCCTGGACCCCTGGTGGCCCCCCTGGCTGCCCCCTTCGCCTACTTATTCCCCGTGACGCAAAAACCTCGAGACGGGGAACCCTTTTTCGCGATCCCTCCTCTGTTCCGCCGTTGCTGCGCTTCCAAGATCGGGAGCACCAGAAGACCTCTTCCCGGCACCCTGCCGGAGGGAGGAACCACCTCCGGGAGCTTCTCCACCACCATGGATGCTAACCGGATGAACCGTGAGTAGTCCACTTTGGACCATGGGTCTATGATCAGTAGCTATGTGATGTTCTCCTCCCCTCTTTGTTCTTCATGGATTAGACCTCGTGAGCTGCCCTACATGATCGAGGCACTTATGTAATATTTCTGCTGTTGCTATGCTGAGTTTGCTGGGATCCGATGGATTATGAGATTATGTTCAGATTGTGTTTGAGTTATATATTTGATTCTCCTCTTTTATATTTATGTTCTTGAGTAATTCTTGCATGTTCTCCGTTGCTGTTTATTGCTTTGGCCAAGTAGTAGGTAGTGACTCCAAGAGGGAGCGTTATGCATGATTGTGGGTTCATGCCCCCCGATGACTAGCTTGAGTGACAGAAACATCAGTCTAGGGGATGTGTTGTTGCCACAAGGGGGAAAACAATGGTGCTTGTACTTGCGGGTGCAAGGATTGTTTACTTTACGCAAAGTTCTTTGATGCAGTTGTCTGTTGCTTTGAGTTTACACTTTGGGTGGGATTCACAACTTAATACCAGCGAGATGTTTTGGATACATATCTCAAGGTGGATGATTAGTAGGTAGATGCAAATGGATTTCGGTCTACTTGTCTTGGCGTACCTCCCGTGCTTTTGAGCCTCTTCCTTTCTTTATAGCATAATTAGCATTGGTTTGCGCACATAATCCTGTCAATTGCCCAGCTGTAATTTGTTTACCTTGCATGGCTATTTTATCTCTTTTGTGAGAGAGACATCACTAGTGAACATCATAGGAACCCGGTCCTATTTCAATACTGTTTACACCCTCTATCAATTTACTGCTTTATTTTTTTCCGTTGCTATCACTATCATTATTATCCCGTGCGTTTTATCCTTTGTAAACAACAAGGCCGGAGGGATTGACAACCCATTTGTACTCGTTGGGAGCAAAGCTATCTGGTATGTGTGTAGGTGATGGCAAGAGAGTGTTAATACTCTTCAAGCCCCCGTTGGTTACCCCAAGTGCAGGGTGAGATATAGTGCATCGGCAAGTTTTCCCTTGGCAAAGATACCAAGGTTTGTCTCCCGTAGGACTCCGAAGGGTACAAGAAGGTGGTAAAGTGAACAATGGCGCCGAGGTTGCTAGCTTCACCTGGACCTGCACACAGATACAAATAACTTTGCTCCCAACGAGTACAGAGGAGTTGTCAATTGCACCGGCCTTGCTGTTTACAAAGGATAAACGCAAGAGATAAAAGTGGAACTGAAAGTAAAGACTGAAAGTAAGCTAAGGGTGTTAAAAAAATGTGAAGATGGACCGGGTCCCGTGATTTTCACTAGTGATGTCTCTCTCACAAAAGACGATAAAAGTGCTAGCGAGGTAAAGAAACCACAGCTGGGCAATTGACAGAATTATGAAGGCACCGCAATGCTATCTATGCTGCAAAGAAAGGAAGGGCTCAAAAGCAATGGGCAGTACGCCAAGGTAAGTAGACCGAAATCCAACTGCATCTACTACGAATCATCCACCTTGAGATATCTATCCAGAACATCTCGCTGGTATTAAGTTGCGAATCCCACCCAAAGTGTAAATTCAAAGCAACAGACAACTGCATTAAAAGAACTTTGCGTGAAGTAAACAATCCTTGCACCCGCGAGTATAAGCACCGTTGTTTTATCCCAGGTGGCAACAGCACATCCCCTAGTCTCATGTTTCTGTCACTCAAGCTAGACATCAAGGGGCTGAACCCACAATCAAGCATAACGCTCCCTCTTGGAGTTGCAACAAATCACTTGGCCAAAGTAAAATACGGCAACGGAGAACATGCAAGAATTTACTCAAGAACACAATATAAAAGATAAGAACCAAATATATTACTCATCACAATCTGAACATAGTCTCATAATCCAACAGATCCCAGCAAACTCAACATAGCAACAGCAGAAAATTACAAAGGTGCCTCGATCATGTGAGGCAGCTCACGAGGTCTCGAAAGTGGAAGCACAAAGAGGGGAGAGGAACATCACATATCTACTGGTCACGGACCTATGGTCCAAGGGGAACTACTCACGGCACATACGGGAGGCGTCCATGGCTATGGATGGTCTCCCGGAGGGGGTTCCTCTTCCCGGCAGGGTGCCGGGGCAGCTTCTCCAGGCAGCCCCGATCTAGAAACGGCGGCGGCGGCGGTACAGAGGCGAGTTCTCGAAAAAGAGATCCGTCCTAGGGGTTTCCACCCTGAGGGCTAAATATAGGCGAAGGGGGGCACCGAGAGGGGCCACAGGGCAGCCAGGAGGCTCCCTGACGCGGCCTAGGGTGGGGCCTTGACAGGGACCCTTCTGGAGTCCCTGTGGTGGCCCCCCTTCCCTCCTTTGGTGTTTCCGGAAGCTTCCGGGTCGCTGATTTTTTATCTGATTTTTCCGGATTTTTGGAGCACTTTTAATGGCCGGAAAACCTGAAATACAAAAACAGCAGAAAACAGCAACTGACAGCTGGGTGCACTGGGTTAATAGATTAGTCCAAATATGCTCAAAAGTGTATGAAAGTTCAAGAAAATCATGGCAAAGTCACACAAAACATGCATGGAGCTGGCAGAAATTATAGATACGTTTGGGACGTATGAACATCCCCAAGCTTAATTCCTGCTCGTCCTCGAGTAGATAAATGATAACAAGCATAATTTCTGTGGTGACATGCCACACAACCATATAAGGACTTTTAAGTAAAGCAATCAAAGAATGCAATTCAATTCAAGTCTTAACAAGCAAGAGTCTATATTAGCATTGATACGAGCAACAAAAGAACAAAAGGTGCAAGAGTTCTCGCTGTCCGTGACTCGAATGTCTCCAGATGGTGTTTGCGTGCAAGCAGGGGACTGGGAAAAAGAGAGAAAAAAGGTTGTTGAGAACAACTATCTACTAAAGTTTCACACTTAGTCTCCTTTGGATTCTTATCTTGACTCGTCCCCAGACCACTAGGCAGGTACAAGTCAAACTGATCCAATCCCTTTCGATATTTTGAGCACTCATGCAATGGATGAGCGTGAGCAAGAAAGTTGACACCTAAAAGGCGAAACAAAAAGAAGGTGGAGGAGGAAGACAAAAAAGTGTGAAAGGCTCACATCAATGAGGACAATCATAGGCGAGAGAAGGCCATATGATAGATATGATGCGAGGAGTAGGGATTGCCATGCAACGGATGCACATGTGGGCTAAAATCTCTCCAAAGGAACTAATGGGGGTGCATCTAACTTGCTTGCTCAAGAAGACCTAGAGCTCGTTTGAGGAGGCTCATCATTGGAATATACAAGCCAAGTTCTATAGTGTGAAGGTCCCCACATAGCTATATGCATGATGATGATCTCTATGGAGTACAAGGGATAGAGGATGAAGTACTAGTGTGGATCTCTCAAAAGGAATAGTAGTGTGCCCCTTCTCTCTTTTCATTTTTCTTTTTCTCCTTTTTCTATTTGTTGTATTTTTCTGGTGGCCTCAATGGCTCTTTCTATTTAACTCTCATTTGTCCTCTTTGGGATCTTTTGATTTTGTCCTCTTTGGGTTCTTTTCCTCACTTTAGGGGCAACACTCTATATTTTAGAAGAATATATGAGATCTTTCACACTTTACAAAGGTACTCACATAAAGAAGATATAACTATCATGATGCAAATGTATGCTTCTGCCAGGATAGCAGGATATGCAATGATACTAGCGCGTCATGTAGCAATGACTAGGGCAAGGCCCAACTAGCATGCGGCTCATCGATCAAGCAAGTAGCATGTATGACATGAAGATCAAGTCATGAGAAGGTGGATGTTGCATGGCAATGTATCTCGGAAAGGCTATGGAAATGCCTTGTAGGTAGGTATGGTGGCTGTTTTGAGGAAAGATATAAGGAGGCTTATGATGACAGAGCGTATCATGCCAAGGGTTTGGATGCACCGGCGAAGTATGCGCCAACTCTCGAGGTGAGTAAGGGCAATGCACGGTACCGAAGAGGCTAGAAAAAGTATAGGTGGGTGGAAATGTCAACTTTCAAATACTCACATTATTCCGAAGAACTCATGCACTTATTATCGGTAACTCTCAATCTAATCAGGAAGTTCACAAAGAGAGAGGTACCCCGAGGAGGAGTGTATGGGGGTTTGGCTATCCTTGCGCATCCTCAACTCATGGTACGTGAGTGTACTCTAATATTCAAACCCTCCAGAGGTTAGTGATCCATCTAGTAGCTAGAGTTCTCAACAGGGGTTTTTTGGTTTTCGAAAAACACACGGATTGCCCAAAATACGACATCTATCACTAATAGGCAAGAGCTCTTGACACCATAAGTTCAAACATTACTCTAGTCAATACCTCAAAACTATTGCAAGTTACTACTACAAAGAGAATAGCAACTTTAACTACCTACTTTCAGTCAAGACACAGAACTCAGTGCAACAGGTAAACTCTCTAACAAGATAAAACATGCAACCTATAGAAAGTTCAACCTAAAACAAAAGAAAAGCTCTAGAAAAACTAAAGCACTACAACTAAACAGATCAGCAGCTAAGAAAAGAAAAAGAACAACTCACAGCTAAAAGAATAAGCATGCAAATCCTATGAGGAGTTCTAGTTCAAGCGGAGCGTGTATCTCTCCCACACAAAAGAGTAAGCTGGGGTCTAACTTGTTACTACAGCAAACAAAGCTAATGAAAACTAAAAACAAAACCTAAGAGCGAGACGCTCCAAGCATAGCACATAACGCATGAAGTAATAAAAATATAGTGCAACGAGAGACGAAATGATAATTGTTGATGAAGAAGGGGATGCACGGGGGCATCCCCAAGCTTAGACGCTTGAGTCTCCTTGAATATTTATTGGGGGTGCACATGGGCATCCCCAAGCTTGAGCGTTTGACACTCCAAAATCTTCTTTCATCATCTTCCATCGCGCACTTGAAAACTCCCTTCATACATAACTCATTGTAGACTGATTAGAGAGGTTAGTACCCTATTAAAAGAATTTTTCCCTTACTTGAAATAAAGATAAACTTGAAGATCTACTGTTTCTCAATATTGCCAAAAAGTTTTTGCAAAGACAAAGCAAGCTTAAGGTTTGCAAAAATAAAGAGAGACAAAACGTGGCAGAATCTGTGAAAAACAAGAACAGCAGGTAGTAAATAATTTTTTAGGCATACTTCGGCAACTCAAATAAAAAAACTCAGAACATACGCAAGTTTCGTAATTGTATAGAGCACGCTGTGTAAAAAATTCAGCTCAAAAAGATGAACTGGGATTTTTCCATGATTTTTCTAGTCACGAGGACAGAATCTGTTTTCTGGACAGCATGCCACAACTTTTACTTTCCTTGTCGTATGAGGCTATAAAAGGCACAAAGCTTGAAAAGTAAAGATACAATGATGTTGCTACAGTAGTAACAATCATCAAGACCACTAAGAACAGAAGAAAAGAAAAAAGAAAAACCTAAATTCTTTGCGGGCTGCCTCCCGAAAGCGCTTCTTTAAAGCCATTAGCTAGGCTTAATGCAAATAGATCAAGTCTTTTCAAGAAAATAACTAGCCCGTGTGACGGACTCAAAAGGTAACTTAATCTTTTTCCTAGGGAGTGTTCCATTCCTTTCTTGAGAGGGAATTGGAATTTTATAATCCCTTCTTTCATATCAATAACAGCACCAACTGTGGGAAGAAAAGGACGTCCCAAAATAATTGGACAAGAAGGTTCACATTCAATGTCCATAATAGTAAAATCAACGGGAACATAATTGTCATTAACAATGATAAGAACATCGTCGATCTTCCCCAAAGGTTTCTTTACGGAAGAATCAACAAGACGAACACCAAGAGAACAAGGATCAAAAGGTTTCAACTCAAGCATATCATACATTCTTTTGGGCATAACAGAGGTACTTGCTCCAACATCACAAAGAGCATACCAAGAGAAGTTATTCAATTTGATTTTTATCATAGGATCCCAACCATCTTCTATCTTCCTAGGTATGGAGGCTTCTAGTCTAAGCTTCTCCTCCCTAACTTTGATTAGAGCATTCGTGATATGCTCTGTGAAGGCAAGATTAAGTGTGCTAGTGTGGGGGTCTCTAGACATCTTGTGTAGGAAACCAATAACTTTAGGTAAAGTGCAGTTGTCAAAGTCTAGGTCACTACTATCCATCAAGGAAGTAGTGATATCATTTAGGCTCAGTTGTTTGAAATCCTCTATGTTCATAGAGGTTTCTTCATCTATGGTTGAGGTGGTAGCATCACCATTGATAGGTCCAGTGGGACTAGGGGTGTGATGGGTGCTAACTGTTTGGACATCCTCAACTACTTAGATAGTAGCTACTGTGTGGTAGGTAGGAAGGCTCTTAATTCTATCTTCTTCCTCTTTTTCTCTAGCCCATCTTTCTTTGAGTTTAGCCATCATCCTAATGTTTTCATTGATTTGTAACTAGATAGCATTAATAGGAGTGACCTTACTTTCCTCAAGGAGAGAGGTTCTAATTTTAACATATCAACATCAAGGTCTAAGTTATCTACCTTAAAACAAAGATTATCTAATTTAACTAGTTTTTCTTCCACATTCTTATTGAAGGCTTTTTGGGTAGTGATAAAGTCTCTAAGCATACTCTCTAGTTCAGAGGTGGGGTTCTTGTTGCTGATGGGTTCGTTGCAAAGAAAACAAAAATTTTCCTACGGTTGTAACAGCCAAGATCACATCTAGAAGATCACTTGTAACGGTTTGAGAAGGACTCACCCTCGAAGACCAAAAGCTTTAACGAGAACTATTCTCGTGGGTGATGTAGTCGAACACTCGCCGACCTCAAGGTCGTGATGAAGACTTGACGCCACGAACGGGCAGCGTCTCCGTAGTCGGTCACACGTACAGATCAGTGACGACCTCCGCCCCTTGCTCCAGTTGGGCAGCGGAAGTAGTGGATCCTCGGGAACTCCAGCAGCACTACAACATAGTGGTGGTGGTGGTAGAGAAGATCTTGAGCAGGGCTTCGCCTAAGCACCGTACTCGTGAAACTGGATCACCTAGCAAGGGGAGGAAGATGCCAACCAAAGGGCATATGAGAGATGGAGGAATGAGTGAGTAGAGGGGTCTCCACCCATCTATATATAGGAGGGGGAGGCAGCCCCCAAGGGGTAGCACGCCCCAAGAGGTGGCCCCACCTCTCCCCTCATCATGTGGGTGGACTCTCCACTCACAAAAACAAAGGGTCACACATTATTCCCATAACTTCCATAATTCTCCACTCAAAATTCCAAGAGTTTATCACATTAAAACACTTTTAATTATCTTGTTTAATGTCACTCAAATTAATGAACAGTTCATTCAATGAGTACTTCATTAATGAACACTTCATTCAATGAACACATTAACAATTATCCCCTTGCACTATTTTGATATACCGAAACTATTCCAGCAGTTTTATCAAAACAGTCCATGTGCTGTCCAGTATATTCTCTGGCGTTCCGTATCCACTCAAACGCGTCAACGAATCCTTAAGTGTGTCACCCTACGGTTCGTGAATAAAATGGACATGACAGAGACTCTTCTCCGATCAATAATCATCAGAGGGATCTGGAGATCCATGATGACTCCCACTTACTCAACGATGAACTAGTGATCGTGTGAACCATTACTCCGTAACCAATTCCTTTTGTCTCGCGATATTTTACTTGTCCGAGATCCGATCATTTGGTATCATCCATACCTAGTTCGATCTCGTTACCGACAAGTACTTTTTACTCGTTCCGTGATATAACATCCTCGTGAGCCAGTCACGTGCTTGCAAGCGATGTCAATGTGATATCACCGAGAGGGCCCAGAGTATATCTCTCCGTCATCTGGATGGACAAATCCCACTCTTGATCCACGAGCCTCAACTAACACTTTCCAAGTACCCAACGACACCTTTATAATCACCCTGTTACGGTGTGACGTTTGATGGAATCAAAGTACTCTTCTGGTGTCAGTGATTGACGTGATCTCATGGTCTAAGGATTAGAGTTACTTCGTGAAAGTTTGATACAGCAATAGAAACTTGATGACATGATCGTATTGCTATAACTACTGTGGGTGTATGTTCATCACATCATTCTCCAATGACATGACCTTGTTATTAACAACATCCAATGTTCATGACCAGGAAACCTTGATCATCCGTTAATCAACAAGCTAGTATAAAGAGAGACATTACTAGGAACCTTTTCTTTGTTTATTAAACACACATGTATTAACGTTTCCGGTTAACACAATTATAGCATGAAAATAAACATTTATCATAAACATGGAATAAGATAATAACCACTTTATTATTGCCTCTTGGGCATATTCCCTTCAGTCTCCCACTTGCACTAGAGTCAATAATCTAGTTTGGTACTTGCGCATCCAACACCTATGGCATTCAGCTGTTATCCATACGCATTGCTAGTGGTAAACCTAATCTCCAGATCTGACACTTCAGGTCCGTGTGTATTTGCATTTCTTTGCGTCTCTACGCATCACTCATTCACTAATGAGATGGCATTGCATAAATTTGGTCCTCCGGTGAGACCTTAGTCCCTTGAGCTCAAAACATGTTGAATCTATTGTCGTACAATAGATCTTCATAGTATTAGCCCGTTTGGAACTACACCTAGTTTGTTAAACAAACTTCTTGACACAAATGCCCTCCTTTGCTGCTGCTAGAGCAGTCATATACTTAGCCTTTCGTTGTAGTATTCGTTATAATGTCTTAACTTTGGAACTCATCCAAATCCATTTGAAACTATTTCAAATCTATCATGGAACTTTCTTCCATTACATTTTGCCACCTTAACATACCGCCAAAATTGAGATAAATTTAGATTGTATCTTGCGACAAAACTAGTATCAATGTAACACTTTACAATGAACTATTGTCCAACATACATAATATATATTCTTAGTCCTTCCAAAGCACGTAAGGATATCTTTACTATTGTCCAATGATCATCTTATGAATCATTCTGGTATATGCTCATAACATTTAGAGCATAGGACATTCTGGAATTGTACATATCATGGTGTACATGATTGATCAAATCATTCATGTGATTTTACTCACCAAGTGTCAAAACACTTGAATCTCGCTTCAACCTTTTCCATGCGGCAAGAACCTTTCTCGTCGTTTCCATATTGAACTTATTCAATATTTCATATATGTACTTCGGCCCAACCATATTAGCACCTCAATCTATCTATATAGACCATATTAGCCCAATATACTGGTTTTGCCCAAATCTTCCATTAAAATCAAATTTTCAATGAAACTTCACCCGTGTCAATAAAAGATACATCATTTCCAATCAACAATATGTCTTCTACATAATGTATTCGAAATATGTCTCAGCGCTCCCACTTAATTTCTTGCAAAAGCAAGCATCTTCACCGTCTCTGATGAAACTAAACGTTTTAACAATTTCATCATGATGAAGATTCCAACTCCGCGAATGCTTATTTCAACCATTGAAATTTGCATGCTATTTTAGCATCCTTTGAATTAACAGAACCCTTTGGACCGTGTCCTGTACACGTCCTAGGTAACCATTCTATTAGAAGAACGTTGTTCCGTTTGTTCAACTACCATATACAAAAATTAGCATATGTAGTGGTTGCTACAATAATCCGTCCAGACTAAATATCGTTATGAAAGATCAAATCTTGTCATAGCCAACTCTTTGAACATAATCGTAAACCATTTTAACGATATGTCGAATATTTCATAGATGTGAGAACATCCACGTCTGTTTCTTTATAGATCCAAACACGGTATCTAGAGGGTCTTCCAAGTTCAGAAACTTGGTTTCTCGTGTATGGAACTATCACGGATTTTATAGCTCCTAGCCATTTTGACGGAGTCAGGGCCCATCATCGCTTCTTTGCATGTAGTCGGTCCATTATTATCAAATAACAATGATTCAATCTCAAATCTTACTATTTGATCGATTACCCGAACTACGCAATTCAATAGGAACTTAGATCGCCGTGACCACAACCTTTGGGACACGGGAGCCAAGAGCATTGCGGCCGCTTCCGGGACACTTTCCGGCGCTGCGCCACTTAGCACATAAAGCTTAGGTTCAACAACCTAATCGAAGTTCTACTGTCCTCCCACTTAACTTTTCGCAAAAATTCCTTCTCAAGAAACTTGATGCTCTTAGCCACAAAAAAAAACTTTTGTCTTTAGTGTTATGGAGGAATACCCAACGGTTACTTTGGGATAACCTACAAAGACGTACTTTATCCGACTTTGGTTGTAAACATTTTACATATGCCTTGCATACCAAAATTTAAGAAAAGACAAATTGGGTTTTATCCCATTCCATAACTTATATGGTGTCATTTCAACGGATCTCGATGGCGCTCTTTTCAGTGAAAAGCGGTAGTCTCTAAAGCTTAATCCTTAAAATATAATGGCAATTTTATAAATAACACCTTTGATCCTTACCATGTCAAACAAGGTTTGATTACATCTCTCGAACACTCCATACTCCTATGGTGTTTCGGGAAATGCAAGTTTTGGAACGATTCCTAAACTCTCAGGCATTTGCTAAACTTTTAACTCAAAAATCTTCTTTTATGATCCAATCATAAACTGTTATTTTCTCGTTACAATGATTTTCACTTCATCTTGAAATTTATTTGAACATTTTCAAACATTTCATACTTCTTCCTTATCAAGTAAATATACACATATATCCACTCAAATCCTTGGTTAAAGTATATGAAGTTATAAGACCCACCACACACGGCTACACATAATGAACTATACACATCAACATGCATAATGTCCAATAAGTTAGTCGTCCGTTCTTCTTTGCCTATGAACGGAGTTTCAATTATTTCTAGGAAATTCTTACAAGCGTCAATTGATTCAAAATCAAAAGACTCCAAAATTCCACCAACATGGAGTTTCTTCATGTTATCTTTCCAATATGATTTAAACGGTGTTTCAATCATCTCTAGAAATTTCTCACAACCGTCAATTGATTCAAAATCAAAAGACTCCAAAATTCCATCACCATGGAGTTTCTTCATGTGTTTCTTTCCAATATGATTCAAACGGTGGTGTCACTCATAAGTGATCTTCTAATCATTTGTCTTGCGACATGTTTAGCATCAGTTATTATGGATGTGATTTCTCCAACAAGATTAATAGAGTTCATCCATCTTCTATGAATATGGTGATAATTTGAACAACTATTGTTCGTATAACACCAGAACAGAATAACAATTATTCAAATAAATCTTGAAGGCTAGGTTTAATTCCGACGATAAACATAATAACACTTTATTTTGTTTTTGATGAGAATCATCCCATATTCATTTGCTAGTTACTCAGGCCATTGCAACTCTTGTATTGCGTTGTTCTGTATGACACTTCATACCAACCAATCAGTATCCAATACTCAAGAATCACACTGTTTAACAAGCAATGAATATACACATAACATGTATATCATCTATATACCCGAGCTGGACATTTCCAGTCTTTTCCTTTTTATTTTCGCCAAAATATTTTTCAGATCCTCTTTCAGCAATTCCTTTCCTTTTTAGAAGAATTTATCAACATCACTTGTGGCACCATTCATATGACACATAATCCAAAGTGTGTTAGTCAAATACTAACACCCTTTGATTCTCACTTTGATGTAGATCACCGTCATCAAATGTTTGGTGTTCTTCCAAATTCCATTCTTTAGTAATCTTATAGTGTAGTAAATATTTTACCTACATCTTCCATTCATCCTATCATGACAACTTTCATGACAAAACTACCATAGCTCATAGGGACAAACTGTGAGTACAATATTAGTTCCCAAAACCTTTTTGAGAGATTAGGACACATAGTGTCTCCAACCTTCACAAATTCTCATACAATATGAGAACATGTTTCTCACTAAATTTTACTCTATCACATTGCAACTAAACATATCTTCCACACATGATAGTTTCTGAAACAATCCTTTCAGCTCCTAGATAACCTTGATAATAACAAACAACATTTGAATATCAAGGATTATGGAGGCAAGTGTGATACTTAGACACTAACACTGGAATTGTTACTCTCGATTTAATACACATTATTAAACTTCATGGAGTAAGCAAGGTTTGCTAAAGTTTGCAATAAGACTTTAAACTTTAGATTGACACTCAAACAATACGGTACCAGTCCGTAAAGTTAAATATCCAGAATTCTATAGTTCTATTATCTCAATTATAGCTAAGCGCAAAGGTAGTAAACAAATGCCAATGACTACAACGAACTATGCAAATTCACTTTGATTTAGTTCATGATAAAATGAGTTCATCTAACTCCCACTCAAAAACAACATCCCTCGAGTCGTCTTTGGTGATTACACGAACCAAATTCACTACACCACGACCGATCATCACGTGAGGCAGTGTAGCTGCAATGGCGAGCATCTCAATATGGTTCATCATATCATCCATATGACTCGTGCTTAACCTTTCGGTCCATGTTCCGAGGCCATGTCTGTACATGCTAGGCTCGCCAAGTAGAACCTTAGTATTTGCATGTGTTTCAAGGCCATGTCTGTACATGCTAGGCTTGAAAACACCCGTTGTATGCGAACGTAGAGTCTATCACACCCGATCATCACGTGGTGTCTCGAAACGACGAACTTTCTTAACGGTGCATACTAAGGAAGAACATATAATTATCTTGATATTAAGTGAGAGGGATCATCTTATAATGCTACCGCAGCGATCATGATCGTAACTAAGCAAAATAAGATGCATAAAAGGATAAACATCACATGCATGGATAATGTGATATGATATGGTCCTTCTCGCAATAGATCTCCATCTTTGTGCGTCTTGGTATGATCTCCATCATGCCACCGGCGCGGCACCAAGGTCCATGGCCCCACCACCATGGTCGTCCTTCTCCATTACAATATATCTCATGGATATATCTACAGCACGCAGGCCTTAAAAAGGAAAAACACAACCATATGGCTCCTGCCGGTTGTTTACAATAAATCTCATTTCATACAACAATTTTGTAACAATGACCATATCACATCACATGCCCTGCAAAAACAAGTTAGACGCTTCTAAATTATCTTTGCAAATTTTACGTGGTTTTGGGCTTCCTAGGAAAGAACCGATCTTACCTACGGACAAGAACCACAACGTTGATTCGCTAGTTGTTTCTTTTCGTCCCTTTCTAGGGCCCTCCGTTGCAAATGCCATATCACTAATGTTAGAGAAACTGACACCCCCACAGCCACTTTATACGGTACAAGCCGTATGTCAAGCGTGACACGCAATCTGCGCTTAGGGCCGCTTCAATCCAACATTGCCGCAATATGAACAAGTGCACAAAAGAGGGTAACAACTAGAGGATCAACGCCCACATCTCTATGTGTTCTAACCGTACAAATCATCTACGCATAGACGAGGCTCTGATACCACTGATGGGTTCGTTGCAAAGAAAACAAAAAATTTCCTACGGTTGTAACAGCCAAGATCACATCTAGAAGATCACTTGTAACGGTTTGAGAAGGACTCACCCTCGAAGACCAAAAGCTTTAACGAGAACTATTCTCGTGGGTGATGTAGTCGAACACTCACCGACCTCAAGGTCGTGATGAAGACTTGACGCCACGAACGGGCAGCGTCTCCGTAGTCGGTCACACGTACAGATCAGTGACGACCTCCGCCCCTTGCTCCAGTTGGGCAGCGGAAGTAGTGGATCCTCGGGAACTCCAGCAGCACTACAACATAGTGGTGGTGGTGGTAGAGAAGATCTTGAGCAGGGCTTCGCCTAAGCACCGTACTCGTGAAACTGGATCACCTAGCAAGGGGAGGAAGATGCCAACCAAAGGGCATATGAGAGATGGAGGAATGAGTGAGTAGAGGGGTCTCCACCCATCTATATATAGGAGGGGGAGGCAGCCCCCAAGGTGTAGCACGCCCCAAGAGGTGGCCCCACCTCTCCCCTCATCATGTGGGTGGACTCTCCACTCACAAAAACAAAGGGTCACACATTATTCCCATAACTTCCATAATTCTCCACTCAAAATTCCAAGAGTTTATCACATTAAAACACTTTTAATTATCTTGTTTAATGTCACTCAAATTAATGAACACTTCATTCAATGAGTACTTCATTAATGAACACTTCATTCAATGAACACATTAACAATTATCCCCTTGCACTATTTTGATATACCGAAACTATTCCAGCAGTTTTATCAAAACAGTCCATGTGCTGTCCAGTATATTCTCTGGCGTTCCGTATCCACTCAAACGCGTCAACGAATCCTTAAGTGTGTCACCCTACGGTTCATGAATAAAATGGACATGACAGAGACTCTTCTCCGATCAATAATCATCAGAGGGATCTGGAGATCCATGATGACTCCCACTTACTCAACGATGAACTAGTGATCGTGTGAACCATTACTCCGTAACCAATTCCTTTTGTCTCGCGATATTTTACTTGTCCGAGATCCGATCATTTGGTATCATCCATACCTAGTTCGATCTCGTTACCGACAAGTACTCTTTACTCGTTCCGTGATATAACATCCTCGTGAGCCAGTCACGTGCTTGCAAGCGATGTCAATGTGATATCACCGAGAGGGCCCAGAGTATATCTCTCCGTCATCTGGATGGACAAATCCCACTCTTGATCCACGAGCCTCAACTAACACTTTCCAAGTACCCAACGACACCTTTATAATCACCCTGTTACGGTGTGACGTTTGATGGAATCAAAGTACTCTTCTGGTGTCAGTGATTGACGTGATCTCATGGTCTAAGGATTAGAGTTACTTCGTGAAAGTTTGATACAGCAATAGAAACTTGATGACATGATCGTATTGCTATAACTACTGTGGGTGTATGTTCATCACATCATTCTCCAATGACATGACCTTGTTATTAACAACATCCAATGTTCATGACCAGGAAACCTTGATCATCCGTTAATCAACAAGCTAGTATAAAGAGAGACATTACTAGGAACCTTTTCTTTGTTTATTAAACACACATGTATTAACGTTTCCGGTTAACACAATTATAGCATGAAAATAAACATTTATCATAAACATGGAATAAGATAATAACCACTTTATTATTGCCTCTCGGGCATATTCCCTTCAGTTGCTAGGGTAGGTGTTGTTGTTCCCATAAGCGGATGGAAACGGCCTAGGATTACTAGCAAAGTTGCCCCTATAAGCATTATTGTTGAAGTTGTTTATAGAGATAAAGTCCACATCTACTTGATCCTGAGAAATCAGGGAATTTAAAGGAACATTTTGAGGATCAATAGGAGCTTGCTTGGTAAGTAGAGACATGATAATGTCAACCTTTTCATTTAGAGAGGAGATCTCCTCGACAGAATTTACCTTCTTACCAGTTGGAGATCTTTCGGTGTGCCACTGAGAGTAGTTCAACATAATCTCATCAAGTAGCTTTGTGGCAGCACCAAGTGTGGTTGACATAAAAGTTCCTCCCGCGGCCGAATCTAACAGGTTCCGCGAGGTAAAGTTCAAGCCTGCATAAAAAGTCTAGATAACCATCCAGGTAGTCAGTCCATGTGTGGGGCAGTTCTTGACAAGAGATTTCATGCGTTCCCAAGCTTGGTCAACGTGTTCATTATCGAATTGTTTAAAATTCATAATAAAGCTCCTCAACTGGATAATCTTAGCAGGGGGTAGTACTTCCCGATAAAAGTATCCTTGCACTTATCCCAAGAATCTATGATATTCTTAGGCAAGGATTGAAACCAGATTTTAGCTTCATCCCTCAAGGAGAAAGGAAAAAGCTTAAGCTTAACAATATCACCATCTACTTCTTTGTACTTTTGCATATCACAAAGCTCAATAAAATTATTTAAATGCAAAGCAGCGACATCTCTAGCACCAGAGAATTGGTCTTTCATAACAAGGTTCAGCAAAGCAGGTTTAATCTCATAAGAAGGTGCTGAAGTAGCAGGTGTAGCAATAGGAGTGCAGATAAAGTTACTGTTGTTGTGACTAGTGAAGTCACACAACTTGGTGTTTTCATTGGAACCCATAGTAGCAGCAGGTATTTTTGGTATTTTTGATAAGGGACACAAAAGTAAAAACTGAAAGGTAAACTAACAAGACTAAAAAGCAAATATAAAAGATAGTGTGCAACTCCCCTATCTTGTAGACTGGAGTCCCCGGCAACGGCGCCAGAAAACTTGCTGATGGCAAGAGAGTGTTAATACTCTTCAAGCCCCTGTTGGTTACCCCAAGTGCAGGGTGAGATATAGTGCAGCGGCAAGTTTTCCCTTGGCAAAGATACCAAGGTTTGTCTCCCGTAGGACTCCGAAGGGTACAAGAAGGTGGTAAAGTGAACAATGGCGCCAAGGTTGCTAGCTTCACCTGGACCTGCACACAGATACAAATAACTTTGCTCCCAACGAGTACAGAGGAGTTGTCAATTCCTCCGGCCTTGCTGTTTACAAAGGATAAACGCAAGAGATAAAAATGGAACTGAAAGTAAATACTAAAAGTAAGCTAAGGGTGTAACAATAATGTGAAGATGGACCGGGGTCCCGTGATTTTCACTACTGATGTCTCTCTCCCAAAAGACGATAAAAGTGCTAGCGAGGTAAACAAATCACAGCTGGGCAATTGACAGAATTATGAAGGCACCGCAATGCTAACTATGCTGCAAAGAAAGGAAAGGCTCAAAAGCAATGGGCAGTACGCCAAGGTAAGTAGACCGAAATCCAACTGCATCTACTACGAATCATCCACCTTGAGATATCTATCCAGAACATCTCGCTGGTATTAAGTTGTGAATCCCACCCAAAGTGTAAATTCAAAGCAACAGACAACTGCATTAAAAGAACTTTGCGTAAAGTAAACAATCCTTGCACCCGCGATTACAAGCACCGTTGTTTTATCCCTGGTGGCAACAACACATCCCCTAGTCTCATGTTTCTGTCACTCAAGCTAGACATCAAGGGGCTGAACCCACAATCAAGCATAACGCTCCCTCTTGGAGTTGCAACAAATCACTTGGCCAAAGTAAAATACGGCAACGGAGAACATGCAAGAATTTACTCAAGAACAAAATATAAAGATAAGAACCAAATATATTACTCATCACAATCTGAACATAGTCTCATAATCCATCAGATCCCAGCAAACTCAACATAGCAACATCAGAAAATTACAAAGGTGCCTGGATCATGTGAGGCAACTCACGAGGTCTCGAAAGTGGAAGCACAAAGAGGGGAGAGGAACATCACATAGCTACTGGTCACGGACCCATGGTCCAAGGGGAACTACTCACGGTACATACGGGAGGCGTCCATGGCTATGGATGGTCTCCCGAAGGGGGTTCCTCCTCCCGGCAGGGTGCCGGGGCAGCTTCTCCAGGCAGCCCCAATCTAGAAACGGCGGCGGCGGCAGTACAAAGGCGAGTTCGCGAAAAAGAGATCCGTCCTAGGGGTTTCCACCCCGAGGGCTAAATATAGGCGAAGGGGGGCACCGAGAGGGGCCACAGGGCAGCCAGGTGGCTCCCTGGCACGGCCTAGGGTGGGGCCGCGCCATGGACCCTTCTGGAGTCCCTGTGGTGGCCCCCCTTCCCTCCTTTGGTGTTTCCGGAAGCTTCCGGGTCGCTGATTTTTTATCTAATTTTTCCGGATTTTTTGGAGCACTTTTAATGGCCTGAAAACCTGAAATACAAAAACAGCAGAAAACAGCAACTGGCAGCTGGGTGCACTGGGTTAATATATTAGTCCAAATATGCTCAAAAGTGTATGAAAGTTCAAGCAAATCATGGCAAAGTCACACAAAACATGCATGGAGCAAGCAAAAATTATAGATACGTTTGGGACGTATCAGAAGGTCCACGACAATCGCCAATCTCTGGCGCTGTTGTCACCTTCTTGTCGTTATCGGAGTCCTACTGGAGACAAACCTTGGTATCTTCACCGAGGGAAATTTGTTGCTGTCTACATCTCAACCTTCCACTTTGGGTAACCAACGAGGGGCGAGAAGTAAACTCTCTTGACATCACACGACAACCGCTAATCTCTGGCGCCGTTGTCACCTTCCTGTCGTTGCCGGAGTCCTACTGGAGACAAACCTTGGTATCTTCACCGAGGGAAATTTGCTGTTGTCTACATCTCAAACCTACCACTTTGGGTAACCAACGAGGGGCGAGAAGTAAACTCTCGTGACATCAAAGAAATTTCTGGCGCCGTTGCCGGGGACTCCGCTCTTCAAGATAGGGGAGTTGCACACTATCTTTTATCTTTGCTTTTTAGTCTTGTTTGTTTACCTTTCAGTTTTTGCTTTAGTGTCCTTTATCAAAAATAAAAAATAGTTATCTTGCTTGCTACTACTATGGGTTCCTCTGAGAACACCAAGTTGTGTGACTTTACTAGTCACAACAACAGTGACTTTATCTGCACTCCTATTGCTACACCTGCTACTTTAGCACCTTCTTATGAGATTAAACCTGCTTTGCTGAACCTTGTTATGAAAGATCAATTCTCTAGTGCTAGAGATGCTGCTGCTTTGCATTTAAATAATTTTATTGAGCTTTGTGATATGCAAAAGTACAAGGAAGTAGATGGTGATATTGTTAAGCTTAAGCTTTTTTCCTTTCTCCTTGAGAGATGAAGCTAAAATCTGTTTTCAATCCTTGCCTAGGAATAACATAGATTCTTGGGATAAGTGCAAGGATGCTTTTATTGGGAAGTACTACCCCCCTGCTAAGATTATCCAATTGAGGAGTTATATTATGAATTTTAGGCAATTGGATAATGAACACGTTGCCCAAGCTTGGGAACGCATGAAATCTCTTGTTAAGAATTGCCCTACGCATGGTTTGACTACTTGGATGGTTATCCAAACTTTTTATGCAGGCTTGAACTTTACGTCGCGGAACTCGCTAGATTCGGCCGCGGGAGGAACCTTTATGTCAACTACACTTGGTGCTGCCACAAAACTTCTGGATGAGATGATGACCAACTATTCCCAATGGCACACCAAAAGAGCTCCAACAGGTAGGAAGGTAAACTCTGTCGAGGATATCTCCTCCCTAAATGAAAAAGTTGACTTGATTATGTCTCTACTTACCAAGCAATCTCCAATTGATCCTCAAGATGTACCTTTAAATTCTTTGATTCCTCAATATCAAGTAGATGTGAACTTTATCTCTAGAAACAACTTCAACAACAATGCTTATAGGAGTAATTTTGGTAGCAATCCTAGAGCGTTCCCCTCCAAGAACTATGTGAACAACAACACTTATCCTAGCACCAAAAACTCCACTTCTGAATTAGAGAGTATGCTTAAAGACTTTATCACTACCCAAAAAGCCTTCAACAAGAGTGTAGAGGAAAAACTAGAAAAATTAGATAACCTCTCGTCGAAGGTAGACAATTTAGCCCATGAAGTAGAATTGCTTAAAATTAGAACTTCTCCTCTTGAGGAGAGGAAGGACACTCCTATGAATGCTATCCAAGTGCAAATTAATGAAAACATTAGGATGATGGCTAAACTTAAAGAGAGATGGGCTAGAGAAAAGGAGGAAGAAGATAGAATAAAGAGCCTTCCTACACACCATATCATTGCTACTATCCAAGTGGTTGAGGATATCCAAACTCTTAGCACCCAATGCACCCCTAGTCCCATAGGACCTATTAATGGTGATGCTATGACCTCAACCGTAGAAGAAGAAATTCCTATGACTATAGAAGCTACCAAACAAGTGAGCCTAAAAGACACCACTACTACTTTACTTGATAGTAGTGACCTTGATTTTGACAATTTCACCCTTTCTGAAGTTATTCGTTTCCTTCACAAGATGTCTAGAGACCCCCACACTAGCACACTTAATCTTGCCTTCACGGAGCATATCACTAATGCTCTCATCAAAGCTAGGGAGGAGAAGCTTAGGGTAGAAGCCTCCATACCTAGGAAGCTAGAAGATGGTTGGGATCCTATGATAAAAATTAAGTTGAATAACTTTTCTTGCTATGCTTTATGTGATGTTGGAGCTAGTACCTCCGTTATGCCCAAAAGAATGTATGATATATTTGAATTAAAACCTTTTGATTCTTGTTCTTTTGGTGTTCGTCTTGTCGACTGTCACAACCCCAAGTTAGGTATGTGCTAGGATCATAGGTACCTTGCATTCATGCAAAAATTTCAAATTGCAATTCAAAAATGGGGAAAAGAAAGCCCTCAGAAATTAATTCAAATGGCCAGATAAAAATCTTTTTCCAAAAATCATTTGAACATTTGGAAAATTCCTATAAATGGTGCTGATCATTTTAAAAATGGTTTGGGAGCAATCCCATGCTCATGGAATTTTCTAATTTTCAAACAGTGCCTTGGAAAATCAAATAAACCCCTATTTGATTTAAAATTCAAATGTTTTGAATTTTAAAAAGTGGCAAATTTTATAAGTGGCTAGCTCTATATTTTGTGAGGCCATATAAAAAATTATGGCATTTATAAAAATACCTAGCTATTTTATTAGCTAGGTCAACATCAGAAGCAGAATTAAAAAAAAAGAAAAAAAAAGTAAAAGACACTTACCTGTCGCCCACAGGCGAGGCCCACCTTCTGTCGCCTCGGCCCAGCCCACCAGCGGGCTTGTCGTCTTCTACCCCCGCCCCTCCAAGCTGCTCGCTGGAGCTGGGAGCGCGGCGACGACGCCACGACGACGCCCGCGCCTTCTAGGCCTCCCCCTCCCTCTCTCTTGCGCCACGCAACGCCACACACACCCCGCACCCCTCCCCCTTGCTCCTGGTCACCCCCTCCTCTCTGCGACGCCAATTCCTCACCATCCCAAGCGCCTGCCGGAGCACGCCGTCGTGCCCGACGCGGCCACCGGCCGAGTTAGCCCAGACCTCCTTGTCCATCGAGCTCCCCACCGTCGTCTTCATCACCGTGCAAAGGGAATCGAGGCCGGAGCCCCTGCAGCCACCGGAATCGCCGTCGCCATCTCGTCGGAGCCGCGGGAGCTCGCCGTTGATTACGTCGCCACTGCGCCTTCCCCAGCCACGCCGTCCTCACCAGCAAGTTCAGGGTGAGCCCCTGCTTCTTTCCCCTCTCCCAGCGCGCGTTTTGGTGCCCGAAATCACCATCGCCGTCGTGCTCCGTCTCCGGCCGCCGCCTCCGTTGAAGCTGTCGTCGCCGTGGAGCTCCCCCGTGACCCCCTCGTGCTCTACGGGATGCAGGAGTGCACGGGGCACCTCCCAGTGGCCTCCCCGTGCCAAGAAGAGGCCGGGAGCGAGCTCCGGCGAGCCCTCCGCCGTGCCCATTGGCACCGGCAGCTAACCGCCGGCCGATTAGGCCTTAAGCACCCCCTTAACCCCCCCCCCTAAACACACGGACAGTGGGCCCCCTGACCCCCTAATCACACTGTTAGTTTCAAACTAACCGGGTTTTAACCCCGAGTGGATGACAGGAGGGCCCCACTGGCCAGAAGCCCCCCCCCACGTCATGCTGATGTCAGCATGACGCCATAAATGAATTTCCAGTTATTTAATAAATCAGAGAAATTTCAGAAAATGCAATAAACTTTGGAAATTCATAATTAATTCATCCTAACTCCAAATATAGCAAATAATATGTCTAAAATTATCAGAAAAATACAAGGATTCTGAATATGCAATTTGTTTTCATGTTTGACCATTTTAAAATGGGTGAACAGTAGCAAACATGCATATGGATCCTTTTCAAATTCAAATTTGGAGTGATTTTGCAAATGATTTTGCAACACCCTTAATTCCAATGGTTTCTTCCACACATCAGAGACATTACTTCAACTATACCACATCACTTCATGATCAATATTTTCAAATGAAATTTCATGCATTCAAATGCATTTGAAATTCATCGATAAATCAAATGGAGTATGAATTTGCATTTCAAATGCAATATACTCCTTTTAAATGGAATGCTCAACACATCAGTACCTTGAACATCACCATTACAATCTTATTCATGTGATTGTGCATTGTACATTATGTTGATCCTATGATTGTCATGTTGCTGATAGAAGTGGAGCCGGAACTCGAGATCACCCCCTTCGTTGAAGACCCCGTGCCTGAACCTCGTCAGCAAGGCAAGCAAACCCCCATTGATCATGTCGATAAAATCCCACTTCCCTCTCATGTCTCGCTTATGCATTGTTTAGGATGATCACCATGATAACGTTTCTACCGCATAGTTGAACCCATATCCTTTGCATGACCTATCATCTTGTCACAGTAGTAAGCAAACCACAATCCTAGCAGATGTAGGAGTTGGTTGATATCATGTGACCCCTGCAACTGTTACTGCTTATTGCATGCTTAGTGGTACAATGAGGTTTCTCATGATGTGAGTCGGGATGATAAACATGGTGTTGATGAAAGTGAAACGTGTTGGTGAATCTACCCTAATACAAGGTGAACGATTAGAGGCTGTGTAGGAGTACACAGTGGGTTGTCTCGTTGAACACCGCCCTAAGCCCGAGTTCTTGTGTAGTGATCCAAGAAGAAGAGTACAACCACACATTGGGCTCACTGACCCCTCTTATCCTAGTACCTCACCCCGTTCGAACCCCAAGAGTCGCAGTAGTTCGGAGTTCTGGTAGGGCTGTGGCACGGTCTGCGAAGTGGATGAACGGCTTTTCAAGACCGGCTTGGGACCCTGCACACATCGTTTGAGGTTGTACTGGAACCTCGGCCGGACTTCCATACGGATCCCCCTCAGATAGGCGACTCTCTGGACTAGAACGGAGCTGTGGGAGAAGTGTTGTGGTGGACATCCTCGCCGACACCCCTTGAATGGTGTCGAGGCCAAAGGCGGCAACTGATGGTCATGTGTGTGTAGTAGTACACCCCTGCAGGGTTAACAAAACTATTCGAATAGCCGCGTCCGCGGTTAAGGAATGCTTGGAGAGCTGTGCTCGATTATTAGACAACTTGAACCGGATACTCCTAAAATACACCAAGATAAGTGTGAGTGCTATGGTGTGCTTCTCGTGGGGAAGTCGAGGAAGTAACCATAGTGGTGTATTGGTTGAAGAGATGTAGTGGACTCGTGTACGCTTCTTACCTCAAGTCTGGTACTCGTAGTTCAGGACTAGCCAAGTCAAAGCTGGCACTTCTGCAAGTGAAACCCCACCTCCCTTTACCTTGATACATATGCATGAGTAGTATAGCTCCTATGTAAGTCTTGCTGAGTACGATTTTGTACTCACGTTTGCTTAATCTATGTTTTAGATGAACCCACCGACCCCGTTGGTGACTTCTACCTAAAGCTTGAAGAATGAAGACTCAGACCAAAACCAAGCTAGTCTAGTCCCAGTCAGACGACTGGTTCCCTCGTGGAGGGTTTGTTTTTAGATAAGGCTTCTCTAAGCCATTTGTTAAACTTGTCTGTACTCAGACCTACTTGCTTCCGCTTTTCTGTTGTAATGTTGGATCACATGCTTGTGATCTCTGTGTGCACTCTGTAAGAGTTATTAATAAAGATGTATACTTTGTAGAGAATTGCAATGATACCTGCTGTTCATACAAGGTATGTGTGCTGCGTGTATGTTTATAACATGCATGTCTTAGTATGGGTTTTCGAGACCTTAGTTGTGATCTGGCTGGCGGTCTTTTATACACCAAGTAGCCCTTAGATATGCGCAGCTTGGGGCATCGCGATGCGATTGTTCGAGACTCTGTCTCGTGCACACTTTGAGGTATGATCGAGCCCGCCCTAGACCCCGACTAAGTGATCGGGCTGGAGTAAGTCTATGTAAGGGTTATAATACAATCGATAGTATGGTTGAGGCGACTTGTCTATGAGTATGGGAGTTCACCACCCATATCATTTAGACTTGTGTGCGGACGATGAGGACCCATTTCAGTTGATCATCCGGCCTGGATGGGATGCCCCTCACGTTCGATGCTTTCCGAGAACGTTTTGTGTTTGGCCTTGTCTGCTTAGAAAAGTGGGTACGGTTCTCGGCTCTCCATGTGATTGTGTTGTAGCGAGGCTTGCATACGCTAACCCCGGGTCCCGACATCGACTCTTCCGTAAAGAAACCTTTGGGGAAGATCGATGATGTTCTTATCATTGTCAATGACAACTGTGTTCCCATTGATTTTACTATTATGGACATTGAATGTGAACCTTCTTGTCCAATTATTTTGGGACGTCCTTTTCTTCGCACCGTGGGTGCTATTATTGATATGAAAGAAGGGATCATAAAATTACAATTCCCTCTCAATAAAGGGATGGAACACTTCCCTAGGAAAAATATTAAGTTGCCTTTTGAGTCCATCACACGAGCTAGTTATTTTCTTGAAAATACTTGATCTATTTGCATTAAGCCTAGCTAATAGCTTTAAAGAAGCGCTTTCGGGAGGTAGCCCGCAACGAATTTAGGATTACCTTTTTGTTTTCCTTCTGTTTTTAGTGGTCTTGATGATTGTTACTACTGTAGCAACATCATTGTATCTTTACTTTTCAAGCTTTGTGCCTTTTATAGCCTCATATGACAAGGGAAGTGAAAGTTGTGACATGCTGTCCAGAAAACAGATTCTGTCCTCCTGACTAGAAAAATCATGGAAAAACCCCAGTTCATCTTTTTGAGATGAATTTTATACATAGCATGCTCTATGCAATTAAGAAACTTTCTTATGTTCTGAGTTTTTTTATTTGAGTTGCAGAAGTATCCCTAAAAATTCTTTACTACCTGCTGGTCTGTTTTTCACAGATTCTGTCCTGTTTTGCCTTTTCTTCATTTTGCGAACCTTAAGCTTGCTTTTTCTTTGCAAAAACTTTTTGGTAATATTGAGAAAATGTAGCCCTTCAAGAATATCCTTATTTCCAGTAGAGAAAATTTAATTTATTATCGGTACTAACCTCGCTAATCAGATTATGATGAGTGATGTATGAAGGGAGTTTTCAAGTGTGCGAGGGAAGATGATGAAAGAAGATTCAGGAGTGTCAAGCGCTCAAGCTTGGGGATGCCCCCATGCATCCCCAAGAAATATTCAAGGAGACTCAAGCGTCTAAGCTTGGGGATGCCCCCGTGCATCCCCTTCTCCATCAACAATTATCAGTTCGTCTCTCGTTTCACTATATTTTTATCACTTCATGCATTATGTGCTATCCTTGGAGCGTCTCGCTCTTAGGTTTTATTTTTCTTTAGATGTGCTTGTTGTTCATAACAAGTTAGAACCCAGCTTTATTTGTGTGGGAGAGAAACACGCTCCACTTTCAAAATCTAGAACACAACATATGACTTTTTCATGCTTATCTTTGTTGTGTGTGTTCTTTATCTTTTCATAGCTACTGTCATGTTTTGCTCTTAGTTTTCATTCTTATCTTTTCAAAGAGCTTTTGTTTAGTTTGTTGCTGGAACTCTCTTGAGTTTTCATGTTTATCTTGTTTAGAGAGTTTGCATGTTGCACTGAGTTTTGTGTCTTGACTTGAAGTAGGTAATTGAGGTTGCTATTCAGTTGTAGTAGTAACTTGCAATAGTTTTGAGGTATTGTTTTGAGTAATGTTTGGACTTTTGGTGTCAAGAGCTTTAGCCTATTAGTGATAGATGTCGTATTTTGGACAATCCGTGTTTATTTTCAAAACTTACAAAATTAGTTGAGAACTTTAGCTACTAGATGGATGACTACTCTTCTGAGGGGTCGAATATTAGAGTACACTCACGTACCATGAGTCGAGGATGCTCAAGGATAACCAAATCCCCATACAGTCCTCCTCGGGGTACTTGTCTCTTTGTGAACCTCCTTATTAGATTGAGAGTTACCGATAATAAGTGCATGAGTTCTTCGGACTAATGTGAGTATTCGAAAGTTGACACTTCCACCTTCACATATTTTTCTAGCCTCTCATGTGCCGTGCATTGCTTTCTTCTCACTCCAAGAGTTGGCGTCCACCTTCGCCGGTACATCCAAACCCTTGGCATGATACGCTCTGTCATCATAAATCTCCTTATATCCTTCCTCAAAACAGCCACCATACCTACCTATCAAGGCATTTCCATAGCCTTAGCAAGATATATTGCCATGCAACATCCACCTTCTCATGACTTGATCTTCATGTCATACATGCTACTTGCTTGATCGATGAGCCGCATGCTAGTTGGGCCTTTCCCTAATCATTGCTAGACGACGCACTAGTATCATTGCATATCCTGCTACACTGGCAGAGGCATACATTTGCATACATCATGATAGTTACATCTTCTTTATGATTTGAGTACTTTTGTAAAGTGTGAAAGATCTTCTATACTTTTTGTAATATATAGAGTGGTGCCCCTAAAGTGAGGAAAAGATCCCAAAGTGGACAAATTAAAAGATCCCAAAGAGGAAAAATCAAAAGATCCCAAAGAGGACAAATGAGAGAACAGAAAGAGCCATTGAGGCCACCCAAAAAATCGAAAAAAATAGAAAAAAGAGAAAAAAGAAATAAAAAGAGAGAAGGGGGCACATTACTATTCCTTTTGAGAGATCCACACTCGTACTCCCTCTTATATCTTCTACTCCATAGAGATTATCATTCATGCATATAGCTATGTGGGGACCTTCACACTATAGAACTTGGCTAGTATATTCCAATGATGAGCCTCCTCAAATGAGCTCTAGGTCTTCTTGAGCAATCAAGTTGGATACACCCCCACTAGTTCCATTGGAGAGATTTTAGCTCATATGTGCATCCGTTGCATGGCAATCCCTACTCCTCACATTATATCTATCATTTGGCTTTCTCTTGCCTATGATTGTCCTCATTGATGTTAGCCCTTCTCACCTTTTTGACTTACTCCTCCACCATATTCTCTCTTTGCCATCCTAAGTGTCAACTTTCTTGCTTACACTCATCCATTGCATGAGTGCTCAAAATGTCGAAAAGGAGTGGATCATTTTGACTTGTACCTGGCTAGTGGTCTGGGGATGAGTCAAGATAAGATTCCAAAGAAGACCAAGTGTGAAACTTTAGTAGATTGAGTTCTCAACACAAAAATACTTTTTCTCGTATATCTCTATCCCCTTTCTTGCACGCAAACACCATTTGGAGACATTCTAGTCACGGACAGCGAGAGCTCTTGCACCTTTATGTTCTTATGTTGCTTGTTTCAATACGAAATATAGACTCTTGCCTGTTAGGACTTGAATTGAATTACATGCCTTGATTGCTTTACTTAAAAGTTCTTATATGGTTGTTAGCATGTCACCACCGAAATTATGCTTTTATCATTTACCTACTCGAGCACGAGCAGGAATTAAGCTTGGGGATGTTGATACGTCCAAAACGTATCTATAATTTCTCCTTGCTCCATGCCTCTTTTGTGTGATATTGCTATGATATTGATGAACTTCCATACACTTTTGATCATATTTGGATTAACCTATTAACTCAGTGCACCCCAGTGTCAGTTCATGTTTTCTGCTGTTTTTCTATTTCAGGTTTCCCCCATATAAAAAGTGCTCCAAAAATTCGGGAAAAATCCAATAAAAATCAGCGTATAGGAAGCTTCGGGAATTACCGAGGGGGGCCAGAGGGGACCCACCAGGGCCCCAAGCGCCCTCCCGGCGCGCCCTAGGGTGGGGCCACTCCAGGGGGCCGCCTGGACCCCTGGTTGCCCCCCTGCCTGCCCCCCCTTCGCCTATTTATTCCCCGTGACGCAAAAACCTCAAGACGAGAACCTTTTTTGCGCGATCTCTCCTCTGTTCCGCCGCCGCCGCACTTCCAAGATCGGGAGCACCAGAAGACCTCTTCCCGGCACCCTGCTGGAGGGAGGAACCTCCTCCGGGAGCTTCTCCACCACCACGGATGCTTCCCGGATGAACCGTGAGTAGTCCACCTTGGACCATGGGTCTATCATCAGTAGCTATGTGATGTCCTCCTCAACTCTTTGTTCTTCATGGATTAGACCTCGTGAGCTGCCCTACATGATTGAGGCACATATGTAATGTTTCTGTTGTTGCTATGCTGAGTTTGTTGGGATCCGTGGATTATGATATTATGTTCCGATTGCGTTTGAGTAATATATTTTATTCTCCTCTTTTATATTGATGTTCTTGAGTAATTCTTGCATGTTCTCCGTTGCTGTTTATTGCTTTGGCCAAGTAGTAGGTAGTGACTCCAAGAGGGAGCGTTATGCATGATTGTGGGTTCATGCCCCCCGATGACTAGCTTGAGTGACAGAAACATGAGTCTAGGGGATGTGATGTTGCCCCAAGGGGGAAAACAACGGTGCTTGTACTTGCGGGTGCAAGGATTGTTTACTTTACACAAAGTTCTTTAATGCAGTTATTTGTTGCTTTGAGTTTACACTTTGGGTGGGATTCGCAACTTAATACCAGCGAGATGTTCTGGATAGATATCTCAAGGTGGATGATTAGTAGGTAGATGCAGATGGATTTCGGTCTACTTGTCTTGGCGTACCGCCCAAACTTATGAGCCTCTTCCTTTCTTTATAGCATAATTAGCATTGGTTTGCGCACATAATTCTGTCAATTGCCCAGCTGTAATTTGTTTACCTCGCATGGCTATTTTATCGTCTTTTGGCAGAGAGACATCACTAGTGAACATCATAGGACCCCGGTCCATATTTCCAATACTGTTTACACCCACTATCAATTTACTGCTTTATTTACTTTTCTGTTGCTATCACTATCATTATTATCCCGTGCGTTTTATCCTTTGTAAACAACAAGGCCGGAGGGATTGACAACCCCTTTGTACTCGTTGGGAGCAAAGTTATCTGTTGTGTGTGCAAGTCCACGACAACCGCTAATCTCTGGCGCCGTTGTCACCTTCCTGTCGTTATCGGAGTCCTACTGGAGACAAACCTTGGTATCTTCACCGAGGGAAATTTGCTGCTATCTACATCTCAAACCTTCCACTTTGGGTAACTAACGAGGGGCGAGAAGTAAACTCTCGTGACATCAGGTGTCCATAAGGACCAAAAGCAGCAACCGCAAAAAAACAGAAATATAAAAAACTTCCTTACCAGCTTCACTTACTAATAGCGCTACGCTCCCCGGCAACGGCGCCTTTAAACAGTACTTGATGACCCTCACCTGTAGGGGATCATTTGTAGCGTTTTTGATAAATAAGAGTGTCGAACCCAACGAGGAGCAGAAGGTATTGGTAAGTGACTTTGGTAAAGAAATAGCCGCAGGAACTAAAAGATAACTTTTAAGGGATTTTCAGTATAAGCGACAAGAATGTAAAAGCGAGTAAAGTGAAAGGCACTGAAGAGTAACAAGTGGCCCAATCCTTTTGAGCAAAGGAGAGGCCTAGCAACCGAGATTATAAAGGCTAAAGCGTTCCTGAGGACACACGGGAGAAATAGTCACGTGCTTTCGCCATATTCCGTATCGGTACTATGTGTAGTGTTGATAAGTGTTGAGTGGGTGGATCTGTGCTAGTGCACCCTCTAGACTAAGATAAGTGCACTCTTATGATTAAACACCTTTTAAGCATCCGCAAATACAAAATAGTAATTCAGGCAAAAGCCTAACCATAGCAATACGATCGTTGATCCATTGTTCCCTTGTGCAAAAGCGTGCGAACTGGGGTTCATGTTTCTGTCACTCCGGCAACCCACCGTAAGCAATCTTTGTACACAATGCATTCCCCTAGGTCCTTAATAATGCAAAGTGTTGAGTGTTCGACTCACACAACACCACTAGGAAAATAACAACACAACTTAAATATCAAACAACACATATTACTTCAACATCATATGACTACTAACAACAAGACTTCTCCCATGTCCTCAAGAACTAAAGTAACTACTCACAAGACATAAAAGAGATCATGATCAGTGGGGATAAATAGATGATAAACAATCTGTACACAATGATATTTCTCCAACAAAACTCAATAGCATTCATCCCACGGTAGTAATCAACACCGGTAGAGTAGAGAGGATAGATAGTACGGATTACAACACAAGTTGAACTTGTGAGGTGAGATTGGATGAAGATGAAGATGGTGCTGATGTTGGGGATGATGTTGATAATGATCTCGCTGATGCCCTTGACGACGGTGATGACGATGATGACGATCTCCCCTTCCGGGAGGTGTTCTCCCCGGTGGAATCTGCCCGCCGGAGATGTCTTTTCTCCTCTGTAGGTTTCCGCCACGGAGCAGCGGAGGAACTCCGAAAACTCTCCTCTTTTTAGGGTTTTTAGACGACGAGAGATATATAGCCAAAGGGGGGAGCCGGGAGTGGCCCCAGGGGTCCAGGCGCCCTCCCGACGCGGCCAGGATGGGGGTCGCGCCAGGTGTCCGCCTGGGCACCATGTGGCTCCCCTCTGGCCCCTCTTTTGCGTGTCTTCGTCAATCTTCTGAAAAACATCCTCCGTCGATTTTCAGGTAATTTGGAGGTGTTCTTTTTCAGCAACTCAGCGTCCACTTTTTCCCGCCGAATCCTGCATCTGCTGCTTCGGCATCGGAAAGTTGCAAACTGTGTAAATTAAGCCAAAACAACATAAGAACATCATCATATAATGGAATATATCAATGAATAAGGAATAATTACTATATAAAATAGTGATGCATTTTGGACGTATCAATATGGTTGAGGACTTGAGGTGCTTATTGATAGTGTGAGAACCCCAACATTTGTTCATTGGGAGGTTAAAGAGCAGGCATTCCATCATTTAAAGATAAGTGCTCCATGTTTATCCTTCGTTGTATTAATGTCTTGTTTCCTTACAGCTGGAGGAGATCAAAGCTGATATAGCTGAAGTTTCTACCAATCCTCAAGGTTTACTTTTAGAGGCCCTCCATTCTGCTGGCTATACTGGGGCACTGGCAAAGCCATTCATGGCACCAGAGTCTGCCATACATAAATTGGACAGTAACATTCTTAAGGAATTCATTATTGTAAGATTCATTAACCTGTCATTGTACTGTTATTTAGGTAGAAAGAATTGCTTTGACATCTGTATGCATTGAGGCATTCAGGAAAACTACACAACTCCCAGGATGGTCCTAGCAGCATTAGGAGTTGAGCATGATGTGTTAGTTTCAATTGTTGAGCCACTTCTCTCTGATCTTCCTGTTGTGAAGCGTCCAGAAGAGCCAAAGTCAGTTTATGTGGGAGGAGACTATAGCTATCAAGCAGACTGTCAAGTGAGTTCTTGCTATTTTTCTATCTTATGCGCTGCCTGGTCATGATGATGGATCTATGATTTACTTCTGTAGTTCTTACTTCTTCTCTCCCATGGATAGAGCACACATTTTGCTCTTGCTTTTGAAGTGCTAGGTGGATGGGATGAAGAGAAAAACAACTATTATTGTAACTGTCCTTCAGGTAGCTGGTGATGGAGTAACTACTCTGTTTTGACTGGACCTCTGGATGGACAATCATACTGAACTGCTGGCTACCAAATTTGCTAGATTGTTCTCCTTTGCTTCTGATAGCCAAATTGCAGTACAAGAGGTATTGTTGACTGATGACCCGTTGTCCCTCTTCCATTTACCCCTGTCCAATGAGGCTTTTGAGGAGCTGCAGTTGCTCACTCCACTGCTTGCTCCTTATCAAGACAGGGAGGCCACTTTGGATGAGTGGACATGGAGATTTTGGAAAGGTGGCCCTTATACTGCTTCAAAGTTTTACAAGCAAGTCCATGACCCCATTGTTTCCAATCCATTGCTGATATGGATATGGATATGGAAGTCATGTTGTATTCTTAAGATTAAAGTTTTTGCATGGTTGGTCATAATGGATAGGATAAATACCAAAGACATGATCCTCAGGAGACATTGGCACATTGATGATGGCCCCAATTGTGTGATTTGTGATGCTCAAACACTGGAGACTAGGGATCACCTATTTTTCCAGTGCATATTCAGTAACATGATATGTAACTATTTGCAGATTGACTGGTCTCAGGGTACTACCATGGTGGAAGTCAAAAATGCTGCTAGAAGAGAGTTTGCAAAACATTTCTTTGCTGAAGTAGTCTTCACTGCCTGGTGGAACATATGGATCATCCGAAATGACAAGGTTTTTAGAAATGTCAGGCCCACTTTTGCTAGGTGGCGGCAAGGTTTCATCCATGACCTATCTTTGCTTGGATACAGAATCAAGCCTAGGTTTAAGGATGAGTTGTACAGATGGATATACTTTTTACCACCCTGAGGGGTGTTGTTGTTGTAATCTTATTTTTCTCTTGTTGGGCATTGCCCTTTTTGTAATCTTTGTAAATACTGGTGGTGAGCAATAAAGTGTTGTGGGGTGCTTTACCCTGCAGTTGTACATAAAAAAACTGTCCTCCAGGTATTGCTGGACGCTGGCAAACATTTAAGTGACCTGTTATTTACAGACAAAATTCTAGACTAGAGTAGTTTCTTTTATTCAAGGTTTTCTGTGGTTTACTGATTACCACACTTGCATACTAAAAGTGAACCATGTGTCCAATTTCCACTGTAATAATAAGCTAATTTTTTTTCTGTAGAGGCTCATGGGGGGAGGTGGTTCATTCACTTCTGGTGGTCCTGGGAAGGGCTTGTATTCTCGATTATGTCTGTCTTCCATTTGACCCTTTCAATTCTACATCCCTTATAATTATTCAAAATTAAATTATTCTACTTACCTTTCCTTGTTTTACTTTAACACGACTCTTTACGTACAGCTCTCTGGATACTAAGCCACTACCATCAGATCGAATCATTCTCTGCTTTCAATATTATCTACAAGCATTCTAGTCTTTTTGGAATTCATGCAACAACCGTAACCATCTTCTGAAACATAAATTAGCCTTCTTTTTTTATCTATGAAATCCAAGATGTGAATAAATCCTTTTACTGCCTTGTATCTCCCAGAAATAGGTAATTTGTGTGCATTGCTAAGCGGCATTGTTTTATCCTTTCTTCTTACTTTGTTAAATGGCATAGCACTAATTAGTTTTCTGTAGCATGGAAACAACACAAGGCAAAGAAACGTATTTCTACTATCTAGAGATTTTTTTATCCAAACAGCTAAAGGCTTCTCCAGCCAACCCAGAGGCTAAAGTAGTTTGAGTAGGGGGAGAGTGAAAACTGTTGATGTCTTCAGTACCAATAATAAAAGCTAACTGTTTTGGTACTTTTCTGGGGGATATCCAGTTATATTATATAATATTTGCATACCGAAGAGGCATGTAACACTGCCCTAATTTCAGCCCTTTGGCGTGTCTGTTTATCTTACCTCCATTTCACACTATCACTCTTTGGCCCAAAATTTTGTACTGCTTTCACTGTCTACTTCTCCTTGGAACACAAACCGCGCAAAAAAGTGTGAAGGTTGAGTAAAAACTTTCCCAGACTCCAGTTGATGCCCCTTCTTTATTTTCCTTTTGTTGTTTACTTGTTCTCATGGTGCTGTCAAATGGACAAATTAATTATTGATCTGGTTTCACACTTATGCACATATTCCATCATTCTACTACTTTGATTTCCTGTCATATAATTGTATCTAATATAACATGCTTTTTGTGTCCTGTGGTCACAGAGCCCAGATTTTGCCTCGAAGGCTGTGGATTTGGCAGTAGGAGAACTTCTTGAAGTTGCTACTCCTGGAAATGGTTTGCATCTTATTCGACATCATGAGTTGTGTAACGAATCATCTGTAGAACTAAGTTTACCACTCATTAATATTTCCACCTGGCTATGTTTCTACTTAGTTTCACAAGGACACCTTGATCGAGCTAAACTGGCAGCAAAGTGTGCATTTTTATGGACTTGGAATCGAGAGTATGCATTCCTAACCCCCAATGGAATCCTTCAGACTAACTTTTTAACCTGTATCCCCCTCTGTTTATAAATGGTCATTCAACACGGTCTCTAAACCCATTTGACCATTAATTTTTCTAATTATATGTTAATGGAACTTTATAAAATGGTATGTTATGGAAATTCAATTTATGATCTGGTAATATTAATTTCATGTGACAAGTCTTAGAAGTTGTATGTATATGAGTGATCAAAGTCTAAACTTTGACTGTGCTAATTCTAAAATATTGTCTATTAATAACGGAAGAAGCAGTATATTCTTGATACTCGGTATTATTCATTGCAGGTTGTAGCATGTGAAGACATTGGTAGGTGATACGTCCCAAACGTATCGATAATTTCTGCTTGCTCCATGCATGATTTGTGTGATATTGCTATGATCTAGATACAGTTTCATACACTTTTGATCATATTTGGACTAACCTATTAACTCAGTGCACCCAGTGCCACTTTCTGTTTTCTGCTGTTTTTTTATTTCAGTTTTCCCCCATATTAAAAGTGCTCCAAAATTCGGGAAAATCAGATAAAAAATCATCATGAAGGAATCTTCCGGAGTCCCGAAGGGGGACCAGGTGGGACCCACCAGGGCCCCAGACGCCTAGCTGGCGCGGCCTGGGGCTTGGCCGCGCCAGGGGGCGCCTGGACCCCTGGTGGCCCCCCAGGCTGCCCCCCTTCGCCTATATATATATATATATATATATCCCGTGACGTGAAACTTCCGAACACAGAACCCTTTTTCGCGATCTCGCCTCTGTTCCGTTGCCGCCGCGCTTCCAAGATCGGGAGTACCAGCAGACCCCTTCCCCGCACCCTGCCGGAGGGAGGATCGACGTCCGGGAGCTTCCCCTCCACCATGGATGCTTCCCGGATGTGCCGTGAGTAGTTTCCTTTGTACCATGGGTCCGTGATCAGTAGCTATGTGATGTTCTCCTCCCCTCTTTGTTCTTCATGGTTTAGACCTCGTGAGCTGCCCTACATGATCGAGGCCCATATGTAATCTTTCTATTGTTGCTATGTTGAGTTTGATGGGATCTGATGGATTATGAGATTATGTTCAGATTGTGATAGAGTAATATATTTGGTTCTTATCTTTTATATTTATGTTCATAAGTAATTCTTTCATGTTCTCCGTTGTTGTTTATTGCTTTGGTCAAGTAGTAGATAGTAACTCCAAGAGGGAACGTTATGCTCGATTGTGGGTTCATGCCCCCTGATGACATGCTTGAGTGATAGAAACATGAGTCTAGGGGATGTGTTGTTGCCACAAGGGGGAAAACAACAGTGCTTGTAACCGCGGTTGCAAGGATTGTTTACTTTACGCAAAGTTCTTTTTAATGCAGTTGTTTGTTGCTTTCGGTTTACACTTGGGGTGGGGCTCGCAACTTAATACCAGCGAGATGTTCTGGATAGATATCTCAAGGTGAATGATTAGTAGTAGATGCAGTTGGATTTAGGTCTACTTGTTTTGGTGTACTGCCCATGCTTTTGAGCCTCTTCCTTTCTTTTGTAGCATAGTTAGCATTGCGGTGCCTTGATAATCATGTCAATTGCCCATTTGTGTTTACCTCGCATAACAGTTTTATCGTATTTTGGGAGAGAGACATCACTAGTGAACATCATGGGACCGGTCCATCTCTCATCATTGTTTACACACTTATTTACTTTCTAGCTTTTACTTTTAGTTGCTATCATTATCATTATCCCTTGTGTTTTGATCCTTTGTAAACAACAAGACCGGAGCGATTGAAAACCTTTCTGAACTTCGTTGGGAGCAAAGTTATTAGTGTCTGTGTGCAGGTCCAGGTGAAGTAAGCAACCCTGAGTTGTGAACGGCACCATTGTTCACTTCACCACCTACTTATCATTACCAGAGTCCTACTGGTCGACACTCTCAACTTTGGTATCTTCACCAAGGGAAACTTGCCACTATGCTGCATCTCACCTTCCACTTGGGGTAACCAACGAAGGGCGAGAAGCAATTATCCTCTCCCGCGTATCAGTAGGCAGGTTATGACTTATGGTGAAAGGTATGGGTAGACAGGCATTTGTAACTTGGCTATAAAATTTGATTCCCCGGTGTTCAAGATGTTTCACATTCACATGCACTAGCTATGCATTCAACATTTTTTTTGGAAAAGGAGCTATGCATTCAGTATTATTTGTCATATGAGAAATCATATAGACTTTATTGATCAAATTAGGTACTCCCTCCGATCCATAATAAGTGTTACTCATTTAGTACAAAATGAGTAACACTTATTATGGATCGGAGGGGGTAGTTATTACTGTCTGATTTGAACATTGTTTATGTTATGTTACCTTGTCTTCTGTTGGAACTCTTAACGGTATTTTTCAACATTTACATCTGTGCTCGTGTAAAAATTGCAGTGCCCTTTTGAGGAGAATACATTTCCCAAATTTATATGTTTTGTACTAAGAGTTAACAAGTTTATATTGGAACTCAAGTAGACATTGTTAATTTGTTCCATGAAATATATGATGAAGTTTGATAGTTCAGGTTATAGTTTCCCTGTATATAGTCCTGATTGTGGATCAATTAGGTTCTGCACTCCAATGGGACTAAAAAGTCATGTAGTGCAGAATTTGGTTACACACGTGTACAGAAATTAGCTAGAATAACCACAACTTGACGAGAAACTTTCAATCTCGATCTGGGTGCAATGGCTTGGTAAACCAAGTTTGAGGCAGCCGTAGGGGCTATCTGAGCTGCGATAGTTTGCAGTTATTCTTTCCGCAGGTTGTTTCTTCCCCCCTTTGGTGCATCTTCACTTTCTTCATCATCCTCCAAGTTTACAAGGGAGTCTTTCTTTGAAGGAGATTCATTGTCCCTCGAGCTTCATTTCTCAATATCCTTGAGCAAAAGCCAACAATGCCCAAGGGTGAATGACTTTACCTTGAAATTCGGGCTTTGATTGAGCAACTTATTGGCAATCCGATCCTACATCGAACATATTTTGCTTCAGATAAGCCTTGTTGGGGCTTTTTTCATGCTGCTATTTCCTTTATCGCATATCTTGTCGAATTTTCCAATAGTTTATACCCAATCTGAATGAACTTCACATCACCATATGCAAATAATAATACCAGAGTCCTCAAGTTGTTGGTTGTAGGCTTGTAGCATAGTCTAGCTAGAAATTGACCTTCTACCTCATTCTAGTTGGAAACTGCATTATTTATGGAAGCCATTAATCATTTTTCCTTTTGTTGTGAATAGACATGTCGAGCATATTCTAACTATTACCTGCAGGAATACATATACAATTAAATACCATCGTATTGCTATGCTAACCTTAGGTGCATCAACTACAGCGGGCAAGCATTTTCCACAGTTTTTTTGTTATCTAGGCATCACCTGATAACTACCATATGGCTATAAAGTAGTACTATTTCAACTTTTTCCTTGATTTTGAACCTCGGTAATTCAGCTTTCATGACATTGCAGGAAACCCATTGAGCAATACTTGGATGATCTTGATGAAATTACTCTAAATGACACTTCTTCAACTGCTGAGAACACTATTTCTACACCCCTTACGATGGCATCATGGGGTGATGGTATGTTCTTAACTAAGCACATCGTTCTTTCCAAAAAAATCCTCAAGAAGATTGTGCAATATTTTTCCAATCGCGGCCTTCTGGTTTACCAAAAATGTTTGTTTGCAGTCATTAATGTCCCAACCTACGAGTCTGTTAGCCAGAGGTTTCATTCAAAGTGAGCAAAAGGCCATCGCCATGTGCCTGAATGACATGTTCCAACCGGCGTGCAAATGTGTAAATATCCTCTGGCAATGGTACTAACCACTGGAACCCACCGAACACATTTTCTGTGCTTAATTTTTGCTTGGATACAGACGAAATAGCCACATGTCGGTGGTGCTGATTGTAGTATTAGTTATTATTTCTCCTATTATGTACATTTTTTGTGAACAATATTATGTACATTTGAAAGATCCGACAGAAGGCATGAACTCCACTTTTCTGCTTCTAGACGTCTTGTTTGTTTGCATACCATAGCTCAGCTCAGCTTTTACGGCTAGATTTGTAATGCATACAAGTATATTTATCTTATTTTGACTATCTTAGGGGGTATAAGAGTGGGCTAATTCAGCCCCTTATACGTTCATGGATGCGTCCCGTCCGTTCATGTTCATGGATAGCGTCGATCCGGCTTTCAAATGTGTATCTTTATAATCAAATTTTCTACTTTTGAATTCACAAAATCATGCAATCACATGCGCGTTATTTTAGCATGCGTCGATGAATAGCGGACATAAATACAAATAATTCATAGTTCAAACATAAAAGACAGAAATCAATTGTTTTTAACGTGTATCCATATATGCTTCATTAGATCATTGAGAAGTTGCATATGCACTTGTTAATCTTGAAGTTTGACGAATTATTTCAATTCTCGAGAAAGTTGGCAATATGCGCCACCTTTTGTTCTCGGAGGAGGACCTGAACTTCAGGCTTCTCAAAATTATTCGTTCGGACTATCCTTTGTCCTCATCCTTGATAATCATGTTGTGTAAGATCACACGACACATCACAAGCTGTCAAAGTGTTTTATGTTTTCAAATCATTGCGGCTCCACAAACAATACATCGACATGCTTAGAGAACTTCAAATGCCATTTCCACATCCTTTCTTGCACTTTTGTAAAATGATCATGATGTCACTACCTCGGGTGCTCTCCACTAATGTCTGCATCGGAGGCTGCCTCGACTACTATGCCCACCATCGACCTTTGATCACCCATGACCTCAGCTGCTCGCTCGCACCACCCCCCGCTGCATCATCGAGCACTCGCCCTCACAACCTCCATCCTAGCCCCGTCGCCTCGGGTTCCCGTTGCCGACAACCAGTCGCCGCCTCGAGTGCTCTCTGCGTCACCGGTATGCAATGAAATAAAAAGAGATAAAAAAGGGAGGTATTTATAGGAAGGCTGTAAAAATATCATACATCTGAATATCTACATTATTATTGGTAGAACATCTCACATGCATGCATTAGGTAGAGTTTTATAGATAGTGTGTGAGTGAGGAGTGCAGATTATCCGCTCTTAGGATCATTTTCTCTCTCGTGAATAGAAAAATCTACAAAATACTCCATCCGATCTATGATGAAAGTGTCGTTCATTTTATATTAAGTTAGTATAAACTTTATACTGGATAAACAATACTTATTATAGATCGGAGAGAATAGTATTTTTTTAACCATATATCCCATTTTTTGCTTGTGAAGCAATTAGGAGGGGAAGTGAGATTTACGTGGAAGGTGTGATGCCCTTTATGCAATAAGATTTAAATTGAATCCACGACATGTGACTGATCTGATGGATGGGTTCCATCAAACGTATGATACAAAGTAATTTTTTTACCTTTTGTGTCATATCAAATTTAAATTGAATCCACGACATGTGACTGATTTGATGGATGACTTCAATCAGATTTTTTTAGCGGGAAAGAAACTCTTATTCTACTAATAAAGCATTTACAGGGACTGCAGACAGGTCATGTGGTTGAGAGAGCCACAAGTGCCTGGCAACATTCAAAGAACTAGCAAAATGAACTAAACTATGGGCTTTCCTACTGGAAGATCTACCTTCTTTAATAAACTTACAAGAATTAAAACTTTGCAAATGAGTACGAATTTCCCTAAAGATCATCCCATTCCTTCCTTCCGAGCCATTCACGATATCATCCACCATCCTGATGGCTTCTCGCCCCTCGTTGGTTACCCCAAGTGGAAGGTTTGAGATGCAGTGCAGCAGCAAGTTTCCCTCGGTGAAGATACCAAGGTTATCGAACCAGTAGGACTCAGGAGATACAAGTAGGTGGCAACGTCGCCAGAAATTGCTTCCTGACTAGGGTGTTGTCGTGGACCTGCACACAGCAACAAATAACTTTGCTCCCAACGAGTACAGAGGAGTTGTCAATTCCTCCGGCCTTGTCATTTACAAAGGATCAACACAAGAGATAAAAGGTGCAAAGGAAAGTAAAAGCTGGAAGTAAATTGAGGGTGTGAACAATAATGTGAAGATGGACCGGGGTCCCGTGATTTTCACTAGTGATGTCTCTCTCCCAAAAGACGATAAAAGTGCTAGCGGGGTAAACAAATCACAGTTGGGCAATTGACAGGATTATGAATGCACCGCAATGCTAACTATGCTGCAAAGAAATGAAGGGCTCAAAAGCAATGGGCAGTACACTAAGGTAAGTAGACCGAAATCCATCTGCATCTACTACGAATCATCCACCTTGAGATATCTATCCAGAACATCTCACTGGTATTAAGTTGTGAATCCCACCCAAAGTGTAAACTCAAAGCAACAGACAACTGCATTAAAAGAACTTTGCGTAAAGTAAACAATCCTTGCACCTGCAGGTACAAGCACCGTTGTTTTATCCCTGGTGGCAACAGCACATCCCCTAGTCTCATGATTCTATCACTCAAGCTAGACATCAAGGGGCTGAACCCACAATCGAGCATAACGCTCTCTCTTGGAGTTGCAAATAAAATACTTGGCCAAAGCAAATACCGCAACGGAGAACATGCAAGAATTTACTCAAGAACAAAATATAAAAGAGAAGAACCAAATATATTACTCATCACAATCTCAACATAGTCTCATAATCCATCAGATCCCAACAAACTCAGCATAGCAACAGCAGAAATTACATAGATGCCTCGATCATGTGAGGCAGCTCACGAGGACTCGAAAGTGGAAGCACAAAGGGGGGAGAAGTACATCACATAGCTACTGGTCACGGACCCATGGTCCAAGGGGGACTACTCACGGCACATACGGGAGGCTTCCATGGCTATGGATGGTCTCCCGGAGGGGGTTCCTCCTCCCGGCAGGGTGCCGGGGCAGCTTCTCCAGGCAGCCCCGATCTTGAAACGGCGGGGGCGGCGGTACAGAGGGGAGTTCGCGAGAAAGAGATCAATATTAGGGGTTTCCACCCCGAGGGTAAATATAGGCGAAGGGGGCATCGAGGGGACCCACGAGGCAGTCAGGAGGGTCCCTGGCGCGGCCCAGGGTGGGGCCGCGCCACCTGCCCTCCTGGCTGCCTGGTGGTGGCCCCCCTTCCCTCTCTTGGTGATTCCGGAAGCTTCTGTTGCGCTGATTTTTTATATATTTTTCCCGGAATTTTTGGAGCACTTTTAATGGCCGGAAAACCTGAAATACAAAAACAGCAGAAAACAGAAACTGGCAACTGGGTGCACTGAGTTAATAGGTTAGTCCAAATAGGTTCAAAAGTGTATGAAAGCTCAAGCAAAACATGGCAAAGTCACACAAAACATGCATGGAGCAAGCAGAAATTATAGATACGTTTGGGACGTATCAACATCCCCAAGCTTAATTCCTGCTCGTCCTCGAGTAGGTAAATGATAACAAGCATAATTTCTGTGTTGACATGCCACACAACCATAAAAGGACTTTTAAGTAAAGCAATCAAAGCATGCAATTCAATTCAAGTCTTAACAAGCAAGAGTCTATATTAGCATTGACACAAGCAACAAAAGAACAAAAGGTGCAAGAGCTCTTGTTGTCCGTGAACCGAATGACTCCAAATGGTGTTTGCGTGCAAGCAAGGGACTGGGAAGAAAGAGAAAAAAGGTTGTTGAGAACAACTATCTACTAAAGTTTCACACTTGGTCTCCTTTGGATTCTTATCTGGACTCGTCCCCAGACCACTAGCCAGGTACAAGTCAAACTGATCCAGTCCCTTTCGACATTTTGAGCACTCATGCAATGGATGAGTGTGAGCAAGAAATTTGACACCTAAAAGGCGAAACAGAAAGAAGGTGGAGGAGGAAGACAAAAAGGTGTGAAAGGCTCACATCAATGAGGACAATCGTAGGCGAGAGAAGGCCATATGATAGATATGATGTGAGGAGTAGGGATTGCCATACAACGGATGCACATGTGAGCTAAAAGCTCTCCAAGGGAACTAGTGGGGGTGCATCTAACTTGCTTGCTCAAGAAGACCTAGAGCTCGTTTGAGGAGGCTCATCACTGGAATATACAAGCCAAGTTCTATAGTGTGAAGGGTCCCCACATAGCTATATGCATGATGATGATCTCTATGGAGTACATGGGATAGAAGATGAAGTACTAGTGGGGATCTCTCAAAAGGAATAGTAGTATTCCCCCTTCTCTTTTTTTTTCTTTTCTCTTTTTTTATTTTTGGTGGCCTCAATGGCTCTTTCTATTTAACTCTCATTTGTCCTCTTTGGGATCTTTTGATTTTGTCCTCTTTGGGATCTTTTCCTCACTTTAGGGGCAATACTCTATATTTTACAAGAATATAGGAGATCTTTCACACTTTACAAAGGTACTCACATAAAGAAAATGTAACTATCATGATGCAAATTTATGCCTCTGCCAGGGTAGCAGGATATGCAATGATACTAGCGCGTCATGTAGCAATGATTAGGGCAAGGCCCAACTAGCATGCGGCTCATCGATCAAGCAAGTAGCATGTATGACATGAAGATCAAGTCATGAGAAGGTGGATGTTGCATGGCAATGTATCTCGGAAAGGCTATGGAAATGCCTTGTAGGTAGGTATGGTGGCTGTTTTGAGGAAAGATATAAGGAGGCTTATGATGACAGAGCGTATCATGCCAAGGGTTTGGATGCACCGGCGAAGTATGCGCCAACTCTCGAGGTGAGTAAGGGCAATGCACGGTACCGAAGAGGCTAGAAAAAGTATAGGTGGGTGGAAATGTCAACTTTCAAATACTCACATTATTCCGAAGAACTCATGCACTTATTATCGGTAACTCTCAATCTAATCAGGAAGTTCACAAAGAGAGAGGTACCCCGAGGAGGAGTGTATGGGGGTTTGGCTATCCTTGCGCATCCTCAACTCATGGTACGTGAGTGTACTCTAATATTCAAACCCTCCAGAGGTTAGTGATCCATCTAGTAGCTAGAGTTCTCAACAGGGGTTTTTTGGTTTTCGAAAAACACACGGATTGCCCAAAATACGACATCTATCACTAATAGGCAAGAGCTCTTGACACCATAAGTTCAAACATTACTCTAGTCAATACCTCAAAACTATTGCAAGTTACTACTACAAAGAGAATAGCAACTTTAACTACCTACTTTCAGTCAAGACACAGAACTCAGTGCAACAGGCAAACTCTCTAACAAGATAAAACATGCAACCTATAGAAAGTTCAACCTAAGACAAAAGAAAAGCTCTAGAAAAACTAAAGCACTACAGCTAAACAGAACAGGAGCTAAGAAAAGAAAAAGAACAGCTCATAGCTAAAAGAATAAGCATGCAAATCCTATGAGGAGTTCTAGTTCAAGCGGAGCGTGAATCTCTCCCACACAAAAGAGTAAGTTGGGGTCTAACTTGTTACTACAGCAAAGAAAGCAAATCAAACCTAGAAAAGTAAAGAGCGAGACGCTCCAAGCAAAGCACATAACGCATGAAGTGATGAAAATATAGTGCAACGAGGGACAAACTGATGATTGTTGATGAAGAAGGGGATGCATCGGGGGCATCCCCAAGCTTAGACGCTTGAGTCTCCTTGAATATTTATTTGGGGTGCACATGGGAATCCCCAAGCTTGAGCGTTTGACACTCCTGAATCTTCTTTCATCATCCTCCATCGCGCACTTGAAAACTCCCTTCATACATAACTCATTGTAGGCTGATTAGAGAGGTTAGTACCCTAATAAAATAATTTTCCTCTACTGCAAATAAAGATTTACAGGAAGAGCTATTGTTTCTCTTGCCTTCTCAAAAAAGTTTGCAAAGAAAAGGCAAGCTTAAGGATTGCAAAATTGCGAAAAGAAAAACCGGGGCAGAAGCTGAGAAAACATAACAGCAGAGAAAGGAGAATTTTTTCGAGGTACGTTTGCAACTCATATCAAAAAACTTTGAACAGACGCCTAAAAGGTAATTGTATGGAGCATGCTGTCAAAAAAATTCAGATCTGGTGATTTATTGAGAATTTTCCGTCAAGCAGACAGAACCTGTTTCTGGACAGCAAGCACCAACTTTTGACCTTTCTTGCAATCTGAGGCTAAACTTGGCACAAAGCTTGAAAAGTAAAGATACAATGGTGTTGCTACAGTAGTAACAATCATCGAGACCACTAAGAACAGAAGGAAAGCAAAAGGAAAAACCTAAATTCGTTGCGGGCTGCCTCCCGAAAGCGCTTCTTTAGAGCCATTAGCTAGGCTTAAAGCTTGCAAAAGATGTTCACAAGATAATAAGAGTTGAAGCAAAGGAGAGCATCAAGAATCAAATATGAAACATATTTAAGACTAACCAACTTCCTATGCATGGGAAATTTGTAAGAAAATAAATCAAAGAAGCACAAAGTTACATGCATAGGAAGGTGGAAAAAGAACAACTTCAAAACTTTCAACATAAAGAGAGGTGTTTTTGTAACATGAAGGTTTCTAGAACCAAACTTTCCTCTCTCAAAATAATTTTCAGTAGCATCATGAACAACATCAAGAATATAACTATCACATAAATTATGTTGTTCATGACCTACAAACACACGTGTATTGTTTTCAACACGGTTTTTAGGATCATAAGATAGATGCAACCCATCACATTGAGCCTTGATAAGAGCAAAATTCTCCGCAATAGTTGGAGATTTCAAAAGGATAATAGGGCAATCAAGTGTGGGTGCAATAGCAACAATTTCATGCTTAACATAAGGAACTATAGCAAGTTCATCTTTGTAAGCATCATCCATAGTGGCATCATGACCATAAGCATAGAAGGCATCAACTTCATCAAAAATGGATATTTCAAAAGAATCCATAGGATCATAATACTCATATAAGGTAAGATTAAAAGAGTTACTCTCATCAGAAGGTAGACATGGATGGCTCCATTCTTCCTCCTTTTGTTCGTCACTCTCCTCCTCTTTTTCATGCAAGGAGCTTTCAGGTTCATAAATTTCTTCTTCCATAGAGTCCTGCAAATCATTAGTCTCTTCCTTTGGGGGAGAGATTCTCTCAAGATGATCAGTAATGTAATAATTTGCATCGTAATTTTCCAAACAATAGTTAAGTATAGCAAGACTCTCAGATTTGTAAGGGGCATCATCAATATATTTAAGAAGAGAAGTAATTTTATAGGCACCCTTATAAGCAACAAATTCTTCTATTTCCTCTGCATCATAAAAATCATAGTTTCTCTTAGCATAAGAAGCTAAGGTTTCATCATCATTGTACTCACATTGGAAAGCAAGGTGTTTGTGCCTCATAAAGCAACAAGATTAATCCCTGCAGAAAGATATATTATATATTGAGCACAAGTTTCTAGCATAATCATACAACTGGTGTATTTGTTTCCATAAATGTATCCCCTTTTGAGACAAGCGGTGTTCCTTGTACCACTTTTGTTGATCCTCGGTGAATCCTCCATGCCAATAAGATCTGGTTTCAAAGTAGTCAGACATTGATTGGCAAGTAAGGAACTAGACGTACTATATATTTTTTAGATTTTTGGTAAAGGACACGAAGGTAAAAACTGAAAGGTAAACTAACAAGACTAAAAAGCAAAGATAAAAGATAGCATGCAACTCCCCTATCTTGTAGACTTGATTCCCCGGCAACGGCGCCAGAAATTTGCTTGATGGCTTCTCGCCCCTCGTTGGTTACCCCAAGTGGAAGGTTTGACATGCAGTGCAGCAGCAAGTTTCCCTCGGTGAAGATACCAAGGTTATCGAACCAGTAGGACTCAGGAGATACAAGTAGGTGGCAACATCGCCAGAAATTGCTTCCTGACTAGGGTGTTGTTGTGGACCTGCACACAACAACAAATAACTTTGCTCCCAACGAGTACAGAGGAGTTGTTAATTCCTCCGGCCTTGTCATTTACAAAGGCTCAACACAAGAGATAAAAGGTGCAAAGGAAAGTAAAAGCTGAAAGTAAATTGAGGGTGTGAACAATAATGTGAAGATGGACCGGGGTCCCGTGATTTTCACTAGTGATGTCTCTCTCCCAAAAGAAGATAAAAGTGCTAGCGGGGTAAACAAATCACAGTTGGCCAATTGACAGGATTATGAAGGCACCGCAATGCTAACTATGCTGCAAAGAAATGAAGGGCTCAAAAGCAATGGGCAGTACACCAAGGTAAGTAGACCGAAATCCATCTGCATCTACTACGAATCATCCACCTTGAGATATCTATCCAGAACATATCGCTGGTATTAAGTTGTGAATCCCACCCAAAGTGTAAACTCAAAGCAACAAACAATTGCATTAAAAGAACTTTGCGTAAAGTAAACAATCCTTGCACCTGCAGGTACAAGCACCGTTGTTTTATCCCTGGTGGCAACAACACATCCCCTAGTCTCATGTTTCTGTCACTCAAGCTAGACATCAAGGGGCTGAACCTACAATCGAGCATAACGCTCTCTTTTGGAGTTGCAAATAAAATACTTGGCCAAAGCAAACACCGCAACGGAGAACATGCAAGAATTTACTCAAGAACACTTTTGTTGCGCTGATTTTTATTTTATTTTTCCCGGAATTTTTGGAGCACTTTTAATGGCCGGAAAACCTGAAATACAAAAACAGCAGAAAACAGAAACTGGCAACTGGGTGCACTGAGTTAATAGGTTAGTCCAAATAGGTTCAAAAGTGTATGAAAGTTCAAGCAAAACATGGCAAAGTCACACAAAACATGCATGGAGCAAGCAGAAATTATAGATACGTTTGGGACGTATCACATCCCCTGTGACTTGCAAACAATCACAATATCTGTGAGCATAACATCAAGAGCCAAACATTGTGCTTCCCGACAGGCTAGCACCTCCAAGCACTTAGGATCAGATATTCATGTGAAAACCATAGTCGCCGATCCAACATAAACCCCATCATGAGTTCTGCAAATCATAGCTGCTGCCCCTTTATTAGCTTCTTGATTCATGCCACAATCAACATGGAACTTACACACCCCATGCGGTGGCTGGATCCATTGAAGGTTACCACTCCTCGGAACCCTAGCAGTCGGATGGCATTTTATGTGGATATCCCCCAGTTCTGCAATGAATCTGAGTACAAACTCATGAGTGCTAAAAGGGCTTTGACGAATTCCTTCATGGATAAGTTTCCTCCGAGCGTGCCAGATAGACTAGAGTGTAACAGATAGATTAACCATCTCAGAATGAGTTAGGTTCTCCATCATGGAAAAGAGCCACTTCTTCGCGTTCAGTTCTGGGTTAGCAACGAGGTTGTCCAGCACCTCTTCTCCTGCAAGTGCCCACACACAGCGAGAATCACTACACTCGATCAGGCTATGTCTCCAGGAGTCAGGCATGCCACACAGTTGACAGGCATCCAAAGTCGCCATATTTCTCATGTTTTTAACATCCTCCGTTGGTATAGACTGCCTTCCTAATCTCCAAAGGAAGTGTCGAACCTTCCCAGGTACTTGGGTGTTCCACAAAGATTTGCACCCTCTATGTTCAGCAGTAGGGTTAGATACCGAATTGTGGACATATCTCAGATCCTCCCGACTTTGGCTAATGGCTATCATCATGCGATAACATCTTTTAACAGAAAAAAGTCCCTTATTTTCCAAACTCCAAGCCCATCGATCTTCTTCCTGACTTGTGCATAGAGGAATCCATTCAATGAGATTAATGTCTACTGCGATAAAATTTTCGGCAAGAATATCCCGGCGCCAAGATGCAAAAGTGTTGTCAATAAGCTCTGAAACCATCCTGGGAACATGCCTGTTAATCCTCACTATTCGACGCATATTGGATTCCCGCGGGATCCAGTTTTGTTCCCATATAAGTGTCGATTTCCCGTCACCAATGCGGCGGATTAAACCATGTTTCAGGACCTCCTTTCCCTAACACATGGACCGCAAAATGAGTGAGGGGTGAGATCCAAGCTGTGAAGACAGAAAGTCCACTTCAGGGAAGTACACAGACTTGAGTAATTTGGCACAAAGTGATTCCGAGTTCACAAGAATTCTCCAGGCTTGTCTCGCAAGCAAAGAGAGATTAAACATTTCAAAATCTTTAAAACCAAAACCACCAAGATATTTCGGTTGTGTCATGTATCTCCACGATACCCATGCAGGTTTGCGTTTCCCATCCCTGGTACCCCACCAAAATTGCCTCACAATCTTGTTCAACTCCTCAAGAAGGCCTCGAGGTAACTTGAACACAGACATAGAATAGACAGGGACATATTGTACTACAGACTTGATGAGTACCTCCTTTCCAGCAGCAGAGAACAATTTTTCAATCCATCCTTTAACCTTCCCCAACATCTTTCTTTGAGGTACTTAAAAGCATTATTCTTGGAAGACCCAACATCAGAAGGAAGCTTCAACTATTTCTCATTGAGTGTATCATTTGGCACTTGTAGGATAGATTTAATCCCTTCTCTGGTTGCTTCCGGGCATCCTTTACTAAAGAAAATAGTAGACTTTGAAGGATTAATTCGTTGGCCAGAAGCCTGGCGGTAGACATTCAATAGGTTTGATATCTGTGTCGCCCCTTCATTAGTCCCCTTGAAGAACATCAGGTTGTCGTCTGCAAAGAGAAGATGCTTAACTGGTGGCCCCGAAGGAGCAACCAGAAGACCAATACTTTGAGAAGACCGAAAACCATGTTTTAAGAGGCACGAAAGGCCCTCTGCTGCCAAAAGTAACCAATAAGGAGAGATAGGATCTCCCTGTCGAATACCCCTGGAGGGTTTAAAGTCTTCCAACTTACTACGATTGATCAAAATTGAGTATGAGACTGAGCTGACCATACTCATTATCAAAGAAACCCACTTCGCCGAAAAACCCAACTTGAGCATGATTGCCTTTAGATAGCCCCATTCTACCCGACCATAAGCCTTCATCATATCGAGTTTGAGAGCGCAATGTCTATGCTTCACTGCTTTATTGCGTTTCATAAAATGCAAACATTCATAGGCCACTATGATATTATCCGTGGTCATCCTCCCCGGTACAAAGGCTGACTGCTCATCAAAATAATATCAGGTAGGACTAACTTCAGCCGGTTAGAAACTACCTTCGACGCAATTTTATAAAGGACATTGCATAAACTGATGGGTCTAAACTGTGATAAAAGAGTTGGATTCTTTACTTTCGGAATTAATAGCAGGATTGTTTTGTTGATACTCTCAAGGTCTTCCACCCCTTCCAAGATGCTCAGTACCACCTTTTCACCTCTTCGCCACAAACGCCCAATGTTTCTGGAAAAAATGCGCGGGAAAACCATCCGAGCCCAGTGCCTTTGAGGGGAGCATTTGAAACAAGGCCTGTTTCACCTCATCACTGGAATAAGGGGAGTCCAGCAACGAGCGCATTTCCTCTGTGACTTTAGTAGGTACAGTGTCCAGAACAACCTCCATACCCCGAGTACCTTCTGACGTGAACAAAGTCCTGTAAAAATCTGTAGTCATAGCTTCTAGAGTTGCCTCATCCTCCACGACCTGACCATCATCCCTCTAAAGCTTTTTAATCAGGATTTCCGACGCCTAATGGTCGTCCTTATCTGAAAGAATTTTGTATTCTTGTCACCCTCTTTCAACCATTCTACTCGAGAGTGTTGCCTGTAAAGAATCTCCTCCCTTCTATAAAGTTCAATCAGTCTTTCATTGATCTTTTTCTCCCTATAAGTTGGACCAGACCGGCCTGGCACCTTTAAGAGAATATTGAGCTCATGCTTCAAATTTCGAATATCAGTCTTCGCGTGTCCAAATGTGAGTCTATCCCAATTTGCAAGATCGCTTGCTAATGAATTCAGCTTATCCTTCATGTGTTCCACCGAATTGGCTGAAGATTTATTGGCCCACTCTCTAGCAACAAAATTTGCCAATTCCGGGTGTCTATCCCACATATGTTCATAGCGAAAATGTTTAGGACGGGGGACACCATCACTCAGAAAGTTTACGATGATGGGGCCATGATAAGAACAAGCCGCCCATATATTTTCCACCCTTTGGTTTGGAAACTAAAACATCCAGTTTGGATCATCCACCTCCCGATCCAACCGGACCCGAGTATATGTCCCTCCAGCTACTTTCTTCTCGAACATCCATGCTAAAAATGTTGAGCCAAGGTCCAGCAGCCCACACACGTCAAGGGCATCCTGAAACCCATACATTTGAGCCTGCGAATGCAGATTAACCCCATCATGTTCATGTTGATACAAGACTTCATTAAAATCTCTCACCGCCAACCACGGTAATCCTGAGTTGCCCGCGATTGATTTAAGAGTATCCCATGCTTTATACAGATCATATATATGAGCTTCTCCATATACAAATGTTATCCTCATCACAGCAGGGCCTAAACCTTTAATGGAAGAGTCAACATGATATCTCGAGAAACCCAAAATTTCCACTGCAATTTCATCCTTCCAGTAAACCGCAATACCCCCACTTCTGTCATCACTTCCAATCTCATAGGGTTTATAAAACCGTAAACTTCCCGCCAATGCTTTGGCACGTTCGCTCGAGATTTGGGTCTCTAATAAACATAGAACGACCGGGGTAAATTTAGCTGCGAGTTCTCGCGCTTCTCGAACTGTCGCGGGATTACCCAAACCGCGGCAGTTCCAACTGATGAGACTCATTGGTCCTGGCGGTCACCCTCGGAGGGTGCCACCAATACTGTTTTAAACGGGTTGTTTGGTGCTACGTCCAAAATGCATCACTATTTTATATAGTAATTCTTTCCTATTCATTGATATATTTCATGTTATGATGCTATTCTTATGTTGTTTTGGCTTATTTTACACAGTTTTCAACTTTTCGATGCCGAAGCAGCAAATGCAGGATTCAACGGTAAAAAGTGGACACTGAGTTGCTGAAACAGAAGACCTCCAAATTACCTGAAAATTGATGGAGGCCATTTTCAAGAATAATGACGGGGACACACAAAACAGAAACCAGAGGGGGGCCACCAGGAGCCAAGGCGCCCCCCTGGCGCGGCCCCACCCCTGGCCACGCCGGGTGGCCGCCTGGACCCCTGGGGCCACCCCAGGCTCCCCCCTCTGGCCTATTTATCCCTCATCGTCCAAAAACCCTAAAAGAGGAGAGTTTTCGCGAGTTTCGCCGCCGCTCAATGGTGGAAACCAACAGAGGAGAAAAGACATCTCCGGCGGGCAGATTCCGCCGGGGAGAACACCTCCCGAAAGGGGAGATCGTCGCCATCGTCATCACCATAGTCACGGGCATCATCGAGATCATCATCAACATCATCCCCAACATCAGCACCATCTTCATCTCCATCCAATCTCACCTCACAAGTCCAACTTGTGTTGTAATATGTACTATCTATCCTCTCTACTCTAACGGTGTTGATTACTACCGTGTGATGAATGCTATTGAGTTTTTTTGGGGAAATATCTTTGTATCCAGATTGTTTATCACCTATTTATCCCCACTGATCATGATCTCTTTTATGTCTCGTGAGTAGTTACTTTAGTTCTTGAGGACATGGGAGAAGTCTAGTTTCTAGTAGTCATATGATGTCGAAGTAATATGTGTCGTTTGATATTTAAGTTGTGTTGTTATTTTCTTAGTGGTGTCGTGTGAGTCGAACACTCAACACTTCGCCTTATTAAGGACCTAGGGGAATGCATTGTGTATAAAGAATGCTTACGGTGGGTTGCCGGAGTGACAGAAAACTGAACCCCAGTTCGCACGCTTTTGCACAAGGGAACAATGGATCATCGATCATATTGCTATGGTTAGGCTTTCGCCTTAATTACTATCTTGTATTTGCGGATGCTTGCAAGATGTTTAATCATAAGAGTGCACTTATCTTAGTATAGAGGGTGCACTAGCATAGATCCACCCACTCAACACTTATCAACACATCACATAGTACCGATACGGAATATGGCGAAAGCACCTGACTATTTCTCCCGTGTGTCCTCAAGAACGCTTTAGTCTTTATAAGTTCAGTTGCTAGGCCTATCGTTTGCTCAAAAGGATCGGGCCACTTGTTTCTCCTCAGTGCCTTTACTTTTCTCGCTTTTACCTTTTTGTTGCTTATATCACAAACCCCTAAAAAGTTATCTTTCAGTTCATGTAGCTATTTCTTTACCAAAGTCACTTACCAATACCTTCTCCTCCTCGTTGGGATCGACACTCTCATTTATCGAAAACGCTACAAACGATCCCCTACAGTTGAGGGTCATCAAGTACTGTTTTCTGGCGTTGTTGCCGGGGAGCATAGCGCTATTAGTAACTGAAGTTGGTAAGGAAGTTTTTATATTTCTATTTTTGTTTTGTTGTTGCTGCTCTTTGTCCTTATGGACACCTCTACTCTTGGTTCATTGTTTATGGGGAAAAGCCCCACAACTGTGGTGGTCACTCCTACCCCAACTGAAATTGTGCCTTACAAAATACCATCTGGTATTATCAATTATTTCTTAGCTAATCGTTATGCAGGAGATAGACATCCAGGTGAACACTTGCTATATTTATCACAACTATGTTCATTATTAAGCTTGCAGGTGTGTCACTGGAGTTCGTCATGAAGAAATTATTCTCCATATCACTTATAGATAAAGCTTCAGATTGGTATAAGCTCCTCGATAACTCACATATACTTAATTGGGAAGAGCTTATGTCTCTCTTTTATACAAAGTTTTATCCTCTTCATGAAATTCATCGAGATAGGAACTACATCTATAAATTTTGGTCTCGCGACGGAGAGAGCATCACTCAAGCTTGGGGGAGACTTAAATCCCTAATGTTCAAATGTCCTATACATGAACTCCCCAAAGATATTATAATTACAATTTTTTATGCCAGGCTTTCTCGTCAGGATAAGGAGATGTTGGATGCCTCCTCTAGCGGGGTACTCCAAACCAGAAGCGTTGAAGAAAAGTGGGATCTCATTGAGAGGATCCAGAAGAACATAGAAGACTGGGAAATCGATAAAGGTATTGAACCCACTATAAATTATGAGCATTAATACATTGAGAGCTATGTGAAAACTGATTACTTTAATACCTTTTGCTCTAAGATTGGTCTTGATTCCCAGCTTATGGTTGATTTTTGTAAGAACTTTGCCTCTCACATTGACTCTTCTAAGGAGGAGAAGGATCAGTATGATAAACCCTTTAAAGAATTACCTGTTGACATTCATGTTGCTGACCCTATTCTACCTGCAGTTTTTTTATGAAAACCCCCCTTTTCCTACAAGGATGAGGGAGCACTCTTTTGTGACAGGTATAATAAATAAAAGTGAGAGAAGAACTGACGAACTTGAGGACCTGATCAAGGTCGATCCTCAAGTTGCGATGGTTAAAGATTTAGTTACCAATGATATTTCAGATTCCAAGATAAAATTTTGTGTTGTTTCAACTAACATTGTCACAGCCAAGAATAAGAGCCCAATTTCATGTACACCAGTTGTATCTGTCAAAATAGGCGATCACAATTATTACGGGCTTTGCGATCTGGGATCCAGTGCTAGCGCTATTCCTTATTCACTCTATCAGGAGATCATGGGTGAGATTTCACCCTGTGAACTTGAAGAGGTCGATGCTACTATTTATCTAGCAAACAAAGAAACTATCTCTCCCATTGGAATTGTGAGAGATGTTACCATATGAATTTAACTTTTCTAAGTTCTCCAAGCAGCCTCGTGGTGCTAATTTACCTAGTGATGATAAAATTATTGAAAATATTGCTTCTATTGCTATTCCTCCTAATGATCCTTTGCAGCAATATATGGAAGACCACGAGAATGATATGCGTATGCAGGAGAGAAATGAGTTAGACGAAATATTTGCAAGACAAGCTGCTATCCTGAAGCACAACCTTTCGAGTTGAGCCTTTGGGGATCCTAGCACAACCAAAATAAGACCCGCTGTTTGACCTCAAACCACTGCCAGATACGCTCAAGTATGCTTATTTAGATGAAAAGAAAATATATCTTGTTATTATCAATGCTAACCTTTGAGGATTTGAAGAAGAGTGATTATTGGAGACACTTCACAGACACCGTGGTGCCTTGGGCTATACCCTTGATGACCTTAAGGGGATTAGTCCAGCGATTTGCCAACACACTATCAATCTCGAGCCCGATGCTAAGCCAGTTGTTGATCATCAACGACGGCTGAACCCAAGGATGAAGGACGTGGTTAGGATGGAGATTCTCAAGCTTCTAGCCGCGTTTATCATCTATCCTATAGCTGATAGTAGGCGGGTAAGTCCAGTTCATTGTGTTCCTAAGAAAGGAGGTATGACTATTGTTCCTAATGATAAAAATGAATTGATACCTCAAAGAGTTGTTATTGGATATAGAATGTGTATTGATTACAGGAAGTTGAACAAAGCAACCAGGAAGGACCACTACCCGCTGCCCTTTATTGATCAGATGCTTGAGAGGTTGTCTAAAAACACCCACTTTTGCTATCTTGATGGGTACCCTGGCTTCTCGCAAATTCATGTTAACACTGCCGATCAAGAGAAGACCACTTTCACGTGTCCTTACGGTACTTATGCTTACGGGCGTATGCCTTTTGGTTTATGAAATGCACCTGCTACTTTTCAGAGATGTATATCTGCTATTTTTCATGGTTTCTGTGAGGAGATTGTGGAAGTTTTCATGGACGATTTCTCTGTCTATGGAACTTCCTTTGACCACTGTCTCCATAATCTTAATAAAGTTTTGCAGAGATGCGAGGATACAAACTTAGTTCTTAACTGGGAAAAGTGTCACTTCATGGTTAACGAAGGGATCGTACTTGGTCACAAGATTTCCGAGAGGGGAATTGAAGTGTACAAGGCGAAGATTGAAGCTATTGAAAGGATGCCCTATCCAAGGGACATTAAATGTATCGTAGTTTTCTCGGTCATGCTGGTTTCAATAGAAGATTTATCAAATACTTTTCTAAGACCTCGAGACCCCTCACTAATATTCTCCAGAAGGATGTTCCTTTTGTATTTGATGAAGATTGTAAGGAGGCTTTCGAAGTTCTTAAGAAAGCTTTGATAACCGCTCCTATAGTACAACCACCTGATTGGAAATTTCCCTTTGAAATTATGTGTGATGCCAGTGATTTTGCTGTTGGGGCAGTTTTAGGACAAATGGTTGATAAGAAATTGAATGTTATACATTATGCTAGCAAAACCCTTGATAGTGCTCAGAAGAATTATGCTACTACTGAGAAGGAATTCTTGGTAGTAGTGTTTGCTTGTGATAAGTTTAGGCCTTATATTGTTGATTCTAAAGTCATTATTCATACTGACCATGCTGCTCTTAAGTACCTTATGGCGAAGAAGGATGCAAAACCAAGACTCATCAGGTGCGTACTCCTTCTTCAACAATTTGATTTACAGATCGTTGATATAAAAGGAGCAGACAATCCGGTGGCGGACAATCTTTCAAGGATGGAAGATATACCGCGTGACCCCATCCCAGTCAACGACAGTTTTCCAGATGAACAACTTGTTGTTGTAAAAGTACAATCTCTTTCCGTTCCTTGGTTTGCAGATTATGCTAATTTTATCGTTGCAAAGTATTTGCCTCCAGGTTTAACATTTAAGCAAAGGAAAAAGTTCTTCCATGATTTGAGGCACTACTTTTGGGATGACCCTCATCTTTTCAAAGAAGGTCCAAACGGGATCATGAGAAGATGCATACCGGAACACGAGCAGAGAGACATTCTTAGACAATGTCACGATAGTCCCTACGGAGGACATCACGCCGGTGAGAGGACCACACATAAGGTTCTCCAATCAGGTTTTTATTGGCCCACTCTCTTTAAAGATGCTAGAAATTATGTTTTATCTTGTGATAAGTGTCAGAGAGTTGGTAATATTAGTAGGAGGAATGAGATGCCTATGAAATATTCTCTAGTGATTGAGACTTTTGATTGTTGGGGTTTTGATTTTATGGGTCCTTTTCCTCCCTCACACAAGTACATTCACATTTTAGTAGTTGTTGATTATGTGACCAAGTGGGTTGAAGCAATCCCCACTGAGAGTGTTGATCACAAGACATCTTTGAAAATGCTCAAAGATGTAATTTTCCCTAGGTTTGGTGTACCTAGGTATCTCATGATTGATGGAGGATCACACTTCACGCATGGAGCCTTTAGAAAAGCTCTAGCCAAGTACGATGTCAATCATAGAATTGCTTCACCGTATCATCCTCAAACTAGTGGGAAAGTTGAGCTCACCAATAGAGAGATCAAGTTGATCTTGCAAAAGACAGTTAGCAATTCTAGGAAGGACTGGTCAAAGAGGTTAGGAGATGCTCTGTGGGCGTATAGAACTGCTTACAAAAACCCCATGGGCATGTCTCCGTATAAGATGGTCTATGGCAAGGCTTGCCATTTGCCATCAGAATTAGAACATAAAGCTTTCTGGGCTGTTATAGAGCTTAATGCTGACCCAAAGTTAGCTGGTGAAAAGCGTCTCATGAACTTGACTTATCTAGATGAGTGGAGAAGTGAAGCTTACAGAGTGCTAAAATGTTCAAGGAAAAGGTAAAGAAGTGGCATCATAGAAGGATTCTAAAACGTGAATTTAATGTCGGTGATAAAGTTTTGTTGTTTAGATCTCGTTTCAGGTTTTCTCCAGGTAAACTACTTTCCAGATGGGAAGGACCATTTCATATTGAAGAAGTATACCGCTCTGGTGCAATCAAGATTAACAATTTTGATGGCACCAAACCTGAAGTTGTGAATGGGCAAAGACTCAAGCATTACATGGCAGGAGACCCCGTCAATGTTGATGTAAATTTAATACACACAACTACTCATGTAGAATATGTTGCAGCCCGGTTTCAGACACCAGCATAAGCAGAATAAGAAGAGGTATGTATTACAGTAAGGAAACATCGCGAAACCGCCATACAAGTTCCATATTACGAGTTTTTGAAAAATATAGAAAATTCAGAGCCTAATTGGAGCCAGAGAGGAGCTCCAGGGGCCCAGGCGCCCCCCTGGCGCGGCCTTCCTCCTGGCCGCACCGGGTGGCCGCTTGGGAACCCCGGAGCCCGTCTCCAACTCCACTTTGGCTCGTTACTTTCCTTTTGTTGCAGAAATTTTTGCTATATATTTTCCCGGATAGTCCCGGCACTGTATCTCGCGATATTGTGTGTTTTCTTCTCGATCTGTTTCTGCCAGCATAAAAAGGGCTATTGCTAGAGATGTCTTCGTGTGGCTCGAGCGGAGAAGACTTTTTGGGGCGACGTCTCCGTCAAGTCCAGCAGGATCTCAACCAAGGGAAGTACGTTGATTGGGCTACGGAAGAAGAAATCGCTGCAAGGCAAGCAGAGATGGAGATCTCTGTGAGAGAGGAAGTCAAGATTATTACTGCCCAACAACAAGGAGGTCTAATCAATCCCATCATGGTGGGATCTGTCCAACCTCAATATGATCTTTCTCTTAACCTTTCAGGGCCTCCCACTTCACTTGATGATCAACGTACAATCTCCACCATCTCCGAAGCCTACCGCATCACCAATCAACTCTGTGAAGATTTCTGTGTACTGAAAGTACAAGTGGAACTCCTGGAATTAGAAAATCGAACCCTTCGCCATGTCATCAAGGATTTGAAGAATGAACAACAACAGGCATGAGGAGTAAATCTCCTCGGGTAATGGCATCCCCTCAGCTTGTTCCAAGCTTGGGGGAGTGCCCGGTATCTTTATCTTTATCTTAGTCTTTTAGAGTCAAGTAGAGTCGTATCATGTCTAGGGAAGTTATTATATGAAATAGGTGTTTGCATCGAGGTCTATCACTCCTTCTGTGGAGATTTTGTATCCGTGAGTGTGGAGTCGTCTATGATGGAATATTAATGAGAAGCCTATTGGTTCCTTCGCTGCACTCGGTATTCTCTTCATGCAATCGGCCTTATATGATGATTCTTATGGGGAGTATTGACCTTATATCAGTTATGGATTTGAAAACTTTATTTAATTTTGGCAAACATAGCTTTGGTCTTGACAACATGCATGTTTTCTCAAGTAGCGACATAGCCAAAACCTTTATGTTATTATGCTTGAAGTGTTATGTTGACAAGGAAGACAACTTGATGTGTTATGCTTACCTTAATGTTTATGCTTTATATGTTTTGCATCTTAATTAGCATCAATTGTCTGTTCCCTCAAAGCCTTTGCTAGCCAAACTCTTTGCCTAGCAGATTTCTGTTTGTGCATCCATACCCTGAAACCGATATCGTCCCTATGAGTCCACCATACCTTCCTATTCGTGGTATTTCCCTACCACTCCTGAAGTATAGAATTTATGTGTTATCCTTAAATGTTCAAAATATTATGTTTTGTACCTCTTGTTTAGCTCATGAGGAAATAGTAGATAATTCACTATCTTCTTAAGTTGGACAAGTTTTACCCCGGGATTGCATGTCTAATCTGCAAACCCATAATACGAGGAAGAACTGGCATGAGTGCGCCCAACTCGAAAGATAATACAACAAACAAACCCTCCTTCGCGCTTGGTCTATGAGAAATCAGAAACTTTGGCAGTGATAAACAAAGGAGATTAAGGGGATGTGATCGTCCTCACTTGGGAGCCGTTCCTCGAAACTTGTCCATCTTAAGAATTAATTGAGCTATCTATTAGCATTCATTGACAAACTATGCACCTCCCAAAATCTGTTTTCATTATGTTTGATTTAAGGATAGCACATGAGTTTTCCCTGCTTGCCTATAACAAGGCCTTTCTTTTACATTTATGTTGAGTCAGTTTTCCTACTTCCTTCTTGGCTCAAAGAGAACAGGCACTTGATGTTGATGAGGAATCATTCATATAATGTTGCATTAAGTTTTGTCATGCCACATCATTGTTGACATTATCTTTTGATAAGTAAGTTGTTTGCAAAAGCTTATGCCATGCAAGCATCTTCCTTTGTGTTAGCATTTGCACTTCATGACTAATAACATGTTCTTTCAAAACCTTCAAATTGTTTCTTAATAAAATGAAAGAGCAGAAGTAAAAATTACTAGTTGTCCCTTGACCAAGGATATGTTTGCCATAATTTGATGAGTTTTCTCATCCCTACTTTTGATTACAATTGTTATTACTTTCTCATAAGGACCTTATGAGATGAGGTTGCTGTTGAGGATGCTTGAGTTTGATGAAGAAACCTTGATGCTTCTTGTCCATATTCTATTTATCGACACTTCACTCTCTAAACTTGTGGACAGATTTGCCGAGCTCAGTATTCGCTTGGGGACAAGCGAGGTCTAAGCTTGGGGGAGTTGATACGTCCAAAATGCATCACTATTTTATATAGTAAGTCTTTCCTATTCATTGATATATTTCATGTTATGATGCTATTCTTATGTTGTTTTGGCTTATTTTACACAGTTTGCAACTTTCCGATGCCGAAGCAGCAGACGCAGGATTCAGCGGTAAAAAGTGGACGCTGAGTTGATGAAACAGAAGACCTCCAAATTACCTGAAAATCGACGGAGGAACTTCCAGAATAATGACGGGGACTCGCAAAACGGGAACCAGAGGGGGCCACCAGGAGCCTAGGCGCCCCCTGGCGCGGCCCCACCCTTGGCCGCGCCGGGTGGCCGCCTGGACCGCTGGGGCCACCCCAGGCTCCCCCCTATGGCCTATTTATCCCTCATCGTCCAAAAACCCTAAAAGAGGAGAGTTTTCGCGAGTTCCGCCGCCGCTCTGTGGCGGAAACCAACAGAGGAGAAAAGACATCTCCGGCGGGCAGATTCCGCCGGGGAGAACACCTCCCGGAAGGGGAGATCGTCGCCATCGTCATCACCATAGTCACGGGCATCATCGAGATCATCATCAACATCATCCCCAACATTAGCACCATCTTCATCTCCATCCAATCTCACCTCACAAGTCCAACTTGTGTTCTAATCCGGACTATCTATCCTCTCTACTATACCGGTGTTGATTAGTACCGTGTGATGAATGCTATTGAGTTTTGTTGGAGAAATATCATTGTGTCCATATTGTTTATCACCTATTTATCCCCACTGATCATGATCTCTTTTATGTCTCGTGAGTAGTTACTTTAGTTCTTGAGGACATGGGAGAAGTCTAGTTGCTAGTAGTCATACGATGTTGAAGTAATATATGTCGTTTGATATTTAAGTTGTGTTGTTATTTTCCTAGTGGTGTTGTGTGAGTCGAACACTCAACACTTCGCTTTATGAAGGACCTAGGGAATGCATTGTGTATAAAGAATGCTTACGGTGGGTTGCCAGAGTGACAGAAACCTGAATCCCAGTTCGCACGCTTTTGCACAAGGGAACAATGGATCATCTATCGTATTGCTATGGTTAGGATTTTGCCTTAATTACTATATTGTATTTGCGTATGCTTGCTGTGCACTTATCTTAGTCTAGAGGGTGCACTAGCATAGATCCACCCACTCAACACTTACCAACACAACACATAGTACCGATACAGAATATGGCGAAAGCACGTGACTATTTCTCCCGGTGTCCTCAAGAACGCTTTAGTCTTTATAAGTTCAGTTGCTAGGACTATCCTTTGCTCAAAAGGATCGGTCCACTTGTTGCTCCTCAGTGCCTTTACTTTGCTCGCTTTTACCTTTTTGCTGCTTATATCGAAACCCCCTAAAAAGTTATCTTTCAGTTCCTGCAGCTATTTCTTTACCAAAGTCACTTACCAATACCTTCTGCTCCTCGTTGGGATCGACACTCTTATTTATCGAAAACGCTACAAACGATCCCCTATAGTTGAGGGTCATCATTTGGGTCCTCGACATCCATTATTTCTCTAGCTTGTTTCTGCTTCTTTTTGTTCTCATTTTTCTATGGGGTGTTAGAGGGTTCACTCTCACTCCCACCCCCTCCAAACTTATCTACCAGCAAGGCAACTGAGGTACTCTTATCCAAGGGACCAACTCTTGTCCTGCAGCCGGTTTATTTTCAGTAGCTGTTGGAATAACTAGGTAAGCCACCGAAACTTCAGCCAATCTTTTCAACCTTAACAGGTCCCCTTCGTCAGCCACTACATCAAATATTCCCGAGAGGTCAGCCGCAGGAGGGGGAGGCAGTTGCGCTTGGAAAGCTGCATTGAAACTCCAAGGGGGTGCAATAACACCATCACTGCCTCTACCTCTTTCTATCCCAGCATCATCACGGCCTCGGCCTCGCCCCCGTCGAAGAGGCTCATTGCCAAATTCACTATTGTTCTTCCCCATGCTACCTCTTCCCCTGCCTCGACCACTTAGACCTCTGTCAGCAAGTACAAAAGCTCCCCACTCAAAGGTTGAGGAGTCATGTTCACAAGAGCCACACTCTTCATGCCAATGTCCAACTAAGCCGCAATGGTAGCAAAACGCTGGAAGCTTCTCATATTGCACTTGGTACCAACTCTTTTTCAGATCTTTAGTGATCGAAACGAACCGAACCAACTTCTTCGTCAGATTTATCCTTGCCCTCATTCTGACGAATTCTCCAGCATACTGTAACACCCCCAGTGTCATGCTACAGTAATCACCCTCTTCTAATGCCAAGTCACTGTGATTAACCAGTCTTGATCATGCCCAGTTCAAATTCAAACCCTGTTGGAATTCAAATTAAATTAAAAACAAAGATGGAATAAAACTTGATCCAAAAATTGTGCAACCAATTTTATTAAATTCATAATAATCTTTAGGTCATATTAAAATAATAATGGGCAATTATTACAAGGTTTAAATATTGTAAACAAATCAAAACAATAGCAAAACAGTAGCATTTGACCCCTTTAAAATTAAACAAAAATGCAAATTATTTTATTTGGGCACAAAACTTTTTGTGACATTGTTATTCTATGTGAAACTAATAATAGAGGAATTTTCATATTTTTTAAAAACCATCCGGTGGCTAATTAAAATAAAACAGAAAACAAAGGAAATTAGAAAAAAACTATAACCCGCCGAGGGTGCAACCTCCCACTGGGCCAAGCCCAGCCCACCCCCTCTCCACTTCATCTCCTACACTGCTCACCCCCACCCCGTGGCAACCATCCACGACGGCCATGGCCGCGGCCACACCGTGGCGGCCATCCCCCGGCTAGCCTGGAGGATAAGAAGCCCTGCACCCCTGGCCCCGAACCCTAACCCTAGGGTCCCTCCATTCCCCCCACCCCTCGCACCACTGCTCCCTCTCCTCCCGGTTCTGCACACCCGACGCCGCCGTCGGCATGGGCATGTGCGCCGTCGTGGCCCCATGGACCCCATCGCCTGAGACCGTGTCCTGGAGAATCACCATGCACCTCCACGTCGAGCCCGCACTTTGGATTGAGCCGGGACGCGCTACATCACCGGAATCGCGCACTTCTTCGCCGCCACAGCCGGAACTTCTCGCCGGTGATTCGCGTCGATACCAGCTCCACCGAGCCCACTGCCTCCCCCTACTGGCTCAAAGTGAGCATACGAACAATTCCCCCATCTTGCGCTCTGTTTCTTGCCTTTGTCGCCGTTCGCCGTGGAGCCGGGCTCCGGACGCCGCTGGCCTCGCCGTAGTCATCAAGTCGGCCGTCCCCGGCACCTGTATCGTGTACCAGTAGGCGCAGGACGCAACGCTCGTCTGAATGGTCCCCTCCGCTGCCGATTTGGTCGCCGGAGTTCGCCTCCCGTGGACCTCGCCGTTGCCCCTGAGCTCACCGTCGCCGTGCCCCTGCTTTGCGCAGTGGGTTGACCCCCCTGACACGTGGGCCCGGCCGCTAAGTAATTAGATTAGTGGCAAATTTATCTGCTAACCAAAAATAAGCCCCCTTGATTAATAAACCTGAGGCAATGACATGTGGGCCCTAGGGTAGTTTTAATTATTTAGTTAACTGTTAGAGTCACTGACCTGTAGGCCCTAAGACTTAAGTTAATCAAGGGATTAAATAATAGCTTAATTAACATTGGAGTGTATGACACATGGGCCCCATTGGGTTATTAGTCTAAATAAAATGCAATTATAAAAATGTGCCTATGACATGTGGGACCCCACTTTTCTTTTAATTATTAAAATTGTTTTATTATAATGTGAGGCTAACAAGTGGGACCAGATCCACTGGTCAAGTTTGACCAGTCAAACTACACTGTTCTGGATAATGTTAGTTTAATAATAAAATAAATCTAGAAATTCTTTTAAATTGGTTTAACTTTGGAAATTCAATATCTTTTAAACCGTAAGTCAGATTAAATTAATTTATACATGAAAATTGATCATAAAAATATAACGAATACGAATACATTATCCATATACCAACCACCCTCCTCTAACTTACCGAACATGAAACATTTCCCCTCCCGTGGATCCGGCCGGTAATTCCCGGTACCGGTAAAACTGCCCGGATGGACATAATCTGTACGTGAAAGTCGTTCAGAATGGATCAACTAACTCGGATACAATATCCACATGTCTGTCAGATGTCTTTAACACTACAGACATGAAACATTCCCCCTCCGACCACACTGTCCGGTAATCGCCCGGAGCCGGTATAATTGCTGGTTGATTTCCCGTTTCGTCTGCAACATGTAGCACCGCGTTAGTTCACCTCTAGCTTAACATTTGCCATGTCTTGTATTTGTATTGCTATTATTGTTGTGTATTTATTGTTTCTTCCCCCTCTCTTATTGTCCGGTAGTCCCGACGACTGCTGCCGATGCCTCTGTGATCGACTACGTCGTCGACGACCGTACCCCTCCCGCGAGCTTCCACGCAAGCAGAGCCATTCTCTTCCCCAGATATCGCCTATCTTTTTCGTACATTTCTTGCACTAGGCATGGTTACTGATGTTGCTACGATTACAATCATATTCAATTGCATAGCCTATTTTTGTCGCCCCTTGATGTACCTTCCTTTATCCTACGCTGCCTACTATAATTATATATTTTATTCAGCAGTGATCCCTGCGCATTGTTAGCTAGGATTAGATAGCGGGTCGTGATCACTCAGGGGAGTGACGCTGATACAATATATTAATTGTAACAGGTACGGTACAATGCAGACACCGCCTAAGGCCCCTAGCTCGGCTCTGCCGAGCCACATCAAGTGGAGTACCGAGGAGTAATCCTCGTACTCCACTCGTTGCTGACTCCGTATAGCCGCCCTAGGGTCCTGAGCCCCGGTTGTCCTTAAGGTAAGAAGTCAGGCGACCCAACGGTGTCCGCGAGCGGTATTGCATCGGGAACGACAGGGAGGGTACGATCGACGTTATTGGCGTGCTTGGCCCCTGCTCGTATCTCGCGAGAGTTACCAAACCACGAAAGTCGAGCTCTACCAAGAGCACACACGAGATAAGGTAAGGAGTCGGTTCACCTTGTTGGTAACCGCAGAGACTTGGTGGGACGATAGGGCAGGCACCGATGTACTGGTGGTCCTGACTGTTGTCGTTGTCCGCGGGTCAGTTAAATCAAGGCAACGATAATGGTTGTCACGCAGGTTAATTAAAATGCTAAATGGTTCGGTGGATGACTTGAGAGGCCCGTTGGTCTGTACGCACTACCTTCACGTGGGATAAGGAGTTATGGGCTCCACTACATCGTAGTTTGTTCGAAAGCTCTTCAGACGTCAGCAGTACCACGGGCTGATTGCCGGGAAGCGGTCTTGTCTTCTTTGCTGCAGCAGGTGTATTTGGATTTTATTTTGCTTCACCGGCCAGTCTTATACCGTTCAGGAGCGCAGAAGGGTGAGGGACCTAGACCCCTGAGCGCATAGGATATAGTCCGGCGGATGGCCTCTCTGCTGAGCCTAGGATGGGTTGCGCCGTGTCGGATAGATTTGGTCGAGCGTTCCCTAACAAGGTTACCGCCACCCTGGAGATCCGAGCGTGCAGGCTGAACAGTAGTGCACCCCTGCAGGGAGTTTAATCTATTCGAATAGCCGTGTCCACGGTAATAGGACGCTTTATGCTGAAGCTGGACCTTACCACTACAAATTACTACTATTAATCTGTATGGTTCCGGGTTTTCTTCCTCACAGGGAAGTCGAGGAGGGGAACTCAGAGGCATTATTATTATTAATCATTACAACTTATTATTATACAATGCTGCAGCAACTTCTGCTTCATTGTTACTTTATGCTTTATATGAACTGTTGGTTGTTCTCTTCTTGTGCTGCAAGACTCGTCAGAAGATGCTAGTCTTCGATGGGCCTAGCTTCTTATCCTTGTTCTGATCTCTACCTTGCATTCCACTATATACAGCCTCCTCTTTCTATTTGATACAAATGCATAAATTCTTAGTAGTGAACGTAAGACTCGCGGGTATGCTAGATACTCACCCTTGCTTTATTTCCCCCTTTTTGTTTTTCCTGATCGGCCGCTGCAGTCGACGTTGATGCCTTGGAGTCCAGGAGCAGGAGATCCCCGATGCCGACCACCGCAACATGAAGATCCCTGATTACGACGTCGAGTTCCCCGTTGACCAGGAGTAGCTTGGAGGTTCCCAGGCAGGAGGCCTCGCCTTTTCGACCTGTTGTTATTTGTGCTAGCCTTCTTAAGGCAACCTTGTACTCTTGTGTCTGTACTCAGATACTATTGCTTCCGCTAACTTTGTGCTTTCGAGCTGTTGTATTCGAGCTCTCGTGGCCCCTGGGTTGTATTAAACAACTTGTATTACTTTATTAGTAAAGTTGTGTTGTGATATCTCACCGTGAGTCCCTAATCTCGGTCGTGTACCTTGCGTGTATGATTACTGTACACGGTCTAATTTTGGGGGCGTCACAAGTTGGTATCAGAGTCGACTGCCTGTAGGAAACCCCTTCCCACTCCTTGGTCGAAGTCGAGTCTAGTCTTTGCAAAACTACTTTACTAACAGTGTCGTGTGGCTTATCGGCCCACGTCGCAATCTGGGATGGTATTAGGATCTTTTACTTTGTACCTTTACTTTGGGAATCTGATCTCTCTTCTCTTCCAGGTTATAGATTTTGCTAACTCTGAAATTAGGTTCTCGTGACTACTTCCTCCCGGAGAGCCCCTCGTTACAGATGATCGCTTCCTTCACGAGAAGATTCCAGAGATTACTCTCCGATAAAATTCCCGAGACCATATGTGTCGATCACCTTTACAATTCACTGCCACCGATAAGTCCGTATGTATAACCACATACACGTTCCGTTCATCCATTCAACCCCAGTTGCTCTTGTGTTTACAAGAGGCATCATAATACTTTCCGTTGTTTCGAGAATCCTCTGCAGCCTACTGCTTTGGAGATTCCTCTTACCTGCTTGCACTATGATTAATCCCGTTTGTCTTGTAGGCTTTGATGACCTCCCTTGGCATTGCCATTCCGATGTATGGAATCATCGTGTGTGCGGGCGCACGCAATCATCAGTTGATCCCTATGAATCCATTCTTCCGGCTCAGACGTCATTCTGGACATGAGCTGGTTCTCGGTAAATCAAACCTTAATTGATTAACCGTCAAGCTTCCATTCAACTTATTCATGTTTGATCGATGTATCTGAGTCTGATACACCGACATGGAAGTCATAATTCCTTTGTACTTAAGCATCGAATTTATCTGATGCCTTTATCTCCAATGCTTTGGCATTCTTTCTTCTTATAGTTCAGTACTGATACTCACACCAGACTCTTTGTACCCCCCACATGACCTTTTGGTGGATTACTACCTACCGTCCCCTTGTGCCCTAAGTCATTCATGAATTTTCCCTGATGTCAGATGCCTCCCGCTAATGGTACCATCTGCTCCATGTCATCAGCCTTATGCTTTCGAACTTGTATCCCTTGCTTATGATAATTGTTGTATGGGTTTCAAAATGCCCGTATGGGTTCACCCTATGCTTCTCCTAATCTGATGAACCCAAATTATATGCGGGTTATACTCTACTGGCCTTCCGTCAGATGAGCTTGCAATCCTATAGCCTTCATGTGAGCAAGAAGTGAGTGAAAGATTATGCATTGAAGAAGTGGGAGTCGACCCTGAACCTTCGTGTTCATGCCCATGGATACTATGTAGAACTTATCATGAGAGCTTCTCGTAAAGATAATTATCCCCTTGGTATGAATTTTGCTGCACCTATGATCCTCCATTCTACCTTCGAGTATTACCTCCTGGTACCTTGAGGATATCTTACCTTTGCACTACATCCTATGAATTTTTATGAAACAATGCCTTTCCCTGTCATAGCCACACCAGGGGTTCTGGGCTGCCGTTAACCGAGAACATGGAATACCAATTGCCTCACCTTTCCATTTGCTCGATGTCGTCACTATTCGATCGCATTCTCTTGAAACATCTTGCCATAATGTGTCGTGGTCATCATTGACATTTGACTGCTTCCAAGTGTTAATTGGATTCCTCATGAGAAATACCATCCTTGCCCCTCGATGATTTGTGTTATCATCGACAACCTTCTTTGACCCCCCCCCCCCCCCGCCGCCAATACAAACTTGGTCATATGTGTTGCTATGCTTTCCTTTGGGAAAGATATACACCTGATACTGGTGTATCATCACGTTTTCCTTGCCATTGGCCTGTTTAACCTTCCTTTGAATATAAATTATCCGAGCAGTGATAATTCCCTGCTGATGTAAACACTTCAGTGTAATACTTTGTCCGTACAACCTGTTACTATTGTTGATAACATTTCGGTAACCACCGATGGACGAGAACTTTGCCTATTGGTCCGCCTCGTCTTAACGAGCATGAAAATGGTTCTCTTCGTCCATCGCCCTTGGCACCGACGTTGTTGCCGACATAGCTAACAAGTTGTTCTCTGACTTACCTTGCAAGTTGATCACATTGTTTGTCACCACCCTTCCTATTCAATGTGGGGCCATAACCCGGAGTTCCATAGGATCGAAACTTGACTCTCTTGTACCTTCTGTTCTCGAGGTTATTCCTCTTGTTTGACCTCGTATGCAACTCACGAGTCCTCTACCTTGTGATATTCAGTTCGATATCAGACTCAGTGCTTGTGCCTGATTCTCTGGACCCCTTTTATCCTCCGTTTTCTCCGTCGAATGCTTGCATATCCGCTTGAAAACTTCTCATGCCTTCTTTTGTTTCCCTCGATGTGTTTCCCTGAGTTTAAACTCTAGGGATACTCTATACCTCATTCCCTCAGAATGCCTCGGTTGGTTAACTTGGTACCGACCCGACCCCCCTTAAGTGTTTCCTTCTAGCCTATCCGTAGGTACGATGAAGACCCTGAAGGAAGTATAAAAACTCGTCGAGAGGCACCGATGCAGAGAAATGAAGACGTCAACGAGATGGATTAACTGCTTCGAGAAGGACAACAAGACCCAGAAGATTCTTTAGAATACGAAACCAAAGCTATACCCCTTCCACTACATTTTAATTCTCGGGACGAGAATTCTTTGTAGTGGGGGAGATTTGTAACACCCCCAGTGTCATGCTACAGTAATCACCCTATTCTAATGCCAAGTCACAATAGTTACCTGTGATTAACCAGTCTTGATCATGCCCAATTCAAATTCAAACCCTGTTGGAATTCAAATTAAATTAAAAACAAAGATGAAATAAGACTTGATCCAAAAATTGTGCAACCAATTTTATTAAATGCATAATAATCTTTAGGTCTTATTAAAATAATAATGGGCAATTATTACAAGGTTTAAATATTGTAAACAAATCAAAACAATAGCAAAACAGTAGCATTTGACCCCTTTAAAATTAAACAAAAAATGCAATTGATTTTATTTGGGCACAAAACTTTTTGTGGCAATGTTGTTCTATGTGACACTAATAATAGAGCAAGTTTCATATTTTACAAAAACCATCTGGTGGCTAATTAAAATAAAAGAAAAAAGAAAAAAGAAACAGAAAACAAAGGAAATTAGAAAAAACCTATAACCCGCCGAGGGCGCAACCTCCCACTGGGCCAAGCCCAGCCCACCCCCCTCTCCACTTCATCTCCTACACCTCTCACCCCCACCCCGTGGCAGCCATCAACGACGACCATGTCGCGGCCTCGCCGTGGCGGCCATCCCCCGGCTAGCTTGGAGGATAAGAAGCCCTGCACCCCCCGGGCCCCGAACCCTAACCCTAGGGTCCCTCCATTCCCCCCCGCCCCTCGCACCACTGCTCCCTATCCTCCCGGTTCTGCACACCCGATGCCGCCGTCGCCATGGGCATGTGCGCCGCCGTGGCCTCCATGGCCCCCATCGCCTGAGACCGTGTCCTGGAGAATCGCCATGGACCTCCACGTCGAGCCCGCACTTTGGATCGAGCCGGGACGCGCTACATCACCGGAATCACACACTTCTTCGCCGCCACGGCCGAAACTTCTCGCCGGCGATTCGCGTCGAAATCAGCTCCACCGAGCCCACTGCCTCCCCTACTGGCTCAAAGTGAGCATACGAACAATTCCCCCATCTCGCGCTCCGTTTCTTGCCTCTGTCGTCGTTCGTCGTGGAGCCGGGCTCCGACCGCCGCTGGCCTCGACGTAGTCATCAAGTCGACCGTCCCCGGCACCTGTATCGTGTACCAGTAGGCGCGGGACGCAACGCTCGTCCAAATGGTCCCCTCCGTTGCCGATTTGGTCGCCGGAGCTCGCCTCCCGTGGACCTCGCTGTCGCCCCTGAGCTTACCGCCGGCGTGCCCCCGCTTGGCGCAGTGGGTTGACCCCCTTGACACGTGGGCTTGACCGCTAAGTAACTAGATTAGTGGCTAATCTATCTGCTAACCAAAAATAACCCCCCCTGATTAATAAACCCGAAGCAATGACATGTGGGCCCTAGGCTAGTTTTAATTATTTAGCTAACTGTTAGAGTCACTGACCTGTGGGCCCTAAGACTTAAGTTAATCACTTGATTAAATAATAGCCGAATTAACACTGGAGTGTATGACACATGGGCCCCATTGGGTTATTAGTCTAAATAAAATGCAATTATAAAAATGTGCCTATGACATGTGGGATCCCACTGTTCTTTTAATTATTAAAATTGTTTTATTATAATGTGAGGCTGACCAGTGGGTCCCACTGGTCAGGTTTGACCAGTCAAACTACACTGTTCTGGATAATGTTAGTTTAATAATAAAATAAATCCAGAAATTCTTTTAAATTGATTTAAATTTGGAAATTCAATATCTTTTAGACCGTAAGTGAGATTAAAATAATTTATACATGAAAATTGATCAAAAAAATGTAACGAGTACAAATACGTTATCCATATACCAACCACCCCCTCTAACTTACCGGACATGAAACATTTCCCCTCCGGTGGATCCGGCCGGTAATTCCCGGTACCGGTAAAACTACCCGGATGGAGATAATCTGTACATGAAAGTTGTTCAGAATGGATCAACTAACTCGAATACAATATCCACATGTCTGTCAGATGTCTTTAACACTACAAACATGAAACATTCCCCCTCCGACCGCACTGTCCGGTAATCGCCTGGAGCCGGTATAATTGCCGGTTGGTTTCTCGTTTTGGGTGCAACGTGTAGCACCGCGTTAGTTCACCTCTAGCTTAACGTTTGCCATGTCTTGTATTTGTATTGCTATTATTGTTGTGTATTTATTGTTTCTTACCCCTCTCTTATTGTCCGGTAGTCCCGACGACTGCTGCCGATGCCCCTGTGATCGACTACGTCGTCGATGACCGTACCCCTCTCGCGAGCTTCCAGGCAAGCAGAGCCATTCTCTTCCCCATATATCGCCTATCTTTTTCATATATTTCTTGCACTAAGCATGGTTACTGCTGCTGCTACGATTACAATCCTATTCAATTGCATACCCTGTTTTTGTCGCCCCTTGATGTATCTTCTTTTATCCTATGCTGCTTACTATAATTATATATTTTATTCAGCAGTGAGCCCTGCGCATTGTTAGCTAGGATTAGATAGCGGGTCGTGATCACTCAGGGGAGTGACGCGGATACAATATATTAACTGTAACAGGTACGGTACAATGCAGACACCGCCTAAGGCCCCTAGCTCGGCTCTGCCGAGCCACATCAAGTGGAGCTACCGAGGAGTAATCCTCGTACTCCACTCGTTGCTAACTCCATATAGCCGCCCTAGGGTCCTGAGCCCCGGTTGTCCTTAAGGTAAGAAGTCGGGCGACCCAACGGTGCCCGCGAGCGGTATTGCGTCGGGAACGACAGGGAGGGTACGACCGACGTTACTAGCGTGCTTGGCCCCTGCTCGTATCTCGCGAGAGTTACCAAACCACGAAAGTCGAGCTCTACCAAGAGCACACGCGAGATAAGGTAAGGAGTCGGTTCACCTTGTTGGTAACCGCAGAGACTTGGTGGGACGACAGGGCAGGCACCGATGTACTGGTGGTCCTGACTGCTGTCGTTGTTCGCGGGTCAGTTAAGTCGAGGCAACGATAATGGCTGTCACGCAGGTTAATTGAAATGCTAAATGGTTCGGTGGATGACTTGAGAGGCCCGTTGGTCTGTACGCACTGCCTTCACGTGGGATAAGGAGTTATGGGCTCCCCTGCGTCGTAGTTTGTCCGAAAGCTCTTCAGACGTCAGCAGTACCACGGGCTGATTGCCGGGAAGTGGGTCTTGTCTTCTTTGCTACAGCAGGTGTATTTGGATTTGCTTTTGCTTCACCGGCCAGTCTCGTACTGTTTAGGAGCGCGAAAGGGTGAGGGACCTAGACCCATGAGCGCATAGGATATAGTCCGGCGGATGGCCTCTCTGTTGAGCCTAGGATGGCCTGCGCCATGTCGGATAGCTTTGGTGGAGTGTTCCCTAACAAGGTTCCCGCCACCCTGGAGATCCGAGCGTGCAGGCTGAACAGTAGTGCACCCCTGCAGGGAGTTTAATCTATTTGAATAGCCGTGTCCACGGTAACAGGACGCTTTATGCTGAAGCTGGACCTTACCACTACAAACTACTACTATTAATCTGTATGATTCCGGGTTTTCTTCCTCACAGGGAAGTCGACGAGGGGAACTCGGAGGCATTATTATTATTAATCATTACAACTTATTATTATACGATGCTGCAGCAACTTCTGCTTCATTGTTACTTTATGCTTTATATGAACTATTGGTTGTTCTCTTCTTGTGCTGCAAGACTCGTCAAAAGATGCTAGTCTTCGATAGGCCTAGATTCTTATCCTTGTTCTGATCTCTACTTTGCAGTCCACTATATATAACCTCCCCTTTCCATTTGATACAAATGCATAAATGCTTAGTAGCGGACGTAAGACTCGCGGGTATTCTAGATACTCACCCTTGCTTTATTTCCCCCTTTTTGTTTTGCCTGATTGGCCGCTGCAGTCGACGTTGGAGCCTTGGAGTCCAGGAGCAGGAGATCCCCGATGCCGACCACCGCAACATGAAGATCCCCGATGCCTTCTACGACGTCGAGTTCCCCGTTGACCAGGAGTAGCTTGGAGGTTTCCAGGCAGGAGGCCTCGCCTTTTCGATATGTTGTTATTTGTGCTATCCTTCTTATGGCAACCTTGTATTCTTGTGTCTGTACTCAGATACTATTGCTTCCGCTAACTTTGTGCTTTCGAGCTGTTGTATTCGAGCCCTCGTGGCCCCTGACTTGTATTAAACAACTTGTATTATTTTATTAGTAAAGTTGTGTTGTGATATCTCACCGTGAGTCCCTAATCTCGGTCGTGTACCTTGCGTGTATGATTACTGTACACGGTCTAATTTTGGGGGCGTCACACATACCCAGCCGACAGCTTGGTTTGCACTTCAGTGATTTCCCCCATCGTCTTACACATGCCCTTGATCACACGCTCATGAAGAAAAATATCGGGTAAATGAAGAACCCTTGCCCACACAGAGATCTTATCAAGTACCACCAACTTCGGGTCCTCAAACCGTCATATTCCTTCAAGACTAGAGCTTTGAATCTGAACAACCAGGGTCCCATGTACATCGCTTTGTTCTAATCAGCCAAGCAATTGAATTGAGCCGTGAATAGGTTATCATCGATCTTCCTCCATGAAACTTCTTTTTTCTGGGTTCCATGCAGAACGCATGTCTGCGTACAAAGCCAACGGGCTAAAACCTGCAGTGGTATGCACCCTAGCAATGGCTAGCCACTTTGCAGCCGGTGGCGGCTCTGTTACTTCCTCCTCCCAAACAAAGCTTTCTCCCTCTTCATCTTGGATATGCAATCTGCCCAGCAGATCCTCCATCTTCTCCCGAGTGTCTTGTCGCTGGCTAGGACCTGCCTTCTCCGCCATCTTTGCCCGGAAGACAAACTAGGCGAGAAACGACCACCAGAAAACCTTAGGTCGGATCGAAACCCGTCTAGGGGAAAGAAACCAGAAGCAGACCGTAGCACTATCTTCACCTCCCGATCAAGCATACCCGATCGCACGTGAAGTCAATTCCCGATACTTGAGAGAGAAACTCTCGGCTTGATCACCAGAGGACATGAAAACCCTAGTCGCCGCCTAGGGGAGTCGACAGGAGAAGATTCTGCTGCTGAGGGTGGTGGGACTGTGGGAGGCGGTCACGTTAGCTCCAGCAAAAGACTTCAATCAGATGTGTGGTACAAGCGAATCAACCTGTGGTTGAGTTGGTTAGGTGGATGGTTGTATCCCCAGCCCACCAGAGTTCAAATCCCAGATTTGACAATGGTGCTCGCATTTTCCTGGATTTATTCCAGGGCTTCCGGTGATGCGCTTTCAGTGGGAGGAGACATTCCCGTCGTTAATCTCAAGATGATGTACCGGCTCAGTATTGCGAAGATGCTTATAGGGGTAGGGTGTGCGTGTGTGTGTCGTAGGGATGATTGTATACTCGTGTATGGGAGCGTTAGAGTTGTACTGTGTTCTTCGAAAAAAGATGTGTGGTACAAAGTGTTTCCCTTTTTGTTTTCGTAAACATTGATAAACATAGACGCTCTTTTGTTTGGGCGGCGGTCTGCAGCTCCAATCGTCCCGATGACGGGTTTACCCTCCCGCAAAAGTCCATATTACTTACGAAATGCCATTACCCGTTCGTCCCCTTTCTCCCTCTCACCTCACCCGACGAACGACATATCTCCTCTCCCGCTAGGGTTCCTCCCTCGCGTCCCCGCCGCCAGCCGCCCATCTCCGGCCACCGGACGCTTTGACCATCGCCGGACGTCTGATAGGACACGCCTCAGCTCGAAACCCCCTTCACTGGGTGCAGGGACGCCGCCAACGCAATCACTACCTCCGGCGCCACGGACTCCGACTCGACCGACGCCCTGACACCACGATCACCGGCCCGCCGCGTCGAGCCTCCGACGACCGCGGACATCTCCCTAAGGTACTCCCTATGCCTCTCTCCCTCTGCACACTCTCCGCAGCCTCCACCGTTGCCACTTGCCAGCGCGTGGGGGCGCTCTTCGTCTGTCTGCAGCTCCGGCTTGCGTTGGTGCGAATGTGGTCTGTGCATGTACATCACAATCACCAAACGACTACGACTGCATCTCAGCTCCCACCTTGGAGCCATAGCTAGCAGCTACAGCTGCTGCTGCTCTTTCCAGCTGGAGCTGTTGCAGCTGCAGCCATGGAAGTTGCAGCCCAAGCAAAGTAACACACAATCTAACTAGAGTGAAAATGTGCAGGGTATGGAGATGGAGACGCTGTGTGTTGGCTTCGATTCGAGATAGATCGCCAAGGGCAGGGGGAAGCTTCGAGAGGGAGAGCAAACCTTAGGCGGCCTCCACGTCGCCATCCCACTCATCCACTTCAGCCAGATCAACGATGATGGCTCTCCGCACTCTCGCTGCGAGGGTGCGGACCTCGGCCACTGCTATCCGTCTCCTGCCGCCGGGGCCCCACCTCTTGCCGCCGGTCCGGACTCCTTCCAGCTGCTTCCACACCACCGGGAAACAGGTGTGTCCCTGCCATCCCTGGAGCATCCTATCTTCCCTTCTCTTCCAGTATCATCTAGATCCGTTGTTGCAAGTAGCAATAATTAGCATCTATGCATAAATTTCAAGGATTGTATTGATCTGCATTAATGTCAGCATTACCTTCCTAGTACAATTAAGCAAGCCTAGACCTTGTGGAAACCTGGCAGCTAAAACGAAAGTTAAGACCATGTCCTGCAGTTTATAGTTTTGTGAAAATGAATCACTACTTGCTAGATAGTATTCCCTCCATACCGAACAACCTATATTTCGGTACTGAGGGAGTATTTATTATTTTTGGTGCGTTAAAAAAGACTAGGTGTCAACTCTTTCACAAAATAATAACGGTAAATCTATTGGCATTTTCATTGCAAACAGAAATATGCTGCTCGTGTCTTATATAGTGCTTGCAAGCTAATACGATCTTATAACGTGCTAAGGGCATGTAGTTTGGTACTGAAGAGCATGGTCGATAACCAAGGAATAAGTAATTAATCTGATGTAATTGTCAGATAAGAGTTTGTTTCTTCGTTCTCATTCAATATGGATGTAGTCAATGTAGGATGTTTATGGATTTTATTTCCTTCATGCTCAGTGGCGGAGCTTCGAAGAAAATGTTGGGCGGGCCAAACTAAAGAGAGCATAATTTTTCTTTAAAAAATGCTGAATCGTAGGCAGTACTATATTACATGGCTACCTACTAATACCTACAATGCAATTTGTAAAATGTAATGGAGAATTTATCGGATAAAATCAGAAAATAAAATCGCTAAGGCAAAATTTTGGAAAGTAAAAATGGGATTAGCTGTGATGTTTTGCACGCTGGGACACTGCTTCCTGCCTTGCTTCTGGAGCTCTGTTTTCGTGGCCAATGCCTGTACTTTACTGCGAGCAGGCACTGATTGTGAGCTGTAGATGTTGCCTTGCCACCGCTACTGGCTACCAGTGTTACTGCGCTACCAGTGTTACTGCGCAATACTTGGTGCCGTTGCCGCGCTACTCAATGCTAATGCGAGAGAAAACAAGACCTTCAGTGGTTCAATTGTGTAAACTAAAATGTAAAGATGACGCAGTGTACTGTGCATGTGCTAGGTTAGGAACGAAGCAAGCATAGGTAATAAAATATGTGCAAAAATCCTGGGCGGGCCATGGCCCAGTTAGGCCCTAACTAAGCTCCGCCCCTGTTCATGCTTCAGTTTCATACCGTATTCATCACTTTATGTTGTTGCATGAATTTTACTGACTGCCATGTATTCTTTAACACACAGGCAACAAATGTCAATTTGCAAGCCGTTACTGGATATAGGCATTTGAATAATCGAAACCTAAGTATTTTCAACGAGTTCTCAAAGCAGCTGAAGGGTGAGGCTAAGAGGTATGCTCTCTATGGTCTTCACTACCACCAAAAATAAAAGGAAAAATGAATTATTTTAGCAGCGTGCATATGCTTGTCAGCACTGTGCTCTTCTCATTTCATTTTGCTTAGTTTCTTAAGTGTTTCAACTGCAGTAATCCTGAATTCCAGAAATCCATCAAGGAGTTCAGTGAGAAACTCGGCGTGGTAAAGGAAGATCTCAAAGTAAGGTATAAGTTGACAAAAAAAAAACTTCTTTTCATTTTGAGTCACATACATATATCTGTACATTGAATGTAGTAAGTTCCAGATGTTTTAGGGGCTTATTTTAACATATTGTAAAATGCCTTATGCAGAACTAAGAAAACAGCCGAGACAATTTCCAAGAGTGTTGATGATGTTTTGTCTGAAGCCGAGGCAACATCTAAAAAGGTAAGTCAGCCAAAATTGTCTTCAAAGATGATCGTTTTATCTAACAAATGATGTTCTGTTCAATTCTTTCTCTTTTCCATGTTCAGAATTTTTGTTTCTTTCTTTATAGGTTACTGCAAATGTTAAAGACAGAATGTCGGCTGCAACAGAAGAGGTAGTGGATAGATGAATATCGGCAACCCAATATAGTTGTTGCTTTTCGTTAAGAAAGTTTTTTATTTTTATTTTTTGGCCTGGTGGAAATCATTGCAGGTGAAGGAAAGCTTTGGACTGGGAAAAGAAGGAACTTCAAGATTCAGAGATGATTCACATGAAACTTCAAAACACGGGAAAACGGCGTCCTCACAGTCAGATGACATGTCCCAAGACTCCACAAGTAGCTACATATTGTTTAATAAATTTAGGTCAACACTTTCATCGGCTTCACCTGTTGTCTCTGGTGCATTTGCAAAATTGAGGGACACAAGAGTCTCAACTTTAGCTAAGCAGACATATGAAATTTTCAAAGATGATCTAAGCTCTAGCTCTAGCAGAAAAAAGAAAAATCATGCTAGACAAGCTTCCGCTGCAGCAGTAGAGAAGAGTACAAGAACTGATATAGTTATTGTACCAACAAAGAAGTCAGTGTTGGGTGAAAAATGGGAAGCAATCAAGAATAAGGTAAAACAACTATATTAGTTCTTGTACTCTTATCTACCGCTACATATATTGCCAACTAAAACATTTCTCTGTGTAAAGATGCGAGGTCATCCAGTCTATAAGAGAGTGAATGAGTACACCAAACCTGTCGTAACCAAGGGACAAGAGGTGCTGCCAGAATGCATTTAGGTTGTTTTTTCTATTGAACTGTTGTCTGTGGGTCATGTATATTGATTTTTTATGTTCTGCACTTACAAATGCAGGTAGCTGAGGATGTCCGAGAACGATGGGAGACGAGTGACCATCCAGTGGTTCAGAAAATTCAAGAGTACGATTACACTACAATATTAACTTGATCGATTCAACGTTGATTACGTACACTATTTATTTCTGCACCTATCCCATTGCTTTTTATTTCTCGAAGGCCCTGTATACTAACTGTCAAGTGCGTTCAGTGTTGCAATATTCAATTGTGCTTCTATAAAGTTACACAAGTAGGGATTGCAATCTAATGTGATAATCTATTCTTGTTGTTGCAAAGCACTATATATCTTTTCTCTTCATTTATAACATTTAATGTATCTAATGATTCTCTGCTTAATTTGTCTTTGCTCCTTCCATGTAGTATTAATGAAACTATTTTTGAGGAAACCGCCACTGCAGTGTCTTTCAGGGAAATTCGCCGACGAGACCCGTAAGACATGCAACTTTACTTTGAGAATTTTCATAATGTCGCTGAATTCTATTTTTTCCCACAGATCCTTTTCATTACCTGATTTCATTGGGGATGTTCAAGAAATGATCAAGCCTGTTCTTACAGCATACTCAAAGGTAACTTTGTCTAGCTAAGGAAAAATAATTTCCCATCATTTCTTGACTAAAAAATCAGGTGCTCTGCCATTCATAAAGCTTGTAAAAGAAAGTCACTAATATTTATTAGAACAAGTTTTGCCTCATGGCGATAGTCTCGCAAATGTTTGGACAACTGAATCATCCATGCCCCTACTCAATGACGGATCCGACCGTCGCTGCCCAATTTTCTCTTGGACGAGCATGCCAACCTCCTTGGCGCTCTTTGCCTTGTGCCGGAATATCCTTTGTTTTTCTTTCCACACAGCCCATGTCACATAGATGAGTTGATGAGAATGCTGCTGAAGCCTTTTTTTTTTGCTGCTTGTAATCACATTTAGATTTAGATTTGCTTGTTTTCTTATTGTTATGCGTATATTTATGGAAGAAAGTAGTGCAAAAGTACGAACCAGTACATGCTTTCTAATAGCACAAATGAAAATAATACGTGCATTGGTAGTTATTCGTAGCAAGGTTTTATTATCTCAAGATTACTTGTTACGATTTCAGGGTGATGTTGAGACTTTGAAAAAGTATTGCACCAAGGAAATACTTGAACGCTGCAAAGGAGAGAGGAAAGCATATGCATCACAAGGCATATTTTTTGATCACAAAGTAGGTCAATGTATATTTCTCTTTGGTTCATATGTAAATGCAGTCACCCCCTCTGTAGATTCTGGTTCACTTGTACGAAATGTATGTTTTAACATCACTATAGTTTGTTGCTCCTAAACTGGAATATTGATAAAACTGCATAATAGCACCCATCTTTGTAAAAAAAGTTATTTTCTTCTAAATTTCTATTGCCTTTGCAGATTCTGCACATTTCAGATGCTGATGTAAGGGAAACAAAGATGTTGGGATCCGCGCCCATCATTCTCGTCACGGTAAGTGCCTAGTGCCGTGTTGATTTCTTGTTTTTATCATTTTGTTATTTATTCTGCTTACAGTGGATTCTTGTTTTCCGAACTCTATTTCAGTTCCGAACACAGGAGATTCATTGTGTCCGTGATAGAGAAGGACAAGTAACAGAAGGAGGACAGGTAAGCTATCTATTAAGCACCATATGTAGCCGTACTCACTGTGCTTAAGTGTATTAACTATTATTATCAAGCTTACAGACCAAATCATGTCACTAGAGTTGTCTAGGCGAAATAGTTTCATGTTAGCTACACAACTTAAACTTGGACCTAATTAATATTTCGTAGATGTTTCTTTCAATTCTCAAGCTGACGTTAGAGCTTTATAGTCATTAGCAATTTGTTGAATATCTCTTGGCAATTAGCAATTACTAACAAGCCTGCAGAGCAAATTATGTCTTTAGAGTTGTCTAGGTGAAAAAGTTTCATGCTGGCTCCAAAACATGAACTTGGGCCTTACTACTATATCATATCATATTCGTTTCTTTCAAATTCTTGAGCTGCTGCTAGAGCTTTATAGGCACACACAATTTGTTCAGTAGGTGGTAGGCAAATTTACATTTTGTATTTGTGGATGTTTAAAAGTATAGGTTAGCACAAGTTGTACTTGATCGCCTGCACCCCTTAAACAGTTGAAGTGTTAAGGCATATACAATGCTCTTTTTAATCTCTTAGTCGAGTGGCAACAGCCCATTACATATCTGTAATAGATAATACCTGATTTTGCCTTGAATTATGCTAGGATACCATTCGAACTGTCTTCTATCAATGGGCCATGCAACTCATGGATAGTGATGAGGTGCCAGAAGAAGAATCATATTACGCAGTTTGGCGGTTGCGTGAGATGCAACAACTTGGTGTCAAAGCTCTTATATAGAGTAGGTCTTCACTTTTTCTTCATAGATTAGTCACTGCCACTGTTGCCTTGCCGGAATGGAAAAAATCTAACCATTCCAACTTTCACACTTTCACCACTCTTGACAAACTATGCAGCGTTGATCCTCTCAGTGCAAGCAATTTTCCACAAGTTGTTTCTTTTGTTTATACTGATGGCAGCCAATCTCCTGGTTTCGGTTTCCTGCCCCATTCTTGTCAGTAATCTGTTGTTTCTAACAAGTTGTCTGAGAACGGATGTAATGCTGATGGTTCTTGTTCCGAGTTGGAAAAGTTGGGCACCAAAAAGGTCTCAGTGAGTAGTAATTTTTGAAGGAAAACAACCACATTTTCTCGAGCATTCCATCTACAGAGTTGCAATAAAGCTAACGTTTGCTTGATAAGTGTGATTTTGCTGGCTGCTGGGGGAGGTTTGCAATTCTAAATTTCTTACTGTATGTATGTGAGGAACCTTGCTTGTCGTCTCCACAAAAACAAGACGCCTTCCTTCCTCTTCAAGCTTGACATCCGCAAGGCTTTTGACTCGGTCAAATGAGATTACATCCTTAAGCTTCTCCAATGCAAGGGGTTCCCGCATAAATGTCGGGAGTGGATTGTGCCGCTCTTTTGTTCCTCCTCTTCGAGGATACTCCTTAATGGAATTGCGGAAGCACCAATCTTGCATGGGAGGGGTCTTAGGCAAGGAGACCCCCTCTCCCTTCACAAAATCCATGGTAGAGGGGCCATCGTGAGGACATCACTCTACGCAGATGACGCAACGGTTTTTGTGGCTCCTATCAAGAGGGACATTGACAACATTGCGGTCATTCTTCGGAACTTTGGTGAGGTCATTGGGCTATGCACGAACTTCCATAAGAGCTCGCTCGTGCCGATTAGGTGTAGCCATCTCAACTTGACGCCCATTCTCCTAAGCTTATCGGCCATAAGGGCCTCCTTTCCCATGCGTGTGGTACCTCGGCCTTCCTCTCTTCGTCTGGCAACTCAAGAAGGTGGACCTTCAATTTTTGGAGGAAAGATTGCAAACAAGCTTGTCACATATGATGGTCGAAACACCACTACAGCCGATCGCACGGCCTTGGTGAAGTCTGTCCTCGCATCAGTTGTGGTCTACTTTGTAACGTCGCTCGTGTTACCGGCGACCACCCTTCATGCAATCGACAAGATGGAAAGGGCGTTCATTTGCTCCGTCTCTAACAAGACTACATGCGCTAAATGCAAGGTCAAATGGGAGGTGGTTTGTAGACCACATGAGTACGGTGGCCTAGGGGTGCTCAATACAGACAAGTTTGCGAGGGCGCTGAGGCTTCAGTGGCCTTGGCATGAATGGAAGGGACATGAGAAGCTACGGGTGGGGATGGGTAACCTATGTGATGACGAAGACCTTGACTTCTTCTATGCCTCCACCTTCATTACCGTGGGCAACGGGGCGCGGACGCCATTTTGGTCCTCGCCGTGGCTCGGTGGCAAAAAGCCTAGAGACATTGCACCGCTCATCTACGAAGCCTCCTTGAGGAAAAGGTGGAAAGTTAGAGAAGCCCTTAAGAACAATGCTTGGATCCTCAAGGTGAATCCCTCAACCGCGAGCACGGTTGACCACATCACGCAATTCTTCACTCTTTGGGCCCTAATTCGGGAGTTTCATCTTGATGAGAACGTCGAGGACGATATTGTCTGGAAGCACATGATGAATGGTCAATAATCATCTGCCTCCGCGTACAAGACCCAATTCCTCGGGCTTGTCCGCTCCCCCTTGGTTCAATCGGTGTGGAGGGCTTGGGATCCCCCAAGGTCGTTTTTTTGCTTGGTTGGCGCTCCAAGGGAGGATCTGGACCGCCGACCGTTTGGCCAAGCGTGGAAGGCAAAACTGTGGTCTTTGCCCCCCTTTGTAAGCAAGTTCAAGAAAGTGACACACATCTCTTCTTTCAATGTAGATTCACCGTTCGTCTGTGGAGGTTGGTGATCCAAAGGTTTGGCATTGTAGGCGTTGACACTGGCTCTTGGCATCTGGAGGAATTGCTCACAGCTTGGTGGGCAAGGGTTACAGGCACATGCAGTACGTTTAGAACATCCTTTGCCTCTCTCATGATGCTTGTCTCTTGGATCATCTGGAATTAGAGAAATGCGTGTGTCTTTCGGAACATGGCGACTCCACCACGAGTTCTCCTCCAAAGCATCACTGAGGAGGCCCAACTTTGGGTAACGGCGGGTGCAAAAGATTAGGGAATATTGTAATGCGTTAGTAATCAACATGTGGTCTTGTAGGGTGATGTAACAAAAACGAAACTCTTACTCCTCCTTATTTAATATATGAGGCAAAGCTTTTGCCTCCGTTTTGAAATTTTTTTTTTGGCAACATTGTCTGCCCTGACTGTACAATCCCATAACTTACCAACCCCCCGCACCGTCGTACGGATGAACTAAATAAAAACCTTCTGTTTAGTATTTATCAGAATTTAGCGGACCATGTGGCCTAGTTTAGGTGAAAATTTGATAGTTGCAATCCCATTATGTGAAGTTTTTTTAGTTTGTGATATTGTCAGTTTAACAATTTTCTTTTTCTTTGTGGCTATTGCCTATATTACCTTATGACAAGATGGGATGCGCGGTTTCCTCTTTAGATGTGCTATGGATACCCCCATTTTTTTCCACAAGGGACCCCTTATGACAACCCTTCATAATCTCATTCATATAACGTGTAAATAACTTGAAATTAATTTCAAAATTTGATTTGTACACATATTCAAACGAAATTCATACACATCATAATTCATTCCAAATGCAGCATACAACTCAAAATTAATTTCAAATTTAAGATTTGTATAAACTTTTGAATGAAATTCATACAAATCATAATTTGATCTCGAAGCTAGTCTTCTTGGTTAGCCAACACTTGCAATGCGGCAATCACCTTCTCGAAGTTAAGGCCTCCCAAAAAATAAACTTCCAAGGAGGGACTACTCATGGAGCATCCCGGAGGCAATCATGATGATGGAGGGAAAATAAGATCAATCCTCCCTTCGGCAGGGTGCCGGTACAGGAACTTTTGATGATCTCGATCTTGGAATCGCAACGGCGACGGAACAGTGACGTAGGTGGCTAAAAAGAGTCCTCCTGAGGGTTTTCGGAACGGGGTGTAAATAACTCCAAGCGAATAGGGGGCGCGACCAAGCCCTGGCAGCGCCAGGTGTCCGCCTGGCCAGGGGATGGCCCCCCTCTGGCTGGCCTTCGGGCTTCTGGAGTCTTCCTATGTAAAAGAATTTCTAGTTTTTTTCTGGATTTTTTCGGTGATATTGATTTTTTTAGGTATTTTCTGCAATGCACGGACAAAAAACAGACAGAAACTGGCACTGAGCACTAGGTTAATAGGTTAGTCCCAAATATGTTGCAAATGGTATGAAAGTGCATCAAAACATATAACAATTTCACAAAAATAAGCATGAAACAAGTAAATATTATAGATACATCTGGGACGTATCAACTATTTTCCAGAAGACATTACAGAACCACCGGCACCTCAAAAGTCCAATCTAGGGCTTCTGGAGCCTTGCTTCGGCACCCTGCCGGAGGAGGGATTCATCACCGAAGGCCTCTTCATCGCCATGCTTGCCTCCACAATGACGCGGGAGTAGTTCATCCTCGGGGTTGAGGGTTGTATGTGTAGATATGTGGTTATCTCTCTCTACCATGATGTGATTCTCATTGTGATCATGAGTTATGTTAATATAGTTGAATCCTACGATGTTTCCCCTCTATTTCTTTTAGGTAATGGATATGATGTTGCTCACTTGATGATATCTAGTATAATTTCCGAAGACCGCGGTCACAATGGGACTCTATGGATAATAGATTAAAGGAGTATTTATCATGAGTTTGTTCTTCTTTGTTGGATTGAATAATGGAATCATGAGGTTTCTTGATGCTTGTGTTTAGCATAGTCTCCATGGTGCCACACAGTGACAGTGCGGGTGCCGTAGATGTATTAGAAAGAGACTATTCTAGAGATGTTTTATGGTGCTTGTGTTGGGATACGGGGCAGAAAACACAAATTTTTCATACCCACGGTACACGAACCCAAGATCTATGCTATGGCGATGTAAAGTAATGGAGGGAATCGGTGTTCATACCTTTGAAGACCGAAAGAGGGAAACGTTCTTGCGAACGTGGCTGGCCTAGACTCGGAACTACGACCTCCCTGTCGTGTAGTAGACCACCGGCGAGGATGACTCCCGGTTGACCTCCAGCGATGAAGTAGCACCACAGGTGTAGTGCCTTGAAGAGATTATACACGTACGGTACAATCGATGTTCCTCCCGGGCCCCGAACCAGGCGAGCAACGGAAGAAAGACTGATTCAGATCCCGACTCCAGCAAAGCGACGACCTGCCTTATGGTGGATAACTCCAGTCCAGGTACAGACTCCAAACAAGGGGAGTTCACTTCCAGGAAGGAGAAGGAGAGAGAGAGAGAGGAATAATTGTGTGTTGGAAAGGGGGGGGGGATGGGCCCCACCCTTGGCGCCAAGCCCAAGGGGGGAAACCCCCTCCTCCCCTAATGGGCCCATATGCCCATATAGCCTTTTTTCCATTTTTAATTATTTTAATACGTTTAAATATTTAATTCAGATAATTAAATAATAAAACATTATTAAAACAAATTAAACTTTATTTTGAACCATTCAAAATGTCCGGAACAACTTCCGTCCTCCTCCGGAACTATTCTGGTGATTTCTCCTATTTCACCGATTGTTCCCGAAACTGTCCTATGCAACGATTGCCCTTAAGTGTAACACCTAACGGTCCGGGAAACAGCAGACATGGTCGAGACTCTTCTCATTGACCAATGACTAGTCAGTTGGACCTGGTTACAATCCTTGACAGCCCCCGCGCTTCCATCGAATGAACTTCAATCGCTTTTGGAAACCGTTAATGATACGACGTAATCCCTTTGTGCTGTGATACTTTGTTTGTCCGAGGTTCGATCGTCGGTATCCCACATACCGTGTTCACATCTCGTTCACAACAAACAAGTTTACTCGTTTGTACCTATTGCATCTCCCGTGACCTAGTCACCTGCTTGCAAGCTATTGATGCAATATCACCGAGTGGGCCCAGAGTACCTGTCCTGTTACAAGGACTGACAAATCCCGCTCTGATCTATTAACATACTCATCAACCATCTATTTTGGAATAACCAAAGTGCACCGTTATAGCCAGCATATTTCAGTCAGGCGGTGGGATACAAATCAAAGTCTCCTCATAGATGACAATTACGTATGATCATTATGGTCTAAGGACTAAGCCATACGTCACAAAGTCATCGCAACGCTGAACTATGTGACTCGATCACATTGCAATACTTTAGGTGGGTGTATGTCCATAACATCATTCCCCTAATGACATGACCTCATTGTCAACGGACTTAAGTGTCGCCATGATCAGGAAAGCTTGATCAATCAATTTCCCAATGAGATAGTTTACCCGAGTTAAACTACGGACCTATGTTTTATACTACACCTGTATTAGTATTTCCAAGTAATACAGTTATAACACAGTATAAAACGTATTATGAACAAAACGGATATGTGACAAATATCTTTATTAATTTGTCTCTAGGGCACATATCCAAGAGTCTCCCACTTGCACTAGAGTACAAATTACACTAGTTACATCAGGTATGTATCTAACACCAATAGTCTCTCGGTGTTCTTCAAACTTTCCCTGTGGAAGAGGTTTAGTCATCGGGTCTGCTGCGTTTAGATCCGTATGTATCTTGTGAATCCTAGTGTGTCCATCCCGGACGTAGTCTCGCATCACATGGAACTTTCGGAGAATGTGCTTGGCTGTAGAGTGAGTTCTTGGCTCCTTCGCGTTAGCAATGGCACCCGTGTTGTCGCAGAAGATTCCCACGGGGTCAGTGCAACTTGGAAAGACGCCAAGCTCGATCATGAACTTCTTCAGCCACAACGCCTCGTTTGACGCTTCGCAAGCGGCAATATACTCCGATTCCATTGTAGATTGGGCGACGACTGACTGTTTGCCGCTCCTCCAGCTAATTGCGCCACCGTTCAACATGAAAAGATATCCGGTCTGGGATTTTGAATCATCTAGGTCTGAGCAGAGGCTTGCGTCAACGTAACCCTTTACGGTGAGTTCCTCATCAACTCCTCCATAAACGAGAAAGAGATCCTTTGTTCTTCTCAAGTACTTTAGGATGTTCTTTACTGCGGTCCAGTGAGCCATTCCCGGATTACTCTGGTAGCGATTAGTCATACTAATAGCCAGCGCTAAGTCCGGCCAGGTACATAACATAGCATACATGAGAGAACCTATGGCTGAGGCATAGGGTTTTGATGACATTTCCTCCTTCTATTTTGCTGTGGTCGGGCACCGAGTCACGCTTAACTTGACACCTTTTATAACTGGCAAGAGGCCTCTCTTGGAGTTATCCATACTGAACCTTTTCAATATCTTGTCAATATAAGTGCTCTGACTCAAAGCCAATAGTCGATGAGGTCTATCTCTATAGATCTTAATCCCCAATATGTACGCAGCTTCACCAAGGTCCTTCATGGAAAATTGTCCATTCAGATATTCCTTCACTTCTCCTAAGAATTTCTTATTGTTCCCTATTAGCAATATGTCATCTACATATAACACAAGGAATGCTACAGAGCTCCCACTCAGTTTCTTATAGACGCAGAACTCTTCGACGTTTTGGACAAATCCAAAAGCTTTAATGACCTCATCAAATCGAAGATTCCAGCTCCGAGATGCTTGCTTCAACCCATAGATGGACCGTTGAAGCTTGCACACCTTACCAGCATTCCTTGGATCGATAAACCCCTCTGGTTGCATCATATACAACTCTTACTCAATGTTGCCATTTAGGAATGCAGTTTTCACATCCATCTGCCATATCTCGTAATCATGATATGCATCTATTGCTAGTAGGATCCGAATAGACTTTATCATCGCTATAGGAGAGAACGTCTCCTCATAGTCAACTCCTTGAATTTGTCGGAACCCCTTCGCGACAAGTCGAGCTTTGTAGACAGATACGTTTCCGTCTGCGTCAGTCTTTTTCTTGAAAATCCATTTATTCTCGACGGCCTTGCGGTCCTCGGGAATATCCACCAAAGTCCAAACTTTGTTGGTGTATATGGAGTCTATTTCGGATTTCATGGCTTCAAGCCATTTCTCGGACTCGGGTCCCTGCATTGCTTCTTTGTAACTCGTAGGTTCATCCGACTCATCAGCCGAGATTGCATTCACAAGTTGTCCGTAAAAGTCAGTAGCTTGACGGACTCTTGATGACCTATGGGGCATAATAGGTTCATCTTCATTCTCATCATGATCATCATGTATGTCATGATCGTTATGAATGTCGTTCTGGCCATTCTCTTCAGCACCCACTGTGGAAGAAGGTTCTAGAACAACTTCTGTGGCCGTTTCTTCCAATTGGAGTGATTGGCCAGTCACTTCATCGAGGTCTATTTTCCTCCCACTCAACTCTTTCGAGAGAAACTCTTTCTCAAGAAAGTGTCCAGTTTGGAAACAAACGTTTTTCTCTCAGAATGATTGTAGAAGGTGTATCCACAAGTTTCCTTGGGATAGCCCACAAAGATGCACTTATCCGCCTTGGATTCAAGTTTGTCAGGCTGTAGTTTCCTAACATAAGCCTCACAACCCCAAATCTTCAGGTGAGACAACTTAGGTTTCGTGCCATGCCATTCTTCAAATGGTGTTGTCTTTACGGATTTGGATGGTGCCCTATTAAGAACGTAAGCGGAAGTTTCTAATGCATACCCCCAGAATGACACAGGCAAATCAGTATGAGACATCATCGATCGTATGCTATCCAATAGGGTTCGATTACATCGTTCAGCCACATCGTTTCTCTGAGGTGTGCCTGCCGGCGTAAGCTGTGGTACTATGCCACAAGACTTCAGATGATTGCCAAACTTGTGACTTAAATACTCGCCACCTCGATCCGATCGAAGGTGCTTGATTTTCTTTCCGAGTTGATTCTCGACCTCATTCTAAAATTCCTTGAACCTTTCAAAGGTTTCAGACTTATGTTTCATAAAGTAAATATACCCATATCTACTCAAGTCATCAGTAAAGGTCACGAAGTAACGAAGACCATTGCGTGTGGGGACGTTCATGGGGCCACATACATCTGTATGTAGGATCCCCAATAAGTCATCTGCACGCTCCATTATCCCATTGAATGGAGTCCTTGTCATTTTGCCCATGAGGCATGGTTCACATGTATCAAGGGATCCAAAGTCCAATGAATCAAGAAGTCCATCCTTATGGAGCTTCTCCATGTGCTTTATACCAATATGACCAAGTCAGCAATGCCACATCATCATTTGCTCTTCATCACTATTCTTTAATCTTTTGGCCTCTATATTGTTAATGTGACACACGTCACCATCGAGATCAAGTACGAATAAACCACTTTGCTTCGGTGCGTGAACATAAAACACTTCATCCTTATAAATCGAACAACCAATTGTATCAGACTTAAAAGAATAGTGGTCTCGCTTCAAGCAAGAGCCACTAACGATGTTCACACTCAAAGCGGGTACATAGTAGCATTTATTCAGAACCAAAACTAATCCCGAAGGGAGACTAAGATGCTTCGTGCCGACTGCCAACACATCAATTTGGCAGCCATTCCCCACGCGCATCGTCACTTCATCTTTCAGCAAGCGTCTCTTATTCCTTAGTCCCTGAACGGAATTAGAAATATGAGCGACAGATCCTGTATCAAGTATCCATGATGTGTTCCCGGCACTTGTCAAGAAAAGATCAACAATATGTATATCAAATATACCTTCGTCTCTCTTGGCGACCTTGATAGCCTTCTTGTCCTTTAGGTACTTGGGGCAGTTGCGTTTCCAGTGACCTTCACCCTTGCAGTAGAAGCACTCAACTCCGGGTTTGGGCTTAGGTGCCTTGGGAGGAACGACAACTGACTTGCCATCCCTTTTGGGGCCACCTTTCTTAGCCTTCTCCCGCCTGCTTGACTTCTTAAACTCAGTGGTCTTGTTGACCATGAAGACAACGTGCTCCTTCTTGATTTCAACCTCACCACTCTTCAGCATGGCGAACAACTCAGAAGGGGTTTTGGTCATCCCCTGCAAGTTGTAGTTCAGCAGAAAGCCTTTGTATCTAGGGGGAAGCGACTGCAACACCCTATCAACAACAAGTTCATCTGGAATCTGACATTCCAGAGCATTCAAGCGTTGAACGTAGCCAGACATCTTGACCACGTGCTGACTCACGCTGTCGTGCTCGTCCATCTTTGCTGAGAAGAAGGCTTCAGAAGCCTCATACCGTTCAGCCCTGGCTTGAGGTGCAAAGACCGCCTTGAGGTCGGTGATAATCTCATATGCACCCATTCTCTCAAAGCGTTTCTGCAGCTCAGCCTCCATGGAGTAGAGCATGCCACTATGGACAAGGTTGTAATCATCAGTCTTGGAGAGATAGACATTCTTCTCATCCTGACTGGCATCATCTGCTGGTGCGTCACCTAATGCGACCTCTAGTACATATGCCATTTTGAGGGGAACGAGGAGAATCCTCAGGGTGCGGAACCAGTTGGTGAAGTTTGACCCATCAGTTTTCAGTTTGTCTTTCTCTAGGAACGATCCTAAGTTGAACGAGGGGCGTGGTGCTGCCATCTACAAAGTTTGATTCACAAGGATACATATTTAGACTTTTGTTCATAATGTGGAGTTTTCAATTTAATCTTCAAAATTCTAGAAAGCTCCCACTTAGATAAACACCTCTCAATTTAACAAAGTGATTACACAATCCCAGACCCCATACCTCCCCCAATCGTCACGACCATCAATATGCGACCCAGGTAGGCCTCTAAGCCAATCACATCAGGCATGTGACTCGTGCTCAATCTTTCGATCTACTGTGTTCCAGGCCCGCATCTACATACGTCAAGCCTGCCAATCGAACCTTGATGTTAGCTGTTCAGCAAGGGCATATCTTCATATGACAGGCTTGCCGAACCCAACCTCATGCGAACGCCGTTTAATATGTGTGACACACGGTATGTACGGAATGTCAGCCATATGGGAGAACCTTCCAGGCGGTGCCCACCAAGGGAGAACACAATGTTGGTATTGTGAGAGATGGTCCTATTTGTGCTACCATCGTCATATCTAGCATACTAGCATAAACAGGAAGTAAAACTGTAAATCATACAAACTATGATCCCCCTTCATGCAAAGCAAAGTCAAACGCCTTTCTACTTTAGCTTGTGCAAGTTTTACGTGGCTGCTAGGGGTTTCGAGAGAGAGAACCGTTTCTATCCTGCGAAAAACATGCCACAACACCGTCTCCCATCCGTCTCTATTACACCCCTGTCGGGGCCCTCCGTTGCAAACATCTTCGCATCGCTAATGCAGAGAGACAGACACCCCTAGCCACTTTATATGGTACAAGCCATATGTCAAGCGTGGAACCAGTCTCGCATAAACGCGTAAGGTCGGTCGGGGGCCGCTTCATCAAACATTGCCACAACGCTAAATGAGTACACGTGGGAGGGTAACGAATGAAGATTCGATGCCCACATCCTAGATGTGTTCTACCCGTACAATACATCTACGCATAGCTAGCTCATGATACCACTGTTGGGATACGGGGCAGAAAACACAAAATTTTCATACCTACGATACCCGAACCCAAGATCTATGCTATGGTGATGTAAAGTAACGGAGGGAATAGGTGTTCATACCATTGAAGACTGAAAGAGGGAAACGTTCTTGCGAACGTGGCTGGCGTAGACTCGGAACTACGACCTCCCTGTTGTGTAGTAGACCACCGGCGAGGATGACTCCCGGTTGACCTCCAGCAATGAAGCAGCACCACAGGTGTAGTGCCTCGAAGAGATTATACACGTACGGTACAATCGATGTTCCTCCCGGGCCCCGAACCAGGCGAGCAGCGGAAGAAAGGCGGATTCAGATCCCGACTCCAGCAAAGCGACGACCTGCCTTATGGTGGAGAACTCCAGTCCAGGTGCAGACTCCAAACAAGGGGAGTCCAGTTCCAGGAAGGAGAAGGATAGAGAGAGGAATAATTGTGTGTTGGAAAAAGGGGGGTGTACCCCTCATTATATAGGCCAAGGGGGGAGGTGCTATCCTCCTCCCCTAATGGGCCCCATAGGCCCATATAGCCTTTTTTTCCATTTTTTAATTATTTTAATATGTTTAAATATTTAATTCAGATAATTAAATAATAAAACATTATTAAAACAAATTAAACTTTATTTTGAACCATTCAAAATGTCCGGAACAACTTCCGTCCTCCTCCGGAACTATTTCGGTGATTTCTCCTATTTCACCGATTGATCCCGAAACTGTCCTATGCATCGATTTCCCTTAAGTGTAACAACCTAACGGTCCGGGAAACAACAGACATGGTCGAGTCTCTTCTCATTGACCAATGACTAGTCAGTTGGACCTGGTTACAATCCTTGACAGCCCCTGCGCTTCCATCGAATGAACTTTAATCGCTTTTGGAAACCGTTAATGATACGACGTAATCCCTTTGTGCTGTGATACTTTGTTTGTCCGAGGTTCGATCGTCGGTATCCCACATACCGTGTTCACATCTCGTTCACAACAAACAAGTTTACTCATCTGTATCTATTGCATCTCCCGTGTCCTAGTCACCTGCTTGCAAGCTATTGATGCAATATCACCGAGTGGGCCTAGAGTACTTGTCCTGTTACAAGGACTGAAAAATCCCGCTCTGATCTATTAACATACTCATCAACCATCTATTTCGAAATACCCAAAGTGCACCGTTGTATACAACATATTTCAGTCAGGCGGTGGGATGCAAATCAAAGTCTCCTCATAGATGACAATTACTTATGATCATTACGGTCTAAGGACTAAGCCATACGTTACAAAGTCATCGCAACGCTGAACTATGTGACTTGATCACATTGCAATACTTTAGGTGGGTGTATGTCCATCACATCATTCCCCTAATGACTTGACCTCATTGTCAATGGACTTAAGTGTCGCCATGATCAGGAAAGCTTGATCAATCAATTTCCCAATGAGATAGTTTACCCGAGTTAAACTACGGACCTATGATTTATACTACACATGTATTAGTATTTCCAAGTAATACAGTTATAGCACAGTATAAAACGTATTATGAACAAAACGGATATGTGATAAATATCTTTATTAATTTGTCTCTAGGGCACATATCCAACAGTTTGTTAGTACTATCTTTGGATGCTGATAGTGACAACGCTGGGTGCCCATAGATGAGGAATACAAACTTTAATGTGTGATTTTGTATCCCTACACAATTCACAACTTGTTTGATCCATAGAAGAATGATCTCGGATAGTCGGATTAACGTCTACCGTACATACATTTGGAGGAAGTATTATGTGTTTAATTATGTTAATGTTGTTGAGTGTTACCACTAGTGAAAGTATTATCCCTAGGTCTTGTTTCCAACCATTCTTACACCGTTTACTTTAACTTTTGCTACTAGTTACCTTGCTGCCATTTTTATTACATATTTAGAACACCTTGTTTTACCATCCTTAATTATTACCTGTATTTTACTATCTTTTTGTCGAACTACTACACTTATACAACTGACAATTATACTAGGTGTGTTGGGGACATAAGAGACTTCTTGTATCTTAATTGTTGGATTGTTTGATAAACCTTTGGTCACTCACCTAAGAAAATTTTGTTATTTTCCTACAAACCTCTGCGCTTGGAGGACGAACATTGTCTACAAGAATAGAAGCATGTATTAGACATCAATGGCCACTGAGATGAATCCCCCATTCGACAAAGTACTGGACACGACCTTCAGATTGGATAGCACAGGAACAGAGAGGTGTGTGTGTGGAAAGTTCCTCTCTAAGGTGTTTAAGGGTTTTTAGGAATCTATAAAGGTATGAGCATCGAGAGACGATAGAAATGGATGCCAGGGGGCTGATACGTCTCAAACGTATCTAGTTTTCCAAACACTTTTGCTGTTGTTTTGGCCTCATTCTTGCATGATTTGAACGAAACTAACCCAGACCGACGTTGTTTTCAGCAGAGCTGCCTGTATGGTTTTATTGTGTGCAGGAATATGGATTTTTAGGTACTTCAAAAAATTCTCAGAAAAATTACAGAAAATCTACGCGCCCGAAGGAGTCCTGGACCAGAAAATGGGCCAGAGGGGAGCCGGGGGGGCCCCAGGCGCCCTGTTGCGCGGCCACCCCCTGGCCGCGCCGGGAGGCCGCCTGGGTGGGTCCCACCCTCTCTGGTGACCTACCTTGGCCTCTATTTTTACCCATTGCGAGGAAACCCCAGAACAGAAGCCATTTTCTGAATTCCTGTCGCGGAGCCGCCGCCACCCTCTGTTCTTCTCCGGGAGGGCTAATCTGGAGGCTGTTTTGGCCTCCAGTGAGGGGAGATCATCGCCATCGTCATCACCATCGCCAATCCATCATCCCTCCATGACTTCTCCTTTCATGTGTGAGTAATTATCTGCTGTAGGCAAAGGGGATGGTAGGGATTGGATGAGTTAGATCATGTAATAGTTCGTCAGTTTGTTGGGGGCATGTTGCCTATCATCTACTTTGGTGTTTATCATCTTTGCTACAACTTGTTGCTCTTAATGCTTGTCACTTTGGGCTAGAGTGCCATGTTTTCAGATTTAAACTACTTGTGTTTTCATGAGTTTATTTATGTTCTTGATCCTATCTATGAGTTGTATGCACCTATTATAGTCCGGAACCGGCGATACCAATGGTGACAGCTTGGGACACCAAAGGGGATGGACTATAATTTGAGGATTCCATGTATCCATTGAGTGTTAATGCTTTGTTCCGGTGCTCTTTGACAGGAGCACCTTAATCTCCATAAGTTCTTTTGGCCTCGTTCGTAGCGGGATGGTAGGACAAAAGATGTTGTGCAACGTTCTTATTGCAAGCACACACAACTACCTTGGGATACATGCCTAATGTTTGATATTGCCTAGATGATCCTTGCTTTTCTGTGTGCCTTGCCCCGTATTAGAATATATTACATGTTCATTCTTATCTAAGAAGCGCCCAACCATCCATTTCCCTAGCCTACATTGTTTTAATCCTGCTGGTTACTAGTTGTTTACTTTTGCTGTTTCACCGCCACTATTTCCGTTGCCACCATCACCTCCATATCACCGTTGCTACCAATACTTCGTTGCAAGAAAGTGTATTTCAGGTGTGGTTGAATTGACAACTCAACTTTTTAAGCTTGTGAGATCCTTTGGCTCCCCTTGTGTCGAATCTATAAATTGGTTATTCTTACCCGTGAAGACTATCTCGATCCCCCACACTTGTGGGTCATCAAGAACTGTTTTCTGGCGCCGTTGCCGGGGAGCATAGCTTTATTTACAAGTCTACTTGAAGTATTCTTCCTGCTGCACTTTATCCACTATGGGTAAGAAAGGATACCCCAAAGTTCCGATCTTACCATCCCGTACAAGAAAAGGTACTGTTCTGAGCACTAATGCTACACTTGATTCACCTTCAGTTATAAGTAAGTTTGCTTCACCACCACCACATGTTACTTCTGCTGAGTCTGGTAATATGTCCGATACTTTTGATGATGCTACTACTAACCTTGATGATATTGGTTCACCTAGTTACTTTCTTGAGACACAGATCGCTGCCGCCGCCGCCAAACAATCTGGAAATAAAATTCCTGTTACTCGCTACCCTATTGGTGGAACTTATGATTATCTTGACCTGAGTGGCCTCAAGGAGAGACTCCTTGAGGATGATTATATTGTGCTTGATGATGATTTATGTCGGGAAATCAGAGATTGTGATGACTCTGATCCCGATACTGTGAAGAAGTTGCTTGCAAAGCACTATATGAAGAACAAGTTCGCGCCTGATCCTGAATTTGCTACATCTCCTATATGCATCAATGATCTTGATTTTGATTTCTCTGTTGATCTTTCACTTATATCTACAGTTGAAGCTGACCCCTTCTATGGCAGAGAAAATGATGATGCTATTGCACACCTGACCAAACTCACTGAGTTGGGTGGCTTGTTTACTACCGATGAAAAGATACAAAACCTTTATGTGACTAAGCTTCTTCCTTTATCTTTGAAGGAAGGTGCTAAAGCATGGTATGATGCACTACCATGTGGTTCCATTAAGAGTCCTCAAGACTTGGCTCAATCTTTTGATAAGTACTTTCCAGCTCACATGCAACATGCTGCTTTACAAAGAATTTATAACTTTAAACAGTTGCGGGATGAGCACCTCCCTAAATCTTGAGGGAGTTATTGCGGTTTGATCAAGGCTAGACCGGGACATGGAGTTCCTAATAATGAATTACTTGATATATTTTATGCTGGTCTAACCGATGAATCTAGATCCTATTTGGATAGTTGTGCTGGTTGTGTTTTCAAGGAAAGAACACCGGACGATGCTGAAGAACTAATGGGCAAGATTGCCAAAAACCACGAAGATTGGTCTGTCCCTGAACCACCTCTACAACAAAAGAAGAGGGGCATGCTTGTACTAAGCCCCGAAGAAATGCAAGAAGCGAAGAAGTCTATAAAGAGAAAGGTATTAAAGCTGAAGACGTGAAGAATCTACCTCCTATCGAGAAGTTGTGTGAGCCCACTACTCACCCCCGTATGGTAGAGGTACACTCTCTTTTAGATTTCAATGCAAGTGACATCCCTCGAGGTAAGCCTCCCGATCAATGTTTAGATGAGCTTGATAATTTTATTATGAAGCAAAGTCACTTTAATGAGAGGATACAAAGTCAGTTGCATGATAATTCCCTTGCTATCAAAATCTTGCTTGATGTTCTAGGTAGAACATTTAATAATGTTAAATGTCTTGTGAAGCATTTTCATATGGTTCAAACTCAGCTTGAATAAATTTATAATGTGCAAAAATATTTGCTTGCTAACAATGCCAAACAAGATGATTTACAAGCGTATGGTATAAAGACTCGGGGTGGAACACACACCAGGACCCTCTCTATCCAAAGGGACATCCAAAGAGAATCGAGCAAGATTCTCAAGTGCAGGAAGAAGAAATTGTTAGCTCTCCGAAGAAGAAGAAGAAACACAAGGAAGCTGACAATTCCAATGATCCTATTGCAAATGAAGAGCCTGTTGTCGATCCAAATAGTATATCTACCTCCGATGCTGAGAATGAAGACGGTGCTGAGCCTGCAAAATATAATGAAAATAATGATCCACCCGAAGTTTGAGAAGAAGAAGCACCCGACAAACGCAAGAAATACACTAGAGAAGACTTCATCGCAAGAAGACATGGGAAGGAAAGAGAACCATGGGTACAGAAACCAAGGCCCTTTCCAGGTAAGTGTCTCAAAACCAAAGAAGAAGAACATTACAATAAGTTTTGTGAGTGGATGAAACCTCTTTTTCTTCAAATTCCTTTGACTGATGCTATTAAGTTACCTCCTTACTCGAGATATATGAAATATATTGTTACTAACAAAAGAAAAGTCCCTAATGAGGCAATATCTACTATGCTTGCTAACTACTCTTTAAGTGGCAAGATTCCTGAGAAGCTTGGTGATCCAGGTATACCCACCATTCCTTGCTCCATAAAGAATAATTATGTCAGAACTGCTTTATGTGATCTTGGTGCAGGAGTGAGTGTTATGCCTTTCTCTCTTTACAAGAGGCTTTGTTTAGAGAAACTAATCCCTACAAATATCTCTCTCCAAATGGCTGACAAGTCAACAGCCGTTGCGATTGGTATTTGTGAAGATGTTCCTATTGAAGTTGCTAATTGCTTAATCCTTACTAATTTTGTTGTACTTGACATGCCCGAGGATGGGAGCATGTCTATTATTCTTGGTAGACCTTTTCTTAACACCACAGGTGCTATCATTGATTGCAATAAAGGAAAGATCACCTTCAACGTGAATGATAAGGAACACACAGTGTATTTTTCGAAGAAGATTGACAAAAGGCATGGCCTTAACTCTATAGAGAATATCGAGACCGTGAAGATTGGAGATTGGGATTGTCCTCTACATGTGCACCACAAATACAAAACCATTATGGTGGGGACAATGTCCATTAAAGTAAAGGTACAATGATCACTTTATAAGAGGTGAGACTTTATGCTCTATATATCACTACTTTGTTGGTAAGACTTGATCAACCTTGCTAGCTAGCATGTTTTATATGGGTAAAAAGTGGAGCTTGTTATGTTTTCATTTCCTTTAGCTTTTGTTCTCCTTGCTGTACCAAAGTTTTATGTTTTTGAAGCTTCACATATCTAACCACTATTTCAAGTTTCCTGGAAGTTTTGCAGCTTTTGGGACTTCGATTTTTTTTCAACGGTGAAGTTGTGAGAAAAATTATACAAAAAAATCATTTTTTCTATAGAAAAAGTGATCCAGAGGCACCTGGGGCTCACCAGGCGGGGCCACCCCTGGTCCAGGTGGCCAGGTTGCGCGGCCTGGGCGCCTGGGCCCACCAGGCCAGCCACCCAGGTAAGTCTTCTTCCTCTCTCCTTCTTTCTCCCCAAAAACACGAGTTCTTCAGCTGGAACTTGAGTTCTTGCTGCTCTCCACCCAAAACTTCAATCTCTCTCTACAACTCATTGTTTGAGCTAAAATTTTGAGCAAATACTCCCTGGTATGTGACTCCTCCACCCCTCCAATTAGATTTTTGATTGGTGGCTTCATTAGTGAGTATTTAGTAGTTCTGGTGCTGTTCATATGAGCTTGTATGCACGTGTAGAAATTTATTTTCCAAGTTTTGATGCAAGTTTATGTCTTGAGGAAGTGAGTAGAGTAGTTTGCCTCAACTCATTTTTCTTTAATCTTTGTTTTTTTAATTTGTCAAAAATTTCAGAAATGAGCTTGTTAGTAATGGCAAAGGGATGGCTTGGGAAGAAGAAGCCCGAGAGTACTGACCGGGTTACTAGAGCTGCAACTTCATCCTCAACTGCTAGGGTGAGCTACAACGGAGGATGTTGTGCCCCTAGAGTTGTTAGAAGAGACAAGTCCATCACGTGCAATGACGTTTCCGTGTGAAGTTCTCCTTGAAGCTGCTGGTATCAAGGAGGAGTTTTACAACCTTTGTGCTAATGCAGGTTTGACACGGCTTGCAACATGCCATTTTTCTCAGTTTCGCAAGCTCACCTCCTATTTTATTAATAGTTTCAGATATAATCATGATACTGCTATTGTTGAGTTTAAAATTTACGATGATCTTTTAACCATGCCTTTGGCAAGATTTTGTGAAATAATAGGTGTGCCGAACGCGGGAAAGACGGCAAAGATGAACTCTCAGCCCACCGAGCTGATGACTCTCTTCAACTCTGTTTGCAGTCAGGACACGAAGGATATCCAACGTTAGAAGATTTCCAACATCTTGTTTCCCCACCTCAGGTATTTCGCATATTTTATTGCTAGGGGGGTGTTAGCTCGCGACAACACGAGCAACAGTTCTGCACCGGATGTTGCTATCCTGGCGAACGCCCTTTCAGGGGAGAGTAAGTATAATGTGGGTGCCTTGATTTCTCGCCGCCTTGCTGCCAATGGCAACAAGGAAGATCTCATTGGTGGCGTTTATGACACACTTATTCTTGAGTCTCTTGAGCGCACCGCACATCCTGATGACGATCCTTTTCCTTATGTGAGCTTTGACCTTGCTTCCATGAAGAGGCACGAGTTTGTTACCAAGACTTCTGAGTTGGGTAACCTTAATTATATTTTGAGGTTTGGACTGACCACTATTCGGGAGATTCGCTACCTGCACCTCTTTTGTTTGATTATACCCGCAGGAACGGATGGTCCTTCAAGGTTATCCAGTTCGATAAGTTCGTGGCCCAACAACAGTTTCATAACCCCATGGAGGGGGTCGTGCCTGATGAGGAGGAGCCCGTTACCCAGTGGGGTGAAGGGTCTTCTTCAGCTTGGAGTGTGGAGCCTTTTTCATGGGAGGATCCCAGGACTTCGGTCCACACACGTGAAGCCCGTACGAACCGTGGACGCACCAGTACCACCCTAGAGCTGGAGGCTCCTGGGGACCGCAGTAGCCGATACCAACTTAGGCCAAAAGCCTAAGCTTGGGGGAGTACGTGCCTTTCTCCCCTTTCCATTATATTGTCCGTTTTTTGTTGCTCGCTTTTATCTTTTTTCGAAGTTTTTGCCTGTTCTTCTTTTTTCTCTCTTAATCAGCAAAAACAACAAAAATATTTCTCCTTTCTTTTGCTTTTGTTTAACCTTTGAAAAATCCTAGAAAGATTTCTTTTCTCTCTTTAGTTTGCTTTGTTTGCAGAGTTCAGCTCGAGTCCGTGATGACATTTTCACTTGATTATATTTTCCTACGTTCGATCGCGCAAGTGACAAGGCAGTAATGATGAATATCGACGGAAGGGATGCAACAAGGAAAGCCGGTATGAACTCTTTTTGTTTCTAGTTTTGTACATATGCATGCACTTATGATCTAGAGACCAGCTTGTAGCGACATAGTGCTATGTTTACAATGCTTTCAGAGTGGTTCATGCTTTCTTTGTGGCTGATCTCAAATAGCTAGAGTGCATAATGTGTTGTTGAAATGATTTACATGAATTGCATTGTTCATGGTTTGGCATATTGAAGTGGTATTTCCCTTCGGAGAATTCTTGGATTGACTTGGCACATGTTCACACATGTTTACGACTAAAAAGTCTATCATCCTTGATGATCTTTTTATTTCAGAATAGTTATATCACTTTCATGCCCGATTCAATGTTGCTTTGTCGCTCTTCATGATTATGACCGTTGTTTCTCTCTAGTTGGTCGCTTCCCAGTCTTTTGCTAGCCTTCACTCGCACTAAGAGGAATTCTTCTTGTGCATCCAAATCCTTTCAAACCAGTTATTCCACATGAGTCCACCATATCTTCCTATTTATGGTATTTACTTGCCATCCCTAATGAAGACTTTCATGTACCATCTCAAAATTTATTCAAAACCTTCCTTTTTGTAACCGTACAAGCTCATGGTGCGGTGAGGGAAAATCAGTATCTTCCATGCCAAAAATATTTTACTCCTTGGAAAAGTTTTAACTAGTCAAATTTATGAGGCAGAGGCTGGTCTGGAGAATGCCCAGTTCTCACTTGTTTCACAATTTACAAAAAAATTACACTTCCCCCATACTTGATGATGGAATGAAATGGGCCAAATGATGCTAATGATAGATGGAACGAGAACTTCCCTTCCATACTTGAGGCAAAATAAAAGGCACCATATACCGTTAAAGGATAGATGGATAAGGGAACATAAGTGTAAGAAAAAAGGCACGGGAACCGCCATTAATGTGGTTGGTATGGGAGATATTGAGAAACCTTTATCGTCTATCATTGACTAGAAAGTTGCACTTCCCAAAAAGAATTTTATCTTTGTTTTCAAAACCACGAGCTCTGGTACATGTTTCGTCTTTGCTTCCAGCCACGGGTTTTCAACCTTGCCATCAAAAGCCACGGTTCGAGAGTCTCCACCTTGTTTCTTCAAAGCACCAACTATTCAGAGCATAATTGTCATTCTTGAGTGTAATGTTGATGATGAGAGAGTTGACTAGTGCAACTCCTATCCTCGTTGGTTACCCCAAGTAGAAGGTGAGATTTAGGATAACGCAAAATTTCCCTCAGTGAAGATACCGAGGTTGAGTTCAATCCAGTAGGACTCCGGAGATGATAAGTAGGTGGCAAGAAAGCAATGGAACCGTTTGAGACAAAAGTTGCTTCCTTGACCTGGACCTGCACACAACACAAATAACTTTGCTTCCCAACGAGTACAGAGAGGTTGTCAATCTCTCCGGCCTTGCTGGTCACAAAGGATCAACGCAACAGATAATAGTGATAATGATAGCAACTGGAAAGTAAAAGCAAGAAAGTAAATGAGCGTGTAAACAGTGATGAGAATATGGACCGGGGTCCCGTGATGTTCACTAGTGATGTCTCTCTCCCAAAAGACGATAAAACTGCTATGCGAGGTAAACAAATTACAGATGGGCAATTGACAGAATTATAAACGCACCACAATGCTAACTATGTTACAAAGAAAGGAAGAGGCTCAAAATCATGGGCGGTACGCCAAAATAAGTAGACCGAAATCCAACTGCATCTACTACTAATCATCCACCTTGAGATATCTATCCAAAACATCTCGATGGTATTAAGTTGCGAGCCCCACCCAAAGTGTAAACCCAAAGCAACAGACAACTGCATTAAAAAGCACTTTGCGTAAAGTAAACAATCCTTGCAACCGCGGTTACAAGCACCATTGTTTTCACCCATGTGGCAACAACACATCCCATAGACTCATGTTTCTGTCACTCAAGCATGTCATCGGGGGGCATGAACCCACAATCGAGCATAACGTTACCTCTTGGAGTTACGACCTACTACTTGGCCAATGCAATAAACAACACTAGAGAACATGCAAGAATTACTTAGGAACAAAAATATAAAAGATAAGAACCAAATATATTACTCTATCACAATCTGAACATAATCTCATAATCCATCAAATCCCATCAAACTCAGCATAGCAACAACAAAAATATTACATATGTGCCTTGATCATGTAGGGAAGCTCACGAGGTCTAAACCATGAAGAACAAAGAGGGGAGGAGAACATCACATAGCTACTGATCACGGACCCATGGTCCAAAGGAAACTACCCACGACACATCTGGGAAGCGTCCATGGTGGAGGGGAAGCTCCCGGAGGTCGATCCTCCCTCCGGCAGGGTGCCGGGAAGAAGTCTACTGGAACTCTCGATCTTGGAAGCGTGGCGGCGGCGGAACAGAGGCGAGATCGCTAAAAAGGGTTCTGTCTTCGGGGGTTTCGCGTCAAGGGGAATAAATAGGCGAATAGGGGCAGCCAGGGGGCCACCAGGAGTCCAGGCGCCCCTTGGCGCGGCCAGACCCTAGGCCGCGCCAGGTGGCCGCCTGGGTCCCTGGTGGTGGACCCCCGGCCCTCCTTCGGGGTTCCGTAAGCTTCCGTTGCGCTGATTTTTTATCCGATTTTCCCGAATTTTTGGAGCACTTTTAATATGGGGGAAACCCGGAATAGAAAAACAGCAGAAAACAGGAACTGGCACTGTGGTGCACTGAGTTAATAAGTTAGTCCAAATATGATCAAAAGTGTATGAAAGTGTATCTAGATCATAGCAATATCACACAAAACATGCATGGAGTAAGCATAAATTATAGATATGTTTGGGACGTATCAACATCCCCAAGCTTAATTCCTGCTCGTCCTCAAGTAGGTAAATGATAACAAGCATAATTTCTGTGGTGACATGCTAGAAACCATATAAGAACTTTGAAATGTAAAGCAATCAAGGTATGTGATTCAATTCAAGTCATAACATCCAAGAGTCTATATTAGCATTGAAACAAGCAACAAAAGAACATTAGGTGCAAGATCTCTCGCTGTCCGTGACTCGAATGTCTCCAAATGGTGTTTGCGTGCAAGAAGGGGGATATAGAATACGAGAATTTTTTTTATTTTTGTTGAGAACTCAATCTACTAAAGTTTCACACTTGGTCTTCTTTGGAAGCTTATCTTGACTCGTCCCCAGACCACTAGCCAGGTACAAGTCAATTTGATCCACTCCCTTTCGATATTTTGAGCACTCATGCAATGGATGAGCGTAAGCACGAAAGTTGACACTTAGAATGGCAAAGAGAGAAATATGGTGGAGGAGGAAGACAAAAAAGGCGAGAAAGGCTCACATCAATGAGGACAATCATAGGCGAGAAGGTCAAATGATAGATATGATGTGAGGAGTAGGGATTTCCATGCAACAGATGCACATATGAGCTGAAAAGCTCTGCAACAGAACTAGTGGGGGTGCATCTAACTTGCTCGCTCATGAAGACCTAAGACTCATTTGAGGAGGCTCATCCTTGGAATATGCAAGCCAAGTTCTATAGTGTGAAGGTCCCCACATAGATATATGCATGATCATCTCTATGGAGTACAAGGATAAGAGGGGGTACTAATGTGGATCTTTCAAAAGGATAGTAGTGTTGCCCCTTTCTCTCTTTTTATTTATTTTTCTCATTTTTCTATTTTTTCTATTTTTTGGTGGCCTCAATGGATCTTTCTATCTAACTCTCATTTGTCCTCTTTGGGATCTTTTAATTTTGTCCACTTTGGGATATTTTCCTCACTTAAGGGCAACACTCTAATTTACAAGAGGGTATAGAAGATCTTTCACACTTTAAAAGGTACTCAAAACATAAAGAAGATGTAGCTATCATGATGTATGCAATGTATGCCTCTGCCAGTGTAGCACGAACATGTATGACATGAAGATCAAGTAATGAAGAGGTGGAAGTTGCATGTCAATATATCTCGGAAAGGCCATGGAAATGCCTTGATAGGTAGGTATGGTGGCTGTTTTGAGAAAATATATAGGAATGTTTATGATGACAGAGCATATCATGCCAAGGGTTTGGATGTACCGGCGAAGGTGGACGCCAACTCTCGGAGTGAGAAAAGGGCAATGCACGGCACGGAAGAGGCTAGCAAATATGAGGAGGTGGAAGTGTCAACTTTCAATACTTACATTAGTCCGAAGAACTCATGCACTTATTATTGGTAACTCTCAATCTAATAAGGAGGTTCACAAAGAGACAAGTACTCCGAGTAGGAGTGGATGGGGGTTTGGTTATCCTTGCGCATCCTCGACTCATGGTATGTGAGTGTACTCTAATATCCGATCCCTCCAGAGATTAGCGATCCATCTAGTAGCTAGAGTTCTCAACTAGTTTTGTAGGTTTTGAAAATAAACACGGATTGCCCAAAATACGACACCTATCACTAATAGGCTAGAGCTCTTGACACCAAAATTTCAAGCATTACTCACATTAATGCCTCAAAACTATTGCAAGTTACTACTAAAATTAAATAGCAACCTCAATTACCTACTTTCAAGACAAGACACAACTCAGTGCAACAACCAACTCTCTTAACAAGATAAACATGAAAACTAAAGAGAGTTCCAGCAACAAACTAAACAAAAGCCAAGGCTCTTGCTAAAGAAAAACTAAGACTAAAACTAAACATGGCAGTAGCTACGAAAATATAAAGAACACACAACAGTAAAAAGATAGGCATGAGAAATCCTATGATGTGTTCTAGACTGGAGTGGAGCATGTTTCTCTCCCACACAAAGTAAGCTGGGGTCTAACTTGTTATGAATAGCAAAGAAAGTTAAAGAAAACTAAAAATAAAACCTAGGAGCGAGACGCTCCAAGCATAGCACATAACGCATGAAGTGATAAAAATATAGTGAGACGAAGGACGAACTGATGATTGTTGATGGAGAAGGGGATGCACGGGGCATCCCCCAAGCTTAGACACTTGAGTCTCCTTGAATATTTATTGGGGATGCATGGGGGCATCCCCAGGCTTGAGATCTTTACACTCCCGGATCTTCTTTCATCATCTTCCCTCGCACACTTGAAAACTCCCTTCATTCATAACTCATCATAAGCCGATAAGAGAGGTTAGTACCCTTAAAAAAATATTTTTTCCCCACTGGATATTAAAATATTCTTGAATAGCTACTATTTCTCAAGATTGCCAAAAGGTTTTTGCAAAGAAAAAGCAAGCTTAAGGTTTTCAAAAGTAAAGAGAGGAAAAACGTGGCAGAATCTGTGAAAAATAGAACAACAGGTAGTAAAGAATATTTCGGGGCACTTATGCAACTCAAATAAAAAAAACATCAAAACATACGAAAGTTTTAAAATTGTATAGATCATGCTGTGTAAAAAATTCAGCTTAAAAAGATGAACTAGTGATTTGTTTTGATTTTTTTCGTCAAGAGGACAAAATCTGTTTTCTGGACAGCATGCCACAACTTTTGTTCCCCTTACCATAAGAGGCTATAACTTGGCACAAAGGTTGAAAATAAAGATACAATGATGTTGCTACAGTACTAAAAATCATCAAGACCACTAAAAATAGAAGTAAAAACATCTTGGGTTGCCTCCCAACAAGCGCTTTCTTTTAGGCCTTTAAGCTAGGCATAAGGAAAAAGAAGAATCAAAGGTCTCCAAGATCATCAGAGTCATAAAAACCTTGAAATTGATTTTCAACAAGCTCATTCTTCTTCTTCCTAGGAAAGAGGTACTTACCTTTCGCCTTACCGCGTAAGCGTATGTTCCCGTTACCAATATCAATTAAGCCTTTCATAGCTCAGAGGAAGTCCCTTCCAAGCACGATGTTACTTGGGTTTGGCTCCGTGATGAAGAAATCCATCGGTGCAACCCTATGGAGGAATGCAACTTGGACTTCTTTTACCTTTCCTTTAACCTCTGAAATATCTCCATTAGCATGTTCATGATAAGATGACAATTTATCCATATTTAGTTTCAAAGAATCATAAACTATTTTTGGCATAGTAGAAACCATGGATCCAATATCACAAAAAGCAAGGAAGTCTTGGTTAGAGATGCTGATACGTCCAAAACGTATCTATAATTTCTGCTTGCTCCATGCCTCTTTTGTGTGATATTGCTATGATATTGATGAACTTCCATACACTTTTGATCATATTTGGACTAACCTATTAACTCAGTGCACCCCAGTGCAAGTTCCTGTTTTCTGCTGTTTTTTTCTATTTCAGGTTTCCCCCATATTAAAAGTGCTCCAAAAATTCGGGAAAAATCCAATAAAAAATCAACGTACAGGAAGCTTCAGGAATCACCGAGGGGGGGGGGGGGGGGGAGAGGGGACCCACCAGGGCCCCAGGCGCCCTCCCGGCGCGCCCTAGGGTGGGGCCGCACCAGGGGGCCGCCTGGACCCCTCGTGGCCTCACTTGCTGCCCCCTTCGCCTATTTATTCCCCGTGACGCAAAAACCCTTAGACGGGAACCCTTTTTCGCGATCTCTCCTCTGTTCTGCCGTCGCCGCGCTTCTATGATCGGGAGCACCAGAAGACCTCTTCCCGGCACCCTGCCGGAGGGAGGAACCACCTTCGGGAGCTTCTCCACCACCATGGATGCTTCCCGGATGAACCGTGAGTAGTCCACCTTGGACCATGGGTCTATGATCAGTAGCTATGTGATGTTCTCATCCCCTCTTTGTTCTTCATGGATTAGACCTTGTGAGCTGCCCTACATGATCGAGGCACTTATGTAATATTTCTGCTGTTGCTATGCTGAGTTTGCTGGGATCCGATGGATTATGAGATTATGTTCAGATTGTGTTTGAGTAAAATATTTGATTCTCCTCTTTCATATTTATGTTCTTGAGTAATTCTTGCATGTCCTCCGTTGCTGTTTATTGCTTTGGCCAAGTAGTAGGTAGTGACTCCAAGAGGGAGCGTTATGCATGATTGTGGGTTGATGCCCCATGATGACTAGCTCGAGTGACAGAAACATGAGTCTAGGGGATGTGCTGTTGCCACAAGGGGGAAAACAACGGTGCTTATACTTGCGGGTGCAAGGATGGTTTACTTTACGCAACGTTCTTTAATGCAGTTGTCTGTTGCTTTGAGTTTACACTTTGGGTGGGATTCACAACTTAATACCGGCGAGATGTTCTGGATAGATATCTCAAGGTGGATGATTAGTAGGTAGATGCAGATGGATTTCGGTCTACTTGTCTTGGCGTACCGCCCAAGCTTTTGAGCCTCTTCCTTTCTTTATAGCATAATGAGCATTGGTTTGCGCACATAATCCTGTCATTTGCCCAGCTGTAATTTGTTTACCTCGCATGGCTATTTTATCGTCTTTTGGGAGAGAGACATCAGTAGTGAACATCATAGGACCCCGGTCCATATTTCCAATACTGTTTACACCCTCTATCAGTTTACTGCTTTATTTATTTTTCCGTTGCTATCACTATCATTATTATCCCGTGCATTTTATCCTTTGTAAACAACAAGGCCGGAGGGATTGACAATAGGGATTTTATCCTTCTTCAAGTCTAGAGCATCCATCCTATTTTCAATAGTGGCAAGTCTATCTATAACAGCGTCAATACTATGATCATAAACAAAATAACTAGATAGACTATGCAAAATGTCAAGAGCTCTAGCTTCATCACACTCTAAAAATTCTCCTTCAGCTATAATATCAAGAGAGTGTTTACACCACTTAAAAAGACCATGGTAAAAATTTCTAAGCACAATTTTTATAGGTATCCAAGGCATAATTCTTTTATGTTCTTCAGAAATTCTGTCCCATGCCTTCTTCATATTTTCTCCATCCCTTTGACGGAAATCGAGAACTTCGGATACCCGCAAAGCACCAAGTCCTAACATGTTCATCTAAACATGGAGGACTACTAAAAGCAAGGTAATTTTTTTTTTGATAAAAGACACTAAGATAAAAACTGAAAGGTAAACTAATAAGACTAAAAAGCAAAGGTAAAAGGTAGTGGGAAACTCCCCTATCTTAGCACTCGGAGTCCCCGGCAACAGCGCCAGAAATTTGCTTGATGATGAGAGAGTTGACCAGTGCAACTCCTCTCCTCGTTGGTTACCCCAAGTGGAAGGTGAGATGTAGGATAACGACAAATTTCCTTCAGTGAAGATACCGAGGTTGAGTTCAATCCAGTAGGACTCCGGAAATGATAAGTAGGTGGCAAGAAAGCAATGGCACCGTTTTAGACAAAAGTTGCTTCCTTGACCTGAACCTGCACACAACACAAATAACTTTGCTTCCCAATGAGTACAGAGAGGTTGTCAATCTGTCCGGCCTTGTTGTTCACAAAGGATCAACACAAAAATTAATAGTGATAATGATAGCAACTGGAAAGTAAAAGCAAGAAAGTAAATTAGCGTGTAAACAGTGATGAGAATATGGACCGGGGTCCCGTGATGTTCACTAGTGATGTCTCTCTCCCAAAAGACGATAAAACTGCTATGCGAGGTAAACAAATTACAGATGGGCAATTGACAGAATTATAAACGCACCACAATGATAACTATGCTACAAATAAAGGAAGAGGCTCAAAAGCATGGGCGGTACGCCAAAATAAGTAGACCGAAATCGAACTGCATCTACTAATAATTATCCACCTTGAGATATCTATCCAGAACATCTCGCTGGTATTAAGTTGTGAGCCCCACCCAAAGTGTAAACCCAAAGCAACAAACAACTGCATTAAAAAGCACTTTGAGTAAAGTAAACAATCCTTGCAACCGCGGTTACAAGCACCGTTGTTTTCCCCCTTATGGCAACAACACATCCCCTAGACTCATGTTTCTGTCACTCAAGCATGTCATCGGGGGTCATGAACCCACAATCGAGCATAACGTTCCCTCTTGGAGTTACTACCTACTACTTGGCCAAAGCAATACACAACAACAGAGAACATGCAAGAGTTACTTAGGAACAAAAATATAAAAGATAAGAACCAAATATATTACTCTATCACAATCTGAACATAATCTCATAATCCATCAGATCCCATCAAACTCAGCATAGCAACATAAAAAATATTACATATGTGCCTCGATCATGTAGGGCAGCTCACGAGGTCTAAACCATGAAGAACAAAGGGGGGAGGAGAACATCACATAGCTAATGATCACGGACCCATGGTCCAAAGGAAACTACTCACGTCACATCTGGGAAGCGTCCATGTTGGAGGGGAAGCTTCTGGAGGTCGATCCTCCCTCCGGCAGGGTGCCGGGAAGAAGTCTACTGGTACTCCCGATCTTGGAAGCGCAGCGGCGGAGAAACATAGGCGAGATCGCGAAAAAGGGTTCTGTCTTTGGGGGTTTCGCTTCACGGGGAATAAATATGCGAAGGGGGCAGCCAGGGGGCCCACCTAGAGTCCAGGCGCCCCCTGGCGTGGCCAGCCCCTAGGCCGCTCCAGGTGGCCGCCTGGGTCCCTGGTGGTGCCCCCCCGGCCCTCCTTCGGGGTTTCAGAAGCTTCCGTTGCACTGATTTTTTATCCGATTTGCCCGAATTTTTGGAGCACTTTTAATATGTGGGAAACCTAGAATAGAAAAACAGCAGAAAACAGGAAGTGGCACTGTGGTGCACTAAGTTAATAAGTTAGTCCAAATATGATCAAAAGTGTATGAAAGTGTATCTAGATCATAACAATATCACACAAAACATGCATGGAGCAAGCAGAAATTATAGATACGTTTGGGACGTATCAAATGTGCATTGTCCCAAAGTACCACATTGTCTTCTGCATGATTGTGATATTACTTGTTCTGAAATTCTTAGTTCTAGTCTCCTTTGAAACTCCGGAGGAGCTTCTGCATTTATGTTTTGCTTCACTCATGGAGGCTAGCGAGATACCATTCTAGTATGTTCAATCTATGTGCATTGTGATCCTGTCTTGATTTTCAGTAGCATATTATTTACTTTTGGTTGTTTGTGATTGATCACTTGAAAGAAGGATTGCTTCGTGCATTGTCCTTGTAGCATTGGTCCAATACTTGCTAAACTCTTTTCATAGTACATGCTTATATACATCTAATGAAGCAAGAGAGTTTGTCAAAGTTTTCTTTGTCGCATCCAGTTCGTTGAACTGAATTGCTTGAGGACAAGCAATATGCTAAGCTTGGGGGAGTTGATGTATATTATTTACGTATCTACTTTTCCAAACACTTTTGCTATTGTTTTGGCCTCATTCTTGCATGATTTGAACGAAACTAACCCCGACTGATGCTGTTTTCGGAAGAGCTGCCTGTATGGTTTTCTTGTGTGCAGGAATATGGATTTTTAGGTACTTCAGAAAATTCCCAAAAAAATCACAGAAAATGCACGCACCCGAAGGAGTCCCGGACCAGAGGGGTGCTAGGGGGGCCCCAGGCGCCCTGCTGGCGCGGCCACCCCCTTGGCCGCGCCGGGAGGCCGCCTGGGTGGTCCGCACCCCCTCTGGTGACCTACCTTGGCTCCTATTTTTACCCTTCGTGAGGAAACCTCAGAACAGAAGTCGTTTTCCCAATTCTCGTCGTGGAGCCGCCGCCACCCTCTGTTCTTCTCCGGGAGGGCTAATCTGAGGCTGTTTTGGCCTCCGGTGAGGGGAGATCTTCGCCATCGTCATCACCATCGCCATTTCATCATGCCTCCATGTGTTCTCCTTTCATGTGTGAGTAATTCCCTGCTGTAGGTGAAGGGGATGGTAGGGATTGGATGAGTTAGATCATGTAATAGTTCGTCAGATTGTTGGGGGCTTGTTGCCTATCATCTAGTATGGTGTTTATCATCTTTGCTAACACTTTTTTCTCTTAATGCTTGTCACTTCGGGCCCGAGTGCCATGTTTTCAGATCTGAACCACTTGTGTGTTTCATGAGTTTATTTGTGTTCTTGATCCTATCTATGAGTTGTATGCACCTATTATAGTCCGGAACCGGCGATCCCAATGGTGACAGCTTGGGACACCAAAGGGGATGGGCTATAATTTGAGGATTTCATGTATCCATTGAGTGTTAATTCTTTGTTCTGGTGCTCTTTGACAGGAGCACCTTAATCTCCATAAGTTCCTTTTGGCCCCATTTGTAGCGGGATTATAAGAGCAAGTTTTGCCCCCGAAGGTTTTGGACATTGTTGGACAAAGCAGAAGTGGAACTAATATTGTTTTCGCGTATAAACAGATACTTAGGTTCCGAAAGAATGGAGGTTGCAAGGAGAAGGTCGAAGGAAAACTCACTGTAGCGAAGCTGCAGTTATCTACCAAAACCTTTGAAGGAAGACGACCCCTAAAAATGTCGTTGAAGAAGAAGACTCTCTCGAGTAAAAGCCCAACGAGGAGATAGCGGAAGCTGGTCGAAGACTTAGTCTTTTTACTAGTTTCTCTTTACTTTCTTGAGTCGTAGGAAAAACCGTACTATCAAGAGGGCTTTTCTAGTTGAGATCTTTGTGGAAGTGAATTTGTTCTGCTCAACCTATACCCACGAAAGCCTACCGAGAGAAATCTTACTGAGTCGAGTGAATAGCTCGAAGGCAAAGTCATCACACTTCGTGCCTTCGAGAGAGAACTCGTTCGGTAAGTCAGCTTACTTGTTCCTCAAGTAAAGTTGCGCAGTGATTGGAATCCGACTGTTGTGGACACACGTCAAGCGGTCGCATCGGGTCACTTCAGTCATTTTACCCATCGGGATCGCCAACTATAAATACCCCGCACCTACCCGCCATTTCGGGTCGGCTGCTCCACTGAAGATTCTAAGACAGAAGTACTGTGAGCATCCCAAGTGAGATCCATCGAGAGAAAACCAAAACCCAAGTCTGAACTGAGTTGAGCAATTCACAGAGACTTAGGTCGAGATTAGCCGATCTTTTTATCTTGGAGAACTTCAAGTCTCCTAGACGGTTAGGCGTCGCCTGTCAAGCAGTCGAAGAGAAATTGTCGCTGCTGAAGGAAGTTTGTAAAGGTCTCGGAGATGTCCTGAATCATCTACCACGAGTGAAAACTGGACAAGCTCGAGGAGTTTGTTGAAGTGGCGAATAGGACAGAGAGAGTTTTGCTCCAGGTGTTCAATCACCAGTCCCTCCAACCAGACGTAGCACTTTGCAGAGTGTGAACTGGTTTACCAAACATCGTCGTGTCAGGCTCGTTTTCCTTCTCGCATTTACATTAAGTATTTACTCGTTGCCTGTTTGCCTTCGATGTTTACCTTTGCTCCCAATCCTTTCGAGCTATGTATATCTTTCGATACTGTATTTCCTTCGAGATGTCTTTAGTCCCTCGCAGTTTGCATGAATTCCTTCTAAGTTCCTTAGAATTTTTAGAAGTGATCATTCACCCCCTCCCCCTCTGATCATTCTTGAGCTTTCAGGGATGGTAGGACAAAAGATGTTGTGCAAGTTCTTATTGCAAGCACGTACACCTACCTTGGGATACATGCCTAATGTTTGATATTGCCTAGATGATCCTTGCTTTTCTGTGTGCCTATCTGTAAGAGCAAAGTTATAACCCCATGAGTTTTGGATATTGTTGGGCAAAACAGTAAAGGAACTAACAAGTTTTCTAGTGTAAAACAGATGGTTAGGTTCCTGAAGTTATAGGTTGGTGATAAAGCTTCAACGGAGATTTACATACTTACTGAAGCATATCCTCTGGAGTGAAGCTCATCACAGATGTCGACCCCTAAAAAGATAAGGAATCCTGAAGCACGTCTCATCGAAGGAGATGACCAAGATGGCGCAAGACTTAGTAGTATTTGCGTAGTTCTTTTTCACTTCTTTGAGTCATAGGAAAAATCGTACGATCAAGAGGGGTTTAGTAAATGTACTCCGAAGGTTTTGGTGAAAAGACTCAGATCGAATCCAAACCTGTGAGAAGCCAGAGTTGAGAAATCTCATGAGCACTAGGTAATGCTTCACCAGCGAAGACTTAGTTCTTTCGGCTCGTGAAGCAGAACCAAGTCCGTGAGTCAGCTTTACTTGGATCGCAAGTAAAGTTGCGCTTTGATTGGAAATATGACCGTTGCGGACAGGTGTCAAGCTGTCGCATCGGGTCATTTAAGTCATTTCGCACCTAGGGATTGCCACCTATAAATACGCCACCCCCGCCCTCATTGGCCGGTGGCTGCTCCAAGAATATTTCCTGACAGTGAAGAGAAAGAGCAAACCCCACCGAAGCAAACAAAAAAAAACCCATCGACCGAAGCATAAGTCCTATTGATCTGAGTTGATTCATTATGACTTAGGAAGAAGTTTGCTAGCCTTTTTATCTTGGAGAACTGCAATTCTCCTAGACGGTTAGAGTGTTGTTCTTCAGAGAGCGAAGAGTTATTGTCGCCTCGAAGTCCAGTTTGTCAAAGGTTTCGGTGATTCCCTCAATAATCAACCACGAGTGAAGAACCGACCAAGCTCAAGGAGATTGGTGCAGTGGAGATAGGACGGAGAGAGGTTAGCTCCTGTGTTCAATCACAAGTCCCTCCAACCAGACATAGCACTTTGCAGAGTGTGAACTGGTCGAACAAACATCGCCGAGTCAAGAGTTTGTTTTACTTTCCGCACTTACATTCAGTTTATCAATTGCTTCAGTGATTTGCTTCAATGCAATTGATTCGATGCTTCTGATTCGCTATGTTTTGCTTCAATCCAGTTCTGCTTCAATGTTTACCTTTTTGTTGAATCTTTTCTGCTGCTAAGTTATGCTTCACTTCATAGTTTCATGAAAAAATTTGAAGTGATCATTCACCCCCTCCCCCTCTGATCACATACTTGGACTTTCAATTGGTATCAGAGCTAGTCACTCTTTGTTTGGATTAACCTCCTAGAGTGTTTTGCAAGTATGTCTTTCGCAGCCATTCGCACCGGCGAACCCATACCCGTGTTCAATGGAAAGGACTATCCATACTGGAAGGACAAAATGAAGATAAATATCATGGCTATCAACTCAACTGCCTGGCAAGTTGTCTTGTATGGATTTACAGTTGCTGACTAGAATGCCATCACTCCTGAAGAAGCGAAGCTGATCGATCTTGATTCTGAAGTCTGGGTTTTCATCACCAATCATCTGACACCAGAGAAGTATCATGAAGTGAAGAATATTCCTTCGGCCAAAGGTGTCTGGGACTATCTTGAGAAGATTGGTGAAGGTGTTTCTGCCCAGAAGGATGCCAGAATTGAGACACTTCGAAGCAAATTCTATCGATTCAAGAGAAACGAGGGTGAAAAAGTCAGCTCCATTTACAGCAGACTCACTGCTCTTGCAAATGAATTGATTTCACTTGGTGCTTATGACATTACTCCTCACTCAGTTGTTAGAACTCTGCTTCGCTCATTGGATGATTCGTTTGATCACATTGTGCCGATGATCAAGGAAAGGACTGATTCCAGACGTCTTGCCGCCGCTGATATTCTTGAGAGGCTCAATACCTTTGAAATGGAAGAAGATGAGAAACGTGACATAAATGTTTCTCGAAGGAGATCTCATGCCTTGAAAGCAAAAGCTTCGCGTCATTCTTCACCCGAAGTCAGTTCTGCTTCAGGTGTCGAATCAGATGATCATGCAAGCATTGGAAAAGATCTAGCACTGATCATGAGACGCTTCAATCGCTTTCAGAGAAAAGGTTTTTCTTCACCCAAGAAGAGTTATCCTTCAAGAAGCTCAAGTCATTCTTCTCACCGTTCATCCGCAAGAAGCTCTCCATCGAAGGACAAATGCTGCTACAAGTGCAAGAAACCAGGTCACTACATTGCTGATTGCCCATTGTGGGAAGCTGAGAACAAATCGAAGCATTCGCTCAGAGACTCCTCAGAGACCCGTGAGGACTATATCGGTCCCCTGCAGTTGAGGGTCATCAACAATCTCCCTCCTCTTCCCATGTGGGACTAATCCCAAGAGGAGGAGGGGGGGGGGATGGCGCACCAAGGGGGTGGGTCCCTTTCTCTTGGCGCCTTAGCCCAAGGGGGAGACTCCCTCTTCCCCTAATGGGCCTCTTTAGGCCCATATGCCCTTTCTCCCATTTTAATTATATTTAATTATATTTTAATATTTAATTCTGTTAATTAAATAATAAAACATATTTAAACATTATTTAATAATATTTTGAACCTTTCAAAATACCCAGAACAATTTCCGGCCTCTACCGGAACAATTCCGGTGTTCTCTCTTCTTTCTCCGGTGATCCCGAATCAATCCTTATTGCATCGAATACCCTTAAGTGTGACACCCTACGGTCCGAGAAATAGCAGACATGATCAAGACACTATCTTGATCAATGACCATCGGTTAGACCTGGTTACAACCCTAGATGGCCCTGTTCCCTTTGTCCTATGGTACTTTGCTTGTCCAAGGTTTGATCATCGGTATCGAATATACCTAGTTCACCCTTGTTACCGACAAACATGTTTACTCGTTCCCATGATATTACAACGCGATGACCTAGTCACATGATTGCAATCTTTATGATTTAATATCACCGAGTGGGCCCAGAGTACCTATCCATCACTCAAATGGACAAATCCTGCCTTGATCTATTTGCATACTCATCAACTTATATATTTCGGAATACCCAAAGTACACCTTTATGGCCAGCATATTCCAGCCAGGCGGTGGATGAAAATCAAAGCATCCTCATAGATAGAAATTACGTATGATCATCACAGTCACAGGATCTGGTTACTACGTTATAGTTATCGCAATGTTGAACTTATGTGACTCGATCACATTGCAACACTTCTGGTGGGTGTGTGTCCATCATATCATTCTCCCAATGATATGACCTCATTGTCAACGAACTTATGTGTCTCCATAATCAGGAAACCTTGATCATCAATTTCCCAATGAGATAGTATACTAGAGTTAACTAGGGACCTGGTTTGTTTGTATAATACACGTGTATTAAGGTTTCCGCTTAATACAGTTATAACACAGTATAAAACATATTATGAACTAATGGAATATGCTAATAAAACTATTTTATTTGCCTCTAGGGCACATTCCCAACAGTCTCCCACTTGCAATAGAGTACAAGTAATCTATTTGCATTTTTCAGTTGATCATAACTCCATATCATATATATGGTTTATAGATCATGCTTGCTTGTGGAAATGGTTGTATCAACGGTCTGGGTACCATTCAGATCCGTATGTCTTTTACAAATCATTAATGTCACCTAGTTTGACATTACTTCTTTATCCATTATAATGATGAGGTATATATATACATATATATATATATATTTATATATAGGGTGGGTCTATTCTAACAACACCCCTTAAGACCTTATTCTAACAACACCTCCTTATTCTGCTAACATGTCGATAACACACAAAAAAACCTTGGAACCGCACGCACGCGATAAAATAAACAACCGCCCAGCCCACTTAGCCCACTCCTCCCCCCACGCACGCCACATCTCTTTACTCCCCCACGCAGACGACCTCCCCCAACCCCCCACGCCGGCGCCGCCAAATCCATCCCGCAGGCCACGTCCCTCATCCCCAACGCCGGCGCCGCCAAATCCATCCCGAGGCCACCTCCCTCATCCCCAACGCCGGCGCCGCTCCACCTCCCTCCCGCGCGCAACCCGGATCCCTCCCCCGTACTGCACCTCGCAGATCCCCATCGCCGCCGCCCATCCCTTCTCCGGCCAAGCCGGTGGCGCTGCTCGCCTGCCCCAGCGCCCCCAGCACCCAGCCCCGCCCCACCCCACCCACCGTCACGCCCCCACCAATATCTCCCCTGAACCAAGCCCCCCGTAGGCCCATGGATCTGGCCGACGATGGGCACAAATGAAGCCGCACAGCTGGATCTGCCTGCCGCGGCCTGGTGAGACCGGCCTCCACCAGATCGGCGCAGCCCCCTGGCCTCTCCTCAACGTATGTTAGCGGCCTCCTACCATGGCCAACGCTGCAAGTGCCCGACCTGACACCATGAACTCCGTGATGGACGCCTGGACGCTCGCCTGGATGCCATCCAAATCACATCTGGTCAGTAAGCACGCCGCCCCTCCCTTGGCGCCATCTGTGGTTCGCTTAATTTTGACCAAATATGTTTTGCCAAATCAACAAGTTGGACTAACTCACGACCTGCATGTTTTTTCCTCTTCGTCCTCTCTCCATATTTCGGTATATTGTCCACAGAGAGGTGCTGGAAATGGACTTGGTGTAGTCCGACGATTACCTTCAACCGTGTAGAACAACAAGACGCGCACGTGATTGCAGTTCAGTTGATGCATGCATAGTATGGCTTCTCGCAGCACAATGGCCTCACCACGAACAGGCCCCTGCCAGGCCTCAAATCGTGTCACCGGCAGCCACTTCTGATTCATCGAGGCTGTGGAAGAGTAGTGGCGGCTTGCAGTTCTAGAGATTTTTCTTAATTTTTCAAATTGTGTTGTTGAAAATTTTATGCAGTTAGATTTCTTTGCCGAATTGTCCCCGGGGATTGGTGTACTCCTAATGCTTTCCTCTGTAAAACAAAAAAAAGTAAAAAATACATATGCAGTTTGTTCTGTAAAACAAATAAAAAAATAAAAAAATACATATGCAGTATATTACTCCTATCTTGTGTAGTCTAGAGCACATGATACTGATGTAGAGAAAATAATATGCAGCTCACTTGTCCGACATAAAGTAGTTCACTTTGGATGGAGAGAGTGTGCTTTCTCGTGAGGTAAAATTTTCATGCAGCTCACTTTATTGCCGTGTGTAAAAATAGAAGAACATAATTGGAAGAATAAAATAAACGCAGTTCACCCGCCTCGTCCTTGCGGTGCACGCTCGTTGACAAAAAATAATGTTAAAAGTTAATAAAACAAATGCAGTTTTCTCTGTCAATAAATGCAACCTGTATCGGTCGAATGCAGTTCACTACGTCGATTCCGGGTCCGTGAAAAAATACGCGTATTTCTCTTTGCCATGTGAAAAATCATGTGCAGTTCTTTCTGTTGACAAATGCAATCGGGTGCCCCGCGGATGCAGTTCACTCGCCGATTTTTTGTTTCGCGAAAAACACGCGCAATTCTGTTTGGCGATAATGCAGTGCGCTTGACTGTAGGATGCGGTGCGGTTTCCGGCGAATGCAGTTCACTTCATCGATTCCGGGTCCGCGAAAAAACAGAGTTCTGTGATTTAGTAAATTCGACGTTGCTCTTAAACCGTAAGGAATTAGAGGATGTGTTCCACATGAAAATAGAGAGCCTCGACGATACCTATCCAATGGTGTATCAATTTCATCGATCGGACGAACAAATCAAAAGAATTTACGCAAAAACGGTCCGCTGCCCATGTGAGGGCAGTACACGATTTTTCAAATTACTTCAAAACCGCGCAGAATCTCGAAAAGTGTTAATTATATGAATTATTCTCCTACTCCATATGAATCCAACGGTGTATCATACGCATCATTCCGACAAACGGTTGAAGACAAATCGCGAAAATACTCCCGTTGTGAAAGTGGGCCGCCGCACCGTTTTTGAAACTGCTCTTTATCCGTGAGGAATTAGAAGAAGTTTTCAACATACGAAGGATGCTCCATTTCAATAAGAATCCAATGGTGTATCATACACTCAATTTCGATGAATATATATATATATATATATTTGGCGGTAGAGTGAGGCTTCGTTTGTTGTGTTTCAGCAGTGACATCCGGCGGGTCACGCGGACTTTCCCATAGTCATGCACACTGAAACTCACTCAGTTAGAAGTCGAACTTCTTAAGCCAAAATATAACTCCTGCCACTTCTAAAGCAGCCACATCAATGTAGATTTAATCCTTAGTGCATTGTATGCAACTTTGATGTCTAACCATGTTTCTTTCAACTTAGTTATTTATTACTATGATATCTCAATTTTCTAGGTTAGTGTCAGAACTTGAACCAGCATAACATTTATGGTCAAGTTCACTATCCTTTACAAATTAGAGATGTATCCTCAGTTCTCTCCAGGCACTGAAGGATAAACTTAACTCCATGTTCAATGATTTACTTATAAATCATATCACAACATGTTCTTCTTACTAAGAACTTGGGTCACATTACTTCAAGTACAAAACTTTGGTTTTATATGAAAGAACCTATGCTAGAGGCATAGAGGATGTAGCACATCCAATTATTTAATTTAACCATTGTTCTTGTACTGAGATTAACTCGATACTTCTCTTGGATATACAAGTAAGAACTACGTTCTTGACTTGTCCCATTCTGAACTCCTTCAAAATCTTATCTAGGAAAGTGTTCTGACTCAATGTTATTATCTTAATAGATTTTCAATGCTTAACTTTATTCATGAAAGATTTTAAATAATCATTAATAACAACTACACCATTCACAATATGTTATCCATATATGAGAATGTTGTCATGCTCCTACTCAAATATGTCAGCCATATATAAGGTTAGGATGACACTCTCATAGCTCCCACTCAAATATGTCTGTCACATATAAGACCAAGATAACATCCACATAGCTCCCACTCAGATATGTCAGTTACATATAAGACTAGGATAATACTCCCATAGCTCCCACTCAAAATATGTCGTCCACATATTAAGTTTAGTAAACTATTAAACTCCCACTCAGTTTCATGCAAATGCATGTTTCTCAACATTTTGTCTAAGTCCAAAATCACTTTGATCATCCATGAAATTGAGAATTCAGGTTACGAGACACTAGCATCCATATGTTTTCAAAACCTCTTGTTGTACAAATTAAAACACTTCTTCAAACGCAGGATTTGAGGAAGTCACGGTATTGATAACAATTTGGATCAATCATAGTGAATATCCCGTTGACTCAAGCATCGTTACACATTGTAGTCAACCTTTTGAATTTGTCAAAAACATTCTTTGATACAAATAAATCTTTATGTCTTCTTTTATGTTCACATTTATTCCTTATAACCATGAAGTTATTGGGAATATCAAGTAACCTCTTTACTCGATAAGATTCAAGTAATCTTAAAGGTAACTCAATATAGGATTTCATGACTCATAGTCATATCTCGTACTTAGGTCCACCATCGCTTCTTTGTAGTTCATAGGTATGTCTTGTTCCATTAACTTGACAAGTGAATCATGAATATTCTTTTGCACAAGGGCAAATATGTATTCTTGAATCCTACTTTGTTCAGTAAAAGCTTTAACCGCAACATCATGATCATTATCATCAGTTTCTCCTCTAACTATAGAGCTTTGCTTCTGGAACATATTCCATTGCGCTACTCTAATATCTGGAGCGAAGGTCAATTACCTTGGTTGAACTTTCACTTTCTTCCATTAACACATTCATCAAGAACACTTCTTGACAAACACCAAAACATTTAGCAACACAAGTTTTGCTCTTTTGGTTCTAGTTGTGGAAGATGCATCCATAGTTGTCTAAGGATGCACTACATTGATAATTTATCATATAAATCAGGCTTCCTATAAACTATAACACACCATAACTTATATAGTGTTGGTTTCTATGAACTCAGATGGTTCCCTATACTAAAGTGAGTGTTCGCATATTAAACTAATAACTCTAAACAATAATAACGTAACTCGGTAAGAGATAACTTAGACCATACACTATTCAATAGATTATGATTATAATGTTTAGGCACATCAACAATATTGAAGTGGTCCAAGCATTGTAATTTGTGAAACAACTTTCACAAGTCTTTATGCCCAAGACTAACTCAAAACATTTGTCACTTTGATCAAATCATAGAGACTTGTTTTTCTCATTAATTTAATATCCATATTCATTCTGAAATCCCTTTGATCACATCAAATTATTTCAGAGTCATGTTTTTCTTCATTCTAAAATCCTTTGATCACATCAAAAAATTTCAGACTCATGTTTCATTAGTGAATACTGATGACCCTCAACTGTAGGGGATCGACTGTAGTGTTCTCGCGGGTAAGTTAACCCAATTTATTGATTCGACTCAAGGGGACACAAAGAGTATTTATAAGATTTGACAGTTGAGTTGTCAATTCAACCGCACCTGAAATATGCTTGCTTGCAACAAAGTATTAATAGCAACTGTGATATGATAGCAGTAGTGAAACAACGAAAAGTAGCAACTAGTGACCAGCAGGATTAAAACACTGTAGGATAGGGAGATGGATGGATGGGCGCTGCATGAATAAGAATGAACATGTAATAGATTCTAACACGGGGCAAGGCACATAGAAAAGTAATGATCATCTAGGCAAATATCAAACATTAGGCATGTATCCCATAGGTAGTTGTGCGTGCTTGCAATAATAACTTGCACAACATCTTTTGTCCTACCATCCCACTACGAACGGGGCCAAAAGGAACTTATGGAGATTAAGGTGCTCCTGTCAAAGAGCACCGGAACAAAGAAATAAACTCAATGGATACATGGAATCCTCAAATTATGGACCATCCCCTTTGGTGTCCCAAGCTGTCACCTTTGGGATCGCCGGTTCCGGACCATAATAGGTGCATACAACTCATAGATAGGATCTTGAACATAGATAAACTCATGAAAACATAAGTGGTTCAGATCTGAAAACATGGCACTCGGGCCCAAAGTGACAAGCATTAAGAGCAACAAGTTGTAGCAAAGATGATAAACACCAAAGTAGATGATAGGCAACATGCCCCCAACAATATAACGAACTATTACATGATCAATCTCATCCAATCCCTACCACCCCCTTTGCCTACAGCAGGGAATTACTCACAGGACGGGCCTGTGACCAGCAGGATTAAAACACTGTAGGATATGGAGATGGATGGATGGGCGCTGCATGAATAAGAATGAACATGTAATAGATTCTAACACGGGGCAAGGCACACAGAAAAGTAGTGATCATCTAGGCAAATATCAAACATTAGGCATGTATCCCATAGGTAGTTGTGCGTGCTTGCAATAAGAACTTGCACAACATCTTTTGTCCTACCATCCCGCTACGAACGGGGCCAAAAGGAACTTATGGAGATTAAGGTGCTCCTGTCAAAGAGCACCGGAACAAAGAAATAAACTCAATGGATACATGGAATCCTCAAATTATGGACCATCCCCTTTGTTGTCCCAAGCTGTCACCTTTTGGATCGCCGGTTCTGGACCATAATAGGTGCATACAACTCATAGATAGGATCTTGAACATAGATAAACTCATGAAAACATAAGTGGTTCAAATCTGAAAACATGGCACTCGGCCCCAAAGTGATAAGCATTAAGAGCAACAAGTTGTAGAAAAGATGATAAACACCAAAGTAGATGATAGGCAACATGCCCCCAACAATCTAACGAACTATTACATGATCAATCTCATCCAATTCCTACCATCCCCTTTGCCTACAACAGGGAATTACTCACTGGGCGGGCCTGTGACCAGCATGATTAAAACACTGTAGGATAGGGAGATGGATGGATGGGCGCTGCATGAATAAGAATGAACATGTAATAGATTCTAACATGGGGCAAGGCACACAGAAAAGTAATGATCATCTAGGCAAATATCAAACATTAGGCATGTATCCCATAGGTAGTTGTGCGTGCTTGCAATAAGAACTTGCACACCATCTTTTGTCCTACCACCCCGCTACGAACGGGGCCAAAAGGAACTTATGGAGATTAAGGTGCTCCTGTCAAAGAGCACCGGAAAAAAGCAGTAAACTCAATGGATACATGGAATCCTCAAATTATGGACCATCCCCTTTGGTGTCCCAAGCTGTCACCTTCGGGATCGCTGGTTCCGGACCATAATAGGTGCATAAAACTCATAGATAGGATCTTGAACATAGATAAACTCATGGAAACATAATTGGTTCAGATCTGAAAACATGGCACTCGGGCCCAAAGTGACAAGCATTAAGAGCAACAAGTTGTAGCAAAGATGATAAACACCAAAGTAGATGATAGGCAACATGCCCCCAACAATTTAACGGACTATTACATGATCAATCTCATCCAATCCCTACCACCCCCTTTGCCTACCACCCCTGGCCGCGCCCATAGGGCGCCTGGGCCCCCCTGGCTGCCCTCCGACCCATCTTCTGGCTCCGGGCTCCTTCGAGTGTGTGGATTTTTTGGTATTTTTCTAGGAATTTTCTGAGATGTCCAAAATTCAATTTTCCTGCGCACAATAAAACCATACAGGCAGCTCTGCTGAAAACAGTGTCAGTCCGGGTTAGTTTAGTTCAAATCATGCAAAAATGAGGGCAAAACAATAGCAAAAGTGTTTGGAAAAGTAGATACGTTTGCGACGTATCAAATACATATATTCATCTAAGTCCATATATGAAGTCCACGAAATAATGAAATTCACTACATGCTAAAATACAATACATCACTATGTATGATATTCAACAATCAGTAGACACTATGTTTTACCAGAATGCGAGGTTTCAGTCATCTCACCTAAAGAGGCATGGTTTGCATGTGTCAAGAACTCAAGTATTTCAAGACTTCATCAAACCAATCATGACTTAAACAGTAGTGTCATTATTAAGTTTGAATAATTCTTGGCATTACAATATTTCTTATAAATGATCAAGCTACTATCATCAATATAAGAATAACTCATTCATAGTGGTAATGTGACCATAAGAGATATCATTCATAAAAGGAGAACAACTGACTTGTTACTCACTAATATGAATAATTGTCTTCGCAAGATGCAAGACACACTAATAAAATTCACATTCAAACGATCATAAATTTGTTGATATAATTAATAAAATGATAGATGTAGAGGGAGAGTGTTATCGATCATCAACTATCTTGATTATTTTCAGCACACATTACCACCTCATTCCTTCCAAGACACTCTATAAGCAGTAAGTTCAAGCATCGAATACTTAATCAACCACAACTAGTGTTTTGTGGGGAAAGACATTTATAACTCGTATATTAAATATACCTTCTCTGTCAATGACTATTCTTGCATTGGTTCTATCTTTAAAGTTCACAACTTTAATCATGACCTCATAACAGGTGAACGATTCTCCTTCATGACATAGTCTAGACACGGTCTTTGTAGCTGGGAGGAAGCGGATTCCACTTCCCAATTATCGCAAAGTAACCAGTCATTCAGTAGTCCAAGTTGTACAAAAGGTGTTCATGTATCTTATACATTTTCCAAGTGACACCATAGTTGAAAGAAGCCCCGTCCATATACTCATATTCCATTACTCTGATTTGTGACCTAGTGCTTTCAAGTTCTCCTGTCATACAAGTTAGTGTCGTTAACATGCATTCACAATTCAGATTCCATAGAGAGAAGTATGGTGTATTGGGCAACCATTAATAACTGATGGTGAGTACGATACTGATACGCCCCAAACGTATCTATAATTTTTGTTTGCTCCATGCATGTTTTGGGTGACATTGCTATGTTTTTAATGCACTTTCATACACTTTTGATCATATTTGGACTAACCTATTAACTCAGTGCACCCCAATGGCAGTTTCTGTTTTCTGCTGTTTTCGTATTTCAGGTTTTCCCATTACTTAAAGTGCCCAAACAATTCCGGGGAAAATATATAAAAAATCAGCGTTACGAAAGCTTCCAGATGCCAGAAGGGGGCCTAGGAGGCCCCACCAGGCGCCCAGGCGGGGGGCGCAACCCCACCCTAGGCCGCATCGGGAGGGCGCCTAGACTCCCTGGTCCACCCCTGGCTGCCCCCCTTCGCCTATATTTACCTCTTGTCCCGAAACCCTGGAGGACAGAACCCTTTTTCACGATCTCCCCTCTGTTCCGCCGCTGTCGCGCTTCCAAGATCCTGGCTTCCAGGAGACCCTGCCCCAGCACCCTGTCGGAGGGAGCATTGACCTCCGGGAGCCTCTCCACCACCATGGATGCCTCCCAGATGAGCCGTGAGTAGTCTACCTTGGATCATGGGTCCATGATTAGTAGCTATGTGATTTCTTCTCTCCACCTTTGTTCTTCAATGTTTAGACCTTGTGAGCTGCCCTACATGATCAAGGCACATATGTAATTTTCCTGCTGTTGTTATGTTGAGTTTGCTGGGATCTGATGTATTATGAGATTATGTTCAAATTGTGATGAGTAATATATTTGGTTCTTCTCCTTTTATATTTATGTTCTTGAGTAATTCTTGCATGTTCTCCGTTGCTGTTTATTGCTTTAGCCAAGTAGTAGGTACTGACTCCAAGAGGGAGCGTTATGCATGATTGTGGGTTCATGCCCCCCGATGACTAGCTTGAGTGACAGAAACATGAGTCTAGGGGATGTGTTGTTGCCACCAGGGAAAAAACAACGGTGCTTGTACTTGTGGTTGCTGATATGTCTCAAACGTATCTATATTTTCTGCTTGCTCCATGCATGTTTTGTGTGATATTGCTATGATCTAGATACACTTTCATACACTTTTGATCATATTTGGACTAACTTATTAACTCAGTGCACCACACTACCAGTTTCTGTTTTCTGCTGTTTTTCTATTTCATGTTTCCCCCATATTAAAAGTGGTCGAAAAATTTGGGAAAAATTAGATTAAAAATCAGCGTACCGAAAGCTTCCGGAAACACATAGGAGGGGACAAAGGGCACCCACCAGGGCCCCAGGCGCCCTCCCGGCGCGCCTTAGGGTGGGGCCGTGCCAGGGGGGCGCCTGGACCCCTGGTGGCCCCTCTGGCTGGCCCCCTTTGCCTATATATTCTCCGTGACGCGAAACCTTCGAAGACAGAAACCCTTTTCGTGATCTCGCGTCTGCTCCACCGCCGCCGTGCTTCTAAGATCGGAAGCGCCATCAGACCTCTTCCCAGCACCTTGCCGGAGGGAGGAATTACCTCCGAGAGCCTCTCCTCCACCATGTACGCTTCCCGGATGATCCTTGAGTAGTCTACCTTGGACCATGGGTCCGTGATCAGTAGCTATGTGATGTTCTACACCCCTCTTTGTTCTTCATGGATTAGACCTCGTGAGCTTCCCTACATGATCGAGGCACATATTTAATTTTCTGCTGTTCTTATGCTGAGTTTGCTGGGATCTGATGGATTATGAGACTATGTTCAGTTTGTGATTGAGTAATATATTTGGTTCTTATCTTTTATATTTATGTTCTTGATTAAATCTTGCATGTTCTCCGTTGCTGTTTATTGCTTTGGCCAAGTAGTAGGTAGTGACTCCAAGAGGGAACGTTATGCTCGATTGTGGGTTTATGCCCCCTGATGAGTAGCTTGAGTGACAGAAACATGAGTCTATGGGATGTGTTGTTGCCACAAGGGGGAAAACAACGGTGCTTGTAACCGCGATTGCAAGGATTGTTTACTTTACGCAAAGTTCTTTTAATGTAGTTGTCTGTTGCTTTGAGTTTACACTTTGGGTGGGGATCTAAACTTAATACCAGCAAGATGTTCTGGATAGATATCTCAAGGTGGATGATTAGTAGTAGATGCAGTTGGATTTCAGTCTACTTATTTTGGCGTACCGCCCATGCTTTTGAGCCTCGTCCTTTCTTTGTAGCATAGTTAGCATTGCGGTGCATTTTTAATCCTGTCAATTGCCCAACTGTGATTTGTTTACCTCGCATAGCAGTTTTATCGTCTTTTGGGAGAGAGACATCACTAGTGAACATCACGGGACCCCGGTCCATATTTCTCATCACTGTTTACACGCTCAATTTATTTTCTGATTTTACTTTCTAGTTGCTATCACCATTATCATTATCCCTCACGTTTGATCCTTTGTAAACAACAAGGCCGGAGAGATTAACAACCTCTTTGAATTTCATTGGGAGCAAAGTTATTTGTATTGTGTGCAGGTCCACGTCAATTACGTCGTTGACACCTACTTCTCACTTCCGGAGTCCTACTTGACGAGGATCGGCCTCGACAAATCCTTGGGTTAGGTACCCTAGGTTTTGTGTATAAGGAAGGAGAGCGACGTGGCCTGCGCGTTGGTAGGATTCAGACGGTGACAAGCGACACATGGGGCACGATTTACCCAGCTTCAGATCCCCGGAGGGAAAACCCTACATGATGCTTGTCTGATCTTGTATTGATGATGGTGTACAGGGGTGCCGCGAGGGCTTTGGTGGAGAGAGAACTGTCTAGTTCTATGCGTGGGATCTTGAGTTGTGTGTCCAGTTTTGAGTTGTCTAGAGAGGTGCCCCTACCTCGCTTTATATAGATTGCCAGGTAGGGGTTTACATGAGTCCTAGTCAAGTAGGAGTCCTTGTCTTGCGCCTCAAGTCTCGGTCTTCACGTCTTACTCCATCATGTCGGTCTCCACGAGTGGGCCCTTGGTGGGCCGCCAGCCATGACACACACCAGGTACCCTCATGGAGAGGAGTCGCGGGGGTATCCCCTCGTCAGTAGCCCCCGAGTGCCTGGGGACTCAAAGAGTCGCGCAGGGACTCGAATCTGCCGTAGTACGTGTTGCTTTTTTGAGAGCACTCGAGTGATCACTCGCAAGTTTGCCAAGTGAGCACTCGAACCTCTCGGGATCTTCTGTTGATAGTTTTCCATTTTTGAGTGAGCACTCGAACCTTCGTCGGGTGAATGACCTTGTACAATTAACAATCGAAGTTTCCGTGAGTATGCTCCCGATGGGAGTATTTGGACGAAGCAGCAAAATTGTAGTTGAGTTCGTCTTCTTGTAGGATGTGCGAGCATCGGTCGTCAGGTGCGCGTCAGCTCTCCCGATGAGAGTAGACCCCGAGGCTATGTGCGACTCGTAGAGTCGGGCATAGGCTCAAGTTGTTTTTAAGCTAACCCCGTCGTTCTTGTCAGCTGCGCGAGTAGTGCTCGTCGGGTGCGCGTCAGTGCTCCCGATGGGAGTAGCCCCTGAGGCTATGTTCGACTGCTTGCAGTCGAGCATAGACTCAAGACTTCTTCGTCGTCGAGTAATTGTCATCCGAGTAAGTTCTCAACTCGGTTCTTGCGCCGTAGGCGTGAGTTGTTGTAGAGACCGGTCATGGACGAGGAGGTTGGCCTCGCCGCGTCACGAGAGGGCCCAGCCGCCGAGAACCTGTTGAGAAGGAGAAAAAGGTGCAGCTGTATTAAGATGTACTTGCGTGATATATAAAATATTTGTAAGGTGCATGATTTGTAGACATTGCACTTTTGTCGAGTGGATAATGTAGCAGCATATAAAGTTTATGCGTGTCTTTTCATGAGTAGGCCCTCCGGCAGCATACTCTTGCCGGGCAACAGGGACACGATACCATACTTGTAGGACCCGGAGACAAGAGCGGTCTTTTGGTACCCAGCCTCACTACTTTGACAAACGTGAATAAACAGCGTATAAGACCGAGCATGATCCAAAGAATGATTTTGTAGCCCTCAGAAGTTTGTGCGCGACTGCGTAGCCGACATGATAGTTTTTTAGCCCTCAGATGTTTTTGCACGACTGTGTAGCCGAAAGGATGATTTTATAGCCCTCAGATGTTTCTGCATGACTGCGTAGCCGACATGATGATTTTATAGCCCTCAGATGTTTCTGCACGACTGCGTAGCCGGCAGGATGATTTTATAGCCCTCAGATGTTTGTGTGCGACTGCGTAGTCGTCTTTGGCGACTGATCGAGAATGCATATATGTTTTGCAATCATAGCATATATAAGAGTGTAACGAAACTTAGCTGTAGGATCGATACGACGGAGGGAGTCGAAGATGATCAGTCGATGATGAGTAGTCGACGATGAGCAGTCGGCGTGGAAAAACGGAGTCGATGTGATGGCGACTGCGATGTTCAGCCCCCGAGTCCACGAGCCCCCGAGTGTTGAGGCGGGGAGCTGCGCAACATAGTCGTCATGATGAATTTATCCGGCGAGTGACAAGAGGACTCGATGCGGCGGTTCCTGCGTGATGGAGCTCGGTATGGGAGAGGCCATACAAAGGATCTTGACGCAGGTTGATTTGTGTGTTTGGAGTCGACGGTGCGGCGAGTGACCAAGAAGAACTCGACGCACCGGGTGGGATCCTTCGATTGCTCGTTGGGTGATGTCGTTGTAGCGGCGCGAGTCGATGTAGAAACCTTGGCGAGTCATCCATAGCATGTCGAGTTGGAGTATAAGCCTTGTGGGTCAAGATTGAACCCGCATTCGCGATTGGAAATTCGTGATCTCGCGTAGATCCAAAAACGCATTGCAGTGCGAGAGCCGCTGACAGAGATCTAACTGTTGGAATTTTTTGAAATGTTTTGTGCTGGTGGGGGATTGAAACCCGCATGCTTTCACCGGACGGATCTTCGAGTTGATGTCCGAGCCAATGTCAGGAATTTATTTTTGGTAGTCGCGCGGAGTTCCATCAGATTCCAAGAGTGCTTCAGTGTGAGAGGCGTCGAGGGAGATCCAGCCATTGGAATTTGCTGAAATTTTAACAGATTTTAGAAAATTGAATTTCTCATATTTCCATTGAAGGGATCGTCCTGATGTGCTCTGAGTCACCGTATCCAGTGCCCGCAACATGAACTTTTTTTTCCTTTAGGCTGCGTGTGAGCGCTTTTGTTGATGTCGATCTTCGAGTGACGCGCTCGAAAATTTTCTTCTTTTCTCCGTGAGCTTGATGTAGATATTGATTTAGTTGTTGAAGAAGACGAGATTGCGATGAACCCAACTTGAATAGGTCCTTTCGAAGTCGACGAATCGTCGATTGTCGATGTAGATTGGAGCCGTCGATCCTTGATTCCAACGCGCATGTCCTTCCCACAGACGGCGCCAATTGACGAGGATCGATGGAGCTCGATACTCTCAACCTTGGTATCTTCACCAAGGGAAACTTGCCGCTACGCTGCATCTTACCTTGCACTTGGGGTAACCAACGAAGGGCGAGAAGCCACTATCCTCTCTTGCGTATCAAGCAAATTTCTGGCATCGTTACCGGGGACTTCAAGTGCCAAGATAGGGGAGTTGCACACTATCTTTTACCTTTGTTTTTTTAGTCTTGTTAGTTTACCTTTCAGTTTTTATCTTAGCGTCCTATATAAAAAATCACAAAAAATTTAGCTTGCTTTTAGTAGTCCTTCTTGTTTAAATGAACATGTTAGGACTTGGTGCTTTGAGGGAATCGGAAGTTCTAGATTTCCGTCAAAGGGATGGAGAGAATATGAAGAAGGCATGGGACAGAATTTCTGAAGCACATAAAAGAAAGATTAAAGGAAAGTTAAAATAAGTCCAAGTTGCATTCCTTAATACGGTTGCAACGATGGATTTCTTCGTCATGGAGCCAAATCAAAGTAACATTGTGCTTGGAAGGGACTTCCTCCGAGCTATGAAGGGCCTCATTGATATCGGTAAGGGGCACATACGCTTATGTGGAAAAGCGAAAGGTAAGTACCTCTTCCCTAGGAAAAAGAAGAATGAACTTATTGAAAATCAATTTGAAGGTTTTTATGATTCCGATGACCTCGGGGACCTTTGTTTCTTCTTTTTTGCTTTATACCTATCTTAATGGAGTAAAAAAAGGCGCTTCTTGGGAGGCAACCCAAGATGTTTTTTACTTCTGTTTTTAGTGGTCTTGATTATTGTTACTACTGTAGCAACATCATTGTATCTTTATTTTCAAGCTTTGTGCCAAGTTCAAGCCTCTTATGATAAGGGAAGCAAAAGTTGTGACATACTGTCCAGAAAACAGATTATGTCTGCTTGACGGAAAAAATAAAAACAAATCACCAATTCATCTTTTTGAGCTGAATTTTTTACACAACATGCTATATACAATTTTGAAACTTTCATATGTTCTGAGTTTTTTGATTTGAGTTGCAGAGGTACCCGAAAATATTATTTACTACCTGTTGTTCTGTTTTTCATAGATTCTTCCACGTTTTGTCTTTCCTTACTTTTGCAAACCTTAAGCTTGTTTTTCTTTACATTTTTTTTGAAAATCTTGAGAAAAAGTAGCTCTTCAAGAAATCTTTATTTCCAGTGGATAAAAATATATTTTATTAAGGGTACTAACCTCTCTAATCAGCTTATGATGAGTTATGTATGAAGGGAGTTTTCAAGTGTGCGAGGGAAGATGATGAAAGAAGATCCGGGAGTGTCAAACTCTCAAGCTTGGGGATGCCCCCAAGCATCCCCAATAAATATTCAAGGAGACTCAAGCGTCTAAGCTTGGGGATGCCTCCGTGCATCCCCTTCTCCATCAACAATGATCAGTTCGTCCTTCGTCTCGCTATATGTTTATCACTTCATCGTTATGTGCTATGCTTGGAGCGTCTCGCTCTTATGTTTACTTTTTAGTTTTCTTTAGCTTTGCCTGCTGTTCATAACAAGGTAGAACCCAACTTTTTTGTGTGGGAGAGAAACACACTCCACTTCAATCTAGAACACATCATAGGGTTTTTCATGCTTATCTTTCTTCTGTTGTGTGTTCTTTATCTTTCGTAGCTACTGCCATGTTTAGTTTTAGTTTGTCTTTTGCAAGAGATTTAGCTTTTGTTTAGTTTGTTACTGGAACTATCTTTAGTTTTCATGTTTATCTTGTTAAGAGAGTTGGTTGTTGCACTGAGTTCTGTCTTGTCTTGAAAGTAGGTAATTGAGGTTGCTATTTAATTGGGGTAGTAACTTGCAATAGATTTGAGGTATTGCTGTGAATAATGTTTGAACTTTTGGTGTCAAGAGCTCTAGACTATTAGTGATATATGTCGTAATTTGTGAAAGGAATATGCCCGAGAGGCAATAATAAAGTGGTTATTATCTTATTCCATGTTTATGATAAATGTTTATTTTCATGCTATAATTGTGTTAACCGGAAACGTTAATACATGTGTGTTTAATAAACAGAGAAAAGGTTCCTAGTAATGCCTCTCTTTATACTAGCTTGTTGATTAACAGATGATCAAGGTTTCCTGGTCATGAATATTGGATGTTGTTAATAACATGGTCATGTCATTGGAGAATGATGTGATGAACATACACCCACAGTAGTTATAGCAATACGATCATGTCATCAAGTTTCTATTGCTGTATCAAACTTTCACGAAGTAACTCTAATCCTTAGACCATGAGATCACGTCAATCACTGACACCGGAAGAGTACTTTGATTCCATCAAACGTCACACCGTAACAGGGTGATTATAAAGGTGTCGTTGGGTACTTGGAAAGTGTTAGTTGAGGCTCGTGGATCAAGAGTGGGATTTGTCCATCCAGATGACGGAGAGATATACTCTGGGCCCTCTCGGTGATATCACATTGACATCGCTTGCAAGCACGTGACTGGCTCACGAGGATGTTATATCACGGAACGAGTAAAGAGTACTTGTCGGTAACGAGATCGAACTAGGTATGGAAGATACCAAATGATCGGATCTCGGACAAGTAAAATATCGCGAGACAAAAGGAATTGGTTACGGAGTTTTGGTTCACACGATCACTAGTTCATCGTTGAGTAAGTGGGAGTCATCATGGATCTCCAGATCCCGCTGATGATTATTGATCAGAGAAGAGTCTCTGTCATGTCCATTTTATTCACGAACCGTAGGGTGACACACTTAAGGATTCGTTGACGCGTTTGAGTGGATACGGAACGCCGGAGAATATACAGGACAGCACATGGACTGTTTTGATAAAACTGCTGGAATAGTTTCGGTATATCAAAATAGTGCAAGGGGATAATTGTTAATGTGTTCATTGAATGAAGTGTTCATCAATGAAGTACTCATTGAATGAAGTGTTCATTAATTTGAGTGACATTAAACAAGATAATTAAAAGTGTTTTAATGTGATAAAACTCTTGGAATTTTGAGTGGAGAATTATGGAAGTTATGGGAATAATGTGTGACCCTTTGTTTTTGTGAGTGGAGAGTCCACCCACATGATGAGGGGAGAGGTGGGGGCACCTCTTGGGGCGTGCTACCCCTTGGGGGCTGCCTCCCCCTCCTATATATAGATGGGTGGAGACCCCTCTACACACTCATTTCCTCCATCTCTCATATGCCCTTTGGTTGGCATCTTCCTCCCCTTGCTAGGTGATCCAGTTTCACGAGTACGGTGCTTAGGCGAAGCCCTGCTCAAGATCTTCTCTACCACCACCACCACTATGTTGTAGTGCTGCTGGAGTTCCCGAGGATCCACTACTTCCGCTGCCCAACTGGAGCAAGGGGCGGAGGTCGTCACTGATCTGTACGTGTGACCGACTACGGAGACGCTGCCCGTTCGTGGCGTCAAGTCTTCATCACGACCTTGAGGTCAGCGAGTGTTCGACTACATCACCCACGAGAATAGTTCTCGTTAAAGCTTTTGGTCTTCGAGGGTGATCCAGTTTCACGAGTACGGTGCTTAGGCGAAGCCCTGCTCAAGATCTTCTCTACCACCACCACCACTATGTTGTAGTACTGCTGGAGTTCCCGAGGATCCACTACTTCCGCTGCCCAACTGGAGCAAGGGGCGGAGGTCGTCACTGATCTGTACGTGTAACCGACTACGGAGACGCTGCCCGTTCGTGGCGTCAAGTCTTCATCACGACCTTGAGGTCGGCGAGTGTTCGACTACATCACCCACGTGAATAGTTCTCGTTAAAGCTTTTGGTCTTCGAGGGTGAGTCCTTCTCAAACCGTTACAAGTGATCTTCTAGATGTGATCTTGGCTGTTACAACCGTAGGAAATTTTTTGTTTTCTATGCAACGAACCCTTCAATTTGGGCCATCCGTGTTTATTTTCAAGACCTACAAAACTAGTTGAGAACTCTAGCTACTAGATGGATCACTAATATTTTGAGGGATCGGATATTAGAGTACACTCACGTACCATGAGTCGAGGATGCGCAAGGATAACCAAACCCCCATACACTCCTCCTCGGGGTACTTGTCTCTTTGTGAAACTCCTTATTAGATTGAGAGTTACCGATAATAAGTGCATGAGTTCTTCGAACAATGTAAGTATTGAAAGTTGACACTTCCACCTCCTCATATTTGCTAGCCTCTTCGGTACCGTGCATTGCCCTCTTCTCACTCCGAGATTTGGCATCCACCTCGCCGGTGCATCCTGTTGGAAATATGCCCTAGAGGCAATAATAAAATGTTATTATATATATATTTCCATGTTCGTAATTAATGTTTATATTTCTGTGCTATAATTGCAATGACCCTGACTATGAGATTCAGAAGAAAACTCACTTGCATGTGTGGAAATGTAAACACCAAGAGTTCCTGGTTTAGCCTCTAATACCAGCTCATGTGCTAACTGATGATTACGTTTTCTTAATCATGGACATTGTTCTTGTAAAGAGGATGTCAGTAGCAATGGGAATGTATTGTTAGCAGAACAATGATGTTGAACCGACCCCAGTATTGAATGATATACTTAGAGATCACATCGGAACAACGTAATAAGTCATATCATGAAATGTTATCATATACGTAATTCCTTAGACCATGCGAGTATCAAGTTGCTTTACACAGGAAGATGTGCTTTGGTTCTTAGATGAATCTTCCCGTTACTAGGAAGTAGTAAAATAAGTTATGGGTACATTGGATAGTGTGTCTAGTAACTGTGATAGTTCAAGATTGGGATTTGCTCCTTCACGATGAAGAATATATTCACTTCGGGCCCACTCGGTATGACGGTATCCATTATAGTCTGGCCAGACGCATTTTGATTCAGCCACGGGGATACCGGAATACGATAACGAGAAAAGGGACAAACGAGCAAAGAGGATAACGAGTGGCTTGTGTTCAAGAAGTTGTTACACATGGGTGCCAAACTTCTCTCCTCTAACTTTGTCATATATCGCGAAGCAAAGGGAATGGTACATGACTAAACATAATGATTTACTCGAAGTTTCTTCGTGTATGTGCGGGAGTCAACATGGGTGTCCATGGCTCCGTTGTTGATTATTGGCTATTGACAAAAGGCTGTTGACCTATGTCCGGAAGATGTTCTGAGTCATGTCCGCATTATACCGAACCTATTGGGTCACACACTTAACGAGTAGTAGTCTGTTAGAATACTAGAATGGTAGAAGGTTTAGTGGAAGCAAAACATAATAGTTCATACGGGCACCAGAAGTAGTTCCGGGTATTTAGGAAATTGTTCATAAGGGCACCAGAAGAAGTTATGGGTATTTAAAGATATGTCCGGATCATTCTAGAATAGTCCCAGGTGGTTCTGGAACATATGAGAATGGTACTGGGGAAGTCCTGGATCAACCGGAATAGTTTCGGGTTAATCGGTGGACGTCCCGAAAACGACCGACGAACCGACGCAAGGCATCGGGCAGGCTAGACCGTAACCCGGTTCGTCCCGGAACTTATCCAGATAGTTTCGGAACGTCCGAAAACGGTCCTGGAATGTCACAACCTTAGTTTTGGTATGTGCTTTTATTAATAAAATAATTGCATCATGTTTAAATTCTATGGTTTAAGAATTGGGGATTTGGAAAAGCCTCAAAAAGAATTTAAATAAAAGGCCAAATAAAAAGTTTTTCCAAAAATCCTCCAAACAATTTTGAAAAGTCCTATAAATGAGTGTGATCATTTTAAAAATGATTTGGAGTCAAACCCATGCTCATGGATTTTTCAAATATTCAAACAAAGGCTTGGAAATTAAATTTAAATGCTATTTGAATTGGATTCAAATAATTTGAATTCCAAAAATCTTCAAAACTTGGGAGTGGCTAGTACTATGTCACCTATGTCCAAGATAAATATTTGGGGATTTAAAAAAATACTTTGGTATTTTTTCCAGAGCAAAATAAAATAAAACAGAAAGCAATAAAAAGAAAAACAGAAAGAAAAGGGGCAAAGCCCACTTACCTGCAGCCCAACTCAGGGAGGTGGACCAGCCTAGGGGCAAGGGCGTCTTCCTCCCCGAGCCAGGAAGGCAGGCAGCTCGCCGGCGACCACGGCATGGCCGCCAGGCAGCTGCCTGGCTGCCCCTCTCCCTTATCCAGCGCCGAGGAGCCTCTCGGAGCCCCCTGTTCTTTCCCCTCTCTCTCTGGTCGCGCTCCCTCTCGCCTCGTTCTGTTTCCGCCATACCCGAGCGCACCGTAATTCGCCGCCGTGCACCGGCGTGGCGACCGGCCTCCCTCTTCCCAGCCGTGGTGTCCAGAAGACCCTGAGCCGACGACTCCGTCTTCCAGCGCTGCGAATCGAGCCCAAGACACCCTCTGGGTGGCGCCATCATCGCCGTTGTTCCCTGAAAGCCGCCGTCCGCCGTGGAGAAATTCGCCGCCGCTGCCGCTCGTCTTCCCTCCCCGACCACCCCGTCGTGCTCCCGATGAGCTCCCGAATCGTTTACCCCGAAACCCGCTCGTTTTTGCACTCAGAGTCGATGTCTTCATCTCAACCGAGCATCGGTCGCCGCCGAGCCTCCAGGCCTCCCCGTGGTCGCCGTGTGCTCGGGACGACACGCGCGGGCGAGGGCTATGCCCCAGTGCCTTCAGCGCAGCCAGCCATGGTCAGGAGCGCCACTCCGGCGTGCCTCCGTCGCGGCCCTGGCCATCGGCGCCTAACCGCCGGCCGTGCCGACGTGGCCGGGTTGATTAGGGGCTAACCCCCCTGGTTAGTTGGCCCTAAGCCACTGACAGGTGGGGCCCTGGCCCCCTTAACCCCCCTGTCAGTTTAACTAAAAGGGAATTAACCCCAGAGACAATGACAGGTGGGTCCCAGTCGTCAGGTTGACTGGTCAGCCCCCCCCTGCGTCATGATGACGTCAGCCTGGCGCAATAAATCCATTTCTTATTTCACAGAATTTCCAGAAATTGTCTAAATCTTTGAAATTCAATAAATTTTAAACCCTAACTCCAAATCAAAAGTGTTATATATGAAAAATCATCAGAAAAATGCAAGGATTCCAAATATCATATTTTCATAGATGAAAAACACATCTATGATGATGGACCAATAGCATTTAGCTATTTGGGTTATTTGGAATATTTCAGAATAAATGTTTAAATCATTTCAATTTAAATCTTTGCAATGCCAACCTTAATACTTGCACATCAGAGGCATATCATACACATGACAACATGGTTTACCATATCCAAACATTAGCAAATGCAACTTGGGATAATTTGAACAACATTTGGAGTTTGAATTTGAATTTCTTTTTCAAATCAACTTCAATTAACTTGTTGCAAATTGAACATAGATCACATCAGTACCATGCCATGATTCATTTCTTGTTTGAGCATTGCAATGTGATGTTTATACTTTGTTGTCTCGGTGTTTGCTTCTTCTCGATAGATCCATCGCCGGACGTAGTCCCAGTTTTCTCCGAAGGGTGGCACCCCCGAGTCTCGACAATAAGGCAAGCAAACCCCCTTTGATCATATCTATATAAACCTATTTTCCCTCTTGTTCTCTTATGCATGATTAGGTGATTCACATGTTACCTTTCTGTCGCTAGTTGAACCCATCCTTTGCATGACCTATCATTGCTGCCACAATATTAAGCAAACCTCAACCTAGCAGATACAAGATTGTTTGTGTTCATCATGTGGCCCTTCATCCATGTTATGCTATGTCATGCTAGAGTTGCTTGCAATGAAGATGATCCATCTGGGTGATGTATCGGGATGGTAGTGAACACATGCAAAATGTGGTAACGTGTTGATGAAGTCACCCTAATATAAGTGAACAATGAGAGGTTGTGTAGGAGTACACAGTGGGTTGTCTCATTTACACTGCCCTAGGCCCCGAGTTCTTGTGTTGTGATCCAAGACACAGATTACTACCACATGTTGGGCTCATTGACCCCTCTCGACCTATTAACTCACCCCGACTATGGTCCAGGATTCACATGGGTTAAATTTCTTCTATTTGATTTCATATCGTAGCACGGTTTTAGGCAAGCGCAGCACCATCCGTCGTGGTGGGATTGTCGGACCGTCCATACATCGTCTGGGTCCTGAACGGAAACCCCGGCCGGATTCCCGATTGGGGTACATACTCAGATAGGCGATCCCCTGGACTAGAGTTCGAGCTGGGAGGTAAGTGTCATGGTACTACCCTCGCCGACACCGCTTGAAGGTGACGAGTTCTAGGCGGTAAGTGGTAGCTACGTATGTGAAGAAGTACACCCCTGCAGGGTTAATTAACTATTCGAATAGCCGTGTCCGCGGTTATGGACTACTTGGAGATCTTTACTTGATTATTAAACAACTCAAATGGATACTCTAAAAATCGCAAGATAAGTGTGAGTGCTTTGGGTTGCTTCCTCGTGGGGAAGTCGAGGAAGGATCCATGGTTGTGTATTGATGTGGTGATCAAGATTAGATGGACTCGTGTGCGCCTCTCATCTCAACTCTATGTAGTCGTAGTACAGGATAGCCAAGTCAAAGCTTTCTGCATTACAACCCCACTTGCCTTTACCTTGATACCTGAGCATGAGTAGTATAGTTCTGACGTAAGTCTTGCTGAGTACGACTTTGTACTCACGTTTGCTTATTCTATGTTTTAGAGACGAGACCACTGACCCTGATGGTGGCCTCCCCCTTCAAGCTCGACGTCGACGAAGTAATGAATTCCCAGACAGCAGCCTGGTCCCTCTGGAGGGTCGTTGTGTTTTCTTAAAGGCTTCTTAAGCCATTTGTTAACCTTGTCTTTACTAAGACATAATTTGCTTCCGTTGTTGTATGATGTAATGTTGGGTCACAGTTATGTGATCTCTGCTTGTAACACTACTATATCTGCTCTGTTTAGCAGATGCAATAAAGCTATGTGGTTGTAGAGTTCATGTTGCGTTACCTGCTGTTTACACTAGACATGTATGCTGCGTGTATGATTATAACGTGCATGTCTTAGTGTGGGATTCGATAGCTTAGTTGAGTTCTTGTCGGCGGTCTTTTATACACCAAGTGGCCCTTAGATGTGCGCAGATTGGGGCATCGCGATGCGATTGCTCGTGACTCTGTCACGTGGCACACTTTGTTGTATGATTGAGCCCGCCCGAGATCCCGACTAGGTGATCGGGCTGGAGTCCTTTTATGTATGTGTTATAATTCAATCGATAATATGGTTGAGGCGACTTGTCTATGAGTATGGGATTTCACCACCCACAATCATCTAGACTTGTGAGCGGACGATGAGGACCCATCGCAGTTGATCATCCGGGCCTGGATGGGATGCCCCTCACGTTCGAGCTTTCTGAGAGTGTATTCTACTTGTCCTTGTCTGCTTAGACAAGTGGGTACGACTCTCGGCTCTCCATGTGATTGCATCGTGACTGGAATTACATACGCTAACCCCGGGTCCCGACAGACTTGGTATCAAAGCAGGACTGCCTGTAGGATTACTAAACCTTGGCCGAAGTCGAGTCTAGCATTCTATAGTTATATAGTTACTTTGGGTATAAGGGAACAACGTAAGGATTCATTTTTCTCCTTACCCTCATCGATATGAGTTCTGAGTCACCCTCATCTTTTCTACGGGAAGATAGGACTAGGCTCTTCTATGTCTATACTAGAACATCTCGTTATTTCACTCTCCATAGCTGTAGGAATGTTTTGGTCTTCTAGATTCACCATTCCATCGAGCCTTTCAAGAAGGTTCTAATCATTCTTGCAGATTGATTCATTTTTTTACCCCGGTACGGCCTTTACGCTGTCTGATTTGTCCCGTGTTTCCAGTGATTCCAATGCTTTTGCATTAAAATCTTGTCCGCTCTTTAATTATGTCATCTTTGCTTTGATTCCATCATAAATCCTACTCTGATTGTTGATTTTCATCACACATAATGTCAGGTGGAACTAGATGTGTTGAATCTGGTCACGGTAATCAAAGTGGTGATGATGATCCTCCTTCACCACCTTCTGCAGCGGAAATCATGATGGAGGCTGAGCGAAATCAACGTGATCAAACACGCCTTTTGGAGCTCATTGAGAAGAATACTTCTCTCCAGCGACATGCGGTAATATCTATCCAGGATTTTATCCTTTTGAACCCGCCAGTTTTCCGATGTTCATCTGAGCCCCTTGATGCCGATGATTGGCTCCGGTCCATCGAGCGTAAGCTTGAGACGGCGCATGTTTCTCCAGGTGATCGTGTGCTATTCGCGGCATACTTTCTGGAAGGTGCTTCTCTTCAGTGGTGGGAAAGTTTTGTTGCAATGCAGCCTGACGGTCACGTAGTGACTTGGCAAGAGTTTCGTGATGCCTTCCAAGGGTACCACATTCTGGATGAGCTGATGGAAAGAAAGAGGGAAGAGTTCTGCAATCTATCTTAGGGAAATATGACTGTTCATCAGTACAGGACTGAGTTCAACCGACTTTCTCGTTATGCCCCTGAGAAGATATCAACCGATGCCAAGAAGCAGGAAAGGTTCCGCAAGGGACTTAACCCTGTCCTTCGTCATGATCTCAATCTCCTTGAATTTGTCAACTTCGAGGATTTGGCCAATAGATCATTCAGAGATGAGCATGGAAATGAGGTCTTTGAAGAGTCTCGCAAGCGTGATCGTGATCTTGCTTCCTCTTCTAGTTTGGGTTCTTAGAAACGTCGAATTTGGATCCCAACTAGTGCCCTTCCTTCGCACTTGATTCCAAGACCATCTCCACAAAGCAAGAAAACCCAGAAAGATAGTAGAGAGCTTGCCATCCAAACTCCACAACCTAACACCCGAGTGTGCTACAAGTGTGTTAATCCTGGCCACATTGCACGACAGTGTTCATTGCAAGAGAATGTTCCTCCTCGTCCAAAACATAAAGCCAAAGCTAAACCACCAAAGCTTTCCAAAGCCAAGTCCGCTATTGTTGAATACGGACGTGTGAACCATGCCACCATCAAAGAAGCCCAAGAGGATACTAAGGTTGTACTCGGTACACTTCCTGTTAACTCCAAACCTGCTTCTGTTCTATTTGATTCTGGAGCTTCTCATTCCTTTTTGTCTGAAAAGTTCACACTCCTGCATGACATTTCATTTGAGGAGTTGCCTACCCCTTTCATGATTAAAACTCCAGGATCCACATGGCATACCAGTAGGGTAAGTCATGACAATGAAATTGCTGTTGAGGTTGTTGTATTCCTTGCTTCTCTCATAGCCCTCAAATCTTCAGATATCGATATCATCTTAGGTATGGATTGGTTGTCAAAACACCGTGCTAAGATTGATTGTGCCACTAAATCAGTTCAACTCACTCATCCTTCTGGCAAGATAGTCCATTTCACATCTCAAGGTTCAGAAACCCAGCTATATTCGTTGAATGAACATCCCCTTCCTAACCTTGAAGATATTCCGATAGTTTGTGACTTTCCGGATGTCTTTCCAGAAGAGCTGCCGGGAATGCCACCCGACAGGTGTGTGGAATTCATAGTGGATCTTATACCAGGCACAGCCCCAATTTCCAGACGCCCATATAGGATGGCCCCACATGAGTTAGATGAGATTAAAATCCAACTTGAAGCTTCGTTGGCAAAAGGCTTCATCCGCCCTAGCTCATCGCCATGGGGTTGCCCGTTTCTGTTCGTAACGAAGAAAGATGGAACAGAAAGGATGTGCCTAGACTATCGTCCGCTGAATCTAGCGACGATAAAGAACAAGTACCCACGTCCCAGGATTAATGATCTTTATGATCAACTTGCTGGATCCTCTGTCTTCTCTAAGATGGATTTGAGATTAGGTTATCATCAAATCAAAATCAGAAACGAGGACATTCCCAAAACGGCTTTCACTACTCGTTATGGTCTTTATGAGTACACCTTCATGTCCTTCGGTTTAACCAATGCCCCCGCCACATTCTCGCGCTTAATGAATTCGATCTTCATGGAGTATCTAGATAAATTTGTTGTGGTTGATCTTGATGACATTCTCATCTACTCGAAGAACGAAGAAAAGCACGCAGAACATCTTAGGCTGGTATTGATGAAACTTAGAGTGCATCGCCTTTATGCCAAGTTCTCGAAGTGTGAATTTTGGCTACCAGAAGTGACCTACTTAGGCCACGTGATTTCTGCAAAAGGCATTGCTGTGAATCTCGAGAGAGTTCAGGCCGTCCTTGACTGGACTCCACCTGAATCGGTCAAACAAGTTAGGAGTTTTCTTGGCTTAGCAAGCTATTGTCGCCTCTTCGTTGAGAACTTCTCCAAAGTTGCAAAGCCTCTGACTGAACTCCTGAAGAAAGATAAGAAATTCGAATGGACCCCCAAGTGCGAGGAAAGCTTTCAAGAGCTAAAGAGAAGATTGACTTCTGCACCCGTACTTGCGCCTCCAGACACCAAAAAGGATTTCGAGATCTTTTGTGATGCTTCACGGCAAGGGTCAGGATGCATACTTATGCAAGATCGACATGTGGTAGCATATGCTTCACGCCAGTTGCTTCCACATCAAGAGAACTATCCTACCCATGATCTCGAACTCGCTGCCGTAGTTCATACCCTGAAGACTTGGCGACATTACCTCCTTGGTAATCGTTGTGAAATCTATACCGATCACCAAAGCCTCAAATACATATTCACCCAGACAGATCTTAACCTCAGGCAAAGACTCTGGATAGAGTTGATAAAAGATTACGACTTGAGTATCTCTTACACCCCAGGCAAAGCCAATGTCATGGTTGATGCACTAAGTCGTAAGTCGTATTGTATCAACCTCATGTTACAACAGTATCAACCACTTCTCTATGAGGAATTTCGAAAGATGAATCTCGAGATTGTTCCTCATGGATTTCTTTCCACCTTGGTAGTGAAACCAACCCTTGAGGATCAAATCAAAGATGTTCAACAACGTGCTCGAGGTATCCGATATATCAAACAGAACATTGCTAGCGGTAAGGAAAAATGTTTTACCCTAGACAATGAGGGTACTGTGTACTTCGAGAATAGGATGGTAGTTTCGAAGAATAGGAATCTAAGGCAGCAGATCCTTAAGGAAGCCCATCACACCCCTCTCTCGATTCATCCTGGTAGTACTAAGATGTATCAAGATCTACGCCAGAGATTTTGGTGGACTAGGATGAAGCGATAAATCGCTCGATATGTTGCTGAGTGCGATGTTTGTCGTCGTGTGAAAGCAGAACATCAAAGACCTGCTGGTACTCTTCAACCTTTAGCCATTCCTGAGTGGAAATGGGATAAAGTCAGTATGGATTTCATCACTGGCTTTCCAAAGTCTCAGAAAGGAAACAATGCCATCTTCGTGGTCATTGTCCGTCTTTCCAAAGTTTCTCATTTTCTTCCTGTTCGCGAGTCTATAACTGCTAGCCAGTTAGCGGAGTTGTATGTCTCCCGGATCGTTTCTCTCCATGGTGTTCATTTGGAAATCAATTCAGACCGTGGAAGTCTTTTCACCTCTCGATTTTGGGAAAGTTTTCAAAATGCTATGGGAACCCATCTCTCCTTTAGCACCGCCTTTCATCCCCAGTCAAGCGGTCAAGTAGAAAGAGTCAATCAAATTCTCGAAGACATGCTCAGAGCCTGTGTTATCTCATTCAGAAAGAGTTGGGAGAAATCTCTTCCATTCGCCGAGTTTGCTTATAACAACAGCTTCCAATCTAGCTTGGGCATGGCACCCTTTGATTTTCTCTATGGACGAAAATGTCGAACACCATTGAACTGGTCAGAAACCGGTGAAAGACAATTCTTTGGACCGGATATGATCCAGGAAGCAGAAGAGAAGGTTTGCATTGTTCGTGAGCAATTGAAAACAACCCAGTCTCGTCAGAAAAGCTACTATGATCGTCATCATAGGCCAGAAAGCTACGAGCTGGACGAGAAGGCTTACCTCCGGGTTACTTCTTTGAAGGGAACCCATCGCTTCGGTATCAAAGGAAAGTTGGCCCCACGTTACATAGGCCCCTTTCGCATTCTAGCTAAACGTGGAGAAGTTGCCTACCAACTTGAACTACCCCCGCATCTTTCTCAGGTTCACGATGTCTTCCACGTATCTCAACTCAGGCGTTGCTTCAAGGATCCCATCCGCGAAGTAGACCATGAAACGCTTGATCTCCAAGAAAACCTGTCTTATCGAGAGTATCCTGTCCGTATCCTCGATGAAGCTGAGCGCACCACCCGACGTCAGAAGATCAAGTTCCTCAAAGTGCAGTGGTCCAACCATTCTGAGAAGGAAGCCACCTGGGAACGAGAAGACCGTCTCCGAGTCCAGTACCCCACCCTCTTCCCGACTACTTCTGAATCTCGAGACGAGATTCTTTTGAGTGGGGGCGAGTTGTCACAACCCTAGTTTTGGTATGTGCTTTTATTACTAAAATAATTGCATCATGTTTAAATTCTATGGTTTAAGAATTGGGGGTTTGGAAAAGCCTCAAAAAGAATTTAAATAAAAGGCCAGATAAAAAGTTTTTCCAAAAATCCTCCTAACAATTTTGAAAAGTCCTATAAATGAGTGTGATCATTTAAAAATGATTTGGAGTCAAACCCATGCTCATGGATTTTTCAAATATTCAAACAGAGGCTTGGAAATTAAATTTAAATGCTATTTGAATTGGATTCAATTAATTTGAGTTCCAAAAATCTTCAAAACTTGGGAGTGGCTAGTACTATGTCACCTATGTCCAACATAAATATGTGGGGATTTTTAAAAATGGTATTTTTTTCCAGAGCAAAACAAAATAAAACAGAAAGCAAGAAAAAGAAAAATAGAAAGAAAAGGGGCAAAGTCCACTTACCTGCAGCCCAACTCAGGGAGGTGGCCCAGTGTGACGCCCCCCAAATCAATCCGTGTACAGTAATCATACACGCAGGGTACACGGCTGAGATTAGGGTGCCACGGTGAGAATATCACAGCACAATACTAAACACAAAAGGATAAACCAATATGTTACAATAAAGGGGGTCACGCAGACCCGAATACATAAGTTATACAAGCCATAATATCTGAGTACAGACATAGTTAGTCAAGTTTTGCCTTAAGAAGGCTAGCACAAATAACATCAGAGATACAGATCGAAAAGGCAAGGCCTCCTGCCTGGGAGCCTCCGAAACTACTCCTGGTCCTGGTCAGCGGGGGTCTCGACGTAGTAGTATCCGCCTCCGCGGTACTCCTGCTCCTGGCCTCCAACGTCGACTGCAGCGGCAGATCAGGCAAAACATAAAAGGGCAAAATAAAGCAAAGGTGAGTATCTAACATACCCGCGAGTCTTACTTCCGCTACTAAGCATTATGCATTGTATCAAATGGAAAGGGGAGGCTGTATATAGTGGACTGCAAGATAGAAATCAGAATAAGGGTAAGAAGCTAGGCCTATCGAAGACTAGCATCTTCTGACGATGTCTTGCAACATGAGAAGAGAAACATCCAACAGTTCAATAGAAGAAATGTAATAACAATGCAGCAGAAGTTGCTGCAGCATTGTATAATAGTAAGTTGTAATAATTAATAATAATAATGCCTCCAAGTTCCCTTCCTCGACTCCCTGCGAGGAAGAAGATCCGGAACCATACAGTTTAATAGTAATAGTTTCTAGTGGTAAGATCCAGCTTCAGCATAAAGCGTCCTGTTACCGTGGACACGGCTATTCGAATAGATTAATCTTCCATGCAGGGGTGCACTGGCGTGACTCTACGACGCTCGGATCTCCAGGGTGGAGGGAACCTTGTTAGGGAACACTCCACCAAAGCTATCCGGCACAAAGTAGCCCATCCTTCGGCAATCAACAGAGAGGTCATCCGCCGGACTATATCCTATGTACGCCTGGCTTTGGACCCTAACCCGAACGTACTCCTGCACGGTGTGTGACTGGCCAGTGAAGCAAAATCAAAGAAAATAAAAATACACCGCTCGAGCAAGGGAAGACAACACCACTTACCGGCAATCAGACCGCGATACTGCTGACGTCTGAAGAACCTCGAACGAGACTACGATGCAGGGGAGCCCACACTCCTCGTCCCACGTGTAGGTAGTGCGTACAAGCAAAAGGCTACTCAAGACATCCGCTGAACCATTTAGCATTTTAATTAACCTGCGTGACAACCGTTATCGTTGCCTCGACTTAACCGACCCGCGGTCAACGACAGCAGTCAGGACCACCAGTACATCGGTGCCTGCCCTGCCGTCCCACCAAGTCACTGCGGTTACCAACAAGGTGAACCGTCTCCTTACCTTGTGTCCCGTTTGCTCTTGGTAGAGCTCGAATTGTCGTAGTTTGGTAACTCTCGCGAGATACGAGCAGGGGCCAAGCACGCCAGTAACGTCGGTCGTACCCTCCCTGTCGTTCCCGACAATATACCTCTCGCGGGGACCGTTGGGTCGCCCGACTTTCTTACCTTTAAGGACAACCGTTGCTCAGGTACCTAGAGCGGCTATACAGAGTCATCAACGAGTGGAGTACAAGGATTAATCCTTGATAGCTCACACTTGAGGGTGACTCGGCAAAGCCGAGCTAGAGGGCCTTAGGCGGTGTCTGCATTGTACCGTACCTGTGCAGTTGTATATATTGTATCCGTGTTCACTCCCCTGAGTGGTCACGACCCACTAACTAATCCTAGCTAACAATGCGCAGGGCTCAATTCTGAATAATGCATAAGTAATAATAGGCAGCATAGGATAAAGGAAAGGTACATCAAGGGGCGACAAAATCAGGCTATGCAATTGAATAGGATTGTAATCGTAGCAACAACAATAAACATGCCTAGTGCAAGAAATGTACGAAAAGATAGGCGATATCTGGGGAAGAGAATGGCTCTGCTTGCCTGGAAGCTCGCGGGTAGGGGTAGGGTCGTCGACGAAGTAGTCGTACCCGGTAGCAGTGTAGTCGACGGCGGCAGTGGGGTCTACCGGAGAACACAGGGGGAATAGACACAGTAAATAGAAAGCAATCATAACAAACAAAAACACGGCATGACGTATGCAAAGTTAACGGTAGTCTAACGCAGTACGATGTATAAGGCTCAGAGCGGGGATTCATCCGGGGATGAACTACCGGCTCCGGGTGATTACCGGACAGGGCGACCGGAGGGGGAAGGTATCATGCCGGAGGTGTCGTGGACATCCGACAAAGATAAGGGGGGTGTATCCGAGTTAGTTGAACCATTCCGGACAACTTCCGTGTTCGGAATAAATTCATCCGGATAGTTTAACGGTACCGGGCGAATCATCGGACAGACGGTCTGGAGGGGGGGATGTCGATGATCGGTAAGTTAGAGGGGTGTGGTGAATGTATGGGTATCGTATTTGTAATCGGTGATCCGTTCTGAGCAACTTTCTTATACAAAGTATTTTGATCCGGGCAATTTTTATCGGTACCGAAAATTACCGACAGACAGCCCGGGAGGGGTGTGTCGATGTTCGATGCGTTAGGGGGGGGGTGTGGCAGACATACGGATAGCGTATTCGTATTCGTTATATTTTTCTCATCAATTTTCATGTATAAAGTCTTTCGATCCGATATACGGATTAAAAGATATTGATTTCATAAGTTTAATCAATTTTAAAACATTAAAAATCCTTTTTAATAATTTATTTTATTATTTTAGTAACATTATCCAGACCAGTGCTGACATGTGGGACCCACATGTCAACCTCTGTTTATTAACAAATCATTTTATTAAATGAAAAGCCACTGGACCCACATGTCATAGGGACATAGCAATAATTCAATTTTCTAAAACAAAAATCCAGAGGGGGCCCACTGTCAGTGACCTAACCTACTAACAGTGGTTAGTTAGTTTATACTAACTAAATATTAGTCATTAGGGGGGGGGGGGTTAGCGGCCGGGGCCCACTCGTCAGTGTGAGGGGGAGGGGATTTAGCCCCCAATTAACCGGCTGACACGCCGGGCCCATCGGCCAGTGACCGTGGTGGTCACCGGCGACGACGGCCGGTGGCGAGCTCGGCCTAGCTCTCGGCACAGGCCATGGGAGGGGGCTTGGAGGGGCTCGTTCGGCGTGGGCGTCCAAGGCGCGTCGAATGGTGGTGGGGGCTTCGCCGTAGACGACCGGAATCCACGCCGGCGACGAACTTGGCGGAAGGCAGAACCACGGCGGCGACGGAGTTGAAGTTAGGAGGGCGCCCGTGACGATTCAAGGGGTCCAGGAGGTGCTACTCAACGTGGCGAGTGTAACGGGGCCAAGCCCGTGACCATTTGGTCATCGGAGCCTCGCCGGCGACTAGCGCGACGGCGGTCAGAGCGGCGGGACGGGGGGAAAACACCTACGGGCTAATCGGGCGAGCGCGAAACGGGGGAAAAGGAGAGTAGCTCACCGTGAGCTTAACGGTGCACTCGGGGAAGCCCGGGATGGTCAGCACTCGTCGGAATCCTCGTCGGGGCACGGAGGCTGTGGCGGAGGAAACCGGCCGATTCGCGGCGTACTTGGTGTCCTGGCAACGACTGGCTTCTTGGGAAGACGTGGACGACCACGGCGCAGCCCGAGGTGGCCCGTGGCCACGCCCACGGTGAGGTGGCGGCGACGGCCGTGGTCTTGTTGCGCGGGGAGCGACGTAGGAGAGCGCTAGGGGGCACGAGGGAGAAAACAGGGCAGCTAGGGTTCGGGGCGCAGCCAGGGGGAGGGGACTTATCTCGCAAGGGCTTCGCCGGATGGCCGCCACGGCGACGGCCATGGTCGTGGCGCCATGGATGGCAGCCACGTACGGGGTGAACAGGGGAGGGAGCTAGGTGGGCTGATTTCGGTGGAGTTGGGCTGGGAGAGTGGGCTGGCTTGGCCCACAGGGAGACAGGGGGTTTTGGGCTTTGCCCTTTTATTTGTTTTTCTCTTGTTTTTCTTTTCTGTTATTTTTGCTTGCATTTATTTTATTCACCTAGGCATTTTTGTAAAATGTGTAACCTAGCCCATAATTAGTGTAGCACTATAGAACAGTGCCACAAAAAGTTTTGTGTCAAAGTAAAACCAATTGTATTTTTGTTTTATTTAAAAGGTATTAAATGCCACTGGTTTGGCTACTGTTTGAATTGTTTGAATTTTTCAGTGGCATGATAAATACCCAAAACCATATTGGCATGGTCCACTGATTATCAGTGATTTTACAAAAGTGGTTCCACAATTATTGGACCATGTTTTATTTGCAACATTATTTTTAATATTCATCAAAAGGCATTTTGGGTTTGTTTGAATTCAAAGATGAACAAGGCATGATCAAGGGTGATTAGAGACATTGCTAATCACAGATAATTATATTAACAAAAGTTTTATTGATGCCTGACAATGAGGGTGTTACAAATCTCCCCCACTACAGGAATTCTCGTCCCGAGAATCTAAGCGGCAGAGGGGAAAAGATCGGGGTATTCCTCACGAAGACGATCTTCGCGTTCCCAGGTGGCTTCATCCTCAGAATGTTTCGACCACTGAACTTTGAGGAACTTGGCTGTCTTGTTGCGGGTCTTGCGTTCAGACTGATCGAGAATGCGGCTCGGATGTTCTTGATAAGTCAAGTCCTGCTGCAGCTCAATCATATCATGTTCCACTTCTCGAATAGGGTCCTTGAAGCAGCGTCGGAGTTGGGACACGTGGAAGACATCGTGGACTTGGGAGAGGTTCGGCGGCAATTCCAATCGGTATGTGTCGGGACCCGGGGTTAGCGTATGTAATTCAGTTCACGATACAATCACATGGAGAGCCAAGAACCATACCCACTTGTCTAAGCAGACAAGGCCAAGCACAGAACGTTCTCGGTAAGCATCGAACGTGAGGGGCATCCCATTCAGGCCGGATGATCAACTGAGATGGGTCCTCAACGTCCTCTCACAAGTCTAAATGCTTATGGGTGGTGAATCCCATACTCATAGACAAGTCGCCTCAACCATGTTATCGATTGGATCTTAACTCTTACATAAACTTACTCCAGCCCGATCACTTAGTCGGGGTCTAGGGCGGGCTCGATCATACAACAAAGTATGCACGTGACAGAGTCACGAGCAATCGCGTCGCGATGCCCCAAGCTGCGCACATCTAAGGGCCACTTGGTGTATAAAAGACCGCCAGCCAGATCACAAGTAAGGTCTCGAAAACCCATACTAAGACATGCATGTTATAAACATACACGCAGCACACATGCCTAGTATGAACAGCAGGTATCATCACATAACTCTACAAAGTACTCTTTATTGATATACACATAGAGCATACAAAGATCACATGTCTGTGATCAACATTACATCAATACAACGGAAGCAATTAGGTCTGAGTACAGACAAGTTTAACAAATGACTTAGAGAAGCCTTGTAAAACAAACATGCCCTTCCACGAGGCACCAGACTGCTGTCTAGGACTATGCTACCAAGGTCCACATCGAGCTTCACGAAGGTGACTCCATCGGGTTCCGGGTTCTCCGCTAAAACATAGAATAAGCAAACGTGAGTACAAAGTCGTACTTAGCAAGACTTACATCAGAACTACACTACTCATGCTCAAGTATCAAGGTAAAGGGAGGTGGGGTTCAACATGCAGAAGTGCCAGCTTTGACTTGGCTAGTCCTGAACTACGAATACCAGACTTGAGGTAAGAAGCGTACACGAGTCCACTACCAAGTCTCCAACCAATGCACCACTATGGATACTTCCTCGACTTCCCCACGAGAAAGCACGCCATAGTACTCACGCTTATCTTGCGAGTTTTATAAGTATCCATTCAAGTTGTCTATGATCAAGTAGAGGTTTCCAAGTAGTCCATAACCGCGGACACGGCTATTCGAATAGTTCATTAACCCTGCAGGGGTGTACATCTTCACACGCGTGTCATCACTTATCGCCTCGTTCTTGTCACCCTTCAAGCGGATGTCGGACGTGGATGAAACCAAGGCACTACCCTCACATCACCTTCTCTAATCCAGGAGTCGACTACCTGAGTTTTTCACCGCTCGAGAGTCTGGCCGGTTCCACGAAACGGACTCAGATAATGTAAGGGACCGAGACGCCACCTTTGACAGATGGTTTCACTGCCTCACAGGTCCACCCACATATCTATAGTTAGGTCAAATGGAAAGCCCAAATCTAGTGTGACTCCTGGACCGGATCGGGTACGTAAAGAGGCCAAACGGGGCTCCCATAAACCCTACATGTGGTCATACTCTTTGTCTTGGATCACAAAACAGGTACTCGGGGCCTAGGGCAGTGTTCAACGAGACAACCCACTGTGTACTCCTACACAGCCTCTCATCGTTCACCTTTGTTTAGGGTGGATTCACCAACACGTTTATCATCAGTATCACTGTGTTCATTCCATCCCGACTCACAAACATAACATCCTCATTGTATCACTAAGCAGCAATAAGCAGTAACAGTTGTAGGGGCCACATGCTCATCAATCAACTCCTAAATCTGCTAGGATTGTGGTTTGCTTAATACGGTGGCAAAATGATAGGTCATGCATCGGAATGGGTTCAACTATGCGAAAGAACGTGTCTCGGTAATCTCCTAAACATGCATAAGCGAGACTGAGAGGGAATTTGGATTTTATAGATATGATCAAAGGGGTTTTGCTTGCCTTGCTGACGATACACGGTCTTAACGGTGGTCTTCTTCTTCGGGGGTGATCACCGTCTCGGAAAAGCTGGTACCGGAAACAATCATCAACAAGGGGGGACAACTTCGGAAGTAAAATGCACAAGCACATGATAAGGTTGTCCATGATGTGAATGGTACTGGTTTGTAGCATATTCAATTTAATTGAAGTATATTGCATTTGAAATGCAAATTCAAACTTCAAATTTGAATTCAAATTAAGCCATATGCACATTTGCTACTGTTCTCCCATTTTAAAATGGTCAAACATAAAAGCAAATTGCATATTCTTAATCCTTGTATTTTTCTGATAATTTTTCATATATTATATGTTTAATTTGGAGTTAATATGAATTTTCTATGAATTTCCAAAATTTATATGTTTTTCTGGAATTTTTTGGAATATTTTAATTCTCTGGAAAACCTTTATTGCGTCATGCTGACATCAGCATGACGTGGGGGGGGGTCTGACTGCTGGGGCCCCCATGTCAGTCTCTCAGAGGTTAATCCCTCTCTGTTTAAACTAAACAGAGGGGTTAGGGGGCCAGGGGCCCACCTGTCATAGACTTAGGGTTAGGTTTAGTGGGCAATTAGCTTAGGCTAATGGCGGGGTCGCCGGAATGCGGCCGGAGTGTCGCCGGAGTTGCCAAAATGGCACGGGGTGGGGTTTGGGTGGTATGTGCGTGCTCCTCGCGGGCTTCCGAAGACAACTGAGTAGGAGGGGGTCAAGCTCGAGCTCCAGGGCGACGACTAGGACAAAAAGCGCGGCGGCCGTGGACTGACCTCGCCGGAATCGGGCTCCGGGGAACGGGAGGAGGCGGGAATAGGGACAAATCGAAGAGATGCTCACCCTGAGTTGAAAAGTGGAGTCGGGGAGGCCGGAGGGAGCGAGGTGATGGCGAATTCCACGCCGGAATCAATGGCGGCCGGCAGCGTCTTGATGACGATGGCGTCGCCTGTTGGGGGCTATACTTCGAATTGGACCCGCGGCTTGAAGGAGTCGAAGATGGCGGATCTGGTGGACATGAAGATGCAGCTCGGGGGGGCCAGTGGCCGCGGTGTTCGCAGCGTTGCGCTCCGGCGAGCTCTCGGGCGGCCTGGCAATGGCGACGCAGAGAGGAGGAGACGACCACGGGCTAGGGGGGAAGGAAGGGGAGCCTTGCGGGCGTCTGCGTGGCGAGAGAGGAGAGGCAGGGGAGGCCTAGAAGACCCTCAACGGCGTCGAGGTGGCGCCGGCTCGCTCCCAGGCTGCCACCGAGCAGCTTGGGGAAGAAGACAAACCGGGGGTGGGCTGGGCCGAGCTGGTGGGCCTGGGGGGCTTCAGTTGGGCCAGATGGCCAGGGGTCCCCTTTTTTATTTCTTCTTCTTTTCTGTTTCTGTTATTCTGTTTTGCTCTAGAAAAAATAGCAGAGCATTTTATAAAATACCCAAAACTTTTATGTGGGCTTAAAATATAAGTAGTTAGCCACTCATAACTTTTGGGCATTTTTGAAATTCAAATAATTTAAATTTCAAACCAAATAGGGGTTCTTTTAATTTCCCAAGGCACTATTTGAAAATTAGAAAATTCCATGAGCATGGGAATGAACCCAAACCATTTTTAAAATGATCAGCATCATTTATAGGAATTTTCCAAACATTCAAATGATTTTTGGAAAAAGATATTTATCTGGCCATTTGAATTAAATTCTCAGGGCTTTCTGCTTCCCCATTTTTGAATTTCTTTTGAATTTTTGCATGATGCAAAAGGGCACAAACAATCCTAGCACTTACCCTAGTTGGGGTTCTGACAGTATGCCACTGGTCCACTTCGGGAAAGAATACGGAACGGGCCAATGTAGCAAGGAGCTAACTTTCCTTTGATCCCGAAACGATGAGTGCCCCTCATGGGAGTGACACGGAGGTACACGTATTCGCCAGGTTGATAGACCATTTCCTTATGCTTGCGGTCATAGTTGCTCTTCTGGCGGGACTGATCAGCTTTCAGATGTTCACGGATAACGCGAACCTGATCTTCTGCATGCTGTATAATGTCCGTACCAATGAGAGTTTGTTCTCCAGTTTCGGACCAATTCAGAGGGGTTCGACACTTACGTCCATAGAGAACTTCAAAGGGTGCCATCTTCAGACTAGCTTGATAGCTATTGTTATACGAGAATTCAGCAAATGGAAGAGATTCCTCCCATTTCTTACCGAATGAGATGACACAAGCTCGAAGCATATCTTCAAGCACTTGATTAACTCGTTCGACTTGTCCTTGCGACTGGGGGTGATAAGCGGTGCTGAAATTCAGGTGAGTGCCCATAGCTTCTTGGAAACTATCCCAAAATCTTGAGGTGAAAATACTGCCTCGGTCGGAACTGATCTCCAACGGAATACCATGGAGGGACACAATTCTGGAAACATACAAGTCTGCTAACTGACTAGCAGAGATCGTCTCCTTGACTGGCAGAAAGTGGGCGACCTTGGAGAAGCGGTCGATGACGACAAAGATAGCATCGTGGCCTTTCTGCGATCTGGTAAAACCAGTGACGAAGTCCATCTCGATCTTGTCCCACTTCCATTCAGGAATAGAAAGTGGTTGCAGAGTTCCAGCAGGTCTTTGGTGTTCTGCCTTGACGCGACGACAAACGTCACACTCTTCAACATAACGAGCAATGTCTTGCTTCATGTTAGACCACCAGTACCGCTGACGAATGTCTAGGTACATCTTGGTACAACCAGGGTGGATCGACAAAGGTGTATCATGAGCTTCTTTCATGACATTAGGGGCGTAATTCAGGTTGGCCTTGGCTACTGGAACCACTAAACGACCCTTGAAGTACACCGCAGTATCATCATTTGCATCAATAGTGAAGAATGAGGGCTCTCCGCTGGCGACACGTCGCTTAATCTTCCAAATTTCAGAGTCATAATGTTGTACCGTCTTGATGCGGGTGTCGAGGTCTGGTTTGACCACCAGGGAGTTCACATATCCCTGCGTAACAATTTCGATGTTCAGCTTGCGGAGCTCTTCATACAGAAGTGGTTGTTGTACTTGAACTTCAAGTTCACTACAGTAGGCTTTGCGGCTGAGGGCATCAGCCACCACATTAGCTTTGCCAGGGGTGTAAGAAATTCCCATGTTGTAGTCGGCTATTGTCTCGAGCCATCTCTGCTGGCGGAGATTCAGGTCGGGATGAGTAAACAGGTACTTCAGGCTTTGGTGATCGGTGTAGATCTCGCAACGATTACCGACGAGGTAATGTCGCCACAGCTTCAATGCATAAATTACCGCTGCCAATTCAAGATCATGTGTTGGATACTTATCTTCGTGAGCACGCAATTGACGAGAGCCATAAGCAATCACTTTGCGCTCTTGCATTAGGACACAGCCTAATCCTTGACGAGATGCGTCACAATATATCACGAAGTCCTTCTGAGAATCAGGCGGAGCAAGCACTGGGGGAGAAGTGAGCTTGTCCTTGAGGGCTTGGAAACTTTCCTGACATTTATCTGTCCACTCAAACTTGACGCCTTTGTGAATCAGGTTAGTCAGAGGCCTGGCAATCTTGGAGAAGTTCTCGACGAAACGGCGGCAATAGCTGGCGAGTCCGAGGAAAATCCTGACTTGCTTGACAGTCTTGGGGGGAATCCAGTCAAGAATAGCCTGGATACGTTCTGGGTTGACGGCAATGCCATCCTTGGAAATCACGTGACCAAGGTAGGTCACTTCAGGAAGCCAGAACTCACACTTAGAATACTTAGCGTAGAGTTTGTGTTCTCGAAGCTTCTCCAGTATAAGACGAAGATGTTCAGCATGCTCCTCTTTATTCTTGGAGTATATTAAGATATCATCCAGATAAACCACGACAAACTTGTCGAGGTATTCCATGAATATATAGTTCATCAATCGGGAGAAAGTGGCTGGAGCATTCGTCAAGCCAAAGGACATGACAATGTACTCGTATGAACCATAGCGAGTAATGAAAGCGGTCTTCGGAATGTCCTCTTCACGGACTCGGATCTGATGGTAACCCAACCTCAAGTCGAGTTTCGAAAACACCGTGGATCCAGCAAGTTGATCATACAGATCGTTGATCCGGGGAAGTGGGTATTTGTTCTGGATGGTGGCTTGGTTGATGGGTCGGTAATCTTGGACCAAACAATTTGTTCCATCGCTCTTCTTGAAAAAGAGCGAAGGTGCTCCCCAAGAAGTGGAACTTGGGCGAATGAATCCTTTGTGAAGTGCTTCGTCGATCTCCTTCTTCAGTTCAAGGAGGTGGTGAGGTGGCATCTTATACGGACGCTTGGAAATAGGGACGGTGCCAGGCTTTAGGTCGATGACGAATTCCACCTCTCGGATCGGGGGTATTCCCGGGAGTTCTTCTGGGAAGACGTGGGAAAATCACGAACGACTGGAACGTTCTCAATCCCGTCAAGAGGTGAGATATTCAGGCATTCGTCATATAGATCTGTGTTTCCGCATCTTGGGTAATTCGGGTGGTGTGGTTAACAATCTCGCCAGAGGGGTGATAAAGTTGGACAGAACTGGTGCCACAATGCAGTGCGACATCGTGGACTTTCAACCAATCCATGCCCAGAATGAGGTCTATGGTGGAAGACTTCAGGAGGATGGGAGAAGCAAGGAACTCAATTCCTTCAATTTCGACGATGGTTTTGGGCACTATCTTGGAGGTGTGGCAATGGCCTATCGGAGTACGGACAACCATCGGTGGATCCATCTTTTCTACCATGAAGTTATGCGACAATGCAAATGCTTCTGACATGAATGAATGTGATGCTCCTGAATCAAATAAAACAGTAGCAGGTACTGAATTAACAAGAAGGGTACCCATCACGGTAGCAGGTTGCTCCTGAGCTTCTTCAACATTAATGTTGTAAGCATGTACGCGAGTGTGAGCAGAAGACCAAGTGTTATAGTTGGGGGTCCTGTTGTTGCCACGGCCATTTCCGCGGCCAGCAGGGTGAACTACCAGTTGATTCTGTCGCTGGGGGCAGTCTCTGGAAAAGTGACCTGGCTGATGGCACTTGAAGCACAGGCCATCCTGAGGACGGAGGGGTGCAGTCTCAGTCTTCGGCTATCCCGGCGGGGGCGGAGGCAGACGAGGTGCAACATACGACGGCCTGGGTGTAGGGGTAGTTGGACGAAACACACTGTGTGGAAACCAAACGCGTTGCTTCTGTGTTGTGCCCGAAGATGAGCCAACATCACGAGGGCGCTTCAACGAACCACCGAACTTCAGCTGAGCGGTCTCAAGAGTGATAGTCTGGTTCACCATGGTGGCGAAGTCGGGGAAGACGTGCAAAGCAAGTGCAAGCTGGAGATCTGGGTTGAGTCCATCACGAAACTTCTCTTGCCTACTTGCATCATTTGGGAGGTCACTTGCAGCATAGCGGGAGAGGCGGAGGAATTCTCTCTGATATGCCTCGACAGTTTTGTTGCCCTGAACGAGGTTGCGGAACTCGGCCTTCATACGGTTCATAATCGCCTGGGGGATATAACGAGCACGGAAAGCAGTCTTGAAGTCATTCCAGGTGACGACAGTCCCTTCAACTAGCGAGCCCTTTTAAGTGTCCCACCACTGAGCAGCGGGCACGTAGGAAATAGGACGCGAAGTTGACGTAATCAGCATCGCTCACATTAGCGAACTCCTGCTGTCGAGTGATGTCACGAAGCAAATCATCGGCATCCAGCGGCTGTTCAGGTTGGTGGAAGAAAGGGGGATTGAGACGCATGAAATCCCGCAGAGTAACCACATGAGGTTGGTTCTGGTGCTGGTTCTGGTTCTGGTTCTGATTCTGGAGCTGGTCTATGACTCCTTGCATAAACACCTGGTTCATCTGAAACTGCTGCATCATCGCGGCCATGTAGTCCGGCAGCGGAGGTGGATCGTTGGCACCACGACCACGACCACGACCACCACGACTAGCCATCCTGCTAGAATTTAACAGGGATATTTCAGCGATGAAAATTTTAACGAGATTCCGGAAACGAGTAATAGGTAAAGCGACAACAAAGAGGAGGCGCGGATATATAGGAGTAATCATATAAGACATACACATCCACACATAGAATCAATCAAAAATCGGGCAGCGTAACGTCGTAGAAATTAAGGAAGGAGGACACACTAGGCGGCGCACAGACCGCGGTAAGGATTACACAACGTGACATAGATTCCACTATGTCAATCACGCCGCAAGAAAACTGTTGGCCACAAGAGTTAATGCCAGAGGACGCGCGGCCTGCCCAGAATGAGAATGGGATCCGCAGTCCGGGACCTGGGGTAGAACTCCTGCGACACGACTCAATCAATGGGGAAGCACCAAAACGCCGGATGGAATCAAGAGAACGTGATCCTAATGTCAGAGTTTGTAAAACTTACCAGCAAGGATAAGAGAGCATATTCCCAGAGCATAGGTAAGGAGAAAAGGATCCTAATACCATAGATATCACACGTAGTGACATCGATGTGGGCCCGTAAGCCAAACATTAAGTTAGCAAAATAGTTTTTACAAAGTCTAGACTCAACTTCGACCAGGTAGTGGTGGGGTGGCTTCCTACAGGCAGTCGGCTCTGATACCAACTTGTGACGCCCCCAAAATCAATCCGTGTACAGTAATCATACACGCAGGGTACACAGCTGAGATTAGGGTGCCACGGTGAGAATATCAGAACACAACACTAAACACAAAAGGATAAACCAATATGTTACAATAAAGGGGGTCACGCGGACCCGAATACATAAGTTATACAAGCCATAATATCTGAGTACAGACATAGTTAGTAAAGTTTTGCCTTAAGAAGGCTAGCACAAATAACATCAGAGATACAGATCGAAAAGGCAAGGCCTCTTGCCCGGGAGCCTCCGAAACTACTCCTGGTCCTGGTCAGCAGGGGTCTCGACATAGTAGTATCCGCCTCCGGGGTACTCCTGCTCCTGGGCTCCAACGTCGACTGCAGCGGCCGATCAGGCAAAACATAAAAGAGTAAAATAAAGCAAAGGTGAGTATCTAGCATACCCGCGAGTCTTACGTCCGCTACTAAGAATTATGCATTGTATCAAATGGAAAGGGGAGGCTGTATATAGTGGACTGCAAGATAGAAATCAGAATAAGGGTAAGAAGCTAGGCCTATCGAAGACTAGAATCTTCCGACGATGTCTTGCAGCATGAGAAGAGAAACAACCAACAGTTCAATAGCAGAAATGTAATAACAATGCAGCAGAAGTTGTTGCAACATTGTATAATAGTAAGTTTTAATATTAATAATAATAATTCCTCCGAGTTCCCTTCCTCGACTCCCTGCGAGGAAGAAGACCCGGAACCATACAGTTTAATAGTTATAGTTTCTAGTGGTAAGATCCAGCTTCAGCATAAAGCGTCCTGTTACCGTGGACACGGCTATTCGAATAGATTAATCTTCCCTGCAGGGGTGCACTGGCGTGACTCTACGACGCTCGGATCTCGAGGGTGGCGGGAACCTTGTTAGGGAACACTCCACCAAAGCTATCCGACACAAAGTAGCCCATCGTTCGACAATCAACAGAGAGGTCATCCGCCGGACTATATCCTATGTACGCCGGGCTTTGGACCCTAACCCGAACGTACTCCTACACGATGCGTGACTGGCCGGTGAAGCAAAATCAAAGAAAATACAAATACACCGCTCGAGCAAGAGAAGACAACACCACTTCCCGGCAATCAGCCCACGATACTGCTGACGTCTGAAGACCCTCGAACGAGACTACGATGCAGGGGAGCCCACACTCCTCGTCCCACGTGTAGGTAGTGCGTACAAGCCAAAAGGCCACTCAAGACATCCGCCGAACCATTTAGCATTTTAATTAACCTGCGTGACAACCGTTATCGTTGCCTCGACTTAACCGACCCGCGGTCAACGACAGCAGTCAGGACCACCAGTACATCGGTGCCTGCCCTGTCGTCCCACCAAGTCACTGCGGTTACCAACAAGGTGAACCGTCTCCTTACCTTGTCTCGCGTTTGCTCTTGGTAGAGCTCGAAATTTCGTAGTTTGGTAACTCTCGCGAGATACGAGAAGGGGCCAAGCACGCCAGTAACGTCGGTCGTACCCTCCCTGTCGTTCCCGACAATATACCTCTCGCGGGCACCGTTGGGTCGCCCGACTTTCTTACCTTTAAGGACAACCTTTGCTCAGGTACCTAGAGCGGCTATACAGAGTCATCAACGAGTGGAGTACAAGGATTACTCCTTGATAGCTCACACTTGAGGGTGACTCGGCAGAGCCGAGCTAGGGGGCCTTAGGCGGTATCTGCATTGTACCGTACCTGTGCAGTTGTATATATTGTATCCGTGTTCACTCCCCTGAGTGGTCACAGCCCGCTAAGTAATCCTAGCTAACAATGCGCAGGGCTCACTGCTGAATAATGCATAAGTAATAATAGGCAACATAGGATAAAGGAAAGGTACATCAAGGGGCGACAAAATCAGGCTATGCAATTGAATAGGATTGTAATCGTAGCAACAGCAATAAACATGCCTAGTGCAAGAAATGTATGGAAAGATAGGCGATATCTGGGGAAGAGAATGGCTCTGCTTGCCTGGAAGCTCGCGGGTAGGGGTAGGGTCGTCGATGAAGTAGTCGTACCCGACAGCAGTGTAGTCGACGACGGCAGTGGGGTCTACCGAAGAACAAAGGGGGAATAGACACAGTAAATACAAAGCAATCATAACAAACAAAAACACGACATGACGTATGCAAAGTTAACGGTGGTCTAACGCAGTACGATGTATCACGCTCAGAGCGGGGATTCATTCGGGGATGAACTACCGGCTCCGGGTGATTACCGGACAGGGCGACTGGAGGGGGAAGGTATCATGCCGGAGGTGTCGTGGACATCCGACAAAGATAAGGGGGTGTGTGTCCGAGTTAGTTGAACCATTCCGGACAACTTCCGTGTTCGGAATAAATTCATCCGGATAGTTTAACGATACCAGGCGAATCATCGGACAGACGGTCCGGAGGGGGGGGATATTGATGATCGGTAAGTTAGAGGGGTGTGGTGAAGGTATGGGTATCGTATTTGTAATCGGTGATCCGTTCTGAGCATCTTTCGTATACAAAGTATTTTGATCCAGGCAATTTTTATCGGTACCGAAAATTACCGACAGATAGCCCGGGAGGGGGGTGTCGATGTTCGATGCGTTAGGGGGGGGGGGGGTGTGGCAGACATACGGATAGCGTATTCGTATTCGTTATATTTTTCTGATCAATTTTCATGTATAAAGTTTTTCGATCCGTTATACAGATTAAAAGATATTGATTTCATAACTTTAATCAATTTTAAAACATTAAAAATCCTTTTTAATATTTTATTTTATTATTTTAGTAACATTATCCAGAACAGTGCTGACATGTGGGACCCACATGTCAGCCTCTGTTTATTAACAAATCATTTTATTAAATGAAAAGCCACTGGACCCACATGTCATAGGGAGATAGCAATAATTCAATTTTCTAAAACAAAAATCCAGAGGGGGCCCACTGTCAGTGACCTAACCTACTAACAGTGGTTAGTTAGTTTATACTAACTAAATATTAGTCATTAGGGGGGGTTTAGCGGCCGGGGACCACTCGTCAGTGTGAGGGGGAGGGGATTTAGCCCCCAATTAACCGTGGTGGTCACCGGCGACGACGGCCGGCGGCGAGCCCGGCCTAGCTCTCGGCACAGGCCATGGGAGGGGCTTGGAGGGGCTCGTTCGGCGTGGGCGTCCAAGGCGCGTCGAATGGTGGTGGGGGCTTCGCCGGAGACGACTGGAATCCACGCCGGCGACGAACTTGGCGGAAGGCAGAACCACGGCGGCGACGGAGTTGAAGTTACGAGGGCGCCCGCGACGATTCAAGGGGTCCAGGAGCTGCTACTCAACGTGGTGAGTGTAACGGGGCCAAGCCCGTGACCATTTGTTCATCGGAGCCTCGCCGGCGACTAGCGCGACGGCAGTCAGAGCGGCGGGACGGGGGGAAAACACCTATGGGCTAATCGGGCGAGCGCGAAACGGGGGAAAAGGAGAGTAGCTCACCGTGAGCTTAACGGTGCACTCGGGGAAGCCCGGGATGGTCAGCACTCGTCGGAATCCTCGTCGGGGCGTGGCGGCTGTGGCGGAGGAAACCGGCCGATTCGCGGCGTACTCGGTGTCCCGGCAACGACTGGCTGCTTGAGAAGACGTGGACGACCACGGCGCAGCTCCCGGACAACCTGGCGCAGCCCGAGGTGGCCCGTGGCCACGCCCACGGTGAGGTGGCGGCGACGGCCGTGGTCTTGTTGCGCGAGGAGCGACGTAGGAGAGCACTAGGGGGCACGAGGGAGAAAAGAGGGCAGCTAGGGTTCGGGGCGCAGCTAGGGGAGAGGGAGGGGACTTATCTCGCCGGGGCTTCGCCGGATGGACGCCACGGCGACGGCCATGGCCGTGGCGCCATGGATGGCAGCCACGCACGGGGTGAACAGGGGAGGGAGCTAGGTGGGATGATTTCGGTGGAGTTGGGCTGGGAGAGTGGGCTGGCTTGGCCCACAGGGAGACAGGGGGTTTTGGGCTTTTCCCTTTTATTTGTTTTTCTCCTTTTTTTCTTTTCTGTTATTTGTGCTTGCATTTATTTTATTCACCTAGGCATTTTTGTAAAATGTGTAACCTAGCCCATAATTAGTGTAGCACTATAGAACAGTGCCACAAAAAGTTTTGTGTCAAAATAAAACCAATTGTATTTTTGTTTTATTTAAAAGGTATTAAATGCCACTGGTTTGGCTACTGTTTGAATTGTTTGAATTTTTCAGTGCCATGATAAATACCCAAAACCATATTGGCATGGTCCACTGATTATCAGTGATTTTACAAAAGTGGTTCCACAATTATTGGACCATGTTTTATTTGCAACATTATTTTTAATATTCATCAAAAGGCATTTTGGGTTTGTTTGAATTCAAAGATGAACAAGGCATGATCAAGGGTGATTAGAGACATTGCTAATCACAGATAATTATATTAACAAAACTTTTATTGATGCCTGACATTGAGGGTGTTACACCCAGCCCAGGGGAAAGGGCGTCTTCGTCCCCGAGCCAGGCAGGGAGGCAGCTCGCCGGCGACCACGGCATGGCCGCCAGGCAGCTGCCTGGCTGCCCCCTCTCCCTTATCCAGCGCCGAGGAGCCTCTCGGAGCCCCCCCTGCTCTTTCCCCTCTCTCTCTGGTCGCTCTCCCTCTCGCCTCGTAATGTTTCTGCCACACCCGAGCGCACCGTAGTTCGCCGCCGTGCACCGGCGTGGCGACCGACCTCCCTCTGCCTAGCCGTGGTGTCCAGAAGACCCTGAGCCGATGACTCCATCTTCCAGCGCTGAGAATCGAGTCCAAGACACCCTCTGGGTGGCGCCATCGTCGTCGTTGTCCCCTGAAAGCCGCCATCCGCCGTGGATAAATTCGCCGCCGCTGTCGCTCGTCTTCCCTCCCCGACCACCCCGTCGTCCTGGTGAGGTCCCGAATCGTTTACCCCAAAACCCGCTCGTTTTTGCACTCGGAGTCGATGTCTTCATCTCAACCGAGCACCGGTCGCCGCCGGCGAGGTCGCCGCCGAGCCTCCAGGCCTCCCCGTGGTCGCCGTGTGCTCGGGACGACACGCGCGGGCGAGGGCTATGCCCTAGTGCCTTCAGCGCAGCCAGCCATGGCCAGGAGCGCCACTCCGGCGTGCCTCCGTCGCGGCCGTGGCCATCGGCGCCTAACCGCCGGCCGTGCCGACGTGGCCGGGTTGATTAGGGGCTAACCCCCCTGGTTAGTTGGCCCTAAGCCACTGACAGGTGGGGCCTTGGCCCCCTTAACCCCCCCGTCAGTTTAACTAAAAGGGGATTAACCCAGAGACAATGACAGGTGGGTCCCAGTCGTCAGGTTGATTGGTCAGCCCCCCTGCGTCATGATGACGTCAGCCTGGCGCAATAAATCCATTTCTTATTTAACATAATTTCCAGAAATTGTCTAAATCTTTGAAATTCAATAACTTTTAAACCCTAACTCCAAATCAAAAGTGTTATATATGAAAAATCATCAGAAAAATGCAAGGATTCCAAATATCATATTTTCATAGATGAAAAACAAATCTATGATGATGGACCAATAGCATTTAGCTATTTGGGTTATTTGGAATATTTCAGAATAAATGTTTAAATCATTTCAATTTAAATCTTTGCAATGCCAACCTTAATACTTGCACATCAGAGGCATATCATACACATGACAACATGGTTTTCCATATCCAAACATTAGCAAATGCAACTTGGGATAATTTGAACAACATTTGGAGTTTGAATTTGAATTTCTTTTTCAAATCAACTTCAATTAACTTGTTGCAAATTGAACATAGATCACATCAGTACCATGCCATGATTCATTTCTTGTTTGAGAATTGCAATCTGATATTTATACTTTGTTGTCTCGGTGTTTGCTTCTTCTCGATAGATCCATCGCCGGGCGTAGTCCCAGTTTTCTCCGAAGGGTGGCACCCCCGAGTCTCGACAATAAGGCAAGAAAACCCCCTTTGATCATATCTATATAAACCCATTATCCCTCTTGTTCTCTTATGCATGATTAGGTGATTCACGTGTTACCGTTATGTCGCTAGTTGAACCCATCCTTTGCATGACCTATCATTGCTGCCACAATATTAAGCAAACCTCAACCTAGCAGATACAAGATTGTTTGTGTTCATCATGTGGCCCTTCATCCATGTTATGCTATGCCATGCTAGAGTTGCTTGCAATAAGATGATCCATCTGGGTGATGTATCGGGATGGTAGTGAACACATGCAACAATGTGGTAACGTGTTGATGAAGTCACCCTAATATAAGTGAACAATGAGAGGCTGTGTAGGAGTACACAGTGGGTTGTCTCATTTACACTGACCTAGGCCCCGAGTTCTTGTGTTGTGATCCAAGGAACAGATTACTACCACATGTTGGGCTCATTGACCCCTCTCGACCTATTAACTCACCCCGACTATGGTCCAGGATTTGCATGGGTTAAATTTCTTCTATTTGATTTCATATCGTAGCAAGGTTTTAGGCAAGCGCAACACCATCCGGCGAGGTGGGCTTGTCGGACCGTCCATACATCGTCTGGGTCCTGAACGGAAACCCCGGACGGATTCCCGATTGGGGTACATACTCAGATAGGCGATCCCCTGGACTAGAGTTGGAGCCGTGAGGTAAGTGTCGTGGTACTATCCTCGCTGACACCGCTCGAAGGTGATGAGTTCTAGGCGGTAAGTGGTAGCTACGTATGTGAAGAAGTACACCCCTGCAGGGTTAATGAACTATTCGAATAGTCGTGTCCGCGGTTATGGACTACTTGGAGATCTTTACTTGATTATTAGACAACTCAAATGGATACTCTAAAAATCGCAAGATAAGTGTGAGTGCTTTGGGTTGCTTCCTCGCGGGGAAGTCGAGGAAGGATCCATGGTTGTGTATTGATGTGGTGATCAAGATTAGATGGACTCGTGTGCGCCTCTCATCTCAACTCTATGTAGTCGTAGTACAGGATAGCCAAGTCAAAGCTTTCTGCATTACAACCCCACTTTCCTTTACCTTGATACCTGAGCATGAGTAGTATAGTTCTGACGTAAGTCTTGCTGAGTACGACTTTGTACTCACGTTTTCTTATTCTATGTTTTAGAGACGAGACCATTGACCCTTATGGTGGCCTCCCCCTTCAAGTTCGACGTCGAAGAAGTAATGTAGTCCCAGACAGCAGCCTGGTCCCTCTGGAGGGTCGTTGTGTTTTCTTAAAGGCTTCTTAAGCCATTTGTTAACCTTGTCTTTACTAAGACATAATTTGCTTCCGTTGTTGTATGATGTAATGTTGGGTCACAGTTATATGATCTCTTCTTGTAACACTACTATATCTGCTCTGTTTAGCAGATGCAATAAAGCTATGAGTTTGTAGAGTTCATGTTGTGTTACCTGCTGTTTACACTATACATGTATGCTGTGTGTATGATTATAACGTGCATGTCTTAGTGTGGGATTCGATAGCTTAGTTGAGTTCTTGCCGGTGGTCTTTTATACACCAAGTGTCCCTTAGATGTGCGCAGCTTGGGGGCATCGCTATGCGATTGCTCGTGACTCTGTCACGTGGCACACTTTGTTGTATGATTGAGCCCGCTCGCGATTCCGACTAGGTGATCGGGCTGGAGTCTGTTTATGTACGTGTTATAATTCAATCGATACTATGGTTGAGGCGACTTGTCTATGAGTATGGTATTTCACCACCCATAATCATCTAGACTTGTGAGCGGACGATGAGGACCCATCGCAGTTGATCATCCGGGCCTGAATGGGATGCCCCTCACGTTCGAGCTTTCCGAGAGTGTCTTGTACTTGGCCTTGTATGCTTAGACAAGTGGGTACGACTCTCGGCTCTCCATGTGATTGCATCGTGACTGGAATTACATACGCTAACCCCGGGTCCCGACACGAAAGGTCTTGGATGTGTTCCAAAAGGTTCCGGAATGTCCCGAAACCATCCCGGAAGGTCCCGGAATGGCCGAGAATGGTCCTGGCAGGTCCTGGAAGGTCATGGAAGGTTCTGGAAGCTTCCAGAAGCTTCCACAAGGTTCCGGACAATACCATATGCGCCCCACCACCCTTAGACTTGGGGGCAAGGGTCCCCATAGGGGCTGGCCGAAATTTGGCCCTAGTCCTATTAGGACTAGGCTTTCCAAAGTGGGAAGGACTCCTCACAAGGAAGGAGTCCTAGGGGAAAGTTTTCCCACAAAGGGAGGAGTCTTGTAAGGACTCCACCCCCCTTATTTCGGCTAAGGGCCCTCTTGGCCAGCTATATAATGAGGGGAGGGGGTGGGGGGCGCAGCAAACTTGATCCCCAAGGCCTATGCGCCACCCTCCCTCCCTCTAAAACCCGTTGCTCCACAATTAGACCACGGTTTAGACGCTGTTCTAGATCGGAATCCGTTAGGGTTTTCTCCCTCTAGTTTTCTCGGTGGCGTTCTTATCTGGACGGCGGAGCGCTCCTGTATTGCTGCTACAGGGTGTGTGGATACCGGTAGAGGGATCATAACTTTGATCCTTCTTCGAGGAACTTCTTCTTCTTCTTCCTCAGAGATATGTTCGAGGGGATTGCTCGAGGGATTCGTTCGTGGGATAGATCGTGGGACGGATCATGAGACGCATCACGAGATCTACTTCCACCCGCTTCATCAACTCATCTTCCGCTGCAACCGTTGGTGAGCAATGGCCTAAACCTTGTATGCCATCTTTCTTCGATGATCTTGGGATCTTGATTCGTAGGCACGAAACTTTTTGTTTTCTACTACGTTTCCCAACAGTGGTATCAGAGCGATCTTTGAGTAGATGCATGTTTAGGTCTAGATCATATGTGTGATATGAGGCATTGATTTTCTTGTTGCTTCCCTGTCATGTGATTTTTTCTGTGCTTGATGGCAAGTTGAGATTTTGCTACAAGGATCGAGTTTTCCATCGATCCCTCTATGCTGCTTTCAGTATGCTGGTTGCCTTGATCATGGTCTACATCAAAATCCTTGGATCTCATCTTAATCTTGCAATAGAAGATTTAACATGGAGGGGATTGTGGATTTTATGAACTCAAATCCACACGGGGGTCACGCGTTGAACGAACTTTGGCTTGTGGCATTAGTTGCTGCATGCACCCCGAATGTTAAACTATCAACAATGAAGTATCGTGTTTGGTTTGTATAGGGAACAACGTTTTCATGTAACCTGCTAATCAACCACGATAAAAGTTGCAACAACCAGTGTAGATGGCGATCTAACTCGTTTTTGCAGAATGTGCATGTGATGTGGTATAGGCTTCAAGATTTGCAATGTGTTTGTATGAGATGCTATATGTTCTGTAATATTTATTCGCGACCTGCGTGTCGTGGTACGACATGATGACTGGAGTCATATGATTGTCACTTAATTATGGCTAGCGTGCCAGAACTATTTATTAGCTCGAGGCAAAGCAACAGATAGATGCAAGGTGATGATCTACGATGCGGAGGTGGACCCCGACGCACATGCCGGAAGCCGGGGTGATGTTCCCGGCGCCAAGGACAAAGTTGGTGGACACGGTGACTTCAACCACGACGACGTGAAGACAATGAAGACTTCACGAAGAAAAGGGCTATAATATATCACATAATTTTATGAACTGCCTATGATGTTTATCCCTTTGATGCACCCTTGTTTGATGCGCGGTAGTCGTATTTTATTAGGGTGATCTCTCGCAAAACAATATCAAGTTGATAGTGTTCTTCCAACTGTATCACCGTCTATACTATGTTTCACACCGGAGCAGGTCATGTCACATGGGTGCACACGGTGTGACGCATAAAAAGCAGGTGTGTTAAGAACACACTGCAATTACACTTGGTTGTCTTGATGGTTTGGATAAAAGTTTGCTACCGGAACACGCCCATCGAAAGATGAACAAGAATCACCTTTGGCGTGATTGGCAAGTTGGCCTACCGGTCCAGTCTAAGTCATCAGTGATGTCACATCAATGGCGGACGATTGGGTCGGATCTTGAATCACTCCAGCATCAATTACGAGAGATATTGATCTGAGTGGGAGCGCACTTAATAATTAAATTGATTAGTCACAAGTGCAATTTAATTATGAACAAAGTCTAAGTATTTGCATTATCGTTGTAGAATAATGGCTCACGTTACCACCTTCCCAATTGATTTTGATTAACTGTATTATCTGGTAAAAACTTTACGATTGGTACTGTATTGTGAGGACTATCCTCAATAGTGCCAAGAAGGACCATGTCCTATCGCAAATTTTTGATGCTCTCCCGCTGATGCTATGGATGATGTGTCTTACGTCCATCAATCCAAAATGCTAGGAATTCCACCACAGCTAAGTGTATTGTCGTAATCACCATGAAACCCGAACTTCGAAATGTTTGGGATAGTTAATTGACATTCATGGCACTGAAAAACTGTTTTCAGTAGTAAGACAATTGATATAGGATATAAGATATCTAGTACAACGTATGATTGTAAGCATTAGTGAAAATGTTCACTGTGCTCAAACAAAACTGATAAGTGTGGGATCCAGAAGAACACCGATCATATGATGATGAGAATTAAGGGAAAGGAAGTCCAAAGGATATTAGTAAGACTCACACGCCGGAAAGTCGATGGCATGCGCCACCCTTGATCATATGTGATCTTCTGTGAGTAGGAGTGACATTTGAAATAGAACTATGATACGTATAAAGGCAAAGCGAAAGAATACTGGAATATCCAGCTCAGAAATGAAAGTCATACGAAGTTATAGATGAATTCATTGCTGGTCAAAAGATGTAATTCTTGGGAATCATGATTAAATGGTTATTCTTAATTTTTGGGTATTGTGATTAAACTGTTGATCACAAGAATATAACTTCGACTGCATATCGTTGCAGATCGATGCAAGAAATACTATGGCCTTTATGACTAGCTAATGATGAGTTTTGACACACACGAGAACACGGTAAAAGGTTTACTATACTGTGTGTTGACTCTATGATTATCTTCATAATTCATTTTAGAGTTGAGTAAATTGTTACACACTTTAGCCTTGTTGCAAAACATCATTTTTGAATCATGTTTATTGCAAGAGAGTTGTTCAAAGCTATGAATAACATAAAGGCCATACTTCTATTGTGAATAGATTGTATGTTATGAATCTTGATAATAATGCTAAACATCCATAACGCTGACGCTAAACGTCGCAAGACTAACAGAAATACCACAAGTGTGTGGCACTGCAGTTTGTCACAAGTGACATACATGAAGAATTTCCATAAGTGATGGACTTTTGAGTCATATGATTATGAATCACTTGACGCTTGCATACATTGTCTAAAAGTAATGTGACTAAAAACACCGTTGATAGGCCATGCATTAACGGGCAACTAAATTATTGAAAATCATACATGATGATATGTGTAGTCCAATAAGTGTAGTTGTGTACAGTGGATTTTCTATCTTCACTCATGAACTGAAGTAAATATATGGATATCTGTTAAGTGGAGACATACGTCTGAAATCTTTGAAACGTTCAAGGAAAATTAGAGTGAAATAGAAATGTATTGCTTCTGCAAATTAGATTGTAGAAAGTAATATTTGAGTTACAAGTTTAGCGAACGTCTGATGAGTTGTGAAAAGGTGTCATAACTTGTGCCTCGCGGAACTCAACTAAGAGTAAAGTGTTCGAGAGACATAATCAAGCCATGTATGACACGGTAAGATCAAATATGACATTTATCAATTTGCCATTATACTTATTAAAGTTATGCGTTAGAGACTACAACTTTTACACTGAAAAGAGCACCATCAAATCTGTTGAAATGACATCATATTAGATATGATATGGGAATGTTAAAACCATATTATCTTTTTCTTAAAATTTGGGTATATGAGACATGTGCTCAAAATACCAAATCAGATAAGTGCTACTTTGTTAAAGTTATTCCAAAAGGTTTGGTATTCCTCTATCACTACACCAAAGCAAAAATGTTTTTTGTTTAGAACGGTGTGTTTTGATGAAAATAGTTTCTTGCAAAAGAGTGATTGGGAGGACAATGCAGCTTGTTAAAGATTGTTGAATCTTCAAATAAGTGCGCAGCTGAACCACACAGGTTAGACAAAACTCGTACAAACATTCATGATATGTAAAACGAGATATTGTTGTTCGACAATGATAAACCTATGATATACAAAGAAGCGTTGATGGGCCCTGACTCCGGGATTTGGCTAAATGCCAAATAATCCGAGATAGTATCCATGGAAGTAAGTCAAGTTTTGAACTTGGTAGACCCTCCGAAAGACTAAAAGTCTGAAGAATATATATATATGGATCTGTAATTGATTCAGATGAATTTTTTTTATCCATAAAGCTCAACTTGTTGGAAAATTATTTTCTAGCAAGTTCAAAGGTTGATTACGGCAAAATAGTTTCGACCGTAGAGATGCTTTAGTCAGTTCGGGTTATATTAGGAATTACTACATATCTCATTTATAGGATATGGTAGAATGAGCGTCAAAACAAAGTTCCTACACGGAAATATAACAAAGGACGTATATGTGATATGACCGGAATGTTTTGTCGATTCAAAGGATGCTAAAATAGATGCAAGCCTTGGATATCCAGTGATGGACTGAAGCTAGCACAATGGAGTTGGAATTTTCGTTATGATGAAATTGCCAAAAGAGTTTGTTTTCATCGGGAATAAACGAAGATGCTTGAATGTTCAAGAAAGTAAGTGAGAGCTGAATGATATTTCTAAAACCTTATGTAGATGACATATTGTTGATTGGAAATGATATAAATTTCTTGACACGAATAAGGACTTCATTGGAAATAGTTTTCAGTTGAAGAACTTGGGCTAATATAGCATTAGTATTGAGCATAGTGATCAATTAAGATAGTAAGTGCCTGATCATGCTAAAGCCAACACTACATATTGACATGATACTAAAGTAGTTTAGTATGAAACGCCAAGAAACATGTTCTTGTCGAAGTCGTGGTGAAAAGTTGTTTGCAGAAATTGGTGTTGATGAACACAGATAAGCAAAACACATGAATTGAATTTCACTCACATGTGTGTTTGGATTAATCATGTACACCATAATATGTAAAACAACTAGATATGTCCAGTGCTCCAAAAGGTTGTGAGAAAGATACCAAAGTGATCAAGATGTTGATCATTGGACAAAGAGTGAAAAGTTAAACTTATGAAAGATAAGATATGTTTCTCGGAAAAATGGAGAGAATGAAGAGCTCGTTGTAATGAGTTACACCAGCTGAATTTTTTATGTAAATAGTTACATCAATTCAGTCTTCATACTTACTCCGACCGATTTTCGATTTTAATTGGGATTATGTGTTTCACACGTAAGGGTGGCACAGTATGAAGGAACTGGGTTAAGTTAGATACTGTGGTGAATTCTATAACAGAGGCTAAGTATATTGTTGCTTAAAGAAGTAACAAGGGAGGGTATTTTGAATCATAAGTTCATTTATGAACATGGTATGGTTTGAAGCTCATGGAACATTGATGAATGATTTCATGACTTATTCTAAGGAACCAAGGTCCTACCAAATGATCCAAAACATATACAAAGCTAAACTAATAAAATTAGTGAATTTTATGATAGCGTGAAAAACGTGAAGATATGCACGATACAAAAGGGCCTGAAACGTCAGATCCGTAGATGAAGTCTATACCACAATTGAAGCATGCATTACACCGATATGCCATAGGTGTAAAGTTCTCAAGCACTGACAATATTATTGACTCTAGTGCAAGTGGGAGACTGTTGGAAATATGCCCTAGAGGCAATAATAAAATGTTATTATATATATTTCCACGTTGGTAATTAATTTTTATATTTCTGTGCTATAATTGCAATGACCGTGACTATGAGATTCAGAAGAAAACTCACTTTCATGTGTGGAAATGTAAACACCAAGAGTTCCTGGTTTAGCCTCTAATACCAGCGCATGTGCTAACTGATGATTACGTTTTCTTAATCATGGACATTGTTCTTGTAACAAGGATGTCAGTAGCAATGGGAACATATTGTTAGCAGAATAATGATGTTGAACCGACCCCAGTATTGAATGATATACTTAGAGATCACATCGTAACAACGTTATAAGTCATATCATGAAATGTTATCATATACGTAATTCCTTAGACCATGAGAGTATCAAGTTGCTTCACATAGGAAGATGTGCTTTGATTCTTAGATGAATCTTCCCGTTACTGGGAAGTAGTAAAATAAGTTTTGGGTACATTGGATAGTGTGTCTAGTAACAATGATAGTTCAAGATTGGGATTTGCTCCTTCACGATGAAGAAGATATTCACTTCGGGCCCACCCGGTATGACGGTATCCATTATAGTCTGGCCAGACGCATTGTGATTTAGTCACGGGGATACCGAAATACGATAACGAGAAAAGGGACAAACGAGCAAAGAGGATAACGAGTGGCTTGTGTTCAAGAAGTTGTTACACATGGGTGCCAAACTTCTCTCCTCTAACTTTGTCATATATCGCGAAGCAAAGGGAATGGTACATGACTAAACATAATGGTTCACTCGAAGTTTCTTCGTGTATGTGCGGGAGTCAACATGGGTGTCCATGGCTCCGCTGTTGATTATTGGCTATTGACAAAAGGTTGTTGACCTATGTCCGGAAGATGTTCTGAGTCATGTCCGCATTATACCGAACCTATTGGGTCACACACTTAACGAGTAGTAGTCTGTTAGAATACTAGAATGGTAGAAGGTTTAGTGGAAGCAAAACGGAATAGTTCATACGGGCACTGGAAGTAGTTCCGGGTATTGATGGAATTGTTCATAAGGGCACCAGAAGAAGTTCTGGGTATTTAAAGATATGTCCGGATCACTCTGGAATAGTCCCAGGTGGTTCTGGAACATATGAGAATGGTACTGGGGAAGTCCTGGATCAACCGGAATAGTTTCCGGTTAATCGGTGGACATCCCGAAAATGACTAACGGACCGACGCAGGGCATCGGCCAGGCTAGACCGTAACCCGGTTCGTCCCGGAACCTATCCAGATAGTTTCAGAACGTCCAAAAATGGTCCCGAAAGGTCTTGGATGTGTTCAAGAAGGTTCCGGAATGTCCCGAAACCATCCCGGAAGGTCCCGGATTGGCCGAGAATGGTCCTGGCGGGTCCTAGAAGGTCATGGAAGGTTCTGGAAGCTTCCGGAAGGTTCCACAAGGTTCCGGACAGTACCATATGCACCCCACCACCCTTAGACTTGGGGGGAAAGGCTCCCCATAGGGGCTGCCAAAATTTGGCCCTAGTCCTATTAGGACTAGGCTTTCCAAAGTGGGAAGGACTCCTCACAAGGAAGGAGTCATAGGGGAAAGTTTTCCCACCAAGGGAGGAGTCCTGGAAGGACTCCACCCCCCTTATTTCGGCCAAGGGCCCACTTGGCCACCTATATAATGAGAGGAGGAGGTGGGGGTGGGGGGCGCAACACACTTGATCCCCAAGTCCTATGCGCCACCCTCCCTCCCTCTAAACCCCGTTGCTCCACAATTAGACCCCGGTTTAGACGCTGTTCTAGATCGGAATCCGTTAGGGTTTTCTCCCTCTAGTTTTCTCGGTGGTGTTCTTCTCTGGAAGGCGGAGAGCTGCTGTATTGCTGCTATGGGATGTGTGGATACCGGTAGAGGGATCATAACTTTGATCCTTCTTCGAGGAACTTATTCTTCTTCTTCCTCGGAGATCTGTTCGAGGGAATTGCTTGAGGGATTCGTTCGTGGGATAGATCGTGAGACGGATCGTGAGACGCATCACGAGATCTACTTCCACCCGCTTCATCAACTCTTCTTCCGCTACAACCGTTGGTAAGCAATGGCCTAAACCTTGTATGCAATCTTTCTTGGATGATCTTGGGATCTTGATTCGTAGGCACGAAATTTTTTGTTTTCTACTACGTTTCCCAACACATCCAAACCCTTGGCATGATACGCTCTGTCATCATAAACCTCCTTATATCTTTCCTAAAAACAACCACCATACCTACCTATCAAGGCATTTCCATAGCCTTTCCGAGATATATTGCCATGCAACTTCCACCTCTTCATGATTTGATCTTCATGTCATACATGTTCTTGCTACACTAGTAGAGGCATACATTTTCATACATCATGATAGCTACATCTTCTTTATGTTGAGTACTTTGTAAAGTGTGAATATCTTCTATACCTTCTTGTAAATTAGAGTGTTGCCCTTAAGTGAGGAAAATATCCCAAAGAGGACAAAATTTAAAAGATCCCAAAGAGGACAAATGAGATTTAAGTAGAAAGAGCCATTGAGGCCACCAAAAAATACAAAAAATATAAAAAAGAGAAAAAGAAATAAAAAGAGAGAAAGGGGCAACACTACTATTCCTTTTGAAATATCCACACTCGTACTCGCTCTTATCTTGTGCTCCATAGAGATGATCATTTATGCATATAGCTATGTGGGGACCTTCACACTATAAAACTTGGCTTGCATATTCCAAGGATGAGCGTCCTCAAACGAGCTCTAGGTCTTCATGAGCGAGCAAGTTGGATGCACCCCCACTAGTTCAATTGGAGAGCTTTTCTTAGCTCATATGTGCATCCGTTGCATGGCAATCCCTACTCCTCACATCATATCTATCATTTGGCCTTCTCGCCTATGATTGTCCTCATTGATGAGAGCCTTTCTTACCCTTTTTGTCTTCCTACTCCTCACATCATATCTCTCAAGTATTGGAACAATGCCATAAGGACAATGCACGAAGCAATCCTTCTTTCATGTGATCAATCACAACCAACCAAGAGTAAATAATATGCGGTTGAAAACCAAGACATGATCGCAGTGGACATAGCTTGAACATACTAGAGTGGTATCTCGCTAGCTGATACGTCCCAAAAGTATCTATAATTTTTGCTTGCTCCATGCATGTTTTGTGTGATATTGCTATGCTTTTGATACACTTTTGATCATATTTGGACTAACCTATTAACTTAGTGCACCCCAATGATAGTTTCTGTTTTCTGCTGTTTTTGTATTTCAGGTTTTCCCATTATTAAAAGTGCTCAGAAATTTTTGGGAAAAATATATAAAAATCAGCGTTCTAGAAGAGTCCTCCAGCTAGAGGATGTGGTCAAGGGATGGCCCACTGATACGTCTCAAACGTATCGATAATTTCTGCTCGCTCCATGCATGTTTTTGTGATATTGCTATGATCTAGATACACTTTCATACATTTTTGATCATATTTGAACTAACCTACTAACTCAGTACACCCCAGTGCTAGTTCCTGTTTTTTGCTGTTTTCCTATTTCAGTTTTTCCCCATATAAAAAGTGCTCCAAAAATCCGAGAAAAATCAGATAAAAAATCAGCGTGTCGGAAGCCTCCAGAACTCCGAAGGAGGGCCAGGGGGCCACCACCAAGTTCCCAGGCGGCCACCTGGTGCGCCAGGGGCCAGGCCGAGCCAGGGGCGCGCCTGGACCCCTGGTGGTCCCCCTTCCTGCCCACCTTCTCCTATTTATTCTCCGCCATGGGAAACTTCCGAAGATATAACCCTATTTCGCAATCTCGCCTCTGTTCCGCCGCCGCCGCACTTCCAAGATCGGGAGCACCGTCAAGACCCTTCCCGGCACCCTGCCGGAGGGAGGATCGACCTCCGGGAGCTTGTCCTCCACCATGGACGCTTCCCGGATGTGTTGTTAGTAGTCTACCTTGGACCATGGGTCCGTGATCAGTAGCTATGCGATGTTCTCCTCCCCTCTTTGTTCTTCATGGTTTAGACCTCGTGAGCTGCCCTACATGATCGAGGCACATATGTAATTCTTCTGCTGTTGCTACACTGAGTTTGATGGGATCAGATGGATTACGAGATTATGTTCAGATCATGATACAGTAATATATTTGTTTTTATCTCTTATATTTTTGTTCCTAAGTAATTCTTTCATGTTCTCCGTTGTTGTTTATTGCTTAGGCCAAGTGGTAGGTAGTAACTCCAAGAGGGAACGTTATTCTCGATTGTGGTTACATGCCCCCTGATGACATGCTTGAGTGACAGAAACATGAGTCTAGGGGATGTGCTGTGGCCACAAGGGGGAAAACAACGGTGCTTGTAACCGCGGTTGTAAGGATTGTTTAATTACGCAAAGTTCTTTTTAATGGAGTTATCTGTTGCTTTGGGTTTACACTTTGGGCGGTGCTCGCAACTTAATACCAGCGAGATGTTCTGTATAGATATCTCAAGGTGGATGATTAGTAGTAGATGCAGATGGATTTCGGTCTACTTATTTTGGCTTACTGCCCATGCTTATGAGCCTCTGTTGGATATATGCTCTTGAGGCAAATAATATATGATTATTCTAATATATCTAAGCAAGTTCATAACCAGTTTCATACCGTGATAGAACTGTATCAGTGAAACAATGATACAGGTGTGGTATAGAAAACCCCAGAGTTCCTAGTTAGCCTCTATATCAATAACTAGTTCATGGTCAATATGATGGTCGTGGTTTCGCGATCATGGACAATTAAGTCTCTTGACTATGAGGTCACCTCACTGGATGAGTGACGTGATGAACATTACCCAAAGCAAGCATTACCGCATGATCAATCTTATGAAGGTTCAGTGTTTTAATTACAGAACATAGTAGACCGTTCCTTTGACCGTAAGTACGTGCATAATTGCTATCTACTCGGATGCTTTGACTTACATCCCACCACCTGACTGAAATATGCGGGTCATAACGGTTGTATCTTGGGTATTCCGTGGAGATATGTTGAGGAGTATTGTTACAAGAGCGGGATTTGTCAATCCATGTGATGGATTGATACTCAGGGCCCACTCGGTGAGATTTCATCCATAAAGCTGCAGCGTGTGACTAGGTCACGGGGATCAATATCACAGGAACGAGTGAATAAGGATTTGTTTAGAACAAGGTTGAACCAGACATAGGATGTCATTGATCGAATCTAGGAACAATCCAGTATCGTTGAAAAAGGGAATGCTATACGACGTAAGGTCCAATCGGTGTTGATATCCGGAATGCACATGGGTCATTATGGGCATCTAGGTCCCGCTGATGATCATTGACCGTAGCCTCATCTCGGTCATGACTGGAGTGTTCTTGGACCGTAGGTTAACACACTTAAGGGCTCGATGAAATTGGAGACCTTTTCGGAACTATCGGAGTTACCAGAGAATAAAGGAAGCAGCACCAGAAAAGTTCCGTGTGGACCCGAAGGAGTTTCGGAGTGAGATGAAAGGTGTTCTGGAGCACCGGGAGAAGGAATAATATGTTTTAGTTATTAATTAATTGAATTAATAATTAAAAACATTTTATTTATAATTAAAAAGTTCTATGGTCCTTATTTATGAAAGAGGCCCATTAGGGGAAATAAAAGGGGAAAAAGAAAAAGGAAAGAGGGGGGAGGCGCCATGGGCCCTAGGGCCCATGAGGGTGGCGCACCCCTCATCCCCTTGGCCGGCCACCTCCCCCTGGCAAGGGACTTTAGTCCCACCTTGCTAGGGGATAGGGGTTGACTCCCTCCCCTCTACCTATATATAGATGGGCAGGGTGCACATATTTAATACACAGAAATTCGTGAGAAAATAAATATTACTCCGAATTGAGATCGGTTTTCTCTGGTCTTCTCCCCTTCCTCGTCTCTTCCACGGTGGGCTCCCTAGTGTGAGCTTGTAGTGGAATTGAGGAATCTCTGCTAGAATCGGAGGTCGTCGTGCTGCCGAAACTCCGTCCGGAGGTCTGCTTCCACCACCTTCGCTGGATCAGAGAACGGAAGTCGTCATCGTGTCTCGTACGTGTGCGGGTACTACGAGGTGCTACACGTGTGGCACTACACCCATCCGGGTGCTCAACACAGCCAGGGGGCTGTGAACCTTGATCGACTACATCAACCACGTTTGCGGGAACGTTTCCCGCGCAACGGACTACACCCCGAGGTATGTTATTCCGCACTCCTTTCCATTACGGTAATACGGCTAGCTAGATCTTGGGTTATGGGAAACGCTAGTAAGGAAATATTTGTGTTTTCCGCTGCGCGCCCCAACAGTGGTATCATAGCTAGGTCTATGCTTAGTATTACTGTACGGATGGAACACATCGGGGATGTGGGCGTTGATTGTATGATTGTTACCCTCGCACATGTACTTGTTCACATCTGCGGCATCGTTTGATGAAGCGGCCCCCGACCGACCTTACTTGTACTCTTACGCGAGACTGTTTCCATGCTTGACATGCGTCTTGTACCGTATAAAGTTGCTCTGGGGGGTGTTTGTCTCTCTACTTTAGTGGATGTGGCATTTGCAATGGAGGGCCCCGTGCGGGGTGTAATAGAGACAATCGTATGGTTGACGTTGTGGTTGACTCGTAGGTTAAAACCTGTTTAACTATGAAAGCCCTAGCAGCCACGTAAAACTTGCAATATACAACTAGATCATCTAAACTTTGTATTGCTAAGTGGGGTCTATCGTTTGTTTGATTGTGATGTAGTGATAGCTTTGTTATATGTTACTAGTAATTTGTAAACATCATCATGACAAAATAATTCAAATGGAGACACTGTAGACTTAGTGTTGCCATAGCTTAGACATCTTAAAACCTGCTAGTATAGGATACACGACGGTAGCATGTGATAAGATGATCCCTCAACAAAGCCAAACACAAGTATTCTACCAAAGTGTGCACCACCTGGAAGGATCTCCCATATGGTCGACATTCCGTACATATCGGGTGTCACACATATTAAACGGCGTTCGCATGAGGTTGGGTTCGGTAAGCCTAAAATATGCAGATATGGCCTTGCTGAGCAGCATATAACATGGAGGTTAATTTGGCGAGCCTAGCATATGCAGATATGGCCTCGGAATACTAGAGATCGAAAGATCGAGCATGAGTCACAATATACAGATAATGTGATCGCACAACTTGTTGTCTACCTTTGAAACTGACCCGTCGGCCGTGTGATATTCGAGGGCGGGCAGTGAATCTGGATCATGTAATCACTAAAACTTCTTAGGCATGATTGTTTTAGTGCGAGCTCATTTATAATATGATTATATGAACTCATTGTTGTGAACTAGTCTTAATTGTGTTCCTTGCAAATTATGTTTGTAGAAAATGGATATGCCCCAGTATCTTGAATTGGTTTCTTTCTTACGTGGTGAAAGACTTGAAGAAAATGGGTCAAATTTTATTAGTTGGTACTTATACCTTAGAGTTGTGCTCAAGAGAGTCAACCTTTTCGTTCTTAACAAAAGAGCATTTGGGAAACCCTCCAGCAAACGACATGAATGCACGAGCAACGACTGGTTATCAGAATCGTCGGAGGACATACGCCATATCTAAAGGTGTCATAGAAACCAGCATTCCGCAAGCCTTGCGTGAGGAATATGCTGACTTGGATACATATGACATGATAGATGAGCTGAAGTCATTATACCTGCATCATCTTAGAGTGGCCAGATTTGAGTTAGAAAATGATTTTCTCTCTACAAAGATGGAAGAAGGCTCTTGTCTGAAAGCACACCTGGCCAAGATGCATGAGATACATCTGAACCTCATAGATGACTTTGACTATTGGACCACAGATGAGTCTGCGATATACACGGTGTTACACTCGCTTCCACCGAGCTATACAGACCATGTCCATGGCTATGTCGGCAGAGGTGAAAGCCTCGAGTTCTTTGACTTCATGGATAGACTCCAGTATCTGGAAGTTGAACCCATTGAAGGAGAAATTGTCGATGGAGAAGGTATATACTTGATATACTTTATAAATGTTTGTTCCCCTTTATATAACACTTGTAGTAAATGAGTATCTGATACTTATTCTGTTTTATGAAAACAGGACCTGCCGTTGCATGGACGGGAAGAGGTGAAATCGAGGATTGATGGCAATCAAGTCAGTTGATGGCCAACATGGATTTCGCCGAGACATCTATCATAGGAGATACTTTTAGTATTAGATAAATATTATGTAATTATTAAAGTATGAACACTTAGTTGAGTGTCTTGCATCTCGCGAGACAAAGTTATTCATGTAATGAGACAAGTCAGTTGTTCTGGTTAAATGAATAAAGTGTGATCATACTTTGATTACGTCTTGATTTATAATATGATAGAAAACATTTATAATATTGCTATTATTGTCAAGTGATATTCAATGTTTAATGATAAAGTTGTCTTGATTACAACAAGTCAAAGATTTGATTGCATAAAGTGATTTCATAACTGATAAATTCATTAAATGTATGATCTATTAGCTTGTGTATTCATTACCGAATGAAAGTCATAACTTGATTGCGTGAGATGGATTAGATACATGATCTATGAACCTCTGCAATAAATATGACCATGACAAGGTTCTTGCAAGCAGAACTTGTGCCAATCATTATACATAAATGATGTACTAAATGGGCACATGAGTTATCATTATTGACTTCATATGATTCATTGAAAGTTGCATTCAATTGAGATCATAAAACTGAGATTCAGGAATCACAGTGTGAAGTAGAATATAAGGATACAACTCCCTACGCTATCCGAGTGATAAGTATTAAAGATGACATAATGGGAGACTTGTGGAAATTGTACCACAAATTACGATGGAAGTTGAAAGTGCTAGACTACTTAAACCATTCATAGTCATACTAAACTGTTGTATGGTTTAAAACGTTCTTTCCCCTTGCACTTAAATTATTAACGAACAAGGTTGTTTAATTCATTAAGTTAAAAACACCCACTTCATGAATTAGGAAACCATCCCGAATCTAATGAGACAAGATAGCTCCATAAATGATGGTGTTAGAAAGTTTCTAAAGAAAGAATTTCTTTGTACCAAAATAGCAAGCGATTGAAATTACATATTCGAATAGAAAAACTTGTATTGCTTAAATTGTAGTGTGATGTAACAGCCCAGATTTCACAAAAAATAAATTTTTTGTTTTCGGTGTGAATTGTTTGATTGTCTAATTTGTTTGCGGTGTTTGCATCCCCGATTTATCGATCGGCGATTATTTTTACCCCTCTTATCTCGTATCGGACGGAGACCGACCCTTACCACCCTGACACTCGACCTTTGCGACACCAGGTTTCACCCGATCACCGTCGCGAAAACCGCACGAGACCAGCCGCAGCCAACGGAACAAAAAACCATGTTTAATAATTAAACGGGTTATTTTTATAGCGCGCCGGAAAGTGTTCTCGAAACGGTTCCAGCGCTAGGTGAACGCCTCCGGCTCGACGCGCTGATCGCGCAGTTCGAAGTTTTACCCGAATCGGACCCCCGGCGGTCAGAAACGTGAGCACCGCATGCGCGAGAGAAAAACCGGGGATGTTTTTGCAAACTGCCAGCCACCTGGGCTATATAAAGACCACCACACTCCCACCCCTTTCTAGGGTTTCCCTAGCCACAAAATTGCAGTCACCCCCTTCACAATCGCCTCAATTTTCGCAATTAGCCCATTTTTCCAAAAAACTCTAGCTCCATGCGATCTGGACCGTTGGATCGGCCGATCCAACGGCCCAGGGAGCTCCCCACCTACCCTCCTCCTCTCTCCTCACGCAGCCGCCCGTGGAGTCCCGCCGCCGCCGCCGGGCCGGAGGACGCCGCCGGCAGGCCGCAGCAACCGGCCCCTCCTTCCTCTTCCTCTCCCTCTTCTCTTCTCCTCCTGGTCTCACCTCCCTCCTCCTCGCAGCTGCAGGTCGCGCCCCGCCCGCGCCATGGACAGGAGCTCGCTCGAGCTCGCAGCAGCCCGTCGTCGCCCGCGTCCGAGGCCGCCGTCCTGCCGCACCACCCTCGCCCGGATCCGGCGAGCCGCCGCCTCCAGGCCGCCCCAGCGCCTCCACAGCCGCCCCCTCCTCGCCGCCGGTGGCCGGCGTGCCACCGGGCAACCGCCGCCGTCTCCGGTCGCTCGGGAGGAGCCCGAGCCGGCTGCCTCCCCTCCATCGTGGCCACGTGGGCCGGCGCGCACCTCGGCCCAGCTGGCTAGCCGCCAACAGGCCGGCCTGCCAGGCCAGATCCAGCGCCCAGCCGCCTCATGGGCCGAGCCCGTTTGGGGTGAGGCCCCTTTATTTTTTTTATTTTTTTTCTGTTGACTAACCCCGCGATTTTTCTAAGTCCTGAATAAAAATGTTGCTGATGCTGTTTTGCGTTGATGTTTACGAGTAAACCGTAGCTCAAATGACGTTGCGCCCAAAAGATGAAGTGCTCGGTTTTGCGTGCTCTAGCGTTCGTATGTAGAAAGTTTTTCCGTATGAGGCCATCTTGATGGTGTAAATCTGTGTTGAAGTGGGCATCAGGCCGTTAATTGCTATTATTTCCTGTTAAGTGCTGCTGTTATTATCTTATTGCAAGTTTGCATGATGATTGTGACTCATCCATGAGGCCTATTGCATTGATTCTTTCTCCTATGTGTTAAGCATCATGTGTACTCCATTTCTATACTTTAACTTGCCATGTTTGGGTGCTGTAGCTATATTAAATCTTGCTCCAAAGTGGTGATCCTGATGTTAATGTGCTGCTGTGCTGAAAACTGTAATTTTGTTGCAACTTCGGGTGACGGTTGCGTCGCAACCGTTTATCGGAATTGAGTGATTACAATTTCATATTGTTAAGCACCATGTCTACTTTCATTATATGTATTGCTTTTCCATGATATGCTTGCTGGTAATATAGTTATTCAGCTCCAAAGTTGCTATGCTGCTGTTTTTGACAGCCACCTCTGTTTTTCTCTAAGTCTGTAATGTCCCGATGCCATGTTGTTTGCTTAATATCTTTTGATCTATCATGCCTTTTTGCATGATTTTTTTTGCCATGCCTTCCCTGTCATGTCTACTTTAGTTCCATGTCATTTGTGAGCATATTTGCAGTGATTATCCTGTTTATGCATTGCTCTAAAGTGTGCTTCATGATGTTGGCAGATTGTGCCCGTAACTTGTTTTGCTTGTATCTTTTTAACCGTAACTCCGTTTGGGGTGTTCTTTATATGTAACTTGGTTAGTTTTTTGTGTACTTTGTGTTTATGCTGTTGTTTTCTGTTGTTAACCAACCCAAAATATGGTTTAGGGCAGAACAGTACCAAATCCTTTAATTGTTGTGCGGCACTTAGTGTATGCCATGTTTAGGATTGTGCCTCGCTTAAATTGACTAGCATAGATAGTTTACTTTGTGCTTCACCTCTTGAGATGTTTGTGTGCTATGACATGCTTGCTTGAGTGAGATGCCATGTTAACAACCTTTGTTGATCACCTGTAGCTAAACGACTTGAACCATCGTAAACGTGCGGTATCGTCGTGTGTGACGAGTACTCCACATAACCTGTTAGTAACCGCTCTCGACGGTAGGTGTGATGTCTCGTGTTGCCTTGTTGTTGATGCTTGCTCGTGTTTTCTTCGTAGTAATAGATGCTTGCTCGTTGATTGCTTTCTAGTGTTTATCGTCTTGTGTGCTTCCGCGGGTACCTCTCGGAGACGATGCGAGCTTGTGATCAACTACACCTTCGGAACCCGACTTATCAACAGGCAAGGACTATACATTACTTATGATCCATTCTATTTCAACCAGCGGTTTGCATGCTAGTCTAGGTTAGGTTCGATGTTTGATCCTACCACATGTTTACAGCCTCTTTCAAACCGATACAGCCATGTCCCCTCCTAGCAAACCATGTACTGCTATGTTACTATTGCTCGTTGCTCAGCCCCTGCTTAGTATGCATGCTTAGGATGCTACGATGTTACCCTGTTACTCCTTGGTTTGGGCTATCACATTATTATATTGTTGTTGATGATATGATTATTATAACGTTGAATATATTCGACGAAGGATGGAAGGTCTAGGCTATCCCGCCCCGACACTTTGTTCCATTCGAGTCACCTAGGATTCAAGTTCCGGTATTGGTTTTAAGACTGAGCGTGCCTAACCGCGTGTGGGATGCTATGGGGTCCCCTTTTCTTACCTACCTAGCTTCAAACATTTCTAGAGGTGGCCCAAGCTGGTTTTACCATTTGAAAACCGTGTGTGTGACTGGTGAGCTCCCAGCAGATTTTCAAACAACTCGAGCCAGCGGAGACATGGTTTATTTGTTGGTCCACACCTGGAAGCTCAGGGGCTGCCCACATAGTTTGGGTAGCTAACCCAACCTCGTCCAGGCGGAAGAGTCCGATCCGATAGCGCGGCCGGCCTTTGGATTGGGTGTCGACTCCCCGGGGGCCACCCGGATTTGTGCGTTGTTAGTTAGAGGGACCTGTCGTTCCGGATCTCTTGGGACTAAATCATAAAATGGTTGCCTATCATGGGTAGCAACTGAGAGAGATGGGCGTGCGTGCGGAGCCTCGTAATGGGCAGTTGGTACACCCCTGCAGGGTTAAATCTTTTCGAGAAGCCGTGTCCACGGTTATGGACGACTTGAGACCTACTCCTTGTTCATAGACAACAACTGAGATAGTCTTAATATAACTTGATCAACGTGTGTGTGGGCCTTGACTGCTTCTTCTTCGTCGGGATGCGAAGAGGAGGACAAGTATAGGATAGGTGTTATGATTGCGTAAGTAGTTTATAGCAAGACTTGTTGGAGGCGATTCCTCATCGAATGCTTGGCTTCTTATCTTACTCTCTAGATCGTTAGCCACTTCATAAATGCTAGTGCGGCAGCAACCTCACCACTTTCCCCATCTTACCGTAAACTACTAGTTGTCCTAGAATGACGAGTGATGAAGTCCTTGCTGGGTCAGATGACCACTACAGTTGGATGCTGAGTACTTCTGTACTCATGATACTACCCCCAAACTCTTTTCAGGGTTCTCGATCGACAACAGGTATGGTGATCGACGTTTCACGTGGAGACTCGACGACGACTAGTTAGGAGGATCCCGGGCGGAGGGCCTGGACCCGTGTGGTTATGGGATCGATGTTTTTCACTTTGCCACTAGGCATTTTCTTGTAGTCTGTACCCGGACATGTATCTTCCGCTGTTGTATTGTATTTAAGGCAGTTGTATGCCGATTGTATGAGATGTTGTATCCTTGTATCTGTAATGTTGTGATATCATGTTGGAAATCCGGGGCATATGACTTCGTCATATGTCGCGGTGGGACCGGTATGTGCTTCGTCCCCGGATCTGCATGGAAACACCTAGATCTGGAACAGTACCACATATCGGGCCTTACATGTGAGAAGTAGTTTCTCTACACGTATCCAATGGGAGATAATGGAAACTTTGACCGAGGTACTAAGACCTTGCCTTCAGAATATCATAGTATTGCAACGGATGCGTGTTCCGCTGTAAAAACATTGTATAAGGAAGGATATTCCATAGATGATTGATCTTGGTATATGAGTTGAAGCCACTGTTAAATTGAGAAGGTTGTCATGAATATGTTCTGTACAGAACAATAATCATGAGTCTTCTTAATGAAACAAAAGGAATAAAACTGCTTGAAATACAAATGAATGATGGTAGCCTAGAACACGAGGAGAAATGAAATAATATTGAGTTACATAAAGAATGGCTCACGTCCTGTGAAATAAATCGGCTATTTCATATTCCCGATAAACTGGAGAGTTATTGAGAATAATGTACCAGGCATAAGGCATTATTTGGCTCATAAAACTGTTATGACCAAAGTTCAATATTGATTGACTACAGAAACGTAGGAATGCTTTAATCAATAAAATATTTCATTTACACTACAATGGACCATAGCCTGGAATTGCGTCTCGTTGAAACTTAGGATTTGAAAGTGAATTGCAATAGGCATGACGAAATTTTAGTTCGTTAAAGGATGGACTATAGTACCTCAAGACAGGAAACCCTCAACCTTGATTTGATCAAGTGATTTTGTGATGACCAAAATATTGAGTGGACCTGTAGTTTCATAAAACTGAGTGGGAGCTTCGGAGACTTCCAAGAAACTTGGAATGCAGAGGACATTTTCTGAGTGGGAGCTTTGAGAGAATTATTGTTATGTAAGACATAAGAATAAAGATTTTAACTTGATGAAAGCTAAACCACAAATATATATGTATATGATAGATATATTTGAGTGGGAGCATGATCACTATCTCAAACATATATGCATTGATATGTGTGAAGAATGATATCATATGTATATATATGGATATGCAATGATTGTGTATATAGAGAATCGTCTTATATACACATATGCATTATGATATATATAGGGCATAAGGCAAATAAAACACAAGATTACAAGAATCTTCTTTTATGTGAAGTACTAACACGTTACACGTTGAAATCCATAAGAATAGATTAAGAAACGTCTAATGAACTAAAGTGAAGGTTGGAATAATCTTCTAGACAAGAAGCAGGTTCTTGTGGCTAGAAATTATATAACGGATGAAAATCCAAATATCACAAGCAATGTCTTGATGGAAGAATAGAGATGCACCATGTACTTGGACATGTGATCTTATATGTTCTTGACATATGATTCTACCATAAAACATGTGTTGTGAATCCAACAAAAGAATGACTCAAAAGTTCTTGAAAGAAGAACAGATTCCGATGTGCTTTAGGAGTAAAACAAAGAATCTAAATAAGGTCCATGCATTCAGTATATGAGGAATACTGAGGACTATGCTCTAAATTATAGAAAGGATAATAGACTTGTATGTAATGCAAGATTACAATTGCAAGCCATATTATGAGTCTATATGGAATTAGAGACATTACCGAAGATATGAAAGAAATGTGAGCAAGATTCACGACACTACAAACATAATACTACTTAAAGAAAGTAGACGTATGGATAAAAGTTTAGCGTAAGAAGTTTGGACTTCTGGCTGAGTGTATTTCCCAGTATATATGACTATGGATAAGTCTTCTGAAGACTGACCCAAAAGATCACTAAAGGATACTGTGAAATAATAGTCACACTCTCCCGCGAAACTTATATCCAACCATTATATGATAATGAGTGGCATGTCAAACTAGTTGACCTATACCAGTTGCAAAGGAAACATATGAATCTGAATTGGTGCAGTTCGTTGACGAAACCTCTTCCATGAGCATGCATGATCAATGAACACTTATGTGATAAGATGGTTATGATCGGGAAAATGCGGCTAGATTATTAGCACTCTAGTGCAAGTGGGAGACTGTTGGATATTTTCTCTAGAGGCAAATAATATATGATTATTCCAATATATCTAAGCAAGTTCATAACCAGTTTCATACCGTGCTAGAACTGTATCAGTGAAACAATGATACATGTGTGGTATAGAAAACTCCAGAGTTCCTAGTTAGCCTCTATATAAATAACTAGTTCATGGTCAACATGATGGCCATGGTTTCGCGATCATGGACAATTAAGTCTCTTGACTATGAGGTCACCTCACTCGATGAGTGACGTGATGAACATTACCCAAAGAAAGTATTACAGCATGATCAATCTTATGAAGGTTCAGTGTTGTAATTACAGAACGTAGTAGACCGTTCCTTTGACCGTGAGTACGTGCATAATTGCTATCTACTCGGATGCTTTGGAGTACATCCCACCATCTGACTGAAATATGCGGGTCATAACGGTTGTATCTTGGGTATTCCGTGGAGATATGTTGAGGAGTATTGTTACAAGAGCGGGATTTGTCAATCCATGTGATGGATAGATACTCAGGGCCCACTCGGTGAGATTTCATCCATAAAGCTGCAGCGTGTGACTAGGTCATGGGAATGAATATCACAGGAACGAGTGAATATGGATTTTTTCAAAATGAGGTGGAACCAGACATAGGATGTCATTGATCGAATCTCGGAACAATCCAGTATCGCTGAAAAAGGGAATGCTATACGACGTAAGGTCCAATCGGTGTTGATATTCGGAATGCACAGGGGTCATTATGGGCATCCAGGTCCCGTTGATGATCATTGACCGTAGCCTCATCTCGGTGATGACTGGAGTGTTCTCGGACCGTAGGGTAACACACTTAAGGGCTCGATGAAATCGGAGACCTTTTCGGAACTATCGGAGTTACCGGAGAATAAAGGAAGCGACACCGGAAAAGTTCCGTGTTGACCCGAAGGAGTTTCGGAGTGAGCCGGAAGGTGTTTCGGAGCACCGGGAGAAGGAATAATATGTTTTAGTTATTAATTAATTGAATTAATAATGAATTTTTTATTTATAATTAAAAAGTGCTATGGGCCTTATTTATGAAAGAGGCCCATGAGGGGAAATAAAATGGAAAAAAGAAAAAGGAAAGAGGGGGGAGGCGCCATGGGCCCTAGGTCCCATGAGGGTGGCGCACCCCTCCCCCCTTGGCCGGCCACCTCCCCCTAGCAAGGGAATTTAGTCCCACCTTGCTACGGAGAGGGGTTGTCTCCCTCCCCTCTGCATATATATAGATGGGCAGGGTGCACATATTTAATACACATAAATTCGTGAGAAAATAAATATTACTCCGAATTGAGATCGGTTTTCTCCGGTAATCTCCCCTTCCTCGTCTCTTCCACGGTGAGCTCCCTAGTGTGAGTTTGTAGTGTAATTGAGGCATCTCTGCTAGAATCGGAGGCCGTCGTGCTGCCGAAGCTCCGTCCGGAGGTCTTCTTCCGCCACCTTCGCTGGATCGGAGAATGGAGGTCGTCATCGAGTCTCGTACGTGTGCGAGTACTACGAGGTGCTACACATGCGGCACTACACCCATGTTGGTGCTCCACACAGCCAGGGGGCTGTGAACCTTGATCGACTACATCAACCACGTTTGCGGGAACGTTTCCCGCGCAACGGACTACACCCCGAGGTATGTTATTCCGCAGTCCTTTCCGTTACGGTAATACGTCTAGCTGGATCTTGGGTTATGGGAAACGCTAGTTAGGAAAAAATTTTGTTTTCCGCTGCGCACCCCAACAGCCTCTTCCTTTCTTTTGTAGCATAGTTAGCACTGCGGTGCGTTTATAATCCTGTCAATTGCCCATCTGTAATTTGTTTACCTCGCATAGTAGTTTAATCGTCTTTTGGGAGAGAGACATCACTAGTGAACATCACGGGACTGATGCCCCACAGGCGTAAGGGATCGAGATAGTCTTCGCAGGTAAGTTAACCCAATTTATTGATTCGACACACGGGGAGCCAAAGATTATTTATAAGCTTTGACAGTTGAGTTGTCAATTCAACCGTACCTGAAATATACTTGCTTGCAATAATAGATAAGTGGTAACGGTGATATGATAGTGATGATAGCAACAGCAAAAGTAAATAGCAAAAAGTAACAACTAATAACCAGAAGAATTGAAAAAACTGTAGGCTAGGGAGATGGATGGTCGGGCGCTGCATGGATGAGAGTAAACATATAATAGATTCTAACACGGGGCAAGGCAGACAGAAAAAGCAATGATCATCTAGGCAAATATCAAACATTAGGCATGTATCCTGTAGGTAGTTGTGCGTGCTTGCAATAAGACCTTGCACAACATCTTTTGTCCTACCATCCCGCTACGAATGGGGCCAAAAGGAACTTATGGAGATTAAGGTACTCCTGTCAAAGAGTACCGGAACAAATCAATAAACTCAATAAATACATGGAATCCTCAAATCGTGGACCATCCCCTTTGGTGTCCCAAGCTGTCACCTTTGGGATCGCCGGTTCCGGACCATAATAGGTGCATACAACTCATAGATAGGATCTAGAACACAAATATATTCATAAAAACACATAGGGTTCAGATCTGAAAACATGGCACTCGGGCCCAAAGTGACAAGCATTAAGAACAACAAGTTGTAGCAAAGAAGATAAACACCAATCTAGATGATAGGCAACATGCCCCCAACAATCTGACGAACTATTACATGATTAAACGCATCCAATCCCTACCATCCCCTTTGCCTACAGCAGGGAATTACTCACACATGTGAAGAGAAGTCATGGAGGATGGATGGAGTGGTGATGGTGATGACGATGGCGACGATCTCCCCTCTCCGGAGGCCAAATTAGCCTCCATATTAGCCCTCCCGAAGAAGAACAGAGGGTGGCGGCGGCTCCGCAACGGAAACTGGGAAAACGACTTCTGTTCTGGGGTTTTCTCGTCACGGGGATAAATAGGAGCTTCGGTAGGGCACCAGAGGAGGGGGGAGCAGCCCAGGCAGCCTGAGGGCGCGGCCCCACCCCTGGCCGCGCCAGGGGGGCGCCTGGGGCCCCCAGGGCTCCCCTCTGGTCCCACTTCTGGCTCCTGGCTCCATCGGGTGCGTGGATTTTCTGGTAATTTTCTGGGAATTTTCTGGGATGTCTAAAAATCAATTTTCCTGCACACAATAAAACCATACAGGCAGCTCTGCTGAGAACAATGTTAGTCCGGGTTAGTTTCGTCCAAATCATGCAAGAATGAGGTCAAAACAATAGCAAAAGTTTTTGGAAAAGTAGATAGGTTTGAGACGTATCAACTCCCCCAAGCTTAGCATATTGCTTGTCCTCAAGCAATTCAGTTCAACGAACTGGACGCGACAAAGAAAACTTTGACAAACTCTTTTGCTTCATTAGATGTATATAAGCATGTACTACGAAAAGAGTTTAGCAAGTAATGAAACAATGCTATAAGGACAATGCACGAAGCAATTCTTCTTTCATATGATCAGTCACAAACTACTAAAAGTAAATAATATACTGCTGAAAATCAAGACAGGATCACAATGCACATAACTTGAACATACTTGAGTGGCACTTCGCTAGCCTCCATGAGTGAAGCAAAACATAAATGCAGAAGCTGCTCCGGAGTTTTAAAGGTGACTAGAACTCAGTATTTCAGACTAGCAATAACACAAGCATGCAGCAGATAATGTAATACTTTGGGACAATGCATGTTACACTAAGAATGACAATTATGCTCTCATAGTTGGTGCTTTGAAGAAAGAAGGGGAGACTCTCGAACCGTGGCTTTTGATGGAAAGATTGAAAACCCGTGAAAGGAAGAAAAGACTAAGCAAGTGCCAGAGCTCTTGGTTTTGAAAACAGAGATAAACTCTTTTGAGAGGAGTAACTTTCCAGTCAACGGTGAACGGTAAAGGTCTCTCAATATCTCCCATGCCAACCATATATAATGCCTTTTGCTTACACATATTCCCTTATCCATAAATCCTTTGATGGTCTATGGAACCTTTTATTTTGCCTCAAGGATGGAAGGAGGGTATCGTTCCACCTATCATAAGCAGCATTTGGTCCATTTCACTCCAACATCAAGTATGGGGGAGGTGTAACTCTCATATTTTTTTTTTCTGTTTTGACTAGTTAAAACTTCCGTCAAAATATTTTTGGCATGAAAGATACTGATTTCCCCTCACCGCACCATGAGCTTGTATGGTTACAAAATGGAAACTTTTGAATAAATTTCGAGATGGCACAAGAAAGTCTAAGTTAGGAGTGGCCGGTAAATACCACATATAGGTAGGTATGGTGGACTCAAATGGAACAACTGGGTTTGAAAAAGGAGTTTGGAAGCACAAGAAGAAATCCGCTTGGTGCGAGCGAAGGCTAGCAAAAGACTGGGAAGCGACCAACTAGAGAGCAATAACTGTCATAATCATGCAGAGCGACAAAGCAACATTGAATCGGGCATGAAAGTGATATAACTATTCTGAAACAAAAAGATCATCAAGGCAAAAGTAGACTTTTTAGTCGTAAGCATGTGTGAACATGTGCCAAGTCAATCCAAAAATTCTCCGAAGGGAAATACCACTTCAGTATGCCAAACCATGAACAATGCAATGCATGTAAATCATTTCAACAACACATTAGGTACTCTAGCTGTTTGACACTAGCCACAAGGAAAGCATGAACACTGGGAAAGCATTGTAAACACAGCACTATGTCGCTACAAGATGGTCTCTAGATCATAAGTACAGGCATATGTACAGAAGTAGAAACAAGAAGAGTTCATAGCGGTTTTCCTTGTTGCTTCCCTTCCGTCGATCTTCATCATTACTGCCTGGTCACTTGCACGATTGAACGTAGGAAATATAATCAAATTCCATCACGGACTCGAGCTGATCTCTAAAAACAAAGCAAACTAAAGAGAGAAAGGAAATATTTTTGTTGTTTTTGCAAAGAAAGAAAGAAAGAAAAAAAATGGACAAAAGCTTCGAAAAGGGTCAAAGCGAATAAAATGGATAATACAATGGAAAAGTGAGAAGGGCACGTACTCCCCCAAGCTTAGGATTTTAGCCTAAGTTGGTAGTAGCTAATGTCCCCAGGAGCCTCCTGCTCCAGGGTAGTACGGGTGAGTCCAAGGGTCGTATGAGGCTTCCGGTGCATACACCGAAGTCCTCGGCTCCTCCCACGAAGAAGGATCCGCGCTCCAAGTAGAGGAAGACCCTTCACCACTGGGTGACGGTCTCTCCCTGGAAAGGTGGGAACTCACCATGCTCCTCCTCGTCGGGCACAACCCCCTCCATAGGGTTATGAAACTGATGCTGGACCACGAACTCATCGAACTGGATAACATCAAAGGACCATCCGTTCCTGCGAGAAAAATCAAACAAAAGAGGTGCAGGTAGACGGATCTTGCATTCCGTGGTAGCTCCGAAACGCAAGATATAATCAAGGTTACCAAACTCGGAAGTCATGGTAACAAACTTATGCCTTTTCATAGCAGCAAGATCAAAACTTAAATAAGTAAAAGGCTTATCATCGGGGTGTGGGGTGCCATTAAGAGACTCTAGGATAAGTGTGGCGTAAACGCCACCAAATAAGTCTCCCTTGTTATCGTTCATAGAAAGGCGTCGAGCAATTAATGCACCCACATTATAATCAAACCTCCCTGAGAGGGCGGTTGCCAGGATAGCAATATCCGGCGTAGATATGTTGCTCGTGTTGTCACGAGCTAACACCCCTCTAGCAATAAAATACGCAAAATACATGAGGTGTGGGAATAAGATGCTGGAGATTTTTGACTGATGAATATCCCTCGTATCCATGCTACAGAGCGAGTTGAAGACGGTTCTCAGCTCGGAGGGCTGAGAGCTCATCTTCGCCATCTGTCCCACGTTCGGCACACCTATTATTTCACAAAACCTTTCCAAAGGAATGGTCAAAAGATCATTGTAAATTTTAAACTCAACAGAACCAGCATCAAGGTTATATCTAAAGCTGTTAATGAAACAGGAGGTGAGTTTTTGATACTGGGTAACACGGCACGTTGCGAGCCGCGTCAAACCTGCATTAGCACAAAGATTATAGAACTCCTCCCTAATTCCTTCAGCTTCAAGGAATACACCGCACGGGAAAGTCATTGCACGTGCTTGATTTGTGTTCTCCAACAACTCCAAGGGCACATGATCTTCGTTGTATCTCACCCTAGCAGTCGAGGGTGAAGCTGCAGCTCTTGTAACTCGATCGGAGCGCTCGGGCCTCTTCTTCCCAAGCCACCCCTTTGCTCTTCCTAGCAAACTCATTTCTGAAATTTTTGACAAATTACAAAAACAAGTATTTAAACAAAGTGAGTTAAGGCAAACTACTCAACTCACTTACCTAAGGCATAAACTTGCATCAAAACTTGTAAAAAATAAAATTCTACACATGCATGCAAGCTCATATAAACAGCACCAAGAGATACTAAATACTCACAAATGATGCCACCAATCAAAAATCTAATTGGAGGGGTGAAGGAGTTACATACCAGGGAGTATTTGCTCAAAATTTCGGCTAGAATGGTGGGCTGTAGAGAGAGAAATCAGAAATCGCCTCCAAGAACAGCAAGAACGCAAGAACCAAATGCAGAACTCGTGTTTTTGGAGAGAGAGGAAGGAGGAGGAAGAAGACATACCTGGAAGTGGGGCTTGTGGGCCCTAGGCGCCCTGTGGGCGCGGCCAGGGGGCAGGGGGCAGGGGGCAGGCCGCGCCAGCTGGCCGCCTGGGCCACTGGTGCCCCCCTAGTCATCCCCAGGTGCCTCTGGGTCACTCCCGGCATGGAAAATTTTAGTTTTATTTTCTGGAATTTTTCTGAAAACTTCACTGTTGAAAATTTCTTGGAGTTCAAAAAGCTGCAAAACTTTCTGAAAACTTAAAGTGGTGATTAATATTGTGAAGCTTCAAAAACATAAAAACTTGGTACAACAAAGAGAATGAAAGCTAAAGCAAATGAAAACATAACAAGCTTGACTTTTTACCTATATAAAACAAGCTTCACTAGTAAGGTTGATCAAGTCTTACCAACAAACCAGCGATATATAGAACAAGAAGTCTCCCCTCTTATGAAGTAATCATTGCACCTTCACTTTGATGGACATCGTCCCCACCATAATGGTTTTGTATTTGTGGTGCACATGTAGTGGACAGTCCCATTCTCCAATCTTCACGGTCTCGATATTCTCTATAGAGTTAAGGCCATGCCTCTTGTCGATCTTCTTTGGAAAATACACCGTGTGTTCTTTGTCATCAACGTTGAAGGTGACCTTTCCTTTATTGCAATCAATAATAGCAGCTGCGGTGTTGAGAAAAGGTCTACCAAGAATAATGGACATGCTCCCATCCTCGGGCATGTCAAGCACAACAAAATCCGTAAGGATCAAACAGTTAGCAACTTCAACAGGTACATCCTCACAAATACCTATTGGGACAGCTGTTGATTTATCAGCCATCTGAAGGGAGATATCTGTAGGCAAAGCCTTTTGTAAAGAGAGAAAGGCATAACACTCACTCCTGCACCAAGATCACAGAAAGCAGTTATGACGTAGTTATTCTTTATGGAGCAAGAAATGGTGGGTATACCTGGGTCACCGAGCGTTTTAGGAATCTTGCCACTGAAAGAGTAGTTAGCAAGCATAGTAGATATTGCCTCATTAGGAACTTTTCTTTTATTAGTAACAATATCTTTCATATATTTTGAATAAGGAGGTAACTTAATAGCATCAGTCAAAGGAATTTGAAGAAAAAGAGGCTTCATCCATTCACAAAATTTATTATAATGCTCTTCTTCTTTAGATTTGAGGGACTTACCTGGAAAGGGCATGGGTTTCTGTATCCATGGTTCTCTTTCCTTCCCATGTCTTCTTGCGATGAAGTCTTCTTTAGAGTACCTCTTGCGTTTATCGGGTGCTTCTTCTTCTCTTACCTTGGGTGGATCATCCTCCTCGGCGTCTTTTTCATCAGGCTCGGCATCGTTTTCTGTTTCAGCATCAGAGGTAGATATGCTGTTAGGATCAACAGCTGGCTTTTCACTTGTAATAGGATCATCGGGATTGTCAGCCTCCTTGTGTTTCTTCTTCTTATTTTTCTTCTTTGGAGAGCTAACAGCCTCGTCTTCTTCTTGTACTTGAGAATCTTGCTCGATCCTCTTTGGGTGCCCCTCAGGATAAAGTGGGTCCTGGGTGTGTGTTCCACCCCTTGTTTTAATTCTATAAGCTTATATGTCATGTTTGGCATTATTAGCAAGCAAATCTTTTTGCACATTAGAAATTTGTTCAAGCTGAGTTTGAACCATATGAAAATGCTTAACAAGACATTTAACATCATTAACTGTTCTCTCTAGAACATCACATAAACTTTTGATAGAAAGAGAATTATCATGCAACTGACTTTGTAACTTCCTATTAAAATGGTCTTTCTTAACAATAAAATTATCAAGCTCATCTAAGCATTGGTCGGGAGGCTTACCTCTAGGGATGTCACTTTCAGTAAAGTCTAATAGAGAGTGTACCTCTACCAAGGGAGGGTGATGAGTAGGCTCACACAACTTCTCAATAGGTGGTAAATTCTTCACGTCTTCGATTTTAATACCTTTCTCCTTTATAGACTTCTTTGCTTCTTGCATATCTTCGGGGTTCAAAACAAGCATGCCCCTCTTTTTCGGTGGTAGAAGTGGTTCAGGGACGGACCAATCTTCATAGTTCTTGGCAATTTTGCACATTAGTTCTTCTGCATCGTCCGGTGTTCTTTCCCTGAAAACACAACTAGCACAACTATCCAGATAGGTTCTGGATTCATCGGTTAAACCAGCGTAAAATATATCAAGCAGTTCATTCTTGGGGATCCCATGTCCCGGCATAACCTTAAGTAAATCAAAAAACCTCCCCCAAGCTTTAGGGAGGTGTTCATCCTGCAGTTGTTTAAAGTTATAGATTCTTTACAAAGCAGCATGTTGCAGATGAGCTGGGAAATATTTATCAACAAAGAATTTGACTAAGTCCTGAGGACTTTTAATGGAACCATAGGGTAGTTCATCGTACCATGATTTAGCGTCCTCCTTCAAAGAAAAAGGAAAAAGCTTGGCCACATAGAAGTTTCGTATCTTCTCATCAGTAGTGAATAGGTTGCTTAACTCAGCGAGATTGGTCAAGTGTGCTATAGCATCATCATTTTCTCTGCCATAAAAGGGGTCAGCCTCGACTGTAGATATAAGTGAAAGATCAACAGAGAAATCATAATCTAGATCAGTGATACATATAGGAGATGTGGCATATTGAGGATCAGGAATAACTTTGTTCTTCATGGAGTGCTTTTTGAGCAGTTCCTTAACAGCTCCAGGGTCAGAGTCGACACACTCTCTGAGTTCCCTGAAAAAATCATCATCAAGAGTAACATAATCATCATCAAGGATTCTCTCCCTGAGTTCATCTAAGCTCGGGTAACCAAAAGTTTTGCAGGTAGGAATATAGGTAGTAGGGGTCTCGGTCTTGGATTTTGCTGCAGCCTTAGCAGTCTGAGTTTCAATATGGCGACCAAGAAAAGTAGCATCATCAAGAGTAGTGGAAGCATCATCAAAAGTATCGGACATAGTAACAGACTCAATAGAAGCATCATGTAGTGGTGGTGAAGTAAACTTACTCATAACAGAAGGTGAATCAAGTGTAGCACTAGTGTTCAGAACAGTACCTTTTCTTGTACGGGATGGTAAGATCGGAACCTTGGGGTCTCCTTTCTTACCCATAACGGATGATATGTAGCAGGCAGGATACTTCAAGTAGACTTGTAAATATTGCTATGCTCCCCGGCAACGGCGCCAGAAAACGCTGCTTGATGCCCCACAGGAGTAAGGGATCGAGATAGTCTTCGCGGGTAAGTTAACCCAATTTATTGATTCGACACACGAGGAGCCAAAGAGTATTTATAAGCTTTGACAGTTGAGTTGTCAATTCAACCGTACCTGAAATATACTTGCTTGCAACAATAGATAAGTGGTAACGGTGATATGATAGTGATGATAGTAACAGCAAAAGTAAAAAGCAAAAAGTAACAACTAATAACCAGCAGAATTGAAAACACTGTAGGCTAGGGAGATGGATGGTCGGGCGCTGCATGGATGAGAGTAAACATATAATAGATTCTAACACGGGGCAAGGCACACAGAAAAAGCAATGATCATCTAGGCAAATATCAAACATTAGGCATGTATCCCGTAGGTAGTTGTGCGTGCTTGCAATAAGAACTTGCACAACATCTTTTGTCCTACCATCCCGCTACGAACGGGGCCAAAAGGAACTTATGGAGATTAAGGTACTTCTGTCAAAGAGTACTGGAACAAAGAAATAAACTCAATGAATACATGGAATCCTCAAATCATGGACCATCCCCTTTGGTGTCCCAAGCTGTCACCTTTGGGATCGCCGGTTCCGGACCATAATAGGTGCATACAACTCATAGATAGGATCTAGAACACAAATATATTCATAAAAACACATAGGGTTCAGATCTGAAAACATGGCACTCGGGCCCAAAGTGACAAGCATCAAGAACAACAAGTTGTAGCAAAGAAGATAAACACCAATCTAGATGATAGGCAACATGCCCCCAACAATCTGACGAACTATTACATGATTAAACTCATCCAATCCCTACCATCCCCTTTTCCTACAGCAGGGAATTACTCACACATGTGAAGAGAAGTCATGGAGGATGGATGGAGTGGTGATGGTGATGACGATGGCGACGATATCCCCTCTCCGGAGGCCAAATCAGCCTCCAGATTAGCCCTCCCGAAGAAGAACAGAGGGTGGCGGCGGCTCCGCGATGGAAACTGGGAAAACGACTTCTGTTCTGGGGTTTTCTCATCACGGGGATAAAAAGGAGCTTCGGTAGGGAACCAGAGGAGGGGGGAGCAGCCCAGGCGGCCTGAGGGCGCGGCCCCACCCCTGGCCGCGCCAGGGGGGGCGCCTGGGGCCCCCAGGGCTCCCCTCTGGTCCCACTTCTGCCTCCTAGCTCCATCGGGTGCGTGGATTTTCTGGTAATTTTCTGGGAATTTTCCGAGATGTCTAAAAATCCATTTTCCTGCAGACAATAAAACCATACAGGCAGCTCTGCTGAAAACAGCGTTAGTCCGGGTTAGTTTCATCCAAATCATGCAAGAATGAGGTCAAAACAATAGCAAAAGTGTTTAGAAAAATAGATACGTTTGAGACGTATCTGGGACCCCGGACCATATTCACATCATTGTTTACAAGCCTAATTCCTTTTACACATTTAATTTCAGTTTCTATCATTATCATTATCCCTTGTGTGTTTGATCCTTTGTAAACAACAAGACCAGAGAGATTGACAACCTCTCTGAACTTCGTTGGGAGCATAGTTAATTGTATTGTGTGCAGAACCGCGTCAGGTGCGCCGCTGACACCTACTTATCATTGCCGGAGTCCTACGGGAGACAAACCCTATCCTCTACATAGGTGAACTTTGCTGCTATCCTACATCTCACCTTCCACTTGGGGTAACCAACGAAGGGCGAGAAGCCATTACCACTTCCACGCCATCAAGAAAATTTCTGGCGCCGTTGCCGGGGACTCTGATAAGATAGGGGAGTTGCCCACTACCTTTAACCTTTACTTTTTAGTCTTGTTAGTTTACCTTTCAGTTTTTATCTTAGTATCCTTTATAAAAAACAAAAAAAATAGTTGCTGCCTTTTGCCTTTTTCTTTGTCTGCCTACTGATGCTATATTTACCATGGGTGTGGAACTACCCAAATATGGTAGGATGGACATGTTTCACTTGGGTCGTCTTCGATCAATTTGTGCTCGCGCTAAAAACCCAACCGACTTGGTTGAGGGAAGATAATTGTATGAGCATGCTCATTATACAAGGCACCGCTTATCTCAGAAAAGGAAACACTTGTGGGACCAAATACAAACTTCTTATTGCTATGTTGAGTGTTTTGCCACATTTATGATTTTACTTGCTGCTCTAATATAGATTGTAAACACCTTCCTTTCCAATGTGAGTTGAATGAAAATGAGATCTTATCTTCTTATGCTAAATGTGTTTATGATTACTTTGATGTTGAAAAGATTGAAGAGTTTGTTGCTTTTAAAAGTGCATATGAGATTGCTTCTTTGATTGAAAAGTATTACGATACTATTCACAAGTCTGAAAACTTTGTCGTTCTTGCTTATTTCTTTGAGAATTATGTTTGCAATGATTATATTGAAGATTTTAAAAACAAAATGTTTGCTGCCCTAGAAGAGGCCAATGATTGCCTTGAGGAGGAATCCCATGATTCCGAGGACTCACTTGAAATATCCCTTTCTGAAGATCTTGATATTTGCTTTGTTGATGGCCATGATGCCACTATGCATGATGCTTACGAAGATGAACTTGCTATAGTTCCTTATGTTAAGCATGAAATTTTTGCTATTGCACCCACACTTGATTGTCCTATTATCCTTTTGAAATCTCCAACTCATATTCCGGAGAATTGTGCTCTTATTAAGGCTCAATGTGATGGGTTGCATTTATCTTATGATTCCAATGACCGTGTTGAAAACTATACACGTGTGCTCCTAGATCATGAACAACATGCTTTATGTGATAGTTATATTCTTTATGTTGTTCATGATACTACTGAAAATTACTTTGAGAGAGGAAAGCTTGGTTATAAATACTTCCATATTACTAAAACTCCTCTCTTTATGATGAAAGTTTTGAAGTTGTTCTTGTTCCACCTTCCTATGCATGTCACTTTGTGCTTCTTTGATTATAATATGCCTATGCATAGGAAGTGGGTTAGGCTTAAATGTGTTTCATATTTGCTTCTTGATGCTCTCTTTTGCTTCAAAATTCTTATTCTTGTGAGAGCATCTTCTATAATCTTCATGCCTAGCTTAAAAGCGTACAAGAAAGCGCTTGTTGGAAGGCAACCCAAGATATTTTTAATTCTGTTTTTAGTGGTATTGATGATTTTTACTACTGTAGCAACATCATTGTATCTTTATTTTCAAGCTTTGTGCCAAGTTATAGCCTCATATGACAAGGGAAGTGAAAGTTGTGACATGCTGTACAGAAAACAGATTCTGTCCTCGTGACGGAAAAAATCAGATCAAATCACCAGTTCATCTTTTTGAGCTGAATTATTTACACAGAGTGATCTATACAATAACGTAACTTTCGTATGTTCCGAGTTTTCTGATTTGAGTTGCAGAAGTACCCCTAAAAAATTCTTTACTAACTTCTGTTCTGTTTTTCACAGATTCTGCCATGTTTTGTCTCTTCTTACTTTTGCAAACGTTAAGCTTGCTTTTTCTTTGAAAAAACCTTTTGGAAATCTTGAGAAACAGTATATCTTCAAGAATATCTTTATATCCAGTGGGGAAAAATTATTTATTAAGGGTACTAACCTCTCTAATCAGCTTATGATGAGTTATGTATGAAGGGAGTTTTCAAGTGTGTGATGGAAGATGATGAAAGAAGATTCGGGAGTGTCAAGCGCTCAAGCTTGGGGATGCCCCCATGAATCCCCAATAAATATTCAAGGAGATTCAAGCGTCTAAGCTTGGGGATGCCCCCGTGCATCCCCTTCTCCATCAACAATCATCAGTTCGTCCTTCGTCTCGCTATATTTTTATCACTTCATGTGTTATGTGCTATGCTTGGAGCGTCTCGCTCTTAGGTTTTATTTTTAGTTTTCTTTAGCTTTGCTTGCTATTCATAACAAGTTAGACCCCGTCTTAATTTTTGTGGGAGAGAAACACGCTCCACTTTCAAAATCTAGAACACATCATAGGATTCTTCATGCCTATCTTTTTGCTATTGTGTGTTCTTTATCTTTTCATACCTACTGCCATGTTTAGTTTTAGTCTTAGTTTGTCTTTAGAAAGAGCCTTGGATTTTGTTTAGTTTGTTGCTGGAACTCTCTTTAGTTTTCATGTTTATCCTGTTAAGAGAGTTGGTTGTTGCACTGAGTTGTTTCTTGTCTTGAAAGTAGGTAATTGAGGTTGCTGTTTAATTTTAGTAGTAACTTGCAATAGTTTTGAGGTATTGATGTGAGTAATGTTTGAACTTTTCGTGCCAAGAGCTCTAGCCTATTAGTGATAGGTGTTGTATTTTGGGAAATCCGTGTTTATTTTCAAAACCTACAAAACTAGTTGAGAACTCTAGCTGCTAGATGGATCGCTAATCTTTGGAGGGATCGGATATTAGAGTACACTCACGAACCATGAGTCGAGGATGCACAAGGATAACCAAACCCCCATACAATCCTCCTCGGGGTACTTGTCTCTTTGTGAACCTCCTTGCTAGATTGAGAGTTACCGATAATAAGTGCATGAGTTCTTCGGACTAATGTAAGTATTGAAAGTGGACACGTCCACCTCCTCATATTTGCTAGCCTTTCCTGTGTCGTGCATTGCCTCCTTCTCACTCCAAGAGTTGGCGTCCACCTTCGCCGGTACATACAAACCCTTGGCATGATACGCTCTGTCATCATAAACCTCCTTATATCTTTCCTCAAAACAGCCACCATACCTACCTATCAAGGCATTTCCATAGCCTTTCCGAGATATATTGCCATGCAACATCCACCTCTTCATGACTTGATCTTCATTTCATACATGTTCTTGCTACACTGGCAGAGGCATACATTGCATACATCATGATAGCTACATCTTATTTATGATTTGAGTACCTTGTATAGTGTGAAAGATCTTCTATACCCTCTTGTAAATTAGAGTGTTGCCCTTAAGTGAGGAAAAGATCCCAAAGTGGACAAAATAAAAGATCCCAAAGAGGACAAATGAGAGTTAAATAGAAAGAGCCATTGAGGCCACCGAAAACTACAAAAAATAGAAAAAAAGAGAAAAATGAAAATAAAAAGAGAGAAAGGGGCAACACTACTATCCTTTTTAAAGATCCACATTAGTACCCCCTCTTATCCTTGTACTCCATAGAGATGATCATGCATATATCTATGTGGGGACCTTCACACTATAGAACTTGGCTTGCATATTCCAAGGATGAGCCTCCTCAAATGAGTCCTTGGTCTTCATGAGCGAGCAAGTTAGATGCACCCCCACTAGTTCCGTTGCAGAGCTTTTCAGCTCATATGTGCATCTGTTGCATGGAAATCCCTACTCCTCACATCATATCTATCATTTGGCCTTCTCGCCTATGATTGTCCTCATTGATGTGAGCCTTTCTCGCCTTTTTTGTCTTCCTCCTCCACCATATTTCTCTCTTTGCCATCCTAAGTGTCAACTCTCGTGCTTACGCTCATCCATTCCATGAGTGCTCAAAATATTGAAAAGGAGTGGATCAAATTGACTTGTACCTGGCTAGTGGTCTGGGGACGAGTCAAGATAAGATTCCAAAGAAGACCAAGTGTGAAACTTTAGTAGATTGAGTTCTCAACAAAAATACTTTTTCTTCTCGTATTCCGTATCCCCCTTCTTGCACGCAAACACCATTTGGAGACATTCGAGTCACGGACATCGAGAGCTCTTGCACCTAATGTTCTTATGTTACTTGTTTCAATGTCAATATAGACTCTTGCATGTTATGACTTGAATTGAATCACATACCTTGATTGCTTTACTTTTAAAGTTCTTATATGGTTGCTAGCATGTCACCGTAGAAATTATGTTTATTATCATTTACCTACTCGAGGATGAACAGGAATTAAGCTCGGGGATGTTGATAGGTCTCAAACGTATCAATAAATTCTGCTCGCTCCATGCATGTTTTGTGTGATATTGCAATGACCTAGATACACTTTCATACATTTTTTTATCATATTTCGACTAATCTACTAACTCAGTGCACCCCAGTGCCAGTTCTTGTTTTCTGCTATTTTCCTATTTCAGTTTTTCCCATATAAAAAGTGCTCCAAAAATCCAGGAGAAACCAGATAAAAAAAACAGCGTGTCGGAAGCCTCCAGAACCCCGAAGGAGGGCCAGGGGCCACCACCAGGTGCCCAGGCGGCCACCTGGCGCGGCCAGGGGCCTGGCCGCTCCAGGGTGCGCCTGGACCCCTGGTGCCCCCCTGGCTGCCCCCCTTCGTCAATTTTTTCTCCGCCACGGGAAACTTCCGAATACAGAACCCTATTTCGCAATCTCGCCTCTATTCCGCCGCCGGCGAGCTTCCAAGATCGGGAGCACCGTCAGGACCCTTCCCGGCACCCTGCTGGTGGGAGGATCTACCTCCGGGAGCTTCTCCTCCACCATGGACGCTTCCTGGATGTGCCGTGAGTAGTCTACCTTGGACCATGGGTCCGTGATCAGTAGCTATGTGATGTTCTCCTCCCCTCTTTGTTCTTCATGGTTTAGACCTCATGAGATGCCCTACATGATCGAGGCACATATGTAATTATTCTGCTGTTGCTATGCTGAGTTTGATGGGATCTGATGGATTATGAGATTATGTTCAGATCGTGATAGAGTAATATATTTGGTTTTTATCTCTTATATTTTTTTCCTTAAGTAATTCTTGCATGTTCTCCGTTGCTTTTGATTGCTTTGGCCAAGTGGTAGGTAGTAACTCCAAGAGAGAATGTTATGCTCGATTGGGGGTACATGCCCCCTGATGACACGCTTGAGTGACAGAAACATGAGTCTAGGGGATGTGTTGTGGCCACAAGGGGGAAAACAATGGTTCTTGTAACCGCGGTTGCAAGGATTGTTTACTTTACGCAAAGTTCTTTTTAATGCAGTTGTCTGTTGCTTTGGGTTTACACTTTGGGTGGGGCTCGCAACTTAATACCAGCGAGATGTTCTGGATAGATATCTCAAGGTGGATGATTAGTAGTAGATGCAGATGGATTTCGGTCTACTTATTTTGGCGTACTGCCCATGCTTATGAGGCTCTTCCTTTCTTTTATAGCATAGTTAGCATTGCGGTGCATTTATATTCCTGTCAATTGCCCATCTGTAATTTGTTTACCTCGCATTGCAGTTTTATTGTCTTTTGGGAGAGAGACGTCACTAGTGAACATCTGGGGACCCCGGACCATATTCTCATCATTGTTTACAGGCTTATTTCATTTTCATTATTTATTTTCAGTTTCTATCATTATCATTATCTCTTGTGTTTGACCCATTGTAAACAACAAGACCGGAGAGATTGACAACCTCTTTGAACTTCGTTGGGAGCAAAGTTAATTGTATTGTGTGCAGGTCAGCGTCACGTGCGCTGCTGACACCTACTTATCATTGCCAGAGTCCTACGGGAGACAAACCCTATCCTCTACATACTGGAAATTTTCTGCTATCCCACATCTCACCTTCCACTTGGGGTAACCAACGAAGGGCGAGAATCCATTACCACTTCCACGCCATCACCCACAGCCCCCAAGCGCCCCTCCTAGCGCGGCCTAGGGTGGGACCGCGCTGGGAGGCCGCCTGGACTCCTGGTGGCCCCCTCGGTGCCCCCCTTTGGCTCTTATTTATTCTCCTGACGCGAAAACCCTGATTCCAGAACCCTTTTCTCCAAAATCAATTCCGATCTCAGCCGCCATCGCCAACAAGCTTTGAGGTACCAGAATTCCTGTGTCGGCACCTTCCCGGGATGGGGAAGTGCCCCCGGATTCATCTCCATCGACGTTGCTTCCTCCCTCCATGATGCGGGAGTAGTTCCTCCTCGAGGCTGAGGTTTCTACCAGTAGCTATGTGGTCTTCTCTCTCTCCCATGATGTGATATTCATTGTGATCATAGGCTATGTTAATCTAGGGTGATCCCATGATATTTCCCCTTCTTCTATGTATTGGATTTGATGTACTCACTTGTATTTATCTAGTATAATCCCCGAGACCATGGTGACAGCGGTCTATTGGACATGGGTTAGAAGAATATTTTCATGAGTGATTTCCTCTTTTGTGTGTTGATTGAAGATTGAGAGTCTCTTGGTGCTTGTCTTTGACTATCCTTGAGATATGTTGTGGTGATTGTGGTACACTCTTTGGATGGCCGCGATGACATTGGGAAATCCATAGATGAGAACTACGAACTGCGAGGTGTGCTTTCGTAGCCCTACATAATTCTCGTCCTCTCTTGACCACAAAGGAATGACCTTCGAGTACGTCTCCAATGCATGTTTAAGTGGAAATATCATGTGATTAGACTATGTTAATGTTGTTGGGAGTTGCCACTAGTGAAAGTATGAAGCCTAGGACTTGTTTCCACCATTAGAATACCGTTTGTGCTCACGTTTACCACTTGTTTGCTTGCTCCACTTTTTATTATAGATTTATATTACTTTGTTTTGCCACACCTATGTGACGCCCCCAGAATCAGACCGTGTACAGTAATCATACACACAGGGTACACGACTGAGATTAGGGTGCCACGGTGATAATATCACAGCACAACACTAAACACAAAAGGATAAACAATTATTACAATAGAAGGGGTCACGCGGACCCGAATATATAAGTCATACAAACCATAATATCTGAGTACAGACATAGTTAGTCAAGTTTTGCCTTAAGAAGGCTAGCACAAATCACATCAGAGATACAGAACGAAAAGGCGAAGCCTCCTGCCTGGGATCCACAGTACTACTCCTGGTCAACGGGGAACTCGACGTCTGCAGGGTGCAGCGGCCGATCAGGCAAAACAGTAAAGGAAATAAAGCAGGTGAGTATCTAGTATACCCGCGAGTCTTACGTCCGCTACTAAGCATTATGCATTGTATCAACGGAATGAAGAGGCTATATATAGTGGACTGAAGACAGAAAATTCAGAGCAAGGGTAAGAAGCTAGGCCTAACGAAGACTAGCATCTCCCGACGGTGTCTTGCAGCATGAGGTAAGAATCAGCCAACAGTTTATATAAAACAGTAAGGTAGCAATGAAGCAGAAGTTGCTGCAACATTGAATAATAATAAGTTGTAATAATTAACAATGCCTCCGAGTTCACCTCCTCGACATCCCCGCGAGGAAAAGAACCCGGAACCATACAGTTTAATATTAATAGTTTCTAGTGGTAAGATCCAGCTTCAGCATAAAGCGTCCTGTTACCGTGGACACGGCTATCGATAGATCAATTCTTCCCTGCAGGGGTGCACTTGTGTTACGCTACACGCACGGATCTCCAGGGTGACGGGAACCTTGTTAGGGAACGCTCCACCGAGGCTATCCGACACTTCATAGCCCATCTTTCAAACTCAACAGAGAGGTCATCCGCCGGACTATATCCTATGTACGCAGGGCTTTGGACCCTAACCCCGACGTACTCCTGCACGGTGCGTGACTGGCCGGTGAAGTTAAAGCAAATCCAAATCACACGCCGCGGCAAATAAGACAACACCACTTCCCGGCAATCAGCCCGCGGTACTGCTGACGTCTGAAGAGTCCTCGGACGACACTAAGAAGCGGAGGAGCCCATAACTCGTAGTTCCCACGGGTAGGTAGTGCGTACATGACATATAGCCAACTCAAGACATTCACTGAACCATTTAGCATTTTAATTAACCTGCGTGACAACCGTTATCGTTGCCGCGACTTAACTGACCCGCGGACAACGACAGCAGCCAGGACCACCAGTACATCGGTGCCTGCCCCGTCGTCCCACCAAGTCACTGCGGTTACTAACAAGGTGAACCGTCTCCTTACCTTGTCTCGCGTGTGCTCCTGGGGGAGCTCGACTTTCGTGGGTTGGTAACTCTCGCGGCCAACGATCAGGGGCCAAGCACACCGGTACACTGGTCGTACCCTCCCTGTCGTCCCGTCGCAATACCTCTCGCGGGCACCGTTGGGTCGCCCGACTTCTTACCTTTAAGGACACCAGTTGGTTCGAGTCCCTACCATTAAGTGAAACCAGGAGAAATCACCCTCGATGGTACACTTGAGCTGGCTCGACTGAGACATCAGCGGGATGAACTAAAGAGGTAAACCTCGTATCATCCCAGTGATGCTACGCTACTGAGCCGACGAGAGTGAAATACGAGCCCATTCCACTCGTAAGTCAAACTCGAAGCGACTCGGCAGAGTCTCGCCGTTGTAGGTTCCCTATGGCGTCTGCATTGATCCGTACCTGTTGCAATTGTAATATATCATTTCCGCGATCACCCCCAGAGTGATCACAGCCCGCTATCTAATCCTAGCTAACAATGCGCAGGGCTCACTGCTGAATAATGCATAAGTAATAATAGGCAGCATAGGATTAAAGGAAGGTACATCAAGGGGCTACAATGACAGGCTATGCAATTGAATAGGATTGTAATCGTAGCAGCAGCAGTAACAATTCCTAGTGCAAGAAATGTACGGAAAGATAGGCGATATCTGGGGAAGAGAATGGCTCTGCTTGCCTGCAAGCTCGACGGTAGTAGTAGGGTCGTCGACGACGTAGTCGTACTCAGCAGCGGTGTAGTCGACGGCAGCAGCGGGGTCTACCGGAGATTAAAGGGGGGAGAAACAATAAATACACAGCAATAATATACAAACATATGCATGACATGACAGATGAAAAGTTAACGGTGTTCTAACGCAGTGCAATGAAATAGGCTCGGAACGGGAATTCATCTGAGGATGAACTGCCGGCTCCGGGTGATTACCGGACAGGGTGTCCGGAGGGGGAAGGATCAAGCCGGAGGTGTCGTGGTTACCGGAACAACATAAGGGGGTTGTATCCGTGCTATTTGAACCATTTCGGACAACTTTCGTGTTCGGAATAAATTCATCCGGGCACTCTAACAGTACCGGACAATTTATCGGACAGTCGGTCCGGAGGGGGAATGTTCGATGTTCGTAGTGTTAGAGGGGTGTGGCAGACATACATATAGCGTATTCGTATTCGTTGTATTTTTCTGATCAACTTTCATGTATAAAGTTTTTGAATCCGAGTTACGGTTTAAAAGTTATTGAATTTCAAAGTTTTTAAATTAATTTAAATGATTTTCTGGATTTCTTTTATTATTTATTTAAACATTATCCAAAACATTATCCACAACATTATCCAGAACAGTGCTGACATGTGGGACCCACATGTCAGCCTCTGTTATTTATAAAACATTTTATAAAATCAGCAATTGCCTATGGACCCACATGTCAGTGAATAAATTTTAATTAATTGGATTAACCTAAATCATTAAATTAATTAATTAGAGGGGACCCACCTGTCAGTGACCTAAACTCTTACTAACAGTTCTGTTAATTTTAATCATGCGCTTAAGTGGGATGGGACCCACATGTCAGTGGCTATTAGGGGTGGGATTAACCCCTAATCATCTGGCTGACACCGGGGTCCCACCGGTCAGCCTCACCGGAACCTCACCGGAGGCTCGCCGGCGGCGAGGTCGAGCCAGCCCACGATTCCGAGCGCCGTTTGAGGCGCCGCTGGTGGCAGTCGACGGAGAGCTCGAATCCGCGTCGATCTGGAGTGGTCTCGCGAGCTGGGGCGCACGGAGGTGAGCGCATCTTCATCAATGGCGGCGAAGGTCGTCGGGCTCCAATGGCGAATGCATGTACGGTCGAACTCGAGCTAGCTACGGGTCCAAATCGAGCACACGCAACACGGGGAACCTACTGGTGCACATATCGCGGGCTGGGACGAACCACATCGACGTCTACGACGACGTGCCACGGCGGCCGGAGCAGCTCAACGGGGGTTTCTGCACGGGGACCTAGCGGGCATCAGCGGGCAGCTGGCGACGAACGAGAAGCTCACCAGGAGCACGACGGAGGTGGCAGCGGGCTCGTCGCGGGCTTGTGGTGGCCGGAATTGGTCGCGGATCGCGCCGGAGCCGAGGTTGAAGACGAGGACGTAGTCGTCGCAGAGAGGCGCCACGGCTCGATTCCTTGCGGGGGTTGACGAAGACGACGACGACGACGCTCCTGGACAACACGGCGAGGCGGCTGGAGCACGATGGCCGCGCCTGGCCACGGCAATGGCGACGGCGGGCTCGGGGGATTTTTCCCCGAGGATGGCGAGAGGAGGAGGAGGAGAGGAATGGGGTGGGGGAGTTGTCCAGGGGGTCGGGGGCTGCGTCCTTATCGCGTCGGCGGCGTTAGGGGGCAGTTGGAGGGCGGGGCCAGGCTGGCGGCGACGTGGCCACGGCGGCCGCCGTACGGGCAGGTGGGGGTGGTTGGAGGAGGAAGAAGACAAGGGGGAGTGGGCCTGGGCTGAGGTGGGCTTCGCCCCAGGCGAGTTATAGCGTTTTCCCATTTTCTGGTTTTCTGTTTATTCAAATCCTTTTCTGTAATTGATTTGCTAACCCTAGCATTTTTGAAAAATATAATTGGTGTTTGTAAATTAGTTTTATATATTACTGAGGTGCCTCAAAAAGTTGTGCAGCAAAATAAATTCATTAGGTATTCCTTTTAAATATTAAATGCCCAAAGTAGGGATTTTAACCTACTGTTTGAATTGTTTGGAATTTTTGTAACTCCCAAAAATTACCAAAGTTGTTCCAACATGGTTATAATGATTTTAGGCAATTTAATAAAATGGTCCCAGGATTTTTGGAATAACTTTATTCCAGCACTTTTGTTTTATTTTCCAATAGAGGTTGTTTCATCTAGGGTTTGATTTCATGATGAACAAAATGCATGGGGCTTTGTGTTTGATTACCAACCCACATGGTTTGAAAAGAGCAGAAGCAAAGTTTGAATAGGGACAGGGGATAACAGTGATTAGCAAACAGTGATAGTCAACAGTGATGATGATTACTGTTACAAGCATCTGAGGGTGTTACAAATCTCCCCCACTACAAGAATTCTCGTCCCGAGAATTTAAGTGGTAGCGAGGAAAAGATCGGGGTATTCATCGCGAAGGCGATCTTCGCGTTCCCAAGTGGCTTCATCTTCAGAATGATTCGACCACTGAACCTTGAGGAACTTGACGGTCTTGTTGCGGGTGCGGCGTTCAGATTGATCGAGGATGCGGCTCGGATGTTCTCGATAAGTCAAGTCTTGTTGCAGCTCGATCATATCATGCTCCACTTCGCGGATAGGATCCTTGAAGCAGCGACGGAGTTGCGACACATGGAAGACATCGTGGACTTGGGAGAGGTTCGGCGGCAATTCCAACCGGTATGCCACGGGTCCACTCCTGGAAAGGATACGGAACGGGCCAATGTATCGAGGAGCCAACTTGCCCTTGATACCGAAACGATGAGTGCCCCTCATGGGGGTGACACGGAGGTAAGCGTATTCACCAGGTTGATACTCCATGTCACGGTGTTTGCGGTCATAGTTGCTCTTCTGGCGAGACTGAGCGGCCTTCAAATGTTCACGGATGACGTGAACTTGGTCTTCAGCTTGCTGAATAATATCCGGGCCAATGAGTGCACGTTCCCCAGTTTCTGACCAACTCAGAGGGGTCCGACACTTACGTCCATAGAGAACTTCATAGGGTGCCATCTTCAGACTAGCGTGATAGCTATTGTTGTACGAGAATTCAGCAAATGGAAGAGATTCCTCCCATTTCTTGCCGAAGGAGATGACACAGGCTCGAAGCATATCTTCAAGTATTTGATTGACGCGTTCGACTTGGCCCTGTGACTGGGGGTGATAAGCGGTGCTGAGATGCAGAGTAGTCCCCAGAGCTTCTTGGAAACTCCGCCAATATCTTGAGGTGAAAAGGCTGCCACGATCTGAACTAATCTCCAACGGAATACCGTGGAGCGACACGATCTGGGCGATATATAATTCCGCTAACTGAGCCGCCGTGATCTTCTCCTTGACTGGTATAAAGTGAGCAACCTTGGAGAACCGGTCGATGACGACAAAGATAGCATCGTTACCCTTCTGGGATCGGGGAAAACCGGTGACGAAGTCCATCTGAACTTTGTCCCACTTCCATACAGGGATTTCAGGTGGTTGTAGTTTTCCCGAGGGTTTTTGATGTTCCCCCTTGACGCGACGACAAACGTCACATTCAGAAACATATCGGGCAATGTCTTGCTTCATGTTGGGCCACCAGAATTGCTGACGAATGTCTTGGTACATCTTGGTGCTTCCAGGATGAATGGACAACGGGGTATCGTGAGCCGCTTTCATGACCTTCGGGGTCATATCCAGGTTCTCATGCCTGCCCTTGCTGTGAGTAACCACTAAACGGTTCTGGTAGAACGCCGCACCATTACTATCAAGGGTGAAGGGTGAGGGTCTCCCATTGGCGATATCGCGCTTAATCTTGTGTACGAAATCATCATAGAACTGTATACACTTGACGGATTTGAAGAGATCCGGTTCAATGACCAGGTTATTTGCACAACCTTGAGGAACAATCTCGAGGTTCAACTTCTGAAAATCTTCATACAGAAGTGGTTGCTGTACCTGAACCTCAAGTTCAGAGAAGTAAGCTTTACGGCTCAGGGCATCAGCCATCACATTAGCTTTGCCAGGGGTGTAATGAATATCCATATTAAAATCGGCTATTGTCTCGAGCCATCTTTGTTGGCGGAGATTCAGGTCGGGCTGAGTAAACAAGTACTTCAGGCTTTGGTGGTCGGTGTAGATCTCGCAACGATTACCAACGAGGTAATGTCGCCACAGCTTCAATGCATAAATTACTGCTGCCAATTCGAGATCATGTGTTGGATATTTGTCTTCCTGAGCACGCAACTGACGAGAGCCATAAGCAATCACTTTGCGCTCTTGCAATAGGACACAGCCTAATCCTTGACGGGACGCGTCGCAATATATCACGAAGTCCTTCTGAGTATCAGGGGGAGCGAGCACCGGGGGAGAAGTTAGCTTGTCCTTGAGGGCTTGAAAACTTTCTTGACATTTATCTGTCCACTCAAACTTGACGCCTTTGTGAAGCAGATTAGTCAGCGGCCTGGCAATCTTGGAAAAATTCTCGACGAAACGGCGGCAATAACTAGCGAGCCCGAGAAAACTGCGGACCTGCTTGACGGTCTTGGGAGGAGTCCAGTCAAGAATAGCCTGGATACGTTCTGGGGTGACGGCAATGCCATCCTTGGAAATCACATGTCCAAGGTAGGTTACTTCGGGAAGCCAGAACTCACACTTAGAAAACTTAGCGTAGAGTTTGTGTTCTCGTAGCTTCTCCAGTATAAGACGAAGATGTTCAGCATGTTCTTCTTCATTCTTGGAATATATCAAGATATCATCCAGATAAACCACGACGAACTGGTCGAGGTACTCCATGAAAATATAATTCATCAGTCTGGAGAAGGTGGCTGGAGCATTGGTTAAGCCAAAGGACATGACAGTGTACTCGTATGAACCATAACGAGTAATGAAGGCAGTCTTCGGAATGTCCTCATCACGGACTCGGATTTGGTGATAACCCAACCTCAAGTCGAGTTTAGAAAACACCTTAGATCCGGCAAGTTGATCATACAGGTCGTTGATCCGGGGAAGTGGGTATTTGTTCTGGATGGTGGCTTGGTTAATGGGCCGATAATCTTGGACCAGTCGGTTTGTCCCATCGCTCTTCTTGACAAAGAGCGAAGGTGCTCCCCAAGCTGAGGAACTGGGGCGAATGAATCCTTTCTGAAGTGCCTTGTCGATTTCCTCCTTAAGTTCAAGGAGTTCATGTGGCGGCATCTTGTAAGGACGCTTGGCAATAGGAACAGTGCCCGGCTTCAAGTCGATGACGAATTCAACTTCTCTGATCGGGGGTATTCCCGGCAGTTCTTCTGGGAAGACGTCGGGAAAATCGCGAACGACCGGAACGTTCTCGATGTCTTTCAAAGGTGAGACATTCAAAGCATTCCTCATAAAGATCTGTGTTTCAGCATTACGGGTCACTCGGGCGGTGTGGTTAACAATCCCACCGGAGGGGTGAAAAAGCTGGACAGACTTGGTGCCACAATAAAGTGCGGCATCGTGGAACTTCAACCAATCCATTCCCAGAATGAGGTCTATGGTGGAAGACTTCAGAACGATGGGGGAAGCACGGAAATCAATCCCTTCAATTTCAACAATGGTTCCGGGCACTATCTTGGAGGTGTGGGCATGGCCTATCGGGGTGCGGACAACCATCGGTGGGTTCATATCCTCAAGCGTAAAATTATGCGACAAAGCAAATGCTTCCGACAAGAATGAATGCGATGCTCCTGTATCGAATAAAACAGTAGCAGGTACGGAATTAACGAGAAGGGTACCCATCACGGTAGCGGGTTGTTGTTGAGCTTCATCAACACTGATGTTGTTCGCGTGACCACGAGTATGAGCAGCAGACCCAGTATTATAGTTGGGGGTCCGGTGGTTGCCACGACCATTTCCACGGCCAGCGGGGTGAACTACCAATTGCTTCTGTTTCAGGGGACACTCTCGAGAGTAATGCCCAGGTTGGCGGCACGTGAAGCACAATCCATCCTGAGGACGAAGGGGTGGTGCATTGGGTGGTGCAGGCAGAGCTCTTGGCATCTGCGGTGGCGGAGGCAGACGGGGTGCAGCATAAGACGGCCTTGGAGCAGGGGAAGCTGAGTGGGTCAAACTGGTAGGGAGCCAGATACGACGCTTCTGCGTTGCGCCCGAAGATGAGCCAACGTCACGATAACGCTTCAGAGAGGTCTTGTGCTCCATCTGGGCAGTCTCGACGGTGATAGCCTTGTTCACCATGGTGGCGAAGTTGGCGAAATCATGAACGGCAAGAGCGAGCCTGAGTTCGGGGTTGAGGCCACGACGGAACTTCTGCTGTCTGCGAGCATCAGTGGTGATCTCTCCCTCCGCATAGCGAGAGAGGTTGAGGAACTCGCGCTGATAGGCTTCAACAGTCATATCGCCCTGAGTGAGGTTACGGAATTCTTCCGCCTTGCGATCCATGATACCCTGAGGAATGTAGCGGGCGCGGAAAGCAGACTGAAATTCATCCCAAGTGATGACTTCTTCGACTGGCAGGGAACGCTTGTGGGTGCTCCACCACTGAGCAGCTGCGCCTTTCAGATGATAAGACGCAAAGTTCACATAGTCGGCTGGATCGACATTTGCAGACTCCAGCTCATGAGTGATGTCGCGAAGCCAGTCATCAGCATCCAGCGGCTGAACGGTGTTGCGGAACATAGTGGGGTTGAGGCGGGTGAAGTCGTGAAGAGTCACGGTGGCATGCTGATGGTGGTGCCCATTCTGATTCGGCTGGGGGAACTGAGCCATGATATTCTGCATGAACTGACGGTTCATCTCGAACTGCTGCATCATCGCGGCCATATAATCCGGCGGCGGAGGTGGGTCGTTGGTAGCACGACCACGACCACGACCACCACGGCCAGCCATCCTGCTAGAATTTAACAGGGGTATTTCAGCGATGAAAATTTAACGAGATACCGGAATTCAAGCCTGAAGTAAAACGACAACGTAAAGGAGGCGCAGATATATAAAGGAGTAGTCATATAAGACATACACATGCGCACACAGAATTAATCGAAAATCGGGCAGCGTAACGTCGTAGAAATTAAGGAAAAAGGACTCTCTAGGCGGCGCGCAGACCGCGGTAAGGATTACACGACGCGACATAGATTCCACTAGGTCAATCACGCCGCAAGAAAACTGTTGGTCACAGGAGTTGATGCCAGAGAACGCGCGGCCTGCCCAGAATGAGAATGGGATCCGCGGTCTGGGATCTGGCGTACGACGCCTGCAACACGACTCAATCAATGGGGGATGCACCAGAAAAACGCCGGGTGGAATCAAGAGAACGTGATCCTAATGTCAGCTTTTGTAAAACTTACCAGCAAGGAATAAGAGAGTAGATTCCCAGAGCATAAGTAAGGAGAAAAGGATCCTAATACAATAGATATCACACGTAGTGACATCGATGTGGGCCCGTAAGCCAAATATTAAGTTAGCCAAAATAGTTTTTTCAAAGTCTAGACTCAACTTCGACCAGGCAGTGGTGGGGTGGCTTCCTACAGGCAGTCGGCTCTGATACCAACTTGTGACGCCCCCAGAATCAGACCGTGTACAGTAATCATACACACAGGGTACACGACTGAGATTAGGGTGCCACGGTGATAATATCACAGCACAACACTAAACACAAAAGGATAAACAATTATTACAATAGAAGGGGTCACGCGGACCCGAATATATAAGTCATACAAACCATAATATCTGAGTACAGACATAGTTAGTCAAGTTTTGCCTTAAGAAGGCTAGCACAAATCACATCAGAGATACAGAACGAAAAGGCGAAGCCTCCTGCCTGGGATCCACAGTACTACTCCTGGTCAACGGGGAACTCGACGTCGTAGTAGGCGCCTCCGGGGTACTCCTGCTCCTGGGCTCCAACGTCGGCTGCAGCGGCCGATCAGGCAAAACAGTAAAGGAAATAAAGCAGGTGAGTATCTAGTATACCCGCGAGTCTTACGTCCGCTACTAAGCATTATGCATTGTATCAACGGAATGAAGAGGCTATATATAGTGGACTGAAGACAGAAAATTCAGAGCAAGGGTAAGAAGCTAGGCCTAACGAAGACTAGCATCTCCCGACGGTGTCTTGCAGCATGAGGTAAGAATCAGCCAACAGTTTATATAAAACAGTAAGGTAGCAATGAAGCAGAAGTTGCTGCAACATTGAATAATAATAAGTTGTAATAATTAACAATGCCTCCGAGTTCACCTCCTCGACATCCCCGCGAGGAAAAGAACCCGGAACCATACAGTTTAATATTAATAGTTTCTAGTGGTAAGATCCAGCTTCAGCATAAAGCGTCCTGTTACCGTGGACACGGCTATCGATAGATCAATTCTTCCCTGCAGGGGTGCACTTGTGTTACGCTACACGCACGGATCTCCAGGGTGACGGGAACCTTGTTAGGGAACGCTCCACCGAGGCTATCTGACACTTCATAGCCCATCTTTCAAACTCAACAGAGAGGTCATCCGCCGGACTATATCCTATGTACGCGGGGCTTTGGACCCTAACCCCGACGTACTCCTGCACGGTGCGTGACTGGCCGGTGAAGTTAAAGCAAATCCAAATCACACGCCGCGGCAAATAAGACAACACCACTTCCCGGCAATCAGCCCGCGGTACTGCTGACGTCTGAAGAGTCCTCGGACGACACTAAGAAGCGGAGGAGCCCATAACTCGTAGTTCCCACGGGTAGGTAGTGCGTACATGACATATAGCCAACTCAAGACATTCACTGAACCATTTAGCATTTTAATTAACCTGCGTGACAACCGTTATCGTTGCCGCGACTTAACTGACCCGCGGACAACGACAGCAGCCAGGACCACCAGTACATCGGTGCCTGCCCCGTCGTCCCACCAAGTCACTGCGGTTACTAACAAGGTGAACCGTCTCCTTACCTTGTCTCGCGTGTGCTCCTGGGGGAGCTCGACTTTCGTGGGTTGGTAACTCTCGCGGCCAACGATCAGGGGCCAAGCACACCGGTACACTGGTCGTACCCTCCCTGTCGTCCCGTCGCAATACCTCTCGCGGGCACCGTTGGGTCGCCCGACTTCTTACCTTTAAGGACACCAGTTGGTTCGAGTCCCTACCATTAAGTGAAACCAGGAGAAATCACCCTCGATGGTACACTTGAGCTGGCTCGACTGAGACATCAGCGGGATGAACTAAAGAGGTAAACCTCGTATCATCCCGGTGATGCTACGCTACTGAGCCGACGAGAGTGAAATACGAGCCCATTCCACTCGTAAGTCAAACTCGAAGCGACTCGGCAGAGTCTCGCCGTTGTAGGTTCCCTATGGCGTCTGCATTGATCCGTACCTGTTGCAATTGTAATATATCATTTCCGCGATCACCCCCAGAGTGATCACAGCCCGCTATCTAATCCTAGCTAACAATGCGCAGGGCTCACTGCTGAATAATGCATAAGTAATAATAGGCAGCATAGGATTAAAGGAAGGTACATCAAGGGGCTACAATGACAGGCTATGCAATTGAATAGGATTGTAATCGTAGCAGCAGCAGTAACAATGCCTAGTGCAAGAAATGTACGGAAAGATAGGCGATATCTGGGGAAGAGAATGGCTCTGCTTGCCTGCAAGCTCGACGGTAGTAGTAGGGTCGTCGACGACGTAGTCGTACTCAGCAGCGGTGTAGTCGACGGCAGCAGCGGGGTCTACCGGAGATTAAAGGGGGGAGAAACAATAAATACACAGCAATAATATACAAACATATGCATGACATGACAGATGAAAAGTTAACAGTGTTCTAACGCAGTGCAATGAAATAGGCTCGGAACGGGAATTCATCTGAGGATGAACTGCCGGCTCCGGGTGATTACCGGACAGGGTGTCCGGAGGGGGAAGGATCAAGCCGGAGGTGTCGTGGTTACCGGAACAACATAAGGGGGTTGTATCCGTGCTATTTGAACCATTTCGGACAACTTTCGTGTTCGGAATAAATTCATCCGGGCACTCTAACAGTACCGGACAATTTATCGGACAGTCGGTCCGGAGGGGGAATGTTCGATGTTCGTAGTGTTAGAGGGGTGTGGTAGACATACATATAGCGTATTCGTATTCGTTGTATTTTTCTGATCAACTTTCATGTATAAAGTTTTTGAATCCGAGTTACGGTTTAAAAGTTATTGAATTTCAAAGTTTTTAAATTAATTTAAATGATTTTCTGGATTTCTTTTATTATTTATTTAAACATTATCCAAAACATTATCCACAACATTATCCAGAACAGTGCTGACATGTGGGACCCACATGTCAGCCTCTGTTATTTATAAAACATTTTATAAAATCAGCAATTGCCTATGGACCCACATGTCAGTGACTAAATTTTAATTAATTGGATTAACCTAAATCATTAAATTAATTAATTAGAGGGGACCCACCTGTCAGTGACCTAAACTCTTACTAACAGTTCTGTTAATTTTAATCATGCGCTTAAGTGGGATGGGACTCACATGTCAGTGGCTATTAGGGGTGGGATTAACCCCTAATCATCTGGCTGACACCGGGGTCCCACCGGTCAGCCTCACCGGAACCTCACCGGAGGCTCGCCGGCGGCGAGGTCGAGCCAGCCCACGATTCCGAGCGCCGTTTGAGGCGCCGCTGGTGGCAGTCGACGGAGAGCTCGAATCCGCGTCGATCTGGAGTGGTCTCGCGAGCTGGGGCGCACGGAGGTGAGCGCATCTTCATCAATGGCGGCGAAGGTCGTCGGGCTCCAATGGCGAATGCATGTACGGTCGAACTCGAGCTAGCTACGGGTCCAAATCGAGCACACGCAACACGGGGAACCTACTGGTGCACATATCGCGGGCTGGGACGAACCACATCGACGTCTACGACGACGTGCCACGGCGGCCGGAGCAGCTCAACGGGGGTTTCTGCACGGGGACCTAGCGGGCATCAGCGGGCAGCTGGCGACGAACGAGAAGCTCACCAGGAGCACGACGGAGGTGGCAGCGGGCTCGTCGCGGGCTTGTGGTGGACGGAATTGGTCGCGGATCGCGCCGGAGCCGAGGTTGAAGACGAGGACGTAGTCGTCGCAGAGAGGCGCCACGGCTCGATTCCTTGCGGGGGTTGACGAAGACGACGACGACGACGCTCCTGGACAACACGGCGAGGCGGCTGGAGCACGATGGCCGCGCCTGGCCACGGCAATGGCGACGGCGGGCTCGGGGGATTTTTCCCCGAGGATGGCGAGAGGAGGAGGAGAGGAATGGGGTGGGGGAGTTGTCCAGGGGGTCGGGGGCTGCGTCCTTATCGCGTCGGCGGCGTCAGGGGGCAGTTGGAGGGCGGGGCCAGGCTGGCGGCGACGTGGCCACGGCGGCCGCCGTACGGGCAGGTGGGGGTGGTTGGAGGAGGAAGAAGACAAGGGGGAGTGGGCCTGGGCTGAGGTGGGCTTCGCCCCAGGCGAGTTATAGCGTTTTCCCATTTTCTGGTTTTCTGTTTATTCAAATCCTTTTCTGTAATTGATTTGCTAACCCTAGCATTTTTGAAAAATATAATTGGTGTTTGTAAATTAGTTTTATATATTACTGAGGTGCCTCAAAAAGTTGTGCAGCAAAATAAATTCATTAGGTATTCCTTTTAAATATTAAATGCCCAAAGTAGGGATTTTAACCTACTGTTTGAATTGTTTGGAATTTTTGTAACTCCCAAAAATTACCAAAGTTGTTCCAACATGGTTATAATGATTTTAGGCAATTTAATAAAATGGTCCCAGGATTTTTGGAATAACTTTATTCCAGCACTTTTGTTTTATTTTCCAATAGAGGTTGTTTCATCTAGGGTTTGATTTCATGATGAACAAAATGCATGGGGCTTTGTGTTTGATTACCAACCCACATGGTTTGAAAAGAGCAGAAGCAAAGTTTGAATAGGGACAGGGGATAACAGTGATTAGCAAACAGTGATAGTCAACAGTGATGATGATTACTGTTACAAGCATCTGAGGGTGTTACAACCTATCAGCATGAGTATGATTGCATTAAATCCTTTGTTGAAACTGTAAGTTTTAATAAGTGTAGTGCTAAGTTTGGGCTTGATTCTCAACTCCTTGTTGGTTTGCTTAAATCTTTTGCTTCACATCTTAATATGCCTAAGGAGAATTGGATCAAGTATCATGAACCTTTTAAAGAGATTTGCAAAGAAAATGAAATTGTTAGTGATAATTGCAACATGCATGATCCAATTCCTGAAAATGAAGTTTTATATAAGCATGTTAATTTTTGTGGGGTGGATAGACCCTATGAAAGGCCTATGATTTAAGAAGAGAAGTATCGTAAGCAGCATAAGCATGAAAGAACAATCACTTGGGTTAAAGATTTAAATGAAATTGCTAGCGAATTGTCTGACCTTTATCCTTTTACTTGTGAACTTTGCTGCATAGAGGGTCACTTTAATTTTCAACGCATGAACTTTCAAAACATAACTATTAACCAGTTGTGTGATAACATGATCACTTCTGATCTTTACGATGAACTTATGTTATTTTTTATGTGTGAAAAGTTATTAGAAAAGACTTCTTGGCTAGATGTTCATGCTTTGGGAATAAATAACACTTTGCAGAAATGCCATCTCTATTGTGTTGTTAATTTCCAGGATAATGATTACATAAGAAAGATTAGAAATGAGGGAACTTTACCAAAGTATAAAATGTCTCTTATATTTCCACTAATAAAAAGGAGAGTTTCTCTCAAGTTCCCCCTATTGTTTCTAATGATAAACCAGGATATGTGGAGAAGCTTCCTCTCCAACCACTCCCTCCTAAGGTGAAGAAGAAGAAAAAGAAGAGGAGGAGGAAGAGGAGCAAGAAGGAAGAAGAATGGGTATCAACCTGGCCTGAGCATATTCCTCGCATCAATTTTTATCCTAATAGACATAAAATTTTGGAGGATGGTGAGCTTGATTGCATTCATTATTATCCCGATGTTAAGTCCGTAGGCACTATTGAAGATGATTTTAATTATGATATGTATGTTACTTTTTGTGACTGGGAAAATGATGATGATGCTACTTATGATCTTGAAAATCTTTTTGGTACCAACTCTGAGAGTGATGATATGGAAAGCTCAAAGCTTTGGGATGATAGGATTGCCAGTCATTTACCCATTAGTGATGTGGTAATTGATAATTCTTTTGCTAGTAAGAATAAAGACAACATGTTTACAAATATAGTTGCTAGCAATGATAATGCTCTTCTCTACTATGATGATGTTATAACTCCTATCTATAGTGATTATAAAGGTACCTATGACATAAGGAGAAATTATCCTTATGAAACTTGCCATAATCATGGAGCGAATTACTCCCTTGCTGAACACCATCTTCCTAATACACAATTAATATATAGTGTTCAAGTTGTTTATGATAGTCTTACTCCCACTATTACCAATGTGACGCCCCCAAAATCAACCCGTGTACAGTAATCATACACGCAAGGTACACGGTCGAGATCAGGGACTCACGGTGAGATATCACAACACAACTCTACAAATAAAATAATACAAGCTGTATAATACAAGCCAGGGGCCACGAGGGCTCGAATACAACAGCTCGAGAGCACAAAGTCAGCGGAAGCAATAGTATCTGAGTACAGACACAATGATACAAGGTTGCCTTAAGAAGGCTAGCAGAAAAACAACAGATCGAAAAGGCGAGGCCTCCTAACTGGGAACCTCCAAACTACTCCTGGTCAAAGGGGAACTCGACATCGTAGAAGGCATCGGGAATCTTCATGTTGCGGTGGTCGGCATCGGGGATCTCCTGCTCCTGGACTCCAAGGCTCCAACGTCGACTGCAGCGGCCGATCAGGCAAAACAAAAAGGGGGAAAATATAGCAGGTGAGTATCTAGCATACCCGCGAGTCTTACGTCCTCTACTAAGCATTATGCATTGTATCAAATGGAAAGTGGAGGCTGTATGTAGTGGACTGCAAGATAGAAATCAGAATAAGGGTAAGAATCTAGGCCTATCGAAGACTAGCATCTTCCGACGATGTCTTGCAGCATGAGGTAAGAATCAACCAACAGTTTATATAAAGCATAAAGTAACAATGCAGCAGAAGTTGCTGCAGCATTGTATAATAATAAGTTGTAATAATTAACAATGCCTCCGAGTTCACCTCCTCGACATCCCAGCAAGGAACAAAACCCGGAACCATACAGTTTAATAATAATAGTTTGTAGTGGTAAGATCCAGCTTCAGCATAAAGCGTCCTGTTACCGTGGACACGGCTATTCGAATAGATTAATCTTCCCTGTAGGGGTGCACTTGTGTTACACTACACGCACGGATCTCTAGGGTGGCGGGAACCTTTTTAGGGAACGCTCCACCGAGGCTATCCGACACTTCATAGCCCATCTTTCAAACTCAATAGAGAGTCCATCCGCCGGTCTAAATCCTAAGTATGACGGGCCTTGGACCCCAACCCGAACGTACTCCTGCATGGTGCGTGGCTGGCCGGTGAAGTTAAAGAAAATCCAAATAAGACACCACCGCGCGAGCAAATAAGACAACACCACTTCCCGGCAATCAGCCCGCAGTACTGCTGACGTCTGAAGAGTCCTCGGACGACACTACGAAGCAGAGGAGCCCATAACTCGTAATTCCCACGGGTAGGTAGTGCGTACATGGCATATAGCCAACTCAAGACATTCACTGAACCATTTAGCATTTTAATTAACCTGCGTGACAACCGTTATCGTTGCCTCGACTTAACTGACCCGCGGACAACGACAGCAGCCAGGACCACCAGTACATCGGTGCCTGCCCCGTCGTCCCACCAAGTCACTGCGGTTACCAACAAGGTGAACCGTCTCCTTACCTTGTCTCGCGTGTGCTCCTGGAGGAGCTCCACTTTCGTGGTTTGGTAACTCTCGCGGCCAACGATCAGGGGCCAAGCACACCGGTACACTAGTCGTACCCTCCCTGTCGTCCCGTCGCAATACCACTCGCGGGCACCGTTGGGTCGCCCGACTTCTTACCTTTAAGGACACCAGTTGGTTCGAGTTCCTACCCTTAAGTGAAACCAGGAGGTATCACCCTCGATGGCACACTTAAAGAGGTTTGACAGAGACATCAGCGGAATGAACTAAAGAGGTAAACCTCATATCATCCCGGTGATACTACGCTACTGAGCCGACGAGAGTGAAATACGAGTCCATTCCACTCATAAGCCAAACTCGAAGCGACTCGGCAGAGTCTCGCCGTTGTAGGTTCCCTAGGGCGTCTGCATTGATCCGTACCTGCTGCAGTTGTAATATATCATTTCCGTGATCACTCCTAGAGTGATCACAGCCCGCTATCTAATCCTAGCTAACAATGCGCAGGGCTCACTGCTGAATAATGCATAAGTAATAGTAGGCAGCATAGGATTAAAGGAAGGTACATCAAGGGGCGACAAAAACAGGCTATGCAATTGAAAAGGATTGTAATCGTAACAGCAGCAGTAACAATGCCTAGTGCAAGAAATGTACGGAAAGATAGGCGATATCTGGGGAAGAGAATGGCTCTGCTTGCCTGGAAGCTCGACGGTAGGGGTAGGGTCGTCGACGAAGTAGTCGTACTCAGCAGCGGTGTAGTCGACGGCAGCAGCGGGGCCTACCGGAGATTAAGGGGGGGGGAAGAAACAGTAAATACACAGCAAGCATATACAAACAGATGCATGACATGACAGATGAAATGTTAACGGTGTTCTAACGCAGTGCAATGCACGTTGCTCGAAGCGGGAATTCATCCGGGGATGAACGGCCAGCTCCGGGTGATTATCGGACAAGGTGTCCGGAGGGGGGATATATCATGTCGGAGGTGTCGTGGACATCCGACACATGTGTGGGTGGTGTATCCGGGTTAGTTGATCTATTCTGAACAACCTTCGTGTTCGAAATAAATTCATCCGGGTAAATTAGCAGTACCGGACAATTTATCCGACAGATGGTCCGGAGGGGGACGGTTCGATGTTCGTTAAGTTAGAGGGGGTGGTAGACATACGGATAGCGTATCCGTATTCGTTACATTTTTCTGAGCAATTTTGATGTATAAAGTTTTTGAATCTGAATTACGGTTTAAAAGATATTGAATTTTCAAAGTTTAAATTAATTAAATAGATTTCTGGAATTTCTTTTATTGTTTTAATTAAAACCTTATCCAGAACCTTATCCAAACAGGTACTGACATGTGGGGTCCAATTGTCATAGGCAGTGGCATATAAATCATTTTATTTAATTTAGCAAAATAGAGTGGACCCACATGTCATAAACTATACATATATTAATTCTTTTCAATAAATAAACTGACAGTGGGGACGCAGTTGTCATTGACTCAGAGTTTTTAAAGTAACTAAAGGTATTTAATTAAGGGGCTGACCCCACATGTCATTGCCTCATTTATCTATCAGGGGTTATTTTAGCTTAGCATATCAATTAACAAAATGGGGTCCACATGTAAGCCACCTAGGGGGGTATCACCAATTGTGATTAAGCTAACAGGGTGGGTTAGCTTAGAGCGGGGGGCACTAGCCCACGGCGTGCTCGTCGCCGACGAGCTGAGGCACGGCGAGCCCCGTGCCAGCGAGGGGGCTACGACGGGGGTGCACATTGGTGCGCGCTGGTGGGCGTGGCTAGGGGTGGCCGTGCGCAGGCAGAGGCGGAGGAGGCCATGGAGTTTAGGGCATGGCGAGTAGGGCCCGACCGGCCATGGCGAGCACGGCGGCGGGGAAGGTGCGTGTGCGGGGCGGGGGGTAGCGCATTCTACGGGCGCGGCCAGAGAATGCGCGAGGGTGCCCCAGGGCGTGGCCAGGGGCGGCCACAGCGTGCTGGGCGCATGGCAGAGACGCGGTGAGCGCGTCCTGGCCATGGCGGCCACGGCGGGGCTCGGCTCAACCGGGAAGGGGGCTCGGTGTCGGAACAGCAAGGGGAGAGGGGGAAAATGGCGCGGTTACTCACATTGTAGGCACACGACGGCCCGGCTAGCGTTTAGTAGCGGTCGTGGCATGAATCGAAGGGGAACACCGACGACCGTGGTTGGAAGGGGGCGGCCCGATTCACAACGGGCGGGTCGTCCTGGCGTCGCTCGACTGTACGGGGAGACGTAGCCGCGGAAGAGGAAGCGCCTGGACAAGTCGAGGTGGCCTGTCGTCGCCGTTGGCCACGGTGGTGCACGCCGGCGAACCGCAGCTTGGCTCCGGCCATGGCGGGCTCGGTGAGGAGGAGAAGATGCAAGGGAGAGAGGGGTGGGAATGGCGATTTGCCTCGATCCAGAAAACGCGGGGGCCAACCCTATCTCCAAGGGGGAGTAGATGGCAGGGGGCACATTTGGGGAGGGGGAGCAGGTGGGAGAGGGGGGGGCGCCCTGCTGTTCCATGGCGACAGTGCAGCGGGGGAAGAGACAAGGGGGAAACAGGGGAGGGAGAGGGGTTGGGCCCGGGGTGGGCCTCGCCCCCGGCGTAGTATAGGTTTTTGTTTCTTTTCTTTTCTTTTTATTCTTTCTTTACTGTTTATATATTTTAAATACTTTTGTATTTTTTTAAAATATGTAATAGGTTCCATAATTAGTGTTATGCTCCATATCAGTTCTACAAAAAGTTTGGGGCATTTATAAGTTCATTTGCATTTTGTTTTATTTAAAAAGATATTAAATGGCATTGTTTTGCTACTGTTTTTATTTTTTTAACATGTTTAAACATGGTAATAAAATCCCATTCCACTTTTAATATAGCTTACTGTTAGTTAGGCATTTTATAAAATTGGTTTTACAATTTTTAGTTCATTTAAAATTTGCACTTGTTTATTTTATTCCATGGCAATTTAATAATTCCCAAAGCTATTGTTTCTATTTCATAATACTTTCTATACACTTTAATAGAATACCCATTTTTATTTTTATCATGGCCTAATGATTGCTAGGCATTTTTTAAATAGATTCCATCATTTTGGTTTAACTATGATTTCATTTTTATATTAACTTTCAAAATAATTTTTGATGACACCACAAGATTGGTTTCACAATCATCATAGACTAGTGATTATTCTAATGAATAAGGGTGACTTGGTTTAACCATGATCATGTTGATTGACTTGCATCCACAATCCTTGGAGAAAGATTTACAATTCATATTTATTTCAGAATTTTATTAGGGTCGGAATTTGACAGCGCTATGATCAAAGGTGATCATGGCTTGATCATCAACTGTAATGATCACCAACTGTGGAATCACTGTAGTGATTATTGTTACTGATTCTGAGGGTGTTACAATTCTCCACCACTACAAAGAATTCTCGTCCCGAGAATTAAAAGTAGTGTAAGGGTTAGAGTTTCGGTTTCGCCTTCTAACAAATCTTCTAGTTCTTGTTGTCCTACTCGAAGAAATTAATCCTTCACGTTGAGGCCTTCACTGCACGACATCGGTGCATCTCGATGGGTTTTCATCCTTTCGTCGGGGGCTTCATCACACTCACGAATAGGTTAAGAGGCAAAGCTTAAGGGGGTCGGATCGATACAAGATCAGTCGAATGGGGTTGCTCAAGGGTATGGGGTACAAAGTCCTTCCGAGTTTAATCTCAGGGAAGTACATCGAGAGAAGTTTTAAGCGGATAGGCACGCATTCAATGCCGATGATGGATGATGGGAAAAAGGTCCCCGATCCTCAGACACAAGCACTGAGTCTAATCTCAGACGGAATATCACAAGGTCGATGACAATAGTCAGGTTTCGGTCCTGTGGAACTGTGGTTTATGGGCCCACAGAAGAATCAGAAGTATGGTGACAAACAATGCGATCAAGTTGCAAGGTAAGTCAGAGAACATCTTGTCAGCTATATCGGCAACAACGTCGGTACCAGGGGCAGTGGACATTGAGAACCATTTTCCTGCTCGTTAATACGAGGCGGACCAATTGGCAAAGTTCTCGTCACGGTGGTTACCAAAATGTCATCGACAATGTCAACAAGGGGTTACTGACGAGGTTGTACACCGAGGTGTTTTCATAAGCAGGCGAATTATCACTGCTCAAATAAGACATATTACAAGAAAGGTTAAACAAACCAATGGAAAGGAAGAGGTGATGATACACAAGTATCACGTGTGTATATTTCCCAGGAAAAAGCAGAGCACGATATACATGACCAAGTTGTTTTGGCACGGAGCCAAGGGAGGTTGTCGATGATATACAAATCATTGAGGGGCATGGAGGGTATTTCACACGATGAATCCAATTGACACATGGAATAAGCCATGTAAGAAAAGTCGGATAGTAATCCACAAAAGGTCGGATGGTTCGCAAAGGATCCGATGTGAGTATGGGCACTCAACCAGAAGGGGAAAGAATGGCAAGGCATCGGGTGACAGAAGCACCGGAATAACTTGATGCTTAAGTACAAGGAAATTGTGATTTCCAGATCGGGAGGTGGATGCAATTATCCACACGGACTTATCGGTGGCATGGGATTGCAAAGGCGATGAACACGTAGGATCTCGGGAATTCATCGGAGAGTAATCGTGAAATCTTCAGGTGGATCAGGCGATCATCGAGAATGTAGAGCTCTCCAGGAGGAAGGAGGTACGTGAACCTAAGTCAGAGTTATTAAAACTTTACCAGCAAGGATAAGAGAGCAGAGTCCCAGAGCATAGGTAAGGAGAAAAGGATCCTAATACCATAGATATCACACGTAGTGACATCGATGTGGGCCCGTAAGCCAAATATTAAGTTAGCAAGTAGTTTTTCAAATACTAGACTCGAATTCGACCGAGGAGTGGTTAGGGGCTTCCTACAGGCAGTCGGCTCTGATACCAACTTGTGACGCCCCCAAAATCAACCCGTGTACAGTAATCATACACGCAAGGTACACGGTCGAGATCAAGGACTCACAGTGAGATATCACAACACAACTCTACAATAAAATAATACAAGTTGTATAATACAAGCCAGGGGCCACGAGGGCTCGAATACAACAGCTCGAGAGCACAAAGTCAGCGGAAGCAATAGTATCTGAGTACAGACACAATGATACAAGGTTGCCTTAAGAAGGCTAGCACAAAAACAACAGATCAAAAAGGCGAGGCCTCCTGCCTGGGAACCTCCAAACTACTCCTGGTCAAAGGGGAACTCGACGTCGTAGAAAGCATCGGGAATCTTCATGTTGCGGTGGTCGGCATCGGGGATCTCCTGCTCCTGGACTCCAAGGCTCCAACGTCGACTGCAGCGGCCGATCAGGCAAAACAAAAAGGGGGAAAATATAGCAGGTGAGTATCTAGCATACCCGCGAGTCTTACGTCCGCTACTAAGCATTATGCATTGTATCAAATGGAAAGGGGAGGCTGTATGTAGTGGACTGCAAGATAGAAATCAGAATAAGGGTAAGAATCTAGGCCTATCGAAGACTAGAATCTTCCGACGATGTCTTGCAGCATGAGGTAAGAATCAGCCAACAGTTTATATAAAGCATAAAGTAACAATGCAGCAGAAGTTTCTGCAGCATTGTATAATAATAAGTTGTAATAATTAACAATGCCTCCGAGTTCACCTCCTCGACATCCCAGCGAGGAAGAAAACCCGGAACCATACAGTTTAATAATAATAGTTTGTAGTGGTAAGATCCAGCTTCAGCATAAAGCGTCCTGTTACCGTGGACACGGCTATTCGAATAGATTAATCTTCCCTGCAGGGGTGCACTTGTGTTACACTACACGCACGGATCTCTAGGGTGGCGGGAACCTTTTTAGGGAACGCTCCACCGAGGCTATCCGACACTTCATAGCCCATCTTTCAAACTCAACAGAGAGGCCATCCGCCGGTCTAAATCCTAAGTACGACGGGCCTTGGACCCCAACCCGAACGTACTGCTGCACGGTGCGTGGCTGGCCGGTGAAGTTAAAGCAAATCCAAATAAGACACCACCGCGCGAGCAAATAAGACAACACCACTTCCCGGCAATCAGCCCGCAGTACTGCTGACGTCTGAAGAGTCCTCGGAAGACACTACGAAGCAGAGGAGCCCATAACTCGTAATTCCCACGGGTAGGTAGTGCATACATGGCATATAGCCAACTCAAGACATTCACTGAACCATTTAGCATTTTAATTAACCTGCGTGATAACCGTTATCGTTGCCTCGACTTAACTGACCCGCGGACAACGACAGCAGCCAGGACCACCAGTACATCGGTGCCTGCCCCATCGTCCCACCAAGTCACTGCGGTTACCAACAAGGTTAATCGTCTCCTTACCTTGTCTCGCGTGTGCTCCTGGAGGAGCTCGACTTTCGTGGTTTGGTAACTCTCGCGGCCAACGATCAGGGGCCAAGCACACCGGTACACTGGTCGTACCCTCCCTGTCGTCCCGTCGCAATACCACTCGCGGGCACCGTTGGGTCGCCCGACTTCTTACCTTTAAGGACACCAGTTGGTTCGAGTTCCTACCATTAAGTGAAACCAGGAGGTATCACCCTCGATGGCACACTTAAAGAGGTTTGACAGAGACATCAGCGGAATGAACTAAAGAGGTAATCCTCATATCATCCCGGTGATACTACGCTACTGAGCCGACGAGAGTGAAATACGAGTCCATTCCACTCGTAAGCCAAACTCGAAGCGACTCGGCAGAGTATCGCCGTTGTAGGTTCCCTAGGGCGTCTGCATTGATCCGTACCTGCTGCAGTTGTAATATATCATTTCCGTGATCACTCCCAGAGTGATCACAGCCCGCTATCTAATCCTAGCTAACAATGTGCAGGGCTCACTGCTGAATAATGCATAAGTAATAGTAGGAAGCATAGGATTAAAGGAAGGTACATCAAGGGGCGACAAAAACAGGCTATGCAATTGAAAAGGATTGTAATCGTAACAGCAGCAGTAACAATGCCTAGTGCAAGAAATGTACGGAAAGATAGGCGACATCTGGTGAAGAGAATGGCTCTGCTTGCCTGGAAGCTCGACGGTAGGGGTAGGGTCGTTGACGAAGTAGTCGTACTCAGCAGCGGTGTAGACGACGGCAGCAGCGGGGCCTACCGGAGATTAAGGGGGGGGGGAGAAACAGTAAATACACAGCAAGCATATACAAACAGATGCATGACATGACAGATGAAATGTTAACGGTGTTCTAACGCAGTGCAATGCACGTTGCTCGGAGCGGGAATTCATCCGGGGATGAACGGCCAGCTCCGGGTGATTATCGGACAAGGTGTCCGAATGGGGGGATATATCATGTCGGAGGTGTCGTGGACATCCTACACATGTGTGGGTGGTGTATCCGGGTTAGTTGATCTATTCCAAACAACCTTCGTGTTCGAAATAAATTCATCCGGGTAAATTAGAAGTACCGGACAATTTATCCGACTGATGGTCCGAAGGGGGACGGTTCGATGTTCGTTAAGTTAGAGGGGGGTGGTAGACATACGGATAGCGTATCCGTATTCGTTACATTTTTCTGAGCAATTTTGATGTATAATGTTTTTGAATCTGAATTACGGTTTAAAAGATATTGAATTTTCAAAGTTTAAATTAATTACATAGATTTCTGGAATTTCTTTTATTGTTTTAATTACAACCTTATCCAGAACCTTATCCAAACAGGTACTGACATGTGGGGTCCAATTGTCATAGGCGGTGGCATATAAATCATTTTATTTAATTTAGCAAAATAGAGTGGACCCACATGTCATAAACTATACTTATATTAATTCTTTTCAATAAATAAACTGACAGTGGGGGCGCAGTTGTCATTGACTTAGTCTTTAAAGTAACTAAAGGTATTTAATTAAGGGTCTGACCCCACATGTCATTTCCTCATTTATCTATCAGGGGTTATTTTAGCTTAGCATATCAATTAACAAAATGAGGTCCACATGTAAGCCACCTAGGGGGGTATCAACAATTGTGATTAAGTTAACAGGGTGGGTTAGCTTAGAGCGGGGGGGGGCACTAGCCCACGGCGTGCTCGTCACCGACGAGCCGAGGCACGGAGAGGCACGTGCCAGCGAGGGGGCTACGACGGGGGTGCACATGGGTGCGCGCTGGTGGGCGTGGCTAGGGGTGGCCGTGCGCAGGCAGAGGCGGAGGAGGCCATGGAGGTTGGGGCACGGCGAGTAGGGCCCGACCGGCAATGGCGAGCATGGCGGCGGGGAAGGTGCGTGTGCGGGGCGGGGGTAGCGCACGCTACGGGCGCGGCCAGAGAATGCGCGAGGGTGCCCCAGGGCGTGGCCAGGGGCGGCCACAGCGCGCTGGGCGCATGGCAGAGACGCGGTGAGCGCGTCCTGGCCACGGCAGGGCTCGGCTCAACCGGGAAGGGGTCTCGGTGTCGGAACAGCAAGGGGAGAGGGGGAAAATGGCGCGGTTGCTCACATTGGAGGCACACGACGGCCCGGAGAGCGTTTAGTAGCGGTCGTGGCACGAATCGAAGGGGAACACCGACGGCCGTGGTTAGAAGGGGCGGCCCGATTCACAACGGGCGGGTCGTCCTGGCGTCGCTCGACTGTACGGGGAGACGTAGCCGCAGGAGAGGAAGCGCCTGGACAAGTCGAGGCGGCCTGTCGTCGCCGTTGGCCACGATGGTGCACGCCGGCGAACCGCAGCTTGGCTCCGGCCATGGCGGGCTCGGTGGGGAGGAGAAGATGCAGGGGAGAGAGGGGTGGGAATGGCGATTTGCCTCGATCCATAAAACGCGGGGGCCAACCCTATCTCCAAGGGGGAGTAGGTGGCAGGGGGGCAGGTGAGGGGAGGGGAGTAGGTTGGAGAGGGGGGGGCGGCGCCCTGCTGTTCCATGGCGACAGTGCAGCGGGGGAAGAGACAAGGGGGAAACAGGGGAGGGAGAGGGGTTGGGCCCGGGGTGGGCCTCGCCCCCGGCGTAGTATAGGTTTTTCTTTCTTTTCTTTTCTTTTTATTCTTTCTTTACTGTTTATATATTTTAAATACTTTTGTATTTTTTTTAAATATGTAATAGGTTCCATAATTAGTGTTATGCTCCATATCAGTGCTACAAAAAGTTTGGGGCATTTATAAATTCATTTGCATTTTGTTTTATTTAAAAAGATATTAAATGGCATTGTTTTGCTACTGTTTTTATTTGTTTAACATTTTTAAACATGGTAATAAAATCCCATTCCACTTTTAATATAGCTTACTGTTATTTAGGCATTTTATAAAATTGGTTTCACAATTTTTAGTTCATTGAAAATTTGCACTTGTTTATTTTATTCCATGGCAATTTAATAATTCCCAAAGCTATTGTTTCTATTTCATAATACTTTCTATACACTTTAATAGAATACCCATTGTTATTTTAATCATGGCCTAATGATTGCTAGGCATTTTTTAAATAGATTCCATCATTTTGGTTTAACTATGATTTCATTTTTATATTAACTTTCAAAACAGTTTTTGATGACACCACAAGATTGGTTTCACAATCATCATAGACTTGTGATTATTCTAATGACTAAGGGTGACTTGGTTTAACCATGATCATGTTGATTGACTGGCATCCAGAATTCTTGGAGCAAGATTTACAATCCACATTTATTTGAGAATTTTATCAGGGTCGGAATTTGACAGGGCTATGATCAAAGGTGATCATGGCTTGATCATCAACAGTAATGATCACCAACAGTGGAATCATTGTAGTGATTACTGTTACTGATTCTGAGGGTGTTACAACCAATGAGAAAGATTATGCTTATGTGGAGAGTAAGAGTACCCTTTTGCATGTTGATCATGGTAACAATGCTTTATGTGATACTTATGTTGTTGATTTTATTCATGATCCCACTGAAAATTATTATGATAAGGGAACATATGCCTATATATATATTTTAATAATATAATGTTCCCTCTCTTTATGTTGAAGGTTTTGGAGCTTGCCTTCCTATGCTTATTGCTTTGTGCATATATGAATTATTCTATTGCAATATTCCTATGCATAGGAAGCATGTTAGACTTAAATATGTTTGGTATTTGCTTCTTGATGCTCTCTTTTGTTCTTCAACTCTCAATCCTACGAGAGCATCATTAAAATCTTAAGCCTATCTTTATGGCTATAAAGAAAGAGCTCTAGGGAGACAACCTTTGTTATCTTTACTTTGAGTTTTTACTTTCAGTTTTTAGTGGTCTTGATGATTGTTACTACTGTAGCAACATCATTGTATCCTTATTTTCAAGATTTGTGCCAAATTTAGCCTCTGATTGCAAGAAAGTTCGAGAGTTGCGACATGATGTCCAAAAATAGATTATGTCCTTGGACGGAAAAATTCATGATAAATCACCAGATCATCTCTTTGATCTGAATTCTTTGACAGCATGCTCTATACAATTAGCTTTCGTGCGTCTGTTCTGAGTTTTTTGATTTGAGTTGCATAAGTATCCCCAAGAAAAATTATTTACTACCTGCTGTTCCGTTTTTCAAAGATTCTGCCACGATTTTCCTTTCCTTACTTTTGCAAACCTTAAGCTTGCTTTTTCTTTGCAAAAACTTTTTGGAAATCTCGAGAAACAGTAGCTCTTCAAGAATATCTTTATTTCTAGTAGAGGAAAATTATTTTATTAAGGGTACTAACCTCTCTAATCAGCTTATGATTAGTTATGTATGAAGGGAGTTTTGAGGTGTGCGAGGGAATATGATGAAAGAAGATCCGAGAGTGTCAAACGCTCAAGCTTCGGGATGCCGCCATGCATTCCCAATAAATATTCAAGGAGAATCAAGCGCCTAAGCTTGGGGATGCCCCCGTGCATCCCCTTATCCATGAACAATCATCAGTTCGTCCTCTGGCTCACTATATTTTTATCACTTCATGCGTTATGTGCTATGCTTCGAGCGTCTCGCTCTTAGGTTTCCTTTTTAGTTTTCTTTAGTTTTGTTTGTTGTCCATAACAAGTTATAACCCAGCTTACTTTTTGTGGGAGAGAAACACACTCCACTTTAAACTAGAACACATCATAGGATTTTCATGCTTATCTTTCTTCTGTTGTGTGTTCTTTATCTTTTCGTAGCTGTTGCCATGTTTAGCTCTTAGTTTTCATGTTTACCTTTATCAACAACTTTAGTTTTAGTTTAGTTTGTTGCTGGAACTATCTTTAGTTTTCATGCTTATCTTGTTAAGAGAGTTGGTTGTTGCACTGGGTTGTGTCTTGTCTTGAAGTAGGTAATTGAGGTTGCTATTCAATTGTAGTAGTAACTTGCAATAGTTTTGAGGTAATGTTGTGAGTAATGTTTGAACTTTTGGTGTCAAGAGCTCTAGCCTATTACTGATAGGTGTCGTATTTTGTGCAATCCGTGTTTATTTTCAAAAACTACAAAAACTGGTTGAGAACTCTAGATACTAGATGGATCACTAATCTTTGGAGGGATCGGATATTAGAGTACACTCACGTACCATGAGTCGAGGATGCGCAAGGATAACCAAACCCCCATACACTCCTCCTCGGGGTACTTGTCTCTTTGTGAACCTCCTTATTAGATTGAGAGTTACCGATAATAAGTGCATGAGTTCTTCGGACTAATGTAAGTATTGAAAGTTGACACTTCCAACTCCTCATATTTGCTAGCCTCTTCGGTACCGTGTATTGCCCTCTTCTCACTCCGATAGTTGGCGTCCACCTCGCCGGTGCATCCAAACCCTTTGCATGATACGCTATGTCATCATAAACCTCCTTATATCTTTCTTCAGAACAGCCACCATACCTACCTATCGAGGCATTTCCATAGCCTTTCTGAGATACATTGCCATGCAATATCCACCGTCTCATGACTTGATCTTCATGTCATACATGTTCCTGCTACAGTGGAAGAGGCATACATTTGCATATATCATGATAGCTTCATCTTATTTATGTTGAGTACTTTTGTAAAGTGTGAAAGATCTTCTATACCTTCTTGTAAAATAGAGTGTTGCCCCTAAGTGAGGAAAAGATCCCAAAGAGGACAAATTTAAAAGATCCCAAACAGGACAAATGAGAGTTAAATAGAAAGAGCCATTGAGGCCACCAAAAAAGTACAAAAAGAGAGAAAAATAAATAAAAAGAGAGAAGAGGGCAACACTACTATTCCTTTTGATAGATCCACACTCGTACTCCCATCTTGTACTCCATAGAGATGATCATATATGCATATAGCTATGTGGGGACCTTCACACTATAGAACTTGGCTTGTATATTCCAATGATGAGTCTCCTCAAATGAGCTCTAGGTCTTCTTAAGCGAGCAAGTTGGATGCACCCCCACTAGTTCCATTGGAGAGCTTACCTTAGCTCATATGTGCATGCGTTGCATGGCAATCCCTACTCTTCACATCATATCTATCATTTGGCCTTCTCGCCTATGATTGTCCTCATTGATGTGAGCCTTTCACACCTTTTTTTCTTCCTCCTCCACCATATCTCTCTTTGCCATCATAAGTGTCAACTCCCGTGCTTACGCTCATCCATTGCATGAGTGCTCAAAATATCGAAAGGGAGTGCATCAAATTGACTTGTACCTGGCTAGTGGACTGGGGACGAGTCAAGATAAGATTCCAAAGAATACTAAGTTTGAAACTTTAGTAGATTGAGTTTTCAACAACTAATTATTTTTTCTCGTATTCCCATCTCCCACTTCTTGCACGCAAACACCATCTGGAGACATTCGAGTCACGGACAGCGAGAGCTCTTGCACCTTTATGTTCTTATGTTGCTTATTTCAATGCTAATATAGACGCTTGCCTGTTATGACTTGAATTGAATTACATACCTTGATTGCTTTACTTTCAAAGTTCTTATATGGTTGTTAGTATGTCACCACAAAAATTATGCTTGTTATCATTTACCTACTCGAGGACGAGCAGGAATTAAGCTTGGGGACGTTGATACGTCCCATACGTATCTATAATTTCGGCTTGATCCATACATGTTTTGTGTGATATTGCTATGCATTTGATGCACTTTCATACACTTTCGATCATATTTGGACTAACCTATTAACTCAGTGCACTCCAGTGCCAGTTTTTGTTTTCTGGTGATTTTATACTTCAGGTTTTCCCATTATTAAAAGTACTCAGAAAATTCCGGGAAAATATATAAAATCAGCGTTCTAGAAGAGTCCTCTAGCCGGAGGATGTGGTCAAGGGGTGGCCCAGAGCCCCCAGGCGCCCTCCTGGCGAGGCCTAGGGTGGGGCCGCACCGGGAAGACGCCAAGACTCCTGGTGCCCCCCCCGGTGCCCCCTTTGGCTCTTATTTATTCTCCCGACGCGTAAACCCTGATTCCAGAACCCATTTCTCCAGAAGCAAGTTCGATCTCTGCCGCCATCGCCAACAAGCTTCGGGGGACCAGAACTCCTGTGTCGGCTGATACGTCCCAAACGTATCTATAATTTCTGCTTGCTCCATGCATGTTTTGTGTGACTTTGCCATGTTTTGCTTGAACTTTCATACACTTTTGAGCATATTTGGACTAATCTATTAACCCAGTGCACTGATACGTCCCAAACGTATCTATAATTTCTGCTTGCTCCAAGCATGGTTTGTGTGATATTGCTATGCTTTTGATACTAGTTCATATTTTTCTATAACATATTTTGGAACTAACCTATTAATGGTTGCAAGAGTGCACAAGTTCTTGTTTTTCTATTTTATGTGTAGGAATTACTTGGATAAAGGAAAGATCACAAAAGGAAGCCTTGTAGGAGTTGGACTCTAACTTTCCTGAAATTTGTCCCCACCAGACAGGTTTTAAAGATCGCCTCGGAAATGCTAGAAGACGGCCTCAAACGGAAAAACTTAAAACTTAAACTTGTGAGGAATTTTTTTCCGGTGGATTTAGACATAAAATTCGGCCCAATCGGAGTTCGGATGCTTCCATAAACCCCGAAATACAGAAGGCGTAATCTGGATGACGGGAATCCGAGAGTCTATATAAAGAGAGGAAAACTAGGTCAAAGGGCACCACGAAATTTCCTCCCCCTTGGCAGCCGTCTTGAGGGGGAGATCAATCTCCACAGCAGCACCATCTGCAAGGAAGAAGAAGGGGCCAAGGGCCGGGGCCTTGGCCGTCGCCGTGGGCGCCGCCGCCGTCGCCGTCTCCTTCATCTCCTCCGGGATGCACCTCTCCATCAACAATTCTCCCTCTCACCATGTCCATGTGTGAGTAGTTCCACTCGGGGCTAAGGCTTATATCTTGATCTATGTGGTTTCTCTCTCTACCATGATGTGATCTTTGCTGTGATCATAGGCTATGTTAATCTAGGGTGATCCCATGATATTTCCCCTTCTTCTATGTATTGGATTTGATGTACTCACTTGTATTTATCTAGTATAATCCCCGAGACCATGGTGACAGCGGTCTATTGGACATGGGTTAGAAGAATATTTTCATGAGTGATTTCCTCTTTTGTGTGTTGATTGAAGATTGAGAGTCTCTTGGTGCTTGTCTTTGACTATCCTTTAGATATGTTGTGGTGATAGTGGTACTCTCTTTGGATGGCCGCGGTGACATTGGGAAATCCATAGATTGAGAACTACGAACTCTGAGGTGTGCTTTTGTAGCCTTACAGAATTCTCGTCCTCTCTTGACAACAAAGGAATGACCTCCGAGTACATCTCCATTGCATGTTTTACGGGAAATATCATGTGATTAGACTATTGTAATGTTGTTGGGAGTTGCCACTAGTGAAAGTATGAAGCCTAGGCCTTGTTTCCATCATTGTTACACCGTTTGCACTCACTTTTGTTACTTGTTTCTTTGCTGCAATTTTTATTAAAGATTTATATTACTTCGTTTTATCACACCTATCACCCATATTTTACCATCTCTTCGCCGAACTAGTGCACCTATACAACTCCTAGTTGTATTAGGTGTGTTGGGGACACAAGAGACTTCTTGTATCTTAATTGCAAGGTTGTTTGAGAGAGACCATCTTCAACCTCTACTTCCCTGAGTTCGATAAACCTTAGGTCATCCACTTGAGGGAAATTGTTGTTGTCCTACAAACCTCTACGCTTGGAGACCCAACATAGTCTACAACAATAGAAGCGTGCGTAGACATCAAGCTATTTCTGGCGCCGTTGCCGGGGAGGTAAGCGTTGAAGGTATATCTTTAGATCTTGCAATTAATTTTTTTTGTTTCTTGTTTTTATTTTCACTAGTTAGGCTTTATGGAAAACAACAAAAATATTATGAGAGAGCTTTATGAGCTCTACCTTGAGTTGGGACATGAAGTGTTTGACGAGAAAATCAAAAAGCCTATGGAGCTTTATTATTTGCACAACACTCATGATAGTAGAAATGTTATTAGTGTGTCTTCTTTGAATACTTTTGATACTAATGATATGCAAAGCCATAAGCTTGGGGATGCTACGTTTTATGAAGATGATCTTTTTAGCCCCCCAAGTTTTGATGAGGAAATTTATTTTGATGATACTTTGCCTCCCATCTATGATGATTATTGTGATGACACTTATGCTATAAAGAATAAATTTTTACAAGTGCATCATGATAAGAATGATTCATGTGATATCTATTTTGTTGAGTTTGCTCCCACTATTACTAATGAGAAGGATTTTGCTTCTTGATGCTTCAATGATTTATTTCTCTACAAGATACCTTTGCATAGGAAGCATGTTAGACTTAAATGTGTTTGGTATTTTCTTCTTGATGCTCTCTTTTGTTCTTCAACTCTTATTCCTACGAGAACAACATTAAAATCTTAAGCCTATCTTTATGGCTATAAAGAAAGAGCTCTAGGGAGACAACCCTTGTTATCTTTACTTTGAGTTTTTAATTTCTGTTTTTAGTGGTCTTGATGATTGTTACTACTGTAGCAACATCATTGTATCTTTACTTTTCAAGCTTTGTGCCAAGTTTAGCCTCAGATTGCAAGAAAGTTCAAAAGTTGTGACATGCTGTCCAGAAAACAGATTCTGTCCTTGGACGAAAAAATTAGACTAAAATCACCAGATCATCTTTTTGATCTGAATTTTTTTTGAGAGCGTGCTCCATACAATTGACTTTCGAGCGTCTGTTCTGAGTTTTTTGATTCGAGTTGCAGAAGTACCTCTAAAAAATTCTTTCCTACATTCTGTTCTGTTTTCACAGATTCTGCCACGTTTTGTCTCTCCTTACTTTTGCAAACCTTAAGCTTGCTTTTTCTTTGCAAAAACCTTTTGGAAATATTGAGAAACAGTAGCTATTCAATAATATCTTTATATCCAGTGGGAAAAAATTATTTATTAAGGGTCCTAACCTCTCAAATCAGCTTATGATGAGTTATGTATGAAGGGAGTTTTCAAGTGTGCGATGGAAGATGATGAAAGAAGATCCAGGAGTGTCAAGCGCTCAAGCTTGGGGATGCCCCCATGCATCCCCAATAAATATTCAAGGAGACTCAAGCGTCTAAGATTGGGGATGCCCCCGTGCATCCCCTTCTCCATCAACAATCATCAGTTCGTCCTTCGTCTCACTATATTTTTATCACTTCATGTGTTATGTGCTATGCTTGGAGCGTCTCGCTCTTAGGTTTTATTTTTAGTTTTCTTTAGCTTTGCTTGCTGTTCATAACAAGTTAGATCCCGTCTTACTTTGTGTGGGAGAGAAACGCACTCCACTTTCAAAATCTAGAACACATCATAGGATTCTTCATGCCTATCTTTTTGCTGTTGTGTGTTCTTTATCTTTTCGTAGCTACTGCCATGTCTAGTTTTAGTCTTAGTTTGTCTTTAGAAAGAGCCTTGGCTTTTGTTTAGTTTGTTGCTGGAACTCTCTTTAGTTTTCATGTTTATCTTGTTAAGAGAGTTGGTTGTTGCACTGAGTTTTGTCTTGTCTTGAAAGTAGGTAATTGAGGTTGCTATTTAATTTTAGTAGTAACTTGCAATGGTTTTGAGGTATTGATGTGAGTAATGTTTGAACTTTTGGTGTCAAGGGCTCTAGCCTATTAGTGATAGGTGTCATATTTTGGGCAATCTGTGTTTATTTTCAAAAATCTACAAAACTAGTTGAGAATTCTAGGTACTAGATGGATCACTAATCTTTGGAGGGATCGGATATTAGAGTACACTCACGTACCATGAGTCGAGGATGCGCAAGGATAACCAAACCCCCATACACTCCTCCTCGGGGTACTTGTCTCTTTGTGAACCTCCTTATTAGATTGAGAGTTACCGATAATAAGTGCATGAGTTATTCGGACTAATGTAAGTATTGAAAGTTGACACTTCCACCTTCCCATATTTTTCTAGCCTCTCCCGTGTCGTGCATTGCCTTCTTCTCACTCCGAGAGTTGGTGTCCACCTTCGCCGGTACATCCAAAACCTTGGCATGATATGCTCTGTCATCATAAGCCTCCTTATATCTTTCCTCAAAACAGCCACCATACCTACCTATCAAAGCATTTCCATAGCCTTTCTGAGATATATTGCCATGCAACATCCACCTCTTCATGACTTGATCTTCAAGTCATACATGTTCCTGCTACACTGGCAGCGACATACATTGCATACATCATGGTAGCTACATCTTCTTTATGTTTTGAGTACCTTGTAAAGTGTGAAAGATCTTCTATACCCTCTTGTAAATTAGAGTGTTGCCCTTAAGTGAGGAAAAGATGCCAAAGTGGACAAATCAAAAGATCCCAAAGAGGACAAATGAGAGTTACATAGAAAGAGCCATTGAGGCCACAAAAAATACAAAAAATAGAAAAAAGAGAAAAATAAAAATAAAAAGAGAGAAGGGGGCACACTACTATTCCTTTTGAGAGATCCACACTCGTACTCCGTCTTATATCTTGTACTCCATAGAGATTATCATTCATGCATATAGCTATGTGGGGACCTTTACACTATAGAACTTGGCTTGTATATTCAATTGATGAGCCTCCTCTAATGAGCTCTAGGTCTTCTTGAGCAAGCAAGTTGGATGCACCCCCACTAGTTTCATTGGAGAGCTTACCTTAGCTCATATGTGCATCCGTTGCATGTAAATCCCTACTTCTCACATCATATCTATCATTTGGCTTTCTCTCACCTATGATTGTCCTCATTGATGTGAGCCTTTCACACCATTTTTGTCTTCCTCCTCAACCTTTTCTCTCTTTGCCATCCTAAGTGTCAACTTTCTTGCTTACGCTCATCCATTGCATGAGTGCTCAAAATATCGAAAAGGAGTGGATCATTTTGACTTCTACCTGGCTAGTGGTCTGGGGATGAGTCAAGATAAGATTCGAAAGAAGACCAAGTGTGAAACTTTAGTAGATTGAGTTCTCAACACAAAAATATTTTTTCTCGTATATCCCTATCCCCTTTCTTGCACGCACACTTGGAGACATTCGAGTCACGGACAGCGAGAGCTCTTGCACCTTTATGTTCTTATGTTGCTTGTTTCAATGCTAATATAGACTCTTTCTTGTTAAGACTTGAATTGAATTGCATGCGTTGATTTCTTTACTTTCAAAGTTCTTATATGGTTCCTAGCATGTCACCACAGAAATTATGCTTGGTATCATTTACCTACTCGAGGACGAGCATGAATTAAGCTTGGGATGTTGATACGTCCCAAACGTATCTATAATTTCTGCTTGCTCCATGCATGGTTTGTGTGATATTGCTATGCTTTTGATACACGTTCATATCTTTTTATAACATATTTTGGAACTAACCTATTAATGGTTGCAAGAGTGCACAAGTTCTTGTTTTTCTATTTTATGTGTAGGAATTACTTGGATAAAGGAAAGATCACAAAAGGAAGCCTTGTAAGAGTTGGACTCTAACTTTCCCGAAATCTGTCCCCACCAGACAGGTTTTAAAGATCGCCTCGGAAACGCTAGAAGACGGCCTCAAACGGAAAAAACTTAAAACTACAAAGTTGTAGGGAAATTTTTTCCGGTGTATTTAGACATAAAATTGGGCCCAATAGTAGTTCGGATGCTTCCAGAAACCCCGAAATACAGAAGACGTAATCTGGATGACGGGAATCCGAGAGTCTATATAAAGAGAGGAAAACTAGGTCAAAGGGCACCACGAAATTTCCTCCCCCTTGGCAGTCGTCTTGAGGGGGAGATCAATCTCCACAGCAGAACCATCTCCAAGGAAGAAGAAGGGGCCAAGGGCCGGGGCCGTGGCCGTGGGCGCCGCTGCCGTCGCCGTCTCCTTCATCTCCTCCGGGCTGCACCTCTCCATCAACAATTCTCCCTCTCACCATGTCCATTGGTGAGTAGTTCCACTCGAGGCTAAGACTTATATCTTGATCTATGTGGTTTCTCTCTCTCCCATGATGTGATCTTTGTTGTGATCATAGGCTATGTTAATCTAAGGTGATCCCATGATATTTCCCCTTCTTCTATGTATTGGATTTGATGTACTCACTTGTCTTTATCTAGTATAATCCCCGAGACCATGATGACAGCGGTCTATTGGACATGGGTTAGAAGAATATTTTCATGAGTGATTTCCTCTTTTGTGTGTTGATTGAAGATTGAGAGTCTCTTGGTGCTTGTCTTTGACTATCCTTTAGATATGTTGTGGTGATTGTGGTACTCTGTTTGGATGGCCGCGGTGACATTGGGAAATCCATAGATTGAGAACTACGAACTCTGAGGTGTGCTTTTGTAGCCCTACACAATTCTCATCCTCTCTTGACCACAAAGGAATGACCTCCGAGTACGTCTCCATTGCATGTTTTATGGGAAATATCATGTGATTAGACTATGTTAATGTTGTTGGGAGTTTCCACTAGTGAAAGTATGAAGCCTAGGCCTTGTTTCCATCATTGTTACACCGTTTGCACTCACTTTTGTTACTTGTTTCTTTGCTACAATTTTTATTACAGATTTATATTACTTCGTTTTATCACACCTATCACCCATGTTTTACCATCTCTTCGCCGAACTAGTGCACCTATACAACTCCTAGTTGTATTAGGTGTGTTGGGGACACAAGAGACTTCTTGTATCTTAATTGCAGGGTTGTTTGAGAGAGACCATCTTCAACCTCTACTTCCCTGAGTTCGATAAACTTTAGGTCATCCACTTGAGAGAAATTGTTGCTGTCCTACAAACCTCTGCGCTTGGAGGCCCAACATAGTCTACAAGAATAGAAGCGTGCGTAGACATCATGCACCCAGCTGCCAGTTGTTGTTTTCTGCTGTTTTTGTATTTCAGGTTTTCCGGCATTTAAAAGTGCTTCAAAAAATCCGGAAAAATCAGATAAAAAATCAGCGACCCGGAAGCTTCCGGAATAACCAAGGCAGCGGAGGGGGGCCACCACCAGGAGACCAGGAGGGTCCCTGGCACAGCCCCACCCTAGGCCGCGCCAGGAGGCCTCCTGGCTGTCTGGTGGGTCCCCTCGACACCCCCCTCCGCCTATATTAGCCCTCGGGGTGGAAACCCCTAATATCGATCTCTTTTCCGCGATATCGCCTCTGTACCGCCGCCGTCGCTTCAGATCGGGCATGCCTAGAGAAGCTGCTCCGGCACCCTGCCGGGAGAAGCTACCCCCTCCGGGAGACCATCCATAGTCATGGTAACCTCCCGTATGTACCGTGAGTAGTTCCCCTTGGACCATGGGTCCGTGACCAGTAGCTATGTGATCTTCCTCTCCCCTCTTTGTGCCTCCACTTTCGAGACCTCGTGAGATGCCTCATATGATCGAGGCACCTTTGTAATTTTCTGCCATTGCTATGTTGAGTTTGTTGGGATCTGATGGATTATGAGACTATGTTCAGATTGCGATGAGTAATATATTTTGTTCTTCTCTTTTATATTTTGTTCTTGAGTAAATTCTTGCATGTTCTCCGTTGCCGTATTTTACTTTGGCCAAGTATTTTACTTTCTCTGTTGCCGTATTTTACTTTGGCCAAATTCTTGCATGTTCTCTTTTATATTTTGTTCTTGAGTAATATCTTTTGTTCTTCTCTTTTATATTTTGTTCTTGAGTAAATTCTTGCGGTATGCTTGATTGTGGATTCAGCCCCTTGATGTCTAGCTTGAGTGACAGAAACATGAGACTAGGGGATGTGCTATTGCCACCAGGGATAAAACAACGGTGCTTGTATCCGCGGATGCAAGGATTGTTTACTTTACGCAAAGTTCTTTTAATGCAGTTGTCTGTTGCTTTGGATTTACACTTTGGGTGGGATTCGCAACTTAATACCAGCGAGATGTTCTGGATAGATATCTCAAGGTGGATGATTCGTAGTAGATGCAGTTGGATTTCGGTCTACTTACCTTGGTGTACTGCCCATTGCTTTTGAGCCCTTCCTTTCTTTGCAGCATAGTTAGCATTGCGGTGCCTTCATAATCCTGTCAATTGCCCAACTGTGATTTGTTTACCTCGCTAGCACTTTTATCGTCTTTTGGTAGAGATACATCACTAGTGAAAATCACGGGACCCCAGTCCATCTTCACATTACTGTTTACATCCTTAGTTTACTTTTCAGTTGCTATCACTATCATTATTATCTTTTGCGTTAATCCTTTGTAAACATCAAGGCCGGAGGGATTGACAACTCCTCTGTACTCGTTGGGAGCAAAGTTATTTGTATCTGTGTGCAGGTCCACGTCAAGCACCGTGACACCCTCTTGTATCTCTTGGAGTCCTACTGGTTCGATAACCTTGGTATCTTTACCGAGGGAAATTTGCTGCTACGCTACATCTCACCTTCCACTTGGGGTAACCAACGAGGAGTGAGAGATCCTCACCGTATCAAGCCAATTTCTGGCGCCGTTGCCGGGGTCTCCAGTCTACAAGATAGGGGAGTTGCACACTATCTTTTATCATTGCTTTTTAGTCTTGTTAGTTTACCTTTCAGTTTTTACTTTTGTGTCCCTTATCAAAAATACCAAAAATACTTGTTGCTACTATGGGTTCCAATGAAAACACCAAGTTGTGTGACTTCACTAGTCACAACAACAGTGACTTTATCTGCACTCCTATTGCTCCACCTACTACTTCAGCACCTTCTTATGAGATTAAACCTGCTTTGCTGAACCTTGTTATGAAAGATCAATTCTCTGGTGCTAGAGATGATGCTGCTTTGCACTTAAATAATTTTATTGAGCTTTGTGATATGCAAAAGTACAAAAAGTAGATGGTGAAATTGTTAAGCTTAAGCTTTTTCCTTTCTCTTTGAGGGATGAAGCTAAAATCTGGTTTCAATCCTTGCCTAAGAATAGCATAGATTATTGGGATAAGTGCAAGGATGCTTTTATCGGGAAGTACTATCCCCCTGCTAAAATTATTCAATTGAGGAGTAACATTCTGAATTTCAGGCAATTGGATAATGAACACGTTACCCAGGCATGGGAACGTATGAAGACGCTTGTCAAGAACTGCCCCACACATGGACTGACTACCTGGATGGTTATCCAGACTTTTTATGAAGGCTTGAACTTTACCTCGCGGAACCTGTTAGATTCGGCCGCGGGAGGAACTTTTATGTCAACCACACTTGGTGCTGCCACAAAGCTACTTGATGAGATGATGCTGAACTACTCTCAGTGGCACACCGAAAGATCTCCAACTGGTAAGAAGGTAAATTATGTCGAGGAGATCTCCTCTCTAAATGAAAAGGTTGACCTTATCATTTCTCTACTTACCAAGCAAGCTCCTATTGATCCTCAGGATGTTCCTTTAAATTCTTTGGTTGCTCAAGAACAAATAGATGTGAACTTTATCTCTAGAAACAACTTCAATAATAATGCTTATAGGAGTAATTTCGGTAGCAACAATCCTAGGCCTTTCCATCCAACAACTATGGGAATGATAACCCTCAACTGTAGGGGATCGAGATAGTCTTCGCGGGCAAGATAACCCAATTTATTGATTCGACACTTGGGGACACAAAGAATACGTACTGGCTTTGACAATTGAGTTGTCAATTCAACCACACCTGAAATAAACACTTGCTTGCACAAAGGTATTAGTAGAAACTGTGATATGGTAGTGGTGGTAATGATAATAGTGGTGATAGTGATAGTGGAACAGCAAAGGTAAACAACTAGTAACTAGCAGAAGGAAAACACTGTAGGCTAGGGAGATGGATGGTTGGGAGCTTCTTGGATGAGAACGAACATGTAACAAATTCTAACTTGGGCAAGGCTCACAGAAAACAAAGGATCATCTAGGCAAATATCAAACATCAGGCATGTATCCCAAGGTAGTTGTACGTGCTTGCAATAAGAACTTTGCACAACATCTTTTGTCCTACCCTCCCGCTACAAACGGGGCCAAAAGGAACTTAGGGAGATTAAGGTACTCCTGTCAAAGAGCACCGGAACAAAGCATTAACACTTCATGGATACACGGAATCCTCAAATTATAGTCCACCCCCTTTGGTATCCCAAGCTGTCACCATTGGGATCGCCGGTTCCAGACTATAATAGGTGCATACAACTCATAGATAGGATCAAGAACACCACAAACTCAAGAAAAAAAAGGGTGATCAGATCTGAAATCATGGAACTCGGGCCCAAAGTGTCAAGCATTAAGAGCAACAAGTTGTAATAGAGATGATAAACACCAAGTAGATGATAGGCAACATGCCCCCAACAATCGGATTGAACTATTACATGATCTAACTCATCCAATCCCTACCATCCCCTTTTCCTACAGGAGGGAATTACTCACACATGAGAGGAGAAGTCATGGAGGGGTGATGGAGAGGCGATGATGATGACGATGGCGATGATTTCCCCCTCACCGGAGCCCAATTCAGCCTCCAGATTAGCTCTCCGAGGAAGAACAGAGGGTTGCGGCGGCTCCACGACGTAGATTGGAAAAGCGACTTCTGTCTCGGGGTTTCTGCGTCAGGAGAATAAATAGGGGCCAAGGTAGGTCACCAGGGGGTGTGGGACCCAGCCAGGAGGGCAGGTGGCGCGGCCAGGGGCTGGGCCGCGCCAGGCACCCTCCTGGCTGCCCCCTGGCTGCCCTGTGGGCCCCCTTTGGCCTGGTGGAAGCTTCCGGAACGCTGATTTTTTATTTATTTTTTTGGGATTTTTCCAGCGTACCTAAATATCCAGAAACCTGCACAAAAGAAAACAACACTGGTAGCTCTACTGAAAACAGTGTCAGTCCGGGTTAGTTTCGTTCAAATCATGCAAGAATGAAGGCAAAACAATGGCAAAAGTGTTTGGAAAAGTAGATACGTTTAGGACGTATCAGGGAACAACAACACTTATCCTAGCACCAAAAACTCCACCTCTGAACTAGAGAGTATGCTTAGAGACTTTATCACTACCCAAAAAGCCTTCAACAAGAATGTGGAAGAAAAACTAGCTAAATTAGATAATCTTTGTTTGAAGGTAGATAACTTAGCCCTTGATGTTGAGATGTTAAAAATTAGAACCTCTCCCCTTGAGGAGAGTAAGGTCACTCCTATTAATACTATCCAGTTACAAATCAATGAAAACATTAGGATGATGGCTAAACTTAAAGAAACATGGGCTAGAGAAAAAGAGTAAGAGGATAGAATTAAGATCCTTCCTACCTACCACACAGTAGCCACTATCCAAGTAGTTGAGGATGTCCAAACAGCTAGCACCCATCACACCCCTAGTCCCACTAGACCTATCAATGGTGATGCTACCACCTCAACCATAAATGAAGAAACCTCTATGACCATAGAGGCTTTCAAACAAGTGAGCTTAAATGATATCACTACCTCCTTGATAGATAGTAGTGACCTAGACTTTGACAACTGCACTTTACCTGAAGTTATTGGTTTCCTACACAAGATGTCTAGAGACCCCCACACTAGCACATTTAATCTTGCCTTCACACAGCATATCACCAATGCTCTAATCAAAGTTAGGGAGGAGAATCTTAGATTAGAAGCCTCCATACCTAGGAAGCTAGAAGATGGTTGGGACCCTATGATAAAAATCAAATTAAATAACTTTTCTTGTTATGCTCTTTGTGATGTTGGAGCAAGTACCTCTGTTATGCCCAAAAGAATGTATGATATGCTTGAATTGAAACCTTTTGATCCTTGTTCTTTTGGTGTTCGTCTTTTTGATTCTTCCATAGAGAAACCCTTGGGGAAGATCGACGATGTTCTTATCATTGTCAATGACAATTATGTTCCCGTTGATTTCACTATTATGGACATTGAGTGTGAGTCCTCTTGTCCAATTATTTTGGGACGTCCTTTTCTTCGCACAGTTGGTGCTGTTATTGACATGAAAGAGGGGAATATCAAATTCCAATTACCTCTCAAGAAAGGGATGAAACATTTCCCTAGGAAAAAGATTAAGTTACCTTTTGAGTCCGTCACACGGGCTAGTTATTCTCTTGAAAAGACTTGATCTTCTGCTTTAAGCCTAGCTAATGGCTCTAAAGAAGCGCTTTCGGGAGGCAGCCCGCAACGAATTTAGGTTTTTATTTTTGAATTTCTTTTGTTCTTAGTGGTCTTGATGATTTTTACTACTGTAGCAACATCATTGTATCTTTACTTTTCAAGTTTTGTGCCTTTTATAGCCTCATACGACAAGGGAAGTGAAAGTTGTGACATGCTGTCCAGAAAACAGATTCTGTCCTCGTGACTATAAAAATCATGGAAAAATCCCAGTTCATCTTTTTGATCTGAAATGTTTACACAGCATGCTCTATACAATTACGAAACTTGCGTATGTTCTGAGTTTTTTATTTGAGTTGCAGAAGTACCCCTAAAAAATTCTTTACTATCTGTTGTTCTGTTTTTCACAGATTCTTCCACGTTTTGTCTCTCTCTACTTCTGCAAACCTTAATCTTGCTTTTCATTTGCAAAAAAAATTTGGAAATCTTGAGAAACAGTAGCTCTTCAAGATTATCTTTATTTCCAGCAATGGAAAATTATTTTAATAGGATACTATCCTCTCTAATCAGTCTACAATGAGTTATGTATGAAGGGAGTTTTCAAGTGTGCGATGGAAGATGATGAAAGAAGATCCTGGAGTGTCAAACGCTCAAGCTTGGGGATGCCCATGTGCACCCCCAATAAATATTCAAGGAGACTCAAGCGTCTAAGCTTGGGGATGCCCCCGTGCATCCCCTTCTTCATCAACAATTATCAGTTCGTCCCTCGGTGCACTATATTTTTATCACTTCATGCGTTATGTGCTATACTTGGAGCGTCTCGCTCTTTACTTTTCTAGGTTTGTTTTTTCTTTGTTTGCTGTAGTAACAAGTTAGATCCCAGCTTACTCTTTTGTGTGGGAGAATTACACGCTCCGCTTGAATTAGAACTCCTCATAGGATTTGCATGCTTATTCTTTTAGTTGTGAGTTGTTCTTTTTCTTTTCTTAGCTACTGCTTTGTTTAGTTGTAGTGCTTTAGTTTTTTTTCTAGAGATTTTCTTTTGTTTTAGGTTGAACTTTTTATAGGTTGCATGTTTTATCTTGTTAGAGAGTTTTCCTGTTGCACTGAGTTTTGTGTCTTGACTAGAAGTAGGTAGTTGAAGTTGCTTTTCTCTTTGTAGTAGTAACTTGCAATAGTTTTGAGGTATTGACTAGAGTAATGTTTGAACTTTTGGTGTCAAGAGAACGAGCCTATTAGTGATAGATGTCGTATTTTTGGCAATCCGTGTGATTTTCGAAAACCAAAAACCCCTGTTGAGAACTCTAGCTACTAGATGGATCACTAACCTCTGGAGGGTTCGAATATTAGAGTACACTCACGTACCATGAGTCGAGGATGCGCAAGGATAACCAAACCCCCATACACTACTCCTCGGGGTACTTGTCTCTTTGTGAACCTCCTGATTAGATTGAGAGTTACCGATAATAAGTGCATGAGTTCTTTAGACTAATGTGAGTATTCGAAAGTTGACACTTCCACCCACCTATACTTTTTATAGCCTCTTCGGTACCGTGCATTGCCCTTTCTGACCATGAGAGTTGGCGCATACTTCGCCGGTGCATCCAAACCCTTGGCACGATACGCTCTGTTATCATAAGCCTCCTTATATCTTTCCTCAAAACAGCCACCATACCTACCTACAAGGCATTTCCATAGCCTTTCCGAGATACATTGCCATGCAACATCCATCTTTTCATGACTTGATCCTCATGTCATACCTTTGCATCATGATAGTTATATCCTCTTTATGTGAGTACTTTTGTAAAGTGTGAAAGATCTCCTATATTCTTGTAAAATATAGAGTGTTGCCCCTAAAGTGAGGAAAAGATCCCAAAAAGGACAAAATCAAAAGATCCCAAAGAGGACAAATGAGAGTTAAATAGAAAGAGCCATTGAGGCCACCAAAAAATACAAAAAAAGAGAAAAAAGAGAAAAATAAAAAATAAAAAGAGAGAAGGGGGCACACTACTATTCCTTTTGAGAGATCCACACTAGTACTTCATCCTCTACCCCTTGTACTCCATAGAGATCATCATTCATGCATATAGCTATGTGGGCACCTTCACACTATAGAACTTGGCTTGTATATTCCCATGATGAGCCTCCTCAAATGAGCTCTAGGTCTTCTTGAGCAAGCAAGTTAGATGCACCCCCACTAGTTCCCTTGGAGAGCTTTTAGCTCACATGTGCATCCGTTGCATGGCAATCCCTACTCCTCACATCATATCTATCATATGGCCTTCTCTCGCCTATGATTGTCCTCATTGATGTGAGCCTTTCACACCTTTTTGTCTTCCTCTTCCACCTTCTTTCTGTTTCGCCTTTTAGGTGTCAACTTTCTTGCTCACGCTCATCCATTGCATGAGTGCTCAAAATATCGAAAGGGAGTGGATCAGTTTGACTTGTACCTGGCTAGTGGTCTGGGGAAGAGTCAAGATAAGAATCCGAAGGAGACCAAGTGTGAAACTTTAGTAAATAGTTGTTCTCAACAACCTTTTTTCTCTCTTTTTCCCAGTCCCCTGCTTGCACGCAAACACCATCTAGAGACATTCGAGTCACGAACAGCGAGAGCTCTTGCACCTTTTGTTCTTTTGTTGCTTGTGTCAATGCTAATATAGACTCTTGCCTGTTATGACTTGAATTGAATTACATGCTTTGATTTCTTTACTTACAAATTTCTTATATGGTTGTGTGGCATGTCACCATAGAAATTATGCTTGTTATCATTTACCTACTCGAGGACGAGCAGGAATTAAGCTTGGGATGTTGATACGTCCCAAACGTATCTATAATTTCTGCTTGCTCCATGCATGTTTTGTGTGACTTTGCCATGTTTTGCTTGAACTTTCATACACTTTTGAGCATATTTGGACTAATCTATTAACCCAGTGCACCCAGCTGCCAGTTGCTATTTTCTGCTGTTTTTGTATTTCAGGTTTTCCGGCCATTAAAAGTGCTCCAAAAACTCCAAAAAAATCAGATAAAAAATCAGCGACCCGGAAACTTCCGGAATAACCAAGGCAGCGGAGGGGGGCCACCACCAGGAGACCAGAAGGGTCCCTGGCGCGGCCCCACCCTAGGTCACGCCAGGAGGCCTCCTGGCTGCCTGGTGGGTCCCCTCGACACCCCCCCCCTCCGCCTATATTTAGCCCTCGGGGTGGAAACCCCTAATATCGATCTCTTTTCCGCGATCTCGCCTCTGTACCGCCGCCGCCGCCGCTTCAAGATCGGGGCTGCCTGGAGAAGCTGCTCCGGCACCCTGCCGGGAGAAGCTGCCCCCTCCGGGAGACCATCCATAGCCATGGACACCTCCCGTATGTACCGTGAGTAGTTCCCCTTGGACCACGGGTCCGTTATGTCTACGCACGCTTCTATTCTTGTAGACTATGTTGGGCCTCCAAGCGCAGAGGTTTGTAGGACAGCAGCAATTTCCCTCAAGTGGATGACCTAAGGTTTATCGAACTCAGGGAAGTAGAGGTTGAAGATGGTCTCTCTCAAGCAATCCTGCAATTAAGATACAAGAAGTCTCTTGTGTCCCAAACACACCTAATACAACTAGGAGTTGTATAGGTGCACTAGTTCGGCGAAGAGATGGTAAAATATGGGTGATAGGTGTGATAACACGAAGTAATATAAATCTGTAATAAAAAGTGCAGCAAAGAAACAAGTAACAAAATTGAGTGCAAACGGTGTAACAATGATGGAAACAAGGCCTAGGCTTCATACTTTCACTAGTGCCAACTCCCAACAACATTAACATAGTCTAATCACATGATATTTCCCATAAAACATGCAACTGAGACGTACTCGGAGGTCATTCCTTTGTAGTCAAGAGAGGACGAGAGTTGTGTAGGGCTGAAAAAGCACACCTCAGAGTTCGTAGTTCTCAATCTGTGGATTTCCCAATGTCACCGCGGCCATCCAAAGAGAGTACCACAATCACCACAACATATCTAAAGGATAGTCAAAGACAAGCACCAAAAGACTCTCAATCTTCAATCCACACACAAAAAAGGAAATCACTCATGAAAATATTCTTCTAACACATGTCCAATAGACCGCTGTCACCATGGTCTCGGGGATTATACTAGATAGGATCAAGTGAGTACATCAAATCCAATACATATAAGAAGGGGAAATATCATGGGATCACCCTAGATTAACATAGCCTATGATCACAACAAAGATCACATCATGGGATAGAGAGAAACCACATAGATCAAGATATAAGCCTTAGCCCCGAGGGGAACTACTCACACATGGACATGGTGAGAGAGAGACAGAGAGTTGTTGATGGAGAGATGCAGCCCGGAGGAGATGAAGGAGACGGCAACGGCGGCGGCCACGGCGGCGGCGGCGCCCACGGCCACGGCGGTGGCCACGACCCTTGGGGGCAGCGGCCCTTGGCCCTTCTTCTTCCTTGGAGATGGTGCTTCTGTGGAGATTGATCTCCCCCTCGAGACGGCTGCCAAGGGGGAGGAATTTTCGTGGTTCCCTTTGACTTAGGTTTCCTCTCTTTATATAGGCTCTCGGATTCCCGTCATTCAGATTACGGCTTATGTATTTCCGGGTTTTTAGAACCATCTGAACTCCGATTGGGCCGAATTTTATGTCTAAATCCACCGGAAAAAAATTCCCTACAACTTTGTAGTTTTAAATTTTTCCGGTTGAGGCCGTCTTATAGCGTTTCCGAGGCGATCTTTAGAACCTGTCTGGTGGGGACAGGTTTCGGGAGAGTTAGAATCCAACTCCTACAAGGCTCCTTTTTGTGATTTTTCCTTTATCCAAGTAATTTCTACACATAAATTAGAAAAACAAGGACTTGTGCACTCTTGCAACGATTAATAGGTTATTTCCAAAATATGTTATAAAAAGATATGAAAGTGTATCAAACGCATAGCAATATCACACAAAACATGCATGGAGCAAGCAGAAATTATAGATACTTTTGGGATGTATCAACATCCCCAAGCTTAATTCCTGCTCATCCTCGAGTAGGTAAATGATAACAAGCATAATTTCTGTGGTGAAATGCTAGGAATCATATAAGAACTTTGAAAGTAAAGAAATCAAAGCATGCAATTAAATTCAAGTCTTAAGAAGCAAGAGTCTATATTAGCATTGAAACAAGCAACATAAGAACATAAAGGTGCAAGAGCTCTCGTTGTCCGTGACTCGAATGTCTCCAAATGGTGTTTGCGTGGAAGAAGAGAATATGGGAATACGAGAGAAAAGTATATTTTGTTGAGAACTCAATCTACTAAAGTTTCACACTTGGTCTTTTTTGGAATCTTATCTTGACTCGTCCCCAGACCACTAGCCAGGTACAAGTCAATTTGATCCACTCCTTTTCGATATTTTGAGCACTCATGCAATGGATGAGCGTAAGCACGAGAGTTGACACTTAGTATGGCAAAGAGAGAATATGGTGAAAGAGGAAGACAAAAAGGGTGTGAAAGTCTCACATCAATGAGGACAATCATATGCGAGAGAAAGCCAAATGATAGATATGATGTGAGGAGTAGGGATTGCCATGCAACGGATGCACATATGAGCTAAGGTAAGCTCTCCAATAGAACTATTAGGGGTGCATCCAACTTGCTTGCTCAAGAAGACCTAGAGCTCATTTGAGGAGGCTCATCATTGGAATATACAAGCCAAGTTCTATAGTGTGAAGGTCCCCACATAGCTATATGCATGAATGATAATCTCTATGGAGTACAAGATATAAGAGGGAGTACGAGTGTGGATCTCTCAAAAGGATAGTAGTGTTGCCCTCTTCTCTCTTTTTATTTCTTTTTCTCTTTTTTCTATTTTTTTGTATTTTTTTGGTGGCGTCAATGGCTCTTTCTATTTCTCTCATTTGTCTTCTTTGGGATCTTTTGATTTTTTTCCTCTTTGTGATCTTTTCCTCACTTTAAGGGCAACACTCTATATATTACAAAAAGTATAGAAGATCTTTCACACTTTACAAAGTACTCAAATCATAAAGAAAATGTAACTATCATGAAGTATGCAAATGTATGCCTCTGCCAGTGTAGCAGGAACATGTATGACATGAAGATCAAGTCATGAAGAGGTGGATGTTGCATGGCAATATATCTCGGAAAGGCTATGGAAATGCCTTGATAGGTAGGTATGGTGGCTGTTTTGAGGAAAGATATAAGGAGGCTTATGATGACATAGCGTATCATGCCAAGGGTTTGGATGTACCGGCGAAGGTGGACACCAACTCTCGGAGTGAGAAGAAGGCAATGCACGGCACGGGAGAGGCTAGAAAAATATGGGAAGGTGGAAGTGTCAACTTTCAATACTTACATTAGTCCGAAGAACTCATGCACTTATTATCGGTAACTCTCAATCTAATAAGGAGGTTCACAAAGATACAAGTACCCCGAGGAGGAGTTTATGGGGGTTTGGTTATCCTTGCGCATCCTCGACTCATGGTATGTGAGTGTACTCTAATATCCGATCCCTCCAAAGATTAGTGATCCATCTAGTACCTAGAGTTCTCAACTAGTTTTGTAGATTTTTCAAAATAAACACGGATTTCCCAAAATATGACACCTATCACTAATAGGCTAGAGCTCTTGACACCAAAAGTTCAAACATTACTCACATCAATACCTCAAAACCATTGCAAGTTACTACTAAAAATAAATAGCAACCTCAATTACCTACTTTCAAGACAAGACACAACTCAGTGCAACAACCAACTCTCTTAACAAGATAAACATGAAAACTAAAGAGAGTTCCAGCAACAAACTAAACAAAAGCCAAGGCTCTTTCTAAAGACAAACTAAGACTAAAACTAGACATGGCAGTAGCTACGAAAACATAAAGAACACACAACAGCAAAAAGATAGGCATGAAGAATCCTATGATGTGTTCTAGATTTTGAAAGTGGAGTGTGTTTCTCTCCCACACAAAGTAAGACGAGATCTAACTTGTTATGAACAGCAAGCAAAGCGAAAGAAAACTAAAAATAAAACCTAAGAGCGAGACGCTCCAAGCATAGCATATAACGCATGAAGTGATAAAAATATAGTGAGACGAAGGACGAACTGATGATTGTTGACGGAGAAGGGGGTGCACGGGGGCATCCCCAATCTTAGACGCTTGAGTCTCCTTTAATATTTATTGGGGATGCATGGGGCATCCCCAAGCTTGAGCGCTTGACACTCCTGGATCTTCTTTCATCATCTTCCATCGCACACTTGAAAACTCCCTTCATACATAACTCATCATAAGCTGATTAGAGAGGTTAGTACCCTTAATAAATAATTTTTTTCCCACTGGATATAAAGATATTCTTGAAGAGCTACTGTTTCTCAAGATTTCCAAAAGGTTTTGGCAAAGAAAAAGCAAGCTTAAGGTTTCCAAAAGTTAGGAGAGACAAAACGTGGCAGAATCTGTGAAAAACAGAACAGCAGGTAGTAAAGAATTGTTTAGGGGTACTTCGGCAACTCAAATCAAAAAACTCAGAACATAAGAAAGTTTCGTAATTATATAGATCACGCTGTGTAAAAATTTCAGCTCAAAAAGATGAACTGGGATTTTTCTGTGATTTTTCTAGTCACGAGGACAGAATCTGTTTTCTGGACAGCATGTCACAACTTTCACTTCCCTTGTCATATGAGGCTATAATTGGCACAAAGCTTGAAAAGTAAAGATACAATGATGTTGCTACAGTAGTAACAATCATCAAGACCACTAAAAACAGAACGTAAAAACTCAAACTAAAGATAACAAGGGTTGTCTCCCTAGAGCTCTTTCTTTATAGCCATAAAGATAGGATTAAGATTTTAATGATGCTCTCGTAGGAATAAGAGTTGAAGAACAAAAGTGAGCATGAAGAAGAAAATATCAAACACATTTAAGTCTAACATGCTTCCTATGAAAAGGGATCTTGTAGAGAAATAACTCATTGAAGCATAAAGATATTAGCATAGGAAGGCAAAAAATGTGCTACTTCAAAACCTTCAACATAAAAAGCGGGAACTTGATATTATTGAAATATCTATAAGCATATGTTCCCCTCTCATAATAATTTCCAATGGTATCATGAATAAACTCAACAATATAAGTATCACATAAAAATTCTTATCATGATCCACATGCAAAAGGGTACTCTTACTCTCCACATAAGAAAAATCCTTCTCATTAGTAATAGTGGGAGCAAACTCAAGAAAATATCTATCACATGAATCATTCTTATCATGATACACTTGCAAACATTTATTCTTTATAGCATAAGTGTCATCACAATAATCATCATAGATAGGAGGCAAAGTATCATCAAAATAAATTTCCTCATCAAAATTTGGGGGGCTAAAAAGATCATCTTCATCAAACGTAGCATCCCCAAGCTTATAGGTTTGCATAGCATTAGCATCAAAAGTATTCAAAGAAGACATCCAAATAACATTACTACTATCATGAGTGTTGTGCAAATAATAAAGCTCCATAGGCTTTTTGATCTCCTCCTCAAACACTTCATGTCCTAACTCAAGATAGAGCTCATAAAGCTCTCTCATAATTTTTTTTGTTGTTTTCCATAAAATCTAACTAGTGAAAATAAAAACAAGAAACAAAAAGAATTAATTGCAAGATCTAAAGATATACCTTCAAGCACTCACCTCCCCGGTAACGGCGCCAGAAATAACTTGATGTCTACGCACACTTCTATTCTTGTAGACTATGTTGGGCCTCCAAGCGCAGAGGCTTGTAGGACAACAGGAATTTCCCTCAAATGGATGACCTAAGGTTTATCGAACTCAGGGAAGTAGAGGTTGAAGATGGTCTCTCTCAAGCAATCCTGAAATTAAGATACAAGAAGTCTCTTGTGTCCCCAACACACCTAATACAACTAGGAGTTGTATAGGTGCACTAGTTCGGCGAAGAGATGGTAAAATATGGGTGATAGGTGTGATAAAACGAAGTAATATAAATCTGTAATAAAAAGTGCAGCAAAGAAACAAGTAACAAAAGTGAGTGAAAACGGTGTAACAATGATGGAAACAAGGCCTAGGCTTCATACTTTCACTAGTGGCAACTCCCAACAACATTAACATAGTCTAATCACATGATATTTCCCATAAAACATGCAATGGAGACGTACTCGGAGGTCATTCCTTTGTGGTCAAGAGAGGACGAGAATTGTGTAGGGCTACAAAAGCACACCTCAGAGTTCGTAGTTCTCAATCTATGGATTTCCCAATGTCACCGCGGCCATCCAAAGAGAGTACCACAATCACCACAACATATCTAAAGGATAGTCAAAGACAAGAACCAAAAGACTCTCAATCTTCAATCCACACACAAAAAAGGAAATCACTCATGAAAATATTCTTCTAACCCATGTCCAATAGACCGCTGTCACCATGGTCTCGGGGATTATACTTGATAGGATCAAGTGGGTACATCAAATCCAATACATATAAGAAGGGGAAATATCATGGGATCACCCTGGATTAACATAGCCTATGATCACAACAAAGATCACATCATGGGAGAGAGATAAACCACATAGATCAAGATATAAGCCTTAGCCCCGAGGGGAACTACTCACACATGGACATGGTGAGAGAGAGAGAGAGAGTTGTTGATGGAGAGGTGCAGCCCGGAGGAGATAAAGGAGACGGCGACGGCGGCGGCCACGGCGGCGGCGGCGCCCACGGCCACGGCGGTGGCCACGACCCTTGGGGGCAGCGGCCCTTGGCCCCTTCTTCTTCCTTGGAGATGGTGCTGCTGTGGAGATTGATCTCCCCCTCAAGACGGCTGCCAAGGGGGAGGAATTTTCGTGGTGCCCTTTGACCTAGGTTTCCTCTCTTTATATAGGCTCTCGGATTCCCGTCATCCAGATTACGTCTTCTGTATTTCGGGGTTTCTGGAACCATTCGAACTCCGATTGGGCCTAGTTTTATGTCTAAATCCACCGGAAAAAAATTCCCTACAACTCTGTAGTTTTAAGTTTTTCCGTTTGAGGCCGTCTTCTAGCGTTTCCGAGGCGATCTTTAAAACCTGTCTGGTGGGGACAGATTTCGGGAGAGTTAGAATCCAACTCCTACAAGGCTCTTTTTTGTGATTTTTCCATTATCCAAGTAATTCCTACACATAAAGTAGAAAAACAAGAACTTGTGCACTCTTGCAACCATTAATAGGTTAGTTCCAAAATATTTTATAAAAAGATATGAAAGTGTATCAAACGCATAGCAATATCACACAAAACATGCATGGAGCAAGCAGAAATTATAGATACGTTTGGGACGTATCAGTCTGTGACCAGTAGCTATGTGATGTTCCTCTCCCCTCTTTGTGCCTCCACTTTCGAGACCTCGTGAGCTGCCTCACATGATCGAGGCACCTTTGAAACATGAGACTAGGGGATGTGTTGTTGCCACCAGGGATAAAACAACGGTGCTTGTATCCGTGGATGCAAGGATTGTTTACTTTACGCAAAGTTCTTTTAATGCAATTGTCTGTTGCTTTGGGTTTACACTTTGGGTGGGATTCGCAACTTAATACCAGCGAGATGTTCTGGATAGATATCTCAAGGTGGATGATTCGTAGTAGATGCAGTTGGATTTCGGTCTACTTACCTTGGTGTACTGCCCATTGCTTTTGATACCTTCCTTTCTTTGCAGCATAGTTAGCATTGCGGTGCCTTCATAATCCTGTCAATTGCCCAACTATGATTTTTTTACCTCGCTAGCACTTTTATCATATTTTGGGAGAGAGACATCACTAGTGAAAATCACGGGGCCCCGGTCCATCTTCACATTACTGTTACATCCTTAGTTTACTTTTCAGTTGCTATCACTATCATTATTATCTTTTGCGTTAATCCTTTGTAAACAGCAAGGCCGGAGGAATTGACAACTCCTCTGTACTCGTTGGGAGCAAAGTTATTTGTATATGTGTGCAGGTCCACGTCAAGCGTCCTGACACCTTCTTGTATCTCTTGGAGTCCTACTGGTTCGATAACCTTGGTATCTTTACCGAGGGAAATTTGCTGCTACGCTACATCTCACCTTCCACTTGGGGTAACCAACGAGGAGTGAGAGATCCTCACTGTATCACCGGCACCCTGCCGGGACGGGGAAGTGCCCCCGAAATCATCTCCATCGACGTTGCTTCCTCCCTCCATGATGCGGGAGTAGTTCCTCCTCGGGGCTGAGGTTTCTACCAGTAGCTATGTGGTCTTCTCTCTCTCCCATGATGTGATCTTCATTGTAATCATAGGCTATGTTAATCTAGGGTGATCCCATGATATTTCCCCTTCCTCTATGAATTGGATTTTTGTACTCACTTGATCTTATCTAGTATAATCCCCAAGACCATGGTGACATCGGTCTATTGGACATGGGTTAGAAGAATATTATCATGAGTGATTTCCTCTTTTGTGAATTGATTGAAGATTGAGAGTCTCTTGGTTCTTGTCTTTGACTATCCTTGAGATATGTTGTGGTGATTGTGGTACTCTCTTTGGATGGTCGCGGTGACATTGGGAAATCCATAGATGAGAACTAAAAACTCTGAGGTGTGCTTTTGTAGCCCTACATAATTCTCGTACTCTCTTGACCACAAAGGAATGACCTCTGAGTACGTCTCCAATGCATGTTTAAGTGGAAATATCATGTGATTAGACTATGTTAATGTTGTTGGGAGTTGCCACTAGTGAAAGTATGAAGCCTAGGACTTGTTTCCACCATTACAATACCGTTTGTGCTCATGGTTACCACTTGTTTGCTTTCTGCACTTTTTATTACAGATTTATATTACTTTGTTTTGCCACACCTATCACCCTTATTTTACCATCTCTTCGCCGAACTAGTGCACCTATACAACTCCTAGTTGTATTAGGTGTGTTGGGGACACAAGAGAGTTCTTGTACCTTAATTGCAGGGTTGCTTGAGAGAGACCATCTTCAACCTCTACTTCCCTGAGTTCGATAAACCTTAGGTCATCCACTTGAGGAAAATTGTTGCTGTCCTACAACCCTGTGCGCTTGGAGGCCCAACATAGTCTACAAGAATAGAAGCGTGCGTAGACATCACTAGCCTCTATGAGTGAAGCAAAACATAAATGCAGAAGCTCCTCCGGAGTTTTAAAGGAGACTAGAACTAAGAATTTCAGAACAAGTAATATCACAATCATGCATAAGACAATGTGGTACTTTGGGACAATGCACATTACACTCAGAATGAAAATTCTGCTTTCAATAGTTGATTCTTTGAAGAAAGAAGGTGGAGACTCTCGAACCGTGCCTTTTGATGGAAAGGTTGAAAACATGTGGCTGGAAGCAAAGACTTTTATTTGACGGTCTATGGTGCCTTTTATTTTGCCTCAAGTATGGACGGAAAGTTCTCGTTCCATCTATCATTAATAGCATTTGACCCATTTCATTCCATCATCAAGTATGGGGGAAGTGCAATTTTTTAAAAATTGTGAAACAAGTGAGAACTGGGCATTCTCCAGACCAGCCTCTGCCTCATAAATTTGACTAGTTAAAACTTTTTCAAGGAGTAAAACATTTTTTGCATGGAAGATAATGATTTTCCCTCACCGCACCATGAGCTTGTACGGTTACAAAAAGGAAGCTTTTGAATAAATTTTGAGATGGTACAAGAAAGTCTTCGTTAGGGATGGCGAGTAAATACCATAAATAGGAAGGTATGGTGGACTCATGTGGAATAACTGGTTTGAAAGGATTTGGATGCACAAGCAGAATTCCTCTTAGTGCGAGTGAAGGCTAGCAAAAGACTGGGAAGCGACCAAGTAGAGAGCAATAACGGTCATAATCATGCAGAGCGACAAAGCAACATTGAATCGGGCATGAAAGTGATATAATTATTCCGAAATAAAAAGATCATCAAGGCATGATAGACTTTTTAGTCGTAAACATGTGTGAACATGTGCCAAGTCAATCCAAGAATTCTTCAAAGGGAAATACCACTTCAATATGCCAAACCATGAACAATGCAATGCATGTAAATCATTTCAACAAAACATTATGCACTCTAGCTATTTGATACTAGCCACAAAGAAAGCATGAACCACTGGGAAATCATTGTAAACATAGCACTATGTCGCTACAAGATGGTCTCTAGATCATAAGTACATGCATATGTACAAAAGTAGAAACAAAAAGAGTTCATACCGGCTTTCCTTGTTGCATCCCTTCCACGATCTTCTTCATTACTGCCTTGTCACTTGCGCGATCGAACGTAGGAAAATATAATCAAGTGCAAACGCCATCATGGACTCGAGCTAAACTCTGCAAACAAAGCAAACTAAAGAGAGAAGGGAAAACTTTTTGGGTTTTCAAAGTTTAAACGAAAGCAAAAGAAAGGAGAAATATTTTTGTTATTTTTTCAAATTAAGAGGGAACAAAGAAGAACAGGCAAAAAATTCAAAAAAGATCATAGCGAACAACACAAAACGGATAATTCAATGGAAAGGAGAGAAAGGCACGTACTCCCCCAAGCTTAGGCTTTTCGCCTAAGTTGGTATCAGCTACTGCGGTCCCTAGGAGCCTCCAGCACTAGGGTGGTACTGGTGCGTCCACGCGTCATACGAGGCTTCAGGTGCGTAGACCGAAGTCCTGGGATCCTCCCACGAAGAAGGCTCCGCGCTCCAAGCAGAATAAGACCCTTCACCCCATTGGGTAACAGGCTCCCCCTCATCAGGCACAACCCCCTCCATGGGGTTATGAAACTGTTGCTGAGCCACGAACTCGTCAAACTGGATAACATTGAAGGACCATTCATTCATGCGGGTATAATAAAACAAAAGAGGTGCAGGTAGATGGATCTCCCGAATAGTGGTCAGTCCAAACCTCAGAATATAACTAAGGTTACCAAACTCGGAAGTCCTGGTAACAAACTCATGCCTCTTCATGGCAGCAAGGTCAAAGCTCAGATAAGGAAAAGGCTCATCATCAGGATGTGCGGTGCGCTCAAGAGACTCAAGAATAAGTGTGGCATAAATGCCACCAAAGATATCGCCCTTGTTGCCATTAGTATCAAGGCGACGAGCAATCAAGGCACCGGCATTATACTTACTCTTCCCTGAAAGGGCGTTCTCCAGGATAGCAGCATCCGGCGCAGAACTGCTGCTCATGTTGTCGCGAGCTAACACCCCTCTAGCAATAAAATATGCGAAATACCTGAGATGGGGAAAGAAGATGCTGGAAATCTTCGAATGTTGGATATCCTTCGTGTCATGACTGCAAAGAGAGTTGAAGAGATTCCTTAGCTCGGTGGGCTAAGAGTTCATCTTCACCGTCTTTCCCGCGTTCAGCACACCTATTATTTCACATAATCTTGCCAAAGGCATGGTCAAAAGATCATCATAAAATCTAAACTCAACAATAGTAGCATCATGACTATATCTAAAACTATTAATAAAATAGGAGGTGAGTTTGCGATACTGAGCAACACGACATGCTGGAAGCCGTGTAAAACCTGCATTAGCACAAAGGTTGTAAAACTCCTCCTTGATACCTGCAGCTTCAAGGAAAACTTCGCACGGAAACGTCATTGCACGTGTTGGACTTGTCTCTTCTAACAACTCTAGGGGCACAACATCCTCGTTGTAGCTCACCCTAGCAGTTGAGGATGAAGGTGCAACTCTAGTAACTCGGTCAGTACGCTCGGGCTTCTTCTTCCCAAGCCATCCCTTTGCCTTTCCTAACAAGCTCATTTCTGAAATTTTTGACAAATTACAAAAACAAAGATTTAAGAAAAATGAGTTGAGGCAAACTACTCTACTCACTTCCCCAAGGCACAAACTTGCATCAAAACTTGGAAAATAAATTTCTACACATGCATGCAAGCTCATATGAATAGCACCAAGAACTACTAAATACTCACTAATGAAGCCACCAATCAAAAATCTAATTGGAGGGTTGAAGGAGTCACATACCAGGGAGTATTTGCTCAAAATTTCAGCTCAAACAATGGGCCGTAGAGAGAGATCGAACTTTCGGGTGGAGAGAAGTAAGAACTCGGGTTCCAGCTGAAGAACTCGTGTTTTTTGGGAGAAAGAAGGAGAGAGGAAGAAGACTTACCTGGGTGGCTGGCCTGGTGGGCCCAGACGCCCTATGGGCGCGGCCAGGGGCCGGGCCGCGCCAGCTGGCCGCCTGGACCAGGGGTGGCCCCCTTGGTCAGCCCCGGGTGTCTCTCAGTCACTTTTTCTGTAGAAAAATTGATTTTTATTTTTGTTGATTTTTTCTGGCAACTTCACCGTTAAATTTTTTTCGAAGTTTCAAAAGCTGCAAAACTTCCGGGAAACTTGAAATAGTGGTGAGACATGTGAAGCTTCATAAACATAAAACTTTGGTACAGCAAGGAGAACAAAAGCTAAAGGAAATGAAAACATAACAAGCTCCACTTTTTACCCATATAAAACATGCTAGCTAGCAAGGTTGATCAAGTCTTACCAACAAACCCGAGATATATAGATCAGAAAGCCTCACCTTTTATAAAGTGATCATTGTACCTTTACTTTAATGGACATTGTCCCCGCCGTAATGATTTTGTATTTGTGGTGAACATGGAGATGACAATCCCAATCACCAATCTTCACAGTCTCGATATTCTCTATAGAGTTAAGGCCATGCCTTTTGTCGATCTTCTTCGAAAAATACACCGTGTGTTCATTGAAGGTGACCTTTCATTTATTTCAATCAATGATAGCACCTGTGGTGTTAACAAAAGGTCTACCAAGAATAATGGACATGCTCCCATCCTCGGGCATGTCTAGCACGACAAAATCAATAAGAATTAAGCAATTGGTAACTTCAACAGGAACATCTTCGCAAATACCAACTGGAACGGTTGTTGACTTGTCAGCCATCTGAAGAGAGATATCTGTAGGGATTAGCTTCTCTAAACAAAGCCTCATGTAAAGAGAAAAAGGCATAACACTCACTCCTGCACCAAGATCACACAAAGAAGTTCTGACATAATTATTCTTTATGTAGCAAGGAATGGTGGGTATACCTGGATCACCAAGCTTTTCAGGAATCTTGCCACTGAAAGAGTAGTGATACGTCCCAAAAGTATCTATAATTTCTGCTTGCTCCATGCATGTTTTGTTTGATATTTCTATGATCTAGATACACTTTCATACAGTTTTGATCATATTTGGACTAACTTATTAACTCAGTGCACCCCAGTGCCAGTTCCTGTTTTCTGCTGTTTTTCTATTTCAGGTTTCCCCCATATTAAAAGTGCTCCAAAAATTCAGGAAAAATCAGATAATAAATCAGTGTAGAAGAACCTTCCGGAATCACCTGGGTGGGGCTAAAGGGCCACCACCAGGGGCCCAGGCGCCCTGGTGGCGCGCCCTAGGGGTTGGTCGCGCCAGGGGTGCGCCTAGACCCCTGGTGGCCCCCTGGCTTCCCCCCTACTCCTATATATTCTCCGTGACGGGATTCTTCCAAAGACATAACCCTTTTTGATCTCGCCTCTGTTCCGCCGCCGCCGAGCTTCCAAGATCGGGAGCGCCAGCAGACCTCTTCCCGGCACCCTGTCGGAGGGAGGATTGACCTCTGGGAGCTTCCCCTGCACCATGGAAGCTTCCCGGATGATCCGTGAGTAGTCTACCTTGGACCATGGGTCCGTGATCAGTAGCTATGTGATGTTCTCCTCCCCTCTTTGTTCTTCATGGATTAGACCATGTGAGCTGCCCTACATGATCAAGGCACATATGTAATTCTTTCTGTTGTTGCTATGCTGAGTTTGCTGGGATTTGATGGATTATGAGACTATGTTCAGTTTGTGATAGAGTAATATATTTGGTTCTTATATTTAATATTTTTGTTCCTAAGTAACTCTTGCATGTTCTTCGTTGTTGTTTATTACTTTGGCCAAGTAGTAGGTAGTGACCCCAAGAGGGAACGTTATGCTCGATTGTGGGTTCATGCCCCCTGATGACACGCTTGAGTGACAAAAACATGTGTCTAGGGTGATGTGTTTTTTCCACAAGGGGGAAAACTACGGTGCTTGTAACCGCGGTTGCAAGGATTGTTTACTTTACGCAAAGTTCTTTTAATGCAGTTGTCCGTTTCTTTGGGTTTACACTTTGGTGGGGATCTCAACTTAATGCCAGCGAGATGTTCTGGATAGATATCTCAAGGTGGATGATTAGTAGTAGATACAGTTGGATTTTGGTCTACTTATTTTGGCGTACCGCCCATGCTTTTGAGCCTCTTCATTTCTTTGTAGCATAGTTAGCATTGCGGTGCATTTTTAATCCTGTCAATTGCCCAACTGTGATTTGTTTACCTCGCATAGCAGTTTTATCGTCTTTTGGGAGAGAAACATCACTAGTGAACATCATGGGACCCTGGTCCATATTCTCATCACTGTTTACACGCTCATTTATTTCCTGCTTTTACTTTCTAGTTTCTATCACCATTATCATTATGCCTTGTGTTTGATCCTTTGTAAACAACAAGACCGGAGAGATTGACAACCTCTCTGAACTTCATTGGGAGCAAAGTTATTTGTGTTTGTGTGCAGGTCCACGTCAACCTCTAAATTTCTAGCGCCGTTCTAACCTACTTTGCCGCTTTCGGAGTCCTACGGGAGACAAACCCTATCCTCCACATAGGGGATATTTGCTGTTATCCTACATTTCACCTTCCACTTGGGGTAACCAACGAAGGGCGAGAAGCCATTATCATCTCTCGCACATCAAGTACTTAGCAAGCATAGTAGATATTGCCTCATTAGGGATTTTTCTTATGTTAGTAACAATATCTTTCATATATCTCGAGTAAGGAGGTAACTTAATAGCATCATTCAAAGGAATTTGAAGAAAAAGAGGTTTCATCCACTCACAAAACTTATTGTAATGCTCTTATTATTTGGTTTTGAGAGACTTACCCGGAAAGGGCATGGGTTTTTGTACCCATGGTTCTCTTTCCTTCCCATGTCTTCTTGCGATGAAGTCTTCTCTAGTGTATTTTTTCATCGGTAGTAAACAAGCCACCCAACTCCGTGAGTTTGGTCAGGTGTGCAATAGCATCATCATTTTCTCTGCCATTAAAGGGTCGGCTTCAACTGTAGATGTAAGTGAAAGATCAACGGAGAAATCAAAATCAGGATCATTGATGCATATAGGGGATGTAGCAAATTCGGGATCAGGAGGAAACTTGTTCTTCATAGAATGCTTTGCAAGCAATTTCTTCATAGCATCGGGATCAGAGTCATCACAATCTCGGAGTTCCCTACACAAATCATCATCAAGCACAATACAATCTTCCTCAAGGATTCTTTCCTTGAGTTAACTCAAGTTTGGGTAACCAAAGGATCTGCAAGTGGGGTAATGTGTAGCAGGAGTTTCAGTCTCGGACTGTTTTGCAACATTAGAATTTTAAATTCAAGATAGCGACCAAGAAAACCAATATCCTCAAGAGCAGTGGAAGCATCATCAAAAGTATCACACATAGTAACGGACTCAGTAGAATCAACATGCGGTGGCGGTGAAGCAAACTTACTCACAACGGACGGTGAATCAAGCGTAGAACTGGTGCTAAGAGCGGTACCTTTTCTTGTACTGGATGGTAAGATCGGAACCTTGGGGTCTCCTTTCTTACCCATAGTGGATAAAACGCAGCAGGCAGAATACTTCAAGTAGACTTGTAAATAAAGCTATGCTCCCCGACAACAGCGCCAGAAAGTAGTACTTGATGACCCTCAACTGTAGGGGGGTCGACATAGTCTTCGCGGGTAAGAATAACCCAATTTATAGATTCGACTCAAGGGGAGCCAAAGAATACTCACAAGATTTAACAGTTGAGTTGTCAATTCAACCGCACCTGAAATACACTTGCTTGCAACAAAATATTAATAGCAACGGTGATATGGAAGTGATAGTGGCAACGGAAATAGTGGCGGTGAAACAGCGAAAGTAAAACAGCAAAACTAAACAACTAGTAACCAGCAGGATTGAAACACTATAGGCCAGGGAGATGGATGGTTGGGTGCTTCTTAGATGAGAGTGAACATGTAATAAATTCTAACACGGGGCAAGGCACACAGAAAACAAGGATCATCTAGGCAATATCAAACATTAGGCATGTATCCCAAGGTAGTTGTACGTGCTTGCAATAAGAACGTGTACAACATATTTTGTCCTACCATCCCACTACAAAAAGGGCCAAAAGGAACTTATGGAGATTAAGGTGCTTCTGTCAAAGAGCACCAAAACAACGCATTAACACTCAATGGATACATGAAACCCTCAAATTATAGTCCATCCCCTTTGGTGTCCCAAGTTGTCACCATTAGGATCGCCGGTTTCGGACTATAATAGGTGCATACAACTCATAGATAGGATCAAGAACACAAATAAACTCATGAAAACACAAGTGGTTCAGATCTGAAAACATGGCACTCGGGCCCAAAGTGAAAAGAATTAAGAGCAACAAGTTGTAGCAAAGATGATAAACACCATACTAGATGATAGGCAACATGCCCCCAACAATCTGACGAACTAGTACGTGATCTAACTCATCCAATCCCTACAATCCCCTTTGCCTACAGCAGGGGATTACTCACATATGAATGCAGAAGTCATGGAGGGATGATGAAGTGGCGATGGTGATGACGATGGTGATGATCTCCCCTTACCGGAGGCAAAAACAGCCTCCAGATTAGCCCTCCCAGAGAAGAACAGAGGGTGGCGGAGGCTCCGCGACGAGAATTGGTAAAACAACTTCTGTTCTAGGGTTTCCTCGCGACGGGTAAAAATAGGAGCCAAGGTAGGTCACTAGAGGGGGTGGGGGCCACCCAGGCGGCCTCCCGGCGCGGCCAAGGGGGTGGCCGCGGCAGCAGGGTGCCTGGATCCCCCTGGCACCCCTCTGGCCCATCTTCTAGTCCGGGACTCCTTCGGGTGCGTGGATTTTCTATGATTTTTCTAGGAATTTTCTAAAGTACCTAAAAATCCATATTCCTTCACACAAGAAAACCATACAGGCAGCTCTACTGAAAACAACGTCAGTGCGGGTTAGTTTCGTTCAAATCATGGAAGAATGAGGCCAAAACAATAGCAAAAGTGTTTGGAAAAGTAGATACGTTTGAGACGTATCACACACGTGTATTAAGGTTTCCTCTTAATACACTTATAGCACATTATAAAACTTATTATGAACTAATAGAATATGCTGATAAAACATATTTTATTTGCCTCTAGGGCACATTCCCAACACTTGTATGTCCAATGTTAGGTCAACACCACCATTATAAAAAGTATTATCAAACATCTTCCGTACATCCTTCGGAACATAGAGATAAACTGGCAATTATGAATAAGTTGTCAACCTTGGGAAGCAAGGAAATAAAGAAGGAAACAAGTCAAATTTGTTGAAGAAACTCACGTGGAGATCGAACCAGCTTTATGTTATCCACTAGCATCCAAATGTCTTTATTATAAAATCTACCACTTCGACGATGAGGTCCAAGATCGAATGTAATTTGCATACCCTCCTCAAATGAATATACCTTGCATAGTGCATAGCAATTTGAACAAGCAAAAAATGTGTATTCTGGTTCATTAATGACCTTGACCTTTAAAGTGATAACATGTTTCATCTTAAGTTTGACTTTTGTTTCATTCTCGCGCCAATCATTTACTTTGACAAAGTCGCAGATGTGAGGTCTTGCATAGCAGGGGATGTGCTAGTTGATTATTAAAAAAATTACACGTCAAAACAAAAACTTAAGTTAAACATGCTTAAATAGAAGAACAAGTCACAGAAGTTGCATGATGTTAGATGTTCGAAGCGCCACCTAGGTGTGAGGGAGAAGTATATTTCTTCATCCCCAACCAACACCGGATTGTCGCACCGACCTGAATCATCGTCACAATCATCGCACTCTGGGAGCTTATGGTCGTCGTCAGAAATTTTCTGTGTTCATAATTTAAAATATTAAATCAATGTCAACACACATATCATGAAGTGACCCAAGTGTGTTGGACAAGTTTCATACTTGAGCATATCACAAGGATCACTAGCTCCCGTCCCCGATGATATATAGTGCCACAATGTGTTTTAATCATCGGCGTTCTAAAAAGGGAGGAAAATAATGATGAAAAGTAATTTCATGCCGGAAGACCGTTTAATTCCAGTTCCGACAAATCACGGGCACTCGATATGCCACTTTAGAGATTTGTTGTAATTACCTTAGTTCTATTTTTTGATATTAAAATTGAACTTTGCTCAACAAAAATTTGATATGACATTTCCTAATATAAGTTTGCCCAACAAAAATCATAATTGCCTCAAAATGCTAATAACCATCCTAGTTTGCACATGTTTAACAACCTAGCATGGAGCAGGGGGACTCACCGGGTGAGAGGGCAGCCTCTGATGAGTGCGACGATGATGACGAGATGGCGAGGAGGGCGCAAGCGCGGCCTCCGGCGACGATGAGGAGGAGCCAGCGTGGCCTTGATACGTCCCAAACGTATCTATAATTTATGCTTGTTCCATGCTCTTTTAGGTGCATTGCTATGTGTTTTACTACACTTTTATATCTATTTACATGTATTTGTACTAACCAACAAATTCAGTGCACCTAGTGCCAGTTTCTGTCTGCTGATGTCTGTCATTTGCAGGTTTTTACCCATATTTACAGAGCTCCAAAAATTCCAAGAAAATTAGATAAAAAATCAACGTAGAAGAAGCTTCCAGAATCACCGAAGGAGGGCCAGAGGGGGGACACCCCCTCCCAGGCGGCCAGGGGGCGCGGCCCCACTCCTGGCCGCGCCAGGAGGGCGCCTAGGAGGACGGGGCACCCCCTGGCGCCCCCTTCGGCCTATTTTTACCCCTCGTCCCGAAAACCCTCGGAGAGACCCCTGCATCATGATTTTCCTCTCTGTTCTGCCGCCGTCGTGCTTCCAAGATCGGGAGCACCAGAAGACCTCTTCCCGGCACCCTGTCAGAGGGAGGATTGACCTCCGGGAGCTTCTCCACCACCATGGACGTTTCCCGGATGTGCCGTGAGTAGTCCCCCTTGGACCATGGGTACATGACCAGTAGCTATGCGATGTCTTCTCTCCAATCTTGTGCTTGAATTCTTAACCCTTGTGAGCTGCCCTACATGATAAGGGCATCTACGTAATTCTTTCTGTTGTTGCTATGCCGAGTTAGCTGGGATCCGATGGAATATGATATTATTTCAGATTGGGATGAGTTATATAATTAGTTCATCTTTTATATTTTGTTCTTGAGTAATTCTTGCATGTTCTCCGTTGCTTTTTATTGCTTTGGCTAAGTAGTAGATAGTAACTCCAAGAGGGAGCGTTTATGCTTGATTGTGGGTTCATGCCCCCTGATGTCTAGCTTGAGTGATAGAAACATGAGACTAGGGGATGTGTTGTTGACACCAGGGAGAAAACAACGATGCTTGTAACCACGGTTACAAGGATTGTTTACCTTACGCAAAGATTGTTAATGCAGTTGTCTGTTGCTTTGAGTTTACACTTTGGGTGGGGCTCGCAACTTAATACCAGCGAGATGTTCTGGATAGATATATCAAGGTGGATGATTAGTGTTACCATACTTTTGAGCCTCTAACTTTCTTGCAGCATAATTAGCATTGTGGTGCGTTTATTATTCCTTGTTTTGTTCCCCTGTTTTAGCTCATGAGGAAGTAGTAGACAATTCATGATCTCCTCATACTGGACAAGCTTTATCTTGGGTTTGCAGGTCTAATATTCGAACCCCTAATACGAGGAGGGACTGACATGAGTGCACATTCACGCTTTGTTCATGAGAAACGAGAAAACATTGGTAGTGATAAAGAAAGGAGATTAATGGGATGTGATCGTCCCTCCTTGGGGGTCGTTCCTCGAAACTTTCCCAGTTTGAGAAGTATTGGGCTTTCTGCTAGCATTCATTGACGAATCATGCACCTCCCAAAAGCTTATGTTTACAATATTATTGCTTTCAAAAACACTAAAAGCTCTAGCACATGAGTTTTCCCTACTTCCCTCTGTGAAGGGTCTAGCCTTTACTTTATGTTGAGTCAGTAAACCTACTTCCTTCTATCATTTAAGAGAGAATACACCTGATATTGACAAAGATGCATTCATTTATATTGTCTCATTGAGAGTTGCCATATCACATCTTTGTTGACATTATCAATCAAGGTAAAAAAATTGTTGAGCATTGCTACATCAAACATCTTCCTGTGCGTTAGCATTTTTACTTCTTGACTAATAAAGCTTCAATTGATCTCATTATAAATATAAGTGGAAGAGAGAAATGTAAAATTTATTAGTTGTTCTTTGACCAAGAACATGTTTGCCATGATTTAATGAGTTTCCTTAGCCCTACTTTTGATTATAATTGATATTAATCTTTCATAAGGGCCTTATGAATTGAGATTGCTGTTGAGGATGCTTGAGTTTAGTAGAGAAATTATGATGCTTCTTGTATGTATTCTTATTTATCGACACTTCACTCTCTAAACTTGTGGACAAGCTTACCGAGCTAAGTATTCGCTTGGGGACAAGCGAGGTCTAAGCTTGGGGGAGTTGATACGTCCAAAATGAATCACTATTTTGTATCATAATTTACCTCTATTCATTGATATATTTCATAATATGATGTCGTTCTTATGATGTTTTGGCTTGTTTTACACAGTTTACAACTTTCCGGTGCCGAAACAGCAGACGCAGGAATCAGCGGGGAAAAGTGCACACAGAGTGGGCATATCAGCACATCTCCAAATGAACTGAAAGTTTCAGTGAATAACTTTCTGGAGAATCACGAAGGCACGCAAAAGGGAACCCGAAGGGGGGCCACCAGGCTCCCAAGTGGCCTAGTGGCACAACCACCCCCTAGGCCGCGCCAGGTGGCTTCCTGGGAGGGGGGTCCCACCATCGGGGCTCTCCTTTGGCCTATATACTCCCCGTGACCTAAAACACTCAGGAGATAAGTTGGATCGGGAGTTCCGCCGCCGCTCCGAGGCAAAAACCTACAAAGAAGAAAACACCTTTCCGGCGGGCAGATTCCACCGGGGAGAACTCCTCCCGGGGGGAGATCATCCTCATTGTCATCACCATCATCACGAGCATCATCGAGATCATCATCACCATCCTCCCCACCATCAGCACCATCTCCATCGTCATCTCATCTCACCATTGCAATCCAAGTTGTAACTTGCACTATTCATCCCTCTACTTTATCGGTGTTGATTACTCTTTTGTGGTGAATGCTATTAAGTTTTGTTGGATAATTATTGTTATGACCAGATTTTTCATCATATATTCATCACCTCTGATCATGTTCTCTTTTATGTCTTGTGAGTAGTTACTTTAGTTCTTGACGACATGGGAGAAGTCTTGTTGTTAGTAGTCATATGATGTTGAAGTAATATGTGTTGTTTGATATTTAAGTTCTGGTGTTATCCTTCTGGTGGTGTTATGTGAACATCGACTACATAGCACTTCGCCTTTTTAAGGACCTAGGGGAATACATTGTGTACAAAGGATGCTTACGGTGGGTTGCCGGAGTGACAGAAACCTGAATCCCGGTTCGCACACTTTTGCACGAGGGATTGTTTGATACTAAAGATTATTGCTATGGTTAGGCTTTGCCTTAATTTCTCTCTTGTATTTGCGGATTCTCGCAAGAGTTTTAATCATAAGAGTGCGCTTGTCTTAGTTTAGGCGGTGTGCTAGCATAGGTCCACACACACAACACTTATCAACACAAAACATAGTACTAGACGGAATATGGCGAAAGTAACTTGACTACCTCTCCCGTGTGTCCTCAGGAGCGCTTTAGTCTTTATAATTCTAATCCTTCAGCTTATCCTTTGTGTTCAAAAGGATTGGGCCACTTGCTGCCCTCAACACCATTTACTTTTCTTGCTTTTATTTACTTGTTGCTTAAACCAGAAAAACCATAAAAAGTTACCTTTCAGTACTTGCAGTTATTCCTTTCTCAAGATCACTTGTCATTACCTTCTATTCCTCATTGGGTTCGACACTCTTACTTATCGAAAAGGCTATGATATATATCCTACACTTGTGGGTCATCAACGCCTCACCTAAACCACCAAGCTCCTAGCTGTCTCTCTCTATCGCTCCTTGGTGCCTCCTCTCCCGCACTTCCCTGGCCCAGCACCTCCTTGAACTGCCTTACCCTTCCCGCGGGTAGCCAAAGGCCAAGGGGCCAAAGATGCGGCCTTAACATAAGTGCAGGAAGCTGAAGGCCAAGGTATGGGGCACATGCTTGCCATCTCCCTCCCCACACAGTAGACGTTGCTACTCATGTTCGTCATCGAGGTCAAGGACTTCACCAACGTCCTTCAACCATTCAACGAGCAACTAAGGAGGTACTCCTCAATGACCTGATGATCCTAAAGGCTCTAACGCCATGTTAATTGGGCTTGATTCGGGCTTAGGTTATTTTGATGCCCTACAAGTGTTCGACGGATTGCTTCTATCAAGGGGACTGACATTTGTGATGCGGGTTTGGGACGAGAGAAACATAAAAGGAGAGACGGTTTCTATGGGACACCCTGCGCTTGGACACCCTCCCCTTCTACCAGGTAAAGCATAACACCCCTGAGTCCCATGGTCTAAATTATTTTGGTTTTTTCTTTGAATTTGATCTGAAATTTGGTTGTTTTTTGGAGTTTTTTATCGAGTTAGGTTTTCATATTTGTTGGACCCAAAAGTTTATCCATCTAACATATCATGGACTCAAGGTGGCATGTGGGATTTCTAGTAGATGAGTAGCTTCAAAGATGTCTCTTCTTGGCGCCACTACCTCTTGTGTGAATCTCATTGTCATGCCCATCTCGATGCAGGCCGCAATGCAAGAGACTAATGCCATCAGGGGCCAGTTCTTTTGCTAGCTTCTAGAATAAGCTATCCTCTACATCACTTAATCTAAAAGCCCGACCAAATTTATTTTTCAGCAGCCTAGTAGTTAAGACTTACTAGTAAACTTCAAAAAAGAAAGTTTTCGTTGGGCTTCTAAAATAAGCAGGGTAGGTAGCAACTTATTTGAGAAACCCAAAAAAGCAAGCAAAAGAACTCGCCCTTGGTACTACACATTCATTGGTTATGAACTACTATGTAATTTCGTCCGTTCCTAAATAAATGCCATATTAAAAGAGTACAAATCTAAATTTGGATCATAATGTACAAAAGAGTATTCAGATTATTATATCAAGAAAAAGAGTATTCAAATTGATTAGGTAAAAATGTATTATTTAATTTGTCATCAAAATAATAATGTCATGCTACCTTTTTATTTTATTTTACTAACCTATACATACAAAAAAGTGATGGGATGAATAAGTGTTTGTTAGACCAAGTATGTGATCAGAGGGGGAGGGGGTGAATGATCACTTCTAAATTTTGCATGAAACTATGAAGTGAAGCATAACTCAGCAACCGAAGACATTTAACAGAAAGGTAAACATTGAAGCAGAACATGATCGAAGCAGAACATAGCGAATCATGAGCATCAAATCAAATGCATTGAAGCGGATCACTGAAGCAATTGATAAACTGAATGTAAGTGCGGAAAGTAAAACGAACTCTTGACTCGGCGATGTTTGTTCGACCAGTTCACACTCTGCAAAGTGCTACGTCTGGTTGGAGGGACTTGTGATTGAACACAGGAGCTAACCTCTCTCCGTCCGTTTCTCCACTGCACCAATCTCCTCGAGCTTGGTCAGTTCTTCACTCGTGGTAGATTATTGAGGAAATCACCGAAACCTTTGACAAACTAGACTTCGAGACGACAATAACTCTTCGCTCTCTGAAGAACAACTCTCTAACCGTCTAGGAGAATTTCAGTTCTCCAAGATAAAAGGGCTAGCAAACTTCTTCTTAAGTCATAATGAATCAACTCAGATCAATAGGACTTATACTTTTGTGGATGGGTTTTTGATATGCTTCGGTGGGGTTGCTCTTTCTCTCTCCTCTATAGGGAATCAATCTTGGAGCAGCCACCGGCCAATGAGGGCAGGGGTGGCGTATTTATAGGTGGCAATCCCTAGGAGCGAAATGACTGAAGTGACCCGATGTGACAGCTTGACATCTGTCCCCAACGGTCATATTTTCAATCAATGCGCAACTTTACTTGCGGTCCAAGTAAAGCTGACTCACGGACTTGGTTCTGCTTCAGGAGCCGAAAGAACAAAGTCTTCGCTGGTGAAGCATTACCTAGCTCACATGAGATTTCTTCAACTCTGGTTTCTCACTGGTTAAGATTCGATCTGAGTCTTTTCATCAAAACCTTCGGAGTACATTTACTAAACCCCTCTTGATAGTACGGTTTTTCCTACGACTCAAAGAAGTAAAAAGAACTACGCAAAAACAACTAAGTCTTGCGCCATCTTGATCATCTTCTTCGATGAGACGAGCTTCAGGATTCCTTATCTTTTTAGGGGTCGACATCCGTGATGAGCTTCACTCCAGAGGATGTGCTTCGGTCAAAGTATAAATCTTCGTTGAAGCTTTATCACCAACCTATAACTTCAGGAACCTAACCATCTGTTTCACACTAGAAAACTTGTTAGTTCCTCTACTGTTTTGACCAAAAATATCCAAAACTCTTGAGGGCATAACTTTGCTCTTACAATCTCCCCCTTTTTGGACTATTGTTGAGAAAACAGGCATCGATAAAAGATATGGAATTTAAGTTGAGTTGAGAGCAAACTCTAAGATATGAAGCTTATGACTCCCCCTGAATGCAAGCATCGAAGATTTATGTAATCGAAGAAAATTCTTGTTCAAGAATATCATCAATGGGAAGTCTAACACATATCCTAGTGAATCAATTGCATACAAAGATAATTTGTCTTGAAGAATATGCAATCATCCAATGAGCTGTGAACTTTAAGGATAATAACCACCTGCAAGATAAAATATAGGAAAGCAACTTGCAAGCACGAGGTTATTAACATATACGGTAAAACAGTTCACAACCGAAGTAATGCTTAAGTTACAACCCAATCGAAGAATGGAAAGTTTGTCGTAACTTAACACACGCAAACAAATCGAATCAAAACCCAAAACCCCGCATCGAATCTAAACTCATTGATGCTACGTTCTCCCCCTTTTTGTCAAGAATTGGACAAAAGGTTGAGAGGCAGATCGAGAGTATTTACGCGTCAGCTGCAACCCTGGGACCCTGCACATTGTCTTCGCCTGAAGAGGATGCATCGCCTGAAGTTTCTCCTTCGGTCGAAGCAGGTGATTCTTCCTCGTCGAAGTCCATCGGCGCTTGAAGTAATTCAAGGTCGCTGTCGTCGAGAGGATCATCTTCGTGCTTCGAGGTGTGAGAGTCTTCATCCGAGAAGGTGTCGGGGCGAATCTGTTCAGCAGGGTTGACGAATAAGACTTCATCAATCTTGTCCAGCGAAGGGATCTTGGGGTTGGGGCGGTCAACCGTATCATTTCTGGAAAGTTCCTCTGTAGATGTGGATATTCCTTGAATATGCGGTCAGCTTCAAGTTTCTTTACTGAGTTGAATTTCCTTAGGCCCTTCCAAGAATGACGCTTCAAAACCTTCAAGTATTGGTTGTTGTTCATGGCAATGTTTCCAACTCTGTTTATCTCATCTGATAGATGTTGCATCTGGCGTTGATTTCCTTCGATGAAGTTTTCAAGCAGCTGTTGGTTACGAATAGCAACTTCGAAGTGATACACTTCTTTCTGGTAGCGCTTCGACATGTTTCGCTCATTGATATGTTGTCTGACTCCTACATATGTTGCAAAAGGGTCATTTGGCCGCCTGAAGATATTCATAGTATCGCGGATCGGAGGGCAGAACAGCTTCGGGTGATGCTTCGCAGTGTAATCTTCGCTGCGTCCATGATTGCAAATGGCTTGCAGCCAAGGAGCAAATGGCTTCAGTTGATGTACCAATTCTGCAGCTTGCACCATGTATCGAAGAAAACAGTCCTCGAAGTCGAACACATGACCATGGGTGAGCTTCATAAGAGCATGACGAGTAGGATATAGAATATTAGATTCTTCATTCGCTGTACTGAGAGGCATTAGTGAGTTTGACAGGATATAAAACCAAGTCTTCGAAATGAACACCAAATGCTTCGGGCGAATGTTTTCTGGCAAGTGATCTCCAGTCACTTCGGGATCCAATAAAGATGCAAATTCAGCTTCAGTGGGATCCGGTAACATGTGAACTTTTGCAATTTCTCCAGTGTGTCTTGGGATGTTTATAATATCCATGAATTCATCTGTATGCATCCTGAAGACTTTCCCTTGAATCATCCATTCAAGAATACATGTGCTAGTATCTTCTGGGGTTCCAGAGACATATAGTGTGGCATAGAATTGATTCACTAGCTCTGAATTGAATGGAGTTTCCATGGCAAATAATCCAGTCAAGTTCTGTGCTTCGATAGTTTCCACTATGTTTTGGAAGCACGTTGCAGAAGCTAGACTGTGCATATCCAAGTACTTATGTCTGAAAAGTACACCTTTCTGGCAGTAAAGCTTCGTGTACAGGATTTGTTGTTCAGCAGTCCAGAATCGAAGGTCATCTGCAGTTCTTGGTGAATCATATGGACTAGTGCCAAAGAATCGAAGCTTCTTGCGATGAACTTCAATGTCAAATTCAGGACCGTGTCTTGAAGAAGATCCTTCTCCCAGGAATATGGGAAAAGTCTCTCTTGGATATATTGAGTCCAGCTGGGTGTCCTGAGCAGGAATGCAATGCCTTCGAGCATCTGTGATACGCCTTGGCGGTTGAGTTACAATGGCCAACTCATGTGCTTCGGCTTCAGCTTCGACTTCTGCATCTGCATTGGCTTCAGTATTAACAGCTTGAACTTGAGCTTCGTCTTGTTTGTCTTCAGACTCCTCAGCAGAGTGAGCTGAAGAGTAATCCTTTTCAGGAATGGCTTGAGGGGGTGGAGAGGTTTCAGGCGCGAAATTGTCTTGGGCGGATGGTTGTGGAGCAGGTTGAGGTGGAGGAGGAGTTGGGGCACGGGGTGGAATGACTTCGGGGGCGGATGGCTTCGATGTGGGTTTGCCAAGCTTGATGATTCTGCATCGAGGGGGCGATGCCTTTCTTGGGGCCTTCTTGGTCGGGTGAGCACTTACTTCATCAGTCTCTTCGGTGTCAGCAATCAGTCGTCTCTTCCTAGGTTGCAGCTTGGGAAGAGGTGAAGCTAATTGCTTGACCATGGCTTCGCGCTTCTTAGAGTCAAGCGCCAAGACCGAAGCATTATGTGCCTTGCAACATTCTTCGATGGCAGACTTAATCTTGCCAAGATATACTTGAATATTTTTCTTCGTTTGTTCATTCACAGCAGCAATTTTCTTCGAAGCAGCTGTTGCTTCGTTCTTGAAATCCTCATCAGATTCTTCATCTGCTCTCTTCTGGAATTTCAGGATCTTTGCAGTTTCTGATCTATCCCTTGAATGCAGATCTCTCAGCTGATTGTACAAAGTTTCGACCATGGCTGAGAGATTTGGTGAAATGTAGATATTCCCAATATCCACAGCTTGGGGATTTACAGCTTCAGCAAGCTTATAGTATGTCTGGCTCAGACCCAGACAGTCCCAAAGTTCACCTTCCCTAGCATCCGGGAAGTTGTGCTCACTATGTTCAGCTTCAACTTGGGCTTCGGGGACAGGAGTTGCGACTGGCTTCGGGGGAATTTCCTTCGGTGCCATGTCCACAGCGGCTTCCTTTTGAGCAGCCCTGGCAGCTTTCTCAGCCTTCTTTGAGCGAAGGATATTTAGCTGAGCTTGGCGTTTGGCTTCAGCTTCAGCAAGTTGTTTGGCTTCGGCGGCAGCCTTAGCCTCTTGTGCTTGAGCTTCAGCTAGCTTGCGCTTCTCTTCAGCTTGCTGGTTTGCATCGGCCAGCTCCTTCCTTTGTTTCTCTAGATCAGCTGCTTCTCTATCATCTTTCTCTTTCTCTTTTGCTTCTCTCTCAGCCTTAGCTTTGGCTTGAGCTTCGGCGTGCAGACGTTCAGCTTCAATGCGGTCTCTCTTCCGCAGTTCAGCTTCGGACAGCTTCTTTGTGCCAACCTGGGCAAAAGTCTGACCAGGCTTAGCCACAGTTGCCTTCGGCTTCGGAGCTTTGGCTTCGGGCACAGCAGTAGGCTTAGCCACAGGCTTTGCCTTCGGGTCATGCCGTTCCTTGGTCCTCTGCTCGGTTGGAACAAGACGGCATGGAGGCTTGGAGGACAGGGGAGCCTCAATCACCAAGTTCGTCAAATCAATGTTCCTCTTTGGAGCAGGAGGTGCTGAAGGTTCATGAAACTTAACACCTCTAGGAGCAGTAGGCTTCGCTCCAGCCTTCTTCTTCAGAGGCATCCGAATCAGTTTCTTCTTCGGACTTGGGGGAATGGGTGAGTGCTCTGACTCATCATCTGCTTCATCAGCAGGATCTTCATCGATCGAGTCTTCAAGCGGAGCAGCTGCTTCAGCTTCGTCATCTGCTTCGTGTTCATCTTCCTCTTCTGAAGCAGGAGGGGGTGAATCACTCAGCTTTCGAAGCTTTCGCCTCTTCTTAGGCTTTGAAGGTTCGGCTTCATCAAGCCCTGCAGCAGCAAGAGCTTTTGCCTTTTTCTCGTCTCGGATCCTCTTCTTCTCAGCCAGAATAGCAAGCCTCTCTTGCTCTTCAGGGAAATCATCCGGGGTCTTGAGTGAATTTGGGTGTGGGATAGCCGGAGGCTTCGGGTAGTACTTCCTTCGGTTGGCTGTTGTGTACTGAGCGCACATGGCTGTGGTACCGATATGGTGGACTGAATGCAAATTGCATTGCCCACTTCCAAGTTGGGATGCATTTATACTTGTACCACCGGATAGCCCAATATCGACGAATCTTTTGCAGTCGAATCTTTCTATCATGATCTGACTCTTCTGGCGGAGTATCATAGCCCATCTTGAGGCGAATGGATTCGGGTATGCCTCGGGCATTATTTACTTCCTTTGTTTTGCCTCCTTTGCCCTTCTGCTTCGGTGGCTCTGGGAAATTTTCGAGTCCTTCAACAATGGGAGACTCATTCCCCATAGCAGCTTCTTCGTCAGACATCCTGTGAACAGAATCATAGACAAGAGGGAAACAAGGAGAGGGAATGAATAAGCACAGGCAAGGGTTTCGACCAAAAACAAATCAATTTTGACAGGAGCCCAGATCAATCTCAGATTGGATGCAGCTCTGTTTATGAATTTGGCTAGAACAAGTTCGAACACAAGACCTAGCCCAATCCAGTTCAGAGAACGAATCGTATCTTAAGCACTGACCTGAGGAGATGGGATTGCTTAGATGCTAAGAACAGCTTTCCCGAGATGAAAAGACCAGCACAGATCAAACATCCCTATAAACAGAAATCAAAAACCCTAACAAAACTTAGATCCAAACCCTAGATGAAGAACACAGAGAACACGATTGGATCCAAGATGCTGTGCGTACCCTAACTTGATGACGCAAGGCGGCTACGGCGACGGGGAGCGGAGAAGTGCTCTGCGTCGACGGGGAATGTCCACGGCGGCGGCGTTCCGGCAGTGAAGCGGCGACGGCGACGACGGGGACGAGAGCTCTGCGGTTGCTCGAGGTGGAAGACGGAGAAGTCGGAGAGAATGAGCGTGGGGTGAACCGTTTCGGTGGGGGAACGCCTTAAATAGGCCTGACATGGAGCGGTTACCAGATCAGATCGAACGATTCACAGCGACTGACTCTTCCGATTCAACGGCTAAGATGAGGTGGCGTATCGCGAGCGAATCTCAACGACCCGGAGAAGACGGGGACTCAACGGCCGAAGAATAAGTCTTGACCGAGAGCAAAAACTTCGATAAAGTTGGAAACATTTGCTTCGGAACTCAATGATGCTCGAAGCAATATGCTTTCCGTTTCAATTGTGCTTAACATTCAAGATAGAAAATATTGGGAGCGAATCAGAATGGAGGGGTAGGGTCCGAAACTTATCACTTCGAAGAACAACAACGAAGCTAAAAGTGATAAGCATAGGGAACAAAAGAAACGAATAAACAAAACAAACTAAACACAGAACAGAAAGCAAATGGCAAACGAAACTAAACTAAACTTGGACGAAGAAAAACTCAAGCGAAACTAAACAAATAAAGCACAACGAAGGTGATTATATACAGTGAAAAGTTTCGATCTTACTGAACATTGTGTAAGTCTAAGATGTTTAGCTCACATCTCAATGCACAAAACCTTTTCTCGTCCAATGGCTTCGTGAATATGTCTGCCAATTGATCTTCAGTTCTTACATGGCTAATCTCAATGTCTTCGCGCTGAACATGATCTCGAAGAAAATGATGACGAATATCAATATGCTTCGTTCGAGAGTGTTGCACAGGATTGTGAGCAATCTTGATGGCACTCTCATTGTCACAAAGCAGAGGGATTTTCTTCACATAAATACCATAATCTTTCAGCGTCTGCTTAAGCCAAAGTATTTGAGTGCAGCATGAGCCAGCAGCAATGTATTCAGCTTCAGCAGTAGATATTGAGACACAATTATGTTTCTTTGAAGCCCAACACACAAGAGATCTACCAAGAAAATGACAAGTGCCTGAGGTAGATTTCCTGTCAACCCTATCACCAGCCCAGTCTGAATCAGAATATCCAATCAAATCAAACTGAGTGCCTTTGGGATACCAAAGTCCCAAAGAAGGAGTATGTGCTAGATATCGAAGAATTCGCTTCACAGCTATATGATGCGATTCCTTCGGATTTGCCTGAAATCGAGCACAAATACAAACTGATAGCATGATGTCAGGTCTAGATGCACATAAGTATAAGAGAGAACCTATCATGGACCGAAACTTTTTCTGATCGAAGGGTTTCCCTTTCTCATCTGCATCAAGAAAACCATTAGTAGGCATGGGAGTTCTAATGGTCTTGCATTCAGCAAGATCAAACTTCTTTAGGCAATCCTTCAAGTATTTCTCTTGTGAAATAAAGGTGCCATTCCTCTGTTGCCGAATCTGAAGTCCAAGGAAAAACTTCAATTCTCCCATCATAGACATCTCATATTTCTTCGACATCATCCTTGCGAATTCTTCGCTGATTTCAGTGTTAGTACAGCCAAAAATAATATCATCTACATAAATCTGACACACAAATAGATCATTGTTATATGATCGAGTGAAAAGAGTGGGGTCAGTTGTTCCTGGTTTGAAGCCTTTCTTCAGGAGGAAATCCTTCAATGTTTCATACCAAGCACGAGGTGCTTGCTTCAGTCCATACAAAGCTTTGTGAAGCCTGTACACCATATCAGGATTCTTCGAGTTTTCAAAACCTGGAGGCTGCATAACATACACTTCTTCTTCGATTTCACCATTAAGAAAAGCACTCTTGACATCCATTTGATATAGCAATATATTTTTGTGGTTAGCAAAAGCAAGCATGACACGAATGGATTCGAGACGAGCCACTGGAGCATAGGTTTCACCAAAGTCAATGCCTTCGATTTGGGTGTAACCTTGTGCTACCAATCTAGCCTTATTTCTTACCACAATACCGTCTTCATCTTGCTTGTTGCGAAATATCCACTTGGTGCCAATAACATTGTGCTTCGTGGGATCTAGCCTTTCAACAAGTGACCAGACCTTGTTCCTTTCGAATTGGTGAAGTTCTTCCATCATAGCCAATAACCAATCAGGGTCCTTCATGGCTTCATCATATTTTGAAGGCTCTAGCATGGAGACAAAAGAAAAGTTTCCACAGAAGTTAGCCAAACGAGTACGAGAACGAGTAGTGGGGCGACCTCGTTGATTGATATCTTCAAGGATTGAATCCACATCAACTCTTCTTCGAACTCGTGATAACGTAGTATCATTTGCTTCAGGCTCAGCTTCTGCTTCAGGATCTGCATCAGCTTCGGGATCAGCTTCACCTTCAGCTTCAGCATTTCCTTCAGGATTAGCATTTCCTTCGTTCCTTTGACCTTCTTCGTCCTGTTCATCATTAGCTTCAGGATGTTGATCTCCAGCGCCCCGGGCTATGTGTGGGAACATTGGACCATCATCATCCCTAACAGCTTGACGTTGATTTGCTTCAACAGGGCGAATCTCACCAATAGCCATGGACCTTATTACTTCATCAAGAGGAGGTTCATCTAGATCACGAGGCAAATGCTCCTTTTGAGAGCCATTAGTTTCATCAAACCTTACATTCACAGTTTCCATAACTTTCCCAAAGTGAGAGTTATAGACTCTGTAAGTGTGAGAGTTTGAGCCATAACCTAAAATAAAACCTTCATGTGCCTTAGGGGAAAATTTGGAGCTATGATTCATATCTCTAATAAAGCATGGAGCACCAAATACCCTGAGATATGAGACATTTGGTTTGTTACCAGTGATAAGTTCATGTGAAGTTTTCTTCAAGAATTTGTGAAGGTAAACCTTGTTGATGATGTGACATGCAGTATTGATTTCTTCGGCCCAGAATCTAATAGGAGTCTTGTATTCAGCAAGCATAGTTCTGGCCATCTCAATAAGAGTTCTATTCTTCCTTTCAACTACACCATTCTGTTGAGGTGTATAAGCAGCAGAGAACTCATGAGTAAAACCATGATCATCAAGAAAATCTTCAATATGAGTATTCTTGAATTCAGTTCCATTGTCACTTCGGATATGCTTTAGAGATAATTCATATTCTGTTTGAGCTCTCTTTGCGAATGACTTGAAGATATCAACCACTTTGCTCTTGTCATCCAAAAAGAAAACCCAAGTATAACGAGAAAAATCATCAACAATAACTAGACCATATTTTTTTCCTCCCAGGCTTGCATAATTTTGAGGACCAAAAAGATCCATATGAAGCAATTCAAGAGGACGAGTGGTAGTCATGATGGTCTTCGCTGAATGATGTTTCTTCGTAATTTTACCAGCTTCGCAGGCACTGCAGAGACGATCCTTATCGAATTTTACTTCGCTAAGACCGATAACATGATTCTTCTTCACTAACTTATGAAGATTTCTCATCCCTGCATGACCAAGTCTTCGATGCCATAACCAGCCAGATGAAGCTTTTGCCATTAAGCAAGTGGATACAGCAGGGCCCGAAGAAAAATCAACAATGTATAGATCTCCCTTTCGGTAACCCTCGAAGACAAACGTATAGTCATCCTGTGAAAAGACAACACAACGCGAAGCAGAAAACAACACAAGCATACCCATATCGCATAACTTTGAAATAGACATAAGATTATATCCAAGTGATTGGACTAGCATAACCTTGTCAATGTGCTTATCCTTCGATATGGCAATCTTACCCAAACCTAACACTTTACCTTTGTTGTTATCATCGAAGATAATGAACTTCAAAGAAGATTGAGATAGTTTTTCTTCGGTGAACAACTCCTTGTCTCCGGTCATATGATTTGTACAACCACTATCCATGACCCATTCGGATCCACCGGAGACATAGCCCTGCAGAAGAATTAGTTCTTCTTAATCACCCACAAACGAGCAGGTGACTGAGAAGACGTTGAAGCACTGGTCGAAGCAATATTAAATCGAACAGGAGTGTATTGCTTCGGTGAACCATCAAGCACACCATAAATGTAAGTCCTCTGCGAACGGTTAGCATAAGTATGAGCATATGCAATCTTAGTATGATTATTATGAGGACGATACGTGTGGCGACCAGTACGATAGTATTGCTTCTGCGGAACATTTGATTCGGTCACCAATGGATCATTTCTCGTCTCAAGAGAGTAGAAATGATTCGGTGGTACCGAAGACTTTCCCTGCATAGAATGGTTAGCAGGCAACTTTTCCACAAGTGCTTTCTGCACCCATATTTGCCTCTTGTAAGATCCATTCTTTGGTGGAGTACCTACATACTCAGCTGAAACTTTTCCCTGTTCATCTTTCATGAGTTTGTAGTATGAATCAAGTGATTCATCCACAATGACTTTGTTCATTTTGCAGTCGAAACCTGAAAGGTTAGCAATATCAATGGGTTTCTCCTTAGCTAGAACCCAAACAGTCTTAGGATACTGCTCAGGCTCCCAATATGTGCCATCAGGATTTATCTTCCTCTCGAAACCAACACCTTCATTCCTGGGATTCCTGTGAAGGAGAGCCTTCCTCAGGATGTCACAGAGATATTGGTGTCCTTGCACACTTTTGAACATGCCTGATTCAAATAAGTTTTTCAACCTGAGGAGTTCCTCGGTAATAGCAGGATTTTCCTCATCGGAGGCATTAGCATCATCAATAACAATAGGAGCTTTCCCTTTGGAAATAGTTTTGCTTCGTTCCAAACAATCCAAACAAGGTGATTCAGATTTATCAATTGCTTCAGAACCTTGTTGAGCCATGAGAGAGAGATTGACATTTTCCAATTCTTCATGAGCCTCTGTCAGTTTTTCGAGAGCCACTTTCCTCTGAAGAAATTCATAGGTAAGCTTCTCATAATCAACTGAAAGAAGATCATGCCGATAGGATAATTCTTCAAACTTCTCCTTCAAAGCAGCATGCTCATTGGTTAAAGTTTGATTCTTCTCAATCTCATCGATCAACAACTTTTCTGACTTCTTAATGGTTTTGCTTAGTGAATCAAGTTCATCTTGTTGAATTGAAGCAATTTTAGCAAGTTTAGCATAGCTTATCCTAGTATCACTTTCACATGAGGAATAATCAGAAGTATCATAGGTTGACTTGGATGAAGATACCTTTGCCTTGGACATGAAGCAATATGCAGGAGTTTCATCTTCACTACTGTTGTTGGTGAAGAATGAGCTCGAAGCATTGACTGAAGCATCTGTCGAAGCAAAATCCAAACCAGCAACTCCATCTGATTCGGACCCTGAAGCAGACCTTGAGTCTTGTTCAGCTTCGGAACCAGAGGCTTCATCTTCTGAGTTCATCTCCTTTCCCAAATAGGCCTTGGCACGGTGAGAGCTGCTTCCACGAGACGAGTGAGTCTTCGATGAAGAACCCTCACGCTTCTTATGATACTTCTTCCTTTTATCATCATCAGAATCTTTCTTCTTTTCCCTTCTTGAACTGGAATCATGTTTCTTTGACTCATGACTTCTGGAGGATCTGTAAGACTTCGATGAAGAGTCTCTGAGTGAATGCTTCGATTTGTTTTCAGCTTCCCACAGAGGGCAATCAGCAATGTAGTGTCCTGGTTTCTTGCACTTATAGCAGCAGTTGTCCTTCGATGGAGAGCTTCTTGAGGATGAACGGTAATAAGAATGACTTGAGCTTCTTGAAGGATAACTCTTCTTGGGTGAAGAAAAACCTTTCTTCTGAAAGCGATTGAAGCGTCTCATTATCAGTGCTAAATCCTTTCCAATGCTTGCGGGATCATCTGATTCGACACCTGAAGAAGAACTGACTTCGGGCGAAGAATGACGCGAAGCTCTTGCTTTCAAAGCATGAGATCTCCTTCGAGAACCATTTATGTCACGTTTCTCATCTTCTTCCATTTCAAAGGTAGTGAGTCTCTCAAGAACATCAGCAGCAACAAGACGTCTGTAATCAGTCCTTTCCTTGATCATCAGCACAATGTGATCAAACGAGTCATCTAACGAGCGAAGCAGAGTTCTCACAACAGAGTGAGGTGTAATGTCATCAGCACCGAGGGAAATCAATTCATTTGCAAGAGTTGTGAGTCTTCTGTAAATAGAACTGACTTTTTCACCCTCGTTTCTCTTGAAGCGATAGAATTTGCTTCGGAGAGTGTCAATTCTGTCATCTTTCTGGGTAGAAACACCTTCACCAATCTTCTCAAGATAGTCCCAGACACCTTTGGCAGTTGGAATATTCTTCACTTCATGATACTTTTCAGGTGTCAAGTGATTGGTGCTGAAAACCCAAACTACAGAATCAAGATCAATCAGCGTTGCTTCTTCAGGGGTGATCTCCTTCTCATCAGCAACAGTGACTCCATACAAGACAACTTGCCAGGCCGTTGAGTTGATAGCCATGATATTTCTTTTCATCTTGTCCTTCCAATACGGGTAGTCCTTCCCATTGAAAATAGGAATAGGTTCGCCAGAGCGAATAGCTGCGAAAGACATGCTAGAAGACATACTTGAAAACACTCCAGGAGGTTAATCCAAATAAAGAGTGCCTAGCTCTGATACCAATTGTTAGACCAAGTATGTGATCAGAGGGGGAGGGGGTGAATGATCACTTCTAAATTTTGCATGAAACTATGAAGTGAAGCATAACTCAGCAACCGAAGACATTTAACAGAAAGGTAAACATTGAAGCAGAACATGATCGAAGCAGAACATAGCGAATCATGAGCATCAAATCAAATGCATTGAAGCGGATCACTGAAGCAATTGATAAACTGAATGTAAGTGCGGAAAGTAAAACGAACTCTTGACTCGGCGATGTTTGTTCGACCAGTTCACACTCTGCAAAGTGCTACGTCTGGTTGGAGGGACTTGTGATTGAACACAGGAGCTAACCTCTCTCCGTCCGTTTCTCCACTGCACCAATCTTCTCGAGCTTGGTCAGTTCTTCACTCGTGGTTGATTATTGAGGAAATCACCGAAACCTTTGACAAACTGGACTTCGAGACGACAATAACTCTTCGCTCTCTGAAGAACAACTCTCTAACCGTCTAGGAGAATTGCAGTTCTACAAGATAAAAGGGCTAGCAAACTTCTTCCTAAGTCATAATGAATCAACTCAGATCAATAGGACTTATACTTTTGTCGATGGGTTTTTGATATGCTTCGGTGGGGTTGCTCTTTCTCTCTCCTCTGTAGGGAATCAATCTTGGAGCAGCCACCGGCCAATGAGGGCAGGGGTGGCGTATTTATAGGTGGAAATCCCTAGGAGCGAAATGACTGAAGTGACCCGATGTGACAGCTTGACATCTGTCCCCAACGGTCATATTTTCAATCAATGCGCAACTTTACTTGCGGTCCAAGTAAAGCTGACTCACGGACTTGGTTCTGCTTCAGGAGCCGAAAAAACAAAGTCTTCGCTGGTGAAGCATTACCTAGCTCACATGAGATTTCTTCAACTCTGGTTTCTCACTGGTTAAGATTCGATCTGAGTCTTTTCATCAAAACCTTCGGAGTACATTTACTAAACCCCTCTTGATAGTACGGTTTTTCCTACGACTCAAAGAAGTAAAAAGAACTACGCAAAAACAACTAAGTCTTGTGCCATCTTGATCATCTTCTTCGATGAGACGAGCTTCAGGATTCCTTATCTTTTTAGGGGTCGACATCCGTGATGAGCTTCACTCCAGAGGATGTGCTTCGGTAAAAGTATAAATCTTCGTTGAAGCTTTATCACCAACCTATAACTTCAGGAACCTAACCATCTGTTTCACACTAGAAAACTTGTTAGTTCCTCTACTGTTTTGACCAACAATATCCAAAACTCTTGAGGGCATAACTTTGCTCTTACAGTGTTGGAGACCATGCTCACGTCCAAAACATCGTTTATTTATGAATAGTTGGACTAGGTGCAATCATTCAAGGCACAACTTGAAACATGGTGATTTTACCATGTTTTTGTGAGAACTGAACTTATTCATGTGAAATTCTTATGTTTGAGCTCAACTTTTGTATGATGCCTAAATTTTGTAGGGACTTTTACATTTGTGCCCTTAACTCAAATCCACTACTTAGATTTACCCTTAATTTTAAAGCATGCTCAAAATTTCCCCTCTACCGTTAGGTGCACTTATAGAAATTCCCTTATGTGTCGTTACCGTTTAGCCAATGGGCTTCGACTGCTATCTGGACGTTTGCTGGACATTTTTCCCCTAACTCCATGTGTCACTTACGGGTGGGGCCTACTCTAAAAAAATAAATGCAAAAAATATTTCTCTCACCCGCTCTATCACACGCACTTACATGTGGGGGGCACATTAGAAATAAACAAAATATATATTTTTAGTGGCTTTTTTATTTTAGAATGTAAATATATTATGTTAAGTAATTATGGGTCCATTCCCCAGCTACATTTTACCTCATATAATTCTTTAGCACTAAGCCTAATTAGGTAAAAAGTGTGGGCCACAATCAGTGTCACAACCAGAGCTTACACACCGGTGTGAGCTCGGGAACGGCGGCGACGCGTCGGGTGCAAGCTGCAAAGGTGGGGAAGGCATGCACACATGCTAGAAGCTTGCTCCCGGGAGCCTCTAGAGCACCCACACAACAAAACATGTCCAATGAAGCACGGGATGTCCATGCCCGGTGGTCATGGCGGCGGACGAGGCGAACCTCATGGGGACGCCACCAATATCTAGGAATTGAGTATTGGGGGGAGGAGGGGAAGGGAAGGGGGATCACCGTGGGGCTGTAGGTGCAGTTGTTGGGTTCTACGAATCACGAGGCACCGTGAATCGGGGCCGACGGGCTACGGTCGGAGTTGGAGAATATGGAGTCGACGATGTCATCTAGATCGCATATAGTCAATCTCTTTGGTGGAGAAGGTCAGGACGCCTCATTGAATCTCATGACACATTGGTTCTTCGAGGGGAGGATAGTCGCTGCATGCATGAACCTACCGTGTTCTGGACGGGGCGCCGCCAGACGGTGAAGGGGGAGTGGGAGAGGGAGAGAGAGAAGTCGGAGATGGAGAGACAGGTTGGTTACGCCTGGGGAGCCAGCGGTGGCATCTGGGTTCACCGGAGCGGATCGACATATCGGGGTTCACCTGAGCGGAGAGAGTGGCCAGACGGTCGTGAGGTAGGAGAGAGAGAGTTTTCCTTTTATTTTTACTTTTTACCTTTTTCTAATTCAGCCCCACATGTAAGTGTATGAGAGAGAGAGGATGAGAGAAAGAGTTTTTTCATTTATTTTTTAGAGTGGGCCCCACCTGTAAGTGATACATGGAGTCAGGGGAAAAATGTCCAACAAACATCCAGATAGCAGTGAAAGCCCTTTGACTGGACGGTAACGTCACATAAGGGCATTTCTATAAATGCACCTAACAACAGAGGGGAAAATTTGAGCATGCTTAGAAATTAGGGGTAAATCTAAGTTGTGGGTTCAAGTTAAGGGCACAAATATAAAAGTCCCAATTTTTTATTTCTATTTTAAAGGTAGATAATGGACTAAAGCTTGAATGTACTTGCACTTGTGAGTTGGTTTTGCACAACCAGTTCCCAGATGAGAGCTTACATATGGAAGAGCATGGTATTTTTAAAGAACCCCTTGCTTGTGCCACCATATATAGTAGAGACTGGCGCGATGTATCCTTTCCCTCCCCTAGGTGTGCTCGAATGGTGTGTACTTGCACATTAGGTGTCTGCTAATTTTGTCGAGAGGCTGAAATTGTATGATGTTATGCCCTTTGATTATTTTTAGCTTTTTTTTGCTTTAGCCCATCATGATAACAACTTATCCTTTCTCATTTATTCACCCTCAACATTTTGGGCTTAATTGGGTTCTTGAAATTACAAGCATACCAAAAATCATGGTTTGGAATCTTCAAATTCAATATAAATTCAAGCATGGTACACTAGTGGGTACAATTTTTAAGGGAGAAGTTAGATGAATATAGCGCCATTCCGGGCTTGTAGTTTCAACCATACATTGATTTTTAGGGAATGATGATGGTGCAATGAAACACATGCTGATTTTCCTCACACTTTTAACTGCATAGGTTGGCTGATCACTGTTCAATCAATGTACACCATTATAAGATTGCATTTCCGAAAGAATTCAATGTCTTCTTGAATGTTTTGAATTCTAAATCGGTCACTCTCTGACACTAACCACTGAAAACTATCTCCTGGATAATAATTATATGTTATCCTTATTCTTAGATTTCTCATCCGGTTTGCCCCTTGTGCAATAGATATATGTTAGTTCATTGGCGTTAAAATACTGTTGTTTCTTTTAGTTCGGTAATATTGCTTCACAATTCTTGCTTACTGTGTTTTATCGTATTTCTTAACTGAATTGTCACTATTTCCATTTCATCTTTTGCCATGTAGTCCATGTAGTATTATTCTTGCCACTGATCAAGTAATCCCATCTCTCTTAATTGAAAATTGTTAATTCTTATTTGTTTATGGAACAAACAAAAATCATATATGTTGGATAATAGCATAGTACACATGTAGGTTTAAATTTATATCATTAATAAGTTCATTAATAGTTTTGAAGACGAAGCGAGATGCCACTCGCACCCCTATGTCAGTCAAGACTTCTTGTTGAAAGATACCATCGAAGGCACATTTATCACTATAAAGAAACATTATCTTGTGCAAAATATTACCATGCCACGCTAGTAGAATAGTATGGAAAGGAGTCCGTCTAATGGACGATGGATAGAAATCTACACCAAATAATGCAATTCTTTTTTATACTTACCATTACTTACTCTATTTTTGTGCTTACCATTGTTATGTGATGGTTGGGAGACAAGGAAGCATTTTTTATGTCTTGACTCAAGTACAACAAGAATGAAGATGCACCAAAGCTATCTAACATTGTACGAGTTGAGACATAAGTAATTAGTTGCATATTTGCTTTTTATATGTAATACCAAATTATAAAGTTTTTTTAAATATTATGAATTCAAATATCATTAAGATTTTTTACTTTATATATTTATACAGGCAATTTTTCAAATTGTTTATAATATTAATTATAACATGCGTTACACGTGCAAATTTACCAATATATAAAGGGGGCGATGGTTTTACTTCAAACTTGCCTTCCATGTGAAGTGAGAACGAAGACGTGACAGTTCAAAAAAAACACCCGGCAGTGTCAAAACATTCAGAATGTTAACGACCCAAAGCATAAAATATATATAGTTCTCCAACCTGAATGTTAACGAGACCCAAAGCATAAAATATAGTTCTTCAACCAAACAAGTACTTACCGAGGCACTCAGCTCGTTTGCAATTTTATTGGTATTTCAGCATGAAAATTACGGCATGCGATGGGAACACACATACAACTAGATGCATGTAAATGAGCAGTTTAATTTTGATGTTCCCTCCGATATGATATGATTACGCTTTACGCCGCGAAGCAGAAGACGGAACCTCTGGTGGTGTCAAACCTCCAGACGAAGAGGTAGTCACTGGAGCCGCAGTCGAAACCCATGACGTCGCACGGCGCGGCGAAGTAGGTCAGCGTGCCGTCACGCTCCCACGAGATCCTCGAGTTGCACCAGAATGCCCCTCCGGCGGCGCTCGCCCTAGTCGTCCCGCTGGTGGCGAACCTCCGCAGGTCCAGCACGACCTCGCCGTTGATCCGCCTAGACGCGCCGCCGGCCGAACTACCAGGCAGGTAGTCCAGCCACGGGCACACGGGCTGCCCCACCAGCGCCTTGTACGCGTCGTTGGCGCGGAGGACGCGATTGCCAGGGCCCGAGATGACCGCCGGGAACGTGTCGCGCTCTATCTCGGCTTCCAACTGCGCCGCCGTCGTCCTGCGGGCGGCCAGCTTCACCGCGTTGGCGCCCGTGACGCTGCCGATGTCGACGCTGATGGTGGTGCGAACGGGACGCGCGGGACGGGGCACGATGACCTTGGGCGCCTGTGGCGACGAAGTCCACGGCGAAGCGCGGTAGGGGTGGGAAGGGTAAGACGGCGGCGCCGCCCCCCTGAGCCTCTTGTCAGCCGGCGCCGGAAAGAGATCCCGCGCGCCGCGCTTGCTCGCCCTTCCCTTCTGGGACAGGCCGACGGCGTTGGTGGGCGGCGGTGCCACCGCCGGCACGGGCTTGGGCGCGATGGGGCGGAACCGTGGTGCCCTTACCTCGTTGGCCTTCATGGTTGCCTCCACAGGCTTCGTCGCCACGAACGCCATGGCTCCCCCTGGGTCAGTATTTATTGGTAGGCGCCGGCCGCGCAGTCCCCGTAGGCGCCAATGGGACGGCGCGGACACGTGGGCGGGCAGCCGTGGGTACGTGCCGGAGGCCACGGTGACACGTTATGGGCTGCGCATGCATGGCCGGCGTGCTTCACCGGGAGCGTGTAGTAACGCACGTAGGCTGCTGTTCTCAGTTTTGTTTGTCCAGTGATAACTTGGACTTATCGTGCATGCATGGCGTGGCTGCATTCAAGGGTGTTGCTGACTCCATGCATGTATATCTATGGCTCTTGGATCTGTCTAGGGTGTTGGTGCCGCCCAGGGGCTCTTTTTTTGTTCCTTCGTGCATGCCTCTGTTGGCCTGGTGTGCTGTGCCTTTTGGCCGCTTCCGCCTTTCCGGCTGCTGTTTTTGTTTCTACTGCCTTTTTATGATGGGGTGACGTCTATCCCAACTGCTAGCACGATTAGCATGCTTGTTTTTATCCCAGCGAACGATTGGCCGCGCGCGCTAGAGGAAGCAACGGAACAAACGAATTCGTTCGTTGAGGTCCCTGCCCCGCGCCATATGAGCGCGAGCCATGATAAAATCGACTAGCGGAGTGGAGGCGTGTTTACGCCATTATTGATTCATTTACTTTAATCTATTATCGCTCAATGTTGAATTGATATAGAAACAGAAGAATGCATGCTAGAAATATGACACGCTAGCCGATCACTCAACATCGTTAAATGAAAACGCTCAAGTGAAGATAGAAGAACTACCCCAAAAGTTCGTGTATGTGTTGATATGCATGAACTTAGGTAATGGTAAACACATGAGCCTAAATTGGTAATTTAGAAGATCATATGCAACCCCAAAACATACTAAAGAATGGAATGGGGTTTCAGAATTGGAGTTTCCTCTATGTACTTTTTTTGGGGTAATTTTTTCTATGTATGACTCTAATAGCTGACACTGATGAAAACCTGCGTGAAAATCGAATCATTATAGTTTTCTGGCCCTGGATTGTTATACATTCTCAATTATATAATTTACGGATGGAGGCCATGGGTTTGAAAAAAAAACATCTTCCAATATTACGAAGTGTAAAACAAAATGAACCAATAATCCTGCAAGAGAAGAAGAGGTAAAAGTAAGCATCCAACTCAACTGTGTGTGAGATAAAAGTTCAGTGTCTTAGAGAAGTGAGAGTAAACAGATATATGAAAATACAATAGAGAAGTCACATGATAACTAACATCTAATATACATTTGGTGTGAAGGGCCAATCACATCCTTCAATGTAGGATGGTTACTCTAGTGCCTCACTATTTCTGTTTATGCATGTTTACAACTGCATGCCAGTTATCTAACAAATCTAGCAGGAATGACCTTCAATCACCAGATTGTCGGCTTTATGACATCGACGCCTAACTACAAATTATAAGAAACTATATAGTATATTGAATTTTGCATTATTGCTTGTCCATATAGTATTAAGAATATGATGAAGACCAAAATGGCATAAAACACCCTTGTCAAGCATTTATCACTGACCACTGATATACAAATCATATAATGCTCTGACATATGAATTAATTGATACTTATGCAGCTAACCCTATAAACCTTAGCACTGGGAATCAAGTAAGTTGACATTTTTCTTGGAAGATGGGTATTCTATAAACATGTTAGATAGATGATCAGAGTTAAAATAATTGAGCCTCAAACAAAAAATATATTCAAAACAAAATCGGCCATCACTGGATAGTGATGCACAACTCTTCAAGCAGACAATGCCGAAGAAAAAATTGACCACCTAAATAATGATCATACCATAAAATCAGAGTGCCCAACTGAATGAATGTTTAGTATCCAAATATCCCAAGATGTAACCTTAGATTTTCTAGAAGGGAAACATGATACACATCTTGTATAATACTATTTGTTTTGAAGCATTATTTCACCGGTGGATGTTTTTCTGGAAAATAATAATGATGGAATCAAAAGCTAAAAAACTGGAAGATAGAGTGATAACATGTCGTGTTGTGAGAGCAACAAAACTAGTTAGTGGGGATAATGCATAGTTATATAAGATGAACCCAATGTACATTTCTTGCATTTTGGGAAATGGCCAACACATAATTTATTGGACAAAGGCAAAGGTACATATACTTCCATAGCTGCACCTATCTTTGGGGTTCCGTTTCTTGCTTCCTCATAAGACCCTAATCCAATCTAGAATAACATACATGGGCAATAGAGTTTTAATTAACTTGTGCTCAAAGCATATATTAAAATCAATCTACGCATGTTTACTACAAGGACCAAGTGATTTAGCAAGAACATGTAACGTGTAACTTTTCTAAGTTGGCTATTGAAAAACTTCTCCAAGTTCAAGCTAGTTGTTCACCAGGAAAAAGATACATAAGAAAGAGAGAGTAAAATGTAGGAACTAGAGGTAAGAGGGATTGCACCTGGAGCGACAGTTCGGCAAGGTCAAAATCTGGTTGTTTGGCACCAAGAGTCAAAGAAAACATGTCACAAAGTACATTCGTATTTTTCAGTTTGTAAGAAGGTACTATAGTCAGTAAGGTGAGAAATATAGGAAGATCAGAAGATCATACCACTCGTTAAGAGAAGTGAGGCCTTTAGATGTCAGTGCAGGCTGAGTGACTACAAGAAAAAATAGAGCCATGAGGCCTTTCCTATTTCAGTGGGGAGAGTTTCATATACTTGTAATGAAGTGTTAATCCATCTCTTACTATTATTCAATGCAAAGGATAATCTGTAAGAGGGAAAACATCTAGAAGAAGCAATCATTAGTCAATAGCCATTGGATTTAAAGCATGGTCGAGGAAATGGTAGTATTTTTAAATTACTATTTATGAAGGAAAGTTTGTAGAAAGATATGTGCCGCTCTGAATGTGCAAATGGTTGTACTAACCTGACAATCTATCACAACAAAATCAACTTCATAGACTGCATAAATATCTAAGTTTCTAAATACCTAGGTGCTTGCAAATCACATCATAGTTTTACAGTTAATCAATATGCCCTTCAGAAGAGTATGATCTCAACTGAAGCTGGAGATGCTATAATGAAAAAAATGTACACCCTATTATCTCTACTGATTTACTAATCGTAAACTCATTAGCTTAGCTTTTGGTGGGAGTAATATTACACAGAAAATGGAATAGTAAAAGGAATTGCAGCCATGGAAAGGTCAAAATCAACACACATCCATTTTGAAATTGAAACATGATTTCTATATATAAATCAAAATGCTTAGTCATATGTAAATGTTACCATATGATTTCCATTATATTTCTACTTTTCACGAGCATGATTTCTTTTAGAACAAAAGATATAAAGAAAACAAGAGAATAATACATAAATAATTTATTCGACTCATGTCGTGAATGAATTATGTATCATCACCTATTTTCAAAAGGTTGAACCCGATCAACTCGGGCTACTAACATGAACCCCTGCATCACCTGTGGTATACACATGGTGTGACATCAGTTGTTAGCATAATGAGTTTCACTTCTTTTTATGGTAATTGTGTAGCTAAAAGGAAACAACAACACTATCTAAATGCAACAAAGACAGGGAGAAAGAAAAATAAAATTATGTTGTGTGACATCTGTCCTAGCTTTTCTTACTAGACACATTTTTCCATTTCTAGTGTGTGGTTGTAAAAATGGGGTAGCTGAAGCAACACTGCATATGTGTCAACTATATATGTTACCCAGATCATACTATGAATATAAACAACATAAGGAAATCTTCTAAACTCAACTTATTGTTGGCCATCAAGATATTTATAATAGTCAAGGCAAGATGATCCAGAAATTAGGACTCGGGCAAAATCAAGTATTGCATATAGGAAGAACAACTACGCATGCGAACAAAAGAGATTCAGGTTCACACAATGAAAGCACACCCAATTTTTCTTCTTCTTTTAAGCATTAACATAAACAATTAACATGTAGTGTAAACACAAGGTTCAATTTTTTTTGGCAAAACTTCAAAAGGGGATTTGAACCCGATCAACTCGGGCTACTAACACTAACCCTTGCATCACCTGTTCCATACACATGGTGTGACATCAGTTGTTAGCATAATGAGTTCCGCTTCTTTTTATGGTAATTGTGTAGCTAAAAGGAAACAATAACACTATCTGAATGCAACAAAGACAGGGAGAAAGAAAAATAAACTTATGTTGTGTGACATTTTTCTCGCTTTTCTTGCTAGTCACATTTTTCCATTTCTAGTGTGTGGTTGTAAAAATGGGGTAGCTGAAGCAACACTGCATATGTGTCAACTATATATGTTACCCAGATCATACTGTGAATATGAACAACATAAGGAAATCTTCTACACTCAACTTATTGTTGGCCATCAACATATTTATAATAGTCAAGGCAAGATGATCCAGAAATTAGGACTGGGGAAAAATCAAGTATTGCATATCGAAAGAACAGGTGCACATGCAAAAAAAAGAGATTCAAGTTCACACAATGAAAGCACACCCAATTGATTTTCTTCTTTCAAGCATTAACATAAACAATTAACATGTAGTGTAAACATGAGATTCAATTTTTTATGGCCACACCTCAAAAGGGGATTTGAACAAGTAGGACATCAACGTGAGCCATCAACACGAATCAAATTAGCACATAAAAATAGGAACTTCAATCAGAGTGAGTAGCGTCAGGTGCACATACCACTTTTCTTGTCACACGCAAAAGCGCCCATTGTCGCTTCTTACCACGTGCACCCGAGATGAAGATGGCCAAGCTTGGGATGTCGACTAAGAAATCGGGAGAGAGAAGTAGATCGAGGGAGAGATTATGTCGCTACCTCATCGACCCCCAGTTGCACGTAGAGATCTGGGGCCAGCGGGCCGCCGCCTCCCATGGCTGGCTTTGCAAGAGGCATGGTGGAGGGGCCACTGCAGATGAGCCTTAACCGCATCACGACTCCTTTTTCCCTACCCATGGCTGATGGCCGCCGCAGATTTTTTTTCCGTTGCTACTGCGTGGGGGAGAGATGGGAGAATAAGTGTTTTTTTCTGATACAGAAGCAGACAAGGAACAAAGAAGAAAACAAAATAAATAGGTGGATGCTTTAGGGAAGTGGTGGGACCACGCCGCTTTAGATGGTTGCATCACAGGGGCACTAGCCACGGATATAGATACAGGAAAATAAAAAAAGAACAGAAGACCGCAAGAGATAGTACATCGAATGCATCCAGGGGTGATATGTGATAGGATGGTAATCGTAACCACGCGACGTCCATGAATAAACAATCAAGCAAAAGCATACAAATACTAAAAAAAAGGCTTAGCCAGTTTAATTTATTAACTTATTTGGACATGAACTATCTAAACCGTCGCGTTGGCCTCATCCATCAGAGAACCCCCTAGGAAAACCATCCCGCCACTCCCCACCTCCTTTCCCGTAGTTTCCTCTTTGTTAAAGGTCCTCTTTTTATTCTCCATGGAAAGTTCATCATAAATTACTTGATTTGGCCGCAAACGGTAATCGACGTGCGGGGAGGCTCCTGACAAAGTTCGAAACAAGAATGGGACTTCTACTTTTGATTTTTTTTCAATGTTGATTGAAATAAGCCCCATTATTCTAGTACTCTTCCATTGTTGAATGGTTAATTGATTAGATTCATCTATCATCTTGTTGTCAATTTCCTATATATGACACTATCGGTTATTAATTTATAAATCACCTTTGTGTTCATCTAGTAAATTTAGATGTTAAATTGGTGATTATTCATCCACATAATCTTCATCTAGTGAGGTATTTCAGTGGTAATACTTAAATATTGGACTTTGGCTGAATTTGCAGTATTCTAATGAGCTTTTACATAATTGCATATGTTTTTCTTTGTCCTAAACTTCTTCACACCTAAAAATTGTTCCTGCCTTCGACACTGACTACATTGTAATAGAACAGGAAAAGTCAATCATCGCTTTTTGCATCCCCATGGGTTGTGTCGAGCCATTTTCTTCATTGTCATGAGTTTGATTTTTCTTCTGTGCTTGTTAGTTATTATATCGATTATATATTTTTTATGTTGTGATTTTTCCTCTTTAATTTACTAGTTTTTTGTTCGGTGGAGAATGAAAATAGCCAAGCTTCTTTATGGTTTGATTCAGTTGCATGCCCACTTTTAACATGTAACTCGTCTTGTTCAATTGTATGCCCATCTTTGACACGTAACCTGTCCTGTTCAGTTGCATATCCTCCTCTAACACAAAACTTGCCCCCAATACCGACCTAGTTACATGTCCATTCTCAACACACAACTCGACTGTCCCAGTTCCTGTCCACCTTCAACATGTAACCTACCCTTTCCAGTTGCATGTTCATTTTCAACACGCAACTTATACTATCGATTTGCATATTCACCCTAGACATGCAACTTGCCCTCGCACCAATCTAGTCGCATGTCCACTCTAGGCACGCAACCCGCCAGATCCAATTGCATGTCCATACTTAGGATGCAACTCGCCCGACCTAGTTGCATGTCCATCCTCAACACACAACTTTACCATCCAGAAGCATTGACATGCAACTCGCCCGACACAGTTGCATCCATCCTCAACACACAACTTTACCATCCATAAGCATTGACATGCAACTCGCCCGACACAGTTGCATGTCCATCCTCAACACACAACTCTCCTGATCCAGTTGTATGTCCACCCTCGACATACAACTCACTCAACCTAGCTGCATGTTTGCCATTGACATGCAACTCACTCGATCCAGCTGCATGTTCACCCACGACATGCAACTCGCCTTACCCAGTTGCACGTCCTCCTTCGACATGTAATTTCCCCCCGAAAACAACCTAGTTGCATGCTCATCTTTGACACATAACTCATCCGACCCAGTTGTATGTTCAACCTTGACATACAAGTCACAAGCAACCGTTATTTTTTTGTGACGTATATGCGTGGTATGTAAGCGACACATGCATGATAGCATCCCGTGATCCACTATTTTTGTCGTAGTTTCAACTTCAACCTTGACATGTAATTGGGGTTTGCCTTTTTCCCTTAGTTGCAAGTCCATCATTCACATGCAACTGGGGGCCAACTCATTTTTTTTCTAGTTGTAAGCCCAACTAAACCCGTGACATGCAATTGGGAGGCATTTTTTTGTCTTAGCTGCAAGTTCACTCACGATACACAACTAACGACCCGACTAATTTTGTTCCTGTTGTAACTCCATCCTCGTTACGCAAACGGGGGTCCGACCCACTTTTGTACCAGTTGCAAGTCCACTCATGACACGCAACTGCATGCCCTCAAAGAGACTGCAATTCAGGGCGGGGGAGGGTTGTCGAACAATTTGCATGTCCACATTTTGAAAACATTCATGCCTTTCTTTTCATATTATTTATTAGAAGTCGTGAACATTTTTTTAAATTATGTTTGTTTCAAATTCGTATAATTTTTAAATAAAGTTCATGACCTTTTCACAATTTTTTATTTTTTCTAAATATATTTTTATCCGCTAACTTTTTCGGATTCGTATTGAGTGATTGCAGTAACTAGATGATATCCTGCGAGTTGCTGTGGGAACTGTAAATAAATAATTTAATGTTTTAAATTATAAAAAATTATGAAACATAGTATAATTTGATTATAAATTAATTTTTTAAAAGAAATATTCTTTAGATTAAAATCTAATTTTCATTGATGCAAAATCCAAAAATGAGTGTGAACTTTTTATTAATTTATTACCTTGACAATATATCATCGAGATAATATGAGACGGAAAAAACATTGAGTAGAGACAACGGAGATATCACCCATTGTTAACCTAAAATATTGATAGAAACTACATATGTGCATTCATAAAAAAATGTTGAATAGAAAAATAAAATATGAGGTAAATCATAATTGAATTTTTTTATTAAAAAAGTCGCTTATTGGGTGCATAATTTTTTATTTATTTATTTGGTATAGGTTGCATACAATTGCGAAATTAATGTTAGCATGTGCATGAAGAATTAACGAAAATAGTTTCTACATGATATAATGGACCACTGGTTGATTCATAAAAAATACTAGATGATACCCCGCACATTGTTGCTTGATCTGTTAATAAATAATTTAATAATTTAAAATAAAAAATATATGAAACATAGTACACTTTGATTATAAATTCAATCTTTAAAGAAATATTCTTTAGAGTAAAATCTATTTTTTTTATGGAAAATCAAAAATGAGTGTGAATTTTGTTTTATTAGTTTATTACATTGACAATATATGATCAAGATATTATGAGACAAAAAAACATTGAGTAGAGACAACAGAGATGTCACCCTTGGTTGACGTAAAACAATGATAGAAACTACATATGTGCATTCATAAAAAACATTTGTCGCATACAAAAATAAAATGCGAGGTAAATCATAATGGGATTTTTTTATTAAAAAAGTAACTTATAGATCATAAGGTTGAGTGCATAAATTTTTATTTATTTATTTGGTATAGATTTCATGCACATGCGATATTAATGGTAGCATGTGCTTGAAAAAATTAATGGAGAAAAGTTTCTACATGGTGTACCTTACTTGATGATGCGGATAACTTGCATTTAAGATAAATAGGTTAGTGAAGATAAACTATTTAGGTATTATGCTAGGGTAGCTTTGACTTTGTACATGAAGATGTGGATATGGACAGGTCGAGTGTTGCGTGTTTGTGTTGGGTGCAGAATTTTTTTGATCGATATTTTCAGAAAGGACCACTTTTCAAAATTTCAATGAACCCCAATTTTTTAATACAATCCAAAAAAATCAAAATAAATTTAATTTAAACGAAAAAGGAAGGTTAGATAGAACTTGTATGCACATGTTAAGTGAACTCAATTGTTGTCTTGATGATAGAAGACCCAATTTATTCCATGTACATCAAATCATCGAATCAAACCAACATCCATCTGCAATAAAGAAAGCATGCAGATCACTGCAACATAAATTAGTCGGTGCATCCCATAAAAAAACTAGTGCTTGGAATTAAAAGTCAAAAAAAGAAAGTGCAAATACACGGTTAAATTATATATATTACAGCTAGATTTCTTTTGAAAATTCAATTTTCTGTTGAAAATGTCAGATGAAAAAGAACTTATTTTTTCTTCCCAAACAAAAAAATGGTATAAAAAACCTTGGTTTGGTGTATAAACCAGAAAAACAAACAAACACCTGCAAAACACACACACACAAAAGATTTAACAAAGAGAATAGATTTATTCTGGTATGAGGTGGCGCTTATATCATAGTCAAAAGTGACATAATTATACCACAATTAGCTACACCCTAGACACTTACCAAAAATAACACTCTACTACTCCCTCCGATCCATATTAATGAACTTAAATTTGTCTAAATACACATGCATCTAGTTTAAATATTTAACTAGATACATATAAATCTAAACAAAGTTGAGGGGTTAGACTATTCGTCACCCTGGATGATGAATACTTATTCCTCACCCCAGCCATACCGTGCGCAACACACATGCAAAACTAGTGAAGTGATTTAGGGTGTCTACTTGATGTAAAATTACAGACACAAGTTGAGGAACCAGTCACACAAGCAATGGCCACTATAAATTTACGGCAGGTAAGGTAAAATTACAAGCTCTAGTAGTCTAGTTGAGAAACTACAGTCCCACGAGCAAGGGCCAGCGTAAAGTTACGACAGCAACACACATTATTACAGCCTAGAGACCGACATGATAACACGTTCGTGGGCTGGTGCTATTTTTTTGTTGAGGGGAGGGCTGGTGCTTTTTAATTCCTTAAAAATAATAGTACTACCACTTATCGGCACGAGCTCTATCACAATTATGTTTTCTGTTTGATTTATTTTTTGGGAATTATCGATTTAATTAGTTTGACCATGGTAATTTGTGTGATCTTTTTAAAAACATTTGTATACCTATCTGACCGTCACATCAAATCCAACCATTCTGAAAATCTGAGCATTTACAGCCTGAAGATAATTTTGAATCCACGAGTTGCCAGTTAGAGGTTTCATAAAGAAAATTACGTGCACCCTGCAAAAAAATTTATGTGTTACAATATATGACATATCATGGAAAAGAAGCGTTTGAATATTACATGTTACAAGACAAAAACCCTAGCATTTCTAGCATGAACAACGCCTGAAGATGCACGGTGCAAAAACAAAATCTGAAGGCATCCCTATTTACATGCTATATGAACAATAAGTTTCCTATTTACAACAGCTCCTTCCCCCTTCCCAGAAACCAAAGAGAAAAATCATGTTTCAGGTTTAGTATATTTGCCCAACATCAAGGCCCTCTTTTTGAAGAACATGCGAGCCGTATGTCTTATATATTAAGAACAGAAGATTATACAGAGTTATTTACAAAGGTATGCACCAGGACTACCTCTCCTGAAAAACGCTAATGTTATCTACCCCATGTCATCATCTACTTGGCCCTGAAAAACATCAAGGCCCTCTTACAGAATATTCACCATACTGTTCCCGGAAGAGACTCATGAATAGCTAGCTTGCCGTCCAACTTTGTTTGTACATTAGTGTTGCATGCTAAATTCATCTTGATCACGGCCACAACAATACCTGCCAAATGCAAAGAAATACTCCATCCTAAAATAAGTGAATAGCTAGCTTGTCGTCCAACTTTGCTTCTACAATAGTGTTGCATGCTAAATTCATCTTGATCACGGCCACAACAGTACCTACCAAATGCAAAGAAATACTCCCTCCGTCCAAAAATAAGTGTCGTTAATTTGCTTAGATATGGATGTATCTAGATGTAAAACTAAGTCTATATACATTCATATCTAGACAAATCTGCAATACGTATTTTAAAACTTAAAAAGTATCAAAGATGAAGCGACTTTACAACATGGATTTATGCAGAACATAAGAATAAAAGGGTAGAGGTGAATGTGATCATAGTTAATACATAAAGATCAATGTTCCTCGGAATTGCAATGACTGCCTTTCTTTTTTGTGGTGATACCATGCTTTTACATACTAACCTAGCTACTTGAACAATTGACAATAGTTGTAATATGCAAGAATTTGTAAGTAGCATATTTAAAACACAATATTACCAGTAATTGTATTTGGATTTTATACTTTATCTACATGATGTAGAAAGAACTGTGGAAACACAACAGATAAATCTTTTTCCTGGAAACGTTAGATTTACTAAGAAAAATATGGCGTTGAACATGACTTCGTGAGGATTGCGCAGAATACCTGGTATTTGGATAAATAACTCTAAAAGACATGAAGACATGTTAAAGAAGGCTAAGATCAATTCTCTACAGTTTATAAGAATCTAAAGGGAAAAATTATGATATGTATAATCCATAAAATCAATGGCTGTGCAATTAACAGAAAATTAATATTTTTCAATAATGTGCCTGACAGATGCTAAAACTTTTATGCTCCAGCAAAAACTAGGAACTTCATAAAAGAATTCTTTCTTTAGTAATAAATGGTTAGTGTATGTATCCTATTTTGGTACGAAAAAATGTCTCTCGTGACGAGAAGAAAATTTTCTGTTCTACGATGTGTAAGAAATTATGCTTTAGTGGATGCAGAAAGTAAGCCAAGCTTTTGCTTTATTTTGCATGAAAAGCTACATAGCTAATCATAGGTTAGTACGCATCAATATAAAAATATGGTTAAAGCACATGATAATACATCCTGAATCCTGATTGTACACCTACAGACCCGAAATACTGCTCAACTCTTGAGGCTAATATATAAGTCCCAAAATCAGTAAATGAACCCAGTTATCTTATAGTCAACTTCTTTTCAGTTTTTCAAGCTAATGCATATGCTCCAATATAATAAATAAATCCTGATTCAGTACATACAGACCTAGATGCTTCTAATCTCAGTACTAGCTAATATGCTAGCTCCATTATCTTTGGACTAAGTTGCCGTCAAGCTAATATAAATCCCAAGATGAGTACATGAACCCAATTATCATAACCGATGTTTTATTGCCTGATTCAACCTAGAGGACCTCAAAGGCTCAAACATACACGGATCTAATGATGAATACACTAATTATCTCGTATTGTTCAATCTAATAACTAACATTTGATGGATCATAATAGACAAAAAGAAATGCACCGTATGGGCGCCACTAACCTGAGGAGTCGTTAGACACGTCAGAATTGCTACCTCTGTTTATGGAGGATAGAAGGAAATTAGTAGCAGGACTGGAAGCAAACGTAGGTCAGATCTGGAGAGAGAAGTTTTTATTCATTTGTCTCGGGCATCTAATCTTTTACCTCGCCGACCAAATCAACACGTATATGCAATTTTTTGTCCAGTCTTGCTGATCTAAGAAGAAGACGACACATTATCAGATCTCGCCAAGGCTGCAATGAAATTGGTGCACGCAAACAAAAACAAGCAACAATCCAGGTACCTTACAAGAGATGTTGCATACACGTGAAATCTGAAGAACACCACATCCTAGCAATCGGACAAAACCGCGTCGTATTGCGTTGGAGACGCCCTGGAGCGTGAGGCGACGGCGGCGGACAGCCAATTGAACTGAGACATCCAGATAGCCGTACATGTTGTCCACGGCGTGAGCGAGGCGACATTAGAGAAAGGAAAGGCGTCGTCGCAAGGGCGCGATCCTGCCGCGGCGTCGGAGGGGCGGCGGCGGACTGGGGCGATGTGGTTGGTGGGATCGGGACAGACGGGAAGGGCGAGACATAGGGCCGTGGGTTGGTTTGGCTTTGTTAGGAAAACGTAATTTTACGTTCGTAGGCAACATTGGTTGAAGTTGAACCATACCGGTTGAGTCCAGCGACTAGTGTGAAGAATAATTTATTTCTCACCCTGGGTTGTTAAGTTACTACAAAGTTGAGTTCATTAATATGGATCGGAGGTAATACAAAGAGATGATGCACGGACATTTCTTGAAGAACACCACATCCTAGCAATCGGACAAAACCGCGTCGTATTGCGTTGGAGACGCCCTGGAGCGTGAGGCGACGGCGGCGGACAGCCAATTGAACTGAGACATCCAGATAGCCGTACATGTTGTCCACGGCGTGAGCGAGGCGACATTAGAGAAAGGAAAGGCGTCGTCGCAAGGGCGCGATCCTGCCGCGGCGTCGGAGGGGCGGCGGCGGACTGGGGCGATGTGGTTGGTGGGATCGGGACAGACGGGAAGGGCGAGACATAGGGCCGTGGGTTGGTTTGGCTTTGTCAGGAAAACGTAATTTTACGTTCGTAGGCAACATTGGTTGAAGTTGAACCATACCGGTTGAGTCCAGCGACTAGTGTGAAGAATAATTTATTTCTCACCCTGGGTTGTTAAGTTACTACAAAGTTGAGTTCATTAATATGGATCGGAGGTAATACAAAGAGATGATGCACGGACATTTCTTCCCCTTTGTTCCACAAAGCAAGGAAAAGAAAAAATTAGTATGTACTAGATGCCTGATTATATTATTAGGTCCAATGTACTCGACCAATGCATCCACAATTATTTTCAAAATATAAAGTCAGTTCAGTACCTGAAAGACGCTTTTAAAGATAAATTTTGTGTGCTTGTGTTCATAGAAATAAGTATATGTATAGTGTTAAAAAAAACAAGAAAAGGCCAATGCATCCACAGCCGTCCAACTGAAAATAGCACACGATTCCATCGAGCTTAAATAATTGTCGCGTAAACCATTTCCATTTTTCATCATCACGAATTCACAGCGGAAACATCACACCGGGGAAAAGTTCCGAGCCTTCTTCTCCTTCTCTTTCCCCTTCTCCACGCTTCCGTACTGGCCGAATATTTAAACCTCCATCTGACCAGCTCCCTCGTCGGCTTCTGCCTTTCCGGCGAGCGGAAACGGTTTTCTTAACGCGCGACCGAGACAAGACCACCCACTCGACTCCATCTGCCGGGCCCGTGAGTTTTCCAGACACTTCTCTGATGGCGTCCCACATCATTCTCCCCAAGGAGGAGGGGGAGGAGGAGGAGGGGCTGGGCGTGGCGGTGGAGGCGGACCACGACTCGCCGGAGCCGCCGCGGTACCGGCACGACGCACCGGCCCAGAAGGCGCTCCCGTTCTCGGCCACGTGCGTGCGGATCTCCCGCGACTCCTACCCCAACCTCCGCGCCCTCCGCAACGCCTCCGCCATGAGCCTCCGCGACGACGACGCCGCCTTCGCCAAGCTCGACGAGGGCGACTACGGCTACGTCCTCGACGACGTCCAGCACCTCACGGATTACCTCCCCGAACTCCCCGTGAGCGCCGCCAACCCACTCCCCCTCCCCTCCCCTGCTCACGCTTTGCTCCGCTGACGGATTCGGTGGCCCCGCTCCCGCGGTGGAAGGAAATATTCTAGAGTTGCGTTGTTGCTTGTGAGGGAGAGGACGCGATATTGGTTCTGGAGGCGCGGATTTCGCTTCTGTTTTGCTTTGGCTCTGCCATTTGTGCTGAGCTTCGCCTTCACTATTTACGCAGCATTTGGTAATTTAGGCGCTCTCTTCCATTTTCCAAGTTTTTGGGTGGCATGTTGTGGATTGGTTATGCGCGAGATCCATTTTCGGACACTTGTATAGTGTTGATCTAATGATCTTTGGTGAGTGACTATTAGCTGGATATGATCCCATAATATAGTATTAGAGCACTTGAGATTGTAGATTCCTACCTAAATCGAGGCTGTTTTGTTGATATCTTATTTCCTAGCATCTTTGTTCTTAGGAGACGCTTGTTAGATCTGTTGTTTCATAGTACTTGTGGATTCCTGGATCCGAGTTTTGATGGACCGATCCGGGCTGAATGGAGTGTAGCTTTACTTTAAAAATATTCGATTACCCTTTCCCCTGCTCCTGTAGACCAGGTGCATATGCATTCATGGAATGCTGGGTACATATCAATTTATTTTCTTCTTTTTTGGCTCCAATGACATGCTGAAATGAAGTGAATCGATTTCAGGGTGACATCATGAGGATTAAGCTGATGGTTTCCTTTTTTGTTCTTCCTGACAGACTTTTCCTAACCCATTGCAAGATCACCCCGCCTATTCAACTGTCAAGTAAGGATTTTCCATCAGTTTGCCGTTGCTATCACCTGTGCAGCTGTGCTAAAATTCTTGTTGTGCTCATTGCAATATCTGATAAGCTAAATAAATGTCCTGTTCACATATTTACCAGGCAGTACTTTGTTAATGCGGATGACACGGTACCTGAAAAGGTAAAGAAAAGAAAGTCAAAACAGAAATATTGATGCAATAATAGAGTTACAGTGGCAATTGGTGAAATGACATGTTATTTGTGCCACAACAGGTGGTTGTTCAGAAGAACAGCCCACGCGGAGTTCACTTTCGTCGTGCCGGGCCTCGCCAGAGGGTATGATGCCTTAAATATGCACCTACACAATTTAAAGGCAATGCATTATCTACATATATCTGGTATAAGTTTCAAGCATTATCAGGTATACTTCGAGCCAGAAGATGTGAAAGCATGCATTGTGACGTGCGGAGGCCTTTGCCCTGGGCTCAATACTGTCATTAGAGAGCTGGTGTGTGGTTTATCCCACATGTACAATGTCAACGATGTCTTCGGAATACAGGTTTGTGATGTTGCTGTTCAAGATGATGTGAAGTTGTAAACTAGAAATGCATGGTGACTTCCTTTTCTTACACACTTCATCTGGTCCATATCTTATTTTTGTTTGGAAAGAAAGACCACCTGTTTCTTGATCCTTGGCATGTTAAACTTACCCAGGAATTAATAGACATTTTGATTTGCATTTCATGCCAGCGAATAAGGAATCAAATCCCAACCATTTTACTTCATATTTAGTGAGGAAATCATTTCCACTGTACTGCACTTACATAACTGCATGTTCTGACATCTGTGAACTTCACCGTGTCTTATGAGTCCAGAACTTGTTCGATTACACTAACTAGTAGGAACCGAGTGCCACCTGAGTGGTTTTACCATGACAGTGAGTAAGCATTGCTGTGAATTGGTAAAACCAATTTCTGAATTGTAGCTATTAAATGATCTTTTAGAGAATTGTTCTTTTAGAATGGATGGTTCTTTAATTAAAGACAATTGTATGCATGATCCACTTTCTACTGTATATAACATGTCATAAATGATCTTTTAGAATGGATACAAAGGCTTCTATTCGAGCAATTATCTTCCCATGACACCAAAAAGTGTCAATGATATCCACAAAAGAGGTGGCACAGTTCTTGGAAGTTCACGTGGTGGCCATGATACACACAAGATTGTCGACAATATTCAAGATCGTGGAATTAATCAGGTAGGTGTTTGTTGTAATGTGTTTTTTATATGATCTTCCTTGTTTTGGAATTGAGCAAAACCTGCGTGTGTACCTTATCTAGGTTTACATTATTGGAGGGGATGGAACTCAGAAGGGAGCATATGAGATATTCAAGGTAATCACCTGTAGGAGTATGCCGACCACATCTATGCAGATATTGTCTAAAGTCTCAATGCTATGTTTATTTTAAAAGTCAGTATACCTAATTAGAGTCTGTTTTAGGGAAAATAGTTAGTTTTAACTGAGATATTGTCTAAAGTCTCAGTGCCATGTTTTGATCCAGCTTTCTAACTTTTGGAATTGCTGACAGGAAATTCGGAGACGTGGTCTAAAAGTAGCCGTTGCTGGTATCCCCAAGACCATTGATAATGATATAGCGGTAACCTACCATTAATTACTTTTCTGCAGCAAAGATGCGTTTACTGCATATCGGTTGATTTGGGAGATCAGTATGCAGGGGATATGAATTGATACTGATCATTGTAATGTATTAATTCTTAGGTTATAGACAAGTCCTTTGGGTTTGATACTGCCGTAGAAGAGGCCCAACGTGCCATTGATGCCGCTCATGTGGAAGCTTCAAGTGCTGAGAATGGAATAGGCTTGGTGAAACTGATGGGTCGCTATAGTGGTTAGTTCTCTTGGTTCCTAGCCCATCCCAGTTCGGGTCCTTGCTTCTGCAGATTGCTGAGTTCTTGTATCCTTAGCCCCTTTGTTGTTTTTTCCTAAAAAGGCAGTCCGAAAAGGAGCCACCTTATGTTTCGTTCATCTTCTCTGATTATCTATAAAAACGTTAGTGAAATGTTTATTTCTTGTGTGCATACAGAAAACAACTTGCCCTGTGTGAAATCTCAATAATTTTCTCTTTCTTTTTTCATTTTAGCTATTACATTGCACAGTCCATAGTCCTCACTGTGATGATTCCTTCGTAATGCAGGTTTTATTGCTATGTATGCTACGCTGGCAAGCAGAGATGTGGTAAGTTAGTGCCCTCTATGCATATCTGAGCTATTCCAAACAGCATTCAGTAGCTCTTTTAAGCTTTATATTCTCCATTTATTTACCTTTACTGCGTTCGACAAAACGCATCACGAATGTTCGGATGTGTCATTCTTCTTCTCCATAAATTTTGTTATTATTAGCTGGATAACCTGGATTTTTTTTCCTGGCATCTACAGGACTGCTGCTTAATTCCTGAATCTCCATTTTACTTGGAAGGGGAGGGTGGACTTTTCGAGTATATAGAAAGGAGGCTGAAAGAGAACAACCACATGGTCATTGTAGTGGCTGAGGGAGCAGGACAGGATCTTATTGCCAAAAGTATACCTGTAGCAGATCAGCTAGATGCATCTGGAAATAAGCTGCTTCTTGATGTTGGTCTCTGGTTGACTCACAAGATTAAGGTGAACATCGATTATTTTCTGACATGAGTTTACATGATATTGCTCCACTTTTCTTTCGCCTTGCGTTGATGTGCTAGTCTGCATGTGTGGATGACACTATAATTGCTAGAATATGCGCTAATAGATGTGTCACTTGAGGTTGGGTTTGAAACATTATACCACTGGGGCAGTTGTACCAGCCCCTGGATGGGGAAATCACCTTTACATTAAGAAAAAAAAATACTAGTACGTAAAATGTGAAATATGTTACGTACAAGGTTATGCAACGCTTAAGCACTTTAAAATTTGTGTTATATGTTTATGTGAACTTCACTTGTTAAGTAACATAAATGGGTGCATCTTAATATCTACGTCTGGTTTCAATTTGTTATGGTGTTAATATCTTAGTGAACCTTCATGTTTATCCTTGTTGTTTCCAGTTGTATGAATTACTAGGATGCTGATAGCAAAGCTAATACCACAGTGAACCTTCGTATTTGTCGTTGTTGGTTTCAGCCTTATGGATTAGTAGGATAGTCATATCAAGACAGGCGTTTTTCTAGATCTCGCTTGACAGTTCTTCAATATATCATTTCTTATTTTCTTGTAGGATTATTGCAAGAGCAAAAAGATGGAGATGACCATTAAATACATTGGTAACAACCTCTTGTTCGCTTTTCTACATACATTGTGCAGATCCAACCTACATGATCTAAGCAGCCAGTTATTTGCACTGACAGATCCAACCTACATGGTCCGAGCAATTCCAAGCAATGCTTCAGACAATGTCTACTGCACGCTACTGGCACACAGTGCCATTCATGGTGCAATGGCAGGATATAGCTTCACAGTGGGAATGGTCAATGGGAGGCATGCATACATACCATTTCATGTAAGTATAACTTCCATATGTTCCTATTTAATTACATTTGACCCCGTAAAAGGCCCCCCATTCTCCATCAATATTTCATATGGCGAGTCGAGTTTATGTAAAGTTTTGATTCTGAATTCCCAAATTGCGAGACAATGCGGCAAATCGAGCAACAGCTTCTCCTGAGAAGTGACCTTGAACCCTGCTATCGGCATAGGTGGTAGCATCATCCAAAAAAAGAGAGTATAAGCAGTGCCTTTCATTTGGCTGAAGTCTGAAACTCAGAGAACACGAGTCAAAACCCAAATGCCGTGCACTTTGTTTGCAACTTTGCTTCCACGCCCATCGTATGAAGTTGGCGGAGTTTGGATTAAAGTTCAACTCCAAATTCCTGTTATCTTCGATCTCCCTAAGATAGTCAGGGACTCGGTGTGTGGGATACGAGAGGAAAGGAAAGTTCAGGGAGTTCCACTCCTCTTAGAATGACTCTGAATGGAGCATAATTCATGTTGTGAACATTCTTTGCTTCTGATGCATACTGAACATTACTTGATCAATGAGAATAACTTGAAAGTTTTTTTGGACAACGGAGAGTAACATCAACACGGAACAAGGTTAAGATCACGGACAGGATGTGGGCAAGGCTGCTATCTTCAACAAACCAGCCGAGCTTCCTGAGCGAGGAGGATATCGTCGAGGCAAGAGAGGCTGAGAGGTTGGCCAATAGGCTACCTCTGCCTGCGGGCAGCAGCCAGCACGGAGAGAGTGATCATACGAAGAAACAGTCTGCATCGGTGTTGGCAAATGGTGAGAAGTAGTAGGGTTTTTTCAAATTTCAATTCGGCTAATTCTCGATGGTTCTAGTTGTGTACAGTAGTGACCGTTGTGGTCTGAGCGCTTGTTTTACACGGTTCTATTCCGATGTGCTGACACGAATACTGTTGATGTAGAGTGAGTAATAAGCACACGTCACTCTGGTATTTGCATCAAAACGTTCTTAGGGTTCCGTTCAAGTTACCTGTGGTGGACGTCAATTTCTGCCTTGGTTTTCTCTTTCTTAAAGCAAGTTCTTACCCCTTCTTCGGTCGTTCTGAGAGATGGTTCCAGGCGAATGGCGAAATGCTCTTCGTGTCAGTATCATCGTCGGAGTATCTTAGTAGTAGTTCCCGGGAAGCAACGGTTAGCGCACGTTCCGTTCCTGCTTTTTTTTTTTGAAAGTAACTCCGTTCCTGCATCTCTTACCTGTGATGGCGATGTCATTAGGTTCTGGCCTTACGGTCAGCGGGTCTGTATGATTCAGTTCTCGATGGTTTCTCCTTGGTCTGATGCCTCTACGTTTTGCATGCAAGAAGTCTCCGGCGATGTCCGACAAGGAACCACCACGTTGACGTTGTCACCGCCGCACCAGTCTGCCGCCCCCGTTACGATCCCCGCACCGTCGTCACCCGCGGCAGCTGGCAGGGACAACGTGACAGGAATCGGCTCCGACGACGACAGCGACGCAACAGGACCTCCGGAACCGGAAGAGACGCCGGAACGAGATACCGAAACATGGCAAGAGGCCGAGGCAACTGACCGGACGCGAGAGGATACGCCCGTGCAGCCAGGGACGCCGGAGCGTATCGCACCGCCGCCGGGAACCGCGTTGGACGCACGTGCTGACGAGGCAGCGGCGCAGGACGTCGGCGCGTTCAAACCCGACGACGGCTGCATCACGCCACCGGCGCAAAACTCGGATGAAGATAGCGTGAGCAGCCCACACAGGGAGAGGCTGGAGCCGCCGGAGAGCACGAGCGGCAAGCGGGCGGACGTGGCCGCCGCCAAGCCGTGGCTGCTGGCCTTCCGGTCGTTCTCGCGGGGTAAGAAGGGCAAGAAGTCCGCGGACCCAGCGGCGCCGGAGTGGCGTGCCCCGTCGCCAGGAGAACACCCGCTGGCGCACCGGAAGACGTGGGAGGAGGCCGGCAAGGCGAGGTGGAAAAGGTTTTGGAAGTGATCGTGCCGTGGATCAACCCAGGGCCCTGGTGCGTGCGTTTCCATAGATCGGAAGAAGTCCTCGTTCGAAAAGTAGTCATTGCCATCAATCACGCGAGTTGATGGTGGGATTAATAGAGCGGGAGGGAGCTGCTAGTGCAATTTGTAGGGATAACCACTCATTGGGGATAACGATGGACCATTTATGGATGCATCTGCGACGATTGTTGTTGGCCTTACGAATCTAGGAGTAACAACTTTGTAAGTGATAACATGTATTTAGGTGTTGTCCCTCACTGCCGATCTAATCATCATAAAGTTGGAGATTGCAACATATTGTCTTGAGATTGCCTAAAACATTAGAGAAGATAATCGACGTGGCTATGGTGTCATTGACAAGGAGTTCGTACCAAAGAAGCAGTGGCGTATCTAACGGAGGGAGGAGTATAAAAGGCAAACCTTTTGCCTCTTAAAATTCAAAAAAAAAGAAAACGCGCTTCAATCTTCAGAAAAGTCGTGCTGAAACATGTCATAGGAGCCTTAAAGCTGCCAGCCGACAACGCGTGGTACAACGAACGCACACTTGACCTATGCCCTTCAGGATGTTTATGAATGCGCCTACGAGGCTACGACATTGTGAGGCTGGCGGTCAAGCCAGGAAACATACGATGGAATCATACCCGAAGTTATATTTAGATTGAGTTGAAAGCTAGATTACCCCTATGGAATCATACCGAAAGTTATAATTGGATTGAGTTAAAAGCTAGATAACCCCTTCCATCTTACCGTAGAAACCTCCCGTCATGTAAATTAAATGGGAAAAAAGGGAAAAGAGAAACAAAAACATTAGGAGCAACCAGAGTTTCAAATTTCCTACCAAGAGCACGTCGTCACACGAGCTCCCAGTTAATATTTTTTTAGAAGAAGTTGCTCCCGGTTAATAATGAGATCTTTTACAGTACATGAAATAAATTGTGGCCGTTTATTTTTTTTATTTGAGTGTCCCAGATTTAACTATACTACAATAGAGTTCTGGTAGTATATTTCATGGCTAAGGGCATTTTCGGTACAGCTGCTCTACATACTCTGGGCTCGGCAGCTGCGATGTTTAGTGCGGACACCATGGGAAGTCCTGGAGGCGCATGAGCTTTGCTCATACCGGCGTTTCGAAGTAGCGGGGAAGAAATCAACCTTGGGGTGCCTGCCGAGTTCGTGGCTTTGGGCGATGAAGAGATGGTCGCGGGGGGGGGGGGGGGGGGGTGCTTGGCGGCTATGCCGTTGCTGGGCCGGTGGTGGCTGGCCGTGGCATCGGTAATTTGGTATGCTTCTTGGTGGTGGGAGGGGACGGTGTGTACTTAGCGACGACGGCGGCATACGTACGGTGTTGTCATTGCCGCATCGGTGATGTCCTGCAGCGGCTGCATCGTTGCCGCTCCATCTAAGCACGGCCGTCGCGGCTGCGGCATAGCTTAGCTGGTGCCGGCTGGCAGTGGCGGAGAGCGCGTCACAGGTCTGCGGAGTAGCTTGAACGCGCCATCGACGGCGACGAAGGGGTTTTTCTCGGGGTGCATGAGGCCATCCGCCGGAACTGCCTTCTAATCATATCATATGCTCGCTTAGACCGGCGAGCAGCACGTCCTTGCTGATGCTGATTGCTGCCTAGCTGCATGGGCAAGACCAAGGACAACATGCAGGACGAATTCAAGATATCTCACCTTAACAATTAAGAGTAATTACTAAAATGTCCTTACAAATAAAAAAAGAAAGAATCAATAATTACCTTGGATTAATTATATACTACCTATTTTTTAGGGTAGTATGATGTACCGTAAAAATAGACGCTAAACTGAACACGGACTAGGTGAACCTGGTATCTTATACGTTTTTTTTAGGAACACAGTACAACTCTGACACTCACATACACGAGTATACAATCATCCCTATGACGCACACACGCACACCCTACCCTTATGAGCATCTTCGCAATAATGAGCCGGTTAGCACGTTGGGATGGGTAGAACTAGTCACATCGGTACAGTACAATGAGTTATTAAATTCGGAATACCAATACAATTCAGGATCGTACAGTGTCGAACGTGGACGGACGTTGTGTGAGGGTTACGGAGATAAAATCTGTACCGAGGTACAAAATGTAGCTAGGGTCACGTCTGTTACAAAATACTCCAGCCAGCCAGGATTGCTCGTAGTGACCCAGTTTTTGCTGCATATGAGGTGTAACTAGCGGACAAAGGCACGGCGACACGCCGCGCCCGTCGAGAAGGCTATGTGTATGTCCCAATCATCATTTAAAAGAGTTAAAAAATATTTAATTCAACGGCTCCTAAAATCTCCATATAATGTTTGATGATGACATTTGAGCGAGATAGAGGAGAACGAAAAGATGATGGGCGCAAGGATACGTGTTGAGGCGGCGAGCGGTCGTAGGGAAAATGAAATATCTAGCTAGTCAAAGCAGTGCATATGGACTACGTGTTGAAGGGCGTTGCTCATGAAATATAATTCAGGATAAAAGCCGTTGCATTCTCTGTAGCACGTGCCCTAAATTTAATACGAACCCATTCGCGAATGTATTGACACAAGTCGTTTTTTAAGAAGCTAAAATTTAAAAAAAATATCCCTAGCTTAGCTAAATATTTGAAAAGGAAAAAAATCCCTACATATTTAAATATAAGTCTATTTAAATATTTCAATATGGACTATATACAAAACAAAATGAGTATATCTACACTCTAAACTATGTCTATATATTGGTATGTAGCATCTATTGAAATTTTTAAAAGATTTATATTTAGGAACGGAGGAAGTATTATTTATTCAAACTCTATTTATTGATCGACATGTGTTAACTTGTTAAAGCCCTTAAATTTTTTTGAAACTGTAAGAACGATCCTAGCTTAGAAAAGAAAAATAGAAGAAAGCCAAGAGCAAACATACCCAGCAAAAACCGGTAGCAGTGATCACAGCGGTTCAGAGCAAAATAAAAGGCAGAAAACTATCATCAAAGTGGGGTGAAAACCAAGTACACGTGTCAATGCAGGAGAGATGAGGCCCAAAGCTTCAAACGCATGGAAGAGGCCTGAGCTTAGCCAACTTGTATTATTAGAATATATGTACTGCAATTACTGTGGCCGTTCCTAAATAAGTACTTCCTTCGATTCATATTAATGGATTTAAGTTTGTCTAGATATAAATTTATCTAGTCTAAATACTTAACTAGATACATACAAATTTAGACAAAGTTAAATCCATTAATATAGATCGAAGGTAATATAAGTTTTTGACTTATTTCGTTATGAACTACAAGCAAAGCAAAATAAGTGTATCTGCATTTTAAACTATGTCTACATATATTCAGATGTCTATTGAAATATCTAAAACGATATATATTTAAGAATAGGGAGAGTATAATATTATTTAAGTGTATTTATATTACTTGTTGCTAAATGAATGTATTAGATATATTTTAGTGTTAAGTACATTCATTTAAAAGCATGATAAAACATACTAATATGTTCATTTATATTATTTGTCGCTCAAATAGATGTACCAACATATATTTTAGTGCTAAATACATATATTTGAAAGAGTGTGACGACGACGATGGTGCTACTATTTTTACTGCAGCGGGCAAGGAAAAAAGTTAGCACTGATCTTCAATTTTTGTTAACAACAAAAAACGGTTAAATATGGCCGGCGATGATGTGTTACAAATTTATTGCAACCGGCAACCCGGCAACCACAAGACTACCACCGGTAATCAAATTTACTATCAATATGTAACGGGAGTGTGCCTATATAGATGGTGTTACGAGTTTTGTTGCAACGATGCATACGATTAATAAATTAAAAATACATATAAACGCGGGGGACAAATCCGGTCATGTTTGTGTCGTAGGGAATGTAGAAGATTTGGAAATGTATGCGTCAAAGATCAGCGCCACTGTATTAATTTTAGTTTGGTGCAGAGTTGACACTAAAATTGCTTTATCGGTTGAAATGATGTGAAGACAAGTTGATGGCTGAAATCTGACTGAACTTAAATGGATGTCCTCAGGTTAAGAGTTGAACCACGTGCTGAGCGGACGAGGTGGAGGAACTAGAAGCAGAATCAGCTTGTGCGACGGCGGTCTGCAGAAAGAAAATGCAGGCGCGGAGAGGATCGATGGGACGGTGCATCGTGGTGGGATGGGTGTCCACAATTCGTATGTGTATGAAGCAGTACAGGTAGGAACAGAACGGTAGCTGTTCCGTTGTACGAACGGCTGTACCTTGACGCCTGCCGTAGCGGATCTTCATGACAGCGCAGCAAACCGTTAGGCATATAAAATAAATATACCAGCCTGAAATACGAAGGTAGCTATGATCACAACAACAAATGATGGTTCAGATTCCAGGTCCATCTGAGCTCGAGCTCAGATATGGATTTTCCGTAAAAAACCCTTAATAAAGCCTCCCTCAGAAAAGAGTTGGTCCACTCCAGCAAAATCAGCCAATTTTCTTAGCTCGCCATTGTTTTGGCCCATGCTTTCTGACATTTAGCAGCCCAGGTTTTTGCAAGCCATAAGCAACACACAATTTTGCCTAAAAAAGAGCAACACACAATTCAGAATGAACAGGATAACAATAACAACTATCACACATACACACAAAGAAAAAGATAACGGTAACATACACTGCGTAATACATTATATGATAGGACAGCAGGCCTTGTTCACGTCACATTATTCAGGTATCCTCGAGATAATGTGTCCCAGTTCACTATATCTCAAACTACTGGATTCATCACAATAATGAGGTTCATACTAGCAGGATTGTCATCAGTCAGAGATAAATCCATTTGGGGAGATATGATATGAGCAATCCCTTGAAGTGGCGTTGGGTAGTGTTAGATATTCTGTTATGATTCCATGTAATCTCAATCCAACTCTGTTAACCTCTTTCCCTCTACCTTACGTATCCTGTACTCCTTGACCTGTACGCCAAGATTGAGGGTCGGCTCCTCTCAATATATAATCACACGTGACTCTCTGTTGGGGTTACGAACGCTTCTATCTTTCATGGTATACAGAGTCGTTCTCTTCCCCACATCTAGCTAATCACAAATTGCCGAGATGCCTTCCTCAAGCACGGTCGCCCTCAACCTTGGCGCCGCCCCTGCAGAGAAACTTACTAGGGGAAATTATCTGATGTGGAAGGCCCAGGTCATGCCTGCTTTGAACGGAGCGCCGGTCATAGGCCTCCTGGACGGCACCGACGCCGCGCCCCCTAAAACGGTGGAGCAGCCGCAGTCGGACAAGACGATGGCAATGGTGCCGAACCCGGCCTACGGGCCGTGGCTATCTAGGGATCAACAAGTTCTTAGCCGCCTGCTCAATTCTCTGTCCAAAGAGATTCTGGCGCAGGTCATTGGCAAGGAGAGTACGTTCGATCTCTGGACTGCAATCACAACTATCTTTGCATCGCAGTCACAATCGCGGATTACAAATCTGCGTATAGCTATTGACAATACCAAGAAGGGAACTATGCCCAGTACTACCTTCATGGCCAAGATCAAGTCGCTCGAGGATGAACTTGCAGCCGCCGGGCGCCCTGTGTTAGAACCAGAGATGGTGGATTATAACCTCGCAGGACTGGACATGGATTATGATCCGATTGTTGTTGATGTACTACAATAAATCTGTTAATCCATGACAGTCTCAGTCCGTCATTGATCAGTAAAAATCCGTCGTGGGTGTGCACGCATGACGGATTTAAAATATGTCATGTATATCACGTCATAATTTGATATTGTACCTTCCATGACGGTTCTTGACTGTCATGGGTCTGCTCTGAGGCCCGCCCAGGCTAGGCCCAAGCCTTCATGACAGAACAAACCGTCATAACCTGACGCCACATAGGATTTTGGATTGCCTAGCTAGAATGACGTGGCTGCCTACATGGAAACTGTTTTCTGTCACAGAAACTGTCATTGATTTGGGCAGAATTTAATTTCATCCCAGCAAATTATTGCATTTTTAATGGTACATTTCCAAGCATAATAATGCATTGCACAAATGATAGTGAAAACTTTGACCCAAGAAAAGGTACACAATCATGTAACATTCATGAATCCATCCATCGGTATATACAACATAGAACTTTATAACATCATCCTTTGAATGATAATTTACCAAATTAATTATTTCTAGTATTCTGTATACAATCATCCATTGAATTAAACATACAATATTATTTATATCAATATGATGTCGGTAAATCTGCTAAATAAGCCAAAGCATATCTACTGTTGCCAAATGATCAACGGCTCAGAAGAGCATTCAACCAAACTTCTAAAGTTTCGAATTCCATGTAGTGGACCTGAGAGAAAAGAACTAAGTGTTAGCAAATAGCAAGTCATTCCAAATTGTAGTCATATAATTTAAATGATCGATATATCAATAAGCTAACGATAAAAATTGCAGAATACAAATACAACAATAGCTCAAACTTTGACAATAAGTTTGCGCTCAGCAGAACATATACGATAACATAGTTTGTGCTCAGCAAATAATAAGGAGAACATATAAACGAGAACATATAAACATGATGTAACAAGAGAGCTGAAATAACTTCAACCAAAGCATCATAAGTGAGGATGTGGAGACAAGAAATATCGATGATAAATTAGTTAGAAAGACAAGAACCACAACTCCGAAATTTTCAACACTCTCTTATATACTCTGAATTATCGACTATGCATGAGTTTCGAACAATAAAACGCAAAGACAGTACTTATACATAATATGTAAACATACTTTGCATGGAGGTATATAGTTGAATCCCAACAGTACACACAAATGAAAATTTACTTAGGCCCAAATTTACAATGTTTCTCATGCGACTGAAAATTGTATTTTATATGTAGAAAACAACCATGGCATTGCAACCAATTCTCAAGAAATACACAACAATGCATGGCACAGGAGTATTAACAATGATAGATTTATCGATATACGATAAACGTGGAGTACTACATGAAGTAAATAACTATTAAAAGGGGAGAGATACTTTGCTACCATAATGTGCTCACATTCTATGCTTGATCAAGACATGGGCAGGGGAGAAACTGAATCCATATTTTCCAGCTGGAGAATCTGCACCGTTGTGGTCTGCGAGTAAGGTTTCTGGATAGGGAAGGTACTTGGCGCATACTGCTGTTGGATCCCTTGCAAGGTCTAGGCCATCATCCTCCTAAATCACTTTAAATCCACGTGTTCAAGTCAGTAACAGATTTGATCAGCAGCTACAACCACCCCTTATACCAAATGATCAGGGCCAAACGGTAATAAAAAAAGAACAGACAAGTACCAAATGTACTACACAATGGAAAGTGTTGACTAAATCAGGCCAAACGGTAATAAAAAAGAAAAGGCTTAAGTCAGTAACAGTCCTGACCATGAAGCTTACCCTTAATTGCTCCACTAATCTAAAGAAGTATAAAATGAAAGTCTAATCAAGTTGACCATATAAATGAGGTAAAAGCACTGGGGGTCCAGCAACTTGCGCTGCGGGTGATGAGTTGGTCCAGAAACTTGTAAAAGTTGATTAAGTTATCCATTAACTTGCAGCTTCGGTGAGAAAAAACCCATATCCAATCAGATACGGCCACATGGCACTGTAGATTTTGCATAGAAACCCCTAACATATTCGTAATTGATGCGCGGCACTAGCTGTCAGTGCGCGCGTCGGAGATTAAAAATACATGAGGTGGGAAGTCGAACTTGTAACCTCTGCATGGCGTCTCGCTGGGGATAACCAGTACAACACATTTATATTATCTGTACAATAATGAATGTATACTTTATATATATGTGAAGTGTCCGTTGATTAACCGATGATGATAAACGGAGGCGACCAAGAAACTTTGCTAGTTTACATTAGCGCTTCAGAATTTAGATTCTTTTTTTATTTTAGTTCAACAAAACACTAATGGGCATGCTATACTAGATGCATCTATCTGTACAGAGTCCACTTGGTACAAATTACAAACAATAACAACAAACTGTAGAGCCACAAAAAAAACGTTAAAACAGGACTAACATTTTTTTGCGGGTAAAAACAGGACTAACATGAACGTGTATAAATTTTCATCCTACCTTACATGATAGAAAGAAAATTATATTTTATGAAAAATTAAAGAGCGACATTCAAACAAGCTAAACTCTGCCTTCTGAACTTATTTTGCATGCCTATATGCATGTGTTTAGTTACATGGACTGTTGTACTATACATCAAAGTTTAAAATTTTGTCAAAAATTTGACAAAATCTAACAATATCAAGGTTAAATTAAAGTTTAGAGTTGCTCAACAAAATTATGTTGGTTTATATTTCTGCAAGAAGGGACTTGTATCATTGAAATATTCACATTTGTTTTAGTACTACAATGGTATATCTGTTCTCTTCCTATCCCAAGGTCTAGACTTCACATTTATTTTTGTACTGATTATATTTTTGGCAAAAAATCGACCTAGCCAAGATTCAAAACTAGGCCAGTTGCTAGCATATTAATGGATAAACCATCATGATAGATAAAAATTACATTCATTTTGCGCTACATTTTATTTTATCTAAATTAAAAAGTATTCAAAATTTAAAAAATCATATGTTTGTTGGAAGAAAATTCTTAAATTTCAAGGGGGGTCAAATTTATGCCATTTCCATCAGAGTGCAACGGCCTGCACACGGCAAACACCGTGCTTCACGCAACAGTTGAGATGTACTTCTGTCATGGAGATACAGTCAATATTTGATGATAACTACCATACTCATTCCGTGCTTATGTATTTATGTAAGTATGTTAGTTTGGCTCAGTTGTTTCCGCGTGAAGCTATCAATATATTAGAGGTCGCTACTTCGATTCTGCTGGTCATCATTTTTACTCAATTAAATCTCCGACGCACGCACTGACAGCTAGGGCCGCGCATCAATTATGAATATGTTAGGGGTTTCTATGCAAAATCTACAGTGCCAAGTGGCCGTATCTGACTGGATATGGGTTTTTTCTCACCGAAGCTGCAAGTTAATGGATGACTTAATCAACTTTTACAAGTTTCTGGACCAACTCATCACCCGCAGCCCAAGTTCCTGGACCCCCAGTGCTTTTACCTCCATATAAATTAGCAAAAATTAAACATTACTAAACCCAGAAATTAAAGAAAGCCCAAATTAGAAGTGTCCAGTACAAGAACATGATTACTAGTGCACCAAACTACACAGCAGTAGCACTACTACATACTACCATCTCCATAGGCACAAGGGAATTAGGCAGTAGCAAAATATCCAAATTAGAACTTGCAGTGCTGAACATAAGCCCAAACATATCGTAGATCCTAAGCCAATGCACACAGGACACCACATCAACAATTTACAGATTATAAGTGCATCACTAGGTTAAACTTACGATTATCCCCGAACTTAGGATCACAGTAATATAAAATTTATGCCATAGATAGTAAGTAACGCAGCCTTCCAATCCTTCAGTTGCAACAAGTCACAGAACACTAAATAATCACAGCCGCGGTTGAAGGAGAGCTCACCAACGCAGGTTGGAGCCGTAGCCGAGCACCACCACCGCGGTTGCTACAGAGGAGCGCCATTACATCGCCACCCTAGGTCGGGTTGCGCCAAGCACCATCCCAGCAGCGCAACACGCACCTACTTCCGGGCGTCCGGCCACTTGTAAGATCGGGGATGGCAACGGGGCGCGCCGGCGGCCACGCTGAACGCGTACATCGATAGGGAGCAGTGAGATCTCGACCATGAGCCGCGCCTCGCGGAAGTCGTACAGGGTGGTGTGGGCGGCGGCATGGGTGAGGGTCAGCAGACCTGGATCTTGGGGTGATAGCGGCGTGCGTGGGGAGGAGGATTTCTCGGCGGCTGTCTCTGTTGAGGTCGGCGACGAGCGGCAATAGGAGGCAGCAGATCTGGTAGCTGCCGGAGTTGTGATGTGAGAGGATGGGAGGGCCGGCGGCGGCAAGCTGTGAGGGCAAGGAGGTGAAAAGGAGGTGGGTGGCGGCGGCGATGGGTAATAGGGAGGGGATGCGGAGGTGGGACAGAGAGACAGAGGAGGATCCGAGCGAGGAAATTGCACATAGCACCACTTGTTGGGGCTTTTATTGCATCAAACCACAACCCAACATTTTTTTGCACAAAATACCAACTATTGGAGTAATCTTTTGCATAGAACACAAATTTAGTCATTAGTCGGTTTTATAGACACTTAACTGGTCGGTTAAACAAAACATGAGGGCCGTTAACTTACATGTGGGCCCAAAATATATTTTTTAGATAAAAGATATATTTTTTGTGGAAACAAATCAGGAAAAATGATTTTTGCAGGAAAAATATTTTATGCGGGAGAAAAATTCGGGGTGAATTTATATTTTTGAAGAAAAAATAGGTTTTTGTTTGGCCCAAAATGATTTTTTCGGGTCGAAAATAATTTCGGTGGAAAATAGTTTTTCTTAAAAAAAGTTTTTTTTTTCAGGAAAACGATTTTCCACAGAAAGTTTGTTTTCGGGAAAATACGGTTTTTGGGGGTCCAAAATGATTTTTTATTTGGATGCTAACTATATTGTACAGGTAGGGCAGAAAATACTACAGTAATTTCTAATATTGATAGACAGTTAGCGTCAAATATACATAACAAAACTTCATAAATATGGACTCAAGTTGTTAATTATCTGTCAAAGTAGCTAAAGACTTGATTTGTGTTTGTTGCAACCAATTACTCCAATAGTTGGTGTTTTGTGCAAAAAAAATCACAAGTTGTGGTTCTGTGCAAAAAATACCCCAACAATTGGTGTTAAGTGCTAAAACCTCGATCCGAGCAGTATGTCGGCTCTTAGGGTTAGCCTTTTATACCGGAAACATTAGGCGGGCTTCGGCGGGCTTTAGCGGGCTTGCGGGATTGTATCAGGACGTCCATGACAATTTTTGAAAATGTCATGGGAAATCTATCATGGATTAACAGTTTTCTTGTAGTATGTAGGCGCCATCAAAAACGCCATATCAGTGGATGATCTATGTGCCCAGATCGCAGCCTTTGACCAGCGCCTTGAGATGCTAGGCGATGCACCCAACGGTAGCTTTCACTCCTCAGCAAACGCGGTGTACCGTGGGCGCGCTGGACGAACCCGAGGACGCGGACGAGGAGCGAGGGGGCGTGGCGGCCGTGGGAATCGTCCCCCTGCTCCTGGCAGCGCTGGAGGTAGTGGTCGTGGATATCCTCAACAACCACAGCAACAACATCAACCTCGCGATCATCCGAAGTGTCAGATCTGCCTCAGATTTCATGCAGGAGGAGCTCGTGCGTGCTGGTGGCGCTATGAGGATGATGAACCTGCAGAAAAGGGCGCCAACATTGCTTCAAACTCCTATGGTGTTGACACAAATTGGTATGCGGACACTGGCGCCACGGATCATATCACCGGAGAACTCGACAAACTGACCATGAAGGAAAGATACAATGGCCGTGAGCAAATACACAATGCAAACGGAACTGGTATGATAATTACTCATGTTGGTAGTTCAATTTTCAATACCCCAAATAAAAATCTCCATCTCAAAAGAATATTACATGTACCTCAAACTGCAAAAAATCTTATCTCAGTTCATAAATTCGCTCGTGATAATCATGTTTTCATTGAGTTTCATCCCCACTTTTTTTGTATCAAGGACATGGCCACGAGGAGAACAATTCTTAAAGGTCGATGCGTAGGAGGGCTCTATCCACTTATTTCATCATCGTCATTTTCTTCCAATAAACAAGTCCTTGCAGCCATCAAGCCGTCTTCAGCAAAGTGGCACAGTCGCCTTGGTCATCCTTCATCCGTTATTGTCAAGCATGTCATTAGCAAAAATAATCTTCCTTTTTGTCATAAGTCTAGCATTGAGTCAGTTTGTGATCCATGTCAACAAGCAAAGAGTCATCAATTGCCGTATCCCATCTCTACTAGTGTCTCCACTTTACCTTTGCAACTTGTATTTTCTGATGTATGGGGACCTGCTCCTACTTCAGTAGGTAGACACTCGTATTATGTGAGCTTCATAGATGACTATAGTAAATTTACTTGGATCTATCTTCTTAAAAAAAGATCTAAAGTGTTTCAAGTTTTCTTGAATTTCCAAAGTCTTGTTGAAAGAAAACTAAACACAAAACTCATTGCTATGCAAACCGATTGGGGAGGTGAATATGAGAGACTCAACTCTTTCTTTCAAAATATTGGTATAGATCATCATGTGTCATGTCCTCATGCACATCAAAAAAAGGGATCCGCTGAAAGAAAACACCGCCACATTGTTGATGTAGGACTTGCACTTCTAGCCAATGCATCCATGCCACTAAAATTTTGGGACGAAGCCTTTTTGACCGCCACATATCTTATCAACATACTCCCTAGTAAAGTCATCAAATACGAAATTCCTATCACACGACTTTTTGGCACTTCTCCTGACTACAAAGCCCTTCGTGTTTTTGGTTGTGCGTGTTGGCCCAATCTTAGGCCATATAATACACGAAAACTTGCATTCCGATCAAAAAGATGTGTCTTTCTCGGGTACAGTCCCCTTCACAAAGGAGTCAAATGTCTCGATGTATCCACCGGCAGGGTTTATATTTCTCGAGATGTTATTTTTGATGAATCCGTGTTTCCATTTGAAACTCTCCACCCAAATGCCGGAGCACTTCTTCGCAAAGAAATTCTTCTTCTACCATCGCATCTCCATAGTTCTAATTACGAGGGCGACAATTGTGCTAATCAACATGATACTATTGTTGTGTCCAGTACTCCGTCTTTGCATGTGCAGGATCACGAAGCACTTTTCGAAGAAAACGATGCAGAAATTATTCAGAACCATGGAGAAAATGCAGAAAATGAAGCATTATTGCATGTGGTTGGAGAAGAAGGAGCAGGCGCGGTTCTCGAGAGTGATATGGTAGCACCTACTATACCTGTACGCGCATCAGCTTCGGATCATGCGCTGGGCAGGCGCCAGACTGCAGGCGGGCAGCGTACTGCCTCTGTCTTGGAAGCTTCCCCAGGAGATTCGCCCGCAGGCTCACGAGTGCATGTACAGGCGGCTAGTGGACTAGGCTCGGGATCCTCTGTGCCAGGTGACGCGTCTGGTTCTGTTTGCGGCTCAACCACACCAGCAACTACAGGATCCACTGCGGCGACCCCGACAGCGACATCTCCTGGGTCCAGCAGGTTACAACAGTCAACTGGATCTTCTACGGGCAGCGTTTCTACAACATCTCCTGTACAACAGCAAATCGTGGAAGTTCCTTCACGGGTCACAACTCGGTTGCAAAAAGGCATTCGAAATCCAAAGATTCTAACTGATGGTACTATGAGATATGGTATGATGTGTATTTCAGGAGAACCCACACGGCTGGAAGACGCATTTAATGATCCAAGGTGGAAAAGGCAATGGATGATGAATATTTTGCACTCCTGAAAAATAAGACATGGCACCTTGTGCCAGAACAGAGAGGCAAAAATATCATAGACTGCAAATGGGTGTTTAGAGTTAAAAAGAAGGCAGACGGTTCTATTGACAGGTACAAGGCACGACTGGTTGCGAAAGGCTTCAAACAACGTTATGGCATTGACTACGAGGATAATTTCAGTCCCGTTGTGAAAGCCGCAACTATAAGACTTGTGCTGGCTATTTCAGTTTCTAAGGGCTGGAGTTTGAGGCAGCTAGATGTACAGAATGCATTTTTGCATGGCGTTCTGGAAGAGGAGGTTTATATGAGGCAACCGCCAGGTTATGAGGATAATACAAAACCCACCTTTGTTTGCAAGTTTGATAAAGCTCTCTATGGGTTGAAGCAGGCACCAAGAGCTTGGTATTTCAGATTGAGTTCGCAATTGAAGCAACTTGGTTTCAAGGCATCCAAAGCTAACACTTCTTTGTTTATTTATAATAAAGGAGATGTCACTATTTTTGTGCTCATATATGTTGATGATATCATAGTTGCCAGCTCATCACAGAGTGCCACTGACGCTCTCCTTCATGACTTAAGGTCAGAGTTTGCTCTGAAGGATCTTGGGGATTTGCACTTCTTCTTGGGTATTGAGGTCAAGAAAACTCAAGATGGTCTAATGATGAATCAAGAAAAATGTGCCTCTGAACTTTTAGCTCGTATGGGTTTGAAAGAGTGTAAGCCTTCACCTACACCCTTATCCTCGTCGGAAAAGCTTTCAGCACATGATGGAACTCCACTCACAGAAGAAGAGGGTACTAAATATAGAAGTGCCGTTGGAGGATTGCAGTACTTGACTTTGACACGTCCAGATATCTCCTTTGTTGTTAACAAAGTATGTCAATATTTGCATGCACCTACTACTGATCATTGGACAGCTGTTAAGAGGATCATGCGATATGTGAAGCACACCAAGAGTTTAGGACTTCAGTTTAGACGTTCGAGCTCCACACTTGTTAGTGCATTCTCTGACGCAGACTGGGCTGGTTGTAGTGATGACAGGAGATCAACTGGAGGTTTTGCAGTATTCTTTGGTGCTAATCTTATCTCATGGAATGCAAGAAAACAAGCAACTGTGTCGAGATCAAGTACTGAAGCTGAGTATAAATCACTTGCAAATGCTACTTCTGAAGTCATTTGGTTATAATCATTGCTTGAAGAATTGGGAGTTAAACAGCAGCGAGTTTCCTGTTTATGGTGTGACAATTTCGGTGCTACCTATTTATCTGCCAATCCAGTCTTTCATGCTAGGACAATGCATATTGAAATAGACTTTCATTTTGTGCGTGAAAGGGTTGCGGATAAGAAGCTAGAAATTTGGTTTATTCCCTCTAAAGATCAGGTTGTGGATGGCTTCACAAAAGCATTGCCGGTCAAACTATTTGAGGAGTTCAAGAGGAATATCAATCTAGGATAATTGAGATTAAGGGAGGGTGTTAGATATTCTGTTATGATTCCATGTAATCTCAATCCAACTCTGTTAACCTCTTTCCCTCTCCCTTACGTATCCTGTACTCCTTGACCTGTACGCCAAGATTTAGGGTCGGCTCCTCTCAATATATAATCACACGTGACTCCCTGTTGGGGTTACGAACGCTTCTATCTTTCAGGTAGTACAACACACAAAACATATCTGCATAAGAGCAGCTATTCACGTTAATTTACAGATAGAAAAAAAGTTTAATGAATCTAAGCCATCTTATTGTGAGAGCAAACATATCTGCATCAGAGCAGCTGTTTACGTTAATTTACAGATAGAAAAAAAACCCAATGAATCTAAGCCATTTTATTGTGAAAGCAGTTCACATAAACCATTTCTCATTATGAGATAATTGTAAATCACTATTTTCTAATTACATTTTAATTGAAATTCAAGCCTATACTACATTCATCAAAGAAATAATATGAAAACTAAAGTTCATATTCTGCAGCGAGTCCCTCTTTACATATTTAGCAAACAGTGAAGTTTGATGACCTCTACAGGAATAAACTAGTGTTGATGGTATTACTTCCAGAAACTTGCATAAACTAGTGACCTTAGTATTAGTGTAAAGTAATCAGGAAGACTGCACGACAAATAAAACATCTGGGAAGGCAAAAATCAGGCATCATACTCTTTGTCAACTTTTGGCTCTCAAATGACAGGTTGGTAACCTTGTTTCCCAGGTATCTGGAAAATGCAATGGTCCGAATGGGTTCCTCAGAAAGTTGGACACGAATGGTGATGTGGTACGTCACCTCCATGAAATTCAAGGTGAGGTTGAATGGAGGTTTACTGGGAAGCTTCATACCTTCCAGAGGATTGAGATAAGGGAGATCTGATCTCTACCTATCTCTTTTATTGTGTACTGAAGATTTTTCTGGTCTCATCAAACAGGAGCAGGAGGCAAGGTGATTAAAGGGTGTTACTTTCGGTGCTTAAGGCCCCCATATTACTCTTCTGTTTGCTGATGACAGCTTCAAGCAACAAGAGAATTGTGTCATCTCTGCGGTTGGCTTTGCAAATGTACGAGGTAAGCTCAGGGCAATGCACTAATTTATAAAAATCCTCTATTTTGGCCTTGGGGTCCAGGATGACTTTAAAGTGTAGTTAAGAAGTATTATAGCCATTCAAAATGAGGCTCTTGATGAAAAATATCTTTGTCTGCCAATTATGGTTGGGACATCTAAAAATAGTACTTTTAAACATGTCCAGAGAAGGCTTGGGGAAAAGTTCATGGCTGGAAGGGGCAGGGTCTATCTGTCAAGCGCTGAGAAAGAAATTGTAATAAGACTTGAGGAAAAGTTCATGTCTGGAAGGGTCAGGGCCTCGGCATTGTGGACCTTTCTTTTCAAAATGACGCGCTCCTTATGAAGAACCCCTACGAATTCTACAATAAAGCTGACATTCATTGGGTTAATCTTGTCTAGAAATATTATCCTAAATCTACTCAAGCTGCTGTCTCCCCTGGATCCTTTTGGTGGTGAAATGTCTTCAGGCTCTCTTCTAAATCCAGGCAGTTGCCGTCAGGAAATTCCCAAGGCTCCACTCTTTTGCTATTGACAACCTGGCTTCTGTTCATGATCCGAAAACAGGCTTCTGTTCATGATGTTCGGGCTATTCAGGATCCTTCCGATCTCTTTCGTCTCCCCTTGTCCGACCTTGCCTTTGATGAGGTTCACGAATTCAGACAATTATCTCTAGCCTCAAGCCCCCTTCTACTACCCCCAATTCTTGGTCTTTCCTTTTTGTGGAATAACCTTTCTGTCGCAGTGAATGATATCCAGCTTTTCTAAAAAAAACTGTGCAGAAAGTTTATGAGCTGGTCTCCCTTCCCTCAACTTTAGGATGGCTCTTGTGGGGATTGTAGACGAGCAGGTGCTAGGTGCTGACACTCTTCCCTCGACCGTGCAACTTAGCTTCTGGTGTTAAATCATTCCAGATGCAGTCTTAGAACTACAGAGAACTCAATTTTTCAGCTTGCAAGAGGAAAGCTTGGCAACTAAAATAGAAAAACTCTCACAGCTACACCTACAAACTGATGATATGAACATTAGATTTCATACCAGTTGAGCTTCAACCTGTCATCCCCATGGATGAACTAGTACCCACGGAACGGCTCCATCTCATCCTCAGTTAGTCTATGCATCCATGGGCCCCGCTGACTCATATCCGAGCTAGGACCTGTGCAGTTGAACTCCCCAAGGAATACATCGCTGTCGAAAAAGAAATTCCATTAGTATGTCTTTCATAATAAATGTGCTGTGGGAATTAGTAAATTATTCCCTCCAGTATAAAATGACTGGTCGTATTATTAGCCAATTGTTAAACTGGTTGGTTGTGGCTTGTGAGGACCCCTTGTGAGATGTAGTGAACTCACCCCAGTAAATACCAAAATTAATATGGAGACAAAATTGCAAAAAGACATGACAAATTCACCAATATATTATAGATTAAAAGTTTCACAAGTTAGTCACAATATCAACCAAAATTAACAAGTCATAAGCACATATCAACTGATGGTTCATGAAAAGCTCCTTATTTCCACATGTAACAGTGCCGTGTGAAAAAATAATCAGGAACAAATAGGATCTAGCAACAGAAACAAACAGAAGACCAACTCTACTAGCTACCAACTGGACCAACAAGTTTTTCCCGAATCAGCAATCAGTGAGTCGCCCTAACTCATGATTCATCCAGTATCCTTCCAGTCAAACACACCCTTGGCATATTTTGCTTGGCTTTTCTGGTGGGTTTGTAGCTTGGAGGAGAGGATGCCAGCGTTATCTTTTTGGTGGCGCGCCCTTACTTTCTTTTCACTCGTCTATCTCTATCCCATCCCCTGCAACCATGCAAGAGTTCCAAGTCGCATACCTCTTATAATTTGCGTTCTTCATAGTCCCCCACCCCTCAGGGAGGGCGACACTGCTGAAGGAGCAACCCGAGTAGATGACCCTTGCGAATGACCCCTCAGGTATAGCTGGCCCGAGCCTGTGAGCTCGCAGCCAACAAAAAGGAAGCCATTGCCGTCTGGTCCGCTGCGCTGTGAAGCTGTGAAGGCACAATCTATGTTCTTTATCCAATACAAAGCGGGATGTTCAATGTATGACGACATACCTGTAGAGACCAGGCTTGACGAGGATCTTCACCCTGCCTGGGTTGTTCTCTGGAACCCGATCGATCCCCTCCTGCGCTACACACAAGTCAGAGGCGGCCACCGCCCCCCCCCCCCCCCCCCCCCCCCAAGACTTGGAGCATTCTCTGGAGATTTTTTTGTAGGAATTTAGATGAGAGCCACTCCTCATCTAAGGTGTTGGCCGCACAGAGAAGAAGCACCACGAAGCTCGAACTCCTCTTCCTTGAAGCTACCATGACGATGGGTGTTGGGGGAAGACGATGGAATGGAGAAAGTTGACACACTGTGAATCTTCCACAGCTCAAGCTAGTATACAAGATGACCGGTTTGCCAACGGGTGCACAAACTCGGTTTGCGTGTTTCAATTTATGTTTTGGCACCCAATTTCGCTCAAACTAGTAATACCCAACCATGCCGTTGTGACCATACTCTTTTCGGCAGCCAATCTCAAATCCTATTTTGGTAAAACCTTTTCTTGAAGAACACGCAAAGTCTCACTCCAGTAAAAACCTGAATGTGTTTTCCGAGCTGTTAGATTTAATTAGGAGCTATATATGAGTCAGTAGTCAGTAAATTTGCTTGTGATGTTAAGTTAGGTGTATAAAGTTTCAAATATATGTTATTGTGATCGTTAAGATTGCACTAGCGTGCATTATACGTTACAAATTCCTTCTCCGTCCGTGTACAGAGCCAGTGTGGCACGCCAGAGTGGCGGTGGCCCATTGTTTAGCCACGTACTACTTCTCGCGAGGCTGAGGCGTGGTAAATTGTCGAAACCCCACTCCAATGTTAGATTCATAAGCAAAAAAAACTACTACTAGTGGCCCTTCATAATAGTGGAACCCCCTCCGCCCTTGGATCCCCAAATCGTAGAATACCAGTTACGAACGCTAGGTGGTCGAAGACAGATGTTGCTGGCTGCTGTAACACTTGGTTGAGGCCTCTCACATTGAAAAAGTCTTCGACGACTAGACCTTGGTCTTTCCCTTTACGACATGGGCGGCACCGACGTTAGTAAGAGGAATGTAGAGAAGGAGTGGCATTTTGGATCAAAGAAAAGATCTGAGGGTAATGCATATGTGTCTTCTCTTCTCTTCTCTCAATTATAATAGTTTCTCCCTGGGTTTGATTTTGGTCACAAGGATTTTGGTTTTAGGAAGACGAGCTTCCGGAATTTGATTTTGGTATGTCGCAACGAGAGTTTGATGCCTATTACAATGGGGTGGAGCGACTTGCTGAGAAATGTGATCATCTCATGAGTCCAACACGTTGTGTGGCAAAAGAAGGTACCGACATCGGTAGAAGGTTTTTGGGTTGTCAGTATGAGATAAGGGATTAATCAATATAAACATTGGTAGATGTGGACATGTAGAATTTCAGTGTTTTCATGAGATTAATACATGTACATGATTTTAGGGCTTGCTCATATGTGCAGTGGATTGGTCCAGGATGGAAAGGAAGAGAAAGGACTGTAATTTATAATCTAGCAAGGAAGAACAAGATGTTGGAGAATCAAGTTGATGAGAAGGAAGCAGAGAAGGAGTCCATGAGGGAAAAGCACAAGATTGAAAAGAAAATGGTTGCAAATATTCACAAGGAGCAGCTCATGGGTAGAGATAGGATGCCAGTGTTTGCAATTAGCATTTGTTTTGGTTTGTGTGCCATTGTATTTGAAGTAACAAGCAAGAATTAGAGGCAGTGTATCTTGTTGACAGTATGACCAAGCAAGATGTAATGTGTGGCATTATTTTTAATTTTGAACATGGTTTTTAATTGCAAATAGTGTCATTTCTTTGTTTCATGCATTGACCAAGTGATAATTTTGAACATGGTCATTGTTGGATTCATATAAAGAATGGAAAATTTTGAATGATAAAAAGGGAAAACAAGTCTTACATTCAGTCATACTCATAGATACGACATTATATTCACTCTCTTAATTCTAAAATGGACTAAAGATAACTGACAACAAACTGGACTGAAGATAATTGAACTTGCTTAACACACAAAACACATTGGACTTAACTGAAGATAGCGATGACTAAACTGAGATAATCTAAAGATAGCTCATCCATCCAACTACGGTATGATATCCCTGTAGTAGCTGCTACGTGAACTTCAAACATGGACAAGCCAGTCTGGTTTGAATTTTATAGAAGGCAGTACAGACATGCATCGCCTCCAGCGGCACCATGTAATCCGTGCTGCAGCACATGTGCCTATTCGTACCTTTTCTAATGTCTACTTCTGACTACTATAGCTTTGGGGTTAGAAAGTTAGCTAGGCAACACACAGTTGTACTCAAAGTTTAGTTCTTAAATTATTTTTAAGTTTTCAGTTTATGTACAGACATTGTTGAGACTTTTTTTTATCTTGGTTTCTTTGTAAAGTGATGTGCAGCATATGGCACCAACGAAATTGTTTCTTTGTTCTTTGATGAGTTCTCCAGCTGTATTATTTGGCACCACAAATATTTTGAATTAGAGTTGATAAGTTTAATCTGTCTAATCATTTGATAGGTCTCCCCTTTCATCTATAATACCTTAATAGTTCATCCACACTATCTTATCTATCTTGACATGCAAGCATGCCACATCATCATACAATTATGAGGATAAGGCCCACCTCAACATGCAACCATGCATGAGACAAGGTCCACCACCACATGCATCCATGCATGGAAAGATAGTTTTCATTCTATTGTTATACTTATATTCAATAAATATTTTACAACTATACATAATCAAATACAATAAGTTGTATGTATTTCAAATTTTGTTTCATGTGTTATTAATCTAAATATTTAGAAGTCACATAATCAAATTTCGTTGGAATATACGACTACCAATTCCCGTAGCAACGCGCGGGGTATCATCTAGTTTTTATAGCTACTGGAGCCCTTCAGGGAAGAGATGATCATGTAGGCAAACTATTTGGCAATACAATCTACTTTGATTTTTTGCAAAGAATATTTTATAATTGATCAGATTAGTAGAGGAATTAAGAACAATAAAACTGAACCACTTTGGAGTCATCTCACGCCATGCGCCTTCCCGTCCGATGGATCGTGTGATTTGATTGTTTTTGTCCGTTCAATTGCTAACTAGCAGACTCTTCTTAAGGGAAGCTACACCCATAGAAAAATCCGAACATTCTGGTTAATCGGGCTGGCACCTAAATGCAGCCCATCTAGAGTTAAGCACGGTCAATACACTCCTCTCCTAACCCTCACGATCCATCATCATCCCATCCATTGGGGGCTAACCTAGGTGCCGGCTACGATTACTGTCTACCTACATGTTTGTGCGCAATTTTATCAGGGATCTTGAGCTTATTGCAACGCCCACTACTGTTGCCCCTGGGACCCGAGGGGGAGCAACCAGGAAAGTATGGAATCCACCTGACCAGGGAGTGGTTTATATCAGAGTTGATGGGGGCGTCTCCAGGAATGGGGAGGTTGGAGCGGTGGCGGCGGTGTGCCGTGATCACACGAGCACATTTAGAGGCTCGCCTGCGGTGGTTTTTTCAGGGATCTCGGACCCAACTTGTCTGGAGATGATGGTCTGCAGAGAGGCTCAAGCGTTGGCTCAAGACCTTATGTTCTCAAAGATTATCATATCTGGGGACTCAAAAAATATGATCGCTGACATAGGTGAAGAAGAAGGAGGCCTTCATAGTATGATTACTTCGGAGATAGTAGCAAATAAGATTTGTTTGATCAGTGTTCTTTTGTTTGGGAAGGGAGAAACTATAATCCCGATGCTCATCGCTTAGTTAAATTTGCTTCTAGTTTAAATCAGGGTAGACACTTATGGATTAAAGATCCACATGACCCAGCATGTATCCCGAGAGTGTTGGTTATGAATGAATAGAGAAAGTGTTTAACCCTAAAAAAAGGTGCCGGCTACGAGGGCACCACCACGAGGTTTCTTTGTTCGCCCCCTCCCTGTCCCTCTTCCAGGCGGCGACTGTGCGTCAGGTTGACGGCGAAGGAGATTCGATGGAGGGAGAGAAATCATGGACTAGCGGTGTGTCAGAAGCACCTCATCCTCCTTGTACAATGCACGATCAGCGCCCCTCTTCCCTTGTGATGGCGACACCGCAGTGCCAACTGTCAACGACCGGTCACTGCCACCATCCTACCAGATGCCAGTCTCATTCCTCTTAGCAATGCGGTCCCGTCCTTTCTTCACCGGCAAAGAGGCGCTCACCGCCACAAAAATTGATGCGTTGCCCCCCCTGTCGTCTCCTGCTGTGTGACAATGGGATCTGACGGACTAACCTAGCTCGGGTGCCTGGCCAGCAGGGTACGCGGACAACTTCTCTCCTCCATTAGTGAAATTTTCGGCACCTCATGAGGTAAGGTCAATAGATTCTTCTTTTAGCGGTTCCCTTCTCCTACGTGTTGCCCTGTCTATTGATTTATCGATATTTTTGCTAGATTGATAATCTGCAGTGAGGATGAAAAAGTACGAATAGGCACCTGTGCTGGTCACGTATTTGGTCTGCATCTCATCTAACTACGGTATGATATCCCTGTAGTAGCTGCTACGTGAACTTCAAACATGGACAAGCCAGTCTGATTTGAATTTTATAGAAGGCATTACAAACATGCATCTCCTCCAGCGGCACCATGTAATCCGTGCTGCAGCACAGGTGCCTATTCATACTTTTTCTAATGTCTACTTCTGATTAATATTGCTTTGGGGTTAGAAAGTTAGCTAGGCAACACACAACTGTACTCAAAGTTTTTTTTTGAATTTTAAGGACTGTGAAGCATGAGCTCCACAGTATTTTATTTCCAGAAATTTCAGACCTGTTTAAATTCGCTCCCACAAGGAGTCGAACCCAGGACCTGGCGTGCTACTAGGTTTGCTGCAACCACTAGGCTACATGCCCGTTCGCAACTGTACTCAAAGTTTAGTTCTTAAATTATTTTTAAGTTTTCAGTTTATGTACAGACATTGTTGAGACTTTTTTTATCTTGGTTTCTTTGTAAAGTGATGTGCATCATATGGCACCAACGAAATTGTTTCTTTGTTCTTTGATGAATTCTCCAGCTGTATTATTTGGCACCACAAATCTCTTGAATGAGAGTTGATAAGTTTAATCTGTCTAATCATTTGATAGGTCTCCCCTTTCATTTTTATTGCTACTGGAGCCCTTCAGGGAAGAGATGATCCTGTAGGCAAACTATTTGGCAATATAATCTACTTTGATTTTTTGCAAAGAAGATTTTGATAATTGATCAGATTAGTAAAACTGAACCACTTTGGAGTCATCTCACGTCATGTGCCTTCCCGTCCGTTGGATCGTGTGATTTGATTGTTTTTGTCCGTTCGATTGCTAACTAGCAGGCTCTTCTTAAGGGAATCTACTCCCATAGAAAAAGTTCGAGCATTCTGGTTAATCGGGCTGGCACCTAAATGCAACCCATCTAGAGTTAAGCACGGTCAATCCACTCCTCTCCTACCCCTCACGATCCATCACCATCCCATCCATTGGGGGGTAACCTAGGTGCCGGCTACGATTACTGTCTACCTACATGTTTGTGCGCAATTTTATCAGGGACCTCGAGCTTATTGCAGCGCCCACTACTGTTGTCCCTGTGTCGGGACCCGGGGTTTGCGTATGTAATTCCTGTTAGAACACAATCATATGGAGAGTCGAGAGCCGTACCCACTTGTCTAAGCAGACAAGGCCAAGCACAGAACACTCTCGGAAAGCATCAAACGTGAGGGGCATACCATCCAGGCCGGATGATCAACTGAGACGGGTCCTCATCGTCCGCTCACAAGTCTAAATGATTATGGGTGGTGAAATCCCATACTCATAGAAAAGTCGCCTCAACCATATTCTCGATTGAATTATAACACTTACATAAACAGACTCCATCCCGATCTCTTAGTCGGGGTCTCGGGCGGGCTCAATCATACAACAAAGTATGCCACGTGACAGAGTCACGAGCAATCGCATCGCGATGCCCCAAGCTGCGCACATCTAAGGGCCACTTGGTGTATAAAAGACCGCCGGCAAGAACTCTAGTAAGCTATCGAACCCTGATACGGTGAGGATAGTTCTCTCACTCCTCGTTGGTTACCCCAAGTGGAAGGTGAGATGTAGCGTAGCAGCAAATTTCCCTCGGTAAAGATACCAAGGTTTGTCTCCAGTAGGACTCGCAGAAATACAAGAAGGTGCCAACAGCACCAGAAATTGGCTTCTGGATAGGGAGTTGACAGGACCTGCACACAGAAACAAATAACTTTTCTCCCAACGAGTACAGAGGAGTTGTCAATTCCTCCGGCCTTGCTGTTTACAAAGGATCAACGCAAGAGATAATAATACCGGCAACTGAAAGTAAAGACTGAAAGTAAACTAAGGGTGCAAACAATAATGTTAAGATGGACCGGGGTCCCGTGATTTTCACTAGTGATGTATCTCTCCCAAAAGACGATAAAAGTGCTAGCGAGGTAAACAAATCACAGCTGGGCAATTGACAGAATTATGAAGGCACTGCAATGCTAACTATGCTGCAAAGAAAGGAAGGGCTCAAAAGCAATGGGCAGTACGCCAAGGTAAGTAGACCGAAATCCAACTGCATCTACTACGAATCATCCACCTTGAGATATCTATCTGGAACATCTCGCTGGTATTAAGTTGCGAATCCCACCCAAAGTGTAAACTCAAAGCAACAGACAACTGCATTAAAAGAACTTTGCGTAAAGTAAAAAAATCCTTGCACCCGCGGGTACAAGCACCGTTTTTTTATCCCTGGTGGAATCATCACATCCCCTAGTCTCATTTTTCTGTCACTCAAGCTAGACATCAGGGGGCTGAACCCACAATCAAGCATAACGCTCCCTCTTGGAGTTGCAAGCAAACTACTTGGCCAAAGCAAAATACTGCAACGGAGAACATGCAAGAATTTACTCAAGTACAAAATATAAAAGAGAAGACCAAATATATTACTCATCACAATCTGAACATAGTCTCATAATCCATCAGATCCCAGCAAACTCAGCATAGCAACAGCAGAAATTACAAAAGTGCCTCGATCATGTGAGGCAGCTCACGGGGTCTCGAAAGTGGAAGCACAAAGGGGAGAGAAGTACATCACATAGCTACTGGTCACGGACCCATGGTCCAAGGGGGACTACTCACGTATGGATGGTCTCCTAGAGGGGGTTCCTCCTCCCGGCAGGGTGCTGGGGCAGCTTCTCCAGGCAGCCCCGATCTTGAAACGGCGGCGGCGGTACAGAGGCGAGTTCACGGAAAAGAGATCGATATTAGGGGTTTCCACCCCGAGGGCTAAATATAGGCGGAGGGGGTGTCGAGGGGACCCACAGGGCAGCCAGGAGGCCCCCTGGCGCGACCTAGGGTGGGGCCGCGCCAGGGACCCTTCTCGAGTCCTTGTGGTGGCCCCCCTCCGCTGCCTTGGAGATTCCGGAAGCTTCCGGGTCGCTGATTTTTTATCTGATTTTTCCGGATTTTTTGGAGCACTTTTAATGGCCGGAAAACCTGAAATACAAAAACAGAAGAAAACAGCAACTGGCAGCTGGGTGCACTGGGTTAATAGATTAGTCCAAATATGCTCAAAAGTGTATGAAAGTTCAAGCAAATCATGGCAAAGTCACACAAAACATGCATGGAGCAAGCAGAAATTATAGATACGTTTGGGACGTATCAACATCCCCAAGCTTAATTCCTGCTCGTCCTCGAGTAGGTAAATGATAACAAGCATAATTTCTGTGGTGACATGCCACACAACCATATAAGGACTTTTAAGTAAAGCAATCAAAGCATGCAATTCAATTCAAGTCTTAACAAGCAAGAGTCTATATTAGCATTGACACAAGCAACAAAAGAACAAAAGGTGCAAGAGCTCTCGCTGTCCGTGACTCGAATGTCTCCAGATGGTGTTTGCGTGCAAGCAGGGGACTGGGAAAAAGAGAGAAAAAAGGTTGTTGAGAACAACTATCTACTAAAGTTTCACACTTAGTCTCCTTTGGATTATTATCTTGACTCGTCCCCAGACCACTAGCCAGGTACAAGTCAAATTGATCCACTCCCTTTCGATATTTTGAGCACTCATGCAATGGATGAGCGTGATCAAGAAAGTTGACACCTAAAAGGAGAAACAGAAAGAAGGTGGAGGAGGAAGACAAAAAAGGTGTGAAAGGCTCACATCAATGAGGAAAATCATAGGCGAGAGAAGGCCATATGATAGATATGATGTGAGGAGTAGGGATTGCCATGCAACGTATGCACATGTGAGCTAAAAGCTCTCCAAGGAAACTAGTGGGGGTGCATCTAACTTGCTTGCTCAAGAAGACCTAGAGCTCGTTTGAGGAGGCTCATCATTGGAATATACAAGCCAAGTTCTATAGTGTGAAGGTCCCCACATAGCTATATGCATGATGATGATCTCTATGGAGTACAAGGGATAGAGGATGAAGTACTAGTGTGGATCTCTCAAAAGGAATAGTAGTGTGCCCCCTTCTCTCTTCTTATTTTTCTTTTTTCTCTTTTTTCTATTTTTTGTATTTTTTTGGTGGCCTCAATGGCTCTTTCTATTTAACTCTCATTTGTCCTCTTTGGGATCTTTTGATTTTGTCCTCTTTGGGATCTTTTCCTCACTTTAGGGGCAACACTCTATATTTTACAAAAATATAGGAGATCTTTCACACTTTACAAAGGTACTCATATAAAGAAGATATAACTATCATGATGCAAATGTATGCCTCTGCCAGGATAGCAGGATATGCAATGATACTAGCGCGTCATGTAGCAATGATTAGGGCAAGGCCCAACTAGCATGCGGCTCATCTATCAAGAAAGTAGCATGTATGAAATGAAGATCAAGTCATGAGAAGGTGGATGTTGCATGTCAATGTATCTCGGAAAGGCTATGGAAATGCCTTGTAGGTAGGTATGGTGACTGTTTTGAGGAAAGATATAAGGAGGCTTATGATGACAGAGCGTATCGTGCCAAGGGTTTGGATGAACCGGCGAAGTATGCTCCAACTCTCAAGGTGAGAAAGGGCAATGCACGGTACCGAAGAGGCTAGAAAAAGTATAGGTGGGTGGAAGTGTCAACTTTCGAATACTCACATTAGTCCGAAGAACTCATGCACTTATTATCGCTAACTCTCAATCTAATCAGGAGGTTCACAAAGAGACAAGTACCCCGAGGAGGAGTGTATGGGGGTTTGGTTATCCTTGCGAATCCTCGACTCATGGTACGTGAGTGTTCTCTAATATTCGAACCCTCCAGAGGTTAGTGATCCATCTAGTAGCTAGAGTTCTCAACAGGGGTTTTTGGTTTTCGAAAAACACACAGATTGACCAAAATACGACATCTATCACTAATAGGCTCGAGCTCTTGACACCAAAAGTTCAAACATTACTCTAGTCAATACCTCAAAACTATTGCAAGTTACTACTACAAAGAGAATAGCAACTTCAACTACCTACTGCTAGTCAAGAAACAAAACTCAGTGCTGATACGTCCCAAACGTATCTATAATTTCTGCTTGCTCCATGCATGTTTTGTGTGACTTTGCCATGTTTTGCTTGAACTTTCATACACTTTTGAACCTATTTGGACTAACCTATTTGGACTAACCTATTAACTCAATGCACCCAGTTGCCAGTTTCTGTTTTCTGCTGTTTTTGTATTTCAGGTTTTCCGGCCATTAAAAGTGCTCCAAAAATTCTGGGAAAAATATATAAAAAATCAGCGAACAGAAGCTTTCGAAATCACAAAGAGAGGGAAGGGGGGCCACCACCAGGCAGTCAGGAGGGTCCGTGGCGCGGCCCCACCATGGGCCGCGCTAGGGACCCTCCTGACTGCCTCGTGGGTCCCCTCGATGCCCCCTTCGCCTATATTTACCCCTCAGGGTGGAAACCCCTAATATCGATCTCTTTCTCGCGAACTCCCCTCTGTACCGCCGCCGCCGCCGTTTCAAGATCGGGGCTGCCTGGAGAAGCTGCCCCGGCACCCTGCCGGAAGGAGGAACCCCCTCCGGGAGACCATCCATAGCCATGGACGCCTCCCGGATGTGCCGTGAGTAGTCCCCCTTGGACCATGGGTCCGTGACCAGTAGCTATGTGATGAATCTCTCCCCCTTTTGTGCTTCCACTTTCGAGTCCTCGTGAGCTGCCTCACATGATCGAGGCATCTATGTAATTTCTGCTGTTGCTATGCTGAGTTTGTTGGGATCTGATGGATTATGGGACTATGTTCAGATTGTGATGAGTAATATATTTGGTTCTTCTCTTTTATATTTTGTTCTTGAGTAAATTCTTGCATGTTCTCCGTTGCGGTATTTGCTTTGGGCAAGTATTTTATTTGCAACTCCAAGAGAGAGCGTTATGCTCGATTGTGGGTTCAACCCCTTGATGTCTAGCTTTAGTGACAGAAACATGAGACTAGGGGATGTGCTGTTGCCACCAGGGATAAAACAACGGTGCTTGTACCTGCGGGTGCAAGGATTGTTTACTTTACGCAAAGTTCTTTTAATGCAATTGTCTGTTGCTTTGAGTTTACACTTTGGGTGGGATTCACAACTTAATACCAGCGAGATGTTCTGGATAGATATCTCAAGGTGGATGATTCGTAGTAGATGCAGATGGATTTCGGTCTACTTACCTTGGCGTACTGCCCATTGATTTTGAGCCCTTCCTTTCTTTGCAGCATAGTTAGCATTGCGGTGCCTTCATAATCCTGTCAATTGCCCAACTGTGATTTGTTTACCTCGCTAGCACTTTTATCGTCTTTTGGGAGAGAGACATCACTAGTGAAAATCACGGGACCCCGGTCCATCTTCACATTATTGTTCACACCCTCAATTTACTTTCAGCTTTTACTTTCCTTTGCACCTTTTATCTCTTGCGTTGATCCTTTGTAAACGACAATGCCGGAGGAATTGACAAGTCCTCTGTACTCGTTGGGAGCAAAGTTATTTGTTGCTGTGTGCAGGTCCACGACAACACCCTAGTCAAGAAGTAATTTCTGGCGACGTTGCCACCTACTTGTATCTCCTGAGTCCTACTGGTTCGATAACCTTGGTATCTTCACCGAGGGAAACTTGCTGCTGCACTGCATCTCAAACCTTCCACTTGGGGTAACCAACAAGGGGCGAGAAGCCATCAAGCAAATTTCTGGCGCCGTTGTCGGGGACTCAAGTCTACAAGATAGGGGAGTTTCACACTATCTTTTACCTTTGATTTTTAGTCTTGTTAGTTTACCTTTCAGTTTTTGTCTTTGTGTCCTTTATCAAAAATCCAAAAAAAATTAGTATGTCTAGTTCCTTACTTGCCAATCAATGTCTGACTTCTTTGAAACCAGATCTTATTGGCACGGAGGATTCACCGAGGATCAAAAAAAGTGGTACAAGGAACACCGCTTGTCTCAAAAGGGGATACACTTATGGAAACAAATACATCAGTTGTATGAGTATGCTAGAAACTTGTGCTCAATATATAATATATCTTTCTGCATGGATGAATCTTGTTGCTTTATGAGGCACAAACACCTTGCTTTCCAATGTGAGTACAATGATGATGAAACCTTAGCTTCTTATGCTAATAGAAACTATGATTTTTATGATGCAGAGGAAATAGAAGAATTTGTTGCTTATAAGGGTGCCTATGAAATTACTTCTCTTATTAAAAATATTGATGATGCTCCTTACAAATCTGAGAGTCTTGATATTCTTAACTATTGTTTGGAAAATTACGATGCAAATTATTATATTACTGATCATCTTGAGAGAATCTCTCCCCCAAAGGAAGAGACTAATGATTTGCAGGACTCTATGGAAGAAGAAATTGCTGAACCTAAAAGCTCCTTGGATGAAAAGAGGAGGAGAGTGACGAACAAAAGGAGGAAGAATGGAGCCATCCATGCCTACCTTGTAATGAGAGTAACTTTTTGAATCTTACCTTATATGAGTGTTATGATCCTATGGATTCTTTTGAAATATCCCTTTTTGATGAAGTTGATGCCTTCTATGCTTATGGCCATGATGCCACTATGGATGATGCTTACGGAGATGAACTTTCTATAGTTCCTCATGTTAATCATGAAATTGTTGCTATTGCACCCACACTTGATTGTCCTATTATTCTTTTGAAATCTCCAACTCATATTCCGGAGAATTATGCTCTTATTAAGGCTCATAGTGATGGGATGCATTTATCTTATGATTCCAATGACCGTGTTGAGAACTATACACGTGTGCTTGTAGGTCATGAACAACATGCTATATGTGATAGTTATATTCTTGATGTTGTTCATGATACTAATGAAAATTATTTCGAGAGAGGGAAGTTTGGTTGTAGAAACTTCCATATCACTAAAACACCTCTCTTCATGTTGAAAGTTTTGAAGTTGTTCTTTTTCGACCTTCCTATGCATGTCACTATGTGCTTCTTTGATTTATTTTCTTACAAGATGCCTATGCATAGGAAGTGGTTTAGGCTTAAACGTGTTTCACATTTGCTTCTTGATGCTCTCTTTTGCTTCAATTCTTATTCTCTTGTGAGCATATTTCATAATCTTTAAGCCTAGCTAATGGCTCTAAAGAAGCGCTTTCGGGAGGCAGCCCGCAACGAATTTAGGTTTTTCTTTTGATTTTCTTCTATTTTTAATGGTCTTGATGATTGTTACTACTGTAGCAACATCATTGTATCTTTACTTTTCAAGATTTGTGCCTTTTATAGCCTCATACGGCAAGGGAAGTGAAAGTTGTGACATGCTGTCCAGAAAACAGATTCTGTCCTCGTGACTAGAAAAATCACAGAAAAATCCCAGTTCATCTTTTTGAGCTGAATTTTTTACACAGCGTGCTCTATACAATTATGAAACTTCCGTATGTTCTGAGTTTTTTTATTTGAGTTGCAGAAGTACCCCTAAATTTTTTGTTTCTCTCTGCTGTTCTGTTTTTCACAGATTCTGCCACGTTTTGTCGATCCGTACTTTTGCAAACCTTAAGCTTGCTTTTTCTTTGTAAAAACATTTTGGCAATCTTGAGAAACAGTATCTCTTCAAGATTATATTTATTTAAAGTGGAGAAAAAATTATTTTATTAGGGTACTAACCTCTCTAATCAGCCTACAATGAGTTATGTATGAAGGGAGTTTTCAAGTGCGCGATGGAGGATGATGAAAGAAGATTCAGGAGTGTCAAACGCTCAAGCTTGGGGATGCCCATGTGCACCCCCAATAAATATTCAAGGAGACTCAAGCGTCTAAGCTTGGGGATGCCCCCGATGCATCCCCTTCTTCATCAACAATCATCAGTTTGTCCCTCGTTGCACTGTATTTTTTATCAATTCATGCATTATGTGCTTTTATGGTTGTGTGGCATGTCACCACAGAAATTATGCTTGTTATCATTTACCTACTAGAGGACGAGTAGGAATTAAGCTTGGGATGTTGATACGTCCCAAACGTATCTATAATTTCTGCTTGCTCCATGCATGTTTTGCTTGAACTTTCATACACTTTTGAACCTATTTGTACTAACCTATTAACCCAGTTGCCAGTTTCTGTTTTCTGCTGTTTTTGTATTTCAGGTTTTCCGGCCATTAAAAGTGCTCCAAAAATTCCGAGAAAAATATAAAAAAAATCAGCGCAACAGAAGCTTCCGAAATCACCAAGAGAGGGAAGGGGGGCCACCACCAGGCAGCCAGGAGGGCAGGTGGCGCGGCCCCACCCTGGGCCGCGCCAGGGACCCTCCTGACTGCCTCGTGGGTCCCTTCGATGCCCCCTTCGCCTATATTTACCCCTCGGGGTGGAAACCCCTAATATCGATCTCTTTCTCGCGAACTCCCCTCTTTACCGCCGCCGCCACCGTTTCAAGATCGGGGCTGCCTGGAGAAGCTGCCCCGGCACCCTGCCGGAAGGAGGAACCCCCTCCGGGAGACCATCCATAGCCATGGACGCCTCCCGGATGTGCCGTGAGTAGTCCCCCTTGGACCATGGGTCCGTGACCAGTAGCTATGTGATGAATCTCTCCCCCTTTTGTGCTTCCACTTTCGAGTCCTCGTGAGCTGCCTCACATGATCGAGGCATCTATGTAATTTCTGCTGTTGCTATGCTGAGTTTGTTGGGATCTGATGGATTATGAGACTATGTTCAGATTGTGATGAGTAATATATCTGGTTCTTCTCTTTTATATTTTGTTCTTGAGTAAATTCTTGCATGTTCTCTGTTGCGGTATTTGCTTTGGCCAAGTATTTTATTTTCAACTCCAAGAGAGAGCGCTATGATCGATTGTGGGTTCAGCCCCTTGATGTCTAGCTTGAGTGACAAAAACATGAGACTAGGGGATGTGTTGTTGCCACCAGGGATAAAACAATGGTGCTTGTACCTGCGGGGTGCAAGGATTGTTTACTTTACGCAAAGTTCTTTTAATGCAGTTGTCTGTTGCTTTGAGTTTACACTTTGGGTGGGATTCGCAACTTAATACCAGCGAGATGTTCTGGATAGATATCTCAAGGTGGATGATTCGTAGTAGATGCAGATGGATTTCGGACTACTTACCTTGGCGTACTGCCCATTGCTTTTGAGCCCTTCCTTTCTTTGCAGCATAGTTAGCATTGCGGTGCCTTCATAATCCTGTCAATTGCCCAACTGTGATTTGTTTACCTCGCTAGCACTTTTATCGTCATTTGGGAGAGAGACATCACTAGTGAAAATCACTGGAGCCCGGTCCATCTTCACATTATTGTTCACACCCTCAATTTACTTCCAGCTTTTACTTTCCTTTGCACCTATTATCTCTTGCATTGATCCTTTGTAAACGACAAGGTCGGAGGAATCGACAACTCCTCTGTACTCGTTGGGAGCAAAGTTATTTGTTGCTGTGTGCAGGTCCACGACAACACCCTAGTCAGGAAGTAATTTCTGGCGACGTTGCCACCTACCTATATCTCCTGAGTCCTACTGGTTTGATAACCTTGGTATATTCACAGAGGGAAACTTGCTGCTGCACTGCATCTCAAACCTTGAGCGTTTGACACTCCAAGATCTTCTATCATCATCTTCCATCGCGCACTTGGAAACTCCCTTCATACATAACTCATTGTAGACTGATTAGAGAGGTTAGTGCCCTACTACAATAATTTTCTTCTACTGCAAATAAAGATATTCTTGAAGAGCTACTGTTTCTCAAGATTGCCAAAAAGTTTTTGCAAAGAAAAATCAAGCTTAAGGTTTGTAAAGTGAAGAAAAGGAAAAATAGGACAAAATCTGTGAAAAATAGACCAGCAGGTAGAAACAAATTTTTTTAGGGGTACTTCTGCAACTCAAATAAAAAAACTCAGAACATACGAAAGTTCCGTAATTGTATAGAGCACACTTTGTAAAAAATTCAGCTCAAAAAGATGAACTGGGATTTTTCTATGATTTTTCTAGTCACGAGGACAGAATCTGTTTTCTGGACAGCATGTCACAACTTTCACTTCCCTTGTCATATGAGGCTAAACTTGGCACAAAGCTTGAAAAATAAAGATACAATGATGTTTCTACAGTAGTAACAATCATCAAGACAACTAAGAACAGATGAAAAGCAAAAAGAAAAACCTAAATTCGTTGCGGGCTGCCTCCCGAAAGCGCTTCTTTAGAGCCATTAGCTAGGCTTAATGCAAAAGATCAAGTTGTATCCATTGAACCATCATCACGATCATCAGAAAACTCTTCAATAGTACAACTAGTCTTAATAGGTTTCTCAAATAAAGGACGAATGAAAATGCTTCTTGGAATAAAATCAAAATGAGGGAAATCAATTGGAGTTTCATTAAGGTTAAAGATAGGTGTCTCCTCCAGAGTTTTCACCGTTTCAACTCTCTTGGCAATGGGTGTGTTTTGTTTAGCTCGAGGAACCTTGGGGACGTAAACGAACTTAGGTTCCTTCTTTGCCGGAGTTTCATCCTTTTTGGTTTTGATTGAGGAAAAGGTAGTTCCTAGAGTTTCAATAACTTCCTCAATCTTTTCTATCCTAGAAGACTTCTCATCAAGGGATTTAATAGTCTCCAAAGTTTTGACAATTTTCTGCATGGAGTTGACCAGCCTATTCAAATTCCCTTGAATCTTACGATCCAACTCATTCACCCTATCAATACTTGGCATCTCTAGCTCTATTTTTTCAAGTTTTCTCATAATGTGAGCTAAAGTAATGTCCTCCTTAATACTAACAACTGGGAGACTTCCAACAAGATTTTCAATAACATTAAGGGCTTCCCAAACTGGGGCCTCTATGAAGTTCCCATTGATAGCAGTGTCTAAAAGAAACCTATTCCAAGAAGTGATCCCAACATAAAAATTTCTAAGCAAGATAGTAGTGGATTGATTCTTGGTGGCTCTTTTTTGAGAATCATTAATTCTATACCAAGCATCTTTCAAACTTTCACCACCTCTTTGAGTAAAGGTAAGTACTTCTGCCTCACCAAAGGCAAAAGGACCAGCCATAGTGGTAACTACTGACAAGGTAACAAGTATTTTTGGTATTTTTTATAAGGGACACAAAAGTAAAAACTGAAAGGTAAACTAACAAGACTAAAAAGCAAAGATAACAGATAGTGTGCAACTCCCCTATCTTGTAGACTGGAGTCCCCGGCAACGGCGCCAGAAATTAGCTTGATACGGTGAGGATAGTTCTCTCACTCCTCGTTGGTTACCCCAAGTGGAAGGTGAGATGTAGCGTAGCAGCAAATTTCCCTCGGTAAAGATACCAAGGTTTGTCTCCAGTAGGACTCACAGAAATACAAGAAGGTGCCAACAACGCCAGAAATTGGCTTCTGGCTAGGGAGTTGACAGGACCTTCACACAGAAACAAATAACTTTGCTCCCAACGAGTACAGAGGAGTTGTCAATTCCTCCGGCCTTGCTGTTTAAAAAGGATCAACACAAGAGATAATAATATTGGCAACTGAAAGTAAAACTAAAAGTAAACTAAGGGTGTAAACAATAATGTGAAGATGGACCGGGGTCCCGTGATTTTCACTAGTGATGTCTCTCTCCCAAAAGACGATAAAGGTGCTAGCGAGGTAAACAAATCACATCTGGGCAATTGACAGAACTATGAAGGCACCGCAATGCTAACTATGCTGCAAAGAAAGGAAGGGCTGAAAAGCAATGGGCAGTATGCCAAGGTAAGTAGACCAAAATCCAACTGCATCTACTACAAATCATCCACCTTGAGATATCTATCCAGAACATCTCGCTGGTATTAAGTTGCGAATCCCACACAAAGTGTAAACTCAAAGCAACAGAGAACTGCATTAAAAGAACTTTGCGTAAAGTAAACAATCCTTGCACCCGCGGGTACAAGCACCGTTGTTTTATCCCTGGTGGCAACGGCACATCCCCTAGTCTCATGTTTCTCTCACTCATGCTAGACATCTGGGGGCTGAACCCACAATCAAGCATAACGCTCCCTCTTGGAGTTGCAAGCAAACTACTTGGCCAAAGCAAAATACTTCAACGGAGAACATGCAAGAATTTACTCAAGAACAAAATATAAAAGAGAAGTACCAAATATATTACTCATCACAATCTGAACATAGTCTCATAATCCATCAGATCCCAGCCAACTCAGCATAGCAACAACAGAAATTACAAAAGTGCCTCGGTCATGTGAGGCAGCTCACGAGGTCTCGAAAGTGGAAGCACAAAGAGGAGAGAAGTACATCACATAGCTACTGGCCATGGACCCATGGTCCAAGGGGGAGTACTCACGGCACATCCGGGAGGCGTCCATGGCTATGGATGGTCTCCCGGAGGGGGTTCCTCTTCCCGACAGTGTGCCGGGGCAGCTTCTCCAGGCAGCCCCGATCTTGAAACGGCGGCGGCGGCGGTACAGAGGCGAGTTCGCGGAAAAGAGATCGATATTAGGGGTTTCCACACCGAGGGCTAAATATAGGCGGAGGGGGGTGTCGAGGGTACCCACAGGGCAGCCAGGAGGCCCCCTGGCGCGGCCTAGGGTGGGGCCGCGCTAGGGACCCATGTGAAGTCCCTGTGTAACATCCCAAAACTCTCTGAAATTTTGGAATGTGAATAGAATTAAACAGATAATGATTGTTTGCTTGATATGTTTGATTTGCACTAGGATCTAAAACTTTTGGAGTTTAGTGAATATTAAAATGAGAGGGAATAAAATGACTTTCCCTAATATTCACCGTTGGTGTTTTGGAATTTATTATTTAAAACAAAACCAACAAAACAAAATGAGAGAAGGTAATATGACTCCTTCAATATAAAGGAAAAAATTTGGAAATGTTTTAAATATTATGTTATTTTAATTGGAGTTATTTAGATAATTTTTCCATTCAAAAAATAATTATAATTGAGAGAAGATAAAATGACTTCTTCAAAAAAAAATTGATTGGAAATTATTTAAATAATAATTTGACCTTTTGTTGTTTTTTGAATATTTAATAACTAAATGAAGTCATTTAAAAATGTCTTTATTTTTATTTTTTATTTTTTTGGAATTTTTGTCCATTGCATAATTTTCATTAGATTATTTAATGAATTTAGGTTTTTGTTTCGTATTTTTCCGAGCTATGGTTAATTTTTAATAATTGTTTAAAATTTGAGTTTTATAAAAAAAACCTATAGCGGCCGGCTCAGTACTTGTCTCCGCTCACTAGCACTATTGGAGTCCAAGTCGGGCCCGATTCGTTTTTTTTCTCTCCAGCCTATATATAGAATTTCAGCAAATTCCTGTTCTTTCCTTTGTTTTTTTATAAAAAAAACCCTAACTTGCGTGTCCCGCATCACCGCCGACGGGACCAACTCGCCGCCGCCGCCTTGGAAGCCGTCTCCGCCGCCGCATCCTCGCCGGAATCCGGCCGCCCGCCGGAGCCGCGCCTCCACCGCGCGAGCGCCGCCGCCCCTTGCGCCGCTGCGCGCCGGAGCCCGCACAGCCCGGCTGCCCTCGCCGGCGCCGCCTCGGCTGACACGCCGCACGGCCACGGCCGCCGCCGCCCCGCGCCGCACGGCTGCGCCATTGGCCGGCCGGCCGCTCCCTCCACCGCGGCCACGCCCGCCTACCTCGCCACGTGAGGCCGGCGACCACCCTGCCTCGGCCGCCTCCCACCACGAACTCGCCGGAGCCGAGCCGGGCTCGCCGGAGAAGACCTCACCGGAGTCAACCTCCGGTCATATCCGAGACAGGGACCCGATTGCTTTTTACGAAAAAGTTTATTCGCGAACAGGTCCCTGTTGGCAGAAAACCCCCCGGCGCCATACTCGCAATATCTCCTCGCCCGTAAGTCGGATCGCGGTGAATCTTTTTGCTACACGCTCGTGTTGTTCTTTACTTTAGCATATAATCAACTTTTCAAACTTTTAAACACTTTTGAATTTGAATTTATTTCAAATTCAAATTCAAATTCCGGTGGCTGTATCTTTTAAACCGTTGATCCAAATCGAGTGATTCTTTTTGCGTTGGATCGCTCGTGTCATGTACTTTCTGTCTATATCAAGTGTACACAAAAATTCACAAGTTTATTGATATGTTTAAATTCAAATTCAATTCAATTTTGCACTTGCTATGACCTGTGTTGTAGTATTCCGTTTCACGTGATTCTTTTTGCATATCGGATCACTTGAGACATGTTATCGGTAAGATTCACACACTTTTCTTGTGGGCATGATATTTACCTTGAATTCATAATGTCCATGATCACAACTACTTACCGATGAATCTCTATCTGTTGACTCTCTCGAGTTCACACCCACCGATCACCTTCGAGCACATCGACACCTTTGCACTTCAAAGCCTTTTTGTTTTGTTGCTAAAACCCTTTGTGTTGGTTTGTTGATCTTTTGTTTTCTTTGTGATGTGATTGATTATTTGAGTTCCTTCGTTTGCGATAGATTTTCTCGGAGTGTGACGAGTAGAGTTGACTGGACCGCGAGAGCGAAGAACTTCATCGAATGTATAAGGCAAGTTACACTTTGACCATACCTCAACCTATATTTTCTATTATGCATGTAGGAAATTATCACTCTATGCATGTGTAGGACTATATATTAGTTATGATTTAAACCTAGTAGGATAGCCATATGTTCTGACCTTGTATTTCATTGTCGCCCTAGGATCGTGGTTGTTATTTATTGCTATTGCTTTGTAGACGGGGATTGGTTGAGTTATCATTGAGCTATGTGAGGATTAATGACTTGACTAGCAAACTTAAATAGAAATCACCTCTGGGCGGGCAGGGAATGCATCCTGGGGCTCGTGCCTTGGATAAGGAGGGACCAGGGCTAAATGCTTCCCGAATGGTTGTTTTGGTGGGAAACCGGGTGCGTCATGGTGACTACCCTCTGAACGCAATGGGCGCCGTCCAGGCTCAAAAAGATCGGACAGACAGTGTGACTAGTAGCTTCCATGTACAACCACTGGCTATATGGGCTCTGGCTTAGATGAGTAAGTTGTGGGCAACCTGGCCCTGGTAGCTAGCTGATGTAGATATGATAGGTGTACCGGCTACTAAAGGGTGGAGGCAACCTCTTCTGAAAGACTATGTCTCAATCTTCGTGTTGAGTCCAGTGGGGAAATTGTACAAACCTCTGCAGAGTGTAAAAACTGATCATGATTAGCCGTGTCCACGGTTACGAACAACTTTGAACAACTGGGCATTATTGTTGTTGGATGGTCTTGACAGATAATTCACCTTAATAAGAATTTGAGTGGGAACTTTTAATAAAGGGATGGTTGGAATTGGTGTAGCCCGATTCAACCATACTTAGGACTAGCAAGATAAATTAAAATTTGATTAGTTGTAGCATGTGAGGGAAAATCAGCTTTCTACAAAACTAAACCATAAGCCTTCCATTGATATATCCTGCATGTAGTTGTAGGTCTGTTATATATCCTTTTTCGTGTGACTTGCCGTACAAATCAGATTTACTGACCCGTTGTCGGGCTGTAACCTTCGGTGTTGCAGGATTGTATACGACGAGTAAGTGATGCGATGTAGGGTTACGATGTCTATACTCAACTATGCCGGTGGAGTTGAAGGACACCAAGAAGCTTATATTTTTTTCCGCTGTATTTTATTTGTAAGCTAGCGTTGAGCTATGCAGGTATGCTTTATTGTAATACTGGATCTTCGATGTAATATATATATGACATGTGGTTTATTCTTGATATTACATCATGTACTGTGTGTGCTAGCTATTGATTCAGGGACTAGCACAGAATGCACAGAGACTTGGATTCTTATCGAATCGGGTCGTTACATATGGTATCAGAGCCCATGTTGACTGTAGGTCGTGACCCCAGAAAATGGTTAGAAAAAGCCATAGGAACAAAAATATTTTATTACTCTTTGATTACTTACTCCCTCCACTAGTATCTCTGATCTATTATTCATCTTCTAAACTTCTTATCTTGTTTTACGGTAAATACCCCTCTGAGTTGCTTACCCCTGAAGACAAGACATTGAGAAGTGCATCATCAACCTCGTGGATCAATTGAAGTTATGACCATAAGAACCAGAAGGAATACCCTATGAGGATCAATAAGTTTTGACACTACGAGAGGGATCTTTAAGATCAGCTTAGCTGAGAAGGATGAAGCTTAGAATCATACCACCACCTTTTAGGTGAAGTTAGATGAACGAATTTCGCATAGTATGATGAGATCGTATGTCTTGCACATATGACCTTACTCTAGGTGTTGTTTGTGTGTTGTGACTCTTGTGACTGTATTGTTTGTTGTTATGTGTTGCTGTTGAACGTAGGTGTTTTTGCCTCTTTCTTGTTTGAGTGCATATGTTTGGTATATTCTTTAGTTGTTGTCTTGTCGGTGTTATAGTTTTGCCCTAACCCTTGTCGTATGGGTTTAATAGATGGAGTATGGAGTAGGACTCGCCTTTTCTAGGGCGATGTCGAGACTGAAGGTGGAGCAGTGGATTTATAATATGGAGGAGCACATGAAGATAAACCAGGTTGGAAGTGAGGACGTGGTCCCCTATGCGGTTAAGTACTTGGTAGAAGAGGCTGCTACTTGGTGGAGAATGCACCAAGCAATTGACGAATCACGAAGGAAGATTACTTGGAAGGAATTTACCAGGATTCTGTTGGGATCCCGCCTCGTCACCCCGATGCAAAGGACGGTAACTCTTAAGAGGATCCGTGCCTGCACAATTTGCGGTGAAGAAGGACACTCCTATGAAGGTCACCAAGATGGATGTCCCTATTGTGAGGAAATTCACTTGGGTGAAGAATGTCCCACTGCACAAGTCACATGTTTTTGTGTGCGAAGGGAATAACCATTACCCCGCTCAGTGTCAATTTTTCATCATGACGCAACAAGTATCTCAACATCAAAAGGAAGGAATGAAGAAGATTATCCAGGAGTTCAAGGAAGCACCTGTGAAGAAGAAAAAGAAGGACATTAGCCAAATTTAGTGTTTCCGGTGCAGGAATATGGGACATTACGTTAACATGTGTCCAGAATTGAAGGGAAATAAGAAGTTGTGAACGTGGGAGCAAAGATGTCGACATATTGAAGCTTACGTTTGGCAACCGGAGGACAAACGTTTGTAGGTGTGCACTAAGTGTACGTTGTTACTCTTTTTCTGTTAGTTGGAGATGTGTATCGATGCATGTTTTGCTGTTGATGAACTAGGATTGTTATGTCATGATTGTTTTGTTGAGTTTTGCCTTGTGACCTTTGACCTTGATATGTCTTTTATTGATGTTGTGTGTGGTGCTTTGTGTTTCTTCTACGTGAGTAGAATAAGTTTACGTTTCCTTAGACCCCTCATCTATTTAGTATTCTTCAAGACCGAAGGAGAGACAACAACAAGAAGAATGAGTTCACAAGTGACTCGACGATACGAAGATTTCTTCGACAATGCAAAACTGAAGCTACCGTCATTGAAGACCTGAAGATTTTAACATCTGGAAGATCAACGTTTCTACCGTTAGATCGTTTCTGGGAGCTGTCATTTCTTGTTTTTTCTGATAGCTACACATCAAAACTATTTTCAAAACTAGTGTGATGTTTGTATGGGTATCTCTCCCTATCTCTCTCTACCTCGCTATCTACATTCTATTCCCCCTCATCCTCATCCCTAAACTGAAGAAGCTACTACAATGGATGCTAATGTCAAGACTGGAATAAAGATGGATGCAACCATTGCCAAGTTCAAAGTTAACCCCGTGTGCCAGGATCTTACAACAAGCAAGCACAATCTTGCTGAAGGAAGAACCCTCGAAGAAGTTGTAGTCCACCAGTACACGTTTTATAGCAGTTTGCGCAAACCTGAGTGTAGTGAAGAAACGATAGTTATTTGTTTGGCTTGCAGAACCATGGATTTATCTGAACCCAGTTCATGATTAAGAGGATTTTCTGCAATGCTTGTGAGGATGACCGAGTGTAGATTGCGAGATTCGCTAAACCATATACAAGGTAATGATTTGGGTGCGGAATGGATTGGCCCCCATGACGATTACCCTTATTATTCGCTCTTGCTATGCGGGATAGTAAATCTTGAGTGACTTACCTATAGCAGAGAGACGACGACGTTAAACCCGAACCATAGAATGGTACAATGTTTGACCCCTATAAGAGATTGTCGTTAATAATAGTAAGTTGTACGGTGAGTATAGGCCAAGACCATTTCATGCAGGTATCCCATAGAAGTATTCTTGATGACCACCATGAGAAAATCGATAGTTGCTTAGTATTCGCGCCTGCCTTTTCAGCCATGAAGGTTCGGTATTTGGAAGACCACTCTTCTGCTAAGCATTGAAGACCTCAAGGGAGTTGGTGAAATCTCTAGGAATAATGTGACCGGTGGAACAAGACTCATGAAGACTAGGTCGCATTCCTTTTAAGGGTGGTAGCACCCTAGCTCATCGGAGGATCGGTGGACTTTCATGAAGACCCAAACCCTAACCTTTTTCTTTCTAGCCTTCTCGAATCTCGAGGACGAGATTCCTTTTAAGGGTGGTAGTGTGTAACATCCTAAAACTCTCCGAAATTTTGGAATGTTAATAGAATAAATAGATAATGATTGTTTGCTTGATATGTTTGATTTGCACTAGGATCTAAAACTTTTGGAGTTTAGTGAATATTAAAATGAGAGGGAATAAAATGACTTTCCCTAATATTCACCGTTGGTGTTTTGGAATTTATTATTTAAAACAAAACCAAAAAAACAAAATGAGAGAAGGTAATATGACTCCTTCAATATAAAAGAAAAAAAATGATTGGAATTTTTTTAAATAATAATTTGACCTTTTGTTGATTTTTGAATATTTAATAACTAAATGAAGTCATTTAAAAATGTCTTTATTTTTTTCGAATTTTTGTCCATTGCATAATTTTCCTTAGATTATTTAATGAATTTAGGTTTTTGTTTCGTATTTTTCCGAGTTATGGTTGATTTTTAATAATTGTTTGATGTTTGAGTTTTATAAAAAAAAACTGTAGCGGCCGGCCCAGTAGTTGTCTCAGCTCACGAGCACTATTGAAGTCCAAGTCGGGCCCGATTCGTTTTTTTCTCCAGCCTATATATAGAATTTCAGCAAATTCCTGTTCTTTCCTTTCTTTTTTTCTAAAAAAAACCCTAACTTGCGGGTCCCGCATCACCGCCGCCGGGACCAACTCGCCGGCGCCGCCTCAAAAGCCGTCGCCGCCGCCGCATCTTCGCCGGAATCCGGCCGCCCGCCGAAGCCGCGCCTCCACCGCGCGAGCGCCGCGCGCTGCCGCCCCTTGCGCCGCTGCGCGCCGGAGCCCGCGCAGCCCGGCTGCCCTCGCTGGCGCCGCCTCGGCTGCCATGCCGCACGGCCACGGCCGCCGCCACCCCGCGCTGCACGGCTGCGCCACCGGCCGGCCGGCCCCTCCCTCCACCGCGGCCACGCCCGCCGCCCTCGCAACGTGAGGCCGGCGACCACCCTGCCTCGGCCGCCTCCCACCACGAACTCGCCGGAGCCGAGCCGGGCTCGCCGGAGAAGACCTCACCGGAGTCAACCTCCGGTCATATCCGAGACAGGGACCCGATTGCTTTTTACGAAAAAGTTTATTCACGAACAAGTCCCTGTTGGCAGAAAACCCCTCGGCGCCATACTCGCAATATCTCCTCGACCGTAAGTCGGATCGCGGTGAATCTTTTTGCTACACGCTCATGTTGTTCTTTACTTTAGCATATAATCAATTTTTCAAACTTTTGAACACTTTTGAATTTGAATTTATTTCAAATTCAAATTCAAATTCCGGTGGCTGTATCTTTTAAACCGTTGATCCAAATCGAGTGTTTCTTTTTGCGTTGGATCACTCGTGTCATGTACTTTCTGTCTATATCAAGTGTACACAAAAATTCACAAGTTTATTGATATGTTTAAATTCAAATTCAATTCAATTTTGCACTTGCTATGACCTGTATTGTAGTATTCCGTTTCACGTGATTCTTTTTGCATATCGAATCACTTGAGACATGTTATCGGTAAGATTCACACACTTTTCTTGTGGGCATGATATTTACCTTGAATTCATAATGTCCATGATCACAACTACTTACCGATGAATCTCTATCTGTTGACTCTCTCGAGTTCACACCCACCGATCACCTTCGAGCACATCGACACCTTTGCACTTCAAAGCCTTTTTGTTTTGTTGCTAAAACCCTTTGTGTTGGTTTGTTGATCTTTTGTTTTCTTTGTGATGTGATTGATTATTTGAGTTCATTCGTTTGCGATAGATTTTCTCGCAGTGTGACGAGTAGAGTTGACTGGACCGCGAGAGCGAAAACTTCATCGAATGTATAAGGCAAGTTACACTTTGACCATACCTCAACCTATATTTTCTATTATGCATGTAGCAAATTATCACTCTATGCATGTGTAGGACTATATATTAGTTATGATTTAAACGTAGTAGGATAGCCATATGTTCTGACCTTGTATTTCATTGTCGCCCTAGGATCGTGGTTGTTATTTATTGCTATTGCTTTGTAGACGGGGATTGGTTGAGTTATCATTGAGCTATGTGAGGATTAATGACTTGACTAGCAAACTTAAATAGAAATCACCTCTTCTGAAAGACTATGTCTCAATCTTCGGGTTGAGTCTAGTGGGGAAAGTGTACAAACCTCTGCAGAGTGTAAAAACTGATCATGATTAGCCGTGTCCACGGTTACGGACAACTTTGAGCAACTGGGCATTATTGTTGTTGGATGGTCTTGACAGATAATTCACCTTAATAAGAATTTGAGTGGGAACTTTTAATAAATGGATGGTTGGAATTTGTGTAGCCCGATTCAACCATACTTAGGACTAGTAAGATAAATTAAAATTTGATTAGTTGTAGTATGTGAGGGAAAAATCAGCTTTCTGCAAGCCTTCAATTGATATATCCTGCATGTAGTTGTAGGTCTGTTATATATCCTTTTTCGTGTGACTTGCCGTACAAATCAGATGTACTGACCCGTTGTCGGGTTGTAACCTTCGGTGTTACAGGATTGCATACGACGAGTAAGTGATGCGATGTAGGGTTACGGTGTCTATACTCAACTATGCCGGTGGAGTTGATGGACGCCACGAAGCTTATATAGTTTTCCGCTGTATTTTATTTGTAAGCTAGCCTTGAGCTATGCAGGTATGCTTTATTGTAATACTGGATCTTCGATGTAATATATATATGACATGTGGTTTATTCTTGATATTACATCATGTACTGTGTGTGCTAGCTATTGATCCAGGGACTAGCACAGAATGCATAGAGACTTGGATTCTTAGCGAATCGGGTCGTTACACCCTGTGGTGGCCCCCCTCCGCTGCCTTGTTGATTCCGGAAGCTTCCGGGTCGCTGATTTTTTATCTGATTTTTCCGGATTTTTTGGAGCACTTCTAATGACCGGAAAACCTGAAATACAAAAACAATAGAAAACAACAACTCGCAGCTGATACGTCTCAAACGTATCTACTTTTCCAAACACTTTTTCTATTGTTTTGGCTTCATTCTTGCATGATTTGAACGAAACTAACCCGGACTGATGCTGTTTTCAGCAGAGCTACCAGTGCTGTTTTCTTTTGTGCATGTTTCTGGATATTTAGGTACGCTGGAAAAATCGAAAAAAAATATATAAAAAAATCAGCGTTCCGGAAGCTTCCGGAAGTCCAAAGGGGGGCCATAGGGAAGCCAGGGGGCATCTAGGAGGGTGCCTGGCGCGGCCCAGCCCCTGGCCGCGCCACCTGCCCTCTTGGCTGGGTCCCACACCCCCTGGTGCCCTACTTTGGCCCTATTTATTCTCCCGACGCAAAAAACCCAGAACAGAAGTCGCTTTTCCAATCTTCGTCGCGGAGCCGCCGCAACCCTCTGTTCTTCTCCGGGAGAGCTAATCTGGAGGCTGCTTTGGCCTCCGGTGAGGGGAAATCATCGCCATCGTCATCATCATCGCCTCTCCATCACCCCTCCATGACTTCCTCTCTCATGTGTGAGTAATTCCCTGCTGTAGACAAAGGGGATGGTAGGGATTGGATGAGTTAGATCATGTAATAGTTCAATTAGATTGTTGGGTGCATGTTTCCTATCATCTACTTGGTGTTTATCATCTCTGTTACAACTTGTTGCTCTTAATGCTTGTCACTTTAGGCCCGAGTGCCATGATTTCAGATCTGATCACCCTTTTGTTTCTTGAGTTTGTGGTGTTCTTGATCCTATCTATGATTTGTATGCACCTATTATAGTCCGGAACCGGCGTTCCCAATGGTGACAGCTTGGGATACCAAAGAGGATGGGCTATAATTTGAGGATTCCGTGTATCCATGAAGTGTTAATGCTTTGTTCCGGTGCTCTTTGACAGGAGTACCTTAATGTCCCTAAGTTCCTTTTGGCCCCGTTTGTAGCGGGAGGGTAGGACAAAAGATGTTGTGCAAAGTTCTTATTGCAAGCACGTACAACTACCCTGGGATACACGCCTGATGTTTGATATTTGCCTAGATGATCCTTTCTTTTCTGTGAGCCTTGCCCGTGTTAGAATCTATTACATGTTTGTTCTCATCCAAGCAGCTCCCAACCATCCATCTCCCTAGCCTACAGTCTTTTCTTTCTTGCTGGTTACTAGTTGTTTACTTTTGCTGTTTTACTTTTGTTGTTTCACACCACCATCACCACTATTATCACCACCACTACTACCATTGTATCACAGTTGCTACTAATACCTTTGTGCAAGCAAGTGTTTATTTCAGGTGCGGTTGAATTGACAACTCAATTGTCAAAGCCTGTATGTATTCTTTGTGTCCCCAAGTGTCGAATCAATAAATTGGGTTATCTTGCTCGCGAAGACTATCTCGATCCCCTACAGTTGAGGGTTATCAAGTACTGTTTTCTGGCGCCGTTGCCGGGGACCATAGCTTTATTTATAGGTCTACTTGAAGTATCCTACCTGCTGCACGCTATCCACTATGGGTAATAAAGGAGACCCCAAGGTTCCGATCTTACCATCCCGTACGAGAAGAGGTACTGCTCTTAGCACTAGTGCTAAACTTGATTCACCTTCAGTTATGAGTCAGTTTGATTCACCTCAGTTACATGCTACTTCTGCTGATTCTGGAAATATGTCAGATACTTTTGATGATGCTTCTACTACCTTTGAGACTACAGGTTCACTTGGTTCTTTTATTGAAGAACAGATTGCTGCTGCTGCCCGATTCTCGGGTGTTGAAATTCCTGTTACCCAAACACCTATTGGAAAAACTCATAACTTTGCTGGCCTTAAGGAGAAACTCCTTGAGGATGATTATATGATGCTTGATGATGATTTTTGCAGGAGCTTAATGAATGTGCTGATTCCGACCCTGCTACTATAAAGAAGCTGCTAGCAAAGCACTCCCTGAAGAACAAGTTTACTCCTGATCCTACTTTTTCTATGTCTCCTATATGCATCACTGATCCTGATTATGATTTCTCTTTTGATCTTTCACTTATATCCACAGTTGAAGATGATCCCTTTCATGGCAGAGAAAATGATGATGCTATCGAGCACCTGACCAAACTCACTGAGTTGGGTGGCTTGTTTACTACTGATGAAAGGATCCGGAACTTTTATGTGACCAAGCTTCTTCCTTTTTCCTTGAAAGGAGATGCTAGAGCATGGTATGATGCACTACCATGTGGTTCCATTCAAAGTCCTCAGGATATGGCTATATCTTTCATTGATAAGTATTTTCCTGCTCATATGCAACATGCTGCTTTGCAAAGAATTTATAACTTTAAACAGTTGCAGGATGAACATCTCCCTAAAGCTTGGGGGAGATTTTGCAGTTTGCTGAAGGCTAGACCGGGACATGAGATCCCTAAGAATGAATTACTTGATATATTTTTTGCTGGTCTAACCGATGGGTCTAAATCCTATCTAGATAGTTGTGCTGGTTGTGTTTTCATGCAAAGAACACCGGACGATGTGGAAGAACTGATGGGCAAGATTTCCAAAACCATGAAGATTGGTCCGTGCCTGAACCACCTCCACCACCAAAGAAGAGGGGCATGCTTGTCCTAAGCCCCGAAGATATGCAAGAAGCAAAGAAGTCTATAAAAGAGAAATGAATTAAAGCTAAAGACGTGAAGAATCTACCCCCAATTGAGAAGCCGTGTGATCCTACCACTCACCCACCTATGATAGAGGTACACTCTCTTTTAGATTTCAATGCAAGTGACGTCCCTAAAGGTAAACCTCCTGACCAATGTTTAGATGAGCTTGATAATTTTATTATGAAGCAGAGTCAGTTCAATGAGAAGATACAAGGTCAGTTGCATGATAATACTCTTGCTATCAAAAGTTTGCTTGATGTTCTAGGAAGAACAGTTAATGATGTTAAATGTCTTATGAAGCATTTTAATATGGTTCAAACTCAGCTTGAACAAATTTCTAATGTGCAAAAAGATTTTCTTGCTAATAATGCCAAACAGGACAATTTACAGGCTTATGGTATAAAGACCCGGGGTGGAACACACACCCAGGACCCTCTCTACCCAGAAGGGCATCCGAAGAGGATCGAGCAAGATTCTCAAGTGCAGGAAGAAGAAATTGTTAGCTCTCCAAAGAAGAAGAAGAAGAAACACAAGGAAGCTGACAATTCCAATGATCCTATAGAAGAAGAAGAACAAGCTGTTGATCCAAACAACATATCTACCTCAGATGCTGAGACTGAAGACGGTGCTGAACCTGAAAAAGATGCTGAAAATAATGATTCACCTGAGGTTCGAGAAGAAGAAGCACCCGATAAGCGCAAGAAGTATATTAGAGAATACTTTCTTGCAAGGAGACATGGGAAGGAACGAGAACCATGGGTACAGAAACCCATGCCTTTCCCAAGCAAGTCCGTCAAACCCAAAGAAGAAGAGCACTACAACAAGTTTTGTGAGTGGATGAAACCTCTTTTTCTTCAAATTCCTTTGACTGATGCTATTAAGTTACCTCCTTACTCTAAATATATGAAAGATATTGTTACTAATAAAAGAAAAGTCCCTAATGAGGCAATATCTACTATGCTTGCTAACTAATCTTTCAGTGGCAAGATTTCTGAGAAGCTCGGTGACCCAGGTATACCCACCATTCCTTGCTCCATAAAAAATAATTATGTTAGAACTGCTTTATGTGATCTTGGTGCAGGAGTGAGTGTTATGCCCTTTTCTCTCTACAAAAGACTTTGTTTAGAGAAACTAATTCCTACAGATATCTCTCTTCAGATGGCCGACAAGTCCACGGCCGCCCCGATCGATATTTGTGAGGATGTTCCTGTTGAAGTTGCCAATTGCTTAATACTTACTGATTTTGTTGTGCTTGACATGCCCGAGGATGGGAGCATGTCCATTATCCTTGGCAGACCTTTTCTTATCACCGCAGGTAGTGTTATTGATTGCAATAATGGGAAGGTTACCTTCAACGTGAATGACAAAGAACACACGGTGTATTTTTTGAAGAAGATCGACAAAAGGCATGGCCTTAACTCCATTAAGAATATCGAGACCGTGAAGATTGGAGAATGGGATTGTCCACTACATGTATACCACAAATACAAAACAATTATGGTAGGGACAATGTCCATCAAAGTGAGAGTGCAATGATCACTTCATAAGAGGCGAGACTTTCTGCTCTATATATCGCCGGTTTGTTGGTAAGACTTGATCAACCTTTCTAACTAGCATGTTTTATATAGGTAAAAAGTTGAGCTTGTTATGTTCTCATTTCCTTTAGCTTTTATTCTCCTTGTTGTACCCAAGTTTTTGTGTTTAAAGCTTCACTTGTTCTAACTTTTGTCTCAAGTTCACGAAAGTTTTTGCAGCTTTTTGAACTTTGAAAAATTCTCTACAGTGAAGTTGCCCAGAAAATTCTAGAAAAATCAAAATCAAAATTTTCAGATAAAAAGCCATCAGGAGGCACCTGTGGCTGACCAGGGGGGGTCCACCCCTGGCCCAGGAGGCCAGGTGGCGCGGCCCATCTCCTGGCCGCGCCACCCACCCTCCTGGGGCCCACAGGCACCCCCTGCTGGCATCTCTTCTTTCACTCTCTCTCCTTCCTCCCAAAAACTTATGTTCTTGCTCTGGTTTTGCTGTTCTTGAGCACGGAGCCTCGATCTCCTTCTACAACCACTCATTTGAGCTGAAATTTGGAACAAATACTCTCTGGTATGTGACTCCCTCACCCCTCCAATTAGTTTTCTAGTTGGTGGCTTCATTAGTGAGTATTTAGTGGTTCTTGGTGCTGTTTAGTTGAGCTTAAATGTTTGTGTAGAAATTTATTTTTCAAGTTTTGTTGCTAGTTTGAGCCTTGGTAAAGTAAGTAGAATGTGTTGCCCAAACTAGTTTTGCTTAAATCTTCGTTTTTGTGAATTGTTAAAAATTTCAGAAATGGAGAGGCTAGGAAAGTGGCTTGGGAAGAAGAAACCCGAGCGCTCTAGCCGTGTTACGCGTTTCGCAGCTTCACCTTCGACCACGAGGGTGAGCTACAATGAAGATATCGTACCCATAGAGATGTTGGACGCGGCACCCGCGAGAGCCATGGCATTTCCATGCAAAGATTTCATGGAGGATGCCGGCATACAAGAAGAGTTCTATGCTCTGTGTGCCAATGCAGGTTGGACACGGTTTGTTACGAGTCGTGTACCACAGTACGAGACACTCACCGCTATTTTTGTTAACAGTTTCAGGTTTTATTCTGACAATGATACTGTGGTGTTTTGACTTTATGAAAGATTGCTGACCATGCCTATGAGTACATTTTGTGAAGCTTTAGGTTTGCCAGGCTTGGTCGAGAAGAAGAAGAGGAAAAATGTCCAAACTGTTGCACTCAACACCCTCCTCGACTCGTTCTGTAACACTGAAGTGAGGGCATCCAACCGTCAGAAGATTTCCAACATTATGTTCCCTCACCTCAGGTATTTCGCCTATTATATTGCTAGAGGAGTGTTGGCTCGAGGCAACACGAGCAGCACTTCTATGCCTGATACTGCTATCACGGCGAATGCCCTCTCAGGGAAGCACGAGTATCATGTGGGTTCACTTATTGCGAAACGCCTTGCTACTAATATTAACAACGGGGACCTCTTTGGTGGCGTCTATGCCACACTTCTTTTGCATTTTCTCCAAGGAGAACCGCGTCCAGATGATGCAGTCTTTCCTTTTGTTAGCCTTGACTTGGCTTCCATGAAGAGGCATTTCTTTGTTACTAAGGCCTCTGACCGCTATACACTTGATTATATTTTGCGGTTTAAAGACGGTGTGGCACGCACTGTCCGTCTACCTGCACCACTTGTGTTTGATTTTTCTCGCAGGAACAGATTTCGTTTTTCGGTGGCCGAGTTTGATGAGATCACGGGGAGATACCAGTTTCACGACCCCACGGAGGGGGTCGAGCCAGACGAGGAGGAGCGCGTCGTGTATCCGCCCGTTCAGGAGGAGACCGTCACCCCCTAGGGTGGAGGGTCTTCCTCTGGATGGGGGGCGGGACCTTCCTCTTCCACGTGGGAGGATCTGAGGACTTCAGTGTACGCACCGGAGTGTTCATACAACCCTTGGGCTTACCGTTACCCCGGAGAAGGAGGCTCCTCGGGACCGCAGTAGACGAGCCCCAACTTAGGCCAAAAGCCTAAGCTTGGGGGAGTACGTGCTCTCCTCCCCTTTCCATTGTATCTACCGTTGGTTTGCTTTTATATTTTTGCAAGTTTTTTCCTGTTCTTCTTTGTTCTTTTAGTTTGCAAAAACCCAAAAAGATTTCTCCTTTATTTTGCTTTCGTTAAAACCTTAAAAAAACCCCAAAATATGTTTCATTTGCTCTTTAGTTTACTTTGTTTCAGAGTTCATCTCGAGTCCGTGATGGCATTTGATTATAATTTCCTACGTTCGATCGTGCAAGTGACAAGGCAGTAATGACGAAGATCAACGGAAGGGATGCAACAACGAAAGCCAGTATGAACTCTTTTTGTTTCTACTTTTGTACATATGCCTGTACTTATGATTAGAGACCAGCTTGTAGCGACATAGTGCTATGTTTACAATGCTTTCCCAGTGGTTCATGCTTTCTTTGTTGTTAGTCTCAAATAGCTAGAGTTTATAATGTGTTGCTTGAAATGATTGACATGCATTGCATTGTTCATGGTGTGGCATATTGAAGTGGTATTTCCCAACGGGGGATTCTTGGATTGACTTGGCACATGTTCACGCATGTTAAGACTAAAAAGTCTGTTCTGCCTTGATGATCTTTTTACTTCAGAGTGAGCTATATCACTTTCATGCCAGATTCAATGTTGCTTTGTCGCTCTGCATGATTATGACTGTTATGCTCTCTGGTTGGTCACTTCCCCGTCTTTTGCTAGCCTTCCTCCAGCACCAAGAGGAATTCTGCTTGTGCTTCCACAATCACCTTTCTAAACCCAGTTGTTCCATTTGAGTCCACCATACCTACCTATATGTGGTATTTACCGGCCACTCCTAACTTAGGCTTTCTTGTGCCATCTCGAAATTTATTCAAAAGCTTCCCCTTTGTAACCGTACAAGCTCATGGTGCGGTGAGGGAAAATCAGTATCTTTCATGCCAAAAATATTTTGACGGAAGTTTTAACTAGTCAATAAAAAAAATATGAGAGTTACACCTCCCCCATACTTGATGATGGAATGAAATGGACCAAGTGCTTCTTATGATAGATGGAACGATATCCTCCTTCCATCCTTGAGGAAAAATAAAAGGTTCCGTAGACCATCAAGGGATTTATGGATAAGGGTACATGTGTAAGCAAAAGGCATTAATATGGTTGGCATGGGAGATATTGAGAGACCTTTACCGTTCACCGTTGACTAGAAAGTTGCACTTCTCAAAAGAGTTTTATCTCTGTTTTCAAAACCAAGAGCTCTGGCACATGTTTAGTCTTTGCTTCCTTTCACGGGTTTTCAACCTTTCCATCAAAAGCCACGGTTCGAGAGTCTCCACCTTCCTTTCTCCAAAGCACCAACTATGAGAGCATAATTGTCATTCTTAGTGTAACATGCATTGTCCCAAAGTATCACATTGTCTTCTGCATGCTTGTGATGTTTCTTACTTTGAGTTCTGAGTTCTAGTCTCCTTTAAAACTCTGGAGGAGTTTCTGCATTTATGTTTTGCTTCACTCATGGAGGCTAGCGAGATACCACTCTGATATGTTCATGCTATGTGCATTGTGATTTTAAATTGATTCTCAGCAGCATATTATTTACTTTTTGTTTGTTTGTGACTGATTACATGAAAGAAGGATTGCTTCGTGCATTGTCCTTGTAGCATGGTGTCAAAACTTGCTAAACTCTTTCGTAGTGCATGCTTATATACATCTAATGAAGCAAAAGAGTATGTCAAAGTTTTCTTTGTCGCGTCCAGTTCATTGAACTGAATTGCTTGAGGACAAGCAATAGCTAAGCTTGGGGGAGTTGATACGTCTCAAACGTATCTACTTTTCCAAACACTTTTGCTATTGTTTTGACTTCATTCTTGCATGATTTGAACGAAACTAACCCGGACTAACGCTGTTTTCAGCAGAGCTACCACTGCTGTTTTCTTTTGTGCAGGTTTCTGGATATTTAGGTACGCTGGAAAAATCCCAAAAAAATATTAATAAAATCAGCGTTCCGGAAGCTTCCGGAAGTCCAAAGGGGGGCCACAGGGCAGCCAGGGGGCAGCCAGGAGGGTTGCTTTGGCCTCCGGTGAGGGGAAATCATCGCCATCGTCATCATCATCATCATCTCTCCATCCCCCCTCCATGACTTCCTCTCTCATGTGTGAGTAATTCCTTGCTGTAGGCAAATGGGATGGTAGGGATTGGATGAGTTAGATCATGTAATAGTTCAATCAGATTGTTGGGGGCATGTTGCCTATCATCTACTTGGTGTTTATCATCTCTGTTACAACTTGTTGCTCTTAATGCTTGTCACTTTAGGCCCGAGTGCCATGATTTCAGATCTGGTCACCCTTTTGTTTCTTGAGTTTGTGGTGTTCTTGATCCTATCTATGAGTTGTATGCACCTATTATAGTCCGGAACCGGCGATCCCAATGGTGACAGCTTGGGACACCAAAGAGGATGGACTATAATTTGAGGATTCCGTGTATCCATGAAGTGTTAATGCTTTGTTCCGGTGCTCTTTGACAGGAGTACCTTAATCTCCCTAAGTTCCTTTTGGTCCCGTTTGTAGCGGGAGGGTAGGACAAAAGATGTTGTGCAAAGTTCTTATTGCAAGAACGTACAACTACCCTGGTATACACGCCTGATGTTTGATATTTGCCTAGATGATCCTTTCTTTTCTGTGAGCCTTGCCCGTGTTAGAATCTATTACATTTTTGTTCTCATCCAAGCAGCGCCCAACCATCCATCTCCCTAGCCTACAGTCTTTTCTTTCTTGCTGGTTACTAGTTGTTTACTTTTGCTATTTTACTTTTGTTGTTTCACACCACCATCACCAATATTATCACCACCACTACTACCATTGTATCACAGTTGCTACTAATACCTTTGTGCAAGCAAGTGTTTATTTCAGGTGCGTTTGAATTGACAACTCAATTGTCAAAGCCTGTACGTATTCTTTGTGTCCCCAAGTGTCGAATCAATAAATTGGGTTATCTTTCCCGCGAAGACTATCTCGATACCCTACAGTTGAGGGTTATCAACAGCTGGGTGGACTGGGTTAATAGATTAGTCCAAATATGCTCAAAAGTGTATGAAAGTTCAAGAAAATCATGGCAAAGTCACACAAAACATGCATGGAGCAAGTAGAAATTATAGATACGTTTGGGACGTATCAAATCCCACACTAAGACATGCTCGTTATAAACATACACGCAACATACATGTCCAGTGTAAACATTAGGTAATCACAACATGAACTCTACAAACTCATAGTCTTTATAACTTCTGCTAAACAGAGCAGACATTGTAGTTGTATTACAAGCAGAGATCACATGGTTGTGATCCAACATTACATCAAACATCAACAGAAGCAAATTATGTCTTAGTAAAGACAAGTTTAACAAATGGCTTAAGAAGCCTGAAAGAAAATACAACGACCCTCTAAAGGGCATAGGCTGCTGTCTGGAACTATGCGACTTGGTCCACGTCGAGCTCGAGGTAGAGGCCACCATCGGGGTCGGTGGTCTCGTCTCTAAAACATAGAATAAGAAAACGTGAGTGCAAAGAGGTACTCAACAAGACTTACATAGGAACTATACTACTCATGCTCAAGTATCAAGGCAAAGGGAGGTGGGGTTTCAATGCAGAAGTACCAGCTTTGACTTGGCTAGTCCTGTACTACGAATACCAGAAAGAGGTAAGGAGCGTACACGAGTCCAAGTATCATGTCTCCAACCAATACAGCACTACGGATACTTCCTCGACTTCCCCACGAGGAAGCACGCCATAGCACTCACACTTATCTTGGCAAGTTTTAAGAGTAATCATTGAAGTTGTCTATGATCAAGTAAGGTCTCCAAGTAGTCCATAACCGTGGACACGGCTATTCGAATAGTTCATTAACCCTGCAGGGGTGTACTGCTACACACACGCACGCATCAGTTACCGCCTGGGAGTGGACCCTTCAAGCGAGTACCGGCGAGGATGTTTCCACGACACTTCACTCACAGCACCATCTCTAGTCCTAGGGAGTCGCCTATTTGAGTTGGGACCACGATCGGAATCCGGCCGATTTTTCCGATGCGGACTCAAACGTTGTGTGACCGCCATCAAGCTCAACTCGATCATGATCACTTCATTCAACGTGCCCGAAACCTACATCCACCACTTACCTTGATGTACCTGCTTGAGATCGTTTAATGTTCAAACTACTTGCGACTCCTGGACTTGGTCCGGGGTGAGTGTCGGGACCCGGGGTTAGCGTATGCAAGACTCGCTACAACACAATCATATGGAGAGCCGAGAACCGCACCCACTTGTCTGAGCAGACAAGGCCAAGCACATAACATCCTCGGAAAGCATCGAACGTGAGGGGTATCCCATCCAGGCCGGATGATCAACTGAGATGGGTCCTCATCGTCCGCACACAAGTCTAGATGATATGGGTGATGAACTCCCATACTCATAGACAAGTCGCCTCAACCATACTATCGATTGTATTATAACCCTTACATAGAGTTACTCCAGCCCGATCACTTAGTCGGGGTCTAGGGCGGGCTCGATCATACATCAAAGTGTGCACGTGACGGAGTCACGAGCAATCGCATCGCGATGCCCCAAGCTGCGCACATCTAAGGGCCACTTGGTGTATAAAAGACCGCCAGCCAGATCACAACTAAGGTCTCGAAAACCCATACTAAGACATGCATGTTATAATCATACACGCAACACACATGTCCAGTATGAACAACAGGTATCATTACAATTCTCTACAAAGTATACAAATTTATTGATAACTCTTACAGAGTGCACACAGAGATCACAAGTCTGTGATCCAACATTACATCAAACATGCGGAAGCAAAGTAGGTCTGAGTACAGACAAGTTTAACAAATGGCTTAGAGAAGCCTTATCTATAAACAAGCCCTTCCACGAGGGAACAATCGTCTGACTGGGACTACACTAGCTTGATCGGACATCAAGCTCCAGGAAGAATCCACCTTCGGGGTCGATGGGTTCATCTAAAACATAGATTAAGCAAACGTGAGTACAAAGTCATACTCAACAAGACTTACATAGGAGCTATACTACTCATGCACATGTATCAAGGTAAAGGGAGGTGGGGTTCATAAGCAGAAGTGCCAGCTTTGACTTGGCTAGTCCTGAACTACGAGTACCAGACTTGAGGTAAGAAGCGTACACGAGTCCACTACATCTCCAACCAATTACACCACTATGGTGCCTTCCTCGACTTCCCCACGAGAAAGCACACCATAGCACTCACACTTATGTTGGTAAGTTTTATAAGTATCCAGTTCAAGTTGTCTAATAATCAAGCTAAGCTTTCCAAGCAGTCCTTAACCGCGGACACGGCTATTCGAATAGTTTTGTTAACCCTGCAGGGGTGTACTACTACACACACGTGTCATCACTTACCGCCTTTTGCGTGTCACCATTCAAGAGGTGACATCGAGGATGCCACCACAACACTTCGCCCACAGCTCTGTTCTAGTCCAGAGAGTCGCCTATCTGAGGGGGATCCGTATGGAAGTCCGGCCGAGGTTCCAGTACAGCCTCAAACGATGTGTGCAGGGTCCCAAGCCGGTCTTGAAAAGCCGTTCATCCACTTCGCAGACCGTGCCACAGCCCTACCAGAACTCCGAACTACTGTGATTTCTGGGGTTCAAACGGGGTGAGGTACTAGGATGAGAGGGGTCAGTGAGCCCAATGTGTGGTTGCACTCTTCTTGGATCACCACACAAGAACTCGGACTTAAGGCGGTGTTCAACGAGACAACCCACTGTTTACTCCTACATAGCCTCTCATCGTTCACCTTGTATTAGGGTAGATTCACCAACACATTTCCACCATCATCAACATGATCACTACCATCCCGACTCACAGAAGAGCAACCTCATTATAACTCTAAGCATGCAATAAGCAGTAACAGTTGCAGGGGTCACATGATATCAACCAACTCCTACATTTTCTAGGATTGTGGTTTGCTTACTACTGTGACAAAATGATAGGTCATGCAAAGGATTGGGTTCAACTATGCGGTAGAAACGTTATCATGGTGATCATCCTATTTCATGCATAAGCGAGACAGAGAGGGAAATGGGATTTTATTGACATGATCAATGGGGGTTTGCTTGCCTTGCTGACGAGGTTCGATAACGGTGTCTTCAACGAAGGGGGTGGCCTCCGGTTCCGGTTGCACGTCTATCGAGCAAACAAAGCAATGAAGGTATAAATTTAATGCAATGCTCAAGAACATGTTTATGTTGTCACATGATGTGAATGGTATTGATGTGATCTAGGTTCAATTGGTCACATGTTAATTGAAGTTGATTTGAAAAGTAAATTCAAATCCAAACTCCAAATGTATTCAAATTGGTCCAAGTTGCATTTGCTAATGTTTGTACTTTGTAAACCATGTGATCATGTGTGTGAAATGCTTCTGAAGTGTAAGTGATCATCTTTGCATTTCAATGTTTGAAGTTGGAATAGCAATTGTATTAAATTTGAATTAATTCCATTTAAACCAAATAGCAAAAGCTACTGGTCCCATTTTAAATTCAACTCAAACATAGCTGAAAGTTGTATATTTGGATAGATTATTTTCTGCTGATCATTTTTCATATATTATTTGTCCAATTTGGAGCTAATATGAATTAGTTATGAATTTCCAAAGTTTATTCAATTTTCTGGCTTTTCTGTAATTAGATTAATCAATTTAATTTATTTACTGCGTCATCATGACGTCAGGGGGCTGCTGACGTGTGGGTCCGGGCTGTCAGTGGGGGGGGATTAATTAAACCTGCTGTTTATATTAACCCGTGGTTAATTAGTGGGCTAGTGCCCACTGTCAGTGACACTGGAGGGGGTTAGTGTGTGGGTTAGGGTTAATTAAGCCGGGCCCACCGGAGTGATGTCACCGGCGACCTCTGGCACGGCGGAGGGGCTCGCCGGAGTCGTTTCCGGCCATTTCATGGCACGGGGAGGCCACTGGGAGGTGCCCCGTGCACACCCGCATCGCGTAGAGAACGAGGGGGTCACAGGGGAGCTCCACGGCCACGCCCGCGTCAACTTGCACGTCGGTCGGAGCTCGGACGTGGTGAGGAACGACGACGGGGCACGAGGAGGAGAAAGAGGAGGGGGAGACGACGCAACTGCTCACCCTGGGCGCAACGGAGAGGTCGAGGGAGACAGAGGAGCTACCACATCGGCGAATCAGGCAATGGCGCGCTGCGGCCGGCGCCGAACCTAAGGAAGGGGGCGACGTCCAGGGAACTTCTTGGCTCGATTCCTTCGAGTAGGAGACGAAGACGACGACAACGAGCTTGAGGGACACGACGGTGCGACAGTTTGTCGTCGTTGGCCGCGCGGATACACGATGGTGAGCGGCGGCGCTCTCGGTTGGCTGCAAAAAACGGCGAGGGAGCGAGGGAGAGGTGAGCTGCGAGAGGAGGGAAGTGGCAGGGGCCTCTCTGGGCGTCTCCGTGGCGTGTAGTTGAGGCCCCGGGAGGCCTAGAAGCCTCGGTGGCGTGCGCGGCGGCGAGCTCGCCACCGAGCTGCTTGCCGCCGTGGGAGAAGACGACAAGAGCGCCGGGTGGGCTTGGGCTGCGGGAAGGTAAGTTGGGCCGAGAGGCCCAGGTAGGTGGGCTCTTTTCCTCTTTTCTATTTCTTCTCTGTTTTCTTCTGTTATTTGTTTTGGCACTGCTAAATAAAATAGCAAACCATTTTATAAAATGCTGATACTTTATACATGGCCTCATAATATATTAGGCTAGCCATTTATAAAGTTTGGCACTTTTTAAAATTCAAATCAATTGAACTTTAAATCAAATAGGGGTTTTTAATTAATTCCAAGTCCTTGTTTGAATATTTGAAAAATCCATGAGCATGGGACTAATCCCAAATCACTTTTAAAATGATCACACTCATTTTTAGAACTTTTCAACATTCCAAAAGAATTTTGGAAAAAGATTTCTTTCTGGCCTTTTTATTTAATTCATTTAGGGCTTTTGCTTCCCCATTTTTGAATTGCAATTTGATTTTTTTTGCATGAATGCAAGGTAGCTCTGGTCCTAGCACATACCTAGAAGAGGGTTCTGACAGTGAGGTACTAGGCCGAGAGGGGTCAGTGAGCCCAATGTGTGGTTGTACTCTTAGTCTTGGATAACAACACAAGAACTCGGGCTTAAGGTAGTGTTCAACGAGACAACCCACTGTGTACTCCTACACAGCCTCTCATCGTTCACCTTGTTTAGGTCAAATTCACCAACACGTTACCACCCTCATTCACATGATCACTACCATCCCGACTCACAACAAAGTAGCCTCATTGTAACCTCTAAGCATGCAATAAGCTGTAACAGTTGCAGGGGCCACATGATATCAACCAACTCCTACATCTGCTAGGATTGTGGTTTGCTTACTACTGTGACAAGATGATAGGTCATGCAAAGGAATAGGTTCAACTAAGCGGTAGAACGTATCATGGTGACATCCTAACATGCATAAGCGAGAATGAGAGGGAACTGGGATTTTATCGACATGATCAAAGAGGGGGTGCTTGCCTTGCTGACGATCACGATGTAACACTCTTCTGACGTGAGGTTGAACTTGTCTCCGAGATCAACTCTACCGAGAAGAAGCAATCACCGAAGCACTGGAAGTAAAGTACACAATTGATAAATTGTAATGCACAACCAAGATGGCATGATATGTTGATGTACATGGGTTTGTTGTGCTTCTTAAGTTCATGTGAAGTGCATTGCATTGCAATGGTTAAAGTTGGAATGGCATAAGCAATTTATTTGATTTAAACCAAATGAACCAAATAGAAAAATGCTACTGATCCATCACTATAAACATTTCAAACATAGTTGAAAGTTGGTTATTTGGATAGAGAATTTTATTCTGATCAATTTTCATATAAAAATCATTTCAATCTGAGTTACAGTTTAAAAGTTATTCAAATTCAAAGTTTTTGGATATTTTCTGGAATTTCTGGATTAAAAATAAACAAAAAATGGCATTAATGCATCAACACTGCATCATGCTGATGTCATCTGCGTGGACTGGTCCAACTGACCAGTGGGTTCCGGCTGTCAGTGGCTGGGGGGGTTAATTACCACAATTTAAATTAAACTGTGTTTAATTAGTTGGGTCTGGGCCCACAAGTCAGTGAGTGAGAGAGAGATTAGTGGGGGGGGGGGGGGGTTAGGGGGTTAATGACGACGGCTTGACGCTGGTGGCTCTGGCCACGGCGGCGCTCTGCCGGAGTCGAGCTCCCGGCCACGGGAGGGGCAGAGGAGGCCACCAGGGGGTGCCTCGTGCTCTCCCGCACGTGCTGGTGCTAGCAGGGGGACTCCATGAGCACTAGGGCGTCGCCGGTGACGACTTCCGCGGCGGTCGGTTCCTGTCCACGGCGGGGAACGGCGACGAGGGGTCGGGGAGGAGCGCGAGAAGGGGGAGAAGAACCACGAGCTCACCTTGAACGCGATGAGGAGCACGGAGAGGCCGGTGAGGCAGTGGCGACGGCGCAATTGCTCGTCGGAGCTCACGGCGGCTGGCGGCGGTTGGAGATGAAGGCGTCGTCTCTGGGGCTCCTTTGGCGCGATTCGAGGCACAGGTCGACGAAGGCGAGGACGTGTCGGGACCCAGGGTAAGCGTATGCAAGCCTCGCTACAACACAATCATATGGAGAGCCGAGAACCGTACCCACTTGTCTATGCAGACAAGGCCAAGCACAGAACGTTCTTGGAAAGCATCGAACGTGAGGGGCATCCCATTCAGGCCGGATGATCCACTGAGATGGGTCCTCATCGTCCGCACACAAGTCTAATTGATATGGGTGGTGAACTTCCATACTCATAGACAAGTCGCCTCAACCATACTATCGATTGTATTATAACCCTTACATAGACTTACTCCAGCCCGATCACTTAGTCGGGGTCTAGGGCGGGCTCGATCATACCACAAAGTGTGCACGAGACATAGTCTCGAACAATCGCATCGCGATGCCCCAAGCTGCGCACCTCTAAGGGCCACTTGGTGTATGAAAGACCGCCAGCCAGATCACAACTAAGGTCTCGAAAACCCATACAAAGACATGCATGTTATAAACATACACGCATCACACGTGCCTTGTATGAACAGTAGGTATCATTGCAATTCTCTACAAAGTATACATTTTTGTTGATAACTCTTATAGAGTGCACACAGAGATCACAAACATGTGATCCAACATTACAACAACAAGCGGAAGCAAAGTATGTCTGAGTACAGACAAGTTTAACAAATGGCTTAAGAAGCCTTATTTAAACACATGCCCTCCACGAGGGAACCAGTCGTCTGACTGGGACTAGACTAGCTTGATCTTCAGTCGTCCAGCTCGATGAAGAAGCCACCTTCGGGGTCAGTGGGTTCATCTAAAACATAGATTAAGCAAACGTGAGTACAAAGTCGTACTCAGCAAGACTTACATAGGAGCTATACTACTCATGCACATGTATCAAGGTTAAGGTAGGTGGGGTTTCACTTGCAGAAGTGCCAGCTTTGACTTGGCTAGTCCTGAACTACGAGTACCAGACTTGAGGTAAGAAGCGTACACAAGTCCACTACTTTCTCCAACCAATTACACCACTATGGTGCCTTCCTCGACTTCCCCACGAGAAAGCACGCCATAGCACTCACACTTATCTTGGTGTGTTTTAGAATTATCCAGTTCAAGTTGTCTAATAATCAAACTAAGCTTTCCAAGCAGTCCTTAACCGCGGACGCGGCTATTCGAATAGTTTTGTTAACCCTACAGGGGTGTACCGCTACACACACATGATCATCAGTTACCGCCTTTGTACTCGACACCATTCAAGAAGTGTCGGCGAGGATGCTCACCACAACTGTTACCTCATAGCCGATCTAATCCGAGAAAGCCGCCTACCTGGGTTGGCTACCACTATCGTGAACCCGACCGGTTTACCGAAGTGGACCCAAGTGATGCGTGCGTGGTGCATAAGCCGGTCTCGGATGAGCCGTTCTCTCACTTAGCAGCCAGGCCACAGACCTACCAGAACTCCGAACTATTGCGACATCTGGACATCGAAAGGGATGATTTAATAAGTTGAGAGGGGTCAGTGAGCCCAATGTGTGGTTGTACTCGTCATCTTGGATCACCACACAAGAACTGGGACTTAGGGCGGTTTTCAACGAGACAACCCACCGTGTACTTCTACACAACCTCTAATCGTTCACCTTGTATTAGGGTAGATTCACCAACACCTTTCCACCAACATCATCATGATCACTACCATCCCGACTCACATAACAGTATCAACATGGTATCACTCTAAGCATGCAATAAGCAGTAACAATTGCAGGGGCCACATGATATCAATCAACTCCTACATTTGCTAGGATTGTGGTTTTGCCTACTACGGTGACAAATGATAGGTCATGCAAAGGAATGAGTTCATCTATGCGGTAGAAACGTAGCATGGTAATCATCCTATACAATGCATAAGCGAGACATGAGAGGGAAGTGGGATTTTATCGACATGATCAATGGGGGTTTGCTTGCCTTGCTGACGAGGTTCGGGTTCGGGGTCTTCAACGAAGGGGGCAGCCTCCTGCTCCGGTTCCACCTCTACTCGACAAACAACAAACAAGGTAGCAAGTAAATACAATGCACAATCACATGATGGAAGGTTGAAACTTGATGTATATGCTTTGATGTGTGAAGCAATTCCATTTAAATGGAGTATATTGCAAATTGAATTGCAGATTCAAACTCCAATTTGAATTCAAACTTAGCCAAGTTACATGTGACATTGTTTGATCAATTTGAATCATTTTGAAATGTGTATGATATTCCTCTGATGTGTGATTGAAATGTAGCATGTTGCCATGGTCCAAGTTGCAAAAGCATTTGAATTTAATTTGAATAAATTTCAATTAAATCAAATGACAAATGCTACTGGTCCCAATTCAAATTCAACTCAAACATAGTTTAAAGTTGGATTTTTGGATAGCTTATTTTCTCCTGATCATTTTTCATATATTATTTGTCCGATTTGGAGTTAATATGAATTTTCTATGAATTTCCAAAGTTTGGGCTATTTTCTGGATTTTCTGGAATTCTTTAATTCATTTCTAATTTTCTGGAAATTTATTTACTGCGTCAGCATGACCTCATGCTGGCGTCAGGGGGCCACTGACAAGGGGGTCCCACCTGTAAGTGTCACTATGTTAATTAAATCGATTTAAAACGTTTTTAAACTTAACAGAGGAGATTAGCAGGGTTGGGCCCACATGTCAGCCTCACTGGGAGTGGGATTAGTGGATAATCACCCTGCCACGTCGGCCGGGTCGCCGGCGACGAGCTCCGGCGATCCAGAGCACGCCGGCGTGTGCGGTATCACGCTCTGGACGTGCGTTTGGCACGCCAGAGGCACCAAACGACTGCTGTGAGGACGCCGCGTCGACCTGTGCTGGAGGGGGTCACTGGAGTCCACCGGAAGCGCGTCGGCGACGATGAACGGCGGAGACAGAAGTCCGGCGACGTCGGGTTCTTCGATTCAAGGGGAAACCATGACCATGCGCTACCCCAGTCGTCTCCTGGAGGTGCCAGGAGCACGTTGGACTCAACGAAACGGAAAAAGGATACTGGAGCGAGCTCCAGGTCGTCCATGGCGGCAACCGTGCTCGGCTTCCATGGCGGCCAAGGCTAGGAGGTGTAACAGGAGGAGTGGGGTTAGGGTTTTGAACCGCCTGCTCACCAGGATTTCAACAGAAGCGACGGGGAGGTCGGGAGGAAACGTGGACGGAGTATTGAACGGCGACGAGCGGCGGATCCGGCGAGCTCTCGGTGACGATTCCGACGACTAGGAGGGCCCCAGGATCTTGATTCCTTGCATGGAGACGAAGTCGACGGTGGTGAAGCTGATGGACAAACTCTCCTGGGCCCTAGCGCACGTCGGCCGCTTCTTCCACGGTGGCGAGTTCCGGCGAGTCCTCGGGCGGCGACGAAATCGGGCGAGGGAGACGGGGAGGGTGTTCGTGGCTAGCAAAATAAATACTCTAGCCATTTTCTAAAATGCTGAAACTTTTTACATGGCCTCATAATAATATAGACTAGCCACTTATAAAGTTTGGCACTTTTTAAAATTCAAATAATTTGAATCTTAACTCAAATAGGGGTTTTTGATTAAATCCAAGGCACTGTTTGAATATTTGAAAAATCCTTGAGCATGGGGTGGGTCCCACATCACTTGATATGTGATCACACTCATTTATAAGACTTTTCAAAAATCTAACATGAATTTTTGGAGAAGATTTTTATCTGGACTTTTGAATTAATTCATCTGGGGGGGTTCCTTCTCCCATTTTGCTTTTGATTTTGATTTCAAAGATTTCTTTTGAAAATTTTAACATGATGCAAGAGACTTGATAACCCTAGCACATTACCTAACAGAGGGTTCTGACAATTCGCCCCCACTCAACAGAATCTCGTCCCGAGATTCAGAAGTCTTTGGGAGGAAGGAGGGATACTCGGCACTGAGACGGTCTTCTCTTTCCCACGTAGCTTCTCTCTCAGAGTGGTGTGACCATTGCACTTTCAGAAACCTAATCTTCTGACGACGAGTGACACGCTCTGCGGAATCAAGAATACGAACGGGGTATTCTCAATAAGAAAGGTCATCTTGGAGATCAAGCGTTTCATGGTCGACTTCGCGGATGGAGTCCTTGAAGCAACGCCTGAGTTGGGACACATGGAATACATCATGTACTTGGGAAAGGTGCGGGGGCAGTTCAAGTTGGTAGGCAAATTCTCCACGTTTAGCAAGAATGCGGAAAGGTCCGATGTAACGTGGGGCCAATTTGCCTTTGATACCGAAACGTTGGGTTCCCTTCAGAGGAGTAACCCGAAGATAAGCCTTCTCATCCAGATTGTAGCTCTCTTGCCTATGATGACGATCATAGTAGATTTTCTGACGAGACTGGGCTGCTTTCAATTGATCACGAACAATGCGAACTTGCTCTTCTGCTTCCTTGATCATATCCGGTCCAAAGAATTGTCTTTCACCGGTTTCTGACCAGTTTAGTGGTGTTCGACATCGTCGTCCATATAGGAGTTCAAAAGGAGCCATGTTCAGACTAGATTGAAAACTATTGTTATAAGCAAATTCGGCGAATGGCAAAGATTTCTCCCGATTCTTTCCGAATGAGATAACACAAGCTCTGAGCATGTCTTCAAGAATTTGGTTAACCCTTTCGACTTGATCGCTAGACTGAGGATGGAAAGCTGTACTAAAGGAGAGATGAGTTCCCATAGCATTTTGAAAGCTTCCCCAAAATCTAGAGGTGAAAAGGCTACCACGATCAGAATTGATTTCCAAAGGAACATCTGAAGGGATACAATTCTAGAGACGTACAAGTCCGCTAACTGGCTAGCAGTTATAGACTCGCGAACCGGAAGGAAGTGAGCAACTTTGGAAAGCCTATCTATGACAACGAAGATGGCATTGTTTCCTTTCTGGGTTTTTGGAAAGCCGGTGATGAAGTCCATACCGACTTTGTCCCATTTCCATTTTGGAATAGAAAAAGGTTGAAGTGTACCAGCAGGTCTTTGATGTTCTGCCTTAATGCGACGACAAACATCACATTCGGCAACAAACTGAGCAATGTCTCTCTTCATCCTAGTCCACCAAAATCTCTGGCGTAGATCTCGGTACATTTTTGTGCTACCGGGATGAATCGAGACGGGTGTGTCATGGGCTTCTTTGAGGATGAGTTGCCTTAGTTCCCTATTCTTAGGTACTACCAAACGATTTCCAAAGAATACCGTTTCTTTACTATCTGTGGAGAAACATTTAGCAACTCCGCTAGCAATGTTCTCCTTGATCCGGCGTACACCTCGTGCACGTCTTTGGGCAACTATGATTTGATCCTCAAGGTTTGGTTTCGCCACCAAGTTGAAAAGAGATCCACGAGGAACAATCTCAAGATTAAGCTTTCGAAATTCCTCATGAAGAAGTGGTTGATACTGTTGTAACTTGAGGTTGTTACAATACGACTTACGACTTAGTGCATCAGCCATGACATTGGCTTTGCCTGGGGTGTAAGAAATTCCTACGTCGTAATCTTTTATCAACTCAATCCAGCGTCTTTGCCTGAGATTAAGATCTGGCTGGGTGAAAATGTATTTGAGGCTTTGGTGGTCGGAATAGATCTCGCAACGGTTACCAAGGAGGTAATGTCGCCAAGTTGTTAGGGCATGAACTACGGCAGCGAGTTCAAGATCGTGGGTAGGATAGTTCTCTTCATGTGGTTGCAACTGGCGTGAAGCATAGCTACCACATGTCGATCTTGCATAAGTATGCATCCTAACCCTTGCCGTGAGGCGTCACAATAGATCTCGAAATCCTTTTTGGTGTCTGGAGGTGCAAGCACGGGTGCAGAAGTCAATCTTCTTTTTAGCTCTTGAAAGCTTTCCTCGCACTTGGGAGTCCATAGGAATTTCTTATCTTTCTTGGGGAGTTCAGTAAGAGGCTTTGCAACTTTAGAAAAGTTCTCGACGAAGCGACGAAAATAACTGGCTAGGCCAAGAAAACTCCTAACTTGCTTAACCGATTCAGGTGGAGTCCAGTCAAGGACGGCCTGAACTCTCTCGGGATTTACAGCAATGCCTTTTGTAGAAATCACGTGGCCTAAGTAGGTCACTTCTGGTAGCCAAAATTCACACTTGGGGAATTTAGCATACAAGCAATGCTCTCTAAGTTTCGTCAATACCAGCCTTAGGTGTTCAGCATGTTCTTCTTCGTTCTTCGAGTAGATGAGAATATCATCAAGATAAACCACAACAAATTTATCTAAGTACTCCATGAAGATCGAATTCATCATGTGTGAGAAAGTGGCGGGGGCATTGGTTAAACCAAAGGACATGACGGTGTACTCGTAAAGACCATAGAGAGTAGTAAAAGCCGTTTTGGGAATGTCCTCGTTTCGGATTTTGAATTGATGATAACCTAATCTCAAATCCATCTTGGAGAAGACAGAGGATCCTGCAAGTTGGTCATAAAGATCATTGATCCTGGGCAATGGGTACTTGTTCTTTATCGTCGCTAAATTTAGCGGGGGATAGTCTACGCACATCCTTTCTGTTCCATCTTTCTTCATTACGAACAGAACGGGACAACCCCATGGCGATGAGCTAGGGAGGATGAAGCCTTTTTCAAACAAAGCTTCCAGTTGGGTTTTAAGCTCAGCTAACTCACGTGGGGCCATTTTGTATGGGCGTCTAGAAATTGGTGCGGTTCCTGGCACAAGATCCACTATAAATTCTACACATCTGTCGGGTGGCATTCCCGGCAGCTGTTCAGGAAAGACATCCGGGAAGTCACGAACCACCGGAACATCTTCAAGTTCGGGAAGGGGAAGTACATTCAAGGAATGCACTTGGGTTCTTGTTCTGGGTGAGGTATAGATGACGGTCTTGCCTGAAGGGTGGGTTAGTTTCATGGATTTGCCTCTGCAATCCAGGTAGGCATTCTGTCTTGATAGCCAATCCATGCCAAGGATGACATCAATATCTGAAGATTTGAGGGCTATGAGTGAAGCAAGACATACTAAACCCTCAATTGCAATTTGATTACCATGGCTTACTCTATTAGTTTGCCATCTTGACCCTGGAGTTTGAATAATCATGGGGGTGGATAATTCAACAAAAGATAACTCATGACGAAGTGCATAACTTTATGACATGAATGAATGAGATGCTCCTGGGTCGAAAAGAACGGAAGTAGGAACATAATTGACTGGGAGCGTACCAAGAATGACGTCAGTAGTGTTGTCAGTCTCTTCGGCGGCAATCTGGTTCACACGTCCACGAGTGGCGGGAGGAGCGGGTTTGGCGGTGTAGACCTTCTGGGGTGGCTTGCCACGACCATTGTTGTTGCCTCCGGCACGGGGTGGAGCATTCTGATTCTGGAGCTGGTTCTGGGGGCACTCGCGAGAGTAGTGGCCTGCCTGACCACACTTGTAACAGGCTCCAAAGACAGTGCGTGGAGCTGGGTGGAACTGAGTTGGTGGACGAGGCGCCACATAGGATGGCCTCGGTGGGTTGTTCTGGCGGAACATACTATTTGGGATCCAGATCTTGCGCTTCTGAGAGCCGGAACTGGATGAACCATCGTCTCTAGGGTGTTTGCGGAAGTCGTTGGGGGTGTTCATGTCCTCTGCCTTGATGGCCTTGTTGACAAGGACCTGGAAGGTGGCAAAGTCATGTAGGTTGAGCTCACGACGGAGTCCAGAATTGAGTCCACGACAGAACCTCTCTTGCTTCTTTGCGTCGGTGGAGACTTCTTCAGTAGCATAGCGAGCCAGTCGGTTGAACTCACGACTAAATTCGTCAACAGTCCTTCTGCCTTGGGTGAGGTTGCAGAACTCCTCACGCTTGCGGTCCATAAGACCCTTGGGAATGTGGTGCTCACGGAAGGAAGTGCAGAATTCATCCCAAGATGCAGGCGGTCCAACGGGAGGCATGTTCAGGAAGTTCTCCCACCAAGAGCTAGCTGCACCTTCAAGGTGATAGGTGGCATAGCTGACCTTGTCGCCATTTGCAACATGGCCCGCTTGGAGCTTCCTCTCGATGCTGCGAAGCCAGTCATCGGCGTCAAGGGGCTCGGTGGAGTAACTGAAAACCGGGGGATGAAGCCGGATGAAGTCGTTCAGGGACACCAACTCGTTGCACTGCTGAGTGGTGTTGCGGGCAATAACTTCCAGCAAATGGTGAGAGTCTCGGCGGTTCCTCTCAACGTCCATCAGAACCTGAGCCATCGTGGGTGGGGGTGGAAGGTTGCCTTCCTCTTGTTCATTCCCACGACCCTGGTTACGACCAAGCTGGCCACGGGTTCCTTGAGACATCCTGAAGGTTAAAAACCAAAGTCAAACAGAGTTGATTTGAAGAGTCTAAACGAGGTATTGAAGTACTGGAAGGATTACAGAGCAAAGGAAGTAATCATCTTGACAACATGGTGATAAAAGCATACAAGCCATATATTCACAAGATGTCATACAAACCATACATCGTTTTAGTACAAGCACCAAGTTAATACAAACGTGATGAAGATGATACATCCTTCAGAGGCACTCTGACTTCCTATACATTATTTATCTAAGCCTCTGGAACTTAGAACACCTTGCGTACAATATACTAAGATACTACTACCACCTCACTAAGTAAGACCACAGGCGGTCTCACTCATCTCCATCTCCATAGTAGTCCTCGTAAAAGTTACCCGCGTATCCCGGTAGCTGAAGGTGACCATCGGAAAACACGGAGGCCTGTGGACCCTGATATCCATTTGGGCAAGGATGGGGCCTAGGTCCCGCGTAGGGTGGAAGCAAAGGACCACGGGGTGAAAAAACGCCTCCAATCTCGGGCCAAGCAACTCGAGAAGGCATCTGCGTCCTAGCTGGGTAGATAGCATCATACTCGACTGATCCAACACTCACGAAGGGTGCCAAGAGTGTCAGTGCTCGATACAGACGAACACGGGTGGCGTGAAGCTCAAAACGGAGAGCGCGTGCATCACGATCTCGATCACAAGCGAACCTAGCAGTCATCTGAAGTATTGGATCCTCTGCAGAGTGATCTGAGAATAGTCCGGTGTAATAACCCTCCTCTCCTGGAAGTGCAGCAGGGATATAGCGGAAAGGTGATCCTGCAAGCAGTGCATGCTCCTCTCTCAGCAGTGTAATACATGAGTATGCAGCATCCTGCACAGCCATGTTCTCGGTGACACCAATGCCATGCCCAAAAAGGACAGGCTGAGAGACTCCAATGTGGTGCGGGTAAATCCTGATAGTACAGTGGAACTGAGTCTGATTGAAGTCAAGGAACTGCTCCTCAACTGTGTACTCAGGATACCACCGATAGCCAATGAAGGACATCATCTCGGTGAGCATGGCTGGATGCCCGAGGGGGAAGATCTGCCATCTGAAACAGAAAGAAGGAGTTTGCAAATGCATCAGATTATGAGATAAACCTGGAATGATTCGGACAACATAACGGCTGTAATTGCAAGAAAAAGACAATTTCTTACAACATGGAAACAACACTTACATACGATGTAATAAATCAGGAAGCATAACCACTCTAACAAATCGGTCACAACTTTCCTACGGCTACAAGGAAGCAAACAACGAGATGTTCTAATCAGACAGAGGAGAGCCTAGTCCTATCTTCCCGTAGAATAAGATGAGGGTGACTCAGAACTCAGAACGAAGGGGGTAAGGAGAAAAAAGAAGCCTTACGTTGTTCCCTTATATACCCAGAGTAACTATATAACTATAGCAAGCTAGACTCGACTTCGGCCAAGGCTACTAGTCCTACAGTCAGTCCTGCTCTGATACCAAGTCTGTCGGGACCCGGGGTTAGCGTATGCAAGCCTCGCTACAACACAATCATATGGAGAGCCGAGAACCGTACCCACTTGTCTAAGCAGACAAGGCCAAGCACAGAACGTTCTCGGAAAGCATCGAATGTGAGGGGCATCCCATTCAGGCCGGATGATCCACTGAGATGGGTCCTCATCGTCCGCACACAAGTCTAATTGATATGGGTGGTGAACTTCCATACTCATAGACAAGTCGCCTCAACCATACTATCGATTGTATTATAACCCTTACATAGCCTTACTCCAGCCCGATCACTTAGTTGGGGTCTAGGGCGGGCTCGATCATACCACAAAGTGTGCACGAGACAGAGTCTCGAACAATCGCATCGCGATGCCCTAAGCTGCGCACATCTAAGGGCCACTTGGTGTATGAAAGACCGCCAGCCAGATCACAACTAAGGTCTCGAAAACCCATACAAAGACATGCATGTTATAAACATACACACAGCACACATGCCTTGTATGAACAGTAGGTATCATTGCAATTCTTTACAAAGTATACATTTTTATTGATAACTCTTATAGAGTGCACACAGAGATCACAAACATGTGGTCCAACATTACAACAACAAGCGGAAGCAAAGTATGTCTGAGTACAGACAAGTTTAACAAATGGCTTAAGAAGCCTTATTTAAACACATGCCCTCCACGAGGGAACCAGTCGTCTGACTGGGACTAGACTAGCTTGATCTTCAGTCGTCCAGCTCGATGAAGAAGCCACCTTCGGGGTCAGTGGGTTCATCTAAAACATAGATTAAGAAAACGTGAGTACAAAGTCGTACTCAACAAGACTTACATAGGAGCTATACTACTCATGCACATGTATCAAGGTAAAGGTAGGTGGGGTTTCACTTGCAGAAGTGCCAGCTTTGACTTGGCTAGTCCTGAACTAAGAGTACCAGACTTGAGGTAAGAAGCGTACACGAGTCCACTACTTTCTCAAACCAATTACACCACTATGGTGCCTTCCTCGACTTCCCCACGAGAAAGCACGCCATAGCACTCAAACTTATCTTGGTGTGTTTTAGAAGTATCCAGTTCAAGTTGTCTAATAATCAAGCTAAGCTTTCCAAGCAGTCCTTAACCGCGGACGCGGCTATTCGAATAGTTTTGTTAACCCTGCAGGGGTGTACCGCTACACACACATGATCATCAGTTACCGCCTTTGTACTCGACACCGTTCAACAAGTGTCGGCGAGGATGCTCACCACAACTGTTACCTCATAGCCGATCTAGTCCGAGAAAGCCGCCTACCTGGGTTGGCTACCACTATCGTGAACCCGACCGGTTTACCGAAGTGAACCCAAGTGATGTGTGCGTGGTGCATAAGCCGGTCTCGGATGAGCCGTTCTCTCACTTAGCAGCCAGGCCACAGACCTACCAGAACTCCGAACTATTGCGACATCTGGACATCGGAAGGGATGAGTTAATAAGTTGAGAGGGGTCAGTGAGCCCAATGTGTGGTTGTACTCTTCATCTTGGATCACCACACAAGAACTCGGACTTAGGGCGGTGTTCAACGAGACAACCCACCGTGTACTCCTACACAACCTCTCATCGTTCACCTTGTATTAGGGTAGATTCACCAACACCTTTCCACCAACATCATCATGATCACTACCATCCCGACTCACATAACAGTATCAACATGGTATCACTCTAAGCATGCAATATGCAGTAACAATTGCAGGGGCCACATGATATCAATCAACTCCTACATTTGCTAGGATTGTGGTTTTTCCTACTACCGTGACAAATGATAGGTCATGCAAAGGAATGGGTTCATCTATGCGGTAGAAACGTAGCATGGTAATCATCCTATACAATGCATAAGCGAGACATGAGAGGGAAGTGGGATTTTATCGACATGATCAGTGGGGGTTTGCTTGCCTTGCTGACGAGGTTCGGGTTCGGGGTCTTCAACGAAGGGGGCATCCTCCTGCTCCGGTTCCACCTCTACTCGACAAACAACAAACAAGGTAGCAAGTAAATACAATGCACAATCACATGATGGAAGGTTGAAACTTGATGTATATGCTTTGATGTGTGAAGCAATTCCATTTAAATGGAGTATATTGCCAATTGAATTGCAAATTCAAACTCCAATTTGAATTCAAACTTAGCCAAGTTACATGTGACATTGTTTGATCAATTTGAATCATTTTGAAATGTGTATGATATTCCTCTGATGTGTGATTGAAATGTAGCATGTTGCCATGGTCCAAGTTGCAAAAGCATTTGAATTTAATTTGAATAAATTTCAATTAAATCAAATGACAAATGCTACTGTTCCCAATTCAAATTCAACTCAAACATAGTTTAAATTTGGATTTTTGGATAGCTTATTTTCTCCTGATCATTTTTCATATATTATTTGTCCAATTTGGAGTTAATATGAATTTTCTATGAATTTCCAAAGTTTGGGCTATTTTCTGGATTTTCTGGAATTATTTAATTCATTTCTAATTTTCTGGAAATTCATTTACTGCGTCAGCATGACCTCATGCTGGCGTCAGGGGGCCACTGACAAGGGGGTCCCACCTGTAAGTGTCACTGTGTTAATTAAATCGATTTAACACGTTTTTAAACTTAACAGAGGAGATTAGCAGGGTTGGGCCCACATGTCAGCCTCACTGGGAGTGGGATTAGTGGCTAATCACCCTGCCACGTCGGCTGGGTCGCCGGCGACGAGCTCCGGCGAGCCAGAGCACGCCGGCGTGTGCGGGATCACGCTCTGGACGTGCGTTTGGTACGCCAGAGGCACCAAACGACTGCTGTGAGGACGCCGCGTCGACCTGTGCTGGAGGGGGTCACTGGAGTCCACCAAAAGCGCGTCGGAGACGACGAACGGCGGAGACAGAAGTCCGGCGATGTCGGGTTCTTTGATTCAAGGGGAAACCATGACCATGCGCTACCCCAGTCGTCTCCTGGAGGTGCCAGGAGCACGTTGGACTCAACGAAACGGAAAAAAGGAGCTCCGGGATCTTGATTCCTTGCATGGAGACGAAGTCGACGGTGGTGAAGCTGATGGACAAACTCTCCTGGGCCCTAGCGCACGTCGGCCGCGTCTTCCACGGTGGCGAGTTCCGGTGAGTCCTCGGGCGGCGACGAAATCGGGCGAGGGAGACGGGGAGGGTGTTCGTGGAGAGGGGGAATGGAACGGGGGGGGGGGGCTTCTGGGTGTCTCCAGGACACGAGAAGAAGGCACGGGGAGGCGCCAGGCCGGCAGGTGGCGTGGCGGCCGCGGCATGCCGGCCACCGAGCTGCTTGCCGCCGCGCTGGAAGAAGACAAGGGGAGCTGCTGGCTTGGGCTGCGGTGCGGTAAGTTGGGCCGGGGAGGCCCAGGTAAGTGGGCTACTTTGCCTTTTTCTTTTTCTTTTTGTTTTTCTTTCTGTCTTTTGTTTTGGCTAGCAAAATAAATACCTAGCCATTTTCCAAAATGCTGAAACTTTTTACATGGCCTCATAATAATATAGACTAGCCGCTTATAAAGTTTGGCACTTTTTAAAATTCAAATAATTTGAATCTTAACTCAAATAGGGGTTTTTGATTAAATCCAAGGCACTGTTTGAATATTTGAAAAATCCATGAGCATGGGGTGGGTCCCACATCACTTGATATGTGATCACACTCATTTATAAGACTTTTCAAAAATCTAACATGAATTTTTGGAGAAGATTTTTATCTGGCCTTTTGAATTAATTCATCTGGGGGGTTCCTTCTCCCGTTTTGCTTTTGATTTTGATTTCAAAGATTTATTTTGAAAATTTTAACATGATGCAAGAGACTTGCTAACCCTAGCACATTACCTAACAGAGGGTTCTGACAGGACGGGGACTCCACTGGACACGGTGGAGCGGCGAGAAGGGCACGGTGGCCGCGCGGACCACGACGGCGTGCTCCGGTTGGGGCTCGGGGTAGTGCGCGATTTCGACGAGGGAGATAGGGAGGTGACCAGGGGAAGGGGGGAAATGGTTCGGGGGCCTTCCAGGCGTGCAATGGCGGGGAGGTGGAGCCAGGGGAAGCAGGACGTGGCCAACGTTGAGCTGGATACTCGCCACCGAGGAGCATCGGGGCCAGGGGTGGAAGAAGACCCTGCTGCCCCTAGTGGGATGGGCTGGGCCGGTCAGGTAGGTGGGCTGCCCAGGTAGATTCCTTCTCTCTCTCTGATTCTCTTTTATTTTTTTTCTGTATTTTTGTTTTGTTTTGATTTTGGAACCAAAACATTTTATAATATCCTGAAAACTTTTATGTGAGCTGAGAGGACATATATAAATCCCCTCACAAAGTTTCAGAATTATTGGAATTTTCTTTATTAAATTCCAATTGCAAATACATTATTTAATTAATTTCCAAGGGCATTTTGGACTTTTAGAAAAATCAGAGAGCATGATGTGGGACCCACTTCACTTGAAATGTGATCATGCCCATTTATGAGACTTTTCAAAAAGTTCAAAGTGTTTTTGGAAAAAGATTTTTGTCTGGCCTTTTATTAAAATTATTTTGAGGATTTTTGCTTCCCCATTTCTTCATCAAGAATACGAACAGGGTACTCTCGATATGAAAGATTATCTTGGAGATCAAGCGTTTCGTGGTCTACTTCGCGGATGGGGTCCTTGAAGCAACGCCTGAGTTGAGAGACGTGGAAGACATCATGAACCTGGGAGAGGTGAGCGGGTAGTTCCAATTGGTAGGCAACTTCTCCACGTTTAGCAAGAATGCGAAAGGGACCAATGTAACGTGGGGCCAACTTGCCTTTGATACCGAAGCAATGGGTACCCTTCAGAGGAGTAACCCGAAGGTAAGCCTTCTCATCCAGATTATAGCTTTTTTCCCTATGATGACGATCATAATAGCTTTTCTGACAAGACTGGGCTGTTTTCAACTTCTCACGAACAATGTGAACCTGCTCTTCTGCATCCTGAATCATATCCGGTCCAAATAATTGTCTTTCACCGGTTTCTGACCAGTTTAGTGGTGTTCGACATTTCCGTCCATAGAGAAGTTCAAAAGGAGCCATGCCCAAGCTAGATTGAAAGCTATTTTTATACGCAAATTCGTCAAAAGGAAGAGAATTCTCCCATTCCTTTCCGAAAGAGATAACACAAGCTCTGAGCATGTCTTCGAGAATTTGATTGACCCTTTATACTTGACCCTTGGACTGCGGGTGATAAGCGGTGCTAAAGGAGAGGTGGGTTCCCATAGCATTCTGGAAACTTTCCCAAAATCGAGAAGTGAAAAGACTACAACGGTCTGAATTGATTTCCAAAGGAACACCATGAAGATACACGATTCGGGAGACATACAAGTCGCTAACTGGCTAAAAGTTATAGACTCGCGAACTGGAAGGAAGTGAGCAACTTTGGAAAGTCTATCAATGACAGCGAAGATGGCATCATTTCCTTTCGGGGTTTTTGGAAAGCCAGTGATGAAGTCCATACTGACTTTATCCCATTTCCACTCGGGGATAGGCAAAGTTCTAAGAGTACCAATAGGTCTTTGATGTTCTGCCTTAACGCGATGACAAACATCACATTCAGCAATGAACTGAGCAATTTCTCTCTTCATCCTAGTCCACCAAAATCTCTGGCGTAGATCTTTATACATTTTAGTACTACCGGGATGAATCGAGAGGGGAGATTCATGGGCTTCTTTAAGGATCAGCTGTCTAAGGTTCTTATTCTTCGGTACTACTATCCTGTTCTCGAAGTATACAATACCTTCATTGTCTAGGGTAAAACATTTAGCCTTACCACTAGCAATGTTTTCTTTGATGTATCGGATACCTCGAGGACGTTTCTGCACAGCTTTGATTTGATCCTCAAGAGTTGGTTTCACTACCAAGGTGGAAAGGAATCCATAAGGAACAATCTCAAGATTAAGCTTTCGAAGTTCCTCATAGAGAAGTGGTTGATACTGTTGTAACATGAGGTTGTTACAATACGACTTACGACTTAGTGCATCAGCCATGACATTGGCTTTGCCTCGGGTGAAAGAAATTCCTAAGTCATAATCTTTTATCAACTCAATCCAGCGTCTTTGCCTGAGATTAAGATCTGGCTGGGTGAATATTTATTTGAGGCTTTGGTGGTCAGAATATATCTGGTAGTGATTACCAAGGAGGTAATGTCGCCAAGTCTTCAGGGCATGAACGACGACAGCGAGTTCAAGATCATGGGTAGGATAGTTCTCTTCATGTGGTCGCAACTGGCGTGAAGTGTAAGCTACCACATGTCGATCTTGCATAAGTATGCATCCTAACCCTTGCCGTGAAGTATCACAATAGATCTCGAAATCCTTTTTGGTGTCTGGAGGCGCAAGTACGGGTGCAGAAGTCAATCTTCTTTTCAGCTCTTGAAAGCTTTCCTCCCACTTGGGAGTCCATTCGAATTTCTTATCTTTCTTGAGGAGTTCAGTTAGAGGCTTTGCAACTTTGGAGAAGTTCTCAACGAAGCGGAGGCAATAGCTTGCTAAGCCAAGAAAACTCCTAACTTGCTTAACCGATTCAGATGGAGTCCAATCAAGGAAGGCCTGAACTCTCTCGGGATTGACAGCAATGCCTTTGGCAGAAATCACGTGCTCTAGATAGGTCACTTCTGGTAGCCAGAATTCACACTTTGAGAATTTGGCATATAGGCGATGCTCTCGAAGTTTCATCAATACCAACCTAAGATGTTCTGCGTGCTCTTCTTCGTTCTTCGAGTAGATGAGAATATCATCAAGATAAACTACAACAAATTTCTCTAGGTACTCCATGAAGATCGAATTCATCAAGCACGAGAATGTGGCGGGGGCATTCGTTAAACCGAAAGACATAACGGTGTACTCATAAAGACCATAACGAGTAGTGAAAGCCGTTTTGGGAATGTCCTCGTTTCTGATTTTGTTTGATGATAGCCTAATCTCAAATCCATTTTGGAGAAGACAGAGGATCCAGCAAGTTGATCATAAAGATCATTGATCCTGGGAAGTGGGCACTTGTTCTTTATCATCGCTAGATTTAGCGGGCAATAGTCTACGCACATCCTTTCTGTTCCATCTTTCTTCGTTACGAACAGAACAGGGCAACCCCATGGCGATGAGCTAGGGCGGATGAAGCCTTTTTCCAACGAAGCTTCAAGTTGGATTTTGAGCTCATCTAACTCACGTGGGGCCATTCTATATGGGCGTCTGGATATTGGGGCGGTTCCTGGGATAAGATCTACCACAAACTCTACAGATCTGTCAGGTGGTATGATTTAAGTGGTTGGGTTACTAAATGGTTTTCCTAGAGGACGACCATGGCTTACTAGGGCTACAACAGATATGTCAGAGTAGCAAAGTACCCCAACACGATGGTCAGTGTGGTTATTCTAGCTAGAAGACATCTAAAGTGAGAGGAAGAACTGCAAATGCATCAATATAGGTTTCTAGAAGAAAACCTACAACAAACTCTATGGAACTGTCAGGCATACCACCTAGAAGTTCTTCTAAAAGGACAACCAAAATGGAGAGAAGGATTTTGCAATTGCATCAGATTATGAAGAAACCTGGAATGACTCGGACAACATAACGGCTGTAATTGTAAGAGAAGTGAGAATTCTTACAACATAACAACATCACTTACATACGATGTAAGAAATCAGGAAGCACAACAACTCTAGCAAACTGAACACAACTTTCCTACGGCTACAAGGAAGCAATCAACGAGATGTCCTAGTAAAAGACATAGATGAGCCTAGTCCTATCTTCCCGTAGAAGAAGATGAGGGTGACTCAGAACTCAGATCGATGGGGGTAAGGAGGAAAAAGAAGTCTTACGTTGTTCCCTTATACCCAAAGTAACTATATAACTATAGAATTCTAGACTCGACATCGGCCAAGGGTTTGATAATCCTATAGACAGTCCTGCTCTGATACCAAGTCTGTCGGAACCCGGGATTTGCGTATGTAATTCCTGTTACAACACAATCATATGGAGAGCCGAGAGCCGTACCCACTTGTCTAAGCAGAAAAGGCCAAGCACAAAACATTCTCGGAAAGCATCAAACGTGAGGGGCATCCCATCCAGGCCGGATGATCAACTGAGATGGGTCCTCATCGTCCGCTCACAAGTCTAAATGATTATGGGTGGTGAAATCCCATACTCATAGACAAGTCGCCTCGACCATATTCTCGATTGTATTATAATACTTACGTAAACAGACTCCAGCCCGATCTCTTAGTCGGGGTCTCGGGCGGGCTCAATCATACAACAAAGTGTGCCACGTGACAGAGTCACGAGCAATCGCATCGCGATGCCCCTAGCTACGCACATCTAAGGGCCACTTGGTGTATAAAAGACCGTCGGCAAGAACTCAACTAAGCTATCGAACCCCACACTAAGACATGCACGTTATAAACATACACGCATCATACATGTCCAGTGTAAACAGCAGGTAATCACAACATGAACTCTACAAACTCATAGTCTTTATAACTTCTGCTAAACAGAGCATACATTGTAGTGGTATTACAAGCAGAGATCACATGGTTGTGATCCAACATTACATCAAACATCAACGGAAGCAAATTATGTCTTAGTAAAGACAAGTTTAACAAATGGCTTAAGAATCCTGAAAGAAAATACAACGACCCTCCAAAGGGCACATGCTGCTGTCTGGAACTATGCGACTTGGTCCACGTCGAGCTCGAGGTAGAGGCCACCATCGGGGTCAGTGGTCTCGTCTCTAAAACATAGAATAAGCAAACGTGAGTACAAAGACGTACTCAACAAGACTTACATAGGAACTATACTACTCATGCTCAAGTATCAAGTCTCCAACCAATACACCACTATGGATACTTCCTCGACTTCCCCACGAGGAAGCACGCCATATCACTCACACTTATCTTGGAAATTTTTAAGAGTAACCATTGAAGTTGTCTATGATCACGTAAAGGTCTCCAAGTAGTCCATAACCGCTGACACGGCTATTCGAATAGTTCATTAACCCCGCAGGGGTGTACTGCTACACACACGCACACATCAGTTACCGACTGGGAGTGGACCATTCAAGCGAGTACCGGCGAGGATGTTGCCACGACACTTCACTCACAGCACCATCTCTAGTACTAGGGAGTCGCCTATTTGAGTTGGGACCACGATCGGAATCTGGCCAATTTTTCCGATGCGGACTGAAATGTTGTGTGACCGCCATCAAGCTCAACTCGATCATGATCACTTGATTCAACGTGCCCACAACCTACGTACACCACTTACCTTGATGTACCTGCTTGAGATCGTTTAAAGTTCAAACTACTTGCGACTCCTGGACTTGGTCCGGGGTGTGGTACTAGGCCGAGAGGGGTCAGTGAGCCCAATGTGTGGTCGTACTCTTAGTCTTGGATAACAACACAAGAACTCGGGCTTAAGGCAGTGTTCCACGAGACAACCCACTGTGTAGTCCTACACAACCTCTCATCGTTCACCTTGTTTAGGTCAAATTCACCAACACGTTACCACCCTCATTCACATGATCACTACCATCCCGACTCACAACAAAGTAGCCTCATTGTAACCTCTAAGCATGAAATAAGCTGTAACAGTTGCAGGGGCCACATGATATCACCCAACTCCTACATCTGCTAGGATTGTGGTTTGCTTACTACTGTGACAAGATGATAGGTCATGCAAAGGAATAGGTTCAACTAAGCGGTAGAACATATCATGGTGACATCCTAAACATGCATAAGCGAGAATGAGAGGGAACTGGGATTTTATCGACATGATCAAAGAGGGGGTGCTTGCCTTGCTGATGATCACGATGTAACACTCTTCTGACGTGAGGTTGAACTCGTCTCCGAGATCAACTCTACCGAGAAGAAGCAATCACCGAAGCACTGGAAGTAAAGCAAACAATTGATAAATTGTAATGCACAACCAATATAGCATGATATGTTGATGTACATGGGTTTGTTGTGCTTCTTAAGTTCATGTGAAGTGCATTGAATTGCAATGGTTAAAGTTGGAATGGCATAAGCAATTTATTTGATTTAAACCAAATGAACCAAATAGCAAAATGCTACTGATCCATCATTGTAAACATTTCAAACATAGTTTAAAGTTGGTTATTTGGATAGAGAATTTTATTCTGATCAATTTTCATATAAAAATCATTTCAATTTGAGTTACGGTTTAAAAGTTATTCAAATTCAAAGTTTTGGATATTTTCTGGAATTTCTGGATTAAAAATAAACAAAAAGGGCATTAATGCATCAGCACTGCATCATTCTGATGTCATCCGCGTTGACTGGTCCAACTGACCAGTGGGGCCCGACTGTCAGTGGATGGGTGGTTAATTACCACAGTTTAAATTAAACTGTGTTTAATTAGTGGGCCTTGGACCCACAAGTCAGTGAGTGAGAGAGAGATTAGTGGGGGGGGGGGGGTTATGGGGTTAATGGAGACGGCTTGACGCCGGTGGCTCTGGCCACAGCGGCGCTCTGCCGGAGTTGAGCTCCAGGCCACGGGAGGGGCAGAGGAGGCCACCAGGGGGTGCCTCGTGCTCTCCCACACGTGCTGGTGCTAGAAGGGGGACTCCACGAGCACTAGGGCGTCGCCAGTGACGACTTCCGCGGCGGTCGGTTCCTGTCCACGGCGGGGAACGGCGACAAGGGGTCAGGGAGGAGCGCGGGAAGGGGGAGAAGAACCATGAGCTTACCTTGAACGCGATGAGGAGCACGGAGAGGCCGGTGAGGCAGTGGCGACGGCGCAATTGCTCGCCGGAGCTCACGGCGGCTGGCGGCGGTTGGAGACGAAGGCGTCGTCTCTGGGGCTCCTTTGGCGCGATTCGAGGCGCAGGTCGAGGAAGGCGAGGACGGGGACTCCACTGGACACGGTGGAGCGGCGAGAAGGGCACGGTGGCCGCGCGGACCACGACGGCGTGCTCCGGATGGGGATCGGGGCATTGCGTGATTTCGATGAGGGAGAGAGGGAGGTGACAAGGGGAAGGGGGGAAATGGTTCGTAGGCCTTCCAGGCGGGGAGGTTTAGCCAGGGGAAGAAGGACGTGGCCGGCGGTGAGCTGCATGCTTGCCACCGAGGAGCATCGGGGCCAGGGGTGGAAGAAGACCCTGCTGCCCCTGGTGGGCTGGGCTGGGCCGGTCAGGTAGGTGGGCTGCCCAGGTAGGTTCCTTCTCTCTCTCTCTGATTCTCTTTTATTTTTTTTCTGTATTTTTGTTTTGTTTTGATTTTGGAACCAAAACATTTTATAAAATCCCGAAAACTTTTATGTGAGCTTAGATGACATATATAAATCCCCTCACAAAGTTTCAGAATTATTGGAATTTTCTTTATTAAATTCCAATTGCAAATACTTTATTTAATTAATTTCCAAGGGCATTTTGGACTTTTAGAAAAATCAGAGAGCATGATGTGGGACCCACTTCACTTGAAATGTGATCATGCCCATTTATGAGACTTTTCAAAAAGTTCAAAGCTTTTTTGGAAAAAGATTTTTGTCTGGCCTTTTATTAAAATTATTTTGAGGCTTTTTTTCTTCCCCATTTCTTTTTTTTTTGCAAAATTTTTCATGAAGCTAAAATGCAAGCTAGGTTAAACACAAACCTAAGTTAGGTTTCTAACACCCTGGGACCCGAGGGGGAGCAGCCAGGCAAGTATGGAATCCACCTGACCAGGGAGTGGTTTATATCAGAGTTGATGGGTGCGTCTCCAAGAATGGGGAGGTTGGAGCGGTGGCGGCGGTGTGCCGTGATCACACGGGCACATTTAGAGGCTCATCTGCGGTGGTTTTTTCAGGGATCTCGGACCCAGCTTGTCTGGAGATGATGGCCTGCAGAGAGGCTCAAGCGTTGGCTCAAGACCTTATGTTCTCAAAGATTATCATATCTGGGGACTTCAAAAATATGATTGCTGACATAGGTGAAGAAGCAGGAGGCCTTCATAGTATGATTACTTCGGAGATAGTAGCAAATAAGATTTGTTTGATCAGTGTTCTTTTGTTTGGGAAGGGAGAAATTATAATCCCGATGCTCATCGCTTAGGTAAATTTGCTTCTAGTTTAAATCAAGGTAGACACTTATGGAATTAAGATCCACATGACCCAGCATGTATCCCGAGAGTGTTGGTTATGAATGAATAGAGAAAGTGTTTACCCCTAAAAAAGGGTGCCAGCTACGAGGGCACCACCACGAGGTTTCTTTGTTCGCCCCCTCCCTGGCCTTCTTCCAGGAGGCGACTGTGCGTCAGGTTGACGGCGAAGGAGATTCGATGGACGGAGAGAAATCATGGACTAGCGGTGAGTCAGAAGCACCTCATCCTCCTTGTACGATGCACGATCAGCGCCCCTCTTCCCTTGTGATGGCGACACCGCAGTGCCAACTGCCAACGACCGATCACCGCCACCATCCTACCAGATGCCAGTCTCATTTCTCCCAGCAATGCGGACCCGTCCTTTCTTCACCGGCGAAGAGGCGCTCACCGCCATAAAAATTGCTGCATTGCCCCCCTGTCTTCTCCTACTGTGTGACAATGGGATCTGACGGACTAACCTAGCTCGGGTGCCTGGCCAGCAGGGTACACGGACAGCTTCTCTCCTCCGTTAGTGAAATTTTCGGCACCTCACGAGGTAAGGTCAATAGATTCTTCTTTTAGCGGTTCCATTCTCCTACGTGTTTCCCTGTCTATTGATTTATCGATATTTTTGCTAGATTGATAATCGGCAGTGAGGATGACGTTGTTGATTTATTGTGTTGATGCCTGATGGACATCTCGGGAGGTTGTAGTTGGAATAGCTGGTGTACTGGTTTGTATGCCAGATTCCTTGACTTTGTTCCTCAATCCTAGAGGCTGAGCTTTCAGTAATTTGTGTTGGTATAACAGATCTGATGAAAAGGTTATCTTGGAACACTGAAATTCGTGTGTTATGCACAGTTCAGTACCAATTTATAACAGATTATGTGGTCCCATTTTATTTGTTAAATTTTTCCTTGAATAACCTTTTGATACCGATACTTTAGCAAGCTCTATGTTATCAGTTTTCTAAGTTCAGTGTGGTGGTACTTTTTGTTGCCTATTTGATGAAATGCATGAACAACAGTTTACAAAGCCATTAATTAGGTGGTGCAAGCAATTTTATGTGGCGGTTGTTGACAACATGGTTATGTTAAACTTTGAAAGTAAATATTCTTTTATTTGTATTCAACTCTTGCTGGTCATGTATCCATCTCTTTTTGGGCACGCCTATACTTTGATGTTAAATTTCGCATTATACTAAAAGTTGTTATATCCCTTGAAAAGGAACTTAATTGCAAGTCTTAGCTCTGCTATGATGTTTTACATTTCTGCCTCACATAATGTTCACGTATTAATTCAGCAAATTTCTCCCATGGTAGTATAGCAGATATTCATCTTCATATTTAAGGCGTTGTAGCTTCAAACATTCATACTTATTAGATATACTAGGTGAATGCCCGTGCGTTGCCACGGGATATAAAATATCTACTATCTAAAAAGAGAATATAGGGATATAGGGATGTTCGAGCGTGTCTCGACAGTTCGCCATATAGGATTTGGACTACCCCAGACACTTTCTTTTTCATCAGTACCAACCATATGCATATGATTGGACATATAGGGGATAAAGTGAGAGAAGCATGGTTGCGAACACGGACACATAGGAGCTCAAAATGAACATGTTGGGACACTGACTGGGTGTGTTCGCAGTCGTTTGGGGGGAACAGATTGCACATTATGGTTGTAGATGCCCTTAACTATCTGTAAGGCCCGATATGCGGTACTGTTCCAGATCTAGATGTTTCCACCCAGATTCGGGGACGAAGCACATATCGGTCCCACCGCGACATATGACATAGCCATATGCCCTGGATTTCCAACATGATATCACAACATTACAGATACAAGGATACAACATCTCATACAATCGGCATACAACTGCCTTAAATACAATACAACAGCGGAAGATACATGTCTGAGTACAGACTACAATCAAATGCCTAGCGGAAAAGAAAAAAACATCGATCCCATAACCACACGGGTCCAGGCCCTCCGCCGGGATCCGCCTAACTAGTCGTCGTCGAGTCTCCACGTGAAACGTCGGTCGCCATACCTGTTGTCGATCAAGAACCCTGAAAAGAGTTTGGGGGTAGTATCATGAGTACAGAAGTACTCAGCATCCAACTGTAGTGGTCATCTGACCCAGCAAGGACTTCATCACTCGTCATTCTAGGACAACTAGTAGTTTACGGTAAGGAAGGGGTAAGTGGTGAGGTTGCTGCCGCACTAGCATTTATGAAGTGGCTAACGATCTAGAGAGTAAGGTAAGAATCCAAGCATTCGATCCTTGTCCTCCTCTTCGCATCCCGACGAAGAAGAAGCAGTCAAGGCACACACACACGTTGATCAAGTTATATTAAGATTATCTCAGTTGTTGTTGTCTATGAACAAGGAGTAGGTCTCAAGTCGTCCATAACCGTGGACACGGCTTCTCGAAAAGATTTAACCCTGCAGGGGTGTACCAACTGCCCATTACAAGGCTCCGCACGCACGCCCATCTCTCTCAGTTGCTACCCATCACAGGCAACCATTTTATGATTTAGTTCCAAGAGATCCGAAACGACAGGTCCCTCTAGCTAACAACGAACAAATCCGGGTGGCCCCCGGGGAGTCGACACCCAATCCAAAAGATGGCCACGCTCTCGGATCAGACTCTTCCGTCTCAACAGGGTTTGGGTTACCGAGACGCCTCACGTGAGGCCTCAGGCCCTCGCCGGTCAAAGGTGGACCAACAGGGAAACCATGTCCTCACTGGTCCGGGTTGGTTTAAAAACTACTGGCAGCTGACCAACACACACACGGTTTCAAATGGTAAATCAGCTTGGGCCACCACTAGAAATGCTTGAAGCTAGGTAGGTAAGAAAATGGGACCCCATAAAATCCCACACGCGGTTAGGCACGCTCAGTCTTAAAACCAATACCCGTAACTCGGATCCTAGGTGACTCGAATGGAACAAAGCGTCGGGGCGGGATAGCCTAGACCTTCCATCCTTCGTCGAATATAGTCAACATTATAATAAGCATATCATCAACAACAATATAATAATGTGATAGCCCAACCAAGGAGTAACAGGGTAACATCGTAGCATCCTAAGCATGCATACTAGGCAGGGGCTGAGCAACGAGCAATAGTAACATAGCAGTACAAGGTTTGCTGGGAAGGGACATGGCTGTATCGGTTTGAAAGAGGCTGTAAACATGTGGTAGGATCAAACATCGAGCCTATCCTAGACTAGCATGCAAACCGCTGGTTGAAATAGAATGGATCATAAGTAATGTATAGTCCTTGCCTGTTGATAAGTCGGGTTCTGAAGGTGTAGTCGATCGCAAGATCGCATCGTCTCCGAAGGTACCCGCGGAAGCACACAAGAGGGTAAACACTGGAAAGAAATCAACGAGCAAGCACTCTATTACTACGGGGCAACACAAGATCAAGAAGACATCACACGACACGGCAACACGATACGGATCTATCGTCGAGAACGGTTACTAACAGTTTAAGTGGGGTATCGGTCACACACGACGAATACCGCACGTTTATGGTGGTTCAAGGTGCTTAGCTACAGGTGATCAACCAACGGTTATTAACATGGCAACTCAAGCAAGTATGGCATAGCACACAAACATGTCAAGAGGTGAAGCACAAAATAAACTATCTACGCTAGTCAATTTAAGCGAGGCACAACCTAAACATGGCATAACACTAAGTGCCGCACGATGATTAAAACATTTGGTACTGTTCTGTCCTAAACCATATTTTAGGTTGGTTAACAACAGCAAACAATAGCATAAATACAAAGTACACGAAAAACTAATCAAGTTACATATAAAGAACATTTTAATCAGAGCAACAGTTAAAAAGTTATGGCAATTACAGTTTACAGTGGCAAGCAGTGTAATTAGCAGGTCAACAACATGTAAACAAAGTCAAACATGGCAACAAGCAACATTATATTAAACTACACGAAAAACTAAGCAACTTTCATGTTTTATGCGTCGCGATCCGAGCTACCGTTAAAAAGTTACGGGCAACGCAAAAATACTATACAATCTGCCAAAATTAAATAAACAGAAAAAGAAAAAGAAAGAAAAAAAACTACCGACTCTGGGCCGAAAGCTACTGGGCCGGCCCAACTCGCAGAAAAAAAAAGAAAAAAAACCAGAGGGATGCCTCACCTTGGGCCGAAGCCCATGTGGCTGGAGAGGCCGCGGCTCGGTGTGGGCCTTGGAGGGGAGTTGGGCCGTGGGGGCGGAGCCGGCCCACGCGGGCGCTGGGGAGGCCAGCCGGTCGTCTCGTCCCCGAGCTCCCGATCCAGGACGCCGGCGGCGGCCGCGCTTGACGAAGTCCGGCGAGGGGCGGCGGCCGAGGCGAGCAGGGAAGGCCGGGAGGCGCGTGAGGGCGGCGGATCCGGAGTCCGTGGCGGCGGGGAGGACAGGGCGGTCGCCGGCGGTGCTTGGTGCCGCGGACCTAGCTCGGGCGGCCGGTGGATCTCGTGGTGGCGCCCTGTGGAGGAGAAGAGAGCCACGGCGAGGAGGGGGGAGAGGAGAAGGGAGGAGGGAAGAAGAGGAGGGAGGCTGGCCGGGGCGCGGCTCGCCGGTAGCCGGCGGCTGGCCGGAGTGCGGCGGCGGGGTCGCAGCGGCACGGGCGCGAGGAGGCCTTCGGGCGCTTGGGCAGAGGCCTCCACGAGAGGAGAGAGAGGAGAGCTACGGGCTGACGTGGCGCGCTCGGAACCACCCGATCCGCGATCCGATGGCTGAGATTGCCTCTGGCTAGGGTTTGGACGAAAATTGGGGGCAAAACTGGGGTTGTGGCTGCAAATTTGTGGCTAGGGAAACCCTAGAAATGGGTGGGAGTGTGGTGGCCTTTATATAGCCCCGGTGGTTGGCAGTTTGCAAAAACATCCCCGGTTTTTCTCTCGCGCGCACGGTGTTTACGTTTCTGACCGCCGGGGGTCCGCAGGACCTCCGATTCGGGTAAAACTTCGAACTGCGCGACCAGCGCGTCGAGCCGGAGGCGTTCACCTCGTGCTGGAACCGTTCCGAGAACACTTTCCGGCGTGCTATAAAAATAACTCGTTTAATTATTAAACGGGGTTTTTGTTCCGTTGGCTGCGGCTGGTCTCGTGCGGTTTTCGCGACGGTGATCGGGTGAAACCCGATGTCGCAAAGGTCGAGTGTCAGGGTGGCAAGGGTCGGTCTCCGTCCGGTACGAGATAAGAGGGGGAAAAAGAGTCGTCGATCGATAAATCGGGGATGCAAACACCGCAAACAAATCAGGCAATCAATCAATTCACACCGAAAACAATTTTTTTAATTTTTGTGAAAACTGGGCTGTTACACTATCTTCTTGCAAAAAGTGATGGCATTTGATTTTCATCCACACAATGACAAACTGATTGTTTCTTGCGCGTTTTGTTCCCCCTTAACAATTGTTATTTTTTCTTAACCATCATCTCCTTACAAGAAGTGATGTTATGTGGTTTCCATTCGTACAAAGTGACTCACTTCGCTTCTTCCCCGTCGATAATCATATTTTTTTCTTCACCATCCTGGTGTGATATTTAATCTTCTCTCGAACCCTCCTTCCGCTCCAACATCATTCATGATCATGTACTTCTACAAATTATATAATATTTACAAGTGGAAGAAAATTGATAATATTTCTTATTTATAAATAATGAAAGATGTACACAGTGCAATGTTTTGTCTTGCTTTATTTTTTACTGCAACAAATATAACACTTAAAATAATACAAATAGACTTGATTAACTAAAATTTCACTTGACCTCATTTATGCAAATTTACCGACTGCCATCCCTTATTGAGAGCTGGCTTTATATTGTGTCCCACTTTTTACGGAAGAGATGTGAGGTCATGTATACATTAGTTGAGACGCCTGTTGTCTGTACTCTGTACCACCTGTAGATAGTCTTAAAAACACCTACATTAGACTGTCTTTTTTAAGCTATCTGGCGCCCAAAAATTTGGAAAAATAATAATGTTTCTGATCACCGTTCCCCACCCCCGCATGGCTCCTCCATGGCGTGAAATAGGACCGCATCATTATTACAGACCAGCGCCATACTTATCTCTGGATGAAGGTTTGTGCGTAGGTGAAGCTATCCCTCTGTCCATCGACTCCGTCGGCTTGACGGAGTTCACTGGCCACCTGGCTAAGTTGAACAAGCACGTGAGAGGAAAATTAATCATAGCTGATGTTCAAGACATGGTTAGAGAGGTTCTGCAATGTGATTGTAATCCCACAAGAGACTAATGCTTATTCTCTTGTCTCATAAAAATGAAGAGTACGTAGCGGAAAGCATCAGCCTTATGATCTCTCCAACCTTCGCCTCGGTGATCCTGCAATCGCCGTCCTTATCCACCATGTAGAAGAAGGTCTGAAGGCTGCTGTCCAACTCAATCTGGTGTCAGAGATCTGGTCTCAGATGCAAGAACTCGAGCATCTCCGGCTTGCTGATGATGTCCTTGGAGATGTCTCGGCCCCTCACCAGCACGTGCCCGGCCTCGGCGACGGACTTGGAACTTTCGATGCGACAACGGCGGCGACGGCTCGCGGACGTGATCCGTCGGAGCTCCTGCGACACCTGCTTGATCCACGTAGAGGCGTTCCGGAGTACGCTCAGGCGGCGCGGAATTGGCAGGGAGAGAAACACGAGAAACGGCTTAGGGGGCGAGCCTGGACGCGTCGTGGGCGGCGGCACACAGGTTTCGTTCATAGGAAGGACCAATGGATCAGGGCGTGATCAAACATATAGATATGAGGGATTGTGGTCCATGATTGAAATGAATTGATTGCTTCATTATGTTATTACCAAAATAAATGATTGATTGCCATGCGGGAGAGGAAAATCCACCAAACAAATTAAGGAAGGCAGCGAGCAAAACGCTTTGACAAGGTTGAGTAGTAGACTGGTGGGTGGGGTATAAATGGTTGACGAAGCTATTGGCAAAACGCTTAAGAGGGACCGTGAAAAACCGTTAGGTTATTTTTAGAGAGTAGAGATTGCTACCATCTAAATTATGGGTAGGAGCACACAACCATCTCCTCCTCGATCCTTCCCACTGTCCTTGCCTCCACGCCACTACATTCTCACCTCCATGAAAAGAAATTTCTACATGTGACCGTCTCGCGTCCCGTCGCGCTGAGGCTCTCACGCCGCAGCCACAACGCCGGCTGATTCCGGCCACTGCCGGCGGCCTTCGGCGCGATCCAGCACACCCTCGTGCTCCTCTCGCTGTGCTGCTCCTCCTCCACTCCACGGACTCGCCGCCCGACTCCTCCTCGCGCTGGCCCCGGCCAACCCTAGCCGCCACAGTTTCCGGTTTGGTGGCGCTGCCGTGGCTCCAATGAGTTCTGATGTCGAGCGTCGTTGGGGGGCGCTTCTAGCCAGGTGGCCTAGCCACGTGAAGATCCTCCGCCTCCCGCCGTGCCCGCGGCGCTCACCCGGCCGGCCGCCGGCGTCCAGAGCAGGCACAACTGGAGACACATGTACGTCGTGTGCACATCCTGAGATGGCAGGGCGTTTCTGGGTGCTCGCCGGTGACTCGGCAGATGCGGCCGATCCAGGCATGGAAGAAGATCTGCCGGTCACCCCCTCTCGCTGGGTTGATGACCTCCGAATTGCGGGGTATTCGGCGGAGGAAGCCGGGGCGGTTCTCCGGATTCCGGCCAATGATCCGACGAGGGAGGAACAGCGACATGATGGAGTCTCTGGATCCAGCATGGCCATGGCTGCTGACCTGGTGTGAAGGGTTGCGCTGCGGCGTTCTTCCAAGCCTTGGTGTGGACCTCTTCCGGCGGTCAATCGTCCGTTCTACTCGGGATCTCGGTTCTCTGCCCTAAGTGTGGAGGGGTGTGATGATGCGGATTCGGATGCGGTGGAGCTGGCAGTGGGGGTGGCGGCAGATGTGCTTGCGGAAGACAGATTGGTCTCACGGGATGACATCTGCCGTACTCCTAAATCGGCTGATCAGGCGGAGCGCGAGTTCTGGGAATTCGCCGGGTACCCGGAGAAGGATTCACGGTTATGGGAGAAAGGCGCTGGTTGCATGTCTCTGGAGATAGTTCAAGCTCGACCGGTGGTTGACAGTGCCCATTCGCCTAGGGGGCGCCGGCCGTCGGGTCCAGTTTTGAGGAAGCCGGCAGTGCGGATCGGATGGAGAGGACCTCTCCCGCGCCCTCGAATTACTCCGCCACCATGCCTGGGGGCTTTTTTCCCCGAAGAGTTCTTGGCTGGAGAGTTGGCCGCGGAGGAGAGGCATGCCGATGCACTAGTAGAAAACAGGGTTTTGGTTTAGGCCTTTCCAGATCCATGGGGGCATACGTCCCGGTTCATGCACCCAGGGGGCCGGCCGGGTCTCGTGCAACATTGGTCCTGGTTCTTCTGGGGGCATATGTCCCGATTCCATCCAAGAACCGGGACCAATGTACCTCGCTCCTGGCCCACAACCATTAGTCCCGGTTTGTGGCTCGACCCGGGACGAAAGGCTCACCCACAAGCATTAGTCCAATTTCAGGGTCATTTACCTCAAAATAAATCATTAAATGCATGAAAAAGAGCAAATGGTGGCGGCGACGCGGCAAACTTAAAACATTCAACGACTTAACATCTCAAACCTAGAACATAAAAAAACTACTACTCCTCCTCGTCGGAGAAATCGTCTTCGGTGTCGGAGCTGATGTCATCCTCCAGCGCTATCCAGCGGGGGTCACCGAGGGGCCAGTTGGCGGAGCCTCTCGCCAGTTCCTCCTCCGCCATCGCCTTGGGCGCCCGCTGCTCCTCCCGCCATTCATGACGCTTCTGTCGCCGCTCCGCGCTCTCGGCCGCCAGCCTCGTCCAGTGTTCCGCCTCCTCCGAGGCTTCACGGTGATGGCTCGCGTACCAATCCTGCACGACACGCTGGTCCTGCTCCGAGGTGAGGCCGAGCACCGCTCGTCGACGATGGAGGCGGTGGTCCTCTTCAGTGAGGAGGAGCGGCGGATCTGCCATGTCCTCCGCCTCTTCCAAGCTGCGACAGTGGCGGTTATTCATCTCCGCGCGCGGGCGACCGAGCCTCCACGCCGCAACGTCATACGCGCGGGCGGCTAAATATGCATGCCAGAACCTGCCGAGACACACACGCTCGTTGTTGGCGCAAGTGATCACCGCCATGAATGTGTCGTCCGAGCGCTCGCGGACGCCGTGGTAGCTTGGTGGGCGGCGGCGGGGTGGCATGGTGGCGGTGGCTCGAAAGGGGAAAGAGTGCACGAGAAAAGAGCTAGTGGCGACTGGCGTTGCGTGGAGTCCTCTTCCACGCGCTTTTAACCGTACACGATTTTGAATCCACCCAAATAGGAAGAAGCACACGGATCGCGTGTTTCTTTCAAGCGCTTGTGAGTCATTGGATCAGGCTTCTGAGCCGTTGGATCCAACCAATCAGGAAGAAGCACACGGATTGCGTGTTTCTTTCAAGCGCTTGTGAGTCGTTGGATCAGGCTTGTCGTTGCCTATATATATATAGCCCACATCTAGGACATGTTCGACACTCAGTTCATCGGCCGACTATAAACCATTCGGATTCGCCTGCATACGTTCGATGGTGCATTTGATATGCTTGCACTCATGAGCCACCGTCGGGCTGTATACAGGCTAAATCGTACGTTTTGTTGATCTTACATATATCTAGCTAGAAATCTTTCACTTCATATCAGGGTCATTTAGCTCAAAATAAATCATAAAATGCATGAAAAATAGCAAATGAAGTCAGAAAGGATTGAAATTTTAGTATGTGGCTTTAAATGCTGCATGTTGGATGCAAAAAAAGTCTTGAGTTGAAATAAGTTTAGAAAAATGAAATGCCTTTGAAACAGATGTGTTTTCGTCTGAAACCCTCGTACTTTGAAAGAGATGGTCCAGTTTGTACATGAAGTGCATCCAGTTTTTGCCGTAATCCTCTCAACTTTTGCACACATGCTATGTGGGTCAAATGATGATGCCATGCCAAGTTTCAACCTTTTCTGAGTTCTGTTGTAGTGCTTTCCAATTACAGGGTCATTTAGCTCAAATAAATCATTAAATGCATGAAAAATAGCAAATGAAGTCAGAAAGGTCTTTAGCACCGGTTTCAACCACAAACCGGTACTTCAAGCGCTTTGTTACTTTCAGCTCACCTCGACCAATCAGGAAGAAGCACATGGATCGCATTTTTCTTTCAAGCGCTTTGTGAGTCGTTGGATCAGGCTTGTCAGCCGTTGGATCAGGCTTGTCGTTGCCTATATATAGCCCACCTCTCGGACATGTTGGACACTCATTTCATCGGCCGAATACAAATCATTCGGATTCGCCTGGTTGCGGTCTGACGGTGCTTTTGATATGTGGGCACTCACGAGCCACACCTTCGGGCTGTAACCAGGCGAAACCGTGTGTTTTGTTGATCTTATATATATCTAGTTAGAAATCTTTCACTTCATCGACCAAATACAAATCATTCGGATTCCCTGCATATGTCTGACGGTGCATTTGATATGCTTGCACTCATGAGCCACCGTCGGGCTGTATGCAGGGGAAACCTTGTGTTTTTCTTGATTGGAAAACAAAATCAAAAAAGTATAGCAATTTCATTATAGGACGTCAACGGAAGAATACTCCACATCCCGTACACCATCAAGACGAATTGCAGACGGTCCTCGCCTGGTTGACAGATCCGGCAAGTCTACCGACCAGGCGTGAACCGTCTGAAATACACGTACAGGATTTTCGTCCCCTACGGATTTTCAGACGGGCCACGCCTCGTGGGCACATCTGGCAAATCTGCCAACCAACCGAGGTCCGTCCGCATTTCTCCCTGACAGAGTACCGGATACAGATGAATTCCTCCGTGTACTGCCTTTAGTGAACTTGTTATGCTAAGATAAGTCCACGCGGACCTGTGCTTATAAACAGGTCTAACTCCACTTCGGCTAGCGAGGTGGTACTAATTTCACTTGGTTACAGGGGACCTTTAGTACCGGTTCTGGGCACCAACCGGTACTAAAGGGTTAGTTAGTGGTTAATTACGGTGGGAGAAGCCTTTAGTACCGGTTGGAGGCACCAACCGGGACTAAAGGTCCTTTCTCAGAGAAAAATAATGCCACATACTGGGCTGACACGGGACTAAAGGTCCTTTTAGCTCAAAATAAATCATTAAATGCATGAAAAATAGCAAATGAAGTCAGAAAAAGTTGAAATTTTAGTATGTGGCTTTGAATGCTGCATGTTGGATGCAAAAAAAGTCTTGAGTTGAAATAAGTTTAGAAAAATGAAATGCCTTTGAAACAGATGTGTTTTCGTATGAAACCCTCGTACTTTGAAAGAGATGGTCCAGTTTGTACACGAAGTGCATCCAGTTTTTACCGTAATCCTCTAAACTTTTGCACACATGCTATGTGGGTCAAATGATGATACCATGCCAAGTTTCAACCTTTTCTGAGTTTGGTAGTAGTGCTTTCCAATTACAGGGTCATTTAGCTCAAAATAAATCATTAAATGCATGGAAAATAGCAAATGAAGTCAGAAAGGGTTGAAATTTTAGTATGTGGCTTTGAATGCTGCACGTTGGATGCAAAAAAAGTCTTGAGTTGAAATAAGTTTAGAACAATGAAATGCCTTTGAAACACATGTGTTTTCGTCTGAAACCCTTGTACTTTGAAAGAGATGGTCCAGTTTGTACACGAAGTGCATCCATTTTTGCCGTAATCCTCTCAACTTTTGCACACATGCTATGTGGGTCAAATGATGATACCATGCCAAGTTTCAACCTTTTTTGAGTTTAGTTGTAGTGCTTTCCAATTACAGGGTCATTTAGCTCAAAATAAATTATTAAATTCATGAAAAATAGCAAATGAAGTCAGAAAGGGTTGAAATTTTAGTATGTGGCTTTGAATGCTGCATGTTGGATGCAAAAAAAGTCTTGAGTTGAAATAAGTTTAGAAAAATGAAATGCCTTTGAAACACATGTGGTTTCGTCTGAAACCGTTGTACCATGAAAGAGATGGTCCAGTTTGTACACGAAGTGCATCCAGTTTTTGCCGTAATCGTCTCAACTTTTGCACACATGCTATGTGGGTCAAATGATGATACCATGCCAAGTTTCAACCTTTTCTGAGTTCATTTGTAGTGCTTTCCAATTACAGGGTCATTTAGCTCAAAATAAATCATTAAATGCATGAAAAATTGCAAATGAAGTCAGAAAGGGTTGACATTTTAGTATGTGGCTTTGAATGCTGCATGTTGGATGCAAAAGAAGTCTTGAGTTGAAATAAGTTTAGAAAAATGAAATGCCTTTGAAACACATGTGTTTTCGTCTAAAACCCTCGTACTTTGAAAGAGATGGTCCAGTTTGTACACGAAGTGCATCCAATTTTTGCCGTAATCCTCTCAACTTTTGCACACATGCTATGTGGGTCAAATGGTGATACCATGGCAAGTTTCAACCTTCTCTGAGTTCAGTTGTAGTGCTTTCCAATTACAGGGTCATTTAGCTTAAAATAAATCATTAAATGCATGAAAAATAGCAAATTAAGTCAGAAAGGGTTGAAATTCTAGTATGTGGCTTTGAATGCTGCATGTTGGATGCAAAAAAAGTCTTGAGTTGAAATAAGTTTAGGAAAATGAAATGCCTTTGAAACACATGTGTTTTCGTCTGAAACCCTCGTACTTTGAAAGAGATGGTCCAGTTTGTACACGAAGTACATCCTTTTTTTGCCATAATCCTCTCAACTTTTGCACACATGCTATGTGGGTCAAACGATGATACCATGCCAAGTTTGAACCTTTTATGAGTTCATTTGTAGTGCTTTCCAATTACAGGGTCATTTAGCTCAAAATAAATCATTAAATGCATGAAAAATAACAAATGAACTCAGAAAGGGTTGACATTTTAGTATGTGGCTTTGAATGCTGCATGTTGGATGCAAAAGAAGTCTTGAGTTGAAATAAGTTTAGAAAAATGAAATGCCTTTGAAACACATGTGTTTTCGTCGGAAACCCTCGTACTTTGAAAGAGATGGTCCAGTTTGTACACGAAGTGCATCCAAGTTTTGCCGTAATCCTCTCAACTTTTGCACACATGCTATGTGGGTCAAATGATGATACCATGTTAAGTTTGAATCTTTTCTGAGTTCAGTTGTAGTGCTTTCCAATTACAGGGTCATTTAGCTCAAAATAAATAATTAAATGCATGAAAAATAACAAATGAAGTCAGAAAGGGTTGAAATTTTAGTATGTGGCTTTGAATGCTGCATGTTGGATGCAAAAAAGGCTTGAGTTGAAATAAGTTTAGAAAAATGAAATGCCTTTGAAACACATGTGTTTTCGTCTGAAACCCTCGTACTTTGAAAGAGATGGTCCAGTTTGTACACGAAGTGCACCCAGTTTTTGCCGTAATCCTCTCAACTTTTGCACACATGCTATGTGGGTCAAATGATGATAGCATGCCAAGTTTGAACCTTTTCTGAGTTCAGTTGTAGTGCTTTCCAATTACAGGGTCATTTAGCTCAAAATAAATCATTAAATGCATGAAAAATAGCAAATTAAGTCAGAAAGGGTTGAAATTCTAGTATGTGACTTTGAATGCTGCATGTTGGATGCAAAAAAAGTCTTGAGTTGAAATAAGTTTAGAGAAATGAAATGCCTTTGAAACACATGTGTTTTCGTCTGAAACCCTCATACTTTGAAAGAGATGGTCCAGTTTGTACACGAACTGCATCCAGTTTTTGTCGTAATCCTCTCAACTTTTGCACACATGCTATGTAGGTCAAATGATGATACCATGCTAAGTTTCAACCTTTTCTGAGTTCAGTTGTAGTGCTTTCCAATTACAGGGTCATTTAGCTCAAAATAAATCATTAAATGCATGAAAAATAGCAAATGAAGTCAGAAAGGGTTGAAATTTTAGTATGTGGCTTTGAATGATGCATGTTGAATGCAAAAAAAGTCTTGAGTTGAAATAAGTTTAGAAAAATGAAATTCCTTTGAAACACATGTGTTTTCGTCTGAAGGGTTAGTCAGTGGTTAATTACGGTGGGAGAAGCCTTTAGAACCGGTTGGAGGCACCAACTGGGACTAAAGGTCCTTTTTCAGAGAAAAATAATGCCACCTACAGGGCAGACACGGCCTGGATACGACTAGAAACCCACTAATGGGCCAGGATCCAGGCCCGCAGCACACCCAGAAACCCACTAATGGGCCAGGATCCAGGCCCGCAGCAAACCCACTTCGAGCTCCTCTCAACCGCAGTAACAAAGTAGGCCCGAAAGCCTGCGGTTGAGAGGAGCTCGAAGTCGTACGCGCATCAGCACTTATAAACCACTTCGGATGTCCCTCGACTAGCGAGGTGGGACTAAACATCCCACCGCACCGCGGCAGCGCAAGTTTTGTCCCGGTTGGTGGCACGAACCGGAACGAAAGGCTACCTTTGGTTCCGGTTCGTTCCACCGGTCGGTACGAAAGGCTACCTTTGGTTCCGGTTCGTTCCACCAACCGGTACCAAAGGTCTCTCATTCCCGCCAATTGGGCTGCTGAAAAAGACCTTTCATACCGGTTGGTGACACGAAGCGGTACCAAAGGTTAGCATTGGTACCGGTTTGTGCCACCAACCGGAACCAATGTTCCTGGTATATAAGCGGCACTTAGGATTTTTCAGTTCTCATCTCGCCATTTGCCTCCGACGACAGCGGAGTTGAAACTGACGCCGTCAGGCTGCCCAACTGCCGCGCAACACCGCCGCGCACCGCCGCACCGCCCCCGACGATTTCAACGACCACGCCGGCGCCACCCCCGCTGTGACCGTCTCGCCATCCCCCCTATCCTCTCTCGCATTGCGCCCAAATTAATTAACCTGCCGCCGCGCCGCACCATGGCCGAGAGAGGAGCTCCTCCTGTGCGCCGCCGTCGGCTGCCCCTCGCCGCTCCTCGCCGCTCCGGCCGTCTGCCCCTCGCCACCCTCGCCGCCGACTGACGTCCATGGCCGTGGCCATGGCGTGCGTGCCATGGATGGCTGCAGCAGTGGGGGGGATTTTTACTAAGTTAAAATGTTCTAGTGTTGGGGGGGGGAGAAAGAAAAAAGATGGAAGGAAAAAGGAAAAAGAAAAAGGAGAGGGAAAAAAGAAAAATAAGAAGAAGAGAAGAAGAGGGATAGAGGAAGACAAAAAATAGGAGAAAAAGAAAATGGAAAATATTTTTTTTGTTCATCTTATTTTTTTTGTTTTATAATTAGTCTTAATTTTACTAAGTTAAAATGTTCTAGTGTTGGATAAGAAAAGAGGAAGAGAAGGAAAAAGAAAAAGAAGGAGAGGTAAAAAGAAAAATAAGAAGAGGAACGAAGGAGAAGAAGACGAGGAAAAAAAATAAGAGGCCTCTTTTTTTAAAAATCGAGAACGAGAGGGTGTCGAGGATCGCCTTGCGGGTCGAGGATCGGGAACTATACGCGTCGGTACATACACGGTCGATCGAGGGTCACCGAGAGAGGTCGTGGGTCGAGTCGTCGAGGGGTCGACAGGGTCATCACCGAGAGAGGTCGTGGGTCGAGTCGTCGAGGGGTCCCAGAGGGTTCGAGGGGTCGACAAGGTCATCACCGAGAGAGGTCATGGGTCGAGTCGTCGAGGGGTCGCAGAGGGTTCGAGGGTCGTCGAGGGGTCGAGAGGATCATCGAGAGATCGAGGTCTCGAGTCGTCGAGGGGTCGAGGGGTCGCAGAGAGAGGGTTCGAGGGTCGTCGAGGGATCGAGGGTCGAGGAACGCTGAGGTGGGTCGAGAGAGGATGCATTGTGCGAAGTTTTCGATCCAAATCCATGGCTAGCTATCTCATGTTTGTATATTTTGCAGAAACTATGGACGATGGTTGAAGAAACTTAGAAGAAGAAGACGTTATGGGTGAAATCATACGCGAAGGAGAAAAAGGACTGTCGGTGGGCGACGACATCCAAGAAGGACCGGGACCGTCGATGGGCGACGACAACGAGGAAGGTGATGTGACCTTGTCGTTTCTGAACGACACCGATGGTCTGGAAGGAGAGAGTGAAGCAGGCTCCGAGGATGAAGAAGTAGACCGTGATGACGACTACGATGAGCGAATGGAGGAAGGAGTTGTTGCAAAGTCCGGCGAGGTATATATATTAGTATATATAGCCTGTGCTGATGAGACTAGCTAATTGAATTGATGCATTAATTGTTTTGGTATGTATACATATATATATTAACTCTCTTCTTTATTCTTTTCTAGCCCTCCGTATCCGGATCGAGCCAAAGTTCGGTAAGGAGACGAGGCCCGAAAAAAAGGTTGGGCCCGGATGAAAAGTTCACGATCACCGGGTTCAGGAATGATGGCGAACCGATTGAACCCAGACGGACCAAGGACACATTTGCTGCTCAGTGTGGGGTCCTCGTTAGGGACTTTATCCCGATCAGCATCCACCAATGGAATAAGCCGAAGAGCGAAGACCCTGAAGTGTCTTTTGTCACCGATAGACAGAAAGATGAACTTTGGAACACACGCTGAAGGCAAATTTCATCCTACCGCTAGAGGAGGATCAGGAAAAGCCAGTTATAGAGCCATTGATCAAGACTCATGCTCTTAAGAAGATGGCAGAACTATTCAGGAGGTGGAAGAATGACTTGAAAACAAAGTTTGTCGACAAAAATGAGACTCCAATATTCACCCGTCAATATGAGAAGATAAAAGATCACTGGGACGCATTTGTGGCCCACAAGAAATCGGAGAAGAGTAAGAAGATGTCAGAGACAAACAAGCTAAATGCTGCAAAGAAGGAGCTTCACCATCACACGGGGTCAGGTGGCTACCTCAAAGCCATCCCGTCGTGGGAGAAGGCTGAGCATGATCTGATTGAAAGAGGGATCACACCAGAGACATTTTTCTTGTCACAGCGTGGAAAGACTTGGTTCTTCGGGGCTGGGGGATCATTGGACCCCGAAACAGGGAAGTGCGCTTGTAAGAACAAAAAATTGGACGCAAAGGTACAAACGCTTCGGGGAAAATTTCGCCAGATCGGCGAAAGGGACGTTCGTTCCCGACAGAGAGAACAACGAGCTCACAGATGCTCTCGGTAATCCGAAGCACCCAGGACGAACATGGGGCACGACAGGCTCCGTTCCGTGGAAGTATGGATTTCCCGACGCAGGCGGTTACAAAAGCCGGGAAAGGAATAGGAAAAAGGAGCTCAACGAAATGCAGCAACTGAATGCAAGAGTAAAAACGCTAGAGGAGAGGCATCGAGTTGACGAAGCTACCCAAGAAGCTACCCCGCCATCTCAGCGGAGAAGCAGCGTGGCTTCCACCGAGCTTGTTGTTGCGCAGCCTGAGTTGACGGCTCCCACCGGCTACCCTGTGGATGCTATCATGGAGACTCAAGATTGCCAACTTCTGGCGAAATTCACGTACCTCACACCCAAGGCGGATATCGACAATGTTCTACCTCATCGCGGAGGAACTTTTCACTCTCGTCCGATTCCACAAGGCTATGCCGTTGTGATGGTCGATGAAATAGTTGAGGGATATGAGGAGCTCGAGCTTGACTACCCTACCGGTGATGGGGACAGTCGCCTGAGTCAGGCTCTGAAGACTACATGTCTATGGCGGAAGGAATTAATCAAGCTTCCGAACTGGACGTCGCGTGATCATCAGGTACCGCCTCCTTCTCCGCCTCCTTATTCGTCTGCGTCGGCGCGTCCCATCAGTCCGCTTGCTTCTTCGGCTGCGCCGACGCATCCCATCGACCCGCCTCCTCCTCCACCTCCTCCTTCGCCTCCTTCGGCGCGTCAGCAAGGGCAGAAGAGAGCTTCTCCCCCCGCTTCGGCTGCTCCGGCGCGTAATAAGCAACAAAGAAAGACAACCGCCGCTGCTCCGACGTCTAGCGGTACATCCAGCGCCGCCGGGAGGAAACACCAATACGGTCCAGCATCTATCAAGCCTCTTGAACCGCGGCCATACGATAGGAGCGTGGAGGAAAATGAGAAGATCGTTAAAGGAGAAGTAGATGCATTTTTTAATAAGAAAAAAAATGCACCTCCGAAGAATATGATATTAGATCCGGAGATAGTGAAGCGCACTGTGGATAACCTGATGCGACCACCACCGCCTCCGCTGGATGACAACAATGTCCGCATTCTTAAAAAGACAGTGAAAGAAGCGCGAAAGAATAGAACCACTACAGCTGACAAAAGGAGATCAATAAAAAAAAGTGAAAAACGTTCCCAGCTCGGCGAACAGGCGAAACAATCGTTAGCCCCGTTGAAGGTGTTTAGTGACGATATCGTCCACGTCGAGGGGATGGCGCCCGATACTAAAATTGGTGATTACCTGCCCGCTGATATACAGTTTGAATAAATGGAGGAAGTATACACATACCGGTACGGGCATCCTCTCGTCAAACCTGGTACTCCTCTAACAACTATGATGCGAAGACTCCACAATTGGTACCTGGATTGCTGCAAGTCGTCTGACGGCCAGGATAATTTGTTTGTTATGGTTAAAGAGAATCAGGACGACCTCATTGCAATTGAGCTGGTTCCTGTTCAATTTGAGGAATTATTCCATCTTTACAATGCAATGGCCATCGATAAAGTAATCGTCACTTGCTACTGTCTGTAAGTTACTACTTCTTTAATTAAGTCTCTATATATATACAACTCAGCTCTTTCATCATGTACAAATAATTTATCCTATATATCATGCATGCAGATTGAAGATCGTCGAATTCAAGAAAAAAAGGAATCGACAATATTGGGTTCATTAACTTAAATATATTTGATCCATTCGTGGTTAAAAATGAACCCGCATTACCCGAGTCCAACTTGCTAAAATCTTTGCTTCAACATCAAAACAAACAGAAAATACTCTTTCCTTACAACTTCAAGTGAGTGTTATACTGTCTTGTGCATATTCGGTTTTCCTTAATACTCGAGGTTATATTAATGTAATTGATGAGTTATTCATGCGTGCACAACTTCCACTATGTTCTCCTAGAGATTGATGTTGAGAACGGAGTAGTAACCGTCTTAGACTCAAGACGAAAAGAATGCAATGAGTATGCAGAGATCATTGAAATGCTGACGAAGTAAGTTCAATCGATCATATATCGGCAACTTTGTTTATTTCCTGATATCAGGTAATAATTATTTTCTTTGTGTATGGCAGGGTTTGGAAACAGTTCACCCAAAAAATTCCGAGAGTAGTGCCGAAGGAACTGAAAATTTCATACCCGAAAGTAAGTACTACTATAGCTAATTCCGCGCATCTCCCATTGATTCTAGCTAGTCGTTTCATCAATACCATTTATAATGCTTGATTATCAGTTTGATTAATTGAACTCTATTTCTCGTAAAGGGGATGTATCAACCAGAAGGGACTAATCTTTGTGGATACTACATTTGCGAGTACATCTACAATGAGACGTTCTCTAAGAAAGGCGGCCACTCTAAAAAAGATTTTGATGTGGGTAAGCAACACTATATTCACAATTTTAATTTGTGTTGAGTTTCATTCATATAATATGCATGTATTGACCCCCTTCTTCAAATTAGCTTTGGGAGCTTCAGGAACAACTCCTACCAGAAGATCGCATAAAAGCAATTCAAGAGGAATTGACGGGATTCTTTCTTGAGCACGTCCTCGATAAGAAAGGAGAATACTATACGGAACTTAATTTCAGTTGTGGAAATTGAGTTCAGATGTTAGCTAGGGATAGATATCCGAAAACTTGTTGTTAGACCAATCTCTCGGGGAAGGAGTGTCGATCACTTCTCTCTCTGTATATATATGTTCATGACGATTATCGATCTTCTGTACTTATATTAATGGTTTCTTCATTTGCTTAATAGCTAGCGTGTCGAGTCCTCTCTATATGTATAGTACGTAGCGTGGACCAAGCACGAAGATAAGAGAGTACACACCTTTCTTTATTAGCTAGCTAAAACAATATGCAACCCCCCTGCCCCCTTAAAAAAAACCCAGCCACTGAAATGCTGCCGCGTGGATGTCCTTTGGCCCCGGTTGGTGGCACCAACCGGGACAAAAGGGCCTCCCGCCTGGGCAAGGCACAGCGGCCACGTGGAGGCCCGTCTGTCCCGGTTCGTGGGCAAACCGGGACTAAAGGTTTTGGCATTAGTAACGACCCTTTAGTCCCGGTTCCGGAACTGGGACAAATGGGCCTCTAGAACCGGGATAAATGGGCATTTTTCTACTAGTGGTGGTGAGGTTTCGAACAATCCGGTTCTTGCGAGTTCGTCCGTGATCGACGCCTCTCAAGTGTTGAAGTCCTGTGCGTATGGGCCCAAGGTTCATGGAAATATTTGGGCACATCTGGGCCTTTGGTTTGATGGCCTGTCGCGGACCCTGCCGCTCTCTAGTCAACAAGGAGTCCACGCAGCATCGATCGATACTTCTGATTGCTGCCTTCCGCAGTCGCTCTTCAACTCTCATGCGCCGCCGTTCTGAAACTCTCATCCATAGCCTCCGTCTGCTGACTCGAAGGCGACCCTTTTCTCGAAGACGTCTGGTAGGAGGAAGACGTTCTCCGAGGTGGTTACGGCACCCATGGCTGCATCGTCCGGGTCGGGAGGACCTGGCGGACTGCGGCCTTCGACACCTTCCCCGGGTGCTTTCGGTCAGAGCGGAGGTGGCTTTAGACATGCTGCGCCTCCAACCGTGCCCATTGCGGTGCTTCGCAAGGTTGCAGGCGGAGGATCGGCTGCCACGACTCCGGTGACTGCTGCTCTTCCGCGCCAGGGGTCCATGTTTGGTGTCTCCGCGGGGCCTCTGACTTTTGGTTCCATATCCCAAGGTGGAGTGTCGGCGCATGGGGATCGTCGATCACCCTGGTTGCATCTGGGCCTTTGGTTTGAGGGTTTGTGGAGAAGCAGACGCCATGACTCCGCCATACTTGGGCAGGCTGCCTCACCGGTGGTCAGCTCCGCGCCGATTCCGGTAGTGGAGGCATCGGCTACGATGGTTGTGACCGAGGGAGCAACTTCACCAACACCGCTCCCTTCCGCAGAGCCGCATGAGGAGGTCTCGGCTAAGAAGGTTGTGGTCGAGGCGGCTGCTGCACTGTCTCCGCCGCCTTCCGCAGCACCGCACGAGGAGGTCTCAGCTACGAAGACTGAGGTCGAGGGGGTTACTTCACCGACATCACCCCTCCAGCAGTGCCGCATGGTCCAGGACCGTGTGCTCAGTCTAAGGCTCCTCCTAGGCGTAGCACGCGTCATCCCGTCGCGGTGGATGGGTTTTCGGTGACGGACGAGGATGCGCTCTGAAAGGCGATGAGGCGCAAGGCGGCGATGTTGGACCCTACACCCGTAGGTATGTCCAAAAATAATAATTCATTTTTAGCTTTTTCATCTTCTAAGGTTTCTTCCAATCTAGCCAAAGTAGGAGTGAATTTAGGTAGAAATGAAAATGAAATTGTTGTCTCGACCAACGCTTTGAAGCATATGAAGTATGACCGACTAAAGGTATACCCAGATGCATCTAGTAGGTCGGTTACCACACCCTTAGAGGATGACGAAGCGAATGCCATTATTGATGGACAACTTCTATCACATCTTGTGGGTGAGGTGACAGAGGTGGGTATGGATGAGGACAGGCTAGGATCTATCTATGATCTGCATGCTTCCGGCCAAAAATCCAAATCCGCCAAGGACAAAAAGAATAAAAAAATGAGAAAGACTGCGAAACAGCCAAAATATCCAATTGCTTCCCAATGAATGGCATCTTCATGAATAGCAGAGGTCTTGGTGACTTGGCTAAACATTTGAATATTGCTCAGTATGTTCGGGATCATCAATTGGATTTTTTGGCTATTTCCAAAACCGGGAGGAGGGATTTCCCAGTGAGTGTCCTTGATCGCCTTTCAGGTGGCATGGACTTCACATGGCACTCTATCCCTCCTCGTGGTAGATCTGGCGGCATTCTGCTTGGTGTACTTTCAGACTCCATGGAAGTTTTAGCTTATACGAGTGGGGAATTTCATATAAAATTCCACATTCGTAACAAAGCTGATGGATTCATATGGAGTCTGGTTGCCGTGTATGGTGCCGCTCAGGATGAGCGTAAGGCTGCTTTTCTGTATGAACTGGTGAACCTAGCGAATAATGATCCACATCCTATCCTAATAGGTGGAGATTTTAATTTACTACAGTTCCCATATGAGAAAAGCAAGGGGAGATTCGATAATCATTGGCCTTTCTTGTTCAATGTTGTCATTGATACTTTGGACTTGAGAGAGGTACATATGATAGGTAGACGATTCACCTGGGCAAATAGTCTACCTGAACCGACATATGAGAAATTGGACCGTGTACTGATGAGCACTGATTGAGAAGACAAATACCCATTAGTAAAAGTACGCGCCCTTGAACGTATTGAGGATCTATCGGCTCATGCCCCTCTACTTTTATCAACCGGAACATTGAAACCAAACGTGCAACACCGCTTTAAATTTGAGCTGGGATGGTTGTTGCGTGATGGTTTCGATGATATGGTTAAAAGGGTGTGGTCAACTCCGGTCCCGGGTAATAGTCATGTTCGAAGATGGAACGCAAAAAGCCGTAACTTGCGTAAATATCTTCGTGGATGTCCTGTTCGAAGATGGAACGCAAAAAGCCGTAACTTGCGTAAATATCTTCGTGGATGGGCTAGGCACACAACCGAGATTCTAAAAAAAGAGAAGGTGTGTTTGTGTACCATCATTGATGAACTTGACCGTGTGGCAGAATCACGAGTGCTAACCCAGCAGGAGATTGAGCTTAAAAGCCAATCCAATGCGGAGGTGGCACGAATGCTGCGGGAGGAAGAGCTCAGATGGTACCAAAGATCAAAATCTAACTTCATTCTGAAGGGAGATGCGAATACGAAATATTTCCCGAATGTTTCCAATGGCAGACATAGGAAAAAAAGTATTCATGCTCTAAACCAAGATGAAGGTATGATTGAAGGTCAAGAACAACTTAAGACTTATATTACAAGCTACTATAAAGGACTGTTCGGCACTCCACCTGAAGATATCTTGTCCATGGATGAGACTCAGACGGAAGACATACCCCAGGTCTCTAATGAGGAGAATACATTTTTAAATTCCCCCTTCACAGAAGAGGAGATTAAAAAGGCGGTTTTCCAAATGGAGCATAATAAGGCTCCTGGTCCAGATGGCTTTCCTGCTGAGTTTTATCAACACTTTTGGGATGCCATTAAGACAGACCTTATTGAGTTGTTCCAATGTTGGCACGTTGGACAACTTGATTGTTCCGTCTTAACTTTGGGGAAATTGTTTTGTTACCTAAGTTTTTGGAGGCAGAAAGGATACAACAGTATAGACCAATATGCCTCCTTAACGTTTGCTTCAAAAATTTCACGAAGGTCGCAACCATTAGATTAAATTCGGTGGCTGATCATGTGGTTAAACCTACCCAAACGTATTTTATGCAAGGTAGGAATATCCTCCACAGAGTCGTGGTTTTACACAAGACCGTTCATGAGATGCACACTAAAAAGCTTAACGGAGTCATTTTCAAAATTGACTTTGAAAAGGATTATGATAAAGTGAAGTGGTCGTTCCTCCAACAAACTCTGAGAATGAAAGGTTTTTCAGAGGAGTGGTGTGCTTTGATCCATAGTTTTGTTTCTGGAGGAAGTGTTGCCGTTAACGTCAATGATGAAATCAGACGCTTCTTCCAAACCAAAAAGGGATTAAGGCAAGGTGATCCTTTATCGCCCATATTATTTAATATCATGGCTGATATGTTAGCGATCATGATTGAACGCGCCAAGCTAGATGGCCAAATTGAAGGAGTAGTACCACACCTCATGGATGGGGGATTATCTATTCTTCAATATGCGGACGACACAATTATTTTTATGGAACATGATCTAGATAAAGCAGTGAATCTGAAATTAATATTATCAGCATTCGAGCAGTTATCCGGATTGAAGGTTAATTTCCATAAAAGTGAATTGTTTTGTTTCGGCGAGGCCCAGGATGCAGTAGCTCAATATGCCGAGATATTCGGTTGCGAGCAAGGTCAATTCCCTATTAAGTATTTGGGGATACCCATACATTATAGGAGACTCACTAATGAAGAATGGAAGCACGTGGAAGAACGTTTGCAAAAAAGGCTAGCTAGCTGGAAAGGGAAGTTGTTGTCCTTGGGTGGAAGATTGGTACTCATAAATTCAGTTTTAACCAACATGATACTGTATATGATATCATTCTTTCCGCTATCTAAAGGGGTCTTACATAGATTGGATTATTTCCGATCGAGATTCTTTTGGCAAGGGGATAACGAGAAGAAGAAGTATCGACTGACCAGGTGCAATGTCGTTTGCCATCTGAAGGACCAAGGGGGGTTGGGTATTCATGACCTTCTGGTCAAGAACTCTGCTCTCCTTGGTAAGTGGCTATATAAGCTACTGACTTCGGATGGTGTCTGGAAAACGCTCCTTAAGAGAAAATACATCGACACAAAAGCGTTATCTCAGGTTGTATGGAAGCCTGGAGATTCACATTTTTGGGCTGGTCTCATGGCGACAAAGAAAGACTTTTATCGCTTTGGGGTTTTCAAGATTAAGGACGGGTCGGAGATAAGATTTTGGGAGGATATATGGCTAAGAAATGTCACACTCCGAGATCAATATCCGAACCTATATAAAAATGTGCGACATAAGGGAGATACATTGGCCACGGTCATGCAAGAGTCACCCCCTAATGTTTCATTCAGGAGAGACTTAATCGGTCCTAGACTAGCGTCTTGGAATGCCTTTCTAGAGCGGTTAGCGGTAGTGCAGTTGTCACAAGGCCAAGATGAGTTTCGATGGAATCTCAATAGGAATGGAAAATTCTCTGTGGATTCTATGTATAGGGCGCTTGTCCAACCTGAAATACCAGTCGATAATAATTATAAAATATGGCAAACGAAGATACCTCTAAAGATTAAAGTCTTTGCATGGTATCTTCAAAAATGTGTCATTCTAACGAAAGATAATCTTGTCAAGCGCAACTGGCAAGGGAGTAAGAAATGTGTTTCATGTGCTCATGATGAGACAATAAAACATCTATTCTTCACTTGTAAGGTTGCACGTTCTATTTGGTCAGCTATCCAAATGGCTTCAAACTTATATCAACCCACATCCGTTGCTAATATCTTTGGCAATTGTCTTAACGGGATAGAGAATAAGGTTAAAACCATTCTTAGGATAGGAACGCTTGTCGTAATATGGTCGCTCTGGCTATGTAGAAATGACAAGATATTTTCAGATAAAAATTTCACTTGTTTGTAGGTTCTTTATCGATGCACGGGTATTCTCCGTTCATGGTCCATCTTACAACAGGTGGAATATCGAGGCCTTTTTATGGAGGCGGGTGCACAACTGGAAACGGTGGCGAGGGATATTTTTATCCAACATGGGTGGCCGCGTGATCTACGCATAGAGCTACCTTGAGTGGCAATAGTTCTTTCATTGTAACTTGTTGTACACTTTTTTGTTTTTTTTCCTTTTGGTGACTTGCGGTTATGTGCATCTTAGCTATGTAGAGGCCGGGTGTATTTACTTAAACCTTTTGAGTAATAAAGCCCTTTTTCCAAAAAATGTTTTGATGCTCTGTGATGGTCGAAGGGGAGAGGAAGATGAGTTGATGAGAGCTAAAGAACGGCAATTCTTTGTAAAGCTTCATTATCTAAAGCTATGCTCGCATGGTAATTCTTTTTTAAAGATTTTTAAGTGCCCAATACGAAGTATCAAACAAAGTAATGTAATAAAATATATGTGTTAGCAGTGCTGTCATCCTTGCATCTTCGATCGCATATGTTGATGAGGCCTTCACCTCATCCGAGAATGATAGCATTCCGCGTGTATGTATGTGTTATTTGAACTCTGATATTGCAGCTCATGATGCACATATATCGAGGATATCATTTGTTTTTCAGGCAACAAAATAACTCTGATTTTTTGTTTACCCATGTTTCTATCTGCAATTTTATCTTTTTATAGCACTAAGATTTTTCCTTGATTTTCCTTTTGTAACTTCTAGGCAAGAAGAGCGCAGGTATTTTAGTTTCATGGTGAGAACTGATGTTTTCACTTTATTGTCGCGCAAATGGTCTATCTCGCATAAACAGAAAGCAAATTTAGGTCCAGGAACCAAGCTTATTTTGGATCTATACTCAATCAAGTGAGCAGACTA